>OY776112.1:138877818-141452818 GCA_963675035.1 Allygus modestus | reverse complement strand
TTGTCCAATGTTAATCTTATGAAGAATAAGTAAAATTGTATATCTCGCTTATTAATGAACATATTCTTATGAAACTTGCTATATGGCTTCATGTGGTTAGGGTTCACTGATAATTGCATAAATAAACATTTTTGTGGTCCCCATAGCACCAAACCAGCGTACTCAGCGGCTATAATGTTATTCTTATGGAGAATGATAAAATTGTGATATCTTGCTTGTTTATAAACATAAATTGGTAAAACTTGGTATGTAACTTTATCTACTGGTGATCCATTGGTATTTACATAAAAATTCGATTTTTGTGGTCCTTGATGCAGCAAACCTGCATACTCAGTCATCATGTTTTTCTTTTGAAGAAAATATTAAAAGTCATATCTCGCTTTTTATAAATATGCTTTAATGAAAGATGGGAAGTGGCTTCATAAGGTAGTGAAGTACCATTTTAAATTCGCTGAGTATGCAGGTTTGCTGCAACGGGGTATTTAAATATTCATTGAATAATTCCTGGACTTTTAAAGCCTACTTTGCCATGTTTTAAGTGTTAACCACTCCCAAAGTCGGAATATATATTGGTTTTTATTCCTGAACTCAAAATATAATGCTAATTATGTTTTATAATTAGTGATAGCAAATGGCAGTGTTATTATTTCAACAATAAATGTAGGAAAACAATTTTCTGTTAAAAAGTAAATACTTCTGCGAATAGTTGAATGTACTGTGAACGTCTTTTAGCTGAAGTTTTTAGTTGTAAATTTAATATTAAGTTTAGCATATTTTATTATTTTATTGGATCTACCTCTGCCATTGAAAATACAGCACTACCCTTGCAAATGCGACGTGTAATAATTGTTTATAACAACGCATATTTTCTATGACGAACTAGAACCTTGAAGATATTTTTAGACAACGACCTGAGAAGGACGAAGCAAAATATTGTTCAAATAAACTCTTGAGTAGCATCCGGTGGTTAGAGATACTTTATAGGCCCTGGGGCATGAATAATGCATTATTGGAAATAAATCACTACCTAATGTTGGCTCGGTAGTTTGACAACGACTCTCTCTTTATCATAGATAATTTATCCACCGATTTTGGAAACAGAGGGACCAAAATTGTATAATAAAACATGTAATGAAAAATATATGTTCTGTTTAGTACTTTTCAGTTTAATTTAAAACGAGTTTGCACGCAGCACGCTGACGTAAGGGAAGTGAATTTCCACATAAAAAAACTATAAAACTCAAAATCAGTTTAAAACATACAATTATTCCAATTTTTATTCAAATCTGAAAATATAGATTTTTTGGCTGTTCTCATACTCCTGGTTCTATTTACCTGCAATGTTGGGAATACAATTTTGCGCATTATAAGGTTAGGAGAAGGTCCAGTCAGGCTTTAAAGTAGGCGTGAGGTTGTTGGGGATGATAAAAGTACACCAAAAAATGATTAACATGCTTTTCTAATGTAAAACCCCCTTTTCTAAGACAACGTACTGTGTTTGGTCAATACACATTTCATTTAATAACTCGGTAAATATATATGCTAGAATGACGAGAGAGGGCTTAAAGGTTTCGCCACATTAATTCTTTTCTTTTTACATTCGTTAATTCCACATCAGCGCCTTTTCTGACCCTTTTTGGGCCCAAAAACTCGAAATTTGAAAGATTAATCCCCAAAAAAGAGGTTTAGAGTTTTCCGATTGTTTTGCCCAACGAACTTGTCCAACCGATTATAGAAATAAACGTCCCTACCAAATTTGAATTAAATCGGACAAAAAATGCGACCGCTAGAGTGCCTGCACATATATATATATATATATATATATATATATATATATATATATATATATATATATATAAAATTTTGAACGAACCCCCAAAACGTGTTCAGGGGGTCACGTTAGGAACTTCTATGGTGGTCCCGGGCTTAATTTTCACCGTGCGGGTTATGCTAATAGTTCATTTTCCATAGGAAATTCACTAATAATTGTAAATTTAAGACCAGTTCCGTCTTTAATGAATATTTTTTACAGCTGTAATGTGATTTGAAGGTATCTTAGAAGTCAAACTTCAGCATTGTCAGGCCGTGATTATATAAAGGGCGACAGTTCCCGACGGTCAGACTATATAATCAATCCCCATCGACACAGTCAAAATGATTGCATGCCTTCGATTGTTTAGGTGACAGTGGCAGCTGCATTACCGACCAAACTTGTTAGTGATGGCTGTTATTTAAAACACCTTAGTAAGAAATTACAAATTTTGTAATTAGACGGTCTGTGTAAATCTATCTGTTTATGGAGGATATTTTCATCTATTCCCTTTTAAAAATCAAAATATATTAGTATAACCAAAATTACATTTGGGAATAAATTGAAATATATTATGGAAATCATCCATTGAAATAACCTAAAGTTAGTTAGTAAGATTAAAAAGAACAAAAATATGGTACAACTTTTAACATGAACAATTGTACAAAATATATATGAATACATGGATTGTTTTATTAAGTAAATTGTACTTTTACTTGAGCAATAGTTTGCATGTTTATATAACCTAATCTTTTTATTTACTCAAATGTGTAACCCTAAATGTATTTAATTGTTCAAAAACCTGAAGGTGATTACTTTGTAATTAAAAGGCCTCGTTTAAATTAAATTAAATTGTATTGATTGATGTTTTTATTAATTTAAATTATATTAGTTTGCATAGTTCTGGAGTTGGATTTCTAGAGGTCTGGGATTGGTTTACGGAAAATCAGATGGCCGAAATTCTGGGGACGACTTCTAAAGGAGATGAATTGTTCATAGTGTTGGAAATGTGTTTGGTAGTTTTGTTAGTTTGTTCAAATCAGTAAATTATTAATATAAATAATAATGCATTGCATAAATGATTAATGATAAATAAATGATGATAAATTAAAAATTAAATAATAAATTATAAAATAAATAAAAATTATATATAAATATATAAATAATATATAATAATAATATTAATAATATATTATAAATAAATGTATAAATAAATATATATTTTAATAATATATAAATAAATAATAAATAATAAAATTATGAAATAAATGATGACAAATGATGAATAGTGCATTGCACTTGTATTATTTCGTCCACAAATAAAAACGTGGTCGAAAATTATTTTGATTTACTAACAACTTTTAGCTAATTGACAGTTTTACTGTCATGTATTTACAAATTTTTACAAATTTTTACGGCCTCAGGCACTGAACGAACAGCCTCTGAAGAGGTGAGAGTTAGGGGTTGGTTAAAAAATAGCGGCGAACCCGTAGCCCTAACAGCGCTCTCTGGTGGCGAGGGCTGTAAATCAGTGGCCAACACCCACCGTGGGATCCACTTAGAGGCTGGCGATTCAAATTATGGGATCTAATTTTTGTTGCTTTGTCAATTCCATTTATTTTGGTCATTTTTGTATTTTTAAATTCACTTTTAATCAGTAAACTACATTTGTTTTATGTAGAAGCTACATAACCAAACAATTGTTAATGCTCTTGATTATTTCAAAATTTGTTCCTAGAACAATAAATAGCAATTAATATTAGTTTATGTAATCAATAAAACGTACACCGTGAGTAGAGTGTTCATTTGTATTTCTGTAGAAATAGAGACAAAAGTTTCAGTCATAAATTTAAATATTAATATGCCATATATTATTTTGCTAGTGTAATCATATTGTTAAAAAAAATACTCTTAAAACTTTGAATTAAAACTAAATATAACTTGTTATGATTAATACCTATAGCAACAATGATTTAACATTTTTAAAGTTATTTATATTACTTTTGTAAACAAGTCCTTCCTAACTCATACTTTTATTTTGATATATTTAAAACAGACAACTTAAATTTCATAGCATTACGGAGTATTACTTTTTTACGTTTAAATTATTTCCTAATCTTATAACCCACTTATATTTTTTATTCACAAATTATTTCTTATTTGATTTATGTATCATGCCAAAAACCTATTAAATTCAGTAATCAATAGAATTACTGTGCACAGAGAGTTTTAAGGATAACATGTTTTATATATCTATATACAGGGTGTTTCACGGGAACCCTGAAAAAATTCGGGAAATGGTTCCTTGGATCAAAACTAGAAAAAAAGTCTCATAAGCATATGTCCTAAAGTCACTCGTTTTCTATTTATACGTAAAAATATTTTGTTAGGTTTTTAGTGTATCTGTTGAACATTTTGACCTCTAGATTGAAATATTTACAAGATATTTGGATTAAACTTGCATAGCTAGATAGAATATTGAATTTAAAAAAGATTTCATTACTATTTTATGCAAAAATGTTGTGTATGACTGAGAAATATGAGTTGAAAAATCAAATATTTCCTAAAAAGTCAAGATCCAAAAATTATTTATTGTTTTTGACAGCTCTTCATATTGTAACCATTCGAGCGTTTGGCTTGCAACTTTACCAAACGTTGTCGACTTTAATGGAGAACAATAAAATATCCATTTTATACCTTTTATGGGAATTGTTTTGTCAAAATCCAAAATGTTCTAAAGTATCATAAACTGGAAAGGAAATCCCGGGGGTAAATTAGAGTAAAAATGTCATATTAATAAAACCAAGTTAGTGTTATTTTGGCTTAAAGTAAATGTGAACATCAATAACTGAAATAAGTTAAAGTCAAGATACAGGCAAACCTCGTTAATCCGAATATCTCTTTGTCCAAGGCATTCGAATTATCAAAATGTTCCAGCTAATGAGGGCGTTTAAAAACTAGCACTACACCCTGAGTATGATCAATTAATTGTAATTACAACAAAATTACATTATAGTTAAAAATAATATGATATAAAACAATTTTATGTAAGATAGGAAATAATATTACAACTCAATCAATGAATTCAGGAAGTGCACTAATTGTACTGCAGTATGGTAGGGTTATTGTATTTAAAAGCAACCCACTAAATTGAATAATACGATGAACACATTTTATATCTGCCAATAGGAAGCAATTTATAAATGATTAATGTGTTGCTTATTCCTATTGTATATGTGAAGAAATCCTAAAATAATCCTGAATCACCTTAGTCAATCTAAGGTATACCTCATCTACTGCTTGAAAGCCAATTGGCTGCATGAGCAAAGGAGATGCTACAAGAGCATGGTAAATTAAATATTTTCCCTTAAAATAAAATATTGGAATATTGAATATTGTTTACCATGTGCATAAACTAGCTGTCAGGTAAACTGTTCGAGGACTCACGACAAATCGTAATGATGTCTTTGGACATGCTGTAATTCCGTATATCGTTAAGAGCCACCGATTGCCTTAGTAGCTGCTGAAGCACAATACAATTTGCCATGGTGACTAAAGACAGGAACAAAAATTGCAGGCAGACCCTACAAAAACATGTTAGATGCAGCAATGTATATAGTATTATCAGTTTTCTTGAAAATAGGGTCGAGGAAAGTCAATTTACCAGTAAAGAATTGATCAATGAGATTAAAGGCGATATCCGTACTCCAAATACAGTCAAGGTAAACCTTTTGAAGAATCTTTGAAACACTATTTATTGGTAACATCAAGTACATCTTATGTGATAGATGGTTTTGGGAGGTAAAAATATATCCAGATAAAGAAAAAAAATGTTCAATTGTCAAAACAGAAGCTGCTATTGTTCAACAGGTGCAAAGTGTAAAATGTGACCGAATACGCCTAATCAAAGATTTTAATAGTAAAGTCACATTAAAAAGCTTTCCTCATAATATGTATCTTGTTGAAGACTTTCCTTTTAATTTTACTTTTAATTGAATTTTTTGTAGTTTATAAGTAAAGTAATAATACTCATATATAAAATAATAATTATAATACACTTGTGTTTTATCACAACTGGTGTAATCCCGACAGTTAAATCTTTAAAAAAATACGTTTCAACAAATACAGCTTACAGTTATCAACCATGTAGGGAAATATTAAATATAATTAAATATAAAAAGTTTTTAATCTTAACAGTTATGTAATTATTTAAGAGTTTTTCCAGGAATGTATGGGGAGTTCAATCATAACCTTCTAACCTAGCGTTTAACGCTATCTCCAGGAATGTATGGGGAGTTCAATCATAACCTTCTAACCTAGCGTTTAACGCTATCTCCAGGAATGTATGGGGAGTTCAATCATAACCTTCTAACCTAGCGTTTAACGCTATCTCCAGGAATGTATGGGGAGTTCAATCATAACCTTCTAACCTAGCGTTTAACGCTATCTCCAGGAATGTATGGGGAGTTCAATCATAACCTTCTAACCTAGCGTTTAACGCTATCTCCAGGAATGTATGGGGAGTTCAATCATAACCTTCTAACCTAGCGTTTAACGCTATCTCCAGGAATGTATGGGGAGTTCAATCATAACCTTCTAACCTAGCGTTTAACGCTATCTCCAGGAATGTATGGGGAGTTCAATCATAACCTTCTAACCTAGCGTTTAACGCTATCTCCAGGAATGTATGGGGAGTTCAATCATAACCTTCTAACCTAGCGTTTAACGCTATCTCCAGGAATGTATGGGGAGTTCACTCATAACCTTCTAACCTAGCGTTTAACGCTATCTCCAGGAATGTATGGGGAGTTCAATCATAACCTTCTAACCTAGCGTTTAACGCTATCTCCAGGAATGTATGGGGAGTTCAATCATAACCTTCTAACCTAGCGTTTAACGCTATCTCCAGGAATGTATGGGGAGTTCAATCATAACCTTCTAACCTAGCGTTTAACGCTATCTCCAGGAATGTATGGGGAGTTCAATCATAACCTTCTAACCTAGCGTTTAACGCTATCTCCAGGAATGTATGGGGAGTTCAATCATAACCTTCTAACCTAGCGTTTAACGCTATCTCCAGGAATGTATGGGGAGTTCAATCATAACCTTCTAACCTAGCGTTTAACGCTATCTCCAGGAATGTATAGGGAGTTCAATCATAACCTTCTAACCTAGCGTTTAACGCTATCTCCAGGAATGTATGGGGAGTTCAATCATAACCTTCTAACCTAGCGTTTAACGCTATCTCCAGGAATGTATGGGGAGTTCAATCATAACCTTCTAACCTAGCGTTTAACGCTATCTCCAGGAATGTATGGGGAGTTCAATCATAACCTTCTAACCTAGCGTTTAACGCTATCTCCAGGAATGTATAGGGAGTTCAATCATAACCTTCTAACCTAGCGTTTAACGCTATCTCCAGGAATGTATGGGGAGTTCAATCATAACCTTCTAACCTAGCGTTTAACGCTATCTCCAGGAATGTATGGGGAGTTCAATCATAACCTTCTAACCTAGCGTTTAACGCTATCTCCAGGAATGTATAGGGAGTTCAATCATAACCTTCTAACCTAGCGTTTAACGCTATCTCCAGGAATGTATGGGGAGTTCAATCATAACCTTCTAACCTAGCGTTTAACGCTATCTCCAGGAATGTATGGGGAGTTCAATCATAACCTTCTAACCTAGCGTTTAACGCTATCTCCAGGAATGTATGGGGAGTTCAATCATAACCTTCTAACCTAGCGTTTAACGCTATCTCCAGGAATGTATAGGGAGTTCAATCATAACCTTCTAACCTAGCGTTTAACGCTATCTCCAGGAATGTATGAGGAGTTCAATCATAACCTTCTAACCTAGCGTTTAACGCTATCTCCAGGAATGTATAGGGAGTTCAATCATAACCTTCTAACCTAGCGTTTAACGCTATCTCCAGGAATGTATGGGGAGTTCAATCATAACCTTCTAACCTAGCGTTTAACGCTATCTCCAGGAATGTATGGGGAGTTCAATCATAACCTTCTAACCTAGCGTTTAACGCTATCTCCAGGAATGTATAGGGAGTTCAATCATAACCTTCTAACCTAGCGTTTAACGCTATATAAGATTGAAAAATCTATTACGTTAAATAAATTTACCTTATAATTATTGTTCTAATTCAAACTTATATCTCACTTATCATTACCATTACGCTTCATTAAATCTAAATGTTATTTGATTAAGAGATATAATGCAATTATTCAACTCTAGTCTTGGTTTTACAGCAATAAGCTGAATATGCAATTTATTCGTTCAAAAAGTGGGTTTTTACCATGACTTAATAAAACTAGAACGTTGCCACTGAAAAGGAGTGTGTGAGAGGGCGTTTCTCTCGTTTTGGCCAGATTGGCCCAAAAGTCGCCGTTTTTCATCGCGCTGTATCTCCTACATCATTTGTCATAGAAATGCAATTAATATATTAAATTGTAGGGAGTGTTGTCCTCTTTAATTTCCTACTTAAAAATCTTTCAGATAAAACGCATATTTTTCAAGATATAAGTCAATACCCCCGTCGCAGCAAACTTGCATACTCAGCGAATTTCCAATGCAAATATGTGGGTATCACTAATACCTAGAGCCACTTACCAAGTTTCACAAAAATACATTCATTAATAAGTGATATATAGCATTTTATTTATTCTCTATAAGAAAAACATTATAAATGAGTACGCAGGTTTGCTGCAACAAAGAAGATAAGATATGTGTTTTTTTACAATTATCAATATAACTCAACCAGGTGAAGCTACATACCAAGTTTTATTAATTTAGGTTCATAACTAAGGGAGATATAAAACTTTACTTATTCTCCATATGAATAACAGGGGGCCAAGTATGCAGGTTTGCTGCTACCGGGAAAAATCAACAAAAACATTTTTTGTGCTATTATCAATATACCACAACTGGTTGAAGCCACATATCAAGTTTCATCAATATACATACATAAATAATAAAAATATAACATTTTATTTATTCTCCATAAGGATAACATTGGACAACGTACTGTGTTTAGCACTTTTAATATCACTGCAATGGTTTGACGTAAAACAACAATTAAAACGCCAAAATGATTGTTTTGTAGAGCTAAACTGATTGGTAGAAAGAAATGTGGAGTTTTTAGTGAAATTATCTGAGGAAAATCTAAAAACCGTATTCCCATAAGATTAACATGGGAAATTTTATGGACACATTTTTTGACTTTTCTCCACAACCACTAAAGCTAGCTTAATCATTCAAAATACTAAATTGTTTGTTTTTTTAATCTCTACAAAAAGGCTAAAACCAAAATCTAGTGTTTTTAAAATTGTAGGGTAAAAAGTTCAAAAAACTGATTTTTGGAAAATTTTTAACCCCCTTCCCATAAACCGATCGAACTGGTTTTCAAACTTAAAGTCTTAAATGTTACTCTCCACATTTGTGTCAAATTTCATAAAAATCGGGCGCTTCTTTCAAAAGTTATCGCGGTAACGGACACACACACACACACACACACACACACACACACACACACACATATACATATATATATATATATATATATACATACCTAGTTAATGTTGTTGGTTGTTTTTGTAGGTGTATATATATACATATATATATTATGTCCTTATATATATATATATAAATTTGAACGAATATTGTTTTTGGCATCTGGGGACCTCAAAACAAAAAGTTATCATGGTCTCTGGCTTAAGTCTTTCCATGCCACTTACGGTAATAGCTTCTTCCCTATAGGGAAAATTCGCTAAAAACTAAAAAAGGTGCAGAATATTTAAGGTTTTTTGTGATTTTCTCAATGAAGCCAACCTTTCTCGAGCTGGTAACCATGAAATTTGAATTCAGCACCACAACAAATATACAGAACCATTGAGAAAAAAACTTCCGGAATTAAGCTATTTTAAACACCATTTGCCTGGACTACCTTGCATCTATATCTTTTAATTATCGAATCTTTACCTTTTTACACATTTAAAGTGTGTATTATTTTTAAATCGATACAGAAAATAAATTGAGAGATCCACTAAGAATAAAAAAACGCAATACGTTTTTCCTTAAAATATGATGAGTTCGAAATAAAATTGTATTTAGGAATTAACTTGTAAAAAAATAAAAGTGGAAAATTTACGTCAGAAGGGAACAAAGCGAAGGCCGAGGCGTTCGCCGAACTGATCGCTCGTTATGAATCAGCCCTGAATAAAACATGACACCGAGTCCGGCGATTCTATAAACTGTTTTATTTTCCTCATTTTCAAGTCATTTTGTTTTTTTACCAACTAATCAAAAACATGAAACACCTACGCCATATATATTTAGATATTTGGCCCTGCGCATTTAGATATCTGTTTAGTAAAATTAATTTTGTTTCATACATTTTGTTTATTAAAGTTGTTACATATTTACGTGAATTAGAAAAAAACGATTACACTAAATCTTTAAATTTTTAGTAACACCGTGTCATTGTTATAGAGATTTAGTATTTATATTGCCCATTGATTTCACGGCAAATGGGTTAGTTTCTTAAAACAATATTCTATTTAATAACGATGCCCACGAAAACTACAGCGCAAGTATTATTCATTGCGTTTAAAATAAAGATAACCAACTTTAATGTAAGTAAACTAGAGACAATTGTACTCTGTTACTTATGAATCAAAGTGTTATACATCAGGCATATCTCGCAGTCTATCGTGTTTAAAAGCCTTCATATAAGCCAAACATAGACCCAAGCTAATTTCATAGAATACGTAATTAATTATACTGTGATCCTAAGTCATGTAGCTTTACTGATGCAAGAGTAATAACATTGGCATTAACTCGCAGTTAATATTATACCTGCACCGAATGTATCCTTTGAATTGTAATTTGTTTCAGTAATTTTATTTTATCCAGGATATCAAAACTGTATGTATTAACCAGTATGTTATTAAATTGTATACAAATAAAGTAGGCCTGCCAGTTTATTTTGAAATAAACCATCTAGAATTATTTGTCCATCCATTTTGAATAATACCTTTTAAAACAATTGTGCTCCTTAAATTTGTAAACTAATATAAAATATCTATTCAGAAATCAAGTCAGTATATTAGCATATGCATTATTATCTTGTGAATGTGGTTTTCCACTTGTATAACACTTTATGGATTTTGATTGAGGAAACTATGTTTATATTTTACTTACTCTATTCCATACTATTCCAATAACAATAGTCATAAAGTGATACGTTCTTTGATCATTTTCCGGCTTATCATATTATCCGGCTTTTTAATAAATGTGAAACCAATCCAAAATTTTTGTAAAATTAAACTTGTTACATGGTTTTTATTATATAGTAATAAACAAAACACATAAAAGTAAACCTTATTACAAAATACTGAAAAAGGGGTTATCCTTTCAAAATGCCCTCTTACTTTTTGTTTTACCGCCAGCGGAATATTTGAAAAGAAACATTATTAATTACTTTCATCAGTACAATTTTCGAACCCCTCAATTGATGTCACAACTCTGGATATCGAGCCCTCCCCCCCCCAATGATGCCGTCAATAAGATGCTCTAAAAGTTCATGTATTTCCTCACTAATTGACTAAAATAATGGAAAGAGTTTTATCAACTACACATGTTCTTAGTTTAAAGAGAAGTGTTTTTTTTCCTAAAACTTATCCTTTGTTCAAAAACTTGTCGTTGGTGATGGTTAGATTATTTTATTTAAGAAACTATTTCAGAAATTTTTTATAACTGATTAGTTAAATCAAGTTTATCATTTCTTAAATAACAATAATCATATATTTTCATTATTTTCACACTTGTGATTCGTTCTTCTGCGGCCAAGGTTTAATATGCTAGTGTTAAACGGATCATGATGAATTAAATGTAAAAAAATATTATTTAGTAGCTTTATTTACATAGAGAAGTAAAACAATGCAACCAACAAAGAGAGAATCAGCGGCAGTATTAACAAAGAGGGACTCATCATTGAACATGACAGTGCTTTGTCGGTTGTTTCCCCTTGGACTACTAGACTTCCAATCTGCCTCAGCGAGCTCCCTCTCCCACCTTATTGTTCTTCTGGGCACGACTATACAGGACATAAAATTAAATTTGTGGACATTTTAGGTTTAGTCAAAGTTTTAAAAATAATTAGATTGTAACAGATTAATTTACTACATACAAAGTTATAAAGTTACTAACACAACTTTTAAAATGTTGTATAAAGTATCTAAATAAAAAGGGCATTTTTGGTAAGACATTATTATAATTAATACAATAACTTTGGGGATATGAAAATCCATTGAGTGCCGCTAGCCTAACGGATAACCTGGGATTTCTGCGCAAGAGGTCACAGGATTGTTCCCGCGGGGCGACCACATGACTTTGGAATG
The DNA here is from genome assembly GCA_963675035.1 of Allygus modestus. Taxonomy (NCBI): domain Eukaryota; kingdom Metazoa; phylum Arthropoda; class Insecta; order Hemiptera; family Cicadellidae; genus Allygus; species Allygus modestus. The sequence goes on along the minus strand of OY776112.1, from coordinate 141,440,596 downwards.
TTTGGGCTGTTGTCCTCTAATAAAATGCAAAACGCACCCGTAGACAAGCAAACTAAATAAACCTACCTACTGCTTAAAAATCTTTCAAAAACTATATATTTTAACATTTGACGTTACTTTAAACTTGCTTCAAATTACAATAAGAACTCAAATAAATTCTTTGATATAGATTATGCTAAAAAACAAAATAGATTACTTCAATACATACTAAGAATAAAAGCAAATACAAAATAAATGAACTATCAAACAAAACTGAATCTCAGAATGTAGTTCATTGTTTCATTAATAAAAACATCGTTAACATGCCTCATCACTTTAACATCAATGACAATATTTTATTTACATGGAAATGGATTGAAATAAACTTGTTTGAATAGTTTAAGACTGGAGTGTTTCACGTTGCAATCTCTTATAAATTCAAAGATTCCGAATTAAAAAAAACATTATACTTTTTAAGTATAGAGAATATATCGAGAATATACATTATTGATTTTCCTGGATTACAAAACAACACTTCTATGATCTAACCATTTGCATTACTTGACTGTACAGTTAAAATACACTTCTTTCAGTTTAATCACAAAGAATAATAGTATATTCAGTTATCAGATAAATATAAGCAGAATATCAAAATGTCCGCCTCTAAATCCACGTATAGGTTAAAGCCGAAATTTTGGAGTCAGATTAATTTTTGGCTCTGACAATTTATATCAGCATTTTTAATTTGTTGTGATTTTCTCACCACCCAAGAAACTATTATAAATGAACAGTTAAAAGGTTTTCATAAGATTTTAAAGTGATTTGTCTTAACCGTGTAAACAAAATGTTCTGCAACGAAAGGTGGGTAAAGGCTGTGCTTTTACCGCCTTAACAACTTAATCGGATTGATTCAGCGTATATAGTAAGACAACACTACTAAATATAAGAGTAAGCCGTAGGAGTATTAGCAGAGGGGTCCCGTCATTGGATATGACAGTCCTTTGTCATTCTTTTCCCCCTGGAGTTGGTCGGTGCAACCCTTCCAATCTAACCAACTGTGCTTCTATTTGGAAAACTTGTAATGTTGAATGCATTACTATGTCGTTATTTATATGTTACGTTTATACATTTGATGTCCCCTCTATTACGTCTCATATGTTATATATTTACAACCCTATTATTGTATTAGTTTTGATAATTGATAATTTTGATAATCCACGCAAAATATTTGTTTCTGTATAATTTGAAAAAAACTCGACAACCGACGTAATTTGAAGTAACAGATGCTATTTAGAAGAAATGTAAACATCCACAACACAACGAAGCTGTTTTGTGAGCAATGCCTATATCATTAGAGGACCTTGTGGGCATGAAGTATGAAAATACTTAGCCAACTTATCAAAATGAGTTCCATGGTTAATCGTAAAAAAGTTTAACAAAATCAGTATCTGAAAACATTGGTATAAAAAACTTTATAGAACTATTTGCACTTATAACAGGTTTGCGAAGCAGTAAGCTAAAGTCGCTTGGTAAAAAGTAAAAGTAATAAATTATGTTTGAACTAATACACATCCATGAACACCATAGATCTAAACAAACTATCATCCTAGAAGCATCGATTTAGTAAAATTGTGTTTTTAAATTTAATATTGAAACTATAATTTATATATTTTATTCGCCCTTTGTTTTAATTATTTTCATAACTGCTAGCCTAACTAGCTACAAGAATAATACCGAAAAGTGTTCTATGATGTCTTGCAGAGTTTATCAGTGCGTGAAGAATAACATAACACGCTATGTTACGTATAAAGATATATGTGTTCATTATTTAAGGTCTACAAAAAGAATTCTTACAGAAACCAGAATATAAATCGTGATTTGGTTTCCCTCTAAGAAAATTTAAGACGATGTTTACCCTCTAACAGTAACTGAAAACCTGACAAGCCTTAGTGGTTTTGTTCATCTTCATTGTTGGACAGTCGCCTCGTCAATAACAATCTTGTTTCGTTCCTCGATTCAAGTATGGCCGTTTCCTCAGTGGTTTTGTTTATCTTCATTGTTGGTTAGTCGCCTCGTCAATAACAATCTTAATTCGTTCCTCGATTCAAGTATTCAACTAAGTTGAGTAATGTAATATAATATTCAATATTTAAAAAATCGTTACCGGTATGCTTTCTAAGGTGTTGAAAATTACTGAAAACGCACTTAATATATTATATATACCTTCGCTTTTTAGTGTAATCTCTTTTTAGTGTTTTCTCGTAAAGAGATCAACCAAAGATGTAGTTGTCACATAATGTAAGTAGTATAATTAATAAAAACATGTTTAATCATTTTTAGAGCTTTAGAGGTAGTTTTATTTTTACTAAAGTTGTTCTATAATAATCCATACAATTTTGACATGAACAGTATGCAAAAATAACGTGCAACGATCCGAGATAAAAACTTGTTTAACAATCAAAACTGCAAGAACATTGTAGGCTCAAGTTATACATTTTTATATTAAGACAACATTTTGTTTTTAAATTTTATTATTAAATAAAATACATACAATTTAAAAATTAGAACCAAAAATTATTTGATATATAATTTATTATAATTATATTTATTTTAATAATTATATTTATTATTATTATTTTATTTATTAATTATTTTAAATAATTATATTTATATAATTTATTATTTATCATATTTATTATTTTTACTCGTTGTAAATATTTCTTATCACTAACAGTTCAAGACCCAATATATAATATCTGTAACAATTATCTAAGCAAATATCTGTCCCTGAATTACTGTGTGGTATTATTTGAATAACGTCATATTCAAAAATAAATATTGATTTTATTTGTAGACCTATTATTTGAAAATATTGTATATTTCAAACAAAAATAAATTTGTTACAACCTTTTTAACTAAACAGAAAAATACAATAACTTAAATACAATAACATATCTTTAACTATGGCAAAATAGTATGGCAGTTTTAGTGAGACGTTTAAATTATAACGAGTTCGCACGCAGCACGCTGACGTGAGGGAAGTGAATTTCCACATAAAAACTTGTAAAACTCAAAATAAGTGTAAAACATACATTTGTCCAATTTTTATTGAAATCTGAAAACATTGATTTTTTGGCTGTTCTGATACTCCTGGTGTCATTTACTTGCAATGCTGGGAATACAATTTTGCGCATTATAAGGTTAGGAAAAGGTCCAGTCAGGCTTGAAAGTAGGCGTGAGGTTGCTGGGGATGATAAAAGTACTCAAACAAAGGAATAACAGGCTACTCTAGTGTAAAACCCCCATAAGACAACGTACTGTGTTTAGTCGATGCACATTTTCTCTAATAACTCGCTAAATATTTATGCTAGAATGACGAGAGAGGGATTAAAACCTTAGCATTACTAATTCCCATCTTTTTACATGCATTTATTTTACATCTGGTGCTTTTATGCCCCTTTTTGGGCCCAAAAACTCGAAATTTGAAAGATTAATCCCCAAAAAAGGGGGTTTGGAGTTTTCCGATTGTTTTGCCCAACGAAATTGTCCAACTGATTACAGAAAGGAACGTGCCTACCAAATTTGAAGTAAATCGGACAAAAAATGCGACCACTAGATTGCAAACACACACACACACACACATATATGTATATATATATATATATATATATAACATTTTGAACGACCCCCAAAACGTGTTCAGGGGGTCACGTTAGGAACTTCTATGGGGGTCCCGGCACCGTGCGGGTCAGGCTAATAGTTCACTTTCCAAAGGAAATTCACTAATAACGCTAACTTAATAAATAATATTACTTATTTACGTATAAAAACACGATCTGAACTTACAATTTTCAGTGAAATAGTCTTAGTATTTAAATACTTAAATATTTATCAATAGTAATTACACATGCACAAAGCAATATGTTTATTTAAAAAAATATTATTGACTTTGATTTAAAAATATTTATTTCTACAAAAATACTGTTTACATATTTGATTTACGTTAAATTGATTTTGTTTAAGATGTTCGTTCTGCATCATGTAACACGAGTAGCTTATAGAATATCGGCTGACAAGGGCCAACACGCAACGCGCCAAAAAAAACACGGGTTTATCTCTCGACAGTATGTTCACACTCTCTTTAAATTGAAATTATATTGTAATAAATAGTGAGCATACAAAGTGGTTTTATTTAGAGAAAAATATTTGTTTAATCTTAGTTATATTTGAATGCAGTTCTTTGCAAAATGACGATTTTGTATTCGGATTCACGGTAATTTACCAAACATTGCGTCAGCTGTTTTACATATATTGAGTTTGTTTTGAATTTTTCCATGAAATAACGCTTGCTTTTCTTGATAAATTTACAATCACAACGAGGTCCATCGAATGTAGGTTCCAAGATTGATGAAACCTACGCGTGAACCGTTAGACTCGGACTTGGAACAACCAATCTCAGTTGAAGATCCACCAATGAAGTGACCCTTGTTACTGGTATAAATACATGTCTCGAGAAACAATTACTATGAAGGATTTATTTAGGTTGACGTAATCAAATCATAATATTATGATAATATGCAATTTAGGTTATAACCCTATATTTTATTGTTATAATATTAATAATACCTATGAATCAGTCCATTTATGTAAATTATTTATTTATACAATTCTATAAATTTTGTTGCTAGAATTCATCAAAACCAACTACACAATAGTATTACTAAAATCAGTAAGCACTATAAAAACTCAAGAATATACAGTACTTCAAATGCATCCACATATGAAAAAATAATACAATTGTTCACTGAGTCTACTAATCCATGTTGCCACTGAATATTTATTCTATTGATATTTATTGACATGAATTACCTTATACAGCTGTAACAAATAATTTAACATTAATAAGAATCATAATAAATATATTTTACATAAAACTAACAATAATGAAACATACTTAAAAACGTTCTTATAATAATCAAAATAATGGAATAAGTAAGTTAATTGTAAGTTAGCATCATTTTATGATCAATATATTTTTGAGAGCAGCGGTTAACAGCGAATTTACCGTCAAGTTAACATATAGTAAATAATAAATTGTTCTATTAAAACATTTTAAATGTTTGAATGGAATGCGTACGTTTTTTTAAACATTTCCTAGTTTTAACTGATAAACAACATAATTGTAATTATTTACATCAAATTCACCACTGTCCAAATCTACAACTTTTTACGGAATACAAAAACTTGTCGTATATTTACTTTATTTATTTTGTTGTGCTCATTGTATTTATTTTCCCACTTTAGTGAACTAAAAATATAATATTAAAAATGTGTAAGGTTGTTTCATCCTTTATACATTTATAAAATTTAAATAGCCTTAAAACATGCATTCATTTATCATTTTAAAAGTTTATTTGTTACAAAAATAGTTAGATAATATATATTTTAAAAACTTATAATTTACAAACATTACTTGCTCTACATTCATCGGTAGACATTCGACCAGTTGTAATTACCTCTGAACACATTAAAATCCCTGAATTGTTGCATATGGTTTTTGTGTTTTGGTGTTTTTGTAAATTGTGCTCACATTATTTTGTACAGGTGAAGTACAGTATAAGAGATTAGGTCTTTAATGGTGCTTATTTTCTTAGCACACAATAATTCCTTCCCATGCCTACATACAGCAGCTAAAAATATGCGCTTAAAGGCTATTATTCTTATTCAAATTGTAATTTACTTGATGTTTGAATGGTTTGTATTTATTAATGGCATGCGGCATGTCATGAATCTAGTGGAACTTTGGTACTATGACTTTTTGCCGTTTACATTTTCAGGAAAAACCCGTAGCGGGGTCCCCAGCAAGATGAAGGCGAGTTTCATATATACAGCATACTGAATGTTCTGCTGCCACACACTTGGCATGATTATTTGTTAATATATTCCAAGTTCGTAAACTACCTATGAGTTCACTGAACGCCAGGATTAATCATAAAACTTATATTTTATTGTTAGGTAACCATTCCTTTTTAAATAAGTTAAGTTAGTATTACCCCCTCCCACTTTCTGACTAGTAAAATGTCGATGTACATTTAGTTATAATTACTAAACCGTATTTAACCTACTTAGAAATTGCAAACATTAATTTAAAATACTTGTACGTAATATGAGTTAATCGATCTAATGCTGTTAATTCCTCTAAGACAAACTGTAAAGCTATATAAAGAAGAGAACACTGATTGTCTCATCAATTTGTTTGAATTAAAGAACATTGAATTAGAAAAAGATACACTACAAACCTGATTGAAACTTAATCTTTGTACAACCTAAACCAATCTTTGAAGAACAATCAATCTTCGTTGCTTGGACATTAGCTTAGAAGCCCTTCGCAGAATGTTGTTTTTATAGATTGGTTTTAAGGGAACATCTAGTTTCGTTTGGGAATTTTAACGTTGGATCTTATGTCATTTTGATGGTAGAAACGTAAAATTAAACACGCTAATATATTAGCGAATTTCCCCTATAGGGAAGAAGCTATTACCGTAGGTCTCATGGTAAGACTTAAGCCCGAGACCATGATAACTTTTTGTTTTGATGTCCCCAGATGTCCAAAACACTATTCGTTCAAATTTATATATATGTATATATATATATATATATATCTATATATGTGTCCGTGAATGCGATAACTTGAGTAAAAAACGTCTGATTTCGATGAAATTTGGCTCAAATGTGTAAACTGACATTTATGACTTTAAGTTCGAAAACCAGAAAAATCGGACCATGGGAAGGGGGGTTTATGGGGGTTTTAATTTTCCAAAAATCAGTTTTTTGCATTTTTTACCCTAAAATTTGTAAAACACTTAATTTTGGTTTAGACCATGTTATAGAGCTTAAAAAAACAAATAATATGGTATTTATTAACCTAGGTTAAGTGGTTGCGGTAAAAATCCAAAAAACATACTCATAAAATCTCCCATGTTAATCTTATGGGAAAAAGGTTTTTGGCTTTTCCTCAGTTAATTTTACTTTAAACTTCACATTTTCTTTTACCAATCACTTCAGCTCCACAAAACAATCATTTTGGTGTTTAAATTGTGATTCTACGTCAAACCGTTGCAGAGATATTCAAAGTGCTAAACACAGTACGTTGTCCAATGTTATCCTTATGGAGAATAAATAAAATTTGATATCTTGATTATTTATGAATGTATATTGATGAAATTTGGTATGTGGCTTCATGTTGTACTGGTATATTGATAATTGCACAAAAAATAAATGTTTCGTTGATTGTCCCCGTAGCAGCTAACCTGCATACTCAGCCCTAATGTTATTCTTATGGAGAATAAGTAAAGTTTTATATCTCCCTTAATTATGAACATAAATTAATAAAACATGGTAAGTAGCTTCACCTGGTTCAGTTATATTGATAATTACATAAAAACTCAATTCTTATCTTCCTCGTTGCAGCAAACCTGCGTACTCAGTCCTAATGTTATTCTTATGGGGAATAAATAAAATGTAATAAATCACTTATTTATGAATGTATTTTTGTCAAAATTGGTGAGTGGCTTTATGTACTAGTGAGAAACATATCAATGCATTGGAAATTCGCTGAGTACGCAGGTTTGCTGCGACGGGGGGTATTTTTAGTTGTAATAGTTCGGATAAAAGCGTCGTTATAATAGATAAAGCATACAAATATATTTATATATATATTTTCTTGACAGTATGAAATTGTAGTAGTGATAGTGGAATCAATATTTATCTTTAAAAAACAAATTGTTGCAGTCATCATACTTTAAAAACCTTCTTCTATTATTTGTTTTAACATCTTTTGGATTATTGTGACGGCCTTAAACATACCAATCTTTTTTGAAAACTAGTGTTGCCAACTTATAATTAAATTGATGTGTTTAAACACATTTTATTTTAACTTAGCAAAAATATTTCTTAAACCCTTAAATTATTACTAAAGAAGGGCTGTTTAGTAAGACACCCTAGATGGATCTAAAACACAAAGAAAACACGTTACATGATTTCGATTAAACTTTTCTTATTTCCGCTAGACTTATTTGTGAAATTACATTTTTTGTAATTTAGAATAAAAATTTCGACTTGATAAACCAAATCCGAATTCATAAATTCTCTAAACACTCTATATTGAAATGAAACTACAAAATGTCGTTTAATAAATCTTATCTTATTGTAATAAACAATAATTAACCTGGCAAAAGAGAGATTCATATACAATGAACAAAGTTAATTCCCATAGCTAAACGCTGACCACTGATTTATCCGACAAGGCAGCAAAGGGTATTACAGTGACCTCGGAGACTCATCGCTGGCTATTAATCGACCCACACTCCCTCTCTGTTATGTTTACTTGCCGGAAGACTTGGAGCATAGTAAACCTTAAGTAATTATTGTTTGCGTTCAAATCTACATTATAACCTGATAAGGCATTGCAATTATTGTTTTTGATAGCGTTGTTTTGTTTATCAGTTATATTTTATGTGGTAGTTTATAGAAAAATATTACCTTTCTTTTATAAATTGATATGAATTCGAAGAGCGGGCATGAGGTTGAAGTATGTTTATGTATTGAAGAATAAGTGGCAACAAGTTGTTAAATGGCAATACCATTGACTATATGATAAAGACATCCCATCTATATATGGCCCAGCTGTCCCTCTTTTAGCCCTACAATTTGAAGTGGACGTAGTTTCATCAAGTGACCGACAGAGTGTGCTGCTGCCAACTATTTATTTTTAGTTATTTTCGTTAACTTATAAAAACTTTCCACCCCAAAAAGCAAGTAATAATCAACTTGTGTTTGCTTTCTGACACATCAACTGTTGTATTACCCCCTCCTGAGAGAATATATAATTGTTGACAGAAGTATTTTAAGTTGGTGCATCCTCTTTGAGTCCTGTCCCACACAAAAAAGGGGCTGCGTTTGCAATGGCAATGAGAAGTCTACTTCAGTATCTATATCAAAGGTAGTACAGTGTGACTATATTGTAGATGCCATGTGACGTAGTTTATTTATTCTGTATAAAGTAGATGACTGTTACGGCCACTATAGCTAAAATGGATTTACAAAAATACGAATTGGTGTATAGCTCACAGTATATACAACTGTTAATGTTATGTAATGTAATGTTTTTTTTTAATAAGACATTTCATTTATTTAGTTGGTTTTAATAATCCCAAACTATAAAACTAGCAAACAATGCTTATGTGAACTTGTTATGTACTAACACAATTTTTTACTTGCAAAATAATTTTAAAAGTGTCATTGAAATTTTAACAAATAAAATATTCCTTTATTTTGCAATAACTTGTTACCATCTGGAATATCTGTGTTTGGTACAAAAAAGTTTTAATCATGCATGTGGAATGGCTCGGATATGTTGAACAGGAAGCAGCTGACGGTCTCTCATCACGCGATCGCTCGTCTTTTACATGTCTGTCGACTGTTACTTCAGTCATTCAATCTCATCGTTCTCTTCTTTTTAGCCGAATTTTAAAAAAAGGTATTTCTATTTTACTTTAACGGATTTCTTGTATGTTGACACACCAATGTGTCTATAGTTATGTTAATAAAAGCTCTTCGTTTTGACTTGGCAATGAAAGCAGTTATAGTTTTTTCATGACAATGAAAGCTGTTCGTCTTTTTATGACAATGAAAGCTGTTCGATTCGTCATGGCAGTGTAAGCTGTTCGTTTATTCATGGCAATGAAAGTTGTTCGTTTATCAATGGAAATGAAAGCGGTTCGTTATGTCATGGCAATGGAAGCTGTTCTTTTTTTTCATGGCAATGAAAGCTGTTCGTTTCGTCATAGCAATGAAAACTGTTCGTTTTTTTATGGCAATGAAAGCTATTCGTATCGTCATAGCAATAGAAGCTGTTCGTTTTGTCATGGTAATGGATGATGTTCTTACTGTTATGGCAATGAAAGCTGTTCGTTTCGTCATGGCAATGGAAGCTGTTCGTTTTTTCATGGCAATGAAATCTGTTCGTTTCGTCATGGCATTGAAAACTGTTCTTTTTGTCATGGCTGTTCGTTTGGCATAATTCCAGTGTAAGATTGATTGTACAAGGCTACGTTAACCCTTGTCCAAACATGTGAATGGAGGGGTTCAACCTGAATTGTTTTGTTGTGGATTTAATACTTTAAAAAGTTTTACTCTGAAATTTTAAATTATGAAAAACTGTGGACAAACACAGAGAGTAAGGATAGGTAAAAAGTATCAAAACTCCTGATCAGATCTGATAATTTACTCGTGTTAATACTATTTGGTATGTGGCTATTTCTGGTTCTGATATATATAGCTGTCTGTATAAAAACACCAATTTTTGCGGTCCCCTTATAGAAAATCACCAAACTCCATATACATTTATTACTATGGACAGTATATTTAATTTCATATATCGACTATAGTTCATATATTTTGATAAACTTGGTGAGTTGCACATCAAATCTGCTGACTTAGATTCACTTGGTAGTGAGAAAGACATATGGATTAGACATGACACAAGTTTTCCACAACCGCTTTATTTTATTGCATCCTTCAATAACAGTAGAATTATCAAAATTAATAACTCAACATTTGACGTTACCTAATTTTCTTATTGAAATTGAAATAATTTATTCAGTATAATTAAAATACATTGGTGCAAAACAAAACAAAGAAAAGTCACTGAATTATGTCCCCACATGGGCAGATACCTGTGCTTTTTAAAGAGTTTTTTCAGTCCTCACTTAAAAAACAAAAACATGATAAAAACAAATAAAAACAAAAATTAAATATCACTGGTTGAATAACATAACCTGAATGAAAATATAATGAGAAAGCAATAACCTAAAATAAGTATATTGAATACTTATATACTTATGCAAATAGTATAATAAATAATTCATGTTTCGAATTAACGGTTAATATATAGTATAAGTTAAAACAAAATACACTTTGATAAATTATACAAAAACTTATTACTATCCTGGACACATTCACACACCATATACTCACTGGTAAACAAACACATGCAGCCTAACATTTCACAGAGACAGACACTCAACTTGCTCCATGCAGGCACACGCACACACGCAAAGACTCGAAGTACCCCTTAAATGTATGGTGAACTCACCAAAGACCTTATTCCATCACGCCCGATGTTTACCAGCCATTCGTGTATTATATTTTTTTAAAATATTTATGCTACAAGGTTGAGAATTTTTTGTGCAATTTGGAAGCTGAGGAAATACAGTCTTGGCTTTATAATACGGAATTGTTTTAGTTAATCGAGGTACAATATTTCCAGAGTTTGCTGAAGATTTTGTAGCATTTCAATGAGCAATTTTCTGAAACAAGCTGTCTTGATCTTTAAACGTGTATATAATTAAATATTTAATATGAAGTTGTGGAAAAATAAAAACGATGATTTCTTTAAATAATAAATCAGTCGTATATTGACGATTTTTCTTTAACGCTGCTTTGATCATGGATTTCAGAGTAATTTCTAGAGGAGAGACCACACTTTGGAAGCCGCCTCCCCATGATTGGATTCCGTATTGTATCAAAGATTGAGCGCAGGCATAGTAAACTGTTTTTTATTAGATCTGGAGCTAAAATTGTATGTAAATTAGAAAAATAAAACTTAATTGTATGAGCTAGTTTCTTAGGTATGTGATATGACCGGCCCATTTCAGACGATTGTCAAAAATAACAAAAATGTACTTGTACTCAGACACCCTATCAAAACATTCACACGATACACACCCATTCATTCTGTCACATGTGTGCAATAATAGGTTAACTGGATCATGATCGGCTCTCACAGAAACTGTCAGATACCTTGATTTGGAAGTATATACCGAGAGCCGATTTTGATCAAACCACTGCTTGACAAATCAACAACAAGTGGCGCTCGGCCATGAGGTACGTATCCTCCCAGCTGTCACCCTATTATATTGGTAGAGCCATTCAAAAAATGTATAAATATTCGTATTTACATCATTAAATTAATATAGCTTTCCGTTAAAACATGCAATGTTTTTAATTGTTTATAATAGTTTCCATTTTAAATGACATATACAGAGTATATGCTTTTTAGAAAACAAGTTTCACTTGTTCGCTTTATGTTTCAGTACTTTTAAAATGATAAATCAACAATCTTAATAGAGCAATTCACCCGCTGAAAATGTTATGTATACCAGTTGTATGGCCTGAAACTTTCTACTATCTTCAATAAGGAACCGTAATATTGGTTTTAAAATTATTATAATTTAAAACATTCACCAATATTTTTAAGATTTGTTATATTTAGTGAGGTATTTTGCCAGCTACGCTGGCATCGTCAGACGAACTCTTGAACATCGTCTGACGATGCCAGGGTAGCTGTGAAAAGGCCTGACGAAATATAAATACCCCCGTCACAGCAAACTTGCGTACTCAGCGAATTTCCAATGCATATATATGTCTCACTACTACATAGAGCTACTTACCAAGATTCACAAAAATCCATTTATAAATAAGTGATATATAGCATTTTATTTATTCTCCATAAGAATAACATTAGAGCTGAGTACGCAGGTTTGCTGCAACAAGGAATATAACAAATGTGTATTTTTGCAATTATCAATATAACTCAACCAGTTGAAGCTACATACCAAGTTTTATCAATTTAGGTTCATAACTAAGGGAGATATAAAACTTGACTTATTCTCCATATGAATAATATGGGGGCCGAGTATGCAGGTTTGCTGCAACGGGGATAATCAACAAAAAATCCATTTAGTGTGCAAATATCAATATACTAGTACTATGCGAAGCCACATACCAAGTTTCATCAATATACATTCATAAATAATCGAGATATAACATTTTATTTATTCTCCATTAGGATAACATTGGACAACGTACTGTGTTTAGCACTTTGAATATCTCTGCAACGGTTGGACGTAGAACAACACTTAAAACACCAAAATGATTGTTTTGTAGAGCTGAACTTATTGGTATCAGCAAATTTCAATTTTTCAGTAAAATTATCTGAGGAAATCCAAAAACCTTTTTCCCATAAGATTAACATGGACAATTTTATGGACGCGTTTTTTTACTTTTCTCTACAACCACTAAACCTAGGTTAATGATTGAAAATACTAATTTTTTTAAGCTCTATAAAATGGCTATAACCAAAATTGAGTGTTTTTTTTTATTTTAGGGGAAAAAATTAAAAAACTGATTTTTGGAAAATTTAAAACCCCCATAAAACCCCCTTCCCATAGTCCGATCAATCTGGTTTTCGAACTTAAAGTCATAAATGTTACTCTACACATTTGTGCCAAATTTCATCAAAATCGCGCGTTTCTTTCAAAAGTTATCGCGGTAACGGACACACATATATATATATACATATATATAAATTTGAACGAATAGTGTTTTTGGCATCTGGGGACCTCAAAACAAAAAGTTATCATGGTCTCGGGCTTAAGTCTTACCATGCCACCTACGGTAATAGCTTCTTCCCTATAGGGGAAATTCGCTAAAAATTGAAAAAAATCGGTGAGTGCTTTAATTTAAAATTACTTTCTTCTATGGTTATAGAGTCTTTTGTTAAATTAATTAATTTGGCTTAGAGGAAATTAAACCAAACTTCTCTTCCAAGGTACAAGTCATGTTTAAATTGAGTACCGAAGAATACAAGTATCTTCCAGAAATAAAACTGAGAGTTTAAATTCCTTATTGACAGAAGTCAACAATGGTTCTCCCCGCTTATAAATAATTCACAAACGTATTAGACTAAAGTGGGTAATCTATTTAAATAACCATTGGTAAATACATTTCAAGCTACGTAAAGAGTTCAAACGGTTTACTTTACCTATATTGTGAATAGTAAAGCAAGTCAAATGTGATTCTGTAAACATCCAAAATATTGCATTGTTTGATTTTGTTTTAATTTTCTGTACTTTAAATTATGATAATTTTCTACCTGCGAACAAATATAACACGTGGAAAGTAGTTATCACAATACACATAGCAGCTTGTTATCATTACGAGGCTTTTAAATTAATTTCAAACAATGATTAACCGATACGAAGAAATAATTAAATAACCCTTTGAAATACCACTATATCCTACTATAGATTAAACATAACATAAGTACACTAAACCCACTGTTACCTAAACCATATGGTTTAGAGTGGAACATATGTCATCGTCATTTAGAGGCCTTCAAAGTGTCGTGATTGATTCAGTCTGACAGTTGATTTTTTTATAAGTTACACTTTTGTCTTGAATTTGGTAGGTTTTCTTTGAGGGATATAATTGTGATTTGCTAATGAACCATTCCGATAATTTACGTAAAAAAGATTTATTAAAGGAGAAATAAAATTATACCGATTACACTATTTAATATATTAAAATATAGTACACATTATATTTATAAGAACAACCTTACGACCCTTGGACTTCCTGAGGATGATCATACTGATTGTTAGGTTAGTGGTACACAAATAATTGCTTAATTGTATAGTATACTACGAAAGTATATTTTTTTAATAGTATCAGAATATGATGTGAAGACTTTGCCAAAATTAAATCATTGATAAATAAATGTGCAATTTTAACGAGTACATACAACAACAACAAAATATCCATACTGTAACCCCTATGCTTGTCTTTTATTGAAATTACAACGTATTTAAATATATGAAATATTAGGTCAATGAATTATAATGCTATGTATTACAAGTATACAAATGACCTTTTTGCTTAAACTAATATGCATTCATATCAATGACACCATGGGAGGAAGACATTTAATAATGGATATGCAGTAAAATAAAATAAAACGTTAAAATCTTATTCTACCAACACTTTCTAAAACTTCTTTGGATTCTTCACATCAATAATCGAATAAGTACCAAGATTTGAGAGATTATATAAATATTTAGAAGTTTAACATCTTAAGACTGATTTCTAGTTATTAACAACAAAATTTGAATTAGGCTATTACAATTTAATATTACAATTTTATTGAAATTATGTAACAGATAAAAAAGCCTTTATTAAAAAGCTTTTAAATTATTTAATTGAATCTAAAAATGAACGGCTCATTTTATAAATCTTGAATGTACATGGAACTTGCATATGACTAAAATGTAAAAGTAAATATATTTTGAAGTGTCGTTAGACATATTTAATTATTCCGTAATGTAAAATACGCTATGAAAAATCTGTATTTTGTACCATGTGACTATGGTTTTTTAATAATAAAGTATTAAATATTGCAAAATATATATCTTTTCATCTCTTCCGGAACCTCTATGAACTATACATTTAAAAACTTTTACAGTACATTGGTTGTATCAAGTAACTTAATCGACAGTCTACAATTATTGGCCTGTTACTCTATTATAGCTCTAACATGTCTATCATTTAGGCAAGCATCTTGGCTCCAATTACCATAAGAATAAAACTGATAGATGCTTTAATACTATTACAAGTTATTCAATATTGTATTTTGTATATAATAAACAGTTACAAATAAGTAGCAATAATACGTTCAGTTCATTCTGTGAGGGTGTTGTTAGCGAAAAATGTAGTGATGTTATTATTATTTACTGACACATTATCATAGCAGACAGTTGTATAATAACTTACCATTCTGTTATTAGAATGACAAATTCCATGTTGGTTATTCTTAATATTAGTTAATTGGGGTTGAGGTTATCACAGGTTGAGTACACTATCGTTCAGTAACAACAACAATATTTACTCAGAACGGGAAACAGCACTATTATTGTTTTGTGTAAAGAACATTTAAAACACAGGTTTATATTAATTAACTTTTATTCGAAAACATTTTGAATGAATCCACAAACTGTTTCTACATTATGTATGAGATAATATTCTTGCCAACACTTTTTATCAATAAATAAAACTATACAGTATTGGACAAAAATCAGGTATAAATCAAATCTCAGAACAAAATGAATCTATAATTCCAAATCTATCGTCACAAATTTCACGCCTTATGAATTCAATATTCCAGTTGATGTTTAGGGCTGATACAATTGAAATGGGCTGACATGACCTACATTCTGTAGCGCGTTTTATATCTTCTTGAAGCTGCAATATCGGCATAGTCTATACAGTACATACAGGAACTTAATAACCTGTTGTCATAAGTTACAGACAGTGTTGCAGATATTGAAATGTCAAACTGCATTATTAGAGAATAATATACTCTCATACTAAAATAACTGACTTTTTGACCTTCATAACTACAATACCAAATCACGAGATTGGGCGTGAGAGGTTGGGAGAGTTGGTGACAAAACCTCTTAGTAGTTAAGCTCTTATTACATCTTATAAACTGTTTACTGTGGCTGTAATATTGTTTATAGTTTTATTGATATTCAAAATAGTGATTTAATATAAATATATTTCACAAAACCTAACACACTATAACAATTGTTACATTGTTAACAATTTGTAACAAATTAGTAATGCCCACCATAAGTGAACAATGCCAATGTAACGTTATTTCATTTGCACAACAAAATATCAGGGGGCATTTGTACTAATTTAAGCTACATTAAGTTTCTCAATCGTGATGAATTTATTTACAGTGGATTCTGCAACTAATAAATCGTTAACCTGGTGGTACCTAAATACTTAAGAAATAACATTAATTACAAGCATAAGACAAACTATATAAGCTGATCTCATTCCAGTGAACTGGGATTGTTACAAACACAACTTTCCTCTAAAATTGATATAATATTGTGATATTTGGAAATTATATTTGCGTGGGGAAAGAGTCCAGTATTTATTGCCCCATCGGGCAAAATGAATTCTATGAATCAATTTAAATAATGTCAGATTCGTTTAGTGTTACATTTGTATGTGTGGTTAGCTAGCGTGCTGTTCTTTTAACTGGGATTGTGTAATTATTTTTATTTTCGTACAAGTTTAAAGCAAACTGATTCCTTTCAGATGGGTGTTTAAATTAACTTTTCCACCAATAGTTCTTGATATTTAATCTACCCCACTTTATCTAAAATCAGCTTCACCTTAGTTATGTCGGAAAATGGGAGTATTATCAAGTTTAATATCCGGTTTAATTGACAAAGCCCGGGGAAGTGTAGAGTAAGAGAATACAAGGATCTCTAAACAGCGTGGGAAACCGGATGTCAGTGATTTCGTGTTGCCTCCAGGCGTATTTGAACATCTTCTTACCCTTCCTGGCTCTTTGTATTTTATATTTACAAAAACAAGGCAATTTGTATGAATAATGGCTGCATTTTACTATAGAAGCATGCGTCATATAATTTTAAAATGCAAAGTAGTAACAATCATATTTTTTCTGTTATTAACTTAAGAAATGCATTATAAATTAATAGGTTAAAATAAACTTCGTCTCACAACTTCGTCTTAACAAAATATATTTACACTAAATAAACAAAAATCATAAATATGTACAACAAAGTTATAATAAAGTAATAATTAGTAGTAAGAAGTAAATGTCAAGTCTTAAGTCTGCCTCAGTGCCTGGTACTGTGCGGACGTGACTGAGTCAGCTGAGCAACTTTTAGGTTAGGTTTGCCTAACCCAAATAGTGATTGTGCAATAGACTTAAATAGTTAAAAGATTTTGTGGAACCATCCTAATTAAGTATGCCGGGTTTATGTGGCATCTGTGAAAGTGATGTGGAGAGTGATAATGATTCTATATCCAGTTCTGGTAGCTGTAGAAGTGTGTTTCACCTGCGATGTGTTAACGTAACATCCGAGTCACTTAAAACCAGAGGATCGAAAAAGGACTGGGTTCGTAATAATTGTAAGCCTAAAACACCAGTTGGTACAAGTGAAAGCAGCAGCGGATCACAACCTTTGACACAGGAGATGTTAGTAAATGGTTTGAATGAGTTTAAGAAGGAGGTTTTTGCTGAGCTCAAGGAATATGATAAACAGTTAGAAGATTAACCCAGCGTTCCCGATCAACAGGGTCTATGTAAACGACCATCTTACTCAAGAAATATGATAAACAGTTGGAAGATTAACCCAGCGTTCCCGGTCAACAGGGTCTATGTAAACGACCATCTTACTCAAGAAATATGATAAACAGTTGGAAGATTAACCCAGCGTTCCCGGTCAACAGGGTCTATGTAAACGACCATCTTACTCAAGAAATATGATAAACAGTTAGAAGATTAACCCAGCGTTCCCGGTCAACAGGGTCTATGTAAACGACCATCTTACTCAAGAAATATGATAAACAGTTAGAAGATTAACCCAGCGTTCCCGGTCAACAGGGTCTATGTAAACGACCATCTTACTCAAGAAATATGATAAACAGTTAGAAGATTAACCCAGCGTTCCCGGTCAACAGGGTCTACGTAAACGACCATCTTACTCAAGAAATATGATAAACAGCTAGAAGATTAACCCAGCGTTCCCGGTCAACAGGGTCTATGTAAACGACCTTCTTACTCAAGAAATATGATAAACAGTTAGAAGATTAACCCAGCGTTCCCGGTCAACAGGGTGTACTGATTTTATTATGAAATTTCATTATTTTGTATAAACATTATTATAGATAGAGTAAATTCAAATTAAATTCAAATGTATATTAAAAATCATATTACAACTTTATTATTAGCTAATTAAGTATAAACATTTCATTTTACCTGTTGGCAGCACTGTAGAAACAGCTGATGTATTTTAAATTAAGACCAATTAGGATAATTAACTTCATTAGATGGCTGAATCCCAACTAGAAAACTGTACCCGTGAAATAGTAAGTTTTAAGATCAATTTATTATATTTAAAAGAATTTCTATGTATTTATATGTATATAATTTCATTGCTAAATATATCTTTGTTGTTTTGTATAATTGAATTTTGTTAATTTCTGAGTAATAATGATATAAAATGTAAAATAACCAGTTGTGAATTTTCCTGTAGTGTTCATGTTTTATTCTGATGAAAAAGCACATTGTCACAATTTTGCAAAACTTGAATTTAAATGTTAAAATCAATTTTTATGTATCAAATTATGCTTCAATATGTTTTAGATTTAATTAGCCTGTTATTATTAAGTTTGGATTTTGTTTCAGACGGGTTTTTCTGTACTACAAGGGATCAGCCAATAATCACCAAAAAACTGTAAGATACCTATACTGATAATAGTATAAGAAATTCATTTAAACAGTATTCCAATTTAATAAATAAAAGTGTCTTTTAAACTACAATGAACTGCTCTGTAAATCAGTTACCCGACTTACTATGCTGGTAAAGTTGCATATCATCCGATGGACCACTAGAATATATAGGCTACAATTCTCCACAAGTTATAAGCGGTTGTTCAGTTATTCTAAATTAAATGTATAAAAGTGCAGCACCTCTGAAATTGGTAATCTGTGTAGGGGGTGTTGTACAAAATAAAGTGCGCGACTCTGCTAGTAACTACAACTGCTATTAACTACAACTGCTAGTAACTACAACTGCTAGTTAACTACAACTGCCAATAACTGATTTCAACTACCAATAAATTTTATAGCAGTTAATACCACCATTTCAACAACTGAAATAGACTATTTAACAGTGATCACAAACACTTCTTTCTATATCATGTGTATTTTATTTCAATTGAAATCAAGCCTATTATTTTAGCCTATATTATATTCAAGTGTAACTTACATCAGCAACCTGCAGCAACAATTAGCTATAATAAATTGCATGAAATGAAATATTTCAAACTCAATTTTAGCTAAATAAACGGTAAGTCAATTTCAACTGAACAAAATTAAATTAATAATTTTTCCGACCATGGAAAAGTATAATTTAAATTACTTGGCAAAAGATGAGCTACAATATGAGCTATTGTCAAGAGGAATTGAATCAACCCACAACAACGTGGAACATCTCAGAAAACAGCTGAGAACAGTCTTCAACACTTCACCAAATGTTAAAAATCTCGAGGGTAAGTTAAGATTAAGCGATGAAATCAAATCTACCCAAACTAAGACAGATTCATTACAAATCCAAATGGATCAAGCAAACCTAGAACCTAGCAACCTACAAGTAGCTAAATTAAATGCGAAATTAACACATCTACAGCTTAGGATTACAAACCTAATCTCATGTAAACTAGATCCTAACTATGCTAAAATCCTTGACAAACAAAAAACTAAGCTAGCTGAACTACTTACTAAACTTCAAGAATTAAAAGCTAAAATATCTACCGAAGAACTAGAACAATTTGAAGAAGACCTAAATAAATCATTAATTGATGATGAAAACTTAGTAGAAAAACTTGAAAATGTAAATAAACCTAACCTAACCTCAACACCTGTAAAACCTAGTGAAGAAAAAAACAACTGAAACTGTAACCACAGTAGAAATTAACCAGCCTATACAAAAAGCTGAAATGCAAATGCAGCCTAGTTGTAACCTAACCTCAAATTCAGGTGAAAATCAAAATCCGTCCCATGTTGTAAATATTTTCAACAAACTGTCGCATCCTGCAGAAGTGTATCTAAGCAAATTCACAATTTGCAATGGTTTAGAAATAAATCCCTTGCTTGCATTCTTGAAAGATCTAGTGACAATCAAAACTGAAACTAATTTAACCGACCTACAATTGTATGAAATTTTACCTAGCTACAGTAAACCACCATTGTCTACAAAAATTATCCAAGGCAAAATTCAAGGTTTATCACTTGACCAACTACATGAGAATATCATTGCTACATTTATTCCCGTCACTCTTAGGGAAAAATTAAAACAAGACATGATTTATCGCCCGCAACATCCCACAGAAATTTTGTCGCTCTACATAAATGAAGTTAAAACAAACAACCAGATTTTAAAGGCAAATTTATCTGAACATGATCTCATCTCTTTCATTAAAAATGGACTTAAGCCAGAAATCAGAAATCAAATTATATTTGAAAAGAACCCACTCACCTTCCAAGACTTAGATGAACTGTGTATCAACTTGAACAATGTAGGATACAACGATTATCTGCGTGACAAAATGTATTCTAGTCAAAAACCGCAACACAATTTTCCGCACTATAGTAAACTTCAAAACTTCACAGCAACAAATCCTAGGCCTACTCCAGCACATTACACAAATCAACGCCCGAATCACCATAAAACTCAACATAACTTTGCTTCTACTTCAAAAAACCAAAATCAACCGATAAAAACTTGTTTTATTTGCAACCGCAAAAACCAGTGTTATCACAACCCAAAAAACTTCTAAAAGAGGGAGTTACAAGCAACAACTCAATCAATACTTGTACTCCTGAAGAACAAAATTCAACTGCTACACATGATCATTCCCCTGGTTATAAAAAGGAATTTATAAACCTAGTTAAGAGCTGGAATAAATTTAAAAAGGTTAAACAGAATAAAATCAAGATCAATGTAAATAATAGGTTACCTTGTATACAAACTTGTATCCACAAAAATTTAACTACACAAAGTCTGTTGGATACTGGTTCAAGCCAAAACTTCATTACAAATAGCCTATACAAGCAACTGAAAAATCTAAAGGTCATAAAATCTATGCTACCATGGCAAGGTACAATTTTAGCAGCTAATGATACTCAAATCAAAGTACTTGGAAAATGCAAATTTAAAATTAGAATAAACCACTTTACATGGAACGTAAATTTTCTAATTATGGAAAACAACCCATATGACATGATTTTAGGCATACCTTTCATAACAGAGACAGGATTAAACATGGATTTAGAACAAAATCTTTGTTACTTTAAATTCAAGCCACAGAATAAAATAAAAGTTACCACAACACAGGAAGAAGTCGATTCGTCACTAAATCAACTAATGATCGGATGCACTGATATGCAACAGGAAGTTAATAAACTTATTGCTAATTACCCCAATGTATTTACTGACAAAATTGGATCTGCGCTAGATTTAGAGGTAAAATTAGAGGTTACTGACAAAACACCAGTATGTATTAGGCCATACTATTTATCGCCACCCAATATTAAAAAGATGAAAGAAATCATAGATGATTTATTAGAACAGGAAATAATTGAATTTTCTACAAGTCAATATTCCTCACCTGCATTTCTAACTAAGAAAGACCGATTAGTTATTAATTACACTGAGCTAAACAAGAAACTAGTTAAGATGGACTATCCCATAGGTGATTTAAATAACCTGTACCAACATTTACAAGGAGCTCGATATTTTTCAGTGATTGACCTAAACAAAGCTTTTCTTCAATGCCCATTAACAAAGGACAGCCGTCATTTAACTGCATTTTGTACTACATTTGGCAAATACCAGTACAAAAGAGTTAGTTTTGGACTACAAATTGGCAGTAGTGTTCTTTCTAATTATCTAGACAAAATATTCCACGATATTAATTTTGAATACTTGATTAAATTTCTGGACGACATAGTAATTTACAGTAAAGACAAAGAATCTCACCTCAAGCATTTAAACGAAGTAATATCCCGTTTAGCCAAACATAACCTAACCGTAAACCCAGAAAAAGCCAAATTCTTCTGCGAAGAAATCAACTTCTTATGCCATAAAATCAAAAATAACACCATCACCATTGATCCTGACAGAACTACTACCATCAAAGATTTTCCTGTGCCTACAACCTTAAAACAAGTCAGACGATTTGTTGGTATGACTAGTTATTGGAATAAATATATACCGAAGTATTCCGAAATATGTGCCCCACTACAAAACCTAAAAAGGAAAGGAGTTAAATTTATATGGACACCTGAATGTCAAAAAGCTTTTGAACAATTAAAACATGCCATAAGCAATCCCCCTGTACTTCAATTGGCCAACTTCAACAAAGAATTTGTACTTCAAACTGACGCATCAAAAATTGGAGCCGGAGCAATTTTGTTACAACGCAACGAAGAAGAAGAACTATTACCTATTGCTTACTATTCAAAAAAATTCACTGAAGCCGAAGTTAAATACTCTATATATGAAAAAGAAGCTCTAAGCGCTATTTTAGCAATGGAACACTTTAAACAATACCTTGAAGTGAAACCTTTTAAATTAATAACCGATAATGAATCTCTCAGTTTTGTTCTGAATGCTCGAAAACGTTTCGGTCGTTTAGCTCGTTGGACAGAACGATTAATTGACCTAGATTATACAGTTGAACACCGTAGATCAGCAGAAAACCTACTAGCTGACTGTCTCTCTAGGCTATATTCAGAAGAGGAAGAAAAAGTGACTGAAAACGTGAAAACCAAGAAAGTTCAAAAGAAAACTTAATTGAAACTATCACTAAGTGTAGACAAGAAGAAAATGTACATAGGCAAGCCACATCAACCATAAACAGAAATGTAAATATAAATATTAAGAATGATCAGAAATCAAACAAGGAAAATCAAAATTTTTGCAACTTAATAGACGAAATACCTCTAGCTCTCACTCAATTAAATAAACAACAAGAATTAGACGAGGAATGTAAACTCATAATTGACAGCATTAACAAGGGCGAAAATAATTTAAGTTTTTTCATGAAAAATGACGTATTGATGCACCGTAACTCGAAGGGAAAAAGCAAAATATATTTACCTCAAAAACTTTTCAATCTGATCTTCACATTTTACCACAACACCATATTCGGAGGCCATTTTGGAATTTTAAGGACTACTGCAAGAATAGAAGAATATTTTTACCACCCAAAATTAAAGGACTTCATCAAAACCCGAGTCAAAGCCTGCAAAATCTGTATGATGAGCAAAAGCACTCAACGGAAATTTGAGGAAAAATTAATATCTACACCAGTTGAAAAAGCAATGAACACAATCTATTTAGATCTATTAGGCCCATTACCTCGTTCAAAAAAAGGAAACACATATATTTTAGGTGTATTAGATGCCTACACTAGATATACCTGGCTATATCCCTTAAGAGAAAGCACATCCAAAGCCATAATTGAAAAATTAAAAGAAATATTTGCCAACTTTTCCATACCTACAACTATAGTCACAGATAATGCCAGTTACTTCATTTCAAAACAATTCAAAGCATTTTTATTTAGAAACTACATCACATTTAGAACTACCCCTGCCTATAGAAGCAGCGCTAACCGTACTGAAAGAATTTTCCGTGATCTTGGAGCTCTATTGAGAAGTTTTTATCATAACAAACAGACTGAATGGGATACTGAACTAGACATGATCCAAATTAGCATCAACACAGCCTATAACTCATCTATAAAAACAAGTAGTTTTAAACTTATGTTTAATCACCAACCCAGCTGCACCTTGTCAAATTTGTGGAATTTAAACAGCCTAATATCACCAGAAGTCAACATGCAAGAGAGGCAAGAAAATTTAAGAAAAGCTATAAATAATGCAAGAATTAGTGTCAAACAAAATATGAAGAGGAACAGATACTCGGAAACCAGAACCAAACATCCCTTCAAATTGAACAGTTTAGTGTTTGTAAAAACTCATTTTCTCAGTAAAAAGATCAACAAGTTTTCTAAGAAACTCGCCCCTAGGTATATTGGAACCTACAGAATTATATATTGGATGACTGACGTGACATGCCTTGTGCAAAAAACTAACGACCCTAGTGATGTGAAAAAGGTTCACATAATTGACTTAAAACTTTATCAACCCCATGAACAACCAACAACATCATAAAAACCATGTATTATGTAAATAGTTATATTATCAAATGTTATATTATTTAAAGGTTATGTTATTTTATAGGTTATGTGATGTTAAATGTAAAATTATGCCTGAAACGACTTGAATATCTATGCCTGTATAAACTTGAAAAATTTTGGAGCCTAGCCTGTTAGTAATAAGAATATATCATTGATTTAGTTATGTTATATTGAAATGTATTATATAGGAATTGTTTAATTTGTTAGATATTAAGCTCATGAATTTAGAAAAGTGATGTCAAATGAATAGGGAAACTCAGATTCCACCAAAACATGAAACAGTATGATTGAGCAGTATGATTGTTGGTATGCTAGTTGTATAAATGTGAAACGCAAGGTTGTATGATTGATTGGAATGCTAGACGAGTGAATTTTAGTTATAAGGAACACGGAACACAATGCACTGCACTTGGCACACACTTTAAACACACACAAACACACGTTAAAACTAATATTAAACACTAGAAAACACGATCACAGCAAACACGGCACACAGAAACGCAAAAGGACAAGACATTGAACAAAATGGTGGATATCTTTGGGCAAATCTTGAACGCAAAATCACTTTAACCAATGTAATTTGCAAAAATTTTGAATTTTGAGAAAGTTATATTGTGATTATAACTGAGTTTTTTTGTTTTGTAAGCATAATAACCTGCAAAAAAATGTATTTTCATGTTAATTTAAGTATTTTATCATTTATAAAAAGCTATTTTAGTTTTTGTAAAGCAATAATTGATGAAAAGTTTCATTTGTAAATAGATCGGACGTCACAGATTATGTTTTGGAGGATGGCATTCCTGCAAGCCAATTCCCCGTAGCGTGCTGCACTCAAGCGGCAAAACTATTAACTATCACGACATTCTATTATCCGCAGCATATTGTAACGCTTTTTGATTGTGCAGAGAATTTTATAATTTTGAAATGTATTTAGTATAGGAAAAGTAATTTGAATTTTTGTTGTATGTAAATGTTTAAAATAAGTGAAATTTAAAAGGCACTGGGATATTTTGTACTGATTTTATTATGAAATTTCATTATTTTGTATAAACATTATTATAGATAGAGTAAATTCAAATTAAATTCAAATGTATATTAAAAATCATATTACAACTTTATTATTAGCTAATTAAGTATTAACATTTCATTTTATCTGTTGGCAGCACTGTAGAAACAGCTGATGTATTTTAAATTAAGACCAATTAGGATAATTAACTTCATTAGATGGCTGAATCCCAACTAGAAAACTGTACCCGTGAAATAGTAAGTTTTAAGATAAATTTATTATATTTAAAAGAACTTCTATGTATTTATATGTATATAATTTCATTGCTAAATATATCTTTGTTGTTTTGTATAATTGAATTTTGTTAATTTCTGAGAAATAATGATATAAAATGTAAAATAACCAGTTGTGAATTTTCCTGTAGTGTTCATGTTTTATTCTGATGAAAAAGCACATTGTCACAATTTTGCAAAACTTGAATTTAAATGTTAAAATCAATTTTTATGTATCAAATTATGCTTCAATATGTTTTAGATTTAATTAGCCTGTTATTATTAAGTTTGGATTTTCTTCCAGACGGGTTTTTCTATACTACAAGGGATCAGCCAATAATCACCAAAAAACTGTAAGATACCTATACTCATAATAGTATAAGAAATTCATTTAAACAGTATTCCAATTTAATAAATAAAAGTGTCTTTTAAACTACAATGAACTGCTCTGTAAATCAGTTACCCGACTTACTATGCTGGTAAAGTTTCATATCATCCGATGGACCACTAGAATATATAGGCTACAATTCTCCACAAGTTATAAGCGGTTGTTCAGTTATTCTAAATTAAATGTATAAAAGTGCAGCACCTCTGAAATTGGCAATCTGTGTAGGGGGTGTTGTACAAGGGTCTATGTAAACGACCATCTTACTCCGGAAACTAAGAAATTACTCAGACTCATGAAGGTAAAGGCTAAGAAAGTCAACTACAAATATTGATGGTGTAGTGATGGCAAGAGTTTTGTGAGAAGTGAGGATGGTCAAAGATGTATCCGTACTGACTGTGAACAAGACCTGGATAAAATTAAATAACTCTACTCAAACAAGTCTTTCATAGTGTACTATTTTTAAGGATTAAACATGTTAAGTTAATTTTTGCTAATCATTAAACACTAATAGTCAAAAATAAATGAATTTAGACGATGAAGAAGTGATAATTTGGCCAGTCTCTTATACTATAGATAACCTTCTCCTGGACCTTATTATTGCAAGATTTACTTTAGTTCATGCTAATGTTAGATCCATAAGAAATAAGTTTTACAAGCACAAATAAATAGTTGCAATAAGTAATGTGATTTTATAGTATTAAGTGAAATATGGATTAAATCGGATGAAGTAGGTTTCTATAATTTAACTGGATATACATTGTATACAAAATGTAATGATAATTATGCCTCGGGTAGAGTTATGGTTTATGTTTCAGATAATATTACGTGTAATCATATTCAGTGTAATATGACATCTGCCGACTGTTTAATTTTGGATTTTAAGTTGAACAATATTAAATTTTCATTAGTTTCTCTATACAGTTTCATGATTATTTGGTTAAAATTTTTTTAGAAGAGTTAGAGGCCATGTTAAACGGTTTTGAAGAAAATTTAATACATATAGCTGATGGTAACATTGATATTGTAAAAAGCAATAACTATTCAAATAGTTATTTAACTGTAATGAGTAATTAAGGTCTTGCATGGTTAGTAAAACAGCCAACTAGGACAACTAATGATTCACAGTCTTATGTATATTATGTCTTCAGTGGATTTAAGAATTTTAACTCATTTAAAATTGAAATTTATAATATTTGTATTTCAAATTATTGTTTAGAAGCAGTTAATCTCGATAGTAATGGTCATATAAAGGGCTCTGAGCCCCCGTATAATAGTACATCATTAAATGTTGAAACAGTTAAAAGAAAATTGGAAAGCTGCAGTTAGGATGAAGTAATCAATATGTAGGATGTTAATTTAATTGTAAATAAATTCTAGTCTATTGTTAATAAAGCAATAGAGTTGGGTACCAAGTGTAAACACATGTCTCGTAGAGAGATTAAAGCGAAATTTAAAATCCCTTGGATGAATAAAATTATACTTGACACAATCAAAATACCCCCGTCGCAGGAAACCTGCGTACTCAGCGGATTTACAATGCATGTATATGTTTATAAATACCACATAAAGCCACTCACCAAGTTTCATAAAAATTCATGAATAAATACATGAATAAATAAATAAGCATTTTATTTATTCTCCATCAGAATAACATTAGGGCTGAGGACGCAGGTTTGCTGCAACAAGGAACACAAAATATGTGTTTTTATACAATTACCCATATAACTTAACCAATCGAAGTTGCATACCAAGTTATATTAATTTATGTTCATAATTAAGGGATACATTACATTTGACTTATTCTCCATAAGAATAACATGGGGGCTGAGTATGTAGGTTTGCCGCTGCGGGGAAAATCGGCCAAATTTTTTTTGGAAATATAAACTTACCAGTACTAGATGAAGCCACATGCCAAGTTTCATCAACACACATTCATACATAAATAATCGAGATATCAAATTTTAATTATTCTCCATAAGGATAACATTGGACAACGTACTGTGTTGAGCACTTTGAATATCTCTGCAACGGTTGGACGTAGAATTACAATTTAAACATCAAAGTGATTTTTTTGTAGAGCTGAACTGATTGATAAAGCAAATGTGAGGTTTACACTAAAATTAACTGAGGAAAGGCTAAAATCCTTTTTCCCATAAGATTAACATGAGATTTTATGAGCACGTTTTTTGGATATTCTACGCAACCACTTAACCTAGGTTAACGATTCAAAATAAAGTCTTAAAATTAATTTTTTTTAAGCTCTATAAAATGTTTAAAATAAAAATTAAGTATTTTAACAATTTTATGATAAATATCCAAAAACTGATTTTTTGGAAAATTGTAAACCCCATAACCCCCCCTTCCATGGTCCGATTTTTCTGGTTTTCGAACTTAAAGTCACGAATGTCGCTTTACACTTTTCAGCCAAATTTCATCGAAATCGGACGTTTTTCCCTCAAGTTATCGTGTTAACGGACACACACACACACACACACATATATATATATGTATGTATGTATATGTATGTATATATATATGTATATATATATATATGTATATATATAAAGTTTTTATCGACCCCCCAAAACGTGTTCAGGGGTCATGTTAGGAACTTCTATGGTGGTCCCGGGCTTAAGTTTTACCGTGCGGGTCATGCTAATAGTTCACTTTTCCATAGGACATTCACTAACAAGTTATACAGAATAATGTTAAATCACAGGATGTAGAAAGAAAACTGATATTGAGAGGTTAACTGTAAATGATGGATCAATTTTTATTGAAGACCCGTAAACCATATGTGACACAATAAACAAATACTTAGTTGACATTCACGAACAGCTGATTGTTGACCATACAGGTGGCGCGGCAACGGTGACTCAGTGTTCTGACGAACTAATAAACACTAGGAACTGGCGCTGCACGCCGCAAAG
The DNA here is from genome assembly GCA_963675035.1 of Allygus modestus. NCBI lineage: Eukaryota > Metazoa > Arthropoda > Insecta > Hemiptera > Cicadellidae > Allygus > Allygus modestus. The sequence goes on along the minus strand of OY776112.1, from coordinate 141,411,310 downwards.
TTCATACTTTATACCTTCTGTTGATTGTGATGAATTCAAAACTATCATTAGCAATTAAAAAAAACAAAAGTTCTAGTGGTTTTGATAAAGTAACTGTCTCTCTAATAAAAAGCTACTCAGACATATTTGCATATCTGCTTAGACATATAATAAATTATAGTTTTCTTACAGGTGTTTTTCTAACTTCCTTTAAAAAATTATTGTAGTACCGATTCCAAAAAAAAACGACGAAATTAAACTTGGTAACCTCCTACCAATTAGCTTACTTTCAGTATTCTTCAAAGTATTTGAAAAAGCAATGAAAGCAAGATTAGGGAAATTTTTTAGCAATATTAACTTTTTCATTAAAAAGCAGTATGGATTTTTGGAAGGCAAAAGTACAGAACAGGCGTTGTCTTCGTTTTGGAAATAGTATATACTAAATTTAATGCAAACAATAAATGCACAGCAGTTTTTGTTGACTTTCGTAAAGCTTTCGATTTGGTAGATCATGAATGCTTACTGACTAAAATGGAAAATATAGGAATCAGGGGCAATGCTTTAAATTGGCTTGGACAATTCTTAACAGATCGCGAACAGACTGCAAAATTAAGGAACTGATTCAGCAAACCTGAAACAATTTTAAAAGGTGTACCTTAAGGTTCCGTACTCTCAGCCACATTGTTTCTAGTCTTTTTAAATGATTTTCTATAAGTCCAATATGAAGGGAAGGTAACTGTGTTTTCAGATGATGTTGCTTTTAGTTTTGGAATAAAGACAACCAGCAACTAAGTAACAGTGTAAATGATACCTCTATTTCTTAAACAAATGGTGTGTGGAAAATAAAATGTGTGTTAACGTTTCTAAACAAAGTTTTAAATTTTAAAATGAACAGCCCTTTTTTAATAAAATCATTTTAAGTAGCATTCATTATCATTAAAATGAACACTTAACTGTATTTATCTTTTTTATTTATTTGGACTTTACCTATCGCTTCAAGTGTTTAAAACCACTACGTTTTGGGAGGTAAGGAAACTGCTCCCGTTATCAAGTGAAACCCTACTTACATCTAAATATCAAGTTCTTACACCAAACTAACCTTCATTTTTTTCTTATCTTTTTCTCTTTCATTTTAATTTACACTAACGCAAAAATAACAAATACATATAGACAAAATCAAATACAATACACTAATACAAAATTTATTTACACGAACAAATGGCAAACTGACAATACATTACCTGTTCTGCATCGTAGCCTCCAAGCTGACGGCAAAAACGGGAAACTTCACTCTCACGTCAACCCACTACCAGACCGTGGACTCGACTAGTGGCTAGTGGTAGTGGAGGGGGGAGAGCCGTTACCCCCACCTATCACCAGGGGCACGTGACGACACAGCTGTGGCTACCCACCCGTCTGTGTCGATGGGAACATGACACGGAAACCAAACAAATTTCGATAGGTAAAATCCAAATAAATCAAAAATTAAATTATAATCCAACGCTATTATGTGTTTCAAAAATACAACTTAACTGTAATTGCCAAATCATTGATAATGTGTCAGCCTTCAAATATCTGGGGGTTACAATTGACAGAGAATTATCTTGGAAGGATCACATAGAGGAGTTAACAAGGGAATTAAGAGAGAGAATACGAAAATTTTATTTTTTTAATAATGTGTGTGATCAATAACTTATGACAATACTTAATTTTGCTGTTGAAAACTCAAAATTGCAATATGGAATTTACTCTTGGGGAGGAACATTTAAAAATGTAATTAAAAAATAAGAACTGTGTCAAATCATTGTATAAAAATTATATTTTCCAGGACCAGAAAGGAATCGTCTTTTATTCTATTTGAACTACTCAATATTTTACCATTACAGCACTTATAAATTTTCAAAGATTTACAAATTTTCTTCATTCGTAGTGGCTATAATGCAACTGAGATTATAATGCACGGTCATGGCACGTGCAGTATATTAGCCAATGTAATACGAAAGCCAAAAATATCAAAATTGCTAAAGACAAGATTTTTTTATATTTTTAGGTGCCAAACTGTTTAATGAAATTCCAGCTAACTTTAAAATGTGCAGATAATTGAATATGTTTTAAAATAAAATAAAACAATGGCCCTTTAATTTGTAAGACCTTACCCAATTGATGCAGATTCTGAGATATTTTAAAATTAACTAAATATATATATTTGACTAATCGCCTTGGGTACTATTAGACCTGTAATAGTCCGGTATTATTAGAATTACTTAGCCTATGTAAATATGTAATTTCATTTTGTTAAATGATAAGTTACAAATTTATTTACTGTTCGTGTAATAGTGTTCATGTGATTTTAGTTTATTTAAGTTGTTTGTTTGCATACTGTCGCTATATGGCATATGTTGACTTTTATGCCAGTTCAGAATTAACATTAAGCTATGTTTTGTTCGATATTGTTCGATAATGTTGTAATGACTCTTTTTATTTGTTTTTTTAGTAGTGTAAATAGTGGTTTAACACCACAACACCCACTTTCGGAAAAGATTTGGCGGAGAAAATCCCACGGGACTGCGCCAACTAAAAACAAAGTCCGAAGGATCAGTTTTTGGACACTTGCTAGATCCCTGCCTATTGATTAATTCCAAAAAGTCCCACTACAAATCATAATATTTCCAACATCTATAAATTATATAGTAGTGTATTTCGGATTTTTTTATGGAGGAGGGAGCCCGTGGTTGATCGAGATTTTTCCCCCGGCAGGATTTTCCTCCTGCGGGACAGATTGTGTAAAAATACTCTTAAATGTTACATTTTATATAAAATACTCTTATATTTTTCATTTTACATAAAATACCACAAGATTATTTGTAGTAGTGTAATTCCAACATTTGTATGGAGTTTGCGGTGAGGTTGGTGGACCAAGTTTTTTTCTCCCGGCAGGATTTTCTTCCCGCGGGACAGATTGTATATTTTACATTTTATATTTTACATAAAATGTCAAACATTTTTAAATAAAATGTAAAATAATTTTATGTAACCAAAAATTTAAAAATAATTTTGAGCGATTAGAGCTAAAAACCTTAATATTCCTTATTTTAGAGCTAAAAACCATTTATTTGTTCTTATTTTATAAGGATAGAACATTTTGTTCTCATTTAAGATACAATTTTAAATTCCTCAACAAAGAGTCTAAATAGAAGTACTAAAATCAGCATTTTTATTCCAACAGAAAATGTTGTCCTGTGCACAGTGCTCCGCGCCCTGCTCCGACAGAAGTACTTTAGTGCGCCACTACAGAACAGCGCACAAAGTTGTTCCTAAAATTTGTAAAAAGTGTCATCAGATATTTGACCATAACGACAATTTTAAAACGCACATGTTAGAGTACCACAATAGTTCGCCAATTTTCAAAAGAAACGTCACTACTACTCATGTGACGAACGACCTTACAGTGTTTTAAAATTTATCGCCGAGTGTGCTGTTAAAATTCAGACTTGTCCCCTGCCGATAAAATGGACTTTGGTAAGAACAGTAAAATTTATAAAACACACAATAGATCAAAGAGGTAAGTTAATAAATGAAAAATAATGAGTTGCAGATTTCAGAAACATTACAATTTTTACAACTGAGAACAAATATGCAATATCTCAAATTAAAAATGCTCTTCTAAAGATTGACACGTCTATGCATACATACCAAACCCAAGGCAGCGGGTGGATATATGAATATACTTAATATTTGCAGCTGCACGTTTATAAATATAAACCTCTAACACCAAAGTCATACATCCACACACCTGAAAATATTAAATCAAAGCATGCTGTTTAAATGTTAAAAATAGTGATAATAAATGCTTTTTTTGGTGTATATTAACAGCCATACAACCAAGAAATTTTAAAGAGAACGCCAATTGATTTTCATCCTACGAAGATTAAGAAAGCGAATTAAATATAAAAAATAAAATACCCCGTAAAGTTATCCGACATTGGCAAATTAGAAAGACAAATCAATATTAGCGTTTGATAAGTTAATGTTTAGTACTACAAACTACGTGCATAAGAAATATTATTGCTATTTCTGTTTAGAAAGATTTTACTGTAAAGATAAGCTGGAAAGTCACAGGACATACTGTAAAAATATTATGCACAAAGATTTCAGATGTCTAAAGTAGAAATTTTAAAATTTACAAATTATAAATATAAACTTAAAGCACTGTTTATAATATACGCAGATTTCGAGTGTTTTGTAAACTCCAGCACACACACCCCATCTGGCTTCGCTTATGTTGTTGTAAGAGATGGGAAAATAGTTAGCGAAGAGTTGTACAGCAGGGAAAATGTAATGGATGTGTTTTTCGAGAAGATACTAAAAAACTATGACTTTATTAAAGATTAAATGACAGCATATCATCCACTAGTAATGACCCCAGAACAAGAGGAATCTTTCCAGAACTCAACCTACTGTCAGATTTTCGAAGAGCCTTTATGGTTTGATAAAGTCCTTGACCACTGCCACTTAACTGGGCAGTTTAGAGGCGCAGCCCACAACGACTGTAATTTAAATTACACCCAAGAAAAGAAAATCCCTGTATTCTTTCCATAATCCAAAAAACTATGATGGCCATTTAATAATGCAACATTTAGGTAAAATTAAACTAAATTAAACTGCATTTCTAAAGACATGGAGAAATATATTTCGTTCTTGGAGGGTGATTTGGTATTTCTAGATTTGTTCAATTTTCTCTCCCTTCCGCTAAACAAACTAGCAGCTAATTTATACAAGGACCCCTATTACAATGTAAGGGCATATTCTCCTATGAGTATATGACCGGACCAGACAATTTTCTAGACTCTATGTCACCAATAGATGGGTTTTATAGCGCCCTAACAAAATAACACATCTCCCCGGCACAATATGAGCATGCCAAAAAAGTCTGAGTTCATTTTAACATACGTTATTTAAGGGAATACGATGATTTGCACCTTAAAACCGATGTATTGTTGTTAGCAGATGTGTTCGAGACCTTCCTCTTAGCAGCAAACCTGCATACTCATCCCTAATGTTATTTTATGGAGAATACGTAAAGCTTTATATCTCCCTTAATTATGAACATAAATCATTAAAACTTGGAATGTAGCTACAACTAGTTGAGTTATATTGATAATTGCAAAAAAACACATTGTTATCTTCCTCGTTGCAGCAAACCTGCGTTCTCAGCCTTAATGTTATTCTTATGGAGAATAAATAAAATGCTATACATCATTTATTTAAGTATTTTTATGAAACTTGGTAAGTGGCTTTATTTGGTAGTAAGAAATATATACATCATAGGAAATTCGCTGAGGATGCAGGTTTGCTGCGACGGGGGTATTCTTGTTTGTAGATGAACAAATAGTAAAAAAAACTTGAAGTCCCATTACATGCTTGGCGAATACCATGACCACCCCGTAGTGGTATATAGCCAAGGGGCCATCTTTTTGACCGATTTGATCATCCAGGCTCATTTCATAGAAATGATTATCATCAGAATGGGTTACACCTACATGGAAACCCTTATCATCGAGATTAAGGCTTATCTTGATATTCTGCTACTATACTAGCGGACATTATTATGCTATTCAAGATGTGCTACGGCATGGTAGACTCTCCTGAACTTCTTAGTAGCATTGGCATCCCCATTAAAAGAGGCACTAGATTTAAAACTATTTTCTATTGGATATTTATCCCAACAAACTACATGTCTCGCTGCTCCTGAAGTCAAGAAGTGAGGCCTTTTTGAAGGTAGGTTCCTCAGTTGGTTTTCTCCCTCTTTCTACCAAGAAATTTTGTTTCTTAAAAAAAACCTCAACTGCCCGTCACAATAGGCTATTGACCTGTGCGGACAACTATGCCAGCGAGGTACCGAAACGGCATTAGTCAAATGGGCAAGCCAGAGTTGGCTTATATTCTTGCTGTATTAGTGAAATAGTGCCCTTGTACCAGAAATGCTCAGTATTTCCCCAAGGTTTCTATATATATTTTCTAATCATAATTGAAGTGAGCCTCTAAAATAGCTTAAAATATAAAAATAATATTTAAAAAAATATTCAAATGGTTTAGTGAACTACTGTGTAAGTAGTTCAAAAGTTAAGAACACTAATATGTTAGAGTTTTAACATTAAGTACTTGTTAACATTAAGTACACTTGTTTTTTAACTTACAAACCTTAAATGTATACGATTCCCTATGATTGGCATGTATATAATATGTTTTTTTGTTTGTTTTTTTTGCCACGATAACACATTTAAATTTACTACGACTGATTTCCCGATTGCTATCCCTCAGAAATATGTCATAACGATCGATCGGTTTTAGAACAAATGTAGGCTATTTATTTTTATTAACTGTCAAAGGTAAATCCATATCCCATTTATATTCACTCACAGGAAAAAGTCATTAGTGAATTACCCATTCATTTTTGAAAAATTGATAACAAATATATAATAACAAATAGTTTAACAAAGGGCTTTCTCCAAAAAAATTTACAAATAATTTATTTCTTAATCCATACGGTTCAAAGAAAACTAATCTAATTTACTTGATGGCCTGCAAGATTAAATAAACAGACAATACTTTGAGAGGGGACAGAATGGGGTTGTTATCAATGAACCGACAAACAATGAAGACAAACAAGACAACTGAAGCATGTTAGGATTTCCTTCTTTGTTAAATAACAAAAAATGTTTCTTTATTTGTCTGTGGCCCTAATCAAAGATCAATTGTGTTTCTCGATTTCTATAAAATCAAATTCTTTTAATCTATTAAGATTTAGAGAAGACTTTTCAACTGTATCTAGCCCATCAAGACTGTTTATCTTGGTGCAAAATATCTTCTTCTTCAATACCATCTGTGAAAAATACTGTGAGTAATATTTAACTATAATGTTGTGCTTGAATCATAATACATCAATTTGTATCGAGATATGGATTAGTGTATGTAGTATATTTCTAGATAAATTCCTCCTGTTCTAAAATAGGGGAAATTTTCCTGTTCAAAAACATGAATGAATATGGGTGGACCGCTTGACTGATGACTGGTAAAACTTGTTTGATATATTATTTCATACTGACAGTAACGGCAAAATTAAAACAAACACTTATATGTTTACAGGCAACACCCGTAATCATTTTTCAGAACGGTTTATAATCATAATAATTTTCATCGATTTTTCAACTGGTGTAACGCTAGTATTATATAAATGCAGATTTTTGTATCTCCTTATCAAAAGTTTTTAAATGATAAAAATGGTTTGATTATGCATGTTAGCGAAATAAAGCCATGTTTGTTTAGTACCTATTAAACGAAAGGAAATATGAGTCTGTTTTCTTATACGATTTACTAACAGTAAACACGATGTTTGAATACAGGAGAGCAGTAAATAACGATGAATAACGATGATATATGAATAAAACAAAGGAATTCGTATCTTTTGAACGATTCGTTGGGTTTTTAGCGAATTTCCCCTATAGGGAAGAAGCTATTACCGTAGGTCTCATGGTAAGACTTAAGCCCGAGACCATGAAAACTTTTCATTTTGAGGTCCCCAGATGCCAAAAACACCATTCGTTAAAATTTTTATATATGTATATATATATATATATATATATATATATATATATATGTGTGTGTGTGTGTGTCCGTAAGCACGATAACTCTCGTAAAAAAGGTCCGATCTTAATGAAATTTGGTAAAAATGTGTAAAGTACCATTTATTTGAACGAGTTCGAAAACCAGATGAATCGCACCATCCGAAGGGGGGTTTTGGGGGGGTTTTGTACCCCAAAAAGGTGTTTTTTGGGGTTTTCACATGTAATTTTAATTTAAATCAAATTTTAATTTATACCATTGAATTCAACTTAAAAAAACAAACAATTAGGTATTTTGATCATTGCTCTACGTCAATTAGTTACTGAGATATTGAAAGTATGCTAAACACAGTACGTTGTCTAATGTTATTCTTATGGAGAAAAAGAAAAAATGTATATCTCGCTTATTTATGAACATAAACTGGCGAAATTTGGTATATGGCTTAATCTGGTTGTGGTTTATTGTTGTTTGCACAAAAAAATTTTTCGCCTATGGTTCCTGTAGCAGCAAACCTAGGTACTCGGTCCCCATGTTATTCTTATGGAAAATACTTAAAATGTTATATATCGCTTATTTATGAATGTATATGGATGAAACTTGGTATGTGACTTCACTAACATGAGTTCTATTGATATTTGCATAAAAACCCATTATTTTGTGTGCCTTGTTGCAGCAAACCTGCGTACTCATCCCCAATGTTATTCTTATGGAGAATAATTAATATTTTAAATATTGCTTGTTTGTGAATACATTTCTTATGAATCCTGTGAAGTGGTTTAATGTGCTATGTTATATATTCATTGGAAATTCGCTGAGTATGCAGGTTTGCTGCAACGGGGGTATTACTTATTCTCTCTGCACTTTTCGTGTATCCAAGAATTGCCGAACCTTGGGTTTTTATTTTCCGTTGGTGGCACTAAGGCAAAACATCAACATATAATATTTTACCGTTGATTATATAAGCTAGGTGGTAGAAAATCTTAGTTCAATGTGAAAATACTAGGAGTGTTAACTTTACCCTCATTTAAATATGCATAAGCTTGAATGTACAGTTGAAATAAGATAATAAATAAGATTCTTTTCTCAATTCTAACCAGTCTCAATGTCAGATTTATAACATAAATTAAGCTCTGTATCCTATAATAGGACTACTTAGTTCTATTGCAATCTCTCATTTCGTACCTATCTCAATGTTCATTTACAAATAACTCGTTGCTTAAAGAGGCTATCGTCCCTAAGCTTGCTTCAAGACTCAGCTGACTTTGTTTACCCTTAAACGTGCCGCAAAATGAAGCCGCGTTAAGGCTGCTGCAAAGCTTTCGTGCGAACCTGGCCTTACATGCTGAGGAAATTAAAACAACTTAAGTCGGAACACAATGTAGTCTACAAACAAAGCAGACGTTTTCAAATCCACATACTATTTAAATGGAAATATTTTATCCCGTAACAATTTTTCGGTATATAATTATTAAGAATTTTTAATTTTCCCCAAAGTCTTAAGACCATACCTTTAAAATGAGACCCCTCGCAGCTTTCTACAACCTCCCGTTCACTCACAATTTCACTGTCAAGTTTGGGCTTACGGAATTAGGTTTATAGATAGTCACTGATTTCAACATAATTAGCAATGCACGTGGTAGCTCTCATTTCAACATAATTAGCAATGCACGTGGTAGCTCTGATTTCAACATAATTAGCAATGCATGTGGTAGCTCTCATTTTTGGTTAATAATGAATTCGATTTATCTATTTTTGTTTAGCAAAATATTATTTTATATTTTTTCACCTAGTAACATTTTAACTACGAAACGGATAATATAGATTCGTCATGAAATTAAACATGAAAAATACAGATCTCACAAAGTATTACATTAAATAAATTTGATTTAAAAGCATTTGTAAAATACAATTTCAGTTTCTTCGATAAACTACTAATCAAGAACACTTTTTTCCTCCCATTCCGTTTAACTAAACTTTTTTTGTGATCAAAGCTTTACTATAAACACATTATCGAATTATATTATTTATTTTCAGAACATGTATCTGTGAACTAAATCTTAATTTATTCAAAGGAAAAATAGTAAAAACTTGTTTGATTAACTTTACCTTAAATCCCAGAGCATTTATCTGTACGGCTACCAAAAGCTATTGAGGATAACTTTATTGATTTAAGCTGATATGATTATGAGTCATAAATGCAATCTACTTACTAAAAATAATCTCAGTAAAGGCAAAACGTCCTCATTATATGACTTATTTTATAATTATTATGCTTTGACTTTTCTATGTTGTTATTTAAAGGGTTGATTATTAAACTGTTGTAAACGTTGCAAGTAGTGGGTAATAGGGTTTAATTATTGAAAAAGTTGTTTTGAAATGTTAAACTATTATTAACTATAATTTGTTGATTAATATTTATTTGTTGATGGAGGTTTATGCTAACACCCATTTTACAAAAATATTGAGATGTTTCTATATATATGTAACAGACACTTAATTAAAGAACACATTAAATCATAAAAACATAATAATCAGCTGCTAATTCAAGGTTTCTCTTTTAAATATCATTGTGCTTTTAGATCTGAGATCCATGTAGCTCTTGGATTTTTAGTTTACCTTGATATAGGCTACGCTATGCATTACGTAAAATGATCTTAAGTTGAGTAATTCATTTTAGAAGCATATTTTACATTGTGATAAAAAACTACGACAACTCCTTACTTTTGAGCAAAAGGCTAAGTTCGAACAGGACCAGTTGCTTCATACAATCAATACCTTGTTCTAGTTGAATTAATACATTATCAAAATATTGTTACTACTATTTTCCTGAATAACTGCTATTGATATTCATGGGTTGTATGTGCATATTTTTATCAAGAATGTAATCGCACTAATAAATACATCTATCACCTAAACACTGCGTTTGCTGTTGTTCCAAGAGTGTGGTGAGTTATGAGAGACGCAGGTGTACAGAACGACGTGCCGCTCTCACACGTCCTTCCAATATCGCGTTGTTGTTCCAACAGGTTGGAGATGCAGATGCAAAGAGATAGGTGCTCTCTCACTCGGCCTGCTCGGTGCTCCACCTTCCAATATTGAGTTGTTCAGTTATAAAACGCAGGTATTTAGGACGAAGTATTGCTCTCACACAATCTGTTTCTACCTTTTGAAATTGACGGTACATGTTTCAAAATACTAGTGATAAATACTAGAGAAAGACAACGTGTACAGAACAACGCACCACTCTCACACTAGTTCTCAGCACTCCAAAATTACGTGGTTTTCAAACAAAAATAATTATGAGACCCGAAAGCGTTCAGGACGAGTTGCCACTCTCACGCCACCTGCTTTATGCTTGCCTTTTCCTAGCCAAGCAATTTATGTTAGAATAATCCCTTTTTTGGAGTTTTGGTTTAGCCTTATTTTTAATAGCTTAGTCATAATGTAATACTTATTTCCCTTTTTAACTTTAACTTAAAATAATCTCACTGACCTAAGGTAGTACTTCTTTGTAAATATGTCACATACTGAGAATTCACCTGTAAACATTAAAATTGGTATATTTTATGTTTAATTTTGTAAAGTTTTACACAAATTTGTCTTAAAAAATAAGGTTACATACCTTGTCGTCATCAATCCACTAGTTTATAAGATTACTAGTTTCGGGACTAGTTTTGTCCCATTCTCAAATCTTTCAGTATCACAGAGTAAAATACTGTCATCGTCTTGAGTTTTTTATTCTGTGATTCTGAAAGATTTGATAATGAGACAAAACTAGTCCCGAAACTAGTAATCTTATAAACTAGTGGATTGATGACGACAAGGTATGTAACCTTATTTTTTAAGTCATACAATCAATCCAGGAGGCAAATAGCAAGAATAAAACTAATTTGTATAAATTTTCTTAGCAGTTATTAAAAATGTAAATAAAGACTTCAATCATCAATACAATTAACTAGCAAAACAAGAGCACTTGTTTATACAAAATAAGTTAAATCTAAGTAAAGCTATTTTTACTTCCACTTTGAGAGTCTATGTTTGTTTACGTTTTCCTACACGTATTTAGGTATCAAGTTTTATTGAAGTGTAATATCGAATACTGTTAGTTATTTAGATCGAAATCATCAGAAATGTGAAAAAACTCGTATTAGCCAAAACTATATGAAAGGAAAATGTTATTATGATTTATGCGATAACCTTTAAAAACAAAAGCATAATTTAGGGATGAAAAATGTAAATTTTGAAAATTAGTGCCAAAGTGAAGCCATTTGTTAAAGGTGGGAATTCTCAAGAGCGGAATAATCTGGAAAAGACTGTAAAAGTTTTGTTCTCGTGTTTCGCATTTTAAACAGGAGTGTTTACACCCCTCAGAAGGTAATTTTGTCCTTTGCCTTGAACATTTATTTACGATAGATAATCACATGAATTCGTGAATAATGTACATGTACGTAGCAAACTATGTGTGTGTGTGTGTGTGTGTGTGTGTGAGTGACTTTTCCACATACCAATTGTGATGTTAAATATAGCTTATATGCGCACTCTATTACACTTTATAATCATATGCAATTAAACCTACTTTATCTCCAGGGATAAATGTTAATGGAACCATTTGAGCAGGTTAATATAGTAGTTAAATAACGCAGTACACACGTTGCATACCGCTTCATTTGTTATTATCTGTACGTATTTATTATTTTTATCTTATAGTAATTTTCAAAGGAAACAATGTTACATAATAATACCATGAATTCCTCTATTTATTAAAGTTCATTCATCTACAAGACCACCCCTGTCCATTCAAAATGATATACCATTAAAGATTAAATAATTATTGTAATTGTGTTTAATGTAATTAGAAACGGTAGCTTATTATATTGAAACGAGTAGTGTAATGTATTTAAGTTGTTGGTGTTTTGATTGCCTATCGGGTATTCGTGGATTTCAAAATAAAATGCGTAAAGTTGTGTGGATCGAACATTAAAGATGGTGGTCTGAAAATGGCAGCATAGACTGCCGAAATTTATTATTACCATTTACGTAGTAAATTTAAATAGTGATTGTAAGTGCAAGTTTAAAGGAATAATGTGTATTTATTTTTGAAGTATAGATGTGTTTTATTTAGTGAATAAACTTACAGGCTTACATTAAGGGTAGAAGACTGACATTGACTGACGTTAACTCATCTGTCAAGTGAAATGACCACACTACTCCTAGGTCAATTGACTCCTTTGTATTGAATAAATATTGGATATACTTTAGTCTTTTATAAGTCCTTAGTATGGCATTTTTGTAATATTATTTGACTTAAACGCTTCTAATGAATACTTAAATATTTTTGAACACCCAGGGAATCAAACTCGTGACCTGCGAAAGGCCCAACGAACATGTACTAAATACCCCCGTCGTAGCAAACCTGCATAATCAGCGAATTTCCAATGGAGATATAAATTTCTCCATACTACATAAAGCCACTTTATGAATATATTTCTCATAAAAATATATTCACAAATAAGCAATATATACAATTAGAATTATTCTCCATAAGAATAACATTGGGGCTCAGTACACAAGTTAGCTGGATCAACGAACAACAAAAATTGGTTTTTATGACTATCAATTTAACTCAACTAGGTGAAGTCATATACCAGTTTTTATTCATTTATGTTCATAATTAAGGGAGACATAGCATTGAATTATTATCTATAAGAATAACATGGGACTGAGTACGCAGGTTTGCCGCTACGGGAGCCTTTGGCAAAAACATTTTTTTGAGCAAATGACAAAAGACTACAACCACATGAAGTTTCGTCAGTATATGTTCATAAATAAGCGAGATATAATATTTGTCTTTTCCTCCATAGGAATAACATTAGACAACGTACCGTGTTTAGTACTTTCAAGATTTAGGTAACCAATTGACGTAGAGAAATGATCAAAATACCAAATTGTGTGTTTTTTTAAGCTGAGTCTAATGGTAAAAACTATAATTTGACTATTTCAAAAATTATATGTAAAAGATTAAAAAAAACATGTTTGGGGTACAAAACACCCCTCCCCTCCAAAAAAAAAAAAAATACCCCTTCGGATGGAGCGATCTGGCCGGTTTTCGAACATAGTCATAAATGTTGCTTTACACGTTTATACCAAATTTCATCAAGATTGGATCGTTTTTACGAGAATTATCGTGCTCACAGACATATATATATATATATATATATATATATATATATATATATATATATATATATATATATGTTTATATATTTATTTATACATATATATTTGTACAGTTTGGAACGAATCGTGTTTTCGGGATCTGGGAACCTCAAAACTAAAAGTTATCACTGTCCCGGGCCTAGGCCTTACCATGCCGAATACGGTAATAGCTTCTTCCCTACAGGGGAAATTCGCTAAAATGAGTGATGAGCCAATGTGTAATGAGTGTAACAATACTGAAAACGTTCAACACAAAGAGACACGCAGTGCTAGACTCAGGTGAGGTTATTTTTCACCAACTATATTATTTTCTAAATAGGTCCCCACTCCGCAGAGTCCGAGTAGTGGCGCACTCACCCGGGAATGGGATGACACCATTTCACCGCGCTAGGTCTGTAGCCAATGCGGCGTCAAATGAAAACATCTAATGATTTTTTGTCCGTTTCATGTACCGCCTCCGTCGATGATGGAGTTCCGTGCTGACCACGAGCCAAATGGAAGGAGGAACATTGGTTAAAAACAAATCGGAAGGCCCCCTGGTTTCTCACAATGCTAAGTATAATTAGGTTAAGAAAGGGGGTGGAGGGATCAATCTTGTAACCCAGGTTCAGAAATAGACAACATTCTTTGCATTTTTAAAGCATCTTGTAACCCCAAAAGTTCCTCCATTCTAGGAGTGTGTGGACGGTGCGGAGCTAGCATGAGGTAATAGAATGCAATTAGGTAATGAATGGTAACAATTTTCAAACATTTCAAGTGTAACCCCCCCCCCCCTTCCTATCCTCAAGGTGTTTGAAGCTTCTAGGTTTCAACCAGCAAAGCACCTCCCTTTCCCATGATACAGTAGCTGGGTTCGCCCAGGGGTCTGTATCAATATCAATATCAACTATATTATTTTCTAAATATAATACACACCTGTGACGGCAAAGTACCGCAACACAAACTTACCCTAACCAACAATGAATATAAAACAAAGAGTTTTTGAAATGTTAGAAAAGCAAACACGGGTGATGAAGTGGAAGGGTAAACGGGTTTAGGAGTCTCCAACTCGGTTTCATGTTTTATTCAGTGACGCCGCGTAACGAGCGATCAGTTCCGGCAAATATCTTCATCTTCTATTTTATGTTTGAAATAGTTTTTCTTGGACACAAGTGCTCCAAATACATAGATGTATGAGTTTTACACAATCAAATCATAAAGTTTTCGCATGAGTGTAACAGTAGCTTTGAACTATAATAAGTAGCATATCAGATTTTGTTTCTACTTTATGTAAAGTTCTGTTAAAACCTTTGATGGTTTTGAACAATATAATATCGTTACAAGGAATTAATACAATAGCGTAATACAGTAGTTAATAGTGACAGTTTTGCAATTTAAAAGCTCAATGTGGCCAAACTCTAAAATATTTTGGGAAAGCATAAAGGGACTCAAATAATAATTACTTCCATGCTTTTAATTCGTTTACTTTCTAAAACATACTTTAGTACAGCCCACCTACCACTTATTTTGCATCTGCGTTCTTCAAAAGGAAATCATCTATGAAAGAGCCTATGTACAAGTGTCCAAATCAAGCAAAAGTGGCTTTACTTTATGTTACAAAGACCACAATAGCATTAATTATTTGATTATCTTTAGTTTGTGATATAGTGTAAACCGTATATTTAAAAGGTATGTTGGTTTAGCTAATGAGCAGTCGGACTTGCGTTTTTGACCAAAAATATCTTACAGGTTATGATGAAAGTAATTTTAATAAAACATATACATTTAGAGCTTTTTTACTAATAATTATGAAAAATGACGTATTATATGGATGCAGCTCAGAAAAAGTCAACGAAAAAGACTGATGATGGAATGTCCAAAAAAAGATAGATGTGGGGAGTTTACTGGACGATCGCGTCGTGAACCTCCTCCACAATCAATCTTCATCTTCACTGGCACGAGATTGACTCGCCACCAATAATTTATGTAACAGTGAGTTATTTATTGATTTCTAGATAAACAGCCGGTAGATCTTTGTTTCAAGGGGAAATATTTTGTGAAATTGGAGCAGCTGACGTAATAAATTATAATGAAATAGTAAAATGAAATTGTTTGGGAAATTCTGAGTTGATTAAGGCGATGGATAAAAGCCTAGTAGATAAACAGAGGTAATTTGGCAGCATATGCGGGAAAGTTCTAAATATGAGCAATGATACGAGAGAGTCTAAAAACTGATCGTAGCCTATGACAAAGCACACAAGATTATAAATCTTTACAAAGACATTTTATGTTGAACGCGAACTAAATCTGACCTATCGGGAAAAAACACAAAAAGGTTAAATAATTATTTTTGGAATTTTGCTACAATTTTATTTAAGCGGAGATGATTATGTGACAACAGGTAGTATATACATAACAGCTTACAAAAGCATACCCTAAATGTAGAAAGATAAACAGAACATTTCTTAGCATCACTTTGGAACACTATTAGCATTTACAATGTTAAATTAACTAATAATGTCAAGATCCTAAGCAATTTACAAGAAACGTTATTTTATTTAAGTATATATCTTGCAGAAAATGTATGTGAAAATTATCTACAATTTTGTCATCATAACTAACTGTACTAGATCACCAAAGTTTGTATATACCATTAGAATGAGTACAGTCAGACATTTACATAGATCAGGTCAAGAATTAATCTTATTCTTAGTAAATGTTATGATAACTTCAAAATAATAGTAACTTAAGGTTGTATTTAAAAGGTAGACACAGAGTTACTAGATCTTTGTATAGTGAGTGAAACCAAAATATAGTGCAAAAAGGCTGCTCTTCCATATGTCCAGGCTTTTAGACCCTGCCCAATGGTAACTGCATTCCTTGTGTACAACTTGATAAATCCCCCTGTAAAGCGAGTTCTGGGAAAATGATACAGCATCTAATTTAAAGACACGACTATTATTTATTAATGTTTTGTGGTTATAGAATCTTTAACATGTTCATCTTCAAGTGTTGACGTCCATCCATATCCGATTAATGTAGTTACGCACAACTGAGGTGCTAATTATTGTCATGTTTCTGATTTAACTCTACATTTCAGCATACAATATAAGTTTTCTGAATTATCTGGTACGCAATTGCAATAAAAGTGTTTGCTGATAAACAGACAGACATTACTCGTTTTCGAGTATAGGAAATTGATATTTTTAATTTTATTTAAACTGTCAAATAAAATTTTTCAATTTTCAAAAAAATTTAACCAGTGTTGGTTTAAACCCTTTATTTGATCTTTTTAAGGTTTTAATGCAGAAATTCACTTCCCTCACGTCAGCGTGCTGCGTGCGATCTAGTTTTGTATACCAATATTTTGTGAGATGTTACTTTTCAACTATTGCTATTTTGAAAGGAATTGTTCTAGGACACCCAAATGTTAGGACTTGTTAACTTCCTACATAAACGTACAATGTTTCATTTTTGTCACTCAATCTATTTTTAAGATAATAGGTCTTTGTAAAAACCAGGTACTAACAGATATTCAGAAAACGAAGCAAAATAAAACCATGCATTAAATGGTAAATTTAGTTTTAGGAACGCTGTATATTCAATTAAACTATTAAGACCAAAAACTTACAAACACATTTACAAATATTTCTAGAAGTTTCGTTTGGAATATTTATAAGATTAGCTTTAAACAAGTTTATACCCCAATTTTTTTTCGTCCTGAAATATTACGCACGGATTTAGGTTCACTGTATTTCTATAAAAGATATATATATATATATATATATATATATATATATATATATTTCACTGCAAAGGAAATACATTTTTGACTTTAAGTTTAAAAATAAGTTAAGGCCATACTAAGAATTTCATTTTTATCTAGCTTTATCCATTTAGTATAGTAATATTATTTGAAGAAATTTTGAATTATAAAAAAATAATAAAAACAATCTAATCAAATTTATCCATACCAATATTAGTTGTAATTTATATTTAAACGTATGAAGTAAATAGCGATTTTGATCAAATTAGTATGTTAAAACGATACTCTAGATAGAGGATGTATATTTATACGTTAAATTATGATTTTAAAATTATTAAACAACATTCTTTGCATTTTTAAAGTAATAAAAATACTCCAGCTTGCAGAAAGGAGGATAAAAATGTTGATCCATGAATAAAACAAAAGAAGACACATCTGAAGGCTCTTTGATAATAATAGTCTGTTTATCATTTCACATAATCTTCAAAGTTGAATTCAGCTTTTCATTCAAACTGTGCACCTTACTTTGTTTAATAAAAACTTAATGAAAATGTTAACAAATACTCTTTGTTGTTATTCAAACAATAAGTTTTAATTTTGTTTGCCAGTTAAGACAAATTTAAACTTCTCCAACTTACGAATTGATTTGTATGTTATTTTAATAAACAAACATATTTTATCATCCCTTTTTTGCACGGGAATCTTGCAATCACAAAACCCCAGATAACAAAGTTTCAAAATCATACTATGGTAATTATTAACCAAATAAATATTAATAATACAAACATTAAAACTCTCAATAACCTTAGGATATTTAATTCGTTATGTATTCCTGAGAGAATTTAAACCAAGAATAGCCCAATTCAGAGGTAACATATTACCTACCTTCATGAAAAAAAAACAGCGAATTGGATCATTACATTTTTCGTGAAATCGGAACATCGATGCCGGCAGACAGATGCCTTCCTTTTATAATGGTCTGACAAAATTAAGGGTGCGCCGTACCTCCCTTCCGCACGCTCAAGTAAGGGGTTTGCATCTCCCTCATTGTAGGCTAAATTGTTAACCAATTAAAAATAATTTGATGTTATTTAATTCAATAAATGTTCATCTAGAGATCATACGATTTAAAAATCGTGATTTTAATTCAAAATAAGTGGTAGGCCATTAGTAATGATCTCAAATTAAGCGTTTTTATAAAGATTCCTAACGTATGGAGAAAAATTATTTTGGAGAAAAGGAACCGTATGATCCCTAGATTGGAATCTGAAAAGTGTGAAACTACAAATAGTTTGGTATAAATCTGTAAAATAACAGTGCGATCGAGGAGAACAAAATGGTCTTCAAGCGTGAATATGCATGGCCCTGCTTGTTGGCGGCGCCGGTGCGGCGCTGAACAACAATGAATTCAATCTGGGTAGGGCGCACCCTTAAAAGGCTGAAGTGGAAGCCTCACAAACATAATAACTTGAAATACAACTGGCATACAGTAATGCCATTGTGTTTACCAAACACGTTAACGCAGGTCAGTTTAAGATATCGAATTTGCCCGTTAAAGTTTGAATAAACTCACAAGCATTTAATCGGGTTTTCCTAACAATTCCTACATTTTATGAATTTATAGATAACAACATATTATATGAATTTAGAGATTTTGAAGATAAAAACTTAGATGAGGTAAAATTTAAATATATTTATTAGACTAATAGTTTTCTGACACAGAAAGTACAACAATATTTATTTGTTTAAGTTGTTTCCTCTTTTCAATATCCACTCACCATTTTATGTGTTTAAACTACATGAGTGATAAAAAGTTCCGGCTATAGTCTACATTGATTTATTTCGATTATTATTCATGTCTCTAGGTCCCTCAAGTATATATTACTGCCGCAACTCTCTTCAGAGTTTTATACTGAATTGCATACTGTACTTTTAAAACAATTAGTATTACATTCCATGTACATTAAATCTTTAAATTATTCCCATTTAAATAAAAACAGCGTGAATTATGTTTTGTAAAAAATACTATATATTCATATCTTAGTTGGTAATTTAGTAAATATAAAATTCAATATTTTCACACAATTTAGCGTAACCAATGTTTTATTCACATTACGTGACAATTATATAAGCAATTGTTTAACCAGTCTTCAACCGTGTTACTGTAAAAGGTTTAAATTATTAAAATATGCGAACTTATCATCACAAAAATAAATAAACAACATTATTTTTAAGAGAATTTGTACTTAGAGAACTTATAACAATCATAACTCATTAATTTTTCTTATAACTGGAAAGGCTATAATTGCTGATCTTTAAAAAGTAAGAACTCCAATGTGTTGACTTAGAAACTGGTTATGTTATAAAATACTTTATACAAAGTGATAAAAACATTTTGAAACAAATCAAAGCAAACCAAAGTGGTTTATATTGAAAGAGTATTAAAAGCACCGTTAAACACTGATAAACCACAAGATTGATTGAAAGTAAGTTTGCAAACAACCTAAACCAATCTCCAGGAAAACAATCAATCTCCGTGGTTAAAGTGCGTGTCTAGGTCCGCCATACGTCTAAGTGGTCGTGTCCGAATGTTCCTGACACAAATAGAACCAGCCAGCTGTGTTACAAGCTAGGAGATACTACGACAATAATCCAGTGAATTCCAATTAAAAGCGAATGTACTGTAAACCATTATATATTATAAATGAGGGTTTCTTGATATTTTTTATCGTATACTAAATTCAACAAACCTATCTACGAATGTCATTCATATTATGTTACATTATACAGCAATAGCTTTGCAGTAGCCGTCTGTCATACACCCACAAATCACTTATTAAAATAAACATACCTTGAGAATTTTTTAAATTTTAAATTGATAAACATAATACAAAGTGCAATATATTCTATAGGAAGTAAAATAACACGTTAGTCTTTGTTTTGATCAGCAGCCACTTGGCATAGCATAGTACAATATTTGCTTTTAGATATTTCGAAAGACTGTTCCCTCAAAAACAGCACTAAATGTTACTTAACTATAAGCAACTTAATTTTAAAGATATAATTTTAGTTGTAAATTTTGTAAAATATTCCTTGTCCGATTTCTTTTTAACATTTTGACGATGAATGCTGCGAAAATTGATTATAAATTGTAACTCTAAATACACTTTTTGGAATTCAACTAGTATATGATTCACAGTAGTGATGCGTAACGAAATAGGTTATGATAATATTACTAAAATATGCCGGCGTCTCATATCATATTAAGTATTACGTTCTGCAACTTATGTACTAAACAGTTCAGTCTTATAATCACAATATTTTACCTCACCACAATAAGAATTAAATATTTACAAGTTTATAATCTTTATAAAAATTAATTAATTTTCCCCAAGAAAACATGTATTTTATAAGATCATTCCGTTTGGTATAATTATTAACCACCAGAATCGTAAAATATCATCCTAAATATATATGTTTTTAATCATTGTTTTCAATACGTTTGAAGATTACATAATAAAGGATCACTTTTCATACCACTATGTCAGCTACAAACATCAAAATCTTATATGACTAACATCTGAAATCAATAACCGATTGAATAGAGTATTATTAACTTTGTAAACTGATAATTTCTTTAATACTACTCATGTAATAATGTAAATTACGTTGAGCAAAGCAACATCCATACCCCTATAAAACCCAAAAAACAAATGACATACCTTTAAATTATTTAAATACTCACCATAGCCTACAAAATATGTGTCCATCAAAGACTTGTAAAATTGAATAAACTTTACTTTCTCCTGACATATGAAACTGTTAACTGTTAACTGTTACATATGAAATTACAACGACTTTATTAGGTTGTTATGTTTTAAAAATAACAAACTGTTTAATAACCTGTAGTCGGTTTATGGTTTAATATTAATGCTATAAAGGTTATCTGAGTTCAATTGTATGATATTCTTCTAAAGATACACAATCTTGCTCAGCCTCTTAGGGGAAATTAGTTTTGGCTTTTTCATAAGCAATTGTTTTCTCAATCAATAATAATCATTCTTATTCATAATTATAAATATATTTAGGAAAAATGTCGCTTAGGGCTTTCATAAGTCAATTTTTCAATTTTAAGCTGTGAAGGTGCCGAATTACAAGATGCAGATAACATAGGATTAATACAACTTAGAATATACGTGGTGTTAACAATATTCAGGACAATAAGTAGGAATATATTTGTTACCTGTTTACTTGCTTATTCTTTATACTTCGTAATTCTGCCTATTTTTAAAGCACTTCATTGATGAAATATATTTTCCACCGGGTTTCTTATCATTACCGTAAAATGTTCACAAAATTAGACAACCGTCCAAACAACATATTTTGAAAGCATTAAATTGTAGGTGTATTACACACTAATAAAAACTTGTCTATAGGGCTTATATTATGCAAAAATGTGACCGAAAAATGTATACTACAGTTAAAAACTTATCTACGGATGTAATTTATATTATGTTACATTAAACAGCATTAATAACTTTAAAGTAGCCGTCTTCATACAATCACAAACCATATATTAAAATAAAAATGTCTTGGAAAATGTTAAAGACAATAAATAAAATTAATGGGTGTGGTTTAATTTGCTCATAACTTATCATATCTATAGGTATTGTTGTTTTTATTAAACTATTAAATCAGGTGAACTATCGTAGCTAATTACAACATTACATTAACTATATTAAATTTTTGTTTCTGTATTTTTCGAATCAAGTTTATGATTTACATCCATATGAGACAAATAACTCCCCAAAGTGAGGGTTGACCACTGATTAACTTCACCCCCTCAGAGGGCGCTCTTTCACTCACTGCTATTTATTTGCCGCTTCTCCAAAACAGTATTTTTCTCTAAGGGCATGTTATTCCGATTTTAGTGCTAATAAAACAAAGGTTGTCTTAACATATTTACTTGTTTCGTAATAATTTTAGTCAGTACATTATTTTAAATACCTTTGAATACTTTAGCGAACATTTATTCAGCCTTTCTGTGTTCTAAATTTATAAAAAGAAAAACATTGAAGCTCTTTATAAATATTTACAGTATACCTAAATAATATTTTTCAACACAGAAACAAACAAGTTTTATAATAACATATAGTAAATTTCAACACGATTTTTTAATTAAATCACTTACTCAAGAGGGACAATCGCACAATATATCACTGTGACCCTTGATAGATAGACTGATTGATTCAGGCATATTTTCACAAGTCTTTCATCAATAACACACAGGGAGGTCTGGCTTCGGGTGCCTACCTGTTGATTGACAAGTTATTTGGTCACAGGGACAGTTGGTAGGGTTTAAAAATATAAATATTAATAATTAAATAAAGTACTGAAACGCACTGAACGACATGTTAGTTGCTCACAGGGACAGTTGGTAGGGTTTTAGAAAATAAGTATAAATAATTAAATCAAGTCCTGAAACCCACTGATCGACATCTTAGTTGCTCGCATGGACAGTTGGTAGGGTTTCAAATAAATAAATGTAAAAACAGATTGGCTACTTGCTAGATGTACCTGTTGCTCACGCCCCCCACTCTGCCTTCCAAAGAAGAGGGGCGAGGCGGAGGCTTGTAGCGGAAGTGTGTAGCCCCACCACCAATTCAATGGACTCGATGTTTGACTGGCGGGACCACGGGACCACGCAGGACGCAGGTGCGGTAAGAAGTTTTCTGAACCTTGTAACAAAATTTCCCCGATGTTGCGGCGTATAAGGCAGTTCCGACGGCAACGATTGCTACCTCACCTTACTCTCTGAATTGTGCTCCTACCTTTTGGCGCTTTGGAGAACTACGTCCAACTAACTTGTTACGCAGTACAACACCATACGGCATAATTTATATTGGTTAGTTGTGATTTCAAAATATGACCGCGCCCATTGAACAGTTCGCTACACACACTAGCAGCTAAAAAGAGGCGCGAACCTCCTGAAGTGGAGACTTTGTATACGTGGTGCCTCTAGTTTCTCTAGAAACAGGGGCAGTTTAGTCAGCGTGTTGTTTTTGTATTTGCACCTCTTATAATTTGGCGTTCTCGGTAACTGCATATTTACTTGGCCTAGTGGGAAATGGAGAGCTGGATGTGCATAGTAGTAATATGCTACAATTTGGGGAAGTCTTATTATCTTTTACATAGGTTTAAACGACTGTAGATGGGGAAAGCGGCCGTAAAACGTGTATGGTACAATGGAACGCATCCTTGCTTGAAGTTGTTACATTTGTAAATTGGTAATTGTAATTAATTATGGAATCAAGACGTACAAGGTATTGTCCAATACTGCAGCGTCATCTCGCTGTAATAAATTACAATTTGCAAGGGCTGGGATTCCATTTGAATACACCATATTAAATGTTGCATTTGAATCTGCTTCTTTATTGATGACAGCTAACAAAGAATGCAAACTTTTATCCTTCTAATTTTAATATTACTAATGTGAAAGTTTAAAATTATGGATATTTGTAGTTCCATCACGCATAAACTACTGGACCGGTTAAGCTGAAACGTTGCATGAACTGATGAATGAACAGCTTAGATATCGCATTAACAAATAATAATAACAACACAAATCCAACCTGATAATGTCCACATCCAACCTGAGGGTTTCACCCCACGGGTCCTGTAAGTTCCAATGCAGATATTATGCGAGTATACCTATCTATCTATCAATCTATAATGTTATAAAGAAGAGGTGGTTTCTATCTGTCTGTCTGTCCGTCTGTCTGTCTATCTGTCTGCCTGTCTGTCTGTCTGTCTGTCTGTCTGTCTGATGTTCTAGGTAAACACAAAAACTACTGAACCGACTGGGCTGAAACTTTACACAAAGCCCGAGTTTTACACTTTTCATCTTGAGCCCATGCAACACACCTTCCCTACCTACAAATCCTATTCACTTCCTTCAAATCCCCTCGGGCTACGCCCCGTGAACGCTCTAAGTTTCAATGTTTACATTTCAGAAGAAAGTAAACATCTAGACACTGTAATGTGAACAGCTGTTGACACTTCCATTTGACAGCTTAAAGAACAGAAGCAAGAACAGCTGTTTCAAGCTACCTTACCTTTCTAACCCGTGCAAAGAACGAGTACATTCAACTATTCATTTATAAAATTACCAGCTGTAGATGTTTTTCAGAATTTGTCACGAGTGAAGCCGCGGGTAATTGCTAGTATTAAATAAACCTTGAAAGTATAAATTCATCCAGTGAAATATATTGCAATTAAAAGAAATTAACTCCTTTACAACCCGTTTAGCGAATTTCCCCTGTAGGGAAGAAGCTTTACCCTAGACAGCCTGTTAATACCTAGGCCCGGGACCATGATAACTTGTCGTTTTGAGGTCCCCAGACCCCAAAAACATAATTCGTTCATAACTGTATGTATGGGTATGTGTGCGTGTGTGTGTTTGTGTCCGTAGGTGCGATATCTGTCGTAAAAAATATCCGATTTTGATTAAATTTGGTAAAAAATATCCGATTTTGATTAAATTTGGTAAAAAATATCCGATTTTGATTAAATTTGGTAAAAAATATCCGATTTTGATTAAATTTGGTACAAACGTGTAAAGGTATGACTTTAAGTTCGAAAACCAGTCAGTTCGACCCATCCGAAAGGTATTTTTGGGGGGGGTGGGGGGTGGGGTAATTTCTCCCCAAAAATGTTTTTTTGAAGTTTTACAAGTAATATTTTAACAAATAAAATTGTAGTTTTCACCATTGAATTCTTTATAATTTCTCTCCGTCAATTGGTTACATCGATTTTGAAAGTGCTAAACACAGTTCGCTGCCCAATGTTATTCTCATGAAGGATAAGACAAGTTTTAAATATCTCTTATTTATGATTGTATACTAACGAAACGTGTTATACGGCTTCATATGGTTGTTGGTTGTGGTCTATTGTTAGTTCCATCATCAAAGAAATGTTCGCGATGATGTTCGCGTCGGGGTTCGGTAGTGTATGGCGACTCCCCTTGCTTTGCTCTTCCTTGTCAGACAGCAGTTTGTTTTTATGAATGGAGTAGGTCCCTAATGTTACACCACGTCCTCCTAATGGCGAGCACATTTGCTTAGCTTATATTTGTCTTTTTTATGCATGTTTGAGGTAACTCCAGTTGTTATTATAGCTCAATATCCCTTTTATTAATTTCGTACCGCTTTATATTTATTCTTCATTCAATAGTTTTTACAATACACTGATTGATTAAACCTCAGAGTTACGACTGACAGTTATGATTCTTTAGTTTTGATTTTAAAATCCATAAGGTAGACTACATTTACATATTTTAGTTTCATTATTACTTTTATTACATTACTCTAGTTTATCAAGAGAATGACACCTGCCTGGAATTTATTTTTATCCTAGAAGTTTGATATTTCCTACATTTTAGGACATCACTGGAGTAGTTTAAAAAACTCAAATTTACAAGCAAGCTATAACCTTATTCATATTAGAGTATAGTATAGACAGATTGATATTGAATTGGGGGGAAGGCAGTACCCTTCAAAACGTAACTGACGAAACCCTTTATGCCCAGCTACGTTCAGAACCAGATTTAGGGTATGTAGACACCATGTGGTGCGGCCCCTTGCTGTCCACCGCCAAGGTTAACTAAATTTTTGGAGTATGGTTTTAGGTTTTTATGATTTATGTGTAATACGGGTCACTTTGTGGATCGGGCCCCTAAGCAATTATCTATGTAGCCTAGGGGGGAGGCAATACCCTTCAGAATGGGGAGGCAATACCCTTCAGAACGGGGAGGCAATACCCTTCAGAACGTAACTGACGAAACCCTTTTTGCCCAGCTACGTTCAGAACCAGATTTAGGGTATGTAGACACCATGTGGTGCGGCCCCTTGCTGTCCACCACCAAGGTTAACTACATTTTTTGGAATATGGTTTTAGGTTTTTATGATTTATGTGTAGTACGGGCCAATTTGTGGATCGGGCCCCTAAGCAATTACCTATGTAGCCTATGACTAACTCCGGCCGTGGCTACGAATCAGGGAAAACATCAATCGTTATTATATATTCATAAATAACGGAGGCATTGTCTATCAAATTACTCCTTAACGTATGTATAAGATGTATACATATATATAGATCATATCTGATACAATCATAACATATTATGGGTATAAAATAATTTACACTATTTCGTTCCTATTTCTATTTTGTGTCATATAAATACAGTCACATTAACGGGTAAATTGATAACATACGGGAAATTTTGGTTGTAAGTGTTGGCATCTCTGCTCAGTGACGATCAGCTCCACGCTGCGTTACTCCGCTACTTGGGCGCGCCAACAGCTATGAATGGAAGTGACAGTTCCTGTAAATCCGCGCGAATATCCGCCTCTCCCCTCTCTTCGAGACAAGGAGTAGGGGGCGCGAGCAACTGGTACATCGAGCAAGTAGCCCATCTGTTATTACATTTATTTATTTGAAACCTTACCAACTGTCCATGCGAGCAACTAAGATGTCGATCAGTGGGTTTCAGGACTTTATTTAATTATTTATACTTATTTTCTAAAACCCTACGAACTGTCCCTGTGAGCAACTAACATGTCGTTCAGTGCGATTCAGTCCTTTATTTAATTATTAATATTTATTTTTTTAAACCCTACCAACTGTCCCTGAGACCAACTAACATGTCGATCAACCGGTGGGCCCCCCTGGCTTCTTCTGAAGTGATTTGGTATGATATTATAGCCTTTAACTGAATATTATAATTACAATTTAATTTATTACAATTCCTATCATATTCCCCACCAACACCTAACTTTTTTACTAAGACGGTCAGTAGGAGAGGGGAATGTTTAGTATTTACTGTTTCATGCCATTATTGGGGAAGTGCATTATCAGTATATTCTACTCCACTCACAGTTCGAGATTCGTTTACAGGCTGACAATTCGCACACTCAAAATTACAGAATTGAAGATAATTCAAAAATAAATCTTTTACAGGAAAACCGATTTGACGAAATGAGTCAATTTTCCCTCATAAAGCAATATTTTAAGAGCCTGCTATTATGCTTATGGATTTTTAGGCCAACTCAGTGTTTTAGTTCAACCGGATTTCATAGAATCTCCGTGATTCAGTGAAAGTATGAATAGATTAATGGTTTATGATTACATGGTATAGCACATGGGCTATAGTGCTTCATGGACATCCATTACTAGGGCAGAGCGCACGAAGGATCGATGGTGGCGTAGGATGTGAGAAGGAGTGCTATCACCAAGTCTTCTTCATCAACAATAATTTATGAACAATCAGTTTCTACGGTATGGACGACATAGTGGAGAATAGAGTTCCAACGGGTGAAACGACAGTGAGTTCCTCACTTCATCGCCCTATTTTTCGCCATGATGGGATATCCTACAAGGACGTCATTATTTCGCTAGGGGTTTTTGCTAAGGTAAACTAGGCATCATCCTGGATGATTTTTTGGGGGAGTTTCAGAAGAGTGGAATTTCAACACTTCCCCGATTGATTCCCAGAAGTATGGGTTGTTTTAGAAGAGCGGCATGATCCGGTGGCAGAGGTTGAAGAGCGACTTCGCAGCTTGAGGTTGTTGTGATAAGCCTTCGTCCCGTTCCATTATCTGCCGTAGGGTAATCCTCCTGCAAAACTGGAGTGGCATCTAAAATGATCACTTACTGACCAGGATTCAGTCAAATGCTTCAATAAATCCAATTCGAATAAAATTTTAAAGTAAGTAAACTGAACTATATAAAGAACAAAATTTATATTTAGTTACTAAATATTAAAAAAGTCAATTAAGATCAATGTCAAAAGTATACAAATTTTCTATATACAAATAAAAAATGCTGTTAAATTGAGATCGAAACTGCGGTGACTTTCGGGTTATGAATAATTAATAAACCGATACAAATCAGTATTGAATGCAATACCACAACCGTAACTTCCTAATTTTTTTTTATAAACGTAAAACGTTTCGTGTGTTTTTTTACAGAGTGAGTTGTTTTTATTTCGAATTTTATAATTTGTAATATCTTACTTATGATTCAGTTTTCACAGGATTCATACACCATAAATTAAACTCAATTGAAATACTTTCACTAACAACATATAGAAGTTATAAAGTTCGAAAACTGAACTCATGATTATAGTTTATATAAACTGCAGTTCATTTAAAGTCTATGCAGTTAAGATAATATAGAATAATATAATAAAGCAGTGATAGAAACTTGGTGTAAGGGTAGAGTAATAAATACCAATCACTCCCCTGGGCGCCACTACCGTCTGTAAATTTTAGCACGAATTACGATACTAATTAAAAACTAAACCTTGTTTAAGAGCAATTAATTTTAATTTGGACACTAAAAAAATCGTAATTAATATTAATACAATATATACAACATATCTGTCTGATAAAATATTTTCTTACATTTTGTTTTATGCCACGGTCCAAAATGTTAATAATCACAATCTACATCATCTAAAATACCTTATGCATGAATTATGTATGGTTTAGTATTTCTAATTTATTTTATCGTGTTGGTAATTTAATTATGATTATGTTTGGCTAAAAGACCCAAACAATCCCGTCAAACAAAGAGAAACAAAGCCGTTATTGACAGGCCGAAGGGCGTCATTGGACATGACAGTGCTTTGTTATTTGTTCCCCTGTGCACTCCCACACAACACATAAGTGGTACACAACTTATAATGTTGGCCGCAACCTACCCTCTCTCTCGTTGGTCTTAGCTGAGGCTGCTTTGTAATTTTGTCCAACGTGACTCCCGAGCAGTAGTGGTCCTCTTATAATGTTGGGCCCATCATTCCCTCCCTCTCATTGTTATCAGATGAGGCTGCTTTGTTATTTGTTCCCCTGTGGACTCCCGAGCGGTGGTGATCCTCTTATAATATTGGCCCCAACATTCCCTCCCGCATATTGTTCTTAGAAGAGGTTGCTTTGTTTTTTGTTCCCCTGTGGACTCCCGAGCAGTGATGGTCCAGTTATTATTTTGGACCCGACATTCTTCTCTCTCATTGTTCTTAGCTGAGACTGCTTTGTTATATGTACCCCTGTAGACTCCCCAGCAGTGGTGGTCCTCTTCTAATGTTGGCCCCATCATTCCCTCCCCCATATTGTTCTTAGAAGAGGTTGCTTTGTTATTTGTTCCCCTGTGGACTCCCAAGCAGTAGTGGTCCTATTATTATGTTGGCACCAACATTCCCTCCCCCATATTGTTCTTAGAAGATGTTGCTTTGTTATTTGTTCCCCTGTGGACTCCCGAGCAGTAGTGGTCCTCTTCTAATGTTGGCCCCAACATTCCCTCCCCCATATTATTCTTAGAAGAGGTTGCTTTGTTATTTGTACCCCTGTGGACTCCCGAGCAGTAGTGGTCCTATTATAATGTTGGCACCAACATTCCCTCCCCCATATTGTTCTTAGAAGAGGTTGCTTTGTTATTTGTTACCCTGTAGACTCCCGAGCAGTAGTGGTCCTCTTCTAATGTTGGCCCCAACATTCCCTCCCCCATATTGTTCTTAGAAGAGGTTGCTTTGTTATTTGTTCCCCTGTGGACTCCCGAGCAGTAGTGGTCCTATTATAATGTTGGCACCAACATTCCCTCCCCCATATTGTTCTTAGAAGAGGTTGCTTTGTTATTTGTACCCCTGTGGACTCCCAAGCAGTGGTGGTCCTATTATAATGTTGGCCCCAACATTTCCTCCCCCATATTGTTCTTAGAAGAGGTTGCTTTGTTATTTGTTCCCCTGTGGACACCCGAGCAGTAGTGGTCCTCTTATAGTGTTGGCCCCAACATTCCCTCCCCCATATTGTTCTTAGAAGAGGTTTCTTTGTTATGTGTTACCCTGTTGACTCCCGAGCAGTGGTGGTCCTCTTATAATGTTGGCCCCAACATTCCCTCCCCCATATTGTTCTTAGAAGAGGTTGCTTTGTTATTTGTTCCCCTGTGGACTCCCGAGCAATAGTGGTCCACTTATTATTTTGGACCCGACATTCTTCTCTCTCATTGTTCTTAGCTGAGACTGCTTTGTTATATGTACCCCTGTGGACTCCCGAGCAGTGGTAGTTCTCTTATAATGTTGGCCCCATCATTCCCTCCCTCTCATTCTTCTTAGCTGAGGCTGCTTTGTTATTTGTTCTCATGTGGACT
The DNA here is from genome assembly GCA_963675035.1 of Allygus modestus. Lineage (NCBI taxonomy): Eukaryota > Metazoa > Arthropoda > Insecta > Hemiptera > Cicadellidae > Allygus > Allygus modestus. The sequence continues at coordinate 141,380,547 of OY776112.1, read as the reverse complement.
CCCTAGCAGTGGTGATCCTCTTATAATGTTGGGCCTGACATTCCTCTCTCGCATTGTTCTTAGCTGAGCCTGCTTTGTTATTTGTTTTCCCTGTGGACTCCTGAGCAGTGGTGGTCCTCTTATAATTTTGGGCTCATCATTCCCTCCCTCTGTGTGTAGACTACACATAGGCCTTTGTTGCATATGTCTGCTGATTCCCATGACCATTTTTTTACATACTTCTATTACGACAGCTTATTGTAAATTTTATATTATTTTTCTTCAGTAGTATAGATTTTAGTAATCATTTTTTATGTAAGTGTAATTGTACAAGCTGTATCTTTGTTGGAATAAACGTTTTGTTCATTTATTTTCATTTTCCTTCCATTTTTCTTAGCTGAGGCTGTCTATGATCAAGTATTCAAGACGTATTCAAATCTGACGTCTTAATTAGACATCCTATTCTGATTCAGATATAATTTTCTAATCTGATAAGGTTACGCTCACACCTGAAGTATCGCAGTCAAATATTCAATCAACAATGGTGGAGTAATCAATATTAGTTTTCCTAACTATATTAAGTTACAGGTTGTTCCACTTTTATTAAGTATTTTACAAATGTATTTCTTAGTAAGGTTGACGTTGGTTGTTTTGCTTTTCATTCAGTCAGGCTATATTATTTTCTAAAAATAAATTTACTTCATAACATAACCGTAAGTTTTCTTTTTTTATACATAGCAATCCATCATTTCTAATCACATACCTACAATGCGCTTTAAGGTACAAGATAAATGAATATTTAAATGATGGTACACCGTATACGCTGGTTTTGATAAGGTATAAACTTAAACCTTAATAATATCAAGAAAAGATAACTGTAGGTTTGTCATCGAGCAATTAAAAATATTTTGCAGCATTGGGCTTTAAAAATAATTACATTCTATAATTTATAAACCACCTTAGAAGAAAACATTTGTTGTTACTCAAGCAATTCTATGTCCTGGAGTTTTACTTGTTATAGTAACCACTTATGATAAACGTTAGCATGAAGCGTCGTTGGAGTAGAGGTTAAGACGACAGCCTACAAAACTGAAGGTCCCAGGCTTAAAAATGAACTGACAATTGTATTAGACTTAATTTATATGTTGGCAACAGATCTGAAGGTCCGAGGATTTAATCAGTCTTATTATTTTTTTTTCGAGGCGATTTTCACTTGGTCATTTTAATCATATTATCATACGTAATCATGCATTGCAATTTTTTAATATGTGGTTTTTCTATTTTTTATTTTGCTATAACAAATTAAATGTAGATCAGCTTCTAATCAGGATCTAATTCAGATCTGACCAATTCCTAGTTCCGAAATGTTCCATTTCTAGACTTCAGGTCTATCCTTTAATTTTTTATCAGACCTGAAGTAAAATTTTCATGTGGGATAAAATTGAACGAGACTACTGAATAAAAAGTTAAATATACTTGATATTGTCTAAATATACATGTTAGGTGATATCAATCGCAGTAAAATTTACTTCATGAAGGTAATTGTTCTTGAGTTTATAGTGTCTAGATAACAACGCAGAGAATACCACTCTGTCTGTGGCAGAGTTGAAGGGGAGGGCGGACCATAAGCAAACGGTGGACGGCTCGGGTCCAAGCTGACGGGATGGGTGGATTCTTTGTGAGTTGCACATCTGATCAGGTGTTTTGCTACTTTTTACATATCATTTACTGTGTGTGTCCAGCGGAAGCACGTTTTTATTAATTTTAACTGTTCAGGCGTTCAATATATTAAAAAAATCAACAAAACATCATGGATTCAACTACTCCTTTCAGAAGCTTAGCACTCAAAGGGTTAAAATAGAATTATTTTAACAGCTGTTTATAATCAATCAATGAACTGTCAAAGTAATACTCATGTTGTTTATAATTATTAACGTGTGGTTTCCTTGACAGCAGAGATTAAAAGAGTTGAGTGAAGATTACGTATATATAACAATAAAATAAATCAAAGGGACATTGAGCTATAAATAACTACTGGAATGACCTTAAAAATGTAGAAAAGAGGAAAATGAGTTATACAAATCAGATTATCAGAAGGAGGAAGTGGTGAAATATTGCTCCAATTCATCTGAACAAACTGACTGGCCTTCATCTGAGCAAAGCTCGGCCCCCAGAGCCGAGCTTTGAATGATGTACTCACAAGCTTTGAGCTTTTTTTATATACTCAATGAATAAATACAAGGATAAAAATAAGTTTTAGACAGGTCTCATCCGCAGAACAAATCAAATAATGAAAAAAACTAAAACGAAAAGTTAAAAAAATTAACATTGGGCTTATGGAGTTTAAAGTTAACCCTTTCAGTGTTATGGCCCGATATATCGTCTTTTGAATCTGTTATCAATAAACACTGTTACTTGGCCCCCCAGGTACTCAATGAATAAATACAATTTTATTTATGTAAGTAAATTATATCATTTATAATTAGGGTCACTTTATCACAATACCAACAAATTCTTAAACTCTAAGAGGAAATAAGAGGGGCTGAGCGCTGAACCCCTATTACTGTTATTGCAATGTATTCGTGTAAGCTACTATAATACATATAAACCACTGACTTCCCCTTGTTAGAAAACCGTGGCCCATCAAATATATCCCACTTCAATACAAAATATTTTCAAACGAATCTTTGGAAAATCCGGATTACAGCTGACTCATTTGGTCGTTATTAATTATCGGCTCAAAGCCGACCCCAAATAAACCCCCTTGAACCACCCTTGTGGATCATCAAGTGTCAAGTGATGTGAACAGCTCAATATGGGTTTGGTAAAATATCATAGTTAATAGCATTTGTATTACAATGGCATTTCAGTTCCTAAAATATAATTAAAATGCTCTATTTGTCATATTCAGTATTTTAAATAGTATTATTTTAAGATACATCCTGTTTTAATTTTTCATGTTTATTCATTTTAGGCATAATTCACTATACGTTGGTAATTTCCCATGCTTGAAACTATAAGACTCCTTAATTATAATATTATCCCCCAAATGTATATATGTATTTTTAATGGAATGTTCTTAATCCTTTTATGATCTAAGTCCTGAAGGAATAATAAAAACTTCAAAATCACAATTCACTTTCTTGTTTGGTTACTGGTTAGTAATATAAAATAAAATTTATAAATAATGTTCCTGGTATCTTGGCATTGGTTGTGTTTTACCTTTTACTATAAAAGTACTCGAGAAATTTCTTAATCATGCTGCCCTGTTGTATTGGATTGAGTTTAATTAATTTGAATAAATAGTCTCCAAAACGTTTTATGATACCAGAAGGTTCAAATTTTCTGGTGACGCCACCAAAGGTCGCTTATTTTTGGGAAACTACCAACCGTTTCGATCCTCAAGTTCACCATCAGGGGAAACAAATTTATCTTCTTCCATGGTGGTGTGAAAATGTTTGATATTTGTAGAACTCGTACATAACTGTATGGTTAAATTTATAAAATATAAATGTTTAGTTAAACTTAAATGTTTATTAACTTCATCTCAGCATACATTACCGTACGCAGTAGATCAAAAGTAGGGCGCTGGCCTCGCAAGTCAGACGAAGTCAAGCGTAGGTCGATCCTGGCTGACTGCTGTACGAGCGGATCAAAATATGTTATAGTTTAAAGGTATGTGTCAAGTGATGGGGGTGAATGATACAGTACAGAGTCTGGCCTTTGGAAAACTTGATTAAATCCACTCAACTTGCTATTAGAATGGGTACAATATATTGAGGGAAACTCGACTTTTATTAACGAGGCTACTATCGAACAACGTGATAAAAGGTCCACTGAGGCACGTCAGATTTTCTACCTCGGTTAAAGATAATTAATTCTTCATTGGGGAACTTACTTCTTCACATTACTTCTTCCATTTTTGACTTTCAATACGTGGCTTTCAGTACTAGCTTAAGTACGCACTATGCGACATGAATGAAAGAGGATTACAATTACATCACTGAGAGATAAGAGTCAGAGGTTGCTTTATTAAGGGGGAATGTTACGGATTAAAAACAAAATCTAAAGATGACGGAAGAAGAAAAATGGGGATAAAACGGACTTCAGGCCCCACTCTCCTTTTCCCCCTAACTGAGACTTTATCCTGTACAACATGAGATCCCTTCCATATTATATAATAGATTTATTAACATATGCATGCTTAGCGAAGTATTTGTGAGTACACTTAGTATTATGTCTCAAGATTTGTTACTCATAATAATGTATATTATGTGTACAATTTTTAATTAAAAGATCCCATATATGTATATTTGTATACGTAAATGCATGGTATAGTATATGTGTCAAACATAGGTGGTCCATAGCATTTATGGATGGATATATAATCCTTCAAGAAAACTGTTAGGATATTTCGTTTTTAATAAACGCTCTTTTGAAAAGTGGACGAACGATTGATATTATGTCAAATGCGGACTGTTTGTTTAGTGTGATCAAAAGTATATATGCATTTATAAACAGTCAGAACATTAGGAACATATACATAACTATTCAAGTGAATATGTAATAATTTAGTGAGTCAATTATCTTCTCAATACAATCAGTTTTCCCTTAAGCGGGAAATTAAACCTATTTAGAATGCTAAACCGGTGGCAAAACTTTTACAGCAGTCTTTTCCTGCTTTTTCCGCTCCCGAGAATTCCCACCTTTAACAAATAGCTTTACTTTTCACTAATTATGAAAATATTCACGTTTCCCAAGTTCTCTATTTTTTCAGTGTATTTTAAACATTTATGGTTTTGTACAACTTTAGAGCGTGAATTTGAACATAATAGGTTCATGGAGACAGTACCTGAGGTAGTTTTGAATGTACTTTTTCAAAACTTGTGAAATGTTACAGTATTTTTATGTTTTTGCAAATTTAACAGTAGTTTATTGTTGTAACAATTCCACCATTGAAATCTGGATGCAGTATCAACCGACCAACAACACGAGCTATCAGAACATCTGATATTTATGTCATTTGTCATTTTATTATATCCATAGATAAAATATTCAACCCCGAAGTATTTGTTGCGGCTCGTATCACAATATGTGGAAATTCGGCCAGTTCCCTCAGTTGTGGCGGGCTCTATTTTGCAGTTGTAGAGAGTAAGTGAAGCCGACTGGGGATTAGCCAGATTTCAAGCACCATTCATTTCTAAAGTATCATATTGTTTTCAAACTTAACAAACCCCTCTGATACTGTTTTTAAACTATTGAGGACTTAATATTTTGCTTCAAAATAATTAAAACAATATAAAATAATGTGAAACAACTATAACAAATAGGAACGTTCACTAATTTGTAGAAAATTTTTTAAATTGTAATGCTTCTTGCAATTTTCATATAATGCTTAAACATGCTTAAACTAAACAATATATAGACAACATCATTTCCCAGAGAAGTAATAAAAAATAAAGATAAATAATCACTCAGCAGATTGATGGGGAACGTCGGAGGCCCGAGGTCCAGCAAGAGGCGACTTCTCATGTCCACCGTCAACGCCACTCTCCTGTACGGCGCAGAAGTGTGGGCGGGTGTCATGAGAGTCAAAAAACACAGCAAGAGAATTCTATCCGTTCAGCGCAGGGCGGCTCTTAGGGTTGCCTGTGCGTATCGCACTGTGTCTGGACTGGCCGTAATGGTTGTGGCTGGAGTGTATCCCCTTGATCTGCTCGCCGCTGAGAGGCAGAACATCTTTCGCCGTGCCCCTGATCTCGGAAGAGACCAAGCTGCTGTGGAAGCCAGACTCGAAACTCTGCGAGTTTGACAATAGCGGTGGAACGGTGGACTGGAAGGGCGATGGACGTTTCGTCTCATCAGAGACATAAGCCCGTGGTTGAGCCGTGCATTTGGGGAAATTGACTTTTTCTTGTGTCAATTCCTGACGGGCCACGGGTACTTCAGGGAATACCTTTTCCGCATGGGGAAGGTGAGGTCACCTCAGTGTAGTTACTGCCCGGAGGAGGTGGATGATGCTCATCATACTTTCTTCCGGTGCAGTCGTTTCGCTGAAGACAGGAGGAGGCTCGTCTCTGCTGTCGGCGATCTGTCCCCGGACGTCGTGGTGGGGGCGATGCTTCGAAATGAAGACTCCTGGAGAGCGGTTGCGCTCTTCGTGCAATCCGTTCTTCGGCGAAAGGGAGACGAGGGATGCTTAGGTGACCTCTAAGTTCCCCGAAACGGTGACGTGACCCGTCTGGGCGCAAGACACGCGGGCCAGTGCCGAAGTTGTCCGATAAGGGTTCCGGCCTGGTTTTTCCCCGCGGCTCCGTAGGAGGTTTAGTGGGTATACCTCGTAAGAGGGAGTCCCACACTGTTCCTTTGGGTTCGCGCATTAAGCGTTCCTCCTACGTAAAAAAAAAAAATTAAAAATAAAATTACTTTAAAGCAGAGCCTCTGGTGTTTTAAAAACATCAAGACAAAGGTTTTTCTAAACTGCTAAATTAAAGAGATGGTAAAATTGTCTACACAAAAATTACGAATGCCTTCATTTATTTAGTAACATGCAAGGAGTATTTTATTTTCACCTTTATGATTGTTTATCATTTTCCAAGGTGTGGCAACTGAAGCACCGCTGACCTTTAGTTACTTAAAGGGTAATAAAAACCAAAATCTCCTTTTTTACACACTATGGAAGGGGTAGTACATGCATACATAGACATTATTCTTAGATTGGTTAGTAGTAACGTATACCATTTTTATAAAACATATATTATATTTATTAAATTTGTCTTTATTGATCAAACAAAATATATTCAAATATCATCATTAGTGCCCTGATGCAATACGTTTAGTAAAACATATTACTTACAATCTAAAACGTAGCTTTTTATTAAAGCGGTTTGGTTTTCATAATGGATAAACCCAGTGATCTTGCATAGATAATTGTAGGCTAATACATTGCCACGAGGATTGTGGATCTAACAGCGCTTTCAGCCACAATCTAGGTTCTAGTAAATCAGCTGCTAACCTTCATCAGAGGAATTATTTCAGGAAATTTAAACACAGAAACTTTGGTTGTATTACATATATCTAAATTTCCTGTGAATAAATGTTTGCAGGGAGCTTGCACAATCAGGCAGAACGAAGACAAAGTAGTGGTTATTTGTGATCGAAATAATATAACAAATCTGTTGGTACAGTATAAATTTGTTTTTATAATTACACTAATCACTCTATTTTGCCACTATTTTACGATAAATTATTGGATACCAATTCAATTTAACCTAGTAATATTTTACTATCGTCATCGAACGACATATCAGTGGAGACATATCTACACTTCGGCAGTTTCTTAACCTACTGGGAATATGATTAGTCTATAAAATAAGATGCGTTACATCTTACTTGATTGTAGTTTGTTTTTTTAGATGAAAGAATGTTTTGAAATGTTCATTGTTTTCTAAAGGTAATTGTGAATTAAATCATATCACCACTATTAATGGCACATCAGACATTTGGCATTCATTGGAATAAAAATAAACGGTATCAGGAAATTGACACACACTTTCTCCCTTTTAGTCCAACTTTAATGAATAAATTACTTTTTATTTACTAAATATATAATGCAAAGTACGGTTGAATGTACTGTACAGAAAATCTTGTAAACAAGTTGTTTTAAAAACATCCAATCAAAACCCTGTTTTGGAGGCACTACAGAATTCATTGTACATACGTGGTTTTAAGAGGGAAAATACCCGCTATTCCCCCACCCAGGGTCATTAAGGGGCAACATATTTCGAATTTCCTCTGTTGGTTAATGCTAACTAGACAAGCATATCAAGTTTGAACGAAATTGATCAGTAAATAAGAGAGAAATAGTAATTTTTGTACTCCCCATAAGAATAACATTGGACACCGTACTGCGTTTACTGCAAAATGAAAATTTAAATTTTCTCCGAAACTAGCAATCGTAGAATAATAATTCAAAATACTAAATTATTTAGTTTTTTTGAGATCTTTATAATGGTGAATAGTAATTTTTCTTATATTTATGATTTTTATAAACAAGCCAAAAAACTTAATTTTTAATGTTTTAAGTCCTGTAATATCTGAACCTGAATTTTTAATGAAATTCGGGTGGTGTCATTTTGATGGAAAACTAAAGGTCTACAAATCAGTAAAGTTTAATTAAAATCGTTTTTGCCGTTTTTGAGAAATTTTTATTTTTCATATTTTTTGGTGTTTTTTTAGGGATAACTACCCTTCCAAATCAAACATTAAAAAAAAATGAAAAAATGCCTGGAGATATCGTGGATTACTCTGAGTCACATCCCAAATTTCATAAAAAGCATTGGTTAGGGCTCAAGCTCTGTACACATCCATACAGACAGACAGACAGGCACACAGACATCACGTAAAAAACACTTTTTGGGATTCAGGGAGCACCAAAACGAATATTTCCACTAACAACTTAAATTCGAAAATTTTTACGAAAACAATACTTTCTCCATTACTATGTATAAGGGGAGAAAGTAAAAGCGTAAGGATTACGGAATACGTAATATGGTGTAATTAGTGATACTAGACGATGGCTGGCAAAATATACTGCAGATATATTTAGTTGTTTAAATCTGTCATGTGCGTGTAGTGAGTGTGAGCGTGTTGTGCTTTACAAAGGTGAAAATTTGACATGAAAGGCAATAAAGTGGCAAACGCTTCACAAAGTTAATACTCTGTTCAATTGGTTATTGATTTCAGATTTTGCTCTAGGCTTTTGATGTTTTGCAGCTAGTAACACGTTATTGGTTTTGTGCCTTTGGATTATTTAATCTTTACGAAGATAATTTAATAATCAAGTAAACCAACCAATTAGCAATTTACTACTTATGGAAAACAAATAATATTGAAATTCTTAACATGACGGTAACATCTTTAAAGTATCTTACAAATCTTCTTTTAGGAGCTATCAAATTTATAAATGGCTTTAATATTTTATAATTTTTAAATAATGGTCAAGTTAAATGATTATGGTGAATGCATGCATAATATGGTGAAAATATATTTGAATTAAAAACAAGTTTGGATCTAAAACCTACTTAAGTATAACTAACGATAAGTGAGCTCTCCGCTATATTGTTATGTATATTGGTGGACTTGACATTTTTAAAAGAACAGGTAAACTCATAAAAGGTACAAAAGTTTATAAAATTTACTTCCAAAGATCCTTTTACGGCAGTTGCAATGTGCTCACTGGTCTTAATGTCCTCAATTTACAGAGTCAATTATGTTCATACATTTACTGAGTTCGGTCTACTTCTCATTAAAACTGTTCTGAATGAGCTAAAGCACATCCATTACTCATTAAGTTTACATTATAAACTCCGTATGTACTGATGGTTTATGCAAATTGCATGAAAAATATACTAAAACTTGAGTCATTAATTGGTTTGTAGTTTTTAAATACAAAATCACGAGTAGCTGTGTGTAACTGATATTTTACAAAATCTTTCATGTCAAAGATTTTTAAATAGCTTTAGTAATTGTTTTAATATACATTTTCTATTAGAGTATTACAAATTACGTTAATAGAGGAAAATTTAAAAAATGTAAATCGGTACATCATTTTATAAACATTTAAAATTAATTACGATGTTTTGCTGAATGCCAAAGGGAATATTCTGAATTTTAATACTTGCATTTAAGGTGCCTTGATAAAATGACCATAATCCATTATTTGAATTGTTTCGGTAAAGATATGAAAAAGCTTACTATACGATGGACTAGTATACTTAATATGCATATAGAATTATGTAAAAAATTTAATATCAGGTTAGGATAATATTTACAATATTTTTTTTGTATTTTGTATGTAAATAACAATCATAATAATTTTGTGATATATTAAAACCCTATTATCGCTATAGAAAAATGTTAATAAACTTGCTTTTTCAGAAACTTCAAATAGGAAATAAAGGCAGCCTTTATTGACAACGTGTCATCATTTAACAAGACAGAGCTTTTGTCCCTTTACCCTTGTCTCTTATTTATTTTACTTGGTCCAATTCAATGTTGATGATGTAATTTATTTTAGCTTATAAAATAGCTGTACCTGGGGACCAAGATTTGCTCGGAAGAAGGCCAGTGAGTTATTTTAGATGATTTTTAGTAATATTTCACCACTTTCCCCTACTGATAATAGGATTTGTATAACTCATTTTCCTCTTTTCTACATTTTTAAGGTCACTCCAGTTGTTATTTATAGCACAATGTCCCTTTGATTTATTTGGCTCTATATATGTAATCTTCACTCAAATATTTTAATCTCTGCTCTCAGGAAACCACATGTTAATAATCAAAAACAACATGAGTATTACTTTGACAGTTCATTGATTGATTATAAACAGCTGTTACAATTATTAGCGAATTTCCTATGGAAAGTGAACTATTAGCATGACCCGCACGGTGAAACTTAAGCCCGGGACCACCATAGAAGTTCCTAACGTGGCCCCCTGAACACGTTTTGGGGGGTCGTTCAAAATTTTATATATATATAGACATATATATATATATATATATATATATATATATATATATATATATATAAATATGTGTGTGTGTGTATGCACTCTAGCGGTGCATTTTTTGCCCGATTTACTTCAAATTTGTTAGGGACGTTTCTTTCTATAATCAGTTGGACAAGTTCGTTGGGCAAAACAATCGGAAAACTCTAAACACCTTTTTTTGGGATTAATCTTTCAAATTTTGAGTTTTTGGGCCCAAAAAGGGTCAGAAAAGCCCCGTATGTAAAATACATGCATTTAAAAAGATGGGAATTAGAGAGGCAAAAGTTTTAAGCCATCTCTCGTCATTCTAGCATAAATATTTACCGACTTATTAAAGAAAATGTGTATCGGCTAAACACAGTACGTTGTCTTATGGGGGTTTTACACTAGAAAAGCCTGTTATTCTTTTGTTAAAGTACTTTTATTATTCCCAGCAACCTCACGCCTACTTTCAAGCCTGTATGGACCTTCTCCTAACCTTATAATGCGCAAAATTGTATTCCCAGCTTTGCAAGTAAATGAAACCAGGAGTATCAGAACAGCCAAAAAATCAATGTTTTCAGATTTCAATAAAAATTGGACAAATGTATGTTTTTACACTGATTTTGAGTTTCAAAAGTTTTTACGTGGAAATTCACTTCCCTCACTTCAGCGTGCTGCGTGCGAACTCGTTTTGTTTTGATTTTAAACTCCATAAGCCCAATTTTATTTCTTATTTTTAAATTTATTTTTTATCATTTGATTTTTCCTTGGGATGAGACCTGTCTAGAACTTATTTTGATCCCAGAAATTAGTTATTTCCAACATTTGAAGGAAATCGTTGGTGCCATTATTGAGATCAGTGTCGCAAGCAAGCAGGGACGTACGCACTCACGCAAACCTAACTCATATTAGATTATAGGATATATTAATACTAGTATAATCAATATTAAGACTAAATACTATAGTTTTTTACTGAATTGTATTAAAAAAATTAAATAAATTGTATTAAATGCTTAAACAAATAGTACTTTTATAAAACCACGATTACTATATTACTATATGTAAATGTTTGTAAACTAATATTCAACATTACTCATAAAATCTGTGAAGGTTAGTATATTGGGCATATACCACGCTGACTCTATTTTAATGGCACAAGAATTTAATTTCAATAATGATAAATTAATTATTAAATCATTATAAAAGGAAATAATAAGTTAGTACTTTTAACTAGAAGTAGATGTCGCTCAGTAAATCTAAGGAATTGTTCAGAGGACATTAAAAATAACATTAAGACCGGTGAGCACATTGCAACTACCGTTAAAGGCTCTCTGGAAATATATGACCCATCCTTGTACTTTTGCTAGCTTTGTCTGCGTTCAGTTAGCTAACTATTTTTACAGATATACATACGTAATTATATTCTAGAATTCGTTAGCCGTAAGAGAAGTGGATATTTTTTTATCTTAACAAATGGGTTTGTATTGATGCTTAGCAAAGTATTTGTGAGTACACTTAGTATTATGTCTCAAGATTTGTTACTCATAATAATGTATATTATGTGTACAATTTTTAAAAAAGATCCCATGTATATATATTTGTATACGTAAATGCATGGTATAGTATATGTGTCAAACATAGGTCCATAGCATTTATAGATGGATATATAATCCTTCAAGAAAACTGTTAGGATATTTCGTTTTTAATAAACGCTCTTTTGAAAAGTGGACGAACGATTGATATTATGTCGAATGCGCACTGTTTGTTTAGTGTGATCAAAAGTATATATGCATTTATAAACAGACAGAATATTAGGAACATATACATAACTATTCAAGTGAATATGTAATAATTTAGTGAATCAATGAAATTATCTTCTCAATACAATTAGTTTTTCCTTAAGCGGGAAATCAAACCTATTTAAAATGCTAAACCGGTGGCAAAACTTTTACAGCAGTCTTTTCCTGCTTTTTCCGCTCCCGAGAATTCCCACCTTTAACAAATAGCTTTACTTTTCACTAATTATGAAAATATTCACGTTTCCCAAGTTCTCTATTTTTTCAGTGTATTTTAAACATTTATGGTTTTGTACAACTTTAGAGCCTGAATTTGAATATAATAGGTTCATGTAGACAGTACCTGAGGTAGTTTTGAATGTACGTTTTCAAAACTTGAGAAATGTTACAGTATTTTTATGTTTTTGCAAATTTAACTGTAGTTTATTGTTGTAACAATTCCACCATTGAAATCTGGATGCAGTATCAACCGACCAACAACACGAGCTATCAGAACATCTGATATTTATGTCATTTGTCATTTTATTATATCCATAGATAAAATACTCAACCCCGAAGTATTTGTTGCGGCTCGAATCACAATATATGAAAATTCGGCCAGTTCCCTCAGTTGTGGCGGGCTCTATTTTGCAGTTGTAGAGAGTAAGTGAAGCCGACTGGGGATTAGCCAGATTTCAAGCGCCATTCATTTCTAAAGTATCATATTGTTTTCAAACTTAAAAAAAACCCGCTGATACCGTTTTTAAACTATTGAGGACTTAATATTTTGCTTCAAAATAATTAAAACAATATAAAATATGGTAAAACAACTATAACAAATAGGAACGTTCACTAATTTTTAGAACAATTTTAAAATTGTAAAGCTTCTTGCCATTTTCATATAATGCTTAAAACCCATGATTAAACTAAACAAGACTCATTACCCAGAGTACAAATGAAAAATAAAATTACTTTAAAGCAGAGCCTCTGCAGTATTGGTGCGTTTGGGCAGCATATCTGAGATAGGAGATGTACCTTTCAAATTCGATATTAATTTAAACTTCAATTCTAAACCGGTTTATGCAGTGTCTTAAATAATTCGATTAAGTATTTACTGAGCAATATAAGTTATAGTTTCAGAAACCTGGAGTTCGTAACTAACAACGCTTTAGTTTTACTGCGTTCTTTAGAAAGAATAAATTTGTCAAAAAGGAAACTTTAGACAAATCCTCGTTTTAATTTACATATAAATCCAATATTAAATCATATATTCTGTTTTGTGCTGCCAAAATACCCATTTCCCTAAACATAATTGAATTACACAGCTATAAATTGTATGGTCATAATAATTTTAGTTGAAACTGTGGTCCATACTGCAGTGACTTCAAGCTATGAATAACTTATGAACCGATATAAATCGGTATTTAATATGACAACAACAGAACACTGAATAATTTATATTGCTATAAGTGGGTTAAAAGATATAAAAGACAGACATTATTAGTAGTTTACGCCAAGAATTCACAGATAGTGATAAGATGTTCTAATATAATTGTTTTTTTTTAAACTAGGAGGTTACATCGTATAGCGTAGGTATATCAAATGTACATTTTGTTTGTTAATGCAATTTTATAAACCGTAAAACATTAAAATAATAATATCTGATAAAGATTGTTTGCATATGGTTTATCTAATAATTAATTATCAAATTTTTGGCAACATATTGCAGATATATCATTAATTAAACAAATAACTTTAAAATCCTAACAATAAAAAGTAAAATTAAATATCACTACAGTTTTAGTTTTGAACATAAACAATTTTTTACATTTAGAATAAGCTTTGTTTTAATTTTAAAGATCAATCTTTGAATGTGTACGCTTCACCATAAATTATATTTAGATTTATAGGTTAAGGGATATCTTATTCAACCACATTTATGAATAAACCATCGGGCTTTCAAAATCAACTTGTTTATAAATAATGAAAATTATTTTAGACCAAAGCTACGTCCTCTTTATTTGTTGTTTAAAAAAGGAGTATTACATTTCATTTTATATATGGAACCACAAATAATTAAAAAATAATTCTATAAAACTCGTGTTGCAGTGTATTAAGAATATTGTAGTAGAAAATAAAGCAATAGGATAACTACTACTAGGAGTATTACTACTAGGACAACTTCTAGGACAACTAATACTAGGAAAACTACTAGGACAACTACTAGGACAGCTACTAGGACAAATACTAGGACAACTATTAGGTCAACTACAAGGACAACTACTAGGACAACTACTAGGACAAATACTAGGACAACTACTAGGACAACTACTAGGACAGCTACTAGGACAACTAATAGTATGCTAGAGACGGCTAGTATGCTAGACATGGCAGGGAAACCTTTTGAGCGACTCCTGAAGCCAAGGCTCACAAAGGCAGTAGAAGCGGCGGGTGGACTTTCCGATTGTCAGTAAGGCTTTCGAGCGGGCCGATAAACGATTGGAGCTGTCGGTGAAGTGATCAGGACTTTTGAGGCTGTTCAGCAGGTGAACCACAGATCACGAAGGCTAGTCATGTTGGCTACGCTGGATGTGGGAAATGCGTTCAACTCAGCCAGGTGGGCTGACATGCTGGGCGCATTGAAGATGGATTTTGTAATCCTCCCGTACCTGTTAAGGATGCTGCAGAGCTACTTACAGGATCGGAAGTTGGTTTTCAACATGCCGGATGGACCGCGGTGGAGAGATGTAACAGCGGGTGCCGCTCAGGGCTCGATTCTTGGACCGGACCTCTGGAACATCGCCTACGATGGGATCCTCCGAATGGAAATGCCTCGAGAGACATTCCTCGTCGGTTATGCGGACGATATCGCCGTAATTATAACCGTGAGGGATGTCGATGAGCTACAGAGGCTGTTTACCTTGGCCATGGGCCAAGTGTCGAGATGGATGGGTGACCACGGCCTGTCCTTGACAACGGAGAAGACCGAGATCGTGAGACAACGTGAGACAACGGAGAAGACTTCTCACCAGACGGAGGATCAATCCCATTGTACAGCTCACGGTCGACCGGGAAGTTATTGTCACTAAACCCGTTGCCAAGTGCCTGGGTATGAGACTGGATGTTCGGCTCACATTCCGGGACCAGATCACTTTTGCGACGGAGAAAGCTGAAAAGATTGTGGCCAACTTGAGCAGATTAATGAAGGATGTCGGCGGACCGATTGGTAGCAAGTGGTGGGTGCTGATCTCTGTGGTTCACTCCGTTCTTCTTTTCGGGTGTGATACATGGACAGAGGCCCTCCGGAAAAAACTACTGAGGGGGGAGATGGCAGCGGTCCAGAGGAGAGGAGCTCTTCGGATCGCTTTGGCGTACCGCACAGTGTCGGAGCCAGCCGTCCTCGTAGTTGATGGGGTGATTCCCATCGATCTTCTTGCTTTCGAGCGGAAGCGTATCTTCGATGGGAACGGTGCTTTTAGCCGTGCCGAAGCTTGAAAACGTACTATGGAGGATTGGCGAAACTGCTGGGAGGGGGACGAACGAGGAAGGTGGACGGTCAGACTCATTGGGGATCTTTGAGAGTGGGTAGAGTGGGGGCACGGGGAGGTAGATTTTTATCTCACCCAGATCCTCACCGGACACGGTTGTTTCGGGGCATAATTTCACAAGATGGGAAAGTCAGCGAGCCCGGAATGTCAGTACGGTGACTCCGACTACGACGATGTCCTGCACAGCTTCTTCCATTGCGTGAGGTGGGAAGCGGACAGAAGGGACCTCGAAACGGCCGTTGGCCCGATCTCGCCGGACACACTCGTTCGTCGGATGTTGTCCAGTCCCGAATCGTGGAACTCTGTTTCTGCATTCTCTAGGAGGATGCTGAAAGAAAAAAGAACAGAACAGCTGAGATGCACCGACGCAGCTAAACCCGGTAGGACATCGTGGTTGTAATGCCATCTTTGGCGTACGAAGGCACCCTCTTGAAGTATTGCGAACAGCGTTTCCGAGAGGGCTTCCATTGCCTGGACCGATAGGTTTTTAGTGGGTGAGAGTGGGTGTTTACTCACCGGGGTAAAAACCAGACCCTGACGGTGCATAATGCATTTTCCTATCGTAAAAAAAACCTAGGACAACTATTACTAGGAATAAGGGTAATGTGAGAAATTGAGATTTATCGCCAGGCCTTATTGATGTATACAATTTAAACAGTATTATAATATAAACTAAATTTCAGCTGTTTTGAAGAACGTGATTTAAATGTAGACTTTAGCAAAATTATAACTAATGTTACGACGTCATATATGGGTCTCTAGAAACGGTGTTTTAATAACTTGAACCAAAATAAAGTTTTTAAAACCTTTGTCAATGCCTTGTACCAAAATCAATTTAATATCGATCTAAATCATCCATATTACCTGATATAAGTGAGATACGTTTTTAAATAAGAATAAAATACCCAATGAGCAATGATCTACCCTTTATCAACTAATTTATAAAACCACCTACACTAGTAATTAAACTATTTGGACAACATTCTTAATAGGTTTTACTATAGAAAACTGTGTACGTAAGACTGTGTACGTTTGTGCAAGGTCAAAAAATTGTTTTCTTACTTTAAAACCCGTTTTACTTATCCTAAACATTTTGCGAACTGGTTTCTATATTTTGATCATTTACTTCGTCATCAGCGTCTAATTATGCCATTGTCTAGATTGTGTTCTCGGCTGTAAACAGCGTTTATTAAGGCATTCAAAGTAAGGTGGAAAAACACATGTTAACGATAAACTATGAAGCTAATCCAAAATAAACTATGAAGAAAAAAATTACGGATGAAAATGCTCAATAATTTTAATGTAAATATTTTTACCTGACTACCATATGAAACCACTGACTAAAATTCATCTAGATGCATTCTTAAATAAGCAAGGTAGACAATTTTTTTTCGAGAATAATAGTCTTAGTCATAGTACTGAGCTTAGCACATTCAACATATCTGCAACAGGTTGACGAAGACCAAAAAAACTATTGTTTGAGGGTTGAATTCAATGATAACAACAAAATTGAGGTGTTTAATAAAGCTAAGTGAGTAAACGATTAATACTTAATAATCATCAAATAAAAGTAACAAACTCCTGGATCAGGTTTGTGTAATGTTTTCCGCAATTACCTATTCTTGCAAAACTATTCAATTACTAAGTTGGGGTTTTTAAATTCTATAAAATGTGAAAAACCAAAAATGTGTTTTAAAAACTTCATGATAAAGGGTTTTCTAAACTGCTAAATTAATTGTATGGTAAAATTGTCCATACACAAATTACGAATGCCTTCATTTATTTATTAACATGCCAGGAGTATTTTATTTCCACCTTTTTGATCGCTTATCATTTTCCAAGATGTGGCAACTGAAGCACCGCTGACCTTTAGTTACTGAAAGGGTAATAAGAATCAAAATATCCTTTTTTACATACTATGGAAGGGGTAGTACATGTATAGACACGAATTAGTCGTAGATTGGTTAGTAGTACCGTACACCATTTATAAAACATATATTATATTTATTAAATTTGCCTTTATTGTTAAAACAAAATATACAAATATCATCATTAGTGCCCTGATGCAATACGTTTAGTAAAACATATTACCTACAACCTAAAACGTAGTTTTTACTAAAGTGAATATACCCAATGCTCTTGCAGAGAAGATTGTAGGGTAATACATTGCAACGAGGATTGTGGATCTAACAGCGCTTTCAGCCACAATCTAGGTTCTAGTAAATCAGCTGCTAACCTTCATCAGAGGAATTATTTCAAGAAATATAAACACTAAAACTTTGGTTGTATTAAATATATGTAAATGTCCTGTGAATAAATGTTTGCAGGGAGCTTATGCAATCAGGCAGAACGAAGACAAAGGAGCTTATTTTCACAAAATGGTAATTTTGAAAAGGGCAAATTTTGATTAAGTAGTATTTATTTGTGATCGAAATAATATAACAAATCTGTTGGTACAGTATAAACTTTCTTTTTATAATGATACTGATTACACTGTTTTGGCACTATTGTACGATATATTATTGGATACCAATCCAATACAACCTAGTAATATATTACTATCGTCATCCAACGACTTATCATCAAGGGTGACATATCTACACTTCAACAGATTCTTAACCTACTGGAAATATGATCGGTCTATAAAATAAGGTGCGTTACATTTTACTTGATTGTAGTTTGTTTTTTTAGATGGAAGGGAATTTATAGTAGATTATTTTGAAATTTTTATTGTTTTCTAAAAGTAATGGTGAATTAACTCATATTACAACTGTCAATGTCACCTCAGACATTTGGCATTTATCAAAATGAAAAAACTCAAGGATTACGGAATACATGAGGATGTCTGGTGTTATTACTATTATTAGACGATGGCTGGCCCAATATGTTAAAGACATATTTAGTTATTTAAATCTGTCTTGTGCGTGTGATAGTGAGTGTGAACGTGTTGTGCTTTACAAAGGTGAAACTTTGACATGAAAGGCAATAAAGTGGCAAACGCTTGGCAAAGTTAATACTCTGTTCAATTGGTTATTGATTTCAGATTTTGCTCTAGGCTTTTGATGTTTTGCAGCTAGTAACACGTTATTGGTTATGTGCCTTTGGATTAGTTAATATTTACGATGATAATATAATGATCAAGTAAACCAACCAATTAACAATTTACTAATTATGGAAAAAAATATTATTGTAAATTCTAAACATGACGGTAACATCTTTAAAGTGTCTTACAAATCGTCTTTTAGGAGTTATCATATTTATAAATGGCTTTAATATTTTATAATTTTAAAATATCTATGGTTTCATATTGCAGATTCCCAAAATTGATATATAGCAAAGTGAAAAAGAAATAACTGTATTATTTGCTCATTTAAATTCACTTTTACCGAAGTTAATTTACTGTACAAACTGATTTAAGATATTTTTAGCAAATTTCCCCTACAGGGAAGAAGCTATGTCTCATGGTAAGACTTAAGCCCGAGACCATGATAACTTTTTGTTTTGAGGTCCCCAGATGCCAAAACAACTATTTGTTCAAATTTATATATATGTATGTATATATATATGTGTGTGTGTGTGTGTGTGTGTGTGTGTGTGTGTGTGTGTGTGTCCGTTAACACGAGTATAAACACTTGAGTATAAAACGTCCGATTTTGTTGAAATTTGGCTCAAATGTGTAGAATGACATTCATGACTTTAAGTTCGAAAACCAGAAAAATCGGACAGTGGGAAGGGGGGTTTAGGGGGGTTTTAAATTTTCCAAAAATCAGTTTTTGCATTTTTCACCCTAATATTTAAAAAAACTTAATTTTGGTTTTGACCATGTTTTAGAGCTTAAAAAAACAAATAATATAGTATTTTGAATTATTAACCTAGGATAAGTGGTTGCGGAGAAAATCCAAAAACCTACTCATAAAAAAATCTCCCATGTTAATCTTATGGGAAAAATGTTTTTGGTTTTTCCTCAGTTTATTTTAATGTAAACTTCACATTTGCTTTTACCAATCTGTTCAGTTCCACAAAACAATCATTTTGGTGTTTAAATTGTGATTCTACGCCCAACCGTTTCAGAGATATTCAAAGTGTTAAACACAGTACGTTGTCCAATGTTATCCTTATGGAGAATAAATAAAATTTGATATCTCGATTATTATGAATGTATGTTGATGAAACGTGGTATGTGTCTTCACGTAGTACTGGTATATGGATATTTGCACAAAAAATTGATTTTTTATTGATTATTCCCGTAGCAGCAAACCTGCGTACTCAGCCCCCATTTTATCCTTATGGAGAATAACTAGAATGTTATAAAGCGCTTATTTATGACTGAAAATTAATAAAACTTGGTATGTGGCTTCGCCTAGTTAAATTATATTTATATTTGCACAAAAACCAATTGTTTGTATTCCTTGTTACAGCAAACCTATGTACTCATTACCAATGTTAATCTTATGGAGAATAATTAAAATCATGAATATGTGAATATATTTTTATGAAACTTGGTATGCGGCTTTATGTGGTATAAAGACATATATTATGCATGAGAAATTCGCTGAGTACGCAGGTTTGCTGCGACGGGGGTATTTTCTGTTACTAGATGTCACAGTATCAGCAAGTCATATAAAACTGCAAAACAAATGTTTACGCTGGTTTACAGTGACACTAACAACTTATTATGCCTACTTTACTGGGCCCTTGAATTAAGATGATTTTTTTCGTAAAACAATCTATTCTTTTATTAGTAGTTGTTACATTACAATAAGTTTAATGCGGAATGTGACTGAAATGAGGAAAGTATGTAATTTATTCAGCTTAACAGTAGTCACATTTACCCTTTTATTATTTGTTTTACATTTATCGAACGTCAAATTAAGACAAGAAACTGATAATCTTCCAAGTATGAGCTTATTAAAGTTAGCATATATAAACAGTATTTAGATTAGATCAGTGTAAATAAATTAATATATGGAGATGTTATTTTTGTGTTAAATATTCGTCACATGCTCTGAACATATTTTATAAAAATACAAATTTAGATGGCTGTATATGAAGATAATATGGAACATAATACGAAAGGTAAAATGGTTAAGGTAAAGAATATTACATTTAGTTGGACAGTTACATAAATGATTATGGTGAATGCATGCATTACATGGTGAGGATATTTTTGAACTGAAACAAAGTTTGGATCGAATACCTACTTAAGTATAACTAACAATAAGTGAGTTCTACGCTATATTCTTATGTATATTGATGGACTTGAAATTTTCAAAAGCACAGATGGACTCATAAAAGGTATCAAAGTTTATGAAATTTACTTCCAAACATTCTTAGTTGCTATGTGCTCTCTAGTCTTAATGTCCTCAATTTACTGAGCCCATTTTGTTAAAAATTTTACTAAATCAATTATGTTCATAAATTTACTGAGTCGCGTTTACCTTCTTTTTAAAATTGTTTCCGAATGACCTAAAGCATATTCATTAGTTATTAAGTTTAAGTTATAAACTGCGTATGTTTTGATAGTTTTAGCAAATAGCATGAACTAAAACTTGAGAAATTAATCTGTTTGTAATTATTGTAATACTAAATCACGAGTAAGTGTGAGCAACTGATGTTTTACAAAATCTTTATGTTAACGATTTTTAAATAGCCTTAGTAATTGTTTTAATATTCATTTTATATTAGAGTATTACAATGTTACGTTAAGAGAGGCAAGTTAAAAAATGTAAATCGGTATATCATTTCATAAACATTACAAATCAATTAAGATTTTTTTCTAAATGCCAAAGGGAATATTCTGAATTTTAATACTTGCATTTAAGGCACCTTGCTAAAAATGCCATACTCCTTAGTTGTAGTGTTTTGGATACAATAAGAAAAAGATTACATTACGATGGATTAGTAAATTTAATATGCATATGGTATTATGTAAACAAGTCATTATCAGGTTAGGCTAATATTTTCAATATATTTTCGTGTATTTTATATTTAAATAACAATCATAATCATTTTTAATATATTAAAACCCTTTTATCGCTATGGAAAAATTGTAATAAACTTGCTTTTTCAGATACTTCAAATAGGAAATAAAGGCAGCCTTTATTGACAACGTGTCATCATTTAACAAGACAGAGCTTTTGTCCCTTTTCCCTTGTCTCTTATTTATTTTTCTTGGTCCAATTCTATGTTGATGATGTAATTTATTTTAGCTTTTAAACTAGCATGTATTAGTACTAGCATAATCAATATCAAGACCAAAAACTATCGCTTTTTTATTAAATTGTATTAAAAAAATTAAATTAATTGTATTAAATTATTAAAAATAATACTTTTATAAAGCGACGATTACTATACTGCTATATGTAAATGTTTGTAAACTAATATTCAACATTACCCTAATAATCTATGAAAGTTAGTACATTGTGCATATACCACGCTGACTCTAGTTTAATGAGGTAATAAGTTAAAAATTTCAATAATAATTAATTAATTATTAAATCATTATAAAATAAAATAATAAGTTGGTAATTATAACTAGAAGTAGATGTCGCTCAGTAAATCTAAGAAATTGTTCAGAGGACATTAAAAATAACATTAAGACCGGTGAGCACATTGCAACTACCGTTAAAGGCTCTCTGGAAATATATGACCCATCCTTGTACTTTTGCTAGCTTTTTCTGCGTTCAGTTAGCTAACTATTTTTACAGATATACACACACAATTATATTTTAGAATTCGTTAGCCGTAACAGCAGGTGATATTTGTTGATCCTAACAAATGGATTTGTATAGATCCAATGCTATGTTTTATATATAATCAACGTTTTTATATTCTATTAAAAAACTAATTAATTGTTTGGCTATTAACAGCTTGCTATCGGTTTTTCCATTCCGCAGTAATACTTAGGCACAACATACAGATGCATTTACATTATCGCTTCTTATGGTATTTGCAAAGCTTGTTGCAAAGGATTTTTTCAAACGTTTAAAAACATACCTTTATATACCAATTAATATATAAACTTAATTCCAGACCAGTCAAATACATTTGGCACGCTTTCAAAAGTAAAAATACACAATTAAAAATAATTTGTTATATCTTCACTATTAAAAGGTTACTAAACACCATTTAAATAATTCTAATGTCAATTTAAACTTTTATTCAAAGTTGAGAATTTGTGAGGTATGCCAATTTGTAAAACATGTTTCTGTCATATTTAGTGTTTCTCATAGTGGTTTCTGTAATGAATTAATAGTTAGATTGACTAGATGGTCGTTTCAAACAATTATTTAGGTTTTCTCATCGTACTATGCAAATTGTATAGTCTCTAGAGCCTGAAAATCCTTTACAGTAATCACCTGAATCATTCTTATTGAATTTGTGATTGTGATAGGTCCAGCATTATTGATACTTTACTGAGTTTATCCAAGTTTTAATTATCGATATATGTTGTGCCTTGATAAATATTTTACTTCTACCATTTGTTTGACAAAAGTACAAGATGCTTTTACACAAGTTAAGTTTTGAACTGATAATGTTATGAGAAATGAGTTGTCAAACAGGATTGATGAAAGTAATTCATTTATATTATTAAGCTCCTTTGTCTGAACTATCGTCTATCAACTTTTTAATACTGATAAAACTACAATGTGTTTATTCTATACATGAGACATTTAAATAGTAAACGAGTTCGCACGCAGCACGCTGACGTGAGGAAAGTGAATTTCCACATAAAAAACTATATAAACTCAAAATCAGTTAAAAACATACACTTATTCCAATTTTTATTCAAATCTGAAAGTATTGATTTTTTGGCTGTTCTGATACTCCTGGTTCTATTTACCTGCAATGCTGGGAATACAATTTTGCGCATTATAAGGTTAGGAGAAGGTCCAGTTAGGCTTTAAAGTAGGTGTGAGGTTGTTGGGGATGATACAAGTACACCAAAAAATTTTTAACAGGCTTTTCTAATGTAAAACCCCATAAGACAACGTACTGTGTATGGTCAATACACATTTCCTTTAATAACTCGGAAAATATATATGCTAGAATAACGAGAGAGGGCTTACAAGTTTTGCCACACTAATTCCCATTTTTGTACATTCGTTAATTTCACATCAGGGGCTTTTCTGACCCTTTATGGACCCAAAAACTCGTAATTTGAAAGATTAATCCCCAAAAAAGGGGTTTAGAGTTTTCCGATTGTTTTTCCCAACGAACATGTCCAACTGATTATAGAAAGGAACGTCCCTACCAAATTCTGAAGTAAATAGGACAAAAAATGCGACCGCTAGATTGCCTGCACACATATATAACATTTTGAACGAACCCCCAATACGTGTTCAGGGGGTCACGTTAGGAAATTCTATGGTGGTCCCGGGCTTAAGTTTCACCGTGCGGGTCATGCTGATCGTTCACTTTCCATAGAAAATTCACTAATAAATAACTAATCCACTAGCACGTTACCAATAATGTGGTTTCTGCGTGCGAAACATCAAAAGCCTAGATCAAAATCTGAAATCAATAACCAATTGAACACAGTATTAACTTTGTGAAGCGTTTACGCGTTATTGCTTTTTATGTCAATGTGTCACCTTTGTAAACATACTATACACTCCCTAGAACATATGCAAAAATTGTGTTATGTACTTCTAAATAATTGCAGCATATTTCGTCAGACCATCAACTGGTGATACTTTAAATGTGTATTCAGGAAGCAAATTTATTTTCCCCTTTTCATGAGTACGAAACATATGAAGCTAGTGGTATTATTTTTACGTGGTTTAATCCACTTTCATCCTTAGAAAATAGGTCAAAATTGTAAAAAGCATGCTTAAACGTTTAAACAATGTTTCGACCAAAAAATTATAGAAAATTAAACGTGCATTCAATGTAACGTGCTTCATTTTAAAGCCAATAGTGTCTTCATAATATTAATAAGTAAAATATATAAAGGGATAGATTCTTTAAATAATTATAACGTTCTACTCTACAACTAGTTTGTATTGCACTTTAATTTGCATACTTAAAGAAATTACTTTGAAATAAACTTGATATCAACAGATTTGTTATGTTATGTTGTTTTATCTGTTTAACGAAATTAAATAATAAGTTCTATCACTAAATTTTATTGTATTCAAACAAATCCTATATCTATATAAAAAGAGTTGGCTCTGCTAAGTTATATGACCTAAACATCCCGACAGAGAGTGCTGATAATTTCACAATTCTCTTTCGCTATTTATTTGTTTACAATAATTATCTAAATACCTATGAGCACTTTTTTCTTGTTGTATTATTATGCAAAACCAATTCAATAATTTACCATGTTCCACTTTATTTAAACTGTTAAATAATTGATAGACTGTTAAAACTTCATATATTTTTCAACTAGATTGAGATTGAAATGAATTATTATAATTAAATTTCCACGCTTTCGTGAAATTATGCTGTTAGTATGTTATAAGTAGAATATTGTTTTTAAATAATCGCATTATAATAGAGTGGTGCTTATCAAATAACCCGTTTGAAAACCAGACATATTTTGGGAGCGTGGAATTGGACAGGTCGGGAAAACTCGCTGGGACGACTTCATCCACTCCTAGATGTTTGGTGGAGTATTCATAGTGCTCATGCCCGCTGCCTACACCATAACTGTACCATTAGCCCAAGCCCTTTGACCAAGGTTGCTCCCTCCCCGTCAGTGATGCCAACAGACATATACAACAAAATTGTCGTGTACTCTTAAAATAAAACAATTTTAAACCACTAATCTTGACATTCTTTGTACGCTTTGAACATAATGTGATACTTGTAATAAATTATGTCCTTGAAAGAGAACATTTATATTGTTTTCATGACCTTGTAAACCGAAAACCATTGATGGAATAAAAGTTGTCCCTTTGTATTATTTTCTCCTGTTAACCGGACGTGCAAATAGCATATTAAAATATATATGAAAAGTTAACAATTACAGTTTTTTACAGGACTAAATCTTAAACAGTGAGCTGCGGTGGTTAGGTTAGGTTAGGGTACTCTAATTACCGTTCACAACACGATAGTATCTGTAGGAACCATGATTTTATGCTGGATGCAAGTAGTTAGTGAAAATTCTGTTGTTATGCACGGAGTGAGAACGAGGGTGTGGCTTCCTTGTTTAGTACTCACATTTGCAGGGTGGGGGCTGTGAAAATTCAAAAGTTTTTACTGCGCGTAGTTTTCCCTGACTGCGACATTTCCTGACTGAGGACTTTCCATTGTCTCACATATTTCACTGGGTTGTAGCTAAACCACCACCCTCATTAGTGAGGATTAGGAAGGGTCAGCTCGCAATATCTGAAATTACCAAATCGCTATCCCCCTCGGCCAAGCAGTCAGAATAACGAAGCTTCAGATATGGGAAAACGGAATTTTTACGTAACCACGGTCTCCCTTTGATTGGTGCCTATTGTTGTTGGTTGCAGACAGTTTAGTTTAACAAGTTAAAAAGGTTGACGGCTTTACACTTCACGCCGATATCGAAAGCAATTTTAATGGTAGAGAGTTATTTCTACACTCCCTGCAATGATAAATTAAAAATGCTATTCTTAAGCAATTGCAGCAGACAAGACGTAACGTTTTAAGCAAGTGTCAGTGGCATCATCATTAGTTCAAAGCAAAGTTACAATTGCTAGCACATGGATATAGTATTAATTTGTTGTATATAAATCGGTTAGTATTATACAAAGTAAACATTGGTTGAATTTGAACAATATTTGTTAAATAACACTGTTTCATGAACTAGGGCTAGTATAAATTACCAATACAGTTTTCAAAAGGCATGTTTTTAATATTGTTCAGTTAACCACTATATCACACAAATTGCATTATACGTCGTGATATGAGAAATTTGTCCTGGGTGCATCTATTTTGGTTCATTGAGACTAATTTATACTTATCAAATCAAATCAAATATATTTATTGCCACAAAACAAAATAAATTGCATTAGCATACGTCATTACAAACATTTTTCTAAAACTAAACATATTTCTTGTCAAAATAATCCTTAACACTATAAAAACTACTTTTAAGTAAAAACCTTTTTACATTTCTTTTGAAGGTCACTATATTACATTCTTGTTTAAGAGTGGTCGGAAGGCTATTGAACATTTTTATACAATTATAAACTGCGTGGTTTTTTAAAAATGTTGATTTGTGTGGTGGTATATTATAATTGTGCTTGTTTCTATCTTGTTATATCAGAGGAATATATACCACAGGGCCAACATTGAATGTGTAATAGTCATATCACCGAGGGATGACCGGGAATATACAATCCCTCATCTGTAGTGGCTACGTGGACGAGTGGGGGTTTCGATTTAGTAATTTAAAATCTTGCGAGTTGACCCTTCCCAATCCAACAATAATAACCCTAATGAGGATGGCGGTTTAGCTATTTCAAATAGACCCAAAAACGGGTGGTGGTTTGGTTAGTTTCCCATTTGGCTATATAATTAATTAATATAAGTTATTTATAACGAGGTTATATCGATTTTTGCCGAAAGAGATACGTTAAAAGTTAACAAAACACGATACTGTATCAGAAACGGAATTATATTACGTAATGAATACTTAAATTAATTTTGGAGAGAGTTTAAAGGGCCCAACCTTAAAACATGCCCATATAACATTAGTTATAACTTTCTTAAATCCCATATGAAAGTTAATTGCTGTTAAATAAGGGTTGGTGTTTGGATGAAATCGTAATAATTGTTAAAATTTACAGACGGTAATGGGGCCCAGGGGAGTGATCAGTATTTATTACTCTACCCTTACACCAAGTTTCCCTCATTGTTTCATTACATTAGACTGTATTATCTTCACTGTATTATGATACAGTAAACAGCAAAACACGTCAGTTTAATAGTTTATTGTTACAATTATAAGGACAATTAAATCTACCTTTGAACTGTTTAAAGAAATAAAATTTTAAACAATTTCTTTATTTAATTTTATAATAAATATTATGATATTTCCAAAATATATATCCAGGCTTACCATGGTTTTTTTAATTAATGTGGTTTTACACGTATCCGTATAGAAATCAAAAAAACTAAATAACCAATAACAATTATATTTTGTTGGATAAAACCAAAGGAAAAAGTCGTCACACACATTTTCACCACAGAGTTTACTACAATCATTTGCATAATTAAATCATTACAAAAATAAACGTTCTCTTAAAATAACATAAAATTTGTTATGTACAGTACATAACAAAAAGTAAAATATCAATTCTTAAAAATTGTAAAACAAATTGTAACCTTTTCTTTCTGTTCTTTTACGTATTACTACTATACGACAATTGGTTGACGGGATATTGAAAATACTATTTTTAATGGTTTATTTACAGCCTGAGTAATCCTATTTTGTCAGAAGTGTGACGAGTTTCGCCGATTACGGCATCATCAGACGTAAACACTACACAAAACTAATAGTCATTACACACTTTCATCACCTTGCGGTTCGTCAAACACATAAATTTACATTGAACACGAATGACAAATAATTTAAAACGACAAAACATATGTTAAAATTTTAGTGTACATCATTAAAAGTACACCATTAAAAATAGTGAATTAAGCAATCCCGTAACCAGATCTTTCAAAATAGAAAATAGAAAATACTAAGCACAGGACCACATTGTGTGTTAAAATAAACCTTCGTTTAAGAACATATCATTTTATTTTATTGCCCTTGGTATTATCCCCTCAAAAGTTACAACCAAAAAGAGCTAGGTTATTCGATCTAGGCAGTCGAATCACTGAAAAAGTACCAGGCAAATTGAATTACGCTTAGCTGAAATTACGAGCGGAGATCTCCGCGCTCCGCTGCCGAAAAGTTTTGCACCTAGGAAAACCCAACTTAAGAAGAGATTTTAAGAAATTCTCTTAGTGCCCCACTTCATTAGTCCTAAAATTTCAAATTCTATTTTTATGGACATTCACTTTCATTTGATCGGATGATAACCAGATTATGTCCATTATTTGGAATAGTTTAGAAGTGTATTAACCACGGAATACTGCACTTGCAGCTTGCTTATTCTCACAAGTGAAGCCGGAGAATGTACAAACTAGTGTAACAAATCCGGGACTTGTTACACTATAGATTAACAGCTACTTCATTAAAATCTCTGCACAGCAAAAAAACAGTATACAGTAGTAAATAGTACACATAATAGACTACCTGTGTAATATTAAGTTTTGTATAACTTTCCAATGTGACAATTCTTTCCTTCGTGAATAGTTAGTACCCTAAAAGGCTTTACTCTTACAAACTTCAGCTTACTAACTATACGTGGTGAGTTTTAAATGAGTCTCCCCCCTACTTTTTTCTAAATTTCTTAAGATATCGACTCCAAACTATCCCCGATCATTGTTGACTAACTTATACTTCATTTTGACTTAGTTAATATTTTTAGCCGCCATCTTAGATCCACCATATTGGATTCAACTATTTATTTTTAAATGTAAAAGTGGAGTTGTGACCTATCAAATAGCAGTACCTTTTTACGGTGAACACAATGCCGCAATCCGTTTTTTTTTTAATCATTATCCGTTCTTAAGATATTGGCGAATTAAACAAATTAATTTTGGAGAGAGTTTTAAAGGGCCCAATCTTAAAACATGGCCATATTCTCATCATCACATCAAATAATGACCATGAACTACTACCAATCATTGTTGAATGGCATTTGCTTCGTTTTGACAAAACTTAAATTCTTAAAAAAAATTGGATCCGGCATTTTAGAATAAGATAATTTTTTTCAAACGTAATAGTAAGGTTGTAACCCATCATTTCCAACTTTTTTCCACGCTGAAATCAATTCCGCAATCTGTTTTCAAATATCACATTTTATTTTCACGATATAGAAAGATTTCTGTTTAACATTTCAAAAAGTGACAGTATCATGAAAACGAAAGGTGATATTTGATAACAGATATTGAGTTCAGCGTGGAAAATCAGTTGGAAATGATGGGTCACAGCCCTACTTTTACTTTTGAAAAAAATTATCTTATTCCAAAATGGCGGATCCAAGATGACGGCCGAAAATTTTAATTTTGTCAAAATGAAGAAAATGCCACTCAACAATGATTGGTAGTAAGTTCATGGTCATTATTTGATGTAATGATGATAATATGGGCATGTTTTAAGGTTGGGACCCTTAAAACTCCCTCCAAAATTAAATGATTTAACTCCCCAATATCTTAAGTACGGATAATGGTTTCCAAAAACGGATTGCAGCGTGGGGGTTCACCGTAAAAAGATACTTCTATATGATGGGTTACAACACCACCTTTATATTTAAAAATAAATAGTTGAATCCAATATGGCTGATCCCAGATGGCGGCCAAAAATATTAACTAAGTCAAAATGAAATATAAGTTTGTCAACAATGATCGGGGGTGGGCTGGAGACGTTATCTTAAGAAATGTAGAAACAAATAGGGGGGGGACTCATTTAAAACTCGCCCTGTATAATGCTACATTGTAGAGTTAAAAAAAAACTATAAATAAAGTAACACCTCCTAAAAAAACCTCTTCAAAAATCTAACTCAATAAGTAAAACCTCGATCAACCGCCACTCTTTTAACCGTCACTCTCTGTTATCGGCGGGCCGCTATGAGAATTTTACGATTTATTAGCGCCGAGATTTGCGCTGTACGACAGTGTCTGAGCGTCTGTATAAGCTATTATGTTGGGCAGTGACTTAGTTGTGACATAATTATAAATAATACAATTTACATAATTTTATTAACATTTATACTATCCGTCACAGTCCCGGTCGCTAAGGTGACAGTTAATAGAGGTTCCACTGTACGCCCACTACTAATAATTCGTAAACTGTTACAACGGTATAATTGTTCTGTTCTTATTCTTTACGGCAAAACAAGAAAAGATATAAAATAATCTCGGAAGGGAGGAGTCTTATCATGTTGACATCAATATGACATTTTATAAATGAATGGCGCTGAAAGTCTGGATAATCCCCTGTCCACTTCATTCCCTCTGAGTGACTGTATATAGCTGTGGAGGAGCCGCCGAAAGCTGAGGGGAGCTGGGCGCGTTTTCATGTTTTGAAAATTTGCATTACCTCAATGCTGAAAGCATGTTTCATTATGCTCCTGATAAAAAACATAAACCTAAAATTAAATGATAAAGGAGTTTATAATTATAATATTTTTAATTTCTAATAGTTTTTAAGGACACAAAAATATAATTGTAATATATGTAGACATGAGAGACTTACCTCGTTTCTTCTTTGACCAGTTTAGGTGTGGACTACAAAATAAAAAATACAATTATATTGGCAATGGATGACTGAATGGATTCCAGTGGCTAAAAAATAATAAAATTTTGATAACTGCATTATGGATTATGAAATTATTGAAACTATGTGAAAGTGTACCTAGTGTAATTATTCAAAAAATATTCGAATTAAAAAAGTATCATTTTACGCACGTTGAATAAAAATTTAAAAGATACAATGCCAATTGGGCTAGTGAGTACGTAACATCTCTTGTAGTAACCTTTACAAGAGAAGATGCAAATTCTCTGACTTAACCTTATGTTTAGTCGCATTTGCTGCACTTAACTACCATCAGTTTTCATGTTTCTAACTCAGGAAAAAGCTGAAGTTAAATGGTTCATACGGTAGTATAATAAACACTAATATATTATAGTTATTTAATATAGTTATATATTACAGAAATATCAGAAAACAATGTGATAAAGTATTTTCAATTAAAACGATTTTTGGAAGAATATAAATTATAAAAATGCATTCCATTTGCTGGATGAAAACTATGAAGAACTTAAAAATAAGATTAAAAATTAAATATTTTCCAAATCAGCGTAAACTAAATCTATTCGTTAAAGGTGCGAATTCTCCGGTGAGGTGCTGGAAATGACTGAACAAGTTTTGCCACCGTGTTTAGCATTTTAAATAGGCTGGCTTTCCCTCAAGAAAGCAGGGTTATTGTATTGGACGGATAAATTGTTAAATAATTAAAATATACGAAATAATTAAATAATCTCTCACGTCGTCGTGTGCGTATTGCCGAGAATTTTGGTTTTTGCGTATTTGTTTACTCAATAAGGTTTTCCAAACCCTAACATGCTAGATCTTGATCCAAAACAAGTCGTCGTAGATGTGTAAGTGAATGATTAAAAATATACGCTACTAAACATAAAATTACAAAATACTTCAGAAGTATATTTCATAATTTTTCATTTGGTATTTTTTGTTTAAGTTTAAACTAGAAAATTTATTATATTAAATGTGCGTAAATCATATTCATGGAATAACCAGAACGAATAAAACTTCGTTAGAAATTATATTTTATGTTATTGTTTTAAATAAACTAATAACTGTTTACAAGATAAAATATAAACTTTACAAAGCAAAGAAGGTAAAGAGCTCTTCGACAAATAGTTTGTAATTATTCATTCTATCTGCATACACTTAGATACACAGACACTTAAACATCAAAATGAGCAGAGAGAATTTTTTTGCGGAGAATGTAATTTTTAATTGGTATGTGATAATTCCACAATCGATTCTAAGTTTGCCTATAGCAACCTCCTATAGCTCGCCTATAGAAGTTCATCCTCCTTTGCTGGAGGATGATATCCATCCCTTAGAACAAGGGGGGTTCTTTACCCTTCTACGATAACAGATTATGGTCCGGTTGCATGTTCAGGCCTGGGTAGTAGACCTGTGGAGAATCGAGCTTTAATCTATCAGCAAGATTTGTTATTGAAAATCAAGAAATGAAGAATTAGTTCGATTTTGATCCAAAACAAAGACGTTTTTCTTTGTTCAAGATGTAAAAATCTGTAGTCTCAGTGAACATGTTTATCTCATTGTTGGTCAGTATCCTCTACAATAACGATCGGATATCTCTCGGACTTTAAATATTGTATCTTAACTCTGAATTCTGTTAATGTATTTAAGGTAATTTTCAACAGTCGAAACAGAGCCTGTGTTCTTTCCTTTACTTATGAAAATTGATATATCTAAAAGGCACTATATACTTTTTCGTCATACTGTTTCAAAAACATCTGTTTTTGACAGATGCGTTGAGATTCAAAAGTTCTTCTTTTTAGTCTTTGGATAATAACATATGTTTTGATGATCATTATCGTACTAGGACTAAAAAGATCATTGTTGATGATACTTTTGATTCGAGGTCGTCATAAATCGATTAAAATTCATTCGATTATAAATAATCGAAACATTCACTGTTATTATCGAAACATTCATTGTTGTATTGTTATTTGAAGAACAACCGATTGATTCGAACCACAATGATTGGTTTGAATGATTGACTCAAAAACCGATAGATATGAATGAACCGAAGTTATGCATGTGCAACAGCTGATTGTTTCAAGAGACAAGCTGAAAGAAACATTTGAGGTTATGAAGGCACAGTACGTAAATTTTACTTTTGTTTTTGTTTAAACCTTAAGTTTTTTGGCAGTATGACGAAAAATATAGTTCGTCACTCGGATCAAAAGTGTCTTTTTAATACTCGCTCATTTCCCAGCCTCGGCTTCGCCTCGGCAGTTAAACTGGAGCTCGTATTAAAAAGATCCACTTTTGATCCTAGTGACGAAATATACTATTATTAGCATTTGAGGTTACTGGTTGATTTTATACTGGTTTTTATAGTACTGGAATATAATTTAAAAGAAAAATAGTTTAAATTACATTGAAAATGGTTAAACACTATTAATTTAAAATATATTCATTTGGTTATGGAACGCAATAGTTTTCTTTTTCTTTTCAGGATACAATAGAATGCATGTAATACATATAGTTTCCAAACATGGCATATAACAATCTGAGCGTTGCTTCAAAAGAGATTATCAAAAAAATGTGATTGTGCAGGAAAACATTAAACTCTATTTAATTGCATAAGCTGAGTTATAATTTTAAAGTGAATATTACTATGATTATTTAGTGAAACATATATTGAGCCGATAAAACCACTTGTTATTTGACGTTCCGCCGTGGCGGTCCAAGGGGGTTTATTTGGGGCCAGCTTTGAGCCGATGATTAAAAACGACCAAATGAACCACAGCTGCGGGTAATCCAGATTTTCCAGAGCGTTCGTTTGAAAAGAGTTCGTATTGAAGAGGGGCATATTTGACGGGCCACGAGTTTCATTCAAAGGAAATAAGTTGTGTAATTTGTATACATCGAAGCCTAGTTGAACAGATTACAATAACAACCTTCGGAATTTCATCACTCCTTCCCATGATCGTATGTATAAAACTAGTCTGACATTAGTATTTAAGAAAAATTATCCTATCAGCAAAAATAAATAGTTGCATGACAAAAATAAACTGGCTTTGATCGATTTTACTAATACTATAATCCATTAAAAACTAGTTCGTTACAGTTTGTATTTAAATATTACTTCCAATAATAAAATATTTGAGATTTGTATCTTGAAATATAATAGTAAAATTTTAAGGCCTGAACACACTGTAGCGGTGTTAGGGGTGGCAGTAGCGGTGCAATTTTTAACTCCCCCCATCCACCATCATCGCCTCGGCGATATCGCTGGGGGGTTCACTCTAGAGCGGTTCTGCACCGCAGCGGTGACAGCAGTCCGCAGTCATTACTCATTTATCAGTGTACACTGTGCAGTCAACAAGTGCGGTGTGTTAGTTAAATCGTCGAAATATGTATTCTTCAGACGAGGATGAAGAAATGTTGCTATTGTTTGCTGGTAGCTGAAGAATCAGATCGCTAAAGTATGGACAAGGTGTATGACGTCAACAAACGACGGTTAGATCATGGTGAATACCGCCGTATCTTTATGCCTGAACTGAGAAAAGACGAGAAACTATTTTTATAATAATAGTGGCATGTTTTGACGAATTACTTGAGCTAATTAGTGATTTAACTCCCAGTAATTTAATGGGCAGTGGTGAATTGCTCGGTGGCAGGGTGAATTCGGCGATTTTGCAGACTACTTTTGAACAATTTGGATAAACACCAATTATGAAGTAAATATATATTCGTTTTTTTCATCATATGAATTATATAGAAATATATTTTTAAAAAATACTGATTTTTACACTGTTTGTTGGAATTGTATACAAATGCAGTATAAAAGGCCTGAAACAGTAAGCCTTACACATTTGAACGTTATAAAATAGCAAATAACAAATATTATAAATGTTTCGAGGGAATGTGTTGAAGCCAGGCTCGTCGCTCCGCTGTCACCGCCGGGCAGTGGAATGGAACACGCTGCATCTCGGCGGTGCGGTGACGCGGGCGATATACCGCTATCGCTCGCACCGCTCCAGTGTGAACGCTCGCATTTACTTCCATGGTACTAAATCACCGCGCTAATATCACACCGCTAACGGTCCACCGTACCCCTTAGGTGTGTGCACCCCTTTAAAGCGCTGCGATATTCAACCGGTGGCGGTGCGATATTCGCGTGGTTTATTCACGTTTATAGAAAATTTGTTGATGTTAGGAACTTTTCAGTACAAATAAAGATGAAAGAGATTATACCCATTTGACAGTAATGTTTAAAACTAAACATAGTTTTGATTTATTTACGAAAATTAAATCATCTAAATAATAAAAAATGGTTGTTTAATATAAACATTAAATAACCTCCTTAAAGACTGATCCACTGACGCGTTCTAAGAATATAATTAGTAAACTACACAATATAAAAAGCTCAGGGCGAAATCTGAAATCGATATCCAATCGAACAGAGTTTAAACTTTGTAAAGCAGTTGCCGCTTTACTGTATTTCATGTCAAACCTTTGTAACTCATAATGCAATATACACGCACTAGCGCACAAGCAAGAAAGATTTCGCATGCCACTAAAGATGAGCAGGGATGTACTTACAGCCAACAAACTGTCATTCTATTTGCTGAGGTGTATTTACTGCCCATTCGGTTCCAGCTTGCCCGAAACTGTCCAACTTGCCTTACGTCTTCGTCCTTTCTCTTTGTCTATATTATCATTGCAGGATGAAAATCCCTGTAAGGGAGTTATAGTGCCCTCTGGGGTGGTATACATAGGTTTCCTAATCATCTTCCTTTTTGTGGTTTAGTATCTGTTTCTTTTTTACTTTAATTTTACTACCCGATTTTTTTTTTTTTTTCATTTTGTATCATATAAACACTGTAGGAAACTACTATAGTGGAGATAATTTGACCTTGAGAGGGATGAAGAGGAGGGAATTGTGGGGTAAATGTATTCGTTGTGGTAGTATGGGGAGCCAGCTGGTTAAATTGGTGCCCCTGGCCCCCACCTCTGCCCATCACTTCGTAAAATGTTTATTTATGCTAGAATAACTCACTCTGTAAACCTTTATAATTACACAGAAAACATAATTCAGGAGGCTATTGTTGTGTCACCGCAGTCAACATTGGTTTCAATCGGTTTAAAAATTACTTATAACCCGGTATAAACTAAATTTATACCTAACGTTATTTATAACTAACGTCAGTTTCAACGAATCAACTGCTATTATTATGTAAACATATGTATTATGTAATTTTAATATGTTTAAAATGATTAGTAAATGTTTCCTAGGTCACAAATGGCTATTACAAAATATATATGTGTCCGTGAATGCGATAACTTGAGTGAAAAACGTCCGATTTCGATGAAATTTGGCTCAAATGTGTAAAGTGACATTCATGACTTAAAGTTCGAAAACCAGAAAAATCGGACCATGGGAAAGGGGGTTTATGGGGTTTCAAAATTTTCCAAAAATCAGTTTTTTGCACTTTTCACCCTGAAATTTTTAAAACACACAATTTTTTTGACAATTTTATAGAGCTTAAAAACAAATAATATAGTATTTTGAATCATGAACCTAGGTTAAGTGGTTGCGGAGAAAATCCAAACAACGTGTTCATAAAATCTTCCATGTTAATCTTATGGGAAAATGGTTTTTAGCTTTTCCTTAATTAATTTTACTATAAACTTCACATTTGCTTTTACCAATCAGTTTAGCTCTACAAAACAATCATTTTAGTGTTTGAATTGTGATTCTACGTCGAACCGTTGCCGATATATTTAAAGTGCTAAACACAGTACGTTGTCCAATGTTATCCTTATGGAGAATAAATAAAATTTGATATCTCGATTATTTATGAACGTATATTAATGAAACTTTGTATGTGGCTTCACCTAGTGTACTGGTATATTAATATTTGCACAAAAAATTGATTTTTTGTTGATTATCCTCTTAGCAGCAAACCTGCATACTCATCCCTAATGTTATTCTTATGGAGGATACGTAAAGCTTTATATCTCACTTAATTATGAACATAAATCATTAAAACTTGGTATGTAGCTCCACCTGGTTGAGTTATATTCATAATTACAAAAAAAAACATATTTTACCGTCGTCGTTGCAGCAAACCTGCGTTCTCAGCCTAATGTTATTCTTATGGAGAATAAATAAAATGCTATATATCATTTATTTATGTAAATATTTTTATGAAACTTGGTAAGTGGCTTTATGTGGTAGTAAGAAATAGAATTCATGCGTAGGAAATTTTCTGAGTACGCAGGTTTGCTGCGACGGGGGTATATATGTATATATATATATATATATATATATTTATATATTTGTATATATATGTGTCCGTAAGCACGATAACTCTCGTAAAAAAGGTCCGATCTTAATGAAATTGGGTACAAATGTGTAAAGCACCATTTATTTGAACGAGTTCGAAAACCAGACGAATCGCGCCATCCAAAGGGGGGTTTTGGGGGTTTTGTACCCCAAAAATGGGTTTTTTGGGGATTCCACATGTAATTTTTATTTAAATCAAATTCAAATTTTACCATATAATTCAGCATAGAAAAACAAACAATTTGGTATTTTTATCATTGCTCTACGTCAATTGGTTCCTGAGATATTGAAAGTGCTAAACACAGTACGTTGTCTAATGTTATTCTTAAGGAGAAAAAGAAAAATAGTATATCTCTTTTATTTATGAACATAAACTGAAAAAATTTTGTATATGGCTTCATCTGGTTGGGGTTTATCGTTGTTTCCACAAAATACAAAATTTTCACGTATGGTTCCCGTAGCAGCAAACCTAGGTAATCGGTCCCCATGTTATTCTTATGGAGAATAATAAAAATGTTATATATCGCTTACTTATAAATGTATATGAATGAAACTTGGTATGTGACTTTACTTAGATGAGTTCTAATGATTTTTGCATAAAAACCCATTATTTCGTGTTCCTTGTTGCAGCAAACCTGCGTACTCATCCCCAATGTTATTCTTAAGGAGAATAATTACTATTTTTAATATCGCTTGTTTGTGAATATATTTCTTATGAATCCTGTTAAGTGTTAATGTGTTATGTTATTTATTCATTGGAAGTTCGCTGAGTATGCAGGTTTGCTGTGACGGGGGTATTATATTATACAGCATTTTTTAACCACAATATTTATGGTTACAATTGGTTCCCAGTAAAATATCTGGATCTAAAAAGTTTGAAAAATATCAGAGGGGAGGACCCTTTTCAAGTTCTGACATCAATATGACACTTTAGAAATGAATAACGCTCAAATCTGAATAATCCCCTGTCCGCTTCATTTACTCTGTATAAACGTGGTAAAGAGCCGCGGACAGCTGAGGGAAACTGGGCTGGTATTTATTCGTTTAAATTCAAGTCACTACAAGGCCTTGATGAGTTTAGTATTTTATTTGTACATCTGACGATGAAATTTCTTTGTATTTAGTTTGTACTTTGGTATCTATTGCAGGCGAAGATATTAAATGGTCAGATTGAAACATATTTTAATTTAATTTTAACTGGGATTGTCAAGCGTAGCACTTATACTACCAACTTATATTACCTTTGCCAATGATTACATTGTAAACCAACTGTAGTGGTCATATTCAGGTAATATATTATGACAGTGAATTTAGTAACCTATGTTACTATTTTAATTTTTGGAGTTTTAGGAATAACCATTTTGAAAAAAATGTTTTTATATATTTGTATTTTGTTTAAATACTGTCATGTTGCGTATCAGGGTAACACTGATTTTAATACGATTAAGAATATTGAATCATACCAAAGATATGTCTTGTGGTTCAGTATATGCAGGGTATTCCGTAAATGTAAGTATTTTCCACACAAAAATTCCGCCTTTTTTAAGGGTAAAGATAAATGAGTTCTGTTTTCGCCAAAATGTTAGTCTGTTGTAGATCTTTAAAGTAGTGTGTAATTTAACATATTTTTATGGTTAAAAATTCCGAGATTCGAACTAGTGACCCACGATTATTGGAACACTCTGTATTTTTTAACAAACTACAAATATTTGTAAGTTATTCCTTGAGGTCGGGTTAGTGGTAAATGGTTTTATTGCATCCTTCTAGGTCAATTGGTTCGTCTGCAATCTGTGTGGGACTTTTTACGAGGGACACCCTAACTAAACATATTTCATAATAGTCAACTGTAACATGGTAAACAAAATGACCCCGTCCACGTTGTGGTTTTTTCTAAGAAATTTAAACGCGTCGGCTCTTCAGGCAATAAATAGTTTAAGATATTACAATTTTTATTTTCTAAAACTAACAGTAATTACACATGTGATCCCTAATTTAACCAATAGTACTGGATTAGAAGTGACCTATGATCCACTAGTGAAATGCTTTAATAGTTTACATGAAATCTTAATTTCTAATTTACAAGAACCTGTTGTATTCTTTGGCATTTTTATCTCAAATAAACTCGTATTAAAATGTCACATCAACGAACACGTGGGATTATTGGAAAATCTTCCATTTTAACTGATATATTGGACCCACAAAGCGTGAAATTGCAATATTGGTCTCTTAAAATGTTATTCGATATGGAACATTACCCGTGTAACATTTCACTGCACTTGGTAAGGTTATTTGAAAATCGTTGAATTAAATTTATAAGTATTGCATATTTCCTAAGTATTGGTTATCCAAATATTAACATAATAGAGTTTGTTTGTTTATATAACACTATTAACTGTACAATTATAATGCAAACCATATAATTATACATATTATTTCGAAGGTTTACTAAAGATACACAATTATGGGTGTGTTTTTAATGTATAGTAACATAACTACAATTGCAGAAATAAGTATATAAATAAAACAGCTGTAAAACTATGCAGTGAAAATAACCACATACTACAGAAGCAATGACCTGAGACTTATAACTAGATGGCAACAGAGAGTCAATTTACACTATAACAAAGTCCGGGCGTGTTTGCAACTGGACATCGAGTGGCACTATGACTGATTCAGTGACAGCAACTGCAGTTGCAATAATAGAATACATCAACAGGAAGATACAGAACACTTACAATGATAAATAACTACTTTACAATAAAACTATACCTACGATATGGTTTGCATATGAAATGATTCAAAGAATTACTGTGCTAAGGTAACAAACAACAAACTTAAACTAATTTACATGAAACGGGCATTTTGACAAGCTATTTGTAGCCTACTAATTTTTTCGGCGTACAATTACGTTATTCGATACTTTATAAGTCATTTGTGCTGCCTGCCAAATTAAGAGTATTTGCATTCATTTAGGCATTTTTAGTTGAACGCAGTTAAAATAAATATGAATAACACTTTATTTATAAGAATCGAGTTTGAAAGTGAGGGCTACTATTTTTGTTATTATAAAAATAAAAACCATAAATGAAAATAACATATGGGCTCACCTCAACAATAATTATGTATATTATAAAATGTAAGCTCATAATTCAAGTTTTATAAATTAGTTAATATTTATACTAAAGATTTACTTCCAAAAATGTCCAACTAAAAGGTTTTTAAAACCACCTGTTTTAACGTTCGGTTGTAGTGGTCCAAGGGGTTTTATTTGGTGGCGGCTCTGAGCCGATGATTAAAAACGACCAAATGAAGGGTTGCGGGTAATCCGGAGCTGCAAGAGCATTCGTCGGGTTGAAAGAGTTGATATTGACGTCGGCGACGGGTATATTTGGGGTTTTGAGTGATCACTAGGCATGTAGTTTGTATATACTGTAATCTGTTCGAAATAATGGCAATAACAATCCTGGAAGTATATATTCATACTTTTACTTTTATTTATATAAATTATTTTTAAATTAGGTATTTTGGAAAAATTATCCTGGTACTAAAAGTAATGAATTCGTTTGCGTAAATAATTGTGTAACAGGTTGCGGTAGCTCAAAGGTAGAGCACTGGCTTTGCAAGTCTGCTGTTGGACTTGTGTGGGTACGATCCTAGCCAACGTCGATGATACCTCTTCACGAGCGGTCACCACGGGCTTGCCGATGAGACTATTTACCGTTACGATCCCTCACTGTCTTTACATCGCCACACAGATTTATTGGCCTATGGTGATGGGCAGTTAAGATTTAAAAAGTGAGTTTATTAAAAAAATTGTAGATTGATATAATAGGTTATAATATATTCGTTAATTACTTAACTTAACCATAAAGATGCTTCTTAAAAGTCAGATAAAACTTTATATTACTTTAACAAAGAGCCACGAACCTCTAATGACGGGCGTCAAAGCAGTCTCAGATGAGAACAAGGAAGGGGAATGTCCCCAGACCACAGGGGAACAAATAACAAAGCACTGTCATGTCCAATGACGCCCTTCACCCTACCAATAACGGCTTTGTTTCCCTACGTTTTGGATTGTTTGGGGGTTTTGTCTTAACCAAACACAAATAATATTGTTATTTAACCGCATTACCGGTACAAGTGTATTTCAAACTAAATTTTTAAATCTTATCAAACATCCTCACTTGCCAGTATACCTACTTTACACTAATTCATGTAAATAATTAATCAACCAATCATTAGTAGTTAATCGACCACTGGCGTAGTGGTCAATGTAACTGACTTTGGAATCATGTTAGAGGGGTTTCGTGGTTTCGAATCCCTTGGGAGGTCAGTTTTATCAGTGTTGTCTAGCATATATTGTAGTGGTTTACCCCTTGTTTTGCTTGGTACGTTCCTCGCACAGGTCCAAGGCCCACGTGGATAGGAAAAATATAAGAAATAATAGGCCAACCAATTATGTTCAATAAAAAATAACCAAATTGTTTAACGGTTCAAACGAGTTATAAATGCAATACCGCTTTATTCAAAAAGGTAAATAAATACATATAATTCGTGTTTGTGTTGGTTTGCATCTTATATTTACATTTGCCCAAATTGAGACATACTCTGATTTAAGAATGAATCTATTTATTTATAGAAACCACCGTGCAACAAGCGTTCTATTTTTTTTAGTTTCTTCTAATATTCATTAATTTCTCTATTATCATTGCCTGCATTACCATCGACAAGTAGCATTGGCCTGGATGTTAGGCTTTTGAGACAAGAATAATACAACATTAGCCGGCTAGGCACGTCTCCACTATGGATATTGTACACACCCACCGTGAGAAAGGGTTCCACAGGGATGGCTACTGCAAGTCACCTACCAAATAAGAAAGAATCCCTCCACAACCCGTCCAGCATCAGAGTTCAGAGCTGGGCAACAACAGGTGGATTCCCTGGATGACCTGTTGGGCCCGTCAGGCAAAGACTTTCCCTGCCTGTGAGCCCTTCCACTCATCTGACTTCCAGAATTCATTAGAGAGTCCTTTCCACATGTCTTATTGTCCTCTTTAGACTGAAAATACTTGAAAGGATTTTCGGTCTCTCCACCTAGGCATCATTAGGTGGCTTAGGACAGGCAAAACGGCCGTTAATCTCATCTGGCTTGATCAGGTATCCAAGCTCTGCCGGGAGTCTTAGATTTCAAGAAATGAGCCCCCGGAGAAACAGGGAGGCAACACGGTAGACGATAGTTGGTCACGAATTGATAGCCAAAAGTACTTTCCAATACTGAGAAAACCATGTTTGTTGTCACATATGTTGACCTCTAAGCCATTATTCCAGTATTATACGATATTGGCCAATTTTCGTGACGTTTAATGAAAACATAGGTCTGAGCCTGGAGTTAGCTGGTTTAAAAGGGAAACGAACGCTTTATCGGCACTACTTGACTTTTTTCGTTTAGGACAGGATATGGAGGAAATTGCGATATTATGTCGGTATATAATGTCCATCTAAACTTTAGCCTAAAAAAATCATAAATTTGTATGTAAAGTGATGATTAGATCACAGTTGTTTATATATTTTAAACCCATTTTACTTCTTTATTAATTATTTGCAATAACATTTTTAGTTATTTTAATTCATGTTTTACTTTTAATGTAAACCCTCCGAACATATTAATCAACGAACACAAACTCAACTTTTTAAAGAGAACCTATACAAATGTTTATTTAATTCAAAACAGATAGCTGAAGTTTCTTTCCCTACTTCTATGATTTATTTATTATTTATCAACAGTACTCAACAGAATTGGATTTTTTCGTGGAAGAAAGATGTTGTATTCTATAAATTTATGAAATGCTTGGAAATGGTTGCGAGGACATTAAAATAGCCCATTAAGAGCGGCGAGCACATTGCAATAGCCGTTTCAGGCTTCCTGGAAAATATACGGCAAAACTCCCTACTTTTTGTGTCCTTATCTGCATTTCGAAGATACTGTTTTATCATCTGTAAATCAAATTAAAATATTTTACTGCTCAAAAAAATTCCATCATACTAAAGATTATTTCACTCATATCGGCTGGAGTTTTCTTAAAATCAAGTAGCCGTCAATCTAAGGCGGAGCAAATATTAATTCGAAGAGTAACAGTACAAATTAAAAAAGAAAATACAATTTTAATCTAAAGGACTTTAATTTAAGAGATGTATTATTTTATTCATATTGCCTCTTGGATTGAAGTTTGACATAAAATAAAGCAGGTTTACGGACCTTTCCGTCGTCAATCCTTTGGTTTACTAGCAGATAACTAGTTTCGGGACTACGGTCCCACTATCAAATCTGGTGTTGATGAATTAAAATATGAACACATAGTCATTATATATACACTAACACAACACAAACGGACAGTACGATTAAAACAAACATTTATTTGGTTTGGCCGGCCAAGGACAAGTCCAGACAGCGGGACACAAACACGCGGAAGGCTACGACGTGACCTTCTCGTAAACCTGCTTTATTTCGTGACGTATACTATAAAAATTAACCGATATACCTAGCGTTCCGTTCAACATTGACACTTATGAGGTAAACATCATTGTCACTACCTTCAACGGCCTCAATATTAAATAGATTTGATATAACAATTGAGTTATACTACTCAAATACATTTTTAACTTTTCAAAAACATACGATTGGGTTTAGATATTTTCTATTAAATTTTTGTAGGCTAATTTGTGTCATGTATTTGTGGATTTTAATGCTCAGTGATTCATTTTACAGTAACAACAATCTTCACATAGACTCGACAAATTTTAATTTTTGACTGATAAAGAGCTTTACCAGCAAGCCTAATGCCTGCTGATTGAAATCTTAATTCCTTCTTGGGACCAAGCTAAAATGTATGAGTTAAAACGAGTTCGCACGCAGCACGCTGACGTGAGGGAAGTGAATTTCCACATAAAAACTTTTAAAACTCAAAATCAGTGTAAAAACATACATTTGTCCAATTTTTATTGAAATCTGAAAACATTGATTTTTTTGCTGTTCTGGCACTCTTGCTTTCATTTACTTGCAAAGCTGGGAATACAATAATTTTGCTCATTATAAGGTTAGGAGAAGGCCCAAACAGGCTTGAAAGTAGGCGTGAGGTTGCTGGGGATAATAAAAAGTACTCTAACAAAGGAATAACAGGCTTTTCTAGTGTAAAACCCCCATAAGACAACGTACTGTGTTTAGCCGATACACATTTTCTTTAATAACTTGGTAAATATTTATGCTAGAATGACGAGAGAGGGCTTAAAACTTTCGCCTCTCTAATTCCCTCTTTTTACATGCATTAACTTTACATCTGGGGCTTTTCTGACCCTTTTTGGGCCCAAAAACTCGAAACTTGAAAGATTAATTCCCAAAAAATGGGTTTAGAGTTTTTCGATTGTTTTGCCCAACGAAATTGTCCAACAGATTATAGAAA
The DNA here is from genome assembly GCA_963675035.1 of Allygus modestus. Taxonomy (NCBI): domain Eukaryota; kingdom Metazoa; phylum Arthropoda; class Insecta; order Hemiptera; family Cicadellidae; genus Allygus; species Allygus modestus. The sequence goes on along the minus strand of OY776112.1, from coordinate 141,335,585 downwards.
GGAACGTCCCTACCAAATTTGAAGTACATCGGACCAAAAATGCGACCGCTAGAGTGCATACACACATATATATATATATATATATATATATATATATATGTATATATATATATATATAAAACTTTGAACCCCCAAAACGTGTTCAGGGGGTCACGTTAGGAACTTCTATGGTTGTCCCGGGCTTTAGTTTCACCGTGCGGGTCATGCTAATAGTTCACTTTCCAAAGGAAATTCACTAATAAAACCAAGTAGTAATAATTAAAATGATTCAACTCTCAGGCTACATATAACTACGAGTAATAACGATCTTCTTTTATTAATAAGTAAAACAGTTTATGAGTAAGTTTATTAACTTTAGATTAATTATAAAAATATATAATATAAATCAGTATTTACTTATATATTTAAGATTATTACCTTTACTAATAAACTAGTTTTACATTTTGAAATATAACTTGCAACACTTAAAAGTGTGTGGTAGTTCGTATTTTGTAGTCACGATATTTCAATCGATTAATTGGACCAATCCAGTTTTAAACAGAATTTCGTTGACACCAAGTGAACCCTCACAGTCAAGGACTAATTTATTAAAACAACAAATGGAATTTGCTGGGGTTTACTGTAATGCCATGCGTAACTCACTTTTAAAGTGCACTTGCCAGTAAAGTGCTTTGCTTTATTCAGACATTTATCAAAAAAGTGTCTGCTCTAAAAATGAATAGTTTAAAGTATCCCTGGATATAAGATATTTCATTTAAACAATACTCTGAGCTAATATAAAACCAGTTAGGTTAGTCATTGGGAAAAATAGTTTACTATTTAGTTTATTGAAAGAATACTTACTTATTACTTAGTATGGTGACTCATATATATTAAAATAATTGCAAGTATAATAAATTCAATTGGTAAATTAGGTGCAGAACGAGGAGTAGCGACTTTTACCAACCAAAGCCAACATCAGGTTATCCTCCTTATCAATTGAAGATTACAAACACTATCCTCAAGACTAATTATAAAAGTTCAATTTTCCTAAACAATTTAACAACTGTATTTAACTAGCGTTCAACTGAGTGCTTATGGCGGACCTTGAAAACTTTATTTTTTTAAAATTTATATCCAATTGGTAATTGGTGGAAAATAACTCACAAAAGTCCACATTAATGTTCCAATATGACATTCAAGTAGAATTAAAACAGAATAAATAACAACATCTAATATTAAATATGTTGATAATGAGAACAGGATAAAACTACTACAGATACTGCACCAATAATAATAATATATATCGATGAAAAGTAATAGAGTGATAATTACAACTATGGGTATACTTTTAGCTATCACTGAAATGGATTTTAAAACGTAATGCCTGAAGGAATTACATTACAAAACTTTAAAACGTACAATTAATCATCTTAAATTATATTGGAAGTAAATAAATAGTTTTTAAATAAATAGTTTTTAAATAAAAATAAGTAAAACATTAACAATGTCAAAAGATTCAGTCAATTTCTTCGTGGTTTTATGTACTTATGATGGTGTATATCCATACAAATTTCATTAACTATATAATCTTGTAATAAAAATAAACAAACAAAGCACTTTTAAATTGTGTTTTATGAATTGGTTAAATCCAGCTGCAGTTAACTTTAGGAACCGTACTTCGCAAAATATAAAATCTTCGGTTTCATGAATAAAACAGATCTTAGTCTCTCCAAGCCAGGTCCTCTCCATATTCATCACAGCAACCACTTCTTGAATTTAAAATGTAGTGCAATCTTATTTAAGGGCTTCTTACGAGTGTTAAGTAATCTTTCTAATAATAATAATAATAATGATAATAATATGTTTTCTTGCAGGCAATGATCTGACAGGGAATCCTAAGTCAATATTTTTCTAAGAAAGGGACTGGAGTAGTATTTTGTTCTAAACTATTATTTGGAAGAAACTGTTCATCAAGGTTCATCTGCTATATTATTTATATTACTCAACTTACACGTGTTGGCTCGGTGGTTACACCAGTTATTGACAACAAGTATCCGATGGGCGTGCGCTGACTGGCTCAAGTGATTGGTAGATATATTCCATTTTGGGTGATTGGTGAACATTGTCCGGTTCTGGAGACTGGTTAATATTGTCGTGGTTCCGGATTTCGTTGCCTTGATTTCAATTACAACCAGTAACAACAAAATAGCAATGTTTCTTGAAAACTAAATAAATAATAATGTAAAATTTTACATAAGTACTATATGAAACACTTTTACACCAACAAAAGTTGGTTATTAATAATCTTTAGAAAATATATTGTCGCATAAGCATTATTGATTTTTTTATGCGTAAAAGAGTTGAAAAAATATAGCTCGGATGATAACTATCCAACTTATTCCACGTACTTAAGGAGTCGTTCAATAAGGATAACAACTTTTTCAGGCGATATAACATGTATCCTTATCAGAAAAATTGAATAATTAAAGTTTAACTTTGTTTTGTGGTTAAACACAACACCTAGAACTTACCTAAAAGATCATGGCTTGCATAAAAAAACCTACTAATAAGTTTTCAGTGATTACTTCAACTTAGAAGATCGAGGGGATTGCGTCTGGGGAAATGTGGGGAAGAATAATATAGTTTCAAAACCTTAGAGGGTCGACGTAAATGTACTGTTAAATCACTTAAAGAAACTGCAAAAGGTGTTTATAAAGACTAAACATTTACAATTAATAGATTTAATGGTATGTAATTCTAACATATTTATTAATGACCAACGACTGGGGAGTTTTACATTATTTTACGATTCAAAGCTCACGGTGTGACTTCGCAATTGGATTATAGATATGCAAAACATTTATTTTGTTTCTACAACTTCCCGGCCTTGGTACGAAAGAATTGTACATGTGATTATTTCCACTGTAAGACAATTAGACAGTTACGAGAACATTTGTATTAGTATTATGGTCCCATACACACAAAGTTGTATAGACACATCCTCGGGTTTCAATAATAGTTTAAATCCAAGTATGTATCATGTATCATTGAAAGTCTTTTGAAGTGATTTTACTGATGGATAGATTTTACAAATTTGTTCCTATGTTTTATGACGCAATTAAAATATCATTTCTTACAAGTAAATCTTGATATCTAATTCCGTAGGTGACTCGGTCCCCAGGAAATTTTTTGGGCTAGGGAGAATATAAGATAGCTTATGACGATTCATTTTAAAGCTTGAGGGCTAAGGATAGGGGAGGTGGAAGGTGGGGAAAAAATATCAGAAATGTCAAAGATTAACTAGGGTACACCCCACTAGTCTTCAAAGATCATATGATTTTCTTATAGAAATATCACTTCAGTGTTGTATTAATAAGCAAAATTAAACTAATTATCAGCTGTGATTATTTATAATATCATTTAAGCTTCTACTTTGTACATGTGTTAACGTGTGTTCATACTCCCCTAAATATTTATTTTGCTTAGCATGCAAACAGTAAATTAAAATAGACTATCCACTTACACAAAAAACAGGTTTTAGGGGCTATAGCCCCTACAAGCCACTAGTTATTTTTTAATATTTCAGAAAAATAATGAAGAATATTTGGCAAGGTCAGTACGTAGACCGTTCTCAAGCTCTCTGGATAATAATTTGAAACTGCGACAGCTGATACAAACATCCCACGTTCAATCGGAATGAAAATCAATATTATATTACTTCAATGATATTTCCGATTTATTTTCTAATTTTATAGGTAACTAGTATGTAAGGGGTTTGGGGCACATAATATTTGTATCCGCATGACTTATAAAAATAAACGTATTTAAACGTCAATTAACATAACTGCTATCACAAACCCTCTGTTCAGTTTCTCTGTGGTTACTCGTCATGTCGTTGCAACAACATCATATGTGAGGCACCCAGTATTGTCGCCACAAGTTATAGACTCTCTGACGACTCCGTATCACACCCCACGTGACGTGTGACATCAAGATACGTGACTGTACTTAGAACAACTTCTTGTAGCCTCCACGTTCACACCTTCGTGTTTCACTTGTCAATATGCCTTTTACATAAACATTAAGGTTTTATGAACCAATTATATATGCATTTTTTGTTTATACTATAATAACTTTATAATTTGAACCTGCCGTTATTATCAGTTATAGGGGTACATAATCTCTTAAACTAAAAAACATGAGTGTAATTCTTATTTAAATTGACAAAATCAAAATATTAGCACTAAACAACAGCAAAGTACTAGTCAGTTTTCTAAAAACGTTTATATGCTAAACCCTATCTTCCTCTTTAAGCTTTATGAACAAAATATATTATATTATATTTTATTAAAAATATTTGTAATGTATGTCTCAAGATTTTTTTTGTTTTTGTTTAGTAACAAATAAAGAGGTTTAAAATGCATATAGCAAACTTCCTTGATTAAGAATTTTGTGTTTACAGCTTGGAAAAATAAAATAAAATAATACAAATTAAATAACAGATGTATTTAAGTACTATTTACCGCTACCTAGTTGGTAGCTTAGTTTAAAGTGTTTATTTTCATTAAACTTCTGGGTGCAGTTTTCTAATGTATTATTACCACTACACTAGGTACAAAAAGGGTAATAACCATTTGCGCTCAGTAACTGGCCGTAAACGGATCAATTTGAAGCCCATTTACACGGCCATTCTACAGTATCTTCGATGTCGGATGTAATGGTTATAATATCGAGACTCCACTAGTGACCGTTACTGATAACGGAGGCTCCTCATTTGATTGCTTCTAACCTAAAGATCTAAGAATCATATTGTAATAAATATATCTGGGGTTTTGGTTAAACAAATACTTGGCGTGTATAATTTCAACCATTAAAATTTTCTTATTATTTCTCCTAACTTAAACATCAATTAATCATGTTGTGATAAATAAATTTTGTGTTTTGGCTATATTAATGTTTGTTGTATTTTTGATAAATATTTGACATACATTAAAACTTGGATATTTATAAGGTTGTGTGCATTTGTGTCGGTTAAAATATGTTACATGCATATTATACAAGGTGTTAAGATAAAGCCTTTTATAATTTAGAATATGAATAGTCTTTCAAAAATGAAGACAAATTTTCTTTATTAAGGTATGTACTTAAATGATTAGTTTTTGAGGTGTCTGTCTGTATGTAATTTTTAATTGAGTTTGTATTCTTTAAAACCACTAAGAGTATGAGAATAAACGTTAGCCTTATTAAAGTGGTGATTGGGAAAGAAATATATCTACTAATTACAAAATGGCGTGCGTTAATATTATTTATATTTAAATTACATACCGCTCATTTTACAAAAGAATACGTTTTCTTACATTTGTTGCTTCGTATTCATAAACTGGATTGTATTTGTGATTTTTAAATTTAATTCAGATATAAAGTATTATGCAGGGATTAACTTTACCTGTCCATAATTAGTAGAGAGCAGATAATTAATCATAGAGGTTTTACATATGCATACAATCATATTAAACCCTTTTTATTGCAGTACAAGTTTTTTATGAAATATAAATATTACCATGAACTTTTCAAAGTGAGCCAATACCATTCCGGCCGTTGGTGGCAGTCTGCTACTGTATTGACTTCACAACTCTACCTACTCAGTTTCTTTGGCATTTCATTTGTCGACTGCTGCGAAGCATATTTCGAAACTCTCTGACGAAAGCCGGTCTTTTTGTTCGATAGAAAATTATCAGTATGGTTAACTTGTTCTCGGTAATGTGACTGTAAGGTCATGTAGTTTACCAAACAATTGTAGCAATAACATAAACTCTTAATCAACTACGATTATTTGAATTATTCTTATACATCTGTTTTGTCACACTGCTTCAAAAAAACCTGTTTACAACACATGCGTTGGTATGTTTAAGTTTTTCTTTTTATTCTTCAGATTAACTATTGTTTTGATGATTATTTTTTTAGTCTTAGCATCTATACAGCTGGTCCAGACCCCAGGGGTGACATACATAAAATTGTTCTGTTTTTTTTTTGTTTTTTTTTTTGCCAGACAAAGATTTGATCAAGGTTTCCCTTTACAGCACCCCACAAGATGATTGAATATGAAATGTATTGCTCAATTAACCCATAGTAAACCAACTTTGACAGCGGGAGGCTCCCATAGGTCCTTATCCTTCTCAGGAAAAAGAGCTCTCGGGCTAGCGACCCCTCCAGCTTTCTGATCTGCTCCTCTCAACCCAGTCTATCATCCAATCTCACTCCCAGAAAGTCCACAGTTTTTGATTTTTCAATCCTCTCCTCTCCATGAATAGGTTCGGAGTCCTATTATTTTTTTAATTTTGCCTCGGCACAGTTTGGTTACACAAGTATCCAGATTTTTGAGAGTTTAATTTGAGTTTGTTTGAGGAAAAGAATGTTGCCAGATCATTTACTTTCTCATTAGACTCTGTCTCCAATGCTGCACAGTCCGACCCCCTCACGAATAATGTTGTGTTATCCGCAAAGAGGTAGACATTGCTTAACGGGGAAAAGCCTGTTATGTTGTTAATGTAAACCAAGAAAAGGAGAGGCCCAAGGACTGATCCTTGTGGAACACCGCTGTTGATCAGTTTTGGAGTTGAAACAATTTTTCCAATTTTCTGTGTTTTGCTAAATTTCGGTAATTTGGAATCGGTTGCTCAAATAAGATTTGAGGTACCTTAGAGCCAAATCCGAAATTCCTATTGAAGCCAATTTTTACAATAGAATAGAATATATGGGGGAGGATCGACACCATCAAAGGCTTTCGAGGGATCCGCAAAACAGCCAACTACTGTTTCTCCAGCCTCCATTGCATCTATTACTGCTATTAATGAAGTCGATGAGTGCCAATTTCGATGATTTGTTTTGTCGAAACCCATACTGCCTGTCACACAGCATGTTGTTTCTTTATAGAAAATTGCTAAGTTGCTCCGAAACAACTTTTCTAACAATTTTGATATGGCTGGAAGAAGGAAAATTGGACGATAGTTCCCTGGGTCGGTCCTATCTGATTTTTTTAATATTGGTTTTAATTTTGCAATTTTGCAATTGTTTGGAAAGATTCTAGAGCTTAATCAAAAATGTATTATGTGGGTTGGAGAATTAGCCACTTCTTTGCAGGATTTAAAAAAATGCATGCTTAGCCCATCAACGCCACAAGAGTGTTTTGGTGCTATCTTTGAAAAAATATCTAACAGGTATGCTGATGTGATCAGGTGAAATTTCCTCAGCTCTGCCTCTAAACTCTTCAGGAATCCTGATAAAATTTGCCTGTCGTTATTTTTCTTCATAGTATTTGGGACTTCAACAGAATTATTTAATGTTTCACAAACTTCTATTAGATTTTCCAACATTTGCACATCAATATTCAATTTTATGTTGTTGCATTCATTTGATTTTTTAGGCCTAATGCTATTTACAACTTTCCAAGAGTCTTTAGATTTATTCTTCGATTGAAATATGCAATAATGAGCCAATTTAATCTTACTTTGTTGAATTTTATTTCTATATTGTTCCCTATAGCCTAAATGTTTATGTTTATCTGCGATAATTCCTGTCAACTTCCAAGTTGAGTATTCTTGATAGGGCCCTGCTGTGGCCTTGGGAGGGCTCTTCCGAGGCCACTGCTTGGTAGTCCGGTTTGTATTTTGTAGGGCGGAGGACACGGAATGTAGTCATGCTTGTGGTTGTCCAGTGCGACTTTCTCATGAGGTTACAGTCAAGGGGGGGTAAACCAAAACCAAAATGACAAGTCCAGCATAGAAAAACGTTTCAATAGTGCAAGAAACATCTTCGGGTTCCCTTACCCAAACCCCTGAAGTGGGTACCGACCCCTTCGCAAGGAGATCGAGCATTTCACACTCTCCAACCCGAGTAGCGACTCCCATAGAGAAAGGCAGCTCTCAAGCGACTGCCCCTGCCTAAAGTCCGATGGAGACTGAAGCGCCAAATCAGAAGACACCAAAGGCTCAATCTCAGCCTGCGCCAGAGGTGTCCCCTGACGAGAAGAACATGTTGATCACAAGAGAGACGGTCGACATGGAGCTGAAGAAGATGAGGGAGGTCCTTTTTGACATGAAGGTTGTGACGGAGAGTCAAAGGAACATTTCAAATACGGTTAATATGAAACCCGAGGAAAAGGGAGCTGTTATAAAAGCCCTCAGGAAAACTAAAGCCGGAGATCTCTTGATTGAGCTCGGACAGTCCACGGGGAGCAAGTCCAGACTATCCTTAGGACAAACGCCACTGACCGCGTTCTTGAACCAAAGTCAACGCTGGAGGTGAGGGACCTGGACGAGCTCATGACCGAGCAGCAGGTTTCTGCCGCCGTTAAGTAATTTCTCGGGCATCTTCTGAGGTGAGAAATTTATCTCCAAAGCAAACTCCCGGGGTCAGAAGATTGCAATTCTGACGTTAGGAGTTAAAGATGCGGCGAAACCTCTGGCTGAGGGGTATTTGAAGGTTTAATGCGGGAGATTCAGGGTGCGCGAGAAGCTCGTGGCTTCCAGATTTTTAAAATGTTTGGGTTTCGGCCACATAGCGAATTGCTGCAGCGGCCCTGACAGAAGCAAGATGTGCTTTAAGTGCGGTGGCTAGGATCACAGGGCCAGTACGTGCTATGGCGCGGGATAGTGTGTCCTGTGTAGTACGGAGGCCGGCTTGAAGGATGATCACATAAGGCACGCTGCTGGGTCGAGCCGTTGCCCGGCCTTAAAGCAAGCCATTCAGAAGATCCGCTCATCCACCCAAAAAGGATTTGTGTTCTCCAATTAAATATGCAGAGGAGCAAGATAGCTAACGACCTGCTGTAGCTTGGGTGGGTGATGCTCAAAGTCAACGAGTGGAAGCGAGATCACAGCTTGTCACTGGCTCTCGGCAAGACCGAGATCGTGGTCCTGACTAAGAGGAGAATACCTCTGATTTTCCTGTGCAAATAGACAATGCTCAACTCGAGACTAAGTCTGCTGCCAAGTACCTTGGTGTCATGGCCAACAGTAGGATGGCTTTTGGGGAGCAGATTCAGCAAACAGCCGACAAAGCCGCTAAGCGAGTGGCTGCCCTTAGTAGGCTTATGCCCAATGTCGGTGGACCGCTCGCGTGCAAACGCCGCCTGCTGATGTCTGCTGTCCAGTCAGCCCTTCTGTAAGGAGCTGAGATCTGGGCCCATGCCCTGAAGAAGTGAGTTTATCGAGACCGGCTATCCCGCGTCTAGCGTCGAGGTGCCTTGCGCGTCGCATCTGCTTACCGCACGGTTTCCGAATCTGCAGTGATGGTGATCATCGGCGTCATCCCCATATTCTACCTTGCGAGGGAGCGCCAGGGGATCTACCGGAGGAGGCCCAAGGTTGGCAGAGAGACCGCTGCCACTGACGAGCGAGACCGCAGCTTCGACTGCTGGCAACGCGAATGGGAAGCCGAGTCTTAGGGACGATGGACCGCCAGGCTCATTCCGGGCATCCGACCATGGGTTGAACGGCAGCATGGCGAGGTCGATTACTTTGTGACTCAGCTTTTATCTGGTCACGGGTACTTCCAAGCCTATTTGCACAGGATGGGGAAGGTTGCCAGTTCGGGCTGTCTGTGTTGTCCCGGCATGACAGACACGGCCGAGCACACGTTCTTCCACTGTGATAGGTGGCACGCCCGCCGAGTCTCTCTCTCGTCCGAGATTGGCGTGGTAATCACTCCCAACAACATCGTTGGAGCTATGCTCCAGGGAGAGGACACCTGGAACTGTGTTAATCGCTTTTCTGAGGGCTTACTTCGAGCAAAAAAGGTCGATCTGGATCGGCCTTAATTCCCAGAATACCCTCAGGAGGAAAGCCCTAATGGCGTAACAAAAAGGCCTAGCCCGAAGTAATGTGCTAAACAGTTCCAGGCTAGTGTCCTAGGAGATAAGGGTTTTTTTTAGCCGGTAGTCCACAGGACAACGAGCTTGCGGGAGTCCGGCACTACTGAGAGGTCAATGAGCCTCTTAGTGTGCGTAAATGCATTTTAACCTCCTCTAAAAAAAATTATTATTATTATTATTAAATACCCCCGTAGCAGCAAACCTGCATACTCAGCGAATTTCCAATGAATATATACGTATCTTAATACCACATAAAGCCACATACCAATTTTCATCAATATACATTCATAAATAAACGATTTATGACATTTTAATTATTCTCCATAAGAATAACATGGCGGCTGAGTAAGCAGGTTTGCTGAAGGAAGGAAAACAAAAAATGGGGTTTTATACAAATATCAATACAACTCATTTAGGTAAAGCCACATACCAAATTTCATTAATTTATTTTCATAATTAAGGGAGATAACACGTTATTTATTCTCCATAAGAATAACATGGGGCTGAGTACGCAGGTTTGCTGCTACGGGAGCCTTTGGCAAAAAATGGTTTTTTTGAGCAAATATCAGTGGTCCACAACCAGATGAAGCCGTATACCAAGTTTCGTCAGTATACGTTCATAAATAAGCGAGATGTAAAATTTTTCTTTTCCTCCATAAGAATAACATTAGACAACGTACTGTGTTTAGCACTTTCAATATCTCGGTAACCAATTGACGTAGAGAAATGATCAAAATACCAAATTGTGTGTTTTTTTAAGCTGAATCCAATGGTAAAAACTAAAATTTGACTATTTCAAAAATTATATGTAAAAAATTCAAAAAACCCATTTTTGGGGTACAAAACCCCCCCAAAATACCCCTTCGGATAAAGCGATCTGGCTGGTTTTCGAACTTAAAGTCATAAATGTTGCTTTACACGTTTATACCAAATTTCATCAAAATCGGATAATTTTTACGAGAGTTATCGTGCTCACGGACACATATATATATATATATATATATATATATATATAGAGATATATATATATAGAGAGATATATATATATATAGATATATATATATATATACAGTTTCGAACGAATGGTGTTTTTGGGGTCTGGGGACCTCAAAACGAAAAGTTATCATGGTCCCGGGCCTAGGTCTTACCATGCCGACTACGGTAATAGCTTCTTCCCTATAGGGGAAATTCGCTAAAAATTATTATTATTGCTATAAAAAAAAGGTTATTGTACGAGTTTTTACTTATATATATCTACAGTAGATATATACAAGTTATTAAGTATAGAAGTAAATTTTATTTGTAGTTTTTAAAAGATGGTTTTATAGGTCTAGGATTTAAACTGTCATGAGATCCTAATTTGGATTGTAGCTAATATTTCTAATATAGATATAAAAATAAGAAACTGACCTAAGTAAATTGATTTGAAAACCTAAAAATTAAATTAATTTATAAAAAGTGATTTTTTTTAATATACTTTTAATCCTGTTATCTTAAATATATTTTACAGAAAATTATACCTTGAGAAAGTCATCGATTCCTTAAAAAAAAGTCGGCAATGAAATACGATTTCTAATCGAAGGGTAATCTTAGTGAGCTTAGAGGCGAGAAATTTACATTAAGCTCAAGAGCTTCATTGTTAATGCGACCTAAATATTCACTTCTTTTATAAAATGAAAAATATTGTATAAATTCAAGGAAAATTTATAATAATTGAGTGCGTTTAATAGTTTTGTTAATACTTTTAATCCACCAATATTTAACCACAAGATATTTGTGATGTAATGGTTTTCGACCATACATCGACAATTTATAAAGGGTTTTAGTTTTATTTTTACCGATTTTTTTTAGGATAAAACAATTTAAGTGGTGAATCGTGACACAATGTGTATTTGCCATGCTGTAAAGTAATATAGGATACTTTTAAAGTTGGTAGTCTTAGAAATAATTTGCTCAACTTGGGTTGATTACCGTCAACGTACATTTAACGTAACAAATACGCAAAAATTCTCTCTGTAAATAAACCTATAACACGTTACTCGTCGGCGCGACAAAAAGCCGTTAGCCCTCTAATGGAGTTTCGCCGTCAATGTGTTTATCTTGCCAACACTTCCACATATCTGGTTACTGGTGGTGATCAAAACACTGCCTATTCTTCCTCAAAAGTAATGCTAATATTTAACTATATTAACATTACTATTAGGTTATGATTTTTCTCAGTCAGTTTAAAACTATAAGATTGAACTTTTTAAACCATTGTGGATAGTATTTAGATCATTGACTGCACAAAACAAAATGTTTATAATGTCGATTCCTTCAAAATGTTCCGTTGTAGTTGGGAGACTACCGCTGTTTGGTGTTTTTCATGAACACATCTTCAGTCATTTTAATTGTTATATCAATTTAAAAAACTAGTCGATTTTTAACCTTAGAATAGATTTAACATATACATTCTGTTATAAGTAATTCGTTCTACAATGGTACCATGTGATTTGTTAGAACATTTTGTTTATCTCTTATACTATTTGTAAACTATTTTGAGTTGATTAAACCATTACCCTTGTATTTTTTTTTTTATTGTTTCATCTTATCGACTTACAATATACATTAGCCATATTTGAGGGTTTCGAAAGAACGAGTCTTAGCTGTGTAAAAAGTCCGTCTTTTGGAGGTATAGATCCGCATCCTACAGACAGTGTCAAATTGTATAAAAAGCCTTAAGTTGTCTATACAAGACAGAAATAGATTGCACTTCGGTCATAAAAGCTATAACATATTTTATTCAGTCACTGCAAGCTGCAGAAATGTTTTCTGAACAGGCTCTACTGGTTTTAGAAAACTACACTGATAATGTAAAATAATAATCGCTATACAACTACATTAGGCTTTCGCATGAAAAAACAAGTTTAGCGGAACTAAAATTATACTCGAAAGTAACGTAAAGAATGTTATTCTTCCTGGAATATTATTCGCTTGGTCGTTAATACACAACAATAAATTGTATTTGTAATTGTAACTGAATTCGTAGCAAAGCTATCTTCAACTAAAAAGGTAAAACCTCATTATAGGTAAACCCTTTTTTCTCAAATAATTTGTAAACTCTTGAGTCGTTAGTTTTTTTTTTTTTTTTTTTTACTTAACCCTTATGTATTTCGGTTGTCCTCTAAATTCAGTTTTAAGAGAATTTTTCGAAATTTATAAAATTGGTCGTACTATAAAAGGAAAAAGGAAATAATATATTCCAACTTTATTCAGTGAAATAATCATAGCCTTACTAAGATTACATTTTCTTTAAGGCTAAGTAGACATTGAATTATAAAATTGCTACTTCTCGATTCAGTTCAACTGAACGATTCCCACAGGAAATCATTCAAATGACTTTGTGGTCGAGTCGTTGTCGAACTTCCTTGTGGAATAATAAGTGACAACTTCCTGCGGGACCCTCTCTCTCAGGTACTGCTCTTCTACTCTATGTTCTTAAATAAGCAACTGCCAAGCGTTAAGGCACACTTGCTTGGCGTTCTCCCACATATCATTATTTCTGTTTGGATAACTGTTATGGGTGAGGCTACATGAAAAATAGATAGCCTTCCTTTAAATTGTATTATATTCTATATTCTATCTCTATCGTTTTGTAGCATTTTATTTTTAAAACATTGTCCTAAAAATTGTAACAACTTTATTTTTAAATTATGAATCACATAATTACCTAAACTTAAAAAATTACCTGGCTACAAATATTAAAGTGGTGGTTCCACAGTCAAATATTAAGGTAACATTTTTTTATAAATTGTAAACTTTAAGTCCTAACATTCACGCAAAAGAACTTCGTACACATGAAATATTATAAAATATAGTAAGCCACCATTTTAGTTTTATCATATAAGTTTTTCTCGGTGTGAAAACGATCAAACTTTTGGCGAACTTAATCTTACACAACTCAACAAGAAAGATGTTGGGAATATAAACACGCAGACTTTGAACTAAAACGTGGTATTAGAGGAAAGTCGTTGTAAGCAGAAATAATCCTCCCAAAGTCTGAGAGAATTCTAACCTGTAAAGTTTTGATTCCGTGTTAAGACTTATAATGTTCTTATTCCTTTCTTTAAGAAAATTAATACTTACGGCGACTTATGTGTTTTTTACGGCGATGTCTGTCTGCCTACAGATCTAGAGACCCCACAATTGGAGATCTAGTTTAACTTCTCTCATTATTTTGTTAATTTTCATTAACAAATAATATGTTACTTCATGTATTGAAGGGTCATAACTCTCACAGTTATTTAAAAGTCCGGAGAAGCGATTCATAATTTGAGAATATATGAAATGTCTTGCTCCCTACGGGAGGAAGGTGGGCGACTATTCTGTAAAACCCTCATAGTGAAGAGGCAATTAACTCTTGGCCATATAAATAATTTGGATACAACTTTATAGAATAATATACTTTATACTACTTTATTACTGTATGGAGATGACTTGGTAGCCAGATAGTAAAGAAGGATGTAAGGGGAACGTTACCCCCCCTAGAAATCCTACCTAACCAATGCTATTGTACAAGTGATTTGATTTGTGTTGTACTGTAATATTTTATCACAGCTGATTGCTAAACACAATCACGTTTCAATGATATCTTCTTGGGTGGCTTTGACAATAAACAGTGTATGCACAGTGGATGGGGTGACTACCTTCCTCTAAACCCTTTGTTTACTACCTGGCCATCAAGAGCGCCCCTTACAGTAAATTCAACTAATCTAGTTGTTGGAGATATTAATAAACAAAGTGGATTCGCCCTCCATTACAACTGTTTTAGTTCAAACACAGGGGGATTTTTTTGAACGTGCAACAATTGTCAAAGTTGTTTAATTCTTTTTAAACATGCGTAAAGTTCCAATGATATATTACTGGGCATGTAGTAACTACCGAATAGTCGTCATAGCATTCAAATGCATTCTCGGACATTTTAGACTAATATGAAAATATGAAGTCAGGATCTTCGATGTATCGATTGTTATATGTCAATGTATTTAATATCGTTTATCACTGTATATTTCACCACGAAATCACCTGGAAAGGTCTGAGCGTATATGTGGGCATATACAGTAAATTTTTAGGTTAACATAGGACTAACTTGACTAGGCAGTTTTCTGTTAATGTTATGTATATTACTAAATTTTCACAGGTAACCGGAGTAAAAAGTTTATATTTTTTATTTCCTATATATATTTATTGATTTACAGGATTATTCAAATTAAATGGTTCAATTCATTAAAAAGGGTTATTGTAATTAGTTTTATTTTTGTTAGAAATAACTTTTGTATGATTTGAATTAAATAAAAGCACTTTGGACACCGATATATCATAAAAGAGAGTTACGCATGGAATAACTGTCCAGACCCTGAATTCCATTTGTTGCTTGAATAAATGATTTCATGACTGCATCAGACACATTTTGTTTCAAGTTCATTTATTTGATTTTAACTGAATAAATTATTGATTCAGCACAGCAATATTTTTGCATGTATAGTAAGTGAATTTCCATACAATATATATTTCAATATATATTTCCTTATAAACAAAATATTCAACCGTTTTGTCACTTAATCTTTTGGCGAAATTATTTAACAAGATAAAAGTCGTACTACTGTAAAAAAATACCACAAACAAGTGAAACTAAATAAGATAAGATTATATAATTATAATAAGAGAAATCATCAATACACTTATTAAGATTTTTTAAATTGCTTGGTTTTATCTTAAATATCTGGGAAATGGGAAAATATTATAAGCAATAAATTGATCCAAACATTTTCTTAGAAAATTTATTTAAATACTTTGAACCGAAACATCGCATTTATACAAGGTCCAATGCAAGTTGTTTTATTATTTAGACTATTATTTTAGTTATTATTAAATTTTAATTATTCCTCAAAAAGGCTGAAGCACTATTTTAGAGCATCCTGTGTCCCCTATGATAAAAATGTTAAAAAACTGTATAGCACACATTTCTGTTTTTTGCTGTAACATAAGTGTTGTGTGACATGATTTATTGTGTCTGGTTTTATTATAACTGTGTATACTTCTCATCTTCATTAAAATCTATTGTATGAAGTTTATATTTTACATAACCATCTAAATAGTTTAGGACATAAAAAACCTAAGCTTATGTCATATAGAAACCCCCTGCTATAAGCTAAGGGTATCAGGTTAAGTCGCTATCACAAGTAAGTTTGCCGACAATATATCTTTTAGTTCGATGAAATCATAATTAATGTAAGATGGTGATATGAAAAAATTGTATTAAATACATTTTTAGTCTCTATTACAAATGAATGGTAAATGAGCCGTATGTTCGTTTTAACATACCTGATATTGTATCGTATTAACAAAATGTTACACAATTTGATTTTGAATTCAAATATGATAGTGCAGTGTGTTTGGTGAGTTAATATTTTTATATGTTATGACATTTTTCACCATTCATTGGAATAGTCAATATTTTCTTCTGATAATAATTAAGCGTGTATTTCCATTTTTTCTTTTTAAACATTTTTATAACAAACAACATGTATAATTTAATTGAAACCACAGTGGGAGCACAAACCAATATTAATTTTGATGATGGTTTAGGGAAAGAAGAACTACCCTGGCTGGTTGTATTGTTGACGGAGTCCTAACATTGGTTACAAAAATCGTTTCTAATAGTGGTGTTCCACTATCGTGGGGACAGATATAAAATGAACTATGTCAGCTAGATTTCAGCCCTGGATTTGTGTTCGTAATTTCATGGTGGTATTTTAAATTCCAAATAGTAATCGTTATGATAGCATTTTAAAAGAATTACGTAATCGATTATAATTTCATAAAGTTATTTTTCAGTTTAATAGTTTTTAACAACAATATACTGGCTGGCAATTAGGTCACAATCTCCTTTAATATTTATTTCCTATTTCAAATAAATCAGCAAAACTTAAAAATTTGACAGCAATTTTTTGGTCACTGGTGGGCCGTCCCCATGAGTGTGTGATTTTTATAAAGAGAGTTGATTGTTTTAGCCAAAAGGCATATTTAGGTACATATGTGAAGTTCCGTTGCTTTGTTTTTAAAGGGGGGAAAGATTAAGGGGAACAATTCTATGGATAATCGTCAGAATTTATGCTGTGGATGAGTGTAACTAAATATGTGCATAATTCAACTACTTGTTAGTCTTCCTACACCAGTAGAATTCTGTAAGAAAGTATTGCATGCTATTAGGGAAAATTGGTTAAAATAATAGTACGAGCCCCTTATAAACAATACGTTTATTATATGTCAACTATAACAATTAGATACCGGACGCGTTAGCTCAGAGCTAACGTGCGTGACTAACAAGTCAGACGTGGCCGGTTCGATCCCGGTCTCGGACGACTCCTGTAAGATCATGAGTGCTCACCTCTGGCCCATTTGACTAATGCCGTCACGGTACCTCGCTTCTTTAGTTCACCGACCAGGTCAATAGCCTGTGGTGACGGGCAGCTGAGGTTTAAAACAAATTTGTGAACTCATCCTTTACAGTATCATTAATACTAAAGAGTAATTAGTAATTTAACACTACAAATGTAAATATAGAGAAACGTGATATCTATTATACCTATTATATAATAAGGAGAGTGCAATCTAAGTCTACATGGAGTAATGGGCTAAATCAAATAACATTTTAGGAGACCAATGTCGCAATTTCTTGCTTAATAAGTCCAACATATCAATAAAACGAAAATGTTCCAGTAATTCCAGGACTTTTTCTTTTCAACTTTAATGCATGACCTCTCTCGTAGCCGCTGAGTCTATTAACGCAGCTGAGTTCGCACGCAGCACGCTGACGTGAGGGAAGTGAATTTCCACATAAAAACTTTTAAAACTCAAAATCAGTGTAAAAACATACATTTAGTCCAATTTGTATCGAAATTGAAAACATTGATTTTTGGCTGTTCTGATACTCCTGGTTTCATTTACTTACACAGCTGGAATACAATTTTGCGTATTATAAGGTTAGGAGAAGGTCCAGACAGGCTTGAAAGTAGTCGTGAGGTTGCTGGGGATGATAAAAATACTCTAACTAAGGAATAACAGGCTTTTCTGGTGTAAAACCCCCATAAGACAACGCACTGTGTTTAGTCGATACACATTTTCTTTAAGAACTCGGTAAATACTTATGCTAGAATGACGAGAGAGGGCTTAACACTTTTTCCTCTCTAATTTCCATCTTTTTACATGCATTAATTTTACATCTTGGGCTTTTCTGACCCTTTTTGGTCCCAAAAACTCGAAATTTTAAAGATTAATCCCAAAAAAGGGGTTTAGAGTTTTTCAATTGTTTTTCCCATTGAACCTGTCCAACTGATTACAGAAAGGAACGTCCCTACCAAATTTGAAGTAAATCGGACAAAAAATGTGACCACTAGAGTGCAAACACACACATATAAATGTATATATATATATACACAATTTTCAACGACCCCCCAAAACGTGTTTAGGGGGTGACGTTAGGAACTTCTATGGTGGTCCCGGGCTTAAGTTTCACCGTGCGGGTCATGCTAATAGTTCACTTTCCAAAGGAAATTCACTAATAAAATAGTATTCACTCGTATACAATCGTAATCAAGATTATTTAAAACACTTACAATTGTTATTTACTATTCAGTCAGGTTGCAATCAATATAAACATGCTCTGCCATTTTAAAAGCGTGTTAACATTTGGTGGTATTTATAATAACCCATCTTTACTTTAGATGGGTTTTGATTTCATCGAAGAAAAGGTCTAGGAGCGAACAGACTGGTAAGGATAAAGCTCAGGAATCTACATAAATATTTGTTTCATAAATTTTGCTCCAGATTATTGATAACATCAGCACTTTAAGTAGATAATCCAAATTGTGCACAATTTCCTACTGGTTCTTCAAAGTGTATCCTTTTGCACGAGTCCCTAGATAAAAATCTTACATTTATTATGTAATTTATTACACTATTATAATTTATTTCGTTGTTTTAATGTATTTCATCCAGTTCAACTATATTACATTTCTCGTGTAGTTAAGAGTAACGTTATTGAACTTGATCTAATGTAACTTTATATTTGAACAAAATTACAGGTAATATAAGTGTAAATTTGTGTCTTCTCTATTGTACTTGAAGATAAAGCTATGACTTTGGAACAACTAAGGCAGATTGTTCGTTTTGGGATATTTGTGGTTAACAGTATGTAATGTTGACACTGTATTTTATTACCATCTACAACTGTCAGTTTGAAGATTGCTAATATTTCATCATCGTACAAAAAGAACCAGATCACTTAAAGATATACGACTTTTCACATCTGTAAGCCTTGGATACACTATTGTTAAGTGCTACATCACAGAATGTGAATTTGGTTTATGATACATCAGTGACGAATACAAATTAATACAAAGAATCCAAAAGAATGTAATCGTTTCGGGTAAAATAGTAAAATAATGTAAGTTTATTAATTTTGAGTTCTACATTTACCAGTTAGATAATTGTTATTGGGTAACATAAATATCGCCAATTAATAGCTCAGCCTTCCGTGGTTTAGGCTGGCCACAGATTTATTGAACTCTCTGACAGAAAGCTCCTACGACCACAAACGATCATCTGTATTTATTGCCCTTGTTGCAGATCTCTCTGAAACCTTAAACTAGGTTGTCCTTAATAATGTATGAATACCCCCGTCGCAGCAAACTTGCATACTCAGCAAATTTCCAATGGAGATATAAATGTCTTAATACTACATAAAGCCACTGACCAAGTTTCATAAAAATATATTCACAAATAAGCCATATTTAAATTTTTAATTATTCTCCATATGAATAACATTGGGGCTGAATACGCAGGTTTGCTGCAACAAGGAACACAACAAATTGGTTTTTATGCTAATATCAATATAACCCAACTAGGTGAAGTCGTATACCAGTTTTTATTCATTTATGTTCATAATTAAGGGAGACAAACCATTTAATTATTCTCCATAATAATATCATGGGGGCTGAGTACGCAGGTTTGCTGCTACGTGAGCCTTTGGCAAAAACTATTTTGTTGAGCAAATATCAATAGACCACAACGAGATGAAGCTGTATACCAAGTTTCGTCAGTATACGTTTATAAATAAGCGAGATATAATAATTTTCTTTCCCTCCATAAGAATAACATTAGACAACGTACTGTGTTTAGTACTTTCAATATCTCGGTAACCAATTGACTTAGAGGAATGATAAAAATACCAACTGGTGTGTTTTTTTCAGCTGAATCCAGTGGTGAAAACTAAGATTTACTATTTCAAAAATTATATGTCAAAAATTCAAAAAACCCATTTTTGGGGTATAAATCCCCCCCAAAATACGCCTTCAGATAGAGCGATCTGGCTGTTTTTCGAACTTAAAGTCATAAATGTTGCTTTACACCAATGTTTACGTTTATACCAAGATTCATCAAAATCGGATCATTTTTACGAGAGTTATCGTGCTCAAGGACACACATATATATGTATATACAGTTTCGAACGAAAGGTGTTTTTGGGGTCTGGGGACCTCAAAACGAAAAGTTATCACGGTCCTGGGCCTCGGTGTTACCATGCCGACAACGGTAATAGCTTCTTCTCTATGGGGAAAATTCGCTAAAAATGTGTTGAACAAGTACAGAATGTATGTAATGTACGTGTGTATTTTGTTGGAGAGCATAAGACATTTGTGGATGATAGAAATACTTAACTAATAAATAACACAATTACAGTGTTTTAATTTAGTGAACCTTCTACTACATCTACTACCTTCTACGACATCTACTGCCTTATACTACACCCTCCGACCACTTAAATGATCATGGTAATATTCTCGTATTTCTTCAGTATAAAACAAACAGATAACCATTTCAAAAAAAGGTCACAAGAAATTGATTTTTTCATGTGAGTCCACCTACGACTGACTGTGAACTAACTTTTTACTCTAAAATAACAATTACAATCACACCGTCGAGAAAGGCTTGAACGCTTTCTGAGCACGCGAAATATTATCGATGCAATCGTAAACTGGAATGTAGGGTAACTTCTCTGAAGACATTGAACTATGTATATTTTTGAGCACAAATAGCGCCAGATGTTCCCACTATATCCAGATCAACCGGATTGGACTGCGTACTGCGTGCCCAACTTCAGTGTTGTTGCTATATTTCCACATAAGAATAGAAGCATACATGGAGGATTGGTTCCAAATTGAAAAAAATCTTGACCATTTAAGAAAAACATTTTTCAAACAGTAGACGGTGCAAGAAAAGCAATTTACAGCTCATTGCATCCAACTGAAACTCATGCGTGGACGCATGACCCTCAGTTAACCCCACTACAGGCAGGGATTTAACACTAAACTTGTTTATTTACTTGTAGCGTTTTTTTTTTAAGTTATTATATTATGTCGGGAAACCTAACTTTCCTAATAGAAAGCTTAAGGTAAACTGGTAACTAAATGAGAATTGGTGGAAATATGTGATGATGACTAAGTTATTTGACTCCTAAATAGCACAACTATCTTAATTTAAGTAGAGTTTTAGAGGTCAGTTAAAACATATCATTAGGTTTCTCAAAATATAACCATGAGTATCACAGCTGTATTTTCAGTGAATATTAAAGTTTGGCACGTCAAATATGTCCCAATTCTATATGAACTCTTTTCAAACGAATGCTACTGGAAATCTGGATTACCACTTCATATGGTCGCTTTTAATCATCGAGGCAAAATCGTACAAATAAAAGCTAGTGACCTAAAATTTTTCCATCAAATGCAGTATCAAGTTAATTATTTTATATATAAACGTTGTGTGTATACAACTGTAAACGTTGTGTTAAAGTAATACAGATACAGATACAGATCTTTATTGTATAAACATTTTACAGTGTGTACAATATATAAGAAAAACGTGTTGGTATAAAAATGGAGAATAAAATGTAAAGAAGTTCACAATCATGCTGGTTCTTGGATATTCGTATGAGGTTCTTTTGTTTATAGTTGGTGGAATCATCATCAATGTAATAGATGGGGTTTTCAAGCAAAATGTTTTTTAATTTATTTAAATCTTTTCTTGATTCCATTGCTAATTTGTATTTTTTATGTGATTAATCAATTTTCCAGATGTATATACAATTTATCTTTCGTACAAAGTTGTTCTATGAAATATTTTAATTACAATTTATAACAATAAATTGTGTTTTGGCATTTGAATAAAGTAGTGTTTATGAGATAGAAAAGTATTTCAACTTAGAGATGTACATCAGTTTTCTCGCTGAATGACAGGTAAGATTACTTATTTTTGAGTTATTTGGGCAACTCCCATCTTAGTAACAAATGCAGCGTTGATCCTTGGTCAATATTGTGAAGATCAATCAGTAGAATGGGCCTCCACTAGTATTGTGTTTAATGAGTTGAAATGGAAACAACGTAACATATTGGAAGTGGCGTGTATGGCAGTTGATGGGAATTGTATTTCGCGGCCCAGTGCCGCACACCATCCGATGTTTGTCCCGTTGGTAGAAAAAGAAATTAAAATTAAAGTAAACAGCACCAGAACAATAGAACCTCCGCCTCCTACTGCTGATAAGGATGTTAACCCGCCGGACAGGTTAGTCGCGGTAAGACGCTCGGAGCGACTCCTCGCTGAACACCGTGGGTGACAGTCAAATTCCCTCGAAGAGGCGCGTTGTTTTGTTCGTGCGAAACGACGGGACGTAGTGTGTGGATCCGGGTTGTGTTGTGTGTTGTGTGGGTTAAATATTGACCAAGGAGCCACGCTGCATTTGTTACTGAGGTGGGTGTTGCACAAATAACTCAAAAATAAGTATAAACTTATCCTGCAAAAGAAATATTCATGTCATTTTGGTCAAAAAAGGTAAGGTTGTGTTTCACACAACTTGAGCAATGTTTCAATATTAACTGCTACCTTCTGCATTGAACTTTTACTCTATTCCTGTGTTGATAACACAAATTAACCGATAATGATACTAGTCATCTTTGGTTTAGATTTTTGAACGATTGACAAATTTGTTTTATAAAACATATGCGTTTAAATTTTATAAATTTGATTTGTTAAAGCTGTCAATAAGCTACACGGGTTGGTACTGTGTTAAAATGATCAAGGCAATTATAAAATATACTTATACATGTTTGATAAGGGTTTAAATATGTGTAAATTTTGTGTTAAACTTATATTCACGTGTTTCACACGAATGTAATAATAATCAATACAACATGTTTACTTACGGCGATCATTTTTTTTCTAATAGGCGTATATGTATTTCAGGATTGATTGACATAAGTAATCAAGTTGTATTGATTTTTGGCAATCCGAGATATTGTAAATTTCACTAATAATAATTATTTGCCAATGTTTTACCTCACTAACACTAAAATTTGTTAATAAACTTTTTAAGTTACCAAAATTTTCTAATCGTTATACGAAACTACAAGACTAAAGCAGTTAAATGATCGTGCAGTACCTTGAAAACCTCTACGAATTATTAAAACAAACGAGTTTAAATATTTAAATCACGAGCCTCGGAATCTGACACGGCCATGTCAGGTCTCCGAATAATTCAACAATAAATATCTTCTCCTCTGCACATGACGGGGGTTTGCTACATAGTTGTTGGTCACTATCCGCTCACATATTTGGCTTTTAAATCAACAATTATTGCAGTTATAAAGCCAGGAAAGGAACCGGAGAAAGTGAAACGGTACTATCCGATAGCCTATCTGAGCGTTTTTGTATTAGCTGCTTGGGACGATAATACAGGGTGATTGGTACTTGGTGTGACAACATTTTTTGGGTGATAATATGGAGTAAATGGAGTCTAAACACACAATTCTTTTCGTTTATCTCAAAGTGGTCTCTTAGCTGTAAATGTTATAAATTTGTTTTATAAAAAACTGATGTTGCCATGAAAAAGCTTACAATTTTTAATTTTATTTTTATCTGATGACGACATGAATATTATTTTCTGAAAGCTGGTAAAATTTTGACTTAGTTAAAATGGTTTCGTACTTGATAGTCATTATTTTATAAAAGTAGTGGCGTCTTAAACTTCAAAAATCTTTCTTTTTTTTAAACTAACAGTATTGTTAACTAATAATAATTTGGTTATTTCAATATGTTATAAAATGCCAAATAGCCTAAACAACTTCCCAATTTTATTAGCTTTAATTTAATACCAATAATTATTTTATTTATTTGGAGTATTTCGGAAGAAAACAAATTTTTACGTAAAAATACACGGGTTAACAGAAACCAGTAATAAAAAGTAAATAACCTATTTGCTTCTCGTGATCCTGTCCAAGTTATTATTGCTTTTTAATGGAATGAACACTATTAAAAAAAGAAATAAAGCAAAAATTGTATTTTACTTTCTGAACTGTCCACGTTCTGTTTTCAATCTTTAAAAATAAGAAATTCTTAAGGATTGTTATCAGAACCAATTCCTCAACAGTTATCACATTATCATACACAAAGGACATGAAGTGAACCTTATCTAGGAGATAATTTACCTCGTGCCTTGCAAAAATACAGATTAAGCAATTTATTGATCCAGTTTGGTAAAAACTATCATGGAGTACACAGTGCGTGAGTATGCAGAAATGCATTATGTTTACGGTTTCTGTGACGGAAATGCTCGAGCTGCTCAAAGAGAATACCATGTCCGGTACCCCGAGCGACGAGTTCCTAGTCCCGCAGTGTTTTCCAGATTACATCAACGAATATTGGAAAGAGGCACTGTTTCTAAACAGCCAAGCGAGGTAGGTCCTGCCCGTCAAAATGTAAATGTGGATGAATTAGTTTTAAATATGGTTGAGGACAATCCTCAAATCAGTTCCCGAAAGCTCGCCAGTGAGGTCGGAGTTTCCCAGTGGAAAGTATTGAGCATTTTACATGAAAATCAGTTCCATCCTTACCACTTCACTCAGGTTCATGCTTTGGAGCCTCAAGACTATGCACCGAGAATACAATTTTGTCGTTAGCTTTTAAATGCTGACATTGAACAGGACCAGTTCTTGAAAAATATTCTGTACACCGATAGATCCAAAATTAGTAGGGATGGCGTTTTTAACATTCACAATATGCATCACTGGGAGTAAGAAAATCCCAGATTGATTCGTGAAAGTTCACACCAAAGAAGATTTCATGTCAATGTTTGGATCGGAATCATTGGAAACCAACTTGTAGGGCCACACTTTTTTCCATAAAACCTAAATGGCGTTGATTATTTGAATTTTTTCCAACATGACCTGCCCAACCTCCTAGATGGACTCAATCTCGACCGTCGTCAAAGAGATAGTATCATCTTTTAGCAGGATGGAGCGCCTCCACACTTCACTAACGAAGTGCGCGACTGGTTATCACTAAACTATCCAACGTGGGTAGGGCGCGGAGGGCCTGTAGCTTGGCCAGCCCGGTCTCCTGACCTCTCCCCTTTGGACTTTTCGTGTGGGGAACAATGAAAGACATTGTTTATTCTTTGCCCGTAGACTCTGTGGAGGAGTTGACGAACAGAATCATCGAAGCTGCACAAACTGTTCGAGACAAACTGTCATTTAACGTCACAGTGAGAGCAATGAGGAAACGTGCAAGGGCCTGCATTAGAAAAGGAGGCAGGCAGTTTGAAAATTAAATTAAATGATTTTTTTGTGTTGTTTTTTTAAAGTGCTGTGTTGATGAGTGATTTATAAAGCATGTTTTAAAGGTGAGAGGGTTTTTTTTAAAACTATCCTTTCTGTTTCCCGTGTTTTTCTAACTTGTAGTTTGTTTTGTACCAACATAATTCCACAGAAAAAAACAATTATTGGTATTAAATTACAGCCTGGAATATGGAGAAGTTTTCTGTGGTATTTGAATTTCATAAAATTATAAAATAACACTATCATTATTTTTTTTAAATATCGTAAGTTTTTTACACAAACCAATGATTTTAGTCTTAAACGCCACAATTGTCATAAAATAATGACTGACAAGTACAAAACCATCTTAACTGAATCTAAATTTTACCAGCTTTCAGAAAATGCTGTCAAAACCGTCATCAAATGAAAGCAAAATTGAAAAACTTAAGCTTTTTCATGGAAAGACCAGTTTTTGTAAAAATAATTATAAAATTCATGGATAAGATACCACTTTAAGTTAAACTAAACGAATTGGATATTTACACTCTATTTAGTCCATATTATCACCGAAAAAATTTTGTCACACCAAGTACCAATCACCCTATGGAGTGTCTGTTAAGTCCGTTAGGGCTTATATACATAAACCCTAAAATGCTTATTCCAAATATCGGTCTTTTTGATGGTGCATTATGTTTTAGGAACTACATAAGATCTTTACTTAAATCATAACATATGTTTAATTTACATTCTAAAATAATTTAGAAATTAACCGTTCCAATATTTTTGAATATACCATTATATTTTTGTTCGATAGTTAAAAGTAAAAGACAACCCCCTGAAACTGATTGTTGTTTTGCATACAAAGCACAAACTGAAAATATCAGTGAGGTTTTTAACTCCTGCGATCGAGGGGAGATAGTGGCGCAGGGGAAACTGAAAGGAAAATCCATAAACTAGAAAAAGAGAAGATTTATATATTTGCTTCCCTCTTACGAAATCATCTCGATATAATGTGTATAGCATACGACAGGTTGATAAAAAAAAACGTCGTCTCTTGGAGGGCGTTGGAGTCACAGGTGCTGCTAGTCAGGCGTAAGTTGCGATGAAACTCGGAACTAATCCAATCATATGTTGCGCCACCAAAGATGTTTCACATTACAATTAACGATCTAAACCATTCCTACCATAGTCAAGCTTAGATTTGATTTCTAAATTACACCTTTGACGCTATCTACGTGTGTGAAAACAGCGCGGCCGCTTTAATAACAAGTCTGATTAATACGTATTTTATTTATTTTAATTTCGCATGCTGAAAAGTGACATATTTAATGTCGATTTTTGCTCGACTTGTCTTTACTTAACACATACTTTTGTTGTTTTTGGCCTAACATTTTCCAACATCGCCGCCGGCCATGGTCGTCTCCAGCGTCCTCTTCGTTGAATGTGTGTTGCCTTTCATTTTTGTTAAATCAGTGTTGCATACAAATTAAATACAATTATTTATTGATTTTAGTTTTACACAAGTTACTAGTTTGAAACACTTGATTTTCTATTTATCTAATTTTCTTTTGTGAGGCTGACAAGCTATACAAAATTAGACTAGACAATGGCGTGGCGTTACAGTTATCGTTGTCAGGTAAATTACACAGTTTCGATATGGCGTTCACTTCATTATTCATGTTAGATATTAAATTTTTTAACTATTTTAATAAAACAAGTTTAAATGAACTATATAATCTCAAAAAGTAATGAATTGGGGAAAATTCGATCGTGTTCTAGCCCATTGAACTGCTTTATAATGACAAAACGAGTTGGATACGGTCTAACGCCCAAGATTGGTATTTTATATGATGCGTCCCTAAAGTGTTATTGTAGAACACCACGAAACAAGAATTTGCCACATATATTGTGGTCTCATTATAAAGTAAAAAATACCTAAATTCGCACGTTACTTGGTACAGATGACATCGACGAATATATATATATATATTGCATATAGTACACGAATATGCTATTCTCAAATAATGCGAAAAGTGACTGACAACTGACACAAATAAAATGAAATACACTCTGCGCCTGGTGTCCATAAATTATGAATAATTTTATGTTCAACATAGTTACATTGTCAATCCTGTACTGTTCCTCCCAAAAAAAACATTCGTTAAACCTTAATAAACATCCGATGGATCTACATATTGCATTTCGTTGCATATACCGTATTTTTACCCTTTATCCTTGCATCTTACACGACTATTTTATCAAACTACTTTAGGCTCTTAAACTCAATAATGGGATAATGTGACCCTTGGCGCAAATTATAATTCAGAATGTCAATTTGCCACAAACTGTATTTAAAAAAACCTTAACTGCCCGTCGCCATAGGCCAAGAGGCCTATGCGGCCGGCACCGGCGATCTAAAGACAGCTAGGTACTTTTTTTGGTAGGAGTGTGTAAAAATGCATTACGCACGCCCCTGTTTTCACAGGGGGAGTGTGGGACTCCTGCAAACTGCAATTTACCCACTAAAAACACCTCCCCCCTCCCACATTCATACATTATTATTCTGTGGAATGTGTTGTATTTCACAGCATGCGCAGTTTGTCTGCTATGGCTGCCGGGCTGGCTGTCTGGGTCCGTCTGGTCGAGGTCTATGGCCGGTTGAGGAGTGTCTTGGCATCGTGCTGTCGTCTGTTTAGCTGAGCTTCAGTGTTTTCTCCATTTCTATGGGTCTTCTGGACTTGCGTCAAGCATGGCGACTGGGCGTGGCCTCCAGCTTTCATCGATTTCATATCGGTTGCAAATGTCTCTTATGTGTTGTTACCCGTAGGTATGTCTTAAGGCTGGCGTAGGACTCTTCGTAACGTCTTTGACTGCACGGCCTCCAGTCACTTCCTATTGGTCCTGATCGCCAGGACCCACCAGGCTTCAGAGGCATACATCATACACGACCGCACTATTAGGAGGAATAGAGTCAGCTTGGTCTTGCCGGGCAGAGGGCTACTCCTGGCTATCAGAGGCCACGTCAAACCAAGAATGCTGGTGGCTTCAGCGACTTTCCTGTTCACGTGATGATGAAAGCGCAGCCCCGAGTCCAGCGTTGTGCCCTGGTACTTTACGGTATTCTTCCAGGGGATGACCTTCCCATCCAGCTGTAGTTCAGGAGGGGCTCGTCGTGGCATTCTACGTCGTTTCTTAAAGCAGATAGCGTCACTTTTGTCTGCGTTTACCTTGATGCGCCACTTCTGGAGCCATGGTTCATCTGCCTCTGCATTACCCTTGCCGCTTGGGTTGGTTGTGCACTTCTGTAGTGAAGGAGGGCGTCATCATAACAGGGAGAGCGTCACTCCTTGGAGGGTCGGTGTGTCGTTGGTGTACTCTAGGTAGAGGACTGGGCCTAGGATGTTCCCCTGTGGCACACCAGCTCCAACAGGGCGGACCGATGACATCCTGCCCTCTACGCAAGTCTGGAAGGAACGGTTGGTCAGGTATGACCGCAACAGGTGGACAGCGGCTGACGGGAGGGGAGAGTCTTGCAGCTTGTAGAGGATTCCCTCATGCCATACTTTGTCAAATGCCTTGCTGACATCAAGCATGATAGCGATGGAGCATAAGTTCAGGTTGTGGTTGTTGACTAGGTTGTTAATCACTCGGACAAGTTGTTGAGTCGTAGAGTGGCCGCGACGGAAACCAAATTGCTCGGGCCTGATGTATCCCTCTAGAAGCGGTACAAACCGGGATAGGAACAGCCTCTCAAACATCTTGCTTATCACCGGCATTAGAGAGATGGGGTGGTAGTTCTGTGGGAATAGGTGGTCTTTCCCAGGCTTGGGGATGAGTATTACCATCGCTGATTCCCAGGAAGTCGGGAAGCGACTGAGTTTCAGTACGGTGTTGAAGAGCGCCAGTAGGCATATGACGATAATAGGTGGCACACACTGTAATGCCTTTAATCCTATTCCGTCCAGCAAGGTACCGTTAACGGCAATAGTCATATGGTGACCACTCGTGAAAAAGTATCACTGCAGTCGGTCAGGATTGAACCTACGCTTGATCTCGACTGAATTGCGAGACCAGTGCACGTTAATATCATAACAGAATTATATATATTCTCTCACATAGACCATGAATCATGGAGGGAAAGGAGAGCCCATTAGGGAGACTAAATGCTACCAAAGTTATATTGCATTAAATGTAGAGTGTAGTTGAAAATATGTATGGTAAGTCCAGAGAATACACAATAGGAAAGGAAAATTTTCATGGTGATACTATAGTAAACCATGAAACCTATAGTAACCTATAGGTTAACATATGAGAATATTAGATATGCAAGGTTATTTTTGAAATATCAAAGTTTATTCACTATACTATTTATTTAATTGCAAATTAATGGAACATTTTAAATTGTTAGAGCTTAGTTTCAAAGTTTGTTGTATCAAAATATGATTGATTAAATCTAACCAAACTCAAGCTCAGTCGGTCTTGTATATGCGTGATTATTATCAGAACAACATAGGGACCCTAAAGCCAGTGGTACAGCCTTTAAAAATGTTTTCAAATAGGAGGTGAGCCACTGTTTTACTACATTATATTAAATATCCCCCTGCAAAATATCAGCTGAAACGGTCACGTAAGAATTCCAATAATATTATTAGCTTTGGAATTTGAAAGGCCAATGCGGCAGAGCCACATAAATTTTTGCAACGGGATTTTTTCCTAATGAAGTCTAGGGTGTATTAGCTGTCTTCCTACCAAATAGCAGCTCTGTCAGTTCAGTTGGTCTCGACTGCAAAAATACTTTAATGTTTATAATATTGGTGGGATATATCATCTGGTGTGATACGTCAGGCATGGATTCTAGGATTCTAATTTGAATAAATTGTATACCATTATACTTATTTGATTAATTGAATTTAGCATCCGTACAGACTCCGGTGTTGGACCAGGTCAGTGTTTATTTGTAAAGAATGCACAAATAAAACAAAATAGTGTGGATTTAACACGCAAAAACCAAGATACAAAAAATAAATTATTGTTGCTTTAGCTGTCACAATCATAAGACCATCTATTGGCCAGATATACTCTTAATTCAAACGTGAATCTCTTTTTTTCATTCTTATGCCTAAAGGCGGTGCTTGAAAAGGTTTTGGGCCAGTATACCCAGGTTGGGCTCAAAAATTGTAAGATGGTGGCTCACAGAACACATATTTATTGTTTTCTTGTAACCATGATTTCTTTGGGTATTGGATATTCTATTTTGTACGACCATAATAGTCTCAAATATTTAAAGGCTTGGAACCGTAAGTAGGCCTAAGTAGTGTGCTTTTGCGGCTTTTGGCTCACTTGATTTATGGCTTCCGGTCACGTGACCGGAAGCGCTGAGTCATTAAATACGTCATCTGAGGCTGAGCCAGTGACGTAGGCGGTTTTGTGACGTAATGAGGGAAAGTTCAAAGTTCAAGGTCACGGTGAAGTTTTTAAAAAAGAATCTACCTCGCACTCGTAAAATCCGATTGTGATTTGATAGTTAATCGATAAGAAATATCGAATGAAAACCATCGAATGAAACAATCGAATGATAGGAGTGCGAGGTAGTACTATTACAAATATTACTTTATTCTATTTACAATAATTCATATTACAAATATTACTTTATTTTATTTACAATAATTCATATTACAAATATTACTTTATTTTATTTACAATAATTCATGTTTACAATAGTTCCCCGTTGTTCGTTGTCATCGATGTTGTTGATCCGGACGAGTTGCGACCATCACTTCGCTTTCTGATGAAAGACGGTAGATATTTCGATTCCTGCGCAGAGTCCATGTTGTTTTTTGATGCGTAAAGTTCCAAAGATAAATCGTAACCGGACGCAATGAGAAGTCTTAACTCTTCATTAAAAACCTCGAGGTCTTGGAAAGTCGCCAGATGAATAGAGTCATAATGAATACACCTAATTTTGATGGACATTTCAACAGAGAGCTAGATGTACACTGATCAAGAGCCGGAGGTGTACTGACTATTCGCTAGCTAGCGTTTTGGTATCAAACAAAATGGTGGGGGTAAAAGTGTGGTGGGGCGGAGCAGATGGCGGACGGCAGATGGCAGTTGGCAGCTGGTTCGAGGCAGATGGTTGCTACTACATTCGCCGCCACAGTAATGCAATCCGTCGGCGTAATTCTTGTAATTTATCTTGTCGGTTCATTTGATACGTTTTACATCTACATATGCAATAGCTGAAACACCTGCACTTACGACAAGCTTTCCCGTCAACTTGATCGCCTGGTATTTTAAAACATTGTAACTCGCAACAATATGTATTCAAATTGTTATCGAATGATAAATTGTTCATCGGTGGCACCGACATGTTAGCTGCAGCGTGTGTTAGACAAGACTGAGACTAACTTCACTGCTCCCCTCTCTTTTATACCTCTTCATAAGTTAACCCTGAATAAAAGTTCAAGGTCATCCGTTTGAATTTTTAAAAAAAGCAACACAGCAGTATATAAAATAATATACTGCTGTGTTGCTGTTTTTCTTTTTTTTCTTTTCTTTATTAAACAAACATCTTACAATACAATAAGCTTAAGTCTAACATTAATGACTAGAAATACAAACAGAGAAATACAAACAGAGACATTATGTACAAGGATGCGTGATGTGCAGAGTGAGTTCCGTCGAGTTGTTGCGGCTTACACCGTGTGATACCAAATACAACGTCCCCGGTTGAATATCTCGCAAATCTTCATTTTGTAGTAGTTGAACAAATCGTTTTGGAAGAAATACTTGAAACTTCGGCTCATCTCCTGGAGTGAAAGGTCCTTCGCTCAATGAAACTAGAATTGCTTCTCCATGTGTGGTTTCCACTTTCTTGATGTTATGAATAATGTAGTGTTTTTGTTCTTTTAGTTCTGAACACTTTTTAGTTAGCAGAAGGTCGGATTTTGAATGAGTGTTGAATTGATCAACCAGTGTTTGTAGAAACTGTTGTGATGCCATCTTTGTCAGCAGTAGTTGTGGTGTCTTCTGTGATGTTGCCTCTTCGGAGTCTCGAATAATACTCGTGCTGGGGCGGTGTTGTCTCCTCGTATTTATAGGCCCCGCTACCCCCACCACATTCCTGCGTTTGTTTCAAGTAAGCAGCCAAACGATATGCGTTGTACAATGCACAGTTTGTTTGACCGTGTTTAAGATCTTTTGCAGCGACACAAATATTTCCGAGATTAATGTTAAAATCCTTACTGATAGTTATATCGAAAACATAACCGTGCGTGTACTTTTGTATCCAATTCTTTTTTTCTAATCCTTTTGTGTATATATGCGAATATTGTTTGCAAAAGTTAAACATAATACTGTGCAGATTACTGTAGCTTATAAAACCTTCATACCAGTGTATGTGATGAAAGTAGTTTGTTATCCATTTGTTTGTAATTTTTGCTTTGGCGTTAAGTTTGTTAAAAGAAAAAGGAGCTTCAAACGTAAATGGGTAGGCTACAAATGTAAGCAAGTCTAAAATTACTAATTCCTTGATAATAAACCTATCATCATTATTTCGAAATGCTTGAAATTCTATTACACAAGGCTTTACACTCACTTCTTCATCCCCTCCGCTCATCATGGCACCTAACGATCAACTAAACTGTTTTCCACACCACGGTAGGTTAAATACCAGGCCGTACAGTTGCAGGCGCGTTGGTGTATATTTAACGTGGGCACCGTCCCCAATAGGCCTACCCCACGTGTGTTCTTCTTTACTAAGTCAAACTTTAGTCTTTTTTAACTTCTTCTTCTTGTGTTTCGTTTTCTTCTTCTTCTTCTGGTTTCTTTGTTTCTCCTTCCTGTGTTGTTTCTTCTGTAGCTTCTGTAGCGATTTCTACAAGTGGTTCAAAATCCTTTAACTTTCTCCACATGCAAACTTCATGAGGTATTCTATTAAAAATAGATGTATCCACAGGTCCGTACACGATGGTGCTATAAGGTTGTTTTTCCAAAGTATCGACCAAATATTCTTTAATAATAGCGCTTGCAAATACCAACTGTCTCATGTACCTTGTAATAGGTTCTGTTGCATAGTTTAAAACGTAGAATTCTTCACGTGATAGTAGAATCTTATTTTCATGTTGAGTCAAGTCTCTAATTCGCACTTGTAGTTGTCCGCGATGTTTAACAATATCGATTTCATTGTCACAATCCAAAAGTCGAATATGTGTTTTCCTTCCACACAAACTGTTAGTTAAATAACATTCTATTAAATGTACATGTTTCAAAAATGACTCCCAAGCATTTTGCGAAAATAAAACCTTTTTTGTTCCATGGTGTAGTATTACTGTAGGGGAATAATCCAATGATTTCATCAATCCAACTGATACACTTTTACTGATGCATGCTGAGATGGGGTAAAAGATTCGCAAAAAAACTTCAGTTAAAATGTGAGGAGGAATATTTTCTTCAACTTTCTTCTTCCTCTTTGGTACTACCTTTGATGGGTCTGCATTACTTTCCTCCTCTCTATCTCTTTTACCAAACTTTGAAAATGCAGTTATTTCCTTGATGATTTCTGCTTCACTAGTATTATCACGTTCCAATAACGGTGCTACCTCTGCATCACCTTGTACAACAGATGGAGAACTCATTTTGTAGAAGATGTTACCCATGCGACGATAGACGATCAACTGAAGACCTGCATTGTTGCTCCGCTATTTATAGGTTAGCGACTGTAGCGGTGCCGGTGGTGGTACAACGTTTTACAATACTGTCTTTACAATACCGGTCAACGGTGTGTATGTAACAATTTTATCGTGCAAAATTAAACAATACGCAGATGTATTTGCAGGTACGTTTTCTTGAAATTCCATTTCTATTTTTATATCAACACTAGACGATTTTACAGATTCATTTTGTTTGGAGCAATCAATTACAACAATCGGAGCTTTCGATTCAAACTGTACGGGAGATAGTAGAGGTGTATTTGTTTTGCCGTAATATGAATTTTGGAACCTAGCGTACATATCGTATAAAACACTGTACCTTTTTTTATCAAAAGAAATATTAAAGTTGTCGTAGGGAAAGAATTGTGAATTCAGGAACACTTTACAGTTAGTTAATTTACAATGGTCAAATTCACCAGCATTTTCAGTTAATATACCTTTTTTCTTCGTTTGTAATCAAAATATTACATATCTCGCTTTTTCCAAATGAGTAGAAGTTTTTACAGTCCATGTATGCCGTTGTGTTGTAGGTAAAACGGGGTATTCATGAAACTCCCAGCTTCTGAATGGCATTACAATGTCTCGATCTGATTTTAACTTTCTTAATAATGTAATCCTGTGTTCATCATTTAGTCGCACATGTGGTACTCTCCAAACAATCTTGTCTAATGTTAATTTCCAGTCTAAATTGGCATCAGTTGTTCCAGCAGCTGCTTTAATAATATCATTATCGTTTGATGATCTTAATAAAACTAGTTCTTGTTTTACATTTATTATTATTCTTCTGTAGTCTTCAGCAAATCCTAGGAGTAATCTTAAAGGTACGTAGAAATCAAAGTTTCCCGAAGAGTCAGGAGCGATTGTACTTTTGTCTGGTGCAACCCATCCTGCAACAGCTAACAGATTCTTCTCATTTGGTGTTAAAGACGCTAATCCTTTCAATGTACTGGAAATTCCAACCTTTTTTGTTGAATCGACTGTAACTCCTGAAATTTCATATCTAATCTCGTCAAATAAAAATGCCATAGGATTATTTATGAACGGAACAGTGGTTCCAGCAGTACCATCACTTTTTGTTACTTTTCCTTCAATATATAAATAACTTTCGCATGGAAGAGTATAAATGTCTTGTTGTTGTATAGGAATCCTAATTTCATCGTTATTGTTTAATTTGGACGAAGCGTAAGGGTTGTGCGTGTGATATTCCTTTTCCCATAAGGTCTCGTCGAATGTTGGACCCTGCGCTATATCCAGTATATCCATTGTTAATGACCCTTAATCCAATTTCTTCTAGAAAACGAATGTTGTCACTTGTTAAACCTTCTACAGCTGATGAGCTACTGACCTCTTTGCTGGTTGGCTCTCTCTTTTTAAATGATAACCCCATTGTCTAAGCGGATGATTTTATATGTATTCTTACAGTAATAGCTTCTCCTCTAAAGTCAATAAGGTTTCCGTCTTGATCCACTATGTTCAGAACGATGTCTGAAATGAAACTGGTGTTTAACGGTAGGTACACAAGGTTTTGAGGCTTTTCTACTATCTTGAAACCCGGTGCAACTGATGGGTAGAATGTGTGTAATATATGACGATTTTCTCCATCTCTGTAGGATCCTTGTATAATGTTACATGTAATGTCTATGCTATTAACTTTGATGATCGTCACAGTTTTATTCCCAGAATGAGTTTTATTAGGTTCTAATACTTTTGTTTCCTTAGAAAACCCCAATAAACTACCAATTGAATGTTCTTGACTAAAATCAATATAATACTTAGACGTAATTTCGGCTTTCATTGTATTGTTATTGCCTTTTATCGTTATATTTTCTTTTCCCATATGTTTTTGTATAACTTCATTTATATTATCAATTTCATAAGCTCCTGTTGGTAAACTGAATTCTTCCAAAGCTGAATACTTTCCTTTATCATCTTTTGTCTTGTAATAATGTATTTTGTTATTAATTCCTTCACTAACGTTTGGAATAGAGTTATATGTTGTTAAATCCAATAATGCGGCTTCCCATAGTCTTCCTTTTTGCAAACGTAGCGCTGGAAACAGAATACTGCGCAAAGTACATGAGTTACCGGTTAATGACACTGTATACGAAGACATCTTAAAGTTGACTAACACTTTTAGCTAAAAAGTCTAAACATAAATGACCGCAAATGGATGTATCATCAGGTTGTTTTCTTGTATGATTGTAAAAAACATTTTCTGCCGCACGAAAGTATTGTTGAAGTTCTTTCGGTGGTGGAAGGTCTCCAAAACTGTCGAAATAATAAATGGTTTTACCAAGTTTCTTGTAACAAACCCAATGAGTGCCTAATCCTTCACTATTATCCAAATTTACAATACCAGTCTCATTTTTCCACATTTTAACCGGTAATTCATCTTTCATAAATACTCCTCTAAAAAATGGGATTTTCAAACAAGAAGCATATGTAATCAGTTCTTCGTTGGTTAATTCTTTGTTTTTAATTATTAATTGCTCTTTCTTATTTAATACACACGATACGGTCTTAGGTATAATCCTCCTCCCTTTTTTATCATTGACCATATTGTTGGTTTCTTTTTAGCTTTACCACTGGTAGATCGACGTTTTCTTTTGATATTACCTCCTTGTTTCTTAGCGGGTTTTTTCCCACGCCTTCTTCTCTTTCCTCCTCCAAACGTAGTTTTTGCTTTCATTGCTGCTGTTACTGCTAAAGACGCTGCTTTTTCACCAATACTCGCGTCACTAGATTTTACTCTTTGCCAGGCTTTCTCAGCAAGTGCTCTATCTGCTATTGATCTATTTTTAGTATCACTAAATTTGGAATACGCTATATCGTGCTGTTTACAAGCCTGATTGAGCTTATTTATTCCAGGATCTCCTCTAGCAAGACGTTTCTCTAATTTGGTTCCAGGACCACAATATTGATATCCTCCAGGTAAATGTAATTCCACAGGTAATAAATCAATCGCCTTGTTAACTATAGCTCCAACCGGTTTACTCAATAGAGAAAATGCTGTTGATGCTATTCCCCTTCCTCTCTGTAATCTCTCTCGATTATGACTGATGCGTTTAACCCTCGACATGACTATTTATAGCAAAACTTACAATCAGTAGGTGCACTCTATAAATGTTTGACAATGAATGTAATATCAGTTTTGGTTTCTTGTATTATATACTGTTTAAAATCAATTTATTATATAGAAATGGATTTATTAATTAAATGTAGACATATTAAACAAAAGTAGTACAAATAGAAATAAGGTGTAATTGAAGATGTTCCAGATGTTTCTCCGCTGGTGAAGGTATCGTTGTCTTCGGTAAAATGAATAAACTTTAAATAGATGTCATGTTCCCTTAGAAACTTGCCACTTAATCGTTGGTAATTGAATAACACATCCCAGTCTAGTTTATCTTTAAAATTGTCAATGTAATTCTCAGAGAGATTTTGATATTTACTTATTACTTCCCAACAGTTATTAAAATTTGATGTCATCTCTACGAGGAAGTCTTCTGAAAACTGTTGTCTTTGTAAAATATGGATCCAGTTAACTCTGTGAAAATAAATTCTTAACATAGTCATTGTAAAGAGGTATTGTATGGAAAGTTGTTCCCAATCCATATATCTATCAAACCGTTGAACAAAACCATCTGTCAACACTCCTTGGGGAAATCTCGGCTCTTGAGATATTAAACTCCACGCAGTAATATTGGATTCCATCATCCTCTCTGTATCGTCTCTCAAATATGACTGATGCTTTATCCCTTATCATGGGGTATTTTAAATTCTTTTTTCTCTTATGTAATCTTCATCGTTTTCTGTTGGTTCATTAATCACATTCACTTTATCCCCCTTTCCTAATGTCTTGACTTTAGAAGGCTCAGACGGTTTATCTCGTTGATTAGGTTTCTCTGGATTGTGAATATTTTTCCAGTCTAAATAATTGTGACTGTCAACATCTGAAGCTGCATCTCTTCCTGAAGCCCGATGGATATAATGGAATAGAGCTGCACCAAACCTTTCCAAATGTTTTTCATATTCCGTAGTCCATTTATTGTGTACAATATCAAACATTTTCTTATTTACAGCGTCTCCATCCTGCTCACAATCACCTACATTTGATAATTTTAATTTTTTTACATCATAGCTTGTGTCAGTTTCATTCCTTTTGTAAATCGTTAACAATTTTAGAGTAGCGAAATTTACTGCTTCACCATCATAAACGGGATGTTGTATATTGCTTAACCTTTTACCGGAAAACCCCCAATGATCTTCGTGTACAGTTGGGGTTCTTTTATCCATGTATTTTACCGTAACCGCATCAGAAGACAAAAGCGGATCACCAACATTTTGAATTACTTTTCCTTCAAAATTATAGTTGCCATCAGGTGTTAACGGAAACCCAGCTCTTTTTTCACTATATCCAGATTTTACTCCAATCTCGGAATACCGTCCAAACTTGTCCACACTCATGATGTAACTGAATCGCTATCGTTTAGGTTCTTATTATATATATATATATATATATATATATATACGCCTACTGAACAATTATTCCTTGTTTTCGCAGTTCATCAACCAAAGCTACCCATTCGTTTTCTAAACCAGTGTGCCCGGCTTCCATAGCTTCATGTAATAACCTCATTCGATCAACTAACTTATTTATATCGTTGTAATATATTATATTAGTTTTATACAAGTTTTTCAATAATCCCCTTCCAGATGTGGTAGGATCAGTTGTTTTTCTCTTTTTATGCAAAACATTTAATTCAGCAGAAGATAAAGCTCTTCTTTTAATTTGAGCTTTTTTTGATTTTGAGGGGAAAAGGATAGATATAATACTTGTATATTTTATTGACCGATTTCTATGAATAGGTAGGTCTTTGGAATACTTTTTTCTATGTGCATTTGTATACTCTAATATATGTTTAAACAATTGTAAATCCCTTTTAGTATATTTACCAGGATTATTTTTAAAGATAAGTTCAAACAAACCTTTTGTACCTTTATATTTCTTATCTCCAATAACTATATCATCATTTTCGTTTATATCTAACTTGCTATCTCCAATCATTAATCCTTTATCCTCTATTCTAGCTCCATAGGTATGATAATTTCGATTAGCATGTGCGGCGTGTAACATTTTTAACGTATATGTTCTTCCAAGTGTTCCTTTAAACATAATATCCGTGCCTAATTTGCTTAAGTTGGATGGGTTAATATCCTCTTCTTCTGCTCTTGTATCTTCTACACTTGTATCTTCTGTACTTGTATCTTCTGCAATGTCCTTTTCCTTTAAATCCTCTATATCTCCGCTTTCTTCATACTCGTCGCTTTCTTCAGATGTTTGTAACTGGCCAAAACTTTCATCATTCTGAAATTCTTCTTCATATTTGGAAATTGGTAGCATTTTGTCTCCTTCGAAGCGAATTGAAGGTTTTTCCATATTTTGTGCTAATCGCTTTAAAGGTTCAGTAACAGGTTTGAATGTTGTTTCTAAAAATTGCTCTCTTTCATTTATACCTGATTTTAAAGCTCGGTTTTTTTGTCTAATAGAATCACTAAGTGATTTTATTTCCTTTAATAGCTTTTCCTGGTTAACCATCTTCACACCTTGACGACTTGTACAGTAATACCGCTAATCAGTGTATTAAAACGAATTTATCAAAACCTATTCTATAACGACCATCTTTTATAGCATGATCTTTCATAATAACCAAAAATCCATACTTTTCCGCCCATGCTTTTCCGCAAAGCTCTTTAAACTTTTCAAATGGCATATCCGCATTCACATGATCGTTATATATATGTTTTAGGTTAGTATCATCTTGTTTGAATACAATTAGAATATTTGCATTATCTCTGATAAGTTGTTTTGGGATTTTGCTATAAGTTTGTCCTATATATATGCTGTCAATGTTATTATGTCTTCCCATGGCAAAGTAGTTTCTAATAGTATCCTGATTTTCACAAGATACATCGTCAAATATAAATACAGAATACGGTTTCGCTTCGTTTGGTTGCATAATGCTATCACTAGCGTTAAATTTGTAAAAATTAACATCAGACACATCAGATAGGATTTTATCCAGCAATTGATACTTTGGTTGATGTAGAGACTTTGAAAAAATATATAGGTTATTAAACCTTAATCCCTGCGGATTAGTGATCAAATTAAAGACAACATTGGTCTTTCCACAGTTTGAGGGACCACTTACTATACATCGAACAGTGTTTGGAAGTAAACTACCGTGTTTACCATTGTTGATTTTAACGTTATCCACAGTTAAATCATCTATGTTATTAATATTGAATCGATCTTTATGGTGAATAATCTCCATCCTGCTCAAAGGTTAACGATGAAATGAGTTGCTTGCATTAAACCAAGTCCTTTATAAGTATCCATGAATCCTCAGTTTTGTTAAATCCCAACCACCGCACTTTAACGGCGTCCTTTTTTCTTTGTAACACTTTTTCAACAAGATATACATCACCTACTGTTGATTTTAACATTTCATGTCCATAAAATGCACCTTGCAACAAATTTCCTTTGTTATCTTTTAAAATATACGTCTCAGGTACAGTCGGTTGCACTTTATACACTGTAAAAACTTCATTCGTCCAATTGGGAAGGTATTTCTTGGTAAACACTCCCTTATATTTACTAATCCGTACTTTATCACTTACATTAAATTTTCTTGGCTGCATTTTTTCTACTTTAGGCTTTGTATTTTTCTTTATGCGTTTTAATACATCTTTTGCATTTCTTCTATTTACTTTGTTAGGTTTCATACCAATAGTTCGATGAAACCTGTTGTTATAATCATTTATTAATTGTGGTAAGACATCATACCATACGTAAGAACCTCTTTTTGAAAATTGTTTATACAGTGCTCCTTTTAAGGTTCTATTGAATCTTTCTACAATAGCTGCTTTTTTCTCTGAATTTGTAGAATAATGATTTATTTTATATTTATTCATTAACTGTGCAAAGTTTGTATTAAAGTATTCTGTTCCATCATCAGTTTGTAAATGTTTAATTTTGTTTTTATCTCTTTTTATGGCTATTTCCATCGCTTCTGTTACGCTTTTACCAGTTTTGTCCTTTAGAGGCAAAGCGTCTGCAACTTTTGTAAAACAATTAATAATTGTGAGTATATATTTAAATCCTTTGTTTATTCTGCTATGCGGTCGCATTTCAATTAAATCCGCTTCATATAGATCATTTATCCCTTTTATAACAGTATTTCTTCTTGGAAACTTTATTCTTGCTGGTTTGTGTAGTTCATTAATAATCTTCTCCTTCAGGTCTGACATGATGGTTTCACGAAGGCAGCTGATATGGTATTAAATATTCTTTTGTATAAATCTGCTTATATATATACATATAGTTCAAGGTCATTCAAAACTTGTGTAAAAAAAGGGGAAACACAGCTTAACATTGCTGTGTTTCCCCTTTTTTTACGGAAAGTAAAAAGGATAGAGGATCTAGGACGATGAAAGGGTTATTAGTCAATAGGGTTGAGGGAATAGTGACCGAATGGTAAAGTGTGGATGTTGTCTGGAAGGGTTTGTCTTTTGTCGTCATTACAGGATAGCGCCTTTTTAACTTCAGTCACGCTGTACAGCTGATGGTTAAAACTTCTGATGGTGTTGAATTTAGCTGTAATGATGTTATCCTCAAATAAGCATTGCTTGTAGTGTTCAAAATGCACTTTCTTCTTCAAATATAAACTCTTTACACCTTTAGCTTTCTTAATATAGCTATTGTTCTTTTCTTCTTCTTCTTTTTCATTATAGAGTTTCAAAGAATATAGTTTAGACATCAGTGCAACAATCTCTTCAA
Source organism: Allygus modestus (assembly GCA_963675035.1). NCBI lineage: Eukaryota > Metazoa > Arthropoda > Insecta > Hemiptera > Cicadellidae > Allygus > Allygus modestus. The sequence continues at coordinate 141,293,498 of OY776112.1, read as the reverse complement.
GTAGAACACCATTAGCCTCATCCTTGAATTTGCCTAGTACTTTTTTGTTTCTACCATTGTCGTAGTTTGGATGATCTTTTGGATAATCGGAGAAATCAAAGTCGTTCTTGTAAATAAATGTACGTAAGTCTTTATACATGTCCAATGTTACTATGCGATATATGAAAGCGTCAGTGTCCATATATGTAATAGATATATTTTCTCTTCCGTAGAACGCCACCATTTTGTTGTAGTGAAAGTCGTACATGTGTGTTTTTGAGATGTCCAAGATTGACATGCCTATATACAAAGGACGATCCATCTTCACACTCGTCTTCTTCATGGACACTGCTACAAGTTTTTCATTAATAATTATAGATGTTCCAAAATTTGGCTGCTGTACTAGTTTCTGTAATTTTTTTGCGTCGGTAACAAGTTTAACATTTTTATGTCTTCTTTTGTTTTCCAATGTTTTTCCAAATATCGCATTATTCATTAATTTAAAGAAATCTTTTTGAAAGTCTGATGTAGCTGCTGCTCTTCTGATGGTATTTGAATCAATGTAGGGTTTCAACCAGCATGATTGAGAAAATTCCAAAACTCTATTAATTTTTGTTAGACGTAGTCCTAATTCGATAGCTTGTTGAACCACCCAAAAGTGAGCCACGTAGCGTTGTTTATTATTTAATGTCATCATTAATTTGGGGTGTTTTCCAATTGGTGAAATTTCTGTTTTAGCAAGAAGTGGAAGGTCATAATGAAGATCATGTAAATTTTCTGGGTATTCAAAATCGCAATCCAAAATATATCCAGTGTCACCATGTTTCGGAATTTGTAAAATATCGCCAATAGAGTCGGGATTAATCCATTTAAAGTTATCAAAAGGAAGTGGGTTTGACATTGCCCATCCGTACAGGTTATTTGCATCGAAATATCCTAAATAGGTTGACGGTTTGGTTTCATCGTAATCGAGAAGGTATTTGTTGTTGGCTTTGACATGTCTGGTAACACTTTGGGTCAATCCGCCTCTTACTCCAGCTTCAACCATTAAAACCATGTCAATGTCTGTTAAAAGTTGGAGTTTGCATTTTGTTTCTTTTAACATGGCTTGCCAAGCTAATCCTGGTGAAGTATACGAATGTAGAGGGTCCAAACCGTATGCAGCAAAACAGGTTCTTCGGAATTCTTCCATAACATCGCAGAGAAGAGTCACGTCAAGTTTTACATAAAAGTCTGAGTATTCTCCTAAAGTCTTCATATCCAACTCGTTCCATACTCGACATGCGTGTTGATAGTCTTCAAGTGAAATCTCCGAATCATTAAGTTTGTTGTTAAATTGTTCTGGTGGAGGAAGTGATGTTTCATTAAATCTATGAAGTCCATCAATGTAATCGTAGGGGAAGACTCCTTTTCGAAGAATCAGATCCATTTTACTACTGGCTACAATTTTGCTTGTTTCTATCAGATCTTCTCTTTTTAAATTCTCAGTTAATTTCATTAGGCTAGAAGGCATAAATCGAAACGAATCAATAAACCTAAGTTTTATTTTGCCAACCTTTTTAGAGAAACTTATAAATTTTTCCATTGTTGTTGCCAAAACATCTATCGCCCCATCATCTCTTCCCAATTCGGGAATTATAAAGTGAGAGTCATATCCACTAAGGTTATGTAGAACAACGGGTATAAAAGATGGAAGTTTGTAATTTAAGTTGCAAGCGTTACAGGCTGCACCTCTGTAGGCTCCTGTAAGATGGTCGTGATCACGCACTTTAACGTTATCTGGTGTAAATAGGTTATTACACAAATAGCATGTTGTTGTCAAATTGTGATGTTGAAGTTGGTGTTCTTCCATAGGTTGCATCGGTATTTTAAATTTGTAGAGTTCTTCCACCTTAGAGGCAATGTAATACAAATCATCTACAAAGTGTTTCGCTGCTTGTTCACCGCGATAAATCTTCGGAGCAGATGTTAGTCCAAATTCTTGAAGATGTTCTTCAGACAGCGTGGATTTTGTTAGTATACAGTAACTGTTTGGTGCGTGTTTTTGATATTTGCTTCTTTTTGTGATATCCTCTTCTTGTTGTTCAATTGGAAGTAAAGACGCCTCAAAATCAGCATACACAACAAAAGGTAAACGGTATTGTTGGATTACTTTGTCGAATTTTATCTGGGCTCTGCTAGGATGTGGCAATTTAATTCTTACTTCATAGTTTTCATTACATAGCCGTTGGTGTTCTACTAGCCAATCTGACCCTCCCCTTCTTAGTTCTTTGTTCACGTGACAAAAACATCTTTTGCAAATTGTCATCTTTCTTTTATGCTTAGATAATTGTTTAGAAACAAGACTTTCAAATTTTTTGATATACACAAAGTGTGAAATATCGCCTTTAGTAATCAATAACAAATCTGTATGATCTCTGCGCTCATTCGATGTTATACGCAAGGGGTACACATTGTTTGATGAATCCAATCCAAATAGGTTGACAGAAGCTGAAGGATTTTGTTTTTCAAATTTTGAAATGTCTGTTATAGCAACAGGGTAAGTCATCCCTTGAAAATTATATCTATGTTGTACTTCTTCATATTTGTGGCTTGGTCTTATCGGATTGTCTGTTACATATTTGACCAACATGGCATATTTAAAACATTCAGTATCTTTATTTTGTACGTTGACGCAGGATAAGGTATTTCTAATCTTTGTTGGTAGAGGGATGTAGCTACTTCCTCGAATTCCATAACCGTGTTTGTGTACTCTTAAGTCTAGCCCTGTGATGCTTAACAAACTCCATCCAGAGCCTCTTCCTTCATGTTCTTGTATTTTTGTCATTAGCTCTTCAAAACATTCAGATACTATTGAATCAATATCTGACGAAAACATAATAGTTCGGTTTTTTGTTAAAAACCCTCTCGGTGAAGTTTCATTTTGAATGTTTGTAAATAAAGCATCCATTAATAGTCCAAATTTGATAAAATTTAATCTTTTTAATTCATTTTGCAAAGTGCTGCTTACCAATCCTTTTGCGTTATTTAAAAATTCTTCGAGTTGTAATTTTGCATTATCAATTTTGAAGTGGGTTACTACATTACCCGGAAGTGCTCGGGCATGTAGTTCTACATTTACTGATGGTCCAGGCGCATAATGAATGACACTTGGTCTTGAAACTTCATTTTCTTCTTTTTCTTCATTTTCTTCTTTTTCTTCGTTGTGTTCTTCTACATTTTGTTCTTCTTGATGTTTTGCTAATTGTTGGTCGATTGAATCTAATTCTTCTTCATTTGGTTCTTCTTCTTCTGTATTTGTATTGGTGTTATGTTTCAATTCTTTATGAATGGTTAAAAGCCATTCATCTCTGAAAGAAGCTTTACAAATATTGCAGTGATTCATAATGTAGGTGTGCTCTCCACAAGGGTCAACGCAATAATAAAAAAGACTGCAAATGCACCTCTATTTATACCCCCTAGAAGAAGTGGTGGGGGTAAGTATTAGGTTAGGTTTACTATATTTTACATTTTCTGTTTACTATTGTAGTTGGAGGCTACAAAATTTTGTATTTTAGGTCAAGGTCATTGGACATATTTGCCAAAACGGGGAATAGAGCAGTAAATGATTTCATTTTAAACCATAAATTGATCTATTCCCCGCTCTGTATTTAACAAGGACAATTTTCTTCAACAGGAACATTTGATAGATTTTTAAACTAGGATGTGAAGTCGGATTGTACACATTGCATCTCGATCAACTAAAAATTTCATAAAATAATAGGGATCTTCAGTTGTAGATTCATCTTTAACATATTCAATAGTCAACAGTGCCGAACGAACATCTTGTGGAATTACGTCGACTTTTATGAGTGGCCTTTCGAGTTCAAACCGTTTTGTCATTGATGTAAGTTTTATCACATCATCAATATCGATAAGGGGAAAGCTGTAACAAACGGAGTTTCCTGGTGGGTTCATCATGCCGTTATGCTAAATATACACTGTTGCATCGTCATTAAATAGACGTTCCCCCACCATTAAATGTATAAGTTACCCCCACTTTTTCAGTCATGTAAATGGTTCAAGGTCATACAACAATATTACCAAAACGGGGAATAGAGAATAAGTGATTCTCATTATAACCACAAACTGATCTATTCCCCGCTTTGTATTTAAAGTAAACTATTTGAAGACAACAAAAACTTATTCAGATTCTTCCGATGATGATGATGATGATGAGCTCATATCACTAAATAAGCGACGACAAACACTAAGATTCCCTGTGACTGGATCTAGAACTACGTCATCAATATTAATACTGCTTGGAGGGGTTCCACTATCAACAAGGTCCATTTCCTCCAAACAAAGCAACTGATGATGAAATTCTGGTTCATTATCATCGTCGTTGTCGTCGTCAGTCAACAGCTCCATCTCTCCAAGATATGGTTCACTGCTAGCAAACTCACTCAGTAGTTCAAGATCACTAAACAGTTCATCTTCCATCTCTGAATCGTCTTCGTCTTCATCTTCGTTTATATTTACTGGAATATTTTGAATTATTCCCAGTATAGTCTTCTTAGAAGGGAAAATGTTATCTCTGGGCGACATGATTCCAAGTAGCAGACTGATTTTACAACTAATACAAAACCACCTTTTATACCCCGATTCCGGTAATGGTGGGGGTAAGTGTTGAAAGTACAAGTGGTAGGGAAGAGGTATTATTGTAACACAAATGATTAAGTCCTGTAAGTGGGTCAAGGTTACCTTAACCTATTACCAGAACGGGGAATAGAGCAGTAAGTGATTCTCACTTTGACCACAAACTGATCTATTCCCCGTTCTGTCTTCTGCTGTTCAGTATTTCCAAAGACTCTTAGTTAGTTGAAGAAAATTGGTCAATTTCCATTGCTAGCAATTCTTCAGGCAGTTGAAATGATGTATTTTGTGATAACATTTCCAACATATCAATATATTTTATGGCGTGTTTTATAGTAGAAAGTTTTGAAGCGTTTGGTTCAAGAAAAGGTAATTTTGTTCGTAATAAATTATAGGCTTCATTCAATATTGCAATCCTTTTTCTCTCTCTAGCACACCTTCTTTTCTCTATATCATTCTCCTCCTTTCCTTTAACATCTAAGTTAGATGATCCTCCTGGGCTATCCATAGCTGAACAATAACTATACTCCGAAGCCGACTGCCTTATATATGTTTACCACCACTCTTTTACAATGAATATAGCTGGTTCAATGTCTTGTTCGGGAAAAAGTCGCTAACCTAACGTGTAGTGTAATAAAGACACAAAACAAACCCCTCTTGTAATAATCGATAAATTTCTCTCTTCAAAGGAATTGGTTCCACATCTATTTTTACCTCTTCAGTTTTACGAATACCCAATCCTTTGACCTTAACATCATGATACTCCATAAGCAGTTGGTATACACGCTGGGTAAAGATATCCGCTTTAGTAGTAGAGTTAATATAGTGGAGGTATACCATGGTAGATGCTCTATTGATGCAGTTCACAACCAAAGTGATTATTGACTCTGCAACATCGCGCTTTAATACCCATCATGTAAGTGGGTCAAGGCTGTCTGATTATATTACCAAAACGGGGAATAGAGCAGTAAGTGATTCTCACTATAACCACAAACTGATATATTCCCCGCCTGTGATCACCCCTTCTACCACATCTTCTAACTGGGTCAAGGTCGTTTCTGACCAAAATGGGGGGTGGGGTGTGAGATTTGACAGAATCTCACACCCCGGAAACCTAAAGGGAAGTAGATATAATTTACAGTAAAGTCTGGCTAAAGTTCAAGTCACAATGAAGAGTTATTATTTTACAAATATAAAGTCACACAAATATGTAAATTGTACAAATCTAAAATAAAGGAGTCGGTGAGGAGCCTTAGGACCCCTCTCACCGAGGTCTAGCGAAAACCGGGGAAATGCGAAACCCCATCCGGTATGCAAAGAAGGTGCAGTGATCGGTTTGCGGGCCGTAAACACTGCAAAGCAAGAGCCGGTTTGCTGGCCGTACTCTTAAAAGCTAAGGAGAGCCGGTTTTCTTGCCGTACTCGCAAGGAAAGGAGATGGAGTTAAAGGGTATCTTACATATTTGTATGATGAATAATTAATTTCAATTAACAAGAGTTATAAATGTAAATTGTACTAATCTAAAATAAAGGAGTCAGTGAGGAGCCTTAGGACCCCTCTCACTGAGGTTTAGCGAAAACCGGGGAAATGCGAAACCCCATCCGGTATGCAAAGAAGGTGCAGTGATCGGTTTGCGGGCCGTAAACACTGCAAAGCAAGAGCCGGTTTGCTGGCCGTACTCTTAAAAGCTAAGGAGAGCCGGTTTTCTTGCCGTACTCGCAAGGAAAGGAGATGGAGTTGATGGGTGTCATTAATATGTGTGTGTGTGTGTGTGTGTGTGTGTGTGTGTGTGTGTGTGTAAGATGTTAATAAATTTAAAAAAAATGTATAAATAACCTAGCCAAACTTTAAAGTAATTTAAAGAAAGGAGTTAGTACTATCTACAATACAAAATAAGAAAACAAGCAAGCAAAGTTCAACCAAACATACAACATGCAACATGCAAAAGTATAAGGGATTAATAAAAAGTGTGCGCATACTTAGTATTAACCCCTTATTTCTCCAGTTGTTCTTATAAAAAGAACAACTAGACAGTTGCACTGAACAGTGGAGATGGTACCATGTTAACACTCCACTGTACAGCAAGCAACTGATGTCAGTTACTGCATGGTTCGCTTATATAGGAGACGCGAAATTACCTCGGCTGAGTTTGATGAGGTTTTAATTTCGCTTTTATCAGCATACTACAATACAGTTAAGAAAAGCAAAGACATGCGGAAGATTTTAAATACAAAAGCTGAAAGCAAAAGCAACGACCCTAGCATGCAAGAAACTAACTACTATAGCCGGACTAATAAAGCAGCAATATAACATGCAGGAAAAGACAGAGTGAAAGAGAAGGAAAAGAGAGAGAAAGAGAACCCAGGTAGCGAGATCTTACGAGGGGGGCGCCCTCCCCCCGCATTACCCCGCTACTGCAATTGTCCTCGCACTTTAATACGCAGGTCACTTGCATGGGAGCAGTCTCGACTTAGATCGACGACTGGTAAGGAACTGTCCGGAGCACTCGCTTATATGGCCGCGGGAGGGCGCGGGTAATTTTCCCGACATAGGGTAATTTGGTTGGGTATTTTGTTGTGTAATGCAGCTCTAGACATAAAAACAAAATTCGGCTGATTTAGTGAGGTTTTTAATTTCGCGTGTAACAGCTGGCGCGGGGCGTTCCCTTGACAGCTTGATTTAATGGGTTGCGCACCGGTTGCATTCTACTAGGTAATTAACTCTCCCACTCGTTTTGTTGAACGCTAGTACAGGTTGGGATTCTCTATCTCTATTCATATTTAATTTAGGTACCTTTTGTTGTAACTAAAATAATTATGTTGTGTAGCTAGTTGAGGTATTTTGCATTTACGTATTCGTATTATTACTTTAGTGTGAGCTGCCCCCATTATATATCACTGTGAAATACGGCCAAGACGTCGAACGTCGCATAGTGGGGCAATTTTAATAATCTAGCTGGACAAAAATACCTATCAGAAATATTGTTATTTAACAAAAGGACATAAAATATAAATAAACAAATAGACAAAAGAGTCAAAACAATGATTATTATAATTACATTGTCATTGGGCAGAGTGCAGATAAGGCCAAATACTCAGATAATGCAGGAGCCGGTCAGTAGTTAAAGTTGTCGCTGTCAATTAGTCGCTGTGTAGGACCCCAGTATGTGATGTTCTTCAAATAGGTTATTATTTTATTATTAATACAATGGATAAGAAACACAAAGGTAAGTCAGTGTTCCTGTTTTGATTATTTTTTTAATGTGAAGATTTTTTTTTTTTGCTTAATCTTTAAAAATAAATGTGTTACAAAGTGTTTTAGAGTAAAGGTTTCAAGGAACCTACCAGAACCTTGAATATTATATATTTCCATGAAGGGCGGATTGTACACAATCCAAAAATTCGTGTTTTAGCTGCTACTTTTTGCAACTTTAAATTTGTAAAGAAAAAATACTATAGGATTACCCTGCAATACTAAATTTTGGAGTAGTTGTACGTACATTTGTTGGCGTACAAACTTTAATAGCAAACTTGATTTTCAAAATATTTGTTAGTTTCATTAAAGAACAATCGATATCAAATGTTTTTCATTTGCACTTATTCAAAATCGTGGGCTCCAATGATATTTCAATAACAAAAAATGTTAGATTACATTAATTTACTCATTAAATTCATACACGGTTTTATTTACATATATGACAGGTTATATGATCAGAACCTTATAAAAATCTGGTGTATTAAAGTTTTTAAAATGTTTAATTTATTTATAATCCCAATAGTAAACTATTATTGGTTGATTTTCGCTACAGTGCAATACAAGTATCAGGATGTTTTTTTATTAAACAAGTTGAGGTATTTTGCATTTACGTATTCGTATTATTACTTTAGTGTGAGCTGCCCCCATTATATATCATTGTAAAATACGGCCAAGACGTCGAACGTCGCATAGTGGGGCAATTTTAATAATCTAGCTGGACAAAAATACCTATCAGAAATATTGTTATTTAACAAAAGGACATAAAATATAAATAAACAAATAGTCAAAAGAGTCAAAACAATGATTATTATAATTGCATTGTCATTGGGCAGAGTGCAGATAAGGCCAAATACTCAGATAATGCGGGAGCCGGTCAGTAGTTAAAGTTGTCGCTGTCAATTAGTCGCTGTGTAGGACCCCAGTATGTGATGTTCTTCAAATAGGTTATTATTTTATTATTAATACAATGGATAAGAAACACAAAGGTAAGTCAGTGTTCCTGTTTTGATTATTTTTTTAATGTGAAGATTTTTTTTTTTTGCTTAATCTTTAAAAATAAATGTGTTACAAAGTGTTTTAGAGTAAAGGTTTCAAGGAACCTACCAGAACCTTGAATATTATATATTTCCATGAAGGGCGGATTGTACACAATCCAAAAATTCGTGTTTTAGCTGCTACTTTTTGCAACTTTAAATTTGTAAAGAAGAAATACTATAGGATTACCCTGCAATACTAAATTTTGGAGTAGTTGTACGTACATTTGTTGGCGTACAAACTTTAATAGCAAACTTGATTTTCAAAATATTTGTTAGTTTCATTAAAGAACAATCGATATCAAATGTTTTTCATTTGCACTTATTCAAAATCGTGGGCTCTAATGATATTTCAATAACAAAAAATGTTAGATTACATTAATTTACTCATTAAATTCATACACGGTTTTATTTACATATATGACAGGTTATATGATCAGAACCTTATAAAAATCTGGTGTATTAAAGTTTTTAAAATGTTTAATTTATTTATAATCCCAATAGTAAACTATTATTGGTTGATTTTCGCTACAGTGCAATACAAGTATCAGGATATTTTTTTATTAAACAAGTTGATTGTTATCTTTAACAGTTAACTATATAGGATTTCAAGGTAGGTAAACTTAATAAATTTATAGCTTTTCCTAAAAACCTCTATGAGGTTATGTCAAATTAAACTTGCATAGGCCTACATCACCTTTTGTAAAAAAAAAAAAATTCATTATACAATGATTTTAGTTTTACTCTTCTTAATTGAATATATTTTTACAATTGATGGAAATAACCTCTCCAAAGTTAACAGCATCAACAATGGGTTTAATTCAAGTAGTAAACACCCAGAACCACCGGGATGACTTCTCCTCTGGTGACCCGAAGTTATGGTTTAACATATACCAAATGGATACTCAACTTGCGGATTGATCAGACGAACAAGTAGTTGTTTGTACGCAAGAAGCAGCACATGAATACATGCACTGGTTTAGATCATAGTAGCTGTTATAATTATACAGCGTTGAGCAAACATTATTGAAGTTTTCAGTTACGAAGCTGAGGTCTAAGGATGTGAGTAATGTACAGTGCCCTGCGGCAGAGACCTCTGTTAGAGGCGGAGCCTGCAGTCGGCGTGACCTTGAATAAACCAATAAGCATCACGCGTAGTTGACAAGCTGTTTGCCCGCTCTAACAGCGCTTGACGTCGAATCATTGTACTAGTTACATTAAATTGTCGGCGCTCGGGTAAAACATGTAAAACTGCAATAAATCTTGCAACACTGTGTTAAAGAAAAATAAATTACGAACATTTTTTAAAAAGGTGTAGGGCGATAGCTTTTTTCCTTTTATATTAAAAACTAATTTGATTCGATTCTTTGATTGTAAGGCTAGCAAATGGAGTTCTTGGATGTTATTTTGATTTTGTTTGATGTACTAAACGTCTGAACTCTAAAATATCTACAAATCTAGTAAAGTTCAAATAATCAGCGATATAAAAGTACTATTTCTCGTTATAATCCAAATTTAAACCATTGAGGCAATTACTTTCCCTATAAATCTCTGAACAATGAATAAAAGTAGGGCGACGGGGTATTGTACTTATATCCGACACTCGGTTTCCAAGAAATCTACCGTAGAATACTCCAGGCTGAAACATTCTTAGCAAGTTGTCTGCTACGCAAGATGCATCATATGAGTACATGCAATAAATTAGATCACAGTGACTGTTATGATTGCGTAAAAACAGTGTCGAGCAAGAATTGTTAATGTTTTTAGTTACGGAGCTCCGATCCTCACAGAGTCAGAGCTAGACTCTAACTAATGCATGTCCCGTAGTTATTGTGCGATGTGACAACTTGGTGGGGGAAACTGGTGTGGTGGGGGGTAAAGACGAGTGTCTATCCTACATGCTTGTATCACTTCAGTATACCTGCGGCTCTTGCATAGTTCACATGGATTCGCCAATACAAGGCACTACGGTTTCTTCCACATGTTCTTCTTTTAATATTGAGCAAGCTGACAATACAAATGATGAAATACAAGTACATGAAGTTTATAGCACAATATCTTCTGATGCAGAAGCAATAATGTCATCTCTAATAGGGTTTGACTAATGATGGTGGATGTAGTAGCAACCATCTGCCTCGCACCACCTGTCGCCTGCCATCTGCTCCGCCCCACCACACTTTTACCCCCACAATTTGGTTTGATACCAAAACGCTAGCTAGCGAATATTCAGTACACCTCCAGCTCTTGACCAGTGTACATCGAGCTCTCTGTTGAAATGTCCATCAAAATTAGGTGTATTCATTATGACTCTATTCATCTGGCGACTTTCCAAGACCTCGAGGTTTTTAATGAAGAGTTAAGACTTCTCATTGCGTCCGGTTACGATTTATCTTTGGAACTTTACGCAACAAAAAACAACATGGACTCTGCACAGGGATCGAAGTATCTACCTTCTTTCATCAGGAAAAAACACGATGATCGCGACTCGTCGGCATCATCAACTTCGATTTTAACCAACATCGGCGGAAGCTTCGTATTGTAATTAAGAACAAACATTGTTAATAAAATAAAGTTGTTTTTGTAATAGTACTACCTCGCATTCGTATCATTCGATTGTTTCATTCGATTATTTTCATTCGATATTTCTTATCGATTAACTATCGAATCACAATCGGATTTTACGCGTGCGAGGTAGTACTTTTTTAAAACACCCTCCCCGTGACCTTGAACTTTACCTCATTACGTCACAAAACCGCCTACGTCACTGGCTCAGCCTCAGATGACGTATTTAATGACTCAGCGCTTCCGGTCACGTGACCGGAAGCCATAAATCAAGTGAGCCAAAAGCCGCAAAAGCACACTACTGGCCTATCTAAACTAAAATGTTTTCCCATTTGACTGCACGATGTTAATATATGATGCCAGCTCGGATACCTCATAATATAAGAATGACATCATAAAGTCATCCATTAGAAGAATGGGGCACATTTCAGAGACAGTTACAGCATCCCTGGGAAAATTATGGTGCTTTTAAGAAAAAGGTTCCCCTGAATATAGCCTATTATTATCAAATTCCATAATTTATTTGTTATCAATATAAAATATTTAATAATTTACGCATTTAAAATAAATTTCAAGAGAATCAGAGAAATTTATTTTACCTTTAAACATTTGTTGAGGTATTGATTATTTGATACATACTTTATTCAACGAATCTGATACAGGTTTGTTTTGTTAGTGCAACTTTGATGGGAGAGTTATTCTCTATTAACATATAATACTTTTAGCAATGGAATACTAGGTGTACGCTCATTCTTCCCGTAAGAGGATGAACGAAGACTGAATTTTTAAAGATATGTAGGCAGGTACTGGATTGGTAACACTCTTCTGTTATCCGTTTTAACTCCACAACAGCAAGAAAAGATAATTAATAAGCCAAACATTTTACTAATGGAATGGTAACACCATTCCCATATCCGTTTTAACTCCACAATGGCAAGAACAGATAATTTAGGACTAATGTAAATAAAAAATACTACTGACTACTGGAGTGGTAACACCCTTCTCATATCCGTTTTAACACGACAGTACCTGGGGGGCCCAGCTTTGCTCGGGGGAGGGCCAGTCAGTCAGTTTAGATGACTTGGAGTAATATTTCATCACTTTCCCCTACTGATAATCAGATTTGTATAACTCATTTGCTTCTTTTCTACATTTTTAAGGTTCCTCCAGTTGTTATTTATAGCTCAATGTCCGTTTCATTTATTTTACTTCTCTATATATATAATATTCACTCAAATCTTTTAATCTCTGTTCTCAGGAAACCACATGTTAATAATCATAAAAAACATGAGTATTACTTTGACAATTCCCTGGTTGATTATGAACAGCTGATAAAATTCTTTTGTGTTGATTTAAAACTCCATAAGCCCAATGTTAATTTTTTAACCTATCATTTTAGTTTTTTTTACATTATGTGATATTTCCTGGGAATGAGGCCTGTCTAGAACTTATTTTTATCACAGAAATTAGTTATTTTGAACATTTGAAGGAAATCGTTGGAGCCGTTTTTGAGATCAGTGTCGCAAGCAAGCAAACATACAAGCAAACCTTACTCATATTAGAGTATATGATACCTGGGGGCCGAACTTTGCTCGGGGGAAGGCCAGTCAGTTTGTTTAGATGACTTGGAGCATATTTCACCACTTCCCCCTACTGATAATCAGATTTGTATAACTCATTTGCCTCTTTTCTACATTTTTAAGGTCACTCCAGTTGTTATTTATAGCTCAATGTCCCTTTAATTTATTTTACTACTCTATATATGTAATCTTCTCTCAAATCTTTTAATCTCTGCTCTCAGGAAACCACATGTTAATAATCATAAACAACATGAGTTCCATGTGGTTCCATAAAATCAGATAATAAATCCTTTGAATGAAGATAACATGTAGAGTGGTCATATCCAGAATGACTCAAAGGTGCATTATAATAACAACTGTTGTGACCTCAAAAATGCTCGTTAGTAGGGTACATAGTGAAAAATAACTCCAAGTCATAAACAAGATTGACCTTTCCCTAGCAAATCTCAGCCCCAGGTAGTACTTAAACTATATGAGTAAAACTTTGAGAGTTCGCTGAAAGATTTTGAACAGCTGTTATGACTCTTTTGATTTTATTTTAATCTCTAAAAGCCCAATGTGATTTTTTCAATTTTCCATAGCGGCTTTTACATTATTTGATTTTTTTGGGGATGGGACATGTCTAGAATTTATTTTTAACCCAGATATCAGGTTTTACAACACAAGTAGTTGGAAGGACACATTAGTTATTTTTCAAGAAAATCGTTGGAGCCGTTTTTGAGATCAGAGTTGCAAGCAATCAACCAAGCAAGCGAGCATGCAAACCTTACTAATATTATAGTGTAGGATAGGATGAGTCAAAATAATTCAGCATTTGTATTGATTGACTATAACATATTTTTACTCTTAGGCACATAGAATGTACACGAGACAGGGACAATGATTCTGGATTCTAGCATGTTTGAAGTTCTGCATACAGACGGCCAGGGATGAATTTAGGTCTGTACAGGCTCTGGTCTACACCCTAAATGCAAGTGAGGGCCCTTACCAGCCCGGCCAACTTTCCTGTTTGATTTATATAATATAACCTACGCTTATATCAGGCTCTACAGATGGCGTTGTGCAATTACTTAAATTTCGAATTCCTAAAATCCGTATTTCTGCCTAGTGTATATTAACGTTGTCATGGCAAGATATTATTAAGTGATTTTCATTATCTAAATACATAAAACAAAGTCGGGATTGTATGTTAGTTATTTAGTTTCATCAAACAGCTGTTATAAAGATGGTATCTAAACATACTTGAAAAGCATATAAACATATGTTTTTTTATAGAAATAATAAATCTATTTGAATAGCAACTCATTTTCAATACCGAAGCAAGCTCTATATAAACAAAGGCAAGTGAGTGTAGCTAACGAGCTCATCATGAAAAAGAACGAGAATTTTTGACATAAAACAAATTCAGTGACATTAGGACAGAATACTGTCTGTCTGACCAGCTAGTAGTACTCAACCCGAACGCTGACCCGAACTCCCGAACGCTTACCCAAGGATCATCTTTCCTCTATAAATTTAACAAGGCAACTTTTAAAGCCAGCGAGGCGGAGCTCTAAGGTCGGGGTTAAAAGAAAATAACAACAATTTTTTGTATAGTTGAAAATTTTCTTAAATTACTAAAAAAGGCATAAATAATAACATAGAAAATTTTCCTGTGCGGTGGAGGTCTATGGTTGAGTAGGGCGGCGTATCAAACGTGGGGACATCTTTCAGGAGATGCTGCTTTAACAAAATAAATCCAACGAATCATACGTTAAAATTAAAAGTTGGGAGTGATAGTAAAGGCAGAGCCCTGAGGGAAGAACAAAGAGGTATCCATAATATTTTGGTACCCAACAACGTAGTATATTGGTCTGGAGCAGTTTTGAGGAGCCGCTTTCGAAATCTTTGGATTTTTTATTTGGTGGTTTATATTAGGTTTCTAATAAAATATACCACCTGATTTTTTAGAAAAATTTGGGTTCAGAAATTACAGGGCTTAAGAGATCCCAAACTTCAGTTTTTTTACCTTTCTTAGTACCATAAACTGTAAATATTTTTAGCAGGTTTCAACAGTTTTATCTCATTGCCATAAAAAGCTCTAAAAGATGAAAAATTAGTACTCCAATCCACACACGGTTAAATTAGTATTTCGTTAGTAGGCTATTCGGCTAATGGTTGTGGAGAATATTTCAATTTCCATTCAGCAGTAAACTAAGTATATTGTCCGATGTTATTCTTATAAGAAATAAAAAACCTATATCTCTTGTATACTGATTAATTTTAATAAAACTTGGTGGGTTAGCATTGACCAATAGAGAATATTCGTCCTAGGACAACCTTAAAACTGGACTATACCAGTTTGGATGCTGACATTGGGTACAGCAAATGAAATTGTCATTACATATGAAGTCTTTTGGATGTCCATTATGACAAACTTCCCTTTCACCTTTGCTCCCTCCACTTGCAGCGGCTCGGGGCGGAAACTCAGGGGTTGGTCCCCAACCTGAGAATGTATGGTCCCTGGCTGTTGTACATGGATACCCCATCCGTTGAGTTGGCCAGTTGGAGGGTAGAGCGGGTCCACATTGAGCCTGATCACAGCTGTTACAAGGCACGGGATTTGGTACTCTGAAAGGCCAATTTGGCTGCCTGTCCCATCCCACCCTTTCCTTTCCTGCTATATCCTAACCTTCTGGTAACCTGCGCAAAATTACTGCTTGTGGAAAACGTGCCTATAGCAGCTATGCTGGGGTTTCCTAATCTAGCAACAATGAATAAAGAATATGCGGAATACGTTTCCATCTAACCCTGGAGGGTGAGGTGGAGCAATTAACCTCTTAAAACCACTGTGTGTAACTAGCAAATTAGATTAAACTGATTGCGTTTATTTTGTCACAGGTCCTAGCTCCTGTTCACGCTTTTTTATGACTCGGCCAATGACTAATATATTTTTGACACCGGATGGTTTTCGACGAGTTTTAAATATATAACCTGAGGGAAAAGTTGCCAATTATTATTACACCTATTAATTTCCAGCTCCAAAATCAGGGGGTTAAACATACAGAAATATACTTGTTTTAAACCCATTTAATGTAAACAAATGTATTTATATGTTAGTTTGAATTTAAATACACAAGCTACTGAAATCGCAGCACGAGATATTTAAGAGCAAAATCCAACATCTACATTAATGACAATTTTTCAGGAGGGCAATCTGTCTACATCGTAATTAGTTGAACAATGTAGACGGTTGGGACTAAGGAGTTTTGGACATCTTGATTTTTTATGAAAATCAATATTAACCACAGAAAATGCAAACAAATATAAACTGTAACCAGACTATTTTACTGACCGGTAGATTACAAAACTTTAATCCCATGTCATTAGGTGACAGTGAGGCTTATTTGGTACATTACATGTAATAAAGATAGTTTGCACGTATGATCGTTTAGTAAGTCTGCCATCAAGTAATTTGTTCACAATGTAAAGAAACTACTATAGGTCTACAACACGCTTGATTATCAATCACAGTCAGTCGTGTTACAGAGTTATACTGTCCGAGTAATTCAAAAATTCCAAAACCTATTGTATTAATTTATCATCACTAGTCCAAACACTTAGCTTTTACATCGAAGTTTTCCAGTAAAAAATAAACTAATAATAAATCTAAATAGATATAGGCTAAGTATTGTTTTAAACACGACAAAACACTATCAATTTACATAACACTCACATTTTAAATTATTTCAAAATAACAAAATGTATGGAACAAAACATAACCTAACTTCATAGTTGAAATCGTGTTTACATTTGTTGTGATTTATAAACAAATATGCAGTGTTTCCACTCTACGGTAAAAATATGCCACGCACTGATACAAAAAATCCCACTTTATCCCAGACTCTCCCTTATAGTATCCCTCGTCATATCCCACACTTTCCCACTGATTTGTTAAACATTGCAACACAATTAATGTTAAATATTATATGATTATTGAATAATGTATTAGTACAATATTTATACCGTTAGATAGAGCTTATTTAGATCTACTAATTACCTATAGGTATTTTACATTTTAGTACCTCAAAGGATTTTGAGCAATGCGACATAGGTTAAATGATACGGTGAATTAACTAAATTAAATAATTTATTTACGTGAGAGGTACTAATATTTTTAATGGTAGTACTAAATAGTACGAAGTAGGTACTAAATAATGGCAAATAGTTTGCTTGTTAATTCCAACATGGCTCGGCCAGCGAAATTGACATGATTCAGCGTTCGTTCTGTGACGTTTATAAAATCATAATAGGTGCGGACAGCGAGGTTAAAAAATGGGAAACCCCGCAACTGCCAGTACGGCGAGAAAATCCACTAGAAGTGCTACTGCTAAGGTGCTCTGGTCGTAAGTTGTAAGCAAACTAGCAGACGTAATGCCGATTTCAAAAAAATCCCACTTTATCCCACAATCCCATTTTATCCCACAAGCAGTCAAAATATCCCATATAGGGGATAAAAATCCCTCAAGTGAAACACAGATAAATCCCAGCTGACATTTTAAAGACAACCATAGTCAATAGCTTACTACGAAAACCAATTCAACTACTGAATATCAAACATTAAAATTAGTTTTAATAATTATTTATAATCCAAAATAAAATACAAATGCTGTGTTAAAACATCCCTTTGGTATCCCAAATGACTCCTTCAAAATTTCATTAAGAAATGTTTTACAGTTATTTAGTATTTCGATAACACACCCACACACACACACACACACACACACACACACACACACACACACCCACACACGGCCACTGAAACTTCTTCATCAATACAGTGATTCACTTCGTTCATCAATAACACATGTTTCGCTAATGGTTCTAGTAGCAGCAAACCTGGTTACTGCATCGCTAAAAGTATTGTGTGTTAATAGAGAATTTAACTCTCTCAAGGGAAAGCGTTTCTTTTATATTTTTTTCCTTTAATACGTTTTAGATGAGCTGGCAATACTTACCATAGAAGGTTGTTTTACGAAACACGAGTATTTAACTACTAGTCGCTTTTAAAGTTCTATACTCCTTTTACATGTTCTTGATATAACCAAGGTTTTAGGAAAATGTACGGAGATTCACTTTAAAACTAAACGGTTAATATATTTTTTCCGGAGGGATTTTATTTGTTACGTTTGGCAGTAACACTGAGGTACAATGTTATCTTTAGGTAAAATCAAATGTTGGGGAAAAAACAAAAATTGTATTCACCACAGTGGAGCATTAAGTTCTTCTTGGATACTGCCCGATGTCGTGATGTTCTATAGTAACAAGAGTCGCTTCCTTCCCTTTATTTCCCTTCGGCTCTTGGCATTCTTCAATAGAGGATTCAAAAAATTGTTTTAATGAAATAGTATACCATCTACGGAAAGTACTTTGTTTGGATTTACCAGTAAATCATAGTTCATCCTATAATAACACGGTAGGAAATAATGTACGTGGTTTCCAAATATGTATTTATGTTTTGTTGTAAAATATTTGAATATTAATATATATTTTATTTTATGTAAATCAAAGAAATTTTATTACGTTACCTGATCATATAAATGCTTTGAATATATTAGAGATAATTTGTATATCCTTTTAAAGTATTTCCAATGTCTCTTGTTCAACAAAAGTAAATGCTTAATTAATAATTGAAAACTGTATTGTAAACCAACTAGTTGTGATTCCTTTCTGGAATATTTTTATTCATATGGCATGATAAAACTACGCCACTGATTTGACATGACAGAAGTGATAAGCAATCATCACATTAACGTCAAACTACAATCGAGTGTCACCGAACTAATAGAAACACATCATAGAGTTGCAATTAACTCCGAACCCCACCCTCTCGCATTCACCGGGAGCCACGGGTTGGTTGCGATGTTCACAATATTCAATAATGAAATTACTTTAAATAAAAATATCAAACGAAATGCACACTTTTGATATAGAATATCCAAATAAATTAATGATATTGTCTTTTGAATCCCAATCAACGCTGTTATCTACTTACCTTTTGACATTCGTTTCATTTTTAGGGGACTAAATACGTAGAAGATTTCTAAAACCACAAAAGCAAAACGTACTATGACATATTATTTGTTTATAAAATGCTACCAATGAAATCAAATATTACCTGATAAACATAGGTTTTGAAAATAGTTGTTTTCATAATAATACTATGGTAGGTACAATAAAGTATGTAAGTGCATTTAGAAACTTTTAAGTTTACTAATCCCTGTGAGAGTAACACCTACCTTTTCTCGGTAGCACATATGAATTATTCTACCAAGAATATTCGAAACTTTGTTTGTTATGTAATGGAGTTAATGCAATTAAAACAATCGACATAAGAGGAAAGCCGCTATTAATGGTGGTGTAGGTAGTGCGATTAAGGAAATCTCTTAAGTTATTGTTATACAAAATATTATCAACAATATCATCTTGAAATTAATCTAAAATGTAACAATATTTCTAGAATGGAGAAATGTACAAGAGTGCTGCTAGATATATTAAGATGTTACAAAAGTAACAAAACGATAGGATTGAGAGAGTGAAATATAAACAAACTGTCATAAATGGACTATGTTATAAAGAGATTTTGGCTGTCACCGCTGTCAATACAGACCAATATTTATATTTCACCTGGGAAACTAGCACCCTTAAGCATATTGAGAACACGTATGAGCAATGTATTGGAACCGGATGTTTACATAATTGTTAAGGTATATTTTTTAAGTCAAAACGTTACTATTTGGGTTTTTATACTTAAAATCGTATTTATATTTAGAATTTATTTACCAATTATTTGCTTCAGCTCCCCCTGTGTTTCAAATAGCACGATATATGCTATCAATGCCTGACAACAAAAGTGATTAACGTTTCGGTAGATATGTTCTAAACATGTCTACCAAATTAACTGGGACGAATCCGTTTTTCAGCTAAGAACGGTTATTTATACTTAGAGCTATAAATACCTTTGACAATGGAAATATTTCTCTAAATTCTTTAGGTTATGATAAAACCATATGTAAGTTTTAAGCCGGAAATATAAATTAACGTATCAAATAAATTGGGTCTGTATTCTATAGCGTTTTAATTGTCATTAAAAACACTATATAATTTAATATAATATTTTAACATGTAAAAAGGAAATAATTTATATAATATAAAAGAAGTTTTGCGAATAATTGCTGACAATTGCAAATAAGAATTGCTGGTACTACTTGGTTTTGCAAGTCTGCGCAAACTCGCGATTTTCATGTCCGGGGATGTCGGAAAGAAGTTGGAGACAATGGTTTGAATTGTTGCTTAGCCTGAGGGGACAGGAGCCGAGTCACGTGACGGCTGGCGTTCTCGGTTTCCAGAACTTTCGGACCAAAGCTTATAAATTCACGCTCGCTGGGCGACTGCGGTATTATTACGTATATTTCTGGTGTCGAAGGTTTATCGCTAGTCAACCCAACGAGACGTGAATTTCTTCAGATTGGAAGGTACAACAAGTTTTTTTTTTTTATTTAGAGTCTTTATTCAACTCATTGTTCCATTTCTCATTTTGTTGTTTTCAAAAAAGGGGATCAGTCTGTAAAATAATTATTTCTTTTTCAGGGTCCAAAGCGTTTCTACTACTGGGTTGAAGATAAACTAAGACCAGACTAGTAAATTACAGAGAGAATATTTATATTATTAAAGTTCAGTAAAATCAAAAATCGAACAGTTTACTTTTATTTTGAAATATTGAAGTGATAAGCATAACCAAGTTTTAATTTTATTTTTTAATTTTAAATCGTTTTATTTTACAAGAAAGTCTTTTAATTTGTTTGTTTAAATAAATACAAGAAGATTTTATTTCATTCATTTTTATTTTGAAAGACCACTTCTTAACCTCAAGAAATATTGTAGCCTGCTAGTCAGCGCTATAATTCAGAAAATATTTTAGCATCTGAATAAACAACCTTCTCACATAACAGTTACAATACATATGCAACAACCAATATTAATCAAAATGGATATTTACTGGCCCCACTACTACTTGGTGTTCACTGTTCTAATGAAAGCTATTGGAAACAGTGCCTCTAACTGCGTTTGTACCATATATCTTGCACGGGGTAAGTATGAAGGTGCATGGGTTAAGGTGCACGGGTTTAGCTTATTCAGCGGCCCAACTCTAGATTTTATTTGGTGAAAACAATCACCTGCATATTCTATGGAATATCCCAGGTGTACAGGTTAGGATTTTTGTAATTTCCCTCATCTTAATAATAATAAATACTAGTAATGTAAGTAACAGAACTAGTTTAGCTTTAATTTATTTATCTGTATTAATAAAATAATTCTTTGATTTATGTTCGGCCATTCTAGACCACTAAAAAGTATTTTGTATACATGTTTTGTATCAATGAAAAGCTTACACTCCCTATGTGTGCCTTTTGGTGTTTTAAAAATCTCTACCTTTAGAGCTTCGCCCCATAGTTGTTCTAAGGTCCAATGTCAATCTTAAGGAGATATATTTTATTTGGTTAGTCAGCTGATGATTAATGTAAACAAAATTTGAGAAAAACTGGCTCTATTCCTGCCAGATACTCGTGCGTAGAACGGGACATTAGCTAGTTTGTATAATTAAATGTTACTATTAAAAATATCAAAACGAATATATGAGACGAATACACTAATAAACCTTATATACTTTATTGTCCTAGGTTGGTACTTAAAGTACATATTTTTCTGTATAGTTTTGTAGAAAACAAGTAAAAAGTATTAAATGTTCGTCTAGCCACTAGAGAATCTACTATCATTGCCTCCTTCAGTTATTAGGATTGTCTGCGGTTCTTTACTTTAGTAACGCTGGGAACACAATATTGGAGCAGTGAGATCCTCATGTTCCTTCGTACCGGCGGCGCACTTTAATTACAAGTTACAATCAATTAGGAACTTATTTAGTTATGAACTCGTACCTACATTTTTGTGTTCCATTCTTCGTACGGGGATCTAGATGTAAAAACCCGTATTTTGATATATAAATAATTATTTATTAGGGCCTACTATTTTATTTGTAAAATAAATAGTCTAAATCGTTGTACGCAATGACAATAATAGCCATCTAAAATGGTTGTATAGCAAAGCCAATATTAATTTGTCCTGAATTACATCAGCAGTCTGCTGGTTTTAATTTAAAATTAAACGCAGGACATTTCTTCAGTTAGTGTTACCATAATTTTATCAACTGCTTTAATAATAAATGTTTAAAATATTTGTTAAGTTCCATAAGCACAAGAGCAGTAAAGTTATATTTTACCATTATCTTGAACAGATTGTTTATATGTCTAATATACTTTTTTTATTTGTTATTATTTTAGTAACCTGATCTGTCAGTATATGCACCTCTTACTCTGCTATTAGATAAATAAGTATCTCTATGGTACAGGGCGGATGATCTCACAATCCGATTTAAGAACAATCAAAAAATATTTGATTTAAAAATATAATTTACCGACCAACAAGTTAATTTTATAAAAAAAATACGTCTTGGAAGAAAACCAATAGTTGGCTTAGTGATTGGAGCAAGAGAAACGCTACCGAAATTTAATGAGGATTTTTTTTCAAATAAATTAAAGATATACAAAATATATCATGAAGACATTTCAGTTACTACAGTAAAATATTAAGTCTTTATTTTACGCAACAATTTGTGTAATATAAATAATCAAGGTACATATAAATGTAAGAATAAATTACCAAATTTAATAAGTTATTTAAAAAATACTCTTTGTTTATAGTATCTCCAATTAATTATTGGGGAGGGATAGAACTGAATAAATTATTTACTCAACCGTTTAATTTTCCAGCTAGGCCTTCCTTGATCAAATAAAAGAGAGATTATGAAAACATATTAAATAAATAGTCGATTGCATATTCGTAATTTCATAAAACTTCTGAAAGAGTTGCAACATCCTTGCAATTAAATCATAACTTAAAACCGTTAGTTAGGTTATTTCACTAATTCATTGTTCGCTGACAAATGAGTGTGACATCTATATTGAAGTGAGGTACGTTTTGTGCAGCTGTGTGTAGCGAGAGGTTTTCTCAAACATCGAGATCAATATGACACTTTAGAAACGAATAACGCTCAAATCTGGATAATCCCCTGTCCGCTTCATTTACTCTTGTGTAACAGCGTTCAGAGCCGTCACAGCTGAGGGGAACTGGGCTCTTTTCATGCCATGGAAATACGTAGTGTCTAAAGATTTACTAATAGTGGTTTAAATACCTGTTTATTGGTAATCCAAATTGTTGAATGACAACTAGTTTCGAATTCTTCTAAAGTCCATCATCAGGCTGTTCAAAAATGATATTATCTTCATTAGGAGAACGTCGAATTAATAAACTAATTCGCACGCAGCACGCTGACGTGAGGAAAGTGAATTTCCACATAACAAACTTTAAAAAACAAAACGGGTGTTAAAACATACATTCATTCCAATTTTTATTGATCCCGGTATCTGAAAACAATAAATTTTTTGGCTGTTCTGATGCTCCTGGTTCTATGTTTCTACAATGATGGAAAAACCACGTTGTGCATTATAAGGTTAGGAGAAGGTCAAGTCATGATTGAAAGTAGGCCTCGGTATGATGGGGATGATAAAACTACACCAACATATGAGTAACAGGCTTTTCTAATGTTAAATTCCCATAAGACAACGTACATGTGTACATTATAAATTTTCTTTAATAACTCGGTAAATATTTGTGCTATAATGATGGGATCCTTAACAGTGTTGGCTGTTTATTCCCTACAGTTTAATATGCATTATTCTTACATTTAGGTATTTTCTAACCTTTTTTGGGCCCAAAAACTCAAAATTTGACAGATTCAAATACCATAAAGGGAGTTGGAGTTTTTCAATTGTTTTGTCCAACGAATAAGCCCAAGAGATTATAGAAAAGAATGTCCCTACCAAATTTGAAGTAATTGGACAAAAAATGCGACCGCTAGAGTGCAAACACACACACACCCATATATATAATTTTGAATGACTCCCCAAAACGTTAGTCACGTTAGGAACTTCTATGGTGGTCCCGGGCTTAAGTCTCACCGTGCAATTCATGCTAATAGTTCATTTTTTCATAGGAAATTCACTAAAAAACATTAAAATTCAAGCAAAAAACACGGACATGCCAAACAAAAACATTACAACAATATGCAACATTTACGGATGATTTTGATCAAGGGTAACGTAATCCCGGGGGAGGTTGAGTCCAGACTGGTCCAGTTGTTCTGGTCTGGTCCTGTTGGCCTGACTATAATTGCGCCGGTCACCTTTGATCAAAATCGGCCATAAACGTTGCGTGTTCGTGTAATGTTTGAGTCCGTCGTGTCCGTGTTTTGTGCTTAAATGTTCTTGTTTTTTTGTTTCTTTTTTTTAATTCGACGTTCGACTTTCCTCTAATGAAGATAATAGTATCTTTGGACAGCCTGGTGATAACTTCGGAATAAGTCGAACCTAGTTGCCACTGCAACATTTTGGATTACCAATAATCAGGTATTTAAACCACTATTGGTATTTCTTCATAATCTGGAGGCTAGCAATCAAAAGTGAAAATAGTTACAATTTAAAAAGTATAAACAACCTTTGAATTCCCGAAATATTTTATTTAATGCCTTCAACCCGGTTTCATTTTTTAATAACATATATTGTAGTAATATTATTGAATATTATATCCATTATATAAATAATTAAATAAACATTGTTTGCAAATGTATGTAGCTAAATCATGGATGTTTATTTATCAATAATTTACACTTTTAAACACGTACTCATAAAACTAACAAAATCACTACAGGTGTATGGGTTAAAAGCAAACCAACGTGTATATATGATGATGAAACTGTGTATTGGTGAAACAGCAGTCGGTATAAGCTTTTGAAGTTTAGGGATGTTTAATAAAGATCAGTGAGGAATTTAAAAATCTTACGATGTATTGGATTATAATTTTGCTTATATATCGCTTTTCGTTTGATAACTTGCAGTTAAAAAGTTTGATTCTAACATGAATAATAAAACTCATTTAGTGCACAAAATTTACACATTTTAATGCAGTTAATTTTCATATAGAAATATAGTGTAACTAGGATCAAGCAATGTTTATTTCCAAAAACAGTCCACAATTATGCAGTTTTTGAGAAGTCTGTGTTAATTTTTATTTTAAGATGCACATTGTTCGTAATTGTTATCTGACCCCTTGATGTGCTTTGTCTAAAACACATCCAATTAGACTAAATAACTACAGAGTCATTTGGTTTTTTACGTAATCCAACCTATTGTTAGAAGGATATCACCGATTCAATATTAATTATTACCATATCGGCAAAGCCATACGACAATGGGCGGAACAGCCGTTAGGCGTATTGTTGGTCGGGCCCGTATTGATACCATTGGGGCTGTGTCTGTATTGTTTTAGGGATTTAGAATTTATTGAAGGATTTGTGGTTATTCCGAATAATGAAGTACTCTGCTTAACCTATTTAAATTCTTAATCTATACTATTACAAATAATTCTTGATTATTAATCAGTGGTTTTAATCTTTTAAGCTATTAAAATAGTTACATATTTAGTATAAATTACAAGCTCTTACTCTTTATACAAGCCTTTTGAAGTTTTGATAAACATATAATATGGTGGCCCTTGGGCTTATAAAATCACTATATGCTTATTATATTTTTTAATTATTAAAACATCTAACTATCTATAAAATTAATTGAGGTCGTTCTACTAATGTGAGATTTCCGTGCAGAGAATGGGGCACTGGCCGGCAACATTTATTTGAATACCATTTATTAGGTTATTTTTAAGTTAAAAACATAATTAATTGTTGTTGTGTATAAAAATAGATTACTAAAAACTATGCTTAAGCCATTTTATTTTAACTGTTATGTGTTAAAGCCTATAAATATTTTTACGTCCCGTTTAGGAGATGATATTCACGACGATGAATATTACTAATAGACTTTGGGGTAATAATTAGCAACTATAGTTTGAAAAACATCGTCAAATTTTCGAAACGTTGATTATAGTGGTGGACAGAGTTTTGTAGGTTTCAATATAGTTCGTTTGTTTTATATGATTTTTTGTTTATATAATAAAGTCAGAATCGATACGTTAATGACATCCAGGGTTACTTATAAACCGCTGAAAATCAGTACTAAATTGCACGACCACAATTGATTGTTTACCTAATAATTTGGAGTGCTGTAAAAGACAGCTTAAAATGGCGGATTTTTCACAATATGATCCAATTAATCGGAAATACCTATAAATTATATATTATAAGTTATAATTTATATTCCAATTTTAAAGAAATAAAATGCTATAGTTGTTGGGAAAATCTTAGGACTACTTAATCCTGGAACTTATAAAACAAAATAATTAGTCATCCAACATTTGAAGCCTATTAGTAAAAGAATCAAATGTTATTCATGCTATGTGAGTATGCTTGTTTTATGAATATTTCAACTCATCACAATTTACAATTAGTTACAATTTAGTTTATGTATTTTTACACAAATTGGACAAATATATTTTATCTTATCACTGGTTGGAATACAAATTATTGTTTTGTTAAATGCTTACGATTTTTACTTTAAAATGTTATTTTTCATTTTTTTTTGTATCACATTAAAAATATTCAAATAAATGGTAAATAACGAGTAGGTCTCAGTTTGGAGTGACTAATGTCAATGATTCTTGGATGCACAAATAACGCTTTCTATCGGTTAATCTGAACATTCTGTCTACTGTTAACGATACGATATTATCATATCAAACGTAAATAAAATGATTTCCCAAAAAATTACATTTTTAGTGTTGATCACTTCTCTTAACTATTTAGATAGTATACTTAAAAATAATGTTTGACTCTCCAAAGTAATGAATTCAAAGTAACACAGCTATAAACTATGTAGTTTTTCAGTAGTAAATATAATTCAGTAATTGCTACTTGTAACTGAGCTAGTGCAAATTCACTATTCAGTAAATGTGAAGTGAAAAGTTTGCCCAATTCAGTGACGACTGGTCTTGCGTACACAAAACTCATTTAAAGTTCCCCCAAGTGATGGGACCTTGTTTGGTGGGGGAACTGAATTGGCTTATCGGTGAAAGTGTACTATAGTTGCCTATCGGCGTTGTTTTTTTTTTTATTCTATTTTTTTCACTAACATAATTGAACACCCCTAGCACTTCTGTAGGTGTTGAGCATTCACTGAAACAAACCAACAAGATATTAATAAATGGTCAAACTTGATTGGTAAAAAAAAATCGGAAAAATTTTAGTAGGATTCATAGTTATGTAGAATTCAGTCATAGTAATCCATGTTAGGTGGATTTTTGAGTGTTGATGCTTAATGTTCTGCAAGTATTTAGTATTTATTATTATACTGTATGTTCTTTAAAAATAATTTTGTGTCAAATTAAAGAAGTAAAGAATATTAACGGTTTCCAAATGCATTTCAAAAGCCTGGGGATGAGTGCGGTGACGAGAAAACTCAATTAGATGACGACCCTCTTTCGACTACTTAAAGAATAAGTGTTTTTGTAGTGTGTTAGAGCTTATTCTTAAAATATTTTTAAGACAAATAAATTCTTAAAATTAACATTTGTTTGATTTTGTGTTTTTTCTACTGTCCAACCTTGTTCAACAACTTAATTTCCATTACTCTATTTTAAATGTTCACATTATATTCATAGTTGATTCTATCTCAATGTCAATTTCCATTTTATTTCCATGATTCACAATTGCGATATCACTTGTATAAAAGTGATATATAATTGCGATATCACTTGTATAAAAGTGATATACAATTGCGATATCACTTGTATAAAAGTGATATACAATTGCGATATCACTTGTATAAAAGTTATATACAATTGCGATTGCACAGTTTTGCAAACTATTTGAAACTGATAGGGATCTCAATTTCAAACTGTTTTCTAAAGGGTTACGATGGAACATGATACATTTTATCGTATTCGTTTAATAAAATTATATTTGTATTGAAAGCAATTTTATCTGAAAAAAGATTAAGACTGACAGAAATCCTGATTTCCAGACGCGTGATCTCGATCTCACAAATTTATTTTTCCTACCTAGGAAAGGTCATGAAATGCAATAGTCCCAGACTAGACAATTATTTGGAAATACAACATTTAAGGACAGTATCTTCCTTGTTTTATAAGGTAGCAAACGTGTACATTGTCAGTCGATCACGTATCTTCATGAGATTGATTGTAAAGAGTAGCCGTGATGTGATCGTCCAGTAAACCACCAGCATCAATCTTCCTGTGATCCCATGCATCAATCTTGAACTAAGATAGTAGTTACTTGTACATTATTTATTTCCTAACATTTACTAGATTTTCAGGTTGTAATGTGGTATCAGTAGATCCCAAAACTAATGTTATACGGTTGTATAACCCTCAGATAATTATTTTAAATTATAAAATTATATTTGAGTTCATAATTTGTCCACACTAGGCACCATTGACGAAAAATTTCTGAAAAAGCTTTTAACTTTAGAAACGCTACTCATAGAAACAGTTTCCAAATATTTGTTTTCACTAATATAACACCAATTAACAGAATATGGAATTGGTAGAAAACTGGTATAGTTGTGTTACATTCCCACGATTTCAAGTCATGTAACGTCCTTATCCTACCATTCACGAGATAAAAAAATAATAAAAAATCTAAAATTTAGTCGTTGGGTTTTACAAACTATATAATGGTATTACAACTTAATGTCAGGAAGTTGTTTTGTTAGTATTATTTTAGTTATTGTTTATTTACTTTGTTATTTGTAAATTAATTTTAGTGGCGGTAAAATAAATAATTATAAAGCAATATTATTTCCAACACAACTATTTTCTAAAGAAATCAATTAACTTACTGCTTAAATTCAATTATGAGCACTAAAGGAAATATTGGTCGTTATTCCTTATTATCTCCATTAAAACTGGCAGTTTTAATATTACTTTATCCTCACTATTTATCGATCTAAGAGTGCCAAATGTGTGGACTTTAAAAGTCTTTGTTGATTATTGTAAGTAAATGTATATAGTAATCAAACTGCAATAGTACTTATTTATTATGCCACAAATCGCTTGATAAAAGTCGTGTTAGCAAATTTGTGTACAAACAAGGCAATTAGGTTAGATGAGACGACTACGTGGATGATTTGCGGAGTTTAATGATCGTGAGGTTGATGACATGACGACGACTGTAATCAGTGATAACACATCAGCCGGACGCATCCAGCTTATCACTTGTCTGATACCAGCATGTAGCTATCAACTTGATTTTATGACTATATAAACTTCATCTTTCTTATTAGTGTGTTCAGTTGAATAAATTATATTCATAATACAAATAATCATAATGTTTCCTTCTTATGATTATTTTATTGTTTTTATATCACAATTTCAACAGTAATAAATTCATAATTATTATAAATTTAGTTTTATACAATTAATACTATTTGTTTTCTAATGTAATCAGTCATGATTTGTTATATAAGTCTAATCTCTGCTGAATAATCTAACGGGATATTGCCCATTGGGTAATTATTCTGGCATTTACCTAGGTGACATGAGAAACTACATAATCTCAACTCTGATCTTTGTTCTACCATTATATGTTTAAAAAATCTCTTAATACTTATTATCTCATCATTTATTACTTTGTGTATGACGTTTGGAAAAACTTTATTTGAATAATTAGATTTATTATGAAATATTGAATCGCATTCTTGTTATTTAATTACAACAAAATAATACACGGTTCTGTTTTATTACAAGAGCGATGTTCAGTTTTGGTTTATTTATGAGTTTTGAGTAGTATAACTTAAATTTGAAATACTTTGTTTCATAACACTACACATGAAAGTATTTCAGTCTTTACTTGTAATAAGAAGCTGATGGTTATCGAACTCACGGTTACCTTCCAAGTCTTTTATCCGGTTTTACGTTACATTTAATTGGCGATAGTTATAAGACTTTTAAAAATGCTATTTATCGGTTTTAAACAGCATAAAAGAATAATGGCTAAAAGCTAAAAGCCTAACAATAAATAAAATATTTTTTTTATATAGTTCGTAATTATAAATAGTATTACTTTAATTTTAATGTTGTATCTTATTAGAGAAATATTATTAACATTGAAACTAACTATGAGCCTAGTAATTAGTTCGAGTTATAATATAATAACAATCTAAAAGATTTTACAGTGTTCAATCATTTCATATTTACAGTATATGTTGCACGTAGTACAATCCTGATTCGAATAATCCAGTTACACACAGGATCGCTGGCCGCGTATTTTATGATGTTTCCGGGTTCATGGCGGATAACTCAGACCATTGCTCGATCAATGCATAGGAAATTATGCAATGTGTAAAATTGTTACTATCGTTTTTGTAAACACGGTGCTGAAATTGAAATAACAGTATTTGCAGTCATACATTTTTAGAATATCCCCAAGGTGTATTATTTTTACTTTTACTATATTTATTTTTACCATGGGGATGTATAAACATTTGATTGTTACTCACGTGGTTCTACTTATATAACTTTTTATTATTCAAGTCTAACCATCACTTTATGAAAAATATTAAGTCAATTAATTTTACAAAAATTCAATAGGGCCAAATACAATTAAAACACATCGAAAAATGAACTTTGGGTTTCTACCAATATTTAAATATTTAGTTAAATCCAAGGAGATAAAACTAACTATACTTTGTGCTCACTGGAGTGATGACGGTGTACATATTTATATAAAATTAACAGTAAAAATAGTGTATTAATTTCATATAAGCCAGCAGGCAATGTTACGAGAATTAATTGTTTTTACAGTATAAGATGTATAATACTAAATCGGCGATGTGTTATGTTATCATTGGTCATTGCAATGCCTTGATTTCCCATAGGTTACAATGGCCAGCTAAACTGTTTAATAACATTACAAGGTTTAACAACCTTACATCTTCCTTTGATTTCAATAGATTCGTTAAAGTCCAGCTGCAGAATTCCAATTCATATTTCCATTATATTTGCATTACTGCCGAAGTACTATTTTAAAATTAAAACAATGTCATTTTAATTTTAGTTTTATGTCCTTGAATTTAACTACATATTTAGGTGTTTGTAGAAACCCAAAGTTCATTTTTCGATGTTTTTATTGCTTTATAATTGAACAGAGAAAACAACTGACTGTGTCTAAACCGAAGCAAATGTTCAAAAAAGGTAATTCATAAAATTAAACTAAACGACTTTTTATTATTTTATTAGGAATCTGTTACTATGATAACGGGGTGTGTAAATGTATATATAAATTTCGTAAGAGGAATTTTGATTGCATCTTGTAAAAGTAAACTATTTCTTACTTATTTCTGACTCATATCCTATTTTTTACCTCATATCCTATAAAAGTATCGCCTTATAAAATAGAAAGGAAAACTTAAGGGTTTTTATACGATATAGTTTTAGTAAGATTTTTAAAATGGAAACACTTTTAAAGATAATCATTAAAAAGATTTAAATCAAATATTTGAAATTTTAGTTTATTTCTTTCTCATAAAATGATGATAAATATTTGTTTGTGTGTTTGTTTTATCCTACCTTTTAATTCATTATGTTCTAAATATATTTTTAATCATACATTTTTATCTATGAATATTAAATTACTTTCTTTGTATTGGAAACAGTTAGTAGACGTTTTAGGTCATATTTGACAGTATGATTTAGCAAGAGTTAAAAATTGGAGGGGTTTGAACCGCTTTCCCAAAAAGCGTTTGCGTTCTCTTAAGGAAAAGGCCGTTGACGTTAAAATACAAAGAAGGTAAACAAAAATCTGAGACGGTAGGGCACAATTTAATTGAGAAAAAATGTATACATACTCATTTATAATTGTACCTAATGTTGCATGAATGCAATCTTGTAAATAACTAATCAACGAAAGTATATATAAATATATATAATTTTACAACAATCAATATTTTTATTATTGTATCATTTATCAAAAACTTATCTTCCCAATTTCTTAATCTTAAAAAATTAAAAATTGGTTCTCCACGTTCCCTTATAAAACTGAAAAATACTGAAACTGGCAAACACAATTTTTTTAGTTAAAGCTATAAATTAAATTTTGTTTATTGTTATATCAAATTTTTGTTTATATTGTATATTTTTTCCAAGCTCGGCGTAGTTTACTATAAGGAGGAGGTGGAACAGAAGGTTGATTGTTGATATGCTGCTGGCAGCTCCGCGCCGCGGGCAGCCTCTCCACCCCTGGAACTTCCTTAACTCCATTATTGATGAAGTACAAACAAGCTTTTATTGGTAAACTACCTCTTGTAAGAACAGCTTTTCAAATTCACTTTTAGATCCTTTAAGGTTTTATATACTAACACTTGTACATGATCCTACTCATTTCCATCGCCTCTGTTTAAATATTGATACATACAATAAATATTTATTGTGGCAAATTTAAATTAGGAAAATATAATATGAAATAATAACTACAATTTTTAAATCTTATTTTTCCTGAGTCTGTGGATTTTGGGAATACATAATTATTAATAGTACTCAACACGATTAACAAATTATAAAACTGTTTTACAGTTTAAATTGTATGTATCCAAATATATTTTTTTATTTCTATAGTGATTTTATAATAAGAACATTGTTTATAAGTAATATTAATAAAAATCCTTGTTCACCCTGACCATCTAATACTATAAAACCATATTTTTTGCTTGTTTATTTTTCTACCATACACAAGCTATTGGACCAATTGGTTCAAATTCGTTTGGAATATCCCTCTAATTATTAATCCTATAAATACTGTATTATGATAGCTGTCAGGCCAAAACAGTTAGTTTTCATCAGCGTTGTTAGGTATAACTATGGAATTGGTTCCGATCCGTGTCCCCCCTTCAACGGCCACATTCAACAAATAATAAGTTTGATTGAATTAATCCAATAATGTTGAAGTAGTTTACTGCAGCGGCAATTAAACGTAGGAATGCATTCCCTCATACAACACACTCGTCCTGTTTCAAACACCGACTGCGAGCAGTTGCAATATCAACTGTTACCGGCTGCTTTCATCTTGCGTCTGCTCCTTTAATTAAATAATTCCTGTGATATTTCGTACTCTACACAATGCATCAAGAATGTACGAGATTGGCCTAAAGTTTATATTATTTTTTGGATTCCATCACTCATATAATGTCTTTCTAAGGTACTTAAACCCTTATAGAATATAAGGGTTTAAGGGTATAAGGGTACTCATAGAATATATTTTTAAACCTAGTTATGGGACTGAGAGTGGCAAGAGTATTGTGGTATTTCACGAACAAATGATATAATTTTCAAGCAAACCAATTTGTTTCAACTGATATAAAATGTTTTACGGATGCAAATATTTGTCGCTCATATAACAAAACTATAATACTGTTACCGTTATCAAAATGTGTTTCACCAGTGTCTTGTGCTAACAATTAGTAGGAAATTAAATATAAAATATTGTTTAATGTCATATATTAAACCACTGTTTGGTAGTTCGTCGTGTTTGTTAAAACTTTGGCTTTAAAAATACACTCACTGTCCCACTTGGGTATAAATTGTTAAAAAGAGACATTAAACGAACGGTTGAGCAGTTTTCAAGGCAATTACAGCAGCACAGTGTGATATATTAGCATGTGGTTCTCATTGACCAGCCGTGAAACTACATGCTGGCCGAATGCTGTTGATAATTTGTTGATACACTCAGATACCTTGTTTAGTAATTTATTTCATAGGATTTGATATTTAAAAATAGTGTCAACTTAAGAAGTCTTTGTTGACTATTCGGACAATTCTGGTCGTTTAAACGTGTTAACAACGTTTGTCCCTAATAAAGCTCTGCATGAATTGGCAGTTGTAGTACGCTTGGAAATTCATCTTGTTGTCTTGTTGTCTTGTTGAAATTCAACAGGTTTATTTTAACACACAATCTAACGTATTTTTTCTTTCTTTGTATAATTTCTTACGATGAAGTACAGTTATGACCAACTGATTTGCATAAATGGTGTTTTTATTTATTAAAGTATTATCGTTAAGACAATTTGCAAAACATTTGGTTGAATCTTGGCATTATATTACCAATTTTTACATTAGAGCGGCACTGGAACTGAAAGGCCTCTTCCAGTAATAAAATATAATAAGTGATTAATTGTTAATGTTGTTAGTTAAAATTATTTAGATTTTGAGTTTTATGTAGTGTATTTGTTGGTAAATATTACATTAAAATAATAACATTTCCTCAGATTCTTTTTACAAGACCTTTCATTTGTGTTAACGGGGTTCTACTGTGTTTACAAAAGTTTAAATTATGGTATTGCTACACTTATTATGTAAATAATTTAGCTTATCAACCATTTGTATATGAGAAAAATTCTCCTTTAATACATGTATTCTGGAAAAATACGGCATTTAAGATTTACTTTCTTTCATTTTCAAACAGGTTTATTTTAACAAACAATCTAAAGTGTTTTTTCTTTCTTTGTATAATTTCTTACGATGAAGTACAGTTATGACCAACTGATTTGCATAAATGGTGTTTTTATTTATTTAAGTATTAGCGTTAAAACAATTTGCAAAACATTTTGTTGAATCAGTTTTCCACGCAAGTTGTAAAGGAAAGTTACGATGGGCTCAGCTGTTTTCAGCAATTCTATGCAACATATATTGCGTTATACGAACCCGTTGAATCCCGCCAGTACAAAAACGCAATATTGGCTGAATTTTTATGGGAAAGTTTGATTTGCAACAAAGCTCTACAAACAAATAAATTAAATCAAACGGTTTGTGAATGAATTTGTTTAATATTGCATTGTTCATAAATTGGGAACATCTTAAAATTACTTCCCCAAATTGGCTGATACGTTTAACCAATAACATGTATTAAATCTAGAGTTAGTTTAGTATGTCTTGCATACCTCTAATTCTTTGAATGAATGGCCCAACAAGGCCTTTTTTTACATTTTTACAATATTTTTAGATTTTCAGTTTAACTATTGACACTATGTATGACTCTTTTTAAAAAGGTGTTTGGCGAAGGTAGATTTTTGCTGCTGCATCTGGGGTTTAGGAAGGTGTTCTTTGAATCTGGTTTCAAATGATCTTCCAGTTTTGCAAATATAAAATGCTGGGCAATCGGAACATTCTAATCTACAAACTCCGGTGGATACATTCTTGTTATTGTCAGAAATATTGCTGCGATTAAGGTTCATAATGTTTTTAATTTTATTTGACGTTTTATACTAACTTAATTTTATAGGGTTTTAATTAACGTTGTACGGGATAGGACCATCGATTCGGCCGTTAGAGAAATACAAAATACGTTACATTTAGAAGCCGATATCGCAATGTGTTAAATCATTAAGTGTTTAAGTTTTTAAGGGGTTTAAATGTCGGACATTTTTATTTTAACACATTTTTAGAGAAGAGAAATATTTATTAATTTGGTACTACAGCGAGATCATTGTGTGTCGGAAATCAAGCCTCTAAGTGCTATATTAAAGTTGCAAGATATTAAAAACCACCGAAATAGTATTTTTTAATTGTCTGAAATTGAAAAATATAGCTCTAAGGGTAAAGGGGATGAGATGCGGAAAAAAGTCATAGAACCAAAGTTGTAGATCGTCTATTGTCCGCGACACGTGGTCATAGAACCAAAGTTGTAGATCGTCTATTGTCCGCGACACGTGGTCATAGAACCAAAGTTGTAGATCGTCTATTGTCCGCGACACGTGGTCATAGAACCAAAGTTGTAGATCGTCTATTGTCCGCGACACGTGGTCATAGAACCAAAGTTGTAGATCGTCTATTGTCCGTGACACGTGGTCATAGAACCAAAGTTGTAGATCGTCTATTGTCCGCGACACGTGGTCATAGAACCAAAGTTGTAGATCGTCTATTGTCCGCGACACGTGGTGGTGTCCGTTTCAGGATAGTACCGTCATTTTGGCGGCAAGAGCTAATATATATATATATATACGACGATATATATATATATACGATTTATATATATATATATTTTAGAGAAATGGTCGAAACTTAAAGTTGTTTAGCATACCAAGTTTCACGTTTCTAGCTCGCCTGGAAGTAGTCTAGAATTCGTATACCTCAGTGAGTGTGTGTATATGTTAGATAGATAGACTCGTTTACTGTTCTCATGGGTTCTCAAAATGCTGTATGGTGCTAGTTTCCCAGGTGCAATATAAATATTCGTGTGAATTGGCAGCGCTGACAGCCAACAATGCTTTATACCGTAGTCAATATATAACGGTATATTTCTATTCTATTCAACGAATCCTGTCGTTTCGATACTTTTTATTTTAAAATATATCGTTCTCATCGTGATATATCGTAGCAGCAACATGGTTTTCTCCCCAAGAAAACTCTATAATTATACTTTAACTTAGATTTATTATTTATATTTTTGAAATAGGTTAATTTGCCCGTTTATTCTTATAAAAGCTAAGATCCATTTTTTTAGTAAATTGATCTATAATTAACGATTAATTCAGTACATTCTTATGACATCGTTGTATATATTTGTTTTCCAAAAGTAACCAACTAAGAACATTTTGTTCTCATAAACTTCACAGCTATTACCTGTGTATTTATTTGTATCGACAGGTTGAAAGATATTTTAAAAATTAACTCCGGATTTTCTTAGGATTAATTCCGAATACTATATATTTACACCTTCGGGTTTTAATGAACTTTAAAAGTGTAGTAAGTGAAAAGTGCACTACATACGTTTAACTACTATACGTTTTCTCTATAGTATAAATACTCGGATTTTTTTTATTTCATTAGTATATTGTTATACAAAAATTGTAATACTTTAACTGTTTTATTTAAAGGAGTGTTTTCTTTCTAAACAAAATTATTACCTGAAAGAGGAAAAATGTTAACTAATAGGTCAGAAGTGAGGTTTCTTGGGAATACAAAAAATTTTAATAAAAAATTGTAAAATTGTAACTGTAAAGACTGTAATTGTAATATTCATCTATTCGGTTATTACATATCAAACAACACGAGAATCCGATTGAATACGGGTGGGTGGGATAGGAACAAAAAATAATAACTTTAAAATATTCTGTTGAAGTATACCGCTGACTGCGGAAGGTTGAAATAGCAACCAGCGTCACTACAGAATATCACGACATCGGGCGGTTTCTGTGTCGTAGAACCGGACTTAATGGTGCCGCTTGAGAAACTACTACTTTTGTTTTTTCTTAAATTTTTTTAAATACTTTAAGATAACATTTTCTGAACTGACAACCATGATTATTAAACAATATTTATCATTTGATATTTATCAATCCAAACATATGTTTTAAATGCGGGTTTAATGGGTTTTGAGTACATGTTTTATAATGTTTAATCCTAAATACGCTCTACTTAACATTTGTAACAGTTGAAATGTCAATAAAAGACGCTTATAATGTCCCAGGACTACCTTAAAACTAGTCTATACCTGTTTTTAGGCTGACATTTGGTACAGCAAATGAAGTTGTCATTACATATGGTAAGTCTTTTGGCTGTCCATAATGACAAACTTCCCTTTCACATTTGGTCCCTCCATTTGCAGCGGCTAGGGACAGAATCCCCGGCTTTGGTCCCCAACCTGCCAACCTGAGAATGGATATGGTCCCTGGCTTACATGGATACCTTGTCAGTTGAGTTGACCAGTTGGAGGGTAGAATGCGGGTCCCCAGTTAGAAAGCCTCATCCCAGCTGTCACAGAGGCACGGGAGTTGGCCCTCTGAAGGGTCGATTTGGCTACCGTCCCATCCCACCCTTTCCTTTCCTGCTATATCCTATCCTTCCGGTAACCTGCGCAATATTCCCGCTTGTGGAAGATGTGCCTAGCAGCTATGCTGGGGTTTCCTAATCTGCAACAATGATGAATGATGATGACGCTTGGAATATAGTTAAACATACAAAAATTATTTTGGTTTACAAGAAAGTCTCCCACTTTTTCTCCAGCCTTTAGTTGAAGCACACTATATAAAATCTTAGCACACAAAGCCCAAAACCTTCTTAAATATTTTGTAACGGAAACAATAAGGGTAAATATTACACTCGCTTATTATACCTATCAATTTAATATCATAGAAGTCCATTTACACAAAATTATCCTCGAACATAAAAAATATATATAAAAAAATACAAACGAGCTACTGAGACTACTGGTAAGAATCGAACTATTAAGGCAGAAGAATTATTACTAATGAGTGAATGTAAATAAATCAAGTTACACCTATTTTAGTTTGTTTGAAAGGTTGTTGATAGACTGGTTAATTGCTGGTAAACCGGTTGATATATTTTTAAACCTCTTTTATAGGTTGGTAGTCTGGTTTAAATTCTGGTGGGCTGCTTGATGTGTTGTAGACTCTTCGATAACATAGTAGACTCCTTGTAAAGTTGGTTGACTAGTTGGTAAGTTGGTAGTTAAGATGCTGGAAGAATGGTTAATGCTTTGTTAGACTTGTTGATTGGTTTCTTGGTTTGTTGGACTTGGGAATGTTTCTGACTGTTGATTGGTGGACCAGTTAAGGTTGGTGGACTACTTGATGTGTTGGTAGACTGTTTGGTATTTCGGTAAACAGGCTGATAAGTTGGTAAACTGAATGATCGATATTGTTTTGACTCATTGATGGTTTGATATCCTCTATGATAAGTTGGTAGACTGTTTAATATTCTGACAACGATCTACACCTCGATCAATGGATGGTATCGGCTACCTCTGATCAATCCTGACTTAACTGCTTAAACCGTGTATGTTCCCTAAGGTAGAAATATCGATTAATCATAATTTTATTTCGTCATCCTCACAAACGTTGGCCTTGTGGTTTTCGGTGTAGCGGTATCTGACTCTATATTATTAAACCGGATTTTTGTTATTACAGTATAAAACCTCAGAGTAAATATTTAAATAATTGAATGATTCAAGTAATAACAACCGCAGTAACCAGCAGTAAAGTGTAACACAAGTATGATTTAGTGCAAAGCAAACCTTTTACTATATGGAGCAACTCTTAAGTGCTATTCTTAAACTATGCGTTGTCTGAATGCTTTATACAGGTTCTGCGCGTTCATCTCTCTCTCTCTCTCTCTCTCTCTCTCTCTCTCTCTCTCTCTCTCTCTCTCCCCCTACCCCACAGGTTTTTTTGTGGAGTTAAAATGGATAGCAGGAGAGCGTTACCACTCCAGTATTCAGTAGCCCTATTATTTATGCCTGAAACCTCTTTTCCTCATCCTCACCATGTCCCTCACCCTCCCCCCTCACAAACAGGTTTAATTTTTTTTAATCATAAGAGAAGGGTGTTACCATTCCAGTAGTCAGTGAAATGTTTTATTTATGAATCATCTGTTCTTGCTGTTGTGCTACATATTTATTTGAATAACGCAGCCGTTTATTAATGAAATGGAAAGTATAAACAAATACGAAAAGCAGAACGCATGTTCCCATAAGGATAACATGTAAACTTTTAAAGCCAAAAGGGCATAGCCCTACACGTCCAAACACAAAACTATTTACATTCGACACATCTTCTAATACTACTGAATAAGTGTGACAAGTTTCATAATTCTACGATACCGCATATCCGAGAAATCAGTACCACAATAATCCCCTTAGCCGATTAATATATAGATATAAATATTTTGGGAAAATATTCGTCAAAATAAAAAAATATATATCTAAATCTAATTAAATACGTAAAATATTTTGACCAGGAACTTAGAGATCACAGTTCTCGATCGCAGATAATACTAGGTATCAGGAGGGAGATATATTCATAACAGGATTTGCTTACATTTTGACTTCTTTATTTTCTGCGTTATTATAAAATATAAAACATGCGTAGGATACTTTTTCCATTTGAAATAACTTCTGCTGTGATGAGTACCTTGTAGAGAATCACCAGTGCTTCTTGACTGTGAAATGTTGACAGGCCAGGCCAGTATAAATGTAGTGAGTCACGATATCTGGCAATACCGAGCGGTGGGGTAAACTACTTAAAGGGGAAATACTTTAAAGTAGCGCAGGTATCGTTTAAATCGCTTAGTAGAATAATAATAACAACTGATAACTGTAATAACGTAATGTATCATGCAACCTATTTTTAGTTCCATTTTACTTTGTGTAACTAGAACCAATCGTTTTTTAAATCGTCATATCTTACTTTTATGTTTAGGATTCTCAGGATGGTTTATTGTATTAGTTTTTGTTGTTACATAAATTGTTATTACTTAAATTCTTAGCAGTATATCGGTTGGTTTTGTTTTTAAGGGATCATGGTTTCATTGTCTGGGTGCATAAAACAAAGATGGGCTTTCTCTTAAAAGATGTATTCCCTATTGACACAAAATACATAAAACTGAGTAAATACTCTTAAAAACCTTTACAGTTCTTCGTTGAGTGAGGTATAAATAAGAGTATTCAAAATTAAACCGATGTTTCACAGTATAATTTTATAATTATAAAATCATATTTAATTAATGAATAATTAATGTTGTTAATGTTGAATTAATTAATAGGTTTTATATTATTATAAATAAATTACGCTATTTCATACTAGGTGCAGTCAGCAGGAATTTTCTTAAAAGCCCCATATTTTTTCTACAAGGGATGTAATTGGGTTTGAAATGTGCCGCATTGTCCTAATGTTTGATTTAATGAGTTTAGTGTCACTTTTACATCAAAATTTATCTGTGATTGCATAGTATATTAACCCGGTGCGGTGAAAGCCGTTGAGCTACTGGTTATATAGCTTACGCTGATTCGAAATGACTCCTGACTCACCCAACTTGATGGTAAATTAATTAATAAAACTATATTTATTGTTAAAAATAATCAAGTAATTTTAAAGTGCGACATTAATGCATACATTATGATTACAAGTAGGTATCTAAAGTATATGTTAAAGTAAAAAGCATAGTCATATATCAACTTATCTTGCCTTATCAAAACTAGATCGCTCTTTTGGTTATTTTTTAAAGGAGAAACGAATATCTAAAACTCGCCTTTTTCAGGCTCGTATATTCCTCCTCTCAGTTCCCCATCGCTGCTATCTCCCCTCGATCTCAGGGGTTAAAAGGTCTCACTGATGTTTTAAGTTAGTACTTTGTATTCCGCAACGGTCTGTCAGGAGCTGGTATTTTTTTAAATTATCAGACAGTAACTTTAAATACCCTTGGAATGGTTGAATTATATCTTTCTAAATTAGTTACGAGTTTCACATGAACAAAAACTGTTAAATATATTTGTTATGGATAACATTATGTTTAAAATCAATAGATTATGAAGAGTGATTGTTTTAAAGTCTAACGCAGTAGTTTCTATAGTCACCACCGTTCTTAAATAATTCATTTAAAAAGCTACTAAATTAAAGCAGCAAAACGTTTTGGCAAGTATTTTGCAAATACCACGATTTATTAAAATGAACATTTTTAAATATTTAAACCACGAGCCTCGGATTCTGACACGGACCATGTCGGGTCTCCGAATAATTCAACGATAAATATCTTCTCCTCTGCACATGACGGGGGTTCGCTACATAGCGGTTGGTCACAAGCTCGGCTCAACGACGTAAAATATAATGACCAACTTTATCTCAAGTTAGGTTATAACTACAGAGCTCTTGGATAAACGTTTGACCACCTTAAACTATACGAAATAAAGTGTAATTGTAAAACTGATTGGTAGGAGATTTGCTTTTCCTGATTAGCTATATAGTAGTAATGAGGGTAAGTAATTAAAGAACTATGATGTGTACTATCGAAATATTGTCTGGTGTCTAATATGATAAACCAAAAATTTATATTTCAAACCTCATGTTATTTAAAAATATATTATATTTCAAATTTGTTAATCTATTATATAATTTATCTCATCTGTGTACGTATTTCTGTTTGAATTCTGTAATGAAGCAATGTCTGAAGTATCCGTTATGTCAACATTATTTTAATAACCAGTCAAAATCCTATTTTAATCTTAAAGCCTGTACATTGAATTTTCTTAGTTGCAAAGAAATTTTCTCAATTTTCATTTCCATTTCAGGAATATAGATTTTATAAATAACAATTTATGATATGTTTAAGAAGCCGCAGTGTGATCTTTAAGTGTACACTCTAATTATCCCGCCAAAAAGACCCAATAGGTTTTGTCTCAAAACATATTTATGAATTAAAAACTCATTCAGGCTTTTCATCATGTAATGATATAGGATAACGTTTAAAATTCTTGTATATCTTAAATTGTTGTGTCAAACTTACATTTTGTTGATGCGGATGTATTTAAAATACATCCAAATAAACAAATTTAAAAACCAAATTCAGTGTACATTAATTTACCTTTTCCAATTTTATTTCTCTGTGTAAACACGTTAAAACATTCAAAAATTAATTGTTTTGTTTTGGTGTCGAACACCGATTTTTGCTATTCGCTTCGTTCAGAATAATTAACTGTTTGGTTTGTCAAGGTTATTTATTTTGTTTTTATACATAAAATTAAATCTTAATGCTACGTGGTATACAATATGATGCAACGTTATATACAACATTATATTTTAAGGTTTTTCAAAGTTGGGAGTGTTAAAACTGCTTGGCAATTCAAATTAGTTTTCAAAAACTGCAGTTTTTGGATGAGAGTTATTTTCTATTTTTCTACAGCTCCATCTCATGGAATGCATGTTTCACCATAGTAGGGTAGAATGGAGTCTCCGACCCCAGGAGGAGTCAGGAGGAGCACCCCCCCCCCCGACCCCCCCCCCGAGGTCTCGTCTGTGACACTTTGCGATTTTTTTTTTGCGAACTTTTTTGCGAACTTTTTTTCAAACTTTTTTTGCGAATTTTTTTTTTTGCGAATTTTTTTTTTTGCGAATTTTTTTTTTGCGAATTTTTTTTTTTTGCCAAATTTTTTTTTGCGAATTTTTTTTTGCGAATTTTTTTTTGCAAATTTTTTTTTGCCAATTTTTTTTGCGAATTTTTTTTTTTGCGATTTTTTTTTTGCGATTTTTTTTTGGCGAATTTTTTTTTGTTGTTGCGAATACTAACCTAACCTAACCTAACCTAACCTAACCCAACCCATCCTAACCTAACCTAACCTCGGATCAGATTTCTGATTGCAGATTCTTGTTCGTCTAGTCGAGCCGAGTCATTTGAGTACCCACATCGTACACTTTGGATGATGTTTACAAAAAAGGGGCCAGCACCACACTTTCGACCTTTTTTTTGCATTTTTGGAATCTCCCCGTCAAGCCGAGTATTCTCAGTACCCACATGACATACTTTGGATAATTAATACAAGAGTTGATCAGGGTAACGCTACAACCAACAGAGCTAGCCCATCAGCGCTTGCGGTCAATTGAACTACCAGTGAATGCGAATTTTGAGGAGAATATAATTGCAATGCTTTGAACATATACTGCAAAGGGGGGTGTATCGATACACCCCCCTTCAAGTACTCTGCACCGAGGCAGACGTTCACACAAATAAGCGTCGCGTCCAGTCTACTGTCTGGGAATGCGGATGTTGTAATTTGATACCTCGACTGGAGGGTGCAGGTGTTCACACAAAAAACCGACAAGTCGAGACCTGTCTGGGAATGCGGATGCTGTAATTTGATACCTCGACGGGAAGACGGCTGACCCTTCTAGGAACCCATAATTATAGACCACCTGCGTCGAATTCCGAGCAATAAATCACCAGTTGTCAAACACCCATGGTATCATTCTTGTTTTAGGCTTCAACAATTCCTGACGTATGGGGGAGCGAAAATCTCCCCCTAACCCATTATGTGTTAGGGGGAGCGAAAATCTCCCCCTAGTAATTAAATCAACAGAACACCAGTTGTCACGGTCTCATTCTTGTTCTAGTCTTCAACAATTCCTGACGTATGGGGGAGCGAAAATCTCCCCCTAGTAATTAAATCAACAGAGCTAGCCTATCAGCGCCTGCGGACAATTGAACTACCAG
The DNA here is from genome assembly GCA_963675035.1 of Allygus modestus. Taxonomy (NCBI): domain Eukaryota; kingdom Metazoa; phylum Arthropoda; class Insecta; order Hemiptera; family Cicadellidae; genus Allygus; species Allygus modestus. Next base: position 141,249,343 of record OY776112.1, on the reverse strand, counting down.
TGAATGCAAATGCGGATGTTGTAATTTGATACCTCGACTGGAGGGTGCAGGTGTTCACACAAAAAACCGACAAGTTGAGACCTGTCTGGGGTGCAGCTGCGCCCGACCTCAGGAGGGCCAGGAGGAGCAGAGGAGCAGGAGGGGCAGGAGGGGCAGGAGGAGCAGGAGGAGCAGGAGGGGCAGGAGTAGCAGGAGGAGCAGGAGGGGCAGGAGGAGCAGGAGGAGCAGGAGGGGCAGGAGGAGCAGGAGGAGCAGGAGGGGCAGGAGGAGCAGGAGGAGCAGGAGGGGCAGGAGGAGCCCCCCCCCAAGACGCCTGCACCAACACTTGGAAGAAAATCCTCCTACATTAGAAGGATTTCCTTCTGTTCCCTAACATGAAAAGCTTTTGTGGCCTTGAAAAAGGCCGATTATGATGGTGGGATCAGGTGGAGGCTAAGGTGTTGGAAAACGTTTATTTTTTACTGTTGAAAAACTTTGTTACTTCATCAGGGTGCAGTTCATTGGTCCGCCGATTCCACCACATTTCAACAAGCATCATGTACTTCTGCTCATGTTCAATGGCGTAGAAGTGCTCCTCTTCAATGGGGTAGAAATTCATCTTGTAGTCCATGTCACGCTGCCAATATTCCCACTCCAAGCCGTCCAGCGGGAAATGGTTCCACATGCTGTTGATTCCCCGTCGTCTGGAGTACAGAGCGTCGTCAAGATCTTGAGTAGTTGAATACATTTTTGGTTCATGAACGTACTTGAACTTTGTGTCAATGCGCCATAGCCTCTTCTTATGGAAATGCTTCAAGGTGCATTCATCGTCGTCTTTTCGGTTGTAGAATTCATCACCTTCGAAGTAATCATCTTCATCGTCAAACGGTCTCTTCTTATTATTGCTATTCATTGTCGTTTCCGCTGCAACACATACATCCTCCAACTCAACGTCTGTGATGTCACAATCCCACTCGATGTTGGCCATGATCTCTTCGTAGCTGTTGACGCTTCGAAACTCAAGACTAAACTAAACTTTACTGCTAGGGGCGGGCTGTGCGTCGTGGGATGATGGGCGCAGGTGTACAGACAAAAAACCGTCGCGTCACCCTACTGTCTGGGAATGCGAATGCTGTAATTTGATACCTCTACGGGAGGGCGCGGGTGTTCACACAAAAAACCGACGAGTCGAGACCTGTCTAGTCTTCAACAATTCCTGACGTATGGGGGAGCGAAAATCTCCCCCCTAAGCCATTATGTGTTAGGGGGAGCGAAAATCTCCCCCTAGTAATTAAATCAACAGAACAGCAGTTGTCAAACACCCACGGTCTCATTCTTGTTCGGGAGTTTGAAGTGTGTGGCTGTGTAATAGTGTTGCTGTGTGACGTTCTATCAGAGCGATCGCCCGACGTTTTGACCTAACCTACAAAATGAACCACTTAACCGCCTATGTGTTTAATGATCGGCCTTTGTCTGTACTGTTTGACAGCAGCGATAATCCATGGTTCAAAGCTAAGGATGTAGCTACAATATTTGGATACGCCAACCCTAAAGAAGCAATCAGAGTACATGTTAGAGAAAAATATCGCAAAACAATTCCTGAAGTATGGGGGAGCGAAAATCTCCCCCTAACCTATAACGAGAAACATTCAATCTTTCTTAACGAGCCGGGATTATATTCGTTACTTATGAAATCTAAAATGCCCATCGCCGAGAAGTTTCAAGATTGGATCTTTGAAGAAGTTTTGCCATCCATTAGAAAAAATGGTCAGTACAGACTTATAAACGAGAACCAACGGCTGCTACAATCACTTACAAAGTCGCTAACAAATAACCGAAAGCTAGATAAAACAAATTCCGAGTTTAAAACTACAAATGATATATTGTGTATGGAAAACCAATCCATGAATCAAACGCTGATCGAACAGACACCTAAAGTGGCAGTGTTGCCTGAAGATGTAAATCTGAAGCATATATTTTGTGTGATGATTAGGGAAACCCTTCTAGAGCAGTACGGAGTTTGTGAATACAAGTGCATTCGAACACAGAAGAGGAATTTCAAACAAGCCTTGAAAAAAGCAAAGGAAGAAGGATTTACAATGTGCTACTGTAGAGAAAATGTCCCCAACGGCATAAACATAGTGAATAAGGCTAAAGAAGTGATGAAGAGTTACGGCATGCACATTGACTGCAGATACAACAACATCCTAACCTCGCACAATTTCATTAATGTAGTTGAACATATCTTTGACAATGCATAGGTCTGCGCTTGTGGACTCGCTCCAGAACCTTCGACGCTAGTCAGGTAGCAACAGTCGATACGTGCTCCAAAGATGACCAGTGTGGATGATGCAAGAAAAGTAATCACCATATCAATGAACAAAATACGTTATAAACGTAACAACATCCGAGAAAGGCTCGCAATCAAGTTAGTGTTGGATAGAGCGAGAGATGTGTTTGAGAGAAAATATCATATGAAACAGCATACTTATGAAAAAAAAACAAAAATATTGAATATCATGTGAAAGAATATAACTATGAAGAAAACAAAACAGACTGTTAAATTTAACGAGGAGCTAAATACACAGTACACTTACGAGCCCTGTGAGGATGTACAACAATTAACGTGGACTCAAATCGCAATAGATGAAATGAGATTCCGCAGACCGTTGGAACTGATGTTGGGTGAAAAAATCAAACATCTAACCTATTGCAACAAGATGTGTCACAGCGAGTGCATACAGTTTACTTCAAGGGTGAGCAGACGCACCACCAGTCCGTAGTACGGTAGAAGTCACACGGTAAGGACGTCAACATGGACGCTTACGTTTCTGCGGACGACTATATCAAATCGTTTATTCAGGAGATTGAGGTTATGAACAATAATGCTAGTGATCAGACATTGGCATCACCTCAGACGTCATCTGTAAAACCGATCACTGCCTGCAAGAGACGAAGGAGACCAACTCTCATCGAAGTGGAAACCAAGAAACCAGGATGGGTGCCAAAACCAACAGATGATTGTCCCATAGTGTCATGGATGGAGAATGGGAATACTTTTGCTGTTCAAAACCCGGGAAACAAAGGACAAATTTTATTGAAAATGGAAATGTACGATGGTACAGATATGGTGTTCATGTGCAGTTTATTTTTGGACAAAGATGGTGATATGCACCAAAATGTCAAACAAGTAGTTGATAAAGTGGAAAACATGTGGATCGATAAATCAACAGGAGTACCGAAAATTACAGGCTTAACTCAAACTGTTACACAACGCAGTGCAGTTTCGCAACCAACGTCGAAGAAGCGAGCTGTGAGGAAGAAACAACGAGTGTCGCCAGCAGTCAATTAAAGCATCAGCATTCCCAGACAGGAGGGCGACGCGTCGGTTTTTTGTGTGTGAACACCTGCGCCCGGCCAACTACTAGAGATGTCGAGCAGCAGCACTTTCAAGCTAGAGTTTCCGAGCGTGAACGGCACTGCAGCAACCGAGGACCTGAGAGCTACCCTCAACAACTGCAAGTCTGACTCTCCGCTCTACACCAGGATAGACGATCTCAGAGAGGAATGCGGCTATCTCATCACTGCGATGGAGCGAGCCACAACACCCTTTGGCGAGACGATCATCGTGATCCTGGAGGGGCAGGTCGGGGACGACTTCTTTCTGCGAGTCTACCTGCCTAGGCGCTTCAACGAGGTCCTGAGCAACACCGACATCGAGCGCTACAACAGCGGGTTTGGAGAACGCCTTCGCTTGGTGAAGCGCAGCCCGAGGGGTTCCAATAGCAGATTCACACCTTTGGAGTTTATGTAAAGCAAGACTTGAAGATTATGTAAATACCTTTGTAAATTAGTTTTCGTAGTCAATACTTATAGTCACGTTCAGAACATAACCACTGTGTTATTTATTTCACTTAACCCCAAAAAATGTCCTTTGGTAGTAAGTTTAAGAGCGTGAGTATGGTAACTGTGAGGTGTTTAGCTCATCAACGTCATCATCAGAATCATCGATATTTGTACATAGATGTAACCCACCGCGTAATGCGATGCAATTGATTGGAACGCATCGTGTGTGAGCTGTCTTGTGATGGCGACATCGCACTGCGTTTGTAACAAAATAACGTGTACATTAACACGACGATCACTTTTCTTGCTTAAGTCACGATGGGCATTATGGCGTACGGGACGATTGGTAATAACAGCGTTTAAAGTAAACTGTGCACATTCGTTGTGATACGTCTTGTCACAGCACGTTAGATTTCACATTCTCACATTCAACATCAATTGCAATTGTAGACGTAATCTCATTTCATCTGTTGTGATTTAAGTCCAAGTTAACCGTTGTACATCCTCACGCGGCTCATAAGTGTAATGAGTATTTAGTATGACAATAAACTTCTCGAATGTTAGTACGTTAAATCGTAGCTTGTTCATTGACGCATCGATCCCTATTCTTGTTTCAGTCTCAATATGCATTATGGCGTACGTGCCAGATGGTACTAACAACGCTTGAAATAAACTGCACACATGTGTTGCGATACATCCAAACACAACAAGTTAGATGCATCATTCAATCATTCAGCATCAATTGAAATGTTATGCGTGGCATCATTTCATCTGGTGTAATTTGAGGGAATAACTCGACTACGAACCTTTATCGTATGTTAGTTCGTTAACAACGTAAATTGTACATTAACACGACGATCACTTTTCTTGCTTAAGTCACGATGTGCATTATGGCGTACGGGACGATTGGTAATAACAGCGTTTAAAGTAAACTGTGCACATTCGTTGTGATACGTCTTGTCACAGCACGTTAGATTTCACATTCTCACATTCAACATCAATTAGAATTGTAGACGTAATCTCATTTCATCTGTTGTGATTTAAGTCCACGTTAACCGTTGTACATCCTCACGCGGCTCGTAAGTGTAATGAGTATTTAGTATGACAATAAACTTCTCGAATGTTAGTACGTTAAATCGTAGCTTGTTCATTGACGCATCGATCCCTATTCTTGTTTCAGTCTCAATAGGCATTATGGCGTACGTGCCAGATGGTACTAACAACGCTTGAAATAAACTGCCCACGTGTGTTGCGATACATCCAAACACAACAAGTTAGATGCATCATTCTAACATTCAGCATCAATTGAAATGTTATGCGTGGTATCATTTCATCTGGTGTAATTTGAGGGAATAACTCGACTATGAACCTTTATCGTATGTTAGTTCGTTAACAACGTAACTTGTACATTAACGCATCGATCACTTTTCATGCTTAAGTCACAATGTGCATTATGTTGTATGTGACGACTGGTAATAGCAATGCTTGAAGTAAACTGAGCACATGTGTTGCTATACGTCTTGTCACAGCAGGTTATATTGCTCATTTCCCCTTTCAACATCAGTTACAATTGTATGCGTAACCTCATTTCATCGGTTTTAATTCAAGTCCGCGTTAACTGTTGTACATCCTCACGAGGTTCGTAAGTGTAACGAGTATTTAGTTTTACATTAAACTTCTCGTATGTCAATCCCAAGTAATCGGTGTTTGAAGAAGTTTGCCTTTCCCTCAAGAATTGGCACTAGCATTATAACATACGCGTTTAATAACCAGATCGCACTTGTAATATTTTTGTATACCAATAAAAATTCCAAGTAATCGAGGTTTGAAGAAGTTCGCACATTGATAAAAAAAAAAAATCCAAGTAAACGATGTTTGAAGACGTTTGAGTTTTCGCCATCACACAAGTTCCAATCTTGAGTAATGTCAACCCAAGAAAATGAAAGCTAACAGCATCACGTAGTTGTGTTAAGTTACGATAGGTATAGTTAGGTTTATTAAGACTGTTTCCAGTTAGAAAGGGGAAACATGGAGAGACTTATCTCATTGTTAGGTTACGATATCCAGTGTAAAGTTAGGTCCCTGCATAGAAATAGGAAACGTAGGCAATTGTATCTCATCCTTAGGTTATGTTATGCTCTGTTAAGTTAGGTTTGTGCTTATAGATAGGAAATATTGCCAGTAGTATCTCGTCGTTAGGTTAAGTCATGCTCTGTTAAGTTAGGTTTGTTGTTGATTAAAAAAAAAATCTGTACCTTAATGTCTGCGCGCGCAATTTAAAAAGGGTATAATTATAATGCGCGCGCAGACATTAAGGTACAGATTTTTTTTTAATCAACAACAAACCTAACTTAACAGAGCATGACTTAACCTAACGACGAGATACTACTGGCAATATTTCCTATCTATAAGCACAAACCTAACTTAACAGAGCATAACATAACCTAAGGATGAGATACAATTGCCTACGTTTCCTATTTCTATGCAGGGACCTAACTTTACACTGGATATCGTAACCTAACAATGAGATAAGTCTCTCCATGTTTCCCCTTTCTAACTGGAAACAGTCTTAATAAACCTAACTATACCTATCGTAACTTAACACAACTACGTGATGCTGTTAGCTTTCATTTTCTTGGGTTGACATTACTCAAGATTGGAACTTGTGTGATGGCGAAAACTCAAACGTCTTCAAACATCGTTTACTTGGATTTTTTTTTTTTATCAATGTGCGAACTTCTTCAAACCTCGATTACTTGGAATTTTTATTGGTATACAAAAATATTACAAGTGCGATCTGGTTATTAAACGCGTATGTTATAATGCTAGTGCCAATTCTTGAGGGAAAGGCAAACTTCTTCAAACACCGATTACTTGGGATTGACATACGAGAAGTTTAATGTAAAACTAAATACTCGTTACACTTACGAACCTCGTGAGGATGTACAACAGTTAACGCGGACTTGAATTAAAACCGATGAAATGAGATTACGCATACAATTGTAACTGATGTTGAAAGGGGAAATGAGCAATATAACCTGCTGTGACAAGACGTATAGCAACACATGTGCTCAGTTTACTTCAAGCATTGCTATTACCAGTCGTCACATACAACATAATGCACATTGTGACTTAAGCATGAAAAGTGATCGATGCGTTAATGTACAAGTTACGTTGTTAACGAACTAACATACGATAAAGGTTCATAGTCGAGTTATTCCCTCAAATTACACCAGATGAAATGATACCACGCATAACATTTCAATTGATGCTGAATGTTAGAATGATGCATCTAACTTGTTGTGTTTGGATGTATCGCAACACACGTGGGCAGTTTATTTCAAGCGTTGTTAGTACCATCTGGCACGTACGCCATAATGCCTATTGAGACTGAAACAAGAATAGGGATCGATGCGTCAATGAACAAGCTACGATTTAACGTACTAACATTCGAGAAGTTTATTGTCATACTAAATACTCATTACACTTACGAGCCGCGTGAGGATGTACAACGGTTAACGTGGACTTAAATCACAACAGATGAAATGAGATTACGTCTACAATTCTAATTGATGTTGAATGTGAGAATGTGAAATCTAACGTGCTGTGACAAGACGTATCACAACGAATGTGCACAGTTTACTTTAAACGCTGTTATTACCAATCGTCCCGTACGCCATAATGCACATCGTGACTTAAGCAAGAAAAGTGATCGTCGTGTTAATGTACAATTTACGTTGTTAACGAACTAACATACGATAAAGGTTCGTAGTCGAGTTATTCCCTCAAATTACACCAGATGAAATGATGCCACGCATAACATTTCAATTGATGCTGAATGATTGAATGATGCATCTAACTTGTTGTGTTTGGATGTATCGCAACACATGTGTGCAGTTTATTTCAAGCGTTGTTAGTACCATCTGGCACGTACGCCATAATGCATATTGAGACTGAAACAAGAATAGGGATCGATGCGTCAATGAACAAGCTACGATTTAACGTACTAACATTCGAGAAGTTTATTGTCATACTAAATACTCATTACACTTATGAGCCGCGTGAGGATGTACAACAGTTAACTTGGACTTAAATCACAACAGATGAAATGAGATTACGTCTACAATTGTAATTGATGTTGAATGTGAGAATGTGAAATCTAACGTGCTGTGACAAGACGTATCACAACGAATGTGCACAGTTTACTTTAAACGCTGTTATTACCAATCGTCCCGTACGCCATAATGCCCATCGTGACTTAAGCAAGAAAAGTGATCGTCGTGTTAATGTACACGTTATTTTGTTACAAACTCAGTGCGATGTCGCCATCACAAGACAGCTCACACACGATGCGTTCCAATCAATTGCATCGCATTACGCGGTGGGTTACATCTATGTACAAATATCGATGATTCTGATGATGACGTTGATGAGCTAAACACCTCACAGTTACCATACTCACGCTCTTAAACTTACTACCAAAGGACATTTTTTGGGGTTAAGTGAAATAAATAACACAGTGGTTATGTTCTGAACGTGACTATAAGTATTGACTACGAAAACTAATTTACAAAGGTATTTACATAATCTTCAAGTCTTGCTTTACATAAACTCCAAAGGTGTGAATCTGCTATTGGAACCCCTCGGGCTGCGCTTCACCAAGCGAAGGCGTTCTCCAAACCCGCTGTTGTAGCGCTCGATGTCGGTGTTGCTCAGGACCTCGTTGAAGCGCCTAGGCAGGTAGACTCGCAGAAAGAAGTCGTCCCCGACCTGCCCCTCCAGGATCACGATGATCGTCTCGCCAAAGGGTGTTGTGGCTCGCTCCATCGCAGTGATGAGATAGCCGCATTCCTCTCTGAGATCGTCTATCCTGGTGTAGAGCGGAGAGTCAGACTTGCAGTTGTTGAGGGTAGCTCTCAGGTCCTCGGTTGCTGCAGTGCCGTTCACGCTCGGAAACTCTAGCTTGAAAGTGCTGCTGCTCGACATCTCTAGTAGTTGGCCGGGCGCAGGTGTTCACACACAAAAAACCGACGCGTCGCCCTCCTGTCTGGGAATGCTGATGCTTTAATTGACTGCTGGCGACACTCGTTGTTTCTTCCTCACAGCTCGCTTCTTCGACGTTGGTTGCGAAACTGCACTGCGTTGTGTAACAGTTTGAGTTAAGCCTGTAATTTTCGGTACTCCTGTTGATTTATCGATCCACATGTTTTCCACTTTATCAACTACTTGTTTGACATTTTGGTGCATATCACCATCTTTGTCCAAAAATAAACTGCACATGAACACCATATCTGTACCATCGTACATTTCCATTTTCAATAAAATTTGTCCTTTGTTTCCCGGGTTTTGAACAGCAAAAGTATTCCCATTCTCCATCCATGACACTATGGGACAATCATCTGTTGGTTTTGGCACCCATCCTGGTTTCTTGGTTTCCACTTCGATGAGAGTTGGTCTCCTTCGTCTCTTGCAGGCAGTGATCGGGTTTACAGATGACGTCTGAGGTGATGCCAATGTCTGATCACTAGCATTATTGTTCATAACCTCAATCTCCTGAATAAACGATTTGATATAGTCGTCCGCAGAAACGTAAGCGTCCATGTTGACGTCCTTACCGTGTGACTTCTACCGTACTACGGACTGGTGGTGCGTCTGCTCACCCTTGAAGTAAACTGTATGCACTCGCTGTGACACATCTTGTTGCAATAGGTTAGATGTTTGATTTTTTCACCCAACATCAGTTCCAACGGTCTGCGGAATCTCATTTCATCTATTGCGATTTGAGTCCACGTTAATTGTTGTACATCCTCACAGGGCTCGTAAGTGTACTGTGTATTTAGCTCCTCGTTAAATTTAACAGTCTGTTTTGTTTTCTTCATAGTTATATTCTTTCACATGATATTCAATATTTTTGTTTTTTTTTCATAAGTATGCTGTTTCATATGATATTTTCTCTCAAACACATCTCTCGCTCTATCCAACACTAACTTGATTGCGAGCCTTTCTCGGATGTTGTTACGTTTATAACGTATTTTGTTCATTGATATGGTGATTACTTTTCTTGCATCATCCACACTGGTCATCTTTGGAGCACGTATCGACTGTTGCTACCTGACTAGCGTCGAAGGTTCTGGAGCGAGTCCACAAGCGCAGACCTATGCATTGTCAAAGATATGTTCAACTACATTAATGAAATTGTGCGAGGTTAGGATGTTGTTGTATCTGCAGTCAATGTGCATGCCGTAACTCTTCATCACTTCTTTAGCCTTATTCACTATATTTATGCCGTTGGGGACATTTTCTCTACAGTAGCACATTGTAAATCCTTCTTCCTTTGCTTTTTTCAAGGCTTGTTTGAAATTCCTCTTCTGTGTTCGAATGCACTTGTATTCACAAACTCCGTACTGCTCTAGAAGGGTTTCCCTAATCATCACACAAAATATATGCTTCAGATTTACATCTTCAGGCAACACTGCCACTTTAGGTGTCTGTTCGATCAGCGTTTGATTCATGGATTGGTTTTCCATACACAATATATCATTTGTAGTTTTAAACTCGGAATTTGTTTTATCTAGCTTTCGGTTATTTGTTAGCGACTTTGTAAGTGATTGTAGCAGCCGTTGGTTCTCGTTTATAAGTCTGTACTGACCATTTTTTCTAATGGATGGCAAAACTTCTTCAAAGATCCAATCTTGAAACTTCTCGGCGATGGGCATTTTAGATTTCATAAGTAACGAATATAATCCCGGCTCGTTAAGAAAGATTGAATGTTTCTCGTTATAGGTTAGGGGGAGATTTTCGCTCCCCCATACTTCAGGAATTGTTTTGCGATATTTTTCTCTAACATGTACTCTGATTGCTTCTTTAGGGTTGGCGTATCCAAATATTGTAGCTACATCCTTAGCTTTGAACCATGGATTATCGCTGCTGTCAAACAGTACAGACAAAGGCCGATCATTAAACACATAGGCGGTTAAGTGGTTCATTTTGTAGGTTAGGTCAAAACGTCGGGCGATCGCTCTGATAGAACGTCACACAGCAACACTATTACACAGCCACACACTTCAAACTCCCGAACAAGAATGAGACCGTGGGTGTTTGACAACTGCTGTTCTGTTGATTTAATTACTAGGGGGAGATTTTCGCTCCCCCTAACACATAATGGCTTAGGGGGGAGATTTTCGCTCCCCCATACGTCAGGAATTGTTGAAGACTAGACAGGTCTCGACTCGTCGGTTTTTTGTGTGAACACCCGCGCCCTCCCGTAGAGGTATCAAATTACAGCATTCGCATTCCCAGACAGTAGGGTGACGCGACGGTTTTTTGTCTGTACACCTGCGCCCATCATCCCACGACGCACAGCCCGCCCCTAGCAGTAAAGTTTAGTTTAGTCTTGAGTTTCGAAGCGTCAACAGCTACGAAGAGATCATGGCCAACATCGAGTGGGATTGTGACATCACAGATGTTGAGTTGGAGGATGTATGTGTTGCAGCGGAAACGACAATGAATAGCAATAATAAGAAGAGACCGTTTGACGATGAAGATGATTACTTCGAAGGTGATGAATTCTACAACCGAAAAGACGACGATGAATGCACCTTGAAGCATTTCCATAAGAAGAGGCTATGGCGCATTGACAAAAAGTTCAAGTACGTTCATGAACCAAAAATGTATTCAACTACTCAAGATCTTGACGACGCTCTGTACTCCAGACGACGGGGAATCAACAGCATGTGGAACCATTGCCCGCTGGACGGCTTGGAGTGGGAATATTGGCAGCGTGACATGGACTACAAGATGAATTTCTACCCCATTGAAGAGGAGCACTTCTACGCCATTGAACATGAGCAGAAGTACATGATGCTTGTTGAAATGTGGTGGAATCGGCGGACCAATGAACTGCACCCTGATGAAGTAACAAAGTTTTTCAACAGTAAAAAATAAACGTTTTCCAACACCTTAGCCTCCACCTGATCCCACCATCATAATCGGCCTTTTTCAAGGCCACAAAAGCTTTTCATGTTAGGGAACAGAAGGAAATCCTTCTAATGTAGGAGGATTTTCTTCCAAGTGTTGGTGCAGGCGTCTGGGGGGGGAGGGGGGGGGGCTCCTCCTGCCCCTCCTGCTCCTCCTGCTCCTCCTGCCCCTCCTGCTCCTCCTGCTCCTCCTGCCCCTCCTGCTCCTCCTGCTCCTCCTGCCCCTCCTGCTCCTCCTGCTACTCCTGCCCCTCCTGCTCCTCCTGCTCCTCCTGCCCCTCCTGCCCCTCCTGCTCCTCTGCTCCTCCTGGCCCTCCTGAGGTCGGGCGCAGCTGCACCCCAGACAGGTCTCAACTTGTCGGTTTTTTGTGTGAACACCTGCACCCTCCAGTCGAGGTATCAAATTACAACATCCGCATTTGCATTCACTGGTAGTTCAATTGTCCGCAGGCGCTGATGGGCTAGCTCTGTTGATTTAATTACTAGGGGGAGATTTTCGCTCCCCCTAACACATAATGGCTTAGGGGGAGATTTTCGCTCCCCCATACGTCAGGAATTGTTGAAGACTAGAACAAGAATGAGACCGTGACAACTGGTGTTCTGTTGATTTAATTACTAGGGGGAGATTTTCGCTCCCCCTAACACATAATGGGTTAGGGGGAGATTTTCGCTCCCCCATACGTCAGGAATTGTTGAAGCCTAAAACAAGAATGATACCATGGGTGTTTGACAACTGGTGATTTATTGCTCGGAATTCGACGCAGGTGGTCTATAATTATGGGTTCCTAGAAGGGTCAGCCGTCTTCCCGTCGAGGTATCAAATTACAGCATCCGCATTCCCAGACAGGTCTCGACTTGTCGGTTTTTTGTGTGAACACCTGCACCCTCCAGTCGAGGTATCAAATTACAACATCCGCATTCCCAGACAGTAGACTGGACGCGACGCTTATTTGTGTGAACGTCTGCCTCGGTGCAGAGTACTTGAAGGGGGGTGTATCGATACACCCCCCTTTGCAGTATATGTTCAAAGCATTGCAATTATATTCTCCTCAAAATTTGCATTCACTGGTAGTTCAATTGACCGCAAGCGCTGATGGGCTAGCTCTGTTGGTTGTAGCGTTACCCTGATCAACTCTTGTATTAATTATCCAAAGTATGTCATGTGGGTACTGAGAATACTCGGCTTGACGGGGAGATTCCAAAAATGCAAAAAAAAAGGTCGAAAGTGTGGTGCTGGCCCCTTTTTTGTAAACATCATCCAAAGTGTACGATGTGGGTACTCAAATGACTCGGCTCGACTAGACGAACAAGAATCTGCAATCAGAAATCTGATCCGAGGTTAGGTTAGGTTAGGATGGGTTAGGTTAGGTTAGGTTAGGTTAGGTTAGGTTAGGTTAGGTTAGGTTAGGTTAGTATTCGCAACAACAAAAAAAAATTCGCCAACAAAAAAAATCGCAAAAAAAAAATCGCAAAAAAAAAAATTCGCAAAAAAAAATTGGCAAAAAAAATTTGCAAAAAAAAATTCGCAAAAAAAAATTCGCAAAAAAAAAATTTGGCAAAAAAAAAATTCGCAAAAAAAAAATTCGCAAAAAAAAATTCGCAAAAAAAAAAAAATTTGCAAAAAAAGTTTGCAAAAAAGTTCGCAAAAAAGTTCGCAAAAAAAAAATTCGCAAAGTGTCACAGACGAGACCTCGGGGGGGGGGGGTCGGGGGGGGTCGGGGGGGGGGGTGCTCCTCCTGACTCCTCCTGGGGTCGGAGACTCCATTCTACCCTACTCACCATTACTATATGAATAGTAAAATTCCAATTCCAAAAAGTTTGAGGGTCCAAACGTTAGGTCTGAAATTCATGTTTTAAGTAAAAACTAAAACACACAGTACTTCAATTGTAAAAAAAAAACTAAAACCGAAAATTGTAATATTACAAGGGTGTTTAATTTTTAAATAATGATCGAATTGGTTTGATCAGTATCACAAGAGAGGGTGTCAAAGCAGGAGTATCTGCTTAAATAAAAACATCCCTGCTGGGGTGTGTGTTACAACAATCTTTTCTGTCACTCTACGAGAAAACTAAACATTAGTCTAATAACTAACTTCTCTCTTGTATAACAAACGCAATGCCATAGCTATTACATTTCTGAAACCTTTGCATATTACAGTAATCTTTACTATTATAATAAACGGTTTCAGGAAACTGACACATACTTTCTCCCTTTTAGCCCAACTGTAATGAATAAATTACTTTTTATTACTAAATATAGAATACAAAGCACGGTCGAATATACAGAAAATCTTGTAAACAAGTTGTTTTCAAAAACATCCACCCAAATCCCTGCTTTGGAGGCCCTACAGAATCCATTGCTACACTCGTGGTTTTAAGAGGGGAAATGCCCCCTATTCCCCCCCAGGGTGATTAAGGGGCAACATATTTCGAATTTCCTCTGTTTGTCAATGCTAACTTGACAAGCATATCAAGTTTGAACGAAACTGATCAGTAAATAAGAGAGAAATAGTAATGTTTGTATTCCCCGTAAGAATAACATTGGACAACGTACTGCGTTTACCGCAAAATTAAAATTTCAATTTTCTCCGCAACCAGCAATCGTAGAATAGTAATTAAAAATACTAAATTATTTAGTTTTTTGAGCTCTTTTTAATGTTGAATATTAATATTTTTATATTTATGTTTTTCTATGAAAAAAAAAAAGAATTTTTTATGTTTTAAGTCCTGTAATTTTTGAACCCGAATTTTTACAGAAATGCGGGTGGTATCATTTTGTTTGAGAACTAAAGTTCTACAAACGACTAAAGTTTAATCAAAATCGTTACAGCCGTTTTTGAGAAATTTTGATTTTTCATGTTTTTTGGCCGTTTTTGGGGGATAATTTCCCTCAAAAATCAAAAATTCCAAAAAATGAAAAATCGCCTGGAGATATCGTGGATTATTACCTACATACAAAATTTCATAAAAATCGGCCCATTGGTTAGGGCTCTAGCTCTGTACACATCCACACAGGCACACACAACACACACACGGACACACGGAGACACACACACACACACACACACACACACACACACACACACACACACACACACACACACACAGACATCACGTAAAAACCACTTTTTTGGGTTCAGGGAGCACCAAAACGAATATTTCCACTAACAACTCAAATTCGAAAATTTTGACAAAACAATACTTTCTCCATATACTATGTATAGGGGGAGAAAGTAAAAATGAGGTGGTGTCTGTCTGTCTCTGTAGTCATACTCTATGTAGTCTATGTACTGAGGAGTGTCATAAGCCTATCGCTGTTTAGAAATGTCCTCAGGGCTCTGCCCACGGGACTTCCAAGAGCCCATGTTATTCTTATGGACGTGAGTATTATTTGGTTTATGTCACATGTGTGTTTTCCTAATTCAATTCATTTAAATAAACAGCTGTTATAAGGAGCATATAACTGCAGACTGTCATTGTTTTGTTTATAATTTTTCTACTCTGAATTTTCACCCCGTTGCGAAGCACGGGCATAGCAGCTAGTATGTTATACTAGTGGCTTAAAGAAGCGATAGCCCCTAACCTTTCTCCAATACTCTTCCTCAATTGATTTTTTACTCTTGTCAAAAAAAGTAGTCATATAATTACTTTTTTAAGGTAAACAAAACAGACGTTTTTAAATCCCCATATTTGTCTTATGGGGGATGTTTTACGTTATTTATCGTTTGCTGATAACTTGTTAGAATGACTGCTATTTCTCCCGAGTCCATGGGATCAAGACCTTTAATTTGAGCCCGTCTCTCATCATCCTGCGGTTTGCCAAACTCCCACAGTGTTTACTTACAAATTTCGCTTACAGAATTATATATAACGATGATCGCTCGCATTGAAACCTAATATTTAAGGTAATCAAAACAGACGTTTTTAAATCCCCATATTTGTCTTATGGGGGATGTTTTACGTTATTTATCGTTTGCTGATAACTTGTTAGAATGACTGCTATTTCTCCCGAGTCCATGGGATCAAGACCTTTAATTTGAGCCCGTCTCTCATCATCCTGCGGTTTGCCAAACTCCCACAGTGTTTACTTACAAATTTCGCTTACAGAATTATATATAACGATGATCTCTCGCATTGAAACCTAATATTGATGACTGTGAGAACATATTATTTAAATAACGCGAATGTCTGACCGAAAACAAATAGAAATTACACTAGTGTGGACATCCTATATTTAAAAAGCTAGTTTTTGAATGCATTTTTTCAAAGGTATTATCGTAATAAAACATATTGCATATCAGAATGATGATTATTATTCCTACTAGTTCAGGGTGAATTTTAAATTGTGATCCTCTTACCACTGCTTTAATCTGGGCCGTAATAATATAATGAGGTATCCGTAACAAAACAAAAATTCTGGTTAAAATATTTGTATTATTTAGAGAAATAAAAGGCGGAATTTTTTTGTCGCAAACAATTGCTCAGGAAAAGACTCGATCCACGTCTTATCCTGATCTCACATTTAAACTGCAGTTTCGAGGACCAGCTACCACTCAGAATGTTTCTATGTGCCAACGTTAACCTCTCACATGAATGACACCATCACTAGACACTCTGCACAGTAAAACTTAACCACAGATAAATGTGCAATACAAATCTGCCCATACTTAAGGGAAATATTAACTATTATAAGTATAAGGCTATTCGACTTGTTACTGACTGACACCCTACGTTTTTAAATACAAAAATTAATAACCTATTGATATAATAATTGCAACGTCTACAGTTTACATTGAATCCGAGCTACCAACCACAACACACATTTCTGATTAAATCAACCTTATTAGACCAATCGTCACATTTTACCTCAGTCATTCAGAGGGCTCTAAACTTCCTCGTGCAATATAACACAATCTAGATTTACAATCTAGCTATTAATATAAATATAAAATAGGTCAATGAAAATTGTAGGCTGTCTTATTTCACAGTTTTATTGTTAACAGACAAATGCCAAAAATATTTAACAAGAAATAAGTTTCACTTTATCAACAATTTAAATTTATTAAACGTTTCATTTCTACTAGAATCTATTTCTCAACAGAAGTTAACAAAATGTTTTATTTTCAACCAATACACTTAGTAATTGTTTTTTTTATTTAAAAATAACTTAAAACACTAACAAATGTGTATACCTTTACTTTATTGCAAATTCTTACCCGTTGGTGAAAACAATCAGAAACATCGATCTTGCTTCTTTGACTATGTTATTTCTCCTGGGAAACATTCGTCAAACCCTTTATAAAAGGGCGATATATCTGCCAAAGTTTCATCGCCCCTATACTAAAATATTATTTTCTCCATATATATCGTCAAAATTCTAAGAAGTCAGAGATAGTGAAATAGTAAGATTTTATGATTTTTCTATGAAAAACTAGCTATCTTTTCTTGTAAAACAATTTGTTGAGTTGATAAAAATACTAAAAACCGATGACTAAATTCATAAATAATTCAAGTTAAGAATCTTATATACTTTGAGAACAAACATTAGTTAAAAATATGTTTAATTGCGTGGTTAGTTATATTAATACTATTTTGCCAAAACTTTGAAATATCACGATGATTTTTTTTGGATTAGAGCCACACACAAAGAATATAAGCAGCTATATAGGTAGAGCTAATATTGGTAGAATATATGAACGTTCAGCTACGCTATCCTAGGCTCGCAGTATAAGCAACGTAGCTGGGCTGCGACATTCGTGTAGGCTGGGATACATCAGATATTAATGATTACCAAGACTGCTGTGATATTTTACGGGATTACTAACACTAGTTCAGGACATATATTTGACGATTTGAATAGATTTAAGGCTGTTTGGCAGCTTAAACTGTCAAAAGTTTTGATTAGTGTAGGAAATTATCAATAAAAACAACAATGAGGTGACTGTTTGATTCCATATCACATTCTTTATTAAATTACTTTTGTGGTCTGAATGGTTGAACCTCTTTAATATCTTACAGATCATTTTCATTACAAAAATGTCTTATTTGTCACTGTTTAAAAATATGAAATGCCTTTGACACGAAATTTCGTCTCTCATTGCCCAGGACACGTTTATTTCGCAGCGTAGCTCAGACGGAAAACTCCGAAAGCGGCTACTCGTGTTCTAGATGCACATTAGATTAGTAGGCAATGTGATATATAGTCTAAATCCCAAGTGCACAATATTTCAAGGCCAAGGTTTCTAAATGCATAGTTGTTGACTTGAGCAGGCTTATCTAAGACGTTCATAAAATCCATTGAATGCGGTTTACTAGACTGCGTAAAGAATTTTTGCGAATCTAGTTATCGTGGACCAACGGCTGCGTCTTTGCTGCTGCCAGAGCTACGCTGCAACGTAAACGTGTCCTGTGCAGTGGAGAGCCAATAAAATACCTTGCCGATGCCATCTTTCTAATAGCGTCTTCGGGGGCCTTGTTTTAATAGCGTCGAGCTACGAAATTGTTGTAGTTTAACCGTTCTGACTACAAAGATAATTTGAGGAAGGGTGTAATGTGGAATAAAATAGCTTCCTAACTGCTCTTTCTCTCATTCATATCGCTACACTCCTCACGAATCTTTAAAGCTTGAGCAGTCAAAGCATCATCATCGTCCAAATCATTATACATCAAAGTAGCCCCATCCATCTCCTGCCAAAACCCTCGTTAGTAACTCTTCAGAACACTACCAACACGATGTGCATTTACGAAGACTAGGAAACCACTGAACTTTTGCTGCGATCCGGCCTCATCATAAGTTACAATGGCCTACTTAGGATCTAGGAGACCGTAGCCTCGTAAAAGCTACACCACGCGAGCAGTACAATAGGGATACAATGGACTTCCTTTATAGCTTTACAGATATCCATTTGGCGCAACGTGGAGGTTATCTCTGATCCTTGCTTATTTAAGTACAACTAAGAAATCCATCATTACGGAAATAAAAAATAAAAATTTAAGTTTTACTGTTCGCATTTTATTTGATATCTTTCCATATTAGATTTTTAATCTAATACATACAGTCTTATTTGTAACTGACTCACCCAGAGATACAAATTCTAAACCAGTTCTAGACGAGCTAGGAACATGAAATTTGGCATGCATGTAACTTCTGCATTTAAACTCCCGGGAAAAGTGTTAAAAGCTACAATTTTAAATTTTAACCTCCTCATAAAAAATAAAAATGGTGGAAATTTTGGATTTCTCAAAAATAATACTTTTTATTTGGGCTCTAGCGGCCAAACGGATAGTCCTATCGAAAAACTGACCCCACCACGACACACGGATTTTAGACGAACTACAACTTTGGACCTGACCTTTTGTCGTATCTCATCTCCTTCACCCTTAGGTAGCGCTAGATTTTCAAATTTCAGCATATTTTCGAGATTTTGTTGCGATTTTTAATTTGTAATCACATTAATGTACTTGGTGGAGGCATACTATTGTACACGCAGTATGTCTATATCACACTTAGTAAATAGCAGCAGTTATATGACCAGTTTTGATTACTTAAACCTGTCGAAAATCGAAAACTTTAAATATCTTTAGATTTGACCGTTTTTATTGTATAAGTAGGTAGGAAATTCCAGTTCTGGGCTAATTGTTATTAATTAGAATGACTGTAACAACATTTATACTTGAGTTATGAACGTTATATTTGGCATGTTCTTAGAACCTTTTAACCCCTGGAGCAATTCCCAAATCCTACTATTTTTAGTTTTAACTATATAAAAAAAATAATAATTGTGAATAAAAAATCAAAATGTAGTGTTTTTTATTTGAGCTCTAGCGGCCGAACGGATTGTCCTATCAAAAAACAAAGACCACTACGTGCCACGGATTTTAGATGAACTACAACATTAGTTCTATGACCTTTTGCCGTATCTCAACCCCATAACCCTTAGGTAGCGCTAGATCATTCAAATTTCAACTATTTTCCAAGATTTATTCGTCGTTTTTAATGGTTTGTCGCTCTAAAATAAAACTTACAGACCTAATATTTGGTACACAGTATTCCTACATTACAATTAGTACTCAGGAACAATCACACGCCCAGATTGAATATCTAAAACACCCGAATAAAATCAAAGTCTTTTTAAGCTTTTGTAGCTTTATTCGTTTTTTCGGGTATATTTTTTATGCTGCGCTCTGCCGAAGGTATCCCTCATAAATCAAGCTGTATTTGTTGCAGAAGGATTGTAGTTACCCAAAGTCTTAGCATTTTAGACTAATACCCCCAGACCCAAAAAAACACCATTAGTTCAAAACTGTATATATATATATATATATATATATATATATATATATATATATATACGATGTGTGTCCGTGAGCACGATATCTCTCGTAAAAATGATCCGATTTTGATGAAATTTGGTATAACCGTGTAAAGCAAAAATTATGACTTCAAGTTCAAAAACCAGCCAGATCGCTTCATTGGAAGAGGTATTTTGGGGGGGTTTTGTACCCCAAAAATG
Organism: Allygus modestus; assembly: GCA_963675035.1. Lineage (NCBI taxonomy): Eukaryota > Metazoa > Arthropoda > Insecta > Hemiptera > Cicadellidae > Allygus > Allygus modestus. The sequence continues at coordinate 141,229,029 of OY776112.1, read as the reverse complement.
TTTTTTTTTGAATTTTTTACATATAGTTTTTAAAATATTAAAATATTAGTTTTTACCATTGGATTCAGCTTAAAAAAAACACACAATTTGGTATATTGATCATTCCTCTACGTCAATTGGTTACCGATATTGAAAGTGCTAAACACAGTACGTTGTCTAATGTTATTCTTATGGAGGAAAAGTCAAATTTTATATCTCGCTTATTTATGAACGTATACTGACGAAACTTGCTATATGGCTTCATCTGGTTGTGATCTATTGATATTTGCTCAAAAAAAATTTTTTGCCAAAGGATCCCGTAGCAGCAAACCTGCGTACTCACCCCCATGTTATTATTATGGGGAATAATTAAATGCTATGGCTCTCTTAGTTATGATCATAAATTAATACAAACTGGTATACGACTTCACCTAGTTAAGGTCTATTGATATTAGCGTGGAAACCCATTTATTGTGTTCCTTGTTGCAGCAAACCAGCGTACTCAGCCCCAATGTTATTCTTATGGAGAATAATTAAAATTGCATATATCGCTTATTTGTGAATATATTTGTATGAAACTTGGTAAGTGGCTTTATGTAGTATTAAGACATTATATCTCCATTGGACATTCGCTGAGTATGCATGTTTGCTGCGACGGGGGTATTTTGGTAATTCTTTCATGTTGGGCTCCCAACAAGGGTCAAATATCTTACAAATGATGTTATATTTGTTGAAGGAGGTTCGTAGGCATTTAAATAAATCGTGATTTTGGGTGTTAATGCTGGTTTAATCCCTGTGTAAAATACAAGTTCGTATTTTTTTAATGTAATACGATTTTAATTATTTCCAAGCACTTAGATACAATCTGGTGGCCTATAAATTAACACACACCACTTCTTCATACCAAATACTATTTAAAAGCAGTTATATGGCCAGTTTTGACACTTTATACCCTTTATAAATCATCAAAGCATCTGATTTTTTTTGAGTAATTAGGTCTTAAGTAGAATTTGGCCCTAGATAGATTCTTGAAGGACTCCATATTTAATTTGTTGAAGATTAAATTACATTATTTTTGTAATAGAATTATCCACCGGTTTTAGTTTTTGGTATTCTTAGTATGAGTAGTAGTAATAATATCTCGGTTATGGACCACTTGAAGTGAGACCTACTACTACAGCTAGGATCGTGATATTTAGCATGCATGTGAGCTGCATACCCTCAAATCTCCTTAAATATTCCCAAAACATACTATTTTAATTGTTAATACTCTTAAATTAAAATATCTGCTGATCTGTCTATATTCTTAGAATGAGTAGTAATAATATTTCGGTTTTGGGCCACTTAATTAAACACTATCCGTTTAATTCACTATATTGGAACGTGAGATTTGGCATTGCTAACCTAGGATAACAAGCAATTTGGGGGCGAAGCCCCCACAGGAGTCTGGGCGAGCAAAGCGAGTTCCTAAAATATTACAATGTAACTTCATTTGGCAAACGCTATTTGTGTCATTATAGTTCATTTGTTGTACCTAGCTTTTTAACCGAGAAATAGCTGTAGAGATGACAAATTACTCGCCTACAGACTAAAGGAGTCTTGTGGTTTTTATTTGGGAAAGCTAAAGATTTGTTTCCAGAAAGGTAAAAAAATTAAACGTTTGCTTATTGCAGATATAGAAATCTGGAGAATAACATTTTATTAAAATGTATTACTTGCTTTTCTCTAATCACTAAAAATAAATATCTACACTGACTATGACTATCCTACGATCGCCTTTACTATAATAGCAATGAATTTTAAGGGGGAAAAATTATGATTAGGGTGTTTGACTTTAATGTATTGTTAACTGAAGAAACGAATATTTTCTAAGATTAACTTCACAAATATTTTAGTAAAGATTATGCATACTCTTTTTAAAAATATCAAAACTCTATTTTTATAGTTTATAATAAAGTTCAATTGATCAGTTCCATATTACAGTAGACGCTCGCTAATCCGGCGCGTTTGGGACTTTGGAGGTGCCGGATTACCGAAAATTCTGGATTACTGAGCACCATCTAATAGCCGTTATTGCGAGAATAGCGTAAATACCGCTAAAAATAGCGAGTCAAAGGAAATCATTGGTTAGTGAGCTATTATTCCGTGTGTTATTGTGCTTTCTCGGATTTCGGTAGTAATGGAAAATGTTAAAAACAAAACAACATTTAAACCAGAAAATATATTTACAGTATTATATTTGCATACATACAATACAGTTGCGGCTGCCGATTACCCGCGAACTCACCGATCACGCCCAAGCTCTGCCGAATGCGTCCAAAAGGCTTAAACAGTGTACGAACATTTTTTAGAACCCTTTGACTGATGCCGGATTATTGAAAGTGCCGGATCATCGGATGCCGCCTTTTACTGTACTTTGGTATAGCATTTTCCAATGAAATAGGCATTTTTTATTATTCTTTCCCAGACACATCATTATTAAACGAGAAAGTATGTAGCAGTACTATTTTTGCAAGATGCAAAAATCAATCAATTTCAATTATTAAAGAAACTTTTTTTCATGATTTAATTGCCACATATAAAAATGTAGTAAGGTGTCATTATTTGTTTGCTTTACAAGGCCAGAAAAACATTATCTAGAGTCATCTTTAAGAATATAACTTAACTTGTTTAAAATATTTGTATTTATACCATGATACCGTAGTACATAAATATAAAACTTGGTGAACTATGTATTAAACGATTGAGTTTCTCAAGTATGCACTGCTTTAGCAGAAGTTTCCAAACATGTTCAACACGTTCAAAGTAAAACTTCGTTTGAATCATACTCTCTTGCCTTTCATATAGTCGTTATACCTTACTCTAAACACATTATTTCCATAGCCTTGTACAATGAATAACTGTTTGTAGAATTTAGTTTCATAAATAACTAAAAGACATTTAAAGTACGTTTAAAACCTTAAGCAAGGTAAATTCACTTTCCCTACCTTATCTAAGTTAAAAATACAAAGTATTAAAAACTGATTATGTTGATTTTGAACTATAAAATTCAAATATAAAAATACCATAAACAATTACTATCAAAAATTATTTGTATTGGAATTTTGATATTTTAGTTGTATAGTTAGAAATTTAAATTGTTTCCAATAATAAGCTCTTAATACTATATGGACGTGTTATGTGGTTTAAACATCTACGCAGCTTTTCAAGGAAGAGTTTTTTAATCAGGAAAGAATCCGTTGGTCCTCATATTTTATCATACAATTTATTTTGTTATTTAACGTATGATGTTATTTACTGTAAATAAATTCTAGACCATGCGCGTCGAAAAATATTTACAGGATCCATCAGAATATGTTTGTTATTTAATTATTCCTATAAACTTCCTTACAATTAACAAACTTTCAAATCTGAAGGTTTCTTACATTGAGTTCTGAAATACTTACGAACAATTTAAACATATATCACAAGATAAATTAAGACTTGGTTATTCATTATTTTTATAAAGATTTACGGGTACACCACATAAATTCTTAAAACAATACGAACAAATCGCTTTAGATAAAAATAAGCAACTTACCAGCAATATAAGGGACTGTGGAGGCAAAATGAACAATTAATGTAGGGAGCGGACGGCTGTGGTATATTAGTGAATATATTACACAAGTTTGGAGGGCTCTAATCCTTGTTATTGGAGAAATGTTCCCAGCTATTCCGACAAACATAAAGACGATTTATAGTACTCAATATTACTAAAACATACTTTGTGATCGTATTAATTAATTCTGCAGGGTTACTTGATTTATTTTACTACATAAATTTTCTAGAAAGGATAGGTGGGGAAAATGGGTAACCAAAACAGTTATATCAATGCAAATGTTAAAATACCACCGAAATTCAAAAAGATTTGTTTACCGTCCTGTGAAAAGTTCTTTAGACTAATGTGTGGGGAGAGATACAAAATGTTCGAGTAATTAAGATAACCGGATAAGCTGTGTGTCTTAATTTATACATCATAAAATCGTTAGTGTTATTTTAAACGCTCCTTTCCCGACCATTGACACTATGTATGAAGCAGAACACGTTTTATGGACTCTTTTAGTTTAGATTATAGTTTATAGTTCATAATTATACATTTTTAATTTATCATATTTGTTTATATTGAAAAACATAAGAAAATTATGTTACGGTGTTTTTTTTTACTGTGGAAAAGAGTACCTACCTTCAACTGCGTCTTTGAGTTAATCCTATTCGATATAATGAACCCTTTCTTGTAAATGTCACCGGAGCTGAGCAACATGGGATACTACAGGGATATCGATCGGGGTCTCCTCACCTTATGGCAGTATCTTCACCACCTCGTGATTTGCTCAGAGTCCATATTCGACAGTATATTCCTTTATTTCAACAACACGATTGATTAAATCATCCATAAGCTAACTAAACTTCATGTAATTGAATGCCTACGCAGTAACCGGTGTGGATCTGGATTGATATTTAGATTGTTTGATACTCAGTTGTAAAACTCGAATCAGGTACCTTGGACCCTTTTCCTGTGAAGTCTGGTGTCCCACAGAGTTCCTTATTTGGGCCATTTATCTTCGTCATGTTTGTATATTTCTCCGATTGATGGATTCCAACTTTCTATTGTATGCGGATGGTATGTAACTCTTTAGTCCAGTCATATCAATCACCTGCTATGAAAATCTACAGGTATTCCCACACTCTGAGTCGACCAATCACAGTCCTGGCATACTGTCGTTCACTTTAGGATTTTTTTTACATATTTTTTATTGCAGCTGTTACGAGTAATTAATTACCTTCCTTTATTTTTGGTTTGATATTTTTTTGTGTATATTCTTTTAAATTTCATTGATTAAATCTTAAACATTTTAACGACAATTGGAGTAAGAGAGTGAATGAATTAGGTTGCAATAACGGTTATTGCAGTTATCGATGAATAATATTTTGTTCCATAAAAATGTTTTTCTAGCCAAAGGTAGTGAATGTACAGTAGATTAGTGATGACTTACCCTCACCCCTCTCTTTATTTCGCGTAGCTAGAAAACGTGGTAGGGGTCTTCAACTATTCCTTCCCTACATGCATAATTTATTTTCAGGCCAGACACCATCAAAATAGTTTAGTTTAGCTGCTCAACTCAGATGACCAAAGTCCATAGAAAAGCATCAAGGAAGATTACTCCCCTTTCGTATTATCTAAAAAACGAAATGTACTACGGAGTGACACAATATAGATATAATCTCGTCGCTCCCTCTCGTACGATATTTCTCCAAAACTAATAAGTGTCAAAACCTGCTGTACAGATCTCCTTCTCTTTCCTGGTCTAAAAGTTTGCAGAACATCAACATTTTATTTTAGATTGCACTTTGGAAAACAATCTCTCAGCATCGTTTATATGTAAATATGGTAAGCATTAGTTATCCATTTAAAAACGTATAATACATATTCTTTTTTAATGTTGATTTAGTAAACGTTTGAAGTTTTTTAAGTTTTATAATTTCTGAATTTGAAGAATATTGTTTTATTTACATTATTTAAAATATGGAAAACGTCAAAATTTATTTAATTTAAAATGCCATTTTTTGTTTTATATGTCAATCACAAATAAACTAGTACATCAATTGTCAGCTTATTCTCTAGCTTATACATTCTTTAACTTAAGCAAGGTTTCCTGTTACTATTTTAAGAGGTCAATTAGGTATTACCGTAATAGTAAAACTTTAAAACCGATTGTAAAATAAAAGCAAAGTTTAACAATGCCTTAGTTTTGTTAAGTTTATTGTTTTATAAGTCATTAACAATGTGTGATGGCCTTAAACAGTTTGTTAACTAGTAGTCAGTCATGACTGGACATTAAACTCATATTCAGGCTGCTCTAAAGTGCTTCAATCGAATTATATCGCAATATTTGTTAGTGACAATAAAACAAAATACGCTGTTTAATATTAATAGTAACTCGTTCAGTTTTTTGTCTGTCTATATGTATCTTTAAAAAAATAATATTTGGCAAAATTACATTTACAAAGGCAGTTCTTTTAAAATTATTATTCTAAAACCCAAAAAAATACACTGAAGGTAAAGGTACTGAATTGTACTAGAATGTTCATACAAATTCAACAATTCAAAAAGGTTTATAGTAAAAGGATAAAGGAAGCCCAGATTTTGTGGGCAAGAGTAGGGATAATTTGCTGCTGAAGATGGCCAAGTCCGTATTACGTCCATATTTTCCACCAAAGTTCCTACTTTTAATCCCTCGAATGAGTTTTCAACGATGTACATCCTTGTACTCCTTGTAACTATACACTGTTGGGTACATTGTACACTTAAAATTGTCTTTACGTTTATTTATATTGAACTTAAAACAATTTAAACTGCCAATGTTTTTTGCACGGAAACCAAAATTGTAAGAATTTTTAAAACGTTCATATTAATATTTTATATATTTACAAAGTTTTATTATTGTATTCTAACCCGTCTGAGATTTTAAGGTTTTTGTAAAATCACATGGCCACTCAGTGATAGAAACCAGAACGAGATAGAGTACAGGCTGTATAACATTATTTTTTTGATTTACCTGACAAATAACACTATAAATGTTATAGCTAAATGTTATATAAATGTTATTAAATGCTATAGCAGTCGAAGCTGGACATTCTGTATATACTCATGCACTAATCCGTTCCAGTAACAACTTACTTTGTGTTAACAGTTTCTATTTGAACCTAATTGCTGCAAGCAACCTCAAACGTATGAATAAGTTTGAAATTACACTTTGGCAAACTTTACATTTGAAAGCAGGTGCTGATAGTTGGGATTTTCTCCTATTTCAAGGTGGTTCCTTCATTAAAGGTTGCAATTTGAAGTGATATATTCCAATTAAGAGACAATATGAGAAGGAAGAAAAGGCTCTTCTAGTCTACATGACGGATTTGAAACAAATTGCAGTAGTTAAATTTGTTTTATTACAGTAATTTACTTAGATGATCACCGAATAAGGGTGGAGCTCACCTTCTGTTCACGTATTTGAAATCAGTCATTTCTACCCATGGAGACATTTAAAACCACGAGTAATTATACAAAGTTTTTTTTCATGTTATGCCTGTATAATTCAGACGCAATACTAAATGTACTTTATTTTTTTTCATTATATTCCGTTACATGGGAATTAGGTTGCATGAAGAAGTTTAAACATCGAAGCATATTTCTAGAACGGTCACTGAACTACTTTTATTTAAAGCAGTTTATGAATATTAAAAGTTATATATTTCAGTTTAAGGGGTATATTTTAGGAAAACGAACGTTACTAGGTAACATTGGAAGCAATAACAATGAAACTATTTCATAAGACAAATAACACTTTACACTCTTTTCGTATTTAAATTTAGGATTGACTGTCTAAATTTAAAAAATGCCAAGATATCAATCGGACGAACCAACTACTGGAACATTCTTAGACTTCCACGAAAATTTTCAGAAAGGTAACAAAAAAGAATACAAACACTACCTGAAAACCAGCGAATCAAAAATAGATCTCACAGATGCATCTCATCATAGAAGCGAATTTATTTCACCTTTCCCCAAAGCTCGAGAAGATAGTATCAGCAGAAGTGATGCCGGAGACACGATATTGCCACGGGAGGAAAAACAGTTTCCATGGATAAAGGAGGGGTTTGACGAACTGAAGTCTATGGAGATCGGGAGCTCTTCCTTTGGTCAAGGGGACGACCACTTCCACCAAGTGTTGAACGCCAAGGCTCCCAATACTCAGGAGACGTCAGATCTCTTAGACCAGGTTGGAATTCTGAAGATACGTTATTTAATTAGAGTAGAGCACGTAAAAAAAATGCCTTAGAGAAACTACCGCAATATGATTTCCTACGATAAGTATAATTTTAGTGTCAATAACATCTGGGAATACCTTAAACAAAAAACACATTTAAATTTGTCAGGCATGAATAAAATAATGGAATTGGTAGTATTAATTAACGCTTGCATCTCAATATATTAAAGCCAAAAACCCCCGGCTTGCTATACTTTTGAAATTTGGTACATTTAATCTTAAAATCTAAATAAACGGTATCAGGAAACTGACACATACTTTCTCCCTTTTAGCCAAACTTTAATGACAAAAATATTTGTTATTTACTAAATATAGAATATGAAGTATAGATAAATGTACAGAAAATTGTCTAAAATAGTTGTTTTCAGAAATATCCACCCAAATCCCTTTTTGGGAGGCACTATAGAGTCCGTTGCTACACACAGTGGTTTTGAGAGGGGAAATGCCCCCTTGCCCCCAGGGTTAAATAGCAAAACATTTCGAACATCATCTGTTGGTCAATGCTAACTTGACCTGCATATCAAATTTTAATGAAATTGATCAGTATATAAGAGAGAAATAGTTATATTTGTTTTCTCCATAAGAATAACATTGGACAACGTACTGTGTTTACCGCTAAATGAAAATTACAATTTTCTCCGTAACTAGCAATCGTAGAACAGTAATTTAAAATACTAATTTATTTAGTTTTTTGAGCTCTTTTTAATGGTGAATAGTAATCTTTTTAACATTTATGATTTTTTATAAAAAATCCAAAAAATTGAATTTTGGATGTTTTAAGTCCTGTAATTTCTGAACCCGAATTTTTCAAGAAATGCGGGTGGTGTTATTTTGTTGCAAACCTAAAGTTCTATAAACCACGAAAGTTTAATCAAAATCGTTAGAGCCGTTTTTGAGAAATTTGGATTTTTCATGTTTTTTGGGGGATAATTACCCTTAAAAATCCAAAATCCAAAAAAATGAAAAAACGCCTGGAGATATCGTGGATTAGTACCTATATATCAAATTTCATAAAAATCGGCCCATAGGTTAGGGCTCTAACCCTGTAAACATCCACACAGACACACACACACACACACACACACACACACACACACACACACACACACACACACACACACACACACACACACACACACACACACACACACATACACACACACACACACACACACACAGACAGACATCACGTAAAAACCACTTGTTTGGGTTCAGGGAGCACCAAAACGAATATTTCCACTAACAACTCAAATTCGAAAATTTTTACGAAAACAATACTTTCTCCATATACTATGTATAGGGGGAGAAAGTAAAAAGGAAAGTTAACGTTTTTTCATACCGATTCAACTATAGGGTTTTGCCCCACGGGGCTTGAAAGTTACTATGTATTCCTTATAGACATTGAAATTCAAACAGCTGATCTTGATCAATAGTTCCACGGGCTAACCACAGAATGCTGAATGCAGCACACACAACTGTCATAGTTTACGCGGTCGAAGCCGCAACGGGTTTTCTAGTATGAAACAATAAAACCACTTAATCTATAGAGCACAAATTACAAAACATGGTATCAAAATATAAACAGGGTATTTATACACGTCTAAAACGAATTGACAATCAGTAAGAACAGTGTTAGTGAGAAAATGATATGTCTAATTCCGGCTGAAGGGAAAACGCTAGGGAATCCCCAGCATGCAATTAATGATATGCGTATGTGTCCTACGTTAATTTGTTCCATGTTAACTTCTGCTTGTGTAAAGTTGTTTTTTCTGTTTTTCTTACTTTTACCTCTTTTATTTATCCACAGAATCAAATACAATGAAAAATTATTGCTATAGTTCTATCAAACTATTAGTTAAGTGCCAGTATGTTTGTCAGCCTCAATATTAGGCCTGCTATTTTGTGTGACTTTTTATGATATTTTAATTTAAATTAGTTTGAGCTATTATGATTTTTTTTCTTAATTAACTTGCAAATAAATTTGGCTTTTGGCGATATATCTAAGCTGGAAACTATATATAAATATTACATAAAAAAGTTCATCAAGTATAAAATACATTGTTTTGACATTTAAAAATCTGACGTGCGACATACCCTTTTACAAAAATTTAAGTTTTCTAGACGCTTATAATTTCTTTATTTTATTATTTCAATAACTTTATCTAAAGTTTCAGGTCACGTAGCCTATATCCACGCATATGCCTGAGGATATCATAGAGTATTGGGTACATATTAAGATTCTCCTTAACGTTGTCATTAATTTCAGTATTGCCTCTCATTTTCAGGTGGTGGAGTTGAGAGCAGAGCTTGAAGGCAGGATAAGAGATTTGTCAGATTTCAAGGATGAAATTAAAGAATTGGGTAAGCTGCTAAAGGCGGATCCCTCAAGACAATCGCAGTAACGGAATCTTGTTCTACCTTCGGAATTCAAGTTTCTCGCTGGATTTAATTATTTTTAACATGTTCTATTTATGTCCATCTGTTTTTGTAGTATCACATTCATACAAAATAAGACCTCTTATTTCTAAAAACATAAAACAAAAACCCTTCAAATCATTATATTATTATATTATTTTTGTCATTCCGGATTTGGCTGTGGGCAACTGCCAATATATCTTAATGGTTATTCTTCCACCAAAGTTGTTTTGGTATTGTATTAGGCCTTGCTTGTATAAAAAGGTATTTACTAAGTGGAAGTGTATTTTAAAATAAACTCTAAAATGTATTATCTGCGCGGAAGATTTTTATCAAAAGACAGGGCCAGAAAATTAAAAAATTCTTATCAATAGTTTTAGAAATAAAATCGTTAGGTAAATCGTGTTGAAACTCCTGATGTTGTTTGATTTTCCTTGACGAAATTTTATGTTTATTCATACTCAACCGTTAATGCAAAAACGATGCATAGCGCGGCTTTTTAGCTAGGATATTTCAACATAGTGTGCACTTTTTATAAAAGCACCTAATTTTGCACAGAGGTAGACCGATGTAATATGAACAAATTTGGATGTGGAGCCATCGGCCAAATACCCTCTGGCGGCCAGTTTCCAAAATGTTCGAATCGTGGTTCGAATCTCGACATTTTTTTAAATAAATATATGCAAATTATACATTATTTTAAAGGCCTCGTTAAAAGTAACATGTTGGCAAAACTGAATTCACTTACCTTTATCCGTTTACGGGATGTAATAAAAGACGTCTTTTATTACATTATGGTTTTACAATTAAATTGTTTAATTTTCAACTGTATTACTCTCCATTTTCTCATAAAAAAAATCTGACTTGAAATAAATCACCCAGCTTTATTTTAAGTAATAGTTTTGCTAAACAACTTTTTTATTAGTATATTACGTGTTGTTATTACTTACGGGATGTGATAAAAGACGCCTTACAACACTTAAGATATATTTACACTTATACTGATTCACATACAGACAATAAACATATATATAAAATGCTATCGATTTCGACCAGTCACACCAGTCATCATCAGGCCAATGAGAGAACTGACAGAAACAAAATGGCGTCCTTACTTATATCCTATTGGCTACCAGAAGTTCCGGATACAGGTTCCTAAATGTGCCACCAGAGTCGAAGTTAACTTGTTCGTTAATCAATTTATCTCTATTTTAGCGAATTTCCCCTATTGGGAAGAAGCTATTACCGTAGGTCTCATGGTAAGACTTAAGCCCGAGACCATGATAACTTTTTGTTTTGAGGTCCCCAGATGCCAAAACACAATTCGTTCAAATTTATATATATGTGTCCGTTAACACGATAACTTGAGTAAAAAAGATCCGATTTTGATGAAATTTGGCTCAAAAGTGTAAAATGACATTCATGACTTTAAGTTCGAAATCCAGAAACATCGGATCGTGGGAAGGGGGGTTTATGGGGGTTTTAAATTTTCCAAAAATCAGTTTTTTGCATTTTTCATCCTAAAATTTTTAAATAACTTAATTTTGGTTTTGGCCATGTTATAGAGCTTAAAAAAACAAATAATATAGTTTTTTGAATTATTAACCTAGGTTGAGTGGTTGCGGAGAAAATCCAAAAAAACCTACTCATAAAATCTCCTATGTTAATCTTATGGGAAAACTGTTTTTGGTCTTTCCTCAGTTCATTTTAATGTAAACTTCACATTTGCTTTTACCAATCTGTTCAGCTCCACAAAACAATCATTTTGATGTTTAAATTGTGATTCTACGCCCAACCGTTGCAGAGATATTCAAAGTACTAAACACAGTACGTTGTCCAATGTTATCCTTATGGAGAATAAATAAAATTTGTTATCTCGGTTATTTATGGATGTATGTTGATGAAACTTGGTATGTGGCTTCATGTAGTATTGGTATATTGATGTTTGCACAAAAAATTGATTTTTTGTTGATTATTCCCGTAGCAACAAACCTTCGTACTCAGCCCCCATGTTATTCTTATGGAGATTAACTAGAATGTTATATAGCGCTTATTTATGATTGAATATTGATGAAACTTGGTATGTGGCTTCGCCTGGTTAAATTCTATTTATAGTTGCATAAAAAATAATTGTGTTCCTTATTTCAGCAAACCTACGTACTCATTACCAATGTTATTCTAATGGAGAATAATTAAAATCGCTTATATGTGAATATATTTTTATTAAACTTGGTATGCGGCTTTAGGTGGTATTAAGACATATATTATGCATTGGAAATTCGCTGAGTACGCAGGTTTGCTGCTACGGGGGTATTTACATTTTCTTTAAATATAAACAATTCTTCCCATGCATTCATTTCATTTCCTTTTTTACAACTCTTGAGGATGCTGAGGTTTTCTTCTATTTTCCCTATGGTGTGGCCATTTTCTAAAAGATGTTTCGCTACGTTTGATCTTTCTGGTTTTCAGTTCTTCCAAGCTGATATATGGTTCTTAAATCTCTTAATACAATTAACAGTTTGACCAATATAAAAGTGATCACAGTTGTTACAATTAATTTTATAAACGCCGGGCATGTCGAATTTGTTAAAATCTTCTATCTTGGGATTTAGTATTTTGTTCATGGTGTTTTGCGTTCTGTAGGCTATATTAACTCCATATTTCTTGAATCGATTTGCGACCTTTTGTGTCTTAGTTCCTGTGAAGCTGAATGTTGCGAAATTACTTGATATTTCTTTTCTTCCGTCTAACGTTGTTATTCTACGCAGTTTTTCTTGGTTCTTTATTTTCCTATGTATTTTCGCTCCAATTTATCTATTATTCTCGGATTGAATCCGTTGGCTCGAGCCATCGCCTTTATAGTTGTTATTTCTCTTCTTCTGTTATCTTCATTTAGAGGAATCTTGTAGGCTCTATAAAACATCGATCTAAATGCAGCGGTCTTATGGCTGGTGGGATGAAGAGACTTGTTGTTGATTGTAGTATCCGTCTGCGTAGGCTTTCTGTATATATCAAACTCTAGCTCATCATTTCTTCTTGATATCGTGAGATCTAGGAAATTTATCTTGCCGTTCTCTTCATACTCTCTAGTAAATTTTAAGTTTTTATGATGACTGTTAAATAATCTCATCATTTTTTCCGCTTCCTTTTCTTCGGTTTCCTCGAAAATAACCAGTATATTGTCCACATATCTGACATACATTATGATTTCATGTTCTTTCTTCAACTTTTCCAAAATGATCTCCTCATTATGTTGCAAGAATACTTCTGATAATATTGATGAAAGGGGGCTACACATGGCTAAACCATCAGTTTGTGTATAAAATCTATTGTTAAACCTAAAATAGTTTTGTTTCAATACGATTCTGAGCAATTTTACAAGCTGATTTACATAATCATTATACAACTTATTACGTATGAGTCTAGCCTTAATTAGTTCAATCGTTTCATTCACAGGAATATTTGTATACAAATTTGAAATATCAAATGAAACTAGCCTGCTATTTTCACTAACATTAATCTCCATAACTTTATCAACAAGATCATAACTATTTTTTACATTGTATTTATATTCAAGCTCTAGATAATTACTAAGTCGACTTGCTATCATTCTTGATACATTGTATTTAGGAGCACATTTGAAGTTTACTAGAGGTCTAATTGGTACGTTCTTCTTATGGATTTTTGGGATTCCCCTCATTACAGGTGCTTTAGAGTTTAAAATGATCATTTTTGATCTACAATCTTCATTAATAACCTTGGTTATATCAGCTTGGAAGAACAGAAACCAGAAAGATCAAACGTAGCGAAACATCTTTTAGAAAATGGCCACACCATAGGGAAAATAGAAGAAAACCTCAGCATCCTCAAGAGTTGTAAAAAGGTAAATGAAATGAATGCATGGGAAGAATTGTTTATATTTAAAGAAAAATGTAAAAATAGAGATAAATTGATTAACGAACAAGTTAACTTCGACTCTGGTGGCACATTTAGGAACCTGTATCCGGAACTTCCGGTAGCCAATAGGATATAAGCAAGGACGCCATTTTGATTCTGTCAGTTCTCTCATTGGCCTGATGATGACTGGTGTGACTGGTCGAAATCGATAGCCTATTACCATCTTTTATATATGTTTACCGTCTGTATGTGAATCAGTATAAGTGTAAATATATCTTAAGTGTTGTAAGACGTCTTTTATTACATCCCGTAAGTAATAACAACACGTAATATGCTAATAAAAATGTTGCTTTATCCGTTTAAAAATGGCGGCCATTATTGTGTAATTATAGATATTTACGGAATACCCTGTATTTTGTAAAACATAAAATCAAATGTCTTACTCGTGATAAACTCAGCTTTTCTCTGGTATACTACATGACAGGCTTACTTGAAAAAAATCAAAATTTCATTGAAATGGTTTTCATTTTAATTCTTATAAGCCCAAAATTCCAAAAATTAAAACTGTGGTGTATCAAAAATATCATACCTTTGAAAAGGTCTTCTAAAACCTAGAAACTTTCTAATTTACACCAACCTTTTATCTCTTTTCGTTGTTTTGCAAACAGCAATGTTAATTGTCCATAACACATTAAATGAATGTGGCAACGGAATACTTGCAAGTATTATGCAAAAGTACCTGGGGGGCCGAGCTATACTCGAGGAAGAACCCTAAGTTTGTTTAGATGACTTAGAGTAATATTTCACCACTTCCCCCTACTGATAATCAGATTTTTATGGCTCATTTTCCTCTTTTCTACATTGTTAAGGTCACTCCAGTTGTTATTTATAGCTAAATGTCCCATTGATTTATTTATTTATTTATGTAAGCGTCACTCAACTGTTTTAATCTCTGCTCTCAGGAAACCACATGTTAATAATCATAAACAACATGAGTATTACTTTGACAGTTCATTGATTGATTATAAATAGCTGTTACAATTCTTTTGTTTTCATTTTAAACTCCATAAGCCCAATTTTATTTTTTGTACTTTTCATTTTCGTTTTTTTACATTATTTATTTTTCCTGGGGATGAGATCTGTCTAGAACTTTATCCCAGAAATTAGTTATTTCCAATATTTGAAGGAAATCGTTGGTGCCGTTATTGAGATCAGTGTCGCTAGCAAGCACGGTTGCACGCAAACCTTACTCATATGAGCGTATAGGATTAACATGCATTACATACGGGTAAATAGTGTTTTTAGCCGTTTGCAAAAAAAATAGATGCAAGGATGTTGTAAATTAGAAAGTTGCTAGGTTTTACGAGACCTTTTCAATGGTATGCTTTAGACATCCGCTACCATTTGAATTTTTTGAATTTTAGGCATATAACCATAAAAAAAAACTATTTCATTGAAATTTGGATTTTTGTTTAAGAAAGCCCGTTATGTAGCATACCAGAGTAAAACTGATTTTATCACGAGTAATAAATTTGAATTGGGGAAAAATACGCGTTATAGTTTATAAGATACAGGGTTTTCTGTTACTGTCAATATTTTACATAAACATGGCCGCCATTTTGAAACGGATAAAGGTAAGTGAATTCTGTTTACCAACATTTTTCTTTTAATGAAACATTTAAAATTATGTATAATTTGCTTATATTTACTTCAGAACATTATGAACTTCGAGCCACGATTTAAAACCTTGAAAATGGCCGCCAGGGGGTGGTTGGCCGTTGGTTCCACATCCAAATTTGTTTATATTACATCGGTCTACCTATGTGCCAAGTTTAGTGCTTTTATCAAAAAGTGCACAATAGGTTAGCTAATCCGCTGTACCAGTATTGTTTAAGATGCTGTTGAGTTTATAATTAAATGCACTATTGATTACATAAATCTGAGAACTGCAACTAATACAGATCCTATTAATTGATAAAGTTTGGTTCAAATTACTCTCAATCCTTGTTATAACTATGTTAAACCTCTAATACTACGCGTGGGTTACTCTTTTGATAATAATGAATTTATATTACCATTTAGTTTGGGCATTTTAAGGAAAATAACTACTTAAATAAAATAAAAAGGCTCATGAAAAGCTTTTACTAAAGAGGGTTACTTCTTAAAAGAGAACAAAGCTTTATTAAGTAAGGATTCGTCAGGAGGTGTTGGTTTATCATACATTGACAATGACTGGTAAAAATGGGTCAAGTATTGTTTTAAAAAGGTATTTAAGATGTATTGCAAGACGATTATTATTTACATAAATAGGAACTATTTTAAAGGGTTTGAGCTTTTCGTAAAGAAGGAAGAAGAGTTTTACTTCTAAGAAAATCTGAAGCAAATTGAGCAAGACTTCACTTCTATGCTATTCGCTAATAACTATTACTGTTTGTATTTTAAGATATTACTGCGGATATTTACCATCACTAATTAATTATACCTACCCCATGTTTATAAAATTACTGCTAGAAGGAAAGGCTTACACATATGATAATTTATTATACACTCGTATATTTTATGTTGACACATCGGCCAAATTGTCAATTACTAGTTGCTAATCCCGTGCCTCGTAACGCGGAAAAAATTCAGAGTAGGTAAACTAAGCAGTTACGTGCGCTGCATTCTGTGGTTAGCCCGTGGAACTACTACGAATCAAGATCAGCTGTTTGTATTTTCATCAGATCAAACAAAAACTAATGTCCAAAAGAATAACATGGGAATTTTGAAGCCCCGTGGGGCAGATCCCTGAGGACTTTTCAAAACGAAAATAGGCCTATGTGTTTTTTGGTAAATAAGGAAAATTCCTGTGAACTTTCATGCCAATCGGTTCAGTAGTTTTTGAATGATTGAAGAACAAAAAACAGACAGACAGCAAACACAATCCCATTTTACTTTCTCCCCCTTATACATAGTATATGGAGAAAGTATTGTTTTCGTCAAAATTTTATAATTTGAGTTGTTAGTGGAAATATTTGTTTTGGTGCTCCCTGAATCCAAAAAAGTGATTTCTGTGTGTCTGCCTGTCTGTCTGTATGTCTGTCTGTCTGTATGGATGTGTACAGAGCTAGAGCCCTAACCAATGGTCCGATTTTTATGAAATTTGGTATGTAGGTACTAATCCACGATTTCTCCATGTATTTTTTCACTTTTTGGAATTTTTTGATTTTTAAGGGTAATTATCCCCCAAAAAACCGCAAAAAACATGAAAAATCAAGATTTCTCAAAAACTGCTCTAACGATTTTGATTAAACTTTAGTCGTTTGTAGAACTTTAGTTTTCCAACAAAATGAAACCACCCGAATTCCTGTAAAAATCTGGTTCTGAAATTACAAGACTTAAAATATCAAAAATTCAGTTTTTTGGATTTTCATAAATAAAACATAAATATAAAAAATATTACTATTCACCATTAAAAAAAAGCTCAACATAATAAATAATTTAAAAGAGAGAGAATTTAAATCTTCATTTTGCGGTAAACGCAGTACGTTTTCCAATGTTATTCTTATGGAGAATACAAAAATTACTATTTCCCTCTTATTTATTGATCAATTCCGTTCAAACTTGATATGCTTGTCAAGTTAGCATTGACCTACAGCGGAAATTTGAAATATATTGCCCCTTAATAACCATGATGGGGAGGATAGGGGACATTTCCCCTCTTAAAACCACGTGTGTAGCGATGGATTCTGCAGTGTCTCCTAAACAGGGATTAGGGTAGATATTTTTTTAAACAACTTGTTTACAATATTTTTCTGTACATTCGACCGTGCTTTGTATTCTATATTTAGTAAATAAAAAGTAATTTGTTCAATAAAGTTGGGCTGAAAGGGAGGAAGTATGTGTCAGTTTCCTGATACCGTTTATTTATATAATGTTTAAAAAGCATGATATGATTACTGTTTGTGTAATATTTACGATAGCTTCTACTACCACTTAATTTTTCTCTTTAATGAATTTTGTTGGAGTTGTATTTATATAACACTTAAAAATACAACACGAACAAACACTATAAAAATATACAGGTGTATAGTTATATTAATATTTTATCATATTACATCGGTCTACCTCTGTGTCAAATCTATATAAATAAAATTAGTGTTTTTTTCTGTACATTGCTTGGAACTATGACATTTTTGCATATTTTCACGTTTTACACCCTAGGGAAGCTAAAACAAGTCTTATCTCAATTTCTGTCTATCTGTCTGTATGTCTGTCTGTCTATCTGTCTATCTGTCGGTCACGCTCAAGGACGGGTTTTTGTTCGCTTTTCATGGGAAAACGGGTGCACTGACATTTATGAAACTTTTTTTGTTCTAAGCATGCATGAGAAGGTTTTAGGCCACTTTAAACTAGCATACGCCTTTTGGAAAAAGAATGGCGGCCGCTCAAAAATGTGATTTCGTCTGATTTTGGTCACGCTTTGTTCGCTTTTCACAGGTGCACTGATTTCGATGAAACTTTGTTTCTATGTTCTATACGTACGTTAGAAGATTATAAGCTATTTCAAAATTTTGAATTCACCTCAGGGCTACACTCTGGATGGATTTTCAAGATACCATCTTATGGTTATGGACAAAGGATTTATTTATACTGAACCAGTTGATGACTTAAGAATATTTATTCTATAATCAGCTGTTGTAGTTCTTATTTAAAACGTTGAGTTAAGATTGGTAATAAATAACAGAAGTATACAGAGTGGACATATTATCTAAATCTATATTTTTCTGACACATTCACTAGCTCAAACTGTGATCACTGTAACTAAAAAACGAGTTCGCACGCAGCACGCTGACGTGAAGAAAGTGAATTTCCACATAAAAAACTCAAAATCAGTGTAAAAACATACATGTGTCCAATTTTATTGAAATCTGAAAACATTGATTTTTTGGTGTTCTGATACTCCTGGTTTCATTTACTTTCAAAGCTGGGAATACAAGTTTGCGCATTATAATGTTAGGAGAAGGTCCAGGCAGGCTTGAAAGTATTTTATTTTAGTAACCTTACAGGCGTGAGGTTACTGGGGACGATAAAAGTACTCTATCAAAGGAATAACAGGCTTTTCTAGTGTAAACCCCCCAAAAGACAACGTACTGTGTTTAGTCGATACAAATGTTCTTTAATAACTCGGTAAATATTTATGCTAGAATGACGGGAGATGGCTTAAAACTTTCGCCTCTTTAATTCCCATCTTTTTACATGCATTGATTTTACATCTGGGGCTTCTCTGACCCTTTTTGGGCCCAAAAACTCGAAGTTTTAAAGATTAATCCCCAAAAAAAGAGGTTTCGAGTTTTCCGATTTATTTGCCCAACGAACTTGTCCAACTGATTACAGAAAGGAACGTTCCTACCAAATTTGAAGTAAATCGGACAAAAAATTCTACTGCTAGAGTGCAAACACACACACACACATATATTTGAACAACCCCCCAAAACGTGTTCAGGGGGTCATGTTAAGAACTTCTATGGTGGTCCCGGGCTTAAGTTTCACCATGCGGGTCATGCTAATAGTTCACTTTCCAAAGGAAATTCACTATAATGTCAATGTCTAAGAAGGTAAAATATTGCATAATGGTTCCCCTTATTCTGCAGATGTACAATAAAGCTAGGTTTGAAACAAAATCGTACCCGACTCTGCCCTAATTTACTTTTATTTCTGGCAATCTTATTAATCTCCTAAGCATTAGTTTGGACCTTTTAAGTTAAATTCGGTAGGAAAATATCTAGTATATCAAAATAAACACAAGCCTATTCCCATTAAGATTGTGTTTTAGGGAACCCGAACCTTCAGAATACTTATTTTAAAAATCTGGCACCTGCTACTGGACTGATGGAGATGAAATTCGGTAGCAAAAAAGCAGATAAAAAATACTTAAGGGATATGCCCCAATGACCTTTAATATAATCATCACAAACTACTCAACCAATAGAACAGAAATATGGTACTTTAAAGTACATCAGCAACAACAACATGGCCCATAATGGGGAGTCATGGTGTAGTTCTCTCTAGAGATTTCATACAGACACTTTGTGTGTTTGAGTCGTGGGGGGACGAGATCTATGCCTCTCCAAATAGATATTTTATGTAGCCAACTACTGAGTGTCTAAATTTAACAGTAGATTTGAAAATTATTTTTCGATAAGATTAAAGGGTTGAGGAGTTGTCCTTTTACAAGTTGGGAACAGGACATCAGTGTTAGTTGTCTCATAAACATCCGTCCTTCAGTCTGTTCAATCGATGAATAACAAGAACTACTGATCGACAATTTTTTCCCTGAGGTTCATAAACAGATTAATTTCGAAAGTGCCTTGTGCCATCCTCACGTCCACCAATGAAATATTGTCAAATTAATTCGGTTTTTATTCTTTTCAAATTCATCTATTATTTACACATACAACCCGTACGAAGGACGGGTATACAGCTAGTTATTTGATAAAATTGTATTTGATAGATTGGCACACAACACCCTAGTGAAGGATGGACATTTGCTTTTCCACACTTGTATAAAGGGTAGTGGTAAATCAATTTCTGAGGCTTTTTTTCTTCAGAAACAACGCAAAAGCTCTAGAAAAAATAAGCTGAAATTTTTCTATTTACATCTGAGCTACGCCTTGGTCCAATTACATTTCAAAGATCCCTTCAGGCTCCGTTCTATAGATCTTCACAATTCCTTTAGATGAGGAAAAACCAAAATTGCTCTCTTTGGACTACTAGAATCCATATGCCCACTGAAGTGCTGAGCAAGATTACACCCAACATTAATTAAGCCAGTCAAAATACTTCCAAGGGGGTTTTTGTATCCGCACAGGATGCAGATTACACAGTCATGTAAGGTCCCGGATTACAGGCCAAAGTTTGTTTTGGCAAAATTATTTCTATGAGACACTATTATTTACAGTAGCTTTTCAAAAACATAGTTATTTATTTTATAAAATTTTTATCTTTGTACTTCAGTAATGTATTACTCAAGTAAACTACTGCATAATTTCATATTTATCAGAATTTTAGTATTTATCATAATTTTTTTTACAGTATCAACGAATGTACTTATATAAATAGTGGTGAGCTAGAATACATACCTTCAGGTAATAGAAGATAAACAACAAGTGGTTGGATATTTCAGCTGAGGATTATTTTGGTAGGAGTTTTGATCCCCGAGCTAAATTAAGATCTGGCCGCATCTGTGTGCAAACTTAAGATAAATAATTGAGTTTAATTGGTTGCTGGCTTAGTCAATTTTTGCAATAAAATGTTTTAAAAAACTCAAATACAGTCAAGAAGGACCACTAGTATTTAAAACAAATAAACGATGTAAACAATATGAATAACCTATGACGTTTTAAAGCTTAATTTTTAAGAAAAAAAGACACTAATAAAATATCTATATAAATATAATTAGAGTTTTGTCTGTACGTTGCATGGAACTATGAAGTTTTTTCATATTTTCACGTTTTACACCCTAGGGAAGCCAAAACAAGTCTTATCTCAATTTCTGTCTGCCTGTCTGTCTCTTTCTGTCTGTCGGTAACGCTCAAGGACGGGTTTTTGTTCGCTTTTCACGGGAAAACGGGTGCACTGACATTGATGAAACTTTGTTTCTTTGTTCTATATATGCGTTAGAAAGGTTTAGGCCACTTTAAACTGTCATACGCCTTTTGGAAAAATAATGGTGACCTCTCAAATACGTGATTTCGTACGGTTTGGTCATATTTTGTTCGCTTTTCACAGGAAAACGAGAGCACCGATTTCAAATAAACTTTTTTCCTATGTTCTATATGTGCGTTAGAAGGTTTTAGGCTAATTTTATTGTTTGAAATTACTTTAGGACACTGATCTATGGGGTTTTAAAGATCCTTTGCTATTCGTATGGACAAAGCATTTGTTTATATTGAGAATACTTAAGAATAATTACTTTATAAAATGTTGTAGTTCTTATTTAAAACGTTAAGTGAAGATTGGTAATAAATAAAATAAGTATACAGAGTGGATACATGATCTAAATCTATATTTGTTTGACTCATGCACTCACTGACATAGTGATCACTTTATCTAAGAAACGACAATATCTATGAAGATGAAATTTTGCATGGTGGTTCCCCTTATGCTGCAGATTTACAATAAGAATACGTTTAAAAAATCCCTATAGGGCTCTTCCCTAATTTACTTGTGTGGCAATTTTATGAGTATTAGTATTTACTGGACCTTTGTTAGTTGAATTTCGGTAGGGACATAACCAATTCATCGGAACAAAACGCAAGCCTATTCCTGTTACGAAAATGTTTAAGGGCTTCGCCCCCCGGAATTTCAAAATACAATCTTTTAAACATCTTGCACATACTCTTGGACTGATGGATCTGAAATTCCGTAGAAATGTAGCTGGTAGCTCAGTGCAGACATTTACCTACTCCAGATACAAATATACTCACGGACTCTGGCCCAATGGCCTTTAATATAAGCGTGTTAGTCATAACACACCAACTACTCAACCAGTAAAGCTGAAATTTTATACCTTAAAGGAAATGAGAAACAACACCATGAGAGTCACGGTGTTGTTCTCTGGAGATTTCACACAGACCCTTTATCGTGCATGAGACATGAGTGGACGAGTCTACGCCTCTCTAAAAAGATATTTTATGTAGCCGACCACTGAGCGTCTGAACTTAACAGTAAATATGAAAATGTATTTTGGAGAAGATTAAGGGGTTGAGCAGTCTTCTTATGCCCTTTTAAAAGATGAGATTGGGACATTGAAAAACAAATGTAGTCTCAGAAACATCTATCCTTCAATCGGCACAATCGATGAATCACAGGATTATTTTGCCACATCCTACGCACATCCTACACGTGCTTGATTGACAGTTTTTTATACCGAGGTTCATAAACAGTTTAATTTCTAAAGTGCCTGGTTCTGTGATTGTGCTATCCTCACGTCCATCAATGAACAAGCAACGGAGATCAAGACAAAGGTAGGTCTATTCCAATGCGAGGAACGAACATATACAATATTTAACACCGTTCATTTAACCATGACCACTAATAAGATCAGTTTTATATATATCGATTTACATTTATTTTAATAAAATCAAGTAGTCATATGTTTCTAAAACATATGATTTTTATAAGATTAAATTGTTTATTTACAATTATAATTAAAACAGGAACTGCAAAAATTTTGATTTTAAAAGTGGTTTGTCAATTTTGTTAAATTTAATGTTTCTTTACATTACTATTAATTTATTGGAATGTAAATATATTGGAGATTAAATATATCAATTTATTTAAAGTATTTAATTAAACAGGGTTAGTATTTTTTGTTCTTGATTTTTTTTATTTCTAAAAGTGAATCCTAAGTGTAATGTGTACCTCACGCCGTTCACTACCCGACAGTGTTCCTCGACTTAGCAACAGTACCCGAACTATCTGTCAGTATATTTCGTTAACTTTGATTTAATTCTACATTAAACGTTTAAAATTTAATTTTAATATTGTAAGATTATGTGGGTTGTTATTTTCTTTAGTTAA
Organism: Allygus modestus; assembly: GCA_963675035.1. Lineage (NCBI taxonomy): Eukaryota > Metazoa > Arthropoda > Insecta > Hemiptera > Cicadellidae > Allygus > Allygus modestus. The sequence goes on along the minus strand of OY776112.1, from coordinate 141,205,312 downwards.
TCTACCATTTATATACAACCTTTAAGAAGGATGGGTACACAGCTATTATTCAATAAACAAGTAATTCTACTATAGCCAACTTCAAAACTACAGTCGATTCATTGCTTACAATTTTTTCAATTTTTCCCGTCAGAGTGTAATTCTAACTAAGAATTAAACGCTAAACTGTGTAAAAGAATGCTAGGAATTCCTACAAAATATTTTATAGGAATGTGTTCTTTGTGTTTAAAAACACAAAATGGGTTTAATGTCTTCAGGATACGGTAACGTATCATATTATTTGCTTTTTTCTCTCAATTCTGTGCAGTGTGCTGGTGTACGTTCCCTCGATTATCAAGGAACCCTCCATTTTGTTAAACATTGCTGGAAGGAAGGACCAAGCAATTGATTGGAAAACCGGATGACATTAACACCTGAGTAGGTTTAAAAACACCTTTTTTGTGTTTAAAATTGTAAAAGTAAGTGAGTAATATTGGTTTTAACAACAGCATTTGTAAGTTTGCTGCAACAATTTTACGTACACTTTATATTTAAGGAACATTGTTCTTAGTTATAAAAACAAAACCCTATTTGTATTCGATTATTTTACTTCTGACTATTAAAACATTGTGAATAAATGTCATATATTTTTAATTAATCAACTTATAACCATTCTAAAATTGATTTATTACGTTCTTATGTATATACGGTAAATAAAACTGATCGTATCGTTAACATTGTACAATAAACTACAACGACACGTCAACTGCTTCCTACAAGTATCCCTTGTCATTTTAGAGTGGTTGTTGTTAACGCACAATAATGAGGTAAGGCAGTGCACAGACTGTCAGAGTTGTAAGGCGGTTGTGTAGTGTGTTTTGTAGTAATTGGAACAATTATCACCTCGAAAGTGTTTGTTGAGAGTCAGCGAGATTTCCGGTGTCAGCGCCGTGCCGGTGAGAGTGACAGTGAAACATAATGAGGATATAATGAGGAGAGTGAACATCTAGGTTTTAGGCTGTTATGCCTTTACTTCGTAAGAATATACAATTATAAAATCCAAAGTTTACGAAAAATTATTGTCATGGTTGCGTTGTTCATAAGTAATATAAGAGTAATGACAATTCTGTAAGCTGACAACAACATTTACACTTATGATAAGCTTAAAAGTTACACTTGATGCAATATGTCCGTAAATTAATTTTGCAACTAACTTTTCGTTTTCTATAAAAAAATTAAAACTCAGAAGCAGTAAACAATTACATTTTTAAAAGATTACTCATTTTTAAGTTTGTGGACTTAGGGTTAGGTATACTTAGCTTAGTATGAATACAAAGTGCCTGATTAGTAGATAATGTAGAACTTCCGGAACGCCGAGTATAATAAGGCTCAAACTACAATATGAGTAATATGTTTCATATTATAGCAACGCACTATGAAATATATAAAGTGTTAATATCTATACATTACAATATCTCAAAGGGTGCGATCTGTAGATATCTCAAACAGAGATAATCAGAAAATTAGGAAAAAGCTGATTACCTAAGTCTCGTATATAGTCCAGGGGCCTTCATCATGAATTTTAAGATAAATATTTATAAACCCTACAGCGGAATGGTCGGATACTATTACAGAAGCAATTATCTTACGATCCTGTATCAACCAGGAACTTTGGATGCAAAATCTCTAATTTTTCAAGAACAAGAATGATAATGGTAAAATCCGCCAGAGAAGGTAACCGAATCAATGTCATCCGGTTTTCCAATCAATTGCTTGGTCCTTCCTTCCAGCAATGTTTTACAAACGGAGGGTTCCTTGATAATCGTGGGAACGTACACCAACACACTGCACAGAATTGAGAGAAAAAAGCAAATAATATGATACGTTACCGTATCCTGAAGAATAAAAAAAATAGTGTTGTTATCACAACAATATCATGACTTTATTATCTAATGACGTGCATAGTTTTATTTCAAAGGTTGGTTTTAAGGATTATAGAAATATTGGTATCTATCACTTCGTGCTTCTTAAAACCATGGTACATGATGGGATAGTCTTTCACAATATGTCAATGGGTAGCATTATTATTGGGATTATATCCAATTAAATGAGCTATTTTAACACTTCTTAAAATATTTTTTTAGGGATTTATTTTTCAAGAGGATTTTGGGAATAAATAGATATAACATGCAATTTTGGCATTTTCCTAGGTAAATTTAAAACCGTACAAAATCAACTAATAATTGGCGATATGTGAATTGGACCCAGGAACTTTCTGTGTGTCTGCACGAGAGTACCATCGTGCGACTCAAGAGTTGTCATTATACTACCTCACTCGGGTTTATTGGAAGACCAAAAAAGAATACTCCTTCTAGTTCTATAATTTATTTATAAGATACCTGTACTCTTCTTAAACCCCCGTGTCTGCGTCCCCCAGTGGACGTTTACTGTCTTCTTTATTTGCTCTTATATTATAGTAAGTTAATATATTGTAGTATCATTTGTTGCTATAGACTGCGTAACTGTTGTTACTTCTACAATTCGTTGTTTTTTAAACAGTTCGTAATGGCAAACTTTCCTGATCAAAGTAAGGTTTTTTTAGTTTTTGTGTTTGAGCACAAACAGAGGCGTCCCTCTTGATGTAAAGAATAACTCAAAAATAAAAACTCATATATAAAATTTCAGTGGTTATTCGAGTAGCTACAGGAAACCATTAGCTTTATAAATTCTCCGTGTTCTTTTTAAAACATTATAATCACTTACTTAAATAACCTAGGAGCAGTTTTTTCATGTCTCTTTGTGAGAAAGCTGAATCTTAATAAAAAACCGCAGCAGAAACTTTTTGAATATTTATATATTTTATACAATTTCAGTGTGCTTTAACGTTTGTCAGGCAAAGCCAACATTACTGTAAAAATATCCAGACGCATGTTTTAGGACGGTTACAGCAATCGTCGGAATTTACGACCAGGTATTTGAAGGTAATTTTCCATGAAGTTGCCTTCACATTTCTTTCCCCTCGCTTGTATTACTTTTCATTTTAAATGCGTAGGGCACGGCAGGTGATCTCTGTCACAATAATCAATATGTTTACAAGCTCGTCGAACCGCTCCACTAGTTTTGTTATCATACTGTACACTAGAGAACACATGTTATCCTACTTCCTTAGGAGTTAAAACTAAATGTATGATAAACTTTTTTAGATTTTACGCTGATGCGATATAAAATTTTGTTTTGTTTTGTGTTTATCACAATGGAATTTCGTAACCCTTTTGATAGGCAACGGTCCACTCGTATCGTCGATCTTTCTTTTATTTAGAAAGAATTTATAATTAATAGACAAATGGCAGGTGGATCCAGATTCGACCCTTCTCAAAATGTTTATATCTCATAAAACCTTTAATATTTAAAAATAAATTATCGTTGGTTATTTCTATTTTGTTGGTAGAGCAAGCTAGTTCAATACCATGAAATAAGATTAACTTAAAAACTAAGAAGGATGATGACGCCAGTGTGCCGATGTCACATGATTGAAGTGCAATGTGGTTCGTCCAGTGCAGCTCGAGAGACCACGTATCACTTAGATCAAATTATAAACTTAGTGTTGTGTATGTAAATTTTCTATCACGCGATCCTTGGCTGAGTTTTATTTACTATTAAAAATAAATGAAGAGATATATCACACAAAAAAACTGCATGTAAATTTTGTTACAATAAATTACTAGGTTCATAAAAACTGGTGCAAGCATTGCTTCACTTTTTGATGATTATAATTGGTTATGCTCATTTTACCATAAGAGCTGTAGTCTACCGTATCTTGTTGGGTCAGCAACATGTATAAACATTTTCGTTTACATAATAATTTTAATTGAAACTGAGTAATTTCCCAAACTCCGCACGAGGTTCTTACAGGCATAGAGACTGATTTATTTAATCTAAAATTACAATCAGACTATCAAAATCAAATAACTTCACAAAGACTACCATTGGAACTCTAAAAGCTAGTTAGGTAGAACCCCAAAATGCACCTGTATTTTAATTAGCAAGATCATTTAATTAATTAGCCAATTAATTAGCAATTTAATTAATGGGCCAAGAGCATTTTTGTACAAAAATGTACATAAAATATTAGTCACACAGTTTGGAAATTTTCGGACAAAAATATAAGATGTATTTAGGAAATGTAGTTGTTAAGCGTCGTTATGGTGTATTTCCGATTTATTCCTAATAAGAAGACAAATTCAGCCATAAGGTATTAATGTAACTTTGACATCCACAGGCTAAATATTTACTCAGTGAGCAAGAAACAGCTGAAGTTTTATTTATTAAAGTGATCATTCGAGTATAAAATGTATTGCACACTTTTAAAACTGCGTTTACGGATTTTGTTTACGTAAAGTTTCTAACTTTAACGTTCATTTTATTCTCATTTAACACTTCTTTTGTTATATGTTTGTATACGTTCTTATTTTTTCTATTTTAGTTACTATTATATAGTTACTAGTAAAAGATATTTCGAATCTTTTATATCATTGAGGGCAGGTGATACATTCTGTAATGGATTTTTGGAGCTACTCAACTGCATATAATACTGAAGACTCTCATTTATATTATAAAGTAAAACTTCAGTTTTTACTACTTATTTATTGCTACTAGCCAAATACACAAACAACTATATTCCTATATAAATGGTTAAAGTACAAATTTTAAAACCTATTGAAGAGTTGTTGGTTTCCTTTCCTCTTCCAACAAATAACATAGTAGTAATGAATATTGACACAGTTACTGTAAGTATTTCATGGCTTTTAATTTCATTATTTCAGTCCTCGTATTAAGTTATTAATGTAATGCACAACTAGGCAATTTAATTAAGTTAAATATTCGAATGTCACCCACTTGAAACATTAAGACCAGTAGGCTTACCAAGGGCTCTAACTTGTGTAATATTCCAACCGAACATAATTCAACAATGAACTTCCTCAAGCACTGAAATCTACTAACATTACATAAAATTGCTCTATACTGCGTAGCCTAAATTTTAGCAAAACATATCTCACGAATTATAATATTTAACGAAGAAATACTTACAATATTTTTACCAAGCAATCATATTATATAGTTTTATTTACGTTTACGTATTTACCATCAAAATATGTTAGAGTCCATTTTTCACCTAAATCACAGTTTCAAGTAACTTATTATATAATTCTTGTATTTTTACAAGATCTAAGTACTGATCCAATCTTTAACCTAGATCTAATCGTTTCAAACTTCTGGGAGGATATTTGAAAAGGGTCATTATCGTATAGTAATATACATATTTAATCCGCTGTTTAAAATTATTTTGCGATTTTTCCTCTACATTTACTAACATCTATTGTATTTCTTTGAACGTATTTTGTCCTTTTAACTCTCAAAGTTTTCTAAGTGAGGCACTATCCAAATCACACCTTAACGACCCATAAATAATTCACCCTCCCGACCTAAATATTTGAATAAAAGTGAATCTTTGAAGAACTAAAATATGGATTATGACATGCACATATTTTTAGTTCAATAACATTGCAGTTGCTCTAGTACACTTACTTTATAAATTATCTATTCAAGTCTTCTAATTATATATTGTTATTTACTTTATTTAATTATATATTATATAACTGTAATTATTGTATAACGTCATTGCAGACAGGGGTCCTAACTGATTAAACTATCTTATCTTGAAGGTTAGAACACAAATGATGGAGTATCATGTAATGAAACTACTGCTTATTGCAATTCTCTTTTGGTTGACTTACAAAGTTGAACAGCTGAAGCAAAAACATCTTGAGAAAATTACATTTTAAATGCATATACTGTAATTATGTTACATTTCTTAAACTAATATGAGTTTAGGCCAATCTAGTTTTATTGGTAAACTAGTTTTATTGGTTTCCAAATCAAAGGAAACCTATTTAATTAAATCATTTGATTTCATATTAATCAAAATAATATGTAATAACAACTTAATAAAACGATTTCCATGAACCAATGTAGGAATTCCACAAAAAGGTATTGTTAACTTGTTACTCTATGTAGTCGGATTTATTCGTTTACAATTACAACACATTTAGCAACAGTTATTAAATACAGAACACCAATACAAGTTAAGTATTTGATATCAGTAATGTTTGAGTGGTACTTAAAAAAAGCTTTTACTAAACGAGCCTGTGACGCATTGATTTGATTTAATACTGGAATTTATACATTTGCAACTATTTTTGCAGATATTTTTAATACTAGGAATTTTCAAGGATTGCAGCGTTTTGTAAACTCAGGTACACGCTAAAATACACTTGTTTAGCACTCTACACATAATAATACAAACACGTGAACCCACAAGACTCACCCAATTTTAAACACATGCCCAATTCATGACATGACAAAACTAAATACTAGTAATTTTTTGCATACTTCACTACATGAAGTTGATTACGAACATTATCGTTAAAGTTGACAATATCAGTTATTCTTAGATATCGCTTTAATGTGGTAAATAATTTTAGCAAACAGAACTCATAATGTTAATGTTGATATCTGCCATAAGTTCTGTAATCGTTGTCATTTGGCATTCCAACGGGAGCCCGGGGCTTACAGGTCTTGGCAACTGTAATCTGCGATGAGGCGTGTTGAGGGGTTGGGAAGATAAATGCTCACCTGCCTCCAAAAGTTAATATTAACCTTACCACTAGAGTAAACACACCTATTGATACGAGGTTGGTACTGTCCAAATAGTGTAAATTACTTTCAGTTTGTCTTATCACACAATGAAAATATAAATACCTAGTTTTTTTGTTTGTCTTTTCCTATTGGCTTTATACTTTTTGTATTAGCTGTTAAGTGTGTTACCTTATATTTTAATTATTAAAAAATATTTTAATAATTTGTATGTATGAGAAAGAAAACTTAAATGAAACTTCAGCCGTTTGGAGCATATGTATTATCAACAGGATTTTTTTTAACGACTTTAAAATGGAAAAACACATCATTAAACACTTTATTTTATCTTGTAACTGTTAAAATTATTTAACAATGTCAATTTACGTATTTTGGTTTGATAAGGCCTATTATACTTTGAGTAATTAGTTCATTTTGATATCCATTAATGGTTTAATTAGACTTATATAAAAACTTGTGTAGTAATTCTTGCTAAAATTGCCAGTGCATTTATTCTGGTTAAACTTATATATAATACGGTATAATAGGCTGGTTCCCATTTAGTAATCCGGTAAAGGTATTGTATTATTGGTTAACGTTATTCTTTTGCACAAGTCCATTTAGTGAAACTGATGAACATCAGTATTCAGCGTAAAATAATTTAAAAATTTTATAAAAGGCATTCAAATAAAAAAATTACATTTTACATGACATGGTTATTTAAGAATAATATTGAAGTGCAGCTATTCCATTATTTAGGGGTATTTCCTCACTGAATCTAATTCAGCCCTAACATTGTTTGCGATGTTTGTGAGATTTCAAAGATGTGCTAGTTCCAAACAAATAATCAAGTAATGGTATTGGATTATTGTTTCATCGGATTATTTTGCTGCGAAGTAGTATTTTTATACACAATGGTGCAAACATGTATTTTTTCGGAAACACCAATTTTATATATAGAATTAACATATTTTTATACATGTATATATATATATATATATATATAAATTATATATGTATATCAATCATACCACACTTTGTTGCCTTATTCGCGGCTGAGGATTTCCTTTATAGTCGTCAGTGTAACTTCTTTAACTTCTCTAAAAACCTCCTTCCTTAACTTACCTAGCTGTATCTGAAAAGTTTGTTTCACTCCAAAATATTATTATCCGTTTTAATCTCTAAGTAATGTAAATATTCTAATCTACGTATTAGTTTATAATAGTCTATTAGTTAATCAATTCTTGTAGTTAGGAAAGGCTCTAGTTTATTTGTACGGGGGCATAAACTGGTCAATATTGGGTAAATGGCGGAAACCATCCACTAATTTATAAATCCGAACTCAATCAGTGGGAAACATATATCAGGATGACGCCGCCGCCCTTCCTGAGTCGTGCTAAATTGCCTCTGACCCTCTCGGAGGTAAATAATTGAGCAACACTGGGCTAAGGTCCCAGCCGGGGGTTAGGGCTTAGCTGCAAACTGCATCAATTTACACAATTCCACCGCCGGCACCGGCGTGTGTCTGTACTTTATCGTTGAGGAAAGTCACACTTGAAACTTCGATGTGTATAAAAATATTGTCTACTATATTTTTTTATCGCATTTTTCTAGCTTCCTAAGAAAATAATTATTTTTATTCTTGATTACTCGAATTAATTTAGAAACCTCCCTAATTTCCACAAAAAAGTACATTTAAGTGTAAAACACACGGTGAACCCTAAAAACAATTAAAAAGTTGTAAGCATACGCTCAAGTTAAAATTAGTTATTAAACAAATAATTATTCAAATTACAATTAAAACCAGTTGCTTCGTTTACCTAATAAGCTGTAAAATAATATTAAACCAAACTCTAAATTGCAGAGTATTTTATGGCACATTCTATTTTTCTGGATTCCCCAATAACAATTTTATATATGAAAGGCGTCCAAATGCTCGTTAACGTCTAGGAGAGCCAGTTTTCTCGAATCGTGACAAGGTGAGGGTTCTTTCATCGTTACTGGCGTTTCAAGGGTACAGTTACGGTGGCGGTAAGGACCACAGCTACTGTAGTAGAACAAGTGTTTTGTTATAAGAGGTGAAAGACTTAAAATTGCATTTTGGTATTTTCTAAATAGTTAATGTCCTTATACAGTCATCATACAGTCCACATTAAAGTATAAAGTAGGTTCAATTCAACCTTATACCTTTTAATTGCAATTTTTTACAAATTCAGCATTGTTTAGTCCACAAACTATTCCAAATAACTAATTCACAGATCAAAGAAATGTAACAAAAATGAACTAAACTTTATGAAAGCAGAAATGTTTATATAACATTCATATTTCGTTTGGTAAATAGTTACATTGAATTTTTGTGTGTGGTTTGATGTGGTATGCTTAGGTGTGTTATTTTCATTTCCAATATACCTCGTGTGTTGTATTTTTGTTATTGGAAAAAAAATTATTTTCAATGAGACACGGAGGCACGGTTCATTTTCAAACGCTTGCTACATAAATAATCATACAATGCACTCTCATTTAGCTATCCTAATCTGATATTTGTAACAGTTAAATCACCAATTTAACAATATTTTATATAGGCTTGTGATCTATTTATTGGAACTAATAATTACAACTATTCAAGTTTTGTTAAAAAGAAAATGATAGAATAAATTTACCTTTCTAAGTAGTCTCAATCAGTCATAAAAATGTTTTCCATTTCTCTCAGTAATATATAGTGTTATTAATATTTACAAAATTTAGGCATTTGGAGTAATTTTAAACCGAAAACTTTAAAAGTTGTTTGGGATTTCATCTCATCTCAAAATGAGATTACATTGTGGTGCTTACTTTTTTCCTTTATTTATTTATCTATAAAAATAAAACATAATATGCACTAAGAACAAGCTTACACCCTCCCTCATAGGTATGGGATTTACTGAGATGTATTGATTGGATCGTAAATAAATAGATAATGTGAGAGACACGCATTGTTCAAGATTAGGACCCCAGCTTGACTGATAAATTATTTACAGAAAGAGGGATCTAGGGTGAAGGAATGGTCAGAAAGGAGATATCGGTAAAGAAAATGTTCGATCTTTATATTTTTTCCTTTTCCGACAATAACGCGATAAGCTTTTGAATTTGTTTTACAGTAAATGCATTTTATTGATTGGAGAAGAAATAACAGGAATAAAATTATAACTAAAGGAAATTTAAACATTAAAACTAAGATTTAAAAATTATTTAAAAAATTCAGATTTAATAAAAAGGCTCCAACCGATTGTAATTAATTTAATTTTCGATGCTTGATGTTAATTTTAATTGTAGTCTACTATAATAAAAAAGTTTAAATGATTAATAGGTTTTTTATAATATTTAAATTGCTTTACTTTCTTACCTTTTATTTCAGCAGACTTTACAATATAGGGACGATTGCGAAGTTCAAAAATGTAAGTGTGATTTCCAAGGTAACACTTCTAGTTTCTAGTTCCATTAGATATAAGTCGATGCTGCCATCAAACGACTATTAGTAGTGAATCAACATTAGCTATATAAATATGTGACGTATATTTCAGCTGGGAATTGATTAATATACATACTACATTCAACGTTATGTATATAACTATATTACAATTACAGGTGGGACTCCTTAGGCACGGGGATGTACAAAATTGTATAAAATTGCACATACATTTTAACTGTTGCTATTTTTGTAGTCGTAAAACAACCCAAAACCTATAAAAACAATTATGTAACTTCAACGTCCCTTGAAGGCTCCCCTGAGGTTTTTTTTTAGATAATAGGCCTTGTTTAGTCCATACACATGATATATATTAACATTAAATTTCATTTCAGGCGTTTTATTTTCAGGTCAATACCTTGCTAGTAACAATATTTCAACTGGTAAAATACAGGTTTAAAGGTTATTATAATAGGGTTTCAACTTTCAGGAGGAGTGTTTTTAAAACTTCAAGGTTTAAATATGCGCTGTCAATGAGTTTAGTTTCCAATTGGTTCACACAAACCTGCAAACATAACCATCAGTTCTCCACAAGACAGTTCCGCATTACTTTTACCAAACAACATCAATATATTTATTAAGTTTATTCGAAAATTGAGTGTAATTGTAGGATATTTGTTTCAAGTAAAAATGTTTGTTAAGAAGGTAGGTAGTTTATCTACTAAAGCAATATATTTGGAGAAATATATTTGGCAGATTTATTTAGAGAGGGGCGAGTCTCTGAGCTTGGGGTGTCACCCTCCGTAGAGTCGGACACAGGAAACTGCTGGGGACGAGGAATTGCAGTTTGATCTTGTAAGAAACATTACAAAAGTCCACGCTTAAAATATTGTTCGAAGCTAATACATTCTTTATTACGCACACAGCATTTCAGTTTTTAACTTGCGTAGTTATTTCTCCAATGCTTAAATTTATCCAAGAGGTTGGATTAATTTATTATTACCGAAAACAAATTTCAATAAGAATATTTGGTTTTAAAATGTCATATATGCAGATATTTTTAATGAGTACATTGGTTTCAACATCTCTTGTTCATAAAAGAGTTAACCACAACGAACAAATAACAATAGCTTTGATAATGTTTTAAATCGTTGGGTAGTTTTCTTAATTGGGTATTTCGTGCAAAAGGGAAAAAATGTATTCGCATGTTGCGTCTGTTAACCAATGTAGAGAATCTACCAAATTTGAAATACAGAGCTTTACATGTATTCATAGTTAATTACATTTTGTACAATATTTACAAACAATGGTTAAGGATAAATCAAGTTTGGACTAGGATAGTACAATTAAATCAATGAAACGTTAAACAGTTTAGGGATGGACCATTTTTAGTGAATTTCCCCTATAGGGAAGAAGCTATTACCGTAGGTGACAATGTAAGACTTAAGCCCGAGACTATGATAACTTTTTGTTTTGAGGTCCCCAGATGCCAAAAACACTATTCGATCAAATTTATATATATGGGTATATATGTGTCCGTTACCTCGATAACTTTTGATAGAAACGTACGATTTTGATTAAATTGTGCACAAATGTGAAGAGTAACATTTATGACTAAGTTCGAAAACCAGATCGATCGGACTAAGTGGAGGACTTTTATGGAGGTTTTAAATTTTCCAAAAATCAGTTTTTTTTACTTTTTAGCCTACAATTTTAAAGATATTCAATTTTGGTTATAGCCATTTTATAGAGCTTAAAAACAAATAGTTTAGTATTTTGAATCATTAACCGAGGTTAAGTGGTTGTTGATAAAATTCAAAAAAGCATCCATAAAATTTCCCATGTTAATCTTATGGGAAAAAGGTTTTTGGATTTTTCTCAAATAATTTTACTAAAAACTTCACATTTCTTTTTACCTATAAGTTTGGCTCTACGAAACAATCATTTTGGTTTTTTAATTGTTGTTCTACGTCCAACTTTTGCAGATATATTGCCAACTTCTTTATTTACTGTTCGATTTGATTTTTTTTTAATTGGCCCCAACCATTATATCTAAAATTACCATATTTTATTTCCAACAACCCTTTAATGCAGTCAATATTTTGTTTGTTTATTTTGCTGTAATCCAAATACGAACTTTTGTGTTTAGGATTTGTTTGCAATTTGGTTATGTTACTGTCCTAAGCTAATGCGTTAGTAAATTCTTCCAATCATTTACAAATTCAATATTACTGTCAATTTAAACAATATTTTGTAAATTACTGTACTGCCAGTATATTCAGTTCTTCTAACTAAGTTCTAAGTTCGGTAACTTCTTTATTTACTATCCGATTTGATTTATTTTAGAATATTTTACAGCCTCCAACTCTTATAAATAAAATTACCATATATTATTTCCAAATTCGATACTTTGTATACTTGATATGTAATATATCCAGAAAAAAATCAAGTTTTGTGTTTATGGATTTGTTTGCAATTTGGTTATGTTACTGTCCTAAGCTAATGCATTAGTAAATTTCACCTACAATTTCCAAATTTAATTTTAAAAGTATTTTGTAAATTACTGCCAATTTCCAACCTCGTTATTTACCATTTAACTTATTTCTGGATATGCTATTGCCCCCAACTATTATATGTAAAATTATATTATTTCCAAATACGATACTTTGTATAGTTTATATATAGTATATCCACAAAATAATAACTTTGGTGTTTATGGTCCGGATTGGTTGAGAGTTGGATGTGTTATTGTTCTAAGCCAATGTATATGTACACATCACCTATAATTCTCAAATTTAATCCAAACAATCTTTTGTAAATACTACCAAATGTCAACTTCTTTATTTACCGATTTAACTGATTATGGATATTTTATAGCCCCAATCATGTAAAATTACCATTTATTATGTCCAATTATTTTGTGTTTATGGATTTGTCTACAATTTGGTTGTTGACCTAAGCTAATGCATAAGTAAACACAATCCCCAAATTTAAACATAATATTGTAAGTTTAGTGCCAATTGCAGACTTCTTAATTTACCATTCAATTTATTTTCGGATATATTTAAACCCAACTAATATAAAATTTACCATATATCATTTCCAATACTTTGTATAATTTATATGCAACATATCAACAAAAACTAACTTTGGTGTTTATGATCCGATTTGTTTGTAACTTGGTTACTGTCCTAAGTAATTCATTAGTAAATTCCACCTTTAATTTCCAAATTTAAACAATATTTTTTTAAATTACTAAAATGCTAATGCCAACTTATTTACTGTCTGATTTGACTTTTGAATATGCCCCCAACCATGTAATAATACCATGTATTTTCCCAAATTCAATACAATATATAATACATCCACTAACTTTAGTGTTTATGTTCCGATTTGTCTATAATTTGGTTATTGTCCTTATGCATTAGTAAATGCCACCTACAATTTCCAAATTTAAACAATGTTTGTAAATTACGTGCCAATTGCCACCTTCTTTATGTCCGATTTGATTTTCGGATATGTTTTCCCAACCATGTAAAACTACAAAATTCGATACCCTGTATAATGTATAAATACGGTTGTTTTTGGTCCGATTTGTTTGAAATTTTCTTACTGCCTTAGGCTTGTGTATCCCATATAATTTCCATATTTAATTTACAAAAATTGTAAATACCAAATGCCAGCTTATTTTCCATCCGATTTGATTTTCGGATATGTTATAGTATAACTGCCACATCATATCTCAAATACCAATACTTCATACATAACATATCCACAAAATACTAACTTTGGATTTTATGGTCCGAATCAAAAGATATTAGGATATGTCACTTTCCTAAGCACATGCATAAGTAAATTTCACCGAAAATCACCAAAATTCAGTTTAAACAATATTTTGTAAATTAATATAGTGCCGTCCGATTTTATTTTCTAATATGTCATAGCCCATTTTTATCCTTATTTCGATACTATGTTACTGTATTATTGCAAAATACTGCTTACTTTGGATGATTTGACTATTGCATAAGCTAACCAATATTTATATTTGGTTAGCTTAAGCTAAAATACATATAAACCGTCTCCCATACACATATCTCCCATTTCCGTTAACTTAAATTTAAATGGACCAGCTTCTTTATTTTAATTGTGTATGTTATAGCCCACAACTATTGGATAGTTAGCACATATTCCCAAAATACCAACTTTGGTGTTTATTGGTCGATATCGTGTTGTATTATACTAGTTCATGTATAAATACTACAACAAATTATAGTGCAGATTACCAGATCCTGGATATGTTGGAAATTTTGACTTTTAGGATAATATCATTGACTATAAATACAGAAGTAGACTTCTCATTGACATTGTAAAATCTGTCCCTAGTTTTGTTTGTGCTATGATTTAAAGAGGACGTAGTTCTCACTAATCACCAACAGAGTACACTTCTGTCAACTATTATTTATCCCCTCACGGAGGGGATAATACAACAGTTGGTGTGTCAGGAAGCAAACATAAGTTGATTATCACTTCCTTCCTGGGGTGAAGATATTTTACAAGGGGACGTAAACAACTAAAATAAATAGTTGTCAGCAGCACAATCTGTCGGTAACCTAGTCAAACTACGTCCACCTCAAATTCTAGCATACACTAAAAGTGGGACAGCTGGGCCATATAGATGGGATTACTCCTTTAGTATATATAGTCAATGATAATATGTTAACAAATTACATAATTTGCAGAGTTAAAACGTATTATATACAATTTGTTAACTGTCAACTGCTTAGGGTCAGATATATTACCCAAAAACACGTTTAATCACCATCATCAAACTTTGTTATTGCCTAAGACCACATGTAAACACCTCTTACTTTGTGATATTCTGGTAACTTCTTTATTTACAAAACGGGTGTTATTGTCCGTCATATTATTTGTGAAAATCTTTTGATGGTTATGACTATTAGTGATGGATGATAATTAGTATATCAAATTATTAAGAAGTTTATTTGATTCCCCAATTTAAATTCTTAGACCTCTTACAATACCTTAGAAGTTGTATAGTTTGATTTGCTTGATTGTTATGTATATGTTATAGAACTTGGCTAGTATAAAATACATATATTATGTGTTATCTAACCAATGTTGTGATTATAGAGTGATTTTGTCTATAATTGTTATGTTGTTATTGACCAAGTCTACACTCAAAGAAATATTATAGTGATACAAACAATATTGAATAGTAAACGCAATACTGGTAGTTTCTACAAGAGTTATCTTAATATACACAATATTAAGTTATATAATATAGTTAGTAGTTAACTTTGTTAATTGATAACAGACTTATTCGAAAGGTAACTTATACTTTACAAGAGCCAGCTATAGTAATGGATATTATTTAGATCGTGCTGCATTATGTGGTGTTTAAGACCAATCTTCCAGTCTTACCATGGCGTTTGGTATACTCTACACTTCCAACACATTTCTTTCTGTAATCTGACTATGTATTATCTGACCATCTATTTTGTGCCATTAATATTTAAATTATGTAACAGCTATATTCCAATAATAGTCTTACCACGGTTGGACAATTGTCATTTATGTTTTACTTTACATCACACATTTAACAAACAACAGGTCAATTGAGATGTCTATTCTAGTGCTTATACAACAGATCTGCGTTAAGGTTCCAGTTTTTTAGAATATACGAATCTGTATTTAATAACATAAAGGTGTGTGTTATAAGATGTAGGATTGGTCATTACTTTACAACACACTTAACACAATAATTACATATTCTATCAACTCTGGTACTTATACAACAGATTATGTATATTATAGAATAGCATGGTCGTATCTGTAGAAAAATAGAACTAGCAGTTGGCAATATCTATAACAGTTTATATTATAATACTTGCATAGATTATTATTTCACAGGATCCATATAAGAATGCAGGGTATAATTATTAGTACAAAACCCAATTGTAATTGTACAAGGAATAAGAATAGTTTGACAGTAAAATATTATATAATTTGGACTTGATTTTAGGTACAAATGCGGGATGGCACTGTTAGTTTATAATATCAAATGTTATTTATATAGAGACTACAGTAGTATACTTATATAGTCGAATTTGGAATTATAGTAATAGTTTAGAGGAGCATTCCATTATTGTATAACACATTTGCACACATATGGGACAGAAAACTTAATAAACAATATACACAATGTCTAATAATCTATCAAAATAATATATCCAAGACAGTTTATTCTTACATGTTATAGATGTAGAATTAATAAATATACCAGAATGTTTGGACATAATCAAAAACATGTATTGTAAATAAGATGGCGCAGCAAATAATTGGAATTGATTAACGACTATCCTCCTATACACTACACTGAAAAAAGATTATT
The DNA here is from genome assembly GCA_963675035.1 of Allygus modestus. Lineage (NCBI taxonomy): Eukaryota > Metazoa > Arthropoda > Insecta > Hemiptera > Cicadellidae > Allygus > Allygus modestus. The sequence goes on along the minus strand of OY776112.1, from coordinate 141,188,783 downwards.
GTTATATGAACCAGAATATGGTGCGTGGAGCAATTAATTATTGTTAATATGGTCCCAGCAATGTGTTTGGTAGCAACTACAATCCTGTTATTGTCAATATTTTATTGTAGCGTGCAACAGAAAGTATTGCAAATATTGCAATAATTAAATTGGACCCCAAGCAAGCAATATATCTTGCTGCCAGAGTAATAATTATTGATAATAATACTAAAAATTATGAGAAGCGTTACTAGAGTTTATAATATTACTAACAATAACCCTTATTTTTACTTTTACAATAAGTTATTGCTATAGCTATAAGCTCGGTTGATTCTCCTCTCAGAATGTATAGTAGCTATGGCACAACCTTTCTTTACTCCTACAGTCAGTTTTGGTTGTGGTTACTACAATGGAGTTGTTACGTCAAACCCTACAATTTAACGAACATAACCTGAAAACTAACCAAAAACAGTGATATAAAAGTGCTTACATGAAAGCCGCGGAAGCGTATGGTGTCACTGCGGACTACTGTTCGCTTGTGTTTAGTCATATTTATTATAATATCTATATTGATTATTTAAGGCTTTTAGTAAATTAATCTCAGTCCTTCTCTGTTGTTTTTACCTTGTTAATATCCAACCTAGGCTATTGAAAGCCTAAATAAGATTCTGAATTCATGTTGTTACTCCTGGATTTTAATTTTGAAATAAATAGAAAGGTTTACCTGATCAATATCCTTTTAGCGAATTTCCCCTACAGGGAAGAAGCCATTACCGTAGGTCTCAAGGTAAGACTTAAGCCCAAGACCATGATAATTTTTTGTTTTGAGGTCCCCAGATGCCAAAAACACAATTCGTTCAAATTTATATAAATGTATGTATATATGTGTCCGTGAATGCGATAACTTGAGTAGAAAACCTCCGATTTCGATTAAATTTGGCTCAAATGTGTAAAGTGATATTCATGACTTTAAGTTCGAAAACCATAAAAATCGGACCGGAAGGGGGGTTTATGGGGGTTTTAAATTTTCCAAAAATCAGTTTTTTGCATTTTTCACCCTAAAATTTTTAAAAAACTTAATTTTGGTTTTGACTATGTTATAAAGCTTAAAAAATGTAGAATTATGAATTACTAACCTAGGTTATGTGGTTGCGGAAAAATCCAGAAAACCTGCTTATAAAATCTCCCATTAATCTTATGGGAAAAAGGTTTTTGGCTTTTCCTCAGTTAATTTTACTTTAAACTTCACATTTGCTTTTACCAATCACTTCAGCTCCACAAAAAATCATTTTGGTGTTTAAATTATGATACAAAATCATATTATTGATTTGTAAATGAATAATAATGAAGCTGGAAATGTCCTTTTTAAGGGGACGGTCGAAGAATTGGAATAAAACCTTAACAGCTTTGGAATTGGGTCTTAGTGTATAGGTAAAATTATTGAATTAAAAATGTTTACTGACTGAATGCAGTATCTCTAACTTGACCAAAACAATAACTAAATTTGAATGACAATAACTCCTCACTCTTGAGTCCAGAAGAACCATAGAGTGTAAAATTACTGTCATTCAAAGTTGAAAGCAGTTAGCTTAGCTCAAATTTCTAAACCAAACACCCGATAACCCTTTTAAGGTCAAAGTGGTATTTCTACTATTAAATACTTATTTAATAATTTCACCTTTGATCCATTTTAATATGATCCTCTGGCTCTTTTTGGATCGTTTCCCCAAAAATATAACAAATTTAATTCATCTTGAAGGCACTCTTCTGTGCTAATAGTGGTACAAATTAAAATCTAAAAACATCTATCAGAAATATTAATTCTTTGGGACATGGCAATTTTTACACTGTAAACGAAAGGCCTTGTTCCCCAATGTTCGCCATGGATGCGAATAAACTCTTTATTTTACCGCACATTATTTCTAAACAATATATGCATAGATGTATATTTGGCTCTTGTACTTGTTGTTGTTTTTGCACTGTATATTTTTTCTGCGCTGTTAAAAATAAAATAAAGGAAATATCCCCCTTCTTCCCCTAGAGAGCACCGCTGTCTGTGCATATCTCCGTCCCGACGCTCCCTCGCCTCTCAGATTTAAGAGAAGGATGCCCAGGAGACGCCCTTGTTGCCTTCCTCCTCTCGCCAAAGTGACACAAGCGACAATATACCATGGTAAGTGAATAAGAACCCCATGAAGTGGTTACTGCGTGGTATCCAGAAAGAAACGATTAAATTGGTTTTGGTACAATTTACTTTTATACATTTGTAATTTGCCCTAAGTGTTTAAATACCGTCATATTTGCCCATAATCTTTACATAATATTATGATCAACATAACCAGACCAGGTCAATAACAGCGCAAAATAATAGTAGGGCAGCTTATTTGTGAAAATAATTTCCACAGCTACCTTACGTAGCTTACTGGCAAGCTACCGGAAAAGTGAACTGTAGGCTGCATAGCTATGGGCATACCTCTGTGTAGTTAAAATTTTATTAGTACATTACATTTGATGTATTTACGTTGTGACATTATTAATCTAGGGGAAAGGAAGAGCAACCGTTTTATTTTTGTGAAGTTGGATAAAGCGCAACTTAACAATATAACTTGACAACATAACGTTGTATGTGGAGCGGACAATCACACACATAAATGTTTGCAGGTAGCTATAAATAATATGCCCCTTAATAAAATCGCCACCCTGTATAGATCTAATTCATACTCCGATCTCCCCACTACAGTCTCAATATTGGAAAGGGGACTCTTGTTACGAACACCCACGTCTGTCACCAAGAATAAAATCGTTGTATTTTTATGTTCAAAGAAGATTATTTTTGGAAGAACATTGTTTGATTTGTTTGTTATTTTAGTGTATAATTCCAAAAATAATTTGTTTGAATGTCAGGTAATTAATTAACACAGTTGAACTCAACTTCAACTTCTCTACTCCTGGAACTGTTTGGTTGCAGTCCTGTTACATTAGGTGTACTCTGTTGCAGTACATGTGACTGTATGACTGTACCCTATGAACAATGGATAAGTAAAACGAGTTCGCACGCAGCACGCTGACGTGAGGGAAGTGAATTTCCACATAAAAAACTACAAAAACTCAAAATCAGTTTAAAACATACATTTATTCCAACTTTTATTCAAATCTGAAAACATTGATTTTTTGGCTGTTCTGATGCTCCTGGTTCTATTTACCTGCAATGCTGGGAATACAATTTTGCTCATTATAAGGTTAGGAGAAGGTCCAGTCAGGCTTTAAAGTAGGCGTGAAGTGGTTGGGGATGATAAAAGTACACCAAAAAATGAATAACAGGCTCTTCTAATGTAAAATCCCTATAAGACAACGTACTGTGTTTGATCGATACACATTTTCTTTAATAACTCGGTTAATATTTATGCTAGAATGACGAGAGAGGGCTTAAAACTTTCGCCTCTCCAATTCCCATCTTTTTACATGCATGTATTTTACATACGGGGCTTTTCTGACCCTTTTTGGGCCCAAAAACTCAAAATTTTAAAGATTAATCCCAAAAAAAGGTGTTTAGAGTTTTCCGATTGTTTTGCCCAAAGAACTTGTCCAACTGATTACAGAAAGGAACGTCCCTACCAAATTTGAAGTAAATCGGACAAAAAATGCGACCGCTAGAGTGCAAACACATATATATATATATATATATAAAATTTTGAACGACCCCCCAAAACGTGTTCAGGGGGTCACGTTAGGAACTTCTATGGTGGTCCCGGGCTTAAGTTTCACCGTGCGGGTCATGCTAATAGTTCACTTTCCAAAGGAAATTCACTAATAATAAATCTCGGATGTGCGCAAGCAATTGACAATATACTTCCCAATAACTTCTCAACTAGACTCTACAAGTTTTGTACATGCAAGAATGAATTCTATGAGAAATTCAAGTTTTCATTTGCGACACAAACTCGGTGTGTTAAACGATTGTTTATCAAGGTTAATTGGTTTGACTGCATTTTTTAGCAAACAGTCCTTTAATCACAAGGCCCATGTAAGGATTATCAATTAGTATGTTGCTTGCGACATATTTCTCAAAATAGATTAGATATAGTCCATTGACTGGTCACTTATATATTGAATCTGAAATATGTTCTGGATAAGTATAGTGATCTGGACGCCATAATAATATTAACTAATAATATTAATTAGATTAGTGCGAGAAATTATATTTTTACTCTAGAACGAAGTTTATAAAAACTTTAATTATACCAGAAAATGCACTCTGGAATAAATTGCAACTTTCAGTGAAAAACGAAAATTGTGTTGACGGCTGAATCTGTCTTTTAATGATTGAAACTATCATGTTTTATCAACAGCTTTCCATAAAATTATTTAGTGAGGAAAAAATAAAACTGCATTAATTATGGAAAAGAAAGTTGTAACTTACATTTTACCGAGAAATTAAAATCTTTGCATCAGGATGCTCGCTTTTTAAAATCGGAAATTAAATTTAAACTTATAATAGTGTCAAGTTGACAGCTGATTGCAAGAGCTGACAATTGGAAATGAAACGCAGAAGTCATCTTTATAACGAGCAAGTTTGACAATGGCTCTCCTCCCAATCGTAAGACTTCTAATTGGTTTATTTTAACGATTTAAATTATTATTATCATATCGTAAACCCGTGGATGTATCAGTTCATCTTCTTCTTCATAAATGAAAATTAAATACGCAAAATAATAGTCTACAAAATAAGAAAAGTCCTCAGGGCTTCGCCCCAGAGGCCTTGAAAGTCACCAAGCTTTCCTTATAGAGAAAATATTTAACTCTTATTTTATTAATTGTGCGAAAACTAGTGTAATTGATAAATGGAGGTTATAGTTGCGCAATTGTTGATTCACTTACTCATTTCATAGAAAGCTTTAATCAATAGCTTTAAATCAAACATTTTTAAATTCTTTAAAGTTTAAACAGCTTAACAGTTTAAAAGGTAAAGCTTTAATCAAACAGTTTGTTGCCAAAGCTAATTCGCTTAGTCCATTTGCCTTTATGCGATTACTAAAAATATTTTAATATCCCTTTTCTCTTTGCATGGAAAACCAATTATATGGATATTCGTTAGTATAAAGCTCTAAGGTTCAGAGGCTCTTGTTTGCAAAAAGCGATCGAATTTATATTGTTTATATTAATTATTTATAGCTTTTGTATACTTTAGTGGTTCTTACGTACTTATTTAAATAAAAAAATCTGCAAAAATTGCTCCCCGTTGCAGCAATCCTGCACTCATCCCCAATTTTATTCTTATAAAGAATAATTGCAAATTTTATATATCGCTTATTTGTGAATGTATTTATAGGCAAATTTTATATATCGCTTATTTGTGAATGTATTTATAGGCAAGCATTTTCTAAAGTTTAATATGACCTAAAGAATAAAATCTGTGATATTTTATTGCTAATGTTGGATTGTCTCTGTTGGACACATCTTGTATGGTATAGACCTTGTATGTTACCACCTTTGCCTAGTGAGCAAGTATTAAAAGTGTACCATAATTACCATAATTTTATTATTTTTTTATTATTAAGTAAAAAATTCATACAGAATTTAATAGATAGGAGTAAATTCAAGTAAAGTCAAGCAAGAGTCAGGAAGTTACAATGAAGAGCCTGTTATTAGGCAGAGCAAGTTTAAACCAAAAATCATGTTGAGAATTGTTTAGATGAGTCATTTTCCATATATGGGCACATTTAAATCCTTGTTTTATGATTGGTTAATAAAGTTGTAGAGGGAGTCTCCCCACTTTACCCCACCACGTGCTGTAGGTACGGGAGCAATACAGAGCTTCACTCTTAGTTCAAGTTCAGGACAAGCGTCACTACGTTGATCACCCTCAGATTAGAGGTAGAGTAGCTGTTTTATTTTATAATATTGTACTTTTAAAATTGTCCTAATAACTTTCAGGTTTTCAACGCGGGCATTTGAGGTAAACGAATGTCTTTTCAAAAAGAAAGTTCAATAAGTCAAGTTTTACAGAATTTGTTTTATTTTCATGTTCACAGGGTTGTAGCTTCATGGGCAGAATTCCCAAAATTTTAGAATTTTAAATTTAATAAAAGACGCTTTAGAAAGTTTTGTAATATGATAAATTATCAATAGGTGACAATATGTAACGAAATTTTAATCGATGTGTGCTCTGGCTCTATTTTTATTTGAATAAATCAAATCATTCTATAAATTAAATGATGGCTCAATTAAGGATTTTACGTGTAATTAGTGAGGAATATGACTATGTATTTAAATGAGAAATGGAAAGGTTTTATTAGGTTTGATATACAGAGTTGTATTTATTTGCTGATAAAAATCAACACTTTTGATTTGCCAATCAAAAGATTATGTATTTTAAGTTTGGTCAATAAACTCTCTACTTTGTATCTAAAAATGTTTGTTTCCATTAAATAATCCGGAATAACGCACACAGGGCAATTACATTATAAATTTAATTTTGTATGTATTAATTACTAGTCTCACAAAGAAACAACACAAATAGTTGTCGGTACATACTCAGAATGCGCAACTCTGCTATTTTTGCCTTCCTGTCATGTGCGATATTTCTGTTTATAGGTTGCATTAAATTATAAATTATGTAAGAGTATCTGGAATTTCATTTAAGTTCATAAGTTAAATTTTTACAAAATGGCAACCATAAAAGTAGATTTATTGAGTAAAGAGGAAATAATATTTGAATTATATGTAAGAGATATAAAAGTGGATACAAACGAAACAGCTCTTGAGTTAAGAAAAAAGCTTAGAAAATGTATCAGGGACAATGTAGAAGCAAAAGCAGAATACTTAAAAGGTAAAGTAAGCATCAGTTCTGACATAGATATTTTAGAATTAAAAATAGGGCAATGTCTTGAAAGTGTAAGCAAGTTAAGCGATACCAGTAGGACAATCGATGTATGTAGATGTGAACAAAAACTGGAACACTGCAAAGGTAGATTAAATCATATAATTAGATTTCAAATGGACGCTGAACAAACTGAAAAGTGTAAGGAATTTATGAAGCAAATAAAAGAGGTGTGTGACAAACTAGCTTTATTAAATATTGATGTAAATGTAAAGGAATCAGCAGTACGAAAATTAAGTGAATCAAACATTAGTGAGGAGGAATTATCAGATGATGTATTTAAAAGTCAGGAATCCCAAGTATCTCTAGTTGATAAAGAGGAAAATCCTAGGTTAAGTGTCACACCAGAAACAGGAAATCCCGCTATGTTAGTTATTAAGACACTCCCTCCTTTTGACTCAAATTTGTATCAGAAACTGCCAAACCCTCTTGAAATGTATTTTAAGGATTTTAAAGTAACAAACGGTTTGAACGTAGATGAGTTAATTGAATGTTTGAAATTAATGTACAGGTTAAAGAACGAAACACAAATGTCTGACTCGGCAATATTAGAACAGTTTGTATTTCGAACAGTTGGTTCATTACAAAGTAAAGTAATTGAGTACAAAGGTAGGGATATTACCAGTTTTCAAAGTGATGTTTTACGCACATTTATCCCTTTTGGTATGAAAGATAGTTTAATAAGAAGATTCGTAAATAGGCCACAGTATAAGAACGAGGCACTTCATGAGTATGTTAATAGTGTAAGAAATCATGCGCAAATTTTCCAGTGTAAGTATAGTGAATCAGAGCTTGTAGAAATAATTAAAATGGGAATAAATCAAAGAGATCGAGCTAACTTAGTATTTAGTGGAAATCCTACCACATTCAAAGAACTGGAAAATTTGTGTGTAGCATGCCAAAATGTAAACTATAACGATTATGTTCGTGGAATGGACGATCGTACAAAACTGCGGCAACGTGAAAATGTAACGAATAGTGTTGTAAAGAAGTGTTACAATTTTAATCGTGTAGGGCACATTGCCAAAAACTGTTTTAGAAAACCAAAAAACTTGTAAACCGGGAGGTATTTAGCGGTGAATCTGTAAATAAAATTGTATATATAGGTAATAAGGTAAAATCAAAGTTAAATCATCTCCCGATGACTGAAAGTAAATTTAAAATGCCAAGAATCACACGAAAGGAAAAAATTAAATTTAAGAAGCAACAGAGTAGAATAACTAAGAAATTAGACGAGATAAATACGTGTAATGTAACTAAAGACAGGGAAATTAAGTTTTGTGAATTACCTATGGTAGAGGTAAATTTAGGTAAAAATTATACGGAAAATGTGTTGGTAGATTCAGGCTCCAGTTTAAATTTAATAAGCAGGACTTTGTTTGTAAGATTACAAAAGAGAAAGTTAGTAAGAAACGTTGTTGATACTCATTTCAGCTGTAATGCAGCAAACAATTCGGAGATAAAAATCACTGATGTTTGTGTAAAGGGTCAAGATAAACCGGTTTAGTTGGAATGTTAAGTTCTATGTTTCCCCGGATTTGCAAATGAATATGTTGTTAGGAAGTTGTTTTATAAGGGAAACTCAAATGATTTTAGACTTATCTCAAAATGTTTGTTATTTTAATTTCTCGCCCAGTGTAAAAGTATCACTAAATACTTCAGGTAAAGCAAACGTATATAATTGTTGCAATAAGCAAGGAATAAATATTGGTTGTAATGAAATTAGAACAGAGCTTTTGGATTTAGTTAATAAGTATCCAAATGTGTTTACTGAAAAGATTGGTAAAGCTTTAGATTTTGAATACACAATTAAGCTTAAGGACAACACCGTTGTAAATGAGAAACCATATCCATTAAGCCCTCCCAGATGTGTAGAAATGCAATCCATCATTAAGGAACTTTTAGAACAAGGCGTTATTCGACCCTCCATAAGTAGTTTCAGTAGTCCCAGTTTCCTTGTAAATAAGCCGAATAGCGATAAGAAACGCTTAGTAATTAACTATAGCAAACTCAACAAAAAAATAGAAAGAGTAAACTTTCCACTAGGTGTTTTACAGGATAGCTATCATTTTTTAACTGGAGCAGAATATTTTAGCGTAATAGACTTAGCTAATTCTTTCATGCAAATTCCATTAGCGGAAGAAAGTAAACATTTCACGAGTTTTTCTACACCATTTGCACTTTACGAATTTAATAGAATACCATATGGACTACATGTTGGTAGTGGTTTATTGAGTTCATATTTAGATGATGTTTTCAGGGACATTAAATTTAATTATGTAATTAACTTTGTAGATGATATTCTGGTTTATTCTAAAACAAAAGAGGAGCACATAAAACACCTGGATGAGGTTATAAGTAGATTAAGTAAACGAGGTTTAACAGTTAATCCAAGTAAAGTTAAGTTATGTCACAGGGAAATCAGTTATCTAGGAAACATAATTAGTAAGAATCAAGTAAGGATAGACGAAACTCGTACAGACTCCATTAGAAATTATAAGCAACCAAAAACTGTTAAAGATGTAAGTAGTTTTATCGGCATGGTGTCATACTTTTCTAAGTATATTGAGAACTATGCGGAAATTGCCGCACCTCTTAATGAATTGCGCAAAAAACGTAGTAAGTTTGTATGGTCTGATGAATGTCATCAAAGTTTCATTAAACTAAAAGAAGCTATAATGAATCCACCTGTATTAGCAATGGCAGATTTTTCCAAACAGTTTATTTTAATGACAGATGCGAGTGATAAAGCTATGGCTTCAACTTTGTTACAAAAAAATGAAGCTGGAGATAATTTAGCAATAGCTTATTATTCAAAAAAGTTCTCAGATTCTGAAAGATGTTTAGGCATATACGAAAAAGAAGCACTATCGGTAGTACAAAGTATAAAGGAGTTTTACTCATATCTAGAAGTGCGACCTTTTTTGTTAATTACTGATAATTCTGCTTTATCTTTTGTTTTATCTCACTTCAGAAAATTAGGTAAGATTTCTAAATGGGTTGAAACCATTCTCAGCTTACCTTTCACTGTTTTACATGTAAAGTCAAAAGAAAATCCGGTAGCGGACTGTTTGTCACGTATGTTTAAGGATGAGGATGTTCCGATAAAAATATTAGAAGTAACTGAGGACGAGTGTAAAATTAGTCAGATATGGTCAAAGGAAAATAAGAAATTTAAATCTGTAAGTTCAAAAATGCCTGTAAATGTGATAAATGATTTTCCACTAGCGTATGTAAATATAGCTGATCAACAAAGGTTAGACCCTGAATGTGTAAAAATCATAGAAAGTGTAAAAAACAAGTCCTGTAAAGATAACTTTTATATAAAAAACAATTCTTAATGTATAAAAAAATGCTATAAGTAAAGGTAAAATTTATATTCCAAAAGGTTTAGTAGATTTGTTATATAACTATTATCACGTAAGCAATTTTGGTGGACACCTAGGACAAATGAAGACGGTAGCCAAAGTAACAGAGAACTTCCATCGAACCAACCTTCCGGAGGAAATCAGGGAGCGGGTTAAAAGGTGTGAAATCTGCAAGCTAGCAAAAGCACCTTTACGAAGATATGAGGGAGAACTAATCTCGGGAATATCTTCAGCACCCATGGAGAAAATCTACATTGATTTAGCGGGTCCACTCACAAGATCCAAAGGCGGAAATAGTTATATTCTAGTAGCAGTAGATGATATGACAAAATTCACATGGTTATTACCTTTAAGAACCTCAACAGCTTCTAGTATTATAAGTAAATTGGAAGATGTTATTTTCAAAAACTTTGGTCCATGTAAATACATTGTAAGTGATAACGCTAGCAGTTTTAAAAGCACTGAATTTAAGAGATTTGTGTTTAAACATTCGATCCGACATTTAACCATAGTACCGTACAGGGCCAGTTCCAATAAATGTGAAAGATATATAGGTAGTGTAAAAAACCAGATAAGAGCATATTATTATAAGTGTCAAAATATGTGGGATAAAGATATCTTTTTCATGCAACAAAGTCTCAATACCGCTTTAAATGAAAGCACAAAATTCTCAGCTTATGAATTAATGAATTGATGAATTGTTAAATAATAAGTTAAGTCAGGCAGAAATAAAGAATATGATGAACAGAGCAATAAAAAATTGTAAGTTGTCAGCAGGGAGAAATAGGAAACGTCTTAGATATAGTGCAAACAAAACCAAACATCCATACAAGTTAGGAGACTTAGTGTATTTAGAAAGCCATAATCTGAGTAAAAAGGTTAAAAACTACCAGGGAAAAATGGATTTAAAATACACAGGTCCTTACAAAATACTATATTTCTTAAGTCCTGTATCTGTAATTATCCAAAGTGTAAGAGAGCCGATGATTGTAAGAAGAGCACACATCCATCAGCTAAAGAAGTAATAATAAAGGTATTATATGTAGCACGGAACAACTATGTAAATTATATATAGAAAGTTGTGTTTGCACAATAGTAGAATTCGCCCATAAATTGTAAATATTGTAAATAGCAATGGCCATTGTATAGTATTAAAATATGTTGTTATAAAGGATATTAATATGTGTATTGAGAATGGGTAAATAATAATAATTCACGAAATACGAGTAATCAGGCTAAAGTAGCTTCGTATGTGTTTTATTATAAATAATAAATCGATTAAAATGACAGACAAACAAACGTGACAATACGTTTAGAATTGTAACAGATAACAAAGTAGGTCAAAGTAGAGCAAAGCTTGGAGAGGAGGTGCAGTATTGTTTGTTTAAATAATAAAAAGGAAGTGCCAGTGTACATACAAAAGACTATGTTCTAAAGAAAAATAGATTAAACGTAGGATTGAAAGAGTAGAAGTATCTGAAGTATAAGCTTTACAATGTGTTTGTAAATTAAATTTCGGTGGTTACTACTGTTTGGACTATTACTGACGGGTTACTTGACTTTGAGTGAATGTGGAGTGAATCTGATACGAAAGGTGTATGCATGTTTATTTTTAAGACAATTGACGATTACAAATTTGACGTGAGACGAACTAAGTACCACCAATATTTATGTAAATATTTGATTTAGGTTTTCAATAAATAAAACAAAGGTATAAAGAGTGGAAATGTTTTGTTTGTTAAAAAAAAAATGATTAAAAGAAACGCTTTCAGTCAGTTAAATAAAGGTTGTAGGTTAATCAAATTAGCAACCAATTGTTAATAAAATATTGAAGGTTATTTATTTTCATACAAAATAAATTGTGCACACACAACACAAATTTAAGTAAAGCTACCAAATTATTCCCTCTTCGAGAACCTGCAGCTGATTCGAAGGGAAGAGAGAGATAGCGGCGGAATGCGGCCAGCCGATAAGACAGCGGGGCGGCAGCGGCGGTTGGATGGCGAGGCAGCAATCCAAATGTCAAGGGTCAACACCGGCGCTCTACCTGCGGGTCGGTCAGGACAAAGAGTGTAACTGTGTGTTGAAAGTGTTAAAGGGCAATAAGGTGTGAATATCAAGATTGTGTGTGTGTCAAGTATTTTAGTTTAGGTAAAGAAGATGGACATTTGGACAATATTTAAAAAGGTGTGCGGATTGAGCAGCACAATTAGTTTAAGTTTTAAACAAAAGGTTTAAATTCAGTACGAATTTTGGAGAGGAGAAATGTACCATAATTTTATTATTTTTTTATTATTAAGTAAAAAATTCATACAGAATTTAATAGATAGGAGTAAATTCAAGTAAAGTCAAGCAAGAGTCAGGAAGTTACAATGAAGAGCCTGTTATTAGCCAGAGCAAGTTTAAACCAAAAATCATGTTGAGAATTGTTTAGATGAGTCATTTTCCATATATGGGCACATTTAAATCCTTGTTTTATGATTGGTTAATAAAGTTGTAGAGGGAGTCTCCCCACTTTACCCCACCACGTGCTGTAGGTACGGGAGCAATACAGAGCTTCACTCTTAGTTCAAGTTCAGGACAAGCGTCACTACGTTGATCACCCTCAGATTAGAGGTAGAGTAGCTGTTTTATTTTATAATATTGTACTTTTAAAATTGTCCTAATAACTTTCAGGTTTTCAACGCGGGCATTTGAGGTAAACGAATGTCTTTTCAAAAAGAAAGTTCAATAAGTCAAGTTTTACAGAATTTGTTTTATTTTCATGTTCACAGGGTTGTAGCTTCATGGGCAGAATTCCCAAAATTTTAGAATTTTAAATTTAATAAAAGACGCTTTAGAAAGTTTTGTAATATGATAAATTATCAATAGGTGACAATATGTAACGAAATTTTAATCGATGTGTGCTCTGGCTCTATTTTTATTTGAATAAATCAAATCATTCTATAAATTAAATGATGGCTCAATTAAGGATTTTACGTGTAATTAGTGAGGAATATGACTATGTATTTAAATGAGAAATGGAAAGGTTTTATTAGGTTTGATATACAGAGTTGTATTTATTTGCTGATAAAAATCAACACTTTTGATTTGCCAATCAAAAGATTATGTATTTTAAGTTTGGTCAATAAACTCTCTACTTTGTATCTAAAAATGTTTGTTTCCATTAAATAATCCGGAATAACGCACACAGGGCAATTACATTATAAATTTAATTTTGTATGTATTAATTACTAGTCTCACAAAGAAACAACACAAATAGTTGTCGGTACATACTCAGAATGCGCAACTCTGCTATTTTTGCCTTCCTGTCATGTGCGATATTTCTGTTTATAGGTTGCATTAAATTATAAATTATGTAAGAGTATCTGGAATTTCATTTAAGTTCATAAGTTAAATTTTTACAAAATGGCAACCATAAAAGTAGATTTATTGAGTAAAGAGGAAATAATATTTGAATTATATGTAAGAGATATAAAAGTGGATACAAACGAAACAGCTCTTGAGTTAAGAAAAAAGCTTAGAAAATGTATCAGGGACAATGTAGAAGCAAAAGCAGAATACTTAAAAGGTAAAGTAAGCATCAGTTCTGACATAGATATTTTAGAATTAAAAATAGGGCAATGTCTTGAAAGTGTAAGCAAGTTAAGCGATACCAGTAGGACAATCGATGTATGTAGATGTGAACAAAAACTGGAACACTGCAAAGGTAGATTAAATCATATAATTAGATTTCAAATGGACGCTGAACAAACTGAAAAGTGTAAGGAATTTATGAAGCAAATAAAAGAGGTGTGTGACAAACTAGCTTTATTAAATATTGATGTAAATGTAAAGGAATCAGCAGTACGAAAATTAAGTGAATCAAACATTAGTGAGGAGGAATTATCAGATGATGTATTTAAAAGTCAGGAATCCCAAGTATCTCTAGTTGATAAAGAGGAAAATCCTAGGTTAAGTGTCACACCAGAAACAGGAAATCCCGCTATGTTAGTTATTAAGACACTCCCTCCTTTTGACTCAAATTTGTATCAGAAACTGCCAAACCCTCTTGAAATGTATTTTAAGGATTTTAAAGTAACAAACGGTTTGAACGTAGATGAGTTAATTGAATGTTTGAAATTAATGTACAGGTTAAAGAACGAAACACAAATGTCTGACTCGGCAATATTAGAACAGTTTGTATTTCGAACAGTTGGTTCATTACAAAGTAAAGTAATTGAGTACAAAGGTAGGGATATTACCAGTTTTCAAAGTGATGTTTTACGCACATTTATCCCTTTTGGTATGAAAGATAGTTTAATAAGAAGATTCGTAAATAGGCCACAGTATAAGAACGAGGCACTTCATGAGTATGTTAATAGTGTAAGAAATCATGCGCAAATTTTCCAGTGTAAGTATAGTGAATCAGAGCTTGTAGAAATAATTAAAATGGGAATAAATCAAAGAGATCGAGCTAACTTAGTATTTAGTGGAAATCCTACCACATTCAAAGAACTGGAAAATTTGTGTGTAGCATGCCAAAATGTAAACTATAACGATTATGTTCGTGGAATGGACGATCGTACAAAACTGCGGCAACGTGAAAATGTAACGAATAGTGTTGTAAAGAAGTGTTACAATTTTAATCGTGTAGGGCACATTGCCAAAAACTGTTTTAGAAAACCAAAAAACTTGTAAACCGGGAGGTATTTAGCGGTGAATCTGTAAATAAAATTGTATATATAGGTAATAAGGTAAAATCAAAGTTAAATCATCTCCCGATGACTGAAAGTAAATTTAAAATGCCAAGAATCACACGAAAGGAAAAAATTAAATTTAAGAAGCAACAGAGTAGAATAACTAAGAAATTAGACGAGATAAATACGTGTAATGTAACTAAAGACAGGGAAATTAAGTTTTGTGAATTACCTATGGTAGAGGTAAATTTAGGTAAAAATTATACGGAAAATGTGTTGGTAGATTCAGGCTCCAGTTTAAATTTAATAAGCAGGACTTTGTTTGTAAGATTACAAAAGAGAAAGTTAGTAAGAAACGTTGTTGATACTCATTTCAGCTGTAATGCAGCAAACAATTCGGAGATAAAAATCACTGATGTTTGTGTAAAGGGTCAAGATAAACCGGTTTAGTTGGAATGTTAAGTTCTATGTTTCCCCGGATTTGCAAATGAATATGTTGTTAGGAAGTTGTTTTATAAGGGAAACTCAAATGATTTTAGACTTATCTCAAAATGTTTGTTATTTTAATTTCTCGCCCAGTGTAAAAGTATCACTAAATACTTCAGGTAAAGCAAACGTATATAATTGTTGCAATAAGCAAGGAATAAATATTGGTTGTAATGAAATTAGAACAGAGCTTTTGGATTTAGTTAATAAGTATCCAAATGTGTTTACTGAAAAGATTGGTAAAGCTTTAGATTTTGAATACACAATTAAGCTTAAGGACAACACCGTTGTAAATGAGAAACCATATCCATTAAGCCCTCCCAGATGTGTAGAAATGCAATCCATCATTAAGGAACTTTTAGAACAAGGCGTTATTCGACCCTCCATAAGTAGTTTCAGTAGTCCCAGTTTCCTTGTAAATAAGCCGAATAGCGATAAGAAACGCTTAGTAATTAACTATAGCAAACTCAACAAAAAAATAGAAAGAGTAAACTTTCCACTAGGTGTTTTACAGGATAGCTATCATTTTTTAACTGGAGCAGAATATTTTAGCGTAATAGACTTAGCTAATTCTTTCATGCAAATTCCATTAGCGGAAGAAAGTAAACATTTCACGAGTTTTTCTACACCATTTGCACTTTACGAATTTAATAGAATACCATATGGACTACATGTTGGTAGTGGTTTATTGAGTTCATATTTAGATGATGTTTTCAGGGACATTAAATTTAATTATGTAATTAACTTTGTAGATGATATTCTGGTTTATTCTAAAACAAAAGAGGAGCACATAAAACACCTGGATGAGGTTATAAGTAGATTAAGTAAACGAGGTTTAACAGTTAATCCAAGTAAAGTTAAGTTATGTCACAGGGAAATCAGTTATCTAGGAAACATAATTAGTAAGAATCAAGTAAGGATAGACGAAACTCGTACAGACTCCATTAGAAATTATAAGCAACCAAAAACTGTTAAAGATGTAAGTAGTTTTATCGGCATGGTGTCATACTTTTCTAAGTATATTGAGAACTATGCGGAAATTGCCGCACCTCTTAATGAATTGCGCAAAAAACGTAGTAAGTTTGTATGGTCTGATGAATGTCATCAAAGTTTCATTAAACTAAAAGAAGCTATAATGAATCCACCTGTATTAGCAATGGCAGATTTTTCCAAACAGTTTATTTTAATGACAGATGCGAGTGATAAAGCTATGGCTTCAACTTTGTTACAAAAAAATGAAGCTGGAGATAATTTAGCAATAGCTTATTATTCAAAAAAGTTCTCAGATTCTGAAAGATGTTTAGGCATATACGAAAAAGAAGCACTATCGGTAGTACAAAGTATAAAGGAGTTTTACTCATATCTAGAAGTGCGACCTTTTTTGTTAATTACTGATAATTCTGCTTTATCTTTTGTTTTATCTCACTTCAGAAAATTAGGTAAGATTTCTAAATGGGTTGAAACCATTCTCAGCTTACCTTTCACTGTTTTACATGTAAAGTCAAAAGAAAATCCGGTAGCGGACTGTTTGTCACGTATGTTTAAGGATGAGGATGTTCCGATAAAAATATTAGAAGTAACTGAGGACGAGTGTAAAATTAGTCAGATATGGTCAAAGGAAAATAAGAAATTTAAATCTGTAAGTTCAAAAATGCCTGTAAATGTGATAAATGATTTTCCACTAGCGTATGTAAATATAGCTGATCAACAAAGGTTAGACCCTGAATGTGTAAAAATCATAGAAAGTGTAAAAAACAAGTCCTGTAAAGATAACTTTTATATAAAAAACAATTCTTAATGTATAAAAAAATGCTATAAGTAAAGGTAAAATTTATATTCCAAAAGGTTTAGTAGATTTGTTATATAACTATTATCACGTAAGCAATTTTGGTGGACACCTAGGACAAATGAAGACGGTAGCCAAAGTAACAGAGAACTTCCATCGAACCAACCTTCCGGAGGAAATCAGGGAGCGGGTTAAAAGGTGTGAAATCTGCAAGCTAGCAAAAGCACCTTTACGAAGATATGAGGGAGAACTAATCTCGGGAATATCTTCAGCACCCATGGAGAAAATCTACATTGATTTAGCGGGTCCACTCACAAGATCCAAAGGCGGAAATAGTTATATTCTAGTAGCAGTAGATGATATGACAAAATTCACATGGTTATTACCTTTAAGAACCTCAACAGCTTCTAGTATTATAAGTAAATTGGAAGATGTTATTTTCAAAAACTTTGGTCCATGTAAATACATTGTAAGTGATAACGCTAGCAGTTTTAAAAGCACTGAATTTAAGAGATTTGTGTTTAAACATTCGATCCGACATTTAACCATAGTACCGTACAGGGCCAGTTCCAATAAATGTGAAAGATATATAGGTAGTGTAAAAAACCAGATAAGAGCATATTATTATAAGTGTCAAAATATGTGGGATAAAGATATCTTTTTCATGCAACAAAGTCTCAATACCGCTTTAAATGAAAGCACAAAATTCTCAGCTTATGAATTAATGAATTGATGAATTGTTAAATAATAAGTTAAGTCAGGCAGAAATAAAGAATATGATGAACAGAGCAATAAAAAATTGTAAGTTGTCAGCAGGGAGAAATAGGAAACGTCTTAGATATAGTGCAAACAAAACCAAACATCCATACAAGTTAGGAGACTTAGTGTATTTAGAAAGCCATAATCTGAGTAAAAAGGTTAAAAACTACCAGGGAAAAATGGATTTAAAATACACAGGTCCTTACAAAATACTATATTTCTTAAGTCCTGTATCTGTAATTATCCAAAGTGTAAGAGAGCCGATGATTGTAAGAAGAGCACACATCCATCAGCTAAAGAAGTAATAATAAAGGTATTATATGTAGCACGGAACAACTATGTAAATTATATATAGAAAGTTGTGTTTGCACAATAGTAGAATTCGCCCATAAATTGTAAATATTGTAAATAGCAATGGCCATTGTATAGTATTAAAATATGTTGTTATAAAGGATATTAATATGTGTATTGAGAATGGGTAAATAATAATAATTCACGAAATACGAGTAATCAGGCTAAAGTAGCTTCGTATGTGTTTTATTATAAATAATAAATCGATTAAAATGACAGACAAACAAACGTGACAATACGTTTAGAATTGTAACAGATAACAAAGTAGGTCAAAGTAGAGCAAAGCTTGGAGAGGAGGTGCAGTATTGTTTGTTTAAATAATAAAAAGGAAGTGCCAGTGTACATACAAAAGACTATGTTCTAAAGAAAAATAGATTAAACGTAGGATTGAAAGAGTAGAAGTATCTGAAGTATAAGCTTTACAATGTGTTTGTAAATTAAATTTCGGTGGTTACTACTGTTTGGACTATTACTGACGGGTTACTTGACTTTGAGTGAATGTGGAGTGAATCTGATACGAAAGGTGTATGCATGTTTATTTTTAAGACAATTGACGATTACAAATTTGACGTGAGACGAACTAAGTACCACCAATATTTATGTAAATATTTGATTTAGGTTTTCAATAAATAAAACAAAGGTATAAAGAGTGGAAATGTTTTGTTTGTTAAAAAAAAAAATGATTAAAAGAAACGCTTTCAGTCAGTTAAATAAAGGTTGTAGGTTAATCAAATTAGCAACCAATTGTTAATAAAATATTGAAGGTTATTTATTTTCATACAAAATAAATTGTGCACACACAACACAAATTTAAGTAAAGCTACCAAATTATTCCCTCTTCGAGAACCTGCAGCTGATTCGAAGGGAAGAGAGAGATAGCGGCGGAATGCGGCCAGCCGATAAGACAGCGGGGCGGCAGCGGCGGTTGGATGGCGAGGCAGCAATCCAAATGTCAAGGGTCAACACCGGCGCTCTACCTGCGGGTCGGTCAGGACCGAGAGTGTAACTGTGTGTTGAAAGTGTTAAAGGGCAATAAGGTGTGAATATCAAGATTGTGTGTGTGTCAAGTATTTTAGTTTAGGTAAAGAAGATGGACATTTGGACAATATTTAAAAAGGTGTGCGGATTGAGCAGCACAATTAGTTTAAGTTTTAAACAAAAGGTTTAAATTCAGTACGAATTTTGGAGAGGAGAAATGTACCATAATTTTATTATTTTTTTATTATTAAGTAAAAAATTCATACAGAATTTAATAGATAGGAGTAAATTCAAGTAAAGTCAAGCAAGAGTCAGGAAGTTACAATGAAGAGCCTGTTATTAGCCAGAGCAAGTTTAAACCAAAAATCATGTTGAGAATTGTTTAGATGAGTCATTTTCCATATATGGGCACATTTAAATCCTTGTTTTATGATTGGTTAATAAAGTTGTAGAGGGAGTCTCCCCACTTTACCCCACCACGTGCTGTAGGTACGGGAGCAATACAGAGCTTCACTCTTAGTTCAAGTTCAGGACAAGCGTCACTACGTTGATCACCCTCAGATTAGAGGTAGAGTAGCTGTTTTATTTTATAATATTGTACTTTTAAAATTGTCCTAATAACTTTCAGGTTTTCAACGCGGGCATCTGAGGTAAACGAATGTCTTTTCAAAAAGAAAGTTCAATAAGTCAAGTTTTACAGAATTTGTTTTATTTTCATGTTCACAGGGTTGTAGCTTCATGGGCAGAATTCCCAAAATTTTAGAATTTTAAATTTAATAAAAGACGCTTTAGAAAGTTTTGTAATATGATAAATTATCAATAGGTGACAATATGTAACGAAATTTTAATCGATGTGTGCTCTGGCTCTATTTTTATTTGAATAAATCAAATCATTCTATAAATTAAATGATGGCTCAATTAAGGATTTTACGTGTAATTAGTGAGGAATATGACTATGTATTTAAATGAGAAATGGAAAGGTTTTATTAGGTTTGATATACAGAGTTGTATTTATTTGCTGATAAAAATCAACACTTTTGATTTGCCAATCAAAAGATTATGTATTTTAAGTTTGGTCAATAAACTCTCTACTTTGTATCTAAAAATGTTTGTTTCCATTAAATAATCCGGAATAACGCACACAGGGCAATTACATTATAAATTTAATTTTGTATGTATTAATTACTAGTCTCACAAAGAAACAACACAAATAGTTGTCGGTACAAAAGATCAGAAACTCATAATTGTCAAGACACCTAGTACGGGACTAGGTGTCTGGGATCCACATCCACACGATCATTAGTGACTTGCATTGTAAGCTTAGTTCACACTTTATCGAAGTCGACAGGTGTCAGTCACTAGCTTACAGTACTACGACATTTCTCATAACAGGATTTGTTATGTTGTTTAAGACATATTGTTTAGTTGAATATCATCTAGTCAAACAATTACAGAGATCTTTACTTTGCTTTTTTCTTTCTTTATTTTGTTAATTTTGTATTTACTAAATAAGTCAAGGCAGCTTCATGTTTGATTTGAGAGACATTTAAACAATTTAATTGGCAACTTGTTATTTAAATAAATGAAATATTTTTCATCAAGTTTAATATTGTTCTCAAAAAAGGAAATGCTTTCTAACATGGAAAACCACTATTCACCCCTTAAGTCCTCCAAAAAAGCCCATGTATTACTTTGAGCAAAACTGTGTTTAAAAGGAAGGGCTAAAACTATAACTATTTACTATATTTATTAGCAGAATGAGTTGTAACAACATTTGGATGGTGTCCAAAACCATTAACAGAGATAATTTAGTTTCGGAAAAACATGCACAGAAATAGGAAAGGTCTTTATGTTCTAAATCTCGTAGGTCCCCGGGGCTGTGATTTGATGGTTGTTTTATTGCCCCATACATCTGAGACGCGCCGTCTGCATCGCAATGTCCTTGAGTCAGTAAAGGTACTACTATACATATCCGTCACGTCACTTCACGTCACGTCCATTTTCGAGGTGTATGCTTCCTGTGTAATAAAATGTAAGCGGCTATACAACTCCGTCACGTCACGGCACGTCACGTCACGTCACGTCACGTACGTCACGTCACGCCACTGCCGGAAAATATTTGAATGCTCTGAGAGCATACCGTGACGTGACGTGACGTGACGTGACGTGACCTGGCGTGCCGTGTCGTGACGGACATGTATAGCCATTGGTTTCGTCTAGCAACGCCAATTCGGCCTAGAAACTTCGCCTCGGCTTCTTCCCGTCTATATTCGGAAAACCTTGGAACCAATCAAAAACGTCGAAGGATACGGTGCCGGAAGTGTTTGTTTACATTCTTTACACTAGTTAGCATCAGTATTTTGAATCAGTTCAAGTGATGAGTTGCCTGTTTCTGTTTGTTGTAATTTTTTTTAACTCAGTAGTATGGATGACGAATATTTAATCGGGTTAGTGCAAGAGTACAAAGAACTTTATGACCAGTCACACAAAATGTATATGAACAATGTAAGGAGGAACTACTGCTGGGAGGAAATTGCTTTAAAAATGAATTTCACAGGTAATAAAACCAAATTTTGATTTTTTTCGCGTCAGGATGTGACGTGACGTGACGGATATATATAGCCACCCTACCAAAAATACCGGGACTGGACGTGACGTAACATGACGTGACGTGACGTGACGTGACGGATATGTATAGCAGTACCTTTGGGGGAGGGGGTTGACAACGCCAGAAACATTTTCTTCTGCAGTAACTTGAAAACCACAATTCAACAGTAGGTAATAGTTGTGCTGACCAACACTAGTTTAAACTTCTTATACATGAGGCACACCGGGTTTGGTATTACTATGTTCCATGCTAAACTCTTTTCTTACTTTAAGTTAAAGCAAAAGCAGTTTTCTCAATTTCCACTATTCCAAAAGATTTCAATTAAATATTACTAACTTTAGTTTAAATCCTCGAGAATTTTGCATCATGATTTTTATACTTCAAGTATCCTACACTTTCTATACTTCTAAGGCATTACTATACAAAGAGTTCACAAGTGTTTGAGGAGTAAAAATTTATACTGGTAGCGTAATATAAAACTGTCATAGCTTATTCATAAAAAAAACTTACCATTTCAATGTTATTAGTATTACTATTTTATATATATATATATATATAATTTGTTTAATATGTTGTAAGCATTGTCTTGTTACTTTAGTGCAATCTTACTAGAAGTGAGTGAATCTACTATAAGTAGTCTTATCGTGAAGGATAATTTTTTTTACGGGACGATTTTTTGCGTATATTTATAAAGATTGAGAAACCAATTTGATCCTTAGTAAAGACAAGTGACACAAAGTAAAGGTTTCACAAGAGGTTACTGATAGCAAGATTCGATTGCTCTATTTGTATTGTCTTTGGTTTACAGTTAGGCTATCATATCAAATACACCCAAGAAGTAGTTTGAATTGTCATGTTATTTACAAAGCACGATATGAATGCACTTTTTTTATTTAAGTTATATACAATACTTTTAATACTTTAACGTAAATAGTCTGTGACATCGTGAGTACACTCAATAGTTCCAAGCGTTTTAACATATAATTGAAATAAACCTTAATAATATAAATGACAGTATTTTAGCGATAATACTAAACCAAACAATAAAACTCGATTTTTTATGATTTATAAATGGTTCTAAGAAAATCACTTTCTTATGTATTAATGAAGATTACCAAATAGCTTTTCGCAGACGTGGAAACTTGTGGAAAGAACTTAAACACTCGTTTCGTTTCAAACACAGTCAGGAAATTTGGTCAGAACGTTAAATGAGGTTTCGTGATGAAGTTTTTTTTAACGATTAAACTCAAACCATTAGTGTATTCAGAATTGAATATCTGTCAATTGACAATTTGAAAAAATCTAACATATACGAAACGAATTAGATAGTTAAATTTAATTTGACTTTTATATCTCATACACAATGAGTAGTCTGATCTGAGCTGCAATGAAACATATGGCATTTTATGTATACATAAAACCAAGAAACTTAGATATAAAAATGTGATTTGATCATGTGAGTCAGCTCAAATTTAAGGTCGTGATCCCAGGGACTCGGGAAAATAGCAGTATTCCTAAAATGTTACCAGAAAACGAGAAATAACGTAAAATATCCCCCATAAGAAAAGCATGGGGAAAAACTTATGTTTTGTTTACATTACAATTAGGCTCAAATTTCAGGTCTTGATCCCATCAGGGACTCGGGAAAAGTAGAAAAAAGTATTTATAAAAAGTTACCAGTAAACTAGAAATAACGTAAAACATCCCCCATCCGCATAAGGATTTAAAAACGACTGCTTTGTTTACATTGAAACATATGTAATTAGGCGACTAATTTGTTTACGAACTGACATGTGTTCCAACTTGTATTGTTTTACTTTCCTCAGTAAATAGTAAATAGTCAAAAAATCAGATAAGACAGAGTATTGGAGCACGGTTAGGGGCTTTGACCCCTTCAAGCCACTAGTTGTAATATACTATTCCTCAAAATACAATAATTAGCATTAGCTATAATTTAAACTGCTTTATTTTTATTTTAGCTAGTAAAAGTGGAAACACTAAAGTGAGAGAGAGTAAGTGAGCTTTCAAACAGAATGCCGTTCAAAAATGTTTTACTGATATAATATTTAATTATAATCAGAATTGTTTTGAAATAAACTATTACACGAAGCTAAAGATTACAAACAAGATGAGGGCTTGTATAGTTAGCTTTCCATAGAAATAAAAAACCCTTAAGCCATGTCAGGAGTCACAAGGCTGCCGATTGGGGAAATTAAGTCTGTTTTGCTGATATTGGAAAATACCGATTTACCACACCGAGGTTTATTTGAAATGCCCCGAGTAGAGCCTCAAGTAAAGCATGCTGGATCGACTTATTAACTTTAAACTGAGCATTAAATATACTTTTATTTTTTCCACTGATAATTTTTGACAGTTAAAAAGAATAATTTATTTTAATCAGCTTTTCCCTGTCAGAGGCATGTGTGTTCGTTTATGTGTATAACCTATATATTCGCACCATCGGACCAGCTTAGTGTAAAAATGTTTAGGGATAATTTATCATGCTCCATAAGTTCACTTAAAAACATAAATCACCTAATATTAATATTCAAAAAGAGCTGTTTTTATAACAATATCAGAGCCGAAAAATATATCTATTTTCATCACCCTATGCCCAATATTGTGTTTGCAACTCTATCCTAATTTTTAACTTCCCTATAATCCCATTTGATCAATTTAGTAAGGAAAATAAAGAAACGAGTTTGCACCCAGCTACCTGACATGAGAGAAGCGAATTTCTGTAGATACAATTTTTTTTAATCAAATACGGTGACGAAATATCCACTTTTTTAGTTTGTACGGAAATATTAAAACATTTAGTTTTGGTTGAGCTGATGCTTCTGGTTCTAAGTGGCTTTAATGTTGAGATAAAAATTTTGTGGATTATAACATTAGGAAGAGGCCCAGTCAGGACTGAAAGTAGATATTGGGATACTGCGGATGAGAAAACTATGCCACATTACGAAGTTCATGCTTTTCTAATTCCCATAAGACGTTTACCAATTATTTATCATTTGTCAAGTCCTCTTATCAATGGTCATAGAGATTAGGGAATCTCAGTCTTCGTTTTAAAAACGTACTGTGTTTAGTCAATAACCATTTTCTGTAATAAACCGTTAAATATATATGCTATGATTATGAGATAGGGCTTGACAATTTTGCTTCTAACGATCTATTGCTCTATATGCATTTTTTTACGTCCAGGGCTTTTTGTGCTTTTTGGGTCCAAAAACAGCAAATTTAAATATCCAAATCCCCAAAAAAGGATTATGGTTTTCCGATTGTTTTTCCCATTAAACTTGTCCAACTGATCATAGAAAGGAATGTCCTCACCAAAAGTGAAGTAAATCTGACAAACATGCGACCGATAGAGTGGAAACAAATATATATCACTTTTAGCGACACCCAAAAAATTGATCAGGGGTACAACTTCCATGGTAGTACCTGGCTTAAGTTTTACCATATGGGCTGTACTAATAGAAACATTTCTACAAATATAGATTAGCTCCATCGTGATGACATCAAAGGAGGAAGGCTGGTGAGGCAGCCATGAAATGAAGGGCATCTGCTTGTCAAGTGTGGATGGTTTATGACTTCACATATCACGCAAAATATACTGATTCTTCTTGATTCTAATATACACTGGTCTTTACAAGAAGTTGCTTTACCGTCACCGTTAGCTCAGAAGTAAGACGCTGGCCTCGCTAATCAGACGCTGCAGGATGAAGGTTCAATACCCGCTGGCATTGAAAACAAATTTAGATTCTTGTGTATAGTGTAAAGCATATATGCTTTACATTTAGTGTAAAGCAGTATTTCCCATTTTTAATATGTAACGTATCGTATTCCGTATCTGAGTTAATTATTATTTTACTGGTGTTGGCCAAACACTTTTAAAATGAAAGTTGAAACGTAATATTTAAAAAAAATTGGGTTCAACATATATTTTACTCGGCAGAATATATCAAATTCATTTTGACTTAAAATTTTGTATTTGAACCTAGGCTTAGATTAACGATTGTTCTTCAAACATGCTTATTAAAACTTTAACATAAATTACTGGCCATAAAATTAAGGTAAACTTTCAAAGAACACAAGATAAATTACTTACGCTGTTTAATGAGGTAACAATTCTCAAAGTTTAGTTGGTTTAAAATGTTTGACAAGCTGCTCTTACTGAGGCTCTTACAAAACTTCACACAAGACAGTTAAAGTCTGGCTAATTACCTGTCTTAGCTGATATACATATGTTGTTTTCCTGATTAACTTGTTATATAAACGCTTGAATTCTATTTTTGTAGCTTTTGGCTTATACACAAAATGTTAACCGGGATGATAATTCGGACTAGCTCATTTAGTCCGACTCCGACATTGTTATAACTATACTAAAGAGTTGTTTATTGTCAAACATTTCTTTAATCTCACTCCCCTCTCTCTCTCTCTCTCTCTCTCTCTCTTTCTCTCTCTCTCTCTCTCTCTCTCTCTCTCGCTCTCTCTCTCTCTCTCTCTCTCTCTCTCTCTCTCTCTCTCTCTCTCTCTCTCTCTCTCTCTCTCCCTCCCCCCTCACCTATTCACGAGTAGTGCAGAACACGCGTGAAACCCCTGTAGTGCCACCACCATTATCATGAAGTGTGTTTTCAAGAGCTAATTGTTATAACTATACCATTATCGCCTTTTTGTTGCCCAGTAACAGCTAAATAAAATTTAAAATATTGATGTTTTTTACATCGAAGGACCTGTTTTCCTCTTCTATTTGTGTGAGATATTTTACTTATTTTGTAGAATAAATGGTTGAATAACAGGGACACATTCTAAAAACCAGTCTTGGATGTTGTTAAGATTATTGTATATTATTACTATTGTACTATTGTATATTATTATTATTGTAATATTTTTTGTACACAATAGTTAACGTAGTAAGTAGTATTTTATGTTTACAGAGCGAACTTTAGAGGTCGAGATAACGACTAGCAGCTAAAAAATCACACGAACCACTGGAAGTAGAGACTTTGCCACCCGAAGGAAGCCGAACTTGTCCGATGACGAACGAACTATCCGAAACAGATGCTTTATTATGATAAAACAGTGAAATGTAGTATTTTAAAATATAAATAGAGTAAACCTACTTATATTCTAAAAAATTACGCTACATTTACGAAAAAATTATAGTAAAATAACCTGACCTAACTCCTCAGAGCGCTGTATGGTGGCTCTTTTCTTTGTAGCATATTAAAAAGATGGGTTTGTGTAAAATAAAACAAAAATTGGTACCTCAAAAAGTAAACACGAAAAGGTGGAATTGAACCTGGGACCACATGATCGTGAATCCAGTGTCATTCCATTAGACTACCATAGCGTATCGAACTAAGTAAAAGTTACAATTCATCTAGCACCAGAAGGTGCTGTGATTGTAAAATTTGCCACGGGTAGCGCTCGGTGTGATTTCAAATTTTTACACTTGGCAGCACTCACGTAGGAAATGTCTCCGCTTCCAGTGGTTCGTGTGTCTTTTTAGCCGCTAGTGAGATAACGGACTTCCCTTATGGACTTCACGAGTCCTTTCTCTAGTTCTACTTTGGGCCCGCCCCTAACTCCCAACCCGATTAAATACTAGCATCTTGACTATCTCAGGTAATGTTTGCATAAGAAGTAATTTTTGCATGAATTATTTCTAATTTGTATTAAACATATAAAATATATTATTTAATTTTGTTTACCAAGACGGTTGATGGTAGTTTTTTCACTCTAAATTATCTTCCTCAGGTCCGGACCTGATGGGTTGAGGTGCACCAGTTCTCCCCTCTATAGGTGCACGCTCGTTATACGCCCACCTCAAACTCCTTGCTGTAACACCCACCAGAGACACACTACTGGACTATATGGGTTCTGCTTTACAATCACCCACAGAAGACGGAAAATCCCCGGCCACACAACATCGTCTCCCTCAGGTAACTGATATGATGTAATTGCACTAATTATCAGAGATATTGTCTGTAATAAGGTCCTTGTTTTTTATTTGTTTTGTTTGATTTGGGGGGGATTAGGAGGCCCCGGCATAATTTTTGGGGCACGTCCTAATAATTGTGCCCCAACAATGACATGTGTATGCCTACCTGCCGGCATTTATCCCTAGGCACGTCTCCCATGGGATATTATGCAGCCACTGGAAAGAGAGAAAAGAGGGATGGGAAATGTGGTAGGACAAGGTCAGTCTGCCTCGCTCCAGAAAGGGAGAGAGAACCTTACCCCTAGCTCCCGGGCTCTGTGAGTGACATAACCCCAGGACGATTCGCCCTCCAACCCGACGTCCCCCTAAGTCCACCAGACAGGGACCGCCATCACACAGAGCCTCCAAACTCTCAGGGGTCGTGTGGCCCCCTGACGGTTCGTCCCCCAGCCCGGCAGACCGGAGACAGTCGGGTAAGGGCCCTTCTTCCCAGGCACCCGTCCCAGGCTGCAAGGAAGATCTACTACTCCCTCCTAGGACTTGGACTAGACTGGGTATCCAGGCTCAACTGGAAGTCAAGCCTCCAGAAGAGACAAGGAGGAACCGAGGAAGAAAGTTGGTCACACTGGGTAGCCAAAAGATTTACCAATACTGTGACAGCTTCATTTTGCTGTACCCAATGTCGACCTCTGTACTAGACCAGTCAGAGAGCCGTTGAGGGCCAATAAGTTCCTTGGATATTTTGTAATTATTCGAGGTATCTAAACATTTATTATACTGGTTAAAAAATGCAACCATCATGTAGTTTGAAGGTCCCATTGGCTCAATAATTAAACCGACTGTGATTAGAATTTAGTTACACTTTATTTACTATATGACTTATCAATGAGGTTCGTCCACACTGTGTCAAGTCATACGAGTTTTGCTTGAGTTTGTATAGGGACTTTATTGTATACTTCGGCCTTAATCCCCGTATTTTAAATGGGCAAAGTATTTTCCCTCAGTTATTTCCTCGTAGTCTTAAAGCTCCGATCTATTCTATGGAAAAATCTGCACCACCACATGGAAGTACAAAGTAAGGATAGGGAAAATATACGTTGCAGAGGTCCACGGAATAATGGCAACCTACTATCTCAATGAGGCTTTTCATCGGGGGGGTAGGAAAAGTCCTCAGGGCTTCGTCCCACATCCCTTTAAAGTTGCGAGGTATTTTGTATCGAAAAAATGTTTTGTTTACTTAAAAACGTGATACAAAGGTAAATGACGAAACTACTTAAATGGAACCTCAAACTCTTTTTTCGATGCCGAAGGACGAGCCTCAATTATACATAAAAATCAACGTTGGTTTTTTTCTTTGTCCCTTATGCATTCCTTTATGCGTCTGCAATGGAACTTAGCATGGCCATTCAGGTTGACACTAGGAAGGTCAGTGAGATGCCTACTCCCACTTTTCACCTGCTTGTAATATTATGTATTAACTTACACCATTCTGTACAACCTTTGTGCTTCACGAATAAAGTTATTTTGATTTGATTTGAAGCTGCTACTTATAAGTATAGGTTTAAAATTGTTGTATCAAATTGTGTATATATGCTGCACTTACATCATGCAAATTACCTTAGAACAGGTGCTCTGAAAAAGAAAAATGTACACTACGGACGACTTCTTTCAAAGCATTTGGACAAAATATGCGTGCATTCAATAACAACTTATGAATTGTTATTGCTCTTAAGAAGTGACTTGTTATTTTAAAATTGGGTTGTGTGAAATAATACCCTGGAAAAACATCTACGTTTCTTTTTCAATATCCCTCCAAGCTTATTGAAGTGAATGTGATTCAATTCCACTGATGATCTTCATCAGTCCAGTCCCATGAGAGGGCCCGGTGTCGAGGGTGGAGTTATAAAACGCACCGTCACCGTCGTTGCCATATGTCGCCTCTGCCTCACCTGCTCTTCCTCGCTTACTCTACCTGCACAATTTTACTTTATTTGTTGTCCCTCTTATATAATATAGAGCGTTTTGAGAGTCCTTTTACACTAATGAGATAAACACAAATTATGCATTTATTTTGTATGCGTTTCAAACTAGGATTAAAACAGTTGAGTGGTACTTTAAAGTAAATATTAAAAAACTAAGCTCCGCTCTGTGACCTTCAAAGTTCTTATTTCAACCATCACGCACCTACTGATGGACTGATGAAGCTTTAATGTAATAGAAAGATTGCTGATATTTCAAGGCAGACATACGCCTACCACTGATAAAATTATTCTAATTAGGCTTTACCCCACTGTTGTATAATATACTTATACTGGTTCACATACCAACTAATGAACTAACTTATAGATCTAAAATTTGGTAGGAAATCACCTATATAATATACCATAATTTAGCATAAACTTTCATTCAATGAAAATATTCTTTGGGATTCCGCCCCACTGGCATTTTAAGCTATGCATGCTATCTCCAACCTACTACAGGACTGATGAGGCTTACGTTTAGTAGGAAAATAGCTACTGAAAGCAGACATAATCGAACTCCTGACCAAAATATTATTTAGGTTCCTACTCTAGCTAGCTTGGTTTATTCCCATGTTGACCATAATACAACTTATATTGAACTGATGGAGCTTAATTTTGGTAGGAAAAAAATTCATCATAATCAAACATAATCCTGCTTCCATTCCGAAAATTCATTGACTCCGTCCCACTAACATTCACGGTTATGTTTACTAACACATGCCTAATACTGTGGAATTATGGTGCTGATGTTTGGTAAAGAGATAGGTACATAATAATAATCTAATATTGAACCTTAGTGAAATCTGCTGAGGCTCCGCCCTACTGGTTTCTCAAAATTTTTATGTTTGAAGTTATCAGTGATAACCTTTTGGAGAAATTATAATTTTCTATGGTAACAATATTTTTAACTGGCTAAGGAATCAGTTGGTCTTAGTCAGTAAAAAGGCTACACAAGGTATCTCACCCATTCTTTCTTCACTCATCTTTCATTCAAATTCGCCTTAAAATACAACCTAGTTTCGTCGGCGTCTAAAAAAGATATAAAGATAATTATCAACGGGAAAAAACTGGAATTAACGGGAAAGGAAAAAGGAATCAAGAAAGACTATGAAAACGAAGTTGGGTACCAGCTAGTATAGAACAAGGCATAGTGTTTATGGAACCCTGTAAAGTGTAATTATAGAAACACTAACACTGTTCCCTCCACGCGGCCGCTTCTGTAGGGCCTCCCTCCGGTTTTGAGATTTATAAATTCCTGCAATATTTTTAATTCAAACTCGCAACATTCTTTCACCCAGGGTTATCATGCACAACAAGCAATTCAGAATAGCAGCTTAAACAAAATAAATAATTGCTGGAACTTATTGACGTAGTATTTTAAATTCTTGTTCTCGTATAGTTAATCGTGTTATCAGTCCCAAATTTTTGCTTCCTACCTGTAGCATGTGTTGGTTTATCTGTTGTATAAATAAAATCTGGGGTTTGTCTGCATTTAAAATATAATTTTGAAGGTTATAGTTATTTTTAAGTTTTATTTATCAAAGAACTCAAATTTGGCATTTAAATACCTTATTTCTGTAATTTTGTTTTAACAGGAACGTTCAGTCCTGAATTATGTTTTGGTTTCCACCTTGGAGTTTGAAAAACACCCTTTTGTCATCCGGGTGTAACAATAGTTATGGTATATTTTGCTAATTCTAATTGTTTTTGGTTTTTCAGTTTCTACATTTTAAAAATATAATTATTTGTAAATATAGGTAACTAGCTGTTACCCGCTATTTCGCTTGAGAAAAATTCAAACACACTTGAAATACTAACCTGACCAGTACTATAACATCTTTGTTTATGTTCATACCCATAGTATATGACTTCCTTTGCAGTAACTGACAAACATACAGCTGGTAATGTTATAAACGGTATTATAATATTTTTTTAAATTATTATCTCTTTTATTCAAAATAAATAAATAGTTCTATGAGAGAAATAAGACACAGCTGTTAGTTACAATGAACAAAGAAAATCAATTTACTCACTTATGAAAAACTATACATCAGTTACAAAAAAAAAAAAAACATATCAATAGTATTCACAGAAAAATGTTCAAAATGTCTCTATAACTCAGGGTATTATATATTCATGGGTTCAAATGCTTCTGGCTTGTTAACAAAAGTTATCATAAAGATCAAATTAGAATATTCAATGCAAAATATTATGTAGAGATATTAAATTTTGAAAAAGAATAATGTTCAAAGGCTTTTCGAAAAACTTGCTGAGATTGTATTACACTTGTCCTTTCTTGAAGTTAAAATAGTTGACAAAATAATTAATTAGTAGTTTAGATGAGTCCAAAAGTTCCTATTAAAATCAATAAAGTTCTTCCAAATGGAGCTGAAAAAGGTTAGTTCTGAAAAATGGAGTGATCTCACCAAAGTCCTGTTAATGGCCTATGATAAACGATAAAAGATAAAAAAGGATTCAGGTGGGCTAATACAGCTGGGGGAAACTTTATTAAATTTGTTAAACCGCACTAAATAATAAAAACTGGACAAATTCTCTTCTTCTAAATTTCTGGATTAGAGCAACATGCTCCTTGCCCTAAGACTTCCCAAAGGCAACTCCTCTCACTTCTTGTTCAAATTGTAGAAGAAGGTCTATTATCCAATAGCGTCGCTTGCCAATAATCCAGGATCTGTCTAATTTTTCTATTGGCTAACAGCTGAAAATTACACTTTTAATTGGTTGTATACTTCACTGAATTTATAAAATCATTCTCTACATAATTGAATTTGGAAAAACATGAATTTAGGTCTTCAAAACTAGAAAATATGATTAAGAATCGAAATAGTTACTAAAATATATTAAATTCAACTTAAAATACTCATAATTGCATTTCTACAATGACCATGTCAAAAAACAGCTGTTTAGGGAAATCATACAAGTTTCACAATATTTGCAATGTTTGGTTAAATATTTAATTTCTGCACATATTTAGGTTATTTCTCCTATACCCTAAGTTTACAATTAATTTTAGTTCAATTGTTAAAATATTTACTTTTCATTATAATGTACACTTGAATTTAAAAAATGTAAAATAATGTCTTAAAAATAGCGGTAGGATACAATGTGCTGTGTGGACAATTATACGGTAGTAGTTCAGAGTTTATCCACTAGGTGTCGGCACTGAATGGACCGGCTGGGTGGTAAGTGACAGACGACCTCGTTCAACAAGATGGCTTCCGTGGATCAAAAGAATGGTGTTGTATGTTTACCTATTTACATTTATTTCGTTTTCAATTACATTTGTGTGTAAATCTTATAGTTAAAATGGATAGGAGAAGTGTCCTACTTACTCTTAAATTCCAATCATTATGGTTATATAGTTCGAAATAGTGCTAATCTTCTCAGAAAGGTGCAGTGTTAGAAAGGTTATTTCCGTTGTGAAAAATAGTCGTACATAAGGAATTTAAATCTTTCTACGATACTATTTACAAATGACATGGGTTACTTAAATCCTATTACAAAATTCTTTTGTTCTGGTATAAAAATAAATAAACGTACCGGAACCAATTTGTCACATTTAACCTTGTCATGGTTATTAAATTTGGTATCCTGGGATAGGCCAGTGGATGATTTGGATTAACATTATTCTGTGAGTACATCGATTAATATAATGCTTATTATCTAAAGGTTATTACTTCTTTGTACATATACTTGTTGGGAATTATCCTTGATATCTAAATAAATTGATTACTTAATACTAAAACAGGATTTACAAAATTGACTTGTAGGCTATGGTCATACTTGTCTAGGTATTCTGTGAACTTAGGCATTGTCTATGGGATTTATTTATGGGAAAAGGTCTTTGTATACAGCTGATTATTGTTATCACTAGAAAATACTGTAATAACGGTATCCTCCCATAAGATTTGCATTGGATCTTACAGGGCCCGTGAGGTGGAGTCCTAATAATAGGATGTAGATATTAGCAGGTCTATATGATAATGTGATATGTAAGCTATATTCATTCAAAATTCTAGCTTATATTTATTCAGATCTCTATTTCAACACATTTATTTATTGATATCAATAAAAATTTTTACTTTAAAGTACCACTCAACTGTTTTAATCCTCGGTTGAAATGCATAAGAAATAAATGATATGATTTGTGTTCATCTCATTAGTGTAAAACGACTCTCAAAACTATCTATATTATATAAGAGGGACAACAAATAAAGTAGAAGTGTGCAGGTAGTGTAAGCGAGGAAGGGCAGGTGAGGCAGGGCGACATATGGCAACGACGGCGACGGTGCGTTTTATAACTCCACCCTCGACACCGGGCCGTCACATAGGACTGGGCTGATGAAGATCATCAGTGGAATCGAATCACATTCACTTCAATAAGGGGATATATTGAAAAATAAACGTAAATGTTTTTCCAGGGTATTATTTCTGGTGAATACTACAGGAAAATTAATCCACAAGAGTGAATAAAATAGACAATATCATATGTTATATATATTACAGATGTTTTTAATTTTAACATAACATGTAAATAAACAAATACATTTTTGTGTTGGTCATACCAATCATGTCTTATTTTTTTTCTTTTAGAATTATATATTTTAATTATTCAATTTCACGCATCATCCATTATTTTTGGTCCTTCGAGCCGGATAGTAATTGAATTTCAGCAATGGAACAACAGTCCACTTTACTAATAAACTGATATATTATTTATCATTTTTTCAATTCTTGATTTCGTTATATTCACGCATTACAATACCAGCAATTCAAAATGGCACCTCAAAGAACAGGAGACTTCAAACCAGAAACTTACAGAAGGTTGACGGCAATCCTGAAAACAAGACTCATCGCAATCAAAACGGCAGTCGAAACTATACAAGCGCAAGGTGAAGAAATCGGTCACATTCAGCGGAAAACATTGAAGACCTACATGACAGAAGTTGAGAGGAAACGGGCGGACTTCGAGCAGAACTTCCAACGCACAATATCACTTGCAGACGG
Organism: Allygus modestus; assembly: GCA_963675035.1. Taxonomy (NCBI): domain Eukaryota; kingdom Metazoa; phylum Arthropoda; class Insecta; order Hemiptera; family Cicadellidae; genus Allygus; species Allygus modestus. Next base: position 141,153,916 of record OY776112.1, on the reverse strand, counting down.
AGATGCCTTGTCCGACGAAATTCTCGCAGCCGACCAAAATGAAGTCGAAGACCTCTGCATTCACATTTCATCAGTGATAGATCTATTACAACCTACGGACGAGTCACAATCACACATAAGTGACAGTATGGTAACTCCAGGTACGTTTATTAATCCTACCCATAGTACAGTACGTTTGCCAAAATTTGAACTTAAAAAATTCAACGGTGATTTATCAAGTTGGACAACGTTCATTAACTTGTTTGATACTTCGATACACCTTAACAACTCATTGTAAAATGTCATCAAGTTTCAGTACTTACTAAGCGTGTTATCTGGCGAACCTTTCAATTTAATTCGCAACCTAAACTTATCTGATGAAAATTATGTAATCGCTTACAACTTGCTTCGTGATAGGTACCAAAATTACTGACGATTGCAATTGATGCACTTAAATCAGCTTCTTGACCTTCCGGAAATTTCTCTCAGTTATGTGCCCGGAATCAGACAGTTTGTCAATGCATACAATGAGAACACTCAAGCGTTACATGCTATTCAATGTGAAATGCCAGATCCCAACCCTTTGTTAATTGCAACCTTATTGCGTAAAATGGATGTAGATCTACGCAAACGCCTAGAATCATCGCGAAATATGTCCTCATCCATTAACCATACCTTACCTTCAATTAAAGAAATTTTAGATTTTCTCAATCATGAATGCATACAACATGAAGATGCCACTTTTTCACTCGGTACCCGGCTTAACTACGTGCAGCTTACTAACATCTGTCCCAAATCCACACCTCAACGTTCAACGTTTCAAAGGAAAAATGCCACTTCCATTCATAGTATGACCTCTCCTGATAATAGCACATATAACCTATGCGCTGCATGCAATCAATCCAACCACAAAACCTACTTATGTCCCATTTTTCTCGCAAAAAGCCCACAAGAACGTTTTCAATTGGTGAAAGCTAATCATCATTGCATTTCATGTCTTGGGATGCACGATTTGAAGACATGTAGGTCTCAATCAACTTGCAAAATGTGTCACAAACGACATAACACTTTGTTACACTTCAACTCTAACAAATCGGATAGCATTTCTCATTCGTGCACTTCTAACGTTCATACTATCAACCGCAATTCCGTTGATCTCGCAGTCAGCAATCCAAACAATGCGGATACATCCGTTATACTAAGTTCTCAAAATCAGTCTACCAATAAACCAACCATGGTTTTACTAGGCACTGTCATGCTTAAAATACGCATATCAAATGGCGTATCTCATACATTCAGGGCATTGCTTGATTCAGGTAGCATGTGCACATTAATTACTGAACATGCAGTCAGTTTACTAAATGCACGACGTCATAGGTGCGACGTTCAAATCTCGTGCATTAATCAACAAATTACTCAAAATAAGGGACAAATATTCGCAACATTGGAAACATTGTCTGGTCTTCAGATCATCGCAGATCACTCTATGATCATCTTAGACAAACTTACCATCGATCTCCCCCGCATGCCTGTCTCACAAGATATTATTCAATACACGCAACAGTATAACCTTGCTGATCCTACGTACCACAAACCCAATCGGGTCGATATCATTTTGGGAGCCACACTGTTTCCGTATATTTTCACTGGAAAACAGACCTCTCTAGGCCCTAATATGCCACACATCATTGATACTCCTCTCGGTCATATTATCATGGGCACTATCCCATGCAATCAGCAATCATCACAATCATTATCCACTTCTGCACAAACCAGTACACTCAATGTGTGCCTCCATTCAATTAATGATACTGACATTCATAACTCTATCCAATGTTTTTGGACTCAAGAGGAACCTCCATCATGTTCTATCCAATCTCAAGAAGATATTCTCTGTGAACAACACTTCATTGAGTCACACAGTCGTGACGAAACGGGGCGTTATACTGTACGTTTACCATTCAAAAATTCGGACAAAACATTAGGCACGTCTCGCAATGCCGCCGAATTGAGATTAAGGGCTATGGAACGTAAATTCACCACTAACAAACGCTTTTCATCACTCTATCATGAATTTATGGACGATTATATCTCCCTCGATCATATGTCAAAATGCGAGGATACTTCCGTATCTGATACTCATTACTTTTTACCGCATCATGGTGTTCTGAAAGAAGCTAGCTCCACTACAAAATTACGCACAGTTTTTGACGCTAGCTGCAAGACTAGTTCTGGGTTTTCTTTAAATGACTTGCTTTTCATTGGTCAAAAGTTGCAGACTAACATCACTGACATACTCATACATTTCCGCCGTCATAACGTGGTATTTTGTTGTGACATACGACAAATGTATCGGCAGATTAACATTCATCCTGATGATCGCAATTTTCAGCTAATCTTATGGAGACAACATACTGATCAACCAGTTAGCATTTATCGCCTTAATACTGTAACTTACGGCATGAACAGCTCACCATTTTTAGCCATTCGTACGTTACACCAACTAGCCGATGACGATGGTCATGATTTTCCAAAAGCAGCTCATGCCATACGCAACCACACATATGTGGACGACATCATCACGGGAGCGGATACCGTGGAAGAAGCCGTTGAACTGCAAAATCAACTCACATCATTATTAAATCGTGGATGTTTTGAGTTACGTAAATGGGTATCTAATTCCCCTCAGCTACTACGTAATGTTCCAGACTCCCATATTGAATCTCCTACATTTTTACCTAACTCTCCAGATCCACATTTCACGGTTTTGGGCCTGAAATGGTCACCGGTTACAGATTCATTTTCTTATACCTTTTGTTTGCCTGAAACAACGAACACTCATACCAAACGGACGGTTCTTAGCTCTATTGCAAAAATCTATGATCCTTGCGGATTCCTCGCTCCGTTTATTATGCTTGCTAAGTGTTTCATACAACTTATCTGGACAAAAGGTCTAAGTTGGGACGCACCATTACCAAAAGACATTCAATCTCAATGGAATTTACTATTAAGCGACACTAAATATCTATCGCAAGTCACGATATCCCGCTCATTAAACCTTAACGCATCACATAAACTAGAATTGCACGGTTTCTGTGACGCGTCTGAAAGCGGTTACGCAGCTGTCATCTACTTCAGATGTGTACAACCTAATGGTACCACAACTGTCAATCTTGTTTTATCGAAAAGTCGAGTTGCACCTTTGAAACGTGTTACCATACCACGACTAGAACTTTGCGCTGCTCACTTACTTGCGCAACTTGTGGCTCATTGCATTTCATTGTTTCCCGAACACTTAACACTGAACAAAGTCCATCTTTGGAGTGATTCTATGATCACACTAACTTGGTTACGAACTCCTCCATATCGCTTGAAAACATATGTGGCAAATCGTGTGTCTCAAACGCAAGAACTTATTCCAACTGATGCCTGGAATCATATTTCATCTGATGATAACCCAGCTGATTGTGCATCACGTGGTTGACTTTTGTCTCATTTAACAAAACATTCTCTTTGGTGGAATGGTCCATCCTGGCTTGCATTACCATCTCAAGAATGGCCTACAACTCAATTCATTCCCGTTACGCTTGACACTTCGCACGAGATTAAACTAAATCCACTAACGGTACTACTGAATAACCAACGAGAAGAATGGTCAATTTTGTTCAAGTTCTCATCTTGGATTTTGCTACAGCGAGTAATGGCATATGTATTGAGATTCATACATAACTGCAGAAATTCTTCATTGCGGCACGGTAATCTCTCACCAGAAGAACTCAACAACGCACGAATTAAAATCTTTTTCTCAGTGCAACAGTCGACCTTTCATAAAGAGTTTAACGAATTAGCACAAAATGATTGTCCAAAACACATGCGACAGTTAAATCCTTTTATTGACAGTAACCGCCTGATTCGCGTTGGTGGACGCCTACGAAACACTTCACTACCTCAGGACGTGAAACATCCAATCTTGTTGCCAAAACGACATCACATAGTTAACATAATGATAGATTATTATCATGTTCAACACTTGCATGCTGGCCCACAACTCGTCCAATCGCTATTGTCACAACACGTTTGGATTTTGAACGCAAGAAGCACTATTCGTATACGCATTCATGTGTACGCATAAATGTGTGACGTGTTTCAAACATCGTCCTATTAACACAAACCCACTCATGGCAGACTTACCATCAGTTCGAGTTAACCCGTCTAAACCCTTCACATCAACAGGCATAGACTATGGCGGACCATACACCGTTAAAGTAGCGAATCTAAGATTCACTAAACACATCAAAGTGTTTCTTTGCGTTTTCATTTGCATGGTTACAAAAGCTGTTCATCTCGAAGTAGTCACAGATTTAACTACTGACGCTTTTATCGCCGCACTCACCAGATTTATTTCTCGGCGTGGAATATGCACGGACATCTACTCAGACTGCGGAACCAACTTTATAGGTGCTAATGCAGCTCTCCGCAAGATCATCCAATCTACAACACGAACTAAGGATTCCAAACAACGCATTCAAAGTTTTTCATCTAATTTGAGCATTCGTTTTCACTTCAATCCACCGGCATCACCACACCATGGCGGACTTTGGGAAAGCGCAATCAAAAGTGCGAAACATCATCTGCACCGAGTTATGGGAGATACTGTACTGAGTTTACCCGAATTTATGACCTTAACAGTTCGCATTGAAGCTATGCTTAACTCGAGACCTTTAACACCATTATCCAGTGATCCATCAGACTTAATGGCGCTAACTCCCGGGCATTTCTTAACTGGCGGTCCTCTCGCATCCCTTCCTGAGAAAGATGTAACTCACACTCCTGCAAATCGACTCAAACATTGGCATTTGGTACACAAATTCTACCAACGCATTTGGAACCGCTGGAGTTTAGAGTACCTCCATACGCACCAACAAAGAACTAAATGGAACATCAAATCATCTAATTTGTAAATCGGAGACTTGGTACTCGTTCAATTAACTTCTAGTTCTCACTCTTGGCCACTGGCTCGCATCATAGAAATATTTCCCGGATCAGATGGTACAGTACGCGTGGTCAAAATCAAGACCAAAGATGGTATCTACGTTCGACCAGCAACAAAGATTTTTCCTCTGCCAATTGGTTGAAAATAAGACGTTATTACGTTGAAGTTCATGCTACTTCAAGGCGGCCGGTATGGTGAATACTACAGGAAAATTAATCCACAAGAGTGAATAAAATAGACAATATCATATGTTATATATATTACAGATGTTTTTAATTTTAACATAACATGTAAATAAACAAATACATTTTTGTGTTGGTCATACCAATCATGTCTTAATTTTTTTTCTTTTAGAATTATATATTTTAATTATTCAACTTCACGCATCATCCAATTTCATACAACCCAATTTTAAAATAACAAGTCACTTCTTAAGAGCAATAACAGTTCAAAAGTTGGTATTCAAGGCATACACATTGTTGTCCAAATGCTTTGAAAGAAGTCGTCCGTTGTGTACATTTTTCTTTTTCAGAGCACCTGGTCTAAGGTAATTTGCATGATGTAAGTGCAGCATATATACACAATTTGATATACCAATTTTAAACTATGCTTTTAAGTAGCAGCTTCAAATCGAATCAAAATAACTTTACTCGTGAAGCACATAGGTTGTACAGAATGGTGGAAGTTAATACAAGCAGATTGAGAAAATGTCAGAATTAAATAACTAATTTTATGTTATAGAGCTCTTATCTTAAGCTTCAATTGTGTTTGAAAGTTTAAAATTGCATATATTAGTACCAAAGGTTAGCGTCTTAGTTTTGGTTCAAGGGATGATGGTTCGATTCCCACCATGTCTAAGCTTACTTTTCCTAGAGGCATTATTACTCTGAGGTTCGTGACGCCAGTTAATAGGATTGTGGTGGAAGCCTCGTTTTATAAATCTCTGGTCAGTTTAATCAGATTTGTAAATTCTAAACGCTTGGACCGCATCATTGCATATTAATTATTAGTGTCGTATATTTATAACAAATATAAAGTATACGTGTACATGTACTGTTTTTGTATGCTTGCATTTTACAATGGCGAATGCCGTTTATACTCAATAAATAAATACGTAGGTCTACATGAATAAATACATATTTAAAAATAAATGCAAAGCTCAATCTTATTGTGCGTATTCATTTTACCTAATCGCTATCAATAAAAACATGTTACTGTGTATTTTATGACAAATATTGATTAACATTTACCAAAATATTCTTAAATACTGTTCTATAGAAAAATAAATATTTATAATTACAATTCCAAAAACAAATCAAATCACTTTGTCCAATGGTATAAGTAATGAAGGATTGGGGTGAGGACATTTTCCCCTCAACCCCTTCTTTACAAGCAGGTCATCAAGTCATTCCACAGTTTATTACATACATATTATGTACCTAAATAACAACTGTCTATAGTCAGAAGAATGACTATGCACACGAAATCTTATGAGTCTTATGCTCATATTATATTAGAGAGTTTAAACTTCATTTTATTGCGTATTGTATGTCACCATAAGAAAACTATTGACCAAAGTATGCATTCGTTCATCCCGCTTGTATAAATAACGTCATCAACGTATATTATTTTATAATAGTATTACAAAAACTTTTAATAATAAGATTAAATGTTTTTAGTTCAGCATAATGTTAATTGGATAATCGAACGAAGTGAAGTTTATTCTTATACATAACTTAACTGCTTAGACTGGTAAGAGAATCAACTCAACTGGCGTGTCTGTGACCAAAAATAACTCGAGAACGCCTACACAGTTAAACTTCAAATTTTCGAGATAAACTTAACAGTACAAAATCTCGGTACAGTTCGTTATTCATATAATTTCGTTCAGTATAAATAAAATTATCTTAAAACTAACTTTATTTTTTTCTCCATAAGAATAACATTGGAAGCCATTTTAGTGGTAATTGAATCGTAGAATTTAGCCGACGTCTATGTTTCTACAACAGAGTAACAATAGTTAGTTTACTAGAGTATACTTTGTTATACTGGATAGCAAAAGGTTTTTTACCAACAAAACACACACAAGAGAGATAAATCGAAGTATATTTTTAAGTTGTGAGCATATTTCTTATTTTATAAAATTATTTAGGGCACGTTATTAAAACAATATACATACAGTTAATATTCCCTTAGTATGCCTACTCTGTGTAAATATAGTCAGTCGTCGGAGGCAACAAGTAACTGGGAGTAACAGTGGCAGACGACGCGCGTGGCAGATCGAAAAACTCCAAATAACTTTTCAAAATAGATGACTGTAGATACTGAGATATTACCTTAACTTATAAAATAGTTTGTTTTATTACATTGTCTTAGACAATTGGTAATATTGTGATTGTCATGTGTAAAAAGTAAAAAGCCTCAATTTTTCTAGAAAGCTTTAATCAAGATAGTCACAGTAAGAAACCAACCTTAAAACTTATTTTGTAGGACAATTATTTGCTAGGTTATATTTTCACTAAATTAAAAATAAAAATGTTCTACATTACCTAAAATACATTACCAGTAATGTTGTAGCTAACCACAATAAAAGCTATAGACTATTCTAACCAAACAGCCTTTTTCGGAAGGTTATCTTGAATGATTTGACATAGCCTAGGGTTGGATTACAGTAAGAGTAAGCCGACATTAAACTGGTAATACAACTGTTGTAAAATACTTTAAACACATTACCAGAAATGTTGTAGCGAACCAAAACAAAAGCTTTAAACAATTTTAACCATACTAAGCCTTTTTCACAGGTTATCTGAAATGATTTGACATATCCTAGGTTTGGATTACAGTGAGCTGTTTTCATCATAAACTTGGACCTATGGCTATGAAATGTAGGCCTATACACTTGGCTACTTGCCATTTTGGAAGTTTCATGTACAGTGTTGGACCAACCCATGTTTATAGCATTTAATTTCATGATAGCCTAGGCATTTTAAAGAATTATTGAAATCTCAGTTTCAATAATTCTGCCTAGCCAAAAATACTCTGTTTGTACTTCGATAACGCACCCTTGCCAATCTGAACAACAAACCATGCCTGAAATCTACAATTTATTTTAAAAATAAATAAATGTATGGATTTTTACAACATTTCCTTTGATAAAAACAAGTGAAAATTTATGAATATTTTTCAACGGATAAAGTGTTAGGTCGGTGACGGGATCTGAACCTGCGACCTTTCGCTCTGAGAGCCAGTGCGATACCCACTCAGCTATCGTAATAAGTTATTTTTCCGGGAGAAGTGACTAATACTATAGCTATATAGACATAAAACCCGGATTCTGGCGGCAGTTAAATAATACCGGAATGTATTCTGATGATGTTACTCAAATCAGATCTTGAATTTGTTATGAGACTCGATTTAAGTTTGATCATGTGTTTCGATTATCCTTATACGCGAGGAATGAGCGTACACCTAGTATTTTAATCGTTATGCTGGCAGCTTTACTTTTACATCAAGAGAATAATATAAACTAATAATACAGACATGAATTGTATCGAAGAAAATGTGTCTGCCCTTTACGGTTGATATTTGAAAAGGGTCACTACATATTTAACGTTATGAACAGGTGCCGCCGAACGTATGAGTCTAGATCTAGATCGCACCTTGAATGTCACACCAGCCTTCGTCACTTTGATGAAACAGTAGTACCAACATTAAGAAACAATATTGACGAGATTTTAAAACGTATTATTGAGTTTTAGCGAATTTCCCCTATAGGGAAGAAGCAATTACCGTAGTCGGCATGGTAAGATCTAAGCCCAGGACCATAATAACTTTTCGTTTTGAGGTCCCCAGACCACAAAAACACCATCCGTTTGAAACTGTATTTAATATATATATATATATATATTATTTTAAACATTTTAAACACAATACCCTGGTTTGAATTATTTTATTTCAAGACCGACATGTTTCGGACCTTAAGGCCATAGTCATGGTCGTAAACAAAACATAACCTCACAATTATTAAAAAGAAATATAAATTTAAACCATAAATTGTTGACAATATAATCATATGACTTTTTCCACAGTTCTTTTAACATGCTTCCATTAAGAAGCATGTTAAAAGAACTGTGGAAAAAGTCATATAATTATATTGTCAACAATTTATGGTTTACATTTATATTTCTTTTTAATAATTGTGAGGTTATGTTTTGTTTACGACCATGACTATGGCCTTAAGGTCCGAAACATGTCGGTCTTGAAATAAAATAATTTAAACCAGGGTACTGTGTTTAAAATGTTAAAAATAATAATTATATTAGTAGCCCTTTTTACTGAAAATTACATATATATATATCTGGTTGTGGTCTATTGTTATTTGCACAAAAAACCAATTTTTAATAATTATTCCCGTAGCAGCAAACCTGTGTACTCATCCCCCATGTTATTCCTATGGAGAATAATTAAAACTGTATAAATCGCTTATTTATGAATGAATATTGATCAAACTTGGTATGTGGGTTCACTTAGTTGAATTATATTTATATTTGCATAAACACCAATGGTTTGTTTTCAGCAAATCTACGTACTCATCTCCAATGTTATTCTTATGAAGGATAATTAGAATTGTATATATCGCTTATTTATGAATATATTTTTATGCAACTTGGTATGTGGCTTTATATGGTATTAAGACATATATTTTGCATTGGAAATTCGCTGAGTATGCAGGTTTGCTGCATTGAGGGTATTTAAGTCTTATTTTTAATTTATGAGGTAGATTAATGCCTTAAATTTTGGATATAAGGAAAACCATTGTTTGTGACGGTATTTGGAAAAGAGGAAGCAAATACTTTTTTATTCCAGTTTAAAAACAATAATATAATGTATTAATGTATTTCATCAGTTTACTATTATTTTTTTAATTGAAGGATTTTATTTCTGTTTATTTGTTTGTCGTATTATGTAACTAGTTCTAACTAGTTTTACGATTGTATTAATTAAGCCTATGCAGTTTTATGATTGGCAATGGTTGAATAAAGAATTGTTATTCATCGATAGGTTGTTTTGCTGATATTTGGAAACGATAACTTATAATAAAATATGTACAACATTTCATGAATTGTTCCTTTATTAAATAGGCAATAAACTAACTACCAGTGTGTTGATAGTTATTATTGAGCGTTATTTCAAGCGGGATACAGATTGCTTGAAATAGATGCTATTGATAAATTTGAGTTTGCATACAAACTTGCGGAAACATGCGATTAAAAGAGAGTTGTTTACAGGTTACGACAGAGAGAACCTTTTAACATATGGTTTGGCATTTATTAGTTTAAAAGACGTATTACTGGCAATGTTGATATTCTTTGAAAGAAATTAAAAATTACTAGTTGTCCTTTTGATCGAATCCGAGCAAATTTGAACCCAACAAAAGGTTACTTTAGTTACAATCAAACTAAACAAAACATCTGATATTGAAACGGATGAGAACCAGGTGAGAATCATCTGAGAATAATGCGGATAACGTACTTTCAATCAACACATAGCTTAGACTTCCGCCGTCGGATAGCGCTACTGTTCTGAATTTTCAGCCCTTTACTATATATTTAAATGATACCCTTTCTTAAAATTCTGAGGCATATTGGTAAATCTACGTAAAATACCTTTAATTTGACACTCAAGCGTTAAAATCTGTGTTACTGTGTTAGGAATAATAATAGTCGAAAATATGAACACGTTTAATTGTCTTATCTTACAATCTATGAGCTTGTTATCTTCCCTAAGCATTTGATTCTTAACAACTAGACATATTGCAACCTACCGAAGTAGGCGCAAGGTTTTGGGTAGCTCAGTGGAGATGGGCGTGGGCAATGGTCAGCCAATTCTCTTCTTGACAGGAAGGGCGCCACCTCATTGGCTGTCGTCTTGGTTCCAAATAATGAGGAATTTTTGAGAACCTCAGCAAGTTGTGTTGTAAATTTGTTTTGTCAAAAAAAGAGACTGAGATCGGAAACCACCAATTAAGTTACCCCTAAATTATTTGGATAAGAACCCTTAGATTACTTCAAATGGTCATGCTTTACACAAATACCTTAACAATTAAATGACAGAGTTGTGGAGACCACTTTAAGCATAGATAAGTTTAATAATTATCAGAGTGTCAACACATGTAATTATTTAGGTTAGGCCAAAAAAAAGAGAGATCCTAAATTCAATTTATACCAGTCTTAATAGAGAGTTACGGTTTCAATTTGAAATCAAAATCAATTAAATTGAATGAAAAGTTGAAAATCAAAACATTGGTAAACTACCGTGTAACTTAAATCTACAGGAAATAACAAATAACTCAAGTTGCAGACACACAATGCATTTATTAAATTATTTTCATTATACCGTAATATGCAATTAGTCCTGAGTGGCAAAGACCAACACCAAATTAAATTAACTATAGAACAAAAAAACAAGTACCCGAGGGCTACGACATCAGTCTGTTAATTTATGATCATACAATTGATCATTACAAGTTAAAATTGGCACTAACTCTTAAGTCTACCTTCTCAATCAATATGATTGAATTAATTATCCCATAGGACACCTTGTGATAGGCCTACATGTACATCATATTACTTCATATTCAAATAACTATCTCGAGACCTAACCTATCCTAAACACAGTGAACATTAATGCTAACAAGAATATTTCATATACATCATGAAATGGTGGCCACCTGGAAAATAGACAAGGAAATACAATTACACATAAACAGATTCTTATAACTAAGTTTTAATCGGTCATATGGTTGGGTGCGGAAGAATACCGTCTCGGATCTCGGAAGGCTATGTCGACATTCGCACTACGTCCTCAGATTCGGTCGTTCCTGGTGGAAAGTTTATGCACTCCTGAAGTATTGTAGGCTAAATGTAATGTTGGTCACTCACCATATTGTAGGGGCCCCATAAAAAAAAACGAACGCTCGGTACGCGAACGAATCATCCGAGCGGACGGAATTGTCTGTCCAGTCGAGCGGTATTGCAGTAGGTCGTATGGTAGGCTAGCAGGTGTTCGACCACGCTTTCCAGGGCGATTGGCCTCCTCAGTGGGCGTCGCAAACTCCACCATGGATAGGACATTCCGAAGTGATGTGGGCCATGGATCTGCAGTAGTAGGTAGGCCTATGTCACAGCGCAGTGAAGCGAGTTCTGGTTTCGAGAGGGGGTCCGCCAAAAACCCTGTACAAAACTAACCTCTAGAATTGTGCTAACTAAAATAGGCTAACATAATTTCCTATAAAAGGACAATAATAAATTGGCCATAAAATTTACAATATTAAAATGACGTTACAATTTTTGAATTTGAAGCGAAACATTTTAAAAAACTAAAGAGATAGCCTACAACATTTGAGTAAAATGACATAGCATACAAATGTTACCTAACCTGACTTCGGTAGGACTAGCCTACTATCACAGAGAATTTTATTTGATTTTCCAATTCGGCCAATAGGCTAAATTCATTTAAAAGGTTGTTGTAGATGCAAAATAATAAACAATAAGAAGTGACATACATATAAATTAATCAATAAGACCAATACATTAACTAAGCAAGAAATAGGTTTTGGCATAGCCTTCACTGGAAATCTTAAATATGACAAGTTGATAAAATGGCAGTAAGAAATGCATAATACAAAATTGGTTTGGCAGGACATTACTCACAACAAAATTACAATACAAATGACAAGATGTGGAAATAAACATTGAATATAACCTTCAGAAAAATTATAGCTTCCAAACCAAACGTACCAACCATTCCTGTTCAGACCAAACCCACGTTTTTTCCGAGGTTGCAAAATAGTTAATTCAATGCAATTTTTAGATCACACATTTACTAACCATGACAAAATTACAGGATTATAATAATAAATATACAAAATTTACAGATACCTCGTTTAAGACATTCTAAAAAAATTTAATTACTTACGCTGGCATGTCCATTTTTTCAACAAGTGTCAATCTGACTGATAGTAGGAAAACCAAAATAACATACTTTAAAATCAAAACTGCCAAAGATTATAATAAACTGAGAATTACTTTTAACTGGTAGGTTTCCAATCTCACCTCTTTTTTTTTTTGTAGAATCCCAGATGGAAAATGAGGGTAAAAGAAACTGAAGTCCAGTAGAAAGTGTAATAGCCTAGATTTCGCTCAAATCTTCTCAACGGCCAGCATCAGACTCCGAAAATTTCAAAACCCGTCAGCTTCCTCTGTTTGCGAGAGTGGGGATCGTTGTGTATGCAAGGTCAACCAAACGTAGAATTTTTGTCAGTAACGGCAGGCAGCACGCGCGCTAATGCAGCTGAGAGGTTACATTACTGAGTTGATCAGACTCAGACCGTTGGAGTAGCAAACATTACTTTGGAACGTTACAAACACCCCCCCCTTCTCAAAGAAAATGTTCCACATTTTCTCTCTGGTTAGGTTCTATTATTTCACATGGGGTTTAAGGTCGGAGACATGCCAAGTGCCAATAATTTTTCCATCACCATCAGCCAATTTGTAGACATTAGGGGATAGTTTTGCTGCTATCTTGTATGGTCCTACAAACCGTGGAGTTAACTTGCTTGAGTAAAATTTTGCTGCATCAGATTGGGTGAAATGACGCTTCCAGACCAAATCGTTAATCTTAAATTGCAATTCCCTACGCCGTAGGTTGTATCGATTTGCATTTTTCTCGTGACTCTTATCAAGTCGTTTCCTCACAAATTGATAAATATTCTGCAAACACCTTAATTTCTCTGAATGTTCACCAATATCTTGAAGTTCCGCTACTTCTTCTTGACTTTGTAGGAGTTTGAATCCGTCACCTGACGTAAGAGGCTCTCGCCCAAAGTTAAGATAGGCTGGGGAATAACCTGTCGTTTCGTTGACAGCAGTTCTGAGTGCAAATCCGAGTCTACTTATATTTACATCCCATTTTCTTTGATCTTCACTCACATAGGCCCTAAGCATACTTAAAATAGTCTTATTTGTTCTCTCGGTCGGGTTCGATTGTGCGTGTCGGCTGGCATTAAATAAAATTTTTATCTTATATTGTTCCGCTAAATTTTTCATGGGTTTTCCAATAAATTCTGAGCCATTGTCGCACAAAATGTAACGTGGACTTCCAAATAACAAGATAACTTGCTCCTCAACATGGTAAGCAACATTATTAGCCGTGGCCGCTTTTAGGGGAAACAGTAACGCAAATTTTGTAAACACATCCGTCACAACCAGGATGTATTTATTTCCCTTGCTAGACCTTGGGAGAGGTCCCATCATATCCATACTTATCATTTCCCAAGGTTTATCTACTCCTCTGCGGGTACCCATATAACCGGCAGGTTTGGTTTGATCATATTTTGTCTGCTGACAAGTCGGACAACGCCTTACATAGGTTGCAATGTCGTTTCGCATTTTAGGCCAGTAATATTTAAGTTTTACTCTATGGTAAGTCTTATAACAGCCGAGATGGCCTGCTGTAGGTAGGTCATGACACTCATTCATTATAGATTTCCTAAGGTCCTTCGGTGCTACAAGTTTCCAAGCCGCTTCTTCACTCTCAAACTTTGAGTGGTCGGGTAAGAATTTCCAAAGTTTTTCCCCATCAGTCCTCCAAGCGGGGTACTGTTCCGGACGGGAGCTCACATGTCTCAACATTTTAAGGTACCACTTATCCTCAATCTTTTCCGGGACTTTAATTTCACAGACTTCAGGTGTGTCGGTAGTGCTGCGTGACAAAAGGTCGGGTACGACATTTTCTTTTCCCTTACGATGAACAATCTTGAAATCAAAAGCTTGAAGACGCAATGCCCAACGCGCAAGTCTCCCTTGGGGTTCCTTAAGATTGTGGAGCCATAGAAGTGAATAGTGATCGGTTACAACTGTAAATTTAGTTCCTTCCACATAGGCCCTAAACTTTTCAACCGCCCATACCACTGCTAAGCACTCCCTCTCGGTCGCTGAAAATTTTTGTTCATTTTTAGTCAAGGCTCTACTTGCGTATGCTATCACAGTCTCTCCTTCAGGAAGTATTTGAGAGAGAACGGAGCCAAGGCCTACTCCACTCGCATCACATGATATCACAAACGGTTTATCAAAATCTGGACAACTTAAAATAGGAGATTTAACCAAACAACCTCTGATATCCATAAAAGCTGCATGCGCTGCTTCGGTCCACTTAAACGGTGTTTTTTTTTTTTTTTAATAGGCTAGTGAGGGGATGGATTCTTGAAGCAAAGTCGGGGATGAAGCGCCTGTACCAACTCGCTGTTCTGCCAAACTGCCTGACTTCCTTCTGATTTTTCGGTATGGGGATATCAAGTATGGCCTTAACCTTGTCGGGATCAACTCTGAGACCACCTCTGTCTACAACATAGCCTAAGTATTTTAACTCCGGCCGACAAAATACACATTTTTCACGATTCAATGTCAATTTAGCTTCCTTCAATCTTCTGAAAATTTCTTCTAAGACTTGCAGGTGAAGTTCGAATGTAGGTGTTACAGCAATGATATCGTCCAAATAGACAAATACATGTGGTTCTAATGTAGGGCCTAAAATGTTATCTATAAAACGTTGCCAAGTGGCAGGGGCATTGTGAAGCCCAAACGGCATCGTATTAAATTGAAATAATCCTCTCCCAGGAATGGTGAATGCTGTTTTATCCTTACTATTTTCTTCCAATGGAATTTGCCAATAAGCATGTTTGATGTCCAAAGAACTTAAATATTTTGCATCTCGAAGTCGATCAAGTGTAGTAGTGACTCTAGGTAGTGGATAAGCGTCCCGTTTAGTTACTTCATTCACTTTACGAAAATCTACAATAAAACGTTTAGAACCGTCAGGTTTATCTAAAAGGATTACAGGATTGGACCAAGCACTCTTAGATGGTTCAACGACACCAAGCTCTAGCATTCTGTCAAGTTCATCATTAATAAGTTTTTGCCTTGCCGGAGATACAGTATAGTATCGTTGTTTGATAGGCCTAGCATCTCCAGTATCGATGACATGGTTTACAAGGTCTGTACGTCCAAGAATTTTCCCATTAGCATCTCCTAAATACCTATCTACTAAATTCTGCAATTTTTCTGTTTGTTCTGGGCTTAAATACTCTTTCGGTTTAAGACCTTCCTTAACAGCAACACAGCCTAACTGCGGAGCAAACTCCCAAGTTTTGTCATACATATTGGTCACAATTTGCATACGCTCCCAGAAATCAATACCTATAATTAATCCTTGTATTAATGTTGGAACTACAATGACAGAAACCTCCCTTGTTCTTCCTTCTAATGTGATAGGGACTATAATTTTACCCTGAATTTCATGTCTCCTTCCGTCTGTCGTTTCTACAAATTTTGAAGAATATTCTTTAACCTTAGCAGGATATCGGTCTAATATCCACATTCCCTCTTTTCCGAGGACAGTATTAGAAGCTCCCGAGTCTAATAAAGCTTTAATCGATTTCCCAAATATTCTTACATCTAGATATGGCCTGGGATCTTGTCCTTCTGCTGTAATGAGATAATTTATCTTAAGTACCGGTAGATGGTTTGTTTCCTGGGAGTCAGTTGAATTTCCACTGGCCCCCAGCCTTAGGCGTTTTTTGGACTGCAGTTCGAGCAATCGTACTTTTTTACATTAGGCTTCCCACATGTGAAACAAAATTTACCTCTTTCTTTCTTACATTCTGAAAATCTATGACCTACTCCGGCACAATTCCAACACTTCACTGGTGAATCCCTCCTTTCTCCAGACGGTTGTTGTTGAAATGCTGACAGCTTGCTGTTATTTGCTCCGTTCCTCCAATCAGGTCGGTTTCGCTGGTTTCCCTTGTACGCTAGATCAGGCTCCATAGTTCTGTTGTTCCTATGGTTCTGTAGCTGATAATTTGATCTTAACCTTCCTAATTCTGCCTTCCGGCCCATCTCTCGGAGTTCTTCCAAACATCTAGTATTGAATAAACATAGTTTGTCCTGTAGGTAGGGATTTAAATTTTTGAGAATTTGTTGTAGTTTTCCTGTTTCCGAGACTTTTTCAGATAATCTTCCATACAGTCCCTCCATGGCAGCCAAGTACATATCTATGGATTCGTTCTCGCCTTGATTTCGGTTCATTATTTCTTGGAACAGCATATAATCATAGTCTGGGCTTTGGAATACAGTTTTCATTTCTACACAAAGTTCACGCCAGGAAAAAATCCGCGAGGTCGTTGAACGGTACCATATCAGAGCAGGCCCTGTAAATAAGTCAACAGCCGATTCGAAAAGGTCCTCTTCGCTTAAACCACGTGCCCTTCTAAGTTCTTCGACTCTATCTAGAAATGCGCCAACACTAACATCATTATCACCGCTGAATTTCAAATTCCATTTATAAACGGGAACCACCTTAAAAGCAGGACGTCCACCTATATGAGTTGGTCTTATCGAGTTCTCTATTTCTTTTCTCAAAGGTTGTGTCTGAGGCTTGGATACCCTAGTACTGCCATTTGGTTTTGCCAATAGTTGCTGCAGGGGAAAGTGTTTCGGTAAGCTGGAGTCTATTGGTAATTGTGGTAATTGTTGATTGTGACTGGAATTTTTTGAATCTTCTTGAAGGATAATCTCCGTCCTTTGTTCTGAGTCTTCTAGTCCTGAACTTTCCATGTCCTCTTCTTCTAATTTTCTAGTGGGACCTTTTGCTTCACTAAATGAATCAATCAAGTTCTTAATGTAGCGGAGTAATTTCCTATGTTTATCTTCAAAACTGGTGTCCGAGGTTGCTGTTATAGGGATGCGTTCGGCTCTCCAATACCAATGCCATAATCGGGCCTGGATGCGGTTAAACTGATGGTCTTCACCATTTCCTTCATATTTCCTAACTAAACTATCAAGATCAGGAAGTTTCTTTTCACAAATATCAACTTCGTCAAATGGGTTGAGCGATGCAATAATTTCACTGTCAGCATGAACATTTTTTGCAAAACATGCTGTTAATTTCTTTCTCAAATCATCGGCATTTCCTTCAATTGGGACGCCACGTATCCTCAACTCATACTCAATTTCATCCCGACGTAAGTGATGAGAATTCATATTGATAACGGATATTAAATTCCACAAGGCGAGAGAATGGTTCATATACACATATATTCAAACAATCTTAATAACTAAACCTAGCAGAACAAGTAGACAAATTAAACATGGATCAATATTTGGCCGAGTTAAATTTCATTCAAACAGCAGAACTGTATACAGGCCTAAGGTATATTCAGTAGATTTTCTTTCCAAAGGGGTTGCTTAGTGAAATGGTGGAGTAATAACAAAATCGCCCCACGTTGGGCGCCACTTTTGCAACCTACCGAAGTAGGCGCAAGGTTTTGGGTAGCTCAGTGGAGATGGGCGTGGGCAATGGTCAGCCAATTCTCTTCTTGACAGGAAGGGCGCCACCTCATTGGCTGTCGTCTTGGTTCCAAATAATGAGGAATTTTTGAGAACCTCAGCAAGTTGTGTTGTAAATTTGTTTTGTCAAAAAAGAGACTGAGATCGGAAACCACCAATTAAGTTACCCCTAAATTATTTGGATAAGAACCCTTAGATTACTTCAAATGGTCATGCTTTACACAAATACCTTAACAATTAAATGACAGAGTTGTGGAGACCACTTTAAGCATAGATAAGTTTAATAATTATCAGAGTGTCAACACATGTAATTATTTAGGTTAGGCCAAAAAAAAGAGAGATCCTAAATTCAATTTATACCAGTCTTAATAGAGAGTTACGGTTTCAATTTGAAATCAAAATCAATTAAATTGAATGAAAAGTTGAAAATCAAAACATCGGTAAACTACCGTGTAACATAAATCTACAGGAAATAACAAATAACTCAAGTTGCAGACACACAATGCATTTATTAAATTATTTTCATTATACCGTAATATGCAATTAGTCCTGAGTGGCAAAGACCAACACCAAATTAAATTAACTATAGAACAAAAAAACAAGTACCCGAGGGCTACGACATCAGTCTGTTAATTTATGATCATACAATTGATCATTACAAGTTAAAATTGGCACTAACTCTTAAGTCTACCTTCTCAATCAATATGATTGAATTAATTATCCCATAGGACACCTTGTGATAGGCCTACATGTACATCATATTACTTCATATTCAAATAACTATCTCGAGACCTAACCTATCCTAAACACAGTGAACATTAATGCTAACAAGAATATTTCATATACATCATGAAATGGTGGCCACCTGGAAAATAGACAAGGAAATACAATTACACATAAACAGATTCTTATAACTAAGTTTTAATCGGTCATATGGTTGGGTGCGGAAGAATACCGTCTCGGATCTCGGAAGGCTATGTCGACATTCGCACTACGTCCTCAGATTCGGTCGTTCCTGGTGGAAAGTTTATGCACTTCTGAAGTATTGTAGGCTAAATGTAATGTTGGTCACTCACCATATTGTAGGGGCCCCATAAAAAAAAACGAACGCTCGGTACGCGAACGAATCATCCGAGCGGACGGAATTGTCTGTCCAGTCGAGCGGTATTGCAGTAGGTCGTATGGTAGGCTAGCAGGTGTTCGACCACGCTTTCCAGGGCGATTGGCCTCCTCAGTGGGCGTCGCAGACTCCACCATGGATAGGACATTCCGAAGTGATGTGGGCCATGGATCTGCAGTAGTAGGTAGGCCTATGTCACAGCGCAGTGAAGCGAGTTCTGGTTTCGAGAGGGGGTCCGCCAAAAACCCTGTACAAAACTAACCTCTAGAATTGTGCTAACTAAAATAGGCTAACATAATTTCCTATAAAAGGACAATAATAAATTGGCCATAAAATTTACAATATTAAAATGACGTTACAATTTTTGAATTTGAAGCGAAACATTTTAAAAAACTAAAGAGATAGCCTACAACATTTGAGTAAAATGACATAGCATACAAATGTTACCTAACCTGACTTCGGTAGGACTAGCCTACTATCACAGAGAATTTTATTTGATTTTCCTATTCGGCCAATAGGCTAAATTCATTTAAAAGGTTGTTGTAGATGCAAAATAATAAACAATAAGAAGTGACATACATATAAATTAATCAATAAGACCAATACATTAACTAAGCAAGAAATAGGCTTTGGCATAGCCTTCACTGGAAATCTTAAATATGACAAGTTGATAAAATGGCAGTAAGAAATGCATAATACAAAATTGGTTTGGCAGGACATTACTCACAACAAAATTACAATACAAATGACAAGATGTGGAAATAAACATTGAATATAACCTTCAGAAAAATTATAGCTTCCAAACCAAACGTACCAACCATTCCTGTTCAGACCAAACCCACGTTTTTTCCGAGGTTGCAAAATAGTTAATTCAATGCAATTTTTAGATCACACATTTACTAACCATGACAAAATTACAGGATTACAATAATAAATATACAAAATTTACAGATACCTCGTTTAAGACATTCTAAAAAAATTTAATTACTTACGCTGGCATGTCCATTTTTTCAACAAGTGTCAATCTGACTGATAGTAGGAAAACCAAAATAACATACTTTAAAATCAAAACTGCCAAAGATTATAATAAACTGAGAATTACTTTTAACTGGTAGGTTTCCAATCTCACCTCTTTTTTTTTTGTAGAATCCCAGATGGAAAATGAGGGTAAAAGAAACTGAAGTCCAGTAGAAAGTGTAATAGCCTAGATTTCGCTCAAATCTTCTCAACGGCCAGCATCAGACTCCGAAAATTTCAAAACCCGTCAGCTTCCTCTGTTTGCGAGAGTGGGGATCGTTGTGTATGCAAGGTCTACCAAACGTAGAATTTTTGTCAGTAACGGCAGGCAGCACGCGCGCTAATGCAGCTGAGAGGTTACATTACTGAGTTGATCAGACTCAGACCGTTGGAGTAGCAAAAATTACTTTGGAACGTTACAATATACAGTAATGGTTGGCATTCCTTAAAATTTAAACAAACTTATAATTATAAAAAGGTTTCTTTCATTTTTACTTGGATGAGCCCTCTTTACAAAATAAGTTAGGTACTTGGTAAGAATAAATACTCTTATTTATGTTTGCCTACGCGTATTAACCTATCATTTCATCCTTTAATATGCCCCGCGATGTTAATAAGCATGTACATTAAAATTCAACAGAGTACAACATATTTCCTATAACAGAAAATTGATTCTTTGATGATTGATTTTAGATTATTTATGTTTTTTTTATTTTTAATGTATGATTCCCTGACCTTTTTCCCACGTACTGATATTATCTGAGGTTGATTATACGATTTTCTTTGACTATTCATTTTATAAGTGGTTCATTTGGCCATGTTGATTATATTTCCAAAATAAAGGTTTATATTTATTTTACTTTCTCCTGTGGTAGCGCTTCTTAATGTATTTTATATGAAATAAATATTCTCAACTTATAAAAATCCAAGTAGATCTGATATATCATCAAAATTGATTAGTTATTTCCATGTTTCCTGGTACTTTATAGCTGAAATGGGAAAACACTGAAGCTAATGTAAGCTGAATTTGTTCAGCATGACAAATACTCGTTTTGAAAATCACTAATTAAAACCCTATTCTCCAACTTGGCGTTCTTTCTTCTTTTTTTTACAAAACATTTATAAATACTGTTTTTCAAAATCTGGTCATTGTTAATTGAGTTTCTTGATTTTCCAGTATAGAATATACTTTTAGCTCACTTTATACGTAGAAGAATATGTTACAGTGTTAACTGCTACTAACCAGTTATATTACTCGCAAACTATGGCCATTTTAATAAGTTAAAATAAAACTATATGGCCATTTTAATAAGTTAAAATAAAACTATATAGATGATACCTACAATATTCTTAAATATGATATATTTTAGTTTACCATGAAAGAAGCCTCCTTTTATATACATCGAAATACATAATTTAAAACCAACTTTTTTTAAATAAAATTAACATATTGCTCAGCCTATACAATTTCAGTTTGCAAAAACTATCATCTGTTAGGGAATATTTGTTTTGATATTTGAGGGAACTGTCATTCTGTTTGTTTACATTCTTTATTAAACATGACTATCTATTGCCTTTAACTTTAGCTTCATACCGTCATATAAAAGAACGGTAACACGCTAAGTTTCACGACTGTATACCCGTGATTCGACAGCGTAGACTTACACTGCATGCCAAGGAATGTTGGGAACTTCATTAAATATTTCACTACGTTCTCGTGAGATTTTCAGCTGGTAAGCTACATGTTTTACTTAAGATATTTTGTTACCAAGACAGTAAACTATTGTAGTACTGAGAAGTCTAATTATGCAAAAATTTCTATATTAAGGGGACGAATATCCATATAATTTGTTCTCTATGCAAATAGTAATAGTAGATTAAAATATTTGTATACCCATTAGCGTTTATGGCGACTACTGAGCCTAACTATACTAAGCGAATTTATCTTTTACTAATAGCCTGTCACGGCTTCGCTCAACATCACAACGCAATATTATACTGATATTCCCGTATAAATATTGTGTTACCGTTCCAAAGCCAACATGGCCTGCTGATTAACTGTGTTTACTCTATCCAGCTGATTGCTTAAAACTTATAGTTATTTCCCAATGTTAAGCTTATGAAAAAAATCAACTTTAAGAGGCCCCATGGCCTCACTCACAAATTATGTCTCTATAAAAAATGTTTCCTGCACAACTTCACGTTAGGCTCTTTCCAATGACACCAAAAACATGAAAATCGGTTCAGTAGTTTAGGAGGAGTGATTGGCACAAAAAACCTGCTCGCCCATTAAATAATTTATCTTTTATAAGAAAACAGACTATTTGAGCTAATATATGAGCTTTTTAAAGCTTTCTAAAGGCGTTAGTGTGGAACTAGCGACTAGTGTGGAACGAATAAAACTATAAAACCCCAATCGTCAACTATACTAGTTTTAGCGTTAAAAATTAATAACTATTATATCATCCATATATTTGTGGTAACACGATTTTACAGATTTTAAAAGGTAAAGAAGTTTATTCGAAATCAGGTTCTTATGCCCGTTATCAAGTTAGTTGTGCTCGTTCTTTGAACGTACTTCTTTGGCGAACGTTCTTTGGCGTTTATGGCGACTACTGAGCCTAACTATACTAAGCGAATTTATCTTTTACTAATAGCCTGTCACGGCTTCGCTCAACATCACAACGCAATATTATACTGATATTCCCGTATAAATATTGTGTTACCGTTCCAAAGCCAACATGGCCTGCTGATTAACTGTGTTTACTCTATCCAGCTGATTGCTTAAAACTTATAGTTATTTCCCAATGTTAAGCTTATGAAAAAAATCAACTTTAAGAGGCCCCATGGCCTCACTCACAAATTATGTCTCTATAAAAAATGTTTCCTGCACAACTTCACGTTAGGCTCTTTCCAATGACACCAAAAACATGAAAATCGGTTCAGTAGTTTAGGAGGAGTGATTGGCACAAAAAACCTGCTCGCCCATTAAATAATTTATCTTTTATAAGAAAACAGACTATTTGAGCTAATATATGAGCTTTTTAAAGCTTTCTAAAGGCGTTAGTGTGGAACTAGCGACTAGTGTGGAACGAATAAAACTATAAAACCCCAATCGTCAACTATACTAGTTTTAGCGTTAAAAATTAATAACTATTATATCATCCATATATTTGTGGTAACACGATTTTACAGATTTTAAAAGGTAAAGAAGTTTATTCGAAATCAGGTTCTTATGCCCGTTATCAAGTTAGTTGTGCTCGTTCTTTGAACGTACTTCTTTGGCGAACGTTCTTTGGCGTTTATGGCGACTACTGAGCCTAACTATACTAAGCGAATTTATCTTTTACTAATAGCCTGTCACGGCTTCGCTCAACATCACAACGCAATATTATACTGATATTCCCGTATAAATATTGTGTTACCGTTCCAAAGCCAACATGGCCTGCTGATTAACTGTGTTTACTCTATCCAGCTGATTGCTTAAAACTTATAGTTATTTCCCAATGTTAAGCTTATGAAAAAAATCAACTTTAAGAGGCCCCATGGCCTCACTCACAAATTATGTCTCTATAAAAAATGTTTCCTGCACAACTTCACGTTAGGCTCTTTCCAATGACACCAAAAACATGAAAATCGGTTCAGTTGTTTAGGAGGAGTGATTGGCACAAAAAACCTGCTCGCCCATTAAATAATTTATCTTTTATAAGAAAACAGACTATTTGAGCTAATATATGAGCTTTTTAAAGCTTTCTAAAGGCGTTAGTGTGGAACTAGCGACTAGTGTGGAACGAATAAAACTATAAAACCCCAATCGTCAACTATACTAGTTTTAGCGTTAAAAATTAATAACTATTATATCATCCATATATTTGTGGTAACACGATTTTACAGATTTTAAAAGGGAAAGAAGTTTATTCGAAATCAGGTTCTTATGCCCGTTATCAAGTTAGTTGTGCTCGTTCTTTGAACGTGTTTAAATTGTCGGCAAACTTATGCTCAAGCTGCGAACTCGTTAAACCGAACTTGCTGGATTTATAATTCACTAGACTAAGTTCACATTTCGCGCAATATTTTCTAAAGTTTATGAACGTAAAACAAATAATTCCTTCTAACTTTATCCCTAAATTCACGGATTATATTCTTAACCTTTACAATAGGGCGCGCAATTAACTGGACAACATCATTATATTCTTGATTTTGGGTAAAAGTGTTTATTAAAATAATCTTTGTCTTTACCGATGGTAAGTGTAAGGGCTAGAGTAGTATACATTCCTTAACAGAATATATTATTAATAATATAAAAAACATGCTTTGTATTCAATACTACATACATTTTTTTAATAACATATTTGTACATTTGTATTACTTTTTTTATTTTTAAGTTACATAATTGATTACCACACTGCAAACATATTTTTGACCAATTTATTTTTACTTGTTTACTTTCAACATCATACACATTTAAAACATAATTCAAACTAGTAGTGTCTATAAGTCTATAGTGTGTATTAGTGGTAGGGATGGGTCGGTTGCATTTTTTATCGGTTCGGTTTCGGTTCGGTTTTTTACAAACAACTGTTGTCGGTTGACGGTTTCGGTTATTTTTTAAAAAAATACCATAACTGTCTCATCCATACTTTAAATTTAACTTTCTACCTAGATTCTGAAATTCTGCCTATCTTAGATCACAGGGTCATTATCAACTCACAATTAACGATTTTACCAAAGTTTAATTGATTATATACCTATAAATACCTATTTCAGACTTTGATTCACTGGTTTACATCAATACTGCTACAGAAACACTACGCAGGAGAGTTGGTTTAAAATTCACAAGTAATCAAAGACAAATAAAATTAATTTTAATTTAATATTATGGGTCATTACAAAAAATAATTAATAACATAGGCATAAAACCATTTTTAGTCAAATAATAACAAAGTTAGCATAGGGCAGTACCGTAGTCTAAGTAATCTTTAACTTATTGTTAAGATGTTAAGGTTTTAGTTTAGCCTACTGCCTTAAAAGCCTTATAAACCTTAAGGCTGTGCAGTCAAAAAATTTTTAATTTTTTTTCTCACGTTTTTAGCGAATTTCCCCTATAGGGAAGAAGCTATTACCGTAGGTCTCATGGTAAGACTTAAGCCCGAGACCATGATAACTTTTCATTTTCAGGTCCCCAGATGCCAAAAACACCATTCGTTCAAATTTTTATATATGTATATATATATATATATATATATATATATTCTTGTTACCTCCACAGGTCGAACTCCTATATATAGAGGCAACAGTCCGAACTCCATGGGACCCTCTTATTTTAGCAGTAATACATTACAAAAAGAAGGATATAGATATACCATTCGGTTCATAAGTTGAATCTGAACGTACATATTCTACATTAACACACGTTTTTAACAATTATTTTTTATAAAACTTAATTTTAAATAGCCACTTGACACCGCAAGTAGAACTCCGGTTATGGAAGGGGTATACAGGCTGTGATTGGCTTTCCACGGCTAGAGGGGAAGGGATGTTGATTATGTGAAGGTTTTTACGGAGTTCGACTATGTGACACATTTTACTCTATATAATGACGTGGATTGAGGTTATGTTCAGCTATGACCGGAGTTCGTGTATGGCACACATTTTACACTTTATACTAGTACGAATTGAGGTTATGTTTCGTTACTAACGGAGTCCATCCATGCGTCACATTTTACTCTATATAATGACGTGGAGGAGAGGTTATGTTCAGCTATGACCGAAGTTCGTCTATGGCACACATTTTACACTTTATTACGAATTGAGGTTATGTTTCGTTACTAACGGAGTCCATCCATGCGTCACATTTTACTCTATATAATGACGTGGAGGAGAGGTTATGTTCAGCTATGACCGGAGTTCGGCTATGGCACACAATTTACTCTTTATTACGAATTGAGGTTATGTTTCGTTACTAACGGAGTCCATCCATGCGTCACATTTTACTCTATATAATGACGTGCAGGAGAGGTTATGTTCAGCTATGACCGGAGTTCGTCTATGGCACACAATTTACACTTTATACTAGTATGAATTGAGGTTATGTTTCGTTACTAACGGAGTTCATCCATATGTCACATTTTACTTTATATTATGTACAGTGTGCAGCTATGACCGGAGTTCGTCTATTTCACACATTTTACACTTTATGATAGTATGAATAATTCAGCCTGTGTTTTGATACCAACGGAGTTTTTCTATGTAACATTTTTTACTATAGATAATGGTTTTAACGTAGTTTATGATTTAACTATATATCCCGTTTAAACATATAATATTTCATTTATTGTAGTATAAGTGATTTAAGTTATCTATATATTTTTTTAATCCTGCTTTTTATTTATTTACTTTTTATAAAGTTCATACTTAATCAATTTCGATGATTCTTTTTTTATTTAAAAGATAATTTAAAGTTTAAGTGAAGCTAAATATTTGATTTACACTTTTATTTTGGTTAAATTCCGATTTTAAAAATAGCATTTTCTTAATTTTTAAAAAACAGCTGTTATAAGGATTATATCCGCAAAATATTTCAGGAAGAAGCTCGTATAATCTAATATAAAACTTAATATACCACTTCAACCGTCGTTATGGTCCAATATTTTTATTTCCTGCAATCTATGATACAAATTAAGTTAGATAAGATGCAAATTGTATTTTGTTTGTACTGTTATGTAAACCAGTGCCGAATTCAAGTATAGACTACATAAGCGTGCACCTAAGGGCTGCGCCAACATGGAGCCCGGACCACACAAAAACCAACTAAAACCGCATACTAAAAAGGTCGTTGACCTGGATTGTGGGCGTTAGGGACCACAGGTTGATCCTAGGGCCTACAGATCATAAATCTGGTTCTGATGTAAACAGGAACTGTACATTCGCTACCATAACTTAAATGTAAAATAAGTATTGAGGAATAAAAATTAGGCCCTACACTTAATAGCTATGTTTCAAATATGTAAACAGTACAATGTGATTATATATGCATTTATACCTCGCGCAAAGACTCGTGGTGGCTGAGAGCTTAGGACGGTCGGGGAGGTGGTTGTATCCCACTTGCGGTCAGTCCTATTTGCAGTCAAGGGCAAAATCGTCCAGTTTGCGGTCACCCCAAAAATTTCGTGGGCTAATCAAATTATATTTGTCCAATTTGCGGTCACATATTTGAACACCATATAGAGAGCCTCACAACAAGGGAGCCAGAGGGATGACGCATACAACAGGTATGTACACATGTAGGGGTAAGTGACTAGAAACCATGTCCCGCAAAACAAGCGGGCCAGGGGGATGGGGGGGATGACGCATACAGCAGGTATGTACACCTGAATAGGGGTGGGTGATTGTTTGTGCATTTACTATATATTTATGTCATATGATTTCTGTGTTATGTATTTTTTTAACTTGACGTGATGTATTTTTTGTAATAAACGGCCATTTATAATATTATCAGACTTGATTTGTAAGTTGAGAAAAATCTGTCTGATAATATAAAAGTGGCTTTGTAGACAACTATGAAGTTGAAGATATGAGTCTCAGAATTTATACAACATTTAGAATCCTTGCTGCTCTATATATAACTAGACTTGATTTGTGATTATGGTAAAATCATTCTGTTATATATTTAGTGGCTAGGTATTCTAAGAACGGGAAGAAGAAGTAATTAACTATCTCTCAAGATGTGACCGCAAACTGGAAACCCTTCCACCTCCAGAACCTTGATCATCCCTTATAAAATTACACTTGACCGCAAATAGGACTGACCGCAAATAGGACCGACCGCAAGTAGGAGGACACCGGGGAGGGTGCCCCTACCCCCAATCAGCCCACGCTCGGCCGCTCCGGGTTTTGGCCATGAGTCACCCAGCTCAAGGCACAGTTGGTACAATTTTTTGAATTTCGCCATAAAGTGTTAAAATAACGTCATTTATGTAATCTGCATCAAATAACAAGAACGTTAAGTCCAAACACGATATAATAGCGACGCTATTAAGTATTCACTTTGTTTTAAAATAACAGGATAAATAAAACTACGTCTCACAACACTACACAATATATTTACACTTAAAATGCACTTACATACCAGACGGTAAATATAAAAAATATGGGACAAGGCGATCGATTTCAACCAGTCACACCGAGATTAAGAATATTTATTTAGTAACTAAAGCTATTACAAATGTTTACATTGGAAGTGTTTTTCGAATTTACATAAGCTGAAGTCGACTCGCTTACCTGACAACACTAAGCCA
This sequence comes from Allygus modestus, assembly GCA_963675035.1. Lineage (NCBI taxonomy): Eukaryota > Metazoa > Arthropoda > Insecta > Hemiptera > Cicadellidae > Allygus > Allygus modestus. Next base: position 141,125,104 of record OY776112.1, on the reverse strand, counting down.
AAGTTTAGAGGATGTTTCACTACTGTAAGTGTGGTGGTTAGGCCAGTGTTCAGATAACTCACATTCCACTGTTATTCTATATTCCACATTCCACTGTTCTAGTGTATGCATCCCCCGGTCCAAAGGTCCTTCCATCCTGAATGACACATTCCCCTGCTCGACTAGTTGTCCGTCCGTCGGTAAATTGTTTATCTGCTGATCAGTCGGGGTGGTTGTTTGAAGCAAGCACATGTTGTTGTTTTATACGAGTGTTGCGTGTTTCTATCTATATAGGTTTATGTTGTGTTATGTTACCCTAAAAGTGTTGAACATGACTTCAGAGGTACATACGCAGGCACGGTAAATTGTTGTGGCAGTGATTCAATCATATATATTTAAAAACTTTGTCCAGTCCGTTGGACCGTACTACTGGACCGATTTGTATATGATTATTTTGTTTAATGATAGGTAATTATGCCTAAATATGTTACCACCCATCCAAACTACTATATAATTCAATAGGCTTTGCCCCAGTGGAATATGGATAACACTTAATGTACAAAATTTTAAATAGCTATAGTTTGTAAATAATCTTAAATATATATATTGTTCTGTAAACTGTCTTTATTTTAAAACAAGGTGAATACTCAATAGCGTCGCAATTATATCGTGTTTGGACTTAATGTTCTTGTCATTTGATGCAGATTACAAAAATGACGTTATTTTATCAGTTTATGGTGAAATGCAAAAAGATTGTACCGACTGTGCCTTGAGCTCAGTGGGTGACTCATTGCCAAAACCCGGAGCGGCCGAGCGTGGGCTGATTAGGGGTAGGGACACCTCCCCGACCGTCCTAAGCTCGCAGCCGCCATGAGTCTTTGCGCGAGGTATAAATTATACTTGTTATTTTAAAATCTTAGGGTAAGAATAATCAGGGGTTCCATTCCCATAACATGATTGCCAATACAAACGTTGGTAAACACAATTATTGTTTAAGGGTATTTAGGTAGATTTTATATTAATTTATTCTTATTACTGTAGGTAATAAAACATCCTTTTAAGTAAATTAATATTCTTAATACTAATAAGAATATAAATATGAGGTATATAAAGCATTCAAAATGACTATAAACCTTTTATTATAATATAGTATTTTATAATTTTAACTTGTGATTAGTCACACTTTTTTTAACAAATCTTCGTTTACATAAATATCGGTTTTATATGAATACAATTTAGCAAACACGTGTTTTTTGTAAATATTAGAAACTCTTATATTGTATAAAACATTTTATTCCTAAGAACAATAAACGAATAGGAAGCCCTAAATCAACATTTTCCACGGTAATTTGTCGGCAGATTGGTTTTATAAAAGATGCATAAAAAGTGGTATTTAAATGGGCTGACGTCCACTTCGTACACCGAATGGGGTCCCTCAAAAACAGTTCACTTCGTCCGGGGGACAGGTTGTAAAAAAAAGGGTCATTATCAGGCCTTCGTCGGTGGTGAGAAAACTTTCCACTTTGGCCGCGGAATCTCGTACTTCTCGCGCCCCAGTGGGCTGCGGCAATTTAGTTGCATGTTATCTTTTTAGTCTCTATATCCCTGTTAAGAAATCAAAGTTGTATTATAGTTAAGACGTCAACATTTTATAAAATTTAGTATTGATTTTGTATTTATACCATACTTAGTGTTGAACTATAATTAAAAGATCGGTCGTGATTTGAAGTAGGCAAAACATTAATGAATTCAATTATAATTGTGTTTTAATCCATAACTAATAATATTTATTTAACCCTTTGTTCCTCATTCATTGTTACATACTTATACCTATGCAGTACTGTACTTTGATGGTCAAATTTGTATAAAATGGGACTTACACATTTATAATTTTACTTGACTGTACCTACTTAAATTACAGATATATTCAAAATTATTAAGTTGATACCCCTCTTTTAAATTAAACAATTTCCCCTAATGCATTAGATGATAAAAATTCGAAATAACAAGCTTTGGTGGCTTACATTACTGGACTTGTTTGCAAAACTATTATAGGAGTTTATATATTGAAATCTTGCAATGTTTGACAAACTTATTACAACAATATTGTTGGATACAGCTTTTTACTACGATTTCTTGGAGGGAGGCCGTCGTTATGTAAAAAATCCTTCATAGTATTAAAGGTTAGTTAATTCTATCGCTGATACGGAATGCATAAATCGCTATAGACAACGGTTTGCGTCGTGTTTTTCGAGAAATTACAGTTTTAAATTTAATGTTCAATAAGTGGATCAGTTAATGATTGGCCTACTTAAAATCATAACCAATATTATAGTTTTAGTTTGACACCAAGTATGGTATGAATTAAAAAACCTACTTTCTGTTATAAATATTTCGACGTCTTAACTATAATAAAACTTTTATTCCTTAACAATGATAAAGACGCTGTATAAAAATATAGTTTCATACCGCATTGGTTTTAAAGGTTAAACTAAGCATATACGAGTATTACGATAAAGAGGCACTCATAAATACTTAAACCCGTTATCAGGCGAGTGGTTAAATATTACATCCAACTATGTTGCCCCATCCCACTGGGGCCGGAGAGGTTCGGGGCTCCGCAGAAAAAGTCAAGGTTTTCGCAAAACCGATGAAGACCTGAAAATTACCCTTCTTTATACAGTGAACCATTTTCGAGGGACTCCAATCGGCGGACGAAGTGGAATACAGGCTTTAAATGGAACAAAACAGTAATATCTCGTCTGTGTTGGTATAACGGCGATAAAAGTAAATTGACCGTAACAATGGCAACGATTATAATAATGTAACAGTAGTGAAATAGTGTGTAGAGTATAGAGGGTATAGAGGATTAAATAAATAAGTTATGAAAATAAGCACAAAACCGAGTTTAAATGTTTTCTTGACAATTCAGTCAGGGTTTATAGAATTTATAAATCAAGAAATGATTAATTGTGATGTTACGGATTGTTCCAGTAACAACTTAATAATTTGGGGGTAACTTAATCACTCTCCCGTAAAATCGTTTGTAATATGCTCTAAAAAAACTGCCGCTAGAGTTATAATTCGAACAAAATCATTTTTTTGTTTGGAAGATGTTTCGTAAAAACGTGTTATCAGATAAATAAATAATTAATGAGTGACACACATTATTCATGGGACTCACGAACTAATAGGAAGCTAGATATCAACATTTTTACGGCGGTTTTTTCTTGGATTGTCTTTGACAAAGAAGTATGAAAAGTTGTATTCAAATTATGTAAAGCGGTAAAACTAGCATGATAAAGCGATAAATGTACTTGACCGCGAGAACTCATAAGTAAATCTAGGACTGTAAACCATTCTTTATATATGTTGTTGGAAGTTGTCTCTCACAACACGAACATAATACACACAGGTAGGGTGAAGAATCTGGAGAGGCAAGGCAAATTTCTAGTACCAAGTAACCAGTTGACTCATGCCTTACCCGTTCGTTACCTTAGCCTGCAGTGGTCTGGCGGGTGGTTTGGATTGAGCCAATCAAGTTTACAAAGACGCAGTTTCATGGAAGGACAACACATAATACCTTCCGCAGAACCTAGAGCTAGCGACATCTTTACTGGCTTCTTTGTTCATGTAAGAAAGAATTCGGAGGGCCGTAGGACATCCCTCCTGTGTCGTTGCTTAATGCATTTCAAATTAAGTCCGCTATACACTGTTGAACATATCTGACATGAACCCCCACGCGAACGTAATGACAAATGTTTACCAAAGATTTATTTAACGGATTTAAAATATGATCAAAACGTCTAAAGTATATATTTATTTAAATCTTGTAATTAACAAAGGTTTAGAGGGTTTAGTTTATAATATAAACCAGCTATTTTGAGTTGTATAAACTGTTCACATGCGAGTTGTTATCAGGACAATTATGGCCGTGTATGGCAAGTTAAATTAAATTCGACTCTACTCTGAAGTTAATAGCTTACTATTTCGCCAAGGAGTTATTGATAGAGCAAGCCTGGTGGTCTTAAATGTTCTATTTATAGCTCATAATTGTACTTTTATTGATTTTATACCATCACCGTGTATTAAATTCAGAAGCAGATTTTAGCCTACATAGTAGTTAGATCAATCGTCTATTGTCTTCATTAAATATTAGAACTCAGGTTACCAATTAGAACTTACCCCTTGCTGAATCATACTAAAATCCATATTTATTTGTATAAAATGGGAGTAAAATTAAGACATTTGTTTATTTTGAGAATAAATGCACTAGTGTTGGCTTCCCTAATAAGCCTGTTAAGAGTTTTACTTCAAAACAGTATTATTTAGGAAGATTTACTTTGAGTATTTGTTATTTTTGTTCACTATTACAGTTAAAAGGGTGTTAAACAGAGGAAATAATCAGAGATGGACTCCTTAAAGGGTGTTTCTTATAATAACTTGTACGTCAACAAATCCATCTACAAGAGGTGCACTTGCTTGAAACTATACCACGCGCCGGTGCCGGCCGCGCGACACAGGTGTTAGTTGCACTTGACGGATGTAAGTTCACAAAAAAAAAGTAGAAAAGAGATAAAATAGACTTCCTGTACAAAACTTCCCCTTTGAACTTTCAACAATGATGCTAGACAACCAATTAGCGTTTAATAGTAAAATATATTTTTGCATCTTACTTTAAATTGAAACCTTAATTTACCAATTACGGAAAGCAGGAGGACCTTGCCTCGGTGTTTTGTTCAACATTTTTTGTTATTGAAATAGTTATTATTGTTTCATTACATCGCTACAGCAATTTAAATTAATTGAAAATAATAACTTAAAAATAATATAAGCTATAAACGATTTCCTATGACTGGGAAATCCTCTCTTTTAAGAGTTGAACTTATTGCGGCCATTTTTCATTACTTAAAAGTAAAAAAGCTTTTACGAAATTTCGGGATCTAGAATCTCATCCCATCTTCATATGGGAGGGATATCTAGAACATACAAAATTGGTACAATACAGGCAAAGCTAGAAAAATCACATACCAGCTAAAAAAGATAACTGTAAAAGCAGTCAAACAGATTTAAAATAAAATAAACATTCAATTCACATACAAAAGATCAAACGCACAAACATGCAACACTAGTACACAAGTTGTCACTTCGTGTGCTCAGGCAAGACATAGTGGTTTTTTGTGATTTTTCCAGCTTTTCCTGGATTGTGCTCCAATTTTGTTTATGCTTTAGGTATCTTTTCCACCTGAAGACGGGATCAGATTCCAGACCCCTAAACGTCATGAAACTTTGTTTTTACTATTAAGTAATGAAAATCACACTTTTCAGTAAGTGACAAACATTTTAACTACAGCTTGTAGTTTTATAAATGATACCTTCCTGTAAGATTTGCTTTGGATCTTACAGGGCCCGTGGGGTGGAGCCCTAAGGTTGGATGTAGACATTATTAGGTATATATGTTAATTTGACATGTAAGCTATGTTCACGCACAATTCTAGCTTAATTGGTCTGGTATTTTTTGAGTGATGCAACTCCAAACATCCATACATCCAAACTTTTACATTTATAATATTTCTAGCCGTTACCCGTCGCGGCCTCGCCCGCGTTCACGACTTGTCGTTATTAAGTGTTAACTGACTAAGAGTCGCGTCGTGTTCCAAGGCAGCAATTTCAAAGACGCCTGACGTATTTCTGGTGAACGTTTGCTGCTGCTGGGCAGCCCTTACAGATTCAGCTTCCCCAACAGTTTCTGTAGATCACTGCTCTGCCATAGTGCCATTTAAGTTGCTCTCAAACTGGCCTGCCACTGAGCTTGCTCTTAACGTCGAAACTGCTGGTCTTCTGGAGTTTATTCTTCCATTATCCTCTTAAATGTTATTAAAATGGAACAGGAGGCTACTTTTTGTAGTCTAGCACATTTTCCAAACTAAAACTTACAGCATAGTTAGTAAATTTAATAAATCTATCCCAGTAATAAAAGTCATAACACATAAAATCCACTAAATAATTTGTTCATATAAAGTATTTATATTAAATTTTCTGTAAAATTACTACCGATATAAAGTAAACGAAACACGTGATAACCATTGGTATACGTGTAATCTGTGAACTCACTATCATAATTCACGTAGTTTTTAAGAAAACCGCTGTGATGACATATTTTATAAACACAACTGGCTACGCAAGAGGCTCATCCAGTACAATCTTCGGTAGGGTTTTAATTTTAAGGAATGCAGGAAACCCTCTGATCGCCTTTGACAGTGAGGTGCTTACTGGCAGTCCCTATTCTCATCGCGTTCCGTATAGTTTCTGTAGTACCCATTCTTATCATATTATCAAACTATATCACCCGCGCTGCTTTGCAGCATCAATCAAGGTCGAAACTTGAGTTTTTACGTGTATTGCCAAATAAAGTTAAACTCTTATCATGCTTTGTACATCTCTCTTCACAGATTGTATTAACAAAAAGGTTCTCCAGCCCACTGGACGTCAACAGTTCAAATTAAATGTAAAATACGTTAATTAAAAAAAATGGTTTTCTTTGCAAATTGTGTAAACTTCATTAGGGAACAAAACAAAATTATTTTTCTGGAAGAAGGTTGTTTAATGAATCTTCTTTCAAAAATCAATGAAAGTAACTTCAAATATATATAGTTTATATTTTTATTCCAAAATATAAAAAACCTTTTCGTTTAGTGGTACATTTTCAAAGATTTCATAAAATGCGTGTGAAAAGATTACTCGAACAGGAAAATAGCTTGACACATGATTATAATATATCGTACCGTCGGAGTTATGCAGGAGCGGGATTGTATAATTACGGGATCGGCTTCATACATATTGTAATGGTTGGCCATTTTGTGCTTGCTGACAAATGTATTTACTGGAACGATTGAGATGTAATATTGTAAGAATTATCTTTGCAGTATTTAATTAACAGTGGGTGCGCACGCAACCTTTTCATGATTAAACAATTATGATATAGGTAAACAAATATAAATTTTAACCAATCTCTCAGATTTTTCTAATATTTAACAATTTAACAGTTACTAAATCATAATCATATAAACATAATCAACAATTAAACCTTAATTTTAAAAATAAATTTATTTTCAGTTTCAGTACTTTGAGCAACATACAGTATTAAACACATTATTTAAAAATAGTTTTACTCTTACGTAATTTGTCTTTAAACCGATAGTTACTAGTCATTTTAGTTCTAAAGTGACAATATTTCAGCGACGGTGCGGCTTTAATAACGTGGCCAGCATGGGCCAGGGGCGCGAGCGGGAATTCCTCCCGCAAATTCCCTCACACTGCTCTACAGTTCCATCTGTTCAGTTTCAAAAAAGAAACAAGTCTACAGTATGTGTGATGTTGCGATGATTCCTAGGGGTTTATGGACAATGTCACTGATCTTTTCAGCTTTCTACACAATTAATGAAGTTATCCAACCGGAAATTTTAGGAGGGATTATGGTTTCTTGGTTTTGAGGGGCAAAGAAATTTGCCATTTTATTCTTCCCTGTTTTAATGCCAAATATTAGTATGTTGAAATAGCTAACGTTATTGAGGTGTTTTATAAAAGTAGTTTAAAAAAAGCTGTAGTGTAAATCAAACGTAAAAATAATATATTTTGTGATGGTTTAGCACGATTCCAAACGTGGGTGTATGGTAAAGAAGTGCCTATATCAAATATACGTAATTCATTGAAATGTTTCAATTACACACTGTTATAAAACGGAAATCACCAAAACAAAAGACAACTTCGTCTGAGACAGAAGTTAAATACGACTCTTTCATGTCATTTAGTTTAGAAAAAATATGTAGTTTTATTTTAATTTAATTATGATTATAAGTGTTGCACAGGAATAGTTATGATTTAAAATACACGCACATTCATATTCGTTTTTCACTCATCAATTTATGTGCATGAGTAATTAGCTCAATAAATAAAATATATACAATAAATAAACTTAAGTTATAAAGACCATAGATATGTTTAAACATGCTTTCTTAGTATGTATCTATTCATTGTCGATTAAACTTTTGGTTGAAATATTTACTGTACCATAGTATTACTAACTACGACTTTGCAAAAAGCCCAGACCATATTTTGTAAGTATTCTGTAGGTACTTTGAACTAAATACGGTGGGTTGGGGGGTTCGATCACAATGGGAAAACCTAAAGCCTTAACATTAAGAATGCAAACAATGTTGACAACCAGTTTGTGCGATAACAAAACTGGTGCAAAGTATCCTAGTTTCAAATCGGTGCACTGATATTGCGCACCTAGCCTTAATTCCCAAAAAGGCTCCCCAATCTCCTCAACGAAATTGCGCACCTGACTCAGCAGGTACCTGGGACCTCACCGTCCGCATGACGCATGGCTCTGGAATGGAGATAGGGAAGTGGCTACACTATATATTGCTTTGGACTGACGTACCTCTCTCAAAAAAAGTCGAGGAGGTGTTTCTGCAGCTCATCGCCATCCAGGCAGCAATCTCCAAACTCACCAGTTTCTGTGACTAAATAACAGAGACTTATAGTGATAGGACAACAGCCCTCTTCCCTCCTCAAATTTGGCCTACAAGCACATCACTTGTTAAGTCCTCAAGGAAGTTTTGTCCAGTGATATTCTTTTTTATTTCATGATGATTTTAACAGTTAAATGAGCAAAATGAAGTTGTTTTTACATAAATAATTGATGTTATCCTGTAACCTTAGGGCTTCACCGGTCCCACAGGCCATTAACGTTACCAGGTTGTTTTGAAGGTATACAAAATTGTAATGTCATTATAGAACATATCACCTTATTAACTAAACTGGTGGTACACCAGATAGTTAAATTGAATTACATTTTACTCACCCTTGCGTAGTTCTTGGCGTTGAAGGCATGAACATAATAGGTGCTGGTATGAGTAAACAAATACTTATGTTATGAAGTTGTCTTTATGACCTAGTGGCAGGCATGAATCTGTACGCATCTTTACAGTATCTCGTTATCTGTACACTGAGAGAAAGCCATGTAGTCATTTTAGTTGCACACAAATGTGTGATATACATTTTTTTAAATGCGTGTGCCAAAAGCAGCACGTGTTAAATGAGCACAGGAAGTTGTTATTACCAAAATTCAGTTTAATATCTAAATCAAATAGTAAATTTTGATTCAGAAAGGGTTAAGAATATCGAATATGAGATTAGCTTGGTAAACTACTGTAAGTAAAAAAAGTTTCAAAATTAAATTAGTTTCCAAATTGGTGTATGGTAGAATTTCGAACTCTTATTAGAAGTTAGGACAAACACGTAATGGAATCCAGCTATTTAATCGACATTATTTAAATAAAAGGTAATTTGCTCCATTAAATCTCTATTGCAGTTTTGGCTTGATTGATTCCTCATCCTTTGATCTGTGGCCGTATTTGCATCATATAAATACATTTGCGCATATTTTGGATGGCAATCCTGGGCTGGCAATAATGTCCCTATCCGGTGATAAAAATTGTCGTGAATTCGGAAGTTATTAATTCCGCCTAATAACGATTTATCTAGATTCGATTCTGAACTCACCATGGTAGAAGCTGAGTTTTATGATCTAATGTTTGCCATGTAGTTTTGACTTTTTTGCTTAGTTCCTCGATTTGGTGAATTTACTCCTTTAATCAGAATCTTGATGTAGTTCGCTGGTGTATAGTTTGGTAACACAACCTTTCCTTTGTGGCAACATAATGTAAAATGTCTGTCGTTTCTGTCAGTTTCCTCACCCTTAAATGGCAAGCCCCACAGGACATGCACTGGACATTCATCGGTCCAATTGAACATGGGAGTACTTCGGCGGGCATCCTAAAACCTCTTTTTTATGAGTCCGAATTTGTTTCGTAGTTTTCACACACTCCTCGCATGAGGTCGCGGCGATGCTCACGTGTCCTGCGTAAATGCCTCCTTCTGATTGGTGGCATGTTCAAAATCAACACTGTTATAGAATTAAAGTAAAAACACAAAAAACTGCATGGTTAAAAATTATAGTTTTACTTTTACTACATTTATAAACATATTATTTAACCAACAATAATATTTATCCAAAAATCCAGTTTACTTTGTTTGCAATTATTTTCGTTGGTTTCCAAAAATAACAGGTGGTTTTATAATATCCTGACAAATGAAAATTGTGTTACGGTTCCAGTGCTATCATAATAAATAGGTATAAATTAAAATAAATAACAAAAAAAGTTTAATTTAAAAGTAAGTTTATCGGTTTTAAGAATTGGAGGTGGTTTTATAGGCCTAATACTGACATTCCCGTATAAATATTGTGTTACCGTTCCAAAGCCAACATGCCTGCTGATTAACTGTGTTTACCCTATCCAGCTGATTGCTTAAAACTTATAGTTATTTCCCTATGTTAAGCTTATGGGAAAAAACTCAACTTTAAAGGGCCCCAGGGCCTCCTCACTCACAAATTATTTCTCTATAAAAAAGGTTTCCTGCACAACTTCACGTTAGGCTCTTTCCAATAACACCAAAAACATGAAAATCGGTTCAGTAGTTTAGGAGGAGTGATTGTCACAAAAAACCTGCTCGCCTATTAAATAAGTATAGTTAACATTGCTTAGAATATAGGAGTTGAATATGACAAAAGCAAATTATTTAAAAATGTTCAATCTTGCATGCAACAAAACCAAAACTGCCAACGTCAGTAGGAAGATGACTAGGCTCGAAGTAATATAAACAGTGTCTAAACATTTTATACCCGTATATTAATAGACTTTGCATTTATTTTTGTTAGCTAAATAATAGGTTATAAATTACTTATAAATGTCTAACTCATTTATTTTGTTGTTTCACCAACCAACAATTGAGCAAATGAAACTATTAACGTTTACGCTGAAATAATGAGTGCCAGTAATGCCTGCACGTATAATTATAATTTTAAAGTTTATTAAAAGTATAATATTTGTAGTACATGTTGTACGTTACATCATCCCACTGCTCAGCTTGAGTTAGCGGTCTTAGACAGGCCACTGTATGTCAAGGCAGTGACCTCTGTTCTACGAAAATGTGGGGGAAATTCCTTGTCAAAGATGTACCGCAAGAGTTTTGTAGTAGCATTTGTCAGTCTCACATGATTCCGGTTTGAAATACAGACGGCCTATCATTACGAGTGAGTGATTTGGAAAATCAGTGGGGTTCAGTCACAATCAGAAAACCCTAAAGGTTAAAAGCTATGAATGCACAAGACGATGACAAGCAGTTTGAGCAATAACAAATTTAGTGAAAAATAATCATCTTAGGTGAGAAGGGATTGCAGCCTGTCAACTAACTTGCCATACATATTTGGCTTATGCCTGGAAACTCTCCAACTCAACCTCCCCCCCATACAAACAGGTTTAAGAAGTTAATGTGGAATTAAAACGGAAAAGATAAGGGTGTTACTATTTCAAAAGTTAGTAACATTTTTTATTTACATTAGACCTGAATTATCTGTTCTTCCTGATGTGGACTTACAGCAGATATAAGTAGAGTGTTACCATTTCAGTAGTCAGTAGTATATTTTATTTACGATTCATTTGTTGTTGATGTTGTGCTACATATTTATTTTAATAACCTGTTTATTAAATTAAAAGCATAACGAAACGAATAACGCATGTCCCCATAAGGATAACATGTAAAATTTGAAAGCCAAAAGTGGATAGCTCTACACATCCAAACACTAACTTATTTACATTCAACACATCTCCTAATAGTACTAAATAATTGTCTCAAGTTTCATAATTCAAAGATGCATCATATCCAAGAAATTGGTACTACAAAAATTTCCTTGGCCGATTAATATATAGATTAACTGCACAGTATGTTGTCTTATGTATATTTTACACTGGAAAAACCTGTTTTCATATCTTGAAGCAGTTTTATGACCCCTAATACCCCCATAACAACTTTTGATCCTGATGGAACCTCCTCCTAACCTTATAATATACAATATTGCCATCCTAATATTGCATTTGAAAAGAACCGGATACATCAGACCATCCAAAAAATAAAATTTTCCAAATATATAGTAACAGTGCTTGTTTAAACCCGTTATTTGATTAAAAGGTTTTTCATACGGAAATTCGCTTCCCTTAAGTCAGCATGCTGTGTGCGAACTCGTGTTTTGATCGTTGAATTTATTTTTAACTGACACAAGATTAAACAAGTTTTATATGATATAAATACATTTAATTATAAGGATTGTAAAGTTCTATATCAGAAAACGGGCTCTAATTTTGTTAAATACAAGGTAAACATGTAATGTCGTAATTTTAAACATTTCTGTAGCATGGTTCATTAAATACACCCAATACGGTTTATGACTATCTATTTAGTGGTTGTTCAAAATTAAGAATAACTCATTAGGACTCGTGGAAAATGTTGGTATGTGGAGATAGACCTATTTTTTTAAAGGGGTTTGAACAATTTTAAAAGCGTTTATCATCTACCTCAAAATACGCCGAGCGTACTGTCCATACTTAAGAGCGAAAGAGGTATTGTAGTTTGAAGAGTGTATTACTTAAACTCTTCTAAATAATTGTTTCATTACTAAGAGCAGAACAAGTTTTTTTATAGTTAAATATTATAGTATCTTTAAATTAAATATAAATACGTAGCAGGCGTCAATTTGGACAGTGTTGTTCCGTAGTTTATACTCATGCCGTTAAAACCACTTCGTCTATGTTTCAATATAACAAGGATATTTTTAATAATGCAAGTTAAATTCAAAAACCGTATGTAGTAGGCGTTTAAAGGCTTTAGAAGGACGTGAATAGCGTAAAAGTACAGCATTTTGAGTTATTGGATCACTAGACAAAATATCCACATTTCGACTATGTAGAATAATCCCAAAATATGTTTCCAAACATGTAGGTTACATGCAAACTTTCCTTTAAACAGATACAAAGTTACATGTCTTATAAGGCCAATTAAAACCTCCTGACTTCTGCAGGTTTTCTCAATAAGCCAATCCTTGTATGTATTGTCACGTACATGTAGGTATTTAAAAGCATGTAAGGGATTTTATTATTTACAGCACATAAATTTCACGGATTAATCGAAATTTGTTTAATTATAATAATTTTAATTGTTAATTTGAACCAATGTAAATCTGTAAACAAGGTACATAATTTACAGTAAGTACTTTAACTTTGCGAAAGAAAAACCTATTTTGATCGTATACCACCGTGAGCTTTTTTAGGCCTTACAAGACTTCTACCTTGGAAATACAGTTTGAGTATTGGAACGTAACTGAATAAAAAGCCATGCGTAAAATAAAACTGTTATTTCCTTGTTTCAACCAATGATTACACGCGTTCTAAATAAAAACAATAACTGGAAGAGAAGAAACATAAAATGGGAAAAAGGAGAAAACACATTTATGATGAGTTATAATGAAAAAATGTTTTACACGTTAAAAATGTTAATCTATTATTGAATTATTATTGGTCTATATTTTATCAATACTATTAAACAAATTAGTCAAGCTAACCATAGTATGTAAGCTTAATGTTTTTACACTTAATAGCTTGAAAAAGTAGAAAACGTAGATCCGAAATTAAATAAATCAACGATAAATTTTGGAAAGCATAAGTCATGTGAAACATGTAGAGGGGGCACCAGTAAATCCAGGTAGATTTATAAATCGAAAAACCAATGTTATCTTTCAAGTTCCACCTAGCTTAAACGGGTGTCTGATGTGGTTTATTGATGATTTGTTTTAAAAAGGAAAGAATAAAGAAGCTATTTCAGTAAGCAAAGTTTCAAATTTATTTTTATTTATTGATAATGTCCCCTCAAAACACTAACAATTAAATAATGTTTTTATAGAATTTTAAAACGTAAATCGAAAATGTTTTCTATGAAATCGCTAGATAGTCACTGGTATATTATTAATACAGAATTTTTAAACTATACATTCACAGACAACTACTGGACGGAACTTGAAATTGAACATTAGCCTTACGAAGGAAGCAGTCTCGTGAACCAATTAGTCTCGTGACTAGTGCTCCCTGTTAAATAAGACTAGTCATTTTAAATACATAAAAAATCAAGCTATTACAGCAAGTATTTTATCTAAACTGTGGCAATGTTTGTGTAAAGATACATGCACTTCGGATTTATAAGTATTTATTGAATGCTATTGTGCAATGGTTTCTCGTTTTAACACTTATTCCTGCATTATAGGACGATGCGTTCATAATAGCAAACAAAATATTGATGTTATCAGTTTTAGTTGGTTTAATTCGGTGTGATTCGCTTTGCTCTCACACTTCCATTATATTTCAGCATTTAGAAAAATTCCAAACGTCCTTGATACAGATAAACAATTCCTCAGTCGTTGGTACCTGCCGACAATAGGGGTGGCAGGGAACAAAAGGAGCGTTGCTATTGTTAATGCCATGTCCACTGAGTAGGAATGCGACGTACCGTACCGCGCGCTCCACACCCCTAGCCCTTTGGATACAACCAGTTTTCAAGATTCTATTCGTCACAGTTCAGACATCTCCGACGGGTGGAAAGGAGGGGATGGTTAGTTCGAGATCTTGCCGCTTGGCGGTATTTCCCCTCCTTTCGGCGGGGGTGCCAGGACAGTGAGTGGTGAATGCTGCGTTTGCGTATAGTTCCACACGTAAAGTCTCTCACATGAGCGTACTCCGGAGTTCGCTTCGGAAACGGAGTTCTAGGAGTACTGTTGTACGCACGGAATCACGTCCCCACCACCTCAAGGACTTCCGTGTGCGAAGGTCCTGTACATATATATTTATATATATTTATATATATATTTATATATATATATATGTGTCCGTAAGCACGATAACTCTCGTAAAAAAGGTCCGATCTTAATTAAATTTGATACAAATGTGTAAAGTACCATTTATTTGAACAAGTTCGAAAACCAGATGAATCGCACCATCCGAAGGGGGGTTTTGGGGGGGTTTTGTACCCCAAAAATGTGTTTTTTGGGGTTTTCACATGTAATTTTAATTTAAATCAAATTTTAATTTACACCATTGAATTCAGCTTAAAAAAACAAACAATTTGGTATTTTGATCATTGCTCTACGTCAATTGGTTACCGAGATATTGAAAGTGCTAAACACAGTACGTTGCCTAATGTTATTCTTATGGAGAAAAAGAAAAATTGTATATCTCGCTTATTTATGAACATAAACTGGCAAAATTTGGTATATGGCTTGATCTGGTTATGGTTTATTGTTGTTTGCACAAAAAAACAATTTTTCGCCTATGGTTCCTGTAGCAGCAAACCTAGGTACTTGGTCTCCATGTTATTCTTATGGAAAATACTTAAAATGTTATATCGCTTATTTATGAATGTATATGGATGAAACTTGGTATGTGACTTCACTAAGATGAGTTCTATTGATATTTGCATAAAAACCCATTATTTTGTGTGCCTTGTTGCAGCAAACCTGCGTACTCATCCCCAATGTTATTCTTATGGAGAATAATTAATATTTTAAATATCGCTTGTTTGTGAATACATTTCTTATGAATCCTGTTAAGTGTTATGTTATATATTCATTGGAAATTCGCTAAGTATGCAGGTTTGCTGCGACGGGTGTATTTGTTTATTACGATTATACAAACCGTAAACACACATTTTTTTGGAAAAATATTTCCGTTATGTTGGTTTTTTCACCCTTTGAAGTGCCGTTTTAGAGGTATTTTGAATTATACACCAGTTGAAAACGGCCAATCACAAATGTTTCAAAATTGGTTTATGTATTTACAAAAAATATACTTAAGGGTCACCTAAATGGATTTTAGTAAAATTTTTATTATTTCAGGAAATAAAGTTTGTATCTCCGTTGTTTTTTATTCGAGTGGTTTTAAAACTTCAGCTAACCCAAGCCAAGGGTGTACAAAGACAGTTTTACACAAGAATATGTAAAAATTAGGTTTTATAAAAAAGTTGTGTACAATAAACTTTTTAATTTTAGCCCGCGCCAGACACCTATCTACCCCTGAGCCGCCCATATCGCCCCGACTCGCACGTGCAGGTACCCGCGCACCATATTTCTCTCTCACTCGCACATCCCTTTACTCTCTCACACATCTCTCTCTCTCAATCTCTCTCTCCCTCTCACTACCCCGCATCGGCCCGCCGCGCCGACTGCCGGCACCGTCACCCCGTGACAGAGGAGGTATCTTCCTTGCAAATAAAACAAAGGTCTAAAAGCCAGGTTGTGTTAAGTTGTATGTAGGCCTGAAGTCAGATTTCTTTATGCCCATCAAAGATGTTTAATATATTTTTACAATTGTTAATTAGGCCCTACAAATTTATTCTTAAGACAAAAACGCCACATTTTATTTCTGTTAGTGAAAAGGGTTTTTCTTAGCTAATAATCAAGTTGTTTATACACAGTTTTCTTTGCTGTTTTCTATGTAAGTCAAACATAATTTATGACTCTTCAATTTCACATTAAATAGTTGCCAACCATATTTTAAAATACAAACGCTCTTATAAAGAGCACGCTTGATTATAAAGAGCAATGAATTACAATTTGTTCAGCTGTGTGATTTGATTTGACTTTAAAACATAACTCAGATGAACAATAGAAGCTGTTGGGCAAAACTAGCCTTATATCAGGGCCGTAAGGGCGCACGGGGCGAGCGCCCAGGGCCCCGGGCCCGAGGGGGGCCCCCAGGCCACGAAAGTGGGACCCTTCAGACCACTAAGGAGGCAGTTTTTAAAATTTGTTCTGAAAAAGTTGATTATTTCTTAACTGAAAACAATACAAATAATTTTAAGATTTAAAAGGTTCAAACTAATTATCAAATACAAAGTCATTCAATAATTTGTATTATTTTAATACCATGTGCGGACTTGATAAAATTGCCCAAATCCAGTAACTAAAATTGGCCAGGTAAGATTTGAAACATAACTACTGATGGCATTGTAGAGCACTTATTTTGCTGAGCATAGATTGTATGTATTGTATTGTTTAATATAAATTATAACAGCCATGCTCTGCCGTACTTGGAAGTTGCATATTCCGTTCAAGCCGATTTAAGTTTGTTGTTATTGTTGCACAAAACTAATTTTGATATATTATAAATTATTAGGAACAAACAGCCAAATATAAAGTAATTAAATAATAGTATCAAAACTATAATTGGTTACGAAAGTCAGTTAACGTAGGACACTGAGTAGTCATAAGTGTTTGAGGTTATCCTAAATATGATGATACAATTAATAATAAAGATGATAATAATAATGGTACGGTAGCTTTTAGCCTATTTCTTGTTGTTGTTATTTTGTTCGTATCGTCTTTATATATAATTCTGTTAGCGAAATTTTTAAGTCAGAATTGTGAGAGTTTGGCTAATTACAGGATAATGGGAGAGGTCTTGATCCCAGGGACTCGGGAGAAATAACAGTATTTCTAAATATTGACCAGCAAACGAACAACAACGTAAAACATCCCCCATAAGAAAAGCATGGGGATTTAAAAACGTCTGCTTTGTTTACTTTAATTATTACTCAATACGATCAGCACTGCCCCGGTATCAGTGAGTGTTACGGGATGTATGCTTATCATCGTTGCCAATACTGAATCCTGCGATTACCCCCCACATCAAGTTTAATGTAGGAAGAAACAAGACCCAATGATAAAGATAATATTTCATTGTATCAAAATCACGTAAACTTATCTCGAAAATAATGTACAAACGTCTACAATATAACTGACTTTTAACTACATTTCCAAATATTTAAATCTCTTTAAGAATATTTTTATGTGCCATAATATCAAATGCATCCGGTATAAGAACATGTTTTAAAGTTTAAACTTGTAAAAAGTTACCTTTGAATTAGCATTAAACCAGAGTTTAGAAAATTATATTTTGCGTTGGCGTTGCCTATGTTACTTGAACATATAATTTATGATTTTTCAGCCAAGAAATGCCGAGAAAGGAGTTATTACCGTCTATACTACATGAAATACTATTTAATAAAGTCTATCCAGCAGTATGTTGATCTACGACCTTTTAAAGAGTTCCAAATCAAAGTGCATTGAATTCAAACATATAATATAACATTTATTATAACAAAACATAACATAACAAAACATTTCATATGTGCTATATTTTGATTGTTTTCATGTTAGTACGATGATTTTTGTGGTAAAGCAATTACACGAGATATTTATTTTTATAAATTTATAAGTTGTTGGTTTAACTAGTCATAATGTTTTTTATTGTATATTAACTTAATATATTAGTAGCTTGTTGGATATAGGCTTGAGGGCTAAAACCAGACTAAATCCTGTAAAGAAAATTAAATACAACATTATTATTTTGAAAATTTTTAAAGTTTTCACAACAAATTAAAATTTGTTAATTATTTGTATATTTGGTGTATTTATTACAGACTAGACAATTAAAATTAATAATCTTATATTACGGAATACAGAAATATCTATTCTATTAATTAAATTAATTCTATCTATTAAATATACTACATACATGCTTGTATTTATGTTAGGGGGGCCCCATTTTCGTATTCGCCCGGGGCCCCAGAGGTCCTAAATACGGCCCAGTCTTACATATTAAATCGCTAAGGAATTTCGTTTTTGGCCCGCTACGTCGTTATTTCTCAACCGATTCGGACAATCGATGTGTCATTTTAAAGTTTTTACACTTGCACATTAACAGAAAAAAATACTCTTACTCTCACAGCCTGTTTTTGGGTAAAGACAGCCAGTCCTACTCTTAAACATGGGGTATTGTGGTTTCTACGGACTGTCTCGGACCGTGTCTATTGGTTTTATGTTAACTGTCCGCATGAGTCCCTAAAGGGGGACAGCTCACTTACTCTACAGATCATTGGCACAACGGCCCTATTTAATAATATTTAATTTAATATGAGGTCCATTTACACTACAACTCGTTGATACTATGACCCTCCGTTATATTTAATTTTAAAAAAGAAGGTCCATTTACTCTACAGATCGTTGATACAACGGCCCTAATATTATTATTATATTTTTAAAGAGGGTCATAGAGCCAATGAACCCATTTCCAACTCTGCTGTCATATTTTTTGAGACCCAGGATTTATCAAAGGAAAATCATCTACTTCTGGTTCCATTATCAAAACTCTATTCTGTCCTTGGGCTAAGGGACATTTTTTGACACAACCCTGGCCTCTTTACGTTGAATAGTTTGCTCTGAATACTATACACTTCGCCACTACACGCTATTATTTTATAAGATACATGGTTACTTAATACTAGTATCCCGTCGCGGCTTCGCTCGCGATCACTGTACAATGGTATGTTTGAGAAAATCGTTACATTTTTTAAAGCATCTGGGGGACCGAGCTTTGTTCGAAAAGCCAGTTAGTTTTTTTAAAAAATGCCTAGAGACGACTTATATTCACGGTTCCACTCCAAGGCGAGCGTATTTGCTTTGCTTATTTCCTCGATTACTTGGGCATGCCTGTTTTATGTTCAATCTTTAGTTTGAATGGTTCTCGCTATTTATACATAACCTAATCATGTACATTTAAAGTTATGTACGCATAGGTAATAATCACAATTCTCAAGAAAATCACATGATACTTTACCAGGTGAGTGTTATTTTTACAATTGAATGGTTGCTTTTGAACAGCTGTTAGTTTTTTTATTTTGTTATTTACAAACCTTAACCCCGATGATAGTATTTTCGAATATCTTTCTATACAATACGATATTTTTCCACAGATGAGGCCTGATTAGAACACATTTATTAACCCATATATGTTATTCCATCATTTTGTAAATCATTTTTGGACCATGAGTAGGCAAAGGTTATTTTATGATGTATTTACTATTCTCCTAACAAATGTATGCTCAATCGGTTCAGTTAACTACTAACGTCATTGATGGATAAATTTAAAGTGTAAGGCCGACGGAGCAGAGGGCATACAGGATGGAAAGTATAGGCCTGTTTCTTACTATAGTTCATTGCCTGCTGTCTTTCTACCAATATTTGCTCAATCGGTCTAGTATAATTAACATGGAAATGTTGAAGGCCTTTAAGGCTGAGCCTTATTGGAACAGGAATAAACCCATAACTGTTTTTTTACCCATCTTCTTTCAAATATCTGATCAATAACTCCAGTAGTTTGTTGGACTTATTAAAGGTGGATTTAAATACATAAAATATTCGGTATTATAATCACAATGGTACCTAGACAAACTGAGCTTTACATACCATGTTGCAAGGGATTACGTGTTCTGTAGCCAATGATTCATTGTCTTGCCGTTATTGGATTGGTTTAGTATACCTTTGTAGAGTAGTAAATCATATTTCCTCCGTTCTCTGATAAAATGTAATAAGCTGACTAAATGCTCAATAGCACAAATATGGTGCATTCTGCAGTGAAAATTTGAGTGACCTGTACCCTTAAGATCGATTTTGTTGCGGTGCCGGACAAAGGGGCATCACCCTAATGCTTTAAAATAGTCAAAAGAATTCCTCCTCCTCGCGAAAATAGGCAAAACATTTTGTTTCATTCAATATTGTCGTTGTTTGTGAAATGCTAAATAAATCTGGCTTATAAACAGACAAACGGATAAACAAATTTTAAGAACAATTTAAATATCTCCGTTGCATACAACATAAATAAATAAATAAATTCTTACCTGTAAAATCTGGTGTTGATAATAACCTGTCCATAATGTATTAACAGCTGCAATTCAAATCAAATTATTCCCTATGTTAATCTTAAGGGCAAAAAACTAATTTTGAGGGTGGCCCATGCCCTTCAGGTTAATAATACCCAAAAATGAAATCCGCTAAAAATAACCGACACTGAAGACAATTGCATAGAACTCATTATATACTCACTATAAAATATATGAAATGGCTCGTTGTGCCAACGGCCCTAAAGTTGAAATAACAAATATGTTAAACTAAACGGTTCGTTGTATCAACGACCTAATTTCATATTTATTTAAAATATTACATTTTAAGGCCGTTGACTCAACGATCTGTAGTGTAAATGGACCTTGAATTATTATTTTATTATTTAGATAGGGTCATAGTGCCAACGAGCTGTAGAGCAAATGAACCTTTATTTTTGTTTAGTTATTTTAGAAGGGTCATTGTGTCAACGATCTGTAGAGTAAATGAACCCATGATATATTTTATTAAATATTTAGGAGGGTCGTTGTGTCAACGATCTGTAGCGTAAATGAACCCTAACCCTCTAAAGTTGCTGTAAAGGAATTCAAGCAATACAAAATTCGGGACCTGACTGACATGGTTTACCAGAATATCTCTTGGTGGCAATGTATATTTTTGGAAACCATTTGCCTCCCTCCCTATCTAGGTACTACCAAACTGACACCCGTTTTTTGGGCACATCTGAAGTTTACAAACTTCACTATAGTAGAAAAATATTTAACCATTGCTCTACTAGGCCAATCATATATATAGTACATTAAAATCGCAAACAAACGGTTAGTTCTGATATTTTAATATGTTGTTAGGATTACTACTACTATTTTATATGTTGTTAGGTTTACTGATGCCTTAGACTTTGTTTCAAAGTTAATGTGTTTAATTGTTATCAGATATTTTATCCGTGATTCAATCGTATTTTATACTGGATCTTGTTAAAAACCGTTATCATATGAACTGTATTAATTCGATTTTTGTAAATAAATATTTGATTAAAATTATCTGTTGTTTAATTCAAATAAAAAATACTCTTTCCAGTTTCTTTAAAGTGATCATATTTTAGCGAAACTTTGGTATGTGAATTGACCTAGTTCTGGCCTATTTATATGCTTTGCATAAAAAACAATTTTTAATTTTCCCCGAAGCAGCAAACCTTCATAATCAGCCCTAGTGTTATTCTTATGAAGAATAGTTAATGTTTGATATGGCCTACCTCCCATAGCTATGAACCTAAATTAAATAAATAAAGGTATGAAGCTTCACCTTCTTGAGTTATTTTGATAATTGTATAAAAAAAGTTTCTTATCTTCCTTGTTTCAGCGAAAACCTGCGTACTCAGCCCTAAAATAAAATGTTATACTGTATTTTTGAAACTCATAATAGCGATGGATTTGAATTTTATAATTGATTTATTTGGGCTTTACCTATCGCTTCTAGGGTTTAAACACTATTGTTTCTAGTGTTTTAAACACTAGAAGTGATAGGTAAAGTCCAAATAAATCGATAATAAAAATAGTATATATCACTTATTTACGTATGTATTGTTATGTAACTTGGTAAGTGGCTTTATGTGGTAGCGAGGCACATATTTATGCATTGGAAATTCGCTGAGCACGCAGGTTTGCTGTGACGGGGTTATCTGTATGTTAGTAGAGCGTTTTCAACTTGTTAAAATACGTTTTATAATTAATTTTATCTACGATATCATAGATTTGAGAGACTTGACTGAATTAATTAAATATGACATTTTTAAATGGTATATTAACCACTGAAAATTGTATAACAAATAAATATGTTTATAACACATGCGGAGAGGCTGGTTGAGTTGAGTTCCCGCTGTGCTGCTTGCTATTTGCCATTTCAGAATCTTGTTGCCCGATGAAGGTTCAGGGCAGGGCGAGTAGCAAGCCCAGCTGAGTGAAAGTGGTTTGACCACTTGGGGAAGTTGGGGGTTGGGGGTAGTTGAGGGGAGGGTTCTGCGTGTGTGTGAGTGAGCATCCGGGACTCTGCATGTGTGTGAGTGAGCAGCGACTGGCCTGACCTCTAGGCGGAATAGCTTGTCAATAGAGTCGACTGCACCACCTTAATACCCCCGTCGCAGCAAACCTGCATACTTAGCGAATTTCCAATGCATAATATATGTCTTGATACCACATAAAACCGCATACCAAGTTTCATAAAAATATATTCACATATAAGCGATTTTATTCTCCATTAGAATAACATTGGTAATGAGTACGTAGGTTTGCTGAAACAAGGAACACAAACAATTGTTTGTTATGCAAATATAAATAAAATTTAACCAGGCGAAGCCACATACCAAGTTTCATCAATATTCAATCGTAAATAAGCGCTATATAACATTCTAGTTATTCTCCTTAAGAGTAACATGGGGGCTGAGTACGCAGGTTTGGTGCTACGGGAATAATCAACAAAAAATTATTTTTTTGTGCAAATATCAATATACCAGTACTACGTGAAGCCACATACCAAATTTCATCAACATACATCCATAAATAATCGAGATATCAAATTTTATTTATTCTCCATAAGGATAACATTGGACAACGTACTGTGTTTAGCACTTTGAATATCTCTGCAACGATTGGACATAGAATCACAATTTAAACATCAAAATGATTGTTTTGTGAAGCTGAACAGATTGGTAAAAGCAAATGTGAAGTTTACATTAAAATGAACTGATTAAAAACCAAAAACCGTTTTCCCGTAAGATTAACATAGGAGATTTTATGAGTAGGTTTTTTTGGATTTTCTCCACAACCACTCAACCTAGGTTAATAATTCAAAATAGCATATTATTTGTTTTTTTTAAGCTCTATAACATGGTGAAAACCAAAATTAAGTTTTTTAAAAATTTTTGGGTGAAAAATGCAAAAAACTGATTTTTGGAAAATTTAAAACCCCCATAAACCCCCCTTCCCATGGTCCGATTTTTCTAGTTTTCGAACTTAAAGTCATGAATGTCATTTTACACATTTGAGCCAAATTTCATCAAAATCGGTCGTTTTTTACTCAAGTTATCGTGTTAACGGACACATATATATATATATATACATTTATATAAATTTATACGAATAGTGTTTTTGGCATCTGGGGACCTCAAAACAAAAATTGATCATGGTCTCGGGCTTAAGTCTTACCATGAGACCTACGGTAATAGCTTCTTCCCTATAGGGGAAATTCGCTAAAAGCAAAATAAGTCTACCTGGTTTTGCTGATATTTTATTTTTGCAGACTTTTGAAACCCTAGAATCTTTTCCTACAGGAAGGATATATAATCGTAAATACAGTAGGATTTATATTTACGGAAACAGTAGGACTAGAACTACCTCCGGGGTCGGGGTTATTAGCAATGTCAATTGGGCTAAATGGTAGATCGTCAACTAATTCTTCTTGTGGCATTCTCGACGATATTAACAAACTTTCTTAGTAAAGATTTCAGACTTTATTAAATACACAGTAAAACTGACGGTAATCCCGCAGACATTCTTAGACTGTGCGTCGTCGTCTGCTGGTAAGTGATGTGAATGATGCAATATGCACAATCCGATATAAACGAATACACTCGCGAATAGGGATGGCAACAATATATCGATATACCGAAAATATCGATATTTCCCAAAAATCCATAATTTAGCATCGATATTTCAATGTCGATATTATCGTAAAATCGATATTTTGGTCCGATATATCGAAAACAGACTATTTTCGAAGGCAGGAAACACTATTAAAGAATAAAAGGTATCAGGAAACTGACCCACACTTTCTCCCTTTTAGCCCAACTATAAAGAATAAATTACTTTTTATTTACTAAATATAGAATACAAAGCATGGTCGAATGTACAGAAAAGCTTGTAAACAAATTGTTTTCAAAAATATCCACCCAAATCCCTTTTTAGGAGGTACTACAGAATCCATCGCTACAAACGTGGTTCTAAGAGGGGAAATGCCCCCTATCCCCCCCATCATGGTTATTAAGGGGCAGCAACATATTTCAAATTTCCGCTGTAGGTCAATGCTAACTTGACAAGCATATCAAGTTTGAACGAAACTGATCAATAAATAAGAGGGAAATAGTAATTTTTGTATTCTCCATAAGAATAACATTGGACAACGTGTTATTCACATCGTTTTGCGTTTACTGCAATATGAAGATTTAAATTTTCTCCGCAACCAGTAATCGTAGAATAGTAATTCAAAATACCAAATTATTTAGTTTTTGAGATTTTTTTAATGGTGAATATTAATATTTTTTATACTTATGGTTTTTTAATGAAATATCCCAAAAAACTGAATTTTTGATATTTTAAGTCTTGTAGTTTCTGAACCCGAATTTTTACATAAATGCGGGTGGTGTCATTTTCTTGGAAAACTAAAGTTCTACAAACGACTAAAGTTTAATCAAAATCGTTACAGCCATTTTTGACAAATCTTGATTTTTCATGTTTTTTGCGGTTTTTGTGGGATAATTACCCTTAAAATTCAAAAATTACAAAAAATGAAAAAATACCTGGAGATATTGTAGATTAGTACCTACATACCAAATTTCATAAAAATCGGACCATTGGTTAGGTCTCTAGCTCTGTACACATCCATACAGACAAACACACAGACATCACGTAAAAATCACTTTTTTGGGTTCAGGTAGCACCAAAACGAATATTTCCACTATCAACACAAATTCGAAAGTTTTGACGAAAACAATACTTTCTCCATATACTATGTATAAGGGGGAGAAAGTAAATAAACGGTATCAGGAAACTGACACATACTTTCTTCCTTTTAGCCCAATTTTATTGAAAAATTACTTTTAGCGAATTTCCCCTATAGGAAAGAAGCTATTACCGTAGTCGGCATGGTAAGACCTAGGCCCGGGACCATGATAACTTTTCGTTTTGAGGTCCCCAGACCCCAAAAACACCATTCGTTCGAAACTGTGTATATATATATATATATATATATATATGTATATATATGTGTGTGTGTGTGTGGGTGTGTGTGTGTGTGTGTGTGTGTGTGTGTGTGTGTGAGAGAGAGAGCACGATAACTCTCGTAAAAATAATCGGATTTTGACAAAATTTGGTATAAACGTGTAAAGCAGCATTTATGACTTTAAGTTCGAAAACCAGACAGATCGACCTAACCGAAGGGGTATTTTGGGGGGTTTTGTACCCCAAAAATGGGTTTTTTGAGCTTTTTCCACATAATCTTTGATAAAGCCAAATTTCAGTTTTTTTATCATAGGAATCAACTTAAAGACGCACAATTTGGTGTTTTGATCATTGCTCTACGTCAAATGGTTACAGAGATAATGAAAGTGCTAAACCCAGTACGTTGCCCAATGTTATTCTTATGGAGAATAAGTTAAATTGTAGCCTATATCTCGCTTAATAATGAAGTTATCCTAATGAAACTTGGTATATTGCTTCATATCGTTATGGTCTATTGATATTTTCACTAAAAACATTTTTCGGCCAATAGTTCCCGTAGCATCAAACCTGCGTACTCAGCCCCATGTTATTCTTACGGGGAATAGGTAATGTGTTATCTCCCTTAATTATGAACATAAATTAATAAAATTTGGTATGTGGCTTTACCTACTTGAGTTATATTGATATTTGTATAAAACCTCATTTTTTGTGTTCCTTGCTTCAGCAAACCAGCATACTCAGCCGGCCGCCATGTTATTCTTATGGAGAATAATTAAAATGTCATAAATCGTTTATTTATGAATGTATATTGATGAAACTTGGTATGAGGCTTGCTGCTACGGGGGTATTTATTTTCTAAATATAGAATAAGAAGCACGGTCGCATCTACTGAAAATCTTGTAAATAAGTTGCTTTCAAAAACATCCACCCAAATCCCTGTTTTGTAGACACTACAGAATCCCTTGCTACACACGTGGATTTAAGAGGGGAAATGCCCCCTATTCCCCCTCCCTCAGGGTTATTAAGGGACAACGTATTTCGAATTTCCTCTGTTAGTCAATGCTAACTTGACAAGCATATCAAGTTTGAACGAAATTGATCAATAAATAAGAGAGAAATAGTAATTTTGTATTTTTAATAAGGATAACATTGGACATTGTACTGCGTTTACCGCAAAAAGAAAATTTTAATTTTCTCCGCAACCAGTAATCGTAGAATAGTAATTCAAAATACCAAATTATTTAGTTTTTTGAGTTTTTTTTAATGGTGAATAGTAATATTTTTTATACCTATGTTTTTTAATGAAATACCCAAAAAACTGATTTTTTAATATTTTAAGTCTTGTAATTTCTGAACCCGAGGTTTTACAGGAATTTCGGTTGGTGTCATTTTTTTGGAAAACTTAAGTTCTACAAACGACTAAAGTTTAATCAAAATCGTTAGAGCCGTTTTTGAGAAAATCTTGATTTTTCATGTTTTTAGCGGTTTTTGGGGGATTATTACCCTTAAAAATAAAAAATTCCACAAAGTAAAAAAATACCTGGTGATATTGTGGATTAGTACCTACATACCAAATTTCATAAAAATCGGACCCTTGGTTAGGGCTCTAGCTCTGTACACATCCATACAGACAGCCAGACAGACTTACACAGACATCACGTAAAAATCACTTTTTTTGATTCAGGGAGCACCAAAACGAATATTTCCACTAACAACTCAAATTCGAAAATTTTGACGAAAACCATACTTTCTCCATATATCTATAAGGGGGAGAATGTAAAAAGGAGTCGATTGAGTAGTAAATTGCTATCAAAACTACTATTTTATCATTTTGCACGAATGGTAGGCTATTCTTATGAAATACTGGATGTAAATTAAGTATTGACATCTATGGAAATAATATTACTGCTAGTAAGATGTTTTTTCATAAAGTAAGTCTAAGTTATTTTTTCTAATTAAATATATTTTATATATTAAGGATAATTCTGTTATATGTTTTATACATTTAATTGATTAATACAATTACATAAATTTAGGAAATGTAATTTTTTTAAATTATTTTAACCTTAATACTTAGTGTAACATTATTTTTACTGTATTAATTTTGCAGTTAGTAGCATATTATAGGCAGTTAGAATTTTGTAAGGTCCAAATGTAATTTTTGTATCATTTTCATATGATAACTCTAACGATTATATAATAAAATATGGAATATTGTGTCATAAAATACGTCATTATGTTTCTAACAGACAAAACTAAGTCTCTGTACTATAAAGTACATGATAAAAGTTAAATAATGTCATCGATATATCAGTAGTCTGATATATCGAAAGTATCGATATTTTCAAGCCGATATATCGTTGACATCGATATTGCTAAAGCGATACATCGTCAACACCGATATATCGATATTTTTCAACATTTTGCCATCCCTACTCGTGAAGATTAAACGTGTGCTGTCACCCGAAGACACTTAACGATCTTGGAGTCAAAATCACTAATGATCCTGACGGTTGGAGTTCGAATCTCGTGCTTCTTACCGTTCTTGTATTGGTTGTAGTTTGTGTATTCTTACCACAAAAGCCAACGAGGAGCTCTTGTTCCGGGCGGTAAATTCATGAATGTAACTTTTAGTTGTGTTGTGCGTGTTCGATACGTTACGTATTGAAATATCGCTATAGAGATGATACGATACACATGATGCGTCACTGTCACTAGCAGACTTAAGTCCGAACTGTAGTCAATTATTTAAAACATCAAAAATTCAGTTTTTTTGATTTTTCATAAAAAGACATAAATATAAAAAAATATTACTATTCACCATTAAAAAGAGCTCAAAAACTAAACAATTTAGTATTTTGAATTACTATTCTACGATTGCTGGTTTCGGAGAAAATTGATATTTTCATTTTGCGGTAAACGCAGTACGTTGTACCCATGTTATTCTTATGGGGAATAAAAAAAAATACTATTTCTCTCTTATTTACTGATCAATTTCATTCAAACATGATATGCTTGTCGAGTTAGTATTGACCAACAGAGGAAATTCGAAATATATTGTCCCTTAATAACCCTGGGGGGGAATAGGGGGCATTTCCCCTCTTAAAACCACGAGTGTAGCAATGAATTCTGTATTGCCTCCAAAGCAGGGATTTGGGTGGATGTTTTTTTAAAACAACTTGTTTACAAGATTTTCTGTACATTCGAACGTGCTTTTTACTCTATAATAATAATAATAATAATATTTATTTGCCGAAAAACAATTATAAATTGTGTAGGCTTTTACAACAAAATATCTTAAGTCTAAAAAAATATTGCACCTTAAATTTTCTATTTTTTCATGTTATCTTATTTTTAAATTTTTGGTTCTTCTTTAGTAAATAAAAAGTAATTTATTCATTAAAGTTGGGCTAAAAGGGAGAAAGTATGTGTCAGTTTCCTGATACCGTTTATTAATTATTGTTAAGGTTAACTCATCACGTATGTTCTTATTTTTTAAGTTTACACCGTTTGTTAACTTATAAATCAATAATTTTGAATACGATATTCCAAAGGCGAAACGTTTTTAACAAAACAGGTATTGCGATTCAGTGCCACGATATGATACGGCAATTCTTATGATATCGAATACAATTCGACAAGCAGTGAACTCTGCACTGGTTATTATACCAATGCGAGATGACATTTAAGTAGGCCTAATGGGCTTATGTATCGCGATACACGTGTCTCTTTTTGTAACATTTTAGCGAATTTCCCCTATAGGGAAGAAGCTATTACCGTAGTCGACATGGTAAGACCTAGGCCCGCGACCATGATAACTTTTGGTTTTGAGGTCCCAAAAACACCATTTGTTTGAAACTGCATATATATATATATATATATATATATATATATGTGTGTGTCCGTGGCTGCGATAACTCTCGTAAAAAAGGTCCAATTCTCATAACATTTGGTACAAACGTGTAAAAAAGCAACATTTAGGACTTAAGTTTGAAAACCAGACAGAACGGCCCATCCGAAATATTTTGGGGGTTTTGTACCCCAAAAATGGGTTTTTTGAAGTTTTTACACGTAATATTTTAAAAAGTCAAATTTTAGCTACCGCCATTGGATTTAGCATTTAGAAACACACAATTTGGTATTTTGATTATTTCTCTATGTCAATTGGTTACAGAGATATTGAAAGTGCTAAAGAGTATATTGTCCAATGCTATTCTTATGGAGAATAAGAACAAATTATATCTCGCTTATTTATGAACTTATATACGTATCTTGGTATACGGCTTCATCTGGTTGTGTAATATTGTTATTTGCACAAAAAAAACAATATTTACCGATAATTCACGTAGCAGCAAACCTGCGCTCATCCCCCATGTTATTCTTATGGAGAATAAGTAAAATGTAATGTCTCCCTTAATTATAAACATACATTAATTAAACGTGGTGTGTGGCTTCACCTTGTTGATATTTGCGTAAAAACCCATTTTTGTGTTCCTTGTTGCAGCAAACCTGCGTACTCATCCCCCATCTTATTCTTATGGAGAATAATCAAAATGATATATATTACCATATTATGATATATATTACATTCATAACTTATATTATATTATGAATGTATATTGATGAAACTTTTTATGTGGCTTTACCTAGTTAATTAGTTGATATTTATATAAAAACCCATATTTTTATTTCTTATTGCAGCAAACCTGCGTACTCATCCCCAATGTTATTGTTATGGAGAATAATTCAAATTGTATATATTGCTTATTTGTGAATATATTTTTATGAAACTTTGTATGCGGCTTTATGTGGTATTAATACATATATTATGCATTGGAAATTCACGGAGTACGCAAGTTTGCTGCGACGGGGGTATTTTTTTTCGTATCGTGTCATTAGACTTTTACTGATGTATCTCATTGACTGGGTCAGTGGTTTAAGCGATATTTGTACAAAATTATAAAGCTTATTTCCAATACGAGCACTTACTGACAGTGAAAAACCGGAACCGACATTTTTTGACCATCGGTTCTCGGTTTAGTTTTTTTTTTTTTTTTGTAAAAAAACGCTAAAACCGACAACAGACTTTAAGAACCGACACATACCTAATTAGTAATGTCCTATAACGTCAGGCAAGTGCACGTTAAGTATTTTGTTTAAATATGAATTTCCAAATTGGTATATCAAATGTATTTTATATTTTATGAAATGAAAATACTAGGCTCTTACATTATCTAAATGGTATGCCAAAAATCTAAATTGAGCTTTTTCTAATTAAAATAAGTCTATAATCAAATAAATTAATATTTTTTATGATTCAGTCAACTGTTTTAACATACAATAATCCTTTTCAAATAACCTGTCCGTTAATTCCCTTAATACAAACTTAAATAATTTATTTTCGTGGAATATATACGTGAAGAAAACACTGCGTAAGTGACGATGGATAAACTAAAGAGTGTTTGGCAGATATATCGCCGTTTTATAAAGGTTTGACGAATGTTTCCCTGGAGAAATAACATAGTCAAAGAAAAGGTTCATCCTTTCTATTTGTTTGCACCAAAGGGTATGATTAGCCTTTGAGATAGTGAAATAAATGTATATTATCGAGATGGTTTCATACATATAAATGACTGATTTGAATGACACAGTTTAAAGAGGATAAATCTTTAATTGTGAGTTTTGAGCTTATAATGATCATAACTTTGAGATAATGTTATAACTCAAAGTTGTATTCAGTTGGCTTTAAGTTAAGGCACGATATGTTTAAATTCAATTTTCTGTAATTTTTATATTAAGTTAGTACTTTAAATAAGCTTTACTATTAAATAAGCTGTGCAGTAGATTGATAAGGAATCTTCTCAAACAAACTGTAATGCCAACTTAATATAAACTGATAAATCCTTTTGTAAACTGTTCATAAATTGCTTATGAGCCATGACACCACGGTATTATGTCTATTAGGCTTATATTTATGATCTGTCAAACGTGATACAACATTCCTAATAAACTGCTTTCACTGCCCCTTACATTTTAAAGAACAAAAAAATCAACTATGTAATGAATAAGAGTGCAGATTCAAGACATGATGTAATGTATAACTAGCGGTATAGTTAATGTAGGTGCCTTTGCCAACTCAGACGCCTTATTTAGTTGAAATTGCAATCTTCTCAATTCAAAATTCATATTTTAGAATTGCCCCTGAACTGGTAAGACTTATGAAAATAGTGGTTTTATATTACCTTTCCGTCCCCAGTTCTGTTGTAATCGATACTGGTTTCGATAAGTATCGAATCCTGGTCGTTAAAAAACTATTACAACAGAACTGGGGACGGAAAGGTAATATAAAACCACTTACCTTTCCGTCCCCAGTTCTGTTGTAGTCGATACTGGTTTCGATAAGTATAGAAACCTGATCGTGAAAAAAAATATTACAACAGAACTGGTGACGGAAAGGTAATATAAAACCACTATTTTCATCAATTCAAAACTAAAACCTAAAACTCAACTTGGTCAGCTTACTATATAGGGTGTTACAAAACCCTTTTATGACTTTGGAGCATGATTCCTTATACAAAAATAAAGAAAAAAGTGTACATGAAGATATGTTCTAAAACGCTTAGTTTCCCGTCTATCTGTAAGTATATTTTTACTTAATACGTTATGTCTTAGCTACATCTAAACATATCAACTTAAAGTTGGTACATGTATTGACGTTCTCATTTACTCATTTTGGTATGTCATATCAAGTTTTTACTTTTTCCATTTCAAAATAGCGGCCTTTTTTAAGCTATGAACACACCTTCATATTAACTTTGTTCTTTATTTTTGTATAAGGAATTATTCCCCAAAGTCCTGAAGGTTTTTTTAACATCCTGCATTAACCCCTGTACAATATGAACTATAATTTTCATTCTAGTTTCATGGACCATTCTGTTTGTTATGAACTAGAATGGTCTTCAGGTTTAGCTCATAAAAGCTTTTTCCCAAGCCCGAACCTCATCAGGATCCTTCAACTGATAAAGTTATAATACGAATATTTACAATCATTATAACAAGGTTTAGTTCTGGGATGGGATATCTTTTTCATATTTTAAATTATAAATTATAAATAATTATATATAGAGCGTAAGATTTGTTTGCAAACAATGCAAAAACGATGAGCTAAAATAGTGAACGAGTTTTTAATTAACTAATATTTTAAGCATTTAGGGCCCTAAAAATTGCCCTTGAAAGCCTTAAATAATGTATACAACATTTACAATAAATAAAATCTAAAAATATTTGAAAAACTTGTAGTATTTTACTTATAACAGAGTAAACATAGTTTTTTAACTAATTTTGTAGCCAAAACTATGGTTGATTTATTAAGTTATTTTATATTTACGCAGAACTTATGTTTTATTTTAATTAGGCATTCAAATATTGACACCTAAGAAAATCCAAAGTGGGAGTGACTTTATAATTATATTCTTACCCAAGCAAAATATTCAAAAGAATAATCTCTTGCGAATTCAATTAATTAATCTTCTGGATAGGCTATACTGCTGAGAATTCAAACGGTGAATGTTTATGCTGAGTTGGCTAAAAGAGCCCGTTCAGCCACTTGGCTATATTACTGTGATTTTGCTAAACCACTAATAGGTTTAACCTGGGTCAAATAAATACCATTTTCTACTTTAAAAAATACATTTTTTTTAAATTTAGGTGTGCATTACAGCACTTCCTGTATAGTCGGCTAGAATTATGAAAATGTGTACCCTTGCATTTAAATAATTGCAACAAAAGGTATGTATGCGTTAGTTTGTATTATGGTATGTCATCGTCAACATAGTAAAATTGTATCAAAGTTTCACAGCCGAAAAGCCATGATATCCTATATGGCGTCAGATACGTAAAGTTCTATGATTTTTATCCAGAAAAGCAAACTTTTAATTTAATTTAAACAAATTTTAAATTTAAAAAAGGTTTAAACTTGGAGCCTGCCAGTATCTTTTGATACCTACTGCTTAAATACCTCAATTTACATTGTTGGTAACCCTACCACAGCAATCCTGATTTCTCATCCAATGTCTGACTAAATTGATTTTACTTGGCTATAAAAAAATCGTTCTTCTCAATTGTTCTTCTCTTAAAAAAATAATAAACACGTAATATTTCTCCTAGGTATCGTAACACTGTATCGTTTATACATTTAGAATTTATTGTCTTAAACAATTAACATAATATTATATTTTTTGTGTAATGATTTTATCAGAAATTTATTTCTTAGTTTTACTCCTTTCGTCTAAACCTGTTACTAATCTTACGTAGGTTTTTCGAAATCTATCATAATACCTGATATTCGTATTGTATATTATTTAGCAAAACTTAAGTTAACATGATTAAGTTATGCCCTTATACCATATCAAATAACAAAAGGTTCCTACAACAATTTAGCTGATGAACAAACAGTTGTATTTATTGGCGGGGAGGACCACAGGGCTCGTAAATATCGGGTTGTGACCGTTATTACTCTGAATTTCTGAAAACGGCTGAGCCCCTCACCTATTTGGTTTGCAAATTTTATTCAAAACAATTCTGTAAAAGGCTGTTTAAAACTTAATATTTTATAAGATGTTTACAAATGATGTTATAAGTGGGACTACTATATGATTACTGTAGCTATATCAATAACATACATTCTTTACAAGTTTTACATATTTGTCGAAATTTATTGAAGAAATAATATATACAACTTATGGGATGATGTAATTAAAATAACATCCTTCCTAAATCTTCTTAGAATTTGTTCAATGAAAATAAAAAAATACCCGAGGATTAATTTATGTTACAGGGAAGTTAGAACATTTTATTTCTTTTTTAGCGAACTTCCCCTATAGGGAAGAAGCTATTACCGTAGTCGGCATGGTAAGACCTAGGCCCGGGACCATGATAACTTTTCGTTTTGAGGTCCCCAGACCCCAAAAACACCATTCGTTCGAAACTGTATATATATATATATATATATATATATATATATATATATATATATATATATATATATATATATATATATATATATATATTCTTTCTCCTTTATTGCTTGAAAACGTTTGTATTATAAACGAATACCCCCGTCGCAGCAAACCTGCGTACTCAGCTAATTTCCAATGCATAATATATGTCTTAATACCACATAAAGCCGCAAACCAATTTTCATAAAAATAAAGTCACATATAAGCGATTTCAATTATTCTCCATAAGAATAACATTGGTAATGAGTACGTAGGTTTGCTGAAACAAGGAACAGAAACAATTGGTTTTTATACAAATATAAATAGAATTTAACTAGGCGCAGCCACATACTAAGTTTCATCAATATTCAATCATAAATAAGCACTATATAACATTCTAGTTATTCTCCATAAGAATAACATGGGGGCTGAGAAAGCAGGTTTGCTGCAAAAAGGAAGAGAAAAATGGGTTTTTATATAATTATCAATATAACTCAACCAAGTGAAGCTACATACCAAGCTTTATTAATTTATGTTCATAATTAAGGGAGTCAGTACATTTTACTTATTCTCCATAAGAATAACATGGGGGCTGAGTACGCAGGTTTGCTCCTACGGGAATAATCAACAAAAAATCAATTTTTTGTGCAAATATCAATATACCAGTACTACGTGAAGCCACATACCAAGTTTCATCAACATACGTTCATAAATAATCAAGATATCAAATTTTATTTATTCTCCTTAAGGATAACATTGGACAACGTACTGTGTTTAGCACCTTGAATATCTCTGCAACGGTTGGGCGTAGAATTACAATTTAAACACCAAAATGATTGTTATGTGGAAATGAACAGATTGGTAAAAGCAAATGTGAAGTTTACATTAAAATAAACTAAGGAAAAGCCAAAAACCTTTTTCCCGTAAGATTAACATGGGAGATTTTATGAGTAGGTTTTTTGGATTTTCTCCGCAACCACTTAACCTAGGTTAATAATTCAAGATACTAAATTATTTGTTTTTTTAAACTCTATAACATGGTCAAAACCAAAATTAAGTTTTTTTTAAATTATACGGTGAAAAATGCAAAAAACTGATTTTTTGAAAATTTAAAACCCCCATAAACCCCCCTTCCCATGGTCCGATTTTTCTTGTTTTCAGACTTAAAGTCATGAATGTCATTTTATACATTTGAGCCAAATTTCATCAAAATCGGACGTTTTTTACTCAAGTTATCGTGTTAACGGACACATATATGGATATATATATATATATATATATATATAAGTATAAAAACATGAAAATAACCATGAGTACCCTGTTGAATACATTTTTTAATTATACTTGCACTAACATGTTTCGACTTAAAGTCATGATCACAGTGCTAATTCATAATGGGCTAACCTAACTCTTGGTGTTATCAACAAAAATGTAAATATAAGCTTATGATAATAGACAACTGTTTTACTTTTCCTTATTGGTGCAATCGTTTTGAGCATGTTCTTATATTTATGATTTTATTAAAAATTGGGTTGTTTGATTGAATTTGCATGGTATTTAATATATTATCTCTGTCTTTCTTTTGGCTTTGGTATATATGAAATTCTTCTTTTATGTCCATTTTATGTCCCTTGTTAATAATGTCAAGAATTGACATGTTCTCATTGCAGTTCTTATAAGTATGGTCTGTTTTTAAGATATGGTCAGCGAAGGCAGATTTTTGGGTTGTCCTATTATTTGATTTGATTGCCTGTATGTGTTCACTGAAGCGTCGTTTGAAGCTTCTTCCAGTTTGGCCAATGTAGTATTTTGGGCAGTCACTGCAGGTGATTTTGTATATGCCACAGTTTTCATATTTATTTGATATACTTTTATTAATATTGTTAGAGAGCTTATTTATAAGATGGAATGAATTGTTTCTGGTTCTGAAAGCCAATTTGTAGTTTTATTTTTCAAAGGTTTTTCTAACAGCCTTGTTCATATTAGCACTGTAAGGTAAGCATATGTATTCTTCTTTGGATTTTCTTACTTGTATATTTTGTTTGTTTCTCTTTATTTGCTTTCTTACCATGTTATCTATTAACTTT
Source organism: Allygus modestus (assembly GCA_963675035.1). NCBI lineage: Eukaryota > Metazoa > Arthropoda > Insecta > Hemiptera > Cicadellidae > Allygus > Allygus modestus. The sequence goes on along the minus strand of OY776112.1, from coordinate 141,088,368 downwards.
GTATTATATCCGTTTAGTTTGGCTATGGTTTTAATTCTTTCTTTTTCTTCGTTGTAATCTTGTTTGTTCATAGGGATCTTCAACATTCTATTAATCAGCGAATGGAATGTGGCCATTTTGTGTTGCCACGGGTGATTCGAACTTGCTGGAATAATGAGGTTATTTTGGGTGGGTTTTCTGAACATTTTAAAAGTATGGTTGTTATTTTCTTTCCTAATTGAAATATCTAGAAAGTTTATTTCAGATTTCTGAATTTCCATTGTGAATTTAATAGATGTAGAAATAGTGTTCAAATATGTTAACAGTTCATCAGGTGTATATTCATCATTCTTGAACAAGCAAATAATGTCATCCACATATCGGTGCCAGTAAATTATTTTACTTTTGAATGGATTAGAGTTATTCATTATTTTTGTTGTTTCTAGATGCTGCATATACAAATTAGCTAAGAAACCTGATAAGGGTGAGCCCATAGCTAATCCTTCCGTTTGTTTAAAAATTTTTGATTCATATTCAAAGTAATTTTGCTCTACCGCTACTTTAGTTAGGGATATAATATCTTTGACATAGATTTGAGATAAATTCATATTCTTTGATATATTTTCTTGAAGGATATCAAGTGTTTCTATTACTGGAATATTGGAATACATATTTGAAACATCAAATGAAACAAATATTGCATTCTCAGGTATCTCTATATTTTTGATGTTGTCAATTAACTCATAGGTGTTAGTGAGGCTATAATTTTGTTCTATATGTACATAGCTTTTTAATTTATCGTTCAAGTATTTTGTTAAATTATAACATGGTGCATTACGGTAGTTAACCACAGGTCTTATAGGTATATTTGTTTTGTGAGTTTTTGGTTGTCCCTTTAGTTTGGGAGCTTGTGGTTTGATGACTTTCAACTTTATTTTCTCTTTGTTTGATATTAATTTACTCTTTGAGATGACACTGTTTGTTTGTTTACTAAACTCTTGAGTAGGATCATGATTGAGTTTCTGAAAAGAGTTATTATTTAGGAAGTCTTCTACTTTTTCTTTGTAACATTCTCTTTTTAATATTACTGTAGTATTGCTTTTATCGGCTTTTGTAATCATAGCTTTGTTGTATTCAAGTTTATTTGCTATGTTTCTTATTGTATTCATGTCATTTTTTGCTTTCTTAATATTTTTGTTTTGTTTAGTGCAAATACCAGCTTTGTCTAGCTCATGGATGAAATTATGTCGTATGGGTTCTTGATCATCTTTACTTTTATTCCTGATAGCTGCCTCAAAATCAATTAGTTGATCTTCTAAGGTATTCGGTTGAAAATCTAAATTGATATTATATTTGATCGACTTTCCCAGCAATTCAATTTCTTGTTCAGTGAATTCAATATCTGTTAGGTTCTCAATATTGGACTGAAAACTAATAATGTTTTCTGTGCTATCGATAGGTTTTTGCTTTAAAATTAGCTTCTGAATCTTCTTGTCATGAATTACTTTTTTCTTTTTTAATATTGGTTGGCACCAATTTTCAATATACTCTGTAAATTCATCAATAGAGTCAGGGTGAAAAGTGTTGTTGATTTCATCTTGAGTTGATAGTATATTTTCATTTAGAGAGTTTAGTTTAGCGTATAGGAAATTAATTTCTTCTTTTATCCATATTTTCTTACCTGTTTCAATAGCTTTGATTGCTGCTGGTGTTGTAGATTTTGTGTTTAACTGTACATAGTTTGGTACAATTTTTTCTTGCAGACATTTCTTGTTAAATTTATTATCTTCTTTTACTGTTTCTTGCTTTAGAGTTAGGTATTTAAGCTTGTGAATGATACTAGGGTGGTTAGCCATTGGTATTAGAGAATCAAATTCACAGTAAAGGGCTACTATAATATAAGTATAAAAACATGAAAATAACCATGAGTACCCTGTTGAATACATTTTTTAATTATACTTGCACTAACATGTTTCGACTTAAAGTCATGATCACAGTGCTAATTCATAATGGGCTAACCTAACTCTTGGTGTTATCAACAAAAATGTAAATATAACCTTATGATAATAGACAGCTTTTTTACTTTTCCTTATTGGTGCAATCGTTTTGAGCCTGTTCTTATATTTATGATTTTATTAAAAATTTAATAATTTTTATCTCAAATCTATGTCAAAGATATTATATCCCTAACTAAAGTAGCGGTAGAGCAAAATTACTTTGAATATGAATCAAAAATTTTTAAACAAACGGAAGGATTAGCTATGGGCTCACCCTTATCAGGTTTCTTAGCTAATTTGTATATGCAGCATCTAGAAACAACAAAAATAATGAATAACTCTAATCCATTCAAAAGTAAAATAATTTACTGGCACCGATATGTGGATGACATTATTTGCTTGTTCAAGAATGATGAATATACACCTGATGAACTGTTAACATATTTGAACACTATTTCTACATCTATTAAATTCACAATGGAAATTCAGAAATCTGAAATAAACTTTCTAGATATTTCAATTAGGAAAGAAAATAACAACCATACTTTTAAAATGTTCAGAAAACCCACCCAAAATAACCTCATTATTCCAGCAAGTTCGAATCACCCGTGGCAACACAAAATGGCCACATTCCATTCGCTGATTAATAGAATGTTGAAGATCCCTATGAACAAACAAGATTACAACGAAGAAAAAGAAAGAATTAAAACCATAGCCAAACTAAACGGATATAATACAAAGTTAATAGATAACATGGTAAGAAAGCAAATAAAGAGAAACAAACAAAATATACAAGTAAGAAAATCCAAAGAAGAATACATATGCTTACCTTACAGTGCTAATATGAACAAGGCTGTTAGAAAAACCTTTGAAAAATAAAACTACAAATTGGCTTTCAGAACCAGAAACAATTCATTCCATCTTATAAATAAGCTCTCTAACAATATTAATAAAAGTATATCAAATAAATATGAAAACTGTGGCATATACAAAATCACCTGCAGTGACTGCCCAAAATACTACATTGGCCAAACTGGAAGAAGCTTCAAACGACGCTTCAGTGAACACATACAGGCAATCAAATCAAATAATAGGACAACCCAAAAATCTGCCTTCGCTGACCATATCTTAAAAACAGACCATACTTATAAGAACTGCAATGAGAACATGTCAATTCTTGACATTATTAACAAGGGACATAAAATGGACATAAAAGAAGAATTTCATATATACCAAAGCCAAAAGAAAGACAGAGATAATATATTAAATACCATGCAAATTCAATCAAACAACCCAATTTTTAATAAAATCATAAATATAAGAACAGGCTCAAAACGATTGCACCAATAAGGAAAAGTAAAACAGCTGTCTATTATCATAAGCTTATATTTACATTTTTGTTGATAACACCAAGAGTTAGGTTAGCCCATTATGAATTAGCACTGTGATCATGACTTTAAGTCGAAACATGTTAGTGCAAGTATAATTAAAAGATGTATTCAACAGGGTACTCATGGTTATTTTCATGTTTTTATACTTATATTATAGTAGCCCTTTACTGTGAATTTGATTCTCTAATATATATATATATATATATATATATATATATATATATATATATATATATATATATATATATATATACATATATATAAATTTGAACGAATAGTGTTTTTGGCATCTGGGGACCTTAAAACAAAAAGTTATCATGGTCTCGGGCTTAAGTCTTACCATGAGACCTACGGTAATAGCTTCTTCCCTATAGGGGAAATTCGCTAAAATTCGCAAAAAACTTCTTTTTCATCATTTATATCTATCTGTTTTAATGTGTTAGTATATATATATATATATATATATATATATATATATATATATTTGTGTGTGTGTCCGTGGGTGCGATAACTCTTGTAAAAAAGGTCCGATTTTTATGAAATTTGGTACAGACGTGTAAAGCAGCATTTATGACTTTAAGTTCGAAAACCAGACAGATCGACCTATCCGAAAGGGTATTTTGGGGGGGTTTTGTACCCCAAAAATGGGTTTTTTGGGTTTTTTACATACAATTTTTGAAAAAGTAAAATTTTATTTTTCCCCATTGCAATCAGCTTAAAAAGATGCACAATTTGATGTTTTAATCATTGCTCTACGTCAATTGGTTACTGAGATATTGAAAGTGCTAAACACAGTACGTTGTCCAATGTTATTCTTATGGAGGATAAGAAAAATTGTATATCTCGCTTATTTATCAACTTATCCTGACGAAACTTGGTATATTGCTTCATTTCATTGTGGTTTATTGATATTTGCACAAAAACCCATTTTTTGGCTGATAGTCCCCGTAGCAGCAAACCTGCATACTCAGCCCCATGTTATTCTTATGGAGAATAATTAACGTGTTATCTCCTTTAATTATGAACATAAATTAATAGAACTTGGTATGTGGCTTTACCTAGTTGACTTATACCGATATTTGTATAAAAGCCCATTTTTAGTGTTCCTTATTTCAGCAAACCTGCATACTCATCCGCCATGTTATTCTTATGGAGAATAATTAAAATGTCATCAATCGTTTATTTATGAATGTATATTGATGAAACTTGGTATGTTGCTTTATGGTGTATTAAGATAAATTAATATGCATTGGAAATTCGCTGAGTATGTAGGTTTGCTGCTACGGGGGTATTTTATTGTCATATGTATTCTAAATATAGTTGTATAATTCCACTGCAGACGCCAATCGCCTTCAATAATGTGTCAAAACAAATGGCTGTTTTATCAATAACCCACAACAATTATAATAAGAGGTTTTTTTCTTGAATTTGAATTTTAATTTTAGACATGTCAGGAAAATTGTTAATAAGTGTTAAATATTGAAAAGATAATTACTTGGACTTGAAATTGTATATCTTACTGCGAAATAATTATACAAACTTACTGCAAAATAAATAAATAACATTACAGGCAATATGACCAGAAATAAGTTACATTCCCCCCGAAAAATCAAAATTTTTTTTAAATTTAAAATAAACATTTCAAATTGTCCAATAAACTAAATTTTAATAATGGTTAGGCCTTTCAAACGCAATGTGTTCATCTTCAGTCAACAACTTATACAAAAATAACTATGTTTACGATTTATCATTTGATTAATTTACAAATAAGCATTGTAAAAAATGTAAATGTTTAAATACAAATATTATATTCAATTCAGTATTTAACTGTTTTGGTTACAGGCTAAAAACTAAACTATGGTGAATTTTATAATAGGGTTCATTATTGAGGAAGCTTGGATATTTATTAATTTCAGTCGTAAAGCATATATATGATGTATTATTTACTTTTAGTATTAACTTTATATTTGGAAAGGAAGGCCTAGTGTCTAGTGCGTGTTTCGCTATCGCTGATTTTTCTGGCCTGTTAAATTTTAAATTTCTTACATATTCTTTAAATCTATTTTTAATTTACTTGTTGTCTGTCCAGTATACAATTTATCACATTGATTACAGTTAATTTTGTATTTTATTTACAATTTTAAACTAATTTAAATTCCATAAAGGTTAGCTTCTAGCGATGAATAAACAATGTTTAAATTATAGCAAGGATATTAACTGTGATCGTGATCTAGTACATCATAATCGTTTTATCTTTTCCTTATGATTTCCGAGATTTCCGATGGAAAACTCTAAATATACATTTCGTCCCTTTTAAAACTACTCGGTCAGTGGAAAATTATCAATGTAGCAGTTTTCCCTAGGGCTGGACATTGAAAGCCCACGTCTTAATTTAGTTCAAAGAATGACTGTTAATGCCCCAATGGTTGTGTAAGCGGTTTGAATGCTCTTTAATGTTTTACTCATTGTTATACTATAAATCTCAACTGTATACAATTTTCTGAATATAAACAATGTAACTCTAAAAATAGTGATTTTGTATTCTTCAAAGGTCTACTATTCCAGATGCTTCATGATATAAGAGTGCCATTAAAGACATAAAATCATCCATTAAGACAATAAAACACACTTGAGAGGCAGTTAAAGCCTTTATGGGAAATATATGGAACCATCAACACACTCTGCTGACTGGAGATGTTGCTGATACATGGTATTACCATTCACGCGCCTTATAAGGGGAGTGGTAAATACAGTATCGGGAACTCCTTTATTCAGTTTTTATTTAAGGATATTATTTAACGCGGTTGAACTATTTCAACTGTTAATGTTTTATGAAAGTGTTATTACGCTACTAAAATGATTATAGATTATATGATTTAAAAGGTTGCGACCCGGTTTCGTAAAAATCCTCAAAAGGTCCGAATAAAGAAATAATATAAGACCAACTTTTATCCAAGTCTTGGGATTCCCTGCTTCTGCCAGTAAGAGCCCCGTTCTCTGCCTTTGTATTTTTCCAAACGTTTCGCTATTAGCATTGAACATTGGGCTCAGAGAAATAAGATATTCGATTACCCGTTGTTACAAATTGAAATGACGGCTAAGAAAATTAGGTTAAACACATTGCCATCGTTAATCCATTAGTTTTTTAAAGTTAATAGTTTCAATCAAGGTGGCAAAATATTAATGACGGTGTTCTAGGCCAAACTTGATATGTAAAAACATTGGTAGCCTAAATGTTGCCTGTAATTAGTATCACCGTGCATACGACATAAAATATGTAATAAATCAAATATCGGGGAACAACGTTTGGTTGATTCAGGTTTTATTTCAAGAAATAATTGAGAGATTTGATGAATTTCATACGCTGCTACAATGATTACATTTTACAATATTTTCTATTTTGGGGTTTCGTCTCAAACGTCTCTGTCCCAGACTCACGTTGGAGTTTGTATACAAATGTTGGTGTTCAAGATTCTACTTCAGAGATATTACTGTAATATTTTAATACTGTACTGTGATATCAAGACTGTCTGACAAAATTCCGCAACATATCAAATAACTGTCCTGATGTTTCTCGTTATGTATTACTACTAGGTGTTTTGCGTTGTGTTAGATAAAATAACTTTAAAGGTATTGATGTTAAGGGGAAACACAGAATCAGCAAATATATTTATTATGAAACCTCATTTCTCCATAGTTGTTTTTTTTTTTTTGTTTTTTTGGCAAGGAAGGATTATAATCTATTATAATTATCTGGAACCACTTTGCTTGTAAAGGTAATATATTTTAGGAATGTTTTAAGCAGGAAAACGTAAGATAATGGCTTTAATATTTTTGACAATTTATAATAATCTAATAATAACTTTCTGGCCAAGGTCTGTTATCAGAGTTTACAGGCCGCAATAGTGCCTCTATCGTGACCTGATGAGGACTTGTACAGGCGGGACTAAAGGCTTAACGTGCTTTCCGAAGCACGGTGGTAGTCCAGTACTTCCGACTCAGTTATGACTACCACAATCTCTTACGGATTTTCTCATTACATAATCTAAATTAGTTTTAACGGCATTTCATTTATTAGGTGGAGGATACACAGACAGGTTTATAGAAGGCTATTTTTTCTTCTGCACACAAAAATAATATTACTAAGGAACCAAAACTAGCTACGTTTACTTCAAACCGCATTTAAATGCACCTGAATATAAATTTGGATGGATACATGTAGTCAATACCTTAGATATAGCTGTAACTTATTAAAGTGATATATTTAAGGAATGAAAAACAAAGCTTTATAATTAAGGATAGTTTACTACTATAAAGAGCTCGGAGTAGTTTGGTAATGGAGTTTATGGAGTTACCAGCGAGGTGAGGGGCCTCCAGCGCGGCGTCGCTGTCGGCATACAAACAGCCTGGCTGATGAAACTAGCTCTCTGGCTTATAGTTTACTACTATAAAGAGCTTTGAGTAGTTTGGTAATGGAGTTTATGGAGTTACCAGCGAGGTGAGGGGCCTCCAGTGCGGCGTCGCTGTTGGCATACAAACAGCCTGGCTGATGAAACTAGCTGTCTGGCTTATAGTTTACTAATAAAAAGAGCTCGGAGTAGTTTGGTAATGGAGTTTATGGAGTTACCAGCGAGGTGAGGGGCCTCCAGCGCGGCGTCGCTGTCAGCATACAAACAGCCTGTCTGATGAAACTAGCTCTCTGGCTTATAGTTTACTACTATAAAGAGCTCGGAGTAGTTTGGTAATGGAGTTTATGGAGTTACCAGTGAGGTGAGGGGCCTCCAGCGCGGCGTCGCTGTCAGCATACAAACAGCCTGGCTGATGAAACTAGCTCTCTGGCTTATAGTTTACTACTATAAAGAGCTCGGAGTAGTTTGGTAATGGAGTTTATGGAGTTACCAGCGAGGTGAAGGGCCTCCAGCGCGGTGTCGCTGTCAGCATACAAACAGCCTGGCTGATGAAACTAGCTCTCTGGCTTATAGTTTACTACTATAAAGAGCTCGGAGTAGTTTGTTAATGGAGTTTATGGAGTTACCAGTGAGGTGAGGGGCCTCCAGCGCGGCGTCGCTGTCAGCATACAAACAGCCTGGCTGATGGAACTAGCTCTCTGGCTTATAGTTTACTACTACAAAGAGCTCGGAGTGGTTTGGTAATGGAGTTTATGGAGTTACCAGCGAGGTGAGGGGCCTCCAGCGCGGCGTCGCTGTCAGCATACAAACCGCCTGGCTGATGAAACTAGCTCTCTGGCTTATAGTTTACTACTATAAAGAGCTCGGAGTAGTTTGGTAATGGAGTTTATTACCAGCGAGGTGAGGGGCCTCCAGCGTGGCGTCGCTGTCAGCATACAAACAGCCTGGCTGATGAAACTAGCTCTCTGGCTTATAGTTTACTACTATAAAGAGCTCGGAGTAGTTTGGTTATGGAGTTTATGGAGTTACCAGCGAGGTGAGGGGCCTCCAGCGCGGCATCGCTGTCAGCATACAAACAGCCTGGCTGATGAACCTAGCTCTCTGGCTTGTAGTTTACTACTATAAAGAGCTCGGAGTAGTTTGGTAATGGAGTTTATGGAGTTACCAGCGAGGTGAGGGGCCTCCAGCGCGGTGTCGCTGTCGGCATACAAACAGCCTGGCTGATGAAACTTGCTCTCTGGCTTATAGTTTACTACTATAAAGAGCTCGGAGTAGTTTGGTAATGGAGTTTATGGAGCTACCAGCGAGGTGAGGGGCCTCCAGCGCGGCGTCGCTGTCAGCATACAAACAGCCTGGCTGATGAAACTAGCTCTCTGGCTTATAGTTTACTACTATAAAGAGCTTGGAGTAGTTTGGTAATGGAGTTTATGGACTTACCAGCGAGGTGAGGGGCCTCCAGCGCGGCGTCGCTGTCGGCATACAAACAGCCTGGCTGATGAAACTAGCTCTCTGGCTTATAGTTTACTACTATAAAGAGCTCGGAGTAGTTTGGTAATGGAGTTTATGGAGTTACCAGCGAGGTGAGGGGCCTCCAGCACGGCGTCGCTGGCGGCATACAAACAGCCTGGCTGATGAAACTAGCTCTCTGGCTTATAGTTTACTACTATAAAGAGCTCGGAGTAGTTTGGTAATGGAGTTTATGGAGTTACCAGCGAGGTGAGGGGCCTCCAGCGCGGCGTCGCTGTCAGAATACAAACAGCCTGGCTGTTGAAACTAGCTCTCTGGCTTATAGTTTACTACTATAAAGAACTCGGAGTAGTTTGGTAATGGAGTTTATGGAGTTACCAGCGAGGTGAGCGGCCTCCAGCGCGGCGTCGCTGTCGGCATACAAACAGCCTGGCTGATGAAACTAGCTCTCTGGCTTATAGTTTACTACTATAAAGAGCTCGGAGTAGTTTGGTAATGGAGTTTATGGAGTTACCAGCGAGGTGAGGGGCCTCCAGCGCGGCGTCGCTGTCGGCATACATACAGCCTGGCTGATGAAACTTGCTCTCTGGCTTATAGTTTACTACTATAAAGAGCTCGGAGTAGTTTGGTAATGGAGTTTATGGAGTTACCAGCGAGGTGAGGGGCCTCCAGCGCGGCGTCGCTGTTGGCATACAAACAGCCTGGCTGATGAAACTTGCTCTCTGGCTTATAGTTTACTACTATAAATAGCTCGGAGTAGTTTGGTAATGGAGTTTATGGAGTTACCAGCGAGGTGAGGGGCCTCCAGCGCGGCGTCGCTGTTGGCATACAAACAGCCTGGCTGATGAAACTTGCTCTCTGGCTTATAGTTTACTACTATAAAGAGCTCAGAGTAGTTTGGTAATGGAGTTTATGGAGTTACCAGCGAGGTGAGGGGCCTCCAGCGCGGTGTCGCTGTCAGCATACAAACAGCCTGGCTGACGAAACTAGCTCTCTGGCTTATAGTTTACTACTATAAAGAGCTCGGAGTAGTTTGGGAATGCAGTTTATGGAGTTACCAGCCAGGTGAGGGCCTCCAGCGCGGCGTTGCTGTCGGCATACAAACAGCCTGGCTGATGAATCTAGCTCTCTGGCTTATTCTCTCCAAACATTTTTGCTGATCCAACTACATGTAGTGTACTCATCATTCTTCAGGACTCATCATAACTCTTTTTCGGTACATCATTCGACTATCGCTGGAGGTTCGGTTCTAAAGTCCAATTTGTTATATCTTAACCGGGGCGAGAGGGAAATCCCCAAAAAGACGATTTGTTTTCGAGATACCGACCACTCGAGTACTACAAGCTAATTTTTAGCTTAATTTGTTTATAATATCACATTGGACAGCTTTTTCATATTTATTTTTTTATTTAAGTGGGGGAACATTTGTGTTTTCATCAAAATGTAATGTTTTATAAAGTAAAAATATTGTAAAATTATTTTGCTGTAATAACTTTTTTCCTACCCATCATATTTTTATGAAATGTTTAAAATTTGTCAAAATAATTACCTCAATTATATTTTACATATCTAACATAACTTAACAAATTAATAAATTCCCATTTATATAGCCTAGATAATATTTAAAAATATGTTATTTACACACTGACAAATTATAACAATAACAAATTGAAAATAAAATTAAATTAAAATAAATTCATCAATGGGATTGTTTCAGCCAGTTTTGTACAAAGTTTCAACTTCATCATTACCGAAACAGTGGTCATTCATAATTACGTAGTCGGTACGCGGGATCCTGTGGAAGGGAGTCGCTGGTCAGGCCAATAATTAGTATATGTTTGCAAGTATTTGAACCATTCATGATATACATAATTTTGTCGTACTTTTGGGGACCCTCTTGTAGATTTCTTCTCTTGGCCAAGATAAACACAAAACAGCACATAAACGTATGTCTAAAATGACAAGATTCGTGTCTGTCGGTCTGTTTGTAATTGTTTTTAATTGATTTATTACTCAATGGAAGTTCAACATAGAAACCTTAAATTGTTTATAATAGTGTATCTTAGAGAGTAATATAAGAATATGACTTTTTTCTCTTTAACGTTAGCCGTTTCAAGATGGTGCCCATTTAAAAGCTTCAATACAGTATTTCTTAAAAATCCTCAAATAAAAAAATTGTTGTGAAAATAGTAAAAAGTGAGGAATCGAAAAGTGAGTTAGAACAAATAACTGAGTTATTACATTTTTACTTAAAAATTACACCATTATTGCAGTGTCTAATTTGTCAAGGCTGCATAATATTACTAAATTGCGTAATTTTTAAAGTAAAAAGTGAATAACTTAGTTATTTTTTGTCCGATTGCAGAATATATGGTATGGCTCGATCTATCCTTCTATTCCTCACTTTGTATGCACACAAAACTTCTTGTTACTTTGACGATTTTCAATAAAGTTTGTATTGGAATTCCTTTAAAGCGCAAGCTTGAAACGGCTAAAGTTAACTAAGCTAAATTCAAGATACACATTTATGCCAAAAAAATAGGTTTTATTTTGAACAACCATCAAGTTATAAAAACATTTGTAAAAATCATAATCAGACCGACAGACCCAGATCCAGCCATTTAGACATACCATTTTAAATTTAAATGCTGTTTTTGTTTGTTTTGACCCAAGGAAAAAATGAATCTAGAAAATGGGTCTCAAGTGTTCGGAAACACCGTTTATATACTTTAGAAACTAAGTTTGCAAGGTTTTAATTTTAAGTGAAGGTATTATTTTAGTGGTAATAATGTATGTGAAGTATATTGAATCAGCTGATGTAAGTTTTTTAATGTTTTGTTGTTTATGTTTGTAATATGTTTAGATATAAATTGCAATTTATAAAGGATAAAAATGTCTTATTATTTGGTGTAGTTACAAACACAGCAGTATGTATTATTAAACTTGACATAATATAATTACATATTATAGGGAGTCTCAAGTAAAGTGTTTGCAACACATTATAGACAAACTACTTTTTCTAGAAGGATGAAACAAAATATTCCCCTTACGTGTAACATACATGTTAGGTCAAAAGTCGTTAATACTATATTTTTTCCATTCATAAATTAAGTATTTGTGAAAATTTCAGAAAAAAATACTGGGTGGGAAAAGAGTTATAGCGGATTGAAGGGAAAAAGTAAAGTTTTTTCAAACTTTTTAAAATCTTAGTTTTTGTTAAAATACGCAATGTTCCCCCACTCAAATAAAAAAATATAGAGAAAAATGTTATTCCTCTTGGCAAAATACATCGATTAAATCATAAATTAACTTGTAGTACTTGAGTGGTCGGTAGGTGATCAATTTTGGGGGATTTCCCTCTCGCCAGAGCTGAGTAGTGAGTACGCAGGATTGCTGCTACGGGAATAATCAACAAAAAATTTGTGTTTGGACAATATTCAATAAAATACCACCAGATAAAGCCACATAATACAAATTTCAAATTAGTTATCGTGCAGGCTTTTGACATATCATAAACATGTAAATATCTGTATACCTCATAGTTCTGTTTCATTTTAATGTAGTTTAAACCGTAATTATATATTACAGAATCTAAATAAAGCCTTTTAGTCAAAAAATCATGAATACCTCATCCTATATTATAATATGAATTGGGTTTGCTATTAGTTGATTGGTTGATTGCTTACAACTCTGATCTTAAAAACGGCTCAAACGATTTCCTTCAAATTTTGTACTTAACTATTTTCTGTATAAAAATAAGTTCCAGACAGGTCTCACCCCCAGAAAAAATCTAATAATATAAAAACCCAAATTTTAAAAGTTAAAAATTAACATTGCGATTAAATCAAAACAAAATAATCATAACAGCTGTTTATAATCAATCGGTGAAGTGACAAAGTAGCAGTAATACTCATGTAGTTTAAGTAAAGACTGTGGTACTATGAGAACCGTGACTAACCCATTGAACTAAGATACATTTAGAATCGTCAGATCCAAAGTTGTTTAAAATAACATTAAACTCTGAAAACAACTGGAGTGAAAATAGAAATGCAGAAAAGAGGTAAATCAGCTAATAACATCTGCTCGTCAGTAGGGGGATGAGATAAAAATTACTCCAAGTCATCTAAACAAACTGACTGACCTTCCCCAGCAAAGCTCGCCCCCTGTACTAATTCTTATGCTTTTACAGTTTAATCTCAAAACGTACATGCTTATAGTGAATTAATTCAACTAAAACGTGAAATTTACGTACAAAGGTTCTTTTATTGTGTTATTTATATATATTCGTACTTGTTTTCCTAACTTTTTATAAAAATACATCTCAAAATCCTCAATCAGCTTAGTTATTAAAATATTTATACTTTAAATTGAGTTGGGTTCATTTTCAAAATAAGCTAAAGTAGATTCCTAGAAATCCGGACTACGTGTCGGATGGCCGGTCCGGATTTCAAATTATTCGGTTATTCCAGAGGTGGGCAAGAGTCATACGAGTATCAAACAAAGCAATGTTACGTCTGCACTATCAAAGCGGACTCTCCCGCCCCCTCCTCCCAACGCACGGCAACCCACTGCTTTATAAATCGTAAACTACATTAATTTTACTGAAACATACACTAGAATTAAATTGTTTTCTTAGTTTGCAATGTATAAGTAAAGAAAATAATCAAGTATTTTTCAAACTATATCATTAAATCCCATCCAGACTGCAGATATCGCCCTACTTCGTGACGTCTCCCTGTTACCCTGCCGCAGGACACGAACATCAGGAATATCTGTATCTCTTGTTTTTAAATATTACTTCATAATTTATTATGTATTTGATAGTTCCGAAAACAGTTTGTGTACTTTCTGCTTTCCACCGGTTATATTTTCAGCAAAACATATTACTTGTTTATACATCCTTTGTGAATAAAGTGATGACAAAAATACAGTAAGTTAGATTACAACACACAGTACACTGTCACTGAGTAAACCAGATATAGAGTGTTTAAGTTAGTTTATTTTTAATAATGACACATTATAATGCTAACATAATACTATAAATAAATCACCTCAGAAATAAGTTACATTGATAACAAATTGTATACCATGAATAATAAACACTGTATAAGCTCCTTAATACATAATTGCATAATTCAAAAATAATAAAAAAGGTAGACTTCAGTCCTTTCGCAGGAATCTGAAGTTTTCAAAGGCTAAAACTAGTAACATTCATAGAAAAATCTCCTCGGAGCTCAATTTAGACATATTTTCCTTATTCTTTCTTATATATGACCTTTAAGAGTCTTCATCACCTTTGAGAAAAGTTCGACCGTACAGTCTGGTTTGATTCCAAAGGACCTCGTATAGTCAGGTGCGCCAGGCTAGGACGAGGGGCGAAGAGGGGGCTCTTTTCTAAAAACATCAGACCATCTACCACCGCGCCGCAGGCCGTCGCGGTCGTCTCAATGGGTCGTCCTTCCCCGACTGCAGAATGCTACGCTACCCCAGCTCGCCATGTAGAGCTCGCCAAATGGAAAGAAAACGGTCCGCGGCATTGTCAGGCCAGACGATAAGTGAGTAATCCCGAGCGGTGAGCGCGTTGTCGTTTACACTTTCCTGTACATCGTAATAATAATAAAACTACAATGATATATATTCATTTTCTGCATAGATTTCCGCATCCAACAGTAAAATTATATTTTAGTTTACAATTATGTGTAATTTTTAAAAATAACAATACTAGAAAGCTGTAACAGCATGACATGAAAAAGTCAGCAAGCGAGAAACTTTTTTATTTTTGAGGTAGAATCAAACTTCCAGCGAGAAAGTTGTAGCTAATTAGATGATCTTAAATTTTCATTCAAAACAATTTTCGATATAACTTATAGTTTGTTCAATAATCCGATCTAAATAACCGCTATGGTCAGTTATAAGCGCGCCGTCGTCGCGGACCACGGCTCCACGCTGTTCTACCACATCCAGCATAATTAAATGATCCTCATTTTACTTAGATTTTCACCTGTAAAATATTAATTATGTACATTTTACTCCATCTTGTATTGAGATTACCGTTTTTTAACATAGCTTTCGATTTTGATAGAAAACTCAGTTATCGAGATGTAATTAGGCTCATGAGGAATCTTATAATTTGATTTGTAAAGTAAATAATAAGAGACTTACTTGTATGAAAGAATAAAACATTATTTGATAAGATAAACGTTATCCGATTAGTGATTGATTATATTTTACTCGTGAAGCAAAAACTTTTTTGAATCAATAATGAAATAAAATACTTCAGTAAGAAAACATAACGTTGCATTTAATAAAACAAAACTTACATCCTTTTAAACTATCTGTTACTTAAACATTTATTCCCCCTCCAAATATGAAAGCTTCTTAGTCGTAAATAAAATAGCTACAAATTTGATTAAAATGACGAATAAATATATGTTTTATATAAAAACTTAAAACTAATCCTAATGTTAACTAATCCTAAACACTAAAACTAATGTTTAGTGGAATTATACTTGAAACAGCTGATCGATGTGGCTCACTAGCAGCGATATCACATGATAACAGTTGATATTGACAAGAATGCAATATCTTAAAAATGGATTTTCTCCGTTATTTATGAACCGATTTCCGTAAATTTGGTGTCATTAGATTTGCAATTAAATTCTCTAAATAAAACGTAATTAACGCAATTTTTTACTATGAGCGGTTTTTAAGATATTTACGTTTGAAATTTTTAGGCAGCCGCCATTTTAAAATTAATGATAGTAAAAAAATTATTTTTTCCTGTAATTAGGTATTTAGGGAATAAAGCTAAATACCAAATTTCATTTAATTATAACTAGCCGTTCTCGAATTAAAATTTCCTATGTGAAAAAAACAAAATGGCGGCTATACGAGTAACTTTTGAGTTTTCGAAATTTTGAATATGATATTTTGGCTTGTCTATGGTCCAGGAATAATACCTGAAAAGGTTGTAGAGGGTTCAGAGACACCCTGTATATATCTACATATTTAAAAAAATTCCTGATTTTTGTTCACTCACTTCCTGAAGTTAATACTTAACCGATTTTGATGATTCTTTTCTATAATCAATTTGAAGTTCCAAAAAGATATTGTACTGACATTTCATGTGTTGTTTCGAAACACTAACTAAATTGAACCTTTTAGACGGCCACACACTACTGGACTTTTCCCGAACAAGACATCGGACCAGACATCAGACCGAGCAACGAGCGCTCTCGAGGCGGTTTTTTGACGAAAGATCAATGAAAGATCGGTCCGCTGTCTTGTTCGGGGTCTGGCTCGGGGTTCGGTAGTGAACTGTATGGTACCTCCATGCGCTGCTCCGAGCGCCGGCGCCGTCACGAGCCCCGCCGCTAGCGCTACGCATGATTATTTTATATATGAATAAGTTTTGTTGTAACATTTTAAATGTTAGAAAAGTTATGGTATTTGTTATGTGTTCCTTTATTACATTCAATTTATATATATTTGTTACCATATTCAATTTGTTATAAATTGCATGTCGCATTAGTTTTTTATTTACTAAATTATTACAACCTCGTTATTGTTGTTACAATTCTTCTACAATTAACAATATATAGTTGATGAAACCCTTATTTTAATATGTGGTCAGATAAACCATATGTTTCAGTTTAAAGTGTAAAAAGCGTATTATTGTAAAAATCAACACCAACCAAAAAGCGTAAATACCAACCATGTAGGCCGATTGTAAACTAATCTATGAATTTTCATTTACTAACTCACCTGTTACGTTCTTTGTGACCATTACAAAAATATCTGAGATTCTTGCACTTTAGGTGTTCCCCAAAAAGATGTCAGAGCGTCTCAAAGGAGGGTTAGGGGGTCGAAACGGGCTGTTTATAGCGTGACGTAATTTATGCATGGCCCCTAACCTAAACATCAGGATGAAAAGTATTGTAATCAAACAGTATTTAAGTATTTAAGGGATGATCTCAACAGTTTGGGGTAAAACCGTCTGATTACACTTTTATTTCTAAAATTACTCGTTCTGCTGAATTTATAAATGTATTGAGTAAAAAACTAAAATAATCTCACCTCGTACGTTGTTGTTGGCGCCATTTCACAATACCAACATTTATAATTATTTGTTTACGCTTGGCCTTTAAAAATACCCCCGTCGCAGCAAACCTGCATACTCAGCGAATTTCCAATGGAGATATAAATGTCTTAATACTACATCAAGCCACTTATCAAGTTTCATAAAAATATATTCACAAATAAGCGATATATGCAATTTTTAATTATTCTCCATAAGAATAACATTGGGGCTGAGTACGCAGGTTTGCTGCAACAAGGAACACAAAAAATGGGTTTTTATGCTAATATCAATATAACTGAAGTAGGTGAAGTCATATACCAGTTTTTATTGATTTATGTTCATAATTAAGGGAGACATAGCATTTAATTATTATCCATAAGAATAACATGGGGATGAGTACGCAGGTTTGCTACTACAGGATCCTTTGGCAAAAGATTATTTTTTGAGCAAATATCAATAGACCACAACCAGATGAAGCCATATACCAACTTTCGTCAGTATACGTTCATAAATAAGCGAGATATACAATTTTTCTTTTCCTCCATAAGAATAACATTAGACAACGTACTGTCTGAGGTCTGGGGACCTCAAAACGAAAAGTTATCATGGTCCCGGGCCTAGGTCTTACCATGCCGACTACGGTAATAGCTTCTTCCCCTAATAGCTAATTTCCCCTATAGGGAAGAAGCTATTACCGTAGTCGGCATGGTAAGACCTAGGCCCGGGACCATGATAACTTTTTGTTTTGAGGTCCCCAGACCCCAAAAACACCATTCGTTCAAAACTGTATATATATATATATATATTAGCGAATTTCCCCTATAGGGAAGAAGCTATTACCGTAGTCGGCATGGTAAGACCTAGGCCCGGGACCATGATAACTTTTTGTTTTGAGGTCCCCAGACCCCAAAAACACCATTCGTTCAAAACTATATATATATATATATATATATATATATATATATATAGCCCCACCCTTTTTTACCGTCTCCTTCCCATTACATCGACAAAAACTACAGGAAATAAAATAGAACTGAAGATCTGCGAACTGAGTACACTTCAGACTGCACGTTATCCACGGCACAGAAGGAAATACCCCTGTAGCAGCAAACCTGCGTACTCAGCGAATTTCCAATGCATATATATTATGTATCTTAATACCACATAAAGTCATATATCAAGTTTCATCAATATACATTCATAAATAAACGATTTATGACATTTTAATTATTCTCCATAAGAATAACATGGCGGCTGAGTATGCAGGTTTGCTGAAGCAAGGAACATAAAAAATGGGGTTTTATACAAATATCAGTATACCTCATGTAGGTAAAGCCACATACCAAATTTCATTAATTTATTTTCATAATAAAGGGAGATAACACGTTACTTATTCTCCATAAGAATAACATGGGGCTGAGTACGCAGGTTTGCTGCTACGGGAGCCTTTGGTAAAAAATAGTTTTTTTGAGCAAATATCAATGGTCCACAACCAGATGAAGCCGTATACCAAGTTTCGTCAGTATACGTTCACAAATAAGCGAGATATAAAATTTTTATTTTCCTCCATAAGAATAACATTAGACAACGTACTGTGTTTAGCACTTTCAATATCTCGGTACCCAATTGGCGTAGAGAAATGATCAAAATACCAAATTGTGTGTTTTTTAAGCTGAATCCAATGGGAAAAACTAAAATTTTACAATTTCCAAACTTATATGTAAAAAATTCGAAAAACCCATTTTTGGGGTACAAAACCCCCCCAAAATACCCCTTCGGATAGAGCGATCTGGCTGGTTTTCGAACTTAAAGTCATAAATGTTGCTTTACACGTTTATACCAAATTTAATCAAAATCAGATAATTTTTACGAGAGTTATCGTGCTCACGGACACATATACTAAAAGTTATCATGGTCCCGGGCCTAGGTCTTACAATGCCGACTACGGTAATAGCTTCTTCCCTATAGGGGAAATTCGCTAAAAGGCGGGGAGCAGGAAACTACTGTAGCGCGCCCCGTGGCATTGTGTAAAAGCAGCCCTCGGCCCTCGATAGATTTGTCGGTGAGGTATTAGGAAGTATACTTATATTACGACAATCACTGTCTATGAAATGTAGCAGAGCGATTTAATGAGCAGGAAGATCCAGACGGAACATTTACCCAAACCTGTCAGACTTATATATTCTTTAAAACATAAGAACTAGCTTTTTATAGACATTTTTTCTATGGTAGCCTTCTAGCCTACATGTTTGGTTTGGAACTAAAGCAAAATCTCTTTGCACATTATTTTATAGCTGAGATATTTGAAATAAAACAACGTTTTTAATTAATTACTGGTTTGTAAATAATTAAAATTAATAAAATAAAGATTTTATTTAAAAATTAATAAAATAATACATTTTTTACGTAAGATGAATCGCAACCATAGCACTGACGCAGATTTGTAATCCTCATATCCAACTTTGGAACACGGACAATGAATCTCAGAGATTTCGAACGCGTGTAGGATGTTTAAATCAATCTTTGTGTGCTTGTGTGAGTGAAAATGACAATGTTTGTGGAAAGGCCAGTAGCGCCATAGACGGCTTTGTTCGCCGGCCCCGTTTTTGCCTAAAACACGCTCTTGTAGTACCCTGTTTCCGTCGCAACCTACAAACAATTGTTGATGGGATAAATTTCTGCGTACATTTCGAATCTTACTGCTTCTTTCTATAACCTAAAAATTTCAAAATTATTTATGGAAGTATTTTTAAATAATTATGAAAATCAAGTAATTTTGGCTAATTTTGATAGATTTTCTCGATGCTAAATTATATATTTTTCAATATTATGAGGTTATATAAAAAGAGAACACTCTTCGTGATAAGTTTAAGACTATTTATGAGAAAATCGGTTGAAAAATGGTGTCAGAAACAGGGTACTACGAAAGCATGTTTTTAGCTTTTTTCGCAAGGGTGATGAAGACTCTTAAGTACAAAAAGCAATTTCAAAACTTCAAAACTAACTAGATCAAGAGTTGTTTTATTTATGATATTTCTGGAATATGTGTGATATGTAAATATTAGTACTGATTTATTATTCACTAGACAGTAGACAGTAGACAGTACATTTAATAAAACCGTAATAGTAGGTTAAATTCGATAGCCTCTACTGAATAAGTATCTTCAGTTGAGGCTCACTATTATAATAACGTATGTATTAAAGCTTTCTGAAATGATATAAGTCTCAGGTAAGTTTCACAAATAAGTTAAAACACTCTCGATGAAACTCTTCGTTATCGAATTAAAGTTCCTGTTGTAGAGGAGAGTGGCCCTCACCAGCCGCTCTCGGAATATCAACAGCTTTGCCGTCCAAGTTGATTCGTGTGGAAATAAAAGTAAAAACATAAGGTAAAAACTCTGTGGCGTAAAAACATAAGTAACACAATAACACTATTACAAAATAAATTATATTTATTGGTGTATCATAATATTAAGTTTGTTTGGAGGTATTCTATTTAACATTTTTACGCCGAGAACGTGCTATGTAATTTGGATATATTATTGTAATCCACAAAACTATTTTCCTGAATTAATGTTTATAAGTAAAGTGGTTAGGTTAGATACGAAATAAGACTCTATAAATATTTTAGTATACAACTCGCGTACGATTTTTAATTTGAAATTATAGTTATACCCATCCATAAAACAGGAATTAAAGGTGTGTAAATGTTCTTTTACAAATTTCTTTCATTAGCACTCTTCAGATAGTTTAGGTTTGAGGTCTCGGTCAATTTTATTAGTAGTTCACGTTAAATTCTAAAGTTATTTTCTCTAAAGGACGGCGTGATTTTTTTACCCTAAAGCACCAGCATTTAGTTTGTTTTGGCCAGTAGTTATATCAAGTATGTGACCGGTATATAGCAAATTTATTCATTAACTGTGGATTCAAAAACACAATTTAAACAAAATATATAGTTATCAACTAAAAGGTATAGTTATAAAAGGTGCAGATAAACTATAACATTTCTGTAGAATATAAAAACTTACTTTCAGTAATGTGATTCTACGAGAGGCTCTGATGATAACATTCTACGTATACCAAGTTTTGTTTGATTCCGTTTATAATTAAGGGAAATGGATTTTATTTAATCAAACTTTACTTTTACCCCCCTAAAACCCACTTCCAATCGTTCGATCTTTCTGGTTTTCAAACTTAAAGTTATGAATGTCACTTTATACGTTTTTGTCAAATCTCATCAAAATTGGACAATTATTTCAAAATGTATCGCGTTCACAGACAAATATGTAAATATATATATGGAGTTCAATATTTCCATAAAACCCCCCTACAGATAATGTCATCCGTCTGGTTTTCGAACTCGATAGAGTAAATTCGCTAAAATATGTTCATACATGATAAACAATAAACATAAATAATGTTCAGAAGAAATTACTTTTGTCAAAAAAATCCAACAACAGATTTTGCTGTTTTCATTGGAAACTAAAGCCTCAAACATTCCAGGAACCGACTGAATCTCGGTCGTTTTTTTAGCGAATTTCCCCTATAGGGAAGAAGCTATTACCGCAGTCGGCATGGTAAGACCTAGGCCCGGGACCATGATAACTTTTCGTTTTGAGGTCCCCAGACCCCAAAAACACCATTCGTTCGAAACTGTATATATATATATATATATATATATATATATATATATATATATATATGTGTGTGTGTGTGTGTGTGTCCGTGGGTGCGATAACTCTCGTAAAAATAATCCGATTTTGACGAAATTTGGCATAAGCGTGTAAAGCAGCATTTATGACTCTAAGTTCGAAAACCAGACAGATCGGACTATCCGAAGGGGTATTTTGGGGGGGTTTTGTACCCCAAAAATGGGTTTTTTGAGTTTTCTACATATAATTTTTGAAAAGTCAAATTTTAGTTTCCTCCATTGGAATCAGCTTAAACATACGCACAATTTGGTGTTTTGACCATTGCTCTACGTCAAATGGTTACAGAGATATTGAAAGTGCTAAACACAGTACGTTGTCCAATGCTATTCTTATGGAGAATAAGAAAAAAATTATAGCTCGCTTATTTATGAACGTATTCTAACAAAACTTGGTATATTGTTTCATCTGGTTGTGGTCTATTGTTATTTTCACAAAAAACCCGATTCTTACCAATAATTCCCGTAGCAGCAAACCTGCGTCCTCAGCCCCCATGTTATTCTTATGGAGAATAAGTCAAACGTAATGTATCCCTTAATTATGAACATAAATTAATAAAACTTGGAATGTTGGTTCACCTAGTTGAGTTCTATTGACATTTGCATAAAAACCCATTTTTTGTGTCCTTATTGCAGCAAACCTGCGTACTCATCTCCCATGTTATTCTTATGGAGAATAATCAAAATGGCATATATCGCTTATTTATGAACTTATATTGATGAAACTTGGTATGTGGCTTCACCTAGTTGAGTAATATTGATATTTACAATAAACCCTATATTTGTTGTTTTTTGTAGCAGCAAACCTGCGTACTCATCCCCAATGTTATTGTTATAGAGAATAATTCAAATTTGATATATATTATTTTTGAATATATTTTTTATGAAACTTGGTATGCGGCTTTATGTGGTTTTAAGACTTATATTTTGCATTGAAAATTCGCTGAGTACGCAGGTTTGCTGCGACGGGGGTATTTATTAATTGCTGTTATGAACAGTCAATTACAAAAATGTTTGATATAACTATATTAGTTTACTAGGTTATTTGAAACTAAAGATAAAAGTAAGAAATGTTATTTATTAAAACAGACAGTTTAGAAACAGGGCATTGAAACCACGTGATGTTGGTACCACTGTCAACGCGTAGTAAACGGCAGTCAGGGTGCCAGCGCAGGGACTAAATAAGTCCCACACGCCCCTGCTCACCATCTATGTCACCTCCAGCCGTAATACAATGGTAACAGCGCAGGTAACACATTACCAAGACGATGAATGTGATTAGATTAATGTATTTGATTTAAATCCATTTCTCGGTCATAAAAAATACTTTGTTTTCACTTTAATATAGACTATTTCCCTAGTTGATCTTGATTCGTAGTTCCTCGGGCTAACCACAGAATTTAGCACACACAACTATCATAGTTTACGCGGGCGAAGCTGCAACGGGTCGGCTAGTAATTTAATAAGTTAATTATGATTATTACAAAAATCATGTATGTATCGTCTCTTTCATCAACCTAATGCAGTTGTACTAATGCAGGATCTGGCAAAACTCTATGAGTTTGTACATAACATAAGATATTATTTTTAGCGAATTTCCCCTATAGGGAAGAAGCTATTGTTATTACATTTTTAGATACACCAATTCATTTTAATAAGCCTTCGTTTTTTAAGTTCCTCGATTTATTCTTTAATTATTCACACCAAAATAGATTATATACGAATAAATTGAATTGCTGTTAGAGATATATAGCTTTAATGTTTTATACACAGATTTTGACTCTCATCTGTTTAAATTTTCACGATCATAAATATTCTTAAGTTAAACAACTGAAGAAAATTAAACCTGAAAACAAGTAAAATTTTAAATATATAATAAAAATTAACTAAAAATAACTAAATATCAAATTAAAAAATACAATAAATACCAGAGGGAAACATGTTTGACTAAAATAGATAAAACCTAATGTATAGGTAGCCCGAGAGGCGGCTAGCTTACATTAAATACGGTAACAAATATATTTTGTAGGATTGTTTGGTATAGTACGGGGGTTGTGGAATTAGTTTGGAACCTCGAAAGCCATGGGAAGAACTTTTAGTTTCACCCCGGTGGCCCTCATACAAGGTTTCATTTAATTGGGTATATTTAAGTAATTTGATAGATAATTTTGTCGTGAGTGTTTTATCAAAAAAATTATAATTGGGGTTCAAGTTTATCCAAAATTAACGTCTAAAATTTTGAGGTTTTGAAAATATAGACAAGTTAGTACACCTCATTTTTTATACTGTCAGCTACCGTACATCTACAGCATACTACAGCTACCGTACTGTACATCTACTTTAACTTTAAAATTCGATGAAATTTGTCAATTTTTAATTTTTTCTGGTAACCTCTAAACAATGTCTCGTTCAGAAAATGTTATTCTTGCTAAACTTAAATGAATTAAACTTGTATATAAAATTCACTCGTCAAATATTTTATTATATTGTGTCCTTTGGATTCGACGACATGGCTTTGAAATCAGATGAAATTCGTTAAGCCAAATGTTTGCCGCACTTTTTTTCATTTTTGTTCTTGTAACTCCAAAACAACGCCTAGTATATAAAACATCATACCTACGAAATGTTAAGTAAACAAAATTGTCTATACAATTCACTGGTCAAATATATTATTATTCTGTTTGGTATAGTATAAAAGATAGTAGAGGAATTTTGGACTCCAACTTCACTGAGTGCGGAGGGATTTGGCGATTGCATTTTAGCGGCCAGTAGAATCAGATGATTTCCTGTATACATATGAGAAAGTGCGCACGGTGGCGCAAGCTTTAGCAAGAGTAACGTTTTTCTGTATGAGGCGTCGTTTAGGGGTTACAGTACCAGGAACAAAATGAAAAAGGTGCGACAGATTTACGACGGTGCAAATTTCGTCAATTTCAAAAATATGTAAAATGAAACCCACAGACATAATAAAATTTTTGACCTGTGGATTTTATGGTAAATTTTTTATACTTTAGATTTGGCAAGTATAATATTTTCTGTACGAGGCGTAGTTTAGGAGAGCTGATTTTTCTATCAACATTGAAATCTATGTTATATAACAATAATCTTACACAATATGAAATAAAATGCACTTACGATATATTTTTTAAGTAAAGATCTAAGTAAAATTAGGAGAGTTTATGTTATGTGGTATAGAACAGCATGGAACCGCGGTCCGCGACGACGCGACGGCAGCGCGCGAAGAACTGATCAAACCGCACAGTTATCAGCGCGCGCGGTTATTAAGATCAAAATATTTATCAAACTATAAATTATATCAAAAATATTTTCGAATAAATGTTAACTGACTTTGTTATACTCTTAAAACCTTCTAATACTTGCATTATAAAAAATTACACATAATTTTAAACTAAAATATATTCATATCGTGGGATGCGGCAATTCTTGCAGAAGAGGAATATGAAAGTTTGAGTTGTAGTATTGATAACAATTAACCGATCAATGGATGAGCAAACTGGTTGTGTGTGTCGTTAGAGAAATTCACGCATACATTGAAAGAAAACGGCATTGATTGACGTGTAGATTGGATTTGTTGGCGGGCCGTGACCTTTTTAATAAAGTGTGTATGAATATTTATTTGTTAAATAAGTAATTGTAGAGCACTACTCGCAACGCTTGCTGAGGGCTCCACCCCCAGACCCCCGCTGAGGTCGCTCCAGTTGTGTCCCTTCAAGTATTTTTTATATAATATGCTACTTAGATTCATTACGGCGACCACTCCACTCTATTATATCCACAATTACATACACTCTAGATGTTTTCATTTTTCAATCGTTCTATCACTTGTTTATAATCTACCATGCAAAAATTGCTTTGACAGTTTACTGGGTATTTGTTTACAGCTGTTATTATTTCTTTTGTTTTTATTTGAAACTCCATAAGCCCTATCTTAAAATTTACAATTTTCTAAATCAAAATTAATTGTTTTAAAATTGGAAAATGTAACTTTTGGTAATTTCTTCGAGGGTTTCTAGGTAAAACCTACGTGCGTAGGTAATTTTACGAAAATATTAGTAACAGTCTAGTTTTTTGTAAACATTTTGCTTCGAAATACGTTATTTAACGAGTCTAAATCAACTCACATAACATTTTCTCTAAGAAAAAATATGTGTCCTTAAGCCACTCTAAATAATGTTTCTTTACCTCAAGTAGAAAGTGTAAAATATCTTGGCATTCACTTAGACCGAAAACTAACTTGGCATATGCATGTTTGGACAAAAAGGTTACGTTTAAATTTGAAGTTAACAGAGCTTAACTGGCTCATAGGAAATAAATCAAAATTGTCACTTCAAAATAAAGTGTTACTTTATAAGACAATATCAAAGCCAATCTGGACATACGGACTACAACTGTGGGGAACAACAAGTGAATCAAATATTGACGTCATCCAACGATTCCAGTCAAAATTGTTAAGAAAAATAACACAAGCTCCATGGTTTGTTTCAAATAAAACATTACACAACGATTTAAAAATACCATACGTAAGAGGATAAATTTCAAAATTCAGCACCAGATACATTAATAAACTATACAACCATCCAAACCACCTTGCCGTCAATCTACTGGACAACAGTGAAAGTGTAAATAGACATAAATGTCACTGCATCCTAGACCTGCCACAAAGATTTGGAGATTAAATCTTTAATTATGTTAATGCTACCACTGGGTTAATTAACTCATGTCATGTAAAATAATATCACATTTACTTATGAACGGTTATCACATTTACTTAGTACGGTTTGTTTTCATACTCAACATACGTACATGCATGTCTATATTACTAAAATAATTATATGCCTGAATTTTGTCAGTGATTTTAAGTGGTCTTCTTAAATTGTATTTTTCTACACAGGTAGCTTATGAATAAAATCTATTACTCTCTGTCTCTATATGTGCCTTTTGAAAGAATTAAAAAATTCACCTTCAGAGCTCATCCCCGTAGGCTTTCAAAGTTTCAATATTAATCTTACGGGGATATCAATAGTTTGTAGTAAATTATTCCTCGGCAGAAATTTATTTTTGAGTTGAGCAGATTAATACAGTACCGATTGTACAGATTGTTATACAGTAACAGATTGTAAATAAAACTATGTAAAAAACACACACAAGTATGGTCAAGCGTTATGGTGCGTTACATGGAGGAGGAGGGTCTGAAATTATGAACAAATGCGTTACGTAATATGTGTATGGCCCGTAGTTGCTATTTATCTAAGTGGGTGGAAAAAGGCCCTTCAGAACCGATCCACGCCCTTAAATCAGCC
The DNA here is from genome assembly GCA_963675035.1 of Allygus modestus. Taxonomy (NCBI): domain Eukaryota; kingdom Metazoa; phylum Arthropoda; class Insecta; order Hemiptera; family Cicadellidae; genus Allygus; species Allygus modestus. Next base: position 141,061,016 of record OY776112.1, on the reverse strand, counting down.
ACTATAATACTATCGGTTGATAGATTTGGAGATGGATAAATACATTCTAAATACACATATCACATAAACACACGGGCACAAAACAAACAAACACTTAATACGTTCAGTGTGGACGCAATGCTCAAGTAATTCACCCCCCCCCCCACCATTATCTAGCATATACCTGCATGAGTGGATGTTATAAAACACAAAAATTTAAAAAAAATAAACAAAACCTGGTTCCTCAGTTCAGCTAGTATTGCTTCCAATTACACTCTTGATAATAATCACTGATTATTAATCGACAGTTAGAAAATTTAGTACTTTTTCAGATTATGGTAAATAAAGTAAATGACCTGCATAGATAGTTTTAGTTAATCCGCTCCATTAACGGATATAATTTGTTGCGCGTTCGGCTTGGTTCCTTTTCCATGTAATAAACTTTAATTGATGACAATTGCAGTATAAAATTAAATAGTTTGATTGTATAATTTAATATTCCACACCTAGAATATTTTTCATTGCAACATGGGCTTACACGCAAACCCCCCCCCCCATAGAACAGGACATCCCCCCGTAAACTAGGACAACCCCACCCCTTAGATCAGGACCCCCCCTCACCAGGATAGTCCCCCTGCCACACGGTTCACACCCCCCACCCCTACCCTCCATCAATGTATTTAGATTAAAGTTTTCACATGCTTGAAATGAATTTAATGGGTGATTCCCAGTTCATCAGGTATCGCAAGTTTTTGCAAGAAACAATGCAGGAGGAACCCCTTTTAAGAGTGAAAGAATCCGTTTGTATTTCCGGCGCAACAATAGCCGATTTTAAGAAAGCCTTGAAAGCATCTCATACATCCATACCCAGCGACTCAATTATTCTCATTTGCCTGGGTACGAACGATGTAACAAGAAATACACCGTTTGGGAATATCAAAGACCAGTTTTTGTAATTGCTCAGATTAATTAAAAGGAGCCATGCATCTAAACTCCTATTAATCCTGATTTTACCTCCTTTTTTACGCTTTGTTCACGATGACTGTGCACTCAGGCGAGTTGATGACTTCAACAGATTTTTAACAACAATACAATCACACTCCACACAAATCCTACGACTACCTGTCACGATCCACAATGCTGATTAGTTTTTTGAGACAAAGTATTATCCTTCCGGACGAAAGGATGAAATTCATTTAAATACCAATGCTTTCTCGCACCTTACTGCAATTTTAGAGGGCAGTTAAACGACAGAATTTAAAGATAAAGTAACTACCGGCCAACACTTCAACATTTGCATAATTTCCCCCCTCTAAGCAAAATATTATAAAGTAACCAAATGTCCATCTCAACACATTCATTAACTCATTATGGCGTTAACCCCTGGCCTTTGCCGGAGACCACAAGCATCGATGCATTTCATTAGCATTATACTTTTATGGCATTACTAAGTAGTAACAATTTATTTTGAGCTAACTATTTAATTTTCAACATGTTAAGTGACATGATTAGTGAAAGGTATTTATAGTGAATTTATCCATTGTATTAAACTAAATGGAATCATGGCACCTCAATTACCACATCTCAAATCCTGCCCCAGTCCGGAACCAAAATAGGGAATTTGTCAACTCATTAGTTGGGTTAGTCAACCCCAACTTAGATTTAGGGGGTGTAACTATACAACTTGTCTCTTGAGATACACTGTCATTAATTCAATTAGATTGTTGATGGTTTTGGTTGTCATTTAGCTTTGGAATCGCGAAATTAAACTTGGCTCGAGTGCAATGGTATTGCATTTATCTCGTCGATTTAGATTAAACAGAAAATCTGTATTAAAAAAAAAATAAGTGAACAGAAAAATACAGTCTTTGGTTTAATAGAAACTTCTGAGCACTGTACCTTCATACCTTGCCTCCCCCCACCTTTTATTTGTTGAAACTATAGTTCAACCGTTAAAAAATAAAATAAAAAAATTAAAATTAAAAAATTAAAAAAATAAAAAAAGCAAAAAGCAAACAGTAAGACCAATGTAAGACGGGTACATAGCCCCCCCTTTGTCGGCCCATTAGCTTCTAGCAGTGAGTGTGGGATGATACGTAAGACTATCATCACAGGCCCACGGTGTTGAGTGTATCACTGGCAGCAACCCCCAAGCAAAAAATAAAAAAACAAGAAAGGGTGCATAAAACCAGCAGCATAGCACTTAACAGCTGCGATGCGTCGACGGGGAAAATTGTAACAGAGAGCAATGAGATGACTGCCGCTGAGAAAATCAATCAATCCTTTTTACTTTCCTTCTCAAGAAAGTGCTCTAGTAATTATAAATTTTAAAAAAATACATATTAACATCTTGGCAATACCATTCGCTCAGACCCCCCCCTCAATTAGTTTGAAGTTATAACCCCACATTTTTAACCGTAATTCAGGTTGTCTATGCATTTTATGAAACACAACCACGGTTGACGGTATTCTGTTTACTGTCGCTTCCCTGTGTGAGTGGTTTATGTGTTTCATTCAGGGTTCGCTAAGTTACCTCTCCAACATAAGGCATCTGGGCAACCGAACGCCTTGGAGGTCCATCGTTGACTCATAATTGTCGCTGACTAGGGAGACAGTGTTATCGAGAGACAATAGTTTTGAAGGTTATTCCCCACCTTTTTTTTGAGCTGATGGTTTAACAGAAGAGGGTGGTTCCGAGACTGACTCATCCCTCACCAGTTCCTGAGTTAACCCTTCTACATGATAATCAACATCAATACCTACTAACAATCATAAATAAATTATTTGAAGGAATAGATAAGAGTTTACACTTATAGGACTGATAAGGGAATTGTGGTCCGGCAATGCGTCAGGGACAACAAGCTCAACTTCAGTCACTCATTTCCCCCTCCCCCTTTTTACTTTAATTGCATATACGTTCACACCACAATACAAAACACAATAGTCAACTCCCCCCAATCAAAACTTATTTAGGTTCTAACCCCCTCTGGGCACCCCCAGCAAGTTCAATTGAAAAATGCCGATTTATGATCTCGAGAATCTGCCCAACACAGTAGCGTGGGTTAACACGCTAACCGCGACACAAGCTGTAGCTCAATGCTCTGCTTGGAATATCTTGCCAGCCTGAACACTTGAAGAAAACAGAATTATACTCAAGAACTTCGTAAGAGCTCGCAATACAGAAGTTCTTGAAAACAATTCAGACTCAAACAGTGACGAATCACAGACCCCAGCGACAGCTTCTCCAACGACTCAAACAGCACATACAGTCACTACTGCTATACTACTTACAACGACGACTACCACAACTTGTGCAGTCACTACCTCAACCATTACAACCACTGTACCAACACCGGCTATTACCCAACCTCTTTCATCAGTCGCCATATCAACGCATGTCCCACCACCTAACCCTTCTACGCCCATCCTAGATCCGAATGTTCAGGCCTTAATCCAGTCTTTGCAAACGATGACGTTAGACACCGTTGCTCAAACAGCTAATACCCTGACTGAGCGAATTAAGGGTATACAGTGTAATCCTCAGTCTGACAACACCCAATGTCCACCATACGTCAGGGACTTGCTTAAGGAGCTCCCCAAGATTTCCGGCGACGACCTACAACAAACAATTAGCTTTCTCAAAAAACTGCATCAAATAATGCAGTTAAATTTGATTAAAGATAAATACATCATTTTGAATGCAGTTCCCTATACCACAAACAGATTTAGAGAATTTTGGATGAGTTCAATAGCCCAGAATTTAACTTGGCAGCAGACACTGGGTAGCATTAGGGAAAGTTTTTCACAACGGATACCCTTAGGGCGCTTCAAAATCATTACTTGTATAGACGTCAACAGCCACAAGAGCACTTGGCTGAATTTGTTAAGGACATTCAGACATTGCATATCATCCTCTCTCCCAGTACAACTGACCAAGAAGTATTTCAGACTGTTTTTAGGGGAATCAATGAACAGACCAGAACAACCTTTGCAGGCCTTAAGCCAATCAATTCCTTGCAAGATTTGCTGGATATTGCCCCTCTGTCAACAAGTCTATTGAGTCAGTCGCTTCCAAATTTACAACCTAGCCAATCAATGGCCAACAATAACAATCAGTTCCGTAGTAGTAATGCTCAATTTCGCCAGACTAGGAATAGCTATCCCAGCTACACCCAGCACCGACACAACAATTGGCGAGCCAATTATCCCTCTCAACGTTTTCAATACCAGCAACCCCCCCGGCAATACTATTATTCATCCCCCAATCACTATCAAACTTGGGGAAAAGATCAGGAAACTGCGTTTAATCATTTAAAACAGTCTTTAACCTCATCAACAGTTCTTAAGATGCCCAATTTTGATTTGCCATTCATTTTACATACAGATGCCAGTCAAACAAGTAACAGCGCAGTAGTGTCCCAGAAATATGACGACGCATTGCTCCCATTTGCGTATGGTTCACGCCCCACAAACATCCATGAGAAGAACTATAGTGCGTTTGAGTTGGAGGCCCTTGCCATAACCCACTTTCTAGAGAAATTCCGCGTCTATCTGGAACACCAACACTTTGAACTTTACACTGACAGCAATGCCCTAACTTGGCTCTTGAATCATCCCAGACAAGTAGGCAAAATTTCACGTTGGATTACTCTAATAAATTCATTCCAATTTACGGTATATCACATAAAAGGAAAAGACAACGTAGTAGCCGACTGCCTCTCACGTATGTTTGAGGAGAACCCTAGTCCAAACACAGTACCCATAGTTAATACCCTCAACCCCCATCAGGTAAACGTTTTATTCAAAATACCAGAAGCCTTTAAGGATATTAGGGAACACCAATTAGAGGACTCAGATACCAAAAAGATTATCAACAGTTTTAAGGGAAGGAACCCCCCTCAGGTTATTCAATAATAGATAATGTGCTAACATACAAGAAACCAAATCAAACTAAACCCAGAGTTGTAATCCCCAAACGACTTATTCCACTTCTTTTTAAATATTATCATTTAGCACCCAGTACGGCCCATCTAGGCGTTAAAAGGACGTGGTCTCGAATTGAACCACATTTTTGGTTCCCTATTCTCAAAGATAGCATTGCTAACATTGTGAAAACCTGTACTTATTGTCAAAGATCCAAACAAGCGCCCAATACTAGAGCAGGACTTTTATCATCGGAAGTACCAACTACGCCCTTCGAGAAATTTTTTATTGACCATATAGGCCCCTTACCCCGATCAAAAAAAGGCAATAGATATATACTTACAGTAGTTGACTCCTTTTCAAAATTTGCAGTTTTCCTCCCAGCCAGAAATACAACAGCATCAACCACCGTTTCTCTCCTTCGCTCAGGACTATTCGCTTATTTCGGCTTCCCTAAGTATTTGGTGTCAGACAATGTTTCTTCCTTTACATCCAAGGAGTTTTCAGATATGTGTCTCCAATTAGGAATCCACCATGTAACAACAACACCTTACTATCCAAATCCAAGCCATGCCGAGCGAGTAAATAAGAACATCAAAATAGCTATTAGGATTTACCATTCAGAACACCAGACTGATTGGGACCAGAATCTTCATTTGTTCCAAATAGCATTCAATTTAGCCAAGCATTCGAGCACAGGGTTTTCACCAGCCGATCTTTTCCTGAGTTTTCAAATACACCACCCCTTAGAGCTTAGTTGGGACCTCGATCAGTTACTTAATCAAGAGTCCACCCCCAAAAACACCCAAGACAAATGGAGACAAGCCCACCAAAATCTAACTAAAGCCAGACAAGCCCGCGAGAAACAGTTTAACAAGGGACGCCATCCTCCGTCTTTTAAAATAGGTGACTGTGTCATGTATAGAATGCATCACCAAAGTAAAGCAATAGATAGGGTGAATGCCAAACTTTTGCCACTCTGGTCAAAGCCCACAATCATTCAGGGTTATACATCACCTGTAACTGTTATTTTAACAGATCCTAAGACAGGCAAAGTCATAAGACGAGCTCATGTCTCGCAACTAAAGCGTTATTTTCAACCAACCCACCAACCAATTTCAGGGAAACCAACCAACGATCACACCAAGTACATAGTAGACCCCACTACCCCCCCCCCCCAAAAAAAAGAGAGTCTACCCGATGAGTCACGATAATCCCCAATGCCGGTGATATTAGATTAAGTTAGGTTAAGTCATACAAGTCCATATAGTCCACATCGTTCTTCACACACACACCCACACATACAACCGGGTTGCGATGGGACATACTCCTGTCGCTACCTGTGACTAAGGAGGTGTTTCGCGTAGGCCCCCCATCTGGTGGCAGGGAGCGCGGTCACCCATCGCGACACACATACACACCCCGAGCGGCAGCCCTCCTTCACGACATTGGTATTAAAGTAACTTCAACCTTTCATGAATAAACATACTTTTCCTTTTTCCTAAACTATGACCTGTGCTCTAGCCTTTTTTTTAATTTTTTACCCCTTTTCCAGCGCAGTTCATGGGCCAATGATCGTGAGGAAGTGCGGATTGTTTCGCTCGAATCGCGACGAGGAAACATGCTCATAAACACAACAATTTTAAACATCACACACACACACACACACACACACACACACACACACATACACACACACACACACACACACACACACACACACACACACACTCACACACACACACTTTCAAACCGGTAGGAAAGTTATCTTTAAGGAAATGGAAGTACCTTAGGGCAGCCATAATACCAATAAAAAGGCGCTCTATAGGCAAAAAAAAATAAAAAAATAAAATAAAACAAATATTCAAAAAATATATTATGTCAAGTATTTGTCTCATTATATATAATTCTATATTAAGTTATTGCATTGAGATAAACATATGTGCACATATTAAAAGAGATTTATTATTATTTTAAATATTTCATGAAACCACCTCTGAACCATAATCCAGGGTGGCCTTATCAAAACCCCCAAAATTTAATCAACCTGCACCCCTCCAAACCCCTTTCTTCTTTTAATACTGCAATTAAGTATCATTTCAGACCTCAGATCCAGCATGCCATGCTCTGCCACCAGCAGCCTTGATCAATCCCCCTGTCTTCTCCTCCTTTCTGGGGAGCGGGGGAGGGATGTGGGGCTACCCCCCACATCCCTACAAGACAGGCCAGACCGATTAGGGGGCAAGGTCGCAGCCGGGATGCGCGCGCATCGGACCCCAGGTGAGTGAAGGTCAGGTGCGGTGGGGGAGTCGTTGGTGGAGAGCAGAGAGAGGCACATCGGACCGCAGTTCGACTTCAACCCCAGGTATATTTCAGGTACATATGTTTCAGTAAACGGTAAAATTTGGGGGTAAGTCTGGGGGGGAATTGAACAGTATTATGTAATTCAACAAATATTAAATTAATCCATCTTCATTCATTTGGCACTGTAGATTAACTTATTTAAATTCAATGTTTGGTTAGAACATGTAACTTGCAGAAATAAATTTTGGGGGCAGAGTCTTAGTTAGGGAAGAGTTCAACAGTAATTAAATATTAAAACATCAAAGCTGGCAAGGTGTTGGGGATTGTAGCTGTAGCGTTTATCGGGAAGTTTGGGCCCAGGAATAGGTAAAAGCCGCGGGTCGTGTCGGGTAACCGACCGACCGCCGCAAACCAACAACACTGACGTATTGGTATACCTACTTGCAACTTTTCCCACAGGTAAAACTACCTTTGCATTTATCTACATTGTAACGAATTGGGAAGAAAGAATTATTTTGGTTGCTTGATATTAGTTCTTTGGCATAAGGAACAACAGTTTCACAGGTCAACATAGTAATATTAATCAGAATACGTCGTGAGTTAATCAAAATAATTAAAACTGCCTATCCTTACGAAAACAACAGCTATTTCCCCTCCTCAACTATGCTACTGCGTGGATTGTATATACCCATGGGACAGTTGTGTCTTGTTCTTGTCGTTTACCAGTGACTTAAACACGGATACACTTCCCTAAAGTGGGCCTGATTTAATCCATTTCTACTCGTGTCTCTGTCACAATGGAACTGAGTGAAAGGAAATTGAACTACTGTATACCTCTGGACACTAACATTAATGAATGGTATTGTATAACGGTTTTGCTTTTGTTCGTCATTATAAAACTATGACTTCATAATCCTAAAGGTCTTAGTCAGTTACTTGACTTGTAAAAGAAATCGAAATAAAGTAACATTCAAATGGTACTTAAGTAGTTTTCGTTCTTGTTAAAAATGACGAGTTGGCCTGTTACTCTGCTGAACTGGTGGTGTAAAAGGTAACGTACGTATGACATTTGGTAACGTACTATTTCTATTTAAACAAAAATACAAAAATGGTTAAGCTTAAAATATTTAATAGCAAAATGTGTAACTCTATGTTTAAGTAATTGCTAACCCTTTCAATGCTAAGCTTCTAAAGGGTGAAGTTGAATCCGTGATGTTTTGTTGATTTTTTATGTTCCGTTTTAGTCTCCCAGGTATACAACATAACAGACTCAGAATGTATACAGTACTTTTATCATAACAAATGCTTCTTTGTTGGTGGCTCTAGGATTGAAATTATACTAATTTTAATATATATGGAATTGGTTGAGGAGTTTTTGTTTCCTCATAGATATGTGTGGATTCACAGTCCCGAACCACCACACCAGGTCGTGCAGTTATCTCATGTGTGAAGTTATTAGTGGTTGTAGGGGTTCGAACCCACGACCTCGCGGACCAAAGTCAACTCACCCGGCCGTAGAGAATGTAACCACCTTAAAACGGTAAAATAGTGTCGCAGGTAAGGTAAGATAAATGGTTTTTGTTGAAATAAAGCGATCAAATTATATTTGGCCAAAATAAAATTTGATATCTTCCCCAGATGTATTTTCATTTTAAGACAAATTGATTTGATTTGAGTAATTCAAATAAGTATAAGTACTTATTACTTTAATTTCTGGTACTTTGAAATGCACTTAAAATTCAACATTTTAACAATGATATCATTTAATGCAGGATAGCAAATATATCATGAACGTAAAGTTTGTGTTGAGAGATGTTGTCAGTGCGGCCATGTTTAACGGCGTCCAGTCGAATCATCGCATCATGAGGAAGTGACACTGAGGCCGGTAGCTCTCTAAATAAGTATCACATGTATAAAGTACTGCTTATTACTTGTACAGCAGGGTCTGATTGTAGGGGCTCTAATAATACTGAAAATAAATAATTTCAAAACTGCTAGTATTATTTGTTAGTGAAATTATTTAGTCAATTAAATTGTCTTCTGTATCGGTATGTCTATTACTTCAAATTACTTAATCAATCATTTCATTTATTCTCCAAAAAATTATTTAAAAAACATAAAAAGATAAAAAAATATATAAAAAGATTTATTCAACTAAAACATTACACACTATTCAGTTGAGATACTGTACAACCTAATATAAACTAAAACCTAATGCTGAATTAGTATACAGTTAAAAGGCAAGGCCTGTGAGCGGGGACCGATTCCGTATTGTTTCTCGTATGTGATTCACAAGACACATCTTTGGAGTTATATATCATTTAGTGGAAGTGTGTAGTAACAGTAGCTTGCAATTCACAATAGACAGAACTTTCAAAATAAAAAATAAATATAAAGTAATGAACAATTCAACTTTACACTATATCAAAACTACTATACTATAGCTATATATTAATAAGAAATATATTTAAATAAATGCTTTAGTAAAGAATTTGTTAATATAGTTAAATTACATTTACGGAAACGCGTTAAATAATTAAAAACCGAAAAACAATTTAAGATAATTAATGTTATGTATATAATAAGGTCATGTGTTCCCTAGTGACAAATATCAATAGGTATATTTTGATAACAACGTAAGTCTAGTTTTAAATGTTCATGCTTTGTTCAAATAAATATAATAATTAACAATTATTTTACAATTTAAAATACATCGTATTCCTCGAATGGAAATTGTAGTAAAACTTTACAGTTATAAATGTATACTTTAAAACAATGAACAAGTAAAATAATTTGTGAGGGTGGTAAAAATCAAAATAAAGTAGTTCTACTTGTTCTGTATATATCAATTTTACCATTATAACTCTTAAATAATTCAATATTTTGTTATAGTACATTATTTGTTTGATAAAGACAGGAACCAGATGGCATTGCATTTATATTATAAGATTTTGTAAACATTCATAAATATGTTCAACAATAGACTTTTACACTCCCACGAAGAACACTCATGAAGAACCCACGCTAGATTTACCCCCTTGATATCTCTAAGTTTAATTCGCTAGTTTATTTTGATATAATTTCATTTCATGTACAAATAAAAGTTTTATTGTTAATTGTAACTCCCGTCTCATCATTTCGCAAGTTTAAGACATAAATTAGTCCCGCAACAACATGGTCCTTCGAGTCGCAGATCAAGAATGAAGCTCTTTTGGTTACAGTCTACGCTCCACACACGAGGTAAAATGGACGCAGTTTTTCACCAATATACATTGGAAGTTTGAAGACATCAAAATTGTTTGAAACTCAAAAAGACATTTTAATTATTACCTTATTTATTACTCTAAAGATATTTAATATTATTATTTAATAATTTAAAATAGTTACAAACATATGTTTATGTAATTCACAGGATTGCTGTTGGTAGCGCTATTGTAACAATGCCATCTGTTACGTTAAAAAAGTAACCTGGGAATTTAAGCAGACGTCTCACGTCTCACCAGTCTGAATAGTAAACATAACCTCAATCGCTACAACTCTATTTAGTACTGTTAAAATATTTAACAAAACACGAAATTAATGTCTATGAAAGTTTGTTAAACTTGTATGGAACTACTGTAAGTAGATAATGTCTTTTAGTTATTCACTAGCCTATTTTTGTGTACCCTATTAATCTCAAACCTTTAAATCATGAAGTTTGCAACCTTGTCTAGGCAATTTAAGTCAATCTCAAACCGTTTAGGTAAAATCAAAACTAATATAGAAGCATTAGATTCTGTATCTGATAGTAACACTTTATCCCCTGAGCAAATAAATAAGTTAGAATTGTTTAGTTCTGAAACCTAGAAAAAGTACACAGAATTTGAAAAGTCCCTTGATAAGCTTTTCCAAAGTGAAACCCTACCCGAAGATCATGATGAAGACAACCTTTTTGAGTTACAGGACACTATCTCTGATTTGTATGTAGGCATACAAACATTAATTAAGAAGCATTTAGCGCAAGATCTCAACACCCAAATTAGGCCTAGCTTAAACAAATACTTAGGTGACACACAATCCAATGGACAAGTAGGCCTACAATCCAGTAGCTCATTAGAAAGTACCCCTTCAACAAGTAAAGATAATCATTCTTTAAAACTACCTCCTCTCTCCCTCAAAACCTTCAATGGTTCGCCAGGACACTGGTTGTCATATGTTAGCCTATTTCAAGTCTCAGTACATGAAAATTAAAATATTTCAAAAGTTGAACGCTTTCAATACCTACTATCTACACTGCAAGGTGAACCCTTTAACTTAGTTAAGAATTTGCCCATTACTGCTGAAAACTATGATGTTGCCTGGGATATTTTACAAAAAAGGTACCAAAATAGTAGGAAAATTATCAGCATCCATCTCAATATCATAATGGACTTGCCCCACATGCCTGACATCTCTCTTAAGAACATTAGATCATTTATATCTCAATATAATGAAAATGCCCAAGCTCTCCTTGCATTAAATCATGATATTGCCAAAGACAATATCTTGCTCTCAGCCATGTTATTAAAGAAGTTACAGCCAGACATGCGCAAAAAGTTTGAAAGTTCTCGAGTGAATTCTCAAAATATACCCACTGTAGATGAAGTAATAATATTTCTAGAGAATGAATGTGTCTGTTTAGAAGCAGCAAACTTTTCAAACTCTCAGTTTCACAAGGTTAGTCAAAGTAATAAGTCACACCCATGCTAATAGTAGGCCTAACCTCAAACCCACTCAGACAGGCCTACATAAATTCTCTTAGAACCAAAATCGTACAGTATTGTTATCCTCTCTTGACCAGAAAGCCACATGCATGTTTTGTAGTAAAGGTGACCACGATATTTATCACTGCACAGATTTTAAAAATTTGTCTGTCCAGGATAGGTACAGTTTTGTGAGGAAAAGCCACCTCTGTTTGAACTGTTTTGGAATTTCCCACTCTGTTAAAGACTGTAAGTCAAATCATACATGTTTTCATTGCAAAGGGAAACATCATTCACTGTTGCACCAATCCAGTAACCATGATAAGCTCAACTCAAAGTTTAAAACCAATGTTCAGAACCCCCAAAGAAGTAACACTTCTGTAGATACTGATCACCATGATACTCCCTTTGTAGCTGTTTCCTCAAATCCTCACACTACTATCTTGCTAGCCACTGCTTTAGTACACTTGAAAACCCCGAATGGTAACACAGTAGTAGCCCGAGCTGTAATTGATTCCGCATCCATGATAAGCTGCTTAACAGAAAATGTTGCTAATCTGCTTATGCTGAAGCGAACCTTCTCCAGTAATTCTAAAATAGATGGATTATCCTCAGTGGAAGTTAAGTCTAAAGGTTTGTCAAAGGTGGATATCTCATCACTTAGCGGGGAAAACGTCGCTAACGACCACACGGTTGTAATATTGGACAAAATTACATCCAATCTTCCACATTCAGAAGTGCCAGCTAACATAAAAGACTACTTTAAAAATGTTGTCCTAGATGATCCAACATTTCATGTCCCTAGTAAGGTAGATATGCTTATAGGTGCTGATCTATTCTCTAAAGTAGTCACAGGAGACCGCATCATAGTAAATAAAGACCTCCCTGCCGCCATGAATTCTGTTTTTGGATACCTTATCATAGGCTCTGCCCCAACTCTTTCTTCTGTAGCTCCATATAATCCAGACCATTACTACAGTGGTATAGTTTCTTTGCTGAGTACCCAAGATATCGACTTACATAATTCGCTGCAGAAATTTTGGACTCTAGAGGAACCCCCACAAAAACACCATGTCTCATCAGAAGAAGAAATCTGTGAAAATCACTTCCTCAACACCTTTTCTAGAAATTCTGAAGGACGTTATTCAGTTAGGCTACCCATCAAAGAAAATCACCCTCCTCTTGGTGACTCATCCACTTGTGCTAGGAATAGGTTTTTCTCTCTTGAAAGTAAACTCCAAAATCAGCCTGAGATAAAAGCTGAATATACTAAAACCATAAATGACTGTTTGTTATCAGGACATATGGAATTAGTTAATACCCCACCAATGAATGATGGTAAACAATTTTACTTACCTCACCACGCTGTTGTCAAAGAAGAATCCTCAACCACAAAACTTCGCGTAGTGTACGATGCTAGTGCTCGCAGCTCCTCAGGCGTCTCGCTTAACGATATTTTACATACAGGCCCCAAACTACATAATGATCTCATTGATATTCTGTTGAAGTTTAGATTCTCTCCTATAGTTTTTTCATGTGATATTAAACAAATGCTTAGACAAATAATGATCCATCCAGAAGATAGGAATTACCAGATGTTGTATTGGAATGATAATAAAGACATGCCTCTTTCAGTTTATCGCTTAACAACTGTTGTTTTCGGATTCAGCTGTTCACCCTACCTAGCTCTAAGGACTCTTCGCCAGCTCACGGTAGACGAAGGCAAGAACTACCCACTAGCCGCTGAAGCATTAAACAAACAGGTATATGTAGATGACCTAATTTTAGGTGCAAACAACACAGAACAGGCATTGGTCTTAAAAGATGAGGTAGAACAACTTCTCTTGAAAGGAGGTTTCGAACTTAGGAAGTGGACTAGCAACTGTCCTGAACTCATGGAAACGCTTCCAGACACTCATAAAGAAACTCCTCTGTACTTTAACTCTTCTGATCAACCCTATTTTAAAGTGTTAGGTATTAAATGGTCGCCAACCTCTGACAGCTTCTCGTATCAATTAAATATTCCTGACACTCCCCCCACTAAGCGAGGTATTCTCGGAACAGTTAGCAGAATATTTGATCCTAGTGGATGGTTGACTCCAGTCACCCTCTGGGTAAAAGCTCTTATACAAGTTTTGTGGGTATTAGGTTTGTCATGGGATGCAAATGTCTCCCCAGATCTAAGTGGAAAATGGCAGAAGTTCATTAAAAAACTTCCACTCCTAAGCGAACTTAGCTTACCACGGTATGTTTCCCTAGCTGATGCTGTTCACATCAGTTTACATGGATTTTGTGATGGTTCGGAAACAGGCTATGGTGCTTGTGTTTATTTACGATGTGTAAATTATCTTGGGGAAATAAATGTTCACCTGCTGATTGCTAAAGCGCGGGTCGCTCCACTCAAGAAAATTTCTATTCCCAGACTTGAGCTTTGTGGAGCTCAACTTTTGTCCAAAATTCTAAACTATTGTAATACTCTACTCTCACAGAACTACCTGGTCAATGAAATTCATGCGTGGTGTGACTCATCCGTTGTTCTTTCATGGATACAAACTGTACCATACCGCTTAAAAGTTTACGTTGCCAATCGGGTCACAGAAATCCAGGAATTGACACCCACTCACATTTGGAAACATGTCTCGACTCATTGTAATCCAGCCGATATTGCTATTAGAGGTACTCTCCCGTTATCCTTGAAAGACAACAGTTTATGGTGGAATGGTCCTGAATGGCTTTCTCTGACGTCTGATTTATGGCCTATACCACAATTTCACCCTCTGAAAGAAACAGATTTGCCTGAACTAAAATCTGAACCCCTCCATGTTTTAACAACTACTATAGCGCCTGATTTCTTGCTAAGTTTTCGTCATGGACTAAACTTCAAAGAGTAATGTGCTACATATTGCGTTTCATTAATGGATCTAGGAGAAAACTTAAAGAAAATGGACATATAACATCAGAACTCAAGAAAGCTACAAATGTAATTTGTATAAAGTAACACAACAATCTCTTTATCTAGAAGAAATACCCATGGAAGACTAAACAATGAACTTTCTCCCAACTTGTTTATTTTGCCCTCTCTCAATTTGCTTATATTGTTTTCTCACTTTATTAATATTTTTTGTTCAGTTTTAAATGTACCTTTAACTAATGATTTTATTATTTAGTGAACCCCACAGTGGTTCACGGGCGGGGGTATGTTCTGTATATATCAATTTTACCATTATAACTCTTAAATAATTCAATATTTTGTTATAGTACATTATTTTTTTGATAAAGACAGGAACCAGATGGCATTGCATTTATATTATAAGATTTTGTAAACATTCATAAATATGTTCAACAATAGACTTTTACACTCCCACGAAGAACACTCATGAAGAACCCACGCTAGATTTACCCCCTTGATATCTCTAAGTTTAATTCGCTAGTTTGTTTTGATATAATTTCATTTCATGTACAAATAAAAGTTTTATTGTTAATTGTAACTCCCGTCTCATCATTTCGCAAGTTTAAGACATAAATTAGTCCCGCAACAACAACTTGGTAAAATGTATTCATTATAAAACAGAAAATGAAAAAAATAAAATGAAACGATAATTTAACTTAAAATAGTGTAATTATTATTGTGTTACTTATGGTTTCACGTCGTTGGAGGGACCTTTATTTTCTACTGGTAACAGCTTTCGACAACAAAGCTGTTGATATTCCGAGAGCGGCTGGTGAGGGCCACTCTCCACTACAACTGGAGCTTTAATTCGATAACAAAGAGTTTCAACGAGAGTATTTCAACTTATTTGTGAAACTTATCTGTTACCAATATCATTCTTCAATATAGAAGCTACACATCTATATATTAAATCAATGATTTCTCTTAGTTTATCATTTATGCGCTCCCATACCGCTCATCCGATTGCTATGAAACCTTCCATGGCCATTCCGATAAACCCTAGGAAGGTTTATAGCCCCTAACCAAAGCCCTAGGCCTCTAGGGCTTCGTCCCACTGGACTTGTTTACCTTATGGAATAATGATTTCGTTTAGGTTTCCAAGGTAACAATAATCTTAACAATGGGAAAACAGAAATCAATGGTAGTCAAGAAAAACCACGAGAACCAAGTTGCGCCGGGCACTAGCAACATAAATAATAGAAATACACATTTCTCCTATTATTATTTATGAGACTCAACAAAATGTGGTTAAAATCATATCTCAGTTTATTTATTGAAATGTGAATAGCTTTTCACAGTTAGTTTATAGAAAATTTAGATATAAACATGATTTTTTGGGAATAATAATCATAGGAAAAAATAGACAAATATGCTCTAAATATTGAAAAATAATATTTTTGTAATATTACCGTATACTATCATGTAATCAATTGCAGTCTATAATAAGGTGCTCTGTTAAAATAGCTAAAGAACATTCTGAAATTCGTGACCTGTGGTATATTTAACACATAATTGGGCAACTGGGAGTTGTGATAAAATAATTCGGTGCTCACAGTGGGGGAACATTTAATGAAACTGTTAAAATAAAATAAAACACTAGTATAGTAGCTTTACTTTTATATTGTCATATGGATTTACCATATCAAACCATTTCATTGAAGTAAATTTACTTTCTAGAACAATGTGTCACTCATTAGTTTCTAAATTTATTTCAAACTTAATTTAATGATGATTTAGAGACTTTTTTAATAATTGGATAAATTAGTATGAGTTTGCAATAAGCACAACACTAAAATTGAATTACACCATAATAGTGTAGGGCCTTTTCCTAACATGACAAAATAAAAGTATTATTATTAATGTCATTATTTAAAAAAATAAAGTTATTTAACTTAGGTTTTCTTGATTTTTGACTCTTTTACGGATTTTAAGCTCCAGATTCTTAAACTACAGCATAATTAAATAGATCTACAATTCTTTCAAACATAGATCACTCCTGTAATGGGTTTTATATTTTGTCATATGCCTACAAAATACATAAATGAATAATTTGTATTATTGTAATAACTAACTGTAATCAATAGACTGCAAACTCAACACTAAGCCTGGACATATATTATATAAAATTGAAGATAACGTTAAAAATTACATTATTATACTGTCATTATTAGTTTGGTTTTCATATTTTAGGAAAATGTTAAGACTCTTACAATGTTAACTATTGATAAATGGGTTGGACGAAGACAAATATATAACACTAGGGGACCCGTGCACAATCTGTGCATTTTAATATTTTTTCTGATCGTAAGAAACTCACCTACAATTCGAAGAAATTATAAGACTATAAACTCACAGTTATTATAAATTTAACATTTAGTTTAAAGAAAAAGGGCCCTCTTTCAGGAATTTGAACAACTTTTACCTGAACTGATGAAAACGCAAAAGCATTGTTAAAACGGCGGATATTGTCTAACAAATTGTTATTATCTAGGTCAATCCTCTCAATGAACTGCCTTAGCTCATCCCAAATATCAATAGGCTCCAAGCTGACCTTCCCTTTGTGAAAACAAATAGAAGAGGATCTGTCACGGACCTCACCTGAATAAAGCTTAGCTGAACAAAACACACACACATTGTCCATCGCCCCAACACTATGTATTTGAATTTGATTGACTTCTGGAAATAACCTCGCACAACAGTAGGATACCGGAAGTTTTTCGTCACGTATTCTTGCCCTATCATCATCTTTAAGTTGCTGCAAGTATATAAGTGGTACAATGTCCCTCTGCTGTTCAATCAGTCTTTGTCTCTCGGCAGTTCTCTGTTCTTGCCGAAGGTTACGCATGTTTTCCCTAATCTCGTCTACTCGGTTTTCTCTTTGCCTTCTTCTTCTTTCTGGCTCAGGGTTCAAAACTCGTCTGCGAGGCATAACGAATAATGCAATACCCTTTTACCTTTCAAAGGTCACTTCGTAGCTGAAAAACATAAAACATTCAAGAAAAACATCATCATATTAAAAGTAAAATAATATGAATGCTTGTTTAAGACAATATTTAGATCAATAAAAATACTAATATACAAGTAGAGGAGAACTGAGGGGGAGAAGCCACTTTCGGCGCTTTTTTCCCATGTTATTCTTATGGGGAGCCGTTTTTGGACCGACACCAGCTCCCGCCTTACACAAGTTTCCTTGTTAGCCTATACTAATGTCCAACCCTTGCCTATATTAAATATATTTTCCCAATCCCCATCCCTCCTCTATATTTTTAAAAATTAATTTTCAAATTCAGGCTAAAAAACTATCTTTAGTGTTTATGGTCCGATTTGTTTAAAACTTGGATATGTTATTGTCGTAGGCAAGTGTTTTAATAAATTACACTTACATTTCCCAAATTCACTATTACAGTCAAATTAAAAATTATTTTTGAAAAATACTATAGTGCCAATTGCCAACTTCTTTATTAAATGTCCGATTTGTCTGCAATTTGGATATGTTATTGTCCTAGGCAAGTGTTTTAATAAATTTCACTTACATATCCCAAATTCACTATTACGGTAAAATTAAAAAATATTTTTGAAAAATACTGCCAGTTGCCAACTTCTTTATTTACTGTCTGATGTATTTAAAATTTAGATATGTTATTGTCCTAGGCAAGTGTTTTAATAAATTCCACTTACATTTCCCAAATTCACTATTACGGTCAAATTAAAAAATATTTTTGAAAAATACTGCCAATTGCCAACTTCTTTATTTACTGTCCGATTTGTTTTAAATTTAGATATGTTATTGTTATAGGCAAGTGTTTTAATAAATTAGCCTTACATTTCCCAAATTCACTATTACAGTCAAATTAAAAAATATTTTTGAAAAATACTGCCAATTGCCAACTTCTTTATTTACTGTCCGATTTGTTTAAAATTTGGATATGTTATTGTTGTAGGCTAGTGTATATGCACCATCCACATTTTACAAATATTGCGGTTAAATTTTAAAAAATTTGGAAAAATACTGCCAATTGGCAACTTCTTTATTTATGGTCTGATTTGTTTAAAATTTATATATGTCATTATTCTAGGCTAGTGTATATGTACCATCCACATTTGACAAATTAACTATAATGGTCAAATTTAAAAAATATTTTGAAAAATATACTAACAATTTCAAACTTCTTTATTTACTGTCTGATTTGATTTATTTTCGGATATGTTATAGCTCTTATATAGGTAACAAGACCACACTACCACACGTTCCATTACCCCCTACAATACAGTATTTTGTCTTTTTTGTTTGTTTATTTTGCTGTAATCCCAAAACTGACTTTGCTGTTTATTGTCCGATTTGCCTACACTTTGGATATTGTCCTAAGCATTTATTGTCTGATTTATTTTTGGATATGTTATAACCCCCAACTATTATATCTAAAATTACAATATTATTTCCACCTATAATACAGTTGATGTGTTGTTTGTTTTGCCGCAACCTAAAAACTAACATTGGTATTTGTGTTTTTACAAAACTATATTTTGTAAATTACTTCCAATAACTCCTTTATTTACTTTTCGACTTGTTATATCCCCTTATATCTAAATTTACCGTATATTTTTCCCTAAATACCCCATTTCCAAATTCAATATTACGGTTGGATTAAAAAAAATAAATGCAAGCTTATTATATTTGCCACAAGCTTATTATATACATCCAGCTGTTATATTTGCCAGATTTCCAATATTGTTGTGACCCTCTCAACTACCTCTCATTGTAATATAATAAGTAATATATATCCACAAAATATTTATGGTCAGAACTGCCTAAATTTTGGATATGTTTTAAGCCAATGCGATAACAAAAAATAAATTTTTAAAACCCAAAACAACTAAACACAAAACACTAATCTTTCTTTGTGCTTGTTTGGAGTAGTCTTTATTTTATCCAACTTAATTTTAATTTTGTAGTTAAAATCAAACTTCCCACATTCTAGCTCCCTTTCCAGCCAGTGGTTGGAGACATAAAGGTTACGAATATTTTCAAATGTACAATATATCTTTTTCTACCCCTATGTTGGACTTGTTTAATAGCGCTTATTAATAATTCCGCACCATATTCCAAATCCTCCAGTCTACTACATTCTTTAAATTTAACATTGCCTTTAATATCTTGCATCTCTATGTCTTCTTGTCCAACATCATCCCACTCATTGTTACGGAAACTTAGGTTTTCTATTTTTGGAAAGGAATTGCCATAAAATGTTGCGGTTCCGTTAGTGTTAAAGCTTGTAAGTGGCTCGTTGGTAGGTAGATAAATAATGTCCAAATCACCACTGTATGGCAACACGCTATAACCTTGCCTATTCTTATTTATCTCTATAAATACAGTTTTACAGACACCTTTAACATAGTATACACCCCTCCGTCCATCCTTTTCTGCCAACACTCCCACAAACTTGTTGTTTACTACAAACGCATACACTATATAATGTCCATAATGCTCTAGATCCTCCCAACGTCGCAGGAAGTAATCTTTTAATTTATCCTCTCTTTCCCTTCTTTCTTGTTCTTTAGCCAACTGTGCTTTGTATTCCTCTGCAACAGTATTTTCCACATATTCCAATTTACGCTTATTACTGTCAATGTCTTCTAATTCCAATTTCCTCTTTTTGGAACAACTCTCTAAGAAAGGCTTGGAAAGTGGCTCTATTTCTTTAACAGTGTATGGGTACAGTTTATTGGTCCGGCTTCTTAAAACGTAGGGAGTAAGGTTAGGACTTTCCACTAAGCCTAATTCTTCTAAATTGATGTGTTTAGGTATAGTGGAGAAAGGTGTATTTGATTTTGTAAAACATGTGCCCCCAGATTTGATGTAACACCTATGCTTTACACTTATGGCATCAGGAAACTCCTCTATTACCTCTACATAGTTAGTTGGTAAACAGTTAAAGCTAAATGCAGATAGAGCATACTTTATTAACTTTTCGCTTTGTGTACTATCTTTTGGCAGTTTTAGTTGCACTCCAGTTATCTTCTTCGTATTACTATTACCCCAATATGCGTATTGTAATAAATCATTAAACACTAAACAACAACTGTTTTGTAATTGATTGGCAACTTTCACCCACATCTTATGCAGAGGTACAGCATAGAATGGAGCATTTTGAAAGTACCGTTTGTTGTCTTCTATTAGACTTAAACAATCTCTTAAAGGTTCAAACCCTTTACCAAAACCTCTACAATAGTTATAGATTGTTGCCTCTAACCTTGTTATTCCATTCTCTCTAGCTAGTTTAGACGAGAACGTTTCTTTTAGTCTCGCATCTGGACAGTTTACAAAGTTTATTATATGGTTTCCTATACTTTTAATTACTCCAGGACTTGTAATCTGGCATATAAATTTATTATATATTTTTACCCTGCTATTTACATTAAACCATGTTAAACAGTCTTTACTAACATTATCTACAATAACATTATATCCATTCTTGTACGCCCCTTGGTAGCAAAAGTTAAAGTTTTCTGTAAGATATTGGCACATTTCCTCTTTATTAAATATTCCAGCCAAATCTAGTGTTATATCGAAATCCATAAGATAGTACATTTCTTTTTCCAGATCTTGCAGTATCTTTGGAAGATCTTCCAACAAATCCTTAATTTTAACATTTGCAAGCTCTATTTTATAGGGAATTGCTATAGGATCATCATACTTTTGTTTAATTTGGTCAATATCTTTCTTTATTATTTGTAACACACCCTCGCTTTGGACCCCAGAGGACCTCTCCAAGGAGAATGGTAGTTTGGCCACAACACCATGTCGAGCTAAAGAGAACTTTTTAAATATTCCTCGTAAGTAGCTATTAAACGAGCCACATATTTCCTTCTTAACTTTAAATTTATTCCGAACGTCCCCATCACAATCCGTAACATTGGTTATCTTAACTAACATTATGTTATCACAAAACGCATCCGTTATAGATGTTAAGTTATTTAATTTTGGTTCGCCCTCGCAATAGTTTATATTACCTATGTCTGTAAGAAGGTTATTATTACGTAGATTTTCTAATAAAAACCATATACCGAATCTTTCGTTAGTAGGTTTAATACAATTTCCCAATAAATGGCTAACAGAGTACATTTCTTTTATACAAAAAAAGTAGCGGAAACATGTAAACAGGACAGATATAATTACACTATAGGCATATATGTGTTGTAAATATATGGATATTGTATATAAACATAGGCGAGCGGTAAGTGTAACATGTAAGTGGACACCTAGACCCATACGGAATACCCACTATTAATATAATTCCAAATTCGACTAAATAAGTTTATAGTCTCAATATAATTAACATATTAACTAACGGTGCCATCCCGCATTAGTACCCAAATTGTCGAAATTCTATAACTGTCTATTCTTAGTCCTTGTATTAGGTTTTGTACTATTAAACCCTACATTCTTATCCTGTGCAGTAGAGTAATATATGTATTTAATACAGATACGCACATTCTACAAGACCTGTACATCTGTTGTATAAGCAGCAGAATAGACGTCTCACCCATTGTGTTGTT
This sequence comes from Allygus modestus, assembly GCA_963675035.1. Classification (NCBI taxonomy): domain Eukaryota; kingdom Metazoa; phylum Arthropoda; class Insecta; order Hemiptera; family Cicadellidae; genus Allygus; species Allygus modestus. The sequence continues at coordinate 141,038,582 of OY776112.1, read as the reverse complement.
GTAAGTAAAACATAAATGTAAATTGTGCTGGATACAACCGGCCAGATATTAGACAGGAAATGTGTTGGAAGTGTATTGCCAAATAGTAAGACAAACACCACATAGTGCAGCATGTAAGCAATCCATTACTATTTAGACAAATATCAGTCAGTATTGGTACAACATCCGATATATTAGCCAAACCCACAATCAAACTTGGAAAACAAACAGTAAAAAATAAATATTATAGTAACAGAAATAGTAAGAGTATAAGGACATAGTAATATTTAAAGTTTATAAAACAACACAAATGCAGAGACACAATAACACACTCCAACACATTTGGACACAGGCACAGATACTGGTTTACAGCCATTTAACACAACTTTACAGGTTCTGTCAACTGACACAAAAATAGTTTGTAAATTGTGTAAGAAATATATGTAATATAAACAAATTGAACACAATCATAACATTTTGAGGACACAATGTTTGGAGTGGGTTTGGCTAATATATCGGATGTTGTACCAATACTGACTGATATTTGTCTAAATAGTAATGGATTGCTTACATGCTGCACTATGTGGTGTTTGTCTTACTACTTGGCAATACACTTCCAACACATTTCCTGTCTAATATCTGGCCGGTTGTATCCAGCACAATTTACATTTATGTTTTACTTACAACAACACAATGGGTGAGACGTCTATTCTGCTGCTTATACAACAGATGTACAGGTCTTGTAGAATGTGCGTATCTGTATTAAATACATATATTACTCTACTGCACAGGATAAGAATGTAGGGTTTAATAGTACAAAACCTAATACAAGGACTAAGAATAGACAGTTATAGAATTTCGACAATTTGGGTACTAATGCGGGATGGCACCGTTAGTTAATATGTTAATTATATTGAGACTATAAACTTATTTAGTCGAATTTGGAATTATATTAATAGTGGGTATTCCGTATGGGTCTAGGTGTCCACTTACATGTTACACTTATCGCTCGCCTATGTTTATATACAATATCCATATATTTACAACACATATATGCCTATAGTGTAATTATATCTGTCCTGTTTACATGTTTCCGCTACTTTTTTTGTATAAAAGAAATGTACTCTGTTAGCCATTTATTGGGAAATTGTATTAAACCTACTAACGAAAGATTCGGTATATGGTTTTTATTAGAAAATCTACGTAATAATAACCTTCTTACAGACATAGGTAATATAAACTATTGCGAGGGCGAAACAAAATTAAATAACTTAACATCTATAACGGATGCGTTTTGTGATAACATAATGTTAGTTAAGATAACCAATGTTACGGATTGTGATGGGGACGTTCGGAATAAATTTAAAGTTAAGTAGGAAATATGTGGCTCGTTTAATAGCTACTTACGAGGAATATTTAAAAAGTTCTCTTTAGCTCGACATGGTGTTGTGGCCAAACTACCATTCTCCTTGGAGAGGTCCTCTGGGGTCCAAAGCGAGGGTGTGTTACAAATAATAAAGAAAGATATTGACCAAATTAAACAAAAGTATGATGATCCTATAGCAATTCCCTATAAAATAGAGCTTGCAAATGTTAAAATTAAGGATTTGTTGGAAGATCTTCCAAAGATACTGCAAGATCTGGAAAAAGAAATGTACTATCTTATAGATTTCGATATAACACTAGATTTGGCTGGAATATTTAATAAAGAGGAAATGTGCCAATATCTTACAGAAAACTTTAACTTTTGCTACCAAGGGGCGTACAAGAATGGATATAATGTTATTGTAGATAATGTTAGTAAAGACTGTTTAACATGGTTTAATGTAAATAGCAGGGTAAAAATATATAATAAATTTATATGCCAGATTACAAGCCCTGGAGTAATTAAAAGTATAGGAAACCATATAATAAACTTTGTAAACTGTCCAGATGCGAGACTAAAAGAAACGTTCTCGTCTAAACTAGCTAGAGGGAATGGAATAACAAGGTTAGAGGCAACAATCTATAACTATTGTAGAGGTTTTGGTAAAGGGTTTGAACCTTTAAGAGATTGTTTAAGTCTAATAGAAGACAACAAACGGTACTTTCAAAATGCTCCATTCTATGCTGTACCTCTGCATAAGATGTGGGTGAAAGTTGCCAATCAATTACAAAACAGTTGTTGTTTAGTGTTTAACGATTTATTACAATACGCATATTGGGGTAATAGTAATACGAAGAAGATAACTGGAGTACAACTAAAACTGCCAAAAGATAGTACACAAAGGGAAAAGTTAATAAAGTATGCTCTATCTGCATTTAGCTTTAACTGTTTACCAACTAACTATGTAGAGGTAATAGAGGAGTTTCCTGATGCCATAAGTGTAAAGCATAAGTGTTACATCAAATCTGGGGGCACATGTTTTACAAAATCAAATACACCTTTCTCCACTATACCTAAACACATCAATTTAGAAGAATTAGGCTTAGTGGAAAGTCCTAACCTTACTCCCTACGTTTTAAGAAGCCGGACCAATAAACTGTACCCATACACTGTTAAAGAAATAGAGCCACTTTCCAAGCCTTTCTTAGAGAGTTGTTCCAAAAAGAGGAAATTGGAATTAGAAGACATTGACAGTAATAAGCGTAAATTGGAATATGTGGAAAATACTGTTGCAGAGGAATACAAAGCACAGTTGGCTAAAGAACAAGAAAGAAGGGAAAGAGAGGATAAATTAAAAGATTACTTCCTGCGACGTTGGGAGGATCTAGAGCATTATGGACATTATATAGTGTATGCGTTTGTAGTAAACAACAAGTTTGTGGGAGTGTTGGCAGAAAAGGATGGACGGAGGGGTGTATACTATGTTAAAGGTGTCTGTAAAACTGTATTTATAGAGATAAATAAGAATAGGCAAGGTTATAGCGTGTTGCCATACAGTGGTGATTTGGACATTATTTATCTACCTACCAACGAGCCACTTGCAAGCTTTAACACTATCGGAACCGCAACATTTTATGGCAATTCCTTTCCAAAAATAGAAAACCTAAGTTTCCGTAACAATGAGTGGGATGATGTTGGACAAGAAGACATAGAGATGCAAGATATTAAAGGCAATGTTAAATTTAAAGAATGTAGTAGACTGGAGGATTTGGAATATGGTGCGGAATTATTAATAAGCGCTATTAAACAAGTCCAACATAGGGGTAGAAAAAGATATATTGTACAGTTTGAAAATATTCGTAACCTTTATGTCTCCAACCACTGGCTGGAAAGGGAGCTAGAATGTGGGAAGTTTGATTTTAACTACAAAATTAAAATTAAGTTGGATAAAATAAAGACTACTCCAAACAAGCACAAAGAAAGATTAGTGTTTTGTGTTTAGTTGTTTTGGGTTTTAAAAATTTATTTTTTGTTATCGCATTGGCTTAAAACATATCCAAAATTTAGGCAGTTCTGACCATAAATATTTTGTGGATATATATTACTTATTATATTACAATGAGAGGTAGTTGAGAGGGTCACAACAATATTGGAAATCTGGCAAATATAACAGCTGGATGTATATAATAAGCTTGTGGCAAATATAATAAGCTTGCATTTATTTTTTTTAATCCAACCGTAATATTGAATTTGGAAATGGGGTATTTAGGGAAAAAATATACGGTAAATTTAGATATAAGGGGATATAACAAGTCGAAAAGTAAATAAAGGAGTTATTGGAAGTAATTTACAAAATATAGTTTTGTAAAAACACAAATACCAATGTTAGTTTTTAGGTTGCGGCAAAACAAACAACACATCAACTGTATTATAGGTGGAAATAATATTGTAATAATAGATAATAATAATAATTTTAGATAATAATAATTTTATTTTTTGTATAATTTTAGATATAATAGTTGGGGGTTATAACATATCCAAAAATAAATCAGACAATAAATGCTTAGGACAATATCCAAAGTGTAGGCAAATCGGACAATAAACAGCAAAGTCAGTTTTGGGATTACAGCAAAATAAACAAACAAAAAAGACAAAGTACTGTATTGTAGGGGGTAATGGAACGTGTGGTAGTGTGGTCTTGTTACCTATATAAGAGCTATAACATATCCGAAAATAAATCAAATCACACAGTAAATAAAGAAGTTTGAAATTGTTAGTATATTTTTCAAAATATTTTTTAAATTTGACCATTATAGTTAATTTGTCAAATGTGGATGGTACATATACACTAGCCTAGAATAATGACATATATAAATTTTAAACAAATCAGACCATAAATAAAGAAGTTGCCAATTGGCAGTATTTTTCCAAATTTTTTAAAATTTAACCGCAATATTTGTAAAATGTGGATGGTGCATATACACTAGCCTACAACAATAACATATCCAAATTTTAAACAAATCGGACAGTAAATAAAGAAGTTGGCAATTGGCAGTATTTTTCAAAAATATTTTTTAATTTGACTGTAATAGTGAATTTGGGAAATGTAAGGCTAATTTATTAAAACACTTGCCTATAACAATAACATATCTAAATTTAAAACAAATCGGACAGTAAATAAAGAAGTTGGCAATTGGCAGTATTTTTCAAAAATATTTTTTAATTTGACCGTAATAGTGAATTTGGGAAATGTAAGTGGAATTTATTAAAACACTTGCCTAGGACAATAACATATCTAAATTTTAAATAAATCAGACAGTAAATAAAGAAGTTGGCAATTGGCAGTATTTTTCAAAAATATTTTTTAATTTTACCGTAATAGTGAATTTGGGATATGTAAGTGAAATTTATTAAAACACTTGCCTAGGACAATAACATATCCAAATTGCAGACAAATCGGACATTTAATAAAGAAGTTGGCAATTGGCACTATAGTATTTTTCAAAAATAATTTTTAATTTGACTGTAATAGTGAATTTGGGAAATGTAAGTGTAATTTATTAAAACACTTGCCTACGACAATAACATATCCAAGTTTTAAACAAATCGGACCATAAACACTAAAGATAGTTTTTTAGCCTGAATTTGAAAATTAATTTTTAAAAATATAGAGGAGGGATGGGGATTGGGAAAATATATTTAATATAGGCAAGGGTTGGACATTAGTATAGGCTAACAAGGAAACTTGTGTAAGGCGGGAGCTGGTGTCGGTCCAAAAACGGCTCCCCATAAGAATAACATGGGAAAAAAGCGCCGAAAGTGGCTTCTCCCCCTCAGTTCTCCTCTACTTATACAATATTTATAATATGTATATTGTAGATCTATACCATAAAGAGTAATTTACCTACCTCGATTAGGCTACAATTATCAATAAAAGTAGCCTATTTAAAAATTCATTTTCATAAGTTGTTTCGTCTCTTTTTTACAGTTGCAGACGATCTATTTTTGTTTACAATCTGACTTTGGTTAAAAATTCATCTGAAGGTAATCAGCTGTTAAATTACATTCACATTTAAAACCTTGTATAATGCAAGTTGGTCAGCACTGGACCTTTGAAAGCGCCCTCTAGAGATAAATAGGCTAGGGGGGCGAAGCCCTAAACGAAATGACCTTTTTAATTACCATTCGCCGGTGCCTGTGCGATAGATCATAAGCTTTAAAATGACTCCTTGATCGTAAAAACCGGTTAAGTCGGACGGGTGAAAAAGGGATGTAACAGAGAAAACCCTTATTGTGTTAAGTATATAGAAGATGGGTACGAATTTATGATCTTAGTCTAGTCAGTGGCAAATCGTCATAACTAAGTAAATTCGTAAAACAAATTATTTCACCACTGTTTACATTACTTTTCAAGAAGCTGCATTTTTTACTTTGGCTGAGTACAAATATCTTGTTTTTGTTCAACTTAAAATTGCCATAACTTATATTTATATTGATAATTGAACATTCTTCCAGGTAAATGAAATCATGTTAAACTATTTCAATTTGCTCCTACTAGCAAATTATCAACAACAATGAACAAAAACAAATCCTATTATGTATAGCTACATAATGTTGTTAATAGAAGAATAGATTTAACTTAAAGTAGTATACCACACTAACTTTATATTATTCAATAAATATGTTGGCAAAGAATTAAAAAAATAACACAACACCTGTCGCATTCTCTTAAGAAACAGCTTTTGAGTTTTTATTGCTTTGAGAACTTCTCTTAAAGTTAGTTTTCCTAGCATGGGGAGAATAATGGTTTCAGACAGTGGTTTTAAAACCATATTGCCATCATATTGAAACTATGAAATAGATAAGGACACAGATATTTAAATTTTTATGTTAATACTATTCCTCCTCTCAAAACTCTGTAGAAATTCCTACGAACAGATATGTAATTTTTATCAATTATAATGCAAACGCCTCCTTAGTAATAAATAACAGGAAAAATTTACAATTAAATCATCTGAGAGAGTGTGGAATGTCATCAGACTGACTCCTGTAAGAGGAAGAGATCACGGCACCTGGTAATATCTAAGTTCAGACTAGAATACCGACATTTTTACACTTAACGCCAAGTTGAGACTAGAATACCGACATTTGTATACGTAATGCCAAGTTCAGACTAGAATACCGACATTTCTATACGTAATGCCAAGTTAAGACTAGAATACCGGCATTTATATATGTAATTCCAAGTTTAAACTAGAATACCGACAGTTGTATACGCAACGCCAAGTTGAGACTGGAATACCGATCCTGGAAACCTAACACCAAGTTAAGACAGTATTCTTCAGATAAAACTTAATACTCCCAATAGAGTTGCCCCTATTTACGAGGTCACTTATGTAAGGCGCATTAATGGTGATACTATGTATCAGCAATATCTTCAGTCATCAGAGTGTGTTGATGGTTCCATATATTTCACGTGAAGGCTATAACTGCCTCTCAAATGTGTTTTACTGTCTTAATAGATGATTTTATGTCTTTAATGTCTCACTTATAGCATGAAGCATCTGGACTGGTATGCCTCCAAAGAATATAGAAGTGCCACATTTATAATTGATTCCAAAAGTGCTACATATCTAGTTAATTGTGAAGATTTATGTGACGCTAAGCGTCACGCTATTTTTATATAGTGTAGGCGGCCTGCATAACCGTACCAAACGCCAGCATAACCGGCGTTGAGCCAGCTGATTCTAAAACCGTTAGTGGTGGTTGGCGGGGGCGTCTCTCTCTCTTGCATCTACACCAGCGACCGAAAAGCACCCCTCCCGCTCAACTTGTTCTGAATGTTTCTCCAGCTTGCTTAAGTACCGTAATTATAATTAGTTCTTAGTTTCAGAAATGGTAGGCTAGCCGGCAATCGGAGGGGCAATCCCTTTTGGGACCCCCCAACCAACTGATTATGTAGGAATTGTAAATTGGTCGAGGTTTCGGCTCGACCACATGTCAGGTTTCAGATTGCCTTTTTAGATTCAGGCCTTTCCTCTACTCAGAAGACAATTAATTAATTAACTATCATTGCTTGGATTCAGGAACTTAGTTATTCATATATTATCCAATACAGTTATCAGTTTATCAGGTTTAGACACTTGTAACAATTTCACTATTAGGTCTGGAAGGATATTTATTAGTTATTATTAGTTTAACCCATCATCAGAGCTGGCTGGTATAGCATTCTGGTTTGGTAAAGATCCATAGGTCTCTGGACACCCAGTCACGTTTTCCAACCCCCAATTAGTTTTTCAGTACTTATTAGCACCACATGGCTTGCCCAGACCTTGGCCTGCCTAATTAGTTGGCTAGAACTAAATTAGCCAAACCAGTAGCAGAGTCAGCACGCCACGATCCCAGTTGTAGTTTCCACACAGTTGTATTACCCAATTATTACCCCAGATTAGTACGCCCCTCTTTCCCCCGTATAGTTATGTCAATTCCAATTAGCAGCCCATTTAACCACCCCCAGTAGCATAACATTCCTATCCCCCCGCTACCTATGGTAGCGGTAACAAGTAAATATCTTTTACCCTCCCCCGACTACATATAGTAGGCCCCCCAACTCCCACTATTCAACACCTTCCACCGGCTACATTTATATGAATGAAAACTTTTGGTAAAAACAATTTTGGTTTAAGAGACTCATTTTATTGGTGACCGATATGATTGAGATATAATTTATATTGTGGTTTTCTTGACTATTCAGTACGTACTTTAGAAACACCCAAAAACTGTTGGAAGTATAAGTAATGATTATTTGTATTCAAAAATTACATATTTAAACATCGTATTCGTTCGATAACATCAATGCAATACTTGAAAATGAAATATAATTACTAAATACCCCCGTTGCAGCAAACCTGCGTACTCAGTGAATTTCCAATGCATATATATGTGACTCACTACTACATAGAGCTACAACCAAGTTTCACAAAAATACATCCATAAATAAGTGATATATAGCATTTTATTTATTCTCCATAAGAATAACATTAGGGTTGAGGGCGCAGGTTTGCTGCAACGAGGAAGATAAGTAATATGTTTTTGAAATTATCAATATAACTGAACCAGGTGAAGCTATATACCAAGTTTTATTAATTTAGGTTCATAATTAAGGGAGATATACAACTTTACTTATTCTCCATATGAATAACATGGGGCCGAGTATGCAGGTTTGCTGCTACGGGGACTATCAACAAAAAACTTGTTTTTTGTGCTAATATCAATATACCACAACTAGTTGAAGCCACATACCAAGTTTCATCAATATACATTCATAAATAATCGAGATATAGAATTTTATTTATTCTCCATAAGAATAACATTGGACAACGTACTGTGTTTAGGACTTTGAATATCTCTGCAACGGTTGGACGTAGAACAACGATTAAAACACCAAAATGATTGTTTTGTTGAGCTAAACACATTAATAAACAGAAATGTGAAGTTTTTAGTAAAAATATCTGAGAAAAATCTAAAAACCTTTTTCCCATAAGATTAACATGGGACACGTTTTTTTGGATTTTCTCCGCAACCACTTAACCTAGGTTAATAATTCAAAAAAAAAAATTATTTGTTTTTTTAAGCTCTATAAAATGGCTATAACCAAAATTGAGTGTTTTTAACATTTTGGGGTCAAATTTGCAAAAAACCGATTTTTGGAAAATTGTAAACCCCCATAAAACCCCCTTCCCATAGTGCGATCGATCTGGTTTTCGAACTTAAAGTCATAAATGCTACTCTCCACATTTGTGTCAAATTTCATCAAAATCGGGTGTTTCCTTCAAAAGTTATCGCGGTAACGGACAACACACTTATATACATAAATATACAGTTATATATATATAAAACACACAGTTATATATATATACACACAAACACAGTTATATATATATATAGAGAGAGAGAGAGATATTATAGATATATATATATATATATATATATATAAATTTGAACGAATAGTGTTTTTGGCATCTGGGGACCTCAAAACAAAAAGTTATCATGGTCTGGGGCTTAAGTCTTATCATGAGACCTACGGTAATAGCTTCTTCCCTATAGGGGAAATTCGCTAAAAATGAACAGCCCTGTTTGAATTTGCTGAAAAGTTTTAATTCTTTGATGAAAGTGATATTAATTAGTTTATATGAATAAGTTAATATATTTTAACACTCAACTTAAAGTTATCCTTCATGGTGTTCATGGGTTTCCTTTATCCCAACATACCACCCGTTAGGTAAAAAATCCTTTTATTGCCAAATATTATTTTGATGTAGAGAAGATAAGTATGATGTGTAAGCCAAATTTTACACCGCACCGCAAGACTACTGTTACTGCTTCTCTCAATATAATTGATCATCTGTCTGTTACTACATTACATATAAGGTGTTAACAAACATTTTAACTATAGGATCATAAATAGTTTATGTAAAGGTTGATATTAATCTTGATAATACCTAATTCAGGCTTCTACAGCCTGAAGGAAACCCAGTTAAATGACTTTGAAGGGGGTTTGTTATTTCCTACAAAATAAACTGCTTTCAAAATTAAATTGATTTCCGAGTGTTTTACAACAAAGTTTGGGCAGTTACTGTCATAACCTGTAATATAATAATGAGTGGGACTTACTGACCAGCCGTAAGGAATGTGATTGTATTGGTTTAACTGGTGGTTTGAAATGAAGCGTTTGTTTAATATTTCTTAGTATTTTTGGGAACTATAAAGAAGAATAAAAACCAATTTGGTATTAGTTCAGATTCACATATTGTAATTTTTTCGTTTGTTGTAGATTTCTAACAACCCTGTGATACCCATCACATATGTATCTTTGCTCCTGGTCCTATTGTATTTCAACGCTAGCTTAGTTTTTACAACAGTTAGTAGCTATTGATGAATCTTAATGAAATACTATTTCCATATCCAATTGGGAAATAAACTAAAAAATCTCATTCTCGATATTTAAAATGCAATATTCTATCTTGTTATACAACATCTTAGTGTATTATTAATATTGTGACATTTGACTTTTATGAAGTCTTTCAGATTCAGCAGCATTATTCAACTTAATTTCAAGTACTAGTTCCAAAGAGACAAAATGTTTAAAGGTTCAAATCAAATCATTTTATTGCCAAATAAAGTTTACATAAATGAAAACAATGTTTCGGTAAACACTTGACTTGTCAAACAAAAAAAAAACAATCAAAACAAAATAAGTATATATAACTTCATCTAATAAAATGTACATACCCTATTCCTTACATTTACAAAATACATCCTCAGTTAATCATTCTTTTAGAAATTCATCTACTGAGTAATATGCCCGGTCGATGAGGTGGCACTTAAGAGAAGTTCGAAAGGCTTCATTGAATATATTTGTTTCGAAGTTGATCGTAGGGAATTGAAAAGTTTAATGGCTGAGTAATACGCCCCTCGCTCATACAAGGTGAAACGATGGATAATCTGCATATGGTTTCTTCTAAGATTGTATTGGCCCGTTATGTGAAAACTGTGTTTTTGTTGGATGCAAGAGGGGAAAGAGTCTCATAATTATAAAGGCTAGGGAGGGTCAAAACTTTGTGGTTAATGAAGTACTGCTTACAAGAAGCTCTTTACTTCAAGCCAAATATCACTCTAATAATTCTTGTTTGTATTTTAAAAATTGATTTGGAATCAACAGAACTTCCCCAAAATGCCACTCCATACTTTAAATGCGAAAGAACATAGGTTAGTTTGATAGTTTCAGTGCTAACCAAATTAGAAAGAAATTTAAGTGCAAAACATGCAAATCTTAATGTTTTTGCCAAAAGACAAACATGGTCTCGCCATTTTACCTCTTTGTCAACCATTACACCTAAAAACTTCACCGATGGTAAAACAGGGATTTCGTTATTGGAAATGCTTTGATATGTGTACTGAATAGTTTTTAAATGCAATAGTTGACTTTTTCTGTAGTTTAATACTAGCCCATTGGCTGTGAACCAACTCTTAGCTTATTTCATGGTATCGGTCACAGAATTTTGCGCAAGTCGTCAAGATTTGGATTTGATAAAACTAGAGTTGTATCATCAGCGAATAGGTTGGTGATGGCTTTTGTCAAGGCTTGTGGGAGGTCATTGATATAACATGTAAAAAACAGAGCCCAAGAACCGACCCCTGAGGCACACCACGCTTGACTGGCTCCCAGTTTGAATGATGAGCGATGTTGCTACGAGTGTATGTTATTCTTTGCTTCCGGTTCTTTAAATATGATGATACCCAACAAAAAGGTTTGATAGGGGAGGTATTCCCCCTAAAAGGTTTTCCTTATTCCATGGAATTTTAACTTTTCCAACAACGACAAAATCAAATGCTTTAGACAGATCTCATAGCACGGATGCTACATGTTCTTTTCTGTCCAAAGCTTGTAAAACCGATTCAATGTATTCAAAGATGGTAGATCCTGTAGATTTACTTTTCCTGAAACCAAACTGCTTTTCAGAAATAATTTGGTTCTTGTCATGGAAGTCTACAATTCTAGAAAGAAAGATTTTTTCAAAAATCTTTGAAGTGACTGGAAGCAGAGCTATGGAACGATAATTTGAAACTTCGGTTTTATTTTTACTTTTGAAAAGTGGTTTTATAATTGCTAGTTTTAGTTTTTCCGGCAATACCCGAGTTCCCTCTGTCAAATTTATTAAATTTGACAGAGGGTTTGCTATGAAAGTGGTAGACGCTTTGATGACTGATGTTAGTATTTCATCCCACCTAGTTGATTTTGGATTTTTAAGACTTTAAATGACTTGGTGCACCTCAGCTGGGTCAGTTGGGGACAGAAAGAAACTTTTCTGATCTGCTTTGGGTTATATTCACAATGTATATTGCATTTATATTATCTAAATTCAAGTTACTTCCAACATTTATAAATAAAATCATTAAAAGTTGTGGTAAATTTTATGGGTCTATAATTTGTGGTCAGCTTTTATCAATTCTATATCTTCCAATGATTTATGCATATTCTTCCCACTTTCTTTACGAATGATCTCCCACACAGCCTTGGATTTGTTCTGCGCACCCCAGACATATACGTCATTTTCCATCCTCTTAGAGGTCTTCATGATCTTTTTCTAAACCTTATAGTAGGATTTTAAAATGGGGCAGTCCGAGTCACGCTGGGCCTCAAAAATAACTATTTTGCGTTGGCAAGAAAATTTTATTCCCAACACTCATCCATTGTGTTGTGTGAGGTCTGCTTTTTGGCCTAAAAAAAACATGATTTTGGAGGGAATGCCTCCAGAAAACAATTTTCAAAAAATGAGAATAATTTACATTTATGTCCGCTGTATCCGTAAAACTTAAAACATCAATCTCAGAGTGGTGTATGCTAGTAAACAAATTACAAGTTGCTTTTTCCGTGAAGTGTCTTTTAAATCCAACAGATTTACTATTTGTTTTATGTTGTCCTGCACAATGATGGTCCTTAGCATTCGATGGTCTGTGAGGCCAGGCTCAAGGATATGGTTTTTGACGGAGAAAATGTTGTTAAGGTATTGTCTATGCAAGTTGCTTATTTTTTGGTCACTCTAGATGGGTCAACAAAATTAAACTGAAGTCCATAGGATGCAAAAATATTTTTAAAGTCCTGTGATTTTTTTTTGGAGACAAATTGTCAATATTAAAGTCTCCCGCTAAAGCAATAGCTTTATTTTTGGAACGATCTGAAATGTCAATAAAAAATTGTTCAAAGACTGAAAGAAATATTTTTGAAGAACTGTCTGGATTTTTGTAGATTGTGAAAACAAGAAACGATACACTATCTTTGTTGAACTCAACTGCTGAATATTCAAGTGTTTCTTCAAGAGGTTTTGGACAACTCAAATTAATATGTTTTGCTATGACTTTATTTTTCACAAGTTCCTCCCCCATCCGCTCTGTTTTCCGTTTACTGCTCGAGTGAAGCTCGATACTAAAGTATAGCAAGGGAGAGAGTTTAGAAGCACCTCATTATTGTCGTCTGCCCTTGTTTCTTGCAGACACACATCAGGAGTGACTGGAAGTGATCTTAAAAATACATATAGTTCATCTAATTTATGTTGGAAAATTACGGATGTTGTAACTAACAATATTTAAGCTACTTGGTTCTGTGAGGAACCCGGCGTGACTTCGTCCTTGACCCATGACATGATGGTTTCCAACTCCAGACTCAGTAGCTGACTGTTCATAGGTTCTAAAAAAGTACACTATTATTTGGCTCATCAGAACCAGAAAAAGACATAGATTGACAGTCTGGAGTCTGACACCTCACATGATGAGAGATACACTGAGCAAGGGCTGAACACACGTTCATCTTTCCAAACTTATTCATGTGCAGTCCGTGCCTAGTGTAGTGTTTCCTCATCAGACATCTGTTAATATAAAATACAAATGTTTTCCCTATGGTCAAGCTATCCTTTAACAATCTATTCACAGTATAGATGTGTTGGTTGTATTCTGGTTTATCATACCTATAGGGGAGTGTAACGATTATAACATTAGGCATATTTGCTGCTCTCAAATGTTCTCAAACGTTTTGCACAAACTGTCCTCAGGTTTTCTTCCAACATCATTTGTCCCTCCAATAACCATCACATCCTCCTCTGATAAATCCGCAGTCATAGACTGGAAGTCTTGAATTTTGTAGTGACGCCCCGGGTTTGATCATGGCTGTAGAGGTGAATGCTGGCCCCAGCTGCTGTGATAGCTTTCCTGCCATACCTCGACCATGGCTGTCAGAAAGAAGCATGACTTTCCTTTTCTTGGTGGTCTGAACTTCTCTAGTGTTTCTAGTTGGAATTCTCCATTCACTCAGGGGTTTGAGCTTTCCCTGATCATTTCTTGAAGGTTTCCCAATTAAAGGGGTTTCCCTCTTAGGTAGTTCTGAATCTTCTTTAGAATCACCAAGTGAGGGTGACAGTTCCAAAACGTCAAATCTGTTTTTTGTCACAATAGTAAATGGTTTGATATGCTTCTTTCTTGCTGGATAAGGTTATAACTCTGATAGTGTTTGTTTTCCCTAAAATATTTATATTCTTATTGAATTAAATTAAAAGATCTAAAAACATTGTTTTAATGAAATTTATTTAAATGATATCTGGAATTTATTTTATGTTCACGTTGTTTTACATTTGCTATATTAGTTTTTCTTAACAAAGAGAACCCCTTTCTATTAACTGTAGAAACCAAATTCACTCTAAACTTGGACTATTTCCGGTACTATATGAATTACAATCGTTCAGTCTTACTTCATAGATGCTTTTATAGACACCTAACCGGATATGTTTTCTTAAAATATTAGGTTTTAAACAGCCTTTTACAGAATTGGGTTAATTGGGTAAACAACAGGATAAAGGTTACCTTCTTGGACTTCGGCTCTAGACATGGGTTCAAATTCAGGGGTGTCCACAACAAAATGAAGGGTTACGAGCATTTTCCCTATAAGCGACTGTGTGATCTATTAACAAAAATGCTATTCGCGTTACAATAAAACCGATTTAAAATATTAAATCGAATTTAACATATTTAAATTATTTGCAAACAAAATAGGTGAGGGGCTCAACCGTTCTGAAATTCAGAATAATAATTGTCACAACCCGATATATACGAACACCGTGGTCCTCCCCACCAATAAATACAACTGTTAGTTCATCAGTTAATTTATCTTATGGACAGTTTATTATTTAACACAGTTTAAGTTACTCATAAAAGGAAGTGTTGCCTATATATCCCTCATAGCAAGAGTCCTTGATTCAAGGACAGATTTTTTCTTGAATTTGCCTCAACGATTCAAGGTAAACATTTTCAGCTACAATCAGGATTGTTTCAAGGTCAAAAACGCAACGCGGATTCGCAGGCCTTGATTTGTGCCTGTTTTTACCATACCGACCAATGAGGCACCATTACGCATTTCTACCCAGAGTGCTCTTCGATAGATACTGTGTCATTCCCCATCCCTCATTCGCCATTTGCAATTGAGATTTCGTGGATAGTGTGGAGAAAGTTGATAGTTCCGTATTCGGTTTTTAAGTTTATTAAGTATTTTAAGTTAGTAACACGTTAGCTACCGACGGTCCGGAATTCGGGTTGCCGGGAGTTCCCAGCAGACCAAACCTAATACACGAAACTCTCACCACAGACCAAGTCATTGTGAGCAATTGTAACCCAGAGACCAAAATTTGTTTTTCCGTATTTTTATGTCTTTTGAAGTAGAATATTTATATTAACTCATAAAAGTAGCAATCTAATATTATTTCAGTGCTATTTTAGCATTTTTATTGTGTCACGTATGTGTGATGTCGGTCTATAGTAAAATTGTATATGACATTTTTTGCGATAGGCCGACTGTCTCACATACGTGACGTGAGTTTTCAAACTTCGCATAACTAAAAATTCACTAAAAAGTAAAGGACAATAGTTTCGATGTGTCATACAATCAAAAACATCACGAGGAATGAATAAGTAAACAAACGCTACAGGCTTCATGTGGGCAGACAGGATGGACAACTTTGAAAATCTGTAAAAAAAATGTAGGTCAAACCCCGAGACCGAGCGACACGCATACGTGTCACACATTCCTATAGACCGATATATAGGCTTCAGATCGATATAGTGTACCGTATGGACGTGGCAAGTCATTTAACTGAACGGTGACTGCGTCCCGTATACGTGTTGTCGGTCTACTGGATTTGGCCTGAGCGTCCCGTATACGTGTCTTCGGTCCACTGGAAACAGCTTGAGGGACACGTATATGTGGTGCTGGTCTATTTTAGGGTTTTTTTAACATTACGTCACGTATACGTGACGAGCGGTAGTCAACGTGTTAAGAGTATTTTTTATAGTTTAAGTTTGGTTACTTTGGAAACAGAAGATAAGAGGTAAGTGGATACATCTTTACTCATTTTAGTGCACATTACTAGTTAACCTAGTTAAACCTAGTTTAACCTAGTTAAATGTCTGAAATTATTAACGATAAAGTTCAGGTTGGATCAGTGAATTCCTCTTTGAACCCAAAATGCTACATTTTACAGGAACAATCAACTGTTAGTACCATTGTTTACTAATTTTCATGATTTAATACTAATTTTACACCGTCTCATGAATTTTTTACACTCATCTCAACCGTTATCTATTACTTTCGGTAACCACTTTTCAGGTAATTCAGGCTTAGGCCTAAACCTAATTGTATGAAAATAATAGGAGGAAATATATGCACCTTAGTACTTTTAACGGTTTCAAAATAGTTGCAATGGATCAAAAGCAGCATAGCTTGGTCACAGTAACATACCTAACCTTTAAAGTAAAGCTTTGTTTGCTGTTTAAAACCTGACAGGTCTTCTATAATAATTTAAAAGGAATTCTGTATTCCTTTATATATTCTATTATTAATGAAGGGTTTAGTCTGAGCCTTGTTACTGAGACTGGGTCTAACCTAGCAGCTGTGAATACTTCCTTCAAACAGTTTTAATATTTTGTTGACTTAAATGCTTCAGTAGGTACTTTATCCTAAAAGAGGCTAGCTAGTTTATTTAAAGTTTTAGCCTAGTAAGTTTAAGTTTAATCAATTAATAATGGGATAGTAATAGTTGATTAATCGATTGTGTTTTTCTTAGGCCTAACATAAGCGTCAGCCTAGTTGGGCTAAAACTTAAATCAAACTTGTTTTTTACTAGTCGATGATGACGGAGTAATCGACTAGTATTACTAGTAGTGTACTAGTCGCTTATTTACACTAGTCAAATGGTACGACCGACTAGTATTGAATCTACTGTACTAGTCGCATGTTTTTACTAGTCGACATAACGTTTGCGACTAGAACGAGCAATGATTTAGTGAGGTGAGAAATACTGAGACTAGTCGATAGAAAGTTTTATTTTGTGGTACTTATTTGTTGCCTCTTGGATCTAGTGTTTCAATTAACCAGTCGAAATTTTCACAGCAACAAAAAATAGTTAAAATTAAGAAAACTTATTTGACATTAAAATTAATTATAAACAATATTTATTTTTAGTGTACTGCCGTACATTATCTTTTCATTGTGAATTAATACTCTGAATTATTTAAATAATTAAACTGGCCAAATTATAAACAGTAAAATGTTGTCATTAATTTAATTTTTAAGGCTCACGACATTGTAAAACAAGTTAACTATATAAAGGATACAATAATAGGCTATTATAATATTTTATTAAAGATCTATTTTAGGTACCAGTATTGCTGAAAAATGTAAGTTTTATTGTCACAAAGAATACTAGGCCTAGGTAACAAACAATATTTCATGGTTGAGTATAAATGTAGTTACAATGAAAAACATATTTTAAAAAAAACTCGTATTGTTACAACAAAATTCCTAAGTAAATAATTTCTCAACAGTGAGCCGTGTCGGTCGCATCCCAAACGAAACTAAGGAAATCAAGAAATCCTGTCAAGACATGAATGAAATTACGAATTATTTCAGAGTTGCAGGAGAATTCGAGTAGTCGGTTAAACGCTGCTCAACTGAACCAAAATCAAACAAGGAAACTAGTCGACTAGTTTGTACGATTAGACTAGTCGGTGTTTGAAAGTAGTCGACTAGTCACTAGCCGGTAGTATAAAGTCGTCGATAGTCTCATCACTACTTTAAATGTTAGGTATGTTACTGTGACTAAGGCTATGCTGCTTTGGATCTATTGCAACTATTTTTAAACCGTTAAAAGTACAACGGTACCTATATTTCCTCCTATTAATTTCATACAATCAGGTTTACGCCTAAGCCTGAATTACCTGAAAAAGTGGTTACCGAAAGTAATAGGTAACGGTTGAGATGAGTTTGTAAAAAAAATTACGGTGTCAAATTAGTGTTAAATCATGAAAATTAATAAACAATGGTACTAACAGTTTCTAGATCGTGTAAAATAAAGCATTTTGGGTTCAAAGAGGAATTTACTGATCCAACCTGAACTTCATCCTTGATAATTTCAGACATTTAACTAAGTTCTTAAATTAATGTACACTACAATGCGTAAAGATGTTGTATCCACTTACCTCTTATATTCTGTTTCCGAAGTAACCGAACATAAACTATAAAGTAAAATACTCTTACAAACTTAAAATAGCTTAATGAACTTATAAACAGTCTACGAAACTATTAACTGTGTACAAAATGTTGATACAATAATGAAAACTTTATTATTAACAAACTTAAATATATTCAATCAAAATGAATTGTCAAATTATACAACCTTTTATTTTACTACACTAAATCAAATCACATTTTAAGTTTTTTAAATTACTTAATGGATTATTTTATAAGTGCATGTAGCAACAATACTAATTAGTTGCTATTTCATCTTTGATTTATCCTAGCAATTCGTAATTTATCATTATGCTATTGTTGGCCTTGACTTGAATTAGTCATTATTATTATTAGCTTTGAATAATTCCTGAAATAACTTTCAATTAATAATTATTCAGTTTTGATTTAGTCTTGATTTAACCTTAAATTAATCCTAATTTAACCCAAAATTAATCCTGATTTGACCTTAAATTAATCCTGATTTTGCCCTCATTTGTAATTGCTGCTTCAATTTTTATCCCTGAATCAAGGTAAAATATTTTAGGTTAATTCAAGCAGCACAAGTGTTAACTTGAGCTCTTGAAACAGGCCTGATTTTACCTTGATGCCTTGAATTTTTCACCTTAATTCAGGCTTGTTAACTTGAAACTGATTTAGCCTCAAAACAAGCAAATTTTGCTATGTGGGATTATATTTAAAATTCGACGAGTGTCTAGTATTATGATATATTACGATCAAACAAACGATCCATAAACGTTTCTCTATGAAGGTGTAATACTGAGCTAAACCACAGAGAAAGTAATAATATATTACTTCTCTGTGGGTAAACATATTTCTGAACGGTTCACCAAACGACAAATAACCTTTTCTTAACTTTATTACCTGTACATTTTCGTTTATTCACTTACTTTTCACTTTTTTAGTGTATTTTTTTACCTACGGTGATACAATCGAGAAGAAAATGTTAGGAGTTTTATAGAAAGTATAGTTTAGAAATTCTCCCACAACAGAAAGTCGATCAACTCATAATAAGAATTGAAAGCGCGCTCATCTGCTTTATAACAATGACAAAAAGTGAAACAAAGCCCATTGGATAAAGGAGTTTTTAATTTTCTATTCAATTAATTATGTTGAATTGAAACAGTATGCATCACAGAGATATCAATTCCAATATCCTCATATAATAGCCTTTATTTGTTTTACATTTGTCGTTTCCCTAAAGAGCTCCCTTCGGATAGCTGCAGTGGGGGTGCATCTACAACAGAATACAGAAGGTTGAGGAAACTTAACAAATGTAACAACCGTAAAGTTAAAATTCAACACCGTTTGTAAGGGAGTTTTCTGCTATATGATGAAAGAGGCCTTTTACACAACACTGATTTCGGTCTACCAAGGGTTCAGTCCTGGGTTCAGTGACAACTCTCGATTGTACGAACACTGATATTTATTGCGCTACCCAATATACACACAACTATGTACAAATGTTTTCTCGGCTTCCAAATGTTATATTAATTTATCAGCACTGAGGGTAGACTCGTAGGGTAGCGGTCCTCAGCGACTCAGGAAATTCCCTGGTGCGCCGTCGGATGTCCCTTTGGCGATGCCTCCAGTAGTGTTGGCTATATTGCGAGCGCTGTCCGTACCCTCGCTGCTTGCGTACAGGTGGTACTGACACGCTCCTTCCCGGGCGACTGCCAGATCCCAACTAACTCATCTGAAACAGTCACATCGTATAAATACCATCCAAACAATGGGATACCACAAGAGAGGGAGGGGGGTCGATCTTACAGGAAGCCAGTGGCTCAACATACCCATCCAGCCGGTGCGGACTCAACACACCCATGCACCCGGGAAAGGTTTGAAGGGAATGCCAAGGGCTCAACACGCGCATCCAGCCGGTGCGGACTCAGCACGCCAATGCACCCGGGGAAAGGTTCGGAGGGAATGCCAGGGGCTCAACACGCCCATCCAGCCGGTGCAGACTCAGCACGCCCATGCCCATGCACCCGGGGAAAGGTACAGAGGGAATTCCGGGGGCTCAGCACGCCCATCCAGACCACCGGGTGCTCAACAAGCCCATCATGTGGGTCAGGCCACTAGGGCCAAACTGTTGATCTGCCCAGAGTGTCCTCCTTATAAGCCCATGAGCACTTTTCCTCATGTAAATACTTTCTCATAAAACACTTCATTAAACCCCCTTCTTTCTTTCCAAGAAATAAAACAACAACAACAATCATTTGGCAACAATAAACATAAATCATATTATTTTTTTCTTACTTTTATTTGTTTTTTCCTCCAAACTTCCCCTTATTTGTTCCTAGATTTGAAATTGGGGTTATAAAATGAACTCTCTCTTTTTATCACACAATTGTATTTATACCATTTATGAGCTTGTAAATACAACTAAAAACAAATTAATGAACATCTCCACTGTTCTAAAATAATATTTTCCACATTATTGAAACATAACAACATTTTCTTCTTTTTTAACAATGTTAACAACACCAAACAAGTAAATATCGAACTTAACTTTTCTAATGAATACTGTTATTTTATCAAGAATCATGAAACGAACTTTCTTTAAACAAAGAAATTATGCACTAACTAAAATCTGTTTAACAAAGTAACTCGGAATTTTTCAATATTTTGATCCAGTGGCTCGGTCTCGGAATTTCCTATGAAGCTTCCTCTGTCGCCTTTTTTTCTTGAAACTATCTTTCCTCTTTTGGAGTGTGACATTCTTAGCGGAGGAAATATTTTCCACAGGAATTTTGACTGGTAGAGAGCTATGGGCAGTCTGATCAATATTAGTTAGTGCTACTTCCTTATATCCTGTACCTAGAACCTCTGCTTCACATGGCTCAGGGTTCTGAGCTGGATTTCTTGGAAGAGCATCAGCGACTTTGTTCATCATGCCCTTCCTATATTCAATTTCAAAATAAAATTGCTGGAACTCGAGTACCCGCGGGCTATTCTACCTGAAGGAGTTTCCATGGAATGAAGCCATTTCAATGCCTGATGGTCAGTAATAACCACAACATGATTTCCTTCTATGT
Organism: Allygus modestus; assembly: GCA_963675035.1. NCBI lineage: Eukaryota > Metazoa > Arthropoda > Insecta > Hemiptera > Cicadellidae > Allygus > Allygus modestus. The sequence goes on along the minus strand of OY776112.1, from coordinate 141,017,071 downwards.
AGGGTCTATATTTCCTTAGAGCGTACAACACTGCAAGGCACTCCTTTTCGGTAGTAAAATATGTTTTCTCTTGGTCATGTAAGCTTCTGCTCACATAAGCTATCACGTGTTCGTGGGTTCCAATTTTCTGAAATAAAGTTGATCCCAGGCCCAATTCTGAAGCATCAGTTTGAATATAAAATTTCTGAGTAAAATCCGGACAGGCGAGGATAGGAGCTCAAGTCAGAAGCGATTTGGGTTCCTAAAAAGTGCAGTTCTGTTTCTCGGACCAATTCCATCTAACATTTTCTCGCAGCAAATAATTCATCAGAGCTGTTACCTTTGAGTAGTTGGATATAAAACGCTTGTACCAATCAACAAGTCCAAGAAAACTCCTAAGCTCCCTCACAGTTCTTGGTGCTGGGTTTTCAACCACAGCCTTGACTTTGTCAGGATCTGTCAAAATACTCTCTGAATTTACCACATGGCCCTGGTATTTTAATTCTGTCTGACAAAAGTTACATTTTTCTAGATTAAGACGTAGCTGAGCTTGCCTCAGGCGCTCAAAAACTTTACCTAAGTTCTCAAAATGTTCTTCTAATGTTTTACCAAGTACAATGATGTCATCTAAATAAGCAAATGCTTTATCATCGAGATCGGCCCCCATAACTGTATCCAATAACCTTTGAAATATTTCTGGGGTAGAATGTGACCCAAAGGCCATCACTCTGAATTGACCCCTAGAAGGGGCCGTGAAAGCGGTGATAGGACGACTATTTTCTTCCAATGGAACTTGCCAATAACCATCTTTTAGGTCAAGTGTAGATATGTACTTAGTTTATTTTAATTTATTTAAAACTGTCTGATCTGCCCAGAGTGTCCTCCTTATAATCCCAAGATTTTGACCCCAAAGGGTGGGGGGGAAGGTACCCAGTACCGGGCCCGGGTACTGAACGCCTTCCGCAATACATTTTCCCGAGGTAAATTACCTGGGGACAAAGTACTGGGGACAATGACCTGGGGGATTTCTCCAAGGGAAATTTTATCTGTTGCTCTTATTACCAGTTTGCTATTTTTACTTCCCTTGATACCCAGCTGGAGGTTTCTTAAAGGCGAAACATTATTAACTTTGTCCTCTGTAAAAGCACTTTTCCTCATGTAAATACTCTCCCATAAAACACGTTGTTACACGTTTAAGCTACAATGCAGTTAAACATTTTCACATTATAATACGTATAATAAAACTGAAAGATGCCATAACATACATATAAGGTTTATTGATAACATTTTAAATCCCTTTCTTAAATTTGATATCAATAAAATATAACAAAGCTGTTATCATAAATGGTTTTTAATTGAAACTTAGAATTATGTAGTTTTGGTATCTATCGAGAAAAAAAACAGGTAAATGACTGGACTGAATTGGGACGACCACTTTTAACATTACAGTGGATAAATTACTAGAGGATTATATGTTTTAAGAAGATTAAAAGGAAATTTAAATTTGGAAGTAATTTTAAACCACGATTATGTAGGATTATATTGGCTATGTATCTTAAGTATGAGGACCAAATTACAAACTTATTTTTAAATAAGAATAATTTGTGCTGTTAAACCGAAAAAAAACATTGCAGACCATTATTTAAAAAACTAAGCGTCAATCGACATTTACAAAGTTTACATTAAGAAGAATCACTCTAAATGTTTACTACATTCAGATATTCACCTACATCAAACAAGAAATCAAAATAAATTAATAGTTTCAAGTTTAAAAAAAGGAATTTAAATTAAATGTATTTTAAAATTGTTAACACATTATCATCTGAATAGAATTTAAGTGAAATAAACTTAAAAAAGAACATAAAGAAATTATTATTAAATGACTGCCCTTACAAAATTGATGAATGTTTGAAAAATAAAAGCCAGAAGAAATTTAAGTAATTATATTTGTATCAAATCGTATTGCTCTGTTACTTTTGTTAAGTATTATTGTTAATGTCCAAAGACAATAAAGTTATTTATTTATTGTAAACACATCGGGTAAGGTTTGAGATAAAAAAGGTATAAACTTTGGTTAAAGCAGTTTATAAATCCTAAAATCCGTTGAGCTTAATTTTTTGCAACTTTTTCAGGAAGGGCGCGAATGTTACGTACCGCTGTCATGTGCAGCAAAGAGTTTTTATGTTAATTTTTGTGAAACCGCCACGGCACGAGTCCGCCAGGCACTATTTATTTTAGTTTTGTTAAAATTGTAACCATATACAGGGTGAGTCAGACCACCCGTCCAGCATCTATAACGGGAGACCTGTTTGGTCTAAAGTCATGAAACAAAATTCTTCCCCACTAAAAAGCATATGGGCTATCTATTAAAAATATTTTCATCAAAATCGATGTACAGAATGTTCGAAAAGTGAAGGCCACGGGTCCGAATCTCAAACTTTTCTTATGATAACATAGGGGCAAATATGAATGATTTTAAAAAAAGGCCTCGTTAAAAGATACATTTTGGCGAAAGCATAATTCAGTTATCTTTATCCGTTTCAATATTTCGGTCATTTTTTTGTAAAATATTGACATTTACGGAATACCCTGTATTGTCTAAACCACTATTCGTTTTTTTTCAGACTCAAATTTCGTACTCATGATAAACTCAGCTTTACTTTGGTATGCTACATGACAGTTTTTTTTTTAGAAATCTATATATCAACAAAATATTAATTTTTAAAATGCCTATTTGAACAAAATTCAAAAAAGTCAAATAAAAGCGTATATCACAAAGCATACAATTGAAAAGGTCTTCTAAATCCTAGCAACTTTCTATTTACACTAACCTTGTCTCTTTTTTAGTTTTTCTGCAATCAGCAAAAAACATCATTTCCCCTTATAAAATGCATGTTAGTTGTACATAACACATAAAACGAAAGTGGCCACAGAATACATGCAAGTGTTATGCAAATTAACATGAATTTCATATGGGAAAATCATGTTTTTTGCTGATTGCAGAAAAACGAAAAGAAAATACAAGGTTGGTGTAAACTTGAAAGTTGCTAGGATTTGAAAACCTTTTCAATGGGATGCTTTTTGATATAAGTTACCATTTGACTTTTTTTAATTTTGGGTAGATAGGCATTTTCAAAATTAATATTTTTTTAAATATAGATTTCTCAAAAAATCTGTCATGTAGCATACCAAAGTAAAGCTGAGTTTACCACGAGTACGACATTTTAGTCGGAAAAAAGATACGTGTAGTGGATTAAACAATACAGGGTATTCCATAAATGTCAATATTTTATACAAAAATGGCCGCCATTTTGAAACGGAAAAAGATAAGTAAATTCTGTTTTCGCAAAAATGTTTCTTTTAACGAGACCTTTACAATGATGTATAAGTCAATTTATGATCACGGTAATGACATTGAAGTACAGACACCGAGTCGCATTACAAATATTGCAATTTTTTCTTATAATTTTGCTGAATGTATGATTAATGAGCCAATGTCGCCCCTATGTTTGCATAAGAAAAGTTTGAGATTCGAACCCGTGACCTTCAGTTTTGGAACATTCTGTCCATAGATTTTGATGAAAATATTTTTATTAGATAGCGCATATGCGTTTTAGTGGGGAAGAATTTTGTTTCATGACTTTAGACCAAACCGTTCTCCCGTTATAAATGCTGGATGGGTGGTCTGACTCACCCTGTATATGTAATTCGACCATCAGTTTACAATTTACTTGAAAATGCAAGGAGTTTACTCTGAATTGTTAAATGTACTGTTCAAAAAGGACTATTCAGTTTCCTTTTATTCTAGCTTTATAATTAGGTATAAATTTAAAGGATTTAAAGGATGTTCTGTTCTAATTGTTTCCAATGTTATTATCTCTAATAGAACTATCCAGCGAAAATAATTATCAAATTCGCCATTTATATTTACTACTAGGTATGATTATCTCACCAATGAAAATCCCAATCAGAAATATTAGGATGTCTCAGAATTATTTCTAAAGCCAATGAGTTAATTATTTAAATTGTTAGCACAATTCCCCTTCGATTTAAGTTGTTGACGTATTGGATGGATTCTTCCCATCTTATTTCTTCTCATTTGTATATACTTCTGGAAGTTGCAATACTACAGTGTACGTTATTGGGTTAGGAAGGAAGGGTTGGGGCTGCAATTTGAATAACCGTATCTAGTCATGTCTAGGTCAGTTTTGTTATTTATTAACAGTACTAAAATATAAGACAACTATTCAGGGGTGTTATGTATTAATATAAACACAAATACAACTTTAGACATGGTCCCGGGCCTAGGTCTTACCATGCCGACTACGACAATAGCTTCTTCCCAATAGGGTAAATTCGCTAAAAAAGTCAAGTAAATAATATCAGTAAACAAAACTAACAAAATATGAATACTTTTAGTTTACTTACCAATGATATATATGTCATTAATGATACCCCTATGTAGTTTGCATATTTTATTTAAATAAATTATTTTATATTTATTTGTTTGTAAATGTATTTCCAGACATGCACATTTAATAATAAATTGAGGCACTGAAATATGTAATCCCGTATTAAACTGCGCGACAGAATCCACTAGATATTTTGGTCGAATTTCGACCATTGGGCGGTCACTAGTCCAGTATAAACTAAGTTGTAACGGTTCTTGCTTAAATTCACCATTGTTGTCAACGTTCCTGTAAAAGAACGTATACATTTATTTGACCAAATATGTTTCACATTCTTGGTACTAGAACAAATTTAAACACTGCTCTTTTTTTATACAAAAATATCAATCTAAGAGGAAATTCACAAAAACTCACAAGTTAGGAATTGAACAGGCAGAAAAATTATCGGATAAAAAAATAAAGCGTCAAAAAAGATGGGCTGTAGTAGACAGTTTTTCTTCTGGAGGAGTTTGTTTAAGATAATTGATCTTTGAATAGTACTTATTGAATATAAAATTCATAAATACGTATGTTGTCATCCGTAAAGTCAGTTTATGATCATGTTAAAGACATTGAAGTACAAACACCGAGTCGCATTACAAATATTGCAATTTGTTTCTTATATTTTTGCCGAATGTATGATTAATGAGCAATTGTCGCTCGCCGTATTATTGGAAATTCTATAAATGGTAAAGCATAATTCGTAAGAAATTTTGCTTCCCTTGCTTTAAATCTACATAGGTGGGTAAAGTTTCCATATTTTACAAATTTAATTTTGATCATGTTATAGTAAAAAATGTTCTGTTTATAGACGTCTGACCAAGGAAGTTACTTATCAATTCAAAAGGCAGTGGTAGTTCGGAAGGTTATTATACTATTATTTTTATTTATATCATTATTATACTATTATTAATATGTTTAACAAAATATTAGAATCAAAATTATAGCAACCGTCTTATTATTTAACAAAATATTTTAATAACAACAATCTATAAGAAAAAAATGTCAGAGCAGCTTTGTGATTGAATGTGTTAATTGAAATCAGCTGGCACGATTTGTAACCTTTTAAACTAACATTCCTTGTCATCAATATATAAGATACTCCTTGCAAGCCGTTGCTGCACCCCTCTGAAAAAATAATGTGTTGATTTTGTCAAAATAATACTTTAAACACGTTAATGTGATGTTTAGCTTTATATATTATTGTTTAAAATAAATCAAAAAGGAATCCCTTCACATAGTTTTCAACTGCGATAGAGAATAAGATTCTGACATTATAAATTTATTTTCCAACCCTCTTTTCTGTTTAAGCTACATCAAGCAAATTTATATTAGGTATATTGATTACAAAACGTAAAAAAAACATCAACCCGTTAAGATCGCTTTTTAATCTTTAAATACCCATAATTATTAGAACATGGAACAAAATTGAATATTTTATTAAAATTAACCTTAAGAGGTTCGACACTAATGTAATAGAGTGAACATTTTTAACACAGTCAGCAGAAACATTTACTGTTCCGCATTCTCAGCAGTATAACCAAACCAGAAGAGAAATTAATTAAATTTGCAGCCCATTGCTTATTAGCTAATGCTGCTTAAACACTGATGCAATTTATATTAAAACATCGTTTTTAGTTATTGCAGATACTAAGTAATGTCAGTATTTAATTTCTTGCTGTCACAATTAATCAGATTTTCTACGGGATAATTACAAATAACTGGAAAAATAACGTAATTTGAAGTTGTAGGAACAGATACTCCAGTCATAAATTTAGATTTATCAATTATTGATTATTTCAAAGAATGGAACAATTTTGTCAAGCATTTTATGTGATTTTCTTTTATATCACCATGAAAAATGTACAATGCATCCTTTTTAAGTTTATTTAATTTGTAAACTACATTTTGCAGAATTTTATCATTATAAATTTCTACGATATTTTAGTGAGATGTCAATTCCTTCGCCCTAAACTTCCTCGAAATCTTTAAAGTTCCTAATTAAAAATGATAAATAAATTCATTGTGGGATTTAATATTATCGTATGTTGATTAGATTTAATGTCGGTTACAAAGATTAAGATTCCAACTTTATCTGTTGTATGATTCTGATGAAGTCTGGGCTAGATAGGAGTCTTGATGTGAATAAAAACTTTGGAATCAAAATTATATCAAGCTGACAAAGCGTTAAGTTCGATATTTTATTTTTTAACTGTTGAAATTTCCATTGAATAAATTTGCTATCGCAGCTCTAAATGTATTGCTGTCTTCAAGTACCATTGTTTTAGCTTCACTGTATTGTTAAGTGCGTAGCTTTCTTTTCGAAATTTTAGTTTTATAGATATGAAATGTGGAATTAGTTCAATAGTGAAATGTGAGATAAGTATATTATTAGTTTGTAAAAAATATTGTATATAAATAATTATATTAAATCACTAAATCACTGTGTAAGGCGCCGACGCAACTAGGGCGTATTTTAAGGCCAATATGAATGAATGATGGGTGTAAAATGAGTGAGATGCCTTGTGTAGCCTTGTTACTGACTAAGACCGACTGATTATTAGCCAGGATCATTAATGAATAACCCAGTGACCAATGGCAGCTGTATCCAATATCGAACCGTCATATACATTTTTCAGGATTTTTTCAGGATCGATCGGGCGACTATCAAGATTTACAAATGATATTAATTTGAAATAGTTTATATTTATGTCCCATTAGAATTCAGTTGCTTTGCCATGCCACTCACGTAACCTAAGGCGTGGAACCACGAGCTTTTACATATTTGCATTTTAAAATTAACTAGCCAATTACTTAACTTATATCATACATTAATTCGATTTATTAAGGGTCAGTTTTGGAACTGTAAAATAACTTTCTTCACTCTGAATAAATACTTGGTGGTTTTGAACAGAAAAAATCGTATCGTATATATAAGTATCGTATATATTAACAATCATATTTTTTTTTTTAATCAAAAACTTTGGCCAGTCCGTCAGACCGTTCTACTGGACCGATTTTCATGATTATTTTGTTAACTGATAGGTCGTAATTTTATTGGTTAGTTCGAGGTAACTCTTAAAAGTTTTTTTAGATGTTATAAGTTATACCCGGTGTGATTATTTTGTTCTATAGTTACTCTTTATCAAATTTGTCAGCGTTGTTATGCGCTGTACTAAAAACAAATCAAGAACCCTGCAGGACGCTTTACCATTAGCTGTCATGAAAGGAAAACAATCAATTTATTGTTATTAAAGGTTTCATCTTTTAACGTGTAATGGGATGAGCTTACAAACGACACTATGAGGAAATGTTGGTGTCTTCTTACTATAGTTCACAACATTGATGGGAAAATATATGCATAATCGACCAGCCCTGGGGAAGAAGACCTGAGAATATTAGGGTTAACCTAAGTTTATACATATAAAAAATATGTTATGTACTTTTCCTTAAAAAATCGAGATGGTCAAATGTTATCTCCGCATAACTGTTTCAAGCAGACAAACTGGTAATAAAACAAAACAGCTGTTACATTACATTTAAAACCCTTTTCATTACTCTACACACGAAAGTACACTTTCTAAACGTAAAATGAGCTAAGAAAATAGGTTATTCCCGCTACTGAACGGCAAAATTACATAACGTTAACTTTCTGTGCATTTGCGGTGCACGGAAAGTAACCGTTATGGGATTTTGCGGTGCAGACCGATCAGCTGTTGCATTAAGCCGATCAGCTGTTACATTATTTGCTGTTGCATTGTTGTTTAAAAAAAAGCGTTTCATCGGTTAGTAAATACTGACATTGTCAGTTAGGTTATAGTCGTTGTGACGGATTGTTTGAGTTATGTGTACTAATATTAATAATATTCCTGAAACATTGGTGAACAGAGCGGTAAGTGTAACTAACGAATTACTGCCTGATGTGTCAATCAAAATTGCAACTTCAACATCAATTTTCATTTTCATGAATAATGATTTATCAACGTTTTAACTGTTGTTACTATGTAGTCATCAGAGGTTTCTTTGTTTATTTATTCATCATCTTGTTCTATAGTTAAGTTAATAAAGTGACTTTATTTATCCAAAATCAGTCATCAGAGTTTAAAAAGTTTCTTTGTTTAATTATTCATCATCTTGTTTTATAGTTAAGTTAATAAAGTTACTTTTCATTTATCCAAAATCCTGTTTTTTTTTCATCAAACTATTGGGCATGCAGTTATTAATAAGTGCACGGTAATAACTCATAACGCTGAGTTTCCGTGCGTATGTACCTCGACATAAGCACGGAAACTCAGCGTCATGAGTTCGGTTTTTTTTCTTGATACTAAGTTGAATAAACAAAAATATTTATGTTGTTTACATGTTTTTCGATATCGTAATGAAAAATAATGTTCAATACTCGTCTCAAAAGTGCCATTGTGGGGCTCGATAGCTTTTTCCACGCTCGGCTTCACCTCGCGAGTAAATGCAATCTATCCCCGCAATAAGTCACTTTCGAGACTAGTAATGAAAACTACTATTGCAGCACACTAGCGGAGAAAATATTAGTACTAACGACTTCAAGGTTAAAGAGAACGTTATCTTTATTTATAAACATCCTGGTTAATGTTTTAAGGCAAAAGTTATACACATTACACATCATTTTCACGCAACTTTTGAAAGAATTGCCGTTAAACAAAACGTTGTTACTTTTTATTTTGAAAATAAACATATTATAAATCTGAAGTTATTTTCTTTAAACTTAAAACAAATTTTTATTTAAAAGCTGTTTCTATAACAATAGTTTTGCTTTGAATGTTGCCTTACAGAGTTTATATAATTTACAACTATGTTATTATGTTTTTATTATTTTGAAATTATGAGATATTTTATCTGCTAACTTGATGTGGAGTGGAACAATTTACTAAATGGGAAGGTGTATAAAATTGATTTTACAATACTCATCAACTAAGTCACTTTGCAATTTCAACATTGGCTGATGCTGCAGAGCAGCACGGGGTCTCTTGTGATATATTAATACCAAGCCTCCAAAGTTTACTGGTTTTATTTCACTTCCACAAAGTATAATCATATCCCTCGGTGCAAACAAACAGAAACGTCGAACCCGTTTCTTTGACTATGTTATTTCTCCAGGGAAACATTCGTCAAACCTCTATAAAACGGCGATATATCTGCCAAACACTCTTTACTTTATAAAGAGTAACATTCTTCTTTTTATTCGTTGTAACATTTGCCGTTATTTTTCTCGTTTGGCTTTTATAAAGATCTTAAATAAAGTCTGTAATAAACGTGTTTAATATAGTTGACGCATACCAAGCAGTAAGTGTCTGTTTCTTAACGTTTTATTAAATTTATGGAGGAAATATTTGTGTATATTTAAATAAAAACTAGTTTTGTTATATATTTTTCTCGTTATTTAAAATATTTATTTTAATTTTGGACAAACCGTTAGAGAATTGTTAGGACCTGATATATATATATATATATATATATATATATATATATATATATATATATATATATATATATATATATATATATATTCTATTGAAGAGTACATACACTGAATAAACAATGCCTGAAAATTACTTCATAATTGAGTACTTACTAGACGAACTATCATATAATGTAGTAGAATTCAAATTAACTGCTGATTCAAATTGTATTTAAATATTAGGATAAAGATGAAAGTGCTGGATATGTGAAAATATTTTAAGTTTAAGTAGTATTTAGCAGACAAAAACAATACCCCCGTTGCAGCAAACCTGCGTACTCAGCGAATTTCCAATGCATGCTTATGTTTCTCACTACCACATAAAGCCACTTACCAAGTTTCATAAAAATAATTAAATAAATAAGTGATCAATAACATTTTATTTATTCTCCGTAAGAATAACATGGGGCTGAGTACGCAGGTTTGCTGCAACAAGGAACACAAAATATGTGTTTTTATGAAATTATCAATATACCTCAACCAGCTGAAGCTACATACTAAGTTTTATTAATTTATGTTCACACTTAAGGGAGATATAAAACTTTACTTATTCTTCATAAGAATAACATTAGGTTTATAACAATTTAGGGCTGAGTATACAGGTTTGCTGCTACTGGGATAATCAACAAAAAACAATTGTTTGTGCAAATATCAATATAACAGTACTACGTGGAGCCACATACCAAGTTTCATCAATCTACACTCATAAATAATCTAGATATCCAATTTTATTTATTCTCCATAAGGATAACATTGGACAACGTACTGTGTTTAGCACTTTGAATATCTCTGCAACAGTTGGACGTAGAATCACAATTTAAACACCAAAATGATTGTTTTGTAAAGCTGAATTGATTGGTAAAAGAAAATGTGAAGTTTATATTAAAATTAACTGAGGAAAAGCCAGAAACCTTTTTCCCATAAGATTAACATGGGAGATTTTATGAGCAGGTTTTTTGGATATTCTCCACAACCACTTAACCTAGGTTAATAATTTAAAATACTAAATTATTTGTTTTTTTAGTTCTATAAAATGCTCAAACCCAAAATTGAGAGTTTTAAAAATTGTAAGCTTAAAAGTGCAAAAAACTGATTTTGGAAAATTTAAAATCCCCATAAACCCCCCTTCCCGTGGTCCGATTTTTCTTTTTTTCGAACTTTAAGTCATGAATGTCACTTTACACATTTTAGCCAAATTTTGTCGAAATTGTACGTTTTTTACTCAAGTTATCGTGTAAACGGGCATATACACATATCAATTTGAAAGAATCGTGTTTTTGACATCCGGGGACCTCAAAACAAAAATTTATCATGGTCTCGGGCTCAAGTCTTACCATGAGACCTACAGTAATAGCTTCTTCCCTATAGGGGAAATTCGCTAAAAGAGATTTTGTCACCATATTTTAAAATACCCCCGGTCACAGCAAACCTGCGTACTCAGCGAATTTCCAATGGATTTATATGTTTCTCAGTTCTACATAAAGCCACTTACCAAAATTCACAAAAATGCATTTATAAATAAGTGATCAATAACATTTTATTTATTCTCCGTAAGAATAACATGGGGCTGAGTACGCAGGTTTGCTGCAACAAGGAACACAAAATATGTGTTTTTATGAAATTATCAATATACCTCAACCAGCTGAAGCTACATACTAAGTTTTATTAATTTATGTTCACACTTAAGGGAGATATAAAACTTTACTTATTCTTCATAAGAATAACATTAGGTTTATAACAATTTAGGGCTGAGTATACAGGTTTGCTGCTACTGGGATAATCAACAAAAAACAATTGTTTGTGCAAATATCAATATAACAGTACTACGTGGAGCCACATACCAAGTTTCATCAATCTACACTCATAAATAATCTAGATATCAAATTTTATTTATTCTCCATAAGGATAACATTGGACAACGTACTGTGTTTAGCACTTTGAATATCTCTGCAACAGTTGGACGTAGAATCACAATTTAAACACCAAAATGATTGTTTTGTAAAGCTGAATTGATTGGTAAAAGAAAATGTGAAGTTTATATTAAAATTAACTGAGGAAAAGCCAGAAACCTTTTTCCCATAAGATTAACATGGGAGATTTTATGAGCAGGTTTTTTGGATATTCTCCACAACCACTTAACCTAGGTTAATAATTTAAAATACTAAATTATTTGTTTTTTTAGTTCTATAAAATGCTCAAACCCAAAATTGAGAGTTTTAAAAATTGTAGGTTTAAAAGTGCAAAAAACTGATTTTGGAAAATTTAAAATCCCCATAAACCCCCCTTCCCGTGGTCCGATTTTTCTTTTTTTCGAACTTTAAGTCATGAATGTCACTTTACACATTTTAGCCAAATTTTGTCGAAATTGTACGTTTTTTACTCAAGTTATCGTGTAAACGGGCATATACACATATCAATTTGAAAGAATCGTGTTTTTGACATCCGGGGACCTCAAAACAAAAATTTATCATGGTCTCGGGCTCAAGTCTTACCATGAGACCTACAGTAATAGCTTCTTCCCTATAGGGGAAATTCGCTAAAAGAGATTTTGTCACCATATTTTAAAATACCCCCGGTCACAGCAAACCTGCGTACTCAGCGAATTTCCAATGGATTTATATGTTTCTCAGTTCTACATAAAGCCACTTACCAAAATTCACGAAAATGCATTCATAAATAAGTGATATATAACATTTTATTTATTCCCCATAAGAATAACATTAAGGCTGAGTACGTAGGTTTGCTGCAACAAGGTTTTCTTATACGAAGATAAGAAATGTGTTTTTATGCAATTATCAATATAACTTAACCAGGTGAAGCTACATAACAAGTTGTATTAATTTAATGTCATAATTAAGGGAGATAAACCACTATACTTATTCGCCATAAGAATAACATTAGGGCTGAGTATGCAGGTTTGCTGCTAGGGGGCAATAAACAAAAGATTTGTGTAGGGTAAATATCAATATACCAGTGCTAGATGAAGCCACATGCTAAGTCTCATCAAGATACATTCATAAATTATCGAGATATCAATTTGTAATTATTCTCCAAAAGGATAACATTAGGGCTGAGTATGCAGGTTTGCTGCTACGGGCCAATCAACAAAAATTTGTTTGTGCAAATATCAATATACCAGTACTAGGTGAAGCCACACGCCAAGTTTCATCAATATACACTCATAAATAATTGAGATGTAATTTTTGTTATTATTCTCCATAAGGATAACATTGGACAACGTACTGTATTTAGCACTTTGAATATCTCTGCACCAGTTGGTCGTAGAATCACAATTTAAACACCAAAATGATCGATTTATAGAGCTGAACTGATTGGTAAAAACAAATGTGAAGTTTTCAGTAAAATTAACTGAGGGAAAACTAATACCTTTTTCCCTAAAGATTAACATGGCAAATTTTATGAACACTTTTTTTGGATTTTCCCCGCAACCACATAACCTAGGTTAATGATTCAAAATACTGTATTACTTGTTTTTATAAGCTCTATCAAATGGTTAATGGTTAATTGAGTATTTTTTTAATTTTGTAGTGAAAAATGAAAAAAACTGATTTTTGGACAGTTTAAAACCCCAATAAACCCCTCTTCCCATGGTCCGATTTTTCTGGTTTTCGAACTTCGAAAGTCATGAATGTCACTTTACACATTTTAGCCAAATTTCTTCGAAATCACACTTATGTTACTCAAGTTATCGCATTCACGGACATATATATATATATATATATATATATATATATATATACATATGTAAAAATTTAATCGAATAGTGATTTAGCATATGGGACCTCAAAACAAAAAGTTATCATGGTCTCGCGCTTAAGTCTTACCAGACCTACGGTAATAGCTTCTTCCCTAAAGGGGAAATTCGCTAAAACATAAAAACTTATTTGAACAAAATCTACTTCATTATTCTTACTATGTTATGTTAAGACATGTTCAATAATCTACGCGTGATTATTGAGAGTGTTGGTAGCTAATTTTATTCATAATCGTCTTTTCAACAAACAAAAATGTAAAGGAGTAGTTCAAGCGATATCTGACGATTATAAAAGTTCATACGATAATACTTCGCTTTGTGGATGAAATTGGGAGGAATTTGTTTTACATTCCTAAACTTTTAGAAAATCTTGCGCGAAATGTGAACTTAGTCTAGTGAATTATAAATCCAGCAAGTTCGGTTTAACGAGTTCGCAGCTTGAGTACAAGTTTGCCGACAGTTTAAACACGTTCAAAGAACGAGCAAAACTTGATTTTGAATAAAACTTTCCCACCTTTTTGAGATTATAAATTCGTTTTTGTCTATCTCTTGTAAAATATCACTGATTTACAAAGTAGCAAATGAATTATTAATATATTTGTTTATGAACATGTATGATCAATTCATTCATGTTATTACATAGGCTATACATAACTGTTAAACAAGATAATTGATAACAATAATTGTATTTCTTGTACGTTCGGACTAGTTTGCATATTTTCATAAAATTAATTAACAGAAACAATACAGTGTTTGTGATTTCATTGAGAAAATTATGATAGTTAGGATGTAGATCCTATGTAGCGAGGATTTTTACAAATACTTCATTGTGCTGAAATATTTACCTCTTATAAGATTGAGTTTGGAATAGTGTTGTTTATCTTTGTACTATTATCAGCCAGTATTGAAGAATAAGTTTTAAATTTGGCCATCTTGCCAATAGCTATAAAGCTCTCCTGTGAAGCAGGCTAGGCAACGTATCTCCAATACTGTTGGAATTAAATTTATTAATGAGTTTTCTATAGTTGTAAATTAGTTACACAATATTAATTCTCTACCTTGAGTAATAGAGAGTAATAGAGATGCATATTCGTGGAAAATATTCTTGGTATGTTGGCATTTTAAAAAACATTACATTAATTGGAATACACGTAAAGAAAGAGGGAAATGGTCCAAAGACCAAGTTTTGCTTATGTGAGGTAAATAATGTTAATTTAGTTTTAAGGCCAATTTAGTGAATGTATGGTGAATTATTTTTGTTGGTTTATGTGGCCAAGTAATTACTTTAATCATTCGGATTTTTACATGGTGAGTGAAACCTCTGTTCATCAATTGTTTTATTCATGATTTTTCGACTGTGCATGCGGCAATAATAGACTACTCTGGCAAATAAATTTCCATACTAAAACCAATTTTAGTAGATTATGTAACTTTTACTATGTAAATAAAGTGAACAGTTTTCTGAACATTTTGAACGTTTGTTACAATATTTTGTATCAAATATAAATCTCCGCAGTCCGTGGGTACATTCTATAACTTCGGCGTTGGTGGGGAAATTAGGTTTTGCAGGAACATATGATAACTAATATGAGATAAGGACTAATTATTTTAAAGTATCCACGAAACATCATGGCAAATTGGTGAACACCGTTTATTTCGTTCTAAACCTAACAAATTAATTGACGAATGACAACTGAATGAAAATTCATTTAAACAGACGTTGCCTCCAAGTTTTAAAATCATTGTGTTATGGTTCCATTGAAGCAAAGATGAGCACCTCACAAAGTATGATGCTATTCAGATATGAAGTCGTCCTTTCTTTTTGCATAATACTTTATCGGAACTAATAAGTGTCAAAACCGGTTATAAAACCTCCTCTCTGTTGTGGAAGTTAAAAAAACTTGCTTTTGATTTCTTGTTTCAGATTGAAAATCTCCAAACTCGACAAAATATACTAAGCATATATACATTATCGAACAGCTTACAGCGTATTAAAGTATTCAAGTTTAGAAAAAAAATGAATATTATATTAATACGTTGATTTTGTAATAAAACAACATTAAAAACGTCCTGAATGTTACAGTTTTTTTATTATTTTAGTATATAAGATTGCCAAATATTAAAGTAAACAACTTATACACCATGAGAAGGTTTTTATGGTAACTCGTCATTTTAAAGGTTATTGGCTAAATGCTTAATATTATTAATCTTCAATCTCTGTTTCATTGTAAACAATTTGTTTCGGAATAACACTCTGATTTTTATGATTATGAGTTGACTTTTCTAAATAGACACTCTTCTAAGTACAGTAACACCACTGAATAGCATGTTAATTTCAATTATGTATTACAAAACATTTGTATTAGACGGATTATTTAGAAAGTACCTGGGGGCCAAGATTTTCTCGGGTAAGGCCGGTAAGTTTGTTTCGACGATTTGGAGTAATTTTCCACCACTTCCCCTTTTCTGTATGTTTAAAGTCACTCCAGTTGTTATTTATATCTCAATGTCTCTTTGATTTATTTGTTATATCACCTCTCAATATATGTAATCTTGACTCATTGGTTTTAGTCACTGCTCTCAGGAAACCACGTATTAATTATAAACAACATGAGTTTAAAAGCAACAAAAACTTATATCTTGGATTTAACAATTTTTATGAAAATTAGCGGTATTTACCGCTTAGTATATTTGAAATATTAGAATTTTGTATATGCTCTTGGTTTTGCTGGTTTACTTTGACAGTTAGTACCCTGGTTGATTATGAACAGCTGTTACAATTCTTTTGTTTTGATTTTAAACTTTATAAGTTAATTTTTGTAACTTTTCATTTTTTATTTTTTACATTATTTGATTTCCCTGGGGATGAGACCTCTGTATAACTTATTTTTATCCCAGAAATTAGATATTTCCAACATTTTAAGGAAATCGGTTGAGCCGTTTTTAAGATCAGAGTTGCAAGCGAGCAAGCAAGCACGCACGCAAGCAAGCAAACCTTATTCATATTAGAGTATACGTTATCAGATTGGTCTTATATGATGAATTATCAAATCTTTCTTGTGAATAGTTTGTTTTGGATAGTTTAGATTAATTAAACAAAAATAATCTATATTTTATTACATTATATCTATAATTAATATAAATTAGTAATATTTATTTGCCATAGCATGTAAATGCATCTAATAATATTAATTATACAGCACATTTTAAAATATAACGTAATACAATTATATTGTTGTTAAACTTTCTAGATTTCCTATTCTGGGAGGTTTTTAATTTAAAAAATTAAAAGATAGTGTTAAAATATTCTTCAAATAACGTTGTAAAAAATTATCAAGCTTCATGTTTTATTTTTAATAATTGTATAAATTTATTAGCTTAAATATTTAGTAAAAATAATTAAATAATCATAAATATCTGTCTTTCTTTACCGTATTTAATTTCCCTTAATTTGTATTGCAAGGCAGCGTAGATTTAAAATTTCCAAATAAAATGCATCATTTATTTATTTATTTGTTTGTGTAATCAGCTGATAATCTAGTTTTGCAGGCATCAATGGTTGTTTTTATAACGAGACTAAGTCAAATGATATTAAACGTACTTGCTTATTATTTCCAAAAATACGACACAACCCAATGGTTTAACTTTAATGAATTGCTGAAGACTAAAAGTAATTGAAACCAGGTAAAAAAATCAACAAAAAGCCTAAGATTATTTATTGAAACCATATCAGTAATATTGTTTACTCTTGGTGCGATTGCTAAGTCCACTAAAGCACGGGTCACACATACTAGGTATTGGCGTTACATTTAAGATGCTATGAAGACTTAGCACCATCTGTTCACATCTCAAAGAACTGACCCTTTTCAAATATCGGCCTCACGGGCTAGAAACATTGACGACTGCAGATGGTATCAGTAGCGTTCATTTAATTTATTTTACTGGATAAAAATATAATTTACTGCTATTTTAATAAACAATTTTAAGAGGTTTTATTAATTTATGTTCATAATTAAGTGAGACATGGCATTTTAATTTTTCTCCATAACAATAACATGGGGGCTGAGTACGCAGGTTTGCTGCTACGGGAACCTTTAGCAAAAATTGTTTTATTTTTAGGAACTATCAATAGACCACAACCACATAAAGCCGTATACCAAGTTTCGTCAGTATAGGTTCATAAAGAAGCGAGATATAGTTTGTTTCTCATTCTCCATAAGAATAACATTAGACAACGTACTGTGTTAAGCACTTTCAATATCTCGGTAACCGATTGACGTAGCGAAATGATCAAAATACCAAATTGTGTGTTTTTTAAAGCTGAATCTAATGGTAAAAACTAAAATTTGACTATTTCAAAAATTATATGTAAAAAGTTCCATATATATATATATATAAAATAAACAATATAGATATATATATATATAGATATAGATATATATATACAGTTTCGAACGAATGGTGTTTTTGGGGTCTGGGGACCTCAAAACGAAAAGTTATCATGGTCCCGGGCCTAGGTCTTACCATACCGACTACGGTAATAACTTCTTCCCTATAGGGGAAATTCGCTAAAAGTGACCACAAATATTTTTAAATTGGATTTTAAAATATTTATGAAAATTAGGGGTATTTAGCGCTTATTATTTGAAATATTTACATTTTTAATATGCTCTTTTAAATACTTCAGATACATTAACACACCTGGTAGTATT
Source organism: Allygus modestus (assembly GCA_963675035.1). Taxonomy (NCBI): domain Eukaryota; kingdom Metazoa; phylum Arthropoda; class Insecta; order Hemiptera; family Cicadellidae; genus Allygus; species Allygus modestus. Next base: position 140,998,663 of record OY776112.1, on the reverse strand, counting down.
TAAGACTGCTACAGCGTTACCTGAGGGATACATTGGTAAGAAATTACGAAAACCCTTTAAATAGCATAAACTATTTAAGAATCCATTAAAATTATAGTTTAAACAAAATTATAAATCATGTACAGTATAATGAAGGAATTTATTGTGATCTTTACTTTTAAAGGTTTCTGCCAAAACAACGGTTTACAACGGTCGTAGCAGCAGTTTGTAATAACTTGAATATATCAATGATGCGGTCCAGGAGTTTTGATTTTACACATCAGATTAAACTGACTAGAGATTTATAGGGAAGAGGTCCCACAACAATCCTCTTAACTTGAAACCTCAAGATAATAATACCTCATGAAATCCTTGGTGCTACACTTTATCCAAACAAAGTTCCATTTTTAACTTTAACATGCGATATTACCTGATATAGAATGTATTACAAAAATATGGATCAACTTATTTTCAACTGGTGAAACTTTGCAGATTTTTAAAATGGCCTTTCTGTTACAAGAGCATATACGTTTCTTTTTCAATATCCCTCCAAGCTTATTGAAGTGAATGTGATTCAATTCCACTGATGATCTTCATCAGTCCAGTCCTATGAGAGGGCCCGGTGTCGAGGGTGGAGTTATAAAACGCACCGTCGCCGTCGTTGCCATATGTCGCCTCTGCCTCACCTGCCTTTCCTCGCTCACTCTACCTTCACATTTTTATCTTAGACTGTTAACTTTCTTTCGTGTATTTGAGAGAATTTTGTAGTTGTTTGAGTACTATGATCACGATCACTACTAAAAACGTATACATAAGCCTACATCATAATTTATGAGATACGAGTCACAAGTTGCCGTGATAAATAATACATAAATTAATATTACATTTCGATTATTACATACAAGCTGTAGTACCAAACCAGGAATCGCAATATTTGTGTGTGGAATATTCTGTTGTAAACATTTATTGAACAGTCTCAAATAATAAATATCATAAGGTAATCAATTATTTAATCAAATAAGAGTTGCGTTCTATAATTTGAATATTTGTAACTTTTAAAGCCAGTGTTTTGAAAACTAAATAAATATTTTTACAAACTGATATATTCCTGTTTGCGTGGGTTTTATAAGCTACCTTCCTAATAAGTTTCGACTTTATCAACCTAGTAGTTTGTGCATGTTGTAATTACAATAAGATATTCAGAAGTATTATTGTAGATGCTGTAGTAAATGTTTTAGTTCTTTAGTAGCTGAATGCATATTTTGTTAATTATATTATCTAAATAACTTTCCATGACGTTTACACGGATGTAAAACACGTTTAAAAAAGTAACGATAGCTTTTAGACACAACCACCTGATAACGTTTTAACATAAACGAGAACATTATAGTCTTATAGTTGACCAAACCAGTCATTGGGGATTCTATGGTGCTGTTGAATATTTTAAGGATATTTCTCCTTAGAACTTTAAATTATTAAATATTCCAAAAAATACACTACAGTAATCCTTGGGTAACCTTATAATAAACTAATTGAGGTATTCTCTTAGCGTTTGTTGAACTGCAGTCTATTTTATGGTTATCCCATAAATAATTAAGTAACAAAGCCAACACTTACTCAACTCAGGACAGGTGGACAAACTACATTACAAATTATTTAAGAATGTTTTATCTATAATGTATATATTACAATAGTTTGCATACTTTTTAAATTTATTTAGAAAAGTATTCCCTGTAAATCAGATCAAGTTAATCTAAGGACCAATCTCTTGAACCAAAAGTAACTAAAAACATGTAATTCAAGTTATTACTCAGAAAGATAACCAGAAAACGGGATATAGCAGAAAACAGCTAATTAGACAGGAACGTACACGAATGACTGTGTGAAACTTTGTCCTTGGCCTCAGTAAGGAAGTCTTGTTAAACATTTAAAACCAACTAAACTTTGAGAAATGTTATCTCATTAAATGGTGGAGATTAATTTATCCTATCCCTCGTAAATTTACATTATATACAGTATAACTGCCGGTAAATTAAGTTAAAGTTTCTTTAGTTACTTAACAGGATCATAATGTTTGGAGAATAGTCGTTAATCTAAATCAGATGTGAAACTAAACCCCAATCCGTGGACTTAATGTTATATGTAAAGTAATTACACATACCAAACTGTGAATAAATATGTTGTTCAAAAATTGCATTATATCTTACTGTGTTGCTGGGTAAAAATATTGTCATGGGTTATTTAAAAAGTATTTTGTGAAAAATATAAACAACCTCGGTATCATTTGAGTAAGGCAAAAATTATTGGACAGTAGTAGCTTACTATTTACAACTTTTAAAATAAAACAAGTTCCCACGCAGCACGCTGACGTGAAGGAAGTGAATTTCCACATAACAACTTTTAAAACTCAAAACCAGTATAAAAACATAATTTTATTGAAATCTGAAAACATTGATTTTTTGGCTGTTCTGATGCTCCTGGTTTCATTTACCTGCAATGCTATGAACACAATTTTGCTCATGATAAGGTTAGGAGAAGGTCCAGTCAGGCTTGAAAGTAGGCGCGAGGTTGCTGGGTATGACACAAATACACCAACAATTGAATAACATGCTTTTCTAACGTAAAAACCCCATAAGACAACGTACTGTGTTTAGCCGATATACATTTTCTTTAATAACTCGGTAAATATTTATTCTATAATGACGAGAGAGGTGTTACAACTTTCGCTTCACTAATTCCCATCTTAATACATGCATTAATTTTACGTCCGGGGCTTTTCTGACCCTTTTTGGGCCCAAAAACTCGAAATTTGAAAGAATAATCCCCAAAAAAGGGTTTAGAGTTTTCAGATTGTTTTGCCCAACGAACTTGTCCAACTGATTATAGAAAGGAACATCCCTACCAAATTTGAAGTAAATCTGACAAAAAATGCGACTGCCAGAGTGCATACACACACACACACACACACACACACACACACATATATATATATAAAATTTTGAACGACCCCCCAAAACGTGTTCAGGGGGTCTTGTTAAGAACTTCTATGGTGGTCCCGGGCTTAAGTTTCACCGTGCGGGTGAAATTGTGATGACGCCCATTAAAGGGTGTAGCTCACACATGACGTTTATATATACTGTTTTCAGTATATATATATAATTTTGAACGACACTCCAAAACGTGTTCAGGGGGTCATGTTAGGAACTTCTATGGTGGTCCCGGGCTTAAGTTTCACCGTGCGGGTCATGCTAATAGTTCACTTTTCCATAGGAAATTCACTAATAAGAGTACTACAATATTTTAGAGAAATCGAGTATACATACCTATTAACACTTAAACATTTAGCCTACTATTAAATAATTTGATGTCCCATACTAGTTAATAAAAAGAGTGAAATTACATTCAGTTTATTAGTTAAATAACTAATTAATTTTGTTCGAATGTACATTAACGACATCGAACAGTTTGGGTGTACAAATCTAGAGTGTCTAGAGTTCCACCAGGCCGTAAACTATTTACGTCGATTGTACATTAAAGTGTGATGTACATTGTGTGGTATTCGACATTGTGACTTGTCATATCAACATCTGCTAAAAGTCTGGATACAGCCTGCGGCAACGTTAGCCCTCATTTACATAAATAACATTAAGAAACGTCAATCTTAAACATGTTTACTGTGAAAATATTTTACGCCTAACGTAACACAAACTTCGACATTTTACAGTTCCTAGATTAAAGCTTCAATACCTGTATCGTAGCTTTGTATTTAGTACAAAGTATAAATACAATACATTGAGAAAACTTCCTACAGTTTAATAAGTAGATTAATACCACATCGCAAAACACCTCCTCAGTCAGATACCTCCTAACCGAGTCGATTTAAATATCGTTCAGTGGTTAACCATTTGGTTAATCATAGCTTGTAACCTGGCGATCAATGACGACAACCTAATGAAACAGTAGTCATGAACTAAGTGATTTTTATATTCGTCATTTACTATCTAGTTGACTGGCCCTTTAGAATTGGAACACAGAAGCAGGTTCCCCCCAGGATAAGAATACTCCAAGCAAAATACGAGAAGTGGTCGCAGTACCCCTTTAATAGTTTTTAAACAAAAACAACTTTTTGCTTTGATTACCTAATAAAACGGTCTGGTACAATAATATTATTTACCTTCTTTCGTCAGAAATTAAGGCAAAAGTTTGGATGTATATAATTGTGTTTAAGGATCATTCTGTTCAAAAGTAAAATTATTGTGTCCAAAAAGAGTAATATATTCTGAGCATTCTCTTCAAAACTAAATCATTATGTTGCTTAAGAGATTATTGCGGGCCTTTTCCATCACTGATTATTAAAAACAAGTTTCATGACGTTTCGGGATCTGGAATGTGACCCCATCTTCAGGTGAGAAAAATACCTAGAACATAACAAAAATACACAAAATATTAAAGGCACAATCCAGACAAGGCTGGATATACGATAATTTGAATTGTATTAATAATTTCAGAGGTGGAACTCACACCAAATAGGATATTGGTAAGCCAAGGTAAATAGATTGTAATAAGTCATAGAAGTAATAAGTCATAGTAAGTCATAGAAATAAGTTTAAAAACAATAATAATCATGAGCAAAGAAAAATAACCGTACAAAATCTATCATCTTAGGGAAACACCTAAGAGATCTGAAAAAGGGAAATTATTGATTAATCGTAGTAATAAGAATAAACCCGAACATGATGAAACGGAATTAGAATGGAACCCAACGGATAGGGAAGATAGAAGTAGTGATAGGGAAGATGTAAGTATTCATAGGGAAGTTAGGGAAGAAAATATTACCGTGGAAGAAGATGTAGGAAACGTATCAAGCGACCGAGAACCAACTTACGAAACCGAACATGACGAAACAGACTTGAGGATTATCCAAATCGAAACGAACGTGCTCGCGCGGGGTGACTCATTACATAATGATAATGGGGATATTGTAACGAATCAAGTTCAACCTCAAATGAAACCAAATTGTTAATGGAAATTTTTCAACAAATGCAAACCCAAATGTAAATCCAAAATAAACTAGTGCAAACTCAAATGCAAAACCAAAGCCAACAAATCCAAACCCAAATCGAATCCCAAACTAAACTAACCAAACCCATCATGAAGAGCAACATAGGGAACTAAATAAAACCCGGAACGAAATAACCAACTTACGGGTCAAAATTGAAGAGGAGATTGACAAGCGGATTACGAACAATAATATTAAACTGATCGAAATCTTTGACAAAAGATTTGATGATCATAAACACCAACTAAATGAAATCATGCTAAGGACCTAAATAAAAGTATGACAGCTAAAACTAATGAAATTTGCCAGGACCTTAAAAAACATGTAAATTCCGAAGCTACTCGAATCAAACGAGTAAATGACTTTAATACACTGAGAAAAATCTCATAACGGAAAAGCATAGTTTTTACCCCAAGTCCAGAATACGTACTCGCAGTACGTAAAGAATGACTTGGCTCAAGTAGTAGAGGTTTCTCTCTGGACCTATCTCAAAGACGGTGCAGAGTAATAGACCATAGAAGTACGCAGGACTCACCGTCCTTCTTTACGTACTTTTCCACTGCAATTTCACTCCAACTTATGGAGTCGCTCACTTGTCAGAGTATTTACCATTATTTTACCGAGAGGATGCATGTGACGTCATAGTTGTTAGAAAATCCGATAAAGGATTGGTAAATGCAGTCAGACTGTTCCTTAATTTAGTTCACATTTATTCCACCTGTCAGAAGCGTTCATAGATTTGTCAAATGCTATAAAATAACCAGTTGAGTCTCGTCAGTTCTCGATCGCAGTTGTGATTCGACTAGATTTAGTTTGAGTTTCCTATAGTGTGTGAAGTTAACTGTTCCCTTGCAAAATTTGTTGAAGTGTTTGTGTGTTTGTGTTAGTGAACGCATAGTTTCCTGTGTTTTGGACGTATTACACTTTATTTTTGTATGTATGAATTGCATGACTACTTTGTTATGTCCTTTCTCACAACATATAGACTTTTGGATATTCTAGTCTTAGAATATTATAGTAAACTACTGATATGTCAAAATATGTATTTCTGTATTTAACGTACACCAGATTTTTTTAATGTTTAGAAATAAATTTGACAAAAACAATTTTAAATAAGCTTCCTTTCTTATTTCACTCCTAAGGACGCTGCGAAAAATACTTAATACAGTTTCGGAATTAAAAATATTACTTTTATGTCATGTTTAAGAGTCAGAAGAGGTGTAAAACAACTTTTTTTGGTGTTTTATTTCAAATCACCGCTTAAAATTAGGACACTTTCAATCAAAAACTACACTACTGATTGGATTGATCATGTTGTTACAAAAATACTATACATATTGAATTTTAATATTAACATCCTTATGGTTTTGCTACTTTAGTTCACTGAAGGAAATGTATAAACCACAAAAACCATTATTGAAGTCAATATGTTTATACAAATGTTGTGTTATTTTTATCATACAATTTTAAAACAATAGGCCTAAATCAATATTAGTTACTGCCATTAACAATTATTATTACAACAAATTATCGAAAAGTATAGAAAGTCACAAGCAAAAACAGTTCTATCACATTTTATAATATTCAACAATAGCAAATTGTTTAAAGAATAACACAACTTCTGATATCAAAACTTTTAACTGGGTTAGTGAAATTATTATAGTAGTTATTTTTTATGTTATTTTAAGAGGAACATGATTTTTAATAATCGTTAAGTAACCGAAAGGTTAACATTGGTCTTAAAGGCAAAAAGTACAAACTGTAAAATATTATTACTGGAGTCCCCTGATCTTATTAGATTTTAATCATTCAGTTTCTGAGCTAAATTATTTGTAATTACCTATTATCTATGTAATTATTTTCCTTGCAGTTGTTATTTTTCTCAGGGTTACTGCTTGCTTGGCTTCCATACCTTCGTGTAAAACCTTGCTATTGTACTTTAAATTCTGTAGTAAAATTGTTATTTTGTATTTAAATTTTGATATAATACAGGAAAATCTGAACACGTAGTAGCAAGGATACACCTAAAAGTCAAGAGGCTCTATGCAAGGGTTGTAGAAATGATAAGTCTGCATTATCAGGGCTTGTAGGGAAAATTAAGCTATTTTCACGACTAATCAGGATCAATGCACTTTTAATCCTTGCTTTGGGGTAAGAGGGGGAAATGAACCCCTCCCCCCCCCCCCGGTTTGCTGATAATTCCAGTCGGGTATATTATACAGGTTTAGTGTATTATTTGCAAACTATTTACTATTAAAATATAGAACAAGAATATGTAAACACAACACTTGTTCCAAGTAGTACTATACAATAAATGGTATTTTCACTGTGTTGCCCAGTGTGAATGCAGGGAAAATGCAGTACATATCACAAATAACTCACTTAAAATACCAATTATTGTGCAGACATTGCATGAGATTCTTAAAATACAGGGAATAGAGGGGTAAATACAGTCAATAGGAGGGAATGCAGTAGAAAAGAGAGTGAATGCGGTGAATATAGAGGTAAATGCAGTGAGAATGAAGGTTAAATACTATGAATGTAGAGGTAAATGCAGTGAGTAGAAGGGTAAATGCAGTAAATAACAAGAGTAAATGCAAAATAAATATAAGATAGGGAATGCAGAGTCAAAGGCCTGCAATTTAAGAGAAGAATCCCATGTGAGTCAGGATTTGCCACTAGCTGTTGTGACGTCAGAGGCCGTGACGTCATACCTGCTTTTACGTGAGGCAGCCTCAATGCTCCGGCATTGAGCCAAGTCCTGACAGCATTGAGTAATCCGTAAACCCTTATTTACGTGAGCCGCTCACGTATGTAAGGACTACATTTTTCCCAGTGTAGGGATCAAATTGACGAAATCGAGTCGCAAACATAGAGCAAATTTATTGAAACGAATAAGACCATAACTCAACATTCAAACTACATTACTAACCTTAAAGAAAACATCACGATGATAAAAGCTCATAATAGGAACATAGAAAACCAAATCGACAGCTTAGGAAACGAAAATGGAAAATCAGTAGATGGAAACCTTAGAGAAATAATCGTCACGTACACAAACCCGGAATCTAATGAAAATTACCTAAATTCACTGGTAGAGAGAGAGACCCATTAAATTGTATAAATCGACATAAGCGGTATCTAGAAAAAGCTAACACGTGAAGAGGGCAGAACCAATACCATAGATTAAGCATACTCCTTAGGGGTATGCTTAATCTATGCCAATACGTACCAAATCTGGACAATAAACTCGAAAACTGTCTTGAAAATAGTGTTTCCAAATGGTAGCAAATCGTAAGGGCGGATGTACACAATTATAACGAGTTCGAGGCTATAATCCTGGAGAAATATTGGAATTTGGATATTCAACGGGGTATTAAACGTCGAATTGAATTGGAACGGTATCGGGCTGGAGGTATTTCATTGAAAGGGCCATCATTCTTAGAAACATGACACCGTTACTTGAGGAAGCCGAAATATTTGGATTGTTAAGTGGACAATTTGAGGGACGAATACAAAAATGAAGATGCGCGAAGAGTCCAAAACTAACTACTATACGGAATTTTGAACAATTACTTGGTAGAGAAGACGTAGAAGAACAGAACAATCGATTAAGGAATCGACCTAATGAATACAATCGGAACCAAAGAAGTCAAAACTATAACGCAAACCATAATGTAATAAACTCACCTAATTACATACCATAACTCGAATTATTAAAATTATTCTGAACAAAATCATAATAATCAAAATTCAAACAGAACTTATTTCCAAAATCAACAAAGACCACGAAACAATCACCATCAACCATAACATAACGGTTATTGACCTGCATTTAATCAACCAAATGACGATAGGATAAGAAACTATTATTGCCATCGACAGAATCCAGGAAAACCAGATAGTCGTAATCAAACTGATAACAAAGTAGGAGGTGTAAATCCGGAAAACTGCTAAGCGTCAAGGATTCGCGGGTATTACCTAATACAACAGAAGCTAATAAACAAAATAAACGTTCTGAAGCTTTGACGCAAACTAAACAAATCGGATGTTGTAATGCCCATAACAAAACAAACTTAATACCAAATGATAAACTTAATAATCAAGATAACCCAATATTCTAATATTTATTGCGATAGCAAATGGCTGACGGAAGAAGATGAAGAAGAACAACTTGTAACTAAAAGTACTGTATGTGTTAAAATCTAAATCAAGTTGAACAAGATAAAACTTAAAGCTCTTATAGAAACCGGATGTAATTTTAACTGTTTACAAACTCAGTGGTATGAACAAAATCGACAATTATTAGGGCCACATGAGGTTTTTCCAGTGACGAACTTAAATACCATAACTGCGACCGGTCAAAAATCTAAAAGAAAACAAATGATAATGCCTATACGAATCAAGACGAATAACCAACTTTTTTATGCACAAAATTTAATCGTACGGCATCACCAGTATAAAACTGTACCGGACCTTATAAAAACTCGATAAATAGCGTCATAAAATAACTGAAGGACAAATATATGTGTTAAATGTGTTATGTGTAATCTGAACAATCTATTAACAGTTAAAATATTACCAAAGAATTATGAACTTACAATATTTGAATGAAGACTATATTATTTTATTGGGTAACCAAAATTCATTTGCCTTACTAACAATATATCTTTCATCTGTTATTTCATTTCATTTTATTGTTTGTTATCCAAGGATTTTTTATTAGGACCAACAAACTATCAACATATTTATGTGTAACATCTCATTGAACTATAAATATCAAAAACATTTGGTATTTATTCTCGGAGAACTCGAGGGTATTAATTTCATATTTGAATCCTTTCATAATATATAGTATTTCTTTTGAACCTGAGCGAAGTACGGGAGTCAAGTGCACCTAAGGGCAAACAGGGCCGTCCCTACATGTTGAGGCTCCTGCGGCGAATACATTCTTGCTCCAGGCTTTTAACCCTTTCAACTATCATTACAAAAGTAGACAAGGACAAAGTCGATTCCCGCAAAAAAGTATAGGATTCAGAGTTTATGTATGTGGACTATACTCTGTTGTCTCTGTCTACATCTTTCTTCCAATGCATACGCAGACTCCACCATCATGTCAACGTCAGACGACGGGCTCGGTGGATGGATGACAGAGCACCGGACAGTCAAATAGCAAACCTAACCAGGGTTGCCAATTCTATTCTTTCACTACCGGTACTTACTCAAAAATGTGTCTGGAATAATTTTATTCACCATTTTCAGTTTCTTACTAGTTACTTACGATATTAGATTCTTAATGCATATTTCAGAGAATAATTTCTTGAATTATAAGTCACAAGCAATTACTCAGAACAAGATTTAAAAAGTTGTCGGCATTGCGGCACCTTTCCGACCGCGGCACCCGGGGCAGCTTGCCCCAGTTACCCCCCCCCCTTCGTACGTCCCTGAGGGCAAAGTACTACGACACGAGTGTAGATATCTTGTATCGATCGGACTGAGCATAGCTGAGAAGAACCACGGGCAAAATATAACAAACAAAATACGTAATTGTAATTGGATAACGGTTTTGGGCATTGAGAATGTAATAAAAATATTGTGAAATTGTAAAATATATGTCTTTGTATTCATGGATTGATATAACTGGTAGGTTACACATACTTTTCTGAGGTAGGGTGATTAAATAGGGTAGAGTTTCAGAAAATCATGTATGTCCATAAAGGTAATGCTAATAATACAGTCGGTATTTTCTGTAAAAGTAAAAATATTTATTTGCTCAACTGACAATATTGCGACACTTCGACATGGCCTTGAGGTTTAGTAATGTTATTATATACTAACCTTAAACGTCTACATCTGGTTAGCAGCATTAGCTTTGTCAGATGTCACCATACAAAATTATTTTCAAAGAGTATGGGAGTGCAACCTTCCTTGTAATATTTCTATGTTGAAATTCATTCCGAAAATAAACTTCTCTCTTGATAATATTCTCTTTCAATTAATATACGTTGTAAGTTAATTTACTAAACACTTGAAAAACTGAACTTAAATCATTGCTATACTTTGTTCACTAACGGGGTGTGGCTGGCGAAGGGTCTCTATCTGCCCCAGTCCCATTCACGGGCTGCGTGTGTGAGAGCGACTGACCCTTCGCCAATCGCACTCCGATAGTGAACAAGGTATAATGCTAATTTAATTTGGAATATTACCTTATTGTAGTCCGGGAATATCATAATTACACCTAAAATCAGTTGTAAATCGTACGAAGCTAAAGTAATGAATTTAAACATTAGAAAGAATTTCTAATGTTTCGATGTTTAACTCTTGCCGTGTATTGGAGACTGAACGTAGCGTTGTTGTAAAATGTTGAGAGTTGTTAAATTATTAATTATAGTTTTAGCTCTAAATAGTGATTTTCAATGCTTAATAACATTTTGCAACTATAAATATCCCTTGAAATTGACTTTTTGTTTTCATGCAATGTTTAAAAACCATATACGATCTGCAATACAAGGAAATCCTTTCAAACCTCCGGAGAGAATTTCAGCCTCAGTGTTTGAGGCGCAAACGAGTGTTTAAGTTTCTTCGGCAAAGTTGCCGCAGTGTGCGAAAAGTTGTTAGGTCAATTTCATCGATGAATAAGAAAGTGATTTTCTCAAAACCATTTACAATTCACAGGGCTGAACATTTAATATCACAATTCTCCTAAACCCAAAACAGAAAATTATTAAATATATTCACAGCAATTAAAGTGCTCGCCTCCTTATCTGAGATCGATCACCTAGTTGTTCTGAAATATTAAAGTGTGAATTGTTGAAAATTTGGTTGTTCGGTTGGGTATAAAAGTAGTTAGGGGAGACATCAGGATTGGTTAAACTTATTATCATCTTAATAGTATATAAGTAGCAAAATGCTGGAGAGGAGAAATTTTGTAGACTGATTCTTTAAGTCTAAAGTTGGAAAGTAGAAGGTTTCCATTCTGATTTTTCCTCAGCCCGATCTACGTTTGTTTTACTTTTCCGTTTTAGTCACAGAGATAACAACAAACGATGATTATTATTCAAAATAGTTCAAAAAGTTAAACACAGAATGCAGCACACACAACTGTTGCATTCTCAAGTAAGAGATTCCCTAGCAACGATGTATTTTAATTTGCAAATCAACGGTTTCATAAGTCAGTAAATCCCAAGTAATTACTGTGGTCAGTTTCTACACAAGGGACGACTGTACTAGCTGAAAGAATTTGGGAGAGGAAGAGAAGCCCCTCTCTTCATCAAGTCTTAGATAGCACCCTGTAAAATTAGCACTGTGTTTCGTGGATGGTAGTCTTAAATATAAATAAATGGTATCAGGAAATTGACACATACTTTCTCCCTTTTAGCCTAACTTTAACAAAAAAAAATACTTTTCATATACTAAATATAGAATATAAAGTACGGTTGAATGTACAGAAAATCTTAAAATAAGTTGTTTTCAAAAATACCCACCCAAATCCCTTTTATGGAGGCACTACAGTATCCTTTGCTACACACAGTGGTTAAAAGAGGAGAAATGGCCCCTCATCCCCCCCCAACAGAGTTAAGAGGCAACATATTTCGAACATCCTCTGTTTATCAATGCTAACTTGACCTGTATATCAAGTTTTTATTAAATTGATCAGTAAATAAGAGAGGAATAGTAATTGTTGTATCCCCCATAAGAATAACATTAGACAACGTACTGTGTTTACCGCAAAATGAAAATTTAAATTTTCCCCGCAACTAGCAATCGTAGATTAGTAATTCAAAATTCAAATTGGAAAAAGCGCCTGGAGATATCGTGGATTAGTACCTACATACAAAATTTCATAAAAATCGGCCCATTGGTTAGGGCTCTAGCTCTGTACACGTCCACACAGACACACACACACACACACACACACACACACACACACACACACACACACACACACACACACACACGCACGCACGCACGCACGCACACACACGCACACACGCACGCACGCGCGCGCACACACACACACACACACACACACGCACACACACACACACACACACACACATCACGTAAAACGTAAAAACCACTTTTTTGGGTTCAGAGAGCACCAAAACGAATATTTCCACTAACAACTCAAATTCTAAAGTTTTGACGAAAACAGTACTTTTCTCATTTCGTAAATATTTTTTCTCCTACGTAAAGAAGGAGAAAGTAAAAATAATATAACTTGATTGTCACTGTTTTATAATAATGAGTTTTGTTGTAAGATACGATTCAACTGCAAAATGTATTTTACGAAATGGGAGAAGAATATAAGGTCGTACGAAACTAATCAAAGGACCAATTTTAAACAAGTTTATCTAGACCTCACTAGTAAGAGTTAATGTTATATGAATTATGTATCTATATGATAATTAATATGTTGCGTTAATTTTGCTAGCATAATAACCTTAACATAACTTTCATACGTGAAAATATAGAAATGAAAAGGGATTATTTAGTTTTGTGTAGAAACATCGTCGTGTTACTTTGATGTTACGTTGTTAACGTTGCCACCTGGATCTACAATCTTGAACTTCTAATGATGAAAACACAAGCATTTGTTTGAACAGTACGCTGCTGTTGAAGACTCTGACTCTTCTCAAGTTTCTCAAGCATTCTTCTGACGTGGCGAGGATGAAAAGTGAGGCCCAGCACACATGAAACATTCGGAAAGCATCGGGATCAGTTTTAGTTTGAGTCGGCAGACACCGGCCATGTTGGATGTATTCCTCCATTACAACAATGCTGAAGATTCTTTTGAATTTCGTTCACTTAAAAACAATTTCGTAGAGTTTGTTGAAATAAGTTTTGTTTAACTCTCGATCAAATGTTTGATATTTTCATATTAACAAAAAATAGGTCACCTTTTAATTTTTGTTTTTCAATACTTCTTACCCTGAGACATGGTTAAAACAATATAATTTAAATTTAATTATATATATATATATATATATATATATATATATATATATATATATCGTATTTATCGTGATTTAACTCAAAATTGTATGCACTGGAAAATTTGAGGACTAAAGACGGCCAGTGCAACCGTTTTGAATTAACTGCATTACACACCATTCACTTACATCTTCCTAACTGTATTATCCGAAGTGCATTCTAATTCGTTTGTCCAAATTTTTGATCTAAAATACACTTACCTGATGCTGAATCAATTCAATTCCTTCTGCAAATTTGTTCATAAGGGCGACCTCTATTAACTACCAGTCAAAGCGCTTATTGATGAAGTCGCCTGAAGCCACGTTACAGAACGTTGTAGTGGTTATGTTATCAATAATTATTTTAATTTTAAAATAAACCTAAAATTTTATCTTTACCATACAAATTTGAGAGTATATAACTAAAAAATATGTACCACTTTTATTCCCGAAATTACAATCCGCAAAGCGAACCATGGATAGAAATCTTTACCTCGCTTTTAATGTCGCAGGTGAGACAGATAGTTCATACAGTAAATAAGTACCGCATTTCTTCTCTGTTTTATGTTCTCAATGTTCAACACTCAAATATTTCCACTAACAACTCAAATTCTAAAATTTTGACGAAAACAGTACTTTTCTCATTTCGTAAATATTTTTTCTCCTACGTAAAGAAGGAGAAAGTAAAAATAATATAACTTGATTGTCACTGTTTTATAATAATGAGTTTTGTTGTAAGATACGATTCAACTGCAAAATGTATTTTACGAAATGGGAGAAGAATATAAGGTCGTACGAAACTAATCAAAGGACCAATTTTAAACAAGTTTATCTAGACCTCACTAGTAAGAGTTAATGTTATATGAATTATGTATCTATATGATAATTAATATGTTGCGTTAATTTTGCTAGCATAATAACCTTAACATAACTTTCATACGTGAAAATATAGAAATGAAAAGGGATTATTTAGTTTTGTGTAGAAACATCGTCGTGTTACTTTGATGTTACGTTGTTAACGTTGCCACCTGGATCTACAATCTTGAACTTCTAATGATGAAAACACAAGCATTTGTTTGAACAGTACGCTGCTGTTGAAGACTCTGACTCTTCTCAAGTTTCTCAAGCATTCTTCTGACGTGGCGAGGATGAAAAGTGAGGCCCAGCACACATGAAACATTCGGAAAGCATCGGGATCAGTTTTAGTTTGAGTCGGCAGACACCGGCCATGTTGGATGTATTCCTCCATTACAACAATGCTGAAGATTCTTTTGAATTTCGTTCACTTAAAAACAATTTCGTAGAGTTTGTTGAAATAAGTTTTGTTTAACTCTCGATCAAATGTTTGATATTTTCATATTAACAAAAAATAGGTCACCTTTTAATTTTTGTTTTTCAATACTTCTTACCCTGAGACATGGTTAAAACAATATAATTTAAATTTAATTATATATATATATATATATATATATATATATATATATATATATATCGTATTTATCGTGATTTAACTCAAAATTGTATGCACTGGAAAATTTGAGGACTAAATACGGCCAGTGCAACCGTTTTGAATTAACTGCATTACACACCATTCACTTACATCTTCCTAACTGTATTATCCGAAGTGCATTCTAATTCGTTTGTCCAAATTTTTGATCTAAAATACACTTACCTGATGCTGAATCAATTCAATTCCTTCTGCAAATTTGTTCATAAGGGCGACCTCTATTAACTACCAGTCAAAGCGCTTATTGATGAAGTCGCCTGAAGCCACGTTACAGAACGTTGTAGTGGTTATGTTATCAATAATTATTTTAATTTTAAAATAAACCTAAAATTTTATCTTTACCATACAAATTTGAGAGTATATAACTAAAAAAATGTACCACTTTTATTCCCGAAATTACAATCCGCAAAGCGAACCATGGATAGAAATCTTTACCTCGCTTTTAATGTCGCAGGTGAGACAGATAGTTCATACAGTAAATAAGTACCGCATTTCTTCTCTGTTTTATGTTCTCAATGTTCAACACTCAAAAAATAATTTCTTAAATCTTCCTGATCCCTCCTTTGGGATCAGAGGGGATGTCGAAGACATTTGAGAAACAGTTGTTGCCCGCAAGTGGTTCGCCTCACAAGCGCTCTTAGCGGTTGGCGGCGCGACAAAAACCAGTGCCATGTAGCATTCGCAGTCGAGAAACTCACCTATCCAAATGGCGGCCCCAAATCAAGCCTGTTTGCGCCTCCGACCACCGGGATATCAATATGTTTTTATTTTAGTTGGGCCGCCAACCGTGTAGATCGCTAGTAGTTCTGGGCGGCAAATTTCCTTGCGTATGAATTTCACGACTGTCTACATAAAAGTTATATTATACTAGACTGTGCACAGTCACAACCCAGAAACTTCTAAGTGGCAGCCGCAATCAATCGTTGATCACAAAATGTGGTGGCGCAGTTTAATATTTTTAATGAAATACTATTTAATAATAAAATGTTAGTTTCTATTGAGTACGAAACTCAAGTCTGCTGCGACAGACAGACAGATAGACAGACATCGTCCGATAGATCGGCATACACATCATACGATATTCAATAAATCCTATTGGTTGCTGAGATCAAGCCATCTCCCTTCCAACACAGGCGACGAGTGAACCGAAAAACGTGTGCATTCTTTTTAAACGTTGTGTTTTTGCGCCGGCAAGTTAGCTCAGCGACGCGTACGATTAGCTCGGGAACAGCTACTGGAATTTATGTCGGTAGAGGAAGTGTTTGATGAGGATTTTGTTGTGGAACCTCTTTTTAATGATTTCAAAAACGGGAACCAAAGGAAAATGAAAATGGAAACATGTGCGAGTTCAACTCAAACGACGAACCATGGGACTCTTATATCGAACGTTTTGAGTTATTTCTGTCCTGTAAGTACTCATTTCAATATCAGTTACATGCGTCACTATTAATTAAATTATTGGATTATGTTTGTTTCCCTGGGTATCAACTTTATTGCGGCAGTGAAAAGAGTTAAAACGGATTCAATCAGTCCCACTTTAGAGAATTTTTCCCGTCACTGGGAAACGAATGGATCCCAGACACCACACGCCCCATGGGCCTCCCCCTGCCACCTCTTCCCACCACGGAGTGATTGACTAGCACAGTGGATAACGACGCGGCTCCTCCACACAAACTGTTCTTTCCATCTTAAGGTATCAGTGATTTTATTTTAAATACAGTATTTTATGGCTCCCTACGATGCGACGTTTTCTATTATTAAGTATTTTAGCGAACCAATGAAACTATTTTTACCAGGATCAAAGATCTAACATAATCTATGGACATATTATTGTAAAAAGCAGTGAAAAGGTTACCAATTAATTAACAATGGTTTGTTGATTTAGGTGAAAGTACTTATGGATTGTGATTTGATTGAGTAGGTTTTACGTGTATATTATTATCTAAACACTTATCTAGACACTTTCATTGACATCTTGACGAAACCGATTGGTAGTCACAATGGTTTATAGTTTATATAAAACATAATACAGACAAGATAAGGAATATATATGTCATTTTCCAGTTTGTGATAAAATGTTGTATCAGTAAGAGGTAAATACAACATAAAAAGAGGCTATATGTATAAATGTTACTTATTTATCAAATAAATAAACTAACAATCTTCCCAGTGTAGGTTGCATTAACAGAAAGAGTTCGAATACAAATAATGTTATTTTTATAAATGGTTTCTTAACCTGATTGATGAATGTTTCACTGCTGTAACTTCAATTGTAGATAACTTTGTTTTATCAAGTTTAAACTTTTTTCCAAAAATATATAATGAAAGTTGGTATAGTTTCTTTATAACCAATTAACAATCAAATTACCTCAAAATGTTTAGTATTATACGGTTGCATGGAAAACTTAACTGTAGAAAATAACATAGTAAATGTTATTGTTAACCTAGATCGTAGAACAGAAGACACTGAAATTAAAATTCGTTGGCAGCTTCTCCCGTTAGTTATTCTGATTTGAGTGCATTTAAAGGTTAAAGTTATAATACTTACCGTGAAACACGTTTGCTGCACAAACTCAAACAATCGGTAGATTAATATTACTTATAAAGTAGACAAAAGTAGTCTTTAACCAATAATTGTAACTAATTAACTGTTAGGCCAGTGAAAATATGTTTTAAAAATGTCAAAATTGCAAGCAACATTTTTTTCTGGAAAATGTGCACTAAGGTCAGCTGATTCAAATACCAAGTTTTCTACTTCGGGTCAGGTCAGCTTTCCCGTTATATTGGAAAATGGTGGACATGATTGTTGGATGTTTTGTGTCACAAAAATGTAACCTTTATCCTATTTGGCTAAAGATTAGAATAATCATGGACAATTACCATATCTTGGACCTGATGAATCGATAACCCTTATTTCAAGGTCCAACTAGTATTTTTGTGCGTTTTCCCCCTTAAAAATATGGTTTTTTATGGTCAACAAACTTGTTGACCAAGTATTTTAATATATTTTTTAAATACTAGCTTCCATGACGTAGCGCTTAAAAAAAACTAACATTTTAGTATTTTGTTTTAATACTTTTATATTAAGTAATTATGGAGAAAAGTGGAGAAAGCCTGCCTATGCAAAATGCAGTACGTGTTCTATTAATGTTATTCTTATGGGAAATTTAAAAAAATTCAGACCAAAGTCAGCTGAACATATATTTAAATTCTGTCCTACAATTAAAAACTCCTTGGCACTCGGGCAATTTGTATTTTATTTTTAGCTAGTTTTAATAAAAGTTATATTTACATAAATTATTAAAAATATAAGGATAAAATACAAAAATAAGTATTTTGCGGTAAATATGTTTATACATTTTAGCCAATTGAATTACTTTTACTTGTATTTATGACAAGATAATCAAGATCAATACATACTGTCGGTTACCAGTTTAAGATATAAAATAGATGTTGATTCACCCAACATTTATAAACAACTTTTTTGGTAGAAACATTCTTATTAATAACCTACAATTATGCGATTTTAATGCGGGGCCTTTTGGGAACATCGGAAAACCGGAAGTGTTTGTTCCTGTGAAGTACAGGAAAAACATTTTAAGTACGAGTTATGAACGATATTTATCATCACACTGAATTTAATAACAATAATAAAACGTCTTTTTGGACATTTTTATCAGATTTGCTAAGTAATATTTCTCGCAACATAGTGTTTACATTGTGTTTATTTTAAGCTAACAATTAGATTAATAAGAACAGCTGATTTCGAATACACACATGTCAGAATAACTATAATAGCGGCCAAATAAATTGCCAGTTGAGGGCGTAGTTTACCGGGATTTCAACCGAGAACAGCCAATAGTAGACGTGCTGCATTGCTAAAACTACAAACCAGCTGATCGGAATAACATTCGAGTGATTTTTTTCTATGGCAAAATTTCAACAGTGACAGCGCACAGCCATATGCTATTGGGTACAGCCCAACTGTCAATTTATTTGGCCGCTATTATTACGAAAAATATTATTACTGTTTCTGATATTGGGTAGTTCAGGTGGTAACAGTGCAGCAAAAAATACCAAGTTTTTTACGGCACTAGGGTGGAAAAGTGTCACGGTGGTTACTGTACGTCTCAAAATCACCGAGCCTGAAAATGGCACAAAACAGTCTCTAAATCCCCACAAGAAAATTGCAATAGCAACAGGTACGCTTTGAGTCTCAAAATCTCCGAAACCTAGGCTGGGGTCCCTTCACTCCCGCAAGCGCACTCGCGAGCCCAACGCCTACGACCCGCGCGGTGCAGGTATACAGCTTCATGATTCAGCTCATAGCTCTGATATTTATGAATGTATTCATAGCTTTAAATTCAAATAAAAATGAGTACATAGTTGTAATTCAATAAGAAAAACCTTATCAGAGTGGTTTTTAGCATACCCCATTTATAATTAATATAAGATTATTTTTCACTGAATTACGGTACAAATGTACTTTGTATCTAGTAAAATATTCTTATTCATATCTGCGCGAGGAACTGTCAATTCCAAGGGATGGTCACAGTACTGGCCGGCTAACGGTTAAATTAGTCAGAGAGGAAATCAAAATAATTAATCATATTTTAATAGTAATTTAGGGACATATTGTTTTACTTTCTCCCCTATGCATAGAGTAATACGGAGAAAGTATTGATATCGTCCTAATGCTAGGATTTGAGTCGTGGAAAAATTCGTTTTGGTTCTCCTTGAACCCAGAACGTGTTATTGAAGTGATGTAGAAAATGTCTGCTTAACTGTATGTCTGTATGGGTCTACAACCCTATGAAAACCATACTAATGGGCCGATAGTGATCAAAGTTACACTAATCCACGATATCTCTAAACATATTTAAAATATGTATTTTAATATTTTTTGTTAAGGGTAGAACAAGGCAGAAAGGTTATGTCTGATTCCTGATACCGTTTATTTTAACTAGATAGTTGTGATTGTAACGAAGTCACAACGACATGGATACTTGTACACTATAATTTCGTGTGTAAACAAAAAAAACTCTGATTTGGTATAAAATATTCAATATTTTACTGCTCAATCCATACGCCCTGTACGTATTTGTCTGTGCGATACTGTACAACAACCCTACCTTTTTATTAAAGTACCATTTTACAAAAAGTCACTCAATCCCGGCTGGTGCTAACAATATACCGTGTCGCACGTGAGAAACTTTAATTTCACGTGACTGGATCATTAATAACTGATTTATTGCAGTTTTGTAAAATAACTACTATCGATCGGTTAAATTGATGTCACAATTCCAAGGTTTAAGGAGATATATTTCAAAAGTATTTTTTTACAATTGTGTATATAATTGGAATTGAATTAGTTTGGTAAAATATTAAGAAATTCTTATGGAGAAATAGATTTCTTGTTTGTAAAAAATAAATTATAAGAAGTACGTTTTTCTCAACTTAATATATACTGATTTGTGCGTGCGGTGGTACTAAATAATATGACCGAAACAATTTAACATTCAGTTAATCAGTTATAATTATTTTTCACATTTATTGTTCCCTCCCATTGTAAAGTGCGGAGTAGACCGGTGAGCAGCCGGTTTGACTCCTGCCGCCTCTTAAGTAGCTTGGGTTAGGAACCTCGCCAAACTGTCGGCGTGATTTAAATGGGCAAAAAAAACTAAAATCAATCCACCAGACCACACCGTATTATAAACCTTACCTAAAACAACGCAACTTAACCTAATAAGTACCCATGTTAAACTCACCAACCAACCACCCGAACATATTTATTTTTGCCTCATACCCCTAATAAGGTTAAGTTTTGGCTGGTTATCATAGCTAAAATAAATTTTAAAGTTTTAAATTATAATTTTCATTATTATAACATACAAAAATAATCCTATCATTATAATATAATTTATTTAATATTATTTTTATGAACAGAAACCGATCAAACTATTATTTTGATTGGGTTCTGTTTGTTTTCTTAGAAGTCGTCGCGTTTTAACTGTAAACCAACAGCTGTTTTATGAAGTAACGTTCTGCTCCTATTGGAACATTGCATTAACGATGCAGTTTAAATACAGTGACGTAATTAAGTTAAAACGTAGTTGCGATGCGATCACATCAATAGTTTTTTTCGATGCTCATACAAAATCGCACAGTTTAGTTAGGTTATGTTATTATTGATAATAAAAAGTTGGCATCACTCACGTCTTCATATATGTGGAGGCGTGCAGGAAACTACTTAAGCCCTGAATTATTTACTTGAGCTAACAATAAAATTAAGTATTTGATTACAGGCCTAGCCTACTCTCCAAAGCCATGTACGACTCAAGGTTAGATCTCACTTTTTACTCCTGACATTCAATCTTTGAAGGGGTCTGGGAACTTAATTTTCTAATTTTATGCAAACAAGTGTACCAACCTGACAAAATCACCGGCTCGCTTTTCCGACAAAAGTGAAGCAGTGTCACCTCCAGTTATACAATAAACCTCCTTGCTGTAGAAGGCAACGAGGTACCTCGTTGGTTGAAGGTGGAAGAGAATTGAAGGGAAACGCACATAAATTACCCACAATCCCCCACTTCAAACACAAAATTGCCGTGTTTAAAAGATATATTAGAAGACCAACACACTTTCGTTTTACAAATGCTAAATTGGCACAGCATAGTTTTAACACGAATGTGAATTGGTTACTCAAGCCTCTAGTAAACCAATTCCAGTGTTAATTTTCTCACAATCCGTTTAACCAACATCTTTGTGTTAAAATACCCCAGCAAATTTTTTACAGTACAATATGTTTTACAAATGATAATGTTTAAAACAAACAATCAAATTAGTTGTCCATATACAAATTAGATTGTTAAATTAATATATTTTTGGTAGTTTCAACAATTCATTTTTCTCTGTGTACGTGTCACCTTGACACTGCTCTCTAAATTTTTTAAGACAAGTACGCAGTTAATATTTGGGTAGTATCAACCTAATGCCTGATTAAAACTGTATAACTGTGATATACACTGCTGTATCAAGAAAGGCTAAGTTTTATTAAGATGGCGGTTTGACAGTTTCCCCAGTATCTACTTGAAGAAAGACATTTTAAATTATTAACTAAATATGGGAGTTCTTAAATGTATTATACGATCAAACATGGCGGCTCTCTGGATTTTCCTTTATCAGCTTGAGGTGGTAACTTTTAAGAATACCAAATTTTCTTTAAAATCTGTTATAAGTGAAAAAAACATTAGTGTATACAACCATATATCAATCTGAAATGTTAAAACACATTAATAAATCATTTGCAGGAACTTAGTCTTTGAACTGAACGCATATATACAGTGACAAGTGGTATCAACAGGTATAATATATTTTATAATATCAACTATAAGAGTACGTTCAGGAATATATTTATATATATACAGAGTGAGTCACTACTGACTACATTAATTTTAACAGTTGATTCTACTGATCAAAAGGAAAAAAACATGCATGTAAGTAAATATCTGGCCTTAACCGTTTAGCTGTCATGGAGTATTTGTGATATTAAAAGATTACACGAATTGGTACTATTAGTTTGACGATAAATACCAAACTAATATAGTTATGACATGGAAAGTAATACCATTTGAAAAAACATTAAATTTCCTACAAATTAAACATAGTACTTTTATAATAACCCCCTATACAAAGTTTTTAAATAACTTTAAAGTAACAAATTATTGTTACGTACTTTTCCTTTAAACTTTAAGGCTCAATTAAATCAGTTAAATATTTCGTATACTTATGTTCAATTACATAAAAAAACTTCATTATTTATTTATCTTTAAAATCATGTATAAATAAAGGGTCAAACATGGAAAAAATATTGAAATTTCATAACAATGTTGTTAAGGTACAGCATTAGGATTCATCGTATTGGTTGTAAACACTATACTAATTGCTGTATATCTGTATTTCTTTACCAGCTGAAGATGTTGACTAAATCAGCTGATTGGGGAATTAAAAAAGTTATAATCAGCTGATATTTGGTATGAAAAATAAATATAACATCCTTTTTACATTATTTGTTTTTATTAAAATTAATGGAAACTGAACGAAATCTTTAGTTAACAGTTCACACACAAAAATAACATGAAATCACGGCTCTCAACCGGTTTCATCATTTGAGAAAATTTTCAAAATGTCCACCGTTTACCCTGATACACATGTGAAGTCTTTTTGTGAATTGCCTCACAGTCTCCTTCAGGTTCAGTTCATCACGTAGGAATTCAGAAGCTGTCAAACTCCTATTCCTTAACTCTTCTACATTTCAAACTGGTGTGCGATAAACTTGTTCCTTGAGGTAGTAGTCAAACTGGGCTGAAACATAGTTTTTAGGCCACAAACATAGTAGTCAAGGGGTGTCGGTGTGAGGTCTGGAGACCATGGGGGCCAATCGATGGTTCCTCCTCTTCCGATCCACATGTTAAAAGTGGAAAGTTCTAGGGCTTGCACTCGAATAAAATTGTAAGGATGTAGCTTTTCTTTATGTACAATTCTACTAACATATGATTGGTAAACCCCAAACTCACGAGCCACTGCTCTTGTACTTGTTCGTGGGACTCTTGCAAAGCGATTAAGAACAGCTTCTTCAACTCCTACATCTTGAATAACATTCCTAATCAAACGATTATTGGTAGGAAACTTTCCACCTTCACACAAACTGCGATAAACGTTGACAAAGTTGCGTTCATTTGGAAGCCTTCTGTTCGGATAGCGGCGACTGTACTCGCGTGGCTTTCCGCTGCATTATAGTCTCAGAACCCATAAACCACAATAATGTCAACATGTGCTTCATAAACGACATGAAAACTCGAAACAACAATGATATCCAGCATTAACGGCATCAGTGACGTTTTACTTGTAGTCCGCAATTGAAAAGAAAATAAATAAATAGTTTTATAATCCAACAATACAAAATCAGCTGATTATAACTTTTTTAATCCCCAATCAGCTGATTTAGTCAATAGATTCAGCTGGTAAAGAAATTATAGATATACAGTAATTAGTTTGGTGTTTACAACCAATTCGATGAATCCTAATGATTTTTATGAAATTCAACATTTTTATGAATTTTTACAACCAATTCGATGAATCCTAATGATTTTTATGAAATTCAACATTTTTATGAATTTTTTCCATGATTCATTTTTTCCATGAAACCCCTTAATATTTATGCATAATTTTTAATATAAATAAATAAGGAAGTTTTTTATGTAATTGAACATTAGAATACAAAATATTTAACTGATTTAATTGAGCCTTAAAGTTTAAAGGAAAAAGTCGGTAACAATAAATTTTTTACTTTAAGGTTATTTAAAAAACGTTGTATAAGGAGTTATTATTGAAGTACTATGTTTAATTTGTATGAAATTTAACGTTCTTTCAAATGGTATAATTTCAATGCCTTAACTTCATTATTTTGGGCTTTATCATCAAACTAATAGTACCAAGTCGTGTAATTTTTAATTTCAAAAAATATGCCATGACAGCTAAATGGTTAAGGTCAGATACGGGCTTATATGCATTTTTGTTCCTTTTGATAATTAGAATGAACCGTTCAAATTAATTAGTCAGTAGTGACTCACCCTGTATACACACACACACACATATATATATATATATATATATATATATATATATATATATATATATATATACAGTTTCGAACGAATGGTGTTTTTGGGGTCTGGGGACCTCAAAACTAAAATTTATGCCGACTACAATAAGATGCTAACAGAAACCCCTACTATATAGTGGTTGTAAGCTAGTAATTGTACCGTTGTGTAATGTAGCAAAGAACTAAAATAGTCTGTCACCAAACTGATTGTTATATTGCTAAGTTTGTTTTTGATTAGACAACACATCTTTAAAATACTTCTTAAAGTTTATGTTTTATTGTTTATACATAAATCACTTAATATAAATGATTTATAAACTAATAAAAGGGAAAGCTGAAGTAAAGATGTTCCCAAGGTGCTATGATCTCAAAATCTCTATAACAAATAGGAAATACTATAAGAAGACATGTTTAAGATATTTATAAAAAATGGTTTAAACTAACACAATAAATCAAAAACCTTTTACATACAACTATAATATTTTTGTATAATTATTTGAATAAGAATGTTTACATTTTCCCGGGAAATAATGCTACTCAAAACTTATGGTTGGAAAAACAAATATATTTAGTATAGTATACCGGTCCCCTACACCTTTAGTCTCAAAGGTATTCTAAGATAAATGCTCAGAGTCATTAGAAAATTAAAGGTTATAGGATATTTGACCTCAAAAACTTGAAACTAACATAATCTGTTTACCAACATGGTTGAAGTAACCGTAGTATTTTTAAAAGACGACATACTGTGTAAAATGATTTCCTGTTTGTATATTTAGTCTTCGTTGCATTCATTTTGATAAATCAGGCTTACTGTGGTTAGGCCACATTTTATAAAAAAAAAGATTTCCCCTCGTAATACGGAAAATTTTAGTTTTATACTTATTTAAACCCACATGTCCAACTGTGTAACACATATGTTAAGTTTTATAAGAGAATTAGAACAAATATCAAAAGTTTTAATGATAACTGGATAAATTTAGCTTCCACTGTCTTCATTAGATTTGATTGACGGTAAAATAACTACGGCAGACAGGTGGTAATGCTGACTGTTGAGAAACCACCTCTGCACTAACAACCTCGAGCGTTAATGTGCGCAATTACATCAATTACTGTAAAACCCTAGGAATGCTTAGATATGCAGTAAGGTACAAGCGATAATAAACTATCATATGTTTTAGGGCAGTTTATATATACAATTGTATATACCAGTATGATCAAATAAATTGAGTACTTTTGTAAATAATATTTATACGGTGTTTTGAACTACTTAAACCCTAAACTAGTGAAATAATCACAAATAATGAATAGTTTGCCCAGCATATATGTCGCTGGGCTTATTGGCAGCAATCATTATGTTTTTCTTGAAATAATCCTTTATTAATTTATTCACTCACTCAGCTCAACTTCTTTTCTTCAATAGTTATTGTAAATGCATAAACTACATAATGCATAAATTAATGGAAAAGTGTTGCCTTCAGAAGTTGAAACATATGACCAAAGACCTCCCATTACAAAGCTGAATCGTCCCTCTCGTTCAGCCAGTCAAGACATAACCGCTTCACTGACACTGTGGAGACCCGTCAAACCTCCCAATAACACACGGAGAAGGCAATTATAAACTATGTGGTTCATAGTCTGTTAGTCGGCCCAAAATCACCGGATTGGAGAAAAACCTGTCCCCACCTTGAATTCCAAAAGTTTCATCTGCCCACATGAGGTCAAATATGTCCAGTACAACCCACCCCTTCCCTATGAAGATGCTCACCAACCACCGGAGCAACGGAGATGTGGATGCGCCATTGAACCCCTCTTCAATATTCAGCCCAAGGCGTTTTGGGTGAAGGGATCCTTTGATCAAGGAAGGCTAACTGAAGAACTGGTTTTCGAGACCGTAAGTGATTTTTCTCTGATGGGTTCCTGATGTAAGATGGGTAAATTTGGGTCATCATGATCTTCTTATACTCCCTTTGTAGCGCCTTTTAGCGTTGGATCTATTGAGGCACGGTTTACAGTATGTCATAGTTATGGTGTTGCCATCAGAGTCCCACTTATTGTTCCCATGACCCTATTAATCTATACATTTACATTTCCATACGCTTAACAGAGCTTAACACCAATGCATGTTGAGCTTATTACCATGAGCTTAACGGGAGCACAGTACTTCGCAGTCAAATATTACATGGATAATAATTTAAATCTATGTACGGACAGGTATATACTGGGAATGGGTAAATTCAGAAGAACTTTCCTTCCAATTTCATCAGATTTATTGATCGTTCACAAAAACTAAAGCAGAAGACAGGGAATCAAACTTGATACCAACAAAGGAAAAAGTTAAGTAATGTGTATTTACTTTACTATAAACGAATGTACACTGTGAGAACACTAATAGAGATTTTAGTTAACTAAGTATAACGTTACGATTTATCACAGTTAAGACCGACTCACGTCGTGCTGCCTTACATATTCGAGTTTTAATTGCTGTAATACCCATATAGCAAAACTTGCTATCTAAGATTTAGCAACTGCAGCTGCGTAACTTATGTGTATAAGTACTTCTAAACATTTAATTTCCAACTAGCTTTGATAGTTTACCGCAATAAAACCAAGAAGTTATAAACAAGACATAATAAGAGTGTTACAATAATGCTATTATTATGATTTCCTTAACACTCTTTAGGTTTTAAACATTAACTATTAATTGTACACTATGATTAGTGTGGTTTAGTTGTACATAGTTTAATATGCAAATTGTATGCAACTTACATAAATTATCCACTGCCAGGTTATAATGTAACATAGTCCTGCTTTCTTACTACCGCATGAACAATGCACAACATTAGACATCGGGTTTGATGAAATATTTTATGGAGCTTTAGTTCCATATTTCATAGATTTTAATTATATTTTAAGTAATTCTTTTAGCTCCATTACCAACAGAAAACCGAACATCTTTGGAGACAAAAATCATTTTACTGCAACACACTCTTTGGTGGAACTAATCAAGTGCATCGGCTAACAAAATACGTTTAAAATGTTCACCTGATTCTTTATTACCTCGGCATTAAAACTTTATAGGCCAATGGGTATTTTTAAATGGGCTCTAGGGGATTTTTAAATACTTTTAGACTTTTTATATATACATCATAAGGAGCACATTAATAAGCTACATTTTGTTGAACTCTTCAAATTGTGTATGGCGGATTCATGTATGTCTTCATGCATTTTGAAATTACCGTTTTAAAATACGAATACTAAAATAATTCTACCTATAATATCAATAATGAAACTTCTCAACCTCAGTTTAAATTTACTTCCCTTTAGCATGAATCCATCATCCGTCATCGATCTATCTTCAGTAGCGAGTTGAAGGCTGCAGCGACTTTAGTTCGACGAACTCATTCCCCGGAAATTCACTTTAAGACAGAACATCCAAATAAATAGTTGGTTAATGAAGGAGTTAGTTAATTAGCCATGCTCTGCATGTCTCTGTAACATAAAGTTCTCACTAAAAATTTAAGTTACCATACATTTTCAAGTAGTTAGTTTGATTATTTCAAGTATCTGGGGGCCAAGCTTTGCTCGGGAAAGGTCAGTCTGTTTGTTAAGATGACAGTCTTCCTACTGAAGATAGATTTGATTAGCTCATTTGTCTCTTTTCTGCATGTTTAAGGTCACTCTAGTTGTTATTATAGCTCAATGTCCATTTGATTCATTTTGGATTTTACTACTCTCTGATGGCACTCTGTACATTCAATGGTTTTAGTCACTGCTCTCAGTAAACCACATTTTTCTTTAACTTCATGAGTATTAATTTGAAATTTCACTGATTGATTATAAACAACTGTTATGATTCTTCTGGTTTTATTTTAAATTCCATAAGCCCAATGTATTTGTTTTTACTTTTCAAATTCGTTTTTTTAACATAATTAGATTTTTTCTGAGAATTTAACCTGTCTAAACCTTATTTAAACTCAGAAAGTTAATTGCAACCTTTGAAGGAAATCGTTGGAGCCGTTTTTGAGATCAAAGTTGCAAGCAAGCAAGCTTACAAGCAAGTATAAAAGCAAGCAAACCTTACTTATATTAGAGTATAGGATTTTCTTGGGGATTGATGCGTTAAATTCATAATTACAAAATGAACGCTAAGAAGGAAATGTTTAAAATTAAGCCACTTTTTCTGACCCTTGGATCACTGAAGACGATGTTCTGCAATCAAACAAAAGGTGGCATTAGTGGTCCATCAGCTGCTGTCTCTCGCGCGCCATCTCTCGTTAAAGTGCAGAATTACACGAGTTGGTGAAACTTTTGGCTGAATTTCGCCCATCAGACCTATTTCTAATAGAGAAATAGTTCTCCTGCCTTAGACCTATTTATCTTTTTTAGACTTTAAAAATTTTCATGCTTGATAGATGAAGCTACAGCTTAAGGTGGCTTCTGATCTACTGGGCCGCAAACCTTCTTAGTGTTTGTGTATTCATTAGTTAAATTATTGACTATAGATACTGAAGAAGACATCACATCTAAATGGTCCAGCAGTCCCTCATTTAGTGTTAGCCAGAATTTGAAGTGGACATAGTTTTAAGTCATCGACAGAGTGTGCTGCTGTCTACTATTTATTTACGTTGACTTGTAACAAATCTCCTACCCAGAAATCAAGTGATAATCAACTTATTTTTGCTTCCTGACTCACCAACAGTTGTATTATTACCCTGCTGAGAAGTATTGTTGACAGAAGTATACTCTGCTGGGTTATTGGTGTAACTACGTCCTCTGTTGAATCCCGGCTCACACAAAAATAGGGACAGCTTTTACAATGGCAATGAGAAGTCTACTTCAGTATCTATAATCTATGATTAAATGTTGTGTACTAGGTAACTGATAAACGTCTATGGTTAATAAAATAAAAAACCTATAAGATTTTAATAAAGTCAGGAAAATTTAAACTATTACAAATTTAGTATTTTTTACAATGTTTACTTTTTTGGTAAATATGTTTTATATCATGTAATTACAATTACACTATACAATTTTTAGTTTAGTTAACTATAGTAAATATTACAGTCTGAGTCTCGCTCTCACTTTTATACCACCAGACGACACTGAGTCATATTTTCAATGTAATCATCGTATCCAGTTGATCAATGAGGCATATATGCGTCAAATTTATCTGTTAAGTTGTAGTGTGCTCCTCCCCTGGTGACTCAAGGACATTGGGATGCAGGCGGCGTGTCTCAGATGTATGGGGCAATAAACCCCCCATCAAATCACAGCCCCTGGGACCTGCGAGTCTTAGGGGCTTCGAAACCTTCTTCCACCCCCTTTAAATATATTTTGCTCTTAATGTTTTCACTGCTCTAAATTAAGGCAGTTAATGCACTTATTTTATTGCAAACTTTGTGTCCTATACTGGTATCTTATATTTTGATTGTTTAACAATCAGGGTATTTTTCATATGCAACCCAAGTCGTAGAAGTAAAATTAACAGATATTTAACTCAAATCACTAAATTTGATATAACTCAAATATGTTAGATTGATATTAGCATTTACTACATTTTTTCACTAAGTGCTAAAAAACATTAAAATGTATGCACTGATCATTTCTGTTAAGCAATTAAAAAAATACTTTTAAATTCAAAAACTTTAAATAACAAAAACAAATATAAACAACATTGTACCAATGCTAACCAGCCTAAGGAGAATGAAGTAAAGGAAGTAGAATTGCCAACTTATAAACCTGCTGGTCTTGAACAACAATTTGGGTTGAGTTTAAATATATAATTTAATATGAAAATGCCCCTTTATTTGCCCCTTTTTTAGTGTTTAAATTTTTAGCAACACATATTTTGTATGAACATAAAATACTTTAAGGGTAAGTTTGGGTAGTTTAATTTTTAACT
The DNA here is from genome assembly GCA_963675035.1 of Allygus modestus. Classification (NCBI taxonomy): domain Eukaryota; kingdom Metazoa; phylum Arthropoda; class Insecta; order Hemiptera; family Cicadellidae; genus Allygus; species Allygus modestus. The sequence continues at coordinate 140,967,580 of OY776112.1, read as the reverse complement.
TGTACGATTTTTTTTTCAACGTGAATTCGTATCACTATACAAACGGTTAAAGTTGTATTGGGAATGAGACTTTTTCTCAAAGTTTGCTGAAAAATTGTTTCTCGGAAGAACTGTACCTTTTGGGCGGGCAGCAAGACTGGGCAAATTATTGTTCATAACTAAAACTTAAAAGCAAGTATCGAGTTGTAAATACCCTACTGTGTTATTTTCTGCTACTCTATTAGTATTCCCTATGTTATTTGAGCTATTTCAATTACACTTATAGTTGAAATAGTATTTGGATATTTTTTAATATTTAACAAAGGTAATACAATCACTGTACATGTTCCAAACAGTAGGTAAATAAGACAGTTATTTTAAAATTTGCCTTATAGAACGCAAGAGTAGTTAGCAGGTTTTATATTCGAGTGTTTTAATAATCGAGGAGATGCATACATTTAAATTGAGCTTTTACAATAGATTTAGTTCAAGACGGAGTAGACCAGGATTTATTCATATCCTACGGGACAGCCCGTATAATAATGGTTTCAATCAGTCCTGCACCGGGGGAAGTGGCACCAATCTCTTTGCCACAAGGATGTGAAAACAAAGGCACCTCCAGGGACCTACTTGTCTAAAACAGAGCTGCTGTATGCATTATATAAATTACAGCCAGCAAGGGATACAGTTCTATATAATCAAATTATAACTGCAATCCAGTTGCTGGAGACACAATTATTCCCCATTATGAAGTATTTAAGACGATTGTATTGACTTTTGGAGTTGTATGGCTTTCAGTAGAGAAAGATATCTAATAGAGAAATTGCCTAGTACTCCTCGCATTGGACCTATATATTTTATCTAGATTTTTAAAATTGTTATGCTACATAGATGAAGCTACAGCCATTGACTATAGATTCTAAAGTACATTATAGATTCTTTATATATAGTCAATGCTACAGCTTAAGGCGACTTCTAAACTACTGGGCCGCATTATCTCATAGTCAAATACCGATTGGTAATGGATCCAACCCAAGATCTTGCTGACCAAAGTCATGCTCTCTAACCACTACGCCCCCTTCTACGACACATAACTTTTAGCTAAGTGTCAATGAGTGGTGTAGTTTAATACCGGCTGATTATAACATAAGAGTATGCTGAGAGCTCAAAACATTATGAGATCATGAATATGTGATTCACAAACTCACTTTTTCTGGACATTTTGGAGGCCTTGGAAAGTGAATTCCTTTATTCGCCTCCCTGTAATTGTACTGCAGTTGTGTGTCGTGGGCACACAATGTAACTGAGTACTTCACGATGTACTCAAAGTAACTGGCATCTTAACGTGGAGTTATCCATTTAATCAACATTGTGTCCAACAAAGCTTTGGTGTTTATTTTGTTTACTTTTGTATTACTAATACTGTTACGTAAAATATATATTACTCATTACAATACATTATACATTTGTTTACACTATTTAATTTCTTGTATTTTAAATAAGAATTGCCGGAGTGAGAATTTCCCAAACCCCACTGAGAAATTTAGGATGATTTAGTGTATTAATATTCCGTAAAGAAGGGAGACTTTTTAACACGCGAACTTTCATGTCACAACTGCGAACGAGAGTTTCTCCTCGGGTATACTTGAGCTGCGAACAACTTTTTAAGTCAACTTTAGGAATTTATTATGTAATAATGTTCTTTAAACGTCGTATTTTACGCAAGAAATGCTAGAATCCCTAAAACTGAATCTCCTTCTGTCCCGAACACTCGTTTTATGTTCTGATATTTATACATTAAACCCAGAACAAAAAATACAAACTATGTTTGTCTCCTACCTATTTCAGGTTGGAAATATGCTTTTATTGACATTTATGCTTTTTAAACAAATTGTTTTTTGAAAACTGCTAAGGTAATTCGGGTTTAATTAATGATAATATTGAAGAGTAACTGTTCAACTGCATGATATATTGTTCTGTAAGACAAACAAGATATATTTTATCTTTCAATTGCAGTAGTCACTCTGCCCAATATATCATAGCCATACTATCGCTCGGCAGCGTGAATACACTTATTGCTGTTACTACGTGGTGATGAGCCTGAGTTTTATAAAATTTAACGCGAATTTCCCCTATAGGGAAGAATCTATTACCGCAGGTCTCATAGTAGTCTTAAGCCCGAGACGATGATAACTTTTGGTTTTGAGGTCCCCAGATGCCAAAAACACTATTCTTTCAAATTTATATATATATATATATATGTCCGTGAATGCGATAACTTCAGGGAAAAACGTCTGATTTAGATGAAATTTAGCTCAAATGTGTAGTGACATTCATGACTTTAAGTTTGAAAACCAGAAAAATCGGACCATGGGAAGAGGGGTTTAAGGGGAAAATCCAAACAAAGCTGCTCATAAAATCTCCCATGGGAAACAGGTTCTTAGCTTTTCCTCAGTTAATTTTAATGTAAACCTCATATTTTCTTTTACCAATCAGTTCAGCTCCACATAACAATCATTTTGGTGTTTAAATTGTGATGCTTTGTCCAACCTTTGCAGAGATATTCAAAGTGCTAAACACAGTACGTTGTCCAATGTTATCCTTATGGAGAATAAATAAAATTTGATATCTCGATTACTTATGATTGTAAATTGATTAAACTTGTTATGTGGCTTCCCCTAGTACTGATATATTGATATTTGCACAAAAAAATAGATTTTTTGTTGATTATTCCCGTAGCAGCAAACCTGCATACTCAGCCATAATGTTATTCTTAAAAGATTAAGTTTTATACCTCCCTTAAGTATGAACATAAATTATTAAAACTTTATATGTAGCTTCACCTGGTTGAGTTACATTGATAACTGCTTCAAAACACATTTCTTATATTTCTCAATGCAGCAAACCTGCGTACTCAGCCCTAATGTTATTCTTATTGAGAATAAATAAAATGATATACATCACATAATATTAATGTATTATTATGAAACTTGATGAGTGGCTTTATGTGGTAGTGAGAAAAATATACATGCATTGTAAATTCTGAGTACGCAGGTTTGCTGCGACAGGGGTATTAAGTAGTATTGCAGATTGTTCTTTTAAAACCGTTCACATAAAAACAATTATATTTTAGCATTGTTTTACACCGTATAAAATAAAACGTCATTAAATTTGATTTTTAAATGGTTTATTTTTTTTGGATTCACTATTTTATTTTCGTTGCTGATTATATACTTTTAAGATCAAAGTGCCCATTTTACCCTTTGGATTATATCATTGTCATTGTTATTTGTTATTATTTGATCGTCACAAACTATTAAATTCCCCCGTTGCAGCAAATCTGCATACTCAGCGAATTTCCAATGCATATGTATATATACTTTATACAGCCACTTACCAGGTTTCATAGATTAAAAAAGAAGCCGTACATTAACCCATTGAGGTAGTAATTTTATTCTATTTGTAGTAGCCTATAACGGGAATTGATTGGTGCTGCACTCTAGTAGCAAAATATGTAACTAATGACCGCGGGCGTCTACGGTTCTATCCGCTAGGGGCGCGGACTGACTGAAAACACTTAATATCGCCGCCAGGCCTTTGGTCGTGTTAGCTGAGTTGGCTACGTCGTGGAAACACCTTGGCCAGGTGGCGATACGATGTTCGTGGGTTCGATTCCCGCACACGACCAAAACTGACCAGTTGTGCAACTCTCAATGAGTTAACCAGTCTGTGGCAACGTTGGTGGGAGGACCCAAGTAAAATAAACGGTGGCAGGCTTGCTTGGAAGTTGACGGGATCGGTTAATTCTTTGAGACTTGCACATGGTCAACACTGATTTTGCTAATTTTTACTTATGTCTACTGTGTGTGTGCCAATGCGACTCTCTAAACTGAAAGAAAACAATATTTTAATTAAAATATGCCATTAATCCATTTAAAAACACCAATTTTATACTCCAATTCACACGTTAATAAAATTAGAAGTAAGGAACGAGACCTGCTCGTATGTCTATGCCAATGGGTTAAATTTTAATTTTTCTCCATAAGAATAACATGGGGATTGAGTACTCAGGTTTGCTGCAATAAGGAACAGAAAATATTAAGTTTTAATGCAAATATCAACAGACCACAACCAGGTGAAGCCACATACCAAGTTTCATCCGTATCCATTCATAAATAAGCAATTTATACAATTTTAATTATTCTCCATAAGAAGCACATGGGGGCTGAGTACGCAGGATTGCTGCAACAACGAACATAAATTATGGTTTTTTGTACAAATATCAATGTAACTCAACTAGGTGAAGCTACATACCAAGTTATATTAATTTATGTTCATAATTATATGAGGCATAACATTTTTCTTATCCTCCATAAGAATAACATGGGCACTGAGTACGCAGGTTTGCTGCTACGGGAACCATCGGCAAAATGTTTTTTTTTTGAACAATTATCAATATACCACAACAAAATGAAGCCATATCCCAAGTTTCGTCCGGATACGTTAATAAATAAGCGAGATATACAATTTTTCTTATTCTCCATAAGAATAACATTGGACAACATACAGTGTTTAGCACTATCAATATCTCGATACTAATTGACGTAGAGAAATGAACAAAACACCAAATTGTTCGTTTTTTTAAGCCAAAGCCAATGGTGTAAACTAAAATTAGATTTCTTAAAATATTATATGTAGAAAACTCAAAAAACCCACTTTTAGGGTACAAAACACCCCCAAAATACCCCTTCGGATAATTCAATCTGTCTGTTTTTCGATCTTAAAGTCATAAATGTTGCTTTACACATTTTTACCAAATTTAATCAAAATCAGACCATTTTTACGAAAGCTATCGTGCCTACGGACACATATATACAGTATTGAACGAATGGTGTTTTTGGCATCTGAGGACCTCAAAACGAACAGTTATCATGGTCCCGGGCCTAGGTCTTACCATGCCGACTACGGTAATAGCTTCTTCCCTATAGGGGAAATTCGCCAACATAAGTAATATTTGCAGAAGTTTCTAATCCAAGCCGCCACTCTACCCCTGCCACGCGGCAAAATGAAAGGGTTTGCAGGATCTCGCATTACAGCGGCTAAATTCCCTTAATTGAAGTGTAAAGTCTCATACTAAAGAAGACAAAATTATTTAATATGTATTTTTAGCGAATTTTCCCTATAGGGAAGAAGCTATTACCGTAGTCGGCATGGTAAGACCTAGGCCCGGGACCATGACAACTTTTCGTTTTGAGGTCCCCAGACCCCAAAAACACCATTCGTTCGAAACTGTATATATATGTGTGTGTCCGTAAGCACGATAACTCTCGTAAAAATTATCCGATTTTGATGAAATTTGGTATAAACATGTAAAGCAACATTTATGACTTTAAGTTCGAAAACCAGCCAGAAGGGCTTTAAGTTCGCTCTTAAAATGGTGGAAATAGTCAAATTTTTGTTTTCACCAATGGATTCACCTTAAAAAAACACACAATTTGGTATTTTGATCATTCCTGTACGTCAATTGGTTACCGAGATATTGAAAGTGCTAAACACAGTACGTTGTCTAATGTTATTCTTATGGAAGAAAAGAAAAATTGTATATCTCGCTTATTTATGAATGCACACTGACAAAACTTGGTATACGGCTTCATCTGGTTGTGGTGCATTGATTTTTCCTAAAAAAAACAATTTTTTGTCAAAGGCTCCCGTAGCAGCAAACCTGCGTACTCAGCCCCATGTTATTCTTACAGATTATAATTAAATGCTATGTCTCCCTTAATTATGAACATAAATGAATAATACCCCCGTAGCAGCAAACCTGCGTACTCAGCGAATTTCCAATGCATATATATGTAACGTAATACCACATAAAGCCACATACCAAGTTTCATCAGTGTACATTCATAAATAAACGATTTGTGACATTTTAATTATTCCCATAAGAATAACATGGCGGCTGAGTACGCAGATTTGCTGAAGCAAGGAACAGAAAATGGGGTTTTATACAAATATCAATAAAACTCAAATAAGTAAAGTCAAACACCAAATTGTATTAATTTATGTTCATAATTAAGGGAGATAACACTTACTTATCCTCCATAAGAATAACATGGGGGCTGAGTACGCAGGTTTGCTGCTACAGGAACTATCGGGCAACAAATGTTTTTCAGTGCAAATATCAATAGACCTCAATGATATAAAGCAATATACAGGATAAGTTGATAAATAAGCGAGTTATACAATTTTTCTTATTTTCCATAAGAATAACATTGGACAACGTACTGTGTTTAGCACTTTCAATATCTCGGTAACCATTTGACGTAGAGCAATGATCAAAACACCAAATTGTGCATCTTTTTAAGTTGATTCTAATGGAAAAAACTAAAATTTGACTTTTTCAAAAATTATATGTAAAAAACTCAAAAAACCCACATTTGGGGTACAAAACCCCCCCAAAATACCCCTTCGGATAAGTCGATCTGTCTGCTTTTCGAACTTAGAGTCATAAATGCTGCTTTACACGTTCATACCAAATTTCGTCAAAATCGGATTATTTTTACGAGAGTTATCGTGTTCACGGTATATATTATTATTATTTTTAAAAGAAAATTACCAGAGTACCAGAGTATGAATTCAAAATTCATTTTTAATTCACTGACACGTTTTTCGAGGTTTACCTCATGATCACAGTGCAGCTAATAACCTTAAACTTAAAATTAAATAATCTGTAAATAACAAAACAGTTTGATAATTTGGTTAACATATGCTAAATTATCTATCTATATATGATTAATTAATTTAGCATATGTTAACAAAATTATCATAGGCTACTGTTTTGTTTATTTACAGATTATTTAATTTTAAGTTTAAGGTTATTGGCTGCACCGTGATCATGAGGTAAACCTCGAAACACGTGTCAGTGAATTAAAAATGAATTTTGAAGGGTACTCTGGTAATTTTCTTTTAAAAATAATAATAATAATAATAACGAGTTCGCACGCAGCACGCTGACATGAGAGAAGTGAATTTCCACATACAAACTTTTAAAACTCAAAATCAGTGTAAAAACATCCATTTATTCCAATTGTTATTAAAATCTGAAAACAGTGATTTTATGGCTGTTCTGATGCTCCTGGTTTCAATTACCTGCAAAGCTGGGAATACAATTTTGCGCATTTAATGTTAGGAGAAGGTCCAGACAGGCTTGGAAGTAGGCGTGAGGTTGCTGGGGATGATAAAAGTACTCTAACAAAGGAATAACAGGCTTTTCTAGTGTAAAACCCTCATAGGACAACGTACTGTGTTTAGTCTAAACACATTTTCTTAAATAACTCGGTAAACATGTATGGTAGAATGACGAGAGAGGGCTTAAAACTTTCGCCTCACTAATTCCCATCTTTTTACATTCATCAATTTTACATACGGGGCTTTTCTGACCCTTTTTGGGCCCAAAAACTCAAAATTTGAAAGATTAATTCCCAAAAAAGGGGTTTAGAGTTTTCCGATTGTTTTGCCCAACGTACTTGTGCAACTGATTTCAGAAAGGAATGTCCCTACCAAATTTGAAGTAAATCGGACAAAAAATGTGACTGCTAGAGTGCAAAAACATATATATATAAAATATATATAAATTTTTAACGACCCCAAAAAACGTGTTCAGGGGGTCACGTTAGGAAATTCTATGGTGGTCCCGGGCTTAAGTTTCACCGTGCGGGTCATGCTAATAGTTCACTTAATAATAGTAGCCCTATGCAGTGAACTAAATAATATACCGGGTGTCCCAAAAATAATGGATGAAAAGTAAACTGGCAAAAACACTTTATTATTAAAGATAAAAAGTTAACTTTATATACAATTTGTTCCTTAAATTCCTAAGTTTTTCCTACCATGGTTTCACCGCCTAACTTCTACATGTTCTCCGTTATTTGCTCGAAGAAAGTCAATTCGGTGTTACCAGCTCTGACCACACATGTGGCGCATTTCATTGGATATTTTTCCAAAGGCTTCCCTTATCTTTGCTTTAAGTTCATCTATGTTTGAGATCGTCGAGCAATACACTTGATCTTTCACAAACCCCCAGACAAAAAAATCACATGGCGTAATGTCTGGAGATCTAGGAGGCCACCGTATGGGACCGTCGCGACCAATCCAACTGTCTGGGAAGGTTTCATCCAGTGACTCCCTCACAAATAATGTCCAGTGCGGAGGAGCACCATCTTGCTGGAATATCACGTTTGGTTTGAATGCCTCTAATTGAGGATAGGCATTGTTTTCCAGAATTTCGAGGTACACGTTTCCAGTAACTGTCTGCTCATGAAAGAAAAAGGGGTCTATTAACGTGGAGCAATGCAACACCAGACGTTCACTTTGGGACTGTCTCTTACGTGTTCACGAACAAAATGCAGTCTTTGTGAATCCCAAATCCTTACATTATGTTTCCTTACGTTTCCGAAAGTGTGAAAGGTTGCTTCATCAGAAAAAAATTTATTTTCGAAAACTGGTTGCCTTCAGCAACTTTATCCAGCATATCAATCCAAAATCTTTACAGAGCTGTTTGTCATTTGGTTTCAATTCTTGCAAAACTTGAAGCTTATATGCTCGAAAGTGTAGTATCTTGTGAAGACCTCTGTGAATACTCGACCTAGATACATTTAACTCACGTTCAGCAGTTCGAAGTGATTTTCTTGGGCTTTGAAGATATGCATCTTGAATGTTGTCTACAGCTTCATTCGACAGTCAGGCCAACCGTAACCTTTTTTATGGCCGACGTTTCTAGAATCCTCAAACTGCTTGTAACATCGCTGGAAACTGTTTCTGGATTGTGGATTTTGACTGAAGACAGTTCGAAATCTTCGTTGCACTTTTACCACAGATTTCGTCTCTATAAACCATTCAATACACTGTGCTTTCAACTTTCAACTGCACCTCCATATTGAAACTGTAAGGTTAGGTTATGTTTTGAAACACGTATAATCAATGCTCAAACGTACTAACAACAATGGAACAGCTGATTATTGTTCAAGGGTGCTAAACAAAAACTAAAGATGCCAGCTTTATAATTAGCCATAATTGACTTTTCTTCGACCCTTGGTAACACGTATATTAAGCTGTAGATTTGATCCATTCTTTTTGGGACACGGTGTATATATATATATATATATTAATAATCAAATGAAACATTTTTCAACTGAGTACCCTTAAGGAATTTCTTTATTTTTATTTTTAAGTCTACATGTTTCGGGACATAAGCCCATCATCATGGTCAACAAATACCTAACCTAGTTTTATGATATTAAAAATATTACAAAAACAGACATATGAGGAAATTACTTAGCAGATGTTTCACTTTGATGACAAAGTTTTTTATCTATCTATTCTCATTTTCCTTAGCTTTTCAAATATTGGATTACTTGTATTAATTTGAGTATTTAGTAATTCCTGAGGCATTTCTTTGTGAGCGACAAAGATATTCAATTCTTCTGCTGAGTTCATTTTCTCACCTTTGGACATATAGTTTATTATCTTTAAATTCTCGTCTATGCTCTTATAACTATGGTTTGTTGTCAGGAGATGTTCAGCAAAATTGGATTTCATTGAGGTTTTGTTATTGCTTCTTAGTGCTTGTATATGTTCCTTAAACCTTGACTGAAATGATCTACCTGTCTGTCCAATGTAAAATTTGTTACAATCTGAGCATTGAATTTTGTAAAGTCCGGATTGAGTATAATCATTCTTTATTCTGGAATAATTTTGAGAGTATTTGTCAATCATTTTAAATGTGTTGTTTCGGGTGGTGTAGCTTAAATTTAAGTCGGTTCTTTCAAACGTCCTGCGAATAGCTTTGTTAATCTTAGTATTGTATGGAACCTTTATAAAACGTTTCTGATGGTTTTTGTTTGATGTGTTGATGTTTTTAGCTTTTTTCTTTTTGATGTTCCTAATCATTTTATCAACAATTTCATGTTTGTAGCCGTTCTTTTGTGCTAGGTATTTAATCACATTTCTTTCTTTATTATATTCATTCTTATTAAGAGGCACATTTAATAATCGATTCACCATTGAGCGTAATCCAGCCATTTTATACTTCCACGGGTGATTTGACGCTGAAGGAATTAATAGGTCTGTTTGAGTGGCTTTCCTATATATATTAAAGTTGTGGTGATTATTTTGATTAGAAATTGTCAGATCTAAGAAATTTATACTATCTTTTTGTACCTCTTTTGTGAATTGGATTCTTTGTGATAGTGTATTAAGGAAAGTCAAAAGTTCGTGACCTTCAGTTTCGTTACCTTGAAATAGACAAAGTACATCATCGACGTATCTATACCAATATATAATCTTGTTCATTGAAGGGTTCTATTCGTTTAATATTTTATTGGTTTCCAGATGATGTATGTAGATATCAGAAAGAAGTCCTGAGAGAGGTGATCCCATTGCCAATCCATCTTCTTGTTGGTAAACGGTCGACTTAAATTCAAAATAGTTTTGATTGGTGCATATTTTTGTGAGTTTAATTAAATCCTTAATGCTCTGATGACTAAGTGTGTTATTTTTCTTTAGATCTTCTTCTAATATTCTGACTGTTTCATCAGGAGGAATGTTCGTGTACATGTCTTTTATATCGAATGATATGAATATGCAATCATCTGGAATATTTATATCTTTGATTTGGTTAACTAGATCTACAGTGCTTTTTACTGAGTAATTATTTTCCCATATTAAGCTATTCTTAATTTTATTGTTTAAAAACTTACATAGGTTGTAAGTTGGAGCTGTTTGAAAGTTAACTACGGGCCTCATTGGAATATCAGGTTTGTGGGTTTTAGAGGTTGTCCTTTAAGCTTTGGGGCTCTTGGATTTATAACTTTAAGTTGATATTGTTCATCTTTTGGTATCGTTCTGCAGCTCGTTATTATACTATTAGTTTTCTTTGAAAATTATTTTGTTGGATCTTTTGATAGTATTTTAAAACTATTATTATCGATAAATTGTTGTACTTTGTTCTCGTAGTCTTCTTTACTGATAATAACTGTAGTATTTCCTTTGTCTGCTTTACAAATTATTGCATCATTATCTTTTAATTTATTTGCTATGGAATTTATAAGTTTCATATCTTGGTTTAATTTGTTAACAATGGATGGTTTCTTTATTTCCAATTTTATTTTGTTGTGTTCATGAATAAATGCATGTTTTAAGGGTTCTTGCATTTCCTTTTCAGCGTTTTTGATAGAAACATCAATGTTAATTAGTTCATCTTGTATGATATAATTGTTGTGGTCAAGGTTGATGTTATATTTCAGAGATTTTTCCAACATAATATTTTCATCATTGTTTAATTCGATATTTGTTAAATTTTGAACTTTCGGGTAGAATTGTGGTATATTTTCTAGGTTGTCAATCTTAAATTCATTTCTTTGATTAGCTAAAAGTTTCTTGATTTTCTTTTTCTGCGTTTCTTTTTTCTGTTTTATTATTGGATCAATCCAATCTTCGGTATAATTTTCAATTTCTTCAACACTTTCTTGATGGTATTGGGATATTATATTTCTATGAATTTCTTCTTTTTCTTTCTTAACATGTTCTAGTTTTTCATACAAACTGTTGATTTCTTCTTTAATCCAAATCTTTTTTGCTACTTCCAATGTTTTCAGTGAAGCTTTTGATTTACATTTTGTATGTAATTGGACATAATTTGGTATGACATTATTTGACAAGCATTTCTTATTAAATTTAATATCTTCATTAATGCTTACTGTCTTCAGCGTTAGGTATTTGTACTTATGAATGTTAGTTTGGTTGTTAGCCATTTTAATATTTATATTGCATTCATTTGTTAGGGCTACTAATATAATAATAATCAAATGAAACATTTTTCAACTGAGTACCCTTAAGGAATTTCTTTATTTACAGTTTTAAACGTATAGTGTTTTTGGCATCTGGGGACCTTAAAACGAAAAGTTATCATGGTCCCGGGCCTAGGTCTTAGCATGCCGACTACGGTAATAGCTTCTTCCCTATAGGGGAAATTCGCTAAAAACTGGTATATGACTTCACCTAGTTGAGTTATATTGATATTAGCATAAAAATCCATTTTTTGTGTTCCTTGATGCAGCAAACCTGCGTACTCAGCCCCAATATTATTCTTATAGTGAATAATTGAGATTGTATATAATATATTATATTATTATATTATATTGCTTATTTGTGAATTTATTTTTATGAAACTTGGTAAGTGGCTTTATGTAGTATTAAGACATTTATATCTCCATTGGAAATTCGCTGAGTATGCAGGTTTGCTGCGACGGGGGTATTATTTTTATTTCTGTAAATTTAGTTTTAATTGCAAGCCTCTTATGTGTACAAACAAGAGCTTTTTCAAACCGCAATAGCTTAAGATAGAAACGATATTTTGAATTTCTAAAAATAACAAGAGTAGGTTTATCTATATTCTTTGAAATTTCGCTAGAGTAGGTTGATAACATAAGTGTTGTAGCCGTAAACTGAAATCCTGTAGACCTATTCTTTACTCCCAAATGTGAGGGGAAACCTTATACAATGTAATTTAACAAGGTTACAATGAAATTTTCCATAAGGTTAACCGAAGGCTTGAAATAATTTTCCAACTTAATGATGATGGTTTATTAATAATGATGGATTCATCCTTCAGAAATTTCAAATATCTAAATACAGCAGCCTATAACTACTTAAAAATCTCATTGGAATTTTAATTTTGTCAAGCACTATAATTTGCAAACAGCTTAGGTAGTTATTGTTTGACCACACCGTAACTCTTCCCATAGTGTATTTGGAGCAGTACCAGTATTCATGAAACATTTTAAATAAATTAAACCTAAAAAAATTATTATTTTTATTGTGATATTTGGATGCTTTTGTATGCTTTTAACCACATGCCCTGGTTAATAGTGTACGGTCAGAATAGTGTACCATTACCTTTGGTACTTTTACTTTTTGCCGTTTCATTTATTCTGGGGAACCCCAAGCGGGCAACTCTCGAGCAAAGCTAGTAGTCATATATTTTCTCCTTAGAATTCTTATTTTGTGTTATTATCTATAGAGTTATTGAAGTTTGCCATCTGTTGTTGGTGTACGTGTGCCAAATCAGGTACATAAATCTAATTTCTAGTAATACTGTTTCGAAGAAACAACAGTCCTCCCCTCCAGAAAAACAGTTGTTTCCGCCCCGTCGATGTCCGTGAGGGTCCGAGGGGCTAGACCCCCCCCCCCACCCCCTAAGGCTCAGATGGCTCCCCAAATCTTCAAGAGCACCTTGCAAAATGTCTTAATAAATCAAAGGGGGTTTTAATAACACACTCACATTTTTATTCCTAATTTTGTTCGCTTTCCAGCTTTCAGGAATTCTTTTAATGCTGGGAGGGTTGGATTTCTTTGTTTGTGTTTCAATAATAAGAAATCAATGTTCTTTATTTTCCACGGAGAGAAACGATATTTTCCAACGTGTTGTAAGGACCGGTCTAAATACTGATTCAGTCACTAGCTGAAATGGATGTTTGTTCTATTAACTTCTAACAAATGTCTAATGGCGTGCGTTTTATCAAGCGCCATACAAATATTTCTAATTATTTAATGTATTTAATTGGATGTAAATACAGTATTATATTGGTATCTTGGCTAAATTAATAAATAATATTGGATGCTATATGCTTTAAATTTGCAGCTATGTGCTTTTGCAAGGTATTCAAGCTAAGTGTCATCTACCAATATAATTTTTCAGTTCTTATTATTTTGGTTTTAATAGTATATTTCGCACCAAGGGCCGAAAGTGGGGTTTTGCTGGCCTCACAGGTGATTACAGACAGCGTAGTGTGGTGAAAAAGTAATTTAATTTGATCATTTGTCTGTTATTTTACACCATGTTAATGATGGTTAACAGGTAAATGCTAAACAAAGACTATTAGAAATTACGTTTTAGAACAAGTACTTAATAAAAACATCCTATTGACTTTACATGTTAATTTATAAAATGTATCATATTCTTCCAAATCAAACTCTGTACCAAATATTTTTAGGTACTGTACTTGTACTGTTCTTTTACTTGCTTGTTGTTTATAGATAATTTTGAATAAGGTAAATAGAAATTTTATTTTTAAGCTAAATACGCATTAACGGAATCCACGTAAAAAAAACGGAAATTATGAACTTTCAAAACTAAACAGAATCGAACTATTATTTAACATATGTATAACAAAACAAGTTCACTAGGGATTACCATGACGTTACAATGCTTAGAGCATTTTTTTTCAAAAATAAAACATTACGAAAAATTGGCACGTTTGTATGAACAAGTTAGAAACATATTTATCGTGTGATGCAGCCATCGCCCTCCTCCTCCGTACCCCAGGGCTTAAGGGTTTAGCAACTGTGCAATATGGGGAAGGAACGTGGCGAGGGTGGGAGTTGTCAAGATAAATGTTTGTCCCGGCAAGGTATCAACTGTAACACTGACTACTGGTGAGTGACTACGCGTTTATGAAAGAATGTTCACTGCAGTAAAATGCAACTGTTATTGTTGAGTTCAGGTATACAATTAGCTGGCATAAATTCATGTTCCTCGCCTTTTCCCCTCATTATAAAGAAACTACTTTCTCTGGTTTATTTATTTACTGTTCTATACATTGAAAAGGTCTTATATTTAGCGTATTGACAGAAATATAACAACACAATATAACATTAAAATATTATTTATTGATTATTAGAGTAAATGTTTTAAAATACTTGGATTTAGATCAGAGTAACACAGGTCTCTAGCATGTGAGTTATAATAGAGTCTGTTAAAGCCTGATTTATTAGCTCAGTAACAGGAGCTTATAAATTATTTCCACATTAGTATCCCAAAACATTTTAACTGTGAACAAGCTTTATAAACTTATCTTTACCAAATAGCTTTAGGTATTTACCGTTATTGAGGTACTTATAAGAAAGGTTTTGATGGAAAGTAAATGTATAGTCTGTAGCCCCAGCAGCCCTGCACGAGCCTCGAAACTTGCACAATTTTTACAAACCTTATTTGAGTTTACAAGTATCGAATTTCTGAAACTTTTCCCGCTGCCCTCCCCAACTCGATTGAAAGTTCGGATCAGGTTTCTGTGCAGTTTATTCACGTATGAAGAATTGGCTTGTCTAATTTGACGTTGGGTAGCTATATAATAAGATTTCTACATATTTAGAAATGAATATGACACACCTAAATGATACAATAGTATAATGATTTAATTGAACGGACGTGATTCGCAACCATGTTGGGAAAATAAATGTATGAATAAATCTTTTAACTACTTTCGTGCTTTCTAAAGTTGTACTAGTATGTAATTGGCACCACGCAAAACAATCGAGATTGAAATTAGTCTAACTGGATTGCTGTAGGGGTCTGGGTGGGACCGAACTGTGTGGTCATTAGAAACTTTAATGGCAACAACAGAAGCAAGTTGAGAGAACATCACGCCCTGGCCTGGGGCTGTGAGGGTTAATAAACAGTTAGTGACTGTAATGAACCAGCATAGGTCCGCTGCTACAAGTACCGTACTCGACAAATATTCTAAACATGACTTGATCATATAATACGTGTGCCACGAGCATTGCAAAATTGAATACTACATCATTTCTTTGAGTCGATAAGGTTCTATAGGGTTTTTTATAAAGAAAAACTTTATTTTCAATAAAAATAAGTTTTTATAACAACGTAGTATGCCATTTCCCAAATGCAAAGCTAACTGAAAGCGGACCCCTGCCACGGCAACCTGGCTGTCACAGAAATGAAATGTAGAATTATTCTTTGATGTTCAGTGCAGGTTTTCTTGTGTTTTAACAATATTGAGTTTCTCGCTGTTTTACGGACATAACGTTTTTTACCAACAACTTTATTACTATTATCTTACTAGCTGTTATTAGCCTGTCAAAAATAACGGGCTTAAACTAACTAAAGAAGTATTGTTCACTAGTTGTAAAATAAATCTAATGGCTTAACAATTTATATTTAAAAATCTAATTTTTAAATTGCATGTAACAAAATGGGAATCCGCCGTGCAAAATTTAAAGGTATTTTTGTAATAAAGCCCCAACATAATGCATATTAAAATAAGTGTTGGAAAGTGTATACATTCCAAAAGTGTCTTTTTACGAAATACATTTTACGCCTGCGTGCAATAACCCAAAAGGGTTTAGTTCAAACTTAGTTGTTAGTTTAGCTTTGGATGTTGAAGCAAACCCATTTTGGTGTCACTTCAAGCCAAATTTTGTTTCTTAAAAACTGCAGTTAAATTTTGTTAAGTGTTTAAAGGTTTGTTAATCGGGTTCAAATTTGTAATACAAATTAACCTAATAAAATAACAATAAAAATTGCAGTCTACATATTTACCAACATTTAATTGTATTTCATCTGCTAACATACAAACTATCTAAAGACAGACCAACAAAAATACATAATTTATCTATCCATTTATCTTTCTATATTATTAATACGCTACATGCAAACTATATAAACAATAAGGCTTTTTTGTTTTATGATTTACCCTCACGTATTATATACTAAAACGCGCATCTAGGTTTGCAGATTTGCTTACTGGCTTTAGATTTTCGATTTAAGCCTCAAGGCTCTGCCCCATGGGACTTTCAAGTCCCCATGTTATACATATGGATGAGTGTTTTATTTGGTGTTTGTCACATGTGTTTATCCTTAATTCAATTCAATTCAGTTAAATAAACACCTGTTATAAGGATTACATTTAATGACAGACTGTCATGGTTTTGTTTTCCATTAAACTATTTTTGCTTCTCAAAACAGGAAGCGCAAGCTGCACACAGGAAATTCTAGTTAGTTATAAACTGTATGGAAAAATATTTCACATTGTATTCAATGCTAATTAATAGGATAGGTCAATAGTCCTTAGATTTCTTATCCATTGCATTAAATTTCTTACCAGAGTTTCATCCAGTTTCACTCAATTTCATCCAATACAGCACATTAAATCGAAATTGAACTAAATTTTAAATAAAATACCCCCGTAGCAGCAAACCTGCATACTAAGTGAATTTCCAAAGCATATATGTATCTTAATACCACATAAAGCCACATACCAAGTTTCATCAATATGCATTCATAAATAAACGATTTATGACATTTTAATTATTATCCGTAAGAATGACATGGCGGCTGAGTATGCAGGTTTGCTGAAGCAAGGAACACAAAAAATGGGGTTTTATACAAATATCAATATAATTCAAGTAGGTAAAGCCACATAACAAATTTTATTAATTTATGTTCATAATTAAGGGAGATAACACGTTACTTATTCTCTATAAGAATAACATGGGGCTGAGTACGCAGGTTTGCTGCTACGGGAACTATCGGCCGAAAAATGTTTTTTAGTGAAAATATTAATAGACCACGACGATATGAAGCAATATATCAAGTTTCATCAGGAAAAGTTCATAAATAAGCGAGATATACAATTTATCTTATTCTCCATAAGAATAACATTAGACAACGTACTGTGTTTAGCGCTTTCAATATCTCTGTAACCATTTAACGTAGAGGAATGATCAAAACACCAGATTGTGCGTCTTTTTAAGCTGATTCCAATGGAAAAAAACTAAAATTTGACTTTTTCCAAAATTATATGTAAAAAGCTCAAAAAAACCATTTTTGGGGTACAAAACCCCCCCCAAAATACCCCTTCGGATAGGTCGATCTGTCTGGTTTTGGAACTTAAAGTCATAAATGCTGCTTTACATGTTTGTACCAAATTTCGTCATATATATTAATATACATATACATATGTATATATATATTATATATATATACAGTTTCGAACGAATGGTGTTTTTGGCATCTGGGGACCTCAAAACGAAAAGTTATCATGGTCCCGGGCCTAGGTCTTACCATGCCGACTACGGTATAATAGCTTCTTCACTATAGGGGAAATTCGCTAAAAACTGAATCGGAATTTGAAACTTGAACTATGTAACTGAAATATAGTTTACTGGATTACATCAATCGTCTAAACCTTCACAAACCTTATGTGGTTAATTTTACCTTCACATTTTTACCTCCCAGTTTTATCTGTATTTGTGTCTTAGTCATTTATTTTTATATACTCATACACAAATCGCTGTACTACTATTGGGAGTATAATGATTATCATCGGTGTTTTAAAAAAGCTTTTGATTCAGTTTTACACAACTCTTTAAAAACTACCTAAAAAATACAGTTCCAGCAGTGAACCGCTAGAATACCACCCTGTTGTCATATTTTCTGAGACCCAGGATTTATCAAAGGGAAATCATCTACTTCTGGTTCCATTAAGAGTGATAAAACCCAATTTCGCCGCAAGAGTAAAAGTAAACAAAAACTGATATATAAATAGTAAATATAGAATACATAAATCTGAATTGAACTTTGCTGATACTTGTATACAGTACTATAAACTCTATTCCCATTTAGCATGGAATTTGTGTTCCTTACTTTTTGTAAATTTCAATCCAAAAACCTAAATTTAGTTAGGAATAGTTGTCTGCTTTGTTTACAAAAACAACATTAACGTTACTCACCTGCCATTTTGAATTTGGATGTAAAGTAAGGAACACATGGCTCGTAAACAAGGTGATTGCGAATAAAATATGGCAAAATAAAACAGTGTTTTTAGCCAATTACAAAATTATAACTAAATAGATGTAGGGTTTCGTATTTCTTTCATCATCCTGGGCCTAAGGGAAATCTTTTGACATCAACCTGGCCTCCGTACGTTCAGTAGTTTACTCGGAGTAGGTGGTTACACGTTCCTTATACATAGGGATGACGAAAAAAGGCCAAAAAAAACTGTATTTTTTCCGATTGCAAATTAATTGAGTAAATTTAGGATATTGTATTTTTCATCATCTTTGGCCTAAGGGAAATCTTTTGACACCAAACTGGCCTCTCTACGTTTAGTAGTTTACTTGGAATAGGTGGTTACACGTTGCCTTATATACGCTATTATTATTATTGTATAGGATTATCTTTAAATTATTTCATAAATATTATACACATATATACATATGATCCATCTGATGATCATGTATATCCCTTCATACGTGTAGTTTTAAGCTAAATGTATGGAATTGGAAGTAACAAATATTTCTGGGATTGTGGAAACGGAATGAGTTTAATGTTCAATATAATTAATGTTTGAGGCACTTTAATATTTTCCTTGTTTGAAATAACCATAATTAGTGAATTTCCTTTGGAAAGTGAACTATTAGCATGACCCGCACAGTGAAACTTAAGCCCGGGACCGCCATAGAAGTTCCTAACATGACCCCCTGAACACGTTTTGGGGGGTCGTTCAAAATTGTATATATATAGATGTATATGATATATAGATGTATATATATAGATGTATATATATATATGTATACAATATTTTAAGTTATAGATAAAATCAAACAGCTGATTTAATGGTTTGTTTTTGTTATTCATATTAACCGGTGTATTCTGGTTGTGGTGGTAAAGGCTGGACCATAGTTCTAGGCGTCTGGCTGACCACCATGTTTAACAAATAACATGTGTTTTAATGTGGAAAAACATGTTTTTTGTTGATAACTCGAAAACCAAAATAGATACGCATAAGGTTTAAATTTGAAAGTTTCTTAGAATTGCAATACCTTTAAAATGATATGCTATTTGACATATGATGCTATTTGAAATTTTTGAGTTTTGGCTATGTGCATATTTTCAAAAACTGATATTTTTGAAACTTTTTGTTTTTGAGATAATATTGAAGTGTTGCATATCAAAATAAAGCTTAGCTCATAAGGAATGCGATATTTGAATCAGAATCAAGATATCTGCATTTTTAAGAAAAATACAGGGTATTCAAAAAAATACTAATTTTTTCACAAAAACAGCCGCCATTTTGAAATGAATCAATAATAATCAAAATCCGATTCCGCCAAATGGTTTGGATTGAAAAGAGCTTTAATTTGATGTATAACATGATATACGTTTGTATTTGATATTTCGTAGATTCGGACTAGTGACCCTCAGTTTCTGGTACACCCTGTATTTAAAAATCGTTAAAAATATTTTTACGTTATTCCTTGGGGTTGGTTTAGTGGGAAATAATTTTATTTCATCATCGTAGGACCAACGGTTTGTCTGAAATCAATACTGGACAACTTACGAGATTCACCCTGTATATAGAGAGAGAGAGAGAGAGAGAGAGAGACATTATGTGTTTGCACTCTAGCAGTCAAATTATTTGTCCGAATTACTTAAAGTTTAATAGGGACATTCCTTTCTGTAATCAGTTGGACAATTTTGTTGGGCAAAACAATCGGAAAACTCTAAACCCCTTTTTTGGGAATTAATCTTTCAAATTTCGAGTTTTTGGGCCTAAAAAGGGTCAGAGAAGCCCCAGATCTAAAATCTGAAAAGATGGGAATTAGAGAGGCGAAAGTTGTAAGCCCTCTCTCGTCATTCTATAGCATAAATATATACCGAGTTATTAGAGAAAATGTGTATCGACTAAACACAGTACGTTGTCTTATGGGAGTTGTACACTAGAAAAGCATGTTATTCCTTTGTTAGAGTACTTTTATCGTCCCCAGCAACCTCACGCCTACTTTAAAGCCTGTCTGGACCTTCTCCTATAACCTTATAATGCGCAAAATTGTATTCCCAGCTTTGCAAGTAAATGAAACCAGGAGTATCAGAACAGCCAAAAAATCAATGTTTTCATATTTCAATAAAAATTGGACAAATGTAAGTTTTTACTCTGATTTTGAGTTTTAAAAGTTGTCATGTGGAAATTCACTTCCCTCACGTCAGCGTGCTGCGTGCGAACGTTTATATGTTAAAGCCTATTAATTTTGAAGATTAAAGAAAAACCAACTTTGATCTAAGTTGGTTGATTGATTCAAATCATTGTGTAAATACCTGGTGTCGTAAGTATGCACTCAAAATAATAACAACTTACCGTAGAACCATTTTCAAAACATAATTTGGAATTAATACTAAAATCTACATATTTTTATGTCAACTAAGGTCGTACCAATGACGAAATCGCAGTATTTGCTTATTTGTTCATATTGCTTTTACTAACAAATATGCAAATTTTGCAGTTGCATAAATGAATCTTTTCTATAATACTCATTTAATTTCCATTACCTAGTTTTTTTAAAGTCATATTGCTCTTAATTGAATCGTTCGGTTGTTTAGTAAACTAAAGTATGTGCAATATAGGCCTACTGTTTATAAATCCTAAAACCGTTTGCCAGACTAAGACATATCGTAGCGGGAAAGTCAAAGTGATTCTACTATAAGAAAACTCGTGTGAAATACCTCTGATAATAACAGTTAAGACCATCGTTCAATCTTACTTAGCAAGTTTAATTGCTTCACTATGTTCTCATATTCGGTTATCTAAGAGTATGCAACTGGAGTAATGGTTTTACAAATTACATAAGTTGTTTCTTACTAGACTTACTACCTACCTATAGTTTCCTTGACTTAGACATACTAGTTTCATAAGTACAAATTTAAACAAAAAAACATATTTACATAAGTTATCCCACTCTCAGATTTGAGCTTGAAGGCTTGTGGACTTGATTGCATAGTTATACCTTAAGAAATAGTACAGATAGTAAAATGCTTTTCTGTCAAACGTCAAATAAACCACCAGAAAAAAAAATAATTTTGGGGGAACCTAATGTGTAAACTGAAAAGAATTTATATTGGGTTTAAAGAGTTTATAAACCAATGTATAAAATACCCGTGTAGAAGAGAATAAACATGTTAATTTATTGGTAACTGTAACTGAGACCTCATCGGGCGAAACAATTATTATTTGTGTTTTTATATAGTATGTTTTCTCATGTATGAACCCTATGACGTGTGCCTTTCATTTACATGCATTAGATCAACATAATAATAAGGAATAAAAGGCTAACAAATCTGAATCATAATATGACATAGATATGTAGTTTATGGTCTAAAACAAAAAGCTAGAACATTACCAAATATCTATGTACTAAGTCAGCTAGTAAAATTCGCCTTCTTGGTATTTGAAGAGACTAAATATCACAAGAAAGTTTTGGTACTCCTAAAACGGTATGCAGCTCCAACAGCTTCCATAAAAAATGTATCACGTTGTGGTTGTAGGATCGAAAAATCAACAATAAGATTAGTAGAGCAACGTATGTCTTCCCAGATGCATTCGAACTAAAGACTTCGGTAAAAATCATATATTATTTGCCAGGCTAAATAATTGCAAAATATTAGGTAGAATATTAATACTTATTAATTTTGATGTTGGTTTTACTTTGTATAGTACCGGGGATACTGAGCTATGCTCGCCGGTACTATATGATATTTTATAAGTTTCGTGGGTGAAAAATATATCTACATGTAGTCTTTATGCAATGGTTTTAGTCACTGTATACAAGAAATCACTTGTTCATAACAAGTGCTACATTGCCAGGTCACTGATTATTTATTCACAGCTGTTATGATTCTGTTATTTAGATTAGAAACTCTATCCTATACTCTAATATGAGCAATGTCTGTTTGTTTGACGTTTGTTTGCAAAATTTATCTCAAGATCCAGTGGAAGGATTTTGCTGAAAGTTTGGGATTAGGGCCTTTTGGGTCTAAAAATCTATTGCTGAAAACCAGTACCTCAGGAAAGCTTGTATTTTTATAAGCAACTAATTTGAAAATTGAAAATTTGAACATGGGCTTATTGAGTTTAAAATCATAACACCGGTTAATATGAATAACAAAAACAAACCATTAAATCAGCTGTTTGATTTTATCTATAACTTAAAATATTGTAAACAGCTGTTTATCATAATAGAAATAAAAAACCTACTTGAATGGCAACTCTCATAATGGAAATAAAAAAACTACTTGTATGGCAACTCAAACTCTTTTTTCGATAGGCGAGTGAGTGTAGCGAACGAGCTATTCAGGGAGGCGAGTCAGCAAAGCGAACGAGTATTTGAAATAAAACAAATTCAATGCCTCTTCTGCGGAATCAAACACCGATCATGGCTCGGTCCCCCAGTACCATAATAAAAATTCATATAGATGCCTAATGTTAAAATTTCTAACTTTCAATTGAGTTTTCTAACAACATGAATTTTCCTGGGGTTGGGGTTTTCACCAATCAAATGTTTAGGTCCCTAATTCCAAAGTTTAAGCGAAAATCATTCCGCTGGATTCTGAGATAAATTTTGCTTGCAAACAAACAGTCATTGTTCGTATTAGAGTATAGCGTGGGAGCATAGTGTGTAAACTGTTTAAAACAATGGCGGGGTAAAATCACTACAGTTTAAATCGAGCTCTATTTAATTTCAATCGGTTAAATCCAAGGACGACACTAATTACTCAAATTCTACCGGTCAGCGACTTGTACACTAGTTTCGAGCAGTCCAGTTTCAGGGATGTGTCGTCAATCTCTTTGCTACAAGGATGGAAAACAAAGACGTCTCTGGGGTCCATCCCCCTTCAATCTGCTTAGCAATCTGGGGAATGAAATAGGTAGAAGACGAATCGGTACCGCTTGACACGGATTTGAAAGTATACGAGAAAATAAATATGAGAATTTGGAGATTTAACTTAAAAGTTGTCATCATTGTGTCGCATTTCAACTAATTTCTGAATATGCATCCTAATAATTCAATTGTTATTTTTTAACATTTAAATTCGAGCTTTTGTTGGAAATATTTATTTCAATGCTTCCTGAACCTAATACCTTCCTGAATATGTAAAAAAGGGGGAAAAGAGTAACTTTTTTTTCTAATCATCATGCCCCAAAAACAGTTTGAACACAAGAATAATCTTAATTTCTCAAAGTCGGCTGTGACCAGTTTTATTAAAATTGTGTGGTTAACAGTGGTTTATGTTCTTCATAACATTTAAATTCAAATTATTTAGGGCCAAGTAACGCATATGTATTTCTCAGTAGTAGCAATTGTTTGCTTATGTATTTCTCAGTAGTAGCAATGTTTTGCGGGGAACAATAAATAAATAATGTGATAACTTTACTGTAATGGAACCTATAAAGAACCATGAATTATATTTAGTTGATAAACAGGTATCATTTCAATACTAGTTGGTAGTGAAAATGTACCGAAAATGGTGTTTTTAGCGAATTTCCCCTATAGGGAAGCAGCTAGAAGCAGCTATTACCATAGTCGGTATGGTAAGACCTAGGCCCGGGACCATGATAACTTTTCGTTTTGAGGTCCCCAGACCCCAAAAACACCATTCGTTCGAAACTGTATATATATATATATATATATGTGTGTGTGTGTGTGTGTGTGTGTGTGTGTGTGTGTGTGTGTGTGTGTGTGTGTGTGTCTGTGTGTGTGTCTGTGAGCATGATAACTCTCATAAAAATCAACCGATTTTGATGAAACTTGGTATAAACGTGTAAAGCAACATTTATGACTTTAAGTTCGAAAACAAGCCTGATCGCTCTATCCGAAGGGGTATTTTGTGGGGGTTTTGTACCCCAAAAATGGGTTTTTTTGAATTTTTTACATATAATTTTTGAAAAAGTCAAATTTTAGTTTTGACCATTCGATTCAGATTAAAAAAACACAAAATTTGGTATTTCGATCATTCCTCTACGTCAATTGGTTACCGAGATATTGAAAGTGCTAAACACAGTATGTTGTCTAATGTTATTCTTATGGAGGAAAAGAAAATTTTTATATCTCGCTTATTTATGAACGTATACTGACGAAACTTGGTATACAGCTTCACCTCGTTGTGGTCTATTGATATTTGCTCAAAAAAAATATTGTTTGCATAATTCTCCCGTAGCAGCAAACCTGCGTACTCAGCCCCCATGTTATTCTTATGGAGAATAATTAAATGCTCTGTCTCCCTTAATTATGAACATAAATGAATAAAAACTGGTTTACGTCTTCATCTAGTTGAGTTATATTGATATTAGCATAAAAACCCATTTTTTGTGTTCCTTGTTGCAGCAAACCTGCGTTCTCAGCCCCAATGTTATTCTTATGGAGAATAATTAAAATTGTATATATCGCTTATTTGTGAATATATATGAAACTTGGTAAGTGGCTTTATGTAGTATTAAGACATTTATATCTCCATTGGAAATTCGCTGAGTATGCAGGTTTGCTGCGACAGGAGTATTCAGTTTTACGAAATGTTGTTTTACTTGCGTTCACATTTATACATGATAATTATATTACTACACGGGGTATCTGATTGTAGCAAGAAGTAGTGCCGAGGAGTTTGGGTTTACAAATCAGATTAAACTGACCAGGGATTTATCGGGACGGGTATTTGTAATCCTCTTAACAGGCAGCGCTGAGAAACATAATATAATATTGTAACAATAAATGTAAATGGTCAATATGTATGTCGACTATTTTACTCCACTCTACTCAAATATTAGTTCTGAGTAAAATTATTTTTATTCATTACAATCAGATAATAATGATTTATAAAATAGAGTGTAAAGTTGACTGAATGGACAAAATATGAAAATGGCTCTTAACTCTATTACAACCGGGAACATTTCTACCCGTCTGTCTATGTTTTCCATGAAGAGCGAACTACATTTGTTTGTGCTTCATTGTAAGGTAAAAATTATGTGTTATTACAGCTACTAAACTTGTAATTTTAATAGTTATCTCATTTAATACAGTTCTAGTCTCCGTTACCAGTGAACGCATGAAAACTGTAAAAGCGGAATGTTTTCTGGATTTTAAAAATAAGTATGAGTCTTAACGAATATATATTAGTGCATGTAAGATTGGCTTTTGTTAAGATAACGCCTTCAAATTTGGTTCTGAGGATTCCCCCTTCATTAGAGCTTTAAATATAAATATCCCAATACTTTTCTCCTCGAGCTGTAGCAATGTTTTCTGTGTCATAAAGACCAGACCAGCAGTTATTACGAGCACACCCCTGGTCCACAGATGCGCTTCATCCCCTTGCCCACTAGTAACGGTTACGAAGGGCTCCAAACCTCGGTCCTTGATGTATTTCGAGGGAAACTCCTCCCTTTGCAGGCTTATCCAATAACTATCACATTTGCAATAAAGCTTTTACTGGTTTCAATTTAAATACTTGGTTTGTTTGTCTTCGAACGTCAGATCCAAATGGTTATGTGTCTTTTGGGCGCCCAGTTCCTTCTTTTTGGTAATAAATATTACAATTTTTTCAACGGCTTTGTTTACCAGAATGGATTAAATTTAAAATTGTTCCTAACAACTGTTGAGTAGGAAAATTATTAGGTCTATTTAGGTTTATTTTCGTTATTCCTTCATAAGAGGTAGGAAACCCCTTAAGTATTATAGTACCGATACAAAAATGAAACCAGGAATTTAACCATTTACAGCCCCTTCTTGTGTATTAAGATTTAAATGTCAACTAACCTAAGTTACTCTAATTACTAAACTGTTCTTTATTGTCAAACGTATACTATGCGTTAAGAGGTTTAAATCTACATTTGTATGCATAGGCCTGGATTTATTCAATATTGAATAGAAATGGGTTGTTACTTGTACATAGGCAATAATAAACATTTATTTTAAATTAATAGATAAATTATTAAAAATTATATTTAGTTTCTAAATAGATTCACATTTGAAGCACGGTAGTTCAAACCCTTTTGTAATATTTTCAACATTAAAGTGTAACTTGTCTGAATTATTAATTAATGAACCCGTTCCTAAAACGATGAGATTAAACTGACATTTATCGGACGAGGGTGCTTGGCAATCCTCCCTAGCATCGTCCCGTGTCACATATAAAGCTTATAGAACACTGAACAGAGGTCCCTCAATCATCCTGACTTTATTAAAAGCCACACCGTCACCAATTTCCTATAACTGTCGCGTTTACTGATTGTTGTTCTTAGAAAAATTCCAATAAACCTTTCTACTTCTTCATAATTTTAAGAAATATCAACCGTATGTACTTTTTCCACATCCAAATTAAACATTCTGACAACGATCCCCAGACTATATATCAATCCAAATTTACAATACAACTCCCTTAGAAATAAAATCTAAATATAACACGAGGCAGTTCAAAAAGAAGTTAAAGCAATACCTCATCAAGAAATGGCCATCGAAAGTTGAAGACTTCTCAAATGAAAACAACAACGAATATATGAAATACCCCTGTCGCGGCAAACCTGCGAACTCAGCGAATTTCCGATGCACATTTTTGTCTTAATACTACATAAAGCCGGTTTCCAAGTTTCATAAAAATATATTAACAAATAAGCGATATTTTAATTATTCTACATAAGAATAACATTGGGGATGATAATGTGAAACAATTTTGATGAAAATATCAATACAATTCAACTAGGTGAAGCCACATACCAAGTGTTATCAATATTCATTCATGAATAAGCGATTTATTTTAATCATTCTCCATAAGAAAAACAGGCGGGCTGAGTAAGCAGGATTGCTGCAAAAGGAACACAGAATATGGGTTTTCATTCAAATATCAATAAAACTCAACTAGGTGAAGCCACATACCAAGTTTCATCAATCTACATTCATAAATAAGCAATATATACCATATTTGAATTATTCTCCATACAAATAACATGGGGATGAGTATGCAGGTTTGCTGCAACAAGGAGCACAACAAATGGATTTTTATGCAAGTATCAGTATAACTCAACAAGAGGTGAAACTGCATACCAAATGTTATTAATTTATGTCATAATTAAGGGAGACATAAAATTTGACTTATTCTCTATAAGAATAACATGGAGGCTGAGTTCGCAGGTTTGCTGCTACAGGAAGTATCGGTGAAAATTGTTTTTTGTGCAAATATGCAAATAAGAATAGGCCACAACCAGATGAAGCCACATACCAAGTTTCATTAATATTTGTTGATTAATAAGCGAGATATAAAATTTTACTTATTCTCCATAAGATTAACATTGGACAACGTACTTTGTTTAGCACTTTTAATATCTCGGTAACCAATCGACGTAGAGCGATGATCACAATACCAAATTGTTGTTTTTTTAAGCTAAATTTAATGGTCTAAACAAAAATTTGGGTTTAGAAAGAATTACGTGTAAAAAGTTAAAAAAAATTTTGGGGTACAAACCCCCCCCCAAAAAACCCCCTTTAAAATAGAGCGACCTGCCTGGTTCTCGAACTCATGAAAATAGATCCTGCCTTCCACGTTTTCACCAAATTTCATGAAGATCGGACCATTTTTACGAAAGTTATCGTGCCTACGGACACATACACCTATGTATACACCTATATATATATATATACAGGGTTGGTGAAAAGTCCCGGGACGGCTTAATATTTTTTTAACCGTTACAGATGGAGCTATACAAGTTGGTACACTGTTACTGGGCATAAAACACTATTTTACTACAATTTCAATGAGCCGCTACCACCTCAGGGGGACGGCTCAGAAGGAGTGGGAAGAAAATCTTAAATAGAAGCATAGGTTGATATGCACATCAAATTAAAGGTCTTTATTATTAGAATACAATGCCGCAAATCCGACTTTAAACGGACAACCGAGCCCAAAATGACAGCTATTAAAAGATGGCTTGAATATGAAATGTTGATAAGTAGCTGTGTGTAATCTAATGTAACACATTTAAATTTTGCATTAAAATGTAAAATGACATTAATGTAATACATTTCAATTTAATTTGCAAAAATTTACTCTCCTAGCTAATAAATTACTAAACCCATTCAAAACTTCAGCACATCAAAATTTCAAATTCAAGCCATCTTTGAATAGCTGCCATTTTGGGCTCGGTTGTCCGTTTAAAGTCGGACTTGTGGCATTGTATTCTACTAATAAAGACCTTTAATTTGATGTGAATGTCAACCTATGCTTCTATTTAAGATTTTCTTCCGACTCCTTGTGAGCCGTCCCCTTGAGGTGGTAGCGGCTCATTGAAATTGTAGTAAATTAGTGTTTTATGCCCAGTAACAGTGTACCAACTTGTATAGCTCCATCTGTAACGGTTAAAAAAATATTAAGCCGTCCCGGGACTTTTCACCAACCCTGTATATATACATATATATGAATTTGAACAAATTGTGTTTTTGGCATCTGGAGGCCTCAAAACGAAAAGTTATCATGGTCTCGGGTTTAAGTCTTACCATGAGACCTGCGGTAATAGCTTCTTCCCTATAGGGGAAATTTCCTAATAAATTATAAAATAAAAAGTTCCTAGTTTCAATATTGGATCAATAATATTCTATTATTTATTTTTATAAGTATTGACTCAGTTAATTTAATATAGTGTTAAACATAAATTAATATCTGTATTATTAATACGCTGCATGCAAACTTTGTAAACAATAAGGCTTTTTTGTTTTAAGATATACCCCCACATATTATACACTAAAATGCGAGTCTAGGTGTAGATGTACAAACTGGCTTTAGATTTTTGATTTATGCCTCAGGGCCCTAACCCACGGGACTTCCAAGTCCCCATGTTATTCATATGGAGGAGAGTTTTATTTGGTGTATGTCACATGTGATTTTTCTTTACCCAATTCAATTAAATAAACAGCTGTTTAAGGATTATATCCAACTACAGACTGTCATTGTTTTGTTTACTATTAACTATTTACTATTATCGCTTCTCAAAACCGGATGAGCAAGGTGCACGCATAAAATTCTAGTTAATATTATTAGGGCAGTTAAGATTCATTCCAATATGTAATTAAATAAATAAAATATGTATATATTTCGTTCAATACCCTTGCATTCGTTGTAATGATTTTAACATCTATATAAAGCCAACACATCTCAGAAACCTTTGTGAAAAACTAAAGTCTGGCACCAGTAAAACATATACTTGAATAAAAGGGTCTCGGACAGAAAATATAGTTTTTTATACAACCTCTCAGTTTTGTACCCGCCTTTTTATGGCGTATTTAAAACCACAAATTAAAGTGTCAAGTTAAAACACATTTTTAAATATTGTAATTTGATCAGTTGTGTGATTTGGTGTGACTTTAAACTGAAATCAAGTAAATAAGTGTAGCTGTTGGGCAATGGTAGTATATATAACGCGAAGGCGATTTTTATAATTAGAACTCTAATAAGTTACAAGTTGGAAAACTTTGCTCACCAGAAACAATGGGTTTAATAGTATTTATATACATGTTTTTTCTTACTTATCCTTAATTTTACATAATCTGTATGTGTAACATTCGGCAGCGACTGCGGGTTCAACCACTTAGCCCAACATAAGGGGTGTGTCACCACCCACTTTAGCTAAAGGATGGAGGAAACCATCCCTTGGGCACCCTCCCCTTCTCTGAGAGGCGAATGATTGACAGGTGGGGTAGGGGTTGGTAGGGGTTGAGTGACATTACATCTGCGAAACCTCAGACTACTAAAAGTGTGAAACTCTTATCCAGCAGCATCTTTAGTGAAGAATTCTCCTTACGATATGATCGTCTTACATTACATTTAAACAAACTACATTAACCCTGGCCACTGGCCATGTTACTTTACAAGACTGATTCAGAGAGCCATAAAATAATACAATGACAATGGTGGCGAGGTCCAGAAATAACTTTTACAAATGTGTAATATTATAATTTAGAACTCCTAATCCTTAGTATATAAAAATAAATTGCCATTCTCATAATATGAATGATCATATATTATATGACTACAGCATTGTACAAACTTGTCTCAAGCTTTTGAAACTTTCTTTATCGAATGATGTCTACAATGTTTAAATTTTATCTTGTTCTTATCAAATGTGAAATTTATTAAAAATTGTAGTTGTTGAATTTATTTTACTGTAGTTAGTTTTCAAATAATACAACTATGTTAAACAAATTTACTTGACATGTATAGTACAAATTTTATTTCACAACAAGCGGAGTGATAACAAACGGGCTATATCATCTATATAAATAAAGCAGAGTTCTTGTCTGTGTGTGGATCGCCGTGCCATACGACTAAACTACAAGGAGTTAAGGCATGAGATTTTCAGGATAGGTTCCTTTAGGTTACAGCTGTTGCACCTGACTCTCAGTTTCTTCTAAATCCTCTAGGGCTACTCCCCGTGGGACATCCAAAATTCCAATGTTAATCAAATGAGACCATACTGTTACAGTTTTCTGCTATTTATTTAATGTTATTCAAACTACACTTGTACCCGGGTGAAACCGGTATAATCAGCTAGTTTTATATCAACCAAATACTAAATAACATTATAAATTACAACAACATAAAGATTATAACAATAACCAGTAATTCGTTAAATTAATTGGATTTAATTTAATATTTCAAGCTATATACTTTTCACCGCTCTCGAAATTGGTTGACTCGAACTTGTGTTTTTTAATGTTACAGACACTTGGTCTAGGTGACGTTGCTTGTAATAGCGGCTCAATGAGTTAAAATGAGGGCTTCCAGAAGAAATGAGTCAATAATCATTGGAAGAATACAATCAGTAGAGAACAAAACTTGTGTTTCCTTGTTGTTCGCCGGTGAGTCATGGACATTTAGATGCAGTCGGCGTCTCAGATGTATGGGGCAATAATACCACCATCAAATCACAGCCCCTGGGACATGCGAGTCTTGGGGCTTGAGCGCCGAGTCATGACGGGCCACGCGGTTAGACAAGTCGTGGAACTTTGAGGCTAATCAGATTAATGTGTCGTATATACCAAAACATTGTAAACCCGTGAACACCCTAGTATTTTAAACATAATATTAACTTAACTCATATAGAACATTGTCCCATCATTCTTACTTGGAAAAGAGTATAATTAGTTTAATAGTAAAAGTTTAATCCCACCACTTCAAAAAATATTTATTTTCTTGTGTATAGTCCATCTCGTTTTATTCTTATACTTTATACAGTAAGTTTGTGACTGTAAAAGCTAATTAATCATCAGTGAATTGTTCGAAAACGAAATTTGTCATAGAAACAAAATTAAAAATAGGTATAACAAATAAAGTAGTTTGTTTGAATTTGTTTTTTTTGTATCTCAAAAATGTATATTAATAATTATTATCCCCACACAAAACATTGTTGAGGTAGGACATATCTTGGCATACATCTTTCCTATTAAAATTTAGTGAATAACTCATTGAAGCGTGTGTTATAAGAAATGGTTTTGTCTCCAATTAATATTGCAGAGACAGAATACCATCACTTGATAACCATTACAACGATTATAATTAGATTATTTTTTATCTGTAACAACATTCTCAGATTCACGCATCCAAAAGTTAATATTTTTATAAAAAATATATTTAATTGCATTCGTGAATGAGAAGCAAAGGAGAGTTTTATGTTTAAATGAATAACTATATAAAGGATGCATAATATGTAAGTTTAAACGTTAATACCGAATAATTAAATGCCTTAACTAGTTGAAACAAATTATTTAAAAGATTAATAACATTGGAATGCATAAGAAATTCCCAGGAGGATAGCAGATTATACCAAAAGAGAATAGTTCTAAATGAATAAGCAATTTTTAAAAGAAAATAGATAAGTAATTCTGTTCTCTTTGTTTTATTACTTAGTCTTAGGATCCCAAGTGTAAACGTTTAGGCTTGCGAGCTTTGTTCCTACCTTTAGAACATTTTCAATAATCATTGTGTATTTGCAATGTATAAACATTAATATCAGATCAAAAAGTAGTATTCTAGACGCAGAGTTTGTTCAGTAAACGACTGTTTAAGTTGTAAAGTTTTTCGTGGCATGCTGAAAACTTGTGAAGTTTTCCTAGAAAATGTGCAATTTAGTGATTCTTTCCAAAAACACGTAGTTATTGGTTTTATTAGTGAATTTCCTTTGGAAAGTGAACTATTAGCATGACCCTCACGGTGAAACTTAAGCCCGGGACCACCATAGAAGTTCCTAACGTGACCCCCTGAACACGTTTTGGGGGGTCGTTCAAAATTTTATATATATATATATATGTGTATATATATATATATATATATATATATATATATGTGTTTGCACTCTAGCGGTCGCATTTTTTGTCCGATTTACTTAAAATTTGGTAGGGACGTTCCTTTCTGTAATCAGTTGGACAAGTTTGTTGGGCAAAACAATCGGAAAACTCTAAACCCCTTTTTGTGGGGATTAATCTTTCAAATTTTGAGTTTTTGGGCCCAAAAAGGGTCATAAAAGCCCCAGATGTAAAATCAAAGCATGTAAAAAGATGGGAATTAGTGAAGCAAAAGTTTTAAGCCCTCTCTCGTCATTCTAGCATACATATTTACCGAGTTATTAAAGAAAATGTGTATCGACTAAACACAGTACGTTGTCTTATGGGGGTTTTACACTAGAAAAGCCTATTATTCCTTTGTTAGAGTACTTTTATCATCCCCAGCAACCTCACGCGTACTTTCAAGCCTGTCTGGACCTTCTCCTAACCTTATAATGCGCAAAATTGTATTCCCAGCTTTGCAAGTAAATGAAGCCAGGAGAATCAGAACAGCCAAAAAATCAATGTTTTAAGATTTCAATAAAAATTGGACAAATGTATGTTTTTCCACTTATTTGAGTTTTACAAGTTTTTATGTGGAAATTCACTTCCCTCACGTCAGCATGCTGCGTGCGAACTCGTTTTTAATTGTATTGTATTAAATGTATTATTACATTCTATATACACTATTATAGGTGCTAAAGGGAAGATTGTTGTTATCAGACGTCCCTTGTTACTACACAAATCCTGAACCGATGGAGCTGAAAAGTTGTATGAATAGAATGTGATTAGGCTAAATACGTGCCTGTTCACAGCACAAAATCCCGTGTTAGAGGATAGAAGGTTTTTAATAAGACTTAACCAAACGGTTTTTTTTCTTGTGACAAGTTTGTTTCCTCCCAATATCAACTTCATTGATATAAACCAAATAGAACCTGAAACACTCTGGATTATTGTTCTGACACACACTTGCTGAACAGGATCGACTTACAACTAAGCCACTGATGATCGTGCCGTTGTTTGCTGCTCTGCCTCTGGCGTGTGGGCCTGGGAGTTTAACATTGTCTTAACAACTTTGGAATCTCTGATCTTAGAACGTGCTACATCGTAGTGATAAAATGTGGTTCCTCAGTCTAACCACAGACAAATTATTTTAAATTATTTGTTATAGCTTGTTTCCCTGTGCTTTAACATTTCAAGTAATCGTTACATCCCCCAAATTATTTTGATTTTTTAGTTAGCCTAAAGGCTAAGACTAATGGCCTTCAGTTTATTTGGGATTAGGGAATATAACCATCGATTTTGAACAAATCATAATTGAGTTCTATGCGCACGATGTTTAACGTTAGCATTCGAAGCACATGGTTTCAAATATCTATAGTTTTGTAACTATAATAATACTGTTGTTGAGAAATAAAATAAAAGTATAAAAACTTTTAACGATTTGAACAATTAGAAGTTTCAATAATGGGGAATGATATTGATTCTATGAATTACTTGTCAAATCCCGATCCCTTCATTTCTCCGTAAGTTGTCAGTACTTGCAATTAGTTGGTAACCCGAGATCATTTATATAAGTTGAACATTTAATTACCTTAAAAACGCGTGTGATTTTACAAAAATATATAACTTGCATGGTTGTAATAAAATAAATAATAATATAATCTTAAACGTTTATTTATTTGTACCTTTTATTAGTGGTTACACAAATGATCTCATACACTAATGTTGCTAAACATAATGATATTAAAATATTGTGAAGTTAAACTGCAAATCACAGGTATATTAACCCAAAATTATTTATATATATATATATATATATATATATATATACTTACTCAATTATCTGATATATTTGTTAATCTTTCTTTTATTACTTTACAGCTAAAGTCCTCGGATTAATTTCAATTGATAGCCTAAGCACAACGGTTTAGCAACTACTACGAAAAATATACAGTGGATCTTTAATAATTCGAATCTCAAGGGACCGATAATAAAATTTGAATTATCTAACAATTCTAATCAAAGAAGTAGCTCAAATGAGGCTTAAAACCTTAATAATTTCCATTTTCAGAGTTGTTGAACAACTTGCACTTTTGGACAGAGACTAAAAGTCACACACAACTGCTAAACAACAGGAATGGGTCGCAAGTGGTCGAGGGGTGGTCCGTGTTTCCTTCCACTCTGCAGAAGAAAATATCCAACGTAATTCGTAAAAATTCCTACATTATCCCTCAAACTGCTACGAAATATCCCTCAAATATCTCACATTATGACTCATTAGTTTCTAATATTATGTTGTACTAAATTAAATATAATTTGCTTATTTTTTATTAAGTATATTATTGTTGAATAGCCTTGTATCACAGAGAACCTATAGACGTTATACGTTATCTGTGCTTGCATTGATTTGCTTCAAGTTGACATAAATATACAAATGATTAGGTAAAATAGATTATATTGATGATTTGTTACTAGTATGTATTTTTTACTATTTCGTGGGATTATTCACTAAAGATAATCCAAATAATATGTTGTATGTTTACACAAATAATTCAAAATTAACATTGTTAAAGCCGCTGATCTCTTAAAGTCTCTAATATCCTGGTTTTTAATAAATTATCAATTTTCTGGAATGTCATTAATTTAGTTTTGTTTGTTGCCTTTATTGCATCTATTTTAATTTATAGTTGGTTATTTGGTCAGTTTATTTAGTTCTGTTTATCTTTAT
The DNA here is from genome assembly GCA_963675035.1 of Allygus modestus. Taxonomy (NCBI): domain Eukaryota; kingdom Metazoa; phylum Arthropoda; class Insecta; order Hemiptera; family Cicadellidae; genus Allygus; species Allygus modestus. The sequence continues at coordinate 140,931,885 of OY776112.1, read as the reverse complement.
CAGTGTTTTGTATACTGTAATTCATTCTACTTCTGGCCACTTATTATTATCGTAATAAATTTATAACCTGAATGTCTTGTCAATATATATGATTTACATTTAAAAATTCTAGTTCAAAAAAAGGAGTTTAGAATTGAAACTGAAAATCTGAATTACATATTTCTAACATATGAATAAAGGGGCAGAAACATTTAATTAGTATACACAATTTTTGTCTGCATTGATGTTCATTACTGTCAAGAAAAGGTAATATAGAATTAATCCAAAATATGATCAACTTAATTTGTGGCGATTATTGTTAACTGCTTCATTATTAGAAAGCACTCGATTAATAATATCATAGAATATTATAGCACTCTGCTATTGAATACTATAGGAGACTAATCCTACATATGTAATAATTTGTTTAAGAAATATGTAAAGTAAAGAGTGTAATATGTTAAAATCTTGAAACTGTTGTTGAAATCGTTATTAAACTAATTTCTAGAACAGCGTTGTATTAAAAAGTCCTTTGAATTATTTCACATACAAACCTTCACACACATATGACCTTCACATAAGAAATGTTAAAAATCTGACTATATTTGAAGTTATTTATGAAAAACACAAATATCTTGATTTTAGTTTTTGCCTTGTACTATTAGATACTAATAGAAGTACTTTTATTTCTCGGTGTTTACATACAGCAACTTTAACCTTTTTTTCAATAATTATCTTCGTATTATACTTATAGACAAATGATATTTTGATTTATGTTAATATTTTAATAATATTGATCATAACAATCTCGCATTCTCTTCGACGGATCCCTCAGCGGGTGTCTATTGCCGGCCAGCAGAACCCGACATAATAACCCAAAAAAATATGAATACCCAGTAGAACCTGAATAAATATGAATACCCAGCAGAACCCGAATAAATATGAATACCCAGCAGAACCCAAATAAATATGAATACCCAGCAGAACCGGAATAAATATGAATATTTGGATTTGCATCTGTGTACATGAATATTTTAATTAAATTATAATATTTAATTTTCGAATGTATTTTTCTAAAACAGAAGAATGACATTTTTGTAAGTCCCTGATGATGGAACAAGAGTTTTGAAACATATATGTAGGAATAACCTACTGAAATTGAACTATTGACTGAAAGTACGTAAACTTATAATTCAGTTGGCATAGGTAACAATTCTAGAGGCGTTCAACAATGAAAAAAAATGCATTTTTAATTTTCGACCTCATTTTGTATCCAGCCTAAATGAAAAAGTTTGAATAAACACCAATAAAAGTTGAATTAACCAACTTGTTTTAACATTGTTTATGGTAGGGACCAAGATAAAAATTCGGGTTTAAGAGGATTTTGAATTATATAAGTTATTCATGCTGCACACAGTATTACAATTGAACAAACATATAATCTTTCAGTAAAAACATGTTCATGTGATAATTCCTATGCAGACATTGAAGGCCTATATACTTGTACATAAACATAAAAGTAAATTTGAAACGTAAAACTAATTTTTCAAACAAAAACATTCAAGAGGAGGAAGGAACAATTGTAGGAGGTAGGAACAATTGTAGGGGGTAGGAATAATAGAATATTTTTAAAATTAATAAGTACGCCTAATATTAAAAAATATATATATTTTTGACAAGAGTAATTTGTAAGTTTACTGTGTAATGGTTGCTCTTAAACTTTTGTCCGTTATTGCAGATTTTGAAAATTAAATAATGCAATATGTGAAGTAATATACAGTATTTTGTCTCTCGGTCCCCTGCTAGTCAGAGGCAGACCCCGTCGCGTCAGTCGCTGGGAAATAAATAGCTGCAAGAGCTTTGATGTTGCAACCACGAATTGGTTCAGTTATTCAACGTGTTTTACTAACATTACCCATATTCATTTCATCGTATAACATTTTTAGCTTTAAAATACCCCCGTCGCAGCAAACCTGCATACTCAGTGAATTTCCAATGCATAATATATGTCTTAACATCATATAAAGCCGCATTCCAAGTTTCATCAAAATATATTCACAGATAAGCAAAAAATAGGCTACAATTTTAATTACTCTCCATAAGAATAAGATTGGGGATGAGTGCGCAGGTTTGCTCCTACGGGAATCATTGGTAAAAATTGCTTGTTTTGTGCAAATAACAATAGACCCCAACCAGATGAAGCCGTATTCCAAGTTTCCTTAGTATATGTACATAAATAAGGGGGATATAAAATTGTTCTTATTCTCCTTAAGAATAACATTGGACAACGTACTGTGTTTAACACTTTCAATATCTCTGTAACCAGTTGACAAAGAGAGATGATCAAAACACCAAATTTTGTGAGTTTTTAAAGCTGAATCCAGTGGCGGATTTAGGGGGGCTATAGGGGCTGTAGCCCAGGGCGGCAAGTTTTTAGGGGCGGCAAATTTACAGAAAATTAATAAGTTGTTTACAAAATAAATGTTGAAACGGGGAACATTTTGACGAAAACTGATTACAATGACGGTGTGCCGCCCTTTTAAAGGTAAAGGTAGTAACTGAGACTAATGTATGTAATGTAATGTAATCCTCACACTGCAGTTCCTCAAAGCAGTCATAATGCATTTTGTCATTCATCCGTACTAGCGACAACACGATTACGCTACAGAGAAGGAGCGGCAAGCCGCGAACTACATCAGGCACTGCGCCACTATGACTACGTCCAACCATAGATTAAACATACTCCTTGTGGTATTCTTAATCTATGGTCCAACTCACGGACTTCCAAGTTTACCTACACATTCGCATAGCATTACAATTATTTGTTACACAATATCAATAATGACCAAGGCACACGGATGAGAAATATTGCAACAATCGAATTTGAGATGACAATAACAAAATTTAGACTACAATGATATTGTCATTTAATTTTCAAACTCAAGGTAACAAAGAAAGTTATTTCAGCCGTTTTGACGTCTTATACTTACCATCAAAGGCTACCACACATAATCGTTCATTCTGGAGGATTTTTTTAAACAAAACATCTGACCAAAGACAAATAAAGAATAACATAATTTGTAAGGAGAGGATTTGATTGGTTGTTGTCATGGGAGCATAGTTGACAGAGGGTCAAAATGGTGGTCAGCATGTAGGCTGCAGAGTGTTTTACTCCAGGCGAGACCTCTATATATATTTTTTGGGTGGGACGGTGTCAAAATCTCCCATCTCATTAATTGAAAAACTGTGATAATTGAAGTCTTTAAATTAATATATTGTCGCATTTAGGCGAATCATGATGGTAAACTTAACTTTATAATCTTAAGACATATTTTATATGTAATTTTATTGTTTATCTCAAAGCAAAGTTATGATTTGAGATAAATGAAAACACCCTTTTATTATATTTTATGTTAATATTTTAATAATATTGATCATAACAATCTCACATTCTCTTCGACGGATCCCTCAGCTTTGGAAATAGTGTTGAAAACAAGCCGCCTTGTACGTCGAATGACACCGTCCCACCAACAAGTTGACACCACAACAGGACAAAATACCAAATATGACGGCACGCTTTATGAAGGTTATTTGTCAGAGAGTATTGACTCCTGTTGTATTATATTTTAATTCATTGGATCTACAACATCAGGGAGGTGAAACTAGAAGAAGTGTTTGAAAATGTGTAGAGTTTTATGAAGATTAGGCCTACATCAATTAATTTTATATTTTGATCGTCTAAAACATATAAACAATTTTTTGTATAAAAGTATAAATTACAAAATGACTGAAAAACTGTATTGAAAAGCGCTAATTCAGGATTAAAATAGTCCGAATTTTTAGGCTAATGGTCCGAACGCTACAGTGTCATCATATCTTATTTATAGGTTATTTATTATAATTTTCAGTAGTCAATGTGTTGGTGTAAAAATTAATGTTTTTATTAAGTATAAGAAGGGATTTTTAGGCCTTTGTTGAAGGATTTTCTTGTTATTAAAAGTAGCACTAGCACTGCTTTACTGCTTTTAACACCAACATTTGTCTCTAGGGCTGATTGTCATTGGAGTAGGTTATATTGAATATTAAACTGTGTTAATGTGAATCAAGTCAATTATACATTATTTTACTGGATTTTTCAACTAGGAAATAAAAGAAATTTCTTAAACTTATTCATTCAGTTAATTTGTAACTTCTTTAGATACTATCACAAAATAACCAAACAAGATACTGTATATATAACATGTGGGTAAACCTGGGCGGCGAAAAGGACAAAGATTATATAGCGAGGTGGGGGGGAGGGCGGCAAATTTCCTAATAGCCCTTAGGCGGCAATTGCTTAAATTCGCCACTGGCTGAATCCAATGGTGAAAACTAAAATTTGACTTTTTAAAATATTAAATGAAAACACTTCGAAAACCCCGTTTTTGGAGTACAAAACCCTCCCAAAATACCACTTCGGATGAGTCGATCTGTCTGTTTTTCGAATTTAATGTCATAAATGTTGCTTTACATGTGCGTACCAAATTTCATCAAAATCGGACAATTTTTACAAGAGTTATCGTGCTCACGGACACACACACACACACACATATATATATATATTCTTAATACCACATAAAGCCACATACCAATTCCTCAATATAAAATCATAAATAAACGATTTATGACATTTTAATCTTTATATCTATAAAAGGCAAAGCCCTGGCTAACTAACTCACTGACTGGCTGACTCATCACTAATTCTCCACCTTCCCATGTAGGTAGAGAGCTGAAATTTTCTACACTGATTCTTTAGGCATAAAATAGGAAAACTAAATGTTTTTCATCCTGATCTGACCTTAGAGCTCCGCCAGAGGTCCCGACAATGTTCGCATGTATTTCTTATGAACATTCATTTTTGTTTGTCCTAATGAAAATACAAACAGCTGATCTTGATTCGTAATAGTTCTACGGGCTAACCACAGAATGCAGCACACACAACTGTCATAGTTTTTATAAATTATTTTCGGAGCGAAGCCTGCGGGAACAGCTAGTTATCTATATATATAAAAGGCAAAGCCCTGGCTAACTGACTGACTGACTGACTCACTCATCACTAATTCTTCACCTTCCCATGTAGGTAGAGAGCTGAAATTTTGTACACTGATTCTTTAGGCATATAATAGGAAAACTAAATGGTTTCCATCCTGATCTGACCTTAGGGCTCCGCCAGAGACCCCAACAAAGTTCCCTTGTATTCCTTATGGAGATTCAATTTTGTTTGAGCTGATGAAAATACAAACAGCAGATCTTGATTCGTAGTAGTTCCACGGGCTAAACACAGAATGCAGCACACACAACTGTAATAGTTTTAGCGAATTTCCCTATGGGGAAGAAGCTATTACTGTAGTCGGCATGGTAAGACCTAGGCCTGGGACCATGATAACTTTTTGTTTTGAGGTCCCCAGACCCCAAAAACACAATTCGTTTGAAACTCTCTCTCTCTCTCTCTCTCTCTCTCTATATATATATATATAAAATTTTCAGTAAAAAGGGCTACTGATATAATTATTATTTTAAACATTTTAAACACAGTACCCTGGTTTAAATTATTTTATTTCAAGACCGAGATGTTTTGGACCTTAAGGCCATAGTTGAAATCAAATAATTTAAACCAGGGTACTGTGTTTAAAATTTTTAAAATAATAAATATATATATATATTATATATATATATATATATATATATATATATATATATATATGTGTGTGTGTGTGTGTGTGTGTCCGTGAGCAAGATAACTCTCGTAAAAATTATCCGATTTTGATGAAATTTGTTATAAACGTGTAAAGCAACATTTATGACTAAGTTCCACAACCAGCCAGGTTGCTCCAACCAAAGAGGTATTTTGGGGGGGTTTTGTACCCCAAAAATGGGTTTTTTGAATTGTTTACATACATTTTTTGAAAAAGTCAAATATTGGTTTTTACCATTGGTCAGCTTAAAAACACACAATTCGGTATTTTGATCATTTCTCTACGTCAATTGGTTACCAAGATATTGAAAGTGCTTAACACGGAACGTTATCTAATGTTATTGAGGAAAGGAAAATATTTATATCTCGCTTATTTATGAGCGTATACTGACGAAATTTGGTATAACGCTTCATCTGGTTGTGGTCTATTGATATTTGCTCAAAAAAACAATTTTTTTTTAAAGGCTCCCGTAGCAGCAAACCTGCGTACTCAGCCCCCATGTTATTCTTATGGAGAATAATTAAATACTATGTCTCCCTTAATTATGAACATATATTAATAAAAACTGGTATACGACTTCACCTAGTTGAGTTATATTGATATTAGCATAAAATACCATTTTTTGTGTTCCTTGTTGCAGCAAACCTGCGTACTCAGCCCCAATGTTGTTCTTATAGAGAATAATTAAAATTGTAGGTATATACCGCTTATTTGTGAATATATTTTTATGAAACTTGGTCAGTGGCTTTATGTAGTATTAAGGCATTTATATCTCCATTGGAAATTCGTTGAGTATGCAGGTTTGCTGCGACGGGGGTATTATAAATCATTTGCGGGGCGAATCCTGTGGCTATCAGCTAGTTCTCCATATGAATAACATGGCTGCTGAGTATGCAGGTTTGCTGAAACAAGGAACACAAAAAATGGGTTTTGATACAAATATGAATATAACCCAACTAGTTGAAGCCACATACCAAGTTTTATTGATTTATGTTCATAATTAAGGGAGACATAATATTTTACTTTTTCTCCATAAGAATAACATGGATTCTGAGTACGCGGGGGTTTGCTGTGACGGGAACCATCGGTAATTTTTTTTGTGCTAATGACAATAGACCACAACCAGATGAAGCCATATACCAAGTTTGGTCGTTTTAGGTTCATAAATAAGCGAGATATAAAATTATTTTTATTCTCTATAAGAATAACATTGGACAAAGTACTGTGTTGAGCACTTTTAATATCTCTGTAACCAATTGACGTAAAGCAATGATCAAAACACCAAATAGTGCGTTTTTTAAAGCTGAATCCAATGGTGAAAATAAAAATGGTCTTTCAAATATTATATGTAAAAAAAAATGTAAATACCCATTTTTGGGGTACAGAACCCCACTAAAACACCCCTTCGGATAGATCGATTTGTCTGGTTTTTGAACTTAAAGACATAAATGTTGCTTTACACGTGTGCACCAAATTTCATCAAAATCGGACAATTTTTACGAGAGTTACCGTGCTCACGGACACATATAGAATAGAAAACATCCAACAAAATCAAGAATATCATCTGATATAATTGATGGAGTACCACAAGGTTCTACTTTAGCGCCATTATTTTCATTATCTACATGAATGACCTACCATCCGTCGTCGTACATAAAGGAGAAGTAATACTTTTTGCAGATGATACACTCAATATTACCGAAAGTTCTAACAAACAATTAGAGATATCTTCTTTTGTTCAAATTTCAGAAATGGAACAATGGTTTAAAGATAACAGTTTGATAGTAATCGATTTTAAATCCTCAGCTTTACAGTATAATAAAAAATTTAATAATGAAACAATTCAACTTGTTCAACTTGCCAACTCTACAATACCACTGGCAACTGAGTATAAATTCCGTGGATTAACATTACAACCAAATCTTTCATGGTTATCTCACAATGATAAAATTTGCAAAAAAATCAGTTCAGGAATCTTTTTGATAAATTTTTTTTTAAATGCTGCACTCTAGACATAAATAAAATGGTATATTATGCTTATATCCATTCACATATATCATATGGACTAATTATATGGGGTTCAAGCCCAAATGCCAAAATTGTATTTAAAATGCAGAAAAAAGCTATAAGAACACTTTGTTAAGTCTCAAGAAGAACATCGTGCAAACAATTCAAACAATTAAATATTCTAACATTATCGTCAATTTTTATATTACAAGCAGCAAGTTTTGTACATTTGAACCTTGATAAATTTTCCTTCAGAAGACAAATTCATAATTATAACACGAGAAATATCAACCATATAGACTTGCCACATCCAAATTCAACATTCCGACAAAGATGCTCAGACTACATATCAATCGAAATTTACAACAAAATTCCTTCAGAAATAAAATCTTTAAATAACATAAGACAATTCAAAAATAAATTAAAGCAATACCTTATCGTTAAATGTCCATACAAAATTGAAGATTTTTTAAATGAAAACAACAATGAAAATATAATATAAATTTAAAATCAAAATGTTGTGTTTCAAGATTGGATGAAGATTATTTTGTAAGATTCAAGGATTTAAATAATCAAAATTCTATCGGTTATTATTAGCATTACATACTCTGTTATTGTAATTTAGTCTTAACCATAATTTAATTATGGCAATTAAGATACTTACCAATAAAGAAATAAAGAAATATATATCTACAGTTTTGAACGAATAGTGTTTTTGGGGTCTGGGTCTGGGGACCTCAAAACGAAAAGTTATCATGGTCCCGGGCCCTAGGTCTTACCATGCCGACTACGGTAACAGCTTCTTCCCTATGGGGGAAATTCAATAATAGATTGTTTAAATCGTTTTAAAGTTACCAACCACCTTTTGAAAATTTAGTTTTAGCGAATTCCCCCAATAGGAAAGAAGCTATTACCGTAGTCGTCATGGTAAGACCTAGGCCCGGGACCGTGATATTTTTTCGTTTTGAGGCCTCCAGATGCCAAAAACGCCATTCGTTCAATGTGTGGGTCCGTAGGCACGATAACTTTTGTAAAAATGGTCTGATGTTGATGAAATTTGGTATAAACGTATAAGGCAAGGCAGCATCTATTTTCATGAGTTCAAGAACCAGACAGGTCATTCTATTTTGAGGGGTTTTTTTACCCCAAAAATGAGTTTTTTGAACTTTTTACATGTAATTTTTTATAAACAGAAATTTTTGTTTTCACCATTTAATTTGGCTTTAAAAACAAATAATTTGGTATTTTGATCATCACTCTATGTCAATTGGTTACCGAGATATTGTAAGTGCTAAACATAGTACGTTGCCCAATGTTAATCTTAAAGAGAATAAGTACAATTTTATACCTCGCTTTATTTTGAACTTGGTATTTGGCTTTATATGGTTGGGGTTTACTGATATTTGCATACACAACTCATTTTTTGTGGTCCCCATGGCAGCATACCTGTGTAATCCGCAACTATAATGTTATTCTTATGGAGGATAAGAAACATGTGATATCTTGCTTGTTTATGAATATTGGTAAAACTTGGAGTGATGCTTCATCTAGTGGAGATCCATTGGTAATTAAATAAAAACCCGATTTTGTGGTCCTCGATGCAGCAGACCTGCAAACTCAGTCCTAATTTTGTGCTTATGAAGAATAAATAAAATGTCATATCTTGCTTTTTATGAATATTCTTTTATGAAAGTTGGTATGTGGCTTCATGACGTAGTGAAGTAGCATTTCAAATTCGCTGAGTATGCAGGTTTGCTGCAATGGGGGTATTTTTGATTTATTGTAGTGATTTTGTATCAACATTTCAAAAAGTAACTTAAATATTTATGTGTTGACAAAATAATTTGTATTTTTTATGACTATTACAATATTTATTAAGTTGTTACTGGATGCAAACGTCCAGTAAATATTTGCAATTCTTCCATAAGGAAACTGAACAAAAAAATGTTCTGTTGATAATTGCTTTTAGTTTCATTCTGAGAATATTGAAGTATTTTTTATTTATGATCATAAAGCATTTAAATTATTCAACTTTTAACAAAATACTTACAAACTTAGCTGTTTTTTTTATTTAATCAGATTAAGATATGAGTAAGCTATTTTAAGTTTAAAATTCGCCACAACGAACTACTGAAAATATATTAGAGCAAGGAAATAAGGTATTATCATGGAGGCTCACAGGTGCTCTTCCGCAGAAGATTCTTTCAAAAATAAAAACTAACATTTTGTCTTAAGAAAAAGTTTTAGCACATTTATCATTATAAATCTCAAACAAATAATTTAAATTGGGCATTTTAAGCTTCATGTTTATAATTTAGTATTATTACAAATATATTTTGTTTTACCCTTTTTACAAGACTATTAGTTGTCTGATTTAAAATATGTTTGTATATTATTGATCGTTAGCAAATCCCCTTAACAACAGTAATTAACTTTTCCTTCAGGTTCAAAGAAAAAGTGTCATTTTTAATAAAAGCCTACTTGTGAGTCATCGTCCAACTGGATGCAGTGGTTCCCATACTGAGTGGCGCGTGCTGTGTTCTTGTGTTAATGAATTCTTGCAGTTTATCTGTGTGAAATGCCCGTAGGCCCACCCTCGCCTGGGACCTTAGCCCAGAGTTGCTCAATTATTTACCTCCGAGAGGGTCAGAGGCAATTTAGCACGGCTAGAGAAGGGTGGCGGCTTCATCCTGATATATGTTTCTAACTGATTGGGATCCGATTTATAAATTAGTGACTAGTTTCCGCCATTTCTGCAATATTGTGCATTTTGCTTTCCCCCACGCTAATAAGTTATGAACATAAGAATATAATTCCTTGAGCACTTTGTTATTGTTTTTCTTATAATATTGTTTGGCCTAAGAGCAAATGTCATCTGAACATTGCTTTATATGGTACACACTATTTTAACTCCTATTTGTTAATTTCCATTCATTTTGACAGTGGTTGATTTTGTAAAAATAAAATCATGGAGAAGTAAATCTTAAAATTTGCAATCAACAAATAGGATTAATAAAGAAGTATTAACAACATTACAATTACTATATACATACTGGCAATTTTTATAGCTATAATTCTGTAAGCGAAATTTTTAAGTCAAAATTGTGGGATAGCAAATCGCAGGATAATGGGAGAGGGCTCAAATTAAAGGTCTCGATCCCAGGGACTAGGGAAAAATAGCAGTATTTCTAAGGTTACCAGCAACCGAGAAATAACGTAAAACGTCAGCTTTGTTTATATTAAAACATGTGATTCAGTGTCTCCTTGTATACGAACTGGCATGTGTTCATATTATATTGTTTCAGCGAATGTCCCCTATAGAGAAGAAGCTATTACCGTAGTCGGCATGGTTAGACCTAGGCCCGGGACCATGATATCTTTTCGTTTCGCGGATTTTTGTGTGTCTGTGGGTGCGATATAACTCTCGTAAAAATGGTCCGATTTTGATGAAATTGGTACATATATGTAAAGCAACATTTATAACTTTAAGTTCGAAAACCAGCCAGATCGCTCTCTCCAAAGGGGTATTTTGGGGGAGTTTTGTACCCCAAAAATGGGCTTTTTGAGTTTTTTACATACAATAATTTAGCATATCACCAAAACTTTTACATTTCACCATTGGATTTGGCTTAAAAAGACGAACAATCTGGTGTTTTTATAATTTCTCTACATTAATTGGTTACAGAGATACTGAAAGTGCTAAACACAGTACGTTGTCTAGTGTTATTCTTATGGAGAAAAAGAAAAATTGTATATCTCGCTTATTTATCAACTTATCCTGACAAAACTTGGTAGATTGCTTTATATCGTTCTGGTCCATTGATATTTGCACAAAAAAAATATTTTTTTGCTGGTAGTTCCCGTAGCAGCAAACCTGCGTACCCAGCCCCGATGCTATTCTTATAGAGAATAAGACAAATGTTATCTCCCTTAATTATGAACATAAATTAATAAACTTGGTTTGTGGCTTTACCTAGTTGAGTTATATTGATATTTGTATAAAAACCCATTTTTTGTGTTCCTTGTTTCAGCAAACCTGCGATACTCAGCCGCCATGTTATTCTTATGGAGAAAAATTAAAAATGTGATAAATAGTTTATTTATGAATGTATATTGATGAAACTTGGTATGTGGCTTTATGAGGCATTAAGGTACATGAATATGCATTGGAAATTCGCTGAGTACGCAGGTTTACTGCTAAGGGGGTATTGTTACCATGTTACCTCAGCATGTAAAGTCTAAGAGCCAATGACCCAAAACGTCATACCATCTGCATACTTTTCTAATGCTATAAAACCATTATGACTTAAAATATTATTTCAGAAAATGAAAGTCTGGCAGCACAATCACGTTCCGAAAATGGGTAAATCTATATAGACAGGGTGAGTCAGACCACCCATCCAGCATGTATAACGGGAGAACGGTTTGGTACAAAGTCATCAAACAAAATGTTTCCCAACTAAAACACATATGGGCTATATATTAAAAATACTTTCATCAAAATCTATATACAGGATGTTCCAAAACTGAAGGTCACGGGTTTGAATCTCAAAATTTGCTTATGTAAACATAGAAAGAATTGTACCTACATCATTTGAAAGGTCTCGTTAAAAGAAACATTTTGGCGAAAACAGAACTCACCTCTCTGTATCTGTTTCAAAATGGCGGCCTTTTTTTTGTAAAATATTGATATTTATGAAATATCCTGTATTGTCTAAACTTGTATATTTTTCCCGACCCAAGTTTCTTACTCGGGATGAACTCGGCTTTACTTTGGTATGCTACATGAAAGGTTTTTTGAGAAATCTATATATCAAAATAATATTTATTTTGAAAAAGCCTATATGCCCAAAATTCAAAAAAGTCAAACGGTAGCGTATGTCAAAAAGCATTTGACGTAACTTTCGAGAAATAACGTAAAACATCACCCATAATAAAAGGTCTTGTAAATCATATCAACTTTCTAATTTACACCAACCTTGTATCATACAAGATACTGAATGGGTGGTCTGACTCACCTGTATATATAGATTTACCCATTTTCAGAACGCGATTGAACTGCCAGACTCATTTTCTGAAATAATATTGTAAGTCATAATGGTTATATACCATTAGAAAAGTATGCAAATGGTATGACTTTTTGGGTCATTGGCTCTTATAGACTATTAGGAGTAAAAACTCAGATGTGGCTGAGTATTTTGGAGCAAGGTTAGGGGCTATGGTCCCTTCAAACCACTATTCTTTATGTATAATTCTGTGAGCAAAATATTGAAGTAAAATACCCCCGTCACAGCAAACCTGCATACTCAGCGAATTTCCAATGGAGATATAAATGTCTTAATACTACATAAAGTCACTTACCAAGTTTTATAAAAATATATTCACAAATAAACAATATATACAATTTTAATTATTCCCCATAAGAATAACATTGGGGCTGAGTACGCGGGTTTGCTGCATCAAGGAACATAAAAAATGTATTTTTATGCTAATATCGATATAACTCAACTAGGTGAAGTCATATACCTGTTTTTATTCATTTATGATCATAATTAAGGGAGACATAGCATTTAATTATTATCCATAAGAATAACATGGGGCTGAGTACGCTGGTTTGCTGCTATAAGAGCCTTTGACAATTTTTTTTTTTTGAGCAAATACCAATGCACCACAACTAGATGAAGCCGTATACCAAGTTTCATCAGTGTACGATCATAAATAAGTGAGATATAAATTTTTTCTTTTCCTCCATAAGAATAACATTAGACAACGTACTGTGTTTAGCACTTTCAATATCTCGGTAACCAATTGACGTAGAGGAATGAACAAAATACCAAATTGTGTGTTTTTTAAAGCTGAATACAGTACAATGGTGAAAACTAAAATTTGACTATTTCAAAAATTATATGTAAAAAATTCAAAAAACCCATTTTTGGGATACAAAACCCCCCAAAAATACCCCTTCGGATAAAGCGATCTGGCTGGTTTTCGAACTTAAATTCATAAATGTTGCTTTACACGTTTATACTAAATTTCATCAAAATCGGATAATTTTTACGAGAGTTATCGCGCTCAAACACACACATATATATATATATATATATACATACCATTCGTTCCGGGAGTGTATATATAGATAATATATATAATATATATACGCAGTTTCGAACGAATGGTGTTTTTGGGGTCTGGGGACCTCAAAACGAAAAGTTATCATGGACCCGGGCCTAGGTCTTACCATGCCAACTATGGTAATAGCTTCTTCCCTATAGGGGGAATTCGCTAAAATGTGGGAGTTTGGCAAGTTGCTGGATGATGAGACACGGCAAAGATAGCAAGCAGTATTTCCAAAAAGCTACAAGTAAGCGAGAAATAACGTAAAACATCCCCATAAGAAAAGCATGGGGATATTAAACTCTCTTCATTCTTTACACTAAAAAATGTGATTAAGTGACTACTTTGTTTTCTAACTGACATTTTTAATACTTATACTGTAACGAGTAAAAGAAATCGGACGAGGAAGAGAATTGGTGCAGCCATGGCCCCTTCAAGCCACTAGTGTATACATAACCAAATAGGGTTATGTATACATTGATACTGGCAAGAGTGGCGATACGACAAGGCAAGGAGGGAAATGCATAATCATGAGCAAGTTGAGGCTTTTCACATTTGGTCATTACTTACAATTCAAGTGTTCAACTAATGATGCACAAGTTTACATAACAATATGTTTACTGAGGATTCCCTGTAAAATATTGACTGGCAAATCCATCCTGTCCTACCTTTTCCATCTCTGCTAGTTCCTCTTCTTCCGGTGACCTGCGAGTAGGGGGGTTTAGCCGAAACCATGTGTGATGGGTGAGGTGGGTCAGTGCGGGGGGAGGCTATTTTTATGCCCCACCCTGCATTTTTTGCCCCCGACCCTGCATTTTTGTTTCCCACCCCTCCCCCCCCCCCCGGTGGCCATCTTGACCATGACAGTGATTGATGATAACGACCTTGTGACAAATGGGGCCATCCATCCGCATTCCCAGACAGGGGGGACTTTTATTGCCCTGCGGCAATCACCATTAAAGGACCCTTCTCTGAATTCCATTATAGGAGGGTAGTTATTGCCCAGCAGGTGGTCTTTAACAATAGACCCTTCTCCGAATTAATTAGACAAGGGTGGTTTTTGTGCCGACACCAGCGCTGCAGCTGCGCCAGCCCATGAAAAACGCTCTGCCGAGAGCTTCACAACCCACAACCCTCATTATGTATTATTGACATTCTCAGACTGAGGGTTGTTTTGTCGTAACACCTGCATTGCACCTGTGCCCGACTGTGTTTGACCATGACCGTGATTGACGATAAAGATATTGGGGTTGGTTTTATTGTACAGTGGAGGACCACAATAGTCACAACACAGAACATTCTACACTGCTCCATACATCACCTTTCAGTTTCGCGGATTTTTGTTTATCTCTTCGAATGATTGACCACTCTCCGAAATCATTAGAGGAGGGTGTGTTTTGTTGTTTTTTCCGAACACCTGCGCCGACAACAATAGACAGACCCTTCGAAACCTGTCGAACCACCCGCTGCGGTCTAAATCTTTCTCACCGCACCGCACCGAACCATTAGATTGTAACATCAATCACTGCTTGTCATACATTGTATTCTTCCGAGAATCACTGTTCGTTAAAAGCTTTTTGAGTGCCGGGTTGCTGAGAAATTTCGAGATTGGGTCTTTGAAGAAGAGTTTTGCCGGATCTCCGTTGAACAGCTGCATCAACCTGTGGGAAACGCTAAGCCGCACACTTACAACCAATCCTCTCCGCATCGATTCCTATGTGCCACCACGCATCGCTCCCGCCTCATTCTTGGTCTAGACTTCACAGTGTTTAGTCGTGTCCCAGTCTTGCCCCGCTTCTGTGAATTGTATCATTCTTCTTGGATTATTATTCGTAAGTGTCATTCATTCTTCTTATTATTAGTTTAATGTATTCGATTATCAATTTTTTAAATTCTTTTTATAAAAAAGGCATTATCTGAGTCATGATTCAAGGGATACAAAATAAGAGAGTACAATTCAGATTCATCGATGGCGATAGACTGATATTGAAAGTTAAATGGGAGTGTATCTATACACGACCCTTCGCTGTTTATGTTCAAAGCATTACAATTATCTTCCTTGTCAACACTGCCTGTTTTGTATCTTGATAATTTGGGATTTGAATCAAATATTTAGCTTTAATCCAGGTTTCCGTTGATAGTATACATCTTTACCCTTGAGCCAAGGATTGTTACCGCGGTCAAATAGTACAGCAACGGGTTGTCATTAAATACATAGGAAATTAAGTGAGACATTTTTAAACCAAACAACGTTCGCACACTGTGAGGTGGGCAGTTTACTTCAAGAGCTAGTAGTACCAATCATCATGTATGCTATAATATACATTGTGAATGGCACAATAAAAGTGATCGATGCGTCACTGAACAAGTTACGTTTTAAACGAATTAACATTCGAGAAAGGTTCGCAATCAAGTTAGTGCTAGAAGGAACGAATTCCATATGAAAAGTCGGCATCATGAAGAAAACAATACTCATTACACTTACGAACCGCGTGAGGATTTACAACAGTTAACGTGGACTCAAATCACAACAGATGAAATGTGAATACATCTAATGTAATATCTGTCGTGACAAGAAGTATCACAACATATGTGTTCAGTTTATTTCAACCGCTGGTAGTAACAGTTGCTACGTACACCATAATGCACATTGTGACTGAATCAAGAAGAGTGATCGATGCGCCAATGACCACTATTACTAGTAGTGCTACTGTTGCCGCCATCGGTATCGATGTGGTAGAATGAATTCCCTATGAAACAGTGGCGGATCCAAGGGGGGGGCGAGGGGGTGATCGCCCCCCCTCAAGCTCAGAAATTTGTGTTATATACTGTATAAAAATAGTGCAGTTATTTAATTTACAGCTGGTTAAATGTGCTGCGATTAATT
Source organism: Allygus modestus (assembly GCA_963675035.1). Classification (NCBI taxonomy): domain Eukaryota; kingdom Metazoa; phylum Arthropoda; class Insecta; order Hemiptera; family Cicadellidae; genus Allygus; species Allygus modestus. The sequence goes on along the minus strand of OY776112.1, from coordinate 140,915,163 downwards.
CTTTATCGCCAATCCAATTTATGCATTGCCTACCTTAGGTTATTTTTCTAAACGGTCTGTATGCATACTAAAGTTGTGGAACTAAGCATAAACAGTTAGTGGAAGTGATAATTTTGTCCTGGTCACACCTGACAGTTGGCTACACTGAAGCGACGACGCAACTGCCCTTACCTTACCCTGCTTCTTTTTTTACCCGCGAAACCACCGTCGCTTGGGATGGATGTGGGTGCCGGCAAACCGGGCAATCTTAGAGTTTAACGTTGTGTAGTGTGCATTCTGTTGTGAGCAGGGTCCGATTAACCATTAGGCTGACTAGGCTGCAGCCTAGGGCTCCAGTCAGCCAAGGGGCACCGGAGAGGCTCAAAGTTGTTTAGTAATCTTCGAAGTGTGGTGATCAATTGGCGAGAGAAAACTAGATCCGCGCGCCCTTCCCCGTCGCCACACCTGCTGTATTGTCAGTTTGACAGGTTAGTTTAATTGTTTTTTAGATTGTGATTAGGGATGGACGAGTCCCGAAATTTCGAAAATTTTCGGGGAAAAAATTAAGCAGGATAAATAAAATACGTCTTACAACACTATAAAGTATATTTACACTTATACTGTACTTTCATACAAGACGGTAAAATATACACAAAAGATGGTACAAGGCGATCGATTTCAACCAGTTACACCGGTCATCATCAGGCCCAATCAGAGAATCTAAAATTAACGGGAAAAATTATCCAGTTTATCGGGTGGGATTTATTTTACCTCGGGATTATATCCTCGAAACAGTCATCTGCGGAGCGATCGTCTTTTACGGCCATGATTTCGCGGTACGATCGTCATTTACGGCCAATATAACGTAGTGCTATCGTCATTTGCAGCCTGTATCACGTAGTGTGATCGTCTACTACAGCCTTGATTACGCAATGTGGTCGTCATTTACGGCTGATATCTAGTGGTCCGATTGTCCGTTTCGGTGGATAGCAGGCGCGATCGTCGTTATTTTTTATAAAGTGCAGTGCGATCGTCATTTATGGCCAAAGACACGTGTTGCGATTATCAATTACGGAAACTATCACGTGGTCCAGTCATGTATTACGTTAATGGTGCATCGTCCAGTCGTCTTTTACGGCCGATAATACGTGGCGCGATTGTCAATTACGGCCGATGTTATGCGATCCGGCCATCATTTACGGTGAAAAATGAAACCGAGAGATAAAGGCCTAGGACCCTTTAGATCAGCCAATGTGTCATAAGGGATAGTGGTGCCCCTGAGTTTAGGCAACCACTCAAGGTCGGAAAGAGATGGGAGTTTGACCGCGCATGATGATATTATTAGTCATCATACCTTTACACTGCGCATAAACGCTGTTCTGCCTTTTCTGTCTCAGTTCAGTTCACTTTTACTTTAGTGCATGTTGGGTTTTAACTGTTATTTTTAATATTTAGTTACTTTTTGATATTGCAAATATTATTTTTATCAATAATAATGGGGGTGGGGTATATTCCCCCACTAACTTCGCCCCCTCTGACTCTAAAGCTGGATCACCAGTAATCCAGCAATCTATACATAACATCTATAAAACTGTTTTACTCTCGCCTTTCAACATCACGTGACTTGTTGTGAAGCTTCTTTGTAAAAATAAATACCTGTCCACAATGTAATACGAAAATTGTAATAATTACAAGTTGTTTGTGAAAGTATATAGTTTAAATTTAACTTCCACTTGTTTATCAATTAAACAAGCTTTATAAAGCCTTAGAACTTTTATGAGAATAAATTAAATTTTGATAAAAATTCTTTTGAGATATCTTCAAAAAAGTGAATTTTTATGTCAAAACAAAGAGTTTAAAAGTCTGATAGATATAATCATTTTTTGTAACCAAATATATCAAAGAATATTTTCTAGTTTTCTAATTTTCAAAGAAAATTAATGGACTAGTTGAAAATTAATATCATTTCAGATGATTTCTGAGGAATATGACTATACAATAATAACTTTCATCACATGATAAGGTAAATATAAGTTTTGGAGGCAGGTAAGCATTTCTCTTCCCAACCCCTCATCACGCCTCATCGCAGATTACAGTTGCCAAGACCTGTAAGCCCCGGGCTCCCTTTGGAATGCCAAATGACAACGATTACAGAACTTATGGCTACATCCAAGTTACCAAGTTTCCAAAGTTATCTGCAACCATCCCAAAATTGTTTGGTCCAGTTTGGCATACTTATCTAACGACAGTTATACTCATTGAAATTGAATAATTGCTTACATTCCAGCTTAGATAAAAATTTATCAAAAATGTTTGTGCGATACTTTTAAATTTTCATCATTGACCTGCTTGTTTCTCCCTTGATCCATTACCTTGAATTTGGCCTCTGTATTTAATCAGTAGAGGCATTACAATCCTAAGTTAGTCAGCAAATAATATTGGTGAATTTTGCAACTAAATGTGACACTATTTTTTTTATTCCAGTAGTGATTCAATAAAAGGAAACAAGTAAACAAAGTAATGCACTAGACAGGTAGTTTTCTATGTGTAAAGGGTTTATTTGACTAGTAAAGGTGAAAGTGAATTGATGTAGCTTAAGAATTGAGGCGGAAAAGGTGGACTTTATTGGGGCAGAGGCTACACTAAGTCTTCCTAAATTATATTTTTTAAAGTTTGAGTTTAATCGTATGTGGAATGTAAGACAAAGGGGACTCCTTACATTTTATAAAATTTGTAATTTCACAAATTGTGAAATTAATATTCTTATAGAGAATAAGTAAATGCTATGTCTCTCTTAATTATGAACATAAATGAATAAAAACTGGTATACGACTTCACCTAGTTAAGTTCTATTGATATTAGCGTAAAAACCCATTTATTGTGTTCCTTATTGCAGCAAACCTGCGTACTCATCCCCAATGTTATTCTTATGGAGAATAATTAAAATTTCATACATCGCTTAGTTGTGAATATATTTTTATGAAACTTGGTAAGTGGCTTTATGTATTATTAAGACATTTATATCGCCTTTGGAAATTTGCTGAGTATGCAGGTTTGCTGTGACGGGAGTATTTTATTTATTAAGTATTACCCCCGTCACAGCAAACCTGCATACTCAGCGAATTTCCAAAGGCGATATAAATGTCTTAATAATACATAAAGCCACTTACCAAGTTTCATAAAAATATATTCACAACTAAGCGATATATGAAATTTTAATTATTCTCCATAAGAATAACATTGGGGATGAGTACGCAGGTTTGCTGCAATAAGGAACACAATAAATGGGTTTTTTCGCTAATATCAATAGAACTTAACTAGGTGAAGTCGTATACCAGTTTTTATTCATTTATGTTCATAATTAAGAGAGACATAGCATTTAATTATTCTCTATAAGAATAACATGGGGGGTGAGTACACAGGTTTGCTGCTACAGGAGCCTTTGGCAAAAAATTGCTTTTTTGAGCAAATATCAATAGACCACAACCAGATGAAGCCGTATACCAAGTTTCGTCAGTATATGTTCATAAATAAGCGAGATATAAAATTTGTCTTTTCCTCCATAAGAATAACATTAGACAACGTACTGTGTTTAACACTTTTGATATCTCGGTAACCAATTAACGTAGAAGAATGATCAAAATATCAAATTATGTGTTTTTTTAAGCTGAATCCAATGGTAAAACTAATATTTGACTATTTCAAAAAATGTATGTAAAAAGTTCAAAAAACCCATTTTTGGGGTACAAAACCCCCCCAAAATACCCCTTCGGAGGGAACGATCTGGCTGGATTTCGAACTTAAAGTCATAAATGTTGCTTTACACATTTATACAAAATTTTATCAAAATCGGATCATTTTTACGAGAGTTATCGTGCTCACGGACACACACACATATATATATATATATATATATATATATATATACACAGTTTCGAACGAATGGTGTTTTTGGGGTCTGGGGACCTCAAAACTAAAAGTTATCATGGTCCCGGGCCTAGGTCTTACCATGCCGACTATGGTAATAGCTTCTTCCCTATAGGGGAAATTCGCTAAAAGGTTTTTCTCTTTTTTACTAGAGCCTCTTGACTTGTTATTCAAAACAAACAAAAGTCACATTCTTGGAAAACAGGGCAAGAAATTTAATTGGACAACATTATATAAAAAACAGCGAGGTAGAAACCATGGAGAGCTCGCTAAATGAGCAGAAAACAGGTCCACGCATTATCAGGCTAGACCAAAAGTGTAGGTCACGACAAAACTGAGTAATCCCGAGCGGTGAGCGCGTTGTCATTCACACTCCTGTACCTCTTAATAAAAATACAACTACAATGAAACTTATATATTCCTTTCCTGAATGAATTTCCGCATCCAACAGTATGAATTTATTTTATTTTAAAATTATTTGTAGTTTTTAATAATGAAAATATTAGAGAGTTGTAACAGCATGACATGAAAAAGTCAGTAAGCGAGAACTTTTTTTTATTTTTGAGATAAAAACAAACTTCCAGTGAGAAAGTTGTAGCAATTAGTTGATCTTCAATTTTTATTCATAACAATTTTCGATAGAACTTATAGTTTGTTCAATAATCCGATGTAAATAACCGCTGTTCAGTTCTACGCGCGCCGGCGTCGCGGACCACGACTCCACGCTGTTCTGCCACATTCAGCATAGTTAAACCCTCCTCATTTTACTTAGACTTCACCTAAAAAATATTAATTGTGTACATTTTACTCCATATTGTATTGAGATTATTGTTTTTTAACATAGCTTACAATTTATATCGAAAATTCAGTTATCGAGATGTAATTAGGCTCATGAGGAATTGTAAATTAGACAGCAAATAATAAGAGATCTATTTAATGGAACACTCAGAAAAATCAGGATTGAAATTCTAGCAAAACACCTTGGCTAAAACCTTTTTACGTAACTTTGCCAGACTTTTGGAAGCCCTCTCGTTCTCAAATTATGATGCAGAAAACCTTTTGGCTATAACAGCAGTATTATTTTCACTAAAGCTGTTAGACTATGCTGTGCTAAAGCTGTTAGCTGTTCACTATGTAAATTGTTTAAAATAAGTCAAATGAGTTAGTATAAGTTAGAGAATCATCATTGATCGAAAACAACCTTTCGATTTAATTAAGTTTGCCAAACGGTAATGAACATATTTATTCACATTTAAGGAGTTCTGTATTTCTACCAGATTTGTTCATTTAAAATGTCTAAACATTTTTCACTAAATCCAACAAAACATTTTTCACTAAATCCAGCAAAACATTTCGATCGAAACAGGAAATCGGTAGCATGAAGCGATCAAGCGTTCGGCTAAATCGCCAACTCAGTTTAAATCGCCAACTCAGTTTAGCTAGATCGTCAGAGCAGGTTGCTGGGGTACCATTTTATTCGTCTATGAGCTAGGGATTTGCAATCGGTTCTTATACGGTTGTCAGAGGTCCCATAATTTGCTGGTCTGTGGTCATTACTTCTTCCACTATTACCGACATTGCCATTGTAATTACTTATAAGTTCTAGTTTCATGTCTCATTTCATTGTTCAAAAAGTTTAACATGGATGAAGACATGGTATAGTTCAAAAGTTCAACATGGTGCAGATTTGTTGAAAGCATGGGAATTTGAGGAATATATTCCAGTGTTTATAGGTGAGAACAAAACACAATAAAGTAATAGCATAAGTTGAAAAAAAACATCACCTAACATTAACTTACTACTTCATTGTTCAATTTAATGTATGTTGCGATTGTATATAAACCATTATATATTAACTACATACACCTATTGTTGTTGTATATTACACATTTTGTATTGTAATTTTTTGTGTAATATTTCTAGTGTTATCTTCAGCTTCTGGACAAGCTAGAAATCAGTTTTTATACGGTTTACTAAAACTATAATTGATGGTTTATTTTTATTAATTTCTTGAATACAAAACTTTAGTTACAACAACTATATCCTTCCAAAGAGGTTGAAATTTTCAATGTGGAGTTTCAAATAAATCAGCCCCACATAAATTGCTGAATGGTGAAAAGATCATCACTATTTACAAAGTTGAAGTTGACCTGAAGATCAATTTTAATTTTGGTCAAACTTGGGCTACAGGAAAATTGTCTCATAAAGTAAAATGTTTAATAACTGCAGTATAGCTACGGAACTAAAATTAGAAGCATCTAAAAACATTTAACATTAATACATAAAGCACCAATCTTTCTATTTAAAAGCAAGGGTGGTTGTACATTTATTTATTGTAAGCTATTATTGTGGTGGCAGATACAACTTTCTGGATGTGGTAATTAAGTGGTAGGTATTAGTTCAGGCTTTTCCAGCCATCTTCTTAAAATTGAAATCTCAGATTTATTTATATTGTGACATTTTTAGGCTAACCAGTATGAATCGTTAGTTTTGAGCGGAATCGTTAGTTTTGAGCGGAGGCATGAGGCAATCTTCCTTTCATTTGAATATTTTTCAAATGTTTAACTTTTTCCAGAAAATATAATTGAATCCTGCTTTTACAGTTAATGTTATTTGTGTTGTACTTTCAATCTTATCCCTTGAACTTAAATAAATATGTTGTAGGCTATCTTAAATATTAATAAGTCATAAACCTAGACTATATGGTTTAATATTTGTTATATACAACAACATACCTTAAATTAAATTTTTTACAACAGCAACCATAGTGATAGAAAAAAAACTTGCAGGTGAAGTTTTTACCACACAAACACAGCTATATAATAATACTATTAAAGCACTTTTATCTTTAAATAGCTTTCACAAAGTTGAACTATTTTTATCTCGATTATCATTTTATTAGGCTTTAACAATTTTATAAATCATTAATGTTCTGTGTTATGTGTTTTATTTATCTCGTCCCTTTTTACATTTAAAGCAATATTTCCCACATTATCTTAACATTCATAAAATAATTAGCTTGTACTAGGAAGATAAACATTTATATGCAAATATAAATTAAGCATTATTAAAAAGGGCAATCAAATTTTAAAAATAAATCATAGAAGAAGTTAAATCATGCTAGCTTCTTAAAATGCTGGATTTATATTTGCATTTAAATGTTTATCTGTTTAGTCCAAATTAATTATTTATGGAATATTTTAGACGATATAAACATATTGCATTGAATTTAAACAGCGACTAGATAAAACACATAATAGTTTTAGTTTTGTTGATATAACTAATAGTTTTCTCAAAAGATCCTGATACAGTTTGGCTTAATAAATAGATATGATCAAAAATTCACATAAAAAAACTATATCTGTAATTAAATTGAAGTACAAAAATACATATTTTGTTACTGAATATTTTTTTATGTAAACTCACCCGTTAATATGAAGGTACCATGCAGAAACTACCAGTGTTCACCGTTCATCTTACAAGAACAGGTTTCAAAATAAAACTGCATATGGTGCTACGTAAGCATGAACACAAAGCGTGCATGACACACTGAACACTGAAGTACGTTTCATGTCACAATAATCCCTCGTTCACACCACTCCAGGCAGCATTGTTCTACCATAACTCCCTGTTGTTCTTCTCATTAAAGTTTTTAATGTAAAATGTTTCAATTTCCCTAAGACAATGACTTATTTGGCTAAATAAATATGATACCTTTATTATTTGCAATGTCACTAAATGTAGTGTTTATTTTACCTTAAAACTGCAGTTGTCTCAAAAAATAGGTTTATGCACTTTAAAAGATTTATAGGTTTTTTACTTTATATGTTTACTTTTACTCATACTTCTGAAATATGATTAGCCTTTAAAATATTTATTGTAATTTCTGTTTAACTAATGGTTTCCTAAAAGGAATTTATTAATATTTATGTTTGATTTTGAGAATCTAGATAAGTCTTATAAATAAGCAACCCAGATTGTTTAAAAAAAATATATAAAAAACTGTAAAATATCGTAAACAGAATATATTATATCAAGGCACCTATCTTCATTGTATTTTCTGACAAAGTATTTTCAAATTATTAAATTAAACTAGTGCGTAAAATAATTGTATACGTCAAATTGAATACTTAGTTGTTTTCTCTTCTTGTCTTCCAAATGTATTTCCCAAGAAGTTTGTAATGCTGTAAACAAATTTCTTGTAATATTTATTATAGTTATTTTAATTGTTATAATTGTCTTCTTTAAAATATGATGTTAATTTATAGTACAATCCTAAACTTTTTTGTGTATAACGTTGATTATGTAAAATCAGTATTATGTTTCTTGATTCTATGCTGACAAAGTCGATATTAACGCATTCACTGCGTTAACCCATAGGCGTAGACATACGAGCTGGTCTCGTTCCTTACTTGTAATTTTATTAACCTGTGAATTGGAGTGTAAAATTGGTGTTTTTAAATGGATTAATGGCGTATTTTAATTAAAATATTGTTTTCTTTCAGTTTAGAGAGTCACATTGGCACACACACAGTAGACATAAGTAAAAATTAGCCAAATCAGTGTTGACCATGTGCAAGCCAAATCAGTGTTGACCATGTGCAAGTCTCAAAGAATTAACCGATCTCGTCAACTTCCAAGCAAGCCTGCCACCGTTTGTTTTACTTGGGCCCTCCCACCAACGTTGCCACAGACCGGTTCTCTCATTGAGAGTTGCACAACTGGTCAGTTTTGGTCATGTGCGGGAATCGAACCCACGAACATTGTATCACCACCTGGCCAAGGTGTTTCCACGACGTAGCCAACTCAGCTAACACGACGAAAGGCCTGGCGGTGATATTAAGGTTTTTCAGTCAGTCCGCACCCCTAGCGGATAGAACCGTAGACGCCCACGGTCATTAGTTACATATTTTGCTACTAGAGTGCAGCACCAATCGATTCCCGTTATAGGCTACTGCAAATAGAATAAAATTACTACCTCAATGGGTTAATCGTGTATGTTCAGGATAATTGCATTTGTTTCCTTGCTGAGCAACTGCCAGAAATCCGGCATGCCGCACTGAACGTGTTAAAATGCTAGAATGATAAGGGAGTTGTTCTTTATTATATTCTATTGGGTGAAAAATAATTATTTTATACCAGGGGATTGTTGAACCATTTGAGGAGGTCTTAAAAAACATTCAATTTCAGATTATTAAAAGGGAGTTTGGTAGGGTTTTCTAACTGTTTGCCTACCTACTCATCTTATTGTTTATGGAAAGAAAGGAAGCTGCCAATTGGTGCCGCTAGAGTTTGAAAAAATATATGTTAAGTTTTAAATTTAAAACTAATCCCTTAAAATTGGGTTCAAGGGGTCTACTAACAACTACTAAGTCACACCTTGCGGTCACCAGAGTGACATCAACTTGTTCAGCAAACCTCAGGGTAAAGAGGTAGAGGCGTAACATATATAAATTTTATTTACATATATTAATATAAAAATATAAAACTGACTATATAAAATTTTACATTACTACATTTAATGCTAAACAATGAACATTCAAAGAAGAAAATAAGACTAATATAAATATTTGGCAAACAACCAATAAATACTATAATGTTCAAAACACCCTAGGCGATGTTTAAATATATTGTCTTATAAATAAATGGAGGAACTGATACAATTAGGTTGCTAAGGCGCTTCACGATCCCATTCTGCTCAGTAGCAGTCTATCGCGTTGTGATCCCAATCACCCTGGTTGTCTGGGTTCAAAATGTGATCGAGAAGTGAAGACAAATCATCACATGTGCTTTCAATCCACTTTTTGCGTGCTGCTAACTTTTCTCTCCAGAACTTTTGACGAATGTTCATAAAAAAGTCTTTTGGGCTTAACTTTTTGTTTGTCAGAGTCTCTTCGTCCACCTCCATATCAATATTCTGAAAGAAACATCTGAATTGTTTCATAGGCAAACTCAAATTTGTATAAAGTTCTAACAGTAAAGTGTCTAGAGAGTTCATTCGGGATATTGACAATTAGTGATGGTCAAAACCAGAAATTTCAAATCTCGAAACCGAAACCAAAACTTAAAAAATCGAATCTCGAAACTCTAAAGTCAAATTCCAAAATCCTATTTACTTGCCTGGTTATGGTTATGAAAAATAAATCCAGTTACTCCAAATAAACCAGTTAACTTATTGCCATTCTCCAAGTATCCTAGAAAAATATTAGTTACAGAACTATTAGTGGACCAATTATTTGTAGCTTAATTATAAACTTTGGTTAGAGTTGTTCTTTCACAAATAAAAAATCAATAATCCACAAAAGGTGAAGGTAGACGACCGATGACAGTAGGCTTTTGACCTTCACATTATTAATCAACACTCGGGCGTGATTTCTGTTAAAAAAATAAACGGTATCAGGAAACTGACACATACTTTCTCCCTTTTAGCCAAACTGTAATGACAAAAATATTTGTTATTTACCAAATATAGAATATGAAGTATAGATAAATGTACAGAAAATTTTCTAAAATAGTTGTTTTCAGAAATATCCACCCAAATCCCTTTTTGGGAGGCGCTATAGAGTCCGTTGCTACACGCAGTGGTTTTGAGAGGGGAAATGCCCCCTTGCCCCCCCCCAGGGTTAAATAGCAACATATTTCGAACATCCTCTGTTGTTCAGTGCTAACTTGACCTGCATATCAAATTTTAATTAAATTTATCAGTAAATAAGAGAGAAATAGTTATTTTTGTATTCCCCATAAGAATAACATTGGACAACGTACTGCATTTACCGCGAAATGAAAATTTCAATTTTCTTTGCAACTAGCAATCGCAGAATATTAATTTAAAATACTAATTTATTTAGTTTTTTGAGCTCTCTTTAATTGTGAATAGTAATCTTTTTTAACATTTATGATTTTTTATGAAAAATCCAAAAATCTGAATTTTGGATGTTTCAAGTCCTGTAATTTTTGAACCCGAATTTTTCCAGAAATGCGGGTGGTGTCATTTTGTTGGAAACCTAAAGTTCTACAAACCACTAAAGTTTAATCAAAATCGTTAGAGCCGTTTTTGAGAAATTTGGATTTTACATGTTTTTTGGCGATTTTTGGAGGATAATTACCCTTAAAAATCAAAAATTCAAAAAAATGCCTGGAGATATTGAGGATTAGTACATATCAAATTTCATAAAAATCGGTCCATAGGTTAGGGCTCTAGCTCTGTACACGGACACGCACGCATGCACACACACACGGACACACACACGCACACACACACACACACACACAGACAGACATCACGTAAAAACCACTTTTTTGGGTTCAGGGAGCACCAACACAAATATTTCCACTAACAACTCAAATTCGAAAATTTTTACGAAAACTACTTTCTCCATATACTATGTATAGGGGGAGAAAGTAACAACAATGACACAAAAAATCTCGGCAGTTTTGAGTTTTGATTCTCGAAACTCGCCGATCGAATCTCGAAACCGAAACTTTTTCAAAGTTTTGGTGGTTTTGAGATTCGAGTTTTGGTTTTGACACATCACTATTGCCAATCAACAAAATATGTAACTATATACAAGGGCCATCCAGAAAGTACTGAACGTCTGTGCACTGTGCCAAAAACAGCTACCCTAAGACCAACCAAAACTGTAGGTGCGGCAGTCCACTCACCTCCCTGCCAAAGTGTGAGCTGTTGCTTAGTTGTCTTGCGTTTTGTTTCTTCAGCAATTCAAAATGGTGGCATCAATATAAAATCCTACCGATTTAAAACACAAAAAACAAACACACAAACACTGTTAGATAAGCAGTATTATTCGTGTTTTAAATCCGTAAAATGTTCGGCCCATTGAAATTTGAATACAACCATCAAAGAATGTTTATGGTGAAAGTGCAATGAATGTTTCTTCGGGGAGAACATGGTTTATCATGTTTCATGAAGGGAGATCCAATGTGCAGGACTTAGATCAGAGTGGCAGAGTGTCGCCACTCATTACAGATGGTTTGAAAGAAAAACAGGAGCTTCACTATGAACACATTACACGAATCCTTCCCAGAAATTTCTGCACTTCCTTATTTGGCGGGATTTTCCACTGACACCACCATTTTAAATCACTGTAGAAACAAGACGCGTGACCGCCCAGCAATGCGACTCGGCTCACACTTTGGTAGGAAGGTGAGTGGACTACTGCATACACAGTCGTGGTTGTGGGGTAGCTATTTTTGTCACAGTGGGCAAACGTTCTTTACTTTCTGGATGACCCTTGTACAACCAGGAAGAAGTTTCAGTCGCAACAGTAAAAGGTCAAGAGCATTACAGTTAGGTACAAACTAAAAGGGAGCTAGTATCTATACTCCTATGCTATTTCATATTAAACGAGCTGCTCCCCAGCAATATTTTGCGGGTATAATCCTTAACAGTTGTTTTTTAAATCAAGAAAAAACATACTGATGCAATTTTAAAACTCATAATGTAGCTAGTATTTATACAAACTAATGAACTTACATTTATTACTCTGTCAACAAATTTCCACTTTCTATCCAAATGTAGAATGTTATTTATTACATGACATGCTTCTTGAGATACAGATATGTCACTGTCATCGATCACATCCGACCATATCACCTGAAAACAAATATATACCACATAAAGATTCCTGAGGCTAGAAAAATTCGTCCTAAACAGATGACCAAATAGATTATGCTATTTTAGAAAAAAAAACAGCGAGGAGCCAATGGGCTTGAGGACTACTGGCTTGATGAATTCTCAAGATGCAGGTTTTAGGAACATAAAACTTAAATTTAAATACAAACAAACAATCATTATGAAAGATATTTTTGATTTGTGATTATATGATGTGATTTTGTTTTTTACTGCAAGACTGTCACAGCTCATAACTAAAAGGGAGTGCAGAATTGGACAATTCGGGTCGTGTCGCAGCGACTACAACTCCAAGCAGTCCTAAAGGTTTGGTGGAATTCACACCCCCTGCCGCCACCATTACTGTACAATAGACCACGCCCTCTGACCAAGGTTGCTCCCTCCCCGTTACTGAAGCAAAAACCATAAACATCAGAATTATCATATGGAAATATAAACTTTACTACTACTAGGCTACTAACATTGATTATACATCCTACGGAATAGATCAACCTAGCTTACGGGCCGGGCGTGCCTCGGCATTGCTGCGCTGGCCTCGAGTTTGAGTGAGATCCCGCCAGAGTGCAACCAGTCGGCTCTTCCCCTCTTTCACCCCTCGCTCTCCCTGCTCTCCGATCGCTCCCTCCAGGCCAGTCAGTGTCTCAGCGACTGCCGAGCGGGTAAGATGCGCGCGCTGTTTCTCGTGAAAACACGGCACCCGCCGACTTTCCCCCCTCCCTCCCCACAGCACTCCAGGCCGAATTGAGTCGCCGCGGCCTTTGAGAAACACTAGCAGAGATGTCCGTTGACATTCTGTCTTTGCATCTGTTGGTTTCGCTCATCACTTGATACGTTGTGTATGTCAACAATATACATGAGTAACACTCTAATAGTGTAATTAAATCAATTACGTGTCTAAAATTATTGGTAAACTATGCCTAAAAATGTTGCGTTCAGGATGTTGAAGTAATTATGACTCAATACAACCTGACACCATATTTTGACAAGCTTAACACCGCACAGTGTGTTGATAAAACTGTTACCAGAATAACTTAGTTTAAGATATTTTACGACAAATCTAATGGTTTTGAATTTTTTTACCGAGTAATAAACAACTGAGCTGTTGCAATTCTTGTTATTTATTAGGCCTAGATGATCAATTGTGGAGAAACCAAAGATGAGCTTTGTCCGGTTAATGTCCGGTCCCTGTAAATTGCATCAGCTCGGTTATTTATTACTCGATTGCAATAAGTTAAGTATCGTTAGACTTTTCTCAGATTGCACTAAAAGAAGATATACTGGTTAATATTTTGTAAAATGACTTATTTTCGAGTCATTTGCGATATAACATTTAAAATGGCCGCCATTTTGAAATTATCACAGATAATTCCTTCATAACGTTCGTGTTGATAGATCCTATCTCTGTAAACAGTTGACTTAAGTTTGGTTGAATTCGGTTATATGGTTTTAAAAATATGAACTTTAAAGTGAAAAACACTTACGGACTGACAAACGGAAAACTAAGTACGGGAGACCCATGTTCATATGGTTAAATGTGTTTATATTAATCCAAGGAACAACGCTATATACCTTTGTCCAGGAGAGTTACGGGACACTCTGTATAAGTTAAAAAACAACTTATACTTACTACCTGGTTTCTTATCTATAATTTTTTTAGTCTAAAGTTCATCGCCCGTGAAAATCTTCATCTGAAGTTTACTGATGGTGATTTTACTTGGACTCTGAAAACGAGGTTGAACAGGAAGAAGCTATGGTTACTTTCGTAAACGGAGTAGTTTTTTTTTTAGCAGAGGACTGTTTCCGGTTGTGACAAGATCCGAAATTATAAGAAACCTGTTAAGCACATCTCTGTCGCAGTCAAGTCTAAAGAACTTTCGAGCATAGATTTCCTGATATTGTCTTATATGCTTATTGTGAGCTTCAGTACGTAATTCTTTTTATTCTTGCATTAAATCGAATAGCTACCGTCTAGTAAAAATGGCATTTGCCGTTCCTGTAATTAAAAAAGTTTCTGAGTCATTAAGTGTATGGTTTCTTGGTTTTAGCATGTTATTGCTTTAAGGAATTTAAAATACAGAGTAGCAAATAGTAGGAGAAATTATTATCAGGATTTTCAAAAGAACACTTTGAACAGTCTGTCAAAAATTAAATTAGTGCCGGGAAACCTTGGGAAACCCAATTTTAGGAATTTTCGGAAACAACTTTCGGAAACCCCACTGTGCACCGATTGAAAAATTAGTAAAACCACGAAAATAAAACACGAATATTTAAATTTTGTCCAAAATTTTGGAAATTTGACGCTGATTATGGAAATGATAGTTTTTTTTCCGCTGAAAAGTCGTTAAAACCCCGGAAAATCGGAAATTAATTGTTTTCTGGAAATACTGTCAAGTGGGTATTCAAAATGTGCAGAATTTCACCCTGAACACGTACATGCGATTATTTTCCAAATCACACTTTTTATCCACGTTATGGCTAAAAGTGTTTTTGTGAAAGTGTTATGGCTGGCAAGTGTCAGGGTGAGAAAAAGTGTATGTATACTCTCAAACCCAGAAACACATGATGCTTTATACATGATGCAAAATATTTTACAAAGCAACCAGTTACAGAGCATTCCCCATTTGTTTAAAGGCCACTTCTGTAACAAAAAGATAACTCTAAATATTGGTAAGATCCTTCCAGTTTTGACTTCACCATTAAGATAGCCTACCTGAATATTGAATAGGCCAAAAGAACTCAAGTATTCAAAAACCTTACTAATCAATAATTAACGTGAGAACCTGAAATTGAAAACTCTCTTTAATATTATATCTTCAAGAATTGTGTGATATTTTCAACAACCAACATCAAAAATAATGGAAGCCATTGTATTCAACAGTGACTGTTGAGATCATAATTGGCTGAAGTATATTTAATTTACTAAATTCTGCATTTGGACTTCTATATTTTTCTAATTCTGAATATTATGTATTTAAATATGAAGTAGGGGTGTGCGAGTATTCGAGCTTCGAGCTTTTTCGAGCAGAATATTGCAGATTTGCAAAAATGCTTGAAGTTCGAGCCGAATATTTAAAACATCGACTAGTCAAAAAAGTCGTTTACAAAGGTAAATTTAAAGCAAAATCTTTCCAGAATCAATGTTAGAATGCTCGTTGTTTGAATCGGTAGAGCTCCATACAATCGGTAGAGCTTTGCAGTACAATGTTGCTGTTGTCCAGTTGAGTTGTGCAATATTTAACGGTTAATAATAATTAATTCAACAATCTTACTGTTCCAGAAAAAGTATCCCAGCAAAAACTAAAATCCATGAAAACCCTTTTTCTAACTGTTGCAGCGGTATAGTCTTCTTTACTGCAACTTGCAATTTTGCACATTACACGTCGATTGCCGTTTTTGCCCTACAAATCGCAAAATGGGTTTGTCGGCCAATTGCCTTTTTTGGGCGCTAAAACCAGGTTGTAATGCTATTTCCGTGGATAATATGCGGCTCGCTTGCCGCTTGAGGCCAATAAAACGCGGTCCAGTCCATTATTCCTAAAAAAATTCAGTCATTTTGTTTGTCTTTTTACCACCAAGTTGCGGCAAAATTTATGTTTTTACCGATAAAACACGGCCAAATATCTGATTTTGCCCGGTAAATGCGTTTCAGACTTCGCTTTTGGTATATAAAACTTCGTTCACTTGTCGTTTTCGGTCTAAATGTTACGGCGACCATGAAATGCGGTCAAATTGCCATTAGTTACATTTACTCTATACATAACACTGTTCGTTTGAAAAAAAATTATTACTTTGCAAAAATGGCCCTATTAAAATATGAATTGCCATTAAAAATCAGAAAATTGGATCAATATGCGTCCCAACGACTGTCCAGTCGGGATGCGGGGCAAAGCAATACTAAAGTACAAAAGCAATGCCGCTGGCGCAGCGTCGCGTCACGTCGTTCGTTGGGCGCAGCTTCTTGCATTGCCCCCGTTTTAGGGAATATATGTTTTATTTATTTGTTTAATTTTGTTTATTTGTTTGGTTTTGTTTTTTTTTTTGCATAAAGATGAAATTGCCATGAATGTTGTTGCTCTTCGTTGTTGTAATAATACATAAATGTTAACATTACATGTAAATAAACTAATGAACATTAATCAGAAGTTGTGACAAAGTCCTCAATTTTGTATTAACACTCCAAAAGAAATCATTCTTTTTAATTTTTATTAAATTTGTTTGAATCGTTAATTTTCTTGAAATTTTCAGGTGATTTCTTATAAATTATTGTTATTGCTAATGACAAAATTTCGTATTTAAATTAAAACTGTACATTATAGATCATACGAATTTCAGTTGATTTTAATAATTTATATTTCTGAGCCTGTATGCCCTAAACATTATTAATGTTTTAATGATGGCAAGTGGGTATTTTAGGTGTATGAGAAATTTTCATCTGGGGAAATCAGATATTTTTCAAAACTAGTCATAATATACAGGGTGAGTCAGACCACCCGTCCAGCATGTATAACGGGAGAACGGTTTGGTCTAAAGTCATCAAAAACAATTATTCCTCACTAAAACGCATATGGGCTATCTATTAAAAATATTATGGGCTATCATCAAAATCTATGTACGGAATGTTCCAAAACTGGTCACGGATTCAAATCTCAACATTTTCTTATGGGGAATAATTTTGTTTGATGACTTTAGACCAAACCGTTCTCTCGTTATACATGCTGGTGGACGGGTGGTCTGACTCATCTTGTATATACTAACATAAATAATCGGACAGCTTTGACATATTTATTTTGTCATATAAGTAGGGGAACATATGTTTGCAGAAAGTAAAATTTATAAAATTGGAGAAATACTTTTATTTTTTAATAACTTTTCTCTTAACCGTACTGAGTTTATTTTTTATAAAATTGTTATTATTTAAGAATTTTAAAGTTTCTTATTAAAAAAAGAAGGCTTTGCGGGTAATATTTCAATCAAAATGAACCAAAGAACGCTCTTAACCTTTGAAAGGATTAATTTACTTGCTATTACTTCGGTTTACATTTGCGAAACCACAATTTTTGCGCGTTATGTCACTTGAACAGTGAAGGGATTTGAGCCCATTTTAAGATCGGAAAAGTGTGGCCGTAGCTACTCGGCTACTCGTAGCTACTCAGCTGTCCTCTCAACGCCCAAGGCATTACCAAAGACTTAAAACTACTGGACCGCTCGCGCCCGTGGTGAAGCGAACCAAATTTCGGTCCGGCCGCGTTCGAGGTCGCGCCGCAAATGGTGGGCCACCGCGGCAGCGCTTAGCGTGGGGGATAAGGGGAAAAACACGACGCGCGCTCACTTGAATTGAATTTGCGGGCCAGGGAACATTTTTTATGGTTGAATGGCCTTCTGATCCGTATTCCTGAATAGTTTCTCGAATTTTTAATATCAAAAGTAACTATATTCGACCAGGGTTAGTTACGTAAAAAGAACAGAAAGTTGGGAGTTTTGTAAAATAATCTCCTCGATGGCTGATTTTGTCATATTTCCAGTCATATAAATTTATGTACGATCCACTAGGCTTTAGGTGTTGTTCAATAATGATGTTTTGAAGTTTTTGGTACTGGAATTAATTCTTTTATGAGCAGTAATATCGTTCTTTGGACTAGTGAAACTTTGAATTGTAGCATATAAACTTCGACGTTCGCCAAAAGTTGTAGATTGCATGAAAGTTAATTGGCCTATATCATAAAATTTTGTTGGTGAATGAATACCATACAAGACAAATACTTTTTAATAGCAAATGTATTCTTAATAAACATTAATTACCAAGATGGTTCGTTCACCCGTCCACGTAGCGTAGTAAGAACGATTACATAATGTTGCATTAATACAACATTTCGCTATTGAATAACAAAAAATTATCTTCAGTGTATGATAACAGTTGATTATGATTTATTTAACAGACAATACAAGTACAGTACAAAAGTCGTATAACTATGTATTTTACCAAAAAACTAGGTCATGTTGTAACACAGCATCACTGAGTTGAATTTAACAGCGCGGCACGGCTCGTGGCACGTCTTGGATAGAGCGCGGCGAAAAGTTTCAGTATCTTTCCAAACGAATTGTAGCCAAACCAACAACTTTACCGAAAAATGTTTGGAATAAAAGTTTTAGAGAAAGTAATTATCTACAACTTTCCCGCTGGAAGTTTGTTTCTAACCTAAAAATAAAAAATTTCCTCGCTGAGTAACTTTTTCATGTCCCTCTTTAATAACACGTAAGAGTTTTTAATTATTAAAAATATTAAAACACGGTAAAAAAAAACAATATTTATACTTTCGGATTCCGTAGTTCACGTACCCAAAGGATATATAAATTTCATTACAATTCAAACATGGCAGTGAAGTCCAGGAGCGTGTAAACGACAGCGCGTTCATCGCCAGAATCAGCTCTGAGCACACAGTGGCCCACCATTTCTGTTCCGCACAGTCCGACACGGACCGTTTTTAGCTCACTTAGCGATCTCTCCAGTTACCTCGATGGGCATTACTCGCCGGCCTCGCCGCGCCACGCAGCACAATCATATCTGACAGGAGGGGTAGAAGAGGGGACGGTAGTTGATGGATTCGCCGCTTGAGCGCTTCAGTACGGTAGCTGACGACGCTCCAACTAGGAGAGCTTCTACCGTTAGCCAACAGAATGCGCTCGAGGAGCTCGCCAAGGTCGGCTTCAAAAAACGACATTACTAAGTTTATCTATTAGGATGTATAATCAATGCTACTAATTGAAATGATGAGATTGGTTTTACAATTAACAAAGAGGTTTTATTATTAAAACATACATAAATTAAATGTTTCATAGACTAAAAGAAAAGGGATTCACAAATCAGTTACAAAAGTGGGGGAAAATTCTTTCGTTGATTTTACTTTTCATAAATGTGCTCATGCTAGACAAAATTTGATGGGTTCACAGAAGTTCTCAGGTTGGGGATTTTGTGCCGGCATGGATAAATAAATGACATCATATTAGGGGTGTGCGAATAGTGATTTCTGACTCGAGCCGAACTTTTTTTATGGGAATTTTCTCTAGGGGGGCGCAATATACCGTTATTGATTTTATGACCCGAGCCGAAGTTTTGTACGAATAATTTTATAAGTGCTTTCAATATTGGTCATCTTTAATTCACTTCTTCTATATTCATTAGACCTACTTTCAATAGGCCTAAATAAAGGCCTACAGTGCAAAAATAACAAAATAAGTACTGAAAAGGAACATTTATTGAGACCAATAATTATTGATAGTAATGAACAGTCTTTTAATATAAAGTAGAAACATAGGAAACAATAACATAAAGGAAGAGAACTAAAAATGTTAAACTAGACTGATAAGTCCTAATGTAGTTATTACCGTTTTTATAATAGCCATAATATACAGACTATGTGTCAAGATGTACCCTCCATGTAACCAAACATTTAGGCCCTAGCCTAGGGAATTGCCAAAACCCAGTAAGCCTATCTCTCATTCAACTGATAGTAAAAATAGTAAATTTTAGGTTATCCTTTTAATATAAGTTAGTTAAACCAGGACTCTCAGCAGCTAACCATGTTGTAAATATAATCCCTGTAAACTATCATTATATCTTGTTGTACTCACAGAAATAAGTTATCCAATAATCGTAGGCCTGGCTTATGTTGTATCTAACTTATTACCTAATAGACTTAACCTATTTTATCTGCTTGCTTCTGAAACCTTCTGTTACAGAAGCAGAAGTTCCTGGTGGCAGAGGATCATCAATGCTTTTTCATTCCATCACTGATTTAACAATTTGATAGCCTAGAATTGAAAAATTAAAAGCTTTCTACTGACGTTTATTCACAAATTAAAACAATCCTGCGGCATTAACAATATGATTTTAATCGCATAGCTGTGCTGTAACAAAACAAAACACAGCACCATTTTGATCGTGTCTTGCTCTTGCTTAGGCGTACATAGAATATAATGAAGTATAACCTTGTAAATAATATGACAACCAGTATTATAACATGCGCGACGTAACCATTAAGAATTTTGATAAAATCCTTTGATCTTGCAATTAGTGATTTTGAATTGTAAAGTATTACAACAGTGGTGCGACAATTTGTTAACTTTAACAACCACAGTATAATAACAGTTGTATTTCTATTAGCTTTATCTCGTTAAGAACTTCAGATGCTACGTTAATTGACGATTTTTTAACTATACAATTTTTGGAGAGTACTATTTCGGCTGCACACCAAAACGCCATCATGATTTTATGTTGATTTTACAACCTTGTCCCTGGTCATTGATCACGCTAAATCATTATTACAAAAAGCCATCTTCACTCAATATCTTAAGACAGTTCGCAATCAACAGAGTTGCCTGACGTAATTTCAGACGCCAGGAAATCATTATTGTGTAATGTGCAAAATTGCAAGTTGCAGTAAAGAAGACTATACCGCTGCAACAGTTAGAAAAAGGGTTTTCATGGATTTTAGTTTTTGCTGGGATACTTTTTCTGGAACAGTAAGATTGTTGAATTAATTATTATTAACCGTTAAATATTGCACAACTCAACTGGACAACAGCAACATTGTACTGCAAAGCTCTACCGATTGTATGGAGCTCTACCGATTCAAACTACGAGCATTCTAACATTGATTCTGGAAAGATTTTGCTTTAAATTTACCTTTGTAAACGACTTTTTTGACTAGTCGACGTTTTAAATATTCGGCTCGAACTTCAAGCATTTTTGCAAATCTGCAATATTCTGCTCGAAAAAGCTCGAAGCTCGAATACTCGCACACCCCTACTTCATATTTAAATACATAATATTCAGAATTAGAAAAATATAGAAGTCCAAATGCAGAATTTAGTAAATTAAATATACTTCAGCCAATTATGATCTCAACAGTCACTGTTGAATACAATGGCTTCCATTATTTTTGATGTTGGTTGTTGAAAATATCACACAATTCTTGAAGATATAATATTAAAGAGAGTTTTCAATTTCAGGTTCTCACGTTAATTATTGATTAGTAAGGTTTTTGAATACTTGAGTTCTTTTGGCCTATTCAATATTCAGGTAGGCTATCTTAATGGTGAAGTCAAAACTGGAAGGATCTTACCAATATTTAGAGTTATCTTTTTGTTACAGAAGTGGCCTTTAAACAAATGGGGAATGCTCTGTAACTGGTTGCTTTGTAAAATATTTTGCATCATGTATAAAGCATCATGTGTTT
This sequence comes from Allygus modestus, assembly GCA_963675035.1. Classification (NCBI taxonomy): domain Eukaryota; kingdom Metazoa; phylum Arthropoda; class Insecta; order Hemiptera; family Cicadellidae; genus Allygus; species Allygus modestus. Next base: position 140,893,371 of record OY776112.1, on the reverse strand, counting down.
CTGGGTTTGAGAGTATACATACACTTTTTCTCACCCTGACACTTGCCAGCCATAACACTTTCACATACACTTATCCATCTATTTACTGAGATCAATTTAGAAATTTTATATTTAAATTTAGTTAGGCATTTGAAACAGCTTGGGGTCACTTATAGGCTATCAATATATAATTAGGCTATCTTTATATAATAATAAATATGTTTTCTATGATCTGATGATAATTATTAGGCTTTATTTATGATTGTTAAATAGCATTTGAAATTGATATGGGCAATTAACATTATAAATATGGGTTAAAATAATATTCCCGGGTATCTGACATTTTAATTACATAGGCCTATCCAGTAAAATTGTTATTTATACATATCATGGTTTGTGAAACATCTCACGTATACTCATAAAATACGATGATTTCAAACCACGAATCTTGTCATTGTGAATGTAATTTGATACCGGTAATAAATTAATTCCTTGAGAGAGTACATTTAAATTATTTTCATGAACTTGTAAACCATAAAGAGTAGATTGAATAAAAGTTATTTATTTTATAAAAAGCAAACCGACTTTTGATCAATATGCTGTGTCCAATGATATACCTTGAGCACATTATCTTTGCACATTATCTTGGAATGATTTCGCCAAAATCCTAGTTAGCGATAATTCTGTTATTGTTAATTAGGGGTGTGCGAGTATTCGAGCTTTGAGCTCTTTCGGCTGCAATATTCGGCTCGGCTCAAGATTTCCAAAAGCTCAAAGTTCGAGTCGAATATTTAATACGCTGAATAGTGAAAGGAGTCGTTTACAAAAGTAAATTTACAGCAAAAACTTTCCAGAATTAATGTTAGAATTGTCGTAATTTGCATCGATAGAGCTCCATGAAAGATATAATTCAGCAATGCTAATGCTTTCGGTCATTCCGTCATTAGTTTAAAAAAATAACAAAATATAAAAGTACTGTAATATTTTCAACTGTCGACCTGATCAACCAATGCAATCAATGGATCTACTTTATCTACGCTCATCAATCACATCAAGTGGACATCTACAAAATTCTGTTTGCAATACAGTGATGCCGTTGCCCAGTTGAATTTGTAAATCTCACGGTTAATAATTAATAAAACAATTGTACTGCTCCAGAAAAAGTACAACAGCGAAAACTAAAATCCATGAAAACACATTTTCTAACTGTTGCAGCGGGACGGTCTTTACTGCAACTTAAAATTCATACCTACATTACACAATAAAACACCCACATCATCTTAAGCAGTCGGAAATTACGTCTGGCAACACTGTTGGCATATACCCCTTTGCGAACTGCCTTAAGACGTTAAGTGAAGATAGTTATAATGTAATAATGATTTAGCGTGACCAATAGCTAGGGACCAGGGACAATGTTGTAGGTGATGAACGCCAAATCATAACTGTGTTTTTGTGTGCAGCCAAAATAGTACTCTCCAAAAATGTTATTGTTAACAAATCGTAAATTGATGGTAGAATCTTAAGTACTTACAGAGATAAAGTGTATAAAAATGCGACCATGATTATGCTGTTGTTGTTAAAGTTAACAATTTTTGTCGCATCACTGATGTAATACTTTACAATTCAAAATCACATTTCTCAAAATCATTAATTGGGAGGAGGTTCACAAGATCAAAGGATTTTATAAAAACTATAAATGGTTACGTCACGCATGTTATAATACCGGTGGTCATATTATTTACAAGGTTATACTTGATTATATTCTATGTACGCCTAACCAAAAGCAAGACACGATCGAGATGGCGCAGGGTTTTGTTTCACTACAGCTGAGTGATAAAATCATATTGCTAACGCTGCAGGATTGTTTGGATTTGTGAATAAACGTCAGTAGAAAGCATTTCATTTTCCAATTGTAGGCTACCAAGTTGCTAATTCAGTGATGGAAGAAGAATGCACTGACGATCCTCTTTCACCAGAAAATTCTGTTTCTGAAACCTTCTGTTTCAGAAGCAGATTTAATAGGTTAAGTCTATTAGGTAATAGGTTAGATAACACATAAGCTAGGCCCACGATTATTGGATCACTTATTTCTGTGAGTACAATAACATATGATACCCTGTCGCAGCAAACCTGCATACTCAGCGAATTTCCAATGCATAATATATGTCTTAGTACCACATAAAGCCGCATACCAAGTTTCATAAAAATATATTCACAAATAAGCTACATATATAATTTTAATTATTCTCCATAAGAATAACATTGGGGATGAGTACGTAGGTTTGCTGCAACAAGGAAGATCAAAATTTTTTTGTAATTATCAATATGACTCAACCAGGTGAAGCTACATACCAAGTTTTAATAATTTATGTTCATAACTAAGGGAGATATAAAACTTTACATATTCTCCATTAGGGATGTAGGATGTACATGCAGGTTTGCTGCTGAGACGATAATCAACAAAAAATCAATTTGTTGTGCAAATATCAATATACCAGTACTAGGTGAAGCCACATACCAAGTTTTATCAATATAAGTTCATAAGTAATCGAGATATCAAATTTTAAATATTCTCCATAAGGATAACATTGAACAACGTACTGTGTTTAGCACTCCGATGTCTCGGCAAGGGTTGGACGTAGAATCACAATTAAAACACCAAAATGATTGTTTTGTAGAGCTAAACTGATTGGTAAAAGCAAATGTGAAGTTTACAGTAAAATTGATTGAGGAAAAGCTAAAAACCATTTTCCCATGAGATTAACATGGGAGATTTTATGAACAAGTTTTTTGGATTTTCTCTGCAACCTCTAAACCTAGGTTAATGATTCAAAATACTATATTATTTGTTTTTTTAAGCTCTATAAAATGGTCGGACCAAAAATTGTGGGTTTTAAAAATTTCAGGAAAAAAGTGCAAAAAACTGAATTTTGAAAAGGTTTGAAACCCCATAAACCCCCTTTCCCTTGGTCCGATTTTTCTGGTTTTCGAACTTAAAGTCATGAATGTCACTTTATATATTTGAGCCAAATTTCATCAAAATCGGACCTTTTTTTACTTAAGTCCGAGTAAGTTATTCACAGACCAGGGTTCCCACTCAATCTTAATAATCAAATTCACAGGTTTTTCATGGTTTTCAAGGTCTAAAAATTGTCAATTTCACGGTCGAAATATTAAAAAACATAACTTATACCGGTCGCAAAACAACAACGCAGATGCAGCGCAGCGGTCAATTACTAGTCAAAACTTTCCAACATTCCAATTACGATGTCACAGAACCATAAAACCATACCATACAGTGGAACCTCCCATATCCGACCTTCCCATATCCGACTCCTCCCGATATCCGACCGTCCGTCTATTGTTTACTTGCGCTCTCACGGTCCGTTTCCGTTCGCGAGCCTGTCCAGACTTGAAAAAGTGACTCATCGATACTATGCTTTACTTTTGGGTAAAAAACTGTCAGTTTAGCCGTGGTTGTTGATGTGGAATGTCAGTTTGTGCGTTTATGTCAATATTGTTTTGTTCGTGATTTTTCCCATAATCTGCGGAGTGTGAAGTTTTTTAGTTTGAGGTTACGAGTTACGTGTGTGACAATGACAACTGAAAAACGTAAACGTGTTTGTGTTTCACTTCAACAAAAACATGATGTGTTACAACGATTGGACCGTGGTGAGTCTGTTATTAAGCTAGCTTCTGAGTTGGGTGTAGGCGCACATTTACGCACTTTATTTCATAACAGGAAACGTTTGAAATGTTTAATCATTACTTGTAAATGTACTGTAATCAATATTTTTACAAGTGTAATGCATTAACGTACTGTAATTAATTTCATAACAGTAAAAGTTTGAAATGTAAAATCATTACTTGTAAATGATAATCAATAGTTTTACAAGTTGAATAAACAATATTTACGTATTTAATTTCATGTCAGAAAATGTTTGAAATGTATACACAATATTTGTAAAGGTGTAATAAAGTTATTTACAGTACTGTGTGGCATTTTTTGTACCTGGGAACGGCATTTTACGCTCCTCCCGATATCCGACCTTTTGGCCGTTCCGACCACGGCCCGGTCCCGTCATGGTCGGATATGGGAGGTTCTACTGTACATCCCAAGTGAACCTTTTAAAAAATAAGAACTATTTTAGAGTTTCTTATTGAATTATTGTCGTCGTGAGTCATGTCATCAGTCTTATCGGTTATCGGCTGCTGGTGATTTCTACTTCGCTCAGTGTTGCCAATCACTTTTTCCCAAATTACCCTCGATCCTCGTCAAAATTACCCTCAAAATCTAAAATCCTGTATTAAAGAGTGCTAATGAAATAAAGGAAATGTGCTTGAAATTTTATAGGTTTGAGGAGCCGCATATAGATGTCACTGATGTATAATTAATTTTAAAGTTTAGAACAAAGAATGAAAATAGAAGTTGCGCACACCAGCCAGTTTTTGTCTCAATTTTTTCATGCGAGATATAACGGATTTTTCTCAGAATTGATTTTACAGCTTAAAAAATCACAGTATATAAATTACTAACAGCTGATGCAATTTTGTTTACAGCCATAAACGACAATTATAAAACAGCTAACGCTGTCTATCTTTCGGTCTATCAACTGCTAGGATTAGGTAGGCGGAGACAGGTGACAATAATCCCCATTTTCTATTTTCGTTATTTATTGTCTGGTTGACGTTAAAACTTGCGGTCATTACTGCAACTTAGCGGACTTCTTGTCGTCCTGGCACTTGTGGCTCTTCCACGTTTTTAACATGAGACGATCACTGTACATTTAATCCTTACTCAAGCTTGATTTCTGTCATGGATTTCGTGAGTATTCGTCAGAGTAACGAATATCAGAAGGGTCGATAAAGTAGAGAAATGTAGTAGGCCTAATTTAATCATAAATAAACATCATTGAATGTATAATAAGTATATAACAGAGTATAATATAAATTTGTATATTTTTAAAGGCTTTAGTAAAATTACCCCTTTTTACCCTCGAAGTTCAAAAATATCACCGGCAAGGGTAATTTCTCTCGAATTGGCAACGCTGACTACGCACCGTGTAAACGGAATGGGCGAGTTACTGACGCGACAGTTGTATTGTATAGTTAACAGTCTAGTTACAGTAGCTGTCTACTGTCACTGACTAATACAAAACAATAGGCAAATGACATACAGTAAAGAAGACACAAACGATCTAATACAAGTGTCAGTCAGCAGTCAGTTGACAGTGAAAAAAACACCAGCAACTTAACAACTGTCGCCCGAGTTCCTTTGCACCGTGGAAACCAGAACCAATCCTAAATCATCTGCACAGCTACAATCTGCAAGTAGGCAGACGATGCGGTATTCACTATATTTACAACGTTCTAAATAATTCTGTTGTAAAAATCCCTATCTGAAAACAAATGTGATATTTTCTGATATTTTTTTATTGCTTTTCAAGTTTGATATATTTTTAAGGTTTGATATCGAAATTCACAGCTTATTCCAGGTTTTTTTCACGGTATACAAAATTCACGGCTTATTCAAGGTTTCACGGTTTTCACGGTTGGGTGGGGACCCTGCATGAGGATGCCACAAGGCACTTTCGAAATGAATCTGTTCTCAGTGAAAAAAATGGGCTTAAGCCTTACCATGAGACCTATCTATGGTAATTGCTTCTTCCCTATAGGGGAAATTCACTAATAGTTTATTATAATACTCTGATTATATTTAAAACTAGCAGTTTCCCGGCGCGCGTTGCTGCGCCCAAATTAAGTTGTTTACTAATTACAGCTGTTAATTGTGTAAACACTAAATTTCTAAAACCTGACACTGCACCCTTGTATGCCCTCTGGGTCGGAGCCCTTTGGACAGATTTTCACCAAACTTCACACAAACCATCCTTGAATAATGCTTAATAATGCCTGAAAGTTTCATTACAATCTGTAGAACGGTTTCGGAGTCCATAGGCTACATACATACATATATATATATATATATATATATATATATATATATATACATACATACTTCCGCTTTTATATATTTAGATATGGTTAGCTGCTGAGTGACATGGTTTAACTAACTTATATTTATAAAAGGATAACCTAAAATTTAGTATTTATTTACGAACACTTGAATGAGAGTTAGGCTTACCGGTACTGGGTTTTGGCAAGTCCCTAGGTTAGAGCATAAGTGTTTAGATTAAAACTTGGAGATTAGATTTTGACATATAGTCTGTTTATTATGGCTGTTAATAAAAACGGTAATAACTACATTAGTTAACCTGTGGGCTTATCAGTCTAGTTTAAAGTTTATAGTTATCTTCCTTTATGTTATTTTTTTCCTATGAACCTACTTTAAATTGAAAGAAAACTGTTCATTACTATCAACAAGTGGTCTCAATCAATTTTTATTTTCAGTATTTATTTTGTTATTTTCACACTGTATGCATTTATTTATTGAAAGTAGGAGTAGGCCAAATTAATATAGAAGAAATTAATGGAAGATGACAAATATTGAAAGTATAAAATTATTCGTAAACAAATTTGGCTCGGCTTGGCTCGAGTCAGAAAGTCACTACCGGTATATTGCATACCCCTAGAGAAAATTCCCATCAAAAAAGTTCAGCTCGATAAAGCTCGAAGCTAGAGAACTTAGTAAAAAGCTCAGCTCGGCTTGGCTCAAGTCAGAAATCACTATTCGCACACCCATATTTTTAATTAAGTAATACATTGTTTCAACTATGCAATGATATATACCCGCTGTCTGAAATTTGTTTAAAAGGATACTACAGAACTAAAATCTTACAAAGCACGCTGTGGCGGTTAGGTTAGGTTGCTATAATTTCCATACACAACACGATGGTTTCCGAGAGTCCTCATAATTTTATGCTGGATGCTGGAAGTTAGCAGAACTGTTGTTGTTATGTATGGAGTGGAAACAAAGGCGTGGCTCCCTGGTGTAATATTCGCGGCTGCGGGGTGGGGGCTGTGCCAGTTCCCCGCCAAACATTTACACTGTGTGAAGTCGGCACTGCTACAGCTCCTAACTGATAAGTTTCTATCGTCTCAACTAAACACCATTACATTGATAGTTTCTTAGTTGGCTGTGTCAATAAACAGAGTACAACTTTATGCACAACCCTTTGTTTACTATCTGGCCCCCACGGCATCTCCTTACATTAAGTTATTTGATCATAAATACAACCCAAATATTAAAAAAAGATAAGATGATCTAGCTAAGATCTAAGATAGATAAAAACTGTATTTTTTTAACTGAATCCAGTTCAGGAAAAGCATTTCAATATTATCTAGCATTACTTTTTATACCTTTTTTGGTTGGTTAAAAAACTAACCTTAAAGCAACCGATGTCACTTAGCATCTCCATAATGTTAATTATTTTCAAAACAACATCTTCTTTGGTTGTTGGGTCACTGGAGCGCAGAAATCTCGGGTCTATAGGTACTCCCTCATTGGCCATCTGTTTTGTAATCGTACACTGCCAAAACCGCAGTGTTGCCTTCTTAACTTCCCAGTCCAACTCCTTCATGGAAGCAACAAACACTGCCTCATACAGCTTCTCAGGCATGCTATAAATTTTTATTTTAAATTAGACATTTCTGCAAATGTTTTCAAATGTGAAACCTAGAATATGAAAATGGATTCAACGACTCACCTGTTGAAATAAAAAGGCTATGTTTCAAAATCACAGTGGTTTACAGCAGTAAGTTAGTTTAAAAAGGTTATTTTAGTTAACTCTTACTACTTATAAATATTTTCTCCCCTCTCTATCGTTACTGCTATTAAAAAACAATTGCTAGTTTCAAAGCCACAAAGCCATTGGCGAAACTAATCAGCATAAATATAAAGAAGATTAGAACATAAAGAGTAAAAGACCAAGTAGAATGATCATAAGAAAAAGATAACTCTATTTAAATAAAGTATAAAAAATGTATAGCCTCTAAAAATGTTTAAAAAAATCTTATTTTCTATTAAAACTAGACCAAATGTATTCCAGGATAAATCCTGGCATATTTCATTTCACATTCTGGACAAGACTTACTACCCAAATTATTTGCTATTTAAATAATTCCTAAATCAGAATAAGAAGGCTATTTATAAACTTTGAGTACAGAATGCTTGTAAAAATAAAAAATATACATATATTTACATAAAGTAGGAGAAATTTACATGAACATAAAATGTACATTGATGTTTATCTGTCATGCTTCTAAGTTTATACAGAGGTAACATATGTGAATACGTTTAAGGCGAGTTAAAAAAAGGTTTTTTTATGATTAATTAATATGATATCATTTAGTTAACCCTTGAACGTGGTTTTCCATACATAATACGCCGTTAAAACACATCAGGGTTAAAACACGTTGAAGGGTTGGTTATTGTAAAGCAACTGTGCGGTTATGAGAATTGTCTGTGGTCTGCGGTATGGGTCATTGTAATGTGGTGTAGCCTGGTAGACGCATACTGAACTACCTCAACCTTCGGGAAGGCTTTAATACCACCCGAACCAATACAACTGCTAGCCAATCAGGTTGGCTTAGCGGTAAAAAGCACTATCTCCCGGACCAGGGTTCGAATCCTGTCTTTGTCGGTGGTTTTTATATGCAACTCATGGAGAGTTCACTTGTCTGTGGCAGAGTTGAAGGGAGGGATCGGGGGGGAGGGGGCGATCGCCCCCCCACCTCAAGCTCAGAAATGTTTGTTATATACTGTATACAAATAGTGCAGTTATTTAATTTGCAGCTGGTTGAATGTGCTGTGATTAATACTTTATCACCAATCCAATTTATGCATTGCCTACCATTGGTTATTTTTCTAAACGGTCTGTGTGCATACTAAAGTTGTGGAACTAAGCGTAATCAGTTAGTGGGAGTGATAATTTCGTTCTGGTAACGCCTGACAGTTGGCTGCACCGACACGACGACGCGACTGCCCTTACCCTGCCTCTTTTTTTATCGAAGAAACCACCGTCGCGTTACTTGGGTGTGGGTGCCGGCAAACGTTAAGATTAATGTTGTGTAGTGTGCATTCTGTTTTGAGTGTCAATCAGATCTCAGGTACAATAGCAGTAGCTTGAGTGAGCAGGGTGGCGAGGTGCAGGCAGAGTGGTCTTCAACGCTGTTGAAGTTGTATGGTACGTGACGTTACCATGGCAACGGGGGTTTGACCACACATCCACTGTGTCCACGTGATATTATTATTAGTCATCACACCCTTACACTGCGCATGAACGCTGTTCTGCCTTTTCTGTCTCAGTTCAGTTCACTTTAGAGCATGTTGGGTTAACTGTTATTTTTATTATTTTGCTACTTTTTGATATTACAATTAATTATTAACCATAACAATAAAAATCGGGGGGAGGGTATTCCACCACTAAGTTCGCTCCCCCTGACTCTAAAGCTGTATCCGCCACTGTGTCCAGTCAGTGAGTTGCACATCTGATCAGGTGTTTTGCTATGTTTTACCAATTATTACTCCACCAGAAGCACGTTTTTATTAAATTTTACATGTTCAGACATTCAATATATTTGAAAAAGCAATGAAACAACACAGTCAACGAAATATATTTAAAAAAGCAATGAAACAACACAGTCAACCAAATATATTTAAAAAAGCAATGAAACAACACAGTCAACCACTCTTTAAACCAATTATCATTAGCAATTTATCATTAGGCGTGTTTGAAGAAAAGGTCTAGCGTTTGTACTGCTCCCTAGTGAAACATTAAAAATGCCACAGGCTTTGCTAAACCCAATTAATATAAATACAAAAAAATTGTCTACACATTTGTATCTATAAAACAGGTTGAATATTGTTATGGTAACCTACCCTTGGTCTGTCAGGAAGTCAGTGACATACATTGCTGCCAGGAGGTCACAGGCTGCCATTCTAGGCTCAGGCATTTCATCATCCAATAATGTCTTGACTGCCAAGTCCTATTACATAAGTCTGCATTAAGACACCATTAATTTTTTTTAAGAGACCATCTTATAAAATTTTATTAAAATAACAAAAAGTATTCATTAGTTATAAATTCCATTATTCAAATTATAATTTTTACTTGTTATAAATTTATGAAACTTTTCTTTTGCAAGTCAAAATTTATTCCTATATAAGAATAATCATTTTATTTGTACTAACATAAATTAAGAAAATCAATCCATCTTTTACAACAAAAATACAGAAAACCTAAATTTAAAAAAAGTTTATAGTAATCTTCCTGAATAAATGACTTATCTAAACACTGAAAGAAAGTAATGTTGATAGAATACTCTGAGCAGCGCCGGTCCTTCGGGCGGCGCGACAGGTGCGGTCGCACAGGGCCTCGCGCCTACAAAGGCCTCACGCTCAAGGTATTTTTTACATGGAAGCTAGAGGCATCATGGTCATGGCAGGGAGCAGACTTATTGACGATTAAAAATTAAAAAAACTAAATACAATGTACAAACAACTAATGAAGTAGGCCTACATAGGCTAATGATAATGTAAAGTTCAAAAGTATGTGAATTAGTAGTATTTTAAGAGGTGTGCTTTAGTGCTTTACTGCTGTATGACACCTACTTAGTTGCGTATGGGAATTATACAAGGGTTATGTTTGATTTTTGTCCCTTAATATTGAGGGTTATGATTGAAATTATTTATGAGAAGTCATAAGTAATTGTCTAAGTTTGTGTCATTTATACAACGTCTTTTTAAAATCACTTACCCTACTATAATTACGTAGTTTACCACATAGACATAACAGTAACACATAAACTGTAGAAGTACGGAGGATGGGAGTTGAAAGAGGGAGTGGCAGGGGGAGAAGAGTGGTAGACATTAAAAAGAAAGTCCTAGCGAACATTTCTTGCACCAGGCCTCGCGTTGGCTAAGGACGGCGCTGGCGCTGACTCTGAAGAATGTTTTTAAAAATTAACCTAGATGACTCTCAAATCTTATTTTTTTTTAAATCAGCATATTTTTTATTGACAAGAAAAAATTGAAATCCGTAATATCATTGATTATTTATTACTACTAATACTATACAAATTGTTATATATATCATAATTCTAATCTTACATCTTCACTTGATTATTCAGCTTAACACAATCCAATTAGATTATAATTACTGGTACAGTGGAACCTCGATAACTCAAACCTCAGGGGGAACGGCAAAAATTCGAGTTATCGAATATTTTGAAATATCGAGGTTCGACTTATCAAGGTGATTTTCCACAGACTTTGACTTATTGAGGATCACGGTAACACAATAGATGGATAATGGAAGGGTATAATCCTTACATAAGTTCGACCTATGTATAAAAAATAATCATACTGTACAATAATTAGTATTAAAATTAAAACAGATTTGAACAATTTTGATGTCTAAAATAAGCCCGGAAATATATTTTAAAGCTTCTTTGGTTAACGTAGTAGAGGACAAAATACTTCCTTCAATAAAAATATTGTAGAGGAGGAACGTAAACAAATAATGACTCACAGTTTGGTATTTTGGTGATGTTTTTCAAGTTCGACCACTTCTTGTCTATTTTCTAGACTTTTTTGTTCACTTCTTATCACCTGCCCCAAACAAATCCCTCCCGCTTACGGAAGTCAGTTCTGACCAACTACGCATCAATTTCATTTAGCTGAACATTAATGTACTGCAGGCTATTAAAATAATTTGCAAAACTAAAAGGGAACATGATAACAATTAAAATTTGCAGAGCCTTGTTGGAATTAGGGTGAAGCAATACGACACTTTTTTGTTTTAAAATTGTCGACAGAGTTCACTGGTGTTCCACACTGCTTCCCGATGTCACTGTTTTTATTTCCTGTGTCAAAAGCTCAAATAGTCTTGACCTTCTCCTCATGGGGTAGAGTTTTGCCAACACGTTTTACCAAACTTCAAACACTTTCTAAAAAACAACCTAAAAACTACGTTTCACATACTACATCCAGAACCTCTGAACTCACGCTAACTAACGACTAAGAACACAAATCTAATCAAATCAAAATCATTTTATTGAGGCTGTTCAATGAGACTGCCTCATACATATAATATACCGGGTGTCCCACGAAGAGGTTTAAACGTTTGATTTTATATTACGTGCCCATTCATGCACCGAACTTTTTTAAACTTTACACAGTTTACAAAGTAAGTTCTAAAAATAATCTGGAAAAATTTCAGCTCCCTAACCTTAATAGAAACAAAATGGCGGCATATTGAAAAACGATACTTTAAAAACATTAAAAAAGGTGTTTTTGGTTTTATAAAATATTTTTATTGTTACATTCTAGGGCAATATGACTTTGAAATAAAAGAACTAGAACATAGCCTAATGGAAAACCTTAAAGTCCAAAATTATTCAAACTGTAACCCATCCACAGCAACACACTGATAACAGCGCGTAACAAATGATTTGTAAGCTCTTACAAAGAAACTCCGCGGTATCCGGAGAAGTTCCTCTTCTATTGATCGTTTTAGTTCCTCATCATTATTGAAGCTATGGGTATAAACTTGTTCCTTCAAATAACCCCATAAAAAAAAGTCACAAACAGTTAAATCAGGTGATCGGGGTGGCCAATCTAAAAAATCACTTCCACGACCAATCCAACGGCCATGAAGGTTGCCATTTAGTAATTGCTTGACAGGATTTGCAAAATGAGGTGCAAGACCTGTTCATTTAAAACTCGTGCATACCTAATCCCAGTCATCGTATTGCCAATCAAACAGCTGTTCTTCAACAATGAGCGTTAGAACCGCAACGTAGTAAACAAATCAGATAATAAATCATGAAAGTAGTTTTTATAGGAAGCAAATTGGTACATTTTTCAATATGCCACCATTTTGTTTCTATTAAGGTTAGGGAGCTGAAATTTTTCCAGAATATTTTTAGAACCTACTTTGTAAACTGTGTAAAGTTTAAAAAAGTTCGGTGCATGAATGGGCACGTAATATAAAATCAAACGTTTAAACCTCTTCGTGGGACACCCGGTATATAATTTACAACAATATGAGACTGTTACCTATTTATGAAATGAAATCCTCACATAGGTGAAACCCGTGCGTGAGGATGAGTGTGTTTGATATGCGTGTTGCTCATCAACATAAATTTGTCGGTTGTTTTACCAACAGCAGGAGCACCCGGGAAAGAGATTTAGTGGAGCGGGAGGGTTGAAATTTCCGGCTGCAAAGTCACTGGAGGTTTGGTGAATCAACAACTTCGACTTATAGAAGTTCTCTAGTCAATACTTCGACTTATATAGGTACGTAAATTGTACATATTCGAGTTACAGAGGTTCTACAGCTAAAACTTCGACTTATAAAGGTGCGGCAACAGGCTACGAATACTGCAAAAATTCGAGTAATCGAGGTGTTCCCTGTTAACCCTTCGACTTATAGAGGTAAAATAACATAGCATTAGGTAGGCAAGTTCAGGGGGAATGACAAAAATTTGAGTTATCAAGGAATTCGACTTATTGAGGTTCGAGTTATCAAGGTTCCACTGTAGTATTAAAAGTGAATGTATAAAAAGTACACCAATCCTGCACAAACAGTAAACACAAATTAAATTTCATTCACATTGAAAGAAATAATTTAAGAAAAAGTTATTTGTTAAAAATATATCATTTCCATTACTACAAATGCTTCACATTTTTCTGTGTCTGCCAAGAACAGGCCAGCCAAAATTTTTTGTATTCATCAAAATGTATATATTTTGAGAGAACTTTTTCCTATAACCGCACCTGAAGTGCTTCTATATGATCTAAAAACATATCATAAAACAGGAGTTTCTTTTTAGCAAGCGAAAAGGTCTTTTTCACTTGCTGTGCCTTTACTGTTACACTCGCTGAGAAATAAACAGCTGATTGATTGTTGCTTAGTACCAAGCTAACTGACTCGGTGTTAATAACCTCATTCTCATGAATTCGGCGAAAATGAATTGAAAATACACACACACACACACACACACCTTTCTTCTTTTATATTATTTTATCCTCTTGTGAATAAAAGATAATAAAGAAATATAATTGTCTTATTTATGTTTTATGTGACTGTTATTTGAATGTTATTGGATTGATATGATCTAGGTAAGTAGCCTACTGGTACAAACACCTGTATAGCTTGACTTAAAACTAAACTCTAATCTAATAAATAAAATCCTAGTTTTACAAAAATACCTAGTTATTATTCAAAATTACATATCTGATGTGATAAAGTTAAGGGGAATACAAATGATTTACAAAAGCATGAGTTTGGAGTTTGGAGTTTGGGAGGGAGGGAGGGAGGGAGGGAGGGAGGGGAGGGGAGGGGAGGGAGGGGGAGGGAGGGGGAGAGAGAGAGATCAATTTGTATTATACATATATATGAAATGTATCTGAGATTGCTTTACAATTTAAATTAACTAGGAAATTACCTAAAATAAATAGTGAATATGGGGAAAATGTAATAAAAGATATATATGTGAAATTAATTATTACCAAATACATACATCAAAATCTTATCCTCTAGATTAAATAAGCCTACATAACTGAATTAATATAATTTAACATAAAAGGGAATTATTATTGTTGGGGCTACATATCACTGGGCTTTCTTTCTTTATTTGCATGATTTACATATTATTATTGTTATTAGGCCTACACAAATATTTGTGAACTATTGCAGGATAAACAGATGAAAGTAAATTTTTATATTTTGTGGTATCTAAAATGTCAGTTGCAGGAAAAACTATGTATGACATTCAAGTATAACGTGTCTTTATCGCTTTTGGAAAATTACATAACAAAAAAAATGACGTAACAGTTTTGCCTCAAGCGATAAAGATCTAATTACTTTACGATCAAAATACATACAAATTTACTAACTCAAACACTTCATACAAATATGTAATACCTATATGAAGGCTCTTAATGTCTTTATAAAGGCTGTTAAATCTAGAATTTTTACTTTTAACTATTTTCTTTAGTTAGTTGTTGATATCCATGTATTGATTAGCTTAGAAAGTCTAATCTAGGGGCATCTTGTAGGGACAGTTGTTATGATACCAAGTCACTTTTAATAATTTAAAATCACATCTATTAAAATAAGTACAAGTTCTCACAAAGGATAAAATTATCACTTTTATTTGTGAAGCAGTTCATTTTTTAAAAGAATTATGCATAAAAACAACTCAAACTTTTCCTTTACTTTTCATGCTTGATGTTACCTAAAACCAAATTAATCTTTGGAAAACTCTAAAATCGTTAAATAACAAAATTAAAACTTACACTTAAAGCCTTGGATGAGAGTTTATCTAGAAAAAGTTTTGCTCTTACAGCCTTAGAGAAAAACTTGAACGCAGAAGACCTGACATACGCCATTGCATCCTTGGCCGCTAATTCCAAAACTTGACTGTAAAGATTGTCATCAAAAATCATGCTGAAAAGTCCAGGAACTGAAACAGTGACGAACAAATTTCAAATCCAGCTATAACAAAGTTGTATGAGTAACACCCTGTATTTGTATAGGGTATTTTAAAATGTTCCCCTGGTGTCATATGACAACTACCATATCCTCTGATGAAATGCACATAGATATTGTACAGCCACCAAACAAGTGGACCTAACTAAACTCAACAAACACAAGAGTAAGTTAAAATAAAACACTTTAATCTGTAGGCTTACTTTAAACTAATTGTACATATCCACTGTTCATTATTTTACCATAATATAATCACTAATACGTTTTTCAAATAAGAAGTAAAAAAATATAAGTAAAAGTGCAGCATTAGAGATCCTGCCAAAATCATTTGGTTTTGGCTGTTGGGTGCTCTAACTTTCCAAAGGTCATTACAAAAGGCACTTGATCATTTCAAACAAAAACATTTATTTAATTTTAAGTTTTGGAATAAATTGTAATGAACAGACAACAAACTAATTTTAATAAACAACAAAACTATGCACTTACTCAAGTCTCCAACCTCTATAACTAACTGGTAAACTTCAAGCGTTGTGTCTCTTATTTCCCAGCTTGAATTATTCTTCAAATTTTTCATCAGTGAAATAGCGATGGAGGGCATTTTCAATTTCAAGTAATCAAAGTAACTTGCTTTGGTTGGCGGCCAAATAATCAAATCAGGCATGACTTGTGTTTTGAGAATTTTGTTTAGAAGTTGAAGGGTATTTATAGTTATCTGAAACACAACATTTTGATGAGGTATGAGATTGTTTTGATAAACACAGCCCGCCTCTCACAGCAAATCTCGTATAAGGATTGGTAAGGGCAATCTAACATCAATGTGAAGGTAAAGTCTCAAACTGTTAAAATGTGCATTAAACATTAACAAATAACGTTATGGAAGCAATCTAAAATTAATATCACAGTTTAATTTGGTTGAGATTTGTTCAAAACCTGCCTCTTCATTAAAATACTCTTAGTAATAAGTGAAAATAACCCCGTTGCATCAAACCTGCATACTCAACAAGTTTACAATACAATTATATTTCTTTTTTTTATGCTCACCATTAGGATCTCGTAAACCATTAGTTACAAGGAAGGTTAAATGAGTAAAGTAGTGCGTAATTGTTACTTATATTTAACCTGTGACATATGACTTATATTTCCTTTTGGTTATTTACAATTTGACTTTAAAGCATGTGATTTATAACTAACCCTTTGCACTCCGGACAGAAATTTTTGGTCACTGCCAACAACTCTGGGTACTTTTCTGAAAGTACTAGCCAAAAACTCCGGGCCTTTTTAATCAATTTTGTAAGGGTTTGCGGGAAAAAGCTGTAAATTTTCTTATGAGTTTTTGAACAATAAAAAAATGGTTGTCACTAAAAGAAACAAAATTTTTTTAATTTTTAATTAAAAAATAAATAAAAAATATTTTACGTAAAAGTTAACTTTGATGTGTAATAGCTAAAAAAATAAACCATTGGCCCCTCACATTATATTGATATTTTCAGATTTCCCATTTAGTTATAAAAGTGCACACAAAATTTCATGCATTTATCTTGAAAAACAAGCAAGTAAAAGGAAAAAATGAAACATTTAGGCTCATTTACAAGCGGTCCTTCGAATTTTAGCATTTTTATAACACCCTAGACTAGGTCTACGTCAGCTAGGCTAGGCGAACGTCAAGTTGGCGATTTTAAAGTCAGAAGAAATATCATTGTAATTCATTTTAGACTAAATATAAACTAAATATAGCATATAAAAATAACCTACAACTTGAAATAACAACAAAATATGTTAGTGTAAACAACAAACATCTGATTCTCAATGAAACCAAAACATATGGTGGGCATAACATCAACAAAACAACTCATCACCCAAAAAAACGGCATAGAGTAAATCAATACTGACTTCACAGTGATACTCCACAACTATCTGCCTTCCATTTATAGCAAAGGTAGCGCATTATAGCCAGTAAAATTGGTTTCGCAGATGTCCGAAAAATCGGACGTCGGAGTTTTTCGCACATTTTGCGAACGGCCGATATATCGGACCGCAGAGTTTTGGCCGAAACAGCGACGGCCGATATATCGGACGTCGGATAGCAAAGGGTTAACGTTTGTTTACATTGTGATATAAATAAATGTCAACTATTATAATGTGTTGTCTGTCTCAAAGTTATTTTAGTTAATCATTTTCCACATTTTAGTGCCGAAACCCGGGATTATGTCAACCAGGAAATCTTCAGGAATTAAAAAACTACCTGACAGGTATACACCAACAAATGACTTAAATAAAGAAGAAAATGTGGACTCTTCAAGGAATAATGAACATCACAATGAAAATATGACAGGAACTTCTACTAAAACTACATCTTCAAAAGCAAGTCGCCGCAGTAAACTGCTAATTGAGATGGAGAAATTAGAAGAAATGAATAGACTGGAAAAGAAAATGGAACTGAAGGAGATGGAACGTCAGAAGAAACTTGATGAGATGGAACGTCAGAAGAAACTTGATGAGATGGAACGTCAGAAGAAACTTTCAGAAGAAACTTTACGAGCTAGAACGTCAAAGAAAAATGTATCTGAGCGAGTTGGAGCGCCAGAAAAGGTTGTTGGAAATCAGTTAAGTCTGTATCAGTCAGTAGCAGACATGGCTCTATTTTGGAGGTAAGTTCTATTATAGGTTTAAATGATAACTTAGAAGAAGAATCACAAAACAAAGTTGAAAAATGGTTAAATGACAAAGAACAATTATCTAATGTCGTTCAAATGTCATCGTCAGCCATTGTGTTTTCAGCTGTAGAGAAGTTAGCGGATTCATTCAGACAAGCTATTGGTTTAGACAAACCTAGTTCTAATTCCTTGCGCCAACACCTTCTTTCCTTTAGTGGGAAGCCTGAAGATTGGCCTATTTTCTATTCAGCTTACGAAAAGAGAATGAGTTCCTTTAATGAGGAGGACAACCTCATTAGAGTACGAAACTCTCTTGAAGGAGATGCTTTCAATGTGATAAAACCTTTGTTTATTTCAGGCAAAAATTAAAATGCAGTCATAAAAACCTTACAAATGAGGTATGGTTGACCGGAGTTAATTTTAGAGTCAATGCAAAAGAAGACCAGACTGGTGCCTCTGTCAAAGAAGGAAAGTCAAAGAAGGAAGACATCAACGGTCTTATAGAATTTCCTACTAACGTCCTTAATTTTACCACAACAGCTGAATCCTTACAAATGGAAAACCACATGACAAATCCTCAACTATTAATGGAGTTATTAGACAAGTTACCTTATAGCCTTAAATACAACTGGGCTCAACATGTAAGATCTTCGTCTGTAAGTAAGCCTGATCTAAAAGACCTTTCTAGTTGGTTAGAAAACCAGAGCTCAATAATGAGCATATTCATTTGGTCATTAAATTTCTAAATTTATTACTTAAACAATTGCCATAGTCTGCCAGAAATATGAGTTTTTGGTTCTTTGGGTTCATCCAATTTCTTATTCTTATGTTTATTAATTAGTTTGTCAATCAGACAGCTTTTGAAACGGCGATATGCTTATTCCTCATTGTAATAATTTATTTCCATTGGTACAGATAGCAGCCTGTGAATAAAGCTATTATAGGCGGCCAGTTTTTGGGGTAAGGATGGTGTGAATCTGCATGTATAGTCTGGTCCGTGGCTGTTGGCTTCCTGTAGATTTTAAATTTGAAACTGTCGTTCTGTTTTGTTATTGTCAAATCTAAGAAGTTTAATGAATCGTTATCTTCTTCATCTAAGGTGAACTTTAGGTTCGGATGTATGTTACACAAATAATTATTCAATAAGGCCAGTTGTCTGTTGTTTACATTAAAGAGAACTATGGTATCATCTACGTATCTGTAATAAAATATTACTTAACTCTATAACGATTGGTATCGTTAACAAACATGTAAAAGCAAGTGCTTTCCCTTTTCTTTAGGATAATAGTTTAGTTTGTAGTATTAGTGACACCATTCAATGTGCATGAATATGTACTTAATGAATAAAGATTATTTTGATTTGATTTGATATCTGTAAATATTTTTGTGTTTTCAATATGATTTAAGAAAATTTCTGATAAGATGCTGGAGGGGGGAGAGTCCATGGCCAGGCCTTGTTTCTGTTTGTAATATTTATTTTCAAACTTGAAATAATTCTGTTTTAACACCGTTTCTGTGAGATTTATGAGTTAGACTATCGCTTCTGGTGACATTTTTGAGTTTTTCTGGAGGTTTTGTTTTAAAACCACTATGGTTTCCTGTAATGTCACATTTGTGTAAAGATTAACAATATCAAACGATGCTAATTTATAACTGTTTTTGGCTGTCTGGTTTTTTATTTTGTCTATAAGTTCTAAAATATTTTTAATGCTGCGGTTGTTTTCCAAAACTATTTCTTTCCTTATAATTTTATCTAACTTTTTAGCTATCTTATAAGCTGGTGAAGGCATGAAGTTAACGTGTGGCCTGATCGGGACATCTTTTTTGTGGATCTTAGGAAGACCTCTAAGAACAGGCGCCTGAGGGTTTGTTACCTTCAAAGACAATATATCATTTTTCGTCAACAATTTTTTACTATTGGAAATAACTTTATTTATTTCTTTAGAATAGTTAGGAGTCGGGTCTTTATTTAAAGTTTCAATTCCGTTTGTTTGTATAAATTCCGTAACTTTTCGGACATAATCTTCTTCGTATGTTGAAACCGGTTGCATGAAGCAACAAATTGGATTACTTAAATGCAGGTATATAAACCACTTTTAAGAATGAGCATATACTTTCGTCCTCAACCTGACACTTTAACACACAGGAAACATGATACAAAACTGGTATTGACTAACCCTACAAATGACACAAAGTTGTGTCGTATGTTCTGTAGTGAAAAGCACGCAAGTGCTCAATGTAAAATTTTCAGGAAATCTGATGTGACGGATATTTGGAAGATGGTCGCTGAGAAGAAACTGTGTTTCTTCTGTTTTCGTCAGCATCCGATAATATTTTTTTTAAATCAAAAAAGCATGTGGTATCAATAATTGTAAGTTATTTCATAGTCGTTTGTTACATATTGAAAAATCAGGGAAACCCTCTGATGCAAAGAAAGAAATTGGCATTCCTGTAGACAAAACTAAGGTAATTAACAGTAAGCATACTGAAGAAAATGTCACTAAAAAGGTCCTGCTTAGAGTATGTCCTGTCACTCTTTATGGACCAAAATGTCAGATAGATACATATGCCCTTTTTGGATGACGGTTCAACCATATCCTTAATTAACTCTGTAACAGCTGACAAGTTAGGTGTCGAGGGAGACATGGAACCCCTTACTACTTGTTGGTCAAACTTAACCTGTCATTTTGACTAATCGTCACACAAAGTCAGTTTGGAAATAAAGGGGCTCTATGAAGATGAAGTATTTACCCTAGATAATGTCCGTACCCAGTCACCACTAGACTTACCAATCCAAAATGTCGACACTGTGAAACTGAGAAAAGTGGTCTCATTTGAACTTAATTAGCCAACCGCTTCCCACAGCGCATTCCAAACCCACCATCTTGATTGGTCAGGATAATATCAATCTTGTTCTAACAATAAAAGTGATTGAAGGACCTACAAATTCTCCTGTTCTCTCATGGAGTTATCTGGGTTGGTCTACACATGGAAGGTGTACTAAATTCAGTGATCGAATTGATGAGAACTTTTCTTTGACAGCCTTTGAGTATGACAAACTACACAACATGTTGAAAGAATCGTTTCAAACTGATAACTATGGGGAAACAACTTTAGTTCAACAGAAGAAAAATGTGCAATTAATATTCTAGAACAAACTGCAAACAAAATTGGAGATCACTATGAAACTGGATTATTACGGAAGTCAGATGATTTTAAGTACCCGATAAGTTACGATAACGCCTTGAAAAGATTCAAAACAATTGAAAATAAAATGGAAAAAGTCACAAATTTTAGACTAAAGTATACTGAGAAAATTGAAGATTATATTGAAAAGGGGTATGTACAAAAATTAACGAAAGAAGAGGCAAACATTGTCATTTACCGTACGTTCTACCTACCTCATTTTGGTGTTACAAACCCAAACAAACCTGGAAAGTTAAGACTTGTGTTTGATGCAACAGCTAAGTCGAATGGCGTATAATTTAATGATGCCTTAATTAGTGGATCCGACTACTTAAATTCACTACCGTCTGTTCTTCTCAAGCTTCGCCTGGGTAAATATGCAATCATCGGTGATATTAAAGAAATGTTCCACCAAGTATGGATCAGAGATGAAGACGTCAATGCACAAAGATTTTTATGGCGAAATGAAAACAAAAAACAAGATCCAGATATTTACCTCATGAAAGCTATGACATTTGGTTCTACTCGTTCTCAAAGTGCCGCACTCTACGTGGTAAATCACAATGCAAAGCAGTTTGAGTCTACTTACCCTGAATCAAGCAAGTCCATCTTGACAAAAGAGTATCACATGGATGACCTCTTAGACTCCACAAACTCTGAAGAAAAAGCCCGTCGTCGAATTTATGAAACTACAGAAATTCACAAGGCTTGTGGATTTCAAATATGTAATTGGTTATCAAACTCCAAAGAAGTCTTACAAGATGTACCTGAAAGCCTTAAAGCCAACTCTGCAAAGCAATTAAAACCCGACACAAATTTACCTACTGAACAAGTACTTGGCATATGGTGGAATTCGGAATCTGACAGTTTTTATTTTCACCACAGCACTGAGAAGATACATTTCTCTGAGGTTTTGTATCCCACAAAAATGGAGATCCTGAAAGCAGCTATGTCCATTTTTGACCCTTTAGGCTTAGTATGCCCAATGACCATAAAGGAAAGGATGATTGTTCAAGATGTTTGGCGAATCAAGACAACTTGGGACGAAGTACTCCCTCATGACCTCTGCAAAAAATGGGAGGGTTGGCTAGAAGAAGTAAAAAACCTTCAAACTTTCAAAATCCCACGATGTTACTTCAACACACCGACACTCGAGAAAATAAGTCTACATACTTTTATTTATGCAAGCAAGCCAAGAGGCCTTTGCCATGGTCGTATATCTTGTCCAACAGATAGACAACTCCTATAAGACAATGTTAGTTGCAGCACGTGCAAAGGTCCCTCTTAAAACAACTACCATCCCTCGGCTGGAGCTACAAGCAGCCGTTTTATGATGCAGACTAGCTCACAGGGTTCAAAACTACATTGGTATTCATATAGTTCAACGAACGTTTTGGTCTGATTCAGTTACTGTCCTACACTGGGTTTAATCAGAACCAAAGACCTACAAACAATTTGTGTCAAATATAATAGGAGAGGTACAAAAATTGTCTAAACCTGAAGAATGGAAATGGGTTCCTTCCAAACAAAATCCAGCAGATATAGCTACAAGGTCTAATGGAAAATTGAATCCGGCTTTACATCACGAGTGGATTTATGGACCTAGTTTCTTGAACTGTGGAGTAGACAACTGGCCAAAACAACTATCCATTTTTGAATCGAAAGAAGACCTGGAAATTAAGAAACAGTTCATTGGTGTTCATGAACATATGCAGTCGTCACAACTGGTTTATGTTAGTAAGTTCTCCTCTTGGGAAAAACTAACAAGAACTCTAGCGTGGTTTCTGAAATACGTAGAAACCTTACGACAACGAAACAAATCAAACAAAGAAAGACTAAAATTAAGACCAGTTGTTTAGTATGATAAAATACCTGAACTTCACCCAGAAGAGATAAAGGCAGCCGAAAGAGCTCTTCTAAAAGCGGCTCAAGACGAAAGCTTCAAAGAAGAAAAATATATGCTGGGTCTTAAAAGATCTTTGTTAAAGTCAAGCCGTATCTATGCATTATCCCCATTTCTTGAAGACTCAACAGGTCTTATTAGAATATCAGCAAGAACAAACAATGCCACTGACTTCGGACCGGATCAAAAACAGCCCATTTTGTTAGATGGGAAAAGTCATGTTTCAAAACTGATTATTAAAATGTTGTAAGGCGCTTACAGTTTTAGAGGTAAAGATGATTAAAAAGTAGGAAAATTTCACTTTGCCAGGTTGGCTCACTTGCGGTCAGCTGGGTTAAGTAGTTAGTAGGCTCGCCACGCACGGCGCTAGCGTCGCGGCGGTAGTGGGGGTAACTTGATCTCTCTTCTCGAACGGCCGAGGCAGTCAGTCTGCGGCCCGGCGAAGAGCTGGAAACATCTAGAGCTCCGGATACGAATGCGAGAAGGAATTTACGATTTACTCGAGGTTAATACTTTAAAAAATAAAACTGTAAGTGCGAAAATAATAACCTCTCCATTTTAATAACTTCTAAATTCGATAAAGTAAGAACATTAAGTAAATTAGGACGATTTTATGTTGTGAAGATAACGTTGTACGATTCGTTTAAAACTTAATTTAAATCTTTTGGTTTTAAGATTGCCTTTGGTTTTTAGATTGCCCTAGACATGCAAGTAAAATACAAGTCTGTGGCAAAATAGCTCCGAGGTTAGGAGTTTTGAGTAATCGTAATTCTTGCTGTGATTTTATTGAATAAATTCATTTCACTCGGGTGTAAAACCCTAGAGAACTGAAAAAAAATAAAAAGAAAGCTAAATCAAGAATAGACATTTGTAGATTTTATTAATTAATCTGGGCCAGGGCGTAATAGCTCTGTGAATTATAGGTTTTAACCAAATTTGATAAAAGAATGGTAGGATTTTGTAAATTATAAAATAGCTAAAGACTTTAAAAGTGACGACAAGGTTCAGGGCGGAACAGCTCTGTAAACAATTAGGCCTAGGCGAGATATTATTAGATAAAATATAATAAACTTATTTTGTGTTTTAAAATTTAAATAAGCAAAAGTGAATCCATCTGGGCCAGGGCGTAATAGCTCTGTGAATTATAGGTTTTTAACCAAATTTGATAAAACAATTGAGGTTTCGCACAGTGTTAAAGATATAACTTTTTATACGTCATTAAGGAACTAATTGGTGAAATAGGGTTAGAAGATGGTTTTATTTTAAATTGCGAATTGCGTAATTAGGAATTTTCCTGGTTAATTTTAGTTGATTTATACAGCCAACATTTTACCAATTACGGACTTTTATCTAATTTTTTAAATGTGCTTTCACATGGGCGATGATGAGCGATTAAAGGCAGAATAAAAGAAAAACCTGTTGTTTGTAGTCTTTGCTGAGCCCATCCAAAATTTAATTATGTTAATTTAATCGACCTTAGGACATAAAATATAGACGACTGAGCGAATTCGTGGCACAAACGTGCTAAGAAATACTGAGACGGATCTAGCACGTTACAATGTATCACGAAGCCTGTTTCCATCACGGGACTGAAACTGTCATAAATGAAGTAAGAAAAATATTCTGGACTATCAACCTACGATATGCTATGAAAGAAGTGAAAAATCAATGCATGAAGTGCAGGGTCAATAATGCCAAATCCATACCTCCTCAGATGGCATCCCTACCAGAAACCAGAGCCTTAAGAGTTGAACATCCTTTCTTCTTCACCGGTGTCGACTACTTTGGCCCAATGGCGTTGTCACAAAAAGCGTTATGGTGTCATCTTCACATGCTTGTCTACACGAGCCATACATCTAGAAGTGGTACACACATTGAATACAGAAAGTTGTATATTGGCTGCCTTGCGATTTATCAGTCGCAGGCCATGTCCTTCCGAGATGTTCTCGGACAACGGAACTAACTTTGTAGCAGCGGAAAAGGAGCTCCGGAACGTAATGAAGACACTTGACGATGTACATATCCAGCGCACTGTTGTGAGAAATGGGATAAAATGGAACTTTAACCCACCCTGTGTCCCACAAATGGGAGGTTGTTGGGAGCGTCTCATTCGATCGGTGAAAACTGCTTTGAAGTCTATAATGCAATCACAGTATCCGCGTGATGAAGAGTTCGAAACACTTCTAGTCAGAATTGAATTTATTATAAATTCCCGACCTCTTACGCACATCTCTATGGATCCTAAAGACCTTGAACCATCAACGCCAAACCATTTCCTCAGGGAAGCATTTGAAATCCCTATTGTCAAAGACAGACTCTGCAAGAAACAACTTGCACGTGTGAAATCCCTCCTCAACAACTTTTGGAAACGATAGGTGCAAGAATTCCTCCTTTGCTTGACCAAGCGGTGTAAATGGCATGCAAAAGCTGAGCCATCGAAAATTGGGGACTTAGCCATCATCGTGGATGAAAATAATCCGAGAAACACTTGGCCTCTTGGGCGGATATCAGCAACATACCCGAGTAAAGACGGACAAGTCTGAATCATTGATGTCACTACCTCACATGGAACATTTAAAAGACCTATGACCAAAGTAGCCATTTTATCTGGAAGGGGAGATGTTACTGATATTTAACCTGTGACATATGACTTGTATTTCCTTTTAGTTATTTACAATTTGACTTTAAAACATGTGATGTATAATTAATGTTTGTTTACATTGTGATATAAATAAATGTTAACTATTATAATTGAACTGTCTCTCTGAAAGTTATTTTAGTTAATAATTTTCCACAGTAATTATAAACTAAATAAAATGACGCAAAGAAATTGAAAATATTCTAACAAACTCGTTCGCTACACTCTAAAAATTGTTTATAGCTTCCTTATTTTTCAAGATTAAAAAAACATGTCATATTCAAAGTTGCGTAAAATTTAACGTTTAACTAGAAATTGTTGCTTAAAATTAAATAATATACTCCCCGGTTTCTGATATAAAATGGTCAAGTCCAACATCTTTAATGCAAGTTTAGTGTTTTTGAATTTTTATTTTAAAGATATATTCCCCTGATTACAAAAATATCGCATATGCAGTATTTTGTATATAAAATAAGTCCATAATTTAACAATAACCTTTTTTTAGCAACCATTTATTGGATGTATTGTAATGGCTCCAACATAAAAGTATTAAATTTATGTTTTACAGCTGATTTACAAAAAATATCTTATTCAAAAAAAATTAGCTGTTTAAGATTGTATGAAAATAAGGTCTTTGTAATCAAGGTTCGTAAAGTTTTTAGCCGAAGTATGATTATTTCCATAACAGTATTTTTTTTTTTGCTCAGAATCTATTTGGCAAACGTCAGTTTATGAAGCCAAGCACTCTGCCCACTATACCACCCAGCAAGTTGAAGTACAAATGTACAGATTACATCAAACAATTTGTAATTCAATACAATAAAAAAAAGTTTAAATTGAATTTTGAAACGAAAGTAACTTACTCTTGGATCCTCCTTTTCTTTCTCCAGAATCCACGTTACAGTAGAGAACAGCTGTTTGCTGATGCATTGCTCAATGTAGTTCTCAGCAAGTTTACTGGCAAGCGTAATCAAGTTCAGGAGGCTAGAACTCATTGAGGCTTTCCCGGACCAAAAATGTTTCATCATCGTGTCAAAAGAATTTATAACTACCGATGATATGGCCTCCCTCTGAAAGCCATTGCAATGACATAAAAAACACTCTAAAATAAGCAATGTGCAAGTGTTATACTATAATCGTGAGGGACAAAATATAAGATTAAGAAGTGTTTAACTTCAAAAGAAAAGCATGCGAATCATTGCTAAAATACCACCCAGTTTTTCATGCTGAGATTGTTTAATATATTCCAGATGTTGACTTTATATGACCAGTACATCTTAGAAATAGTTTTTTCGATATGTTAACTACTTGTCCACTTCCAAACAGAAAGCCAAGCAGATCATGTATATAACACTAAATATAGGAATAGTATTAAGCCTGTTAGCATAGACTGTACAAAACAAAAGATTTAAAAACTATTTCTGTGCCATTCAAATTTAGGAAAACCCTTAAAGAATGGTTGTTAACTGAGACACTTTACTCTTTAGATGAATATTTTATAGAAATTGGGCTATTTGACTGAACATTTATTTAATTTGTTTAAAAATTAATTAATTCATTTTTTATTTAATAGCTTTAAATATTCTTCTTCTACCCTGTTAGATGTGCAACTTACTAAGAATTCACCCATCCCATCAGCTAGGATCTGTGCCATTTACCGTTTGCACACAGACATGTGATCTCTTCATGAGTTGCACATAAAAACCACCAACTGAGGCAGGATTTGAACCTTCAGTCCAATTGGTACCCCGTGGCCTGGGACGGGGCCTATGATAACTAACGGGCCTGCATACTTCCCCCTTCCACTAAAGTCATGTGACTCTATGAGGCCGATCAGCAGCCGAATATCCCATTAAATAGCATTGTAAGAACACGACCCTCCTCACTTATTTTCGATCTCCTTGGAATTATATTATACGCTAATTAATAAGACACACAAATTAATAATCTTGATGAAATGGCGAACAAAATTATTCAGTTACCATCCAATTTCTAATTATTCTTTTAATACTAATTACGGGTTAAAATGAAATATTTTACACTTTTTGAAAATGGTAATTTGTTTACACTTTTCAGATCGTTATAAAATTGAAATCAGCTGTTTTTATATATTCAGTTTTGGATAAGTCAACGGTTGCTCTATGGTTTGTTGTAATCTGGTAAGTTGATGAAGTGTATTACTGTTATTTACAAACATTTTACTTAAATAACTCATATTAAAGTTGGCATATTTCTATAACAAGATAAAATGAACAATCTACATAATGTGTTGCCGTTTCAGTAGCTCTTAACTTATATACATCTTAGGTTCGTGCTGAGAAACTGTGTTTTATTGCAGGAACAGCTGTTTCAATATGCAATTATTAAGCTAAAATAATTTTTTGTGTTATCCTTATGGGTGAAAAACTAAACTTTGAGGCCGAACTGTGCCCTTGAAAATGTTAGTATCGAAAATTGAAAACCATTCTGCACTACTACAGGTTGAGGCAATTCTTTTATTCCCTCAATCGCCAAAATCGGTTGAAAAATGTCGGAGAAGTACTATTTACAAAAATCACATTGATGTATCATAGATTAAAAGGACAAGTTTTTTGTAAACCCGAAAAATCTATTTTATATTTAGACAGTGAAATTGGTATCACTGTCTCCGTATTTTAATGCGGATTAGAATGATATACAAAACTTATATATTCGGTGATTTATCCGTCAAAAAGGTGGGAAAAACTGTCGATAGGTCAGGTTTTCGCAATGCTTTTAAATGGGATTAACAGCTGCAAGTCGGCCCTCATAGTCACGTGACCAAAAATGTATGCAGGCCCGTTAGTTATCATAGGCCCCACCTGGGAGGATAGTCTTAGACCGCACAGCCACTGATCCGACTAGCAGCTGTATTGGACTGGCTGGTATTAGAGCCAAGGCACTGGACGAGTCAGTTCTGTTTGTGTCTACAAGGTTACACCACTTGTCAGAAGCAGACCGCAGACAGAGCTCATAACAGTACAATCGTTTATACAGCAATTAAAAATGTTTTTTGGTGGCAGATTCAAAATCCGATACATTGGTCCATAGCACTCGAAATATTACTAAATTAAAAAATACAGTACCACAATAAAATTAACAACATTTATATTTACTCACACTGATTGTGTAAAAGATGAAATTTAGACTTCTGGCAGTAGCGAAGACACCCAGCTGAAAATACTGGAAACTCAGGGTTTCAGACTGCCTAACATCGTTAAACCTCTTCAAGCAGTCGTCATTCAAGTGGTCACCACTAATTGGTTCTTCACTGCCCTCCACAGTACAGAAATCTCCGATATGGCAAGGGTCCGTGCAAAAACAAGTGGAATGTAACTCCAGGAACATTTTCTGAAACATACAAGGTTACATGATGAAACTCGTTAAATAAATGTTCATAAAATTTAATGAGCTGAGGAAAATGTTAATAATTGCAAGAATTTCACATTGTATATTATTTTGAGAAGGTTATATTTTAATGAACAAAATCATACTACTTAAGGCCATAAGGATTGGAGGTAGTGAGAGACAAATGTACGAGTAATCCAATTGTGTCAGAGCAACTGCACTGACTGTCTTCCAAAGATCGATCGACGTTCTCTAGCACATTGAAAACTACAAGTTTGAGTATTTAAAAATTTAGTTCAGCTATGAGAATTGTTTTCTGAATCTTCAAAACTTCCTGAAATATATTATTTATAAATATAATTTCCATTGGCTTGTATTGTATTTTGTTTTGGCTTTAACACAAAATATTTAAATATAAATATAATTTATAACTTAAATAAGAAGCCAGTTCACGAGAGGAGAAATATAAATGTCAATGTTTGTTTATCCTGTCACATGAAGAATGTGCATACAGCACAAGCTTTACAAACTAAATAAAGCGGCAGACAAACTCCAAGAGATTGTAATTTGTCATTTGACGGCGCTCATAACATAATACTCCCGTCGCAGCAAACCTGCATACTCAGCTAATTTCCAATGCATAAATATGTGTCTCACTACTACTTAGAGCCACTTCCCAAGTTTCACAAAAATACATTCATAAATAAGTGATATATAGCAATGTATTTATTCTCCATAAGAATAACATTAGGGCTGAGTACGGGGTTTGCTGTACTAGGAAGATAAAAAATGTGTCTTTTTGCTATTATCAATATAACTCAACTTGGTGAAGCTACATACCAAGTTTTATTAATTTAGGTTCATAACTAAGAGAGATATACAACTTTACTTATTCTCCATATGAATAACGTGGGGGCCGAGTATACAGGTTTGCTGCTACGGCGAAAATCAACAAAAAACCTTTTTTGTGCAAATATCAATATACCACAACTAGTTGAAGCCACATAACAAGTTTCATCAATATACATTCATAAATAATAGAGATATCAACTTTTATTTATCCTCCATAAGGATAACATTGGACAACGTACTGTGTTTAGCGCTTTGAATATCTCTGCAACGGTTGGACGTATAACAAAAACTAAAACACCAAAATGATTTTTTTGTAGAGCTAAACTGATTGGTAAAAAGAAATGTGAAGTTTTTAGTAAAATTATCTGAGGAAAATCCAAAAATCTTTTTCCCATAAGATAAACATGGGACATTTTATGGACGCGTTTTTTGACTTTTCTCTACAACCACTTAACCCAAGTTAATGGTTCAAAATACCAAATTATTTGTTTTTTAAGCTCTATAAAATGGTTATAACCAAAATTAAGTGTTGTTTTTTAATTTTAGAGGAACAATTCAAAAAACTGATTTTTGGAACATTTGTGCCAAATTTCAGAAAAATCGGGCGTTTCTTTCAAAAGTTACCGCGGTAACGTACACACACACATATATATATATATATATATATACATATACCGGGTGTCCCAAACCACCCGTCCACCCCATTTAATTTTTTTAACGGTTTAATCTGTAATCACCAGAAAAAAATCGTAATCACTAAATCGCATATGGAGAATCCAATAAAAGTAGTTTCATTACAATAGTTTCCGATATCTGTAGTTTCTACAGGGTGTTCCAGAACTAATAGTCATGAGCTAAAAACTCGAAGATTTGTTATATAAACATATGACACATTTCATATCGTTTTAAAGGTCTCATAAAAAAAACACTTTGGTGAAAACAGAAATCAATTATCTCAATCCGTTCCGAAATGGCGGCCATTTCAACATTTTTTTAGAGGTATCCAAAATGGCGGCCATTTCAACATTTTTTTAGAGGTATTTTTGACACCCTGTATCTCTTAATCCACTGAATATTTTTTGTTCTGATTCAAAACATAAATTCCTCATACACTTAGCAATATGTTACATAGCAACACTTCAAAATGTAAATTTCCTCAAAAAAACAAAAAAATACAAAAAAATTAACGTTTAACCCTAGCAGTGGCCATTCAACCAATTTGGTCGAACTTTTACGTCGCCTGTTGTGGCCATCGACCAAATTGGTCGAACTCTACAGAAATTTTTGTAACGTTAATAAACAAATAATAATAAACTCAAAAGTCATCAATATATATATCATTCAAAAGATCGCATTCTGAACTTTCATTTTATTACATAAATGAACCGCGTAGCAGCTGCATAACAATGTTACGACGATTAGAAATTGAATGAAGTTTTGGCACAACGCAATTGCTGCAGCCGACGCTCTGACAATGGCAAAACACGATATTTTTGAAATTACCCAGATCGGATAATTTTTCTCGCAGGAAGATGCGGTTGGTACCAATGCACAGCTGAAGAGTTGCGCTTTATCTTGGTATTAATTTTTAGAATTAAATATTGATTGGACAGGTTATATGATTTTCTGAAAACAGG
Source organism: Allygus modestus (assembly GCA_963675035.1). Lineage (NCBI taxonomy): Eukaryota > Metazoa > Arthropoda > Insecta > Hemiptera > Cicadellidae > Allygus > Allygus modestus. The sequence continues at coordinate 140,861,701 of OY776112.1, read as the reverse complement.
TGTTTTTGGTTTTTTTGTGTTATGGCCAATTCAACCAAATTGGTCGAACTATAAAATCGTGTTTATATGCATTGTATGTTATAATTACTAGTCAAATAATATGTTATTTTGAAGAGGAATAAATGTAGAGTAATTTAGTTTTGCCGTTGGTGGCACTGCTCCTAGCAGAACACCTGTCAGATACTCAACAATTCGTCATATGTTTTGATCAGTTGTTCGCCATTGCAGTATTGGTATATGCATTTCTAAGCATTAGATGATTTTTATCTGTGAATCATTTATGAATTAGGTATTATTTCGGAATTTTAGTGTTAGTGAAGTGTTTGTGTGTATCTTTATGCATTATATTATGCATAAATATTACTGAAGTGTGAGAAATTTGTGTTATATAGTGTTGTGTTTCCTTTGTCTCGAGATAAGGATGACTACATCCAGAACTTATTGGAGATGGACTTGAGTTCTCCCGACATTGGATTTAGAACCTTTTAGTGAGAATGAGGAGGCTGTAGACGAGCCTGAAGCTGTAGAGGAGCCTAATCCTGTTATTGATCAAAATGAAAAATCCCCCTCTACTACAGAGACAGTCCCCCAAACAATTTTTTCACTTGATGCGGTCCCCGGGCCTAGCCATAGGCCTGATTCCCCCCCACCAACATCAGGTCTAAATTCAATATCAGTATAATTGAACAACTGTCAACCTCCAGTGCGCCTCGTCCCCTTCTGCCCAGTGTCGGTCCAGGTGGGGACAACCCTAGGCCTATTCAACATCGTCACAACATCGTTCTGCTGCCCAAGAACTCTAAGCGAGTGTGTACTGTGTGCAAGGCTGAGGGACAAAACAATTTACAAAGGGGAGTACCATTGCACTGAATGCCAAAAAGGGGTCCACGCCACCTGCAGATGTAGGATGTTGAGCTCCATTCCTTGCGCCCTCCAGATTGGTCAAGGGCGGCCCCTGCGCCGCAACTAACTTAGTCATCGACATGAGGACTTGGGGGGGGGAGGGTGAGTTTTATGTTTGTTTTTATGTATAATAAATGTTTGATTTTTATGTTTATAATAAATGTTTATAATTGTAATGTTGGCTCTTTTTCATTATTGGGTAGGCCTAATATAATTTAGAACAACTATTTCGTAAACCCCTACATAGGCCTATTGACTGCACGTTATCTCGTATATAACACGCCACTACCCTATGTATATGTAAATATATATATATATTTGATTGTTTATAAATACCTGTAGTAATAATAAATAGATATAATATGACATTATTTATGTTTATACAAATTACAAAGATCTCATTGAAAAATACTACTTTTCACAAATTTGCCAAGTCCGCGACTATTTGTTTGTTGCTACATAACACATATACAAATAATACTTTACCCTAGGTATTATACATTTATATTTAGGGAATTGAATGTACTACAACATGTTTATAATGGTTTAGGGGTAAAAAATTTGGTAAAAGAGTTATATACTAAATATTGTGAAATATTTGTTTACAAAAAACGTAAAAATAGCGAAACATTCTTTTATTTACATGTATTTATAAGTGATAATAATTTTTTACCATCAACTATATGACTTTTTTGAATTCCTTATTTCATTAGCTTTACAAATATGTGTATATATATATTAGTATATACATATATTACATGACTTATTTACAACACAATATAACACTGTACAGTTTATGCTTTTTTCGGTTTTCCGTTTATTATTATATTATGCCCCTAATACTTAGAAAAAAAAATTCTTTTCCCAACATGTTATATATTTTTATGTAGGGAATTAGATTGTCTACAAAATGTATATAATGAATTTTCCATAAAAAATCCGTAGAAAAAATTTCACCGAGGCTGTTTTTGAAATTTATAAAAAAGAATTTATTTATTTATTTATTTTTTCACTTCATCGAAAAATTATTTTCCTGAATCTTTATTATTTTAGTATTTCTAGATTCCCCTGTTCTTTCTGGTCAAAATGAATATGAGGTTGGCTAGGTTTACTTGTACGGTTGAATTTATACAAATTTTCAAAAGAAGGTCGGCAAAATCGCCAAATCTGCTTGGCCATTTCCCACTTCAACATTAGGCCACTGCTAGGGTTAATACCAAAAATCTAAATTCGTTAACCGGTATCAAAAGTCAAACAAAATATTATAATAATAATCTTTGAAATACGTTTAACCTTTTTGATGTACATTTACCAATTTTTTTTACTTTTTTCGTAATAAATAATTTTTTAAATTTAAATTCTAAATGTTGATTTCAATAGCAAACAATACTGATGGTTGTAATGGACAATCCGCAGCTGTTAAGAGTAAATGGAAACATATGTTTTGACGACACTATTATAAAGTGAACTAAAACAGCTGATGCAATAAAACAGCTGATTTAACTTTTATTGTTATATTTGTATTTGTTTTCACTATTTGTGCCATGTCATGGTGCCGTGTTGTAATTATGCAGTTATTTGAATATTCACGTTAATTTATTTCAAAACTGATGTATTGATTTCAAATTTTAGCATTTTTAGATGCGTTTTATTTTTTTACGCAAATGGTTTACACAAATCAAGAAGCTTTTGAAATGTTACGAATTATTTCTGAAGCCGGATCTTTCCGCGCTGCTGCTAATCTATGGCAACAACGTTTTTCGGATCGGGTTCCTCACTCTCAGAAAGATTTTGCAAGATTATCCAGACGGATTCAGACAGAAGGCCTTGTTCAACCTCATCAGAATAAGAATAGAATAGTTCATCGACGGGTTTTGGATGAAAAATCTGCTGATATTATAGCAGATGTGCTTATTAATCCTGAAGACTCCTTACGGCGTCGAGAAATAGAATCAGGTGTGTACATTTCTAGTAGTAAATTTAAAGTTTAACTTAAATAAAATAAATGGTTATTTCAACATTAAATTGTACATTCCCCACTGTAAGGTTTTAATGAAATGGGTAGAATTGTCCTTTGTTCTTGATATTTCTTATACTATAATAAAAAACACAGATACTACTTGAATCAATCCTTTTTAGCTACAAATAAAAGAATTATAACACACAACTAAATCCCAATTACTAAACTTATAATAATATTTTTTTTTGTATCCTGGCCCACAGGATATTTAATATCGGTATTTACAAATTATAGGTATACAAATCTGATACTTTGTCTTTCTGGCATTAATCTCTTAGTGGGTTACTATGTGAGTTAATTAAACCAGCTCGGTTTTTATTTATGTTAATCTCTTGTTTGATTGATATTTTATAAAGTTATCCTCAAATTCTTTAATCTCTTAAAATTGATTATTTAATATCTCACTCTTCAGGAGTCTAGACTAATGTTTATTTGTTATTTTTCATTTTAATATTCCTTAATCAACTAAGATTGTTTATGGAACCTAGCTTTCTGTGCATCTGAGAGAAGCTTCACACACCGGTAATTACAGCATGGGGTCCTAGCCGACTTGGTCCGGGCTGCGATCACGTTACTCGGATACTGCCACCTTGTGTCTGATTTCTAATATTTAACCATTTTATATTTTATAAATTCCTCTAAATTTTTTAAACAGTACAGTTGTGAGCAAAACAAGCATTAACAGAATCGTCAAAGAACACAAGTTCCATCCCTACAGGATGATTCTCAAGCAGGAACTAAATAACAATGAGTTCATGCACCGCCTTGAGTTTTGCAACTGGATACGTCGCCAAACTCAAAACTTCCACAAAAAAGTATTGTGGTCCGACGAGTGTACTTTTAAAAGTGATGGCTCAACCAACACATGGAATTGTCGGTTTTGGTCTCAGGAAAACCCACATTGGATGAGACCGGTAGATTATCAGCACGTGTGGATAGAGTGAACGTATGGTGTGGCACTATGAAGAACAAAGTCCTGTAATATTGGACGGAAATCTAGATAGATATCGTTATGTTGAACTTTTGGAGAACGAATTGCCGATTTTGTTAGAAGATGTACCTCTAAACCTACGCTACAACATGTTTTTTTCAACAGGATGGTTGTCCTGCACACACGGCTGTTTTAAGCCGAGCAGCATTAAACAGATTATTCCCTACCCGTTGGTTAGGGATACGTGGACCTTTCCACCTCGCTCTCTTGATCTAACGATACTTGATTATTATTTATGGGGGAGACTAAAGGACATTGTGTATCGAGAACGTCCGACTAGAAGGGAAGACATGATTCAAAGAATCCGAGACGCGATTCAATTGCTTGAGGTGGCAGAAATTTGTCGTGCAGTTTAAGGTTTATTAACATTTTTATACTACAATATTGTGTTTTAATGTTGTCCCCACTCCGCAGGGTCCGAGTAGTGGCGCACTCACCCGGGGATGGGATGGCACCATTGCACCGCACTAGGTGTCTAGCCAATGCGGCGTCAAATAAAAACATTAATGATTTTTTGTCTGTTTCATGTACTGCCTCCGTCGATGATGGAGTTCCGTGATGACCACGAGCCAAATGGAAGGAGGAACATTGGTTAAAAACAAATCGGGAAGCCCCCTGGTTTCTCACAACACTAAGTATAATTAGGTTAAGAAAGGGAAACGATGGAGGGATCTATCTTGTAACCCAGGTGAGAACCCCAAAAGTTCCTCCATTCCAGGAGTGTGTGGACGGTGCAGAGCTAGCATCAGGTAATGGAATGCAATTAGGTAATGAATGGTAACAATTTTCAAACATTTCAGGTGTAACCCCCCTTTCCTATCGACAAGGTGTTTGAAGCTTCTAGGTTTCAACCAGTAAAGCACCTTCCTTTCCCATGATACAGTAGCTGGGTTCGCCCAGGGGTCTGTATCAATATCAATCAATACAATATTAAGTTTTAATGTTATTTAAGATATATTTATGTAGATTAAATACCTTTAAAATCTTTAAATTGTGATAACATCGACAAACAACCAAGATAATAATAGTTAATATTAGCTACGGTTGATAGCAGTAAATACTATCCAAAACGCCAAATGATATTTAATAGGTTAAAAATCTCTAAACACCGAACTCTCAAAACTACACTGAACAGTATGCGAAGTAATTCTGCACTGGGGGAAAAAACCCAATGAGGGTAAACAACGGCGGGAAGGGTGATTGTTTTGAGATGTGTCTATTTTTAGACTCCGCGTCCGACCGTCCATCTGTCTGTCCGTCCGTCGCTGAGGGTGAACAGCGGCGGGAAGGGTGATTGTTTTGAGATGTTTCTATTTTTAGACGTCCGCGTCCGACCGTCCGTGCAGTGTCAAGGTTATCGCTCCCCATCACGCGCCCATGGCTCATTAGCGAAATGACAGACTCTCGTGGTTACTAAATTGTTTACATAGTATTTACTCTGATAAACAAAGTAGATTAAATACGATTCTGGAGATAATTTAGCAAAATAAATTGTTATTATTGCTCTATTTATGTTTAGATGGGGATGAATAAAAATAAAGATTTTGTGACCCCGGTTAAACCGCAACCCGATTAACCCGCTCCCGGATAATCGGGAGTTTACTGTATTTTTGATACTGTAGAAAGAATAAGGAGCAAAAAATTATAAAATTAACGAATGTTGAGTCCATGAGGTTGTTTTGTTCTTAAAACTAACAGGTGAGCCAATTCGACTGTTCTCAAGTTCATGTCATTTAGTTCTTTGTTTTCAACACTTTAGATTTTGTGTATAGCTTTAAGATCAAAACAATTTTCAAACTCAGCATTATGTTGAACAGCGTGTAAGGCCACCGGCTTGTATTTGTCTTTATGGTTGACAGAAAACCGATGTCCTGTCATCCGAACACGTAAGGAGTTGGATGTTTGTCCAATGTACTCCTTAGGACAAAATTTACACGTTAGCTGGTAAATCGCATGGTTGGATGAACAATCCATGTGTCCAGCTATCGGATAAACTTTGTCCGTTACTGTGCTTCAAAAGCGGTCTGTCTTACACATAATTTTGCATATACCACAACGCGGTTTATTACATGGTTCACATCCATGGGCCAAATCGAGATTTCTATTTTCAAGCTTGGGCCTTACAAGCATGTTCTTTAAATTTGGAGGTCTTTTAAAAACCATCCTAGGTGGTCTAGAAAAAATAATTACTGTTAAGGAAGAGTTTTTTAAAAGTTCGAATCCTGTTTTCATAATTGAATTTATTTGGTGAAGGCCAGGAAAATAGGATGTTAAAAACTTGGGATTCTCTTTAAAATTGGTGGAACTAAGCGTGTTTTTCGCTTTTTAAACTGTTTTTTTTTTTTATTAGTTTTTGAGGATAATCTCTTTGGACAAAAGCATTATTTAGTTTAGATAAGTAAGAATTGAAATCTTTTGAATCAGTACATAATGATTTGGCTTTAACTGACAGGCTTTTGGGGATAGACTTTTTGACATGTGCTGGCTGGCAACTATTGTAATGAAGGTATTGCATTTTATTAGTTTCTATGACATGAATCTTGGTTTTAAGAAAGCTTTTATCCAGAAAAATATCCAAATCCAAATATGTTATAGATTCTTGGGAAGATTTCCACGTGAAATTCAAACAAGAAAAATTGTTTAGATCAGCCATAAAATTTGGAAGACATTCAATGCCATACTGCCAAACCATAAATATATCATCTATAAACCGAAACCAGGCTGTAGGTTTCAAATTTTGACATAAAAGAAAGTTTTGTTCCACTAGACCCATGAAAAGATTTGCGTACAATGGTGCCATTCGGGTACCCATCGCCTTCCCATTAATTTGCTAATAATTTGCATATATATAAATGTGAACGAATAGTGTTTTTGGCATCTGGGGACCTCATAACAAAAAGTTATCATGGTCTCGGGCTTAAGTCTTACCATGCCACCTACGGTAATAGCTTCTTCCCTAAAGGGGAAATTCGCTAAAAATTATCTAAACACACAGCAAAATTAATAATCAACAGTTGATTATTAATCAACTCACAGCAAAACTATTACGGGATGTAATAAAAGACGTCTTACAACACTTAAGATATATTTACACTTATACTGATTCACATACAGACGGTAAACATATATAAAAGATGGTACTAGGCTATCGATTTCGACCAGTCACACCAGTCATCATCAGGCCAATGAGAGAACTGACAGAATCAAAGTGGCATCCTTGCTTATATCTTATTAGCTACCGGAAGTTCCTGATACAGGTTCCTAAATGTGCCACCAGAGTCGAAGTTAACTTGTTCGTTAATCAATTTATCTCTATTTTTACATTTTTCTTTAAATATAAACAATTCTTCCCATGCATTCATTTCATTTCCTTTTTTACGATTCTTGAGGATGCTGAGGTTTTCTTCTATTTTCCTTATGGTGTGGCCATTTTCTAAAAGATGTTTCGCTACGTTTGATCTTTCCGGTTTCCTGTTTTTCCAAGCTGATACATGGTTCTTAAATCTTCATGGTGTTTTGCATTCTGTAGGCTATATTAACTCCATATTTCTTGAATCGATTTGCGACCTTTTGTATCTTAGTTCCTGTGAAGCTGAATGTTAGAAAATTACTTAATATTTCTTTTCTTCCGTCTAACGTTATATTCTATACAGTTTTTCTTGGTTCTTTATTTTCCTATGTATTTTTGCTCCAATTTTGTCTATTATTGTCGGGTTGAATCTGTTGGCTTGAGCAATCGCCTTTATAGTTGTTATTTCTCTTCTTCTGTTATCTTCGTATCTTGTTATCTTAATAGAAATAGCAACTATAAAAGCGATGGCTCGAGCCAACGGATTGAACCCGACAATAATAGACGAAATTGGAGCGAAAATACATAGGAAAATAAAGAACCAAGAAAAACTGCGTAGAATAACAACATTAGACGGAAGAAAAAAAATATCAAGTAATTTTGCAACATTCAGCTTCACAGGAACTAAGATACAAAAGGTCACAAATCGATTCAAGAAATATGGAATTAATATAGCCTACAGAACGCAAAACATCATGAACAAAATACTAAATCCCAAGATAGAAGATTCTAACAAATTCGACATGCCCGGCGTTTACAAAATTAATTGTAACAACTGTAATCACTTTTATATTGTTCAAACTGTTAATTGTATTAAAAGATTTAAGAACCATGTATCAGCTTGGAAGAACAGGAAACCGGAAAGATCAAACGTAGCGAAACATCTTTTAGAAAATGGCCACACCATAGGGAAAATAGAAGAAAACCTCAGCATCCTCAAGAATCGTAAAAAAGCAAATGAAATGAATGCATGGGAAGAATTGTTTATATTTAAAGAAAAATGTAAAAATAGAAATAAATTGATTAACGAACAAGTTAACTTCAACTCTGGTGGCACATTTAGGAACCTGTATCCAGAACTTCCGGTAGCCAATAGGATATAAGCAAGGACGCCATTTTGTTTCTGTCAGTTCTCTCATTGGCCTGATGATGACTGGTGTGACTGGTCAAAATCGATAGCATAGTACCATCTTTTATATAATATGTTTATTGTCTGTATGTGAATCAGTATAAGTGTAAATATATCTTAAGTGTTGTAAGGCGTCTTTTATCACATCCCGTAAGTAATAACAGCACGTAATATACTAATAAAAAAGTTGTTTAGCAAAACTGTTACTCAAAATAAAGCAGGGTGATTATTTTGAGTCAGATTTTTTTATTTATGAGAAAATGGAGAGTAATACAGTTGAAAATTAAACAATTTAATTGTAAAACCATAATGCTCGAATTCAGAAAATAAAAAATTTATTTCCCTTGAGAATGACTATACCTTTATTTTGACAACCAAACAAATGTTTTGGGATGATCAAGTAAGGAGTAATGGAGGCACGAAGTTAACATTGGCCTTATGAAACAAATCTCCAAGATGGCGTCTAGCAACTTCCGGTGATGAAGACTTAAATATATATTTTGGGCAGGTACTTCACAGAAGAGATGAAAATCAAGTTTCTTAAGTATCTAAAACAAATATGAATTTATATCAGGATATGGTATTAATCCAAATCTGCGTTTACTAATTTGATTTTAACCCATTAAGGTAGTAATTTTATTTTAATCCCTATAGCCTACAACGGGATCCGATTGGTGCTGAACTCTATTAGCAAAACCTGTAACTAATGACTGCGGGTAACTATGGTTCTCAACACTAGGGGGGCGAACTAATCATAAATCTAGATAACGCCGCTAGGCCATGACAGCCGAGTGGGCTAAATTGTGAAAACACCTTGGCCAGGTGTTCTTATGAAGTTTGTGGGTTCGATTCCCACTCACGATCAAAACTGACCAGTCGTGCAACTCTTAATGAGTTAACTGATCTGTGGCAACGTTGGTGGGAGGGCCCAAGTAAAATAAACGGTGGCAGGTTTGCTTGGAAATTGAGGAGATTGGTGAATTCTTTGTGAGTTGCACATGGTCTATACTAATTTTGCTACTTTTCACTAATGCCTACTGTGTGTATGCCAATGAGACTCTTTAATTGAAAGCAAATTATATTTTAATTAAAATATGCCATTAACCCATTTAAAAACACCACTTTTATTTTACAATTTGCATTTTTTTTAAATGACAAGTAAAGAACGCAACCAGCTCGTAAGCCTATGCCAATGGGTTAATATAAAACATAAAATAATGGAATACCAATTTACCAACTGGTAGACCAGCATGCTCTCCAACTCTCTACACTTGGTGCACTCTGAGAAGTTGTGGATGTGAGGAACGCTGACTCTGAACCGGTGGACGCGGCTGAGGCAGAACACACAGAGTTCCAGGAGACTGTTGAAGTGACCGAGGGACATGAGAGTGCGGACGGCCTGGTGGACCACGAGGTAGAGCGGCTCCATGGGGCAGGGAGCGCCCCATCCCACCCCCCTGCCATCGCCCCTCACACTGTCGTCACGCACGGAGGGGTGAGCACCGCAAGCGTTGGACAACTCCAGCATCACCAGCAGCTGCAGGAATATCTGGTAGTCCTGTACAGGGAAACACTGGTAACCTCAGTTTGTGAGATGTGGAAATTTACTAGGGTTGTGCAAAGTGTGAATACTTGAAAGTTTGAGTATTTCGGCCGAGTATTTCATTATCATTCTCGGCTCAACTCAAAGTTTTAAAAATACTCCAAAGTTTGAGCGAGTATTTCCAGCCAATCTCCAGACGATCGCAACCTGCCAAACCGCACAGTGATGCAAAAGACGATTGCATCACGTAAAATCAGACGAAAATGACAACATAAAACAGAATAAGTCATAAAAAAAACAACAAATATGTGTAAATAACAACTGGACCGCGCAATTTCGGGCACAATTGAAGACGCTACCTACATATGATATTATCCGAAAATGACAACCTTACCACATAATATCAGCTGCAAACGGCCGAAAATTACGGGGAAAGATAATATCAGTCGAAATTGATGTCCCGACACCTATCGGCCAGAGATTGTGTAATGATAAACCAAGAAAGCTCAGGGAAAAAACTATGGGGTTTTATACAATTTACAAACATATTTCTAGTACTAAATCAGAAAACTCACACAATGCATATTTAGCCTATCTTAATTGTAAGAAAATATACAACTGCGAAATTAAACTAGCTAAAAGAAAAAGCGTTTGAGGATCATATTGAAGGGGCTCCCAACAGATGCAAGGCTGCCTGGGAAGTCATTGCCTATGAAAACTCACCAATGCAATCTAAACTTTTTTTGGATGCCAACAATTTAAACAATTACTTTATTGATTCTATAAAGGAATTAAAGGACAATCTTCGAGTAAATCTGCGTTTGAGTTACTCGGTAGTTCAGTTCAGAATTTAAATTTCTACTGGAGGGAGATATCACCCAAAGTTATTGAAAAATAGTATCCAACTTCTTAAACTCTAAAACAATGGATTTTTACTGGATCTCAAATTATGTTCTCAAAGAGTCTATGCATTTAATTAGCGAACCCTTAGCATTCTGTATCAATAAATCCTTACAATCAGGTTGAAGGTTCTGATCTTTTAAAAATTCCTAAGGTAGTACCTGTGTTTATGAAAGGCAATAAATTCCTCCTTCAAAATTACTGACCCATATCTGTAGTTCAGATTTTTTGAATCTCTTATGTTTAAACAGCTTATTTTGAAAATCCAGTAGAACCTAGATAACACGACTCTCAAGGGATCTCTAAAATAGTCTTCTTATCGAGGTGCACTTGTAATTGAGGATCATGCTCTCATGGTGGTTTTCACAACAAGACGTGCTATCAAGGTCACAGACTTTTTGTTATACCAAGCACATTTTCTATGAAAAGTTTTTAATAAGTTGTGTTTTAAGTAGAAAATTACTGTATAAACCAGTCATAACACGTACAAGTAAAACAAACTTCTTTATTATTGCCATATAACAATACAATTAGGCCTATAGTAATTAAAACAAGTATTAAAATTGATTGAAAAATAATAGGCCTAGTAAAGTTTATAATTTATAGAGGTTTATTTATTAGTAATATGAAATGACAAAAAGACGTGCAATCGAGTTATTTATTTGAAAAGAAGTCGTGTTATAACATTGAGAGTTACGGGAGATTCACGGGGATTAGAAAATCAGACTCATTATTGAGGTTTTCGTCTTATCGAGGGTGGCCGTAGCGAGGTTCTAATGTAATAGCTTATTAACAAATTCTCAATTTGGGTTCATTGAAGAAATATCTACAGTGTCAGCTGCTCTTGATATTGTGAATAAGTCTTTAGATGCTTTTGAAAAAAGGAAACTGTTCCTCTTACATTATTTGTTTTAACAAAGACCTTCGATTGTGTCCCCCACAATGTCCTGCTCAGAAAACTTGAATTTTATGGCATCAAAAGTCCACAATTGAAAATCATCACATCATATTTGACTAATAAAAAGCAGAATGTTTCTGTTGGTGGGAAGATATCTGGTTTACGAGGGGTTGATGCAGGAGTTCCGCAGGATTCGGTTCTTGGACCATTTCTCTTTTTTATTTAAATTAATGATCTCCCTAGAAATGTTGGGGTTGATTCTGTAATATATGCGGATGATACCACCTTGCTTGCATCTAACAAAGATATTTTTACACTTAGGCCTAGTACAGTTTCAAATGAAGCCTCTGATTTAGCATCAATTTGGTTTTCAGCCAACATATATCCTATGGTCTTATACTGTGGGGACACTCTTGTTAAAAAAATTCTAATCTTGCAAAAAAAAGTAATTCGCACCATATGTGGAGCACTGTAGACCCCTGTTTGTCAGACTACAAATCATGACTGTTGTCAGTTTATATATTTATAATTTAATGCTATCTACAAAATTAAATCTTCAAACTTTTAGTATTAGACAGGAAGTGCATTCTTATGAGACCAGAGGTAAACTTAAACTTGAAATCCCTGCTCATAGACTTGGTAAGAGTGGTAACTGACATAAATTAAACTTCATTTGATGTTTTAAGAAATTACCTTTATCTGCTAGGACGGTTTATTTTAATATATTTAAGATAAAACTACAGGATTGGCTAAACAATAATCCTTTCTATGACATAAGTGAGTTTTTATAAGCTGATGTTAGCATTGAATTTTAGAGGTCCACGGTCTATGTTTGTATATATGTGGCGTGCGTGCGTGCGTGCGTGCGTGCGTGCGTGCGTGCGTGTGTGTGTGTGTGTGTGTGTGTGTGTGTGTGTGTGTGTGTGTGTGTGTGTGTGTGTGTGTGTGTGTGTGTGTATTATTGTACATTTCTTGTAAATATTTAATTAGGTTAGGCATATTGACTCTGTCTATTCCTTGTTAATAAAGGTCAATGACAATAAAACTCTTGATTCTTGATTTATTTATCATTCCAACGGCAGAGAAGACAACTGAACCGTGTAACATTGGCCGTAGCAAATGACGACTGAAATCACAATATCGATCAATAATGACAACCAGACCTCACAATATCTGCCATTAATAACGATTAATATTGATTATAAGAGATATTGGGAAAATGGCAACTGAACCATGTATTATCAGCCTAAAACGACAGTCAACCCATGTTTTGTTTGTCAAAACATAATCCAGATTGATTCTACTGGCCAAAAATGTGTATTGCTACTCATACATTAGTTGTATCATACATGTTTAGGCTATGAAATCTAAAATGTTATCCAAATCCCATATTACACTATTTGAAACTACCAACAACAATATATTGCTGAGGGTAAACACTCAAAACTCAAGAATAATTGGCACTACTCGGCTCAATCAAAAGTCACTACTCGCACACCCTTAAAATTTACCTTAGAAACACATTAAGATGTATTAGGTATATAATACATCTTATACCTAATATGATCTAACCTTATTTCCTTATAATCTAATATAATTTAAAGAGTTGTTATGATTTCCCTCAAAAGTTTATAATCACATTAAGATCATCTTTTTATGGATAAATTTAGCAACTTGTATATCACAAGTTTAATTAGTAACCTTGTAAAACTTGTCTAATTAAGCAAATGTAAGTTCTTTTAATTACTACGCCAGGACAAGAGACAAATGAGATGTATTAGTTTCACTCATCATCGTTTGAGACCAACGCTATATGGACGGTAAGGAAAAAATGGTTGGCTAAACATCAGTAAGCCAATCCTCCATTCAAGTTGACCATAAATCTCTAAAAAAAAAAACATGCTAACGGTTTTGGTTAAGTGTAATCAGTTTTGTTTTACAGAATTATAGGTTAGCTAAATTTGTTTAGTGGTTATGCAATTGTAAAAATAAAACTTCTAGTTTAGAAGTAGGCCTAACACACTACTAGAACTCACTTGTGTAAAACATTTTAAAATGACTTAAAAAATTATAAAACAACATTGAAATTAATCAACAGAATTGGAACACTGGTAAGTTAGTCCTGGTAGGTTACTCTGGACAAGCACTTGGCAAAAAGCTGCAAGCAGTCACCAGAGCCCACTTATCTAACCGGTTGGTAAAGTTGGGCAGAGGTCAGGTTAAGCAGGTAATATTACTTTGATAACTAGACACGGTCACTTCAGGATACATCTTTACACTCTTGGAACTACAAACGAGAGTCAGGAGTATGGGCTTTGCAATCAGAAGACAAAGATAATCCCAAGTTAGTTTCAAGACTCCCTATGTAATTTTCAGCAATTGGTTAAGATAGTCTGTGACTAACAACAGACGTGAACTAGCTAAACCCAAGCTCTTGAATCCCCGCTTAGGTATTCACCATCTTATATCAAAACTTACACTATATTACGATAGTTTAAGTCTTACCTGAGGAGAAGGGCAGTTGTCTGAGTTGAGATCAGTTGTGATATTACATATAAATTTAACAGGTAAATTTGAATCACTTAAAAACAACTCATCTAAAATATCACAAAGGTACTTCGCAGCTCTTGCCAGATGTTTTATCACAAGAGATTTTTTTATAGAAATTGCACATTTTGTATCACTGTCTTTTTTCAATGGATAAATATAATGTCTTTCCAAGTCCGACAAAGGTTTCACAGTTAGTAAACAGTTGTCAACAAGCGGTTTGCACACAAAGTTTAAAATTTCGACACCTTTATGTTTATTATTATTACCAACTTTGCTCAGAAGTAGAGAAATGAACTTAACTCCGGATCGGTTTATGTAAATACTACGGTCTTCGTAGAATGTCTTTACTGCATGTTTCCAGACTTCTGAAAAATATTCATTAGGCCTATAAAGTGTGTACAGTATTAGAAAGCCACTTTAATATGTTTCAAAGTTTCTAATTGATCAGATGTGTCATTTTAACACAATTTTTTTAGATTTTATCTTTTGTCATAACTGATGTCCTATTTTTAAGTAGGCCTATGTTTAGTAATAGCTTATCTGTAGCCTAACCAGATTGGTGATATACATACCAATATTCAATATTTATAAACACTCTTGACTCTAAACTGATCTAATTTCAGAGAAGACTTAGAGTGACAAGACTTGTCATGTAGAACAAGGTGAAATAAAGTACACATGGTTAACAGATTCAAACACTACGAATAGGAAAACAAATGACCAAATTACAATTCTTTACTAGTGTAGAGAGGTCGTGTTATTAAAGCGACTGAACAATAAGTTGATCTTTTCAAAAGAACAGATAGCACCATGCGGTGCAACATCCCAGTCCTGAAATAGAGGCTCAGGAATACAGCCCCTCTATTCACCACACCTAAATATTATGTAAAAATAAGTTTTTATCAAGCAACAACAAATTAATATGTATATTTCTGTAACCTGAAAGAAGCCGTCATACTTATTAGCCATTAAAGCAATTATAAGAACTTTCGGCATATCTCGGCAATTATAAGAACTCTCAAGGATATGACTGATTAATCTTGAGGCTAGCTTTCATACAAGGCCTTAAAGAGCTTGTAAAAAATTGTGTCTGCAAATATATCTAACCCTTAGGTCTACTGTAATCTTAATAATAATTATTAGGCTGAGAAAGAAGAAATACTGGACCGATTTTCAAGCTTGATATGTAAGCAAAAAGAGATCGAAGAATCAATTTTAAGTAATCTGTAATAATTTAAACTCCCTCTGAAGGTTCCAGTTCCCAAGCCTTCAAAATTGTCAATGTAAATCTCATGGAATAATAACAATTAATTGAATTGTGTTAGCTTATATTAAACACCTGTTAAAATGTTAACAACAAACTGCACGACTGAAGTAACAGATGCTATAAGTACAATATTAAACATAAACCAGCTGGTATGACAACAAAATGCACGTAGAAGGTTGTGTATTAATATTGTCAAGTTTAAAGCTCTTGTATGAGCAAATTGGAGGCAAATCATCCACTCACTCACAAAGTAAAAAAATGTCATAGCTAACACAATTTAACCCGCTGACTGCTAACGCCATAGCTGATACGCCCCGATGTACCCAACCCGGAGCAGGAGCTGTGGAAGATCAGTTTTTTCCCACAACAGCAGCAATAATCGAACTGTTGGTGCTGCAGGGTTGCCACCAAAGTTTAATTTCAAAATTCATGCATAATTCCAGGTTTTCCAGGTCAAAATCTCAAAATTCCAGGTAAACTCCCGCAGCATTTTTTATGTATGTGCAACACCTATAAGGACTTACAATATAAATGAATGTGCTATTTAAAAAATTATAACTTTTATCAAGTATATTATACTTTTATTAACGTTATACTACTAAATCCTACTAATATTATAAATGTGAAAGTTTGGATGTTTGTTTGGATGTATGTATGGATACTGTATTTGGAGTTCCATCACAGATAAACTACTGGACCGATTCAGCTAAAATTTTGAATGAACATAGCTTGCATATCACATTAACATATAGACCTGATAACGACCGCATCCAACCTTAAGGCTCCTCCCCACGAGTCCTGTAAGTTATAATGTAAATCTTATGGGAGCATATCATATGTAAAATTACTACCTGTAGATCGGTCGGTTAGGGCAAAAGAAGTCATATGGTAAAACTAAACACAGATTTGATAGTGCTGGTCAGGTTAATATTTTTAATGCGTTTTAATTTGTCGCGAGCAAAGCTGCGGGTAACAGCTAGTATTAAAAATATGAAAGTGTGGATGTATGTATGTTTAGATGGATGTTTAGAGTTCCATTACACAAAAACTACTGGACCTATTAAGCTAAAATTTTGTATGGACATAGTTTTCATATCATATTAACATATAGACCTGATAAGCTCCACATCCGATCTTAGGGCTCCACCACACACGTCCTTTAAGTTCCAATACAAATCTTATGGGAGGATATCTTAATATATCAAAATGAATTCCTATTTCCCTTGGCCACGCCATAACTTGAGAATGAGTGCACCAAATTGAATAATTCTTTTTGTTGTGTTCGTTAATGTCAAGACAAGGTTTTTACAAAAGAAAATTGTTAATCCGACCCAAGGGCTTGAACCCAATGGCCTTCAAAGTTCCCACTAATTTGATCACAGTTCAGTTAGTTACACCAAACAGCTGTTAGCAAGGATTATATCTAAACATACTTGAAAGGCGTAAAAATATGTTCATTACGGAAATAACAAATCTACTTGAATGGCAAATCAAACTCTTTTTTCGATGCCAAAGTTAGCACTATATAAAAATAGGCAACTGAGCGAAGCGAACAAACTCATCTTGAAAATGAACGAGTATTTGGCATAAAACAAATTCAATGACAATAGGACAGGAAAATGTCTGTCCGGCCAGCTAGTCATACTAATATATAAAAATGGGATGGTGTGTGATCTGCTTTTTGTTCCTCAAATCACTCAAAAACTGCTGAACCGATTGGCATGAAAATTTACAGGAATTTTTTTTTATAAACCAAATAAACACATAGGCCTATTTTCGTTTTGAAAATCCTATAGGGCTTTGCCCCACGGGAGTTCAAAGCTCCCATATATTCCTTATGAACATTCATTTTTGTTTGAGCTGATGAAAATATAAACAGCTGATCTTGATTCGTAGTAGTTCCACGGGCTAACCACAGAATAAAGTACACATAACTGCTTGGTTTTTGTACTCTGAATTTTGTTTCCCCGTTGCAAAGCACGGAATTAGCAGCTAATTAATTTATAAAATTACCATGTGTACCGTAGTCAAGATTGTCGGTTACTTAAAAATAAATCATATGGTAAAACGTACACAAAGATTTGATAGTGCTGGTTAGGCTAATATTTTTATTGTGTTTGAATTTTTTTGCGAGCGAAGCCGCGGGTTACAGCTAGTTTCCATTATGCTAGAAGTATAATTTTTATGCTATCCACCAAAAATGAGTATACCGGTATATGCTGGGCCAATTATTTATATTAATGAACTTTATTTTTCTCTCCATACAAAACATTGCAATATTTTAATTGATAGGAGGGGGATTATGTCAACAAATTGTACCCAATTATATAACATTCAATTTAACATTGGCAATATACTATCTATTAAAAAATAAGAAAAGAGTATATACAAATTGGTTTTATTTTGTTATGTCTATCAATGACAAAGGCATTCTTCGCTGTTCTTGGTAGAGTATGTACAGACTCAAACCCCATTCTTGATCCCCCCTAAAGTAAAAATTTTCTTAAAAAGCGGAAATGTATGGCATTGGGTCCAGTTTTGAACTTCCAAAACATTTTCAAGGTTTTTGCTGGGGATCAATATAATAAACCTCAGAAGCGACCGCTCTATCCACTATAATAAGCTACCCAGTCAATTAATGCTTGACAGTTTTATCCAGAAACTCCAAAGACTACATATTAGAGACTGAGTTACATATGAATGATTACAAATTTTGACCGGACCGCAAAAAATTAGAAATGAGTCACTTTTATTAGGTACTCACTGTTTATAACAACATACAAATTAATCGTAGTAAAATTGTTGCCGGCAGTCGCGACTGCATTTCGTAAAGTTTCCTCAACAATAGTTCTCACACTCCCTTGGCGAAGTCGCTGACAATCGAGAACGCATCGCTTAACATTGCCGTCAATCGAGAACGCATCGCTAACGTCGCTGGCAGTTTTAGAACGCATGGCTAACGTCGCCGGCAATCGAGAACGCATCGCAAATTTCGCCTATTATTCAGAACCCGTTACACGGCCGCCGACGATCGCGACCTAAAATTCCCGCATAATCCACACATTTTTTCCCAGTCACCATACTACGCGCGTAATTCCCGGTTTTCGAGGTTTTCCCAGTCAGTGGAAACCCTGTGCTGCTATCTGTGGCGTCTCAAAGGACTAGTTCCAGCTTATGATTAAACACAGAACATTCCTTGTTATTACTTAACAAAAATAACAACTTTTTTGTTTTCCAATGCTTTTTTTTATTCATTTAGCCTAATTACAGAAATGATTGTTAAAAATGTTGATTATGAGAGCATTTTAGATTTAAATGATACCTATCGACAAGGAAAATGAAAAGTCAAACAACTACCTACTAGAGTGCAATTGGCGGTACATTTGAACTATTGAATTTCAACAGGAGGCCAAGTTAAGAGTACCTACGCACACTGGCGAACCTTTGTTGGCGGTTTTTAGCAGCCAACATGTTAAAATTAATGCCTTATGCTGACTCTTCTAGATACTATAGTTTCTCAATTACCTGTGTTTAACACCCACTCTAAACCTTCATGATTCAAAAATAATGCTAGGTCATTCATCAGTGGTACCATAAGGCTGGAATCATTTTGCACTTCAGAACTTGAAATCAGTTTTTCAATTTCAGGTAGCATATGTTTTATGGTGGTAAAACCATGAGGTTTGGAGCCTATAAGGCCCATCATGCGAATGGCAAATACTTTTACACCACCACAAATAGTACTGTTGTTCCATTGCTTCAAGACACATTCCAGCCAAACCCCAATGTCTCCAAGTAATTCTATGAAATCTGAAACAATACCAAAATTTTACATTGACATTAAACTCATGACTAATATAATGATTTGTCAAGGTATTTAAAGTTCGGTCCCTGGGCGAGATCACAGCCGCCTTTAAAGACGGCCAAAGCGTAGTAGAATTGGCAACGCCACAAGAGGAGTTACCGCGTGCCTCGCCTCCAGTATACTAGCATGGGGAAAACGAAACGCCGCCATCTAAAATTGGTATTTTTTACCCTTCAAGTTAGAAAATACCGTTTTAAGTGGTATTTATCGTTTTGCTAACGAGTGTCTTACCCTGTTGTGAGCCCATCAAGGTTCATATTTAAACTGAGAGTAAAGTTAAGCGTGTTTATGGAGGTGTTGTTGCGTTTTACACGTAGGCATAGTAAAACTATAATGCCTTGCACCGTGAGAATGTGCTAGGAATTTAATAATTTTAATTAATTTTTAAAATTTCCCTATAGAAACAAATCCACCCACTTATTGAATTTAAAGTCAAGTCATTTAATACGCTCAAAATTTGTTTACTAAAGAGTTGTATACATTTATTTTTGCCGTTATTAAAGTTGTTAATACATAGTACAGGAAAGTTACGTTTTTTATTAGTTTAGTTAAGTATTAATTACAATTATCTTTTATCATTAGTTTTGTTTTATAAATATAAATAGATAAGACAGCTTATTACCATTTGCTAAGTGCTAATAAAGTACAGTATTCTTCAAAACTACACATTAAACAAGATTGAAAACAACGACATACAACCTTTTATTTAAAGGCAAAGCGTACTTAATGTAGCAACAAGTATAAATACAACTCATAGGCAACTGTGTGTGTACAAAGTATAATTTTTTCTGCACTTTCTTCTAAAGAAATAATTGTGTGCATCGTATTGCATTTGTAACTGTTTATTTTTACTACAAGCAGTGACATTATTTATTAAACATATTAATTTTAAAATGGATTCATAGGGACATCTAAAACGATAAGTTACCCTGACCATGTTTTTTTTCAAAGCAATAATATTTAAAACCTAACAGAAGTACATGATTCATATAGGCCTGTTGTTTTAGTTTACTGCGAATTTGTATGTTTGATATTAATTTTCTGCTATGGTATACTTTATCAACAATACCTGATGCCCATTCTATTTGTTCTCTCCAACAAAAGAAAATAATACAGCTAGAATTATTTAAAAGGACGCCTTATTCGACTCGTGGCTATGGGCTTTGTGCCGGCAGTGACTCCTCTGCTCAGAGAGATAGCGGCGTTGCCAGTTCGAACACCGGGGCCTTCTTTAAAGGCGGCTATGGCGAGATTAATGGTCTGGTTCAGGTGAAGTCGATCTGAAGAACCTATCAAAATTTGTTTGTAGACTCCCGGAAATGAAACCCAAGACCTCTTGAACTGAACTCGGCTGCAGTTTAGTTTACGGCCCATAATCATTTGATTGAAATTTTTGATTACAATTATCGATATATCGGTTAGGTTATTTCATTCGATTGTTCAAGAAAATCGATTATCAATTACATTGTTATCCTTTATTGTTTTTGTTTGCATTAATGTTTATTTGGCAAACGTTAAGTACCTTATTGCAATATGAATTACCATGAAATTTTATAAAATGTATTAACAAATTAATCAGTGTCACAAACTATGATTTCTTCATTCGTAAAACAAGCACAAGGATGATTCAAACAAGGAGGGCTACAATTGCAGATTGGTTATCGTTTTCCAGGGAGGTTCGTTTAAATTGTTTTTGTTTATTTATTCATTTCTGTTTTGTTTAATTTGGTTTAATATTATTAAATATTCTTTTATCTTTCGTTAGAGTTATGATAATTTTATTTATAAATATAACTTGTGCGATATAAAAACCGCTGATAATAACCATTACTTCTTAATATAGATATTTTCAATCGTCAGTAATTCGAAATATCGATATTTTTAATCGAGAATTTCAATCGAATGAAGGTGGGCCGTAAACTAAACTGCAGCCCTGAACTCCAAGCCGATAACCGTCAGGCTATAAAGATGTCTATTGATTATTCAACCCTAGCAGTGGCCAATGGTGTAAATGGGAATGGCAGGCTAAATTTGGCGATTTTGCAGACTTTTTTTGAAAATTCGTATAAATTCAACCGTACAAGTAAACCTAGGCAACCTTATATTCATTTTGATCGGAAAGAACAGTAGAATCTGAACATAGCAAAATAAAAAGGGTACTTTGGTATTATACGGATGCCACCCTTATACAGCCCACTGCGGCAGTTATGTTAGGATGGGTTATCATAAAAATGATTGTAGGACTTTCCTTGTTTCGTTAAAAATCGAATGATACCTGATGAGTCATACTTCAGGCCGCCAAACCCCCTCCAAATAGGCCAAGGTCAGGTCGTTGGCCGGAGCGCACGCATCACCTGTCACCGCCTGTATCTGGGTCAGTGTCGTGAGTGATTTATTGCCGTCCACTACGTTACATTTGTTTTCATAATGAGTGACGTTC
The DNA here is from genome assembly GCA_963675035.1 of Allygus modestus. Classification (NCBI taxonomy): domain Eukaryota; kingdom Metazoa; phylum Arthropoda; class Insecta; order Hemiptera; family Cicadellidae; genus Allygus; species Allygus modestus. Next base: position 140,839,846 of record OY776112.1, on the reverse strand, counting down.
TTTTGGTGTGGGATTTACCTCGAAATGAAGAGGAAACTGTACGTATTTTTATGATAACCCATCCTAACATAACTGCCGCAGCGCGCTGTATATTTGGCGGAGTATATGTGGCGATCGCGTGTGGCTGCTAGCGGCGGCGACGCATTCAACACGATCGTAGCGGACATCGCTGTCTTTTGGGAGGCACAACACAAAGACCGCTCATCAGAATGATGTAAAATTTGTACAGTAAGTCAATAAAAGTACGTTTTTTCGAATTATGTAGTTATCCTTTGTATCCGGTAAAAATTTAACCTCCAAGAATAGTGGCATCCGTATAATACCAAAGTACCATAAAAAGTTTGGTAAAATGAAAAGAATAAAAGAAATTTGATTTTTTTTATTTCAAAAGCAGCCTCGGTAAAATTTGTTCTACAGATTTTTTATGGAAAATTCATTGCATATATTTTGTAGACGATTCAATTCCCTACATAAAAATATATAACATGTTGGGGAAAGGTTTTTTTTTTTATAAGTGTTAGAGGCATAATATTACAGTATAATAAACGGAAAACCGAAAAAAGTGTAAACTGTCCAGTGTTAGTTTGTTTTGTAAATAAGTAACGTAATATATGTATATGCTAATAATGATATATACATATTAGTAAAGCTAATGAAGTAAGGAATCCCAAAAAGCCATACCGGTAATGTTGATGATACAAAATTATTACCTGTTATAAATAAATGTATATAACAGAATGTTTTGCTATTTTTGCGTAGGCCTATTAGGAAAAAAAGAATTTCACAATATTTAGTCTATAACTTTTTTACCACATTTTTTACCCCCAAACCAATATAAAAATGTTGTAGTACATTCAATTACCTACATCAAAATGTATAACACCAAGAGAAAATTATTGTTTTTATGTGTTATGTAGCACTAAACAAATAGTCGCGGACTTGGCAAATTTCACTAGGCCTATGTAGAAGTAAACACAACACTTTTTTAACACTATTTGTCACAATTCAGTAATATTTATGCATAACATCTAATGCATACAAATTACTGTTCTACACACACAAACACTTCTCTAACACTACAACTCTGAAATAATACCTAATTTACTGATACTTCACGGAAAAACATTACCTAACGCGTTCAAAGGAATAACCCAAGATAAGACAGCCTATGATACGAAAGTCACGAAACAATATCACAAAATATATCGCAGCTGTTACACAGTATGTTAGGAGCAGTGCTGCCAATAACAAAACTAAATTCTTCTACATTTCTTTCTCTTCGAAATAACATATTATTTGACTAGTAACTATAACTTATACTGGATATAAATCTGATTTTTCCTGAAGGACAGGAGCCGTCCTTTGGCCATTCCACAAAGAAACAAAAAACACCTGTTTTCATAAAATCATATTATCTGACCAATCAATATTTCGATCTAAAAATTAATACCAAAATGAATAACAACTCTTTAGGGGTGCGTTGGTACCAACCGAAACTTCCCGCGACAAAATTATCCGACCTGGGTAATTTCAAAAAGTCATGTTTTGACATTTTCCTAGCGTCGGCTACAGGAATCTCGTCGCGCCAAGAATTTATTCGATTTCTAATCATCGTGACGTGAAATTGTTATATAGCTGCTACAGGGTTCGTTTATGTAATAAAATGAAAGTTCAGGATATTATCTTTTGAATTATATATATTGTTCACTTTTGAGTTGACTATTTGTGGTTTTTTTACAGTACAAAATTTCCGGTCCCTGAAGGACGGCTCCCGTCCTCTGCCACTTTAAGGCGAAACAGCCAAAGTACGGGAGCCGTCCTCTGGCCACTGCTAGGGATAGGCTACAAAATCATGATTACCTTCCTGAAGACACAAAACTTAATGCCTTTTGGACATAGGAGGGCGCCTTGAGTGTTTCTTCTCTTTTTTAAAGCTATTTAAATCACTGTACTTATCGAAAATAAGGTAAGCATATGCCTACTTAAAGATCATCCTTACCATTTTCATCTGCTTTCTTTTCTAAGTGAACATATAATTTATCTAGTATGGTGTCATCTGTCACACTGAAGTTTTCCTTTGACAATTCATAAAGAGCATCAATCAGTTTGCGTCCTTCAAGATGTTTTTCCTTTGGATCCATAGTATGATAAAGATGAACCAGCCTCGTTTCGAAAAGTTATCTAGTTCAATGATAGGCATAGGCTACACAAATATTATCGTTCTAGAGCATTCTAGCTTATTATAGTAACATTTTGGATCCAATAAAAATACTGTGTTATATAGTCTACTATCCATCCTTGGAATATGTTGGTGTTTTTGTTTTTACTCAGTATAAATAAAATATGATTCCAACAAATGTCTTAACGTCCGGCACCTCCTACTACCGCTTACACTGGCATAACCTATCTATCAGTGTTACCATAGAATAAATTATTCTATGGTGTTACTAGGTGGAAAATTTTTCCCCACTAAGGGCTACAAAATTTCCCCACTCTACCCCTGATTTCCCCACTCATTCTGTGTTCTCTATTCGCGCGCTCACATGTGATACTATATTTAATATGTACAATAGTACAATAATGAATGATTAAACTGTATGGAAAATTAAAAAGTAAGGTTACTAACCTAAAAATAATTTTCACTATTATATTGCAACTTTTTACAGTTTTTTCAACACTATTATATGGAATTTTTAATGTTTCAAATATTTACTTTACATTTCTATTGTTTACAGGTCGTTAATTATAAGGGATTCAAATATAATAACTTATTGTTCTGTAAAGTACATGAAACCAAATAAAAAAGAACCGTGAAACCGGAATGGTGGTTGGGTAAAATGTTGAGTGATGGATGAGGTAGTGGTGATAAAGTTCTGTAAAATACAATACAAATATAGTCTTGTACCACACAGTGCTTTACAGTGTTTAACTTTCAGACAGAACCAACAATTGTGGTTAAAAAGGCTTACAAAAATTAAGTTATGCAATCATTAATGCCCTAATGGGATAGAAAAGTGTAAAAACAATACATTTTTATGAATATATTAAAAATATTATGTTTCATTAAAGAATTTTTAAAAATCCCAACTTATTTCCCCACTTGAACGATTTCCCCACGTTTTGCCTCTAACACTGAAAAACATGTAAATATTCCCCACTGTGGGGAAAAATCCCCACACCTGGCAACACTGCTATCTATATAAAAATAAAACGAAGTGACTACGTACACGTCCAATGTAAGCGCAAATTAAATTCACTTCCCTACCGCTTAGGTTAGGTTAGGTTACGTTACATTACGTTAGGTTAGGTTAGGTTACGTTACGTTAGATTAGGTTAGGAGGTTTTTTGGCTCTCAATTTGTTTGAAAAATCACAGGAAATTGACGTATGGTGCATAATTTGGAACAGACGTGAACAGTAGCGGCTCACGTCGGACGTGTACGTAGCCTCTGCCTAAGAGTTATGTTTGCACCAAAGATGTCTTACGAGGTCGTCCAGCTGATTCATAAATCAACAACATACCATAAAGTGTTGCCAACCTTAAGGGTATAATAATGGTGCAGCTATTTTTAAATTATCCCTGGACAAGCAGAAACAACATTTAAACCCTTAATCGATTAATATAATAATACAAATAAATCAAAACAATATATTAGTTTCATAAAATAACAGCTTATAATAGAATGTAAGCAGTTAAACAATGTTAATTATTTATAATTACACTGATGAGGAAAATATGGTACTCGTACGATAACATTACGTACGAAAATATGTAATGAAAATATGCAATACGTGGAAAATATGGTACGAAAACCATATTTTCCTCATCGGTTTAATTATAATTAACATTGTTTAACTGCTTACATTATATGATCAGCTGTTATTTTATGAAACTAATATATTGTTTTGACTTATTTTTATTATTAGATTAATCGATTAAGGGTTTAAATGTTCTTTGTGCATGTCCAGTGACGATTTAAAAATAGCTGTATTATTATTATACCCTTAAGGTTGGCTACACTTTATGGTATGTTGTTGATTTATCGAAGTGACTGCGTACACGTCCAATGTAAGGGCAAATTCACTTCGCTACCGCTTAGGTTAGGTTGGGTTAGGTTACGTTACGTTATGTTACGTTAGGTTAGGATAGGTTAGGTTACGTTAGGTTAGGTTAGGAGGTTTTCTGGCTCTTAATTTGTTTTAAAAATCATAGGAAAAGTAACGTACGGTGCATAATTTGGAACGGACGTGAACAGTAGCGGCTCACGTCGGACGTGTACGTAGCCACTGCCTAACTCTTATGTAAGTAAGCACACCTAGTCTAAAATCTCTATACGAACCTTGGTCAAAGAGTACGGTGAAAAGTATTATTTAAAATACAAAATAAATAAATAGGCTAAATTGCATGCTTCCTACATGATAATCTCGGAGGATGGGATTTCGAGAAATTTCTTGACATTATAGAAAGGATTATCTATTAACAATTCCGGATCTTAGGATTGAAAGTTTTGAACGGGAGCCGCAACAATTCCTTAGACAGTTTATTTAGGCATTTCAATCCCAAGATTCTGTAGCTTGACCTTGTTTTCTCTAACCTAACAAAAGGCACATCAATCATATTTTTATGTCTAGTGTTAAAATTATGCAGGTCTCTCCCTGACAGTGAGGGAGTCAATATTCTTAAAACTAGTTAACAGAATGTTAAAAATATATAAATTGATAACAGTTAAAATTCTAAGATTCCTAAAAATTGGTCTACAATAATGTTCCATTGCATTAGCTTTTGCCATGATCCTAATTACCTTCTTCTGTATTTTCAGAACATTGTCGATATACGGGCCATTGCCCCAGAAAATAATCCCGTAATCAAGAGTGGATTGAAACAGGGCAAAGTAGGCTGTTTTTAAATAGTCAAAAGGAATGACATCACCTAACCTACGAAACAAGAAAGTTAATCTACTTTAGTACAGAGGTGATCAGTATGAGGCGACCAACAGAGATGGTGATCGATATGCACTCCAAGGAATTTAACCACACAACAAGACCTGGTGTTTAGTACATCCGGGATATGCCTAAGTCCGAAAATAAACTGTTTTCGTCTTCTCATTATTCAATAGAAAACAGTTTGCTAAAAACCATTCAGCAGCTGTATTAAGGGAGTTCTCAGCAGTGCCGGATCCAGCCAGGGGGCTTTACAAAATGGAGCCTCCCCTATGAATAGTTTTAACAGTACAAATTATCATGGAATGTATAGGCCAAGATAGTGAGCCCCGGGGTAGGATGGTAAGTCGCAATAGAACGATTCGTCCTTTATAAGTAACTTACTGCATCCGAAATGTTGTAAGATAAACAGTTGCCGATCGATACATATAATTATGGAGTCACTGAGCTCCTAAAATCCGACAAACGCAACTTATTACTATCTGTAAGGTAAAGGCACCACAGCACCGGCCTAGAGACTTGGGCCGAGCACTCCTAAGGTAACGCACCACAGCACCGGACTATATTGCCTTTGGCTGCCCTAGGGGAACACACAGCAGGACCGGCCTAGGGGCTGGGGCCGAGCATCCCTTAGGTAACGCACCACAGCACCAGCCAGCTGGTTTTTGCACTTGGAAGCTTTGAAACGCAAAGTTATCGTGGTCTAGGGCTTACATGTCTTACTATAGACTTACCATGATATGCCACCGACGGACGGTAATAGCTTTTTCCCCAAAGAATAAATTCGCTAAAACAACATAACTTAGATTGTAAGTTCATTCCAACTTTTTTTTAATAAACCACTCAAAGTAAACAAATACCCGTTCAAAAATATACTAACATTTAATAACAAATAAATTTTTATTTTTTAATGACAATCGATTTTTAAAAATATATTTGATTATCTAGTCCCAAATCTTAAGGATTTATGGCAAATCTGGCGGCTCCTCGGACTTTTAAGAATAAAGATGAAACATTAACACGTATTAGTAGACTATAGCTGGTTAAAAAGAGAGATGTAATAATACAGTATAACTATAGAAAATATCTGCGAGATAAATGGTATATTATATTAGACTGTACTGCAATGTGAAAAACTCTTTATAAGAATATAACACGAGCCTTGATTTATACGTACGTCGTAACACCGCTTTGCAACTTATATAATTGCTTACGAGCTGCTCCCCCGCAATATTTTGCGGGTATATAATTAAGTAACCAAAATAAAAGTGTAAATCAAATATTTAGCTTCACAGTGACTTAGAAATTGAAATCATCTTTTAAATAACAAAAAGAATCATCAAAATCGGTTATGTATTAACTTAAGAAGTGAGTTAATAAAAAGCAGGAATTTTTGTTAAATATATAGATATGGTACGGTACAACTCATTGGGGGGCGTTTAATAGAAATATTTTCCTTATATTCTCGTAATTAGTTGTTCTGCGTTATCTTCAACCTTCTCAGAAAAAATATAACACACGCACACAAGCATTAATGCATCTTAATGTAAGTTGTTTTACTTAGGTAATACAGCAACCTTGATGAACAGATTTTATTTCCTCAAGGTTAATTTTCCTGTACTGAATATAACAAAAACAACTACGAAACTACAGTACCACAATTAGGCAATTTCGTGTTGGAAGGGGGGGGCGCGACCGCGACGGCCGGCGGTGATGGGGGCGGGAACCGGAAGTCGCATAGTTGAGGTTAGGTCAGTTCCGGCGGCAAATCAGCTGTTTCGGGCCGCCACGCCGCCGCCGCGCCGGGCCAGTGTGCCATTCATTGTGCGTCGTGCGTCGCCGGCACTGTGCGACTGCGGGATACAATGCGACGCTGGCTCGTTCTGCTGTCTTTGACACAAATCAGCGTCGTCTCGACTATTGAAGGCAAGTCCAAATTTTCTTAATAGGTTTTGAATGTCGCTTCAACTTTGACCTTGCTTTGATAACACTCTGAGGTGGTCTTTCATACATCGTCGTTTGTTTATTTTCTATCTAATTCATCCGTCAGAGTTCAGCTATAAAAGTAGTTACAAGGCATGATGTAATTATGTTTTTATTTAATTGTGAATTGGTAATGTTGTACTTCGATGACCTTGAATTAATATTACCAATCATAAAATTAAATAATGCATCCATATTTGTATTTGATATACGCTTGCTTACTTGCTTCACTTAATTTCTTCGTCCAATGTGCTCCATGCGGTAGAGTAGGAGTAGAGTAATTATGGATGCCCTAAAAACAGGGTTAGGTCACACAGTCACAGGTAGTGAGTTTTTTATCATTGGGGGAAAACAAACATTTGTTTGTGTAGCAAATTCCAGCACGGGCTTGTGAAATGTGCTGAGAATGCGAACAGTGGAGAAAAGAGCGTGATGTAAGAACTTTGTCTGATGAATGGCATGTTTTGTGCAATTATTTATGGTATAATTTGCTTGAGATTTTGTATTATGTGTAATTACATGACTTTTTGCAAGAATTTTGTTTAAAAAAACTGACCTGATGTAAATTATTCTTTTACTTTTGTAATATTTGTTTACTGTTCAAACAATAGACCATAACTTCGTAAAAATAAACTAACCGTGATTTAAATTTATTTGCTTTATTTAATAAAAACAATTAAGGAAGTAAACATGTTGAGTTTCAAAGATTGCTATAGATAAAAATATAGTTTTTATTCATAACATGTTTTAGTTAGGAGCAGTATCAATTGTTAAGGGTAATATTATACTTGAATCAAATAGTACCTATCCTTATTTCAGGTGTAATTAAATATTTAAAAATTGAGTTTTTGTGAACTCACAATGATCTTTTTTTACAAATATTCCAAATGTCTTTTTTTAATTAAGTAAATACAATTAATAAATCATGCTCAATTTTTTGTAATTTTATTTAAAAATATTACTGTATTGTTTGTTTTATCTTGGGGTAAAACAAATGGTCTAAGTGTAATTGCTCGTTTGTGTAATTAACATTTGCTGAGGATGAATTTACATATAGGTTACCAACTTGAGATAACATGGTTTAGGTTTAACATGTTCTCTCACTTCATGGTGCAGTCCAGTTTATTATTAATACAAATTATAATTAAACTACACTATGAGGTGATACATATACTTATTATACAGGGTGGCCGAAAATTATCTACCATCCCCTTTAACTGTATTTCTGCTTAGATTTGAGATCTGTTTGCGGCAACCTTCTCAGACATGATGGGTCTCATTAAAAAATACCAGTTATATATTTTATACCCTAACAAGGGGAAAGGAGGATGAAGAACTCAAAAATTTCAAAAAGTATTAATGGTCCAGTAATATCTCATTTTAATTTTATTGGGATAAAGAAAATAAAAATCAGACCACCCAAAGCAAAGTGGTGGCCCTAAACATGTTGTTTTATATGTGCCCCCTACAACAATATTAGTTTTGCAAATATCAGAACCCAAATTAGTACAATCTTCTCAAATGATCTTTCTATAACAACAATCTATTTATTTTAAAGAGCCAGCATAAACAAATCAAAGATTTAGATTTTCTTAAATTTTAGGATATTTTAGGGGGTTGAAGGCTATTCAACATTTTTGCATTTTATGTTATGCTTGTGATACTAAACTTTCCATAAAGATTAAAGACGGTTGCCACTTTTTGGGCTCTGATTTAGGTATGCATAACTAACATGGTTATTGGGAAATGGGAGCTCATGCATAATTTAACACAATACGATTACACCTCCTATTTTGTTTTGGGTGGTCCGATTTTCGCTTTCTTTGTGTAATTTTTCTTGTCTTATCAATAACTTTAAAATTAAGTATTTCACGACCAAAAAAAGGGGGCTATTTCAAAATTGAGTTACCCCCAATCCTCCCTTCCCCTGGGGCTCTAAAATGTAAACTGTCCTTTTTTAAAGTAGCCCCTTATTTCTGAAAAGGTTACCATAAGCAGATTTCAAATCTCTTTAATAGCAAAAGTGTTATGGGGGGAGTTTGTTACTTTTCAGCCACCCGATATTACTTACCGCAGGGATCAAGGTAAAAGTAAAATATTCTCTCCAGTGAGATTATATGCATTCAATCTGTCCAAAATATGTTTTAGACCAAGACTTTTGGTTCACAAAAGGCAACTTAGAGCTAGAAGACGCAATCAAAACCAAATGGAACGTGGGTGTTGCCAAAAACGTGATCTTGTTTGTCGGGGATGGAATGGGCCCCAACACCGTCACCGCAGCTCGGATCTACAAGGCTCTGGAAAACTCAAGTTTGGTTTTTGAAAATTTTCCACATATTGGCTTGATTAAGGTAATTTATCTTACACAATTTCTAACTGATTGTAATATTGATTTAAGTGTATAACGGTTAAAAGCAGGAGAGTATGCAGCTGTGAGAACATAAAAGAAAGAATAAGTGGTTGATTATTGTTCCATCCGTGCCAAGGTTGTCTGAGCTCCACCGTAAATTTGATGCCGTTCATCTCCAATTGTGATTAATGGATCCTTTGAATTCCAGTCTCGTCCGATTGATGATGAGACATCAGTCATCAGATCAGTTTTGGTTTGAAAACACACCAGTTTTATTAATTCAGAAACAGTTTCTTTTTTAGCGAATTTCCTATATAGGGAAGAAGCTATTACTGTAGGTCTCATGGTGAGACTTAAGCCCGAGACCATGATAACTTTTTGCTTTGAGGTCACCAGAAGCCAAAAACACTATTCGTTCAAATTGATATATATGTATATATATATATATATATATATGCGTCCGTGAATGCGATAACTTGAGTAAAAAACGTCCGATTTCAGTGAAATTTGGCTCAAACGTGTAAAGTGACATTTATGACTTTAAGTTAGAAAACCAGAAAAATCGCACCATGGGAAGGGGATTTCGGTTTATGGGGGTTTTAAATTTTCCAAAAATTACTTTTTGCATTTTTCACCCTAACATTTTTAAAGCACTTAATTTTGGTTTTGACCATGTTATAGAGCTTTAAAAAAACAAATAATATAGTATTTTGAATTATTAACCTAGGTTAAGTAGTTGCGGAAAAAATCCAAAAAAACCTGCTCATTAAATCCCATATTAATCTTATGTGAAAAATGTTTTTGGCTTTTCCTCAGTTAATTTTACTTCATTTTATCATTTGCTTTTACCAATCACTTCAGCTCTACAAAACAATCATTTTGGTGTTTAAATTGTGATTCTACGTCCAACCGTTGCAGAGATATTCTAAGTGCTAAACACAGTACGTTGTCCAATGTTATCCTTATGGAGAATAAATAAAATTAGATATCTCGATTATTTATGAATGTATATTGATGAAACTTGGTTTGTGGCTTCATGTTGTACTGGTATATTGATATTTGCACAAAAAATAAATTTGTTGTTGATTGTCCCTTAGCAGCTAACCTGCATACTCAGCCTTAATGTTATTCTTTTGGAGAATATGTAAAGTTTTATATCTCCCTTAATTATGAACATAAATTAATAAAACTTGGTAATGTAGCTTCACCCCGTTCAGTTATATTGATAATTGCATAAAAACTCATTTTTTATCTTCCTCGTTGCAGCAAACCTGCGTACTCAGTCCTAATTTTATTCTTATGGAGAATAAATAAAATGTTATAAATCACTTATTTATAAATGTATTTTTGTGAAACTTGGTAAGAAGCTTTATGTAGGAGTGAGAAACATATAAATACATTGGAAATTCGCTGAGTACGCAGGTTTGCTGCGACGGGGGTATCTTTTTTATATCGATGACCATAGAGTACTTGAATAGAATATTAATGATAACATTGTTGCTAAACACTTCCAAACAGCTGTTATCTTAGCTGAATCAGAATACAAACTTTAAAGAATCATTGATTGGGTAGATAATTAAAACAGTCTTAACAGTATTTATGGTCTTATCAAGGGATTTTACAGTAGGGTTTATGAAATACTTCTTATGAAAAATATGTAAAATCCCTTAACATTCATTAGGGTTGCCTTGAGGGTACATTTTTGACTATGGTACATCTTTACCAAATCCTATCCTATGTTCTTAAATGAGCCATCCTTCTGTATGCAAAACAGAACTTGGAATCCCACAAAAGGTTTTATTTCATGCAGTTGCTTTATACAAATTAAATAAATAAAGCAGACAGTATGTAACCATAGCAGAAGTCAATTGTTTATATTTACATTAAGCAGACACCTTGTACAGTGGCATGTTGTTCTGCTAGCCATCAGGTGGTCAGTCCCAAGTTATTAAGTGCACGGTTTGGCAACGTTGCCCGCCAGTAAGTCTGTCCAGGACTACAAGTTGAAAATAATGCCTATAAATTTCAGGATAGTATTAAAGTGATAAATAATGGGATGTCATTTATATTTTGGGCACTAGGGCCTACATGTTGTTGTTTATTTTCCTTAATTAAAATATATCAATTCCAAAATACAAATTTTAAAAACAACATGGATCTTTAAGTTGCACTTAAGGGTTTCAGTGTAATGATTACCCTTCATCATGATAATAACACTGATAATTTCTTGTTTACTATGTCATTTGGTAAGTGATAATGATGTTTAAGAAATTACAAATTTGCAATCACTATGGTGAAAAGAACCGCTGAATAAGACCTCATACCATACTGTTGTTGCATGCTGTATCCCAATAATGAAAAACCAAATGCATCGCAGACCCAACTATGCTTGGTTAATGTATTTTTGTGTGCTTTTTTGGTAGGTTGTGTTATTTTTTAGAGTTATTATTAGTGGAATTTCCTTTGGAAAGTGAACTATTAGCATGACTTGCACAGTGAAACTTAAGCTCGGGACCACCATAGAAGTTCCTAACGTGACCCCCTGAACACGTTTTGGGGGTCTTTCAAAATGTTATATATATATATATATATATGTATATATATATATATATATACATATATATATATATATATATATATATATATACAGGGTGAGTCAGACCACCCGTCCAGCATGTATAACGGGAGAACGGTTTGGTCTAAAGTCATCAAACAAAATTCTTGCCCACTAAAACACATATGGGCTATCTATTAAAAATATTTTCATCGAAATCTCTGTACAGAATGTTCCAAAACGTTCACGGGTTCGAATCTCAAAATGTTCTTTTGTAAACATAGGGCATATTATACATCATTTTAAAGGTCTCGTTAAAAGAAACATTTAGGCGAAAACAGAATTCACTTATTTTTATCGGTTTCAAAATGGCGGCCATTTTTGTGTAAAATATTGACATTCACGGAATACTCTGTATTTTATAAACCACTACTCATATCATTTTTCCGACTTGAATTTCTTACTCGTGATAAAGTCAGCTTTACTCTGATATGCTACAAGACAGGTTTTTTTGAGAAAATCTATATTTCAAAAAAATATTTATTTTCAAAATGCCTTTATGCCCAAAATTCAAAAAAGTCGAATGATAGCGTATGTCAAAAAGTGTACCATTGAAAAGATCTTATAAATCCTAGCAACTTCCTGATTTACACCAACCTTGTATCTCTTTCCGTTTTTCTGCAATCAGCAAAAAACATTGTTTTCCCATATGAAATGCATGTTAATTGTACATAACACATAAAACGAATGTGACCACAGAATACATGCAAGTGTTATGCAAATTAACATGCATTTCATATAGGAAAACAATGTTTTTTGCTGATTGTAGAAAAACGAAAAGAGATACAAGGTTGGTGTAAGTTTGAAAGTTGCTAAGATTTACAAGGCCTTTTCAATGGTATGTTTTTTTGACAGGCTACCATTTGACTTTTTTGAATTTTGAGCATACAAGCATTTTGAAAAATAATATTTTTTTGAAATATGGATTTTCTAAAAAAAGCCTATCTTGCTTTATCAGAGTAAAGCTGACTTTATCACGAGTAAGAAATTTAAGTCGGAAAAATTATATGAGTAGTGGTTCAGAAAATACAGGGTATTCCGTTAATGCCAATATTTTACACAAAAATGGCCGCCATTTTGAAACGAATAAAGATAAGTGAATTCTGTTTACGCCTAAATGTTTATTTTAACGAGACCTTTAAAATGATGTATCATATGCCCTATGTTTAATTAAGAACATTTTGAGATTCGAACCCGTGACCTTCAGTTTTGGAACATTCTGTACATAGATTTTGATGAAAATATTTTTAATAGATAGCCCCATATGCGTTTTAGTTGGAAGAATTTTGTTTGATGATTTTAGACCAAACCGTTCTCCCGTTATACATGCTGGACGGGTGGTCTGACTCACCCTGTATATATGTATATATATAGACATATATATACCGGGTGTCCCACGTAAGGTGTCTCAAATTGATTACGGAAAAACGGCTTAACGTACAAGGATGAAATAAAATTATTTCCCGCTAAATCAACCCCAAGGAATAACGTAAAAATATTTTAAACTTTTTTCCCATACAGAGTGTACCAAAAACTGAGGGTCACTAGTTCGAATCTAGGAATTTTCAAATGTAAACATATGTCATGTTATACATCATTTTAAAGGTATTTAATAGACAAACATTTTGGCGAAAACAGAAATTAATTATCTTTTTCCGTTTCAAAATGGCGGCAGTTTTTTTGGGAAAAATCAATATGTTTTTAATACTCTGTGTTTCCTATACCAATGCACTTAGCCCTTCTCCGGTTGAATTTTCTTACTCGTTATGAAATTAGCTTTACTGTGATATGCTACAAGTAACGGTTTTTTGAAATAATAAAAATTCCAACAAAATTGATTTTTGAAAATTTGCAAATGCCCATTGTACAAAATTTCCAAATAGCAACATATGTCAAGTGGCACATCATTTTATAGGTTTTTTAATTCTTAACAACTTTCTAATTTACACTTACTTCGTATCTCTTTTAGTTTTTGTGTAAATAACAAAAAACCTAATTTTCCTATATCAAATGCATGTTATTTGGGTTTAACACTAAATGAAATGGGGCCATGATCAGCTGTTTAGTGTTAAACCCAAATAACATGCATTTGATATAGGAAAATTAGGTTTTTTGTTATTTACACAAAAACTAAAAGAGATACGAAGTAAGTGTAAATTAGAAAGTTTTTAAGAATTAAAAAACCTATAAAATGATGTGCCACTTGATATATGTTACTATTTAGAAATTTTGAACAATGGGCATTTGCAAATTTTCAAAAATCAATTTTTTTGGAATTTTCATTATTTCAAAAAACCGTTACTTGTAGCATATCACAGTAAAGCTAATTTCATAACGAGTAAGAAAATTCAACCGGAGAAGGGCTATGTGCATTGGTATAGGAAACACAGAGTATTAAAAACATATTGATTTTTCCCAAAAAAACTGCCGCCATTTTGAAACGGAAAAAGATAATTAATTTCTGTTTTCGCCAAAATGTTTGTCTATTAAATACCTTTAAAATGATGTATAACATGACATATGTTTACATTTGAAAATTCCGAGATTCGAACTAGTGACCCTCAGTTTTTGGCACACGCTGTATCGGAAAAAAGTTAAAAATTTTTTTACGTTATTCCTTGGGGTTTTAGCGGAAATAATAATTATTTCATCCTTGTACGTTAAGCCGTTTTTCCGTAATCAATTTGAGACACCTTACGTGGGACACCCTATATATATATATATATATATATATATATATATATATATATATATATATATATATATATATGTGTGTATGCACTCTAGCGGTCACATTTTTTGTCCGATTTACTTCAAATTTGGTAGGGAAGTTCTTTTCTATAATCAGTTGAACAAGTTCGTTGGGCAAAAAAATCGGAAAACTTTAAATCCCTTTTTTGGGGATTAATCTTTCAAATTTCAAGTTTTTGGGCCCAAAAAGGGTCAGAAAAGCCCCGGATGTGAAATTAACTAATGTAAAAAGGTGGGAATTAGTGTGCCGAAAGTTTTAAGCCCTATCTTATCATTCTAGCATATATATTTACCGAGTTATTAAAGAAAATGTGTATTGACCAAACCCAGTACTTTGTCTTATGGGGGTTTTACATTATAAATGCCTGATATTCATTTGTAGGGTGTGCTTTTCTCATCCCCCAGCAACCTCACGTCTACTTTCAAGCCTGACTGGACCCTCTCTCCTAGCCTTATAATGTGCATAATTGTATTCCCAGCATTGCAGTTAAATAAAACCAGGAGCATCAGAACAGCCAAAAAATCAATGTTTTCAGATTTCAATAAAAATTGGAATAGGCCCTAAATGTTTTTTTTACACTGATTCTGAGTTTTAACATTTTTTCTGTGGAAATTCACATCCCTCACGTCAGCGTGCTGCGTGCGAACTCGTTTTGTTTATACTTTTTAAAATTCTGTTTTAGCTGCTTTGGCCAGGTTGAAGCTACATTGTCATGTCCTAGGTTTTCTCCTCACTTAAGGCTCCGGTCTACCCTAGAGAAAAATCTGCCTCGCCGCATAATAATACATTGTTAAGATAGGGAAAAGGAGCGGTGCAGGATTACTGTTTGCGGCTATGATAATTATATTATCAATATAATATAAACAGGATTTGATAGAAGAAAGTTAATTCTGCTCATACTTTTTTTAGAACCGAATTTCAAAATAATATTTCTTTCTTAAGTTGTTGTAGTTTTAAAAAGCTAATTTTTTTACATTTAAAAGGGCTTGTAAATGCAACTCGGTTAAATACATTAAAAAAGTATAAAAGCACATTTTTGATAGTATTTTTTACCTTTATTATTGATTTATTTGGACTTTACCTATCGCTTCTAGTGATTAAAACTACACTACGTTTCGGGAGGTAAGGAAACTTCTCCCGTTATCAAGTGAACCCTACTTACATCTAAATATCAAGTTCTTAAACCTAACTAACCTACATCCTTTTTTGGGTTATTTTTAAATGTAAGGAAAAATGAAAAAATAACTCAAAAAAGATATAGGTTAGTTAGGTTTAAGAACTTAATATCAAGCTGTAAATAGGGTTCACTTGACAACGGGAGGAGTTCCCTTACCTCCTGAAACGTAGTGTAGTTTTAATCACTATAAACGATAGGTAAAATCCAAATAAATCAATAATGAATTCAAATCCATCGCTTATGAGTTTCAAAAATACAATATTTTCCCCTTTAATATTATACTTTATCTTTAATTATAGGGTTTATGTAGCAGCTGTAAAGAGTAATGCTGCAAACCCTTTCATAGCGCTGCACGGAAGGGGTAGAGCGGAGCCTTAAAGACAAGATCAGATTCCAAATTCCGTAAAATGTCGGAAACTTAATTTACTTCTTACTCTTTTCAAACATCCACTCTAATTTTCTGATCTGACCTACATGGAACAATCTAGCACTTGTAGAGGAGGAAGGCGTGGAGCCCCCCACCACCACTTCCTGCTCAAGCCACTCAAAGAGCGGGAGGGGTGAGGGGGAGTATTAATTATCCTCTCTACCATTCATATGTAACCTTTAGTTTGAAGAAACTCAATTATAGGTTTATATGCGTTAATTTTGATAACAATAATAACCATTAATGTGACTTAAACCAGGAGTTAGATATTTTATCGCTTAAGGGAATAATGAGCTCACAGTTACCATCACAAACAAAATTATACTAGGCACAAGCTATGTTCTAGCATAGATACCAGTAAAGTAGTGAATCGTTATCATCATCGCAGGTAGAAGGTTGTTAAAAAACCAAGTTTTCAAATGATATTCTTAGGTAAAAGAGAAACAACCCATCAGCACAAATTGTTGGGCCAACGATGGCAAATGGTGGCGGAAATGGTTGGCCAACGGTGGGCATGTCGCGACGTGCGAGGTTGGCCCATCGATGGATTAACCAACCATTATCCAACAGTGCCAACCAATACCCAAATTTATTATTTTGCCAATGGTTTATCATTAGTCAATTTCCTTTGGAAAGTGAACTATTAGCATGACCCGCACAGTGAAACTTAAGCCCGGGACCACCATAGAAGTTCCTAACGTGACCCCCTGAACACGTTTTGGGGGGTCGTTCAAAATTTTATATATATATATGTGTATGCACTCTAGCGGTCACATTTTTTGTCCGATTTACTTCAAATTTGTTAGGGACGTTCCTTTCGATAATCAGTTGGACAAGTTCGTTGGGCAAAACAATCGGAAAATTCTAAACCCCTTTTTTGGGGATTAATCTTTCAAATTTCGAGTTTTTGGGCCCAAAAAGGGTCAGAAAAGCCCCGAATGTGAAATTAACGAATGTAAAAAGATGGGAATTAGTGTAGCGAAACTGTTAAGCCCTCTCTCGTCATTCTAGCATATATATTTATCGAGTTATTAAAGAAAATGTGTATGACCAAACACAGTACGTTGTCTTATGGGGGTTTTAGATTTAAAAAGCCTATTATTCATTTGTTGGTGTACTTTTTTCATCCCAAAAAACCTCACGCTTACTTTAAATCCTGACTGGACCTTCTTCTAACCTTATAACGTGCAAAATTGTATTCCCAGCATTGTAGGTAAATAGAACCAGGAGCATCAGAACAGCCAAAAAATCAATATTTTCAGATTTGAATAAAAATTGGAATAATTGTATCTTTTAAACTAATTTTGAGTTTTTATGTGGAAATTCACTTCCCTCACGTCAGCGTGCTGCGTGCGAACTCATTTTTTATTTAAATGCTTATTTTAATTTTAAAAATTATGATTTATCTAATTGAATTGTTTAGTAAACCAATTATAGAAATTTTAAAAAAGGAATTAAGTTGCAAAAATATTGAGTCACGGTTGGGTCTTGAATCTACAACCTTTGGAGTTACACTGAACACTCGCCTTAACCCCCACGGCCAATCTGACTTACGAGAATCAAAGGATGGACTGAGATATAGAAATTACCAATAGTCTGTACCTGCACGACTTGTACTAGCCTATATACTATTATGTTTTATTCTTCTAAGGTTGGATAGTACTCGTTTTATTCTTCCACGTGAATCTACTCGTGCAAAAATCACTGTAATAAAAGTAGGAACAAGTTATTTTGATTTATGTATCTATGAAATATGAAAAACTAGGAGCAAATTAATATATATTTAATATAATTATAATAATAAAAATATAATGTTAATTTATACCCATCAGCATAAATCGTTAGGCCAATGTAGGAAAATGGTGGGCCAACGGTTGGCGCAAGGTTGGCCCATCAGCAAAAATCTTTATATATATTTACAGATATTTATATTTATAACTAGTAGCCTGTCGCGGCTTGGCTCGCAATCACAACGTAATATTATACTGACATTCCCATATAAATATTGTGTTACCGTTCCAAAGCCAACATGACCTGCTGATTAACTGGTGTTTACTCTATCCAGCTGATTGCTTAAAACTTATAGTTATTTCCTAATTTTAAGCTTATGGGAAAAAACTCAACTTTAAGGACCCCCAGGGCCTCACTCACAAATTATTTATCTATAATAAAAAGAGTTTCCTGCACAATTTCACGTTGGGCTTTTTCCAATGACACCAAAAACATGAAAATCGGTTCAGTAGTTTAGGAGGAGTGATTGTCACAGAAACCCTGCTCGCCTATTAAATAAGTATAGATATTTATATATATATATATATATATATATATATATATATATATATATATAAAAGAATATATAATTAATAATAATATAATGGTAGGATTTGCCAACAATAGTGTTTGATGGCCCAACGTCGGCTATGGTTGGATTTGCCAATGTGGGCTAGCCAACGATTGGTTCGTTGGCCCAACCGCTTTAATGCCAACCGATCATTTCCCTACCATATCCTACAATGCCGACGATGGCCCAACGTTGGCCCAAGGATGTGTCCTGCTGGGAAAAATATATCTGTTAATGGGACTAAGTGTTATCCAACACAATAACCCAATAACATATATATTAAAACACTCATATGTTTAACTACTTCAGAATAAAAAATTAGCCTCGTAATTAAAACAAAAACATCTTGTTACATTGTTTTCAACAGTCACTACGATCTTTCTTTTTCAGACATACTGCGTGGACAAGCAAGTACCAGATTCAGCTAGCACGGCGACAGCAATGTTTTCTGGTGTCAAGAACAATTTTGAAACAGTCGGTGTTGACGCAGCAGTTAAGTTGGATGACTGCAAGACGTCGCTGGACAAAAGACACAGACTCAGCACTATCGTAGACTGGGCACAGGCTGTGGGGAAAAACACAGGTGGGCAATCTGCGATGTTTGATAAGCTATCACTGTGTGGGTTTCAAAGAAAACTGTTGCATTGACTGCAGATTGTGTTAGGAAAAGTAGCACAGAAAATTAACTTACCTGTATTGATCCAGTTTAAAATAAATATCACACATTACTAGTAACGTTCAGAGCGTTTGTTTGGTATAAAATTGGAAAACAAGTCCCATCATTGTTTAGTTTCTTTTAATTGTAAAGTAAAAGCTTGTTGATATAACTTAAATTCAGCAGTCAAAATATGTCTTAAAGAGTTTGTGTTAGTAATTAGGCCTAGATGAATAGTATTTTATCCTTTAGCAAATTATATTATTTTCAACCAACTTCAAAAAAAGAGTAGGTTGTTATAGATTCAACCTATCGGTATGTTTTTTCATGTATGTTTTACGCTCTGTTTTCGCGTAAGAGGATGAGCTCAGCTGCCATTACGTAAAATGTACTGTCACCTCATGGGAACTCCATTGTTATTGTTTAGCTTAGAAATGTCTTGCAGATACATATATAAATACAGAACTTGGAGAGCAGCTAGGCCTGGAATCAGTCAGACTAAGCAGATTCATAGTCTGCCCCCTTGGTCTCACTTTTTAGCAAATTATATTATTTTTATTGTATGTTATGTTTTACTTGGTAATAGTACAATCTTTCTTCTCCAATCAAATCCCCTCCCCATACCGTCAATCGAATAGAGCTACTTTTTACCCAGTTGCTTACTATTGTACTTTTGTTTTATAGTAGCTATATATAGTTACCTACCTAATTCTAGCAGCTTGGATGCCTACCAAACAATTTTAAACTCTCGCCAGCGTCATAAGTAGCCCCAAATGTCCTCTCTTCCTACCTTTCAAAAATCCAAACAACTCTTGTTAGATGAAGAATAAATCACTTACGGTACCGTAAAGGTTATTTTGAATAGGACTTTTTGCCTAAGGAATATATGGGTAGGACAAGAATGCTTACCTTAGAAAAGGAAAGTACAGGCATTACCCATTGAGATAGTACCACTAATTATACAGTACACAGTAAACACACAAAAGAATTCTTCAGTGGTCTCAAAATATTCTTATGTGTATTTACTATGTAGTTTTTATTAGTGTGTACTATCATTGGATAATGCCTGTCCTTTCTAAGGTAAGTCTGCTTGTACTATCCATATATTTCTGCTATCCTATACATTTATAAAATAAAGGTGCTGTCTGCCTGTCGACTTGTCTGTTCCGTTTTAACATAAAAACTACTGAACCAATTGAGCTGAAAATGTACATAGGTAGATCATTTATCTGGCCTACAAATAGGCCTATTCATATCTTGGCAATCCCTTAGGGCTCTGCCCCAGTTGCTCTTAAAGTTATAATTTTATTCTTATGGGATATGTTTAATGGATCAGAAACAGAGATGTAGTTGCTGCAGGAATTTTTATCATGCAGCTGTTCTTTTCTGAATTCTTTGTGCGAAGCACGGGCAATCAGCTAGTTTACCACAAAAGTAGGCAATAAGATAAGGTAAGATTAGATAACTATTGATTATACAATAATCCAAAGCTAGAGAATATCTCCTATCAAATAATGGCTGACTAGTTGTTTACAGGTTTCGTGACGACGACTAGAGTGACACATGCGACTCCCAGTGCTCTGTACGC
This sequence comes from Allygus modestus, assembly GCA_963675035.1. NCBI lineage: Eukaryota > Metazoa > Arthropoda > Insecta > Hemiptera > Cicadellidae > Allygus > Allygus modestus. The sequence goes on along the minus strand of OY776112.1, from coordinate 140,819,019 downwards.
TCGCTGCCCCAACAGGAAGTGGGAGTGTGATTCGAAGATGCCATCCTCGGCCTCGGAGTGTAAAGATATTGCTCGGCAGTTAGTAGAAGATGAGCCTGGAAGGAGTTTAAAGGTATTTGTTTTGTATCAATTCTCCCATTAAAAATTGCATTTCAACAGTCAATATATGAGTTTGCTCGTTTGATGTTCTAGAGCAATCGCCTTGGAGTGTAAGGAGGGGAATCCTTTAACATTCTTGCCCATTAAGTAAGTTTAGTTGTTATCTTTAAAGACATGTTTATAGGGTTTTTCATTAATAATCTTACTTTTTTGTTCTACCCACCTTGGTTGATGGTTATGACTCAAGTGTTGACCCCAATGAAAAGTTAAAAAGCCGATTTGCATATTTTAAACAAGCCATTTACTTACCAACATGTAATCCCAATAATGTTCAACATAAAAAGGTTATCAAAGCATTACAAATAAATGGCTGACAGTGATTTTACAGACAAGAGAATTTTGATTAACTTGTAAGAAGAGGGGAAGGGGAATTAAAAATTGTTTATAGCTTTTAAAACAGGCAGAAGCAGGGTCGTGGAGAGAAACCAAGGGCCCCAGGGACAGTTTTTTCCGGGCCCCCGGGTTATAATAAATTCACAACTGAAACACAATTTTATCAATCAATCAATCAATCAATCAATAATTCCTTTATTGCCTTAAAACTTGTACAAGCATTGGCATGAGTCATTTAAAAAATGTACCTCTTACAACAACAAAATAGTCAACACTTCTAAATTATAAATTCCTTATGTAGTCATGGACACTGTAAAACGCTCCTTTCAACAAATAGGTCTTAAGATTCTTCCTAAATTCATCATGTGGCATCTCCACCCTGAGGCAATCAGGCAACGCATTAAAAAGTTTGACAGAGCAATAATAAACATTGTTTTAAAAAAATGTAGTTTTATGTTTTGGAATAGGGAGATTTAAACTTTGGCGAAGAGAATATACCTTAGAGATTCTGGACTCAAAAAGCCCACGGTTTTTCCTAAAAATATTAGTGTTTCAAAAATATATATGGAAGGAAATGTCAACAGGCCACACTGACGAAAAGTCTCCTTACAAGATTGAAGCCGCTTGAGTCCAAAAACAATTCTGATTATCTTCTTTTGGAGGGTAAAGATGTATCTCATACTAGCCTTTTCCGATCCCCAAATGGGTACAGCGTAAACAAGATGAGGATAAAAGCAACCATAGTAAGCTGTGAGCAGTACATCAGAATTAGTGTAAAATGATAATTTACGTATTCCATAAATTACCGAACTGAGTTTACAAGCCAATTTACTGATGTGGTCAGAAAAACTTAATCTCGAATCAATCAAAAGCCCAAGAAAATTTACTGTATCAGTAGATGAAACAGTATTTTCGGAAATTAGCAGATTCGAAACGCTGTCTGTCCGATTACGAATTTGAAAATCAATCATCCCTGTCTTCTCAGTATTTACAAAAAGACCATTCTCATTTAACCATTGAAGAAGGGAATTTGACTGAACAAATGCAGACACCTCTAAATCCTTTGTTTTATGACCAGTAACAACTAGAGATGTGTCGTCAGCGAAGATACATAATTTACCATTATTTATACTACTGTCAATATTGTTAATAAATATAAGAAAAAGAACAGGACCTAATACCGACCCTTGAGGAACTCCCATAGCTACTGCCAATTTATTAGAATAGAGCTTCCTAATGCATTTCCTTTGGTCACAGTATGGCATCTCCACACTTTGTTTCCGGTTCTCAAGGTATGATCTAAACCAGTCCAAGGCCACACCTCTTATCCCAAGGTTAAACATTTTCCGAATGAGAAGATTGTGGTTTACAACATCAAATGCCTTGCTAAGATCCAGAAATATACCTAAAGCATGTCTTCCTTCATCCAGGGTCTTAACAATTGCATCAACCAGAAAAAACATAGCGTTCAATGTGCCTTTCCCTTTCCTAAACCCGAATTGGTTGCGAAATAAAATATTATTCGCCTCCAGGAAACATAACAACCTCTGGAGAACAATTTTCTCAATAACTTTAGAAAAGGTGGATATAATTGAAATGGGTCTATAGTTTCCACATTGCTTGGAGTCTCCCTTTTTTAGAATGGGCTTGACAAGAGCGAGTTTCAGGGCATCTGGGAAAACGCCTGACTCAAGTGAAAGATTAATCATGTGCGTTGAATCGTATGGGGGGTTGAGATTGTTTTAATTCGAAGGACCAGGGAATTTTATATAAAAACGCCCAAAAAAATTGAATGTTTATAACTTAATAGAAAGTGGATAATTAATGAGTTGAGCCTACTGCAAACTGGGATATAATGTTTACGCTAATTTTACCCAGAGGACAATGTCACACACAAATTAAAACGGTGAACAGTACCTTTGTCCCATATTTCCAGTGGGATGAAGGTTCCAGTAGGGAAGTCGCCGCCGGCGCCGGTGGGGTCCTGGGGCCGTGGAGCGGAGACGCACGACAGTTCTTTCACAACTTTATTCTTGAGGCTTGACGCGATCACGGAAGAACGAGTACGAAAAGTTCATCTGCCGCGGAAGCACGCACAAGATGTTCTGGGAGGTCTTGAAGCACTGAATTTAATGGAAGTTAGCAGACACTGACTTTAACGGGAATTTAATTATTAGGACAAAATATATTTGACAAACTAGAGTGTTGAAGAATTTAGAGTTTAAGAGAGTTAATAATAATTGAGGAAAACTAGGCAAAACGCCTATTTAAGAGAAAATATGAGAAACCGGTGCGAGATGCTACTAAGAGCAAGACCGACGCTAGACAGACAGACGCCGGGAATTTTGCGAATCGCCAGGAAATCTACATCCAATCAAAAGTCAAGAAAAATATTGTGTTCAAGGCAACGGACTACGTCATATGGCCTGACTTTTGCAAGCAACGACAGACATCTCTCTCTCTCTGTCGCACAGGTAAACTTATCAAACAACAAAATTTTTGTGGAGATATGCCTCTTGAAATAAAACTACGTCCTTAATATTAAATTGACCACACAATTAATTATATTAGAAAAGCTTAAAATATAAGTACTAAACATTCCGGCCCCCTTGAAGCATTGTAGGCTTCAACAGCATAAAAACAATAGAGTATCACACCACACAAATTTAGAGATTGGGGCACAGAAGAATATAAAAGTTTTATTCAGTAGGCAGGGGGAACACCTTTACCACTGGTCTGGTGAGATGTCCATTTGGAGTGCGTAATTCCACCACACGCACAACACCATCAGTCCCTGGGTGTACGGCGGTAACACGAGCCAGAGGCCACGAGAGGGATGGAGAGTTCTGGTGCACTAGCACGAGGTCACCAACTTTGATATTCTCCCGTGATGGGTCCACTTGTAACGTTGCTGGAGCGTGTGCAAGTACTCCAGCTGCCATCGTTTCCAGATACGCTGGTGAAGAGCTTGAACCAACTGCCAATATCGTAGGCGGTTGTCCGGTACGTCGTGGAGGTCGGTTTCTGGGACTGACGCTAGGGGTGCACCAATCAAGAAGTGCCCCGGAGTGAGGGCAGAGAGATCAGCAGGGTCGCTGGAGAGAGGAATGAGAGGCCGCGAGTTGAGCATGGCCTCTATCTGAGTGACGAGTGTCATAAATTCTGGCAGTGTCAGGACGGTATCTCCCATAACACGGCGCAAGTGGTGTTTGGCGCTTTTCACTGCGCTCTCCCACAATCCGCCTTGGTGGGGAGCAGCAGGAGGGTTAAACTTGAAATCAATCCCTCGTGGGGTAGCGAAGCGTAGCAGTTTCTTCTGCGAATCGGTTGAGAACAACGTTTCCTTTATGGTCTGTTGAAGAACGTTGTCAGCGCCGACATAGTTTGTACCACAATCGGAGAACAATTGAACACATAGACCTCGTCGAGATACGAAGCGAGTGAGCGCCGCTATAAAGGCGTCGGTGGTCAAGTCGGTTACCACTTCAAGGTGTACAGCCTTTGTGACCATACACACAAATACACAAATATACACCTTTGTGTGTCGAATGGCGCGGAGATTTAACACTTTTGAGTTGAAAGGTCCACAGAAGTCTGTCCCAGTAGACAAAAATGGTCGAGCGGGAGTCACCCGTGACGGAGGGAGATCGCCCATTAATGGGGCTTGATTACGTGGTTTGTTTCTAAAACACTTTAGACATTGGAATATGCGTGAGCGTATGACGCTCCGCGCGCAGATAATCCATACGGATTGGGATAACAGAGATTGTGTCAACTGTGGTCCAGCATGGAGATTTGAGCGGTGGTAATGATCCACAATGAGGTTGACAACATGATGCTTCTTGGGTAAAAGCACGGGATGACGGATGTCATGTGGTAGAGAAGAATGAATGAGACGCCCACCCACACGTAGAATGCCTTGCATGTCCAGGAACGGCTTCAGGCGTTGAAGTCTTATTGAGCAGGGACGCTCTGAGCGTAATGAGGAGATGTCGTCTGCAAAGGCCGATTTCTGGACGAGGCCGAAGATCTTGAGCTTAGCTGTGGAGATCTCGGATGGGGAGAAATATCCCTTGAGACGATTAGTGCTGCGACAGTTGTGTACGAAGCGCAGAACTAGATCGAAAATGCGCTGAAGTTTGTCCCACGATGAGAACTTTGTCAGAATGTCCCATTCCTTCTGCGGGACGGCAGTTAGGACGACTAATGGAGTCTTCTTGAGCTCGTCGGACGATGCGAGATCCATAGGGGCGAACTTCAGAGAGGGCCAGTCCTGTTGAGGGAGGCTGAGCCACGGTGGTCCAGTCCACCAGAGAGGGTGGTTCTTGAGCTGAGAGGCGGAAATACCCCGTGATGCGCAATCAGCAGGGTTGTCATTTCCTGCGATATGACGCCATGAGTCAGGTGATACAAGTTCTTGTATCTGGGAAACCCTGTTTGAGACATATGTCTTAAGCCTATAAGGCGGAGTTCGTAGCCATGTGAGGACTACTGTTGAGTCACACCATTGAAAGGTGGTTTGGGGGGTGATTGTCTCATTAAATATTGACTGACAATGAGTTGTTAGCTTAGCGAGCAGATGCGCTCCACAAAGCTCGAGTCGAGGAAGTGTCACTCGTTTCAGAGGAGCGACGCGAGTCTTCGCCATTATAGGACGAATGATGACTTCACCTGTCGAAAGCTGGCAGCGGAAATACAACACGGCACTATATCCGCTTTCAGACGCATCAGAGAATCCGTGGAGTTCCACGGCGCAAGAGAGTGAGAGCATAAACGCTCGAGGAATTGACACATGCGCTATTTGCTGCACATCAGTTACAAATAAGTGCCATTTGTTGGCGAGTTCAGGTGGCAAAGGTTCATCCCAAGACAGACCTGTAGTCCAGAGAAGTTGCATAAAGCATTTCGCTTGCATTATACAAGGTGAGAGAAACCCACAAGGGTCATATATCTTGGCTATTAGGCTCAAGACAGAGCGTTTGGTAGGGCGCTCGTCAGGGGGTATGTTGAGGGAGTATGTGAAACAATCCGTGGTAGGTGACCAATGTAGACCAAGAATAGAGAACTGCGGAGATTGAGATTCTTGCAGAAACACTGGAGACTCACGATGTCCTTCCGGCAGAGCTTGAAGAAGGCGAGTAGAGTTGGAAACCCATTTCCGGAGTTCGAAACCTCCTTGGCGCAACAGACGGATGAGCTGCTCCTGTAGTTCTAAGGCCGCTTCCTCTGTATCCGCACCGGAGATGATGTCGTCCACGTAGGTCTGGGTCCTCAGCACGTGCGCAGCGGAGGGGAAGTTACCACCGTCGTCGTTCGCAAGTTGGTGCAGAGTCTTTATGGCAAGGTAGGGAGACGTATTCATGCCGTAAGTGACAGTGTTTAGTTGATATGTTGAGAGTGTCTCCTCGGGATGGTCACGCCACAAGATAAGTTGAAACTTCCGGTCATCTGGATGTACTCGGATTTGCCGATACATTTGACGGATGTCACAGCAAAAAACAATATTGTGACTCCGGAAGTGAAGCAGTATGTCACAAATATTTGTTTGGTGTTTGCGCCCAGTCAACAAGATATCGTTAAGAGCAACACCCGTACTGGTTTTGCAGCTCGCATCAAACACAGTACGGAGTTTTGTGGTGGAACTATTTTCCTTTAGCACCCCATGGTGGGGGAGGAAGTAGTGTGGCTTAGTCAAATCAAGATTTTGAACTGTAGCCATGTGGTCGAGTGAGCGGTATTCGTTGATGAAATCGTGATAGAGTTGAGAAAAGTGAGGTTGAGCGTTGAATTTTCGCTCGAGAGAGTGAAGTTGACGCTCAGCAATAGGCTGAGACGATCCTAGGGCAGAGTGATTCTCCTTGAACGGGAGTCGAACGGTGTAGCGTCCGGTTTCGTCCCGAGAGTGGGAAGTGGCAAAATGAGCATCACATTGTTCTTCTTCTTCAGTCTTCTTCGAGGGCACAGGAACTTCCTCTTGAAGCCAGAACCGTTGAAGTGATGAGTGTAGATCTGCGTCACTTGCTGAGTGTAGAGAGACATTGAGGCTCGTAGAGTGGAGAGTGGATGCGGAGGGTGCGCTGGGAGCGGTACCCAGTACAACAAACCCAAAATGTGTGCCAATTACATGTGGCATATTCTGTCCCAAAGAGAACTGCTCATTAGTGAGTATTTTTGGAAATAAACTTCCACCTAGGATAACGTCAATTTGTCCAGGTAAGTGAAATGTGGGATCAGCGAGAATGTAGCGTTGGGTCCTATTGTAGACTTCTGGAGCTAGAGGTACCCTGGGTAAATCCACAGTCAATTTATCCAAGATTAGCATTGGCTGGTGAGGAGCAATTATGAGACCAGATAGAGTACTGATTGTGAGGTCAGTTTGACCTTTTGGTTTCGCCATGCTTTGGCTGAGGCCAGAGATGTGAGTTTGAGACTTAGTACGACGCACTCCCAGGAGCTGAGCTGCGCGTTCGGAAATTAAATCTGTCATACTCCCTGAGTCAAGCAAAGCCCTGAATACATGGGACTTGCCTTCAGGAGTTTTGAGTTGCACCAATAGGGTACCCAACAGCACGGTATAACAGGCTGGCATAGAGGGAGGTGAGTCTTGTGAAACGTGAGTCACCTGAGAATCGCTTTGGTTCCCACTAGAGCGGTGACGCGCATCAGAGGCGTTATGAGTTGTGTCACCGTGGACGGGCTGATTAGCAGCGTTGCCCGAGACAGATTGAAAATGCAACAATGAATGGTGTCTTTTGTTACAAGTGAGACACGTGGCCTTAGATTGGCATTCTTTGAGTTCATGAGAGCCTAAGCACATCGCTTATGTCTCTTGACGAGTTGATGTCGCTCTTGAGGAGTTTTGTCACGAAAGACAGTGCATGAGTAGACCTTATGTCCAGTCTGATTACAGGCGAAGCATGGAGGAGGAACAGACTTCGTTTGAGCGGAGTTAGAGTGAGTCGTGATCATAGAAACGTCACTGGAGCGAAATTGGACCTTTCTTGGCGCATACGCCTTGTTGCGGGCATGAGGGTGAACATAAGCTGGAGCCTTAGCTTGCGGAACGCTATGAATGTTAGCGTCCTCAGTTTGGCTGCACTCAGTATTTAAAAATTTTATTATTTCTTTGACTTCCGGCAGCGAGTGGTCAGGCTGGTCTTCCGATGAGGATGAACGAGAAGCTTCCAGCTTCTTTCGTAAGTCCGAGTCCATACGTCGGAGAATGAGGGCGGAGAGGAGCGGATTGTGTTCGCCTACGTCACAACTCAAAGCTTTCAATGCTTGAGTGTGTTCAGTGTACTGGTTGACAAAGAGTCTGAGGCCCTTTGTTGAGGAAGAGCTTATTTGAGGTAGGTCCAGTAACTGGTTCAAATGGAGAGTTTGTAACCTCCGGGTATTATGGTAGCGTTCCCGTAAGAGGTCGTATGCTATTAGATAATTAGCAGAGGTTAGGTTGAGATCTTTAATTAGGTTTAAAGGTTCGCCGCTCAAAACGCTCAATAAGTATTGAAACTTCATTACCGCGCTTAGACTAGCATTGCGGTGAATGGTTGTATCAAACAGATTGATAAAGGAGGTCCAAATCAAAAGATCGCCCGAGAATTTCTGCAAATCTAATTTTGGCAGACGGACCTGAGAGACACTAGGGACCTGTGGCGTCATGCTGACGTCACTCAAAGCCGAGGGAGTTTTGGGTTCTTCAACTGGAAGTAGTGTTTCAATTACACCCAAAATGAGGGCGTAAAGATCATTAATATAGTCCTGATCTTCCGTTAAGACGTCGTCTTTAATGGCCTCTTCATCCGTTAGATTTAAGGCGCGTTGCAAGTTAGCGTCAAAATCAGCTTTCTTTTTCTTTATTTCATTAGAGAGGGTGGTTAAGCTCTAATGAAAGCAGGCGTGAGCAGGCGTGAGAAGATCCTTTTGAGTAGCGTATTCTTCAACTTGAGTTTTTATTTTATCAAAGCGCGCTTTAGTTAACGCTGTAAGGCGAGTATATAGAGCCGCCTTGAAATCAGATACTTTAGGTGCCATTTTGAATATTTCAGAGACAGTAAGCAATAAAACAAAGTTAAATATTTCCTAGATATAGAATACAAGACAATATTGTAAGCAGAGCGCTAAATGTATATTTTTGTGGGCCTATTTTACAGTATTAAAATATTGGCAGAGACATCAACAAATTATTTATAATAAGAACAATAAACAAACACCAGAATATCTTTAAAATCAGAGGTAACCTTAATCTGCACTTTAAATTAAAACAATGGTAATCTTAATTAGTCCCACTGAGTAACTTGCTTTGATAGCCAGACTCGTTAATAGCAATGTGTATAAACACTAGAGAGCTAGGAAAATGATTAATTTTATTTTCAAAAAGAAAACAGAGAACTAATTAGTCAATTAGTTAAGCTAAATAGCTTCCAATTTGCTTGTTATAACAATACAATAGCGAGAGATATGCTCAACAGCTTATTTTTCTTTATTTCAGAGAGAGAACACAGCTAATTTATGAATAGTTAGTTAACTAATTATTAGTTGAGCAAAAATACAATAGAGACAAAGTAACTTAGGTGAATAGCCAAACAAAAAATAACTACCCTAGCATAAAGATTGAACATACATCTTATCTGCCTTTTCAAAAGAGACACAAATTAGGTATAAGTCAATTAGCCTACACCGTACAATGCAATAGTTTACCTAATGAAAAATTAAATATATTTTAGCAGTGAAAAGTTTTATGTGGCTTTTAAATTTAATTAGCCTTTAAATGTCAATCAGAACAAGAGAATAAAAGATAATAATTCAATTAAAATTCAATATATATATACTTATACACACATCAATGAATAACTACAATCCTTAGGCCTATATTAAACAATGACTAATATATATAACTGTCAAAAGATATTAGAGTAGCACAATGTCACTGAATAGTGAATGTTTGTTTACATTAGCAGACAACTGTATCAGCTGATGCTTGAGTGAGGCGGACGGATGTACGCCATACGGTAAACGAGAGAGAGAGAGAATGCGAGGGGTAAGCCGCGTGACGTAAGCGGCGATCAAAACTATCAATATTCAATCGATTTAAACTATCGATATTCACTTCGGCACGCATCGGTAATGTTCGTGGTCGCCACGCTTGCTATTGGCCGAGGGGCGTGGTCAAGTCAAACTGGAGAAGAAGGGTTTTGCATATGGCCGCAACTGAATAAATCACGCATTTCATTAGTATCCACAAATTAGAGTTTTTGTATTTCCAAAGAACTGAGTCCATAAATCCGGTTCGAATAGGACCAAATGAATCGTATGGGGGGTTGAGATTGTTTTAATTCGAAGGACCAGGGAATTTTATATAAAAACGCCCAAAAAAATTGAATGTTTATAACTTAATAGAAAGTGGATAATTAATGAGTTGAGCCTACTGCAAACTGGGATATAATGTTTACGCTAATTTTACCCAGAGGACAATGTCACACACAAATTAAAACGGTGAACAGTACCTTTGTCCAATATTTCCAGTGAGATGAAGGTTCCAGTAGGGAAGTCGCCGCCGGCGCCGGTGGGGTCCTGGGGCTGTGGAGCGGAGACGCACGACAGTTCTTTCACAAATTTATTCTTGAGGCTTGACGCGATCACGGAAGAACGAGTACGAAAAGTTCTACTGCCGCGGAAGCACGCACAAGATGTTCTGGGAGGTCTTGAAGCACTGAATTTAATGGAAGTTAGCAGACACTGACTTTAACGGGAATTTAATTATTAGGACAAAATATATTTGAGAAACTAGAGTGTTGAAGAATTTAGAGTTTAAGAGAGTTAATAATAATTGAGGAAAACTAGGCAAAACGCCTATTTAAGAAAAAATATGAGAAACCGGTGCGAGATGCTACTAAGAGCAAGACCGACGCTAGACAGACAGACGCCGGGAATTTTGCGATTCGCCAGGAAATCTACATCCAATCAAAAGTCAAGAAAAATATTGTTGTCAAGGCAACGGACTACGTCATATGGCCTGACTTTTGCAAGCAACGACAGACATCTCTCTCTCTCTCTGTCGCACAGGTAAACTTATCAAACAACAAAATTTTTGGGGAGATATGCCTCTTGAAATAAAACTACGTCCTTAATATTAAATTGACTACACAATTAATTATATTAGAAAAGCTTAAAATATAAGTACTAAACATGCGTCAATGGAACAACCAAAAGGTCAGAACATTCTTTCAACAGGCAAGATGAAAACCCATCAAATCCTGATGACCTACTACTCTTCAGAGATTTTATTGTAGCTAAAACTTCATTCTCAACAGTTGGACTCATAAAAAATGAAGGACATACAGAATGTGGACAAGGAACAAATTGATTTTTGGTTTCAACTTGAGCAGAAAGACGTTGACCAACCTCAGTGAAAAACGAGTTAAAAACGTTCGCTTTCATTAGTGGGTCATTGACCAACCCACCACTTCCATCAACGATAGATCCCACCAACCGAGAGCTACTAGATCTTTTACATTCATTTATGATATCCCACATAGCTTTTGATTTGCATTTGGCATTCTCAATTAGGTATTTTACCTTTAATGACTTGGCAGCTTTAATTGAAGACCTATAATCTAATTTAAACTTCTTGTATGATATCCGCAGTGGATGTGATGAAGGTAGATCTCTAGTTGCAATATATTGTTGAAATAGCTCCTCTTTCATCTTCAACAAATTACTATCTAACTTAATTTTTGTACTTGATTGATTCCTTAGGATTTTAATTTTCTTATATGGGAATGCCAAATCGATATAATGTTCCATAACACAAAAAAATGAGTCAAATATTTCATTAACACTACCCGCAGACATAAAAACATCCCATGATTCATCATATAACAGACGTTTAAAGACAGACAAAGAACTTAAGTTTATAGATCGAGTAAACATGAAAACCCCAGTTGAATCATATTTAGGAACTGTGAGATTAACGTCAACAACTTGGGCATGATGATCCGATATTGCTGCCTTTAAGACCGTAGCATTGATCAATGAGGTATCCAGATTAGTATAAACGTGATCGATAATGGACCTAGCCCCCTTGAACTCCCTTGTAAACGAATCAATCAGATTTCTCATACCAAACGAGCTCATCATGTCAATTATCTTTATGGAATCTGGAGACGATTTTCCTAAGTCAATACTGAAGTCACCAACTACAACTACCCTAGAGCTATACTTCACCAAATGATCAAGACAATAATAAACCTGTTCGAAAAACTCATCGCAAGATGAATCAGGAGGTCTATATACAACCATGATGACAATAACTGCTTGGGGTAGTTCAATCTTAACAGCAGAGAGCTCACAAACACATTCCAAGCAGTATTGCAAGACATCAATTGTAGTAAACTTTAAATTGTCTCTAACTAAAATACAAACACCTCCCCTGACACGAGAGTTTCTACAAAACATGGATCCTGTTGTGTAACCATTAAACAATACAATACCATCTTCGATGTCTTTAATAAAATGCTCTGATAAACACAAAATGTCTGGTGATTCGCTACTGATCAAAACTTCCAACTCAAAGGTCTTATCAAGCAAACTACGAACATTCTGATGCAAAATTCGTAGGGAACATAGGTTTCTCGAATTATGTACCAGTTTGGGGAGACAACCAATATAACTGTTGGATACTGCTATAGAATCATAACCTGGTTCCGGTCCTGGACTAAAAAATGAGAATTAGTTCTGATGCTATCCTCTGGTAGCCTGGTTACAACAACAAGATTGCGGTTATATTTACGAAAAGAAGAGCCAGGAATATAGGCTGCTGAATCCAACCGTGTTCCAACTACAACAGGTATGGTATATTGTGTTTTACAATCTGTGGAAGTAAACATTACATCATCCAAAAGATGCATTATACTCTTTTTGCCCCTAACATTAAAATGTAGACCATGACGAGTATAAAAACATGGATTTTCTAACCGCTCCAAAGGCAGAAACGCCACATTTTTGAAATCTGAAACCACACTAAACAAAACCTTATTTGTTTTGGAAATCAAAGCATTTAGGGAGGGTGTGTCATACCTAAAAGGTATAGCTGCCACAACAACCTTAGTACTCCGAGTGCCATCCAAAAAGTCCCGCATTCGCTGGGCAATGTCATCGGTACAGTGTCCATTAACAAAGTTATTAGTACCTGCAATCACTATAAGATAATCGTCCATATCCATGTATTTTGTAACATTATCTACATCTTCAAGAACATTAACAACAGTACCATTTGGCTTTATGGTTCCCATAACGTCATATTTACTATTATATCTATTATACAATAGCTCAGTAAGTCCCATACCGTGGCTGTCACTAAGTAATCTAATTTTACATTTTGTTTTTTGTGTTTCTAATACAAGATTATTTACAGGAGTCTCGCTCCTTTCATTTACATCGTCTATAGCACTGACCTGAAATACAGGTTTTTTGAACTTATTTAACTTAGTCCTAGCTAGACTAGATCCCCGTTTAGGAGCAATTTTAGATTTTCCAATGCCATTAGGTGGCACGGGTTGGGTTGGGAGCTTAGGGTCATCAGAACAAACATCAGAGTTATAACTTTCCTCAAAAACGTGGAAACGATTGTTACTTACAAAACTAACCCTATCAGACTGCTTTAATGCCTTGGCCATCCAAGCATCCGTTCTGCTAACGGACTTCCTATGCTTGACTAAATTCCAAGTGCCAGTCAAAGATTTCTTAAGCCTTAGAGGAGAGATTACTTTACTGCAAGAATTTAAGTTATTATTGATTGAGCCAACAACTTTGGGAGGAAAGCTCAAGCTGTTGGCCTCACTTGATATTGAAAGGTCATGCTGAACCTGGATCAAAGTCCCAACGGGAGCCATTGAAGGATCATCACCCGGAAGGGGCTGTGAATGTATTTCTGTTGGCGCCACTAGGGACCTAGGTCCATCAGCCGAGGAAACAGGTTCTGATGGTACATTAAACCCAGAAGGGGTTAGACTTTCATATTTGATAACATTAATTATAGCCATTTTAGCATTAACGAGTACATTAAGTCCACACTCAAATGAATTTCTTTGCTGATGGCAGGACACTTCACTCACGTGCTGTTCAGTAAACCCCAAATGGTGAGCGACCCTCAGAGCAGCAGCTTTGTTGACCCCGTTGGCAGAGTCCCAGTGGTAGGATTCGCCAGACCGACGGTCACATCCAAGGAGGCTCCAATGTGAGCCGGAGTCAGAGGCCTGTGCGTCCAAGCTGTTGTTTACACACAGCAAGACAAACTTTTTTGATTCGAAACCCATCAAGTCAAGTTGACGTTTAACGTCTTTACATGTCCCTAGTTTTATATGTTGAGTAACCGCTGGCCCAAGCAAAAGAATGTCCTGCCGATCACCAATGCTATCGTAAAGAGAATCAAAGTAAGTCTGTAACATTTCGTCAGATAACCACATGTCACTGTTCTTAAAAGGTTGACTTTTAAACTGTTTGTTAAAAGCCGCAAGTTGTACTTTAAGATCTGAATTCTCCCTGCGTAATTGATTTACCTTGTCTGCATTACCATCAAGCTCCGTTTGTATCTGCTTCAGTTGCGCCAGTAAAAGTTCTTTATCCAACATTACATTTTTAATCCTTTGCTGCAACTGTCGGGTTTGCTTCCTCAGTACGGTACATCAATTTCATCATTAGCTGAGTCTTGAAGTTTAAAGGAGTTGTTCATTTCCTCGGATCTCAGTTCTTTCTCATTTTTTAAATATATATTCAAAGCGTTCATTTCTTCTTTTAGCTTAAGATTATTTAAACTAGCGTCATTTAAACTTTTAAGAATAGAGTTTACATTAACAATGAGCTGGGCGAGATTTGACAGTAACGATGTGTCACCCACTTCATGATGGTTGCCAATGACAGTAGTTATATCATTGTACAGGGAAGATAAAATAAGTTCGGATTCATCATCCAGCTTAGTTACATCATACAAACAAGAGTCAACAAAAGGCAAAGTGTTATCCTTCATCATTCAACTCAAACTCATAAAGCTAAAACCACTTGTTTTGGGATCCGTGGTAAAAAATAATGCCGCACAGTATGAAACAGAATTAACTGCAACGCCCAAAACGTAGTAGGCAAGTTGTAATACACAAGTGAATTGCGGGAGGTATCACAGTCCAGGGGCGCGGATGTTATCAGGAGTTGACAACAGATACCGCGGGTGTCCACTTGGGCTGATAAACCGCTGACCGCTTATCCAACAGATGGCACGGCTGCGCTTTCTGCCCGTCCTGGAGGCAGCGTAATCCAGCTGAGGTTTTTCACGTTTTTAAGTTGGCAAAAACTCCGGACAATATGCGCACAGTAAATTACACAGAAATGTGACTAACCTAAATCTTTTAAGGCGCATAAAAAACGCTATGAAGAAGCACTTTTGAATGACAAAAACTGGAAACTGAGTTTCCAAAGTGTAAAAATATGTTCTGAAGGAAATATTCACTAAGTAAACTTACTGCAAACACCCACAGCACTAATTATTTAATTAACTTATGGAGCACAACATTGCAAAAGCTTCCTGTGAGTACACTCGTACCAACCATAATCTATACTAATCATAATCTTATACTTATCCCCTTCACTACACCGAACGTCGTACTGCTGTAGATGTGTTATACTAGTGGTGAGGGACAGGTAGTCAACCTTTTAAGCTTATAATGTAGGTATGCAATGAAAAGGTTATGTAAGGATTATAAAATATGTGTAATGTTATTTAAGTACTCTATTATCTGAATAGGTATGATTTAATCATTAAAAAATGTAGTAAAATGTTTGCAAGAAATTAAAACTAGGTAAGTTTTAATGCTTTTTAGTGGTGCTCGTGAGAGGTAATAATAATACTTTTTTGCAGAATGTTATAATTAAATTATAGATCCACTTATGCAAGACCTGGCCTCTTTATGTTAGTAAATTTGAAAGGTAAAAAATAAAACCAGGTCGGCTGGGCCGGGCCCTCTTCGAGGCCCGGGCCCCGGGGCTACAGCCCCAGCTGCCCCCCCCCTCTCGTCGGGCCTGGGCAGAAGATACGTTATTGGTTGTAGTTGTCATGTAGGAGCGAAATGTTAGTTCAGCGTTTGTAAGCTTTGTATCTGTTCCTAAATATTTTCTGCGTGTGGCGACCAGAAGCAGCGACTGGGCCATGGCCACAAAACACTGACGGTATCACGTGTAATAGGAGATCATTGAAGGCAGGCTGCAGTGCCTGATGGCCAACAGCACGGTGACGCCCCTCAACCCACAAGACACGTGGGCGAGTAGCCGGAGCAATAGGCGAAACCTAGTCCGGGCGTGGGACGACCACAAGCAGCGACTGGGCCTTGGCCACTAACACTGATGGTATCACTTGTAACAGGTGATCATGGGAGGCGGGCGGCAGTGCCTGATGGCTAACAGCACAGTGACGCCTCTCGACCCACGAGACACGTGGGCGTGTAGCCGGGGTGACGGGCGGGACCTGATCCGGGCGTGGGGCAACCACAAGCAGCGACTGGGCCTTGGCCACCAATACCTCACCAACGCTGACGACCTCTCACGCTTGGACCACGATAGCACTGACTATGTACTGGGTAAGTATGCTTTAATGTTTAAGTTTTTTTGTTTATATATCCTTATTTAATTTTTACATTTTGAAAGGTTTGTAGGAGCTACAGCCCCTAAAATTTTGTTTTAATTTAATGTTTGCATGCTAAGGAAAATACATATTTAGAGGAGTATGAACCATGTTAATACATGCAAACAAATCAGAAGCTAAAATCACATTATAAATAATCACAGCTGATCATCAGTTCATTTTCACTGTACCGATTTTCAAAAAAAATTTAAAATCCGCGTCGCCAACGGCAAATTCAAATCGACCAATCACAGGTCAGATGTGGAAGCAACCATACCGCGGAGGGATTTTTTCACCAGCACACCTAACTGACGTAACGAGACAGTTGGCCTTCGAATTTCGCAGAGGCAGGAGGTGTGCTGCTCGGTTACTTGAAATAGATTTAGTTTGTGATCGGTTGTTGGCCGTTTTTAATATTAATTTGAATTATTCGAGGCATGCAGGGACGTACACATCTGAGGACACAAGTTAGTAATCTTGTGATTGAAAGAAACTTTAAATTTAGAGAAAAGCGAAACAGCCAACATTAACCGTCAGACGTATTTCCTGTCGACGCCGGATATTATTTTATTAAATTCGGATTTTAGCAGCCTCCGTTAATGCCAACTACAAAATTAAATATTAGTTTTAATGTGCTAGAATAAGGGTCGACCGGAACGTAAGTCAATATTTATTTATATCATATTTATTATTTAGCCCAGCCAGTTCGCACAACACATTTTATGTCTTGTTAGTCTTAAGAATAGTAGCCTGCTTATAATATCTTTATTTATTTAATTATGTATTGCACATAGTTGAAAGCAAACAACTATTGTCGCTATTGTCTATTTAGGCGATATTTATTTATTGCTCTTGCTGTAGGTTATATCAATTTGTCTGCCAATATTTATTTCACTTCAAAATTCAAATTCAAAATCACTTTATTCATAATTTTTACAAGTATTACAAAGAAGACTTAAACTCGTACAAATCTAGAATGGCGTTATTTGTTGAGTTGTTTATAAGAAATAATTCTTATGAGTTACAGTCACAAAACAAACACTGAACAAAATACAATTCTAGGAAAAGAAAAAGAGAAAAATTACAGAAGATGAATGTATGATGACAAATAATATATGCAACTATATAATCTACTGATTCAAAACCTCCTCAAATGAGTATCGTGCCTTTTGCAAATGAGTATGTATATTGCTTTAACTTAATTTTAAATGAATTTAAATTTACTATACTCAGTAACTCTTGCGGTACTTTGGAAATAAAGTTAATTCCAGCACTAATAGGTTTCTTCCTGAAAAAGCTCATTGAGTGTGGTTGAATAGCAAATTTGTTTCTATTTCTTGTATTGTATGTGTGGAAATATCCTAATTCAGGCAATAAATTTTCAGTTGTTTTAACAGCCATGATAGTTTCCAGCACATAAATACTATAAACAGTCATAGTGCCTAACTCAGATAAATAATTTTTTACTGAATCTTGACTTTTAAGATTTAAAATAATTCTAATTGCTTTTTACTGTAGTGTCGATATACTATTCAGATTTGCTTCACTAGTTGCACCATATAGGATATGGGAGTGTATGTGTGCAAAGTAAATAGCTTTAAGGGTTTTAGTTGAACAGAATTTTGCCATGGTTCTTAAAAGATATATAATCCAGAGCAAATTTTGCTTTTTAACTCTTGAACATGACAGTTCCATGATAAATTTTCATCGACTAATAGGCCTAAAAATGTAGTTTCATTGACTTTTTTATTTCATTGGTACTAACTTCTATTTTAGCTAATTGTTTATTTCTTTTAGCGAATTTCCCCTATAGGGAAGAAGCTATTACCGTAGGTCTCATGGTAAGACTTAAGCCCGAGACCATGATAACTTTTCATTTTGAGGTCCCCAGATGCCAAAAACACCATTCGTTCAAATTTTTATATATGTATATATATATATATATATATATATATATATATATATATATATTATACATTTATTTATATATATGTGTGTGTTGTGTGTGTCCATAAGCACGATAACTCTCGTAAAAAAGGTCCGATCTTAATGAAATTTGGTACAAATATGTAAGGCACCATTTATTTAAATGAGTTCGAAAACCAGACGAACCGCACCATCCAAAGGGGGGTTTTTGGGGGGTTTTGTACCCAAAAATGGTTTTTTTTGGGGGTTTCCGCATGTAATTTTTATTTAAATAAAATTTTAATTCATACCATTTAATTCAGAATAAAAAACAAACAATTTGGTATTTTGATCATTGCTCTATGGCAATTGGTTCCTGAGATATTGAAAGTGTTATACACAGTACGTTGTCTAATGTTATTCTTATGGAGAAAAATAAAAATTGTATATCTCGCTTATTTATGAACATAAACTGACAAAATTTGGGATATGGCTTCATCTGGTTGGGGTTTATCATTGTTTGCACAAAATACAAAATGTTCACTTATGGTTCCCTTAGCAGCAAACCTAGGTAATCGGTCCCCATGTTATTCTTATGGAGAATAATTAAAATGTTATATATCGCTTACTTATAAATGTATATGAATGAAACTTGGTATGTGACTTTACTTAGATGAGTTCTAATGATATTTGCATAAAAACCCATTATTTTGTGTTCCTTGTTACAGCAAACCTGCGCCCAATGTTATTCTTATGGAGAATAATTAATATGTTAAATATCACTTGTTTGTGAATATATTTCTTATGAATCCTGTTAAGTGTTAATGTGTTATGTTATATATTCATTGGAAATTCGCTGAGTATGCAGGTTTGCTGCAGCGGGGGTATTTTGTTTAGTGTGGAATTGTAAACTAATGTTTTTTTTTAAACTAAGCAATAGGTTCCTACCATCAAAATAGCTTGTAATATCTGAGAGGTTCTTATTTATTATTAAATTCCGTTTCTAATAACTCTCTACCACAAACATCAAATTTGAGTCGTCTGCATAAAGAGATAGGGTAGCTTACTTTGAGAACCAGACACTAAAGAAGGCATGCTTTTAAGGTGACATAAAAACATGACTGGTCCAAGGATTGAGCCTTGAGGGACTTCCATTTAACTCAATGGAATTGCATACCACAGTCAAGGCTTGTATTTATTACAATGTTTTAAATAAGTCATCAGTCCTGAATAGCTATAACAATTATTTTCTAGTCATATTGTGAACCTAATAACAAAATAGCTGTGATATTGTGTCTACTTGGATGATTAGCCAGTGTCCTATTTTATTTTGGGACTGATCACCCCAATTTAAATAACATTATCCCAGCAGAATTGCTAGCTTCTGGAAGTTGGACGAAACTTATTGATGCATCTCATGTTGGTTGAACAATTACCGTTTAAAGATTGAAGGAATTTAATTTATCAAAACTCATTAATTGGCATAAATACACTAAATTATACATAAAAGTGCACATAACTTATTGGCCTTGACAAAATCAAACATTTTCCCAACAACTTAAAAACCGTTTTAAAGGAATTACACACGTGTTATAAAATTGAAGACTTTCAGAAATGATTCAAATGCAGCAGCTAATAGGAACTATTTTATTGGCAAATTGTTTGTATTTGATGTACTACGGGTAATGCTTGGAAGGTTTAAATATTACTACATTGAAAAAGTCATCAAGAAGTGGATCCCTAGAAGAAAGTCTTGTCAAAAATTACATTGGATTTGGCGCATTAGCATATGCGAAGAGGATTTTCTTTGTACCGCCAACATCGGACCATGTTCCTGCTGACTGACCGCTAGATTGAGAGGACACCTTTGAGAACGACAGCGGCGACTAAAACTTCTAGACTGGTAAATCTCCTTTATCGTGGTGATTGACGAACATTTTCTAAAGACTATTACCGGACATTCGACCTGCAGACACCATTCTCGTCCAGAAACAGAGTTTCAAACATATTTTTTTTGTACAAAACTCTGTGTTAAAGATTAAATAATGACAAATTAGGTTAAAAACATGTAAATGCGTAAAGTTTTGTGATTTTGTAATGAATCCGTTAGTTGACTTTTATGATTAATTACTATTAACTGTTGAATGTTTTAAATTTAAACCGATTGTAAGGTAATAAATTTCGTTCTTTGTTAAATTTAAGAAGAATTATTTTTCTCATTCCATCGTCTAACTGGCAAAAGTTAAAAATATCTAAATTTCAAAACTGCCATATCAAGTGTCATAGTATATAACCCCTTCCAACATAAAAGAAGAACCACCCCAAAACCCTGAGCTAGACTGGAGCCGTTGGAAGGTTACAATATCCTGGACAGATTAAATGCATGTTACTATAAGGAGGCATCTGTGAGGTACTGTGTTTGAAGGGCAAGTTTTATTAAAAGGTTGCGAGGCTTGACACCAGGAGAGGTAAAAGTAATATTAAATAAACTTGTGGTTTGGCTCAGAGTCGACCAATGTCCCCCTCAAGCTGATCTGGTGAGGTTACAACCCACCACTGGTGTACAACTCACGTTAGTCCATTTTTATCCTGAATTGGACAAAATGTTAGAATTAGGAATTGTCAAACCATCAAAAAGCCCATGGTCATCACCCATAGTACTATAAGACAAATCCGATGGAAGTAAACGATTTTGCAAAAATTTTAAAGCTTTAAATGCAGTCACAAAACTAGATGCGTATCCTTTACCTAAAGTCACACATATCCTAGATAGGCTTAGAGATGCTCGATACCTTACTTCATTAAATATTAATTCTGCATTTTGGCAAATCCCTCTCGACTCTTCATCAAGAGAGAAAACTGTATTTACTGTACCAGGACGAGGATTGTACCACTTTAACGCTATGCCTTTTGGTTTACACAATGCCCCTGCGACATGGCAAAGATTAATCGACACTGTACATGGACCGGAATTAGAAGTAAACATATTTCTTTATCTTGAAGACATTGTAATAGTTAGCTCTGATTTTGAAAAACACTTAGACATTTTAGACAGAGTATTGAAAAGGTTAAAAGATGTTAAACTGCCCCGTGATAAAGGATAAATGTAAATTTTGTAGACCTGAACTCAAATACCTAGGGTATCTAGTTGACAGTAACGGCCTTAGAGTATATTCTGAGAAAGTAGAGTCCATCTTAAAGATACCTACTCCCAAAAATGTGAAAGAGGTTAGACAGTTTGTAGGAACAGCAAGTTGGTATAGCAGATTCATTCCATAATTTTCTACTAGATTGTATCATTTGACCACCATGCTGAAGAAAGGAAAAAAGTTTGTATGAAACAAAGAAGCACAGAAATTATTTGACGATATTAGAAGTTGTCTAATAAAATCACCCATCCTAACTTGTCCTAACTTTGATAAACCATTTACTCTTGCTTGCGACGCATCTGCAGTAGGTTTAGGTAGTGTCCTCACTCAAGAATCGGAAAATGGAGAAGTAGTTGTTGCTTACGCCAGTCACACTCTTACTCGTGGAGAACAGAAGTATTCAGCTACTGAAAGAGAGTGTTTAGCCATCATTTGGGCTATAGAAAGGTTTCGACCTTATGTAGAAGGTACAAGTTTTACAGTTATCAGCGATCATTATAGTCTATTGTGGTTGTTCAACCTGAAAGATCCTCAAGGACGACTAGCAGCCTTACGATTTTAAATTAATTCATAGAAAAGGAAAGGATCACGTAGTCCCTGACATGTTATCACGATTGTCTCATGGAGAAGAAAAAGAAGAAACGCAAGTTATTGATACGGTGTATCAACTGAAGAACCTCACTGGTCAAGAAGTCGAAGATAAATGGTACAAAAAATGATTAAAACTGTGGAAGAAACGCCTGTTAAATATCCTCTTTGGAGAGTTGAGAAAGGAACACTTTGGAAACTGGTATTGGACAAAAATGAGACATCGAATGGAGAAACCTGTTGAAAGGAAGTAGTACCTAAAGAAAGAAAATCTGAAATCCTATCAGTATATCATGATGCAAAATCAGCTGGTTACCTAGGAGTTTTCAAGACATTTAAAAGGATTCAACAACTATACTACTGGCCTAAAATGAGACCAGATATTGCCAGATACATTAGAAACTGTACAGTATGCCAACGCACTAAATACGATCAAGATAAACCAGCTGGGTTTCTGGGAGCTCGTAGAAGTTGTGATACACCTTGGACAATGTTAAGTGCCGACTTAATGGGACCATTCCCCAGGTATACTAAAGGATTTAAGTGCATTTTAGTCATTACTGACCCTTTTACAAAGTTTACTTTGCTTTTCCCCATGAGAGCAGCGACAGCAGTAACTGTAGCGTGACATCTTGTAAATGATGTATTTATGATAGTGTAGCTCAATGTATAATATGCGACAATGGATCTGATTTTATTGCTTCAAGTTTTAAGAAGGTTGCTGTGGAATATCAGTTAAATAAAGATTTTGTTGAATGCCAGCAGACATCCACAAGCTAATCCCACCGAGAGGACAAACAAAACAATCATTAGTATATTAAGAGCATACATTACAGATAACCATCGATTATGGGATCAAGACTTACCCCAGCTTGGATTTGCATTACGGTCAGTCGTAAGTGAAACTACAGGGTTCACACCAGCATATCTAACTTTTGGTAGGGAGCTAAATGCTACCGGTAAGGGATTTAACTTACTAAAAGATTGGGAAGAAGTGCCTGAAGCTATCGATAGGTCTCCACATATAAGAAATCTAAATAATTTAGTTAAATTATACAAGACTGTGAAGAGTAATTTAGAGAAGTCTCATCTGAAGAATGAAAAATATTATAATCTACAGAGAAGAGAATTATCACTGAAAGTAGGAGATTTTGGCCTTAAACAAAATTTTGTGCAATCAATCGCAGCCAACTATTTTTCATCAAAACTTGCTCCCAGATTTGTAGGACCCTATCAAATTAAAGAAAAGATTTCCCCTGTAGTGTATCAGTTAGAAGACTCTTTTGGAAAACCCATTGGAAATTGGCACATTTCCGACCTAAAACCATATCGTTCATAGTTTGAGAAAATTTTGAGGAAATTCCCTTCAGTTGGGAGGGTATTGTGACTACTTGGATGCTTAGCCAGTGTTGTATTTTATTTTGGGACTGATCACCCCAATTTGAATAACATTATCCCAGCAGAATTGCTAGCTTCTGGAAGTTGGACTAAACACTGATGCATCTGATGTTGGTTGAACAGTTACCGTTTAAATATTGAAGGAATTTATCAAAACTCATTAATTGACATAAATACAATAAATTATACATAAAAGTGCACATAACTTATTGGCCTTGACAAAATTGAACATTTACCCAACAACTTAAAAACCGTTTTAAAGGAATTACACACGTGTTATAAAATTGAAGACTTTCAGAAATGATTCAAATGCAGCAGCTAATAGGAACTATTTTATTGGCAAATTGTTTGTATTTGATGTACTACGGGTAATGCTTGGAAGGTTTAAATATTACTACATTGAAAAGGTCATCAAGAAGTGGATCCCTAGAAGAAAGTCTTGTCAAAAATTACATTGGATTTGGCGCATTAGCATGTGCAAAGAGGATTTTCTTTGTACCGCCAACATCGGACCATGTTCCTGCTGACCGTCCGCTAGATTGAGAGGACACCTTTGAGAACGACAGCGGCGACTAAAACTTCTAATCCGGTAAATCTCCTTTATCGTGGTGAGTGACGAACATTTTCTAAAGACTATTACCGGACATTCGACCTGCAGACACCATTCTCGTCCAGAAACAGAGTTTCAAACATGTTTTTTTTGTACAAATCTCTGTGTTAAAGATTAAATAATGACAAATTAGGTTAAAGACATGTAAATATGTAAATTTTGTGATTTCGTAATGAATCCGTTAGTTGACTTCTATGATTAATTACCATAATAACTGTTGAATGTTTTAAACTGATTAAACTGATTTAAACTGATTGTAAGGTAATAAATTTCGTTCTTTGTTAAATTTAAGAAGAATTATTTTTCTAATTCCATCATCTAACTGGCAAAAGTAAAAATATCTAAATTTCATAACCGCCATATCAAGTGTCATAGTATATAACCACTTCCAACATAAAAGAAGAACCACCACAAAACCCTGAGCTAGACTGGAGCCGTTGGAAAGTTATAATATGCTGAACAGATTAAATGCATGTTACAATAAGGAGGCATCTGTGAGGTACTGTGTTTGAAGGGCAAGTTTTATTAAAAGGTTGCGAGGATTGACACCAGGAGAGGTAAAAGTAATATTAAATATAAATAAACTTGTGGGTTGGCTCAGAGTTGACCAATGTCCCCCTCAAGTTGAGCTGGTGAGGTTACAACCCACCACTGGTGTACAACACTCGTTAGTCTATTTTGATATAATATAAGAAACTGGCCCGTTCATAAAAGTGCAATTTTGTGGTGTTAGGCAACCTCAAATAGTTAGTCATTAAATACCATTTTTAAAGACCTTCAAATACAGGTTCATTTAGTGCCACCCCCTTCTCTTTTTATATTTAATTTATGGACAAAATACTGTCAAGAGTCACAAAGTGGGCTTAAGCCACCGTTCACACAAATTGAAACTATATTTATAATTCTCGTCAAAAGTGCCATAATTTGTGCCATATATCTGCTTTGAAGTTGTAATTTCTCTATTATCTTGGTCAATACAGGCATGTTACTGTAAATTGAATTGTTATTTTTCCTGTGGTTTTCTATACTTACCGTACCTGATTGATTATTTGGCAAGGATATATTTGTATTATACATACCACTAGTTCATCTTTTAGCATTGTTTAAAGAAACAAATATAGTTTATAAGTTTTAATTTTCTGTCCAAGTCTGGTGGCCTTAATCACAAGCGGTGATCTTTCAATATATTGTTAATAGTAAAATCCAGTAACAGGGTGATTTTCATCTGAAGGTTATTTTTAAAACAACTGTTACATTATAAACCAATCTTATTACAATTAATCTGTCACTTTCAAATCTAAAGTATTTTTTGACAAGCTTCTCTGTCTTGCTGATAACTCAAAAGTATTTTCTTGTGCAAGTGTGTCAACCAATCACATTTTGTGTATTTAGTATAAGCAAGTTAATTTCTCAATATATTAAATTCAGTGATATTGGGAGCTGGTAAGGACCCACAAACATTCCTCTCCGATCCTGGGATCTCTGGGCATCGTCTCATCGCTTCTGGGCTCTCACTATAATTAAAATAAGATCTTCGACTTCCACTGCGCTGCCTGCTCTGTCTGAGTGGTCCTTCAATTCCCCCCCCCCCCATAGGGTAACCATTCATTTGAGTGATCGTTGTATCACCAAAACCTTTTTTCCAGTGAGAATCAAAATATTTCATTACATTACCATAGTTATTTTCTATAAGAAAATCATTGGATCTTTGAAGTCTACTGGGCCAAAACCCAGGTCATTTTGGACATTTCTGATATGTTTCCCACTGTCCTTAGCCCTCAAGCTTTAGAATGAGCCATTGCCGCAGGCTGTAGGTGAAATGTAGCTCTTTAAATGTTGATGCAATAGATTTGCTTAGATTTGTTTAGATAAAAATCTGTAATTAAACATTGACTTTCTCCACTTGTATGTCTGGTAGGATTGATCCTACATACATATTGGATATACATCCAATGAAAGAATTTACATTTTCAATACATTGCCTTCTGTAGGATGTACAATAAATAATGTTATATCCCAAAGGCCTCGTTTGGTGTAAGATAGCTGGCAGTAGCTGAATAATCCTTAATTGTTGTCTAGTCGATGGTTTTCATAAGTTTTTTTATTGGTCTCTTATATTTTTTACAGTCTGTAAAAACCTAATTTATCTTTCTCGATATAACTTTTAAGCCAAGGATTGTCTGAAATTGAAGATTACTGTTATTACAGCAGAGCACACACCGTGTTGTGCAGTTATTGAGTGCTTTCCGTTGTAAATGTTATTTTTGTATTATACTGAAAGTGTTTGTTCTAGCCATTTTAATGTTGAGCTTTATTCTAAGAAATATTAAGTCGAGTGGAGATAAGGTTGCTTTTCACAAAATTGGATAATATGCAGGACAGATATAAATAAAAAACAACTTTTTTAAAAATTGCTAAATTTTATCTTAACTAGGGTGACCAAACGTCCCGGTTTAGACCGCTTTTGAGGGCGTCCCTTCGGTTTCCGAAAATGCTCTACAATGTCCCGGTTTTGTGCAAAAATTAAAAAAATAAATATTTGTACTAACAAAGATAATAATTTATCAATAGCTTCATCGCCATTCATAAAAGCTTTAAAAACACTGTAGTACAGTTTTAAAAAGTGCACGAAAATTATTCAGGGTTATTCAGGTTTTAGGTAATAGGTTTTTTGATACTTGGGAGTAATAAGTATAAAATATTTATGTCGTTCAGCCAAGCCATTGTTTTTTAAATTTAAGTAGGTATTAAGGAACACGAAGTTGTTATTATTTATAAGTTTTTAACGGTGTGAGTATTTACGAACCCATTTCCATGGAGTAAGGCTATAGGTTTTCGGACTTCACTGGCCCCTGGTGGTCTAGGCCAACACTTTTATGGCCACCTAATATTAACCCATGACGAATGAACTCAGGAACATTGTGTAAAATCAGCAGCCCTAAATATTTTGTTTTTGTTATAACAAAATAATTGGTTGTTCCTTCAGGTCACTCAAAAATACTAGTCCCTCACGCTAGTACAGAATGCCGAAAAACACTGTTATTACAAACATAACCTTTAAAATACATATTAGTACCTCACAAACATTTATTACGTTAATATAATAACAGTAACAGATACTAGTAGGTGCCCATCAAAATTTGACGGATACAATACATTTAGTTTGAGCATCGGACGGTAACCAGTAAGAAGAATCAACAACAATCAAATACCTGAGTAAAATTATGACAAATAATGAAATGTACTTTTATAGTGGCTCAGTACAGCTATAAAGTCACAAAATCACAACACTAAAAGGAACACAACAAAATAAGTACTTTTTAAAGGTTACATGTTATGTTTACGTTGATGTTACTACAGATGAAAATAAATCAAAAGCTTGATAAGCTGATCAGCTGTCTAATGAAAATCATAGGGTCAGAATTATAATCAGCTGTTTGTTGTAAAAAAAACATACTATAAATCCCACCAAAACGGTTTGTAGACATTTACATTTTGTATCATTTAACAAACTTAAAAGGGAAAAATTATAAATCTGAAAATTTTGAGGAGTATCGGAATGTTTCAGCTTCAAATCGGTATAAATCCCATGACCACACGTACCTGGTTTTCTCAAACTAAGGCTGAGTTCCTGGTAAAAAATTATCCCATATCAATAACATGGGAAAATTTGAGCACTTTATACATTATATCATTTAACAAACCTAAAGAGAGAAAATGGTAAATCTGACAATTTTGGGGAGTATCGGAATGTTTAAGCTTCAAATTGGTACAAATTCCATGACTACACGTTGCCTGGTTTTCTCAAACTAAGGCCGAGTTCCTGGTCAAAAATTCTCCCATATGAATAGCATGGAGAAATTTTAGGACTTAATACTTTGTATCATTTAACGAACTTAAAGGGAAAAAATTATAAATTTGACAATTTTGGGGAATATCGGAATGTTTAAGCTTCAAATTGGTACAAATTCCATGAATACACATTACCTGTTTTCTCAAACTAAGGCAGAGTTCCTCAAAATCATAGATAACAATTCTCCCATATTAATAACATGGAGAAATTTGAGAACTTAATACTTAGTATCATTAAACCAAACTTATAGGGAGAAAATGACAAATCTGACAATTTTGGGGAGTATCGGAATGTTTTAAGCTTCAAATTGGTAAAAATTCTGTGACCACTCATTGCCTGGTATTCTCAAACTATAAGGCCGAGTTCCCTTAAAATATTCTCCCATTTAAGTAACATGAAGCAATTTTATAAATGTTAATATTTTAAAAACTAAAGCGGTATTTTTTAGTTTGACATTTTCCTGTTAATCTGCAGTGTAAAAACTTTAAAATGACACATTCATTGACCAAATCGGTTGAGAATCAACGACGTAGTGGGCCGAAAACAAAATTCGTTAGCTAATTAATATACAAGATTTGAATTATTGTTTTTTATAGATAAATGTTTGTACTTGATTATGAAGACTTTAACCCTTTCTGCTCAAATGCCAGGGCAGCCCCGCCCACCGCATTTTGCTATGTTGTCGCATGCTGGGCCTGACCCGCACATGTGTTTTTTAGTGAATTTCCTTTGGAAAGTGAACTATAAGCATGACCCGCACGGTGAAACTTAAGCCCGAGACCACCATAGAAGTTCCTAACGTGACCCCCTGAACACGTTTTGGGGGTCGTTCAAAATTTTATATATATATGTGTATATATATACATATATATATGTATATATATGTATGTATATGTATATATATATAGACATATATATATATGTGTTTGCACTCTAGCGGTCGCATTTTTTGTCCGATTATCTTCAAATTTGGTAGGGACGTTCCTTTCTGAAATCAGTTGGACAAGTTCGTTGGGCAAAAGAATCGTAAAACTCAAAACCCATTTTTTGGGGATTAATCTTTAAAATTTCGAGTTTTTGGGTCCAAAAAGGGTCTAAAAAGCCCCAAATGTAAAATTAATGCATGTAAAAAGATGGGAATTTGTGAGACGAAAGTTTTAAGCCCTCTCTCGTCATTCTAGCATTAATATTTACCGAGCTATTAAAGAAAATGTATTTTGACTAAACACAGTACGTTGTCTTATGGGGGTTTTACACTAGAAAAGCCTGCTACTCCTTTGTTAGAGTACTTTTATCATCCCTAGCAACCTCACGCCTACTTTCAAGCCTGACTGGACCTTCTCCTAACATTATATTGCGCAAAATTGTATTCCCAGCTTTGCAGGTAAATGAAACCAGGAGCATCAGAACAGCCAAAAAATCAATATTTTCAGATTTCAATAAAAATTGGAATACAAGTATGTTTTTACACTAATTTTAAGTTTTAAAAGTTTTTATGTGGAAATTCACTTCCCTCACGTCAGCGTGCTGCGTGCGAACTCGTTTTATTTTATTTTTATTTTTTTCTGTCCCCAATCAACTGCATGAAAATAATACCCCTGTCGCAGCAAACCTGCGTCCTCAGCGAATTTCAAATGCAAAATATTTGTCTTAATACAACATAAAGCCGCATACCAAGTTTCATAAAAATATATTCACATATAAGCGATTTTAATTATTATCCATAAGAATAACATTGGTAATGAGTACGTAGGTTTGCTGAAACAAGGAACATAAACAATTGGTTTTTATGCAAATATAAATATAATTTAACTAGGCGAAGCCACATACCAAGTTTCATCAATATTCAATCATAAATAAGCGCCATATAACATTTTAGTTATTCTCCATAAGAATAACATGGGGGCTGAGTAAGCAGGTTTGCTGCAACGAGGAACAAAAAAAATGGGTTTTTATGCAATTATCAATATAACTCAACCAAGTGAAGCTACATACCAAGTTTTATTAATTTATGTTCATAATTAAGGGAGTCATTACATTTGACTTATTCTCCATAAGAATAACATGGGGGCTGGGTATGCAGGTTTGCTGCTATGGGAATAATCAACAAAAAATCAATTTTTTGTGCAAATATCAATATACCAGTACTACGTGAAGCCACATTCCAAGTTTCATCAACATACATTCATAAATAATCGAGATATCAAATTTGATTTATTCTCCATAAGGATAACATTGGACAACGTACTGTGTTTAGCACTTTGAATATCTCAGCAACGGTTGGGCGTAGAATCACAATTTAAACACCAAAATGATCGTTTCGTGGAACTGAACAGATTGATAAAAGCAAATGTGAAGTTTACATTAAAATAAACTGAGGAAAAGCCAAAAACCTTTTCCCCATAAGATTAACATGGGCGATTTTATGAGCAGGTTTTTTTTGGATTTTCTCCGCAACCACTTAACCTAGGTTAATAATTCAAAATACTAAATTGTTTGTTTTTTTAAGCTCTATAACATGGTCAAAACTAAAATTAAGTTGTTCAAAAATTTTAGAGTGAAAAATGCAAAAAACTGATTTTTGAAAAATTTAAAACACCCATAAACCCCCCTTTCCATGGTCCGATTTTTCTGGTTTTCGAACTTAAAGTCATGAATGTCATTTTACACATTTGAGCCAAATTTCATCAAAATCGGACGTTTTTTACTCAAGTTATCGCATTCACGGACACACATATATATATATATATATATATAGATATATATATATATATATATAGATATTAGATGTATATTCATATTTTAACAAAGTACCCTTTTTTTATAAAAAACATTTTTATTTTAGACTGACATGTTTCGTGCGCTTAGGCCATTATCAAAGTCTATAACAATATAACCTCACATTTAAAATAAAATAAATATTAATCATATGTTAAAATTAATTATTTTAAAGTTGCATATGAATTGTTTGTCATAATCGATAATATATTTTATTTTCTTCTGTTATTTTCTTTGAATACTATATTAAGTGATTTTTATACGTCCCTGTTCTTATTTTTTCAATTTTATCAAATATCGGGTTTGATTGTTTAGGTAAAACTGTGGGTACACTTGATAAAGTCAAAACACAAATATACAGATCTAAAAGAACATCTAACAATTTTAGAGTTTGAACGAGAAAGAGAGAAGCTATTTGTCAAAGAAGAAATGAATATTTACTTTAATTTTAAAAAAGACCCTTCAAACATACTAAATACAGTTTTACCTAAACAATCAAACCCGATATTTGATAAAATTGAAAAAATAAGAACAGGGACGTATAAAAATCACTTAATATAGTATTCAAAAAAAATAACAGAAGAAAATAAAATATATTATCGATTATGACAAACAATTCATATGCAACTTTAAAATAATTAATTTTAACATATGATTAATATTTATTTTATTTTAAATGTGAGGTTATATTTTTATAGACTTTGATAATGGCCTAAGCGCACGAAACATGTCAGTCTAAAATAAAAATGTTTTTTATAAAAAAAAAGAAAAAAAAGGGTACTTTGTTAAAATATGAATATACATCTTATAATATTAGTAGCCCTAATCAATCATTATAACATTATATATATATATATATATATATATATATATATATATATATATATAGATATATATATACATATATATAAATTTGAACAAATAGTGTTTTTGTCATCTGGGGACCTCAAAACAAAAAATTATCATGGTCTCGGGCTTAAGTCTTACTATGAGACCTACGGTAATAGCTTCTTCCCTATAGGGGAAATTCGCTAAAAACACAAAAGTCAGCTTTTTTTAACAAACAAAAAAAATTAAGTGACCAGCTATGATTTTAAATGCAGCTGGATAGGAATAGGCAAGTAAAAAAATGAGAGTGGAAAGGGTTAAAGAAATATCCTTCAGAGACTCGCTAATACTCCTCATACTTTGCATTTTTTCAGTCAGTTATAAGATACGGTTTAATTTTTTTTGGTCAGTCAAGTAAAACTAAAGATATTCTTCTAATTCAAAAAAAGATTGTTAGAATATTAACAAATTTACTTAGGGATTCCCACTGTAGACCTTTATTTAGGGACCTTAATATTTTAACTGTATACAATCTATTTATTTTTGACACTACCCTATATATTTTTAAAAATATTGATAGTTTTAGATTAAGAGACAATATCCATTCTTATACAACAAGAAGTCACTTTAAAATTGATATACCTTATTGCAGGTTATCGAAAACTCAAAATAGTCATGTAGTTTTAGGCATGAAATTCTATAATAAGTTACCCAACTCAGCTTTTAATGTATCTTTTAATGTATTTAAAACCAAGTTTTATAACTGGCTGATTTTAAATCCTGTTTATTCAATTTCTGAGTTTTTAAATTTTAATAATTGTAATATTATATTTTGAAGTAGCCCATTACATTAAGGAAGGAATTGTTTTTATTATTGTCTTTGTTTGATTGGAATTTGTATTGCTGATCTGGATGATATTTGTCATATGTTTTGTATTATTTACTATGCAATTTGTAGAGATTGTTTATTATTTATGGTATTTAATTTTGACTTTGTCTATAACCTGTATAGTGTTGATGACAATAAATATTCATTATTCATTATTCATTAATACTCTGTTTTCTTTACGATAGAACTGGAGGAATTATTTAAAACTACCACCAGAGATTGAGGATCAAGTTTGTAATGTCATGGACAGCAAAATTAAAAATGTTAACTGATTCATAAACAAAATATGACATAATATATAAGTGTGAACGACTTGATATCTGCGTCAACAATTTGTAACTCTTGGCAGATTGACATCAAGAATATTTCCGCTTTAAAAAAACTAAAAAAAATTAAATAACGGGTTCAAACAAACATTGGTGCAATTTTTTTGAAAATGGAAAACATTCGATTTTTTGGTTGTTCTGATGCACCTGGTTCTATTTAAATGCAATATTGAGATGACAATGCTGTACATTATAAGGTTAGAAAGAGGCCCCATCATGATAAACAGTTCGTATGGGGGACTCAGGGGAGATAAAGATAAGAAAAACAGCCTTTTCCAATGTAAAATCCTCAGTCAATTCACTCAGTTCAGTCAATTTACTTTATCTTAAATAACTCGTTAAATATTTGTGCTAGAATGATGAGGGAGGGCTTATAATTGTCGGCCTTTTACGTACTATGATATAATATGAGTAATATGCATTAATTTTATATTCGGGGCTTTTCTGGCCTTTCTGGGTAAAAAACACAAGATTTTAAATTAAAATTCCAAAGAGGGTTTAGAGCTTTTTTATTGTTTTTCCCAATCAACTTTTCCTACTGATTGTAGAAAGGAAATTCCCCACCAAATTTGAAGTAAATCAGGTAAAAACCGCGACTGCTAGAGTATAAACACAAGTGGTTTATGCAATATCTGATCGTTCGCGTGAACCACTTATGCGTGAGCGACTTGTAAATTTCACATAAAACCTTGTTTTAAAATACTCTACTGGCACTTCACTGACTGGCATATAATGAGGTTAGGATGAACGCAGAATGAGTAATCTTTTAATTTGTTAACAGTTAACGATTTAACAGATTATGTAACTATTAATTGTGTGAACGGTTAGTAACCTAATTAAGGTACGGACGATATCTTACCTTTATATTTCGTCGAAAATTATAAACTTGATTATAAATTTCAAGCAAACTATAATAACTAACTCGCCACACTGCTAGCAACCAATATTACGCTGTTTCCCGACAAACGTACAGAGAACATTTAATTTCAGTCAAGTTTAACTTCGGTAGTTTTGGTGTTGCCCTTGGGAGGGACTGGAGTTAAAGACGACGAAATCAATATTTATTTAAAATATTTTGTTGCTATGTCTTTGTAATTGTTTGTGATAGAGATGTTAAAACTCAGGTTCAAAGCATTTTACTTTTGTATTATTGATTTATCTTGCTGGGACTGAAATTATTGTCCCATTTTGTGAAATTTACCCATAAGTTTTGTCACATGTTATATTGGTTACTTATCAAACTGAACAGCTTGTGTTTACGCTATATACAATAAGAAATTGTATAATTTAAATTTTTTATATTTTATTTTATTGTCATGCTTCATAACAAACCCAATTACAATGAATCAGTTACATAACATTATAATAACAGTAACTGTGGTTGAGAGTCTTTTAAGTCCTTAAAATTTTGTCAGTACTCACATTCAACCAACACTGTCGATGTGAAAAATATTGAAGTTAAAGGTTGGTGCCACCAAGCTAACCTCTAAATCCACTAAAAGTGTTACTAATGTAATGTAAGTGGCACATATAATGTAATAACCTCATATTAGTGACCTAGCGAGTTTGAAACTTGTATCTTTGTATTACAGGATTGTTTGCTAATGGACACATGAAGATGGACTATGAAAGAGATAAGACATCTGAAGGGATGCCTTCGCTATCCCAAATGACTGAGACTGCCATCAAGGTTCTGCTTAAGGGTGAAAAAGGGTTTTTTCTTATGGTAAGGATAATAATTGATTAACAAACATTAAATCATGCCTAGAACTACTACTCACTTTTTTATGTGGAGAGCAGATATAGCATTTAAGGTCCTATGGAACTTATAGAATTTTGACTATGGAAGTTGATGAACCTTAACCCTTTCTGAAAAGAGGTACACCAATATCAAAGCAAACATTCGTTCAGGTTTTAAGACAAATATGAATGAATAATGAGGAGTGTGAAAGTAATTATAGTAAATAGAAAATATATCGATTTTTAACTTAAAAGCTTTGCCCTGCTGGCCTTTGAAGTGTTGCAAAGGTAATGTTAATGTTAGAGACTAAAATATTTATTGGATCAGGTAATCACCAATGTTTATAGTTCATAATTTTTAAATAATCCTCCGAATTATCAATACAAATTGTTCAACACGTTTATAAATTTAGAGAGCCTTGCAAATCTGCTTTCCACTCATCATGGTATCTTTGATTGTGATAACCCTGGGTGAAACCAGTCTCAGTAGCTGTTATTTAGATGTTAGATGTTAGATTGCTGGATTAGGAAACACACAATTTTTATTCAAAATGTATTTATCTAATTTCTATCATTTTAAAGAGAACTGGTGCTAATTAAGAGAGATGGACTAATTTAAGTAGTACAAGTTTTTTTGTTTACCTGAAACTGGAAAATTAAAATATTAAAAGTTATTATTATCAAAAATAACATACAACCTCATCACTGATTTTTTTACCGACGACTGTGGAGTACGAACAGTGGAACAGGTAACACTTTCCTCATCCCTCTTCATTCTGTGTGGCTAGAATAAGTCAAGGAGGTCTGCCTTTTCATTCCCTACAATTAGGGTTACCAGATATTTATCAGACTAACCCAGGACAGTTGAAGGCACGGTCGATCAACTATCAACATATCCCCAGTCGCCCAATAGTGCAGCTTAATAGATAATAACAGAAATTTCCTTACCCTTCTCTTCATTTTGTGTGGCATTTTGTGTGGATACGGGGGTCTGACTTTTCTTCCCCTATAATTCCCTATAACGCATTATAGGGTTACCTGGGACCAGATTATTATGAGGCGAACCTACTACAGTTGAAGGTACGATCGATCAACATATCCCCAATCACCCAATAGTGCAGTCGATAATTAAAATAGTTAAGTAAATTAATAAAAGTTTAACTTACTTTATACTATATTTTTGTGTCTTGCATTTTGGTATTATGCCGTTTACTACAGACAAACTGTCTGCTAACTGCAGATTTGACAACTTGTTGTCTTATTATGTTAAATTTACCTTGGCGCTCACCAGGAATACTTAACAATTTTAGATGAAACTCGCGATTCTGGATGTAGTATTGCTAAACCCTTCTAACTTTTCCGAGACAAAATTAATTTTCTAGAAAGAATCTAAAACCCCAGACAAGTAGCAACCCCGGACCCGACACCAGACACAGTCTCAAAACCCGGATGTCTGGTAACCCTACCTACAATTAAAACATATTTTCACTCAGGAAATAAAGATAACTCAGTTTCGCATGACTCGCAGGTTGAAGGAGGGATGATAGACTACGCCCACCACCGGGGTCGTGCCAGGGCCGCGCTGGACGAGACGGTAGCCCTGGAGGCGGCAGTGCGTGCGTCACTACAGCTGCTGGGGGAGAGAGGGGCGTTGGCCGACACACTGGTCATCGTCACTAGTGACCACTCCCACTCCCTCTCCATCAATGGCAACCCTCCCCGCGGCAACAACATCCTCGGTAACAACAACATTCCACTTTATAACATTTAACCCTAGCAGTGGCCAGCCAAAAACTGTAGAATGGCCAACCAATTTTGGCGATTTTGCAGACCTTTTTTTGAAAATTCGTATAAAATTGAAATGAGAACTAAACATAGCCAACCACATATTCTTTTTGTTCAGAAAGAACAGGGGTATCTGGAAATAGTAAAATAGAAAAGATCTAAGAGGTAATTTTTTCAGCAAAGTAAAAAAAATAAAAAGATATTGAAATTCTTTTTGAAATTTCAAAAGCAGCCTCGGTAAAACTTTTTTGTCAGATTTTTTATGGAAAATTCATTATATACATTTTGTAGACAATTTAATTCCCTACATAGAAATGTATAATATGTTGGGGAAAAATTTTATTTGTAAGTATTATGTAAGTATATACGGAAAACCGCAAAATGTGAAAATTGTACAGTGTTAGTTAGTACTCTAAATAGGTAATGTAAATATGTATATGCTAATAATAATATGTATATATTTGTAAAGATAATGAAATAAGAAATGTAAAAAAGTCATAAAGTTGATGGTAAAAAATTTTTATCACTTATGATTAGATGAATTTTGGAAATTTTAGGGTATTCGGAAAAAACAAAATTCTACGGTATTTAGTATATAACTTTTTTTAGAAATTTATTTCTCCAAATACTATATATAAATTTAGTAGGACATTCAATTCCCTACATAGAAATGTATAATATGTTGGGGAAAGAATTTTATTTGTAAGTATTATGTAAGTATATACGGAAAACCGCAAAATTTGAAAATTGTACAGTGTTAGTACTGTAAAAAGGTAATATAAATATGTATATGCTAATAATAATATGTAGGTATATGTTTGTAAAGATAATGAAATAAGAAATGTAAAAAAGTCATAAAGTTGAAGGTAAAAAATTGTTATCACTTATGATTAGATGAATTTTGGAAATTTTAGGGTATTCGGAAAATAAATTCTACGGCATTTAGTATATAACTTTTTTTAGAAATTGATTCCTCCAAATACTATATATACATTTAGTATATTATATCTATATATTATTCCTGCAGGTATTTAGAAACAATAAAATATATAAATATACATATACACAGGGTAGTGGCATATTATATAAGAGATAACGTGTGATTGTAGGTCCGGTCACCATATAGGAAAAATTACAAAATTGTTATTTTTTATATTAGGCCTACTCAATAATGAAATACATCCTACCTTACAATTGTAAAAGTAATAAAAATAAATATAATTACTCACCCCCGTCCCATTATTATGTTATCCTGTTGGTTTATATCGCACTCGTATATTCGTGACATTGTACAAAAAACAATGTTTTTTTACAAACAATATTTCACACACTTCAGTAATATTTATGCATAATAAAATGCATAAAGATTACTGTTATATACACACACACACTTCACTAACACTAACACTCCGAAATAATACAGGATTTAGCAATAATTCGCGGATAACAAGCGAGCGCGAACTCACATAGCACGGCGACAAAATCATGTGATGGCGACTTCTACGCATTAGATGTCAGAAGAGTGACGCATTTCCTTCGTCTTCCACAGCGCAGGCGGAAAAGATGATGCGCAAGGCTGCCAATGTCAAAAGCTAAATTTCTTCCTCTTCAAAATGAAATATTATATGACTAGTATTTATAACTTGCACTGGATGTAATTCGTATTTTCCAAACTACCGTATTACATCTGTTGGCCAACTGTTAAAAAGTCAGAAAACAGCTGTGTTCATAAAATCGTAACTGTTGTGCAATCAATATTTAGTTCTAAAATTCAATACCACAGTGAAACTAAACTCTTTGGCTATGCAGTGGTACCACCCGCAACATCCTAAGACAAAAATTACCCGAGCAGAGTAATTCCAAAGTAGTCGTGTTTTTACATTTTCCGAGCGTCGACTGCAGGAATGGCGTAGCAGCAAAATTTCATTGTAATTATAATCGTCGTGACATTGTTATACAACTTGTAAACGGTTCATTTATGTAATAAAATGAAAGTTCAGAAAGTGATCTTTCGAATGGTATAAATATCGTTCACTTCTGAGTTGACTATTAATGTTTTTTTTACCGTTAAAAAAATTTCGACCCGTACTATCGTATTGCGATAGTGGCCATTTTAAGGCATCACGTGAATCTCGCATTGCGACCTATGGCCACGGCTAGGGTTAAATACCTAGGTAATGATGGTTTTGAAGGGATCTAATCCTATACTCTAATATGAGTAAGGTTTGCTTGCTTGCTTGGGACACTGATCTCAAAAACGGCTCCAACGATTTCCTTCAAATATTCAAAATAACTAATTTCTGGGATAAAAATAAGTTCCAGGAAGGCCTCATTCCCAGGAAAAATCAAATAATGTAAAAAAACTAAAATGAAAAGTTAAAAAATTAACATTTATTGGGCTTATGTAGTTTCAAATCAAAACAAAAGAATTGTAACAGCTGTTCATAATCAACCAGGGAACTGTGAAAGTAATACTCATGTTGTTTATGATTATTAACATGTGGTTTCCTGAGAGTAGAGATTAAAATATTTGAGTGAAGATTACATATATAGAGTAGTAAAATAAATCAAAGGGACATTGAGCTATAAATAACAACTGCAGGGACCTTAAAAACGTAGAAAAGAGGAAATGAGTTATACAAATCTAATTATCAGTAGGGAGAAGTGGTGAAATATTACTCCGAGTCATCTGAACAAACTGACTGGTCTTCCCCCGAGCAAAGCTCGGCCCCCAGGTACTCTTTTGAAAATGTACAAATGTTTTCTACAAAGTGGGTAATAGGAATGTGGTAATGCATTTGGAAAGTGTAAAGACTTGAACCTTACCACTTTGCTCCTTTTTATTCTGTAAAGTTTGGATTAGGCCTAAGGTACAGGTTATAAACCAGCAGAAAGGAGTTGTACCCCCCTTCCCCCAGTAATTTTTGAGTTTGATACAGGTTTTTGGTACCGGTAGACTTTTCTGCCCCTAATATTACCGTATTTAATCTAACCTTCCCTTCCTACACTCCCCACAACAACAAAAATCCAAACTTTATTCTAGCTGCTGACTTGTTATCCACCTAATTACCATAAGAAAACATATTCCTGACACTTGTATGAATAATGAGTGTGGGGTGAAAATGCCTTGTGTCTATTTTATGTTTTATTTATTTTTTTTTACAATACAGTCTCAGGGGGTCAGAGCATATTGACAAATTAGCAAAAATTTTAACTTCAAACATCTTCATTATAAGAAATCTGGTTGTTTTTAAGAATGTAGCTTTAAGTAAATTAGTATATTTTAGTTTAATTGAGAGTTATATTAGGTATTCCATAGTGCTTTGGGGCGGATCTAGTAAATCAAACTTAAAATGTATCTTTGTTCTTCAAAAAAGAGCTATTAGACATATCTGTGGGCATAGGCCTATGGATTCATAATTTGAAAAGTTTAAAGAATTGCAGATACTAATTGTACCATCACTCCATATTTTTGAAGCAATTTTGTATGTTAAGGAACACAAGTTGATTCAAGCTCATAACCATCAATATTTCACTAGAAATCGTAAGGGGCCATACACATTTGCGTAACGTAATTAAGGGGGGGAGGGGGTATGGCGTAGCGTTAAGCTGCGTTATATGGGGGAGGGGGGTTTGGATCAGCGTTACGTAACTCACACATATTAACCCAAGTGCTGGTGTACTCCCATATCTTTTGATACTGTTATAAATCGTCCAAAATTTAAAAAAATAATCAAATTGATATCTAAATTAAAGTTACAGTTTGTTTTATAAAAATACTTCTGTCAATACTATTTTTATAACAGTTAAACTAAAAATAAATACATAACGTGTTTTGAGTAAGTTCTGTTTTGCTTTACACCTATGTTTTGTGTTGCTTTAGAGTGTAAAATCATGACTGGATTCAGCAATGCCATCCTAATCTTAAGTTTTTTAAGGTGTTTTGAATTTGTATTAGTTATAAATTAAATTTGAAACGTTTTAGCTGAGATAGTTTGTTGCTTAGTTTGTTTGTTGATGTGTGTTGCTTATATTATTAGTAAAAGTCTTGTTTGTTTGAATACATTTTGCTTTGAAATAAGTTATAAAAAATGTTGTTAAAAGAAAGTCATTTAAAGTTTAATGATTCTTTGAAATCCATTCTCCAAACTGCTAATATAACAATTTTTAAAAGGTTTAAGATGTTTTAAAGCCTACTACGATTGAGTTCCGTAACACATAGGGGCAGTGGAGGGGGGGATATGCTCAAGCGTTATGGTGCATTACATGGGGGAGGGGGGTCGGAAATGACAAAAAAAGTGTTACGTAATATGTGTATGGCCCCTAATGTTAATCCGTCTTCTCAACATAAATTGAGGCTTTAAAACAAAACCTTGTTATGCTGGTATACAATATTTTTCTCAACTTCCATCTGATATTAGAAATTAGTTCATTTCAATAGCTTTAAGAACAAATTAACACAATACCTCATTGATAAATGCTACTAAGATCTGCCGGAGCATCCTTGACCTCTCATATCCAACCACTTTGTTTTACCTCAACCATCACCTACCCTTCCTTTTACACCTTATTGATAGCGTCTGATGACGGCCATGTAGATGCCTAGAAGATTTAATGGACAGATCCCATGCCAAATGGTCTGCATGTGATGGTCTACAAGGAGGGAAACAGGTTTATGCCTTCCTATCTACAAGACCAGTTGTTTCTAAGCCAGCATAGTTGATTGAAAAAATGACCAATATATAATAACTAGCCAATGTAATGACCAGTGACATAAAGGGACTTACAGTGTAACATGGAATCCGAAACCACCAGCCAACACCAGATTTAGGTGTGTTATTGGAATGACAAACATCTGATTTCATCAATCATACATTATTTACTCTATTTAGATTTGTAATGTTAGTATCTTCATTTAGATGTCACTCTCACACATATTCTCTGCCCTGTAAAGTGTGAAACGTTCATGCACATTAATAAATTGTTCTGGTGTAGGGATATCACAAGTGTCAAAAGAAAATGGCATCCCTTTCACAACGTTGCTGTATGCAAGTGGGGGCAAAGACAACATCCAGTATGAGGTATGTTGTCAATCAATAAGTACAGTTATTTCTGTTAGAATTAAAGTTTACTATAGAAGATTTTTGATTTATTCTAATCTAATAGAAGCATAACTAACTGAACTAATATGTGCGCCTAAACAGCTGGTTGACGTGAAAAAAGGTTATGATCGTAGACACGTTGGAAATAATTTGTCTTCCGACGTTTGCAAGTTTGATTCCGGTCCATGACCAAAACTGATCAGGATGTGCAACTCGCAAAAAGTTTACCGATCTGTGAATGTGGAAGACTTCAGAAAAATAAATCGTGGTAATGCTTCTTGGAAGTTGACTCTTTTTTAGTTGCTTATGGTTAACACAGATTTTTTACTTTTTACATGACGTTAATTTGTTTGTGCCACTTGAAAATATTGTCTTTAAAAAAATTAATAAATAATAATAAGACGTATTTATGATAAGATGTATTTATAAGCTGACAAATTTGAATGAAGCTGTTAGATTGCAGTTCACACAATTTTTAAGTGACTGATACATGATATACTTGGTCTGCCAAGCCATGCTGAGGCAGTAAAGCCGGGGATACACGGGAGAGTTTTATACTCTCAGACTCTACGCGCAGTTCTAGTGTTTACACCATTGACTTTCACTGTGGGTGAATTTTCTCTGATATTTGCTGCCTGATAGTTTTCTGTGAGTGCTATTATCAACTGTCTGAGAGTCTTTTAATACTAATAATAATAATAATAATCTTCATTTGCTCTATAACAATAAATATTGCATTAGCAACTAACATTAATTTTTGGATATTCTAGAATTAAAATATATAAAATTTCTATATTAGGTTGCATAAAAAACACTTTTCTATAAAACACTTAAAATTCAGCATCCAGAAAGTCTCTCACACTGTAGTTAACTCCTTGGAGTAATATTAATTTGATTGATTTTCTAATTTTTTAAAAATTTTCTTCTTTTATCAAATTTCCCCTATAGGGAAGAAGCTATTACCGTAGTCGGCATGGTAAGACCCAGGCCCGGGCCCATGATAACTTTTCGTTTTGAGGTCCCCAGACCCCAAAAACACCATTCGTTCGAAACTGTATATATATTATGTGTTAATATATATATGTGTGTGTGTGTGTGTGTGTGTGTGTCCGTGAGCATGATAACTCTCGTAAAAATGATCCGATTTTGATGAAATTTGGGTTAAACGTGTAAAGCAACATTTATGACTTTAAGTTCGAAAACCAGCCTGATCGCTTCATTTGAAGGGGTATTTTGGGGGGTTTTGTACCCCAAAAATGGTTTTTTTTTGAGTTTTATACATATAATATATTAATAAATCTAATTTTAATTTTCACCATTGGTTTCAGTTTAAAAAAACAAACAATGTGGTGTTTTGATCATTTCTCTATGTCAATTGGTTACAGATATATTCAAAGTGCTAAACACAGTACGTTTTTCCAATGTTATTCTTATGGAGAATAAGAATAATAATAATTTTATATCTCACTTATTTATGAACGTACCCGGACGAAACTTGGTATATGGCTTCATTGCGTTGTGGACTATCGATAATTGTCCAAAAAAAATTTTGCAGTTGGTTCCCATAGCAGCAAACCTGCCTACTTAGCCCCCATGTTATTCTTATAGAGAATAAGAAAAATGTTATGCCTCACTAAATTATGAACATAAATTAATATAACTTGGTTTGTAGCTTCAACTAGTTGAGTTGCATTGATATTTGTATAAAAAGCCATAATTTTTTTTCCTTGTTGCAGCAAACCTGTGTTCTCAGCCCCCAATGTTATTCTTATGGAGAATAAATAAAATTGTATAAATTGCTTATTTATTAATGGATACGGATGAAACTTGGTATGTGGCTTAACCTGGTTGTGGTCTGTTAATGTTTGCATTAAAACCTAATATGTTCTGTTCCTTGTTGCAGCAAACCTAAGTACTCAATACCCATGTTATTCTTATAGGCATTGGAAATTCGCTGAGTATGCAGGTTTGCTGCGACGGGGTTATTTTTAATAGTTTGGTAATTTATTAAATAATATTAAACTTGCAAGGCAGTTGTTGTTTGTATAAAGTTGAGTTATACTGTGGTATATCAAATGTTAAACAATAACGAAGACTTCTTGATTTTCTAACATTGATGAATTGTTTTTTGCATCTTTGCAAGAATAATAATGTTTCCAGAATATAAATGCTAGGAACAGTTGATATGTTGTGGTCCTGGAAAATTTTCTTACATGAATGATCTTGAGGGTTTTTGAATGTGGTTCGTATTGCTCGTTTTTGTAATACCATTATAAAGTTTGATTGGAAATTTCCCCAAATAGGTACAGCGCGT
This sequence comes from Allygus modestus, assembly GCA_963675035.1. Taxonomy (NCBI): domain Eukaryota; kingdom Metazoa; phylum Arthropoda; class Insecta; order Hemiptera; family Cicadellidae; genus Allygus; species Allygus modestus. The sequence continues at coordinate 140,775,595 of OY776112.1, read as the reverse complement.
ACGACATGATTGGATATATCAATCCATAGCAAGTGGTTAGCAATACATCATAACTGCATTAATTAGAGAGTCCTTTTAATACGTAAATGGCACTTGATATTTTATTGCAGATTTCATTTATATGAGTTTCAATTTTCTACAATTGTTATGCCTAAAAATTGTATTTTATTGATTTGTTCTATTAATTCATCATTAAACTGAACATTAATATCTGTTCTATTTTGTTGTTTCTTGTTGACAAATTCAATATAATTTGATTTAGATGTGTTAATCTGAAATCCATTTTCTTTCATCCAGTGATTTATCAAATTTATTTCAGTAAATATTTTAATTTCTAAAGATTGATAACTTTTACTGCTTAAAAAAAACAAGGTGTCATCTGCAAATAAAATGATTTTGGAATTTTTAACTTTTGTTATTAAATCGTTAATATATATACAAAAAAGTATTGGGCCAAGAACAGAACCGTGAGGCACACCTTATTTGGTAATTTGTTTGAGAGCAGATGTTGGAAGCATTTACACATAGAACAGTGAGAATGTGTCTGAAAGTTCCCAACTCTTTCCCAGCAATATTTTTTAGTTGTAGTAGCGTGCTTGACTTTAACTGAAATTGCAATGTCAATTTATTTGGAGGAATATAATATTTTATAAAATCAAATGGGTATGTTAATTTATTTTTAATCAAAAACAATTATATCGTTTTAAGTATCTTTTTGGTATCACATTCAGAACTGAGCAGTAAATCTATTTTTCGTCATACTGCTTCAAAAACAACTGTTTTTGACAGATGCGTTGAGATTCAAAAGTTCTTCTTTTTAGTCTTTGGATAATAACATATGTTTTGATGATCATTATCGTACTGTCAAGGGTGTGCAATATTCAGACCTTAAAAACCATTTATTTTGCTTTGATAAATTCACACATGTCTTATGGTATAGCTATATATGGCGGAACCACTAAAAAAAACTTAGACAAGATTCTTCGTCAACAAAAAAAAGCACTCCGAATTATTTTTAACATTAAAAATCGACAATCAGTAAAGCCATATTTTTCTAAATTAGGTGTTATGACTGTCTATGACCTGTACATATTTGAAACAATACTACATGTGAAAAAATTAAACCTTCAAACCAATGATACAAATTTTCACAATTATAATTTAAGAAATAACAGGCAGGTAGAAAAACATAAATTAAAGTTTTTTGAGAGGAAAACTAGTTTTATTGGCACTAAGTTTTTATTTAGTTTGCCTAAAAATATAACAAATGAAAATAACTTTAATGTTTTTAAAAAAACTCTGAAGGAATATCTGCTCACTGTCTCCCTTTATTCTCTTGAGGAATTTTGGGATCTAAGAAATGCAACCTAAATTATGTTTATAAACTTTTGACTAAAAGTTATTTAACATTAATTGTTACATCCTTATGAAAGTAAAATTATTTAGTGATAAGGCCCTTATATATATATATTCTTGACACTATTCAATGTATTGTAAATACTGTTCGATGAATAAAGATGATTTGAATTTGAATTTGGACTAGTACTAAAAAGATCATTGTTGATGATACTTTTGATTCGAGGTCATCATAAATCGATTAAAATCCATTCGATTATAAATAATCGAAACATTCATTGTTATTATCGAAACATTCATTGTTGTATTGTTATTATTTTTGCGTTCGTTTCCCGTACACCACTGGTGAGTGACACGATAGACGAAGTTAGTAGGCCTAACGATTCGTATCGAAATATAATAGAAAAAGCCCAAACAATCATCACGACAACCGTGCCCAAATCGAATGTTTGTTTTGAAGAACGACCGATTGATTCGAACCACAATGATTGGTTTGAAGTGATCGACTCAACAACCGATAGATATGAATGAACCGAAGTTATGCATGTGCGACAACTGATTGTTTCAAGAGACAAGCTGAAAGAAACATTTGAGGTTATGAAGACAGAGTACGTAAATTTTATTTTTGTTTTTGTTTAAACCTTAAGTTTTTTGGCAGTATGACGAAAAATATAGTTCGTCACTCGGATCAAAAGTGTCTTTTTAATACTCGCTCATTTCCCAGCCTCGGCTTCGCCTCGGCAGTTAAACTGGAGCTCGTATTAAAAAGATCCACTTTTGATCCTAGTGACGAAATATACTATAATTTGAAATTATTGTTATATGCGGCATATAAAATAATGGATAGTTTGTAAAATGAAAAATGTTTCAATACTGGTTAGTTGTTAAACTGGGGATTTTAAGAAGTGAATACTAAATAATATAATTTAAATACATACAAATATATATTTATATTTGTAGGCTTTAAAGATAGTTTAGGCCTATGACAGGAGATTTTTATAGTATCTAGTTCCTATTTCGCATACAAAAATATATTATTGGAAAGATTGTGAAAGAGGTTTGTTGAGCTTTATTTGCAGAAATGACACACCTATCTTAAGGTTGTACAAAGAAAAATGAATTCTAAAAGGTTCGAGAGGGAATCGTTTCATTATATGTCCGTGACATTCGTTGGTTCATTTTTTATGCATAAAACATAACCATCTTGATCAGCGCAATCAGTTATCGCCCTCCTATCTGACTCATCACGTACGTTTACGAAGGTCTTCTCTTTTCAAACTCCTTAACTCCTTGGGAACATAGTCGCCAAAGGTCAATAGGTTTCCCAAAGTAAGTGAAGCTTCTGATATTGTTTCATTTAAACGATAACTCTGCGTCGCTTTGCCATTAGGTTTTGCGAGATCCCTATTCAATGTGGTCTTTTAAATTTCCTTGAATTTTTTAATTTCTGTTTTATTCAACTTTGGACATTTCTTTAAGTTTATTTCAACTTCACTTTGTGTCCATTTATTTTCCTTCTTCTTCTTTACTGCTATTTTTACTTTCTTCGTCATATTATCTGACCAGTATCACCAACAAAATCAAAAGTATTTGCGTCCTCGCCCATTTATTCTGGAGAGCTGCTCTCGGATGCAACAGCTGCTCCACCTGTATACACGACAATACTCAACTCGCAAAGTGTGGCTCTCTGAGAGCTCCTGCCACTCTCGGACACTGTCGGCGAGCTGACTCTCGGCCGTTTACACATATGCGTCATATGACTCGCAAAAACTCTCAAAGAGTAAAATACTCCCACGTGTAACCCCCGGCTTAAGGAGCCGTAACTCGATAATTATTCCGTCCCTTTGTTTAAACTACAATTGGAAAAAATTAATCAAAATTATAAGAAGACTTAAAGAACAAATAGAGGGAAACATAAAATTAATATAAGAAATGTGCACTCTTCAGGTTTTGAGGTTTTTTGATCTTTTGTAATAGGTAGTATTGATAGTATAGATATAAATAGTAAAATATATCAAAATAATTTTTTGTCACACTGCTTCAAAAACAGCAGTTTTCAACACATGCATTGAGGAGCTAAAGTCATTCTTTTTACTTCTAGGATGAAAAGTATCATTTTGATGATATTTTTTGTTTTAGTAGAAAGACATCATTTGATGACACTTTTCGGTCGAAGTCATCAGCTGATAAATAAGAATTGAAAGAATTATTCAACTTGGAACCAATGGAAACTTGTGTAACAGCTATTTGTTTAGAGTAGCAAGGCAAAATGGAATAACATTTTTAAAGGTAACCAAGTAAACACAATTTAGATTTTGTGAAATCGTTATCATTGTTTGTTTGTTTGTTTGTTTGTTTGTTTGTTCTTGTGTTTGTTAGTGAATTCCTATAGAAAGTGAACTATTAGCATGACCCACATGGTGAAATTTAAGCCCGGGACCACCACAGAAGTTCCTAACGTGATCCCATGAACCCGTTTTGGGGGGTCGTTCAAAATTATATATATATATAAGTATAAAAACATACCAAAAAGGATCAGAAAAGCTCCGGATGTAAAATTAATGCATGTATAAAGAAGGGAACAAGTAAGGCAAAAGTTTTAAGCCCTCTCTCATCATTCTAGCATAAATATTTAGCGAGTTATTAAAGACAATGTGTATCGACTAAACACAGTACATTGTCTTATGGGGGTTTTACATTAGAAAAGCCTGTTATTCATTTGTTGATGTACTAGTATCATCCCGAGCAACCTTACGCCTATTTCAAGCCTGACTGGCCCTTCTTCTAACCTTATAATGCGTAAAATTGTATTCCCAGCATTGCAGGTAAATGAACCAGGAGCATCAGAACAGCCAAAAAATCAATGTATTCAGATTCCAAAGCAAATTGGAATACCCCCGTTGCAGCAAACCTGCATACTCAGTGAATTTCCAATGAATATATAACATAACACATTAAAACACTTAACAGGATTCATAAGAAATGTATTCACAAACAAGCGATATTTAAAATATTAATTATTCTCCATAAGAATAACATTGGGGACCAAGTACCTAGGTTTGCTGCTACAGGAACCATAGGCGAAAAATTTTTTTGTGCAAACAAAAATAAACCACAACCAGATCAAGCCATACCAAATTTCGCCAGTTTATGTTCATAAATAAGCGAGATATACAATTTTTCTTTTTCTCCATGAGAATAACATTAGACAACGTACTGTGTTTAGCACTTTCAATATCTCGGTAACCAATTGACGTAGAGCAATGATCAAAATACCAAATTGTTTGTTTTTTTAAGCTGAATTTAATGGTATAAATTAAAATTTGATTAAAATTAAAATTACTCGTGAAACCACCAAAAAACACATTTTTGGGGTACAAAAACCCCCCTTCGGATAGTGCGATTCATCTAGTTTTCGAACTCATTCAAATAAATGGTACGTTACACATTTGTACCAAATTTCATTAAGATCGGACCTTTTTTATGAGAGTTATCGTGCTTACGGGCACATATATATATATATATATATATATATATATATATATGAATATATATATATATATACATACATAAAAATTTGAACGAATGGTGTTTTTGGCGTCTGGGGACCTCAAAATAAAAAGTTATCATAGTCTCGGGCTTAAGTCTTACAATGAGACCTACGGTAATAACTTCTTCCCTATAGGGGAAATTTGCTAAAAGTGTATGTTTTTACACTGATTTTGAGTTTTAAAGTTTTTAGTGAATTTCCGATGGAAGAGTGAATTATTAGCATGACCCGCATGGTGAAACTTAAGCCCGGGACCACCATAGAAGTTCCTAACGTGACCCCCTGAACACGTTTTGGGGGTTCGCTAACAACTTGATGTACATATATATGTGTTCGCACTTTAGCGGTTATAGCTATTGCCTGATTTACTTGAAATTTGGTAGGAACCTTCCCTTTTGTAAACAGTTGGACAAGTTCGTTGGGCAAAACAATCGGACAACTGTAAACCCCTTTTTTGGAGATTTTAATATTTCAAATTTTGAGTTTTGATGCTCAATAAGGGTCAGAAAAGCCCCAAATGTAAAATTAACTAATGTAAAAAGATGGAGATTAGTTAGGCAAAAGTTAAGCCCTCTCTCGTCATTCTATCACAAATAATTACCGAGTTATTAAAGAAAATGTTAATCGTCTTAACATAGTATGTTGTCTTATGGGGATTTTCCACTGGAAAAGTCTGTTTCTCATATCTTGATGTAGTTTTATCACCCCCAATACCTCCATACCAACTTGTTATCCTGACTAGACCTCCTCCTAACCTTATAAAGTACAACATTGCCATCCTAATAGTGAATTTAGGTATAACCAGAAGCATCAAAACAGCCAAAAAATAAAATTTGTAAATAAAAAAAAATGTTATCAGTGTTATTTTAAAACCTTTATTCTATTTTTTAAGGTTTTAAAGGTTTTAATTCAGAAATTCACTTCCCTCACGTCAGCGTGCTGCGTGCGAACTCGTTACTATTTGCAGTATGACGAAAAATATAATTCATCAGTATGACAAAACGTGGCTTTTCGATCCTTGCTCATTTTCTGGCCTCGGCTCCGCCTCGTCTGTTAAACTTGAGCTCATGTTGAAAAGCGTCACTTTTGGTCCTAGTGACGAAATAAACTATAAATTTCAAGACATAAAGCGTAAAAACTTAATTTTAATAAGTGTTTTACTAAAATCTTTGGTTGTTCAATGTAAGGTAATTTTACATAAAAAGTATAGTGAAAATATAAAACCTTTCATTACATGGATAAGCAAATTCATATAATTGTTTCTTGCTTCATAACAAAATAATAAAACACTGAGGTAAATGACTTAACTTTCTTTTAGATATTAGTAACTCACAATTGTAAAACTACATTACAAAAGCACTCCTAGCTTTTTGATCTACCACACCTGCTGAGGGGTAAGGGGCCGTAGCTTGTTCTGTACAAGTCCGTTCTCCCCGCAGGTGAGGGAGGGCGGTGTGAGCCGCCGGGACCCCTCGACAGCCGACACCACCAGCTTCGACTACGCCCAGCAAGCCGTGGTGTTAGAGGAGGAAGTGCTGCATGATGGAGGGGACGTCGCGATATATGCCACAGGTCTGTGCCTCTAGCGATGAGCCAAGAGAATCATCTCGTTGTAGTAAAGAGAATATAATTTGTGAGGAGGCTACGTGCAGAATAATTATGTTCAAATTTTGTATGTGTTATTAAAAAAACCTTATCATCTACAAGGGTCATCCAAAAAGTAAAGAACGTTTACTTACTGCACCTAGCACAGCTCTCCCTTCACCGTATTGCGTGTATGGCAGTTCACTCACCTCCCCACCACAGAATGAGCCGAGCCTCGTTGCTGTGCAGTCACACATCTTATTTCTACAGTGATTAAAAATGACAGTGGCAATCGAAAATCCCGCCAAATATGACATAAGCAGTGTTATTCGGTTTCTTTGTTAAACAATTTCCAGGACATAGAAATAAAAAAAAATACCAAAGTTTATGGTGAAAGTGCATGGTGGTCTTCAAGTCGAGTCTTCAGGGGGAAAAATTGTGCAACAGGTTTAATGAAAGAAAATACATTGTGCACGATGACGATCAGAGTGGCAGGTTATTCCTCGCTAAAGATGGTTTGAAAGAAAGACTTGAGGAAAATTTTGTGGAAAACATCTGCTAAGATCTTAGCACATTTCATCAATTTTAGGATCTTGTTTTTTGCACTTTTACCGTAAACTTTATTTTGTGTTTTTCTAACAGTTTCTATGGTCTGGACTAGTCAGAAATTGATTGATGCCGCCATTTTTAATCGCTTGAGAAATTAGACACTTGACTGCACAACAATGAGACTCGGCTCAGGCTTTGGTGGGGAGGTGAGTGGACTGCCACACATGCAATCATGGTGATGGGGGAGCTGTTCTAGATGCTGTAAGCAAACGTTCTTTAATTTATGAATGACCCTTGTATAATAGCAGACAATTAAGATTACAGTTGGGCTGTGGCCAATAGCATAGTTGTATGCTGTCACTGTTTGCCATAGGAAAATATCACTCGAATGTTACTTTGATCAGCTGATGTGGAGTTTTGGCAAAGCAGCATGTCTACTATAGTCTGATATTGGTTGATAGCTTGACAAACCATGCCCTCAACTGGCAATTTAGATGGCCACTGTTATAGTGATGAGCAAAGAGAGGAATATCTTTGTTACGAGAATAATCCGATTTTTGAGAGGAGGCTACTGCAAAATAATTATGTTCAAATTTTGGGGTCTTGGAAAAGTAAATAAAACATTGTTTCAAAAAGAAAGGATATGCTACTAATACTATAAATGTGAAAGTTTGGAGTATGTATGGGTGTGCCTTTCGGGGCTTGGAAAGAGTAAATAAAGCATTGTTTAAAAAAGAAAGGATATGCTACTAATATTATAAATGTGAAAGTTTGGAGTATGTATGGGTGTGCCTTTTGGGGCTTGGGAAAAGTAAATAAAGCATTGTTTAAAAAAGAAAGGATATGCTACTAATATTATAAATTTGAAAGTTTGGAATATGTATGGGTGTGCCTTTTGGGGTTTGGGAAAAGTAAATAAAGCATTGTTTAAAAAAGAAAGGATATACTACTAATATTATAAATGTGAATGTTGGGAGTATGTATGGGTGTGCCTTTTGGGGCTTGGGAAAAGTAAATAAAGCATTGTTTAAAAAAGAAATGATATGCTACTATAATACTATAAATGTGAAAGTTTGGAGTATGTATGGGTGTGCCTTTTGGGGCTTGGGAAAAGTAAATAAAGCATTGTTTAAAAAAGAAAGGATATGCTACCAATATTATAAATGTGAAAGTTTGGAGTGTGTATGGGTGTGCCTTTTGGGGCTTGGGAAAAGTAAATAAAGCATTGTTTAAAAAAGAAAGGATATGCTACTAATATTATAAATGTGAAAGTTTGGAGTATGTATGGGTGTGCCTTTTGGGGCTTGGGAAAAGTAAATAAAGCATTGTTTAAAAAAGAAAGGATATGCTACTAATATTATGAACTTGAAAGTTTGGAATATGTATGGGTGTGCCTTTTGGGGTTTGGGAAAAGTAAATAAAGCATTGTTTAAAAAAGAAAGGATATGCTACTAATATATAAATTGGAGTATGTATGGGTGTGCCTTTTGGGGCTTGAGAAAAGTAAATAAAGCATTTTTTAAAAAAGAAAGGATATGCTACTAATATTATAAATGTGAAAGTTTGGAGTATGTATGGTGTGCCTTTTGTGGCTTGGGAAAAGTAAATAAAGCTTTGTTTAAAAATGAAAGGATATGCTACTAATATATAAATGTGAAAGTTTGGAGTATGTATGGGTGTGCCTTTTGGGGCTTGGAAAAAGTAAATAAAGCATTGTTTAAAAAAGAAAGGATATGCTACTAATATTATAAATGTGAAAGTTTGGAGTATGTATGGGGGTGCCTTTTGGGGCTTGGGAAAAGTAAATAAAGCATTGTTTAAAAAAGAAAGGATATGCTACTAATATTATAATTGTGAAAGTTTGGAGTATGTATGGGTGTGCCTTTTGGGTCTTGGGAAAAGTAAATAAAGCATTGTTTAAAAAATAAAGGATATGCTACTAATATATAAATGTGAAAGTTTGGAGTATGTATGGGTATGCCTTTTGGGGCTTGGGAAAAGTAAATAAAGCATTGTTTAAAAAAGAAAGGATATGCTACTAATATTATAAATGTGAAAGTTTGGAGTATGAATGGATGTGCCTTTGGGTTTTTGGAAAACGAAATAAAACATTGTTCCAAAAAGAAAGGATATGCTACTAATATTATAAATGTGAAAGTTTGGAGTATGAATGGATGTGCCTTTGGGTTTTTGGAAAACGAAATAAAACATTGTTCCAAAAAGAAAGGATATGCTACTAATATTATAAATGTGAAAGTTTGGTGTATGAATGGATTTGCATTTGGGTTTTTGGAAAACGAAATAAAACATTGTTCCAAAAAGAAAGGTTATTATGATACTAAAGTCATAAATGAGAATGTTGGGATGTATGGATTCGACTTCCATCCCACAAAAACTAATGAACCCAATTAAGTCAAGATTTTGCACCAACATAGCTTGCATATCACATTAACATAAAGGCCTGATAATGTCCACATCCAACCTTAGGGCTCCACCTCTTGGGTCCTGTAAGTTCAAATGCAAATCTTATGGAAAGGATATCATTTATAAAATTATCAGCTGTGGTTAAGATATTTGTTAATTACTGTGAAGGATGTCATATGGTAAAACGTAAACAAAGATTTGATAGTTAATTTTAAAATGTGTTTTAATTGAAAACGGGTATATATAACAGCTAGTTCTCTATGGTAAATGTGGATCGATTTGTGAACTGTTTCGGCTAATTAACATATGTTTGGAAAATTCCTTATAAATAAAATTATTGTCTGCCATAGAAAAACAATAAAACTTTAAGGCCAATGGGGCCCTAAAGGCATTTTGGAAATTTTCTGAATTTTAAAACATAAAGGAATCCTAATGAACATTTTGATATGCAATATGTTAGGACTTTGTCACCATTACCTTAAAAAGAGGATATCTCAGTCATACTTCAAGAAAAATAGCCTTAATCCAATTAATATTATATGGTTTGGTTTTAACTTTGTTTGTTTTAAATTGTGTGAATTTTTTCCAAACGAGTGAAATTTTACTTAACACGTTCGCTGCGGGCTACCAGTCGTATCCATTTTGACGTTGTGAACTACAGAGTTGCGAATGAAGCGCAATACACAAGCCATAATTCGAGTCAGTGTTATCCAGGATGAAAACTTGGATAAAAATGGCCATTCTTCTTGTGAACTAGTTGTTAGTATGGTTAATGAGTTTGGTTTAAGTTTGTGGGTCGAATTTAATGTCACAGATGTAAACTTCGATGATGGCCAATCACTTGTTGGGAGCGATAGTCAGGATGGGCCATTCCACCAAAGTTTGTGATCAATCAAATTAGACATGAGTAGGCCTCTGGACGCACAGTCGGCAGGATTATCACCAGATATGTCTCCATGACTCAGTAGCTACCAATTCTTGGGTTTGTGAAACACGGTTAGCTACATAGGTTTTCATCCGGTATGGAAGGGTTTGCAGCCATGTGAAAGCTACAGTTGAGTTAATAATGTATACTGTATTATTAGATGTTATTTTATCAGGAAATAAGGATTTGATATGAGACACTAATTGAGCCAATAAATGTGCAGCGCATAATTCAAGGCGAGGTATCGTGACTTGTTTCAAAGGTACGACACGACTCTTTGCCATTAGTAGTTTTATCAATAAGGATTGGTTTAGTTCACATCTTAGATAAGTAACAGCAGCTTATCCGACTTCGGGTGCATCAAAGAACCCATATAGTTCAATTTTTCATGTTGAACATAAGTTTAATGATCGAGGTATTGAAATGTTAGATAGCAACTTAATACAGTATTATCAGTGAATGAGCACCATTACATTTGAAGATCTGATGGAAGTGGTGAGTCCCATAACAGTCCTTTTGTCCAGATCAGTTGCATAAAACATTTGGCCAGCATTATAAAAGGGACAAGAAATCCACAGGGATCATAAATCTGTGCTATAGTACTGAGTACAGAGCGCTTGGTAGGAGGTTTTTGTGAAGTAGGTGTTTGAAAATCATATGAGAAGGCATCAGTGACTGGAGACCATTTAAGCCCTAAAACTGTGAAAATTGTGGCGTTTCTGAGTTTTGCAAGAACTTTGGTGTTTCAAGATGTGAATCGGGTAAGTTACTTAAAAGTTTAGGTGAGTTCGAAACCCATTTTCTAAGTTCAAAACAACCTTGATTTAACAAAGAAATAAGTTGGGACTGAAGGGTCAGAGCTTCGTTTTCAGTGTCCGCTCCAGAGATAATATCATCCACATAAGTGTGATTACGCAAGACATGAGCTGCGTGTCGAAATTCATTGCCATGGTCATCAGCTAGTTGGAGCAATTTTCTGATAGATAAATATGGAGAGCTGTTAATGCCATATATGTTACAGTATTGAGTTGGAAAATAGATGGGGATTGGTTTGGATGTGACCGCCACAAAATCAATTGAAAAGTTCTATCATCGGGATGAACCAAAATTTGATGGTACATTTGCTTAATATCACAGCAGAATACAACATTGTGTCGACAAAATTGTAAAAGTAGATCACATATATTGTTTTGCAGTTTGGGTCACATTAGCAGGATTTCATTAAGCGAGAGTCCAGAACTGATTTTACAACTTGCATCAAAGACAGTGCGAAGTTTAGTCGTACTACTACTCTCTTTAAATACTCCATGATGTGGAAGAAAGTAGTGGGGTTGAGATAGGTCAATGTCATTACATTCGGACATGTGGCCCAATGATAAATACTCATCCACGAAATCATGATAAAGTTCTGAAAAGTGAGGATTAGAAGAGGACTTGCGTTCCATGGCAAAGAGACGCAATTCAGCGGGGGAATTTGATTTACCTAAGAGAGTGTTTGAATCTTTGAAGGGTAGACGAACTACATATCGTCCGTTGGCAACACGAGTGTGGTTTTCCACAAAGTGTTATCACACAGGATTTCTTCATGAGTTTTAATGGAGGAAACAGGAGATTCTTCTTGGGACCAAAAACGTTGAATTGATGAATGCAAATCAGAATCACTAATGGAGTGGAAACAAACATGGTAATTGGTATGACAGTGGATATTAAAAAAGTAATTATAGCTATTCAGGATGATACTATGATTTTAGAAATTAAAATGGTTGAGGATTAGAAGGCAAGCAATGAGCGGTACCCATTATTACATAACCAAAGTGTGTTCCTACAGCATATGGCATATTATGGCCAAGTGAAAATTGTTCTGTTGTAAACAATTGGGGGAAGAGTGCACCTCCAAGTGCGACATCGATGCGATTAGGAATGTGGAAGGTGGGATCAGCTAGGATAAAAGAGTAAGCTCTTTTCAGTCTGGAGAAAGAGGTATACGAGAAAGATCTACAGTTAATCTATTGAGGATTAAAGTAGGTTGATCAGCGACTATCGTTCGACCATTTAGAGTTTTAATGTTAACAAAAATCTGTCCTTTATTGTCTGTCACGTGGTGATCAATTCCAGAAAGTTGGATACTAGATTTATTTTATTCATGCTATTTGCCTCCTGGATTGGTTGTTTGACTTAAAAAATAAGGTTACATTCCTTGTCGTCATCAATCCACTAGTTGATAAGATTACTAGTTTCGGGACTAGTTTTGCCCCATTATCAAATCTTGCAGTATCACAGAATAAAATACTGTCATCGTCTTGAGTTTAAAAACATTTCAACACTAAACACAAACTTGTATACTGACACATAGAAACATTAAACATTTAAAAATTTTACAATAAGTTTACACTTTATTTCCCATGTGTGGCCGGCCAAGGACAAAAGCAGACTGACAAACAGTCGAGTGTCAGTGTTTGTCAGTCTGCTTTTGTCCTTGGCCGGCCACACATGGGAAATAAAGTGTAAACTTATTGTAAAATTTTTAAATGTTTAATGTTTCTATGTGTCAGTATACAAGTTTGTGTTTAGTGTTGAAATGTTTTTAAACTCAAGACGATGACAGTATTTTATTCTGTGATACTGCAAGATTTGATAATGGGACAAAACTAGTCCCGAAACTAGTAATCTTATAAACTAGTGGATTGATGACGACAAGGTATGTAACCTTTTTTTTTTAAGTCACTAGATTTATGTCGAGGAATGTGTTAAATATTAGCTGCATGTTCGGTCATTAAGTTACACATACTCCCAGAATCCAGAAGAGCACGAAATACATGCGAGTTTCCACCTGGTGCACTAATTTGTACCGATAAAGTGCCTAATCCTATGGTGGTGTTACTGGATGAAACTTCTAAGTTGTTCTGAGATGTGAGTGTTATAGATGTTTCAGGTTTAATCAGAGTCGGATCTTATTTGTTTGTTTAATGGTTTAGCATTAGAGTTTGTTACAGTAATGGAACTAGTCACATTGTTAGTACCACTGTTAAAATGTAGCAACGAATGATGACGTCTACTGTTACAGGATTTGCAACTAAATTGCGATTTACATGATTTGGTGTCATGTGTGCCCAAGCACGTTACACATTGATGACATTTCTTAACAAGCTGATATCTTTCATGAAGAGTCATAGCTTTGAAAACAAAACACGAGTATATTTTATGAGATGACTGATTGCATGCAAAACACGTTACAGGAATGTTTTTATGAACATTTGATTGAGGTGTTACTTGAGTAGCTATCATGCTTACATGTTTACATGTTTTGTTGTTAACTGTGGGTCTTGGACGAGAGTTAGAAACGTTAATTTCCAGAGATTGCATATTTTGTGACAAAGTCGCGTCCTCGAGTTGCGTACATTCGGTATTAAGAAAATCCAGTACTTCTTTTACTGTGGGTAGAGAATGCTTAGGGGTCGAGGGGAAGATACTAGAATGCTTCTAGTTTTCTTCTGAAGTCTACATCCATTTTACGCAAGAATACTGCAACAAGAAGGGCATTTGAATCTTGAATTTCACAATCAAGAGCATTTAGTGCTTGAACAATTTCATTGAATATATTTACAAACTTGCGAACACCCTGAATGTGTGAAGATGTTATTTTAGGTAAGTCAAGCAAATTGTTCAAATGTAGTATTTGAAGCCTACGGTTGTTATGATACCTGTATCGTAACAAGTTGAAAGATATCGCATAATTTTGTGGAGTGATACTGAGACTGCGAATCAAAGATAATGGTTCCTTGTCCAGAGCACTGAGGAGGTACTGAAAGCGTATAACATCAGATAAAGAGTTATTGTTATGAATAGTGGTATCAAAAAGATTGATAAATGTTGTCCATGTATTTAGATCACCTGAGAACTTAAGGAGATTAATTTTTGGCAAACTTTCTTGAGAATGCGCAGAAGCAATTGACGCTGTTATTTGGATTAACAGATTTTTCTGGTTTCGGATATAATGATTCAATATTCCAAGAAATATAAATAAATAATTAATTTATGTTATTTCGATCTGTCATTAGTTTATCAATGTCCAATGTGCAAGAATACGCTGAAAGTTTGTTTCAAAATCTTCAGTTTTTTTTTTGGTTTCGGGCAAGTAAGCATTTAAAATTTTTGTCTGAACATTTGTTAGAGGATCTTCTTGAGAGGTGATATTGTCTACTGAACCTTTAATAAAGTTAAATCGTGTTTTGGTTACAGCAGTTAACCGCTCATAAGTTTCGATTTTAAAGTCAGTGTTCTTTGGCGGTGCCATTTCTAACAATCAGTTAGGTAAACTCAAAGTAGCAAATAGATAGTGGTTGCAAATAAGTTGTGTTAAAATTATCTTTGTATATTTGGATTATAATACAAGAGCTGGTAAAGACACATAGCCTGTTATTAGAAGGTAGAAAATAAGGATTTGAGATAGTGATTTAACTTCGAATAGAGAACTGATATATCCAAATCGCTATGAACAGAATCCGGTTCGTTAATGGACCAATGTTTGGGGCTGGATGTTTATGGGGAAGATAAGAAAGATAGGCGAAGGATCAATGGGAAGGGCAAAAAATGAATGATAGTAATGGACAAATTATAACATATAACAAACATTTATTTTACATAAAGGAATAGACAAGTAAAGACTGACAGGCTGGTTATTGACATAGATAGGGAAACATGTTATTTATTGTAGTTCATAGCTTGTACTAATTGTTTTAAGGCCCTAATCACAAATATTAGGGTATTTATAACTAAACAAAAGGAAAAGAAAATGTTCAAAAGAAATGCATATTAATTACTTATCCACTCACCAAATTGGGTGACAGTTCTGACCTTTAACCCTTTCAGTGCTAAGCTTCTGAAAGGAGTTGTTTAATCTGTGATGTTTTGTTAATTTTTTAAATGTCTTGAACGCCTGAACTGTCTAAATTAATAAAAACGTGCTTCCGCTGGACACACACACAGTAAAGGATAGGTAAAAAGTAGCAAAACACCTGATCAGATGTGCAACTCACAAAGAATTCACCCATACCGTCAGCTTGGACCTGAGCCGTTCACCGTTTGCTTAAGGTCCACCCTCCCCTTCAACTCTGCCACAGACAGGTGAACTCTCCATGAGTTGCACATAAAAACCACCGACTGTGATGGGATTCGAACCCTCGATCCAAGTGTTACCCCCGGCCGGGAAGGGAGCGCCTTAGACCGCACAGCCACTGATCAGACTAGCAGCTGTAGTGGACCAGGCGGTATTAGAGCCTAGGCACTGGGCGAGGTAGTTCAGTTTGTGTATACCAGGTTTCACTACATGTCAGACTCAGACTGCAGACTGAGCTCCTAACGGTACAGTCGCTTATAAATCCATAACAGTGTTTACTGATAACAGATTCAAAAGCCGATTATCGGTCCATAGCACAGAAAGGGTTAAGCCACTACTTAGGATGAGGCATGTGGAGATCAAGGGAGTTAGGAGATGGGATGAGAAGGTCTTGCAGATCTTGAAGATCTAGACGTTCTAGACGTTTTAAAAGGTCTAGAGGGTCTAGAAGGTATAGAAGATCTGAAGGGTCCAGGGTTGTAGATGATGTCACTCACTTTATTACAGGTACATAGGTTGGGGGTTTTAACCAGCGTGTCATTAAAAAACAATTAACATGAAGTAGGATAGTGATACATGCATTGTCATGTTGATAATTGACGAAGAGAGGAAATTAAATTTATGAAGGTAAGTTCATATGAACAAAAGTGGTCTGGGAGTGATTATTTGCTGGTTCTAAAATAATTGAGGGTTTGGTTTGTTTTGTAAAATAAGCAACAATGAACATGTAAACAAAACATATCAGATCAGGTGAGAATAGTAGTATAGGAAACGAGAAATATTTAAAATCAAATTAAAATAAAAACATGATTTTAATTGGTGGGGTCAAAATGTAATGAACCAGGCTCTTGTTGAGTAGTTGGGAATTAATTATTTTTAAAACCACATTATAATTAAATATTATGATTAAAATATGACATAAAATAATTTGCTTATAATTTCAGGACCTCAAGCACACTTATTTCACAGAGTCCACGAGCAAAACTACATTGCCCACGTTATCGCCTATGCCGCCAAGATTGGAAAGTATTCTAATAGTTCATTGCAACTTCTTAATTCAGTTCCTTTAATATTATTCATGTTATTAAGTTTTTTAATTTTTTAAATAAAGTTACTGTAGTATTTTACTGTGTTTAGTTTATTTAAATTTCGCCTTATGAAGTATACTTTCATTCATATAGGAGGACAAACAACTATCAGGAGATGAGCTGATACATCCAGCCCAAAAAAACGATTAACTGGCAAATAATGGAACGTACTTGCTTCCCTTGCTGAGGGCTCCGCCCCCAGACCCCCGCTTTGGGTCACTTGTTAATGAGTTATTAAAACTTAATGTCCATCAAGTATTTTTTATATGGTATACTATTTTGATTCATTTGGGACATATCCAATCTAGATGTTGTGTTTATTCAAAGGTTCTATTATTTGTTTATACTTTTAACAAGTGAAAGTTACTTTGGCAGTTGGATATTTTCTTACAGCTGTTGTGAACACTTTTGTTTTGATTAGAAACTCCATAGGCCAATGTTAAAATTTACAATTTTCAAGATAAAAATTAGAGGTTTTAAAACTGAAAGTTTTAACTTTTGCCAATTTCCCAGGGGTTTCTAGGTACAAGCTACCTGCATGCCAAATTTTGCGTTTCTAGCTTTTCTAGAATTGGTCTAGAATTCGTATACGTGAGTGAGTGAGTGAGTAGATTAGGTATTAACCCCGTTGGGGCTATATAGGTATTTAGATAAAACTGCTAAAATTAGTAGTTAGACTGTAATGATGTTGGTTAAAAAACAAATAAAGAAAACACTGCTGTAGTTGCATCACTTAAATAAACCTTTTCTGAGAACTTTTGAAAGAAATTGAGCAAACATTGAGTAATAATCTTGATCCTGATTACATTGACTGAGTCAACACCAAGGGGCGTAGTTGTTAGTATTATCTGTTTTAACCCTCGCTTCTACCGTCTCTTTGGCGTTCTCCAAAATGGATGTTTAGTGTAGCTCACTAAAAATTCCCTCCAATGCATCTTTTATGGGGAAATTGTTTGCTAATTCCAAAGAGAGAACTAAAAGTTATTTCTATAAAAAACCCATCCCATCCCTACAGTAGAACATCACTTATTCAAAATTCAGGGGACAGCTAATTTATTTCAAATTAAAGGAAGTTTGAAATATCGATAATTTGAATTATAGAGGTTAACGTGAATGAAATTCAAATTATAGTGGCAATGAAGACAAACGTCAATGAATTCAGATCTAGAGGAAACTGAGTATGCACACAAGTTCATGTTTCAACAGGCTTTTTTATGCTTAACTCGAATTTCAGAGGCTTTATGGTGTCACAATTTTTACTGTTGGGATTGACTTTGAATTTTAGAGGTAACGTTTTGAATTACAGCAACAAAATTCAAATTCTATAGGCTCAAGTATAAACATATTCGAATTTTAGAGGATACAAAGCGTTAAAACACTTTGAATTATCGGTATATGATTTTTCAAAAATTAGAGGTTTTCTGAAGGGAACAGACAAAAGTTACTATTTATAGAATGGTTTTTGAATTATCGAGGTTCAAATTAGTGAGGTTAAGTCTTTAACAAGTTTGAGATGGATCTGTGAATGTGTTAATTAATGTTCAAACACAATGTTAATGTTTTACATACACAAAAAACAGTGTAGTACACTTGACGCAGAATATCTTGGCCTGTGGGAACCGTTTTCAGTTCAAACAGTTGGAGTAGAGTGAGATTTAGACATCAGTCTAAATCTGTTGTTTCCATCATCTATACCATCAATCAACGTAATATTGTTGTTATGTTAACAAAATAACTATTCGTCAGTATTCCATGTTCAGTAGCCCAGTTGGTAATCTCAGTCACTCCGGCAGTGGAGTAAGCCTTAGGCAAGATATTCCGTGTGAAGTGTACTTTTACACTGCTAGAGCAATGGGCTTTGTTCCATACGGTGATTAACGTAAGTTAATATCCATCATAAAGGTTTTTGTAATTTAAGATGAAACAGCTGTTTTCTTTTCACCTTTATGATAAAACTAATGAACACTTCAAGCGAAATATCTTAACTTATGGCTTACTCCACTGTTGGTCTGAGATAACCAGCTGGGCCATCTCGAGCTCAGTTGTGTCGTTGATGGTTATAATATGATTAATTGACTGAACTGATGATGGAAAAAACAGATGCCAGGTTTAGACTGATGTCTAAATCTCGCTCTACTCCAACTATTTGAACTAAAAACAGTTTTCACAGGTCAAAATATTCTGTGTCAAGTGTACCTTTAGCAGTTAATCTATCTATATTATTAAAAGAATTTCTTGATTTTTGTTCGGCAATTTTTGACCCTAGAACGATTATTTTATATACATATTTGGTATCAATCGAAAGCTCTTAACCTCTTGATATGCCCACGGGGTTTTGCCTCACGAGCTGTCAAAGTTTCAATGTTAAAATGTCTAGTTCTATGCCTGCTAGATGATTTCCGTGCAGAGAACGGGACATCTGCTAGTAAATATATGTTTATTGTTTAAATTACTTTCTAACCAAATCAAAATAATAGTTTGCAATAGGGAAATATTCAAACTTTAAAGGCAAATGGCACAAAGAGATAAAAGATTTTCAAACATTTTTTGAGAGTTGATACAAGTTTGAATTATTACAATCATAGTTATTTGCTATATGATATCAAACTCAAATTGGTACGGGGGATTTCCTATTTGATTATATGTATTACTATTTTAATAATAGGTGAAGGAGTGTATACTGGAAAAAAAGAATAATATGACACTGAGTATTGAAACCATAGATACGGTAAAATAAAAATTATCGCTCATCATGTTTTAAAGATTTGTTATCAAAATTCCAGTCAACATGGACACTACACGAAAAGTCTCGGCTAGTACAATAACTGGCTTCTTACAAAGCGAAGACGAAAATGTAACCATGCCTCAGTGTGAGGAGGGGAAGCCAAGTCAAAGATCACAGCATCCTAGACAACCTAGTCTCCCAGAGCAGCAGCAGCTGTACCCCCCACCCCCACCCCCCGCATACTACTACTACCCCCCTCCTCTCCCCGTGGCACAGACAATGAGTTATATATATATGGACATTATCAAGCATTTGCATATGCAGAATGAGATTCGCAACTGTCTACCCAAGTTCGAGGACTCGACTAATGAAAACAAGTCAAAAGACTGTCAAAGTAAGATAGACCACTGCTTACATGAGGTCCAGAAGAGAGAATGTAACTATTCCTGTCCGAACGATGGACCATCTAGAGGGTTTTCCCGTTTGTGTGTATCCTGCGAACAACATTTCCGATGCAGTTGTTGCAGCAAGCCACTTACAGCGGATGCTTATATGCAAAAAAGCTATTGTCAGTGTCATCCTCCACTCCAATCACTAATGCATATTCATCCGAACCAGGTTCTATCATGTAACTGCGCTTGCCAAAAGCAGAATGAAATCAAGAATGCAAAACGAAAATCAAAACAGAAGTCTAATACGAATAAATGTAACCAAATGTGCTTGCAATCGTCTGACCATAATGACGTTCCGGAAAGAGACAACCCCCACCCACCGAAGGCAAACAGACACAAGACTTCTACTAGGACTTACCGCAAAGATGCCACTGAAGAATCTAGCGACTCTGATGACGATTGCAGCCAGCAAGAAAGGGGAGAGAGTTACGACTCAGATTACAAATCCGATGAAGAGAGGAAGTTCGGGTTTTATGCTGGTGAAGGCGATGAAAATAAAATTAATTCCGCTGCTCCAAACTCTGAACTAAAGAAAAATAGGGTAAGAAAGACACGTCGGTCTCTGGCATATTTTATTAATGTTTAAAATATTTCACTGTTAGGCCTACACGTTATGTTATTTGTAATTGTTAAGATGTTTTGCCTGAATAAAATTTTATAAAGAGCAGTGAAATGATTGTTATTCCCAGCTATTATCATATCAATTTAACAATATGTTAATTATGTTATTGTTGATACTAAAAATTCCATTGTCAAAAATGTTTCTTAGCATGAATTAAACACTTGAGTTATAGCTCTTTCAAACCAGAGTTGCTAACATTAAACACTGTATCACATACACAGTCACACACACATATAAAACAAATATTAAACACTGGGAATTAAATATACACGTTTAAAGAGCACAAAAGAAGTATTATTACTGTATAGGAATTTAAACTTCAGTTTGATAACTATGTCCATAATTTAGAGCTACTAAAATTATTAATATAAAATAATTGTAACAAAGGGTACTCTGGTACAGTTATTTTAGTATTAATTAAATTGCAGTGTATACTTTTTATTTAAAGAGAAAATAACTTCCGAGTAACAATAGACATCACCCGATGCAATCAGACACCAATGAGTTGTAAGCACTGAGTATCGACAACGCATACACAAGTTAACCCTTTGAGGTCGGAGCATGTGAATGGAGTGCTTCTAACTGCCCTGTTTTGTGATTTTTTTTAATCCTTTGAATGCCTGAATTATAAACGAGTTCACATGCAACATGCTGACGTGAGTGAAGCAAATTTCTGCATAAAACACTTCAAAAAATCAATAACAGTTGTTATGGAAATCTGAAAAAATTCAATTTTTTGGCTGTTCTGATGCCTTCCTATGAGGCATCAGATCAGACATTGATGGCATGTTAAGACTTTAGCCCGAGACCGTGATAATTTTTTGTTTCGAGGTCCCCGTAGATGCCAAAAACATTATTTGTTCAAATTTGTATACCTATATATTTTTGATAAATTCTATTTAGATGAAATTTGGTACAAATGTGTACAGTTCAGAGCACAGTGCTTGGCGCCTGGTTAACGCATGCTCTGGAATGACTTTTCGCCTCTATTTGGCTTAGTAGCCTTAGTGTTACAGTAAACTTTTGTCAGCAGAAACCAAAATTAAATAATTTAATGTTAAAATATTGGTTTTTGTTATTTTCGTTATTGTCTGCTTTTAATTATGAGAAGTTTGAGTTGGTTCTCGCCTTTCCCAGGCGTCAAGCACCGTGGCGCGAACTGTAAAGTGACATTGAGTTAGAAACCAGAAAGATCAGACCATGAGAAGAGGGTTTTCTGAGGGTTTAATTTATTTTTCAAAATCATTTTTTTACATTTTTGTCTTTAAAATTTCCAAAGTATACACCTATATAACTACATCATAAAACAACAAGTTTCATAAAAATATACTCAAAAATAAGTGATATATAGCATTTTATTTATTCTCCATAAGAATAACATGGGGGCTGAGTACGCATGTTTGCTGCAACAAAGAAACACAACAAATAGATTTTTATGGAAACATCAACATAACTCAATGAAGCCATATACCAAGTTTTTTTTAATGTACGGTATCTTCTATATATTAATACGCTAGGGGGTTTTTCTTCACAGTCATAACTCGATAACAGCAGGACGGAGCCTAAAGTTTGAGGTGCCAAATTAAAGGTATTTTTAAGTAGATTTGCCAATACGTCAAGAATTTTAAGAAAGGGCATCACTTAAACACAGTAAAGGACTGAAGTTTCGGAACAGTGGCGCTATCCGAAGGCGAGAGTCTAAACTATGTGTTGATTAAAAGTACGTTATCATCCGTTTTAATATCTCATGTTTTGTTATGTTTGTTTGCAACTGAAGAAACATTGTTGGGTACAAACTTGCTCGAATTCGAGCAACAGGACAACTAGTGTTCATAATTAAGGGAGACATAAAATTTGACTTATTCTCAATAAGAATAACAAGGTAGTGTAGTGCTCAGGTTTGCTGCTACAGGAACCACCAGATATAATTGGTATTTTGCGCAAATATCAATAGACGACAACCATATGAAGCCATATACCAACTTTCATCAGTATATGTTCATAAATAAGCGCAATATAAAATTGTTCTTATACTCCAAAAGAATGGAATAGGACAACAAACTGTGTTTAGCACTTATGGGGAATAAATAAAATTATATAACATACTTAGACCTACTTATAAATGTATTTTTATGAAACTTAGTAAGTCGCTTTATGTGGTAGTGAGACACGTATACATGCATTTGATATTTTATGAGTACACAGGTTTTCTGCAACGGGGATATTTTATGTCTTCTGATAATTTATTGTATGGTATTGTATATGTCTGTAGATGAATATAAAAATTAGATTTTGATAAAAACCTTTTGTTGTGTCTCAATTGATAGTTATGTTTCATGTCACATTATTAATTTCAAAATATTTAATATGGCTATTTAATTTAAAATAACTGATAGGGATTCATAAATGAAAATTGATGGTAGAGTTACCGGTAATATGTTCAATTTAATCCTTTCAGTGATAAGGACAGATATTCTTTTAAGACTAAATATCTGGCGAACCCAATACAAATACAAATTTATTGGTTTCCAACAAGTATTTAGTCTACATTATTATTTAAGATAAGTCGGAAATATAGTCCACACATACGTTTATTATCTGTGCTTGGGGACAGCCATTTTTTCTTTCTTCATCACTGAACAGAATTGGCAAGAGGAGATTTATTAACAGTTAAAAATCCAAAATTCAAATATTTATAAAAAACTAAATAAAAATACTGTATAGAATAATAAATTGCAAAAAAACAATAATCATCAATTACATAAACTAAACAAACCTTTTGTCAACACTTTCTTAACAAATAAAATATGTTACCTATTCTAAGTATGGTAAATCGAGATTATTTTGAGGTTGTTGTTTCCACAAAAATACCATGATAGCAACAACACTGCAACAGTGGCGGTTCCAGCATTAGAGTCAGGGGGGACGAACTTAGTGGTGGAATACCCCCCCCCCTGATTTTTATTGTTATGGATAATAATTGTAATAGTAATCAATTACTAAAAATAACAGTTAAACCCAAGATACACTAAAGTGAACTGAACTAAGACAAAAAATGAAT
The DNA here is from genome assembly GCA_963675035.1 of Allygus modestus. Classification (NCBI taxonomy): domain Eukaryota; kingdom Metazoa; phylum Arthropoda; class Insecta; order Hemiptera; family Cicadellidae; genus Allygus; species Allygus modestus. The sequence continues at coordinate 140,752,143 of OY776112.1, read as the reverse complement.
GCAGAACAGCGTTCATGCGCAGTGTAAGGGTGTGATGACAATATCACGTAGACACAGTGGATGCGTGGTCAAACACCCGTTGCCATGGTAACGTGACGTACGCACCACTCTGCCTTCACCTCGCCGCCCCGCTGCATTCTGTGGTTAGCGCTACAGTACCGCTGTTGTATCTGAGATCTTCTGACGCAACGTTAATCATGACGTTTTCCGGCACCCAACCCAAGTACGAGACGGTGGTTTCGCGGGTAAAACAGGAGGCAGTGTGTAAAGGGCATTCGCGTCGTTGCATCAGTGCAGCCAACTGTCAGGCGTCATCAGAACGAAATTATCACTCCCACTAGCACTAACTGTTTACGCTTGGTTCCACAACTTTAGTATGCATACAGACCGTTTAGAAAAATAACCTATGGTACACAATACACAAATTGGATTGGCGATAAAGAATTAATCGCAACACATTTAACCAGACACAAATTATACAACTGTACTATTTTTATACAGTATATAACAAACATTTCTGAGGTTGAGGGGGGGGGCGATCGCCTCTCCCTTGGATCCGCCACTGCATTGCAACATTGCTGAGCAAACCAGTATGTGGAGATGGAGTGAAGTCCTTACTGATACGGGCGGGCATTGTGTTTTGGTTGCTTGTCTACTACGCCAGTGGCATTTTGTATTTAACGTAGTTAGAGGACAACGGTCCAAATCTCTTAAACTCATGTGTTATCTTCATTAACACTGCATACTACATTCAATTATTGGAAATAAGTACAGGATTGGTAGGGGATAGAGAGACTAGTTCTAGCCCGTTGTAAAGTGAAGAAAGTGACCCTGTGCACTAAACGACTCCCTTGTCGGGAGGGGGGGCGGGGTCATAAAACTGACGACCCTCGTAAAAATCCTGCTGTGCACAATAATTTCCCCGGCATTGCGCCGCCTGACCCTTGCCTTGGCCGCGTCCACCAAGGTCAACAACTGATCGCCAGCCCCAACCGACAACCACGTCCACCCCCACCCAACTCTCTCTCTCTCCCCAACTTGTGACTCACACAACCCCAATAAATGTTTATCTCAATCACTGGTCGACCTAGTATATCGGCAACCGATTTGGCCGTAGCGACAATCCCCGCTTTAAGTAATTTTTGTGCATTTCTAAATAGTAAATACAAACGTTTATCTATACCCCTCTCTAGATACAGCACGTAATTAGGTGTATTGTCCGGCAAACAAAAAATATCTTTATAAAAACCCTTAATGCTCATCATCATCATCATTGTTGCGGATTAGGAAACCCCAGCATAGCTGCTAGGCGCATCTTCCACAAGCGGGAATATTGCGCAAGTTACCGGAAGGATAGGATATAGCAGGAAAGGAAAGGGTGGGATGGGACGGCAGCCAAATCGAGGGCCTCCCGTGCCCCTGTGACAGCTGGGATGAGGCTCTCAAACAGGGGACCCGCATTCTACCCTCCAACTGGCAAACTCAACTGACACGGTAACCATGTACAACAACCAGGGACCATCCATTCTCAGGTTGGCAGGTTGGGGTCCAACCCCGGAGATTCCGTCCCTAGCCGCTGCAAATGGAGGGACCAAAGGTGAAAGGAATGTATGCTGCATTCTGTGGTTAGCCCGTGGAACTACATGTACTAAGAATCAGCTGTTTGTATTTTCATCAGCTCAAACAAAAATAAATGTCCATAAGGAATACATGGGAACTTTGAACTCCCGTGGGGCAAAGCCCTAAAGAATTTTCAACACGAAAATAGGCCTATGTGTTTATTTGGTATATAAGGAAAATTTCTGTAAATTTTCATGACAATCGGTTCAGTAGTTTTTGAGTGATGAGGAACAAAAAGCAGACAGACACACCATCCTATTTTTACTTTCTCCCCATATACATAGTATTTCCGGGGGGGGGTATTGTTTACGTCAAAATTTTTGAATTTGAGTTGTTAGTGGAAATTCGTTTTGGTGCTCCCTGAACACAAAAAAGTGATTGTTACGTGATGTCTGTCTGTCTAGATGTGTACAGAGCTAGAGCCCTAATCAATGGTCCGGTCCGATTTTTATGAAATTTGGTATGTTGGTATCTTCAGGTGATTTTTTTTATTTTTTTATTTTTAAGGGTAATTATTCCCCAAAAACCGCCAAAAATATGAAAAATCAAAATTTCTCAAAAACAGCTTTAACGATTTTTATTAAACTTTAGTCGTTTGTAGAGCTTTAGTTTTCCAACAAAATTACACCACCCGCATTTCTGTAAAATTCGGGTTCAGAAATAACAGGACTTAAAACATCAAAAATTCAGTTTTTTGATTTTTCATAAAAAAACATAAAAATATAAAAAATATTACTATTCACCATTAAAAAGAGCTCAAAAACTAAATAATTTAGTATTTTTAATTACTCTTCTACAATTGCTGGTTTCGGAGAAAATTTAAATTTTCTTTTTATGGTAACGCAGTATGTTGTCCAATGTTATTCTTATGGGGAATACAAAAATTACTATTTCTCTCTTATTTACTGATCAACTTCGTTCAAACTTGATACTTGTCAAGTTAGCATTGACCAACAGAGGAAATTCGAAATATGTCGCCTCTTAATAATCCTGTGGGGAGTAATAGGGGGCATTTCCCCTCTTAAAACCATGAGTATGTAGCAACGGATTCTGAAGTGCCTCCAAAACAGGGATTTGGGTGGATGTTTTTTAAAACAACTTGTTTACAAGATTTTCTGTATATTCGACCGAGCGTTGTATTCTATTATTTAGTAAATACAAAGTAATTTTTTCATTAAAGTTGAGCTAAAAGGGAGAAAGTATGCGTCAGTTTCCAGATACCAAGGCCGTAGCCAATGGGGGGGTCAGGGGGTCGAAACCCCCCCCGAAATTTTGAGATAAATAATAAAAAACAGACCAACAAAAAATGTGTAGAATTTTATCATAACAAATTGTTTGAAAATTTAATGATGACAAGGAATAACCTTAAAAACAAAGGAAATACAAATTTACTTATTTGTTTAATTAATTTTGTTCGTTCAAGTCATAAAGAAAGTCGTAGTTAGTCAGCTGTGCGGACGCCACGTCGGGCGTCGTAGGGATCGCGGGGGAGTTTGAACGAATGAGCGGGAATTTGACATAACCTGTCAATTCACTCATCAGGACGTATTCGGCTGATCGTGTGTGCACTGTGCAGTTTACAGTTTTTTCATAGTGACAGTTAGTCTTCCTAAAGCTTTGTGTCGTCTGTTTAATTGACTTATACGACGATATAAATGCTCAGTAAGGTAAGTAAAACCAAACAAAACAGTGAAAATATATTTTTATTTTAATTATGCATGCTCCTGCATCAAGGGTCCTTGCCCTAACCTTTATTTGACTAGGCAAGGCAAGCCAAATTATTTCTTATTTTAAATATAAGAAACAAAATTAACCGGCCTACGTGTGCTATTGAAAGCTTAGGAGAATGCAACAAAGATTTACACCCAAATATATTTATTATGCTTAATATTTTCGCCACACTTCCAGTGACCACCTGCACTCCCGAACGTAGCTTTTCGACCCTCGGAAGGCTGAAAACTTATTTAAGAAACTCTTGTGGTCAAAGCCGTCTGAGTGGCTTAGCACTGATGTCCGTTCACAGGGAGAGAGAAATTCCGACGGAAGATGTGATTAATAGTTTTTTTCCAAAAAAAGAACCGGAGGCTTAACTTTGTTTTGTAAATGAAGTATCTTTCTTATAAGAACGTGTTTAGTTTATCTGTAATCATTAAAACTTGATTTTCCATTTCCATATACCTTAGTTTTTTTCTTGTACCAAACACCTTCTATCATTATAGACTGAGGACTGAGTGAAAATATGCCGAAAACGAAACTCTGGTATTTATTGTGTTGAAAAATATCCGTTTTATGTTGATATATCTTGTTAGTAGTGACATTTAAGGACGTTCAAAAGTGTGTTTTTTAAGTTGGCAAGCTTGAAATAAAAAGAAGAAAGAAGAATTTAGTTGATACGATTACTGCTGTGTTTTCTGGGTTATTTAATAACAATAATAACTATATATATATATAAGTACTATTTGAATATTTAAAACTTCACAAATCTTACTTTAACATTAGATTATATTAAGAATTGCATTAAAATGAAAGTTTGGAAGTTACTTCCTGTAACCGCGGAGCCCAAACCCCCCCAAAAAAATGTTCCTGGCTACGGCTTTGCCAGATACCTTGTATTATATATTAGTAAGGATTAGGATATCTACTTATTAGTCTTACAAATGCTAGTTTGGATCTGTATTCGGTTCCCTCGCCCGAACTGCTTGTATTATGCTGTAATACGGGCTGAAGATGTGCGGTAACTCCGGAGTACTACGTTTTAAATATAGAAGAATCAAATTACTAGGAGGACCATTATTCTTCTGTTGGTGATTGTGTTCACGAATACCGGTACTTTAATTGAACACAAGGTATGAATGTTTATTCCGTGTAGAAGTACCACTTTTATTCGAATCCACTATTTTTCTCTCCATTTATTTGTTGTTTTTTCATCAATAAACACGTTATTCTTCCCGTACTGTGTAGGTTTTCCTCCGATAAATGAAGTAAAAACCCCGCGGATGCAGAACTTGTTATTTTGTAGTGGTCCTGGTCAAGGCGACAGAGGTCAGGTTCACCGTCTTTTCCTCATCTTGTATCGGGCAATGTTGTGATTCGATAGTTATCGGATTAAAATCATCCAATCATCTGTTGTCGGGCGATATTGCGGTTCGATAGTCATCGGATTCAAATTACTCCATTCATGTCCAAGGTCCATACATACTGTGTACAGGTTTGCTGAGTCGATTTATTTAAGATTTTCTAATTAACCGGAAGATACCTCGTAAAATCAGCTGTAAGGTCACGTGATCACCAATCCAATCTGCAGTGTTGCTGGAAACACGATATTCATCGTTCGAGTACCATATTTTCCTCATCATTGTAATCAAAATTAGCATTGTTTAACTGCTTCAATTTTATGATCAGCTGTTATTTTATGAAACTAATATATTGTTTTGATTTATTTGTATTATTAGATTAATGGATTAACGGTTTAAATTTTATTTCTGCATGTCCAGTGACAGTTTAAAAATAGCTGTTCAATTATTATACCCTTAAGATTGGCAACACTTTATAGTATGTTGTTGATTTATGCATCAGCTGGACGCCCTCGCAAGACATCTTTGCTACGAACAATACTCTTAGGGAAATAATCATACCTGGTCTGAAAGCTCTACAAACCTTGTTCATGTCTGGTATCGGGCACTTTTACGACTCAATGGTTATTGGAATAAAATAATTTCTTGATTTTTGTTCAGCGTTTTCGGCTTCTATATTTTATTTTATTTATAATTTGGTATCAATCAAAAACTCTTACTCTCTATACGTGCATTTTGGGGGGTTGACGAAACATTTACCTTCATCAGGGCTCCGTCCGATGGGCTTTCAAAGTTTCATGTTTCAACAGAGTTTCCCACACTTCCGCAAAAACATAATCGATAGGAATATTTAAATACCCCCGTTGCAGCAAACCTAGGTACTTGGTCCCCATGTAATTCTTATGGAAAATAATTAAAATGTTATATATCGCTTATTCATGAATGTACATGGATGAAACTTGGTATGTGACTTCACTAAAATGAGTTCTATTGATATATGCATAAAACCCCATTATTTTGTGTTCCTTGTTGCAGCAAACCTGCGTACTCATCCCCAATGTTATTCTTATGGAGAATAATTAATATTTGAAATATCGCTTGTTTGTGAATATATTACTTATGAATCCTGTTAAGTGTTTTAATGTGTTATGTTATATATTCAGTGGAAATTCGCTGAGTATGCAGGTTTGCTGTGACGGGGTATTATTCCTTATATTTAATTTAAGAAATTGCTGCGCACGTATGTCCAATGCGAGGGGGGATTACTGGACTTATTATGAGAATGAGGTCGGTCATTGACACTGTTTAAATATATAAAGTAAGCTGTTATTTAGGCCTACTCCCGTGTCGTCCCGATTGGTTTCGCATCCCGGTGCTATGAAACCAATCTGTTCTCTAACTAATGTCTGCAGATGGTTCATCTTTTTGGGTACCGTATATGGATGTCTATCGTGGAGTAACAACTCTAACAATATTCAAAAGAAATTGTCGGGAAACCCGGGAGAGATAGTAAGGAGGAAGCTGGTAAAACGATTATCAATGTCTATTCTTGATTTGTTTTAGTCTGTTGTTTGAGCTCTTGGTTTAAGTTCTTCAGTTCTTGGGGAGTTTTTAGAGTATCTTGATACCAATATAGACTCATAGTTTGCTTTTAAAAAGTTAAGAAAATATAAAACAGATAGTTTCTGTTCTGTTTTTGTTTCTAGTGTTGCATAAGAATGCAGCTGAGTCCCGTTTCAACGTAACCTTACAAGGGAGCCCACGAGCTTCTCGTTTCCTCCGCTGCGTCGCGCCTAGCGCCACCTGCCACGCTGATCAAGAATATTGTGCGAATACTAGTACCGCCATTACTAGTGTTAAGCTTAAGTTGGCAGTTGGCTTTAAGTTATAAGGTTGTGCTATAGCGTGGTGACAAATTAATGAGTTCTTAAATGAGTTCTAAGTTTAATGAGTTCTCAGTTATTTTTGTTCATCTTCTCATTCTTCTTACTTTTTACTTTTAATGTGTTTTATCATACTTAACAATCCTTGTTGTCAAAGGCACAATAATTTGGTTGATTTAAAATTACAAAATGCATTTGTTTTGTTTTATCATAGGTAGTTAGCATTCGCAATATCTATTGTTGAATTAATATGATTTAAAATATCAAAAATTAAACAAGTTTATGAATATAACTTTGTTTTTTCATTGCAACCTATTCATATAGTTAATCATCTGATCATTTTGTTTAATTCTTTTCATTAGCGTGCGTGTTTTCATTTTAAAATTTGCTCATCTCATGTTAACTTGAATTTTTGTTGTGATTTATTTACACTGGAAAAATACATAATTTTATAAAAATATCACATAATTTTAGTATTTTATGTAAGAAAAACGTTGTAGTTTTAGAGCCTAGAGTTTCGGTTTTTCACTCTTAATTGTACAAAATTTTCCCGGGGGAGGCCCCCCGGACCCCCCCTGTATCTGGGGGTATTCCATACCCCCCAGACCCCCCGGAAGTGCCCCTCCTAAATTACTCCACCGCCCCCCCCCCAAAACACAGACCTTAATCCGCCCCTGCAAAAAGGAACAAGAAAGAGGCAAGCATTGGTGTTATATTATACCCATTCGAATAAGTTATGTTTATCAAGCTAGTGCAGCCCATTCAATTCTGTAATTTTCAGAATGGAAAAGGAAGAAAAGGCAGCATAAATATGCAGGCAAGGATATCTATGTCTATACCATACCAGCTTGTCATGACCATCCCTAACTGTAATTGTATTCACATAACATTATATTTTCATTATAAAAAAAGAAAAGTACATGAATTTGTTGAGATTAAGTGCGTTTACAAATGTTTTAATGAATTTCTTTGTAAAAAATCAATTTAAATCTTAAATTTAAGTATCCTTGCGGACTCAGCGAATTTCCAATGCATGCATATGTTTCTCACAACTTCATGAAGCCACTTACCAAGTTCCATGAAAATACATAAATAAATAAGTGATCTATAGCATCATTATATTAAAAGAACAAGGCGATTTTTGTGCAGAAGATTATGGCCATTCGTTCAAATTTTTATATATGAATATATATATATATATATATATATAAAAGAGGAAGTATTTATGTATATATATATATATATATATATATATATATATATATATGTATGTATGTAGCCTATGGACTCCGAAACCGCTTGACAGATTGTAATGAAACTTTCAGGCATTATTAAGCATTATTCAAGGATGGTTTGTGTGAAGTTTGGTGCAGATCTGTCTAAAGGGCTCCGACCCAGAGGGCATACAATGGTGCAGTGTCAGGTTTGAGAAATTTAGTGTTTACAAAATTAACAGCTGTAATTAGTAAACAACTTAATTTGGGCGCAGCAACGCGCGCCAGGAAACTGCTAGTGTATATATATATATATATACTGTATATATATATATATATGTGTGTGTGTGTGTGTGTGTGTGTGTGTGTGTGTGTGTGTGTGTGTGTGTGACCGTAAGCACGATAACTCTCGTAAAAAAGGTCCGATCTTAATGAAATTTGGTACAAATGTGTAAAGTACCATTATTTTGAACGAGTTCGAAAACCAGACGAATTGCACCATCCGAAGGGGGTTTTGTACCCCAAAAATGGATTTTTGGGTTTTCCACATGTAATTTTTATTTAAATCAAATTTTAATTTTGGCCATTGAATTCAACATAAAAAAACAAAGAATTTGATATTTTGATCATTGCTCTACGTCAATTGGTTACTGAGATATTGAAAGTGCTAAACACAGTACGTTGTCTAATGTTATTCTTATGGAGAATTATTAATATTTTAACTATCACTTGTTTGTGAATACATTTCTTATGAATCCTGTTAAGTGTTTTAATGTGTTATGTTATATATTCATCGGAAATTCGCTGAGTATGCAGGTTTGCTGCGACGGGGGGTATTTTTGTTTATTTTATAAGCTTCACTCATGATTCTTCTTTCCCACAGAAAGTGTGATAATTATGTAAACTTTATTTTACAAGCAAATTTAAAGTTATGGGACGGTCATGATCAAATTCAAGACTTTTCTTACAAAAAATGTAAATACCTGTTGTCCAATTTAGAAAACAATGTGATAATAGTTCAAAACAATAAATTTACAATGTGTTTATTTCAAAAAATGCTAAGTAATCGCTAGGAGATGAATTTAATTTAAAAAAGATTAAAAAGTCAAATTTGAAAGTTTAATAATTTTGACTCACGGACGGCATTTTTAAGGGGAGGGTGCGCGCACTATATAGCTACGGAAGGACGGGACAACCGCACACCAGCAATTTAAGGACTGACTGCGAGCTATTCTCTGAGATTACACATTATGGTTAAAGATGAGGAAGTGGTGTGGTTACTTTAATTTTTGGTAGAAGAAGATGAAGAGACTAGAACGAGAAAGCAACGATTTTTATAGTAGCAACGCCGATCTATTCCCTTATGTTTTCACGCCTGTTATTAAAATTTCCGGAAGTCGCATGAAATATGGTTCCGGGTATTTGTCCACAAGCACAATAAACTTAGACACATCCATCTGAAACTTAGACATGTTGACAACTGCACTGCGATCAGTGAAGATCGGCGAACGTCCCGTGTCCCGTGCCGCCCGCGCTGTCGGTGCGCGGATCAAAGGCATGGCCGGTACGGCAGCTCGGAAATGTCCTCAAGTTCGATCTCTCGGACATTTTAACAAACGGCAGAAGTTGCCGACCGTTCCGCCGTAATGGGCGCACTCACATTACATTCGATGTTATTTACTTTTAAAAATTGCCGTGACTGCCGTCCGTCCGAGCCGTGCCGACCTAGTGCGCGCTACGCTTTTAACGTAACCATTTCTTCGAACAAAAAAATGTCATTTAATAACAAGATCGTAAAACCACGTTTCTCTGTGGTAAAACTAAACCTATAATAGGCCTAACAATTAATATTGTTTAGCTTTAGCTTTTCGGACCAAATATATAAGGTAATAAAACAACTGTTTAGGCACACCTCTTCTCTCACCAGTTAAGTAAATGTCCACCATCACCTCATTCTTAAAATATCCATAGAAATTTTAATCAGCGTACTGTCATTGTGATAAACGTTATCAATTGTTGTTATTTATACTTGTGTTAGTTTTGCAACAAAAATCAGTCTAATACACCATTGTTACGTAATGTTGTTAGAAAATGTAAATATTGTTAACACTTGTTAACTCTGAATTGTTAGTGCGTTGGCTATTAAAAGGCTTTCATTCATACCTTAGTACAGAGAGGAACATGTATGGTGGTCTACCGGAAGGACTTTTAGGGACAACGGGAAAAATTGCGAAAAGCGGGTCATTTCCGTTTTACAGGACGTTTGGTCTGCCGACCTACATGATTACACAGTCAACCGGTTCACAATTTCGACCTATCGCATCGTATCCTCCGATGCGATTGATATCGTCCCGTATCGTATATTTCTTACAAACTCGTTTCTTCATTAGCCTGCGCCGCGCCGGCGCCGGCCGTACCGTCGAAAACGTATTTGTGTTAGTCTGATAGTCTGTGTAAGTGGTCAGCAGCCAGTCAACATGCGGACTCAGGTTGTTCGCGTTTTCCTCATTTCACTTGTTTTGTGTTTCATATATAGTGTTGAAGGCGGTAAGTCTCCTTTTTATAAATTTATCAGTAACCCTAGCATTAGATTTTGGAGATCTCTTATTATAAATTAGTTATTTATGAAACTTAGACTGATTTATTTATTTACAATATAACTAGCTGTTGCCGCGAAGCCTCCAAATGATTTATGAAAACTATGACAGTTGTGTGTGCTGCAATCTGTGGTCCAGCCCATGGAACTACTGAGATCAAGATCAGCTGTTTGAATTTTCATCAACTCAAACAAAAATTAATGGTCTTTGATTTTCCTATTTTATGCCTAAAGAATCAGTGTACAAAATTTCAACTCTGTCTCTAAGTAAATGGGAAGTAGGAGAGTTCGTGATGAGCGAGTCAGTGAGGGCTTTGCCTTTTTATGGGCATAAGAATCTTAATTGCTTTTCAGAATGTGGTACACAAGAATAGTTTTTCTAAGAACACAAGAAAGTAACAAGAAGAAGATTTCAAGAAAGAAGTTTTCAAGAAAACATCAGCATTGTTGGATTACAAGTTTGATACCTAATAAAGTAATTAATTAATAGTCAACTTATTTTTAGTTCAAATGAAGGCCACTTCCTCTTGAGAAACATCAAAATAATTTATTTTTGGGCTACTTTTATCTCTTTGAGAAATGGCTGTTCCCAATTCATGATTTCAAAGTCTGCAATAGAATTTTAACTGCAATTAAAATTGTATATATTTATTGCCACTATTTTTTAGTTAATCTGAGGTAATTTACATAAGTACAAACTTTGCAGGGAAGGTAATAAGGTAATTCTTTTGATTACCACTAATACAACAACTTAACAAATCTAATGTATTTAATAAGAAATCAAATAATTTATAATAAGAGATCTCCAAAATATATTTAATACACCTGTGGCAAAAGTGCATTATATTATCATTATTGGTTTGTATGACAAAAGTTTCCCAATAGAAGTTAGTTTTCCCCATGTTTATTTTGTTGAAAAGTTCAACACTACTTGTGACTAGAATAATTGTAATATAGTATTTTCATCGGTCAATATTTGAGACTTAAATTACCTCTTTGATTTGGTTATTTAACAGCAGGTTTTCACTCACATAAAATACTTTCTGGAGAAACATTCTCTTTTCTCTTTCAATAACCGCTTGCTTAGGGGCAAGATGCAAAATACTGCAAGCAGAGAATACCACTACACAACCTCCAACCCAAGCCCTCTATGGCTAAGAAAAGCAAAACAAACAATAGTAAGAAACAGTAATAAAAAGCCTTAAAGATCGGGTTAAGCCTGCTTATAATATAACTAGCGGTACTCGGCACACGTTTCTGCGCCAAAGAATTGTGTTGAAAACTTGACTCACAATATTTCCATTACAACACAATATAAATACAAAATCAGCTGTTTACAATCTTTTAAATTGGTAATCTGGTCAAATGATAACAGGTCTTTCTTTCATTAAGAGTAACCTTTGAAGTCTAGTGGGGCGACTTTGATTAATAGCTTTAAAGTTTTCTAGGGTCAACCTGATTGACCATGCTAAGTTTCATTTACTTCAATTGAGTGGTTTAGAAGCCCATAGGGAACACACATAAATACATACATTTTTATAGATACAGATTACACTTAGGTGTAGATATTATTTGAGTATAAATTTGCAAGTTTTTTTTATATTTAATGATTTATTTCCATCTTTAGCGTCTCATAAATTTGAATGATATAATTTACATAACTAGTATGTATGGACATAACTGAAAATTTAATTATTTTATGTTAGCAATAAATTGCCAGCTAGATTGGCTAATTGATTATTTTACAAATACAGCACCAGGGAAAAAATAAATTCATGAAGCCAGATGTAAAAACTATGTTGCTTAACTATAGTTTCACAATGCAATAAACAAATAAATACAAAACATTTTAAATTATTACAAATCTTATAATTACTGTTAGTACATAAATTATGTGTAATTACCATTACGACCCTATATGATATGTTTGTTATAGAACCTACAGTTATGTACATTGGCTGTTTCGAGGATGGAGGACCCTCAAACAGACTGATGGCAGATGATCAAAAAAACTTTGATGGAACTTTGACTCCAGACATATGTAATGAACACTGTCGGGGCAAAGGATTTGCCTATGCAGGCACACAGTATAGGTAGTATTAATAGTTTAAATAACAGTACTGGGGGCAAAGCGAGGCTTGAGAATGTAATTTATTTGATTGTCAAGTAACCTTGATTAATTTTGTTATTGAAAATTTGCAAAAGGTAAAATTCGATTTAATTATTCACCTTCTTTTTGAATTGGAATCAGATCATTTACAATCAATTCAATATTCTCTACCTGGTGAATATACTTGCTTAATTTTGTCATCACCTTCCCACGAGGAAATATATCTAGCTATTTTTCTTGACTTTTATTATTAACAAATTGCCACTCCAATTATAATAACTCCAATAATTTATCTGAGAGTTTGTAAATTGATGAATTATTATAACTTTGTAGCCAAGCTATGACCTAGACCTAATTATTTTACCCTTTATGAACTGGAACAACAGCCAAACCCTAAGTAGGTAGATTAATAAGTAGGTTTTAATTTGGACGAATACTTAAAGTGCCAAGTGAGGAAGTAAAGTGGTATTGCTTGCGCCTCACAATCGGGAGCTCTGGGTTCAAATCCCAGACCGTCCATTGATTGAGTTTGTATCCTGAAATTAATCCCCAAAAATATGGGCTGAACCCTGCCAGGTTAGGTGGTAGAGGACTCTAGCTGTAGTTCTAACTTCACCTAGTAAAGCAAGTTCCTCAAAAAAAGAAAAGAGAAGGTACACTCACCCGTAAACAAATCAACTCAAATAAATCAGCTGTTGAAATATTAAAACTAAAGTAACCGCATGACATGGGGTACGTAATTATCATCTCTTACATTACTAAGACAATTTAGGACCCACAATATCTTTTCAGCATTGAATGTTTCTGCTCAAAAACAAAGCCTCCAGATGTGAAGAAAACTTTGGAGAGTGACTGTATCAGAAAATGCTCTGGGGATAACACCAAAACTTGTGGCGGCAACAACAGATTGGCCGTTTTCAGCACTGGGTTTCCGGATCCGACAGGTAAACTAACACCTTCTCAATGTCGTGTAATTTAAAAAATATTAGAGCACCCATTGCTCAAAAGTAAACAAAGCTTCGAGGTAAGGCTCAGGAAATCTAGTTTTAAACTGATCACTTTCATGTACACTAAAGCCATAATACATTGTAATGTTCGTTATTAGGCCATTAAGGATATACTAAAATCACATGTTTAGGGTGGTTTGTCTTTTTAACAGTTTTTAAACAAATACACACGTTGTCTTAATCTGCTAATTCAGGCAATGGAATGAAAAACGTTTAAATTAATTTGTAAACATATTTTGTTATAATTTACAAAGGAGAATATCACAAAAGTAAGTCAAACCTGCAAATGTAGCAAAATTGAACTTTCTTTAGTACAAACCACATGAAAATCGGTATTGTAGAAGTCTCAGACAAACTGTCCAAAGAAAAGAACTGCAACAATGTGAATTTTTACCCCTTGTTAAATGCCATAAGAGAATTTTAATTCTTGTTTTTAGACCATTTTCAAAATATTCCAAATACAAATATATTCGCATGTAATTTGGCCCAGTGGAAGCCTCAGAGAAATTGACTAATGAAATAATTTTTGTGTTGTAGATATAAAGATAAGTGATCCAATGAAAAACTGAAAATGATTGTATAAATAAGTACATTTTATTCAACAGAATAACACTTTCCCAATAAGGGGGCCTGCCCCTTTTAGACAAAGTACTACAATTCAATATAATATACAGTGTAGACCGCCCTTGTTCCAGGAAATAACTCATATTCATGCCACAGCCGTCGCCGGTCGTACCAATACTGTACCGTAAAAACCTTTCAGGACACAAAAGTTGTGATCATATGTTTCCTTTATTAGTCAAGTATTTCATCTAAGTACATATTTTTGGTACTGTACTTATTTTTTAACTGTCGTTCATGTTTTTATAATTGTTAGTGATTAATATGATAATACCCAGGTTTAACCGCCCTTTATAGTTATCCGACCCAGGGTTTGGTCCCTGGGGGGGAGGGGGGTCAAGAGGGCATCTACTGTAATACTATTAATTTTGAGGCCAAATAAATGATTCCTTAAAATGTAGACAGAGTATTTTAGAGTAATCGAGACAATGTCTTGAATATTTGATTTTGAAAAATTGAACTTTTTAAACAAGTCAGCTGAAAATGTAGGTGGTTCCTCTTGCGCCAATTGGTAATCCAATTATATCAATGTCTTTTATACTGTATTTTTCTTTGTAAAATTGTATAGTCCTACTAATATTATAAATGTGAAAGTTTGGATGTATGTATGGATATTTGGAGTTCCATCATGGATAAACTGTTGAACCGATTAAGCTAAAACTTTGAATGAACATAGCTTACATATCACATCAACGTATAGACCTAATAAGGACCGCATCCAACCTTAGGGCTCCTCCCCACGGGTCCTGTAAGTTCTAATGCAAATCTTATGGGAGGATATAATTTATAAAATTACCAGCTGTAGTAGTTTGTTGGTTAGGGCAAAAGAAGTTACAGTATCTGGTAAAACTAAATAAAGATTTGATAGTGCTGGTCAGGTCAATATGTTTAATGTGTTTTAATATGTCGCGAGCAAAGCTGCGGGTAACAGCTAGTTGATTTTTACATTTCAGTACCTGGGGGGCCGAGCTTTGCTCGGGGAAGGCCAGTTTGTTTGTTTAGATGGTCTGGAGTAATATTTCACAGCTGAATACAGATTGCTCCCCCCTGGTCAGTAGCGCCAGCGACATACGGATCGCTCCCCCTGCCAAACCAGTTTGATTTAACCGAGTAACAACATACGTAATGCTCCCCCCTGGTCGTGGTGAAATAACCAAGCCCAATTTTTGCCCTGACTGTACTTAAAGCCACGGCACTTAAATATTACATTCATCATTTCATATCAATATTGATTTGTGGTTGTTCTCTCGCCGTAAACGCAGCGTTGATAAATGTAAATTTGACAATTATGGTAGGGCCTATTTACAATGTTAAATGGGGCCAGAATTAGTTTTTGGCTACTGCATTTTGTTGGAAAAGCTAAGTCTCAACGTGAATGCTTGAAATAGTCGTTATTCTCAAAGAGAAACTATTCTTTATTGTAAACACGATCTATATTTGATGTAAACATAACTAATTTAAAACAATAAAACATTGATTCGGACTTTGGTTTAGATAGGTAGTCAGATCCATAAATATGGACAAGCATTCCAGCATGGTCATGGGGGAGCAAAACATATGTTGTCGCTCTTTAAAATCATACCTGGTTGGCAGGAGGAGCAATCCGTATATCACTCACGCGGCCATGCAGGGGGGAGCAATCCGTATCCTCCCATATTTCACCACTTTCCCCAACTGATTATCACATTTGTATAGCTCATTTGCCTCTTTTATGCATTTTTAAGGTCACTTCAGTTGTTATTTATAGCTCAATGTCCCTTTGCTTTATTCCAGATATGACCACTCTTTATATGCAATTTTCACTCAACAGTTTGATCACTGCTCTCAGGAAACCACATGTTAACAATTATAAACGAGTTTGCACGCAGAACGCTGACGTGAGGGAAGTGAATTTCCACATAAAAAACTTTTAGGCTCATTCTACATGAGTGTGAATCCCGCGTGACCGCACCAAAATTTTGTGCAAACTACATGTGGGGGGATCCCCGTCACGTGGAGTCCGCGTGAAACCTATCGGGCCATTCTACACGAAGCAGTTCAGACGCTTCAGTAACATGAACTCTATTATAATTTGTATTCCCCTGTAAACTTTAGGAATTTTATGTAAAATATTATGTACGTGGGTATTTTTTTTCTGGTAGTGTATGCATTTTTACTTTTCCCCCTTATACTTAGTATATGAAGAAAGTATTGTTTATGTCAACATTTTTGAATTTCAGTTATTAGTGGAAATATTCATTTCAGTGGTCCCTGATTCTAAAAATATGGTTTTCGGAGTTATGTCTGTTTGTCTGTCTGTCTGTCTTGATGTGTACAAAGCTGGAGACCGCATCCGTGGTCCGATTTTGATGAAATTTGGTATATAAGTACTAATTCACGATATCTCTAGGCATTTTTTCCAGGAGTTTTTTTTAATTGCCCTCCAGCATCAAATTGGAAATTAAGAAAACGAATGGGCATTTAACCTGGAAATTTGTTTTTGAGCAATTTGTATTAATTGAACATATAAATTTTAACTCTGTTTGACACATAAGTGCGTAAAGTCCTGGATCTGACAATACATGTTGTGTGCATGTTGCATATAGAGAATTTGACTTTTGTAAATTAACATAGGTGTATTAGGAAGTGTTTTTCACTCGGGTGTCAAGTCCATATCTTGTATGTTTTCCAGCTATGACGTCATCAGTATGGCGGAAAGTGTTTGTATTTTGTAACTTAATACTCCGATCTGAATAATTTGTTTTCATTTGAAAGCTATTTTCAAGATTTATAGTTTTTGTATTTACACGTTTTGCAAACCTTATACTTGTTTCACGATTGTTAATAATATTATTTTTAAAATTAACTAATTTACATTTTTTTTGTAACTTTTCAACCAGTAAAAATCTGCAGTTTAAATCCTTAAAAGAAGTGTTCATCAACATTGTCCTAGCTTGTCTAAGATACCAAACATGCTGGGGTAAACTATATGAATATATAAAGCATGTCCTAGCTTGTCTAAGATACCAAACATGCTGGGGTAAACTATATGAATATATAAAGCATGTCCTAGCTTGTGTAAGATACCAAACATGCTGGGGTAAACTATATGAATATATAAAGCATGTCCTAGCTCGTCTAAGATACCAAACATGCTGGGGTAAACTATATGAATATATAAAGCATGCCCTAGCTTGTCTAAGATACCAAACATGCTGGGGTAAACTATATGAATATATAAAGCATGTCCTAGCTTGTCTAAGATACCAAACATGCTGGGGTAAACTATATGAATATATAAAGCATGTCCTAGCTTGTGTAAGATACCAAACATGCTGGGGTAAACTATATGAATATATAAAGCATGTCCTAGCTCGTCTAAGATACCAAACATGCTGGGGTAAACTATATGAATATATAAAGCATGCCCTAGCTTGTCTAAGATACCAAACATGCTGGGGTAAACTATATGAATATATAAAGCATGTCCTAGCTTGTCTAAGATACCAAACATGCTGGGGTAAACTATATGAATATATAAAGCATGTCCTAGCTTGTGTAAGATACCAAACATGCTGGGGTAAACTATATGAATATATAAAGCATGCCCTAGCTTGTCTAAGATACCAAACATGCTGGGGTAAACTATATGAATATATAAAGCATGCCCTAGCTTGTCTAAGATACCAAACATGCTGGGGTAAACTATATGAATATATAAAGCATGTCCTAGCTTGTCTAAGATACCAAACATGCTGGGGTAAACTATATGAATATATAAAGCATGTCCTAGCTTGTGTAAGATACCAAACATGCTGGGGTAAACTATATGAATATATAAAGCATGCCCTAGCTCGTCTAAGATACCAAACATGCTGGGGTAAACTATATGAATATATAAAGCATGCCCTAGCTTGTCTAAGATACCAAACATGCTGGGGTAAACTATATGAATATATAAAGCATGTCCTAGCTTGTCTAAGATACCAAACATGCTGGGGTAAACTATATGAATATATAAAGCATGCCCTAGCTTGTCTAAGATACCAAACATGCTGGGGTAAACTATATGAATATATAAAGCATGTCCTAGCTTGTCTAAGATACCAAACATGCTGGGGTAAACTATATGAATATATAAAGCATGTCCTAGCTTGTGTAAGATACCAAACATGCTGGGGTAAACTATATGAATATATAAAGCATGTCCTAGCTTGTCTAAGATACCAAACATGCTGGGGTAAACTATATGAATATATAAAGCATGCCCTAGCTTGTCTAAGATACCAAACATGCTGGGGTAAACTATATGAATATATAAAGCATGTCCTAGCTTGTCTAAGATACCAAACATGCTGGGGTAAACTATATGAATATATAAAGCATGTCCTAGCTTGTGTAAGATACCAAACATGCTGGGGTAAACTATATGAATATATAAAGCATGTCCTAGCTCGTCTAAGATACCAAACATGCTGGGGTAAACTATATGAATATATAAAGCATGCCCTAGCTTGTCTAAGATACCAAACATGCTGGGGTAAACTATATGAATATATAAAGCAGAAAACGATGAAAAACCGCACACGAGCGCTAAATATGGTTTTGTGCCTACCAAATAAAATAGGTACCGGTACAATTTCATTGTTATTGATTTTCCTTCTGTATCATTTTGCGTTAAAGTTATGCTAATTCATAGATGCAAAATCTAAAATGTTTATATTGCTTATTTATACCTTGTTACTGTGTAATATTCATACAGAATGTCCATATATTTCAGGTACAATCTCATATATTAAATAGGTAATATTATTAAGAGCGGAAGACAAATTTGAGATTCCAATATTCCACCTAACACACACTTTTCAAGGGTAATTCATTTTACATAGTATACTTAGTTTTAAAGACCTGATTAAACATGCACATTGCAGAAAACCAGACCTCCAGAGCACACATTTTTCATTTGGAAGGATTACAAGGATTTAGTAATTGTTTGTCAATGTAAAAATTAATTGTTTACTTCAATATAGTGTTGTGTCATGATTGAGGTATTTTTCTCTACTAATGGAGATATAGTGACGAAAGATTGTTATTCCACAATAATCTAGAGAAATAATATTACCTTTATTATCTATACTAACACTTACTATTACCACTTCATTCATTCCTTTTGTGCAGCGTGTTTACAAAGCACCATCATTCTAAAATCTCCTTACTCATTTTCAAAAACCTTTATTTCATTTTGGGCTTGTTTTGTTCAGTTAAGCTTATAGAAGTGCAATACGAAAATGTAGACTCCTGTTCATTAAGTAAGAAACAATCCTGTTCATTAGTGCCTATAAAGACAGTAAAAACATGATTAAGAGGGGGCTCCGGTCACTTAACATTTCATATTTCTACCTGCGTCTCACATAAGGCCAACATTCAGTTTCAAGTTACGTCCCTCCTAAACCGATTATTCAAAATACGTCAATATACAGTTTATGCGTTGGTAGATCAAAATCCCACAAACACGACCTCACACACTCAGTTGATTTTTTCATGGACATTCAATTAGTAAAACTTTAAAATCCGCCCAAATCCAAAATGTGTTTTTGGAAACAAATATTGCACAGTAATAAAGTTTAAATAACAAACATAGATATTAATTTTTGCACCTATTATTTAGTATAAATTTAACACAAAATTATACAGAAGGAAAATCAATATCAATGAAACTGTACCTATTTTCTTTGGTAGGCACAAAATGTATATTTAGCATTCGTGTGCGGTTTTTCATAATTCTTTGATTTATTCATGTAGTTTAGTCCAGCATGTTTGGTATCATAGAAAAGCTATAAGATGTTGTAAGCCATAGTACAATGTTGAGCACTTATTGTAAGGACTTAAACTGCAGATTTCTGACTGGTTGAAAAGTTGTACACAAAAATGTAAAATACTTAATTTAAAAAATAATATTATTACAAATTGTAAAACAAATATAAGGTTTGCAAAATATGTGTAAATACAAAAACTATAAATCTTAAAATTAACTTTCAAATAAAAAAAGATTCAGATTCGGTTAATAAGTTTAAAAATATACTCAGTTAAAAATAACACTTTCCGCCATATTGATGACGTCATAGCTGTAAAACATACCGGGTGTGGACTTGACACCCGAGTGAAAAAACACTTCCTAATACACCTATATTAATTTGCATAAGTCAAATTCTCTATACACAACATGCACACAGCATGTATTGTCAGACCCAGGACTATAAGCACTTGTATGTCAAACAGAGTTAAAAGTTAACTATTAAATTAATACACATTGCTACAAAAACTCCTAAATGGTTAGATTTAGAGCATTTCAGTAAATACAAAAGTTGCAAAAGTTGTAAGCAACATCTATTGTAATGAAGTGTACCTCGCTATATATCACCGTTTTGGAAATATAAGCTCCCTAAGAGTTTCATGTAATCAACACCACTGCCATTTTTAAAATAGCGGATTCTGAGATTATGTCCACACTGCCTGGCACCCTCACGAAAAATGATAATGGGTATAGTATCTACATCATCCCCTAGGGTGTTTTACTATACATAAAATGCACACGGGAACAACCCCCCTAGCAAGTGTATTGCTGGGGATGAGACCTGTCTACAACTTATTTTTATACCAGAAAGTAGTTATTTCCAATATCTGAAGGAAATCGTTAGAGCCGTTTTAGAGATCAGAGTTGCAAGCAAGCACGCACCTTGGCACGCATGGGCGCAAGCAAGCAAACCTTACGCATATTAGAGTATAGGATTCTTTTCTTGAATTGTTCTCATCTGTTGTTGTTTTAGACTTTCAATCCTTACATCAGTTAAGCCGTGTTTTCACGATACAGGCAACCTTGACAAGATAGCCTTGCGCAGACTAGTGGCATTGTGAAACCAGAACCTTGATCAAAAACCACGCAGGCTGCTCGTAATTTTGTAATCAAGTTAACCTGCCTCGTAGAGTAAAATTTGAAGTAGGTAACCTTTCCCCCAATCACCTCAAACACTGATTCCCTAACGTGGCGCCATGTTGACGGTACTCTATGGGCAGCCTGCGTTTGTCTGAAAAATATATAAGGGTATTTATACTGTACAGTAATCAAGATATATAATTTATATTTATTTACAAATTAAATATAAATAGGAAATGGTACTACTTATTATACATACAATTTTACTTTATGAAAATATTAATAACAATATTAGGCTATATATTATTATTATATTTTACAATACAGGGTGTCCTGTAACTCTCTGGAAAAAGGTATAGAGCATGGTAGACGGACTGAAGATCCCAGGGTTAAAATTGACCTAAGAATTATTTACCTGTTTTGACGAGGCTTGACCGAAGGTCCCAGCACTAATGAGGGGTCGAGCTGGGATCCTGAGTCAAGCCTCGCTCTTGGGATTGTCATCGAGTTTGATGAGGTTGACAAGGGGCACCAATAACACTTCACACCATGGGTCACTTACATTTTACAGTAATTTAAAATAAAATATTAACTAATGGTTGTAGTTCTTACCCTGTATTTCAGTACAAAAAAAATACAAAAAAGCTTTCCGGTTCGCCATTTCTAGAAGCCAACAAAAATATTAGACAATAATTTTGAAGATTACCTTTACCGCTAAATGCGACAAATAAACAAACAATTTAAACCATTAGTTATAGCTTTTTAACTTAGCCATTTCAATTTTTAACAGTTTTCTGAATCTTTCTATTTCTCAATAAAGAATTATTTATTCTTATTTTGTAGTTAATTATTTGTCCTGTCTTTATCAATGTTGACTGAGGATGTTATTAAAATATAAATACCCCCGTCGCAGCAAACCTACATACTCAGCGAATTTCCAATGGAGATATAAATGTCTTAATACTACATAAAGCCACTTACCAAGTTTCATTAAAATATATTCACAAATAAGCGATATATACAATTTTAATTATTCTCCATAAGAATAACATTGGGGCTGAGTACGCAGGTTTGCTGCAACAAGGAACACAAAAGATTGGTTTTTATGCTAATATCAATATAACTCAACTAGGTGAAGTCGTATACCAGTTTTTATTAATTTATGGTCGTAATTAAGGGAGACAGAGCATTTAATTATTATCCATAAGAATAACATGGGGCCTGAGTACGCAGGTTTGCTGCTACGGGAGAATTATGCAAAAACAATTTTTTGGAGCAAATATCAATAGACCTCAACGAGATGAAGCTGTATACCAAGTTTCGTCAGTATACGTTCATAAATAAGCGAGATAAAAAAATTTTCTTTTCCTCCATAAGAATAACATTAGACAACGTACTGTGTTTAGCACTTTCAATATCTCGGTAACCAATTGACGTAAAGGAATGATCGAAATACCAAATTGTGTGTTTTTTTAAGCTGAATCGAATGGTCAAAACTAAAATTTGACTTTTTCAAAAATTATGTGTAAAAAATTCAAAAAACCCATTTTTGGGGTACAAAACCCCCCCCAAAATACCCCTTTGGATAGGTCGATCTGTCTGGTTTTCGAACTTAAAGTCATAAATGCTGCTTTACATTTTTATACCAAATTTCGTCAAAATCGGATAATTTTTACGAGAGTTATCGTGCTCACGGACACATATATATATATATATATATATATATACAGTATCGAACGAATGGTGTTTTTAGGGGTCTGGGGACCTCAAAACGAAAAGTTATCATGGTCCCGGGCCTAGGTCTTACCATGCCGACTACGGTAATAGCTTCTTCCCTATAGGGGAAATTCGCTAAAACAAAATGCACATTTGCACGTTAACTGTAGTACATTAATAACATTACAATAATACGTTCACTGAATACGCAGGTTTTTGACGAGATAAATATTGTACAAGTATAAAGAGAACTATAAGAATGATTTCCGTGGAAAAGAGCACATTTATAACAAAATAAAATAAAATAATGTAGTTTTGACTTTACTAAATAGAGTGAAAACAAATTTTGTTCCATTTTATTCAGTTTTGATTTGGTGCGGTTATCTAAAGTTATACTCTATATAAATTTAATCATAGTCTGGTTGTTATAAAAATAATACATAACCTACTTATTTTGTTGTTGTATGTTTTAACATGTGTTTGATAAGTTTAATAATTCTGTTTTAAGACTAGCAGAAAAACATAAAGTTTTGGTCTAAGATTTGCAATAAAAATCCTATAACACGACTGTGAGCGTGAAACTAATTAGGAGGGAGGAGATAGACAGGGCCGGCGAGAAGCTAGTCCCAGCGGCCCCCCCCCCTGGCAGGTAGAGGCGAGGCTCGAGTGCCGTATACCTGTTTTTAGAGGCTTGACAGAAGATCCCAGGACTAATGAGGGCTAGGGAGGGAACCCTGAGTCAAGCCTCCCCAAAATATTTTACGACCGACCCTTGATCGGGCTACCCTGGGATCTTCAGTCCTACAATCATACAGCATTATTCCTTAGGTCAAGGCATTCACAAATTACCATATCAACATGAATCTCATGTCTTCTTTTTCATTTGTCTGTCTGTATGTGTTTTTCACTTTAAAGTTCATATTTTAAAAATGTCTGAGTTGAATTCAACTGTTTATAGTAATAGGGTCTATCAACACAAAAGTTATGGTGTAGTTTTAAATTGTCTATCTTAAATAGCTCGAAAACCATCCATTTTACAAAATTGTTAGCTTATTAGAATAACTTATTTTAGGGAATATTATTGCAAATCTAACAAGATCGCACGCAGCACACTGACGTGAGGGAAGTGAATTTCCGCATTAAAACCTTTAAAAAATCTAATAAAGGGCTTAAAATAACACTGGTAAATTGTTTTTGGAAAATTGAAAACATTTATTTTTTGGCTGTTCTGATGCTCCTGGTTATAATCAAATTGACTATTAGAATGGCAGTGTTGTACATTATAGTGAGGACAAATTGGTATGGGGGTATTAGGAGTGATAAACTACATAAAGATATGAAAAGCAGCCTTTTCCAGTGTAAAATCCCCCTAAGACAACATACTGCATTTTGACAATTAACATTTTCTTTAATAACTCGGCAAGTACTTGTGCTAGAATGATGAGGGAGGGCTTAAAATCTTTGGCTTTTTACATACAATAATTTAACATGCAATTAGTGTACGTTCGGGGCTTTTCTGACTCTTTTTGGACCCAAAAACTCAAAATTTGAAAACTTGAAATCCCCAAAAAAGGGGTTAGTTTTCCGATTATTTTGCCCAACGAACATGTCCAACTGATTATAAAAGGGAATGCCTCTACCAAATTTGAAGTATATCGGACAAAAATTTCAACCGTTAGAGTGTGAATACATAAATGTATATATACCCAAGTAGCATAGAAATGATTTGTAATATTTTAAAAATAATTTCAAATGGTTTTGAAGTGAGTTTTTGTTTAAAACGAGTTAAAATCATTTTAATATAATTATGATATGGGTTTCCAATTGATTAAAAATAATTTTGAAAACATATATTAAAGTCATTTCTATATCAGTTTTAATATTATTTAAAATAAATGTCACAAAACTCATTCAAAATAGTAGAAACAATATTTTAAAATAATTTTAAAATTGTATTAATATAATTTTAAGTTATTTTCAATTATAAAATTTGATGCTTTTTTTAACATTATGTTAAATCATTTAAAATCATTGTTTGGTCGATGAAAAATTATGAAGAAATCAAGAATGAAAATAAGTTTAACATTAGTTTCAAACTAATTTAAAATAATTTTTAAACAATTTTAACATATCTTTAAATTTGTTTCAAAATAGCTTTAAAATATTGATTTAAATTGTTTATATATTGCTTTAAAATTATATTAAATAACTTTTTACTAACTCGATTGAAAATCCTAACTAAACCTTTAAACATGATTTTAAAATTTGTTTAAATAAATAAATTGTAAGAATATGAAATGTTTAAAATTATTAATATTATTTTTTTCAGTGATTAAAAGTTAATGAGAAACATGGATTGCTTAGCAAAGAAGTTCTGTATTAGTTTAAAAATTATTTATCTTTACCTAAAATGAGTTGATATAGTAATTCGTTTTCAGCCTAAAAAAACTTATATAAATGACCATTTCATTTCCCTTTCCGTGAAAGATTATGTAAACTAAATAAATACTTTCATCGGCCTTTTTATATTTGCGGCATGCAAAGGATTTTTGTAAAATCGGTTTTGGGTACCCTATTGCTCAACAATTTTATATATTTCAAAATAATATTATAATTTTGTTTCTACAACCTTACAAGATGTATACAAATAACAGTGTTTACCATCAACAGCAAAAGCAAACAAGGAATGCTATAGTTTCACCAAGTCCCCGTTAGGTGTAGTCAATTAGTTATTTTATGTTGCCAGCCCGACCTTTAATTATCAAGGGGCGAAGTGACCAAGAGGGTTAAGGCGTGTGTATAGTGATCAACAGGTTGCGGGTTCAATACCCGGTTTGATCATAACATTTTTGAAACGTAAAATATATTTCATAATTTTGTTCAATGATTTTCATGCGTATTACATTAGTCATATTGTGAAAATAAATGTAAACAGTATTTTTTCAGTAAATATTAATTTTTAAATTTTTAAAATCATTTTGAAATCATTTTGAAATCATTTCAAATTAATTTAAAACTGATTTATAAGTTATTTCAAAATTATTGTAAAATAAATGTTAAAATTATTTGAAAATATGATAAAATAGAACAGATAGGAAATTTGATTATAAAAAAATCATTTTATAATAATTTTGAAACCATAAAAAATAATGTTAAAATTATTTTAAAATTGATTTGGCCGTTACAAATGCTACTTGGGTATATATATATAAAGTTTTAGCGACACCCCAAAACGTGTTCAGGGGATCACGTTAGGAACTTCTATGGTGGTCCTGGGCTTAAGTTTCACTGTGTGGGTCATGCTAATAGCTCACTTTTCCAAAGGAAATTCACTAAAAAAAAAAAAAATACAGTTCAGGGCACAGTGCTTGGCGTCTAGTTAGCTTATGCTCTGGAATGACTTTTCACCTTTATTTGGCTTAGTACTGTTAGTTTTACAGTATACTTTTGTCATCAGAAAATAAAATTAATTTCTTTAATTTTAGAACATTTGTTTTGGTTTGTTCCGTTATTGTCTCTTTTATAGACGAGAAATTTGAGTAGAATATCGCCTTTCCTAGATGCCAATCACCATGGCCCAAACTGTACATAACTGAAATAATAAATAAATACAAATTAACAAAATATACGTGTACAGGTATTTGTAAAAAACTCTAATTTCTTATTGAGACACGATGAATGAAGCACATTTTTAGACAGTCTGTCTACATAAGGGTAACTTCAGTATTTTGATTGGTGGGGCAAAAATGCTCGTGATCGTGATTATTGTGACATAATATTATATTACAACAATATTTCCTCCTATTTATGGGGGGGGGGCAGTTGCTATCCCCGAATTACGCCTATGTCTTTCTAGTAAGTTACCTTCACCAGTGTGACTGTACGTTGTAAACAGGTAGCCTGCTCCAGGCTGTGTTGGCAAGGTTACCTTCACCAGTGTGACTGTACTTTGTAAACAGGTAGCCTGCTCCAGGCTGTGTTGGCAAGGTTACCTTCACCAGTGTGACTGTACTTTGTAAACAGGTAGCCTGCTCCAGGCTGTGTTGGCAAGGTTACCTTCACCAGTGTGACTGTACTTTGTAAACAGGTAGCCTGCTCCAGGCTGTGTTGGCAAGGTTACCTTCACCAGTGTGACTGTACTTTGTAAACAGGTAGCCTGCTCCAGGCTGTGTTGGCAAGGTTACCTTCACCAGTGTGACTGTACTTTGTAAACAGGTAGCCTGCTCCAGGCTGTGTTGGCAAGGTTACCTTCACCAGTGTGACTGTACTTTGTAAACAGGTAGCCTGCTCCAGGCTGTGTTGGCAAGGTTACCTTCACCAGTGTGACTGTACGTTGTAAACAGGTAGCCTGCTCCAGGCTGTGTTGGCAAGGTTACCTTCACCAGTGTGACTGTACTTTGTAAACAGGTAGCCTGCTCCAGGCTGTGTTGGCAAGGTTACCTTCACCAGTGTGACTGTACTTTGTAAACAGGTAGCCTGCTCCAGGCTGTGTTGGCAAGGTTACCTTCACCAGTGTGACTGTACGTTGTAAACAGGTAGCCTGCTCCAGGCTGTGTTGGCAAGGTTACCTTCACCAGTGTGACTGTACTTTGTAAACAGGTAGCCTGCTCCAGGCTGTGTTGGCAAGGTTACCTTCACCAGTGTGACTGTACGTTGTAAACAGGTAGCCTGCTCCAGGCTGTGTTGGCAAGGTTACCTTCACCAGTGTGACTGTACTTTGTAAACAGGTAGCCTGCTCCAGGCTGTGTTGGCAAGGTTACCTTCACCAGTGTGACTGTACTTTGTAAACAGGTAGCCTGCTCCAGGCTGTGTTGGCAAGGTTACCTTCACCAGTGTGACTGTACTTTGTAAACAGGTAGCCTGCTCCAGGCTGTGTTGGCAAGGTTACCTTCACCAGTGTGACTGTACTTTGTAAACAGGTAGCCTGCTCCAGGCTGTGTTGGCAAGGTTACCTTCACCAGTGTGACTGTACTTTGTAAACAGGTAGCCTGCTCCAGGCTGTGTTGGCAAGGTTACCTTCACCAGTGTGACTGTACTTTGTAAACAGGTAGCCTGCTCCAGGCTGTGTTGGCAAGGTTACCTTCACCAGTGTGACTGTACTTTGTAAACAGGTAGCCTGCTCCAGGCTGTGTTGGCAAGGTTACCTTCACCAGTGTGACTGTACTTTGTAAACAGGTAGCCTGCTCCAGGCTGTGTTGGCAAGGTTACCTTCACCAGTGTGACTGTACGTTGTAAACAGGTAGCCTGCTCCAGGCTGTGTTGGCAAGGTTACCTTCTTCCTAACATGTTCACAAAATAAATACATAACATGTTGGCAATCAAAATTCTATAAATGCACAGTAAATTTGCATGTGCATCCCAGAAAATAATTATTGTTAATTGACAGTCCATTCATAATCTTCCAGGAAATCATGGAGAAGTTTTGAGACCTATTGGATGTTTCAAAGACTCAGATAAGAACCGTCTCTTTTCGGGATACCGTCAAGATTTTCGTGGCTCGCTTACAAATCAGAAGTGTGTAAGATTGTGTGAAAGCAGAGGATATCACTATGCAGGGATGGAATACGGGTACGTTGCTTCAACCATATTACATAATTTGTTACAATTTTTAAGTACAAACACTTGGTAATTTACTTATTATTTCAACCGCATGGTTTAGAAAATAAATTAATATAATTACTAGTAATTTTCATTAATCCGTTCTTTATCAATTTTATTTTTTCATATTATCAATCCAAGATCAAATGCAAAATAAGAGAAACTTTATTATGTGACTTTAGGATCCCTCTACTTTACGGATACAGACTATCGTTTTAGGGGTGATCATAAAGGGGGGAAAAACATAAATTGTCAAAATACAATAACCTTTATAGTGAAAATGGGTAAAATACGTGAATTTCTGAGATTTTTTTTTTGGGGGGGGGGGGGTCATGACCCCCATGACCTCCCCCCTGAATATGCACTTGATTTACATTAGAATAATGTGTTGTGCTAACTTTAAACACTTTAAAGAACCATCCATATTTGCTGAAACAATCAGCAAATTGTGAGATTTTAAATATAATTGGTAATATTTCACAATACTCTTTTCAACATTTTTTTTTTGAATATACTAGGTGAGTAGCATTTCAAATTGGGAATGGTCTTAACTGTCTAAATACCTGGTCCTGCTCATCCTAAGATCATCCTGTTGTTATAAAGCACAATTTATTGTGATGGCTAACATTAACTGTGACTAATTATAACTGTTTTAAAGCATAAAATACATCTCTTAGCGAATAACCCCTATAGAGAAGAAGCTATTACCCCGTAGTCATCATAGTAAGACCTAGGCCCGGGACCATAATAACTTTTTGTTTTGAGGTCCCCAGATGCCAAAACACCATTCGATAACTTTTGTAAAAAAAATCTGATCTTGGTGAAATTTGGTATAAACGTGTAAAGCAGTATTTATTTTCATGAGTTCGAAAACCAGACAGATCACACCATTGTAGGGGGTTTTGTACCCAAAAAATGTTTTTGTTTTACTTTTTACAAATAATTATTTTTAAAGCCAAACTTTAGTTACCAAATTTTGCATCATTGGATTCAGCTTAAAAAAACAATTTGGTATTTTGATCATCGCTCTATGTCAATTGGTTACCGAGATATTGAAAGTGCTAAAAACAATGTTTTCCAATGTTAATATTATGTAGAATAAGTAAAATTTTATATCTCACTTATTAATGAACATAAATTAATAAAACTTGGTATGTGGCTTCATAGTGTTGGGGTTTAATGATATTTGTGGTCCCATTTTTTGTGGTTCCCAAGGCAGAAAACCTGCGTACTCAGCAGCTATAATGTTATTCTTATGGAGAATAAGAAACATGAGATATCTTGCTTGTTTATAAACATAAATTAGTAAAACTTGGTATGTTGCTTCATCTAGTGGTGATCCATTGGTATTTGCATGAAAACCAGATTTTTGTGGTCCACGATGCAGCAACCCTGCTTACTCAGACATGATGTTTTTCCTATGGAGAATAAATAAAATCTCGCTTATTTATGAAAATGCTTTGGTGAAAGTTGGTAGGTGGCTTCATGACGTAGTGAAGTTCCATTTGAAATTCACTGAGTATGCAGGTTTGCTGCAACGGGGGTATTTCACTTTCCACTTGGCAAAACAGCTGTTGATACAATCGCCCAGTTTTCACTTATATGTAAAATCATTAAAAAATGTATTTTGAAGAAAAATTGTATTACATAGTACAGCTAAGTCATTTATTATTTACAGTGCTTCTGTTTTGTTTTGTGTTGTGAGGCATTTTTAATGGGATGGTCCAATCCTTGGTCTCGGTCCAATCTGAGGTCGAGCAGTTTGAAAACAATGTCATGGCAAATGCCATTGGCCAGTGGACCAATGGCAGCTGTGCTATGAATAAAAATCGATCTCTTTAAAAAAAATCTGTCACTTCCAGGAGAGAATGTCACTGTGGAAATAAAAAGCCATCTTTTAAAGATTATGCCAACGACGAGGATTGCGTGAAAAGATGTGAGGGCGACTTTAACCAGTTGTGTGGTGGCAATTGGAGGATTTCTGTGTTTAAAACTTCAATATCAGGTAATAATTTGTAAGTAGTAACAATTTTATATGCTTGTCAACATTTTTAAAGAATGACTGTGATATCTCCCAATGGAATATCTGGATTTCTCTGATGTTGCAAATGTTTTATGCTATGATGTTCAAGTGCCAGTATCTTGTTAAGGTGATATTTATTTTATTATCATATACATATTTTATTTGTGTCTATGAAATTCCATTAAACAAGAACACATGGTAACATAGTAACACAAATTGTCTTAGTACTTAAAATAGTTTTAATTAATCCAGCAATAATTTACAAAGTTTAATTTTCTGATTTTTTATCAACTTTTATAAGAATAAGTAATTGGATGAGCGAAGGGGATTCTGTATTGATTAAGAAAGTTCAGTGGCCTTGCATGTCGGGCGTTATTGAAAAACTCAATAATGCTAAAACATTTTGTAATGAGATATTTAAAGAGACATTCTGAATGCCTTAGGGCTATTTTTAAACAACATTTGCATTTTATTTGTGATTATTAATTATTAACTTTCCCCTTCCATGCCCAAAAGTGTCCTGACCGGGTCTTGAACCTACATATACGACCTTTGACTTACTGAGCACGCGCCTTAACCCTCACAGCTATTCTAACTGGTGAGAAATATATGATGGCCTTGGATATAAAAATTACCCTGTCTACAGTAAATAGTCTACACAGATTGACTTGGGCAATACTTGTAATGTTTGTTTTTCAGTAGGTGCTTTGGCTTCTGAAAATCAGTTGTTCAATCCTCATTATATTCTACAGTTAGTTCAGTTGCTTTTAGACAAGGATAATATAGAGTTTGTAATGTAGAAGAGTGTACAACAACTCTGGAGTAAGTACTATAAAAATACTAAAAACATTGTTAGTTCTTTCAAATCAAAGTAATTTGATTGATTACAATGTCTAAGGTGCCAAAACTATCTTTAAGTATAGGTTAGGATCAGTGAGGATCAGTGAGCTTCAGCCAGTCCATCAACATGTCAAAAATAAATGTTCAAAATGGCTAAGGTTACTAACATTTATAAATATAAAATAATATTATAAAGAAGAGGTGGTTTCTGTCTGTCTGTCTGTCTGTCTGTCTGTCTGATGTTCCGGGTGAACGCAAAAACTACTCAACCGACTGGGCTGAAACTTTACATAAAGGTAGATCTTGAACCCATGCAACACATAGGCCTTTTCACTTCCTTAAAATCCCCTCGGGCTACGCCCCGTGAACGTCCTAAGTTTCAATGTTTACATTTCAGAAGAAAGTAAACATTCAGAAACTGTAATTCGAACAGCTGAGGACACTTCCATTGACAGTTTAAAGAGTATAAGCAAGAACAGCTGTTTCAAGCTAACTTACCTTTCTAACCCGTGCGAAGAACGGGTACATTCAACTAGTATAAAATAAATATTACAATTTAATCCCATCACAGAAGAGATGGTTTCTGTCTGTCTGTCTGTGTGTCTGATGTTCCAGCTAAACGCAAAAACTACTGAACCGACTGGGCTGAAACTTTACTCAAAGGTAGATATTGAACCCGTGTAACACATAGGCCTATTCACTTGCTTAAAATCCCCTAGGGCTATGCCCCGTGAACATCCTAAATTTCAATGTTTACATTTCAGAAGAAATTAAACATTCAGAAACTGTAATGCGAACAGCTGTGGATATTTCCATTTGACAGCTTAATTAGCAGAAGCAAGAACTGCTGTTTCAAGATCTCAACCTTTCTAATTTGTGCGAAGAACGGGTACATCAGCTAGTAGTATATAAAGATCACGTGTTTTTATTGAGTTTTCTTTTTTTACTTTTAAGATCCTCTAGACTCTCCAGAAGCAGGCAAGTACATCGGCTGTTACAAGGATAAAATAGATTCACGGACTTTAGATGGCCACACGGAAGATTTTGGAAGTTTTCTAACTCCATTCAAGTGCTCAGGACTGTGCTACTCGAAAGGATTTTTGTACTCTGGAACTCAATTTAGGTAAGTGTTAATGAATCCTTGTCCAGAATATACAACTCGGTGATGGCGAATGTCTGCACTAATTTCATAAACAACATAAACTCATTCACCATAACAAACAATGAATTTAAACAGTAGAACGAAATAAAGGTCCCTTCGTGGTAGGTTCGTGGTAATCTGACTTGGTTTGCACATGCGCAGTACCGTAATGACTTTCCCCTTCCATGCCCAAAAGTGTCCCGACCGGGTTTTGAACCTACGACCTTTGATTTACTGAGCCTTGCCTTAACCCTCACAGCTATTCTAACTGGTGAGAAATGTATAATGGCCTGGGATATAAAAATTACCCTGTCTACAATAAACAGTCTACACAGATCGACTTGGGCAATACTTTAGTTTTATTCTTGTAAGTGAATTCACTCGTGCAAATCACTGGAATAAAAGTAATAAAAGTTGGAACATATTCATTTGGTTCATATTACTAGGTGTACGCTCATTCTTCCCGTAAGAGGATGAACGAAGACTGAATTTTTAAAGATATGTAGGCAGGTACTGGATTGGTAACACTCTCCTGTTATCCGTTTTAACTCCACAACAGCAAGAACAGATAATTAATAAACCAAACATTTTACTAATGGAATGGTAACACCATTCCCATATCCGTTTTAACTCCACAACGGCAAGAACAGATAATTTAGGACTAATGTAAATAAAGAATACTACTGACTACTGGAGTGGTAACACCCTTCTCATATCCGTTTTAACACGACAGTACCTGGGGGGCCCAGCTTTGCTCGCGGGAGGGCCAATCAGTCAGTTTAGATGACTTGGAGTAATATTTCATCACTTTCCCCTACTGATAATCAGATTTGTGTAACTCATTTGCCTCTTTTCTACATTTTTAAGGTTCCTCCAGTTGCTATTTATAGTTCAATGTCCTTTTCATTTATTTTACTACTCTATATATATATATAATCTTCACTCAAATCTTTTAATCTCTGTTCTCAGGAAACCACATGTTAATAATCATAAAAAACATGAGTATTACTTTGACAGTTCCCTGGTTGATTATGAACGGCTGATAAAATTCTTTTGTGTTGATTTAAAACTCCGTAAGTCCAATGTTAATTTTTAGCGAATTTCCCCTATAGGGAAGAAGCTATTACCGTAGTCGGCATGGTAAGACCTAGGCCCGGGACCATGATAATTTTTCGTTTTGAGGTCCCCAGACCCCAAAAACACCATTCGTTCGAAACTGTATATATATATATATATATATATATATCTATATATATATATATATATATATATATATATGTGTCCGTGAGCACGATGACTCTCGTAAAACGTATCCGATTTTGATGAAATTTGGTATAAACGTGTAAAGCAACATTTATGACTTTAAGTTCGAAAACCAGCCAGATCACTCTATCCGAAGGGGTATTTTGGTGGGGTTTTGTACCCCAAAAATGGGTTTTTCGAATTTTTTACATATAATTTTGGAAATAGTCAAATTTTATTTTTTCCCATTGGATTCAACTTAAAAAAACACACAATTTGGTATTTTGATCATTTCTCTACGTCAATTGGTTACCGAGATATTGAAAGTGCTAAACACAGTACGTTGTCTTAATGTTATTCTTATGGAGGAAAATAAAAATTTTATATCTCGCTTATTTATGAACGTATACTGACGAAACTTGGTATACGGCTTCATCTGGTTGTGGACCATTGATATTTGCTCAAAAAAACAATTTTTTACCCAAGGCTCCCGTAGCAGCAAACCTGCGTACTCAGCCCCATGTTATTCTTATGGAGAATAAGTAACGTGTTATCTGCCTTCATTATGAAAATAAATTAATGAAATTTGGTATGTGGCTTTACCTACATGAGTTATATTGATATTTGTATAAAACCCTATTTTTTGCCTTCCTTGCTTCAGCAAACCTGCATACTCAGCTGCCATGTTATTCTTATGGAGAATAATTAAAATATCATAAATCGTTTATTTATGAATGTATATTGATGAAACTTGGTATATGGCTTGATGTGGTATTAAGATACATATATATGTATTGGAAATTCGCTGAGTATGCAGGTTTGCTGCTACGGGGGTATTTTAACTTTTCATTTTATTTTTTTTACATTATTTGATTTTTCCTGGGGATGAGACCTGTCTAGAACTTATTTTTATCCCAGAAATTAGTTATTTTGAACATTTGAAGGAAATCGTTGGAGCCGTTTTAGCGAATTTCCCCTATAGGGAAGAATTAGCGAATTTCCCCTATAGGGAAGAAGCTATTACCGTAGTCGGCATGGTAAGACCTAGGCCCGGGACCATGATAACTTTTCGTTTTGAGGTCCCCAGACCCCAAAAACACCATTCGTTCGAAACTGTATATATATATATATATATATATATATATATATATATATATATATATATATATATATATATATATATATGTGTCCGTGAGCACGATAACTCTCGTAAAAATTATCCGATTTTGATGAAATTTGGTATAAACGTGTAAAGCAACATTTATGACTTTAAGTTCGAAAACCAGCCAGATCACTCTATCCGAAGGGGTATTTTGGGGGGGTTTTGTACCCCAAAAATGGGTTTTTTGAATTTTTTACATATAATTTTGGAAATAGTCAAATTTTATTTTTTCCCATTGGATTCAGCTTAAAAAAACACACAATTTGGTATTTTGATCATTTCTCTACGTCAATTGGTTACCGAGATATTGAAAGTGCTAAACACAGTACGTTGTCTAATGTTATTCTTATGGAGGAAAATAAAAATTTTATATCTCGCTTATTTATGAACATATACTGACGAAACTTGGTATATGGCTTCATCTGGTTGTGGACCATTGATATTTGCTCAAAAAAAAATTTTTTGCCGAAGGCTCCCGTAGCAGCAAACCTGCGTACTCAGCCCCATGTTATTCTTATGGAGAATAAGTAACGTGTTATCTCCCTTAATTATGAAAATAAATTAATGAAATTTGGTATGTGACTTCACCTAGTTGAGTTATATTGATATTAGCATAAAACCCCATTTTTTGTGTTCCTTTCTTCAGCAAACCTGCATACTCAGCCGCCATGTTATTCTTATGGAGAATAATTAAAATGTCATAAATCCTTTATTTATGAATGTATATTAATGAAACTTGGTATATAGCTTTATGTGGTATTAAGATAAATATATATGCATTGGAAATTCGCTGAGTACGCAGGTTTGCTGCTACGGGGGTATTATTTGAGATTAGTGTCGCAAGCAAGCAAACATACAAGCGAACCTTACTCATATTAGAGTATATATGATACCTGGGGGCCGAACTTTGCTCGGGGGGAGGCCAGTCAGTTTGTTTAGATGACTTGGAGCTTATTTCACCTCTTCCCCCTACTGATAATCAGATTTTTATAACTCATTTGCCTCTTTTCTACATTTTAGCGAATTTCCCCTATAGGGAAGAAGCTATAACCGTAGTCGGCATGGTAAGACCTAGGCCCGGGACCATGATAACTTTTCGTTTTGAGGTCCCCAGACCCCAAAAACACCATTCGTTTGAAACTGTATATATGTATATATGTATACATGTGCATATGTGTACATATGTATATATGTGTATATGTATACATATATGTATATATATATATATATATGTATATACATATATGTATATATATATATATATGTGTCCGTGAGCACGATAACTCTCGTAAAAATTATCCGATTTTGATGAAATTTGGTATAAACGTGTAAAGCAACATTTATGACTTTAAGTTCGAAAACCAGCCAGATCGCTCCATCCGAAGGGGTATTTTGGGGGGGTTTTGACCCGAAAAATGGGTTTTTTGAATTTTTTACATGTAATTTTGGAAATAGTCAAATTTTGGATTTTACCATTGGATTTGGCTTAAAAAAACACACAATTTGGTATTTTGATCATTTCTCTACGTCAATTGGTTACCGAGATATTGAAAGTGCTAAACACAGTACGTTGTCTAATGTTATTCTTACGGAGAAAAAGAACAATTTTATATCTCGCTTATTTATGAACGTATACTGACGAAACTTGGTATACGGCTTCATCTGGTTGTGGACCATTGATATTTGCTCAAAAAAAAAAATGTTTTTGCCA
This sequence comes from Allygus modestus, assembly GCA_963675035.1. Classification (NCBI taxonomy): domain Eukaryota; kingdom Metazoa; phylum Arthropoda; class Insecta; order Hemiptera; family Cicadellidae; genus Allygus; species Allygus modestus. The sequence continues at coordinate 140,715,672 of OY776112.1, read as the reverse complement.
AAGGCTTCCTGCGTAAACCCTGAGCAAACCTGCGTACTCAGCCCCATTTTATTCTTATGGAGAATAAGTAACGTGTTACCTCCCTTAATTATGAAAATAAATTAATGAAATTTGGTATGTAGCTTTACCTAAATGAGTTATATTGATATTTGTATAAAACCCCATTTTTTGTGTTCCTTCCTTCAGCAAACCTGCATACTCAGCCGCCATGTTATTCTTATGGAGAATAATTAAAATGTCATAAATCGTTTATTTATGAATGTATATTGATGAAACTTGGTATGTGGCTTTATGTGGTATTAAGATACATATATATGCATGGGAAATTCGCTGAGTAAGCAGGTTTGCTGCTACGGGGTATTTAAGGTCACTCCAGTTGTTATTTATAGCTCAATATCCCTTTGATTTATTTTACTACTCTATGTATGTAATCTTCTCTCAAATCTTTTAATCTCTGCTCTCAGGAAACCACATGTTAATAATCATAAACAACATGAGTTCCATGTGGTTCCATAAAATCAGATAATAAATCCTTTGAATGAAGATTACATGTGGAGTGGTCATATCCAGAATGACTCAAAGGTGCATTATAATAACAACTGTTGTGACCTCAAAAACGCTTGTTAGTAGGGTACATGGTGAAAAACAACTCCAAGTCATAAACATGATTGACCTTTCCCTAGCAAAGCTCAGTCCCAGGTAGTACTTAAACTATATGAGTATAACTTTGAGAGTTCGCTGAAAGATTTTGAACAGCTGTTATGACTCTTTTGCTTTTATTTTAATCTCCAAAAGCCCAATGTTATTTTTTCAATTTTCCATAGCGGCTTTTTACATTATTTGATTTTTTTGGGGGATGGGACATGTCTAGAACTTATTTTTAACCCAGATATCAGGTTTTACAACACAAGTAGTTGGAAGGACACATTAGTTATTTTTTAAGAAAATCGTTGGAGCCGTTTTTGAGATAAGAGTTGCAAGCAATCAACCAAGCAAGCGAGCATGCAAACCTTACTCATATTATAGTGTAGGATAGGATTGAGTCAAAATAATTCAGCATTTGTATTGATTGACTATAACATATTTTTACTCTTAGGCACATAGAATGTACACGAGACAGGGACAATGATTCTGGATTCTAGCATGTTTGAAGTTCTGCATACAGACGGCCAGGGCTGAATTTAGGTCTGTACAGGCTCTGGTCTACACCCTAAATGCAAGTGCGGGCCCTTACCAGCCCGGCCAACTTTCCTGTTTGATTTATATAATATAACCTACGCTTATATCAGGCTCTACAGATGGCGTTGTGCAGTTACTTAAATTTCAAATTGCTAAAATCCATATTGCTGCCTAGTGTATATTAACGTTGTCATGGCAAGATATTATTAAGTGATTGTCATTATCTAAATACATAAAACAAAGTCGGGATTGTATGTTAGTTATTTAGTTTCATCAAACAGCTGTTATAAGGATGATATCTAAACATACTTGAAAAGCATATAAACATATGTTTATTATAGACATAATAAATCTATTTGAATAGCAACTCATTTTCAATACCGAAGCAAGCTCTATATAAACATAGGCAAGTGAGCGTAGCTAACGAGCTCATCTTGAAAAAGAACGAGAATCTTTGACATAAAACAAATTCAGTGACATTAGGACAGAATAATGTCTGTCTGATCAGCTAGTAGTACTCAACCCGAACTCCCGAACGCTTACCCAAGGATCATCTTTCCTCCATAAATTTAACAAGGCAACTTTTAAAGCCAGCGAGGCGGAGCTCTAAGGTCGGGGTTAAAAGAAAATAACAACAATTTTTTGTATAATTGAAAATTTTCTAAAATTACTAAAAAAGGTGTAAATAATAACAAAGAAAATTTTCCTGTGCGGTGGAGGTCTATGGTTGAGTAGGGCGGCGTATCAAACGTGGGGACATCTTTCAGGAGATGCTGCTTTAACAAAATAAATCCAACGAATCATACGTTAAAATTAAAATTTGGGAGTGATAGTAAAGGCAGAGCCCTGAGGGAAGAACAAAGAGGTATCCATAATATTTTGGTACCCAACAACGTAGTATATAGGTCTGGAGCAGTTTTGAGGAGCCGCTTTCGAAATCTTTGGATTTTTTATTTGGTGGTTTATATTAGGTTTCTAATAAAATATACCACCTGATTTTTTAGAAAAATTTGGGTTCAGAAATTACAGGGCTTAAGAGATCCCAAACTTCAGTTTTTTTACCTTTCTTAGTGTCATAAACTTTAAATATTTTTAGCAGGTTTCAACAGTTTTATCTCATTGCCATAAAAAGCTCTAAAAGATGAAAAATTAGTACTCCAATCCACACACGGTTAAATTAGTATTTCGTTAGTAGGCTATTCGACTAATGGTTGTGGAGAATATTTCAATTTCCATTCAGCAGTAAACTAAGTATATTGTCCGATGTTATTCTTATAAGAAATAAAAAACATATATCTCTTGTATACTTTTTAACTTTATTAAAACTTGGTGTGTTAGCATTGACCAATAGAGAATATTCGTCCCAGGACAACCTTAAAACTGGTCTATACCAGTTTGGATGCTGACATTGGGTACAGCAAATGAAATTGTCATTACATATGAAGTTTTTTGGATGTCCATTATGACAAACTTCCCTTTCACCTTTGGTCCCTCCACTTGCAGCGGCTCGGGGCGGAAACTCAGGGGTTGGTCCCCAACCTGAGAATGTATGGTCCCTGGCTGTTGTACATGGATACCCCATCCGTTGAGTTGGCCAGTTGGAGGGCAGAGCGGGTCCACATAGAGCCTGATCACAGCTGTCACAAGGCACGGGAGTTGGTACTCTGAAAGGCCAATTTGGCTGCCTGTCCCATCCCACCCTTTCCTTTCCTGCTATATCCTAACCTTCTGGTAACCTGCGCAAAATTCTCGCTTATGGAAAACGTGCCTATAGCAGCTATGCTGGGGTTTCCTAATCTAGCAGCAATGAATAGAGAATATGCGGAATACGTTTCCATCTAACCCTGGAGGGTGAGGTGGAGCAATTAACCTCTTAAAACCACTGTGTGTACCTAGCAAATTAGATTAAACTGATTGCGTTTATTTGGTCACATGTCCTAGCTCCTGTTCACGCTTTTTTAAGACTCGGCCAATGACTAATATATTTTTGGTACCGGATGGTTTTCGACGATTTTTAAATTTATAACCTGAGAGAAAAGTTGCCAATAATTATTAGACCTATTAATTTCCAGCTCCAAAATCAGGGGGTTAAACATACAGAAATATACTTGTTTTAAACCCATTTAATGTAAAAAAAGATATTCAATGATTTATTTATATAGGCCTAACAGTATCTTATAAAATTCATACCTTAAATTTAAAAATGTTTACATCATTAATATATGTTGGTTTGAATTTAAATACACAAGCTACTGAAATCGCAGCAAGAGAGATTTAAAAGCAAAATCCAACATCTACATTAATGACAATTTTTCAGGAGGGCAATCTGTCTACATCGTAATTAGTTGAACAACGTAGACGGTTGGGATTAGGGAGTTTTGGACATCTTGATTGTTTATGAAAATCAATATTAACCACAGAAAATGCAAACAAATATAAACTGTAACCAGACTATTTTACTGACCGTTAGATTACAAAACTTTAATCCCATGTCATTAGGTGACAGTGAGGCTTATTTGGTAGGTACATTACATGTAATAAAGATAGTTTGCACGTATGATAGTTTAGTAAGTCTGCCATCAAGTAATTTGTTCACAATGTAAAGAAACTACTATAGGTCTACAACACGCTTGATTATCAATCACAGTCAGTCGTGTTACAGAGTTATACTGTCCCAATAATTCAAAAATTCCAAAACCTATTGTATTAATTTATCATCACTAGTCCAAACACTTAGCTTTTACATCGAAGTTTTCCAGTAAAAAATAAACTGAAAATAAATCTAAATACAAGCATTGTTTTAAACACGACAAAACACTATTAATTTACATAACACTCACATTTTAAACTATTTCGAAATAAAAAAAAAATGATGGAACAAAACAACCAAATCCATAGTTTTGGTTATGTTTACATTTGAGTAAATTATAAACAAATATGCAGTGTTTCCACTCTACGGGAAAAATATGCCACGCACTGATACAAAAAATCCCACTTTATCCCAGACTCTCCCTTATAGTATCCCTCGTCATATCCCACACTTTCCCACTGATTTGTTAAACATTGCAACACATTAATGTTAAATATTATATGATTATTGAATAATGTATTGGTACAATATTTATACCATTAGATAGAGCTTATTTAGATCTACTAATTACCTATAGGTATTTTACATTTTAGTACCTCAAAGGATTTTGAGCAATGCGACATAGGTTAAATGATACGGTGAATTAACTAAATTAAATAATTTATTTACGTGAGAGGTACTAATGTTTTTAATGGTAGTACTAAAGAGTACGAAGTAGGTACTAAATAATGGCAAATAGTTTGCTTGTTAATTCCAACATGGCTCGGCCAGCGAAATTGACATGATTCAGTGTTCGTTCTGTGACGTTTATAAAATCATAATAGGTGCGGACAGCGAGGTTAAAAATGGGAAACCCCGCAACTGCCAGTACGGCGAGAAAATCCACTAGAAGTGCTACTGCTAAGGTGCTCTGGTCGTAAGTTGTAAGCAAACTAGCAGACGTAATGCCGATTTCAAAAAAATCCCACTTTATCCCACAATCCCATTTTATCCCACAAGCAGTCAAAATATCCCATATAGGGGATAAAAATCCCTCAAGTGAAACACAGACAAATCCCAGCTGACATTTTAAAGACAACCATAGTCAATAGCTTACTACGAAAACCAATTCAACTACTGAATATCAAACATTAAAATTAGTTTTAATAATTATTAATAATCCAAAATAAAATACAAATGCTGTGTTAAAACATCCCTTTGGTATCCCAAATGACTCCTTCAAAATTTCATTAAGAAATGTTTTACAGTTATTTAGTATTTCGATAACACACCCACACACGCACACACGGCCACTGAAACTTCTTCATCAATACAGTGATTCACTTCGTTCATCAATTATCACATGTTTATATATAACTAGAGAGACACTATTCACTATGATAAATGACACTATTCATCTGTAACAATTGTACAGTTAACGAATAAAGATATTTGATTGATTGATTGATTTATGTATCTATTCTTGTCATTAATACTGGTAATATTAATATAATATAGTAGGATTTTCCAATAATAGTTTTTGATGACCCTACGTCTGCTATATAATTCGATTTGCCAACGATTGGTTTGTTGGCCCAACAGCGTTAATGCCAACCGATATTCTGAGAATATTCTCTAGGATATTTTATAACAATGTTCTAAATTTATTGTTCTGAGAAATGTGCAGAGAATATTCTTGTAATTCCGACACATTCAGAACTTTCTAAGAACATCCCTAGAATATTATGTACTGCCTGGGTATTTATTTTTTACTAGCTGGTGCCCGCAACTTTGTTTGTGTGGTTTTTCTTATCCCCGTTGCTATCTGTTTATCCCTACTGATCCTGTTAGTTCCTGATGTTAAAATATTCTTATTATATAATGCCATTCAAGAAGTTGAATTAACAGCTGATACTAATACGGTGTTCTGTCTTTTGTTAGCATTTTACAGGGCATACTGATTCAGACCTTATGTTCTTGATTCTAATCTTTCACATTATTTATCATAAACAAAAAATGATCATTAATAATCAACTGTTAGATTAAATCACATTTAAAACCGTTATAATGCAAGTTGGTCACAGCACTGGACCTTTGAAAACGCCCTCTAGAAATAAATCAAAGGCTAGGGGGGCGAAGTCCTAAACGAAATGACCTTTTCAATTATCATTCGCCAGTGCGCTAGATTATAAGCTATAAAATGACACCTCAATCTTAAAAATCGTTTAAGCAGGACAGGTGAAAAAGGGATGTAACAGAGAAAACTCTTATGGTATTAAGTATATAGATTGTAAGGTTTTTTGTGTAATAAACTAATGCAAAAAAGTTGTAGTAGAGTTTAAAACCTAGTAATTGAAGAACCATTAAAGAGCTTTCCACTGATGCCCGCAGAACTGCTGCTTCATATAATTATTTCATACAGTACAAATTTTTGAAGGTCTTAAAATTGTGCCATCCTATAGTAACACATATTTATAATCACAGCTGTTACCAATATAAACCTCAATTTGCACACGTGCCAAAACAAACTTTTTCTCCCATTAGAATAACATGGTAATTTCAACCCCCCGAAGGGCAAAGCCCCAGGATGAAATTTACCAACTGAAGTAGCATAAAACCTTCCACCACATTCATAGAACACAGTGAAACATTTTCGTCGCAATCGGTTAATTACTTTTCCCGTGAAAAGCGGACAAACTTTCAAAATCAAATAAAATTAGTTTCTTAAGAGCTCCCTGTTTCATTTCAAAAAGACTTTTGCTAGTTTTAATCAGTCTAAAACCTTCTGATATGTGCACACAGTACAGAAAATAAGTTTCAGCCATAACAGTACTCTCGTTTTTGCATGAAAAGCGGACAAAGGTGTGATGCAGAGTGTTACCAACCAACAGAAAAACAGACAGAAATTGAGATAAGGCTTGATTCAGATTCTCTGACCTATGAAACACAAAAATAACCAAGAATTTCATTATTCTAAGCAATGTATAGACAATTCTCTAATTTTATTTATGTAGATTTTAAAGTAGGGATAACATTTCAAAAAAGATTTACAGCTTTAATACAGTTTTACTTATAAAAAAAATGTTCAAATACTTGAATACAAATTGTTTTAAACTTGTATTGAAATAATTTTAAAACAGTTACATTTATAAAATTTAAACTTGTTTTAAAATTTTAAAATTATTTTAAATGGGTATATATTAAAATTGTATTAAAATCATATTGATACAAGTCAGTTTACTTATTTTAATAGTGTTTCAAATTTGTAATTTTTATTATGTATAGGGCCTATGTAATATGATTTTTCATATTGATACAAATCATTTTACTTATATCAAAATTGTTTCAAATTTGTATCAAAATTGTTTGAAACTTGTATTGATACAATTTTAATATGAGATTTTACTAAATATATCAGAACAGTTTTAAAATTGTTTCAAACTCCTATTAAACAATTTTAATATCATACTTATATTGATTTTGTTTTGAAACTATATTAATATCATTTTCAACAATTTGTATGCTACTTGGGGCGTCTTACTACAGACAGCTTACCAATCTTCCATGTTATTTATTAAAACATTTTATTTTGGTGATTGTTTACATTTTTTGTGAAGTTTAATTGACTGTATACAACTGTTGGAGAGGAATAGGGAGGGGGTAATCACCATTTCTCTCGCACTATCTCCCCTACACTCCAAGTGTTGCGAAAGGACCTGTACTAGCCCCTAGCTATTACATAAGGAACTCAAATAAAGTAAATAATAGATAAACAGGATGAAATAAACTGTCCAATAACACTAGAAAAAATAGTTACATGTATACTGTACTTACATACAAGATGGTAAATATGTTTTGTAGTGCTGTAAGACGTGGTTTATTTTATCCTGTTTAATTGTAATAACACGTATTATGCTACTTAAGAAATTATTTAAAAAATGGATGAATAATATTATTGTAAATTAATTTCATACATTATCAACTTTTGGTGTACAAATAAATAACATTTATATTATACTAAGAAACTATGTTAGCGGGTAGCATAATATACTATCTTGAGTTGCAATATTTTTCAATTCTTTTTCAAATGAATGTAATAAAAGTATAACCCAGCCTGTAAAGCCAAGAGCGAATTCCAGAAGGACATTTTCTCGCTAGAGACTAATTTGTATACATTTCACAATAACTGTTTATTTTTAAACAACAGAATTCTTTACCAAAAGTGACAAATTGGTGTGGTGCCACTTTTACAGCCAGTTGCTCACCAACGGGTGGTCCTTAAAGTGGAGTATTAAGAAAGGTTATTTATTTAAAGAGGACATTTATTTAGTGATGAGTAGCCAAATAATCATTAGATACCATCATAACCGACATATACTGTAAAGTTTAAATCAAAATTTAAAATTTATATCTTCTTGAAAAACGTATTATACTATGGATGAATTTTTTCATGATCAGAATAACCACTGAAGAGTATATATAAATATTTAAAAAAACTATTATAAAAGAAGAGCAGCATGAAGAAAATAATACATTTAGTAAAATAAATCTAGTTTTAATGTAATGCTGATGCATAATCTTGTCAAAGCAATCAAATTTATTATTATTAAAGAGCTAAACGTTATAACGTTTCAACTCTTGGTTTTATTTAACTCTCAAAACTGTAACTAATTATTTTGATATTTTAGTTACCAGTGTTTTTGTGGAGATAGACCTCCAAATCCAGTTTCAAGAGTAGCAGAGGGGGAGTGCAACAAACCTTGTAATGGCAACCAGGCAGAGATTTGTGGAGGTGAAGCCAGAAACTCCATCAGAGAAACAGGAATCCCAGGTAATACAAGTTATTTTGCATTTAATTAATAATTTATTATCCATTCCATGTCAAAATTTCCATGATATTAATTCATAACTAAGATAATAACTATTTTAAAATAACAATATTCTGTAAGTGTTATTTAAGATATTATTGCAGACATTTTCCTTCACTGCTTGGTAAAACTAATTAATGATTGAAAATGTTTAAAATAATTTATTAAATAACATAAACTCACCATCAACAACAGTGAATTTTAAGCAAATAATACTGTAACTACTAATAATAACATAGAATATTGAGGCGAATCTTAAAATTAGATGACATTGTGTATTACAGTCATCTTTATATAAACAAATTCAATTTTGTAAGGACATTTTTCAGTGAGGTACTGTTTTAATTTAATTTTCATTGGTATTATGTTATGGTAGATTTTATGATGAAGGGAATTGTAAATTTTTTGAATAGTACCTAGACCGAGCGCCTTTCATCGCTCTCATAACAATATTTTTACTATAACGTAGCAACTTTTTAAAGAAATTGGGGCGGATTCCTAAGGTTGGAAAAAACATATCCGTATACTAACAACGTGGTATGGCCATGGCCCAGGAGAAAATTTGAAAAGCCGTTTTTGAGCCTTTTAGATTTTGTTTTTTCATTATAAGTATAAAATAGCCACTTTTGAGGCCATTGGAACAGAGCTCTGAGATTTGGGGAGGGGGAAACGTATTCAAAATATGTTTGGTCCCTTACAACGTAGTATGTTGTGTGAGTAGTTTTGAGGAGCCTTTTTCATAATCAGCTTGAGTACTACTTTATTGGTGTGGACCCCTAAGGTTGCTGTGTTGGGGACGTATCCAACATTGGAGCTTTATTAAAAAGATGCAGTTATTTAAAATAATTAATAATATACGGTTATTTAAAACAAATCCAAATAACCATCACATTTCAAAATCGGAGGTTTGGAAGTGATAGAAAAAGCCAGTGGGGCAGAGCTCTGAGGTCAGTGAACAAATTATCCTCCCAATAGCCTGGTATGGTCCGGGAACAGATTTAAGGAGCCTTTTTCCTAATAAACCTTGAGTACTCTGTTTTTATAAGAATAACATGGAATCGTTTCAGCCAATGGGGTGGAGCCCTAAAGTTGGGGTGTAAAAAACTATCTAAATGTTATTGATCAATGACAATTTACTAAAATCAGAACGAATAACAAGGCATTTTTTCCAGGGGTCAGAGCCTTAAGGTTGGTGGGGGGGACATATCCAACGTTCATTCAAGACATGAACCTTTGTTAAAAATTCCAAGGAACCATCACACATCAAGATTGGAAGTGGAAGAAGAAGCCAGTGGGGTGGAGCCCTTAGGTCGAGGTCATAAAAAACCTACCCAAATGTTATAGATCAATGACAATTGGCTGAAATCCAGCAAAATAAACGGTATCAGGAAACTGACACATACTTTCTCCCTTTTAGCCAAATTTTAATGAAAATTTTTTATTTACTAAATATAGAATATGAAGTACAGATAAATGTACAGAAAATTGTCTAAAATAGTTGTTTTCAGAAATATCCACCCAAATCCCTTTTTGGGAGGCACTATAGAGTCCGTTGCCACACACAGTGGTTTTGAGAGGGGAAATGCCCCTTGCCCCCCCAGGGGATAAATAGCAACACATTTCGAACATCATCTGTTGGTCAATGCTAACTTGACCTGCATATCAAATTTTAATGAAATTGATCAGTAAATAAGAGAGAAATAGTTATATTTGTATTCCCCATAATAATAACATTGGACAACGTACTGTGTTTACCGCTAAATGAAAATTTCAATTTTCTCCGTAACTAGCAATCGTAGAATAGTAATTTAAAATACTAATTTATTTAGTTTTTTGAGCTCTTTTTAATGGTGAATAGTAATCTTTTTTAACATTTATGATTTTTTATGAAAAATACAAAAAATTGAATTTTGGATGTTTTAAGTCCTGTAATTTCTGAACCCGAATTTTTCCAGAAATGCGGGTGGTGTCATTTTGTTGCAAACCTAAAGTTCTACAAACCACGAAAGTTTAATCAAAATCGTTAGAGCCGTTTTTGAGAAATTTGGATTTTTCATGTTTTTTTGGCGGTTTTTGGGGGATAATTACCCTTAAAAATCAAAAATTCAAAAAAATGAAAAAAACGCCTGGAGATATCGTGGATTAGTACCTACATACCAAATTTCATAGAATTCGGCCCATAGGTTAGGGCTCTAGCTCTGTACACATCCACACAGACACACACACACACACACACACACACACACACAGACAGACCTCACGTAAAAACCACTTTTTTGGGTTCAGGGAGCACCAAAACGAATATTTCCACTAACAACTCAAATTCGAAAATTTTTACGAAAACAATACTTTCTCCATATACTATGTATAGGGGGAGAAAGTAAAAATGGAAAGAATAACATGACACTTTTTCTAGGGGGGCGGAGCCCTAAGGTTTGTGGGGGGGGGACAAATCCAAAGTTAGGGCATCATTCAAGACATGCGGCTTTGTAAAACAAAACCAAAGAACCATCACACGTCCAAATAGGACTTCGGAAAGTGGTAAAAGAAGCCAAATCGTTCAAAGACTTTTAGTCTCCCAACAATGTGGTACGGTCCGGGAGCAGATTTGAAGAGCCATTCAGGAAAAACCTTTTCCCCATAAGAATAACATGGTAGTTGGGGGCCTGGGGCGGCGGATATATATCTAGAGGGCCTATATATACATTAGGGGTTGAAGAGGGGATGTATATATGTATTAGGGGCGTGCGAGTACTCACAAATTGGAGTATTTAAATAGTCCAAAGTACTGCACTCAAAGTTTTGAAAAATACTCGAAAGTTCGAGCGAGTATTTCCCGCCAATCTTTGGACGATTGTGACCTGCGAAATCACGTAGAAAACGGCCGCCAAGGACGATCTCATCACGTAAAATCGGCCAAAAATGATGAGACATAACATTATGACATGAATCGGTCATAATAAAACAACCGAACTGTATAAATGGCGACCGAACCGTGTAATATCGGCCGTAATTGGATGTTACAGATGATATAATCTGGAATTAAAGTCCTTGCCACGTAATATCGGCTATAAACGTTGGCAGAAAACAAAATACTGTCCAAAAATGACAACTGTACTACGTAATAACGGCCAAAAATAAGACAGTAAACCCAGTGGCGATTATCTGGAGATCGGCGGGAAATACTCGCTCAGACTTTCAAACATTTTTCCAATTTTGGGGGCCTATGCCAAAGCGGGGCCTGGGGCGGACCGCCCCCATGCCTCCCTGTAGGTATGCCACTTTTTTGTTCTTCTTGAAACTTGGCAAAGTGTTTGGTTGATAACTAAATATATAAATAAAATTAGTTGACATTTTAGCGAATTCCCTATTGGGAAGAACCTATTACCGCAGTCGGCATGGTAAGACCTAGGCCCAGGACCATAATAACTTTTCGTTTTGAGGTCTCCAGATGCCAAAAACACCATCCGTTTATAATTGTATATATATATATATCTGTGGGTGCGATACCTCTCGTAAAAATCGTCCGATTTTTATGAAATTTGGTAAAAAATGTAAAGCAAAATTTTTGACTTTAAGTTTGAAAACCAGTGAAAATTGTATCTAAATCCAAAATAAAAATGTGAGACTGTGTTTCGTTTGGAGACAGAGAGAGAGGTGTGACTCCTGACATCGTTGGTGCCAATGAGCAGAACACAGGTTGGTTGTAGTTCGGCAGCGTGTTTTCGCACCTCGGTGACGATGTGTCTCGTAGTCGCCCCTGGTATGGTGATGTGTTTGGTGGTGGCTAGTTTCCACTGTTTCACCGCTCTGTGCAGATGGGAGTCTCCCACACAAGAAAACCTGTCATATGGATTTACAAAAAGGAAATGGATTTAAAAAAAAATTAAATCAATAAGTCACAACAATTTATTCTGAAGTAAAGAGAGAAAAAAGTATATATATATATATATATTTCAGACTGGAGGAAAAAATTTCTTTATTTGATCAACATTAACTATCTGCTTTTGTGTCTGATCATTGTCCAAAGTTATTTCAACATTAACCGGTGAAGTGAGTTTAGTTACAGTATAAGGTCCCCTCCATTTGTGACAAAGTTTTGCTGTTATTTTCTTATCTTTATTACTGAGGGAATGCCTATACAAAACAACCTTATCACCAACAACAAAATTAGGTGGAGTTCGATTCCTGTCATACCGTAACTTTGTTCTATTGTGCGCCTTTGTGAGATTCTGAAAAACATTGTCTAAACTCGGTTTGTTATTATGTCCTGTCTCTAAATTCCAAAGAAATTGCAATGGGTGTGTAAGTTCTCTACCTAAGAAAACGCTTGCGGGGGTGAACTTTGTTGCTTCATGTGTTGCGGAATTGAAAGCAAGCATTAAATATGGTAAATAAATGTCCCATGACTTATGATTCTGATTATGAAAAATTCTCAATGCAGTAACTAGGTTTCTATTAACTCGCTCAGCAACATTTGATTGAGGTCTATATGGTGAAGTTGTTACATGCTTAATTCCTAAACCAAAAAGAAATGAAAAAAATCTTTGCGATGTGAAGACGGAGGCATTATCTGTAATTAGGCGCTGTGGAATACCCTGCTGTGCAAAAATGTTGTTTCGTAAAATATTTATTGCGGAATCTGATGTTTGTTTTCTAACTGGGTATAAAAAGCAGAATTTCGAAAAATTGTCCACCAAAACAAAGATTGATTCGTTTCCTCGTTGTGTTCGTTGTAGCGGACCAACAAAATCACAAAACCATTGCTCGTTACAATTCGTCGGTATATGAGAACTTAATTGACCAATTTTCTGGTTTTGCGCCGGTTTTGAGAGTTGACATTGTTCACATGACCTAACAAAATTCCTAATAAATTGTGTCATGCCTTTCCAAATAAATTGCTTCTGAATGTGATTCATAGTTTTGGCTATGCCCGCATGTGCAAACATAGGATTCTCATGAAAATATTTAACAATAAAAGTGTGCATGGACTCTGGAACTACTATTTTGCTTTTTCTGCCCTGTTTACCAAAATACAAAATATTATTGCGCAATGAGTGGTTCTTGACTGGAATTTTATTTCTCAAATCTGAAATAATTAAACTTAAACTCGGGTCTTGTGCCTGTTTTTCCCTAATTGAAGTAAATAGTTCTGGAAAACATTGCAGAGTGCAACATGTAGAATCCTCGATGATTTTAACGGTATTATCCGTATCATCCTTGAAGACTCTACATAAGGCATCTGCCACTACATTTAATTTACCCCTAATATTTTCTATTTCAAAATCAAACTCTGAAAGATGTAACACCCACCTATCAAATTGAGCTGTATGTTTACCCTTATTTTTCAAAATGTACATCACGGCAGAATTATCGGTTTGTAGTGTAAACTTCTTGTTTAAATATGGCCTAAATTTCTCAACTCCATATAAACATGCTAAAAATTCCTTCTTATGCATGGGGTATTTACGTTCTGTTTCACTTAATGTTCTGGATGCAAAATGAACCGGTAAAAGATTATCTCCCTCTTTCATTTGTAGAACTGCTGAAATCGCATTGTCACATGCGTCACAGGTGACAACAAAATCTCCATTAAAATCTGGCAATGTTAGTTGAGTTGACGAAACAAGGGAATTTTTTAATTCATCAAAAGCTTTCTGGTGTATGACTGTCCACTGAAATTTAACGGTTTTCTTCCTTAAGTTATTTAGTGGCAAGGCTATTTTGGAAAAATCCTTAATAAAGCGTGAATAAAAGTTTACACATCCTAAAAATCGCTGAAGTTGTTTCAAATTACGGGGTCTGGGATATTTCAAAATTGGTTCAATTCTATCGGGGTCCAGTGAAAGGGTTCTGTTCGAAATGATGTGCCCTAAATATTTTATGGAGGTATGGCCTATCCTAATTTTTTCCGGATTTATTGTGACATTGTATTCCTTAAACTTATCTAAAACCTGTAAAATGTGTTGCTTGTGATCTTCCCAATTCTCGCTATAAATTAAACAATCATCCAAAAAATTGAAGACAAATTTAAATTTAAAATCGCCCAAAATTTCATCCATAACTCTAGTAAGTGCTTGGGATCCGATTTTCAGACCCTGTGGTACTGTGTTAAATTCGAATAAACCATACGGAGTGCAAAATGCTGTATACTGTCTTGATTGTGAATCTAATGGGATTTGAAAGAAGGCATTATTCATATCTAATGATGTGAAATATTTGGCTTTACTCAAAAACTCAAAGGCTGAATTTAAGGTAGGTAGGGGGTGAGCGTCATATGAAATATATTCATTTATCTTCCTGTAATTGCAAACTAATCTGAATTTATTTTTGTCCGCTTTTGCGACTAAAAAGGCTGGAGCACAGTGCATACTAGTTGACTTCCTAATTACATTATTTTTGAGCAACTCATCAGTAATATTTCTCATAGCATTCATCTTATCTGGAGGGACGGGGTAGTGTGGGGAGCATATAGGCTTATCTACCAAACAGCTGATGTGATAAGGAGAGACGCGGGCCTGCCCTATCCTCTTTGTTATGACCGAGGGGTATTCTTGCAATATTCTCTGTAAAAATTCCTCTGTTTCCTGTGAATGAATTTTATTTGCGTCGGAAAGTTCTAATAAAAAATTACTATCAGGCTGCTGTTGCTTCACAAAAATGTCACTCATTTGAATCTTACTGTCATTATTGAATTTAAAGTTAATAGTGTTACTAGAAAAGTCTAAATTCATTTGGGATTTCTGCATAAAATTTACACCTAAAATGATGGGAAACGGAAGTGAATTAACTATAAAAAAATCAAATGTCCATGAAAAATTGCCTATTTTGAAATGAAGCTTAACTAATTTCCTAACCATGGTGCTTTGCTGATTAATAGATTTAATCAACATCTTAGTTTTAATAACTTCCTTAATGCTCGGTGATGATTTAATGCTTTGAAAAAATTTATTATCTATTAAACAACTTGTTGAACCAGTATCTATAAGTGCTTTCTGTGATGTATTGTATGGAATAAAAAACTTTACTGTCGGTAATCTCAAGGAAAAATCTAATGGAACTACAGAAATGGAGGTGTTCGTTTGTGACAATTTAACTACCTCCTCATTAAATTGCCTCATGCATTTCCCTGCCTACAAAATCGTGCGATGTGCCCCTGCTTCCCACATGTAAAACATTTAACCTGTGATTTTTGTTCAAAAACTCGGTGAGTGATGGGGTTAGGTACAGTTGCTTGTTGAAGTGGGGGAAAGGTACTGAAATAATGATTGTCTGCCTGGACTGACGCATTTACTGCATTCGCTAAATGTTTTAATTCCCAAATTGTCTTGGGTTTCTCACAAAATGAAAAACTAGTGCGCATGCGTGGATTAATATTCGAGAGAATTACATCAATCAAATATTCGTCTGGAAAATTGCACTGGAGTGCTACGGCTGAGGAAGTAACATCATTGATAAATGCTACAAAGGTTTCTTGGGGTCATTGTAATCTTTTAACAAACTTGTTTACTACTCGCTCTAACTGTAATCCTGGAAAAAAGGCTGTCAAGATCGAAAAGTGTAAATTATCCCATGTAAGATTCAATTCTAAACCATGTGACCAAATTTCAAAAAGATGTGCTTGCGTCTGAGGCAAAATTAATTTAATTACTTCATTGTGACCAACCCGAACAATCTGAAAAATCGTGTTTACTTGTTTCAAAAACTGAATAAGATGTGACTCATTCTCCCCTGAACAAGGTTGTAGTTTCCTAACTAATTCGATTACAACGGTGCGATCAGTCGCTGAGAGCGTGCTAAAATTCTGACCTGTTTGGTCACGCATGCAAAAAGTGTCGGTTGCGCAATCCTGTCTTGGCGTGTATCGAACATGTGTGGAGTCTACCCTTGGTTCAAAATTCTCGGGCAATGATTTTACATCACGTAACCTATTTTCCAAGCTGACATGCGCACCTGAAGGGGAATGCGGTAAATCTAAATTATTGTTCGCCTGAGGGGCCTGCTCTACCTGTATCACAACTGGAGCGGATCTATCTGAACCTTGAACTCCTAGATAACGTGATTGAACCCTTGCCGCCTTATCTCTTGCTGTTGTGACATATTGACGTCCATAAAACATTTTTTTTTTTTTAATCAATATCTAAATCTAACAAAATATGAATAATTTGCACAGTAATATAACAAAAATATCAATAATAATTAATTGGTCATATTTCGCCACAATTGCAACCCACAAATCAGTGTCTGCCTGCTACCACTTGTTATATTCTGCAAGAAACTCTTTCTATTAAAATCTTAGGAAAGACATTACAACATATACATATTTAAATTAGAGCCGGAAAAGAGTATTTTAAATTAATGTAAAATGGATCACCTTAGAGGTTATGGCTTTGGTCGATTTCTGGCCTTTTTAGTTTTAATATTTTTTTTGTATTATGTGTTTAAAATAATCAAAAGCAGTTCTCGAGTTAAAGTATCATAATGTGATAATCAGGAATTCCTAGTTAATCAAATGGCGGTTTATTAAAACAAGCGAGTGGTCGGGAATAAATAATAATATATTAGTCCTCCTTACTAAGCCTCCTGACCTCCGACACACTCTATCCTCCTATATCTTTTTACCACCAAATTAAATTACACATTCATATGATCCATGATTAACTTATTTAAAATCTGTTGTGGTTCCTGATCTGAGCTCTGAACTGCAGATTAATTAATTTTACTCTTTTTTCTTTTTTAAAATCAACCAAACAGTAACACTCTATTATATAAGTACTAAATTTCCTAGAATTTTGGATTTTACTTAATTTCCAGCTCTTACAATTATTTTAGATTTGAGACAATGTAATTGAATTTAAATATTTTCCAAAAGTTTTCTTGCTTAATACAAATTAATTCTTGTACAGAAAAAATGTCTTTAAGTTAAATTATAACAAATAGAGAGTTACTTAAAATGATTTGTGAATATGAAATTACATCAAATAATTAACAAAGATAAATGAATTTAAACTTAACAATTATTAAACTTTGATCAGTACCAGTTATGACATGTGCTCTATGAAATATGACCAAGTATGTAAAACTAATAAATATTACTTACATGAACATTGTAGAAAATTACATACACAAAACGCTCACAATATAAATACACTGTAACACTACTAAGGCACTTAATACTAATAATACCAGTTGTTTAATTTATTCCCAGTAAAACGACAAGAATGGCAGTGTTAAAACCTGCTCTTAGCACGTGTAATTTTGAAAAGTTTTAATTAATTAATTAATACGAATGCGTGATTGTACCGCGAATTTCGGCCTTTTCTTTAAAACAATTCGCGAAATAGAGAACGTATGGGATGCACCCCGTTAACAAATCGACGAACTTTTGGAATTGGCAAATAAACGCGGTATTGAATTTAGAAAAAGGTTTTAGATGATGTTACACCGAATAGTTCCGAGCTAAGAGAACGAGAAGCCGCAGTCGTCCAGTTTTATGAGCGAGGCGGGTCACGTGACTGCATTGTTGTCAGTTCCTCCTGTACGCGGTAGTGTCTTCTAGATGTTTCTGATATGGCGGCAAGTTTGAGTTTGAACTTGTAACAATTTTCCCCCCTCCAAAAGAATTTTTAATTTTTGTCTAACCTAACTTGGGATAAAGAGAGAGAAAAACAACTTTACACAAAAATTAAAAATTACTAAAGTTAACAGTAACAATACTTATAAAGATAAACATAACAATATAGTATCATTAGTGAGAGAGATGGTGGACTCTTACGGCTACATTCCCTGTAAGTTCCACTTCAGTCATAGACTCATCCCTAACACTTGGTGAAACTAAACTGTTCAGAGCTACACAAGGTTCCAGTTTGTTGCACTGCACTACACATGTAATTTTATCCTGAATACTGTCCATGATTGTGATGAAGGCTTTTCTGTTTAAGTGAATTCCATCTGTCCTACCATTATAATAGAAATGTTCAATTAAATAGTTCATGTTGTGACCAGTGAAAATTGTATCTAAATCCAAAATAAAAATGTGAGACTGTGTTTCGTTTGGAGACAGAGAGAGAGGTGTGACTCCTGACATCGTTGGTGCCAATGAGCAGAACACAGGTTGGTTGTAGTTCGGCAGCGTGTTTTCGCACCTCGGTGACGATGTGTCTCGTAGTCGCCCCTGGTATGGTGATGTGTTTGGTGGTGGCTAGTTTCCACTGTTTCACCGCTCTGTGCAGATGGGAGTCTCCCACACAAGAAAACCTGTCATATGGATTTACAAAAAGGAAATGGATTTAAAAAAAAATTAAATCAATAAGTCACAACAATTTATTCTGAAGTAAAGAGAGAAAAAAGTATATATATATATATATATATATATATATATATATATATTTCAGACTGGAGGAAAAAATTTCTTTATTTGATCAACATTAACTATCTTCTTTTGTGTCTGATCATTGTCCAAAGTTATTTCAACATTAACCGGTGAAGTGAGTTTAGTTACAGTATAAGGTCCCCTCCATTTGTGACAAAGTTTTGCTGTTATTTTCTTATCTTTATTACTGAGGGAATGCCTATACAAAACAACCTTATCACCAACAACAAAATTAGGTGGAGTTCGATTCCTGTCATACCGTAACTTTGTTCTATTGTGCGCCTTTGTGAGATTCTGAAAAACATTGTCTAAACTCGGTTTGTTATTATGTCCTGTCTCTAAATTCCAAAGAAATTGCAATGGGTGTGTAAGTTCTCTACCTAAAAAAACGCTTGCGGGGGTGAACTTTGTTGCTTCATGTGTTGCGGAATTGAAAGCAAGCATTAAATATGGTAAATAAATGTCCCATGACTTATGATTCTGATTATGAAAAATTCTCAATGCAGTAACTAGGTTTCTATTAACTCGCTCAGCAACATTTGATTGAGGTCTATATGGTGAAGTTGTTACATGCTTAATTCCTAAACCAAAAAGAAATGAAAAAAATCTTTGCGATGTGAAGACGGAGGCATTATCTGTAATTAGGCGCTGTGGAATACCCTGCTGTGCAAAAATGTTGTTTCGTAAAATATTTATTGCGGAATCTGATGTTTGTTTTCTAACTGGGTATAAAAAGCAGAATTTCGAAAAATTGTCCACCAAAACAAAGATTGATTCGTTTCCTCGTTGTGTTCGTTGTAGCGGACCAACAAAATCACAAAACCATTGCTCGTTACAATTCGTCGGTATATGAGAACTTAATTGACCAATTTTCTGGTTTTGCGCCGGTTTTGAGAGTTGACATTGTTCACATGACCTAACAAAATTCCTAATAAATTGTGTCATGCCTTTCCAAATAAATTGCTTCTGAATGTGATTCATAGTTTTGGCTATGCCCGCATGTGCAAACATAGGATTCTCATGAAAATATTTAACAATAAAAGTGTGCATGGACTCTGGAACTACTATTTTGCTTTTTCTGCCCTGTTTACCAAAATACAAAATATTATTGCGCAATGAGTGGTTCTTGACTGGAATTTTATTTCTCAAATCTGAAATAATTAAACTTAAACTCGGGTCTTGTGCCTGTTTTTCCCTAATTGAAGTAAATAGTTCTGGAAAACATTGCAGAGTGCAACATGTAGAATCCTCGATGATTTTAACGGTATTATCCGTATCATCCTTGAAGACTCTACATAAGGCATCTGCCACTACATTTAATTTACCCCTAATATTTTCTATTTCAAAATCAAACTCTGAAAGATGTAACACCCACCTATCAAATTGAGCTGTATGTTTACCCTTATTTTTCAAAATGTACATCACGGCAGAATTATCGGTTTGTAGTGTAAACTTCTTGTTTAAATATGGCCTAAATTTCTCAACTCCATATAAACATGCTAAAAATTCCTTCTTATGCATGGGGTATTTACGTTCTGTTTCACTTAATGTTCTGGATGCAAAATGAACCGGTAAAAGATTATCTCCCTCTTTCATTTGTAGAACTGCTGAAATCGCATTGTCACATGCGTCACAGGTGACAACAAAATCTCCATTAAAATCTGGCAATGTTAGTTGAGTTGACGAAACAAGGGAATTTTTTAATTCATCAAAAGCTTTCTGGTGTATGACTGTCCACTGAAATTTAACGGTTTTCTTCCTTAAGTTATTTAGTGGCAAGGCTATTTTGGAAAAATCCTTAATAAAGCGTGAATAAAAGTTTACACATCCTAAAAATCGCTGAAGTTGTTTCAAATTACGGGGTCTGGGATATTTCAAAATTGGTTCAATTCTATCGGGGTCCAGTGAAAGGGTTCTGTTCGAAATGATGTGCCCTAAATATTTTATGGAGGTATGGCCTATCCTAATTTTTTCCGGATTTATTGTGACATTGTATTCCTTAAACTTATCTAAAACCTGTAAAATGTGTTGCTTGTGATCTTCCCAATTCTCGCTATAAATTAAACAATCATCCAAAAAATTGAAGACAAATTTAAATTTAAAATCGCCCAAAATTTCATCCATAACTCTAGTAAGTGCTTGGGATCCGATTTTCAGACCCTGTGGTACTGTGTTAAATTCGAATAAACCATACGGAGTGCAAAATGCTGTATACTGTCTTGATTGTGAATCTAATGGGATTTGAAAGAAGGCATTATTCATATCTAATGATGTGAAATATTTGGCTTTACTCAAAAACTCAAAGGCTGAATTTAAGGTAGGTAGGGGGTGAGCGTCATATGAAATATATTCATTTATCTTCCTGTAATTGCAAACTAATCTGAATTTATTTTTGTCCGCTTTTGCGACTAAAAAGGCTGGAGCACAGTGCATACTAGTTGACTTCCTAATTACATTATTTTTGAGCAACTCATCAGTAATATTTCTCATAGCATTCATCTTATCTGGAGGGACGGGGTAGTGTGGGGAGCATATAGGCTTATCTACCAAACAGCTGATGTGATAAGGAGAGACGCGGGCCTGCCCTATCCTCTTTGTTATGACCGAGGGGTATTCTTGCAATATTCTCTGTAAAAATTCCTCTGTTTCCTGTGAATGAATTTTATTTGCGTCAGAAAGTTCTAATAAAAAATTACTATCAGGCTGCTGTTGCTTCACAAAAATGTCACTCATTTGAATCTTACTGTCATTATTGAATTTAAAGTTAATAGTGTTACTAGAAAAGTCTAAATTCATTTGGGATTTCTGCATAAAATTTACACCTAAAATGATGGGAAACGGAAGTGAATTAACTATAAAAAATCAAATGTCCATGAAAAATTGCCTATTTTGAAATGAAGCTTAACTAATTTCCTAACCATGGTGCTTTGCTGATTAATAGATTTAATCAACATCTTAGTTTTAATAACTTCCTTAATGCTCGGTGATGATTTAATGCTTTGAAAAAATTTATTATCTATTAAACAACTTGTTGAACCAGTATCTATAAGTGCTTTCTGTGATGTATTGTATGGAATAAAAAACTTTACTGTCGGTAATCTCAAGGAAAAATCTAATGGAACTACAGAAATGGAGGTGTTCGTTTGTGACAATTTAACTACCTCCTCATTAAATTGCCTCATGCATTTCCCTGCCTACAAAATCGTGCGATGTGCCCCTGCTTCCCACATGTAAAACATTTAACCTGTGATTTTTGTTCAAAAACTCGGTGAGTGATGGGGTTAGGTACAGTTGCTTGTTGAAGTGGGGGAAAGGTACTGAAATAATGATTGTCTGCCTGGACTGACGCATTTACTGCATTCGCTAAATGTTTTAATTCCCAAATTGTCTTGGGTTTCTCACAAAATGAAAAACTAGTGCGCATGCGTGGATTAATATTCGAGAGAATTACATCAATCAAATATTCGTCTGGAAAATTGCACTGGAGTGCTACGGCTGAGGAAGTAACATCATTGATAAATGCTACAAAGGTTTCTTGGGGCCATTGTAATCTTTTAACAAACTTGTTTACTACTCGCTCTAACTGTAATCCTGGAAAAAAGGCTGTCAAGATTGAAAAGTGTAAATTATCCCATGTAAGATTCAATTCTAAACCATGTGACCAAATTTCAAAAAGATGTGCTTGCGTCTGAGGCAAAATTAATTTAATTACTTCATTGTGACCAACCCGAACAATCTGAAAAATCGTGTTTACTTGTTTCAAAAACTGAATAAGATGTGACTCATTCTCCCCTGAACAAGGTTGTAGTTTCCTAACTAATTCGATTACAACGGTGCGATCAGTCGCTGAGAGCGTGCTAAAATTCTGACCTGTTTGGTCACGCGTGCAAAAAGTGTCGGTTGCGCAATCCTGTCTTGGCGTGTATCGAACATGTGTGGAGTCTACCCTTGGTTCAAAATTCTCGGGCAATGATTTTACATCACGTAACCTATTTTCCAAGCTGACATGCGCACCTGAAGGGGAATGCGGTAAATCTAAATTATTGTTCGCCTGAGGGGCCTGCTCTACCTGTATCACAACTGGAGCGGATCTATCTGAACCTTGAACTCCTAGATAACGTGATTGAACCCTTGCCGCCCTATCTCTTGCTGTTGTGACATATTGACGTCCATAAAACATTTTTTTTTTTTTAATCAATATCTAAATCTAACAAAATATGAATAATTTGCACAGTAATATAACAAAAATATCAATAATAATAAATTGGTCATATTTCGCCACAATTGCAACCCACAAATCAGTGTCTGCCTGCTACCACTTGTTATATTCTGCAAGAAACTCTTTCTATTAAAATCTTAGGAAAGACATTACAACATATACATATTTAAATTAGAGCCGGAAAAGAGTATTTTAAATTAATGTAAAATGGATCACCTTAGAGGTTATGGCTTTGGTCGATTTCTGGCCTTTTTAGTTTTAATATTTTTTTTGTATTATGTGTTTAAAATAATCAAAAGCAGTTCTCGAGTTAAAGTATCATAATGTGATAATCAGGAATTCCTAGTTAATCAAATGGCGGTTTATTAAAACAAGCGAGTGGTCGGGAATAAATAATAATATATTAGTCCTCCTTACTAAGCCTCCTGACCTCCGACACACTCTATCCTCCTATATCTTTTTACCACCAAATTAAATTACACATTCATATGATCCATGATTAACTTATTTAAAATCTGTTGTGGTTCCTGATCTGAGCTCTGAACTGCAGATTAATTAATTTTACTCTTTTTTTTTTTTTGAAATCAACCAAACAGTAACACTCTATTATATAAGTACTAAATTTCCTAGAATTTTGGATTTTACTTAATTTCTAGCTCTTACAATTATTTTAGATTTGAGACAATGTAATTGAATTTAAATATTTTCCAAAAGTTTTCTTGCTTAATACAAATTAATTCTTGTACAGAAAAAATGTCTTTAAGTTAAATTATAACAAATAGAGAGTTACTTAAAATGATTTGTGAATATGAAATTACATCAAATAATTAACAAAGATAAATGAATTTAAACTTAACAATTATTAAACTTTGATCAGTACCAGTTATGACATGTGCTCTATGAAATATGACCAAGTATGTAAAACTAATAAATATTACTTACATGAACATTGTAGAAAATTACATACACAAAACGCTCACAATATAAATACACTGTAACACTACTAAGGCACTTAATACTAATAATACCAGTTGTTTAATTTATTCCCAGTAAAACGACAAGAATGGCAGTGTTAAAACCTGCTCTTAGCACGTGTAATTTTGAAAAGTTTTAATTAATTAATTAATACGAATGCGTGATTGTACCGCGAATTTCGGCCTTTTCTTTAAAACAATTCGCGAAATAGAGAACGTATGGGATGCACCCCGTTAACAAATCGACGAACTTTTGGAATTGGCAAATAAACGCGGTATTGAATTTAGAAAAAGGTTTTAGATGATGTTACACCGAATAGTTCCGAGCTAAGAGAACGAGAAGCCGCAGTCGTCCAGTTTTATGAGCGAGGCGGGTCACGTGACTGCATTGTTGTCAGTTCCTCCTGTACGCGGTAGTGTCTTCTAGATGTTTCTGATATGGCGGCAAGTTTGAGTTTGAACTTGTAACAAATTTAAAGTTGTTTTAAATCATGAAATTGGGAATCTTATTATATAATCACCAGTATTTTTGTTGTTGTCCAATATCCGGATTAAAATTTCTCAGCAACCAGAAGTGCCCCAAGCACAAGATTTGGAACATAAATAGTTAGTAGGTCATAGGGGTGCAGGAATATATTTTAACCTTTATCATCTAAGGCCCCGAACAGTAAAATCCTAGGTTTGCCTGCTTGCTTGTAACTCTGATCTCAAAAATGACACCAACGATTTCCTTCAAATGTTGGAAATAACTAATTTCTGGGATAAAAATGAGTTCTAGACACCTGTCTAGAACTCATCCCCAGGAAAAATCAAATAATGTAAAATAATGAAAATTTAAATTAAAAAAAATAACATTGGGCTTTTAGAATTTTAAATCAAAACAAAATAATTGTATCAGCTGTTCATAATCAACCAGGGAACTGTCAAAGTAATCGTGTTCATGGTGGAAGGAAACAAATAGGTGTGCTATTGCCAAGTTTGTGACGTCATTCGGGACGCAAGCCGGCACATCAGGTGAGCGCCGACTGTCAGCTGATTGTAGGAAAAAAAATTGTATATCAGCGAATTGGAGCTTGCATCCCCTGTGACGTAGATTGACCTATTTTAGGCACTGGAGTAGCACACCTATTTGTTTCCTTCCACCATGACTCGTGTTGTTTATAATAATTGTTAACATGTGGTTTCCTAAGAGCAGTGACTACAACTGTTGAGTGAAGATTGCATATATAGAGTGGTCAAATCTGAAATAAATCAAAAGGTCATTGAGCTATAAATAACAACTGGAGTGACCTTGAAAATGTAGAAAAGAGGCAAATGAGCTATTCAAATCTGATAATCAGTTGGGGGAAGTGGTGTAATATTACTCCAAGCCATCTAAACAAACTGACCAGCCTTCCCCAAGCAAAGCTCGGCCCCCATGGTACTATTAATTAAAAGTAGAAATTTTGCCATTAAGAATAACAAGAAACATATGTTTTTTAATGCCACATTCGTTAGTTGGTTGTAATAAATAAATATGTTTATCTATATTAACTTACGAATATATTTTGCCTTTAAAGGAAACAGCTGATTTGTGTAATGAAAAGTTTATAGCAGTAATTTACATCATTTACATGGTTTTCAGTTTTTACTGGCCAGTATATAATTTCCAAATTTACTATCCATGATGATTCTGTAAGATTAAAGCATATTTTAAAACAACCGGCTTCAACTAGTTGTTCGATATAAGTAAACAGTAAACTATTTATGACAGTTTACAATTGGAACTGTTATTTCAAATGATTTTAAATAAATGCTAACACAAGAAGTAGTGTTAGTCATAATTTATAGAAGTTGCAACTCAATAACTGTAGTCTATTTATTCTCAAGCAATTGAGATAAAACACGTAATTTGTTTTAAAAACTCTATTTTTGACTATGCTCCATAATTGGCCATATATTAAATTACTATTTACTGTTTATGTTAGTTTTTACATAACTATTAACCAGCAAAAACAAGAGGGCAAAGAGTTATTTAATTCTATGATTTGGTAAAAACTAATAATTTAGTTATTTGATTAAACACTTGCTTAGGTGTAATATTATCATCGTTGGTAGATAGATCGCAAACACTGAGCTCTAACTAAGTATTGGAGGTAACACGTATCAAGGAAACTGCGTGGCGGCCTCCTGAATATGGTGCATGAGGATAATCATCATTATTAATAAATTAGTTTCCGATAAATAAGGCTGGTGGTATTAAATAGTAAATAATTCCTAAAGAAGGCAATATAAATCTTTCTTAAGGACTCACTTGAGATTATTGAGTCACCCGTGATTATTTTTTCAGAACTAAATTATTTAACCATTGTTGATTATTTTACTAATGTTAAATAATTATATTAATTGCCATTGAATTTTCAATGGGTATTACGCTAGTTATACCCATTGAAATAGCTACCAGTATACAAATAGTCAATTAGTTAGTAGGGTAATTAATAGGAGGAGGATAGTAATTCTTAATAAACAATTGTTTATAGAATGGTTACTATCAAACTTATAAAATGACAATGAAATACAGTGTGTTGCATGAGTGAAAACCAGGGCCTGATTAACCATTAGACTGACTAGGCTGCTACCTAGGACGCCAGTCAGCCAAGGGACTCAATTTTTAAAAATAATCTTAGAAGTGTGGTTATCAATTGGCTAGAGAGTATTTCCGCGCACCTTTACCGTTCCCACCTGCTTCATTCTCAGTTTGAGAGAAAGTTAGTTTAATTGTTCCTTATTAGCTCATGATTAGGGATGGACGGGTTCCGAAACTTTGGGAATTAGTCGGGAAAAAAATATTCCCGTTTTTCTGTGTGGGATTTATTTTCCCTTGGGATTATTTTGGGACGGGATTTTATCCTCAAAATGGCCATCTGTGGTGCAATCATCTTTTAATATTGTTAATATTGTTGGAACAAGGTTGGTTAATTATTGTTGTGTAAATTATATTAACATTATATTATATTAATATTATTGTCTTAGTACAAAAATTTAAAGGGTACACAGCTATAATTATATATATTAATTTGCTCACACTTTATCATATTACATGGCAAGAATAGACACATAAATCAAATGAACCAAATAAATTTGTTCTAACTTTTATTAGGTACTTTTATTCCAGTGATGTGCGCCAATAGATTCACTTAGAAAAATAAAACTAGTCGTTAAGGTGTAGACTCTTGGTAATTTGTATATCCCACTCCATCCTTGTATTCTTGTGAGTCAGAATAGCCGTGGGGGTTAAAGCGTGTGGACAGTAAGTTGAAGGTTGTAGGTTCTTGACCCGATTTGGTCACAACATTTTTGTAACCAAAATCCTTTTTAAAAATTTATATTATTGGTTTATTAAAAAATTTAATTGGAAAAATCACCATAACAAATAAAAAAAAACATATTTAAAATTATAAATTTTATTCATAAAATCATATTTTTAAATTTAAATAACTATTAAAATTAAAAATTATAGTACTCGCCCAGATCTGGCCAATTCTGGAAGTGCCCAGATCTCGGCCAGAAAACACTGTATTTTTTCACTAGGGAAAGACTAAGATAAGTTGTGAAGAGGGGATTTGATTGGATAATATATTGTTGGCACGGAGACCAGAAAGGTTAACATGGCGGCTTCATAAATGGCCGGGGGTAAAAATGGCGGTCAAAATGTAGTCACAGTTTTTTACCCCAGGCAATACCTCTATAGATATATACCTTGTTGATGCTAACTGCAGACTGTCACTGAGCGGTTTACAGTTTAAGGAACTGACATTTATTATGTCTGTGAGACCCCCGGATACCACAAAGGTATAAAATACAACAAAGGTATGATCAGCTGATGTGACGTAGATGGGCTCGCTCTGCTATGCAACCAATGACATGGCTGCAAACCTTAATTTAGTCTGTGAAATGTAAGTTTTGTATTAAAGACATTGTTTGTTCACTATTATTGGGAGCCCATCTACGTCACATCAGCTGATCATGCACATACCTCTGTTTTATACACCTTGCCTGATACCAACTAAAAGATCAACTAGTTTAAATTATCTTTTTTAGTTGTTTACTGTGGAGATGGTGACTTATTATTTTTGTATTTCAGATGTGCCTGTGGGGGACAAGTATTTAGGATGTTTTAATGATATAAACAATCAAATTTATGGAGCTCAGCTTAAGTTCAAATTTGACAAAACCAACAGTCCAAGAAGATGCATGAATTTCTGTTCGCAATTAGGCTACCATTATTCTGGTGTTGAATACGGGTGAGTACGGGCATATAGTTACTGGATGAGGGGATCTTATAATCTACTAAGATTGTATATTGAGGGCTTTTATAGATAGACTGTAGGATGAAGGACCACACAAGGTTAATTTGGTACCTTGTGAAACCAATGATAGTAATAGATTAACAAAAGAAAGACTAGAGTTAAAAATTATTTGAATATTGCATTTTACAAAGGTATGAAAAATAATTTGTACATAAAGATCTCAATGTCACAAAGGTTTATGGTTGAAAAGTTTATTAATTTATAATTCAAGTCACTCACGAAAGCATGAAGTTAATTTTTTCTCTGCACTCCCTCAGTAGATCATCAAGGTAGTTCCATGGATGGTTGTTGCATTCATTTCATACAAGGAAAGTTTCACACACAATAATCACAGTTTGTATAAGTTCAAAATGCATATTCAAATATTAGAACTAAAGGGAGATGATTCGAAAAATATTATATACTTTACTGAGAGAATTATAAGAATTAATTATGAAATTAAAGAAAATATAGTTTTTTTTAAAATATGGAAAGGTTTTGTGAAAGGATGAAAAAATCAGTTATGGATTTGCTCTGTGAATAACGAATACAGAATAAATACCCCCCTCGCAGCAAACCTGCGTACTCAGCGAATTTCCAATGCATAATATATGTCTTAATACCATATAAAGCCGCATACCAAGTTTCTTAAAAATATATTCACATATAAGCGATATATACAATTTTAATTATTCTCCATAAGAATAGCATTGGTCATGAGTACATAGGTTTGCTGAAACAAGGAACACAACCAATTGGTTTTTATGGAAATATAAATATAATTTAACTAGGTGAAGCCACATACCAAGTTTAATCAATATTCAATCATAAGTAAGCACTATAAAACATTTTAATTATTCTCCATAAGAATAACATGGGAGATGAGTAAGCAGGTTTGCTGCAACAAGAAACTAAAAAATGTGTTTTTATGCAAATATCAATATAACTCAACAAGGTGAAGCCATATACCAAGTTTTATTAATTTATGTTCATAATTAAGGGAGTCATTATATTTTACTTATTCTCTATAAGAATAACATGGGGGCTGAGTACGCAGGTTCACTGCTACGGGGATAATCAACAAAAAATCAATTTTTTTATACCAGTACTACGTGACCCCACGTGCCAAGTTTCATCAATATACATTCATTAATAATGGAGATATCAAATTTTATTTATTCTCCTTAAGGATAACATTGGACAACGTACTGTGTTTAGCACTTTGAATATCTCTGCAACGGTTGGACGTAGAATCACAATTTAAACACCAAAATGATTGTTTTGTGGAGCTGAATTGATTAGTAAAAGCAAATGTGAAGTTTACATTAAAATTAACTTAAGAAAAGCAAAAAACCTTTTTCCCATAAGATTAACATAGGAGATTTTATGAGCAGGTTTTTTTGGATTTTCTTCGCAACCACTTAACCTAGCTTAATAATTCAAAATACCATATTATTTGTTTTTTTAAGCTCTATAACATGGTCTAAACAAAAGTTAAGTGTTTTAAAAATTTTAGGGTAAAAAATGCAAAAAACTGATTTTTGGAAAATTTAAAACCGCCATAAACCCCCTTCCCATGGCCCGATTTTTCTGGTTTTCAAACTTAAAGTCATAAAAGTCACTTTACACATTTGAGCCAAATTTCATCAAAATCGGACGTTTTTTACTCAAGTTATCACATTCTCGGACACACACATATATATATATATATATATATATATATATATTTATATATAGATGTATATATATATATATATATATATATATATATATATATATATATATAGATGTATATATACATATAAATAAATTTGAACGAATAGTTTTTTAGTCATCTGGGGACCTAAAAAGAAAAATTTGTCATGGTCTCGGGCTTAAATCTTACCATGAGACCTACGGTAATAGCTTCTTCCCTATAGGGGAAATTCGCTAAAACAAAGGAAGCTAAAGCATATGATTTTTAAAATATGTTGTTAACAGAGGGTTACTAGAAAATATGTAAAATGTTAGAAGTGTATGCAGCTAATATTCAATTCAATTCAAACATCTTTATTCATTAACTGTAAAAGTTTACAGATTGAATAGTGTCATACAGGTACTATCACTGTACTGCAACTAAAACTAAGAAACTAATCTAAGCTAAAACTTAACAGTTGAATCTACAGAACAGTTTTACCTAAGAAAAGTACAAACAAAAATAAAATCTGAGAGAAAATAGAAAAAAATTATTTATCTAAGTAAAACTACCCTGCTGCGTCTAGACAATAGAACTCCTCAATTGAGTAAACAGGATGACTTGTGAGGTATGCCTTTAGTGCTTTCTTGAATTTTGTATCATTTGTTATGTTTCTTATTTCTACTGGAATATATTTTAGCTAGTAGCATTGACTATACACCTGTACTGCTAGTAGCCTGTCGCGGCTTCGCTCGCGATCACAACGTAATATTATACTCACATTCCCGTATAAATATTGTGTTACCGTCCCAAAGCCAACATGTCCTGCTGATTAACTGGGTTTACTCTATCCACCTGATTGCTTAAAACCTATAGTTATTTATTTCCCAATGTTAAGCTTATGGGAAAAACTCAACTTTAAGGGGCCCCAGGGCTTCACTTAGATATTATTTCTCTATAAAACATGTTTCCTGCACAACTTCACGTTAGGCTATTTCCAATGACACCAAAAACATGAATATCGGTTCAGTAGTTTAGGAGAAGTGATTGTCACAAAAAACCTGCTCGCCTATTAAATAAGTATAGATAAAGTAAGAAACATAGAAAAAACAGGGAAAAGGAAAACGTGATATACCCATGTCTAGTGAGTTCAAGGAATACATCATATTTTTTATCTTGACCTTTCTTCTTTGTATTTAAAACTGAACAGTTACTCTTACAGTATAATCCTCTTAAAAATATATATAAACTAGCTGTGTATCCGTCCTTCGTACAGGTTGTATATAAATGGTAGATTAACTAAAGCAAATAACAATCCACATTATTTTACAATATTAAAATTACATTTTACACGTTTAATGTACAATTAAATCAAAGTTAACAAAATATACTGGCAGATAGTTCGGGTACTGTTGCTAAGTCGAGGAACTCTGTCGGGTAGTAAACGGCGTGTGGTTTGCGACTCCAAATCAGTACACGTAACACTTTGGATTCGCTTTTAGAAATAAAAGAACTCATAGGGCATAGATATAAAATCGGGGGGGGGAAGCAAAATATAAAATCGGGGGGGGGGCAAAAAAAATAAAATCGGGGGGTGGCAAAAATATAAAATGGGGGGGACATAAAAAAATATAAAATCAAAGAGGGGGGCCAACAATTTAAAATCGCCAGGGGGTCATTATGATCCTGGCGGGGGAGGGGGGAGCGTCCAGAGGTCCCCAATGCTCTCTACTCTCACCTATCAAAAAAAGAGTTTGAGTTGCCATTCTAGCAGTTTTTTTACTTTCTCTCTCTATACATAGTATACGGAGAAAGTATTGTTTTCGTCAAAATTTTCGAATTTGAGTTGTTAGTGGAAATATTCGTTTTGGTGCTCCCTGAACCCAAAAACGTTGTTTTTACATGATGTGTGTGTGTGTGTGTGTCCGTGTGTGTCCGCGTGTGTGTGTGTGTGTGTGTGTGTGTGTGTGTGTGTGTGTGTGTGTGTGTGTGTGTGTGTGTGTGTGTGTGTGTGTGTGTGTGTGTGTGTGTGTGTGTGTGTGTGTGTGTGTGTGTGTGTGTGTCTGTGTGGATGTGTACAGAGCTAGAGCCTTAACCAATGGGCCGATTTTTATGAAATTTGGTATGTAGGTACTAATCCACGATATCTCCAGGTGTTTTTTCATTTTTTGAACTTTTTGATTTATAAGGGTAATTATCCCCTAAAAACTGCCAAAAAACATGAAAAATCAAAATTTCTCAAAAACGGCTCTAACGATTTTGATTAAACTTTAGTGGTTTGTAGAGCTTTAGGTTTCCAACAAAATGACACCACCGGCATTTCTGTAAAAATTCGGGTTCAGAAATTACAGGACTTAAAACATAAAAAATTCAGTTTTTTTATTTTTCATAAAAAGACATAAATATAAAAAAATATTACTATTCACCATTAAAAAGAACTCACAAAACTAAATAACTTAGTATTTTGAATTACTATTCTACGATTGCTGGTTTCGGAGAAAATTGAAATTTTCATTTTGCGGTAAACACAGTTTGTTGTCCAATGTTATTCTTATGGGGAATAAAAAATTACTATTTCTCTCTTATTTACTGATCAATTTCATTCAAACTTGATATGCTTGTCAAGTTAGCATTGACCAACAGAGGAAATTCGAAATATGTTGCCCCTTAATAACCCTGGGGGGGGAATAGGGGGCATTAACCCTCTTAAAACCACGAGTGTAGCAATGGATTCTGTAGTACCTCCAAAGCAGGGATTTGGGTGGATGTTTTTTAAAACAACTTGTTTACAAGATTTTCTGTACATTCGACCGTGCTTTGTATTCTATATTTAGTAAATAAAATGTAATTTATTCATTAAAGTTGGGCTAAAAGGGAGAATGTATGTGTCAGTTTCCTGATACCGATTATTTATTTCCATTATGAACATATATTTATGCCTTTCAAGTATGTTAAGATATAAGGTGTTTTGGTAGAATGTTGATGGAGTGGTGGTGGGATAATGTGGTGGAGGAAGGTGGTGGAGGGAGTGACAAGTGCGCTTAGGTCGGCGAGAATTCCTGGAACTGTAATGCTGACTCGTGTGTCTCAAATTGAAAAAAAATAAATACAAAAATATCGGAGAGATGGGGAGGCAAAAATATTAAATCGGGGGGGGGGGAAAATAAAAATCGTGGGGGAGCAAAAATATAAAATCAGGGGGACAAACAAATATAAAATCGGGGGGGAAAAATATAAAATGGGGGGACAAAATATAAAAATATAAAATCAAAGAAGGGGAAATATAAAATTGGGGAGCTCATTAAGATGGGGGGAGCAGTCAGAGTTCCCCAATACCCCCTACTTTCGCCTATCGAAAAAAGAGTTTGAGTTGCCATTCAAGTAGTTTTTTTATTTCCATTATGCGAGTTGCCATTCAAGTAGGTTTTTTATTTCCATAATGATAAACAGCTATTTACAATATTTTAATTTATAGATATAACTATTAAG
Organism: Allygus modestus; assembly: GCA_963675035.1. NCBI lineage: Eukaryota > Metazoa > Arthropoda > Insecta > Hemiptera > Cicadellidae > Allygus > Allygus modestus. Next base: position 140,681,999 of record OY776112.1, on the reverse strand, counting down.
TCATCATCTGATTCATTATAAATAAATACTTTGTCCATAAGAATAACATAGGATCTTTAAAACCCCGTAGGACAGAGCCCTAAGGTGATTTCCAAAAATCCAATCAACCTAAAACCTTCTAACGCACATATAGAACATAGAAAAAAAGTTTCATCAAAATCAGTGCACCCGTTTCCCTGTGAAAAGCGAACAAACGTGTCCAAAATCGCACGAAATCTCGTTTTTGAGCAGCCGCCATTATTTTCCAAAAGGCGTATGCCGGTTTAAAGTGGCCTAAAACCTTATCACGCATGTATAGAACAAAGAAAAAGTTTCATCAATGTCGGTGTACCCGTTTTCCCGTGAAAAGTGAACAAAAACCCATCCTTGAGCGTCACCGACAGACAGACAAACAAACAGACAGAAATTGAGATAAGACGCGTTTCTGCTTTCCTATGGTATGAAACGTAAAAATATGCACAAATTTCATAATTCCAAGCAATGAGCAGACAAAACTCTAATTTTATTTATATAGATAACGATTACTCTGGAGGCAAAAACGTTATCTATTAAAATTATAAAATAATGACCTAATTAAGTGTGGTCTCCGTAGAGGAGAAAATTAGCCCTTTCACCTTTGTATTTAGGTAAATAATTTCCTGGCTAAATTTTGTTCTTAGAGACGTTGAAGAAGATGGCTTAATTCTGTAGGTACTTCATCTAATAAAGAGATGTTTTGAATCCGAGTTTATTGTGTGCTGTTCCCTATATTTGGTGGGAGGAAATATTTGAAAAAGGCTAGTACTTATATACTAATTATATAGGTAATTTATAATTATACGAAATGTAGAACTAATGTTGGAGTCGTTTTAGCCTATTTAACCTAATACTATCATATTGTTTAGTGAGTGTAGATTTAAAAACAAGCCCAAACTATTTTTGAGGGACAAAGAATATTACAGCGTCCTGGAGTTCTTTGCTGACAGTGGTGGCCAATAAAGGTATTGTTTTTGTTTTGTTTTTTAGTATATAATACTATAACATGAGAGTACATAAAGATTTTTTTATTTTAAGACCATTATTGTAATAACTCTTTGTTTTTTACTGTATAACTTGACTGATTGTCCATGCTTGATTAAGTTTATGACAATACAGGCTTCTTGATTCTTGATTCTTGTTACATTGAATGTGAGCTAAAAATTGTTGTGGCTGAAATAGATTTTACTGGGAGATGAAGTTGAACAAATATGTTTAGATCTGCTATTTATGTTATTTGAATTCATTGGGCAATGAACTATTTTTATCACTTTTATTCACTTCTTTGGAATTAGTACCTGCCTCCAAATAAATTGCCTTTTACTTAAAATCAGGACTCCTTCTTCACTAGTTTTTTTTTCACATCAAAAGAAAGAGCACACATTATAATTATAAATATTAAGCCTTTAAATTTGAACTAATTTCATATTTTGTTTTGATAACACCACAATATCAGGATATCAGGAGTCTGTTTCTCTAATAGTGACTGACTTCAAGTGGTTCAGTTCTAGTGGCAAGGCTCTCAATGTATTGGTGGAAAATGTGCATGTAACTATTTTTTTGTCCAAATTATTGACAGTTGGACACACGGTCGGATATCCCGAGGTATAAAATATCCGGTGGTGTCGGATATCCCAAATTATCGGATATCCCGAGGCGTCAGATATCCCGAGGCGTCTGATATCCCGAGGCGTTGGATGTATTGAGGAGTTGGATATCCCGAGGCGTCGGATATCCCGTGGTGTATACTGAGGTGCTGGATATCCCAAGTTGGGGGATATCACGAGGTGTCAGATATAAGGGGTTCTATTTTGGGTTCTATTTTGAATATTAGTATCAGCATATTACGCTGTAACACGTACAGGTTGTCTCACGTAAGGTGTCTCAAACCAATTGCAGACAAACCACTTGACCTGGAAGGACGAAATAAAATAATTTCCCACTAAATCGACCCCAAGTAGTACAGTAATGTAAAAATAATTTTAACTTGTTTAAAATTGTACAGGGTGATCCAAAAACTGAGGGTCACTAGTTCGAAAGTAGGGGGCTATGGCCGATACTATAGCAGTAAGTAAAGTTTTTTAATCCACATGACGTCATCCCCCTCCCCCTCCCCCTCAATTGGAGGAATGCTTATAAGCTTATAAATACTTATAAAATGCTTATAAGCCCAAAACTCAAACAAGTCAAAAAGTGATATACATAAATACCCCCGTCGCAGCAAACCTGCGTACTCAGCGAATTTCCAATGCATAATATATGTCTTAATACCATATAAAGCCGCATACCAAGTTTCATAAAAATATATTCATATATAAGCGATATATACAATTTTAATTATTCTCCATAAGAATAGCATTGGTCATGAGTACATAGGTTTGCTGAAACAAGGAACACAAACAATTGGTTTTTATGCAAATATAAATATAATTTAACTAGGTGAAGCCACATACCAAGTTTAATCAATATTCAATCATAAGTAAGCACTATATGACATTTTAATTATTCTCCATAAGAATAACATGGATGAGTAAGCAGGTTTGCTGCAACAAGAAACTAAAAAAATGGGTTTTTATGCAAATATCAATATAACTCAACAAGGTGAAGCCATATACCAAGTTTTATTAATTTATGTTCATAATTAAGGGAGTCATTACATTTTACTTATTCTCCATAAGAATAACATGGGGGCTGAGTACGCAGGTTCGCTGCTACAGGGATAATCAACAAAAAATCAATTTTTTGTGCAAATAATATACCAGTACTACGTGACCCCACGTGCCAAGTTTCATCAATATACATTCATTAATAATGGAGATATCAAATTTTATTTATTCTCCATAAGGATAACATTGGACAACGTACTGTGTTTAGCACTTTGAATATCTCTGCAACGGTTGGACGTAGAATCACAATTTAAACATCAAAATGATTATTTTGTGGAGCTGAGTTGATTGGTAAAAGCAAATGTGAAGTTTACGTTAAAATTAACTTAGGAAAAGCCAAAAACCTTTTTCCCATAAGATTAACATAGGAGATTTTATGAGCAGGTTTTTTTGGATTTTCTTCGCAACCACTTAACCTAGCTTAATAATTCAAAATACCATATTATTTGTTTTTTTACGCTCTATAACATGGTCTAAACCAAAATTAAGTGTTTTAAAAATGTTAGGGTAAAAAATGCAAAAAACTGATTTTTGGAAAATTTAAAACCCCCATAAACCCCCCTTCCCATAGCCCGATTTTTCTGGTTTTCGAACTTAAAGTCATAAATGTCACTTTACACATGTGAGCCAAATTTCATCGAAATCAGACGTTTTTACTCAAGTTATCGCATTCACGGACACACACACATATATATATATATATATATATATACCCCCGTCGCAGCAAACCTACATACTCAGCGAATTTCCAATGCATAATATATGTCTTAATACCACATAAAGCTGCATACCAAGTTTCATAAAAACATATTCACATATAAGCGATTTTAATTGTTCTACATAAGAATAACATTGGTAATGAGTACAGTAGACGCTCTTTTATCCGGCATTCTATGAACCGGCACATTCTATTAACCGGCACCAGGCAACTCGGGTTTTTCCAGGTATTTTCGGTCGTTTCCGTTTCGTACTGCGACTGCGCTGGACTGTTCCCGCCTTTTTCTTAGTCACCTGTTGCTTGTTTACGTCTCAAGCAGTAACGTTCAGTGATGTTCGTAAACTTTGCTCAGTACACTACTGTATTCAACCTATTTTTAGACGCCGACCTTCCGCCCGGCTGTCTGTCCGCCCGTCTGTCTGTCTGTCTATCCGTCCACAAATGCAGGTGTTCCGGTCCGGAACAGTGCCAAGGTCAACCAATGCGCGCGACCACAGCTCATTACTGTAGCGAGATGACAGACTCTCAGATTATTGTATTCCCATTAATAACTAAAAAGTTCTATTATCCGGAAAAATCGATTTACCGGCATGGGCGTGGTCCCAAACATGCCGGATAAAAGAGCGTCTACTGTACGTAGGTTTGCTGAAATAAGGAACTCAAACAATTGGTTTTTATGCAAATATAAATAGAATTTAACTATGCGAAGCCACATACCAAGTTTCATCAATATTCAATCATAAATAAGTGCTATATAACATTTTAGTGATTCTCCATAAGAATAACATGGGGGCTGAGTAAGCAGGGTTGCTGCAACAAGGACAAAAAAATGGGTTTTTATGCAATTATCAATATAACTCAATAAAGTGAAGCTATATACCAAGTTTTATAAATTTATGTTGATAATTAAGGGAGTCAATACATTTGATTTATTCTCCATAAGAATAACATGGGGGCTGAGTACGCAGGTTTGCTGCTAAGGGAATAATCACCAAAAACTCAATTTTTTGTGCAAATATCAATTTACCAGTACTACGTGAAGCCACATACCTAGTTTCATCAACATACATTAATAAATAATCGAGATATCAAATTTTATTTATTCTCCATGAGGATAACATTGGACAACGTACTGTGTTTAGCACTTTGAATATCTCTGCAACAGTTGGGCATAGAATCAAAATTTAAACACCAAAATGATTGTTTTGTGGAACTGAACAGATTGGTATAAGCAAATATGAAGTTTACATTAAAATAAACTGAGGAAAAGCCAAAAACTTTTTTCCCATAAGATTAACATGGGAGATTTTATGAGTATGTTTTTTGGATTTTCTCCGCAACCACTTAACCTAGGTTAATAATTCAAAATACTATATTATTCGTTTTTTTAAGCTCTATAACATGGTCAAAACCAAAATTAAGTTTTTTAAAAATTTTAGGGTGAAAAGTGCAAAAAACTGATTTTTGGAAAATTTAAAAACCCCATAAACCCCCCTTCCCTTGGTCCGATTTTTCTGGTTTTCGAACTTAAAGTCATGAATGTCATTTTACACAATTGAGCCAAATTTCATCGAAATCGGACGTTTTTTACTCAAGTTATCGCATTCACGGACACACACATTATATATATATATATATATATAGATATATATATATACATATTTATAAATTTGAACGAATAGTGTTTTTAGCATCTGGGGACCTCAAAACAAAAAGTTATCATGGTCTGGGGCTTAAGTCTTACCATGAGACCTACGGTAATAGCTTCTTCCCTATAGGGGAAATTCGCTAAAAAGTACATTTTAAAGGTCGTAGAAATCCTAACAACTCTCAAATTTATATCAACCTCGTATTTCTTTTAGTTTTTTAGCAATCGACAAAAATCATAATTTCTCCATATAAAATACATGTTACTAGTGGCTTACAGGGGCTATAGCCCCTAACATATGGGTTTTGTGCAAGTGGATAATCGCAGCTGATCATTAGTTCATTTTGCTTATTAATAAAAACACTGTAGTGATATTTCCATAAGAAAATCATTGGATCTTTGAAGTCCAGTGGGGCGTAGCCCATGTAATTTTTGACATTTCTGATATTTTTCCCACCGTCCTTGGCCCTCAAGGTTTAAAATGAATTGTCATAACCTAACTTAACTTCTTCCTACCTCGAGATATTTTGAGAGGACCGATTCGCTTACGGAATTAAATATAAAGATTTCTACATAACTCATTTATAAAAGAGGCGCCAGACTTAATAGTGAATAGAGATATAAGTGAGTTATGTTTTCACCAAAATGATTGTCTGTTAAAGGGCTTTAAAATGTTGTGTAACATGACATATGTTTACATTTGAAAATTCCGAGATTCAAACTAGTGACCCTCAGTTTTTGGAACACCCTGTATTTTAAACAAATTAAAACTATTTTTACATTACTCCTTGGGGTCAATTTAGTGGGAAATAATTTTATTTCATCCTACTAGGTCAAGTGGTTCGTCTGCAGTCGATTTGAGACACCTTACGTGAGACAACCTGTATAAGTTGTACTTGGCAAATCAGTTAATTTTCTATATCTATACGAAAAATAAATAAATATACGAAAAATAAATGCTAATATATTCTACAATCCGTAGGAAAGAGTGTTTCTGTGGAAATGAAAAACCAAAAGATAGCCTTGTGGTGGACCCGGAAGAGTGCAACACGGCATGTTCCGGAGATTCGGTAGAGAGCTGCGGGGCAGGCTGGCGACTGGCAGTGTTCGCGACCAGCTTGGTAGCTTCAGGCACGTGACAGTTGGATAGGCTAAGAGGGTTATAATATATAGTCTGAGTGATCAATGACGACACTGGCTTACAGCATAAAAACTCCACTTGCCTCCCTATTCCACTAAGCACTACAGAGTCAGGAAAACCCAACTATTTGTTACCTAATTGGAGACCTTAACTTTGTTATAGTCCCTATAAATCCTGCCCAATCAAACCACGTATTCTCAAAACTGGACACCATCTTCTCTATAGTCACTAGCTAAAAACTGATTGTCGTCAATAATGCAGTAAATTTTTCTATTTGACAACCAGCCATTTTATGCAAACTTAAATTTGTTTAAATAACGTAGCTTAATAATTATTTAGCATTGACTTATGTTTTATATCTGAAGTCTGTATACTGGATACATTTTTGATAACTGAGCTTATCATTAAGAAGAAATTTTCGATTTTATGTTTATTGTTTTGACACAACCAAAATGCTTATGAATTGTACAAGTTATGGAAATGTGACAAGCACATGAGTGCTGCCGACCATGCACAAGAGAGCAACTGATTTTGAACCTGTCATTGCTAAACCCTTGAGTTTTTTAACACAAATATTGCGTACAAATAAATTGTGATGCTATACTTGTGTATACAGTTCATTTTATAATTAATCTTCAATTGGTGCATGACTGTGATGACTAAAATTAATATTTTATGAAATTGATTATATATAAACCAAATTAGTTGAAGTTCTTTAATTTGTGAGTAGAAAATCTTAATGAATAGTACATAAAGACATTTTTTGAGTTTTATTTGTTAACATTGAGTTCTTACCTAACAGAACACCACGATTGCTTACATATACTTTCCTGTAACTCTTTTGGGAGATTTGGGAAAATACATTTTAGTTATTTCATTGTGCGATGCCTGACAGAAAATGTCACGCCTCGCCACTGATAGGTATTATTGTATTATTGTAAAAGATTTTTTTTTAAATCATTATATGTTTTTTCTTGTTTGAATTTGTTCAGGGGGTGCCATTCAGACACCCATTAAACACACAACTCCAAGACCTTGTGATCCTTCAGAAACTGTTGTAACTGGGAAGAAATCGGTGTGCAGAGGTGACGTTATATTTGAGGATCAGTTCAACACTCCACTGGGCAATACATGGAGCCATGTGGTTATGATACCTGATGACCCGGTATGTAGCAAGACAAGATTATTTGTTTTAATTGAAAGAGTAAAATCTAAAATCAAAATTTTTATTTTGGGACACATTAATAAAATGGGAGATCGGTGGTAACAAATTGTAAGATGCCATAGTGACACAAACTTCTCATATAGCAAATCAAAATGATTGTTATGAATTATACATGTCTACAAATTCAGAAATTATTTATCTTGCAGCCTTGCACCTTGGCTTTTCAAATGTCAATGATTGCCTAACAGTTATGAAGAGTTTTATTTGATCAGATTAGTATTTAAACATTTGCATTTATTGCTATAAAAGTTAATTACTTTCATCACAGATTGCAGCACAAACAAATGTTTTAAGCTTTGCTCCTCTCCTACAAATCTTCCCGATGTAAATGGGATTGTAAGATCTATTCCCGCGAGCAGGAGAGAAGACAGTTGATGGCGTGGTTTACAGGGCTGTCAACCAATACCAGACGAACTGCATTGCCAAACTGCACTTCAAGTGGATGGCATAACACACACAGTGATATTTTTCTATGGCAAAATGGCAACAGTTACAGCGTGGAGTCAAACTAACTGTTATCTTTCCTGCTCCCGATAATAATACAGTATATATTTATTCATTTAGTTAACCACCAGAAATTTCGACTGCACTGTTCTTGTCAGGGTTCTGACCATTGAAGTTATTTGTTTAATACACATTCCATGTCAAAATATTGAGTTAACAGGAGTGAGATGTACATGTTTGTGAGATGTACATGTGTGCGAGATGTTCTTTTCAGAGTTGACTGTTAGTAAGGAGAAAAAATATACTAGTGCCCAAGTGATTCCTCGCTTACTTTTGCCATTGGATTAATTTATTTATTTTTCATTAACATTACGGTTTTATTACGGCTGATAAACATCATCGCACACCATTGCTGCCAGGGGGTATTGGGTTATATCCCCCCAGAAATCTGAAAAAGCTTAAGAGGATTTGTACACTCCAGCAATACAATTGGGATATTTTAGTCATAGAGAATTGCAAAAACCTTCTGCTTGACTAAAACTTGTACCATGGCTTAACCTAGAATTTGTAATAAGGAGGATCGGTAACACTGGTGACAACGCTGCTTAATGATGTGCGTCAAAAAAGCGAGCCGGTGATTTTGTCAGGTTGGTACACTGGTGAGGCATGTTTATCATTCTTTCATCTACAGTAAGGGGTTTTTGATTCTTCTAAGTGAATCTATTCATTCAAATCACTGGAATACAATCAATTAAACATGGATAATATTAATTTTGTTTGATTTACGTATCTATTCTCGCTGTTAAATATGATAAACTTTGAATAAATTAACTAATAAAAGTTTATTAATATTTTAATCATGAATAATTTATTCATTTGATTCACTTTGTTGACATGTTTAATTCCAGTTAGTAGATCTTTGCCTCAAAAGAAAATGGCGGTGAATGGCTGTCAGATTGTTTAATACACCAGCTCATTCACAGTAATTTAAAAAAGTGTAGGTGCTAATCTTTTAACTCTCTTCGGTACTTTCATTTTAAAGTTTTCCTAAAACTCCTCCTTGGGAATAGATGCCATCCTCCACCCTATTTTCAGATGTTTTTTGTTTCAGTCAGTACTAGATTCTTATGAAAACTCCGGAGCACGGCAAATTAATCAAAAGAGAAAACGATCAACAATGTTTCCCAAACATCTCTCCTCTTTACCCATGGAAGAGACTGTGGAATTTCTCGGTATTAAGGTTGATTCAAAAGTGAACCTTAATAAGATCGCCGAAATGGATGAAAATAGCGTTTTTGGTGAAATAGTTGCATCTCGGATAAAAAAGCTAAAGTGTAACAACCGAGCTGATGCAAGAAACCAAATTAACAATCTTCTCTCTCAACTTGAAAAGGAGGAACTGAGTACCTCCGAGAAAATACCAAGTTTAGGAATGTCAGATGAGAACTCTTCACCTTGTCCGCAGGCCCCAGACAGCTCAACACCCTCTATGCCCCAAGATATAATTGAAGGGGAGGTAAAAATTTCCTCATTCTGAGCATGACAAGGTTTTCAACAAGATAACAAATTGCAGGTTTTCCTTGTATATTGATTGTCTTTAGTTTTTTATCTTTTTATTAATAATTTTTCACTGTCTTAATGAAGTGGATTTTTCTGTTTAGAAACATTTAAGAAAGTAAGTGTTAAACAAGTTTATCTTAGTTTGCTTGATCTATATAAAAAATCTGTAGTTTATAAATTATTCTTTCCTAAAAATCTTCTGATAAAGAGCATGGGTGTATGCGTCTGAATATTTTTCTTTTTTCAGGATTTTGAATATGCTGTTTATACCGCGAACCCAGAAAATAGTTTTACAAGAAAAAACAGATTGGTAATCAAGCCTACATTCCAAGACGACATTTACATTCAAACTGGGTTTTTAAAATTGAGCGGGTAACTAACCAATTAACATGTTTTAAATAGTCTAGCCAGTGAAGTATTGAATTTGTCATAGAAGATATTATTATATATATTAAGGATGTTAAAACTATATTTTCACCATTTTCTCGCTTGTCCTAGTAAATTTAATTAGATTTATATAATGTATTGCTATTATTTGCATTACTATTTAGGAAGCTAATACACAATCATGTAAATTAATTATTTGTTTATACTCATCCTACACAGGAAGGCTACACAAGGCCTTGTGTAGCTTGTTACTGACTAATAACAACTACTTAGACAGGATCTTTGATTGATATCAGTGGGGTTTTCAGTTTCGATTTCACTTATATACTGATATGAAAATGTTTGTTACCTATACTACTGCTGTATCTTGGTAAAATCACAGAAACCTATAAAATAGTACAAAATGCTGACTGGATAGCAGAAAGGTTGTGCTCCCGTGGCAGTGCCACTCCTTAGCCAACGCGAGAGGCCTGTGTAAGAAATGTTCGCGAGGCCTTTCTTTTTCAATGACTATCATTCCTTTCCCCCTGCCACTCCCCCTTCCAACTCCCCTCCCCCGCACTTCTATCTGTTATGTTTATGTTGTAAACTACTTAATTATAGTAGGGTAAGTGATTTTAAAAAGTCGTTCTATAAATGACACAAACTTAGACAATTACTTATAACTAAACACTTATAATTTCAATCCTAACCCTTAATATTAAGGGTCAAAAAACAAATATAACCCTTACATACTTCCCGCAAGCAACCAAGTCGGTGTCAGACAGCAGTACAGCACTAAAGCATACATCTTACATTACTAATACACGTACTTTTGAACTTTATGTCATCTCTATCCTATGTACTGCATTAGTTGTTTGTGCATTGTATTTAGTTTTTCAATTTTTAATTTTCACTAGTCTAAAAGTCTGTTCCCTGCCATGACCATGACACCTCTAGCTTCTATGTTAAAAATCCCTTAAGCGCGAGGCCCTGTGTGGCCGTACCTGTCGTGCCGCCCTAAGGACGGCGCTGGTGACACTAGTCGGGTCGCCAAGAGGGGAGGTGGAGTGGGAAGGGGGGGATTGCACCCGAATGACATATTTTAAACAAGCCAACACGAAAAATGATCATTACAAATACAGTAGAACCTCACTTATTCTAAATTCAGGGGTCAGCAAATTTATTTCGAACTAAAGGAAGCTTGAAATAATGAGATTTTGAACTATAAAGGTTAATGTGATTTAAATTTGAATTATAGAGGTACAACTTTATTTAGAAAAAACCCTACGGAACAATTCAAAACATGTTAAAAACTGAATTAAAAAATATAATACAGTACATACATCACCATCACTACTATTATAAAAATGAGGTGGTGTCTTTCTGTCTGTCTATTGTTCCATCACGCCAAAAACACTGGATCAATTCTGCTGAAATTTTGCAAAAAGTTGTCTATGTACCGAGGAGTGTCATAGGCCTATCACCGTTTAGAAATGTCCTCAGGGCTCTGCCCCATGGGACTTCCAAGATCCCATGTTATTCTTATGGAGGTGAGTTTTATTTGGTTTACGGGCCGAAACAGATATTACGTAACCCATTTTTTCATCATTTCAGACCCCCTCCCTCCCCCATATAACGCACCATAATGCCTGACCATACCCCCCCCACCCTTCCTTTGTGTTACGTAACTCAATCTTAGAAGGCTTTAAAACAGCTTAAACTTTTTTAAAATTGTTTTATTAGCAATTTAGAATATGGATTTCAGTGAATCATTAAACTTTAAAAGACTTTCTTTTAACAATATTCTTTATAACTTTTTTTAAAGCAAAATGTGTAAAAACAAACAAGACTGTTAGTAATAATATAAACAACAATATAAACTATCTCAACAGAACGGGAGTGCACCAGCTCGTAGGGTTAATATTTGTGAGTTACGTGTAACGTTGATCCAACCCCCCCCTCCACATAACGCTATGCCATACCCCTTCTCCCCCTTTAAGTGTGTTACGTAATATTTGTATGGCCCCTATGTCATATGTGTGTTTTCCTAATGCAATTAATTTAAATCAACAGCTGTTATAAGGAGCATATAACTACAGACTGTCATTGTTTTGTCTACAATTTTTATACTCTGAATTTTCACCCCGTTGCGAAGCACGGGCATAGCAGCTAGTTAGTAATAAAATGTCTAATCAGTATAATGAAATATTGATGAAAGTATTACAGATTAATAAACAAGCAATAGAAATAAAAATAGCTTCAAAACAATTTGCTGAAAAATTTTCAAATACAATTATTACTTTACTGTTTAGAAAATGATTACGGAACGTTGAAAAAGTGAACATCTTGTTGGTTTCCATCGTTGTCTGCACCTATCTCATTACTCAGGCATTAGTTCATGTTTCAACAACCTTGTTTTTTGTGTTTCATTTGAATTTCAGAGACTTAATATCACTGTTAGTACTGTAGAGGTTGACTTTGAATTTTAGAGGAAACGTTTTGAATTACAGCAACAAAATTTGAATTCTAGAGGCCCGAGTATAAACATATTTGAATTTTAGTGGTTACATTATGTGTTAAAAACACTTTGAATGATCTGTACATAATTTTTTGAATATAAGAGGTTTTCTGAAGGGAACAGACAAAAGTTACTACTTATAGAGATTTTTGAATCATGGAGGTTTGAATTATTGAGGTTCTACTGTAAGAGGTATCAATGCCTCCAAGAACTGCCCTCCAAGTGCTAAGTAATTGAATAATTAATAGAATTTAAAGAACTAGGAAAACTCTTTTAATTCTAGAAGATATGGAACATTGTATTATGGTTACAACAAAAATATAAGTCTATACTGAGTATTCATGTGTGTGCCTTCTGTATGAATAGATGTAATGTAATGTAATGTTGAGTGCGGGCCGGTCACCGATGACCGGCCGCTGGATGTGCGCTCAGGCCGCCCCGGTCACAGGAGACCGGCAAGGCCGCGGCAAAGGAAATCAGTCAGTGTGGTGTCCTGACCTACATTCTGCGAGAGTCGCCCACCATTCCCGCGGACCGGTGCCGGTCACCCGAGACCAGTAGCTGCGCAATAACTTTGCGAGCTTATTGATGTTAAATATGTTAGTGACTTGAGTATTCTACGTCACAATCAATTATTTTATGGTTTATTATTTTAGTTTTTGTGACTTGTCCAGATAAGCCAGGATTGTGTTTTGGGGATTGCTTTGAGCAATTTCATGATAGTCTTTAAGTAAAATAATTAGTGGTTGGGAGGGAGGAAGAGGCTGTATATAATTGTAAATATTTTGTTTTGTGCTATTCACTATATTTAGTGTAAAAACCCGTGTCCGTGACATCAAAAGGGTGATATTGTAGTCACGACGCCTACAGATTTTCCTGCGCGGGCCAGCCTGGTCATGAGTGACTGGCGGATTTTGGACGCCATTTTTTTTTTGTGAAAAAGTACCAGAAATGCAGTTTGGGACCTTAATCCTGTCTTCTGAATAAAAAAAGTTAGATTTTATGTTAAAAAAAATTTCAGGCCCTAGGTTACACATGCGGACATTTTTACCGCACTCAAAAGTGTTAACAGACTGGCTGAAACTCAAATCTATGAACATTTGTTTTGTCTCTGAATTTATATATTTTGTAACTACACAAATAGGAATTTGCAAGTATAATTTTTAACTTAAATTACTCTCAGAGAAGATAATGCAATTTATTCAAACTAAATAAAAGTACTTACTTACCATGTCCATATAAAAACTCTAAACCTTGTTTTACCCAGATTAATGTGGTAATGCACAGTTTAGCTAACCAGATCTGGATAGCTAAATATTTAGATAAATCAGCAGATAGGCGTATTCTTGCAAAATATTTTATAATTTCCTTTTGTCCTCAAGGCCTCTCTCCACAGGCCATCTATGCCTTCCTAAATAAATGAGAAAATAAGATGGCTATCTAAATTTGAAACTGTAGTAGACACCACAAACTAAAATAAACTTATAAATGTTATTTTATTAATACTACTACTACTACCGCTAAATTTACTGAGTGTTTTCCATTTGTTGCCAGTTGTACAGGGAGGCCAGGGTCAAGGCAATGTGAACTACAAGCTGCCTCTTACAACATTTTGCCTCCCTTAGCAACAGCAAGGATACATACTCGTAATTCCTTTTCTTTTCGTTACGGAATTGTTGAAATAAGAGCCAAACTGCCTATAGGAGACTGGCTTGTACCTGGTATGTAATTACATTTTTAACATGTATTTTATTCTTTAAATTTACCATATTACAATTTCAGCCCAAATTAAATTTTATCCCTTAAGTAACTGAATTTGCCTGATTCCAACAACAGATGTACATATTATATGTTAAAGGGCTAATTTAGAAAGCCCACAGACCTTTCTTGATGTTCCATTTTCCTTTAATTTTCATATATATTCTAGTTCTTATGTGTGGAAACCTTGTACTTGAAATTCAATGATAGATCAATCATGCCGACAGCCTCCAAATACAATCATCATAATGCATCATAATGTGAAAAGCTAAAGATGAATTTTAAAACTTTATAATTTAGCTCATTTATAAGTTAATTTTTAATAAGCCTTTCCCTTTCGATTTTGCAATTTATTGTTGCCAGTATCAAGGTTTGTAATAAAATAATGCTATAGCAGATTAAAAACTCCTCTAACAGAAAAGATAAATTGATTTAGAAGAGTAAAATGCCTTAAAGTGCAAAAAACGAGATAACAAAAGTTAAGTAACTAAGCACAGGTTTGGCATTTGGAGGAAACAATTTAAGATAAGAGTTAGACTCAATGAACACGGAACTCAGAACATGTTTTTTTCTTAAATTGCAGTTCCCTATGTGAAAAATATACCCTACTCTCACAACTAAGATGACTCTAACGACAACGCATATGTTAAAATCCATCAACCCGTTTAAGCTGCAGAGCGTGTCAAAGAAAGAGACATACACTCAAAAAACATAACCATCCTTCTGGGGTAGTCGGATAAAAGCAACTTTTTCTTGATAATAGCAAGTACAGGTGATTATGAGCATGCTTTACCATCTGTCGTCTAATAACAGGCAAAATCAAATAAAGAAACACAACATAACAGTAACAATTGGAATGACAACACCTTCATATCTACTGTAAGTAGGTGACTTGTGGGCCAGCTAGAGGGGAAAGTTACCTCTTCCACTGGTCATCCACTATTGTCAAAGCCAACTAAAAAAACATCGATGAAAAAATTTGCAGTGAAACTTTTCATGCAACCGATGGTAAAGTATATCTGTATAACAAATCTCGTGATAGTGAGCAAACTCCCTTAGAATAAGCTGTAACTCCAAAGTTGCATGTGCAAGTGGAAATGCCACTTTCTGAAAAAAACTGCTAAACCTCTTTTCTTTCATTCATCATTATTTACAATATATTGCGGATGATCCAGTTAAAACTCAGAGGGCTCCCCTTATTTTACTGTGCAACACGAGTTGGATCTCTATGGCGAAGTTTCCCAGTGTGATCACACATTAATGGTAATTTAACAATCAGCTGCAATCAAATCTTGCAATAAAAACAAATAAAATCACATTATCCATTGGTAAAAGGAATGATTGTGGCTGTTTACGAGATGACCATTAAGTCATCTCGTACAGAAAGAAGGGTCCAATTCCTCATATACTTGGTATTAAACCTCAGTATTTTATTCACAGTGGTGTAGTCGTAAATTGTCCAGTGTGGGAATGCTAAACGTTTTTGTTAAAATTGTCAGAAAAGCAAATTATTGTGATATTAAATTATGGAAAACCAGTGTGGGAACGCCGTTCCCATACGTTCCTGATCAACTACACCACTGCTTATCAATAGGAGTAGTAAACTCACGGGGGTCTGTCCTCAGGATATTGACCTCGGCTTAGAGACTAGGGATTATGTAGATTGCATTGCAACTTCAGTTGCTTTGTTACTTATATTTGTTGTGTAAAATAACCTTTTAGCGAATTTCCCCTATAGGGAAGAAGCTATTACCGTAGGTCTCATGGTAAGACTTAAGCCCGAGACCATGATAACTTTTCATTTTGAGGTCCCCAGATGCCAAAAACACCATTCGTTCAAATTTTTATATATGTATATATATATATATATATATTTATATATATATATATGTGTCCGTAAGCACGATAACTCTCGTAAAAAAGGTGCGATCTTAATGAAATTTGGTACAAATGTTTAAAGTACCATTTATTTGAACGAGTTCGAAAACCAGATGAATCGCACCATCCGATGGGGGGTTTTTGGGGGGTTTTGTACCCCAAAAATGTGTTTTTTGGGGTTTTCACATTTAATTTTAATTTAAATCAAATTTTATTTTATACCATTGAATTCAGCTTAAAAAAACAAACAATTTGGTATTTTGATCATTGCTCTACGTCAATTGGTTACCGAGATTGAAAGTGCTAAACACAGTACGTTGTCTAATGTTATTCTTATGGAGAAAAAGAAAAATTGCATATCTCGTTTATTTATGAACATAAACTGGCGAAATTTGGTATATGGCGTGATCTGGTTGTGGCTTATTGTTGTTAGCACAAAAAAAATTTTTTCGCTTATGGCTCCTGTAGCAGCAAACCTAGGTACTTGGTCCCCATGTTATTCTTATGGAAAATGTTTAAAATGTTATATATCGCTTATTTATGAATGTATATGGATGAAACTTGGTATGTGACTTCACTAAGATGAGTTCTATTGATATTTGAATAAAAACCCATTATTTTGTGTGCCTTGTTGCAGCAAACCTGCGTACTCATCCCCAATGTTATTCTTATGGAGAATAATTAATATTTTAAATATCGCTTGTTTGTGAATACATTTCTTATGAATCCTGTTAAGTTTTTTATTGTGTTATGTTATATATTCATTAGAAATTCGCTGAGTATGCAGGTTTGCTGCGACGGGGGTATTTTTACTGTGTCGTCAGCTGCAATTTAAATATGATTATTTTGCATGTAAATCTTATTGAGAAAAAATACTGAGCACAGCCTATCCCCTTCAGAATAAAAAAAAAATCAAAACCTTTTTTCACATGTACAAATTAATGCAAACCTTTTGACACATCAATTTGTTGATGACAGTTCTGAAATAATGGAACAATTCTCTTATCAAAAACCATTTTAACATATACATATATATATTAGACAATATGTAAGATTTATTATTTGTTGTTTTCTAGAACTCTGGCTGGTGCCACAAGATCATTACTACGGGCCAGCTTATGCATCTGGTCGAATAAGAATAGCAATGAGCAGAGGGAACACAGATTTTAAGTGTCACGAAGAAGACTACGGATCCAGTCGTCTAGAGTCAGGAGTGGTGATGGGTCCAGCAAACAACGTGCAAAAACGATCTCTTACAACGAAACTGCCAGCAAACTGGCACGACCACTTCCACAACTACACCCTCATATGGGCTCCTGGTGATTACGTTTTTTGAAATTCATCCATTACTACTAAAATGATTTTACTGGCCCATTAATGACAATCCGGCATTAAATTAGTCATATAAATGCACTGATATTCATCCATTAGTAAATTATATTACTAATCCAACTAAAGTTCATCTGGCATTTCTATAACCTGAAAAATAAATCCTGAGCAATAAAAAACAGTAATTGGTACTGCAATCTGAGTGCTTTTATGTTTAAAGTAACTTGTTGATCAAAAGTTAGGGCTTTGCTAGCCTGACGGTTAGCATCTTGGATTTCGGTGCAAGAGGTCACAGGCTTGTTTTCCGTGACCCATATGATTTTGTGAGGTTTGGACTGTTATCCTCTAACAATGTTTGTGATAAAATGCCTCTGGTGCAGACAAGCAGGAAAAAACTAGCAAAAAATAAATAAATAAAGTAGAGGGGCTAATCATTTAAATTACATATACAATCCACTACTCATAACTATACAATTTGTCTTCAACTGAATTCAGTGTAGAGTCATGAAACAAAAGCAAACGTTTCCAAAGTCCCATATTTTTACTTTCTCCCCCTATACATAGTATATGGAGAAAGTATTGTTTTCAACAAAATTTTTGAATTTAAGTTGTTAGTGGAAATGGTTTGGTGCTCCCTGAACCCAAAAAAGTAGTTTTTACGTGGTGTGTGTGTGTGTGTGTGTGTGTGTGTGTGTGTGTGTGTGTGTGTGTGTGTGTGTGTGTGTGTCTGTGTGTCTGTGTGTCTGTGTGTCTGTGTGTCTGTGTGTCTGTGTGTCTGTGTGTCTGTGTGTCTGTGTGTCTGTGTGTCTGTGTGTCTGTGTGTCTGTGTGTCTGTGTGTCTGTGTGTCTGTGTGTCTGTGTGTCTGTGTGTCTGTGTGTCTGTGTGTCTGTGTGTCTGTGTGTCTGTGTGTGTGTGTGTGCGCGTGTGCGCGTGTGCGCGTGGGCGCGTGGGCGCGTGGGCGCGTGGGCGCGTGGGCGGGTGGGCGGGTGGGCGGGTGGGCGGGTGCGCGGGTGCGCGGGTGCGCGGGTGCGCGGGTGCGCGGGTGCGCGTGTGCGCGTGTGCGCGTGTGCGCGTGTGCGCGTGTGCGCGTGTGCGCGTGTGCGCGTGTGCGCGTGTGGGCGTGTGGGCGTGTGGGCGTGTGTGCGTGTGTGCGTGTGTGGATGTGTGGATGTGTGGATGTGTACAGAGCTAGAGCCCTAACCAATGGACCGATTTTTATGAAATTTGGTATGTATGTACTAATCCTCGATATCCCCAGGCGTTTTTTTCATTTTTTGAATTTTTTATTTTTAAGGGTAATTATCCCCCAAAAATCGCCAAAAAACATATAAAATCTAAATATCACAAAAACCGCTCTAACGATTTTGATTAAACTTTAGTGGTTTGTAGAACTTTAGGTTTCCAACAAAATGACACCACCGGCATTTCTGTAAAAATTTGGGTTCAGAAATTACATAACATAAAACATCCAAAATTCAATTTTTTTGGATTTTTCATAAAAAATCATAAATGTTAAAAAAGATTACTATTCACCATTAAAAAGAGCTCAAAAAACTAAATAAATTAGTATTTTGAATTACTGTTCTACGCGATTGTTCGTTGCGGAGAAAATTTAAATTTTCGTTCAGCGGTAATCACAGTATGTTGTCTAGTGTTATTCTTATGGGGAATACAAAAATGACTATTTCTCTCTTATTTACTGATCAATTTCATTAAAACTTGTTATGCAGGTCAAGTTAGCATTGACCAACAGAGGATGTTCGAGATATGTTGCCATTTAACCCTGGGGGGGACAAGGGGGCATATTCCCTCTCAAAACCACTGTGTGTAGCAACAGATTCTATAGTGCCTCCCAAAAAGGGATTTGGGTGGATATTTCTGAAAACAACTATTCTAGACAATTTTCTGTACATTTATCTGTACTTCATATTCTATATTTATTAAATAAAAAATAATGTTTTCATTAAAGTTTGGCTAAAAGGGAGAAAGTATGTGTCAGTTGCCTGATTCTGTTTATTTAATAATAGTTAAAGAGTTGTATTTTTAACTTATTTGGCTTATGTATTCAGGTTTATTAAACTTTTGATCCCATTGTTCTTGTATTGCATTTGATATTCAAAGGTTAGCTGGTCATCCTGTTGTAATTATTTATTATTCAAACTAGCTTTCCCCAATAGCTTCGCTTATTCACCTGATTCAAGTTTTATAGAAAAATCAAATCACATGTGCAACGGTTTAAATTCCAATATTCAAAAATGTGTTTTGACTTGACCATTTAATTTATGATTTTAGGAGAGGCTGTATCAAAAAACTAATATCTTCCATCCAGGACTGAAGTATATGGTTCATGGGTGACAGACTCAAAGACTCCTGGGACCGTTTGGCTTTATATATGCTATATATATGAGGGTCATCCAGAAAGTAAAGAACGCTTTCTTACTGCAACTAGCTCAGCTCCCCCATCACCGCGATTGCATGTGTGGCAGTACACTCACCTCCCCACCAAAGTATGAGCCGAGTCTCGTTGCTGTGCAGTCACACATTTTATTTTTAAAGTGATTCAAAATGGCGGCATCAATCGAAAACCCCACCAAATTTAAGACCCGCAGTGTTATCGGTTTCTGAATGCACAAAATGTCTGACCACTGAAATTTGTAGACAAAAACCAAGGAAAATTTATGGTGAAAGTACAAATAACAAGATCTTAAAATGTATGTAGTATTCTAAGATTTTAGCGGCTGATCATCAAAGCAAGCAATGAACTGCAACTCTAATCCACAGTTTCCCTGATTTAGTAATCCGATCCACGTCGGGCACAATGGATCTTCTTTCATTAAACCTGTTGCACAACTTTTTCCCCTGAAGTATAGACTGAAGATTTTCACCATAATCTTTGTTTGTTTAACAATTTCAATAGTCTGAACATTTTTAAAATTCAGAATAACTCTGCGTATCTAATATTTGGCGGGATTTTCGATTGACGCCGCCATTTTCAATCGTTATAGAAACTAGACGTGTGACCGCACAGCAACGAGACTCGGCTCATACTTCGGTTGGGAGGTGAGTGGACTGCCACACATGCAATCACACTGATAGAGGAGCTGTGCTAGGTGAAGTAGGCAAACGTTCTTTACTTTCTGGATAATCCTCGTAGATTTCTTAAAAGAACAAGCTAAAAACTGGTTATTTTGTGTATTTTAAACTAATTTAGTTTTGCATCATCTCAACACACACTTCAAAAAGTGAATAAATTGGCATAATTATTGCATAAGTGGAAATGTTGGGTTAAACGTTACAGTTAGTCAAAATTACGGATTATAATAAAAATCCGTAATTCTCAAAATAAATATTTAATTTATTTAATTATTTTATTTTATTTATTATTTTATTTAATTATTTATTTATTTATTTATATAATATTTCTCAAAAGAAATATTTGAGAAAAAACTAAATTAATGTGTGATTTATTTGTTGCAGAGAGAATTTCTTTTAAAATAGACAATGGACAGGCTCAAGAACTAATCCCTGCAGGAAACAAATTGTGTGAAGTTATTGGGTTTCAAAACGACGAGTGTTTGAATTGGAGTTCAGGGTCGAAAATTGCACCTTTTGATAAAGATGTAAGTAACAATAGTAAGATACTGAGGACATCCTTTTTATAGGAGTTGTGTTTGGTTTTTAGTGAGTGAACCATACACACACACACTAGTAACTATAAGAAGCCTAATACACACGTAGGCATCTCATGAAGAATTCAGATTGCTGAATGAAATGCCAGCAGCTTCCAGGCTACTGCACTTTTAAGCGAATTTCCAGAGGAAATGTGAGCTGTTATTATGACCTAGGGATGGGCGATTCGAGAACGAATCAACGGCTGAATCAAATGAATCATGATTTAATTTTTTAAAGAACCGATTCTTGGGGTGAATCAATTCTAGTAAATATGCTGGGTTTCGTTTGTCTTGTGTATTTCGTTCGCAAATCGGTGTAGGCCATCGGCATTGGTTCGGTTCGCAGTATGCGCGGCAACCGTTTGGTGAGATCCCACAATCCTTAGCAAATGTATTCTGATTTGACGACTCTTTCTTTACAATAATTACGGTTCAGCTGATTTTCCTTCAACTCCCAGTTCATGATTCGGTTTTTGGTGTCTTTACCCCGTTATTGACATCGTAACAAAAAAGGAAGGTCAAGTAACCGATTCTTTTGCATTTAACAGCGTCAAAAGATAAATGAATCAAACAAGCGGAATGAATCAGTTCAAATTTACATTCTTTTTAATCGAGTGATTCAAATTAACCAATTCGCCAAGAAGAATTAAACTTCCCATCACTAGTATGATCTACATGGTGAAACTTAAGCCTGGGACCATCATAGAAGTCCCTGAACATATTTTGCCCCAGTTTTATTCTTACGGATAATAATTTAAATGTTAGATATAGCTTATTTGTGAATATATTTGTATGAAACTTGGTGAATGGCTTTAAGACACATATATATATACATTGGAAATTAGCTGAGTATACAGGTTTCCTGTGACGGGGTATTTTTTTAACAATGGGACTATAAGTGGCACAATTTTAGATAGCAGTTAATAATGGTTCAAATTTGAAATTATCTTGATCACCTAATGCTATATAATTGTTTTCTTGAAACTGGACTTTGAAGGTTTTTTTTAATTATTAATCAACAATGAGAATTGGTCCGAACACAGTAGAAGGTTTTTAACTTCTCTCTTGTTCCAGTTTCATATCAGTTTGGGCCTTTCTGTGGGCAATGCTAGAGATTTCCCAGACGGCTGCACAAACAGGGGAAGACCAAAGCCTTGGAAGAACACTGATCCAAAGGTAAGTCAAGGGAGATCTAAGTCATAACTGTGCAGAAATTGTTTACCATATTTATTTATTTATTACATCACATAACATCTATTATAGGGAATTTCCCTTAGACAGGTGAAATTGTCAAAGTGTCCTTATACTAAAATACATAGACCTAACAATATATACAATACATTCGATGATCAATCAAAATGTAAATAAACAGTACAATTAAAACAAACAAAAGTCAGCCGTCAAAAAATAATGCTAAAAACCAAAATAAAATTTATAACTATAATGACAGGCTGTTAAGGTATTCATTGACACTATAAAAGTACTTTGTTTTTAAATACTTTGTCACTTCTGCTTTGAATTTTGTTATATTGGAAATGTTTTTGATACTCTGAGGGAGTTTATTATAAAATTTGCTACCTGTGTATAGAACTGATTTTTCAAAAGATTATGACTTGTGTGCTGGTATTTGTAGTAAGTGTTTATGTATAGTGTGATAACCATGACTTTCAATTTTGGAATTAAAGTGTGAAGCATTCAATCTCACAAATATGACAATGTTTAGGATAAAGACCCAAGGTAAGGGCAAAATTTCAAAAGTTTTAAATATATTACGGCATGAAGACGTTACACGAGCACCAGCCATCACTCTCAGAATTCTTTTCTGAAGACGGAACACTTTTAGGCTTTCAGAGGAACAACCCCAGAATACAATTCCATATGACAAATGGGAATAAACATAGGCGTAATTTACAGCCTTAAGAGTAGATGTGTCAATCGAATGTGAAAGTGTTAGCAAAACATAAAAAACCTTGTTGAGTTTTGACTAAAGCTTGGTTATGTGTTTGGACCAAGTGAGCGACTTATCAAGCATGACACCAAGAAAATTAATAGAAGTGGATAGATTGATTGATGACTTAAAATATTCTGCCCGAGCTCTGCTACTATTACTATAATTTGGATGAAAATTTACAATAGCGGTTTTTTCCTTATTCAGCATTAATCCATTACAAGAAAACCACGAGTTCATGTCTTCCATAGCCTCGTCCAACATTTGCCCGAGATCAACTCCATTGCTACTCCTCAAGAAAGCATCATTAGCATAATATAGAATCACACTAGAGTTTCTCACATTGCAAGCCAAAATATTAACTACCATTACTATCTCTAATCCGAACAACAAAGTGGCTGACTAACCAAATGTAAAACATCACTCATAAATGTTATTTGGAAACATAAAAACACTCTTACTTACTCTTACTAACTCTTATTGAAATACCTGGTCATACAAATCAACTATTTAGGTGGTATAAACAATTAACAAAATGTACTCACCGCAAAAATAATGCTTTTGTTGAAACTTGATTATTGTTCTTACAGCTGTCTTAAAATGCTATGGGCTGATTAGCCCTTATATAATAATAAATACAATGTATATACAGTAGAACCTCGATAACTCGAACCTCAGGGGGAACGGGAAAAATTGGAGTTATCGAATATTTCGAAATATCGAGGTTCGACTTATCAAGGTGTTTTTCCACAGACTTCGACTTATTGAGGGTCACGGTAACGCAATAATAGAAGGGTCATGGAAGGGTAGAATCCTTACATAATTTTGTGCTTTGTATCATAAATAACTATACGGTATAATAATTATTATTAAAATTAAGAAGGATTTGAACAATTTTGAATGTCTAAAATAAGCCCGGAAATATTTTTTAAAGCTTAATGATATACTTCCTTCAGTGAAAATATTGTACAGTAGGTAAATAGACAAATAATGACTCACAGTTCGGTATTTGGTGTTGTTTTCCCCGTTCGAACACTTCATGCCTATTTTCTAGACGTTTTTTGCTCTCTTCTTATCATCTGCCCCAAACAAATCCCTCCCCCTTACGGAAGTCAGTTCTGACCAACTGTGTATCAATTTAAATTTAGCTGAACATCAAATGTTCTGTATGCTATTAAAACAATTTGTAAAACTAAAAGGGAACAAAACATGATAAGAATTTAAATTGCAGAGCCTTGTTGGAATTGGAATTAGGGCGAAGCAGTACACCACTTATATTTGTTTTAAAATTGTCGACAGTGTCTACTGATGTTTTTAAACTTCCCGATGTCACTATTTTATTTTTCGTGTCAACAGCCTCAAATAATCTTCAACTTTTCCTCATAGGGCAGAGTTTTGCCAACACGTTTTGCCATACTGCAAATACTTAGTGAAAACACAACCTAAAAATTATCCAGAACCTCTAAACTCGCACTAACTCACACCGGACACAAATCTAATCAAATCAAAACCATTTTATTTAAGAAAGAGACATAATTTGCAACAACATTAGATTGTTCCTTTTTTATGAAATAGAAATGTTTAATCTATGATGAAATCCTCACATATGTGAAACCCGTGCGTGAGGATGAGTGTGTTTGATATGTGTGTTGCTCATCAATATAAATTTGTCGGTTGTTTTACCGATACCAGGAGCACCCAGAAAGAGATATAGTGGGGAGGGAGGGTTGGAATTTCCGGCTGAAAATAAGTTAATGGAGGTTTGGTGACTGAACAACTTCGACTTATAAAGGTTCTCTAGTCAATACTTCGACTTGTAGAGGTACGAAGATTGTAATTATTCGAGTTATAGAGGTTCTTCAGCTAAAACTTTGACTTATAGAGGTGCGGCAACAGGCTAAGAATACCGCACAAATTCGAGTTATAAAGGTGTTTTCAACTAACCCTTCGACTTATAGAGGTAAAATAACATAGCGTTAGGTAGGAACGTTCAGGGGGAATGATAAAAATTCAACTTATCAAGGAATTCGACTTATATAGAGGTTCGAGTTATCGAGGTTCCACTGTAGAAGCCATAAAAAATTAAGTCTATCCTGCTTTGGTACAAATGTTTTAAGTTTTTCATTTACATTTTTAATTTGTTTAAAGTGTTTTTCATTCTCTAAAACATTGTTGGCTGCACAGTAAAGTACACAGTTTAACACAATTCTAACTTGACACAATATTACAAACTCCAATAAAAAAAATTAAACTCAAAGTAAAATAGATGAAAATAAAAAGTTCTCAATCAAAGATAGTTGTAATATATGTTAAAAAAAATCACCCGTCGACTGAAATGAGATGTGTTGTTTGTGTATAAGCTGAAACTAAACAAACAATGTGGGCATATGACACATTTCCATGGGATCGACCACCATTCATACATCAAACCAACCGATTAGAGCGAGTCCACTGCATATGCAGCTCTATAAAAAGAGGAAGGACAAACATTAAATACAAACCAATACATTTCTTTAAGGGTGGGCTCCAATCACGAAGTATTTTGCGTTTCTAGTTGCTTTGTTTTTAAAACAAATGTTAAGCTTTAAAGCCCGTTCTCCTCAATAATGTCTGTGAGAATGTGTGCGAGTGAGGGAGAAAGTGAGATAAAATGATTCAGGCTATTCATGACTGGGAATCAATATTGTGCAAAGGGCAGGGAATTAGGGAATGGGTTTTTATTATCTGTCCGTCCGTCTGTTTGTTTACTTCAAGTGCCAAAAAACGACAAATTATACGTACGAGCAATACACATTCCAAACAGATTCATCCTCACGCATGGGTTTTACCTATGTGAGGATTTTGTTTCATAAATAAGGAACAGTCTCTTATTGTTGTAATTGTGCATTTAGCGAATTTCCCCTGTAGGGAAGAAGCTATTACTGTAGTCAGCATGGTAAGACCTAGTCCTGGGACCATGATAACTTTTTGTTTTGAGGTCCCCAGATGCCAAAAACACCATCCGTTCAAAACTGTATATATATACAGTTTTATATACAGGGTGTTCAGAAACTACCGGATCAAACTTCACCAGGCTATTATATAGCTAAAAACATGCAAGATTCATCATATAATGTATAGTCCTATCTCGCTTGGCTTTCTGTTAATCTGTCTGTATGTGTTTTTTACATGAAATGTATTATCTCTGTAAGGGTTTGAGATATCAAATTGAAACTTTGCAAATTTTGTTATCTTAGTGAGGCAAAGTTTTTTTAAAATCTTCAAACAAATATCACTTCCGGTTTAAAAATGGCGGCAATTTTAAATTTTGAAAGCTTAATATCTTAAAAACGAGAAATGTTACCAGAAAATATTAAGAGACAAAATATTTAGTCCTTCTTAGCGAAAATATTTTGGTACCTGACTGAATGTTCTCCAATAACTATTAACGGAACTGTTTAGAAATTTCTTAGTTTAGGTTCTGTGCAAATTTAATGATTTACCTAAAGACGTGAAATTATTTAACAATAATTATTGCTTTCATTTTTTATTGAAATTTGACCTAATAAACAATAAATTAACTGTGTAATTTTAATTACTATTTTTAGTCATTTTGATTTATTTAACGTACTAACAAAGACATAAACTTCCGAACTCACAGTGATTTAAAAATGGAGTTCGGAAGTTTATGTCTTTGTTAGTACGTTAAATAAATAAAAATGACTAAACATAGTAATTAAAATTACACAATTAATTCATTATTTATTAGGTCAAATTTCAGTAAAAAAGGACAGCAATAGTTATTGTTAAATAATTTAATGTCTTTAGGTAAATCATTAAATTTGCACAGAACCTAAACTAAGAAATTTCTAAACAGTTCCGTTAATAGTTATCGGAGAACATTCAGTCAGGTACCAAAATATTTTCGCTAAGAAGGACTAAATATGTTGTCTCTTAATATTTTCTGATAACATTTCTCGTTTGTAAGATATAAAGCTTTCAAAATTTAAAATTGCCGCCATTTTGAAACCGGAAGTGATATTTTTTTGAAGATTTAAAAAAAACTTTGCCTCACTAAGATAAAAAAATTTGCAAAGTTTCAATTTGATATCTCAAACCCTTACAGAGATAATACATTTCATGTAAAAAACACATACAGACAGATTAACAGAAAACCAAGCGAGATAGGACTATACATTATATGATGAATTTTGCATGTTTTTAGCTATATAATAGCCTGGTGAAGTTTGATCCGGTAGTTTCTGAACACCCTGTATACAGTATATATATACCGGGTGTCCAAAAAGTCCCGGGTCGGTTAAATATTTGTCGAAATATTTAAAATAGAGCTACAAAACTTTGCACAAAGTTACTGGACATAAAAATCTATTTTAAGACATATTCAGTGATCCGCTACTTCCTCAGGGGGTCGGCCCGCTAAGAGTCAGAAGAAAATCTTAAATGTAAGCATAGGTTGATATGCATATCAAATAAAAGGTCTTTATTAGTAGAGTACAGAGCCGCAAACCCGACCTAAAACGGATAACCGAGTAAAAAATGACAGTCCTTCAAAGATGGCTTGAGTTTGCAACTTAGGTAAATCCAAAATCAATCATTGATCATTGATCAAGTTCATGGAACACAGTATCAGTCACAAATAACTTTCTCTTTTAGGTTTATCATGGCTCATTCATTTTCCTTGTTTGTTTTATTTTTGATCCCTCTCAGATATAATGAAACTTATTACTCTACAACAGTATTAATTTAAACAGTTTTGGGTTGGTAATGGTAAAATCAAAAAGCTCGTCAGTTTATTTTCTACATTAACCTACGTTGCAAACTCAAGCCATCTTTGAACGGCTGTCATTTTTGACTCGTTTCTCCGTTTGAGGTCGGGTTTGCGGCTCTGTACTCTACTAATAAAGACCTTTTATTTGATATGCATATCAACCTATGCTTACATTTAAGATTTTCTTCTGACTCCTAGCGGGCCGTCCCCCTGAGGAAGTAGCGGATCACTGAATATGTCTTAAAATAGATTTTTATGTCCTGTAACTTTGTGCAAAGTTTTGTAGCTCTATTTTAAATATTTTGACAAATATTTAACCGACCCGGGACTTTTTGGACACCCGGTATATGGAGCCTATATGTGTCTGTGGGTTTAATAACTCTTGTAAAAATGGTCAGATTTTGATGAAATTTGGTACAAACTTGTAAAGCAACATTTATGACTTTAAGTTCGAAAACCAGCCAGATCGCTCCATCCAAAAGGGTATTTTGTACCTCAAAAGTGGGCTTTTTGAGTTTTTTACATATAATATTTTAGTAAATCAAATTTTACTTTTCACTATTGGATTCCCCTGAAAAACAAACAATTTGGTGTTTAGATCATTTCTCTACGTCAATTGGTTACAGAGATATTGAAAGTGCTAAACACTACCTTGTCCAACGTTATTCTTATGGAGAATAAGAAAAATTGTATATCTCGCTTATTCATCAACTTATTCTGACGAAACCTGGTATATTGCTTCATATCGTTGTGGTCTATTGATATTTGCACGATTTTTTTGCCGATAGTTCCTGTAGTAGCAAACCTGCGTACTCAGCCACCATGTTATTCTTATAGAGAATAAGTAAAATGTTATCTCCGTTAACTATGAACATGAATTAATAAAACTTGGAATGTGGCTTTACCTAGCTGAGTTATATTGATATTTGTATAAAAACCCATTTTTTGTGTTCCTTGTTTTAGCTTAACCTGCATACTCAGCCGTCATGTTATTCTTATGGAGAATAATTAAAATGTCATAAATAGTTTATTTATGCATGTATATTGATGTATGTGGCTTTATGTGGTATTAAGATACATCACATATGCATTGGAAATTTGCAAAGTACGCAGGTTTGCTGCTACGGGGATATTTTTTTAATAAAATGGTTTTGATTTGATTCAACGGATTATCTGATATCGATGATTTATGTTTAATTTTAAAGAACAAAAAGTACCTCGCGATTTCAGTCAGTGTAATTTTGATATCACAAATAGTAATCACTCAAAAAAATTCCAAAATATTCAATATTTGTAATTTTTCTATGGGTGAACTATTTTTGGTATCGAAATCCTACTCACTGAAATCTCTAGCTATTTTTTGCTCTTTAAAACGTAACATTGGTTTTATGGAAGAAGCAAGTAAATAGACACAGGACTGGAGCCCCCTCTTAAGCTAACTTTTTTGAATGCTGAATCATTGAGTTACAATATTAGTCTACTATTTTTATTATTACTTAAGCCACAACAAATTTAAATTCTTTACAAAGGGATGAAGGCCTAACAGAAACTGACCGAAAGTTTCAAGCAGGACATTAATTTGATTGTAATGAGAATGTATTGAAATTTGTATTTATCTCTTTTAACATGTTCACTGCGGCCTACGACGTGCGTCGAAGTACCGAGACTCGCCATCACCTGGCACTCGACGCATGTCATAGTGCGCAAAGCCAACTTCCATTAAATCTTGTGCTGGCAGTACACCAGTAAGGATGGGCAGTTTTATGCCAGTGTTTACCTAGGAATGTGAGCTTTATTTTGGTGTGGGTTGGTAGTAAATTTCTCCCAATATCCCGGCCGTCACAGGACTTCCCCGCATTCATTTTCGCCCAACTCAGTCCCTCTAGATGACAACCTGGCCATTGACTCTAGATTGACTACAGCCATATGAATTGTGCTGCTACCTGTTGGCGTTTTGTAGAACTACATCCAGTTGTGTTGTAAGGCAGTACAGCAACGTACAGTGTTTTTGTCATTCGTTAGCTGGGTATTCAAAATGTGTCCGCGCCAATCGGACCAGTTGCCGCGTGGCAGGAACACGCTGCCGGGCGAGCCCCGCAGCGAACGTGTTAATTTAGTCATTGCAAATATAATCATTAAATAAGCATTGTGTTTAATTACCACAGCAAGTTTGATTTTGCCATAACCAAAATTTGCTATATGCGTTAGTGACCCTTTCAGTGCTAAGCTTTTGAAAGGAGTAGTTGAATCTGGGATGTTTTGTTGATTTTAAGGTAATTTCACACCGGCGTAACGTTACGTTATATGACTGGACGTGACAGACTTTTTAAAAGATCGCTCGCCGTTGTTTCAAATGGGGCAATTCACAGCGCCGAAAAAACGTATCGCGTAGTTGGCTAACTAAACCAACTAATCGTAGGGGATCACTCGGGGAGCGATCTTTTAGAAACGTACGTGTTGATGGTGGCCTCGCGCATGCACACTGAGCCACTTGTCCTCCTGCCTCATGTGCTCTGGAGCTGCTGAAGGGTTTCGTCATATACTATTTATATTATTGTTTGTTTGTTTGGTTATCATAAACGTGGATCAGTTTATTGATGAGGTTGGGAACTATCCCAACTACTGTTGTGTGATAGTTGATTAGAAAAATAATAATTCCTTTTCATTTTCTGGTATATGATACTCTAAATAATAAGAATATAGCACTTTTTAAAGTAGGCCTACATAATTTAATTTAAATGCATTAAAGGGATAAATATTCTTATACGAGGTCAAATTTTTTTGGTGTACTAATTTGCTACCAGTCATATTTTGATACCCGCTGTCTTTGATAATGTTGACTAACTTTTGCCAAAAATAAAATAGAAATAACCTTGTCAATGTGACTTTTCCTGTAGCATTATCAATGTGACTTTTCCTGTAGCATAATATACTGCAGCAAATCTATTTTTTTTGAAAACGACTATAACAGATTTTTAAGCTTACATTTAGCACAACTTTTTTAATGCAGTAAACGCAATATATTCTTGAAAACGAAAATACCACGGTTTACAAGACATCCAACCACCTTAAAGGTTTGTTTGTATTAGTGACTGACGAACTACTAAATGTAATACTAGTATTTAAATTAATACTAGTATTTTATTTAATACTACTTAATAATCACTCTGAATAATACTAGTATTTTATTTAATTCTACTTAAAAATCACTCTGAATAAACCGTTTCAAGGTTGATTTGGTTTAAGTACTTTCAAAATTAGACTATAAATATCACAAGCTTCATACCAAGCCATTAAACAAGTTTTTAGCTCTTTTGAGTGCTGAGAAAACATCACTTTATGTAATGGATGCCAGCTTTCATAAAATTAAGTTTAAAAATATAAAATTATACAAATAAACTAAAATCATGTCTATCTATGACGTATCAAAATTTGGAATCGATAAGGTGACCCTTTTCGGAAATATGAATTTTTAGAGTCCATAGTTGCTAGAAAAGCGGCAAAAATCGTGTACTTTTTATATTCTACCTTCAATTAAAATGAATTACAATCATAATTTAAAATTGTTTTTACAACAAAACACGAAGAATATAAGGCAAGAAAAATTTTGATTTAACCGCCTTTATTGTAGCTCAATTGGTTAATCTTTGGTGGCAAGTCAAACTCGAGTATCCATAATTTTGAATCCGACAGTAGTCGGGGGAGAAAATGGAAAACAGATAGTAGCTCGCGGACGTTGCTTGCGGTGTGAATTGGCCACCCGTTACATTACGTTACCGGACGTTATGTGACAGATGTCGGTGTGAAAAGGCCTTTAGCGAATTTCCCCAATAGGGAAGAAGCTATTACGGTAGGTGGCATGGTAAGAGTTAAGTCCGAGACC
Organism: Allygus modestus; assembly: GCA_963675035.1. NCBI lineage: Eukaryota > Metazoa > Arthropoda > Insecta > Hemiptera > Cicadellidae > Allygus > Allygus modestus. The sequence continues at coordinate 140,650,459 of OY776112.1, read as the reverse complement.
ATGATAACTTTTTGTTTTAAGGTCCTCAGATGCCAAAAACACTATTCTTTCAAATTTATGTATATGTGTATATATATATATATATATATATATATATATACATAAATTTGAAAGAATAGTGTTTTGATGCCAAAAACACTATTCTTTCAAATTTATGTATATATATATATATATATACATAAATTTGAAAGAATAGTGTTTTTGGCAACTGAGGACCTTAAAACAAAAAGTTATCATGGTCTCGGGCCATGATATATACACATACATATATACATATGTGACCGTTAACACGATAACTTGAGTAAAAAACATCTGATTTCGATGAAATTTTGCTCAAAAGTGTAAAGCAATATTTGAGACTTTAAGTCCGAAAACCAGAAAAATTGGACCATGGGAAGGAGGGTTTATGGGGGTTTACAATTTTCCAAAAATCTGTTTTTTTGATTTTCACCCTAACATTTTTAAAACACTTAATTTTGGTTTCAACCATTTTATAGAGCTTAAAATAAAATAATATAGTATTTTGAATCCATTAACTTAGAAAATCCAAAACTGGAGAAAATCCAAAAAACGTGCTCATAAAATCTCCCATGTTAATCTTATGGGAAAAAGGTTTTAGCGAATTTCCCCTATAGGGAAGAAGTTATTACCGTGGGTCTCATGGTAAGACTTAAGCCCGAGACCATGATAAATTTTTGTTTTGAGATCCCCAGGTGCAAAAAACACTATTCGTTCAAATTTATATATATATATGTGTGTGTGTCCGTTACCGCGATAACTTTTGAAAGAAGCGCCTATTTTTATGAAATTTGGCACAAATGTGGAGAGTAATATTTATGACTAAGTTCGAAAACCAGATCGATCGGTCTATGGGAAGGGGGTTTTATAGAGGATTAAAATTTTCCAAAAATCAGTTTTTTGGACTTTTTACCCTAAAATTTTTAAAACGCTAGATTTTGGTTATAACCATTTTATAGAGCTTGAAAAAACAAACAATTTAGTTTTTTGAATCATTAAGCTAGGTTTAATGGTTGTGGAGAAAAGTCAAAATATGTGTCCATAAAATTTCCCATGTTAATCTTATGGGAATATGGTTTTTAGATTTTACTCAGATAATTTCACTAAAAACTTCACATTTCATTCTACCAATCAGTTTAGCTCTACAAAACAATCATTTTGGCGTTTTAATTGTTGTTTTACGTCCAACCGTTGCAGTGATATTCAAGGTGCTAAACACAGTACCTACGTTGTCCAATGTTATCCTTAGGGAGAATGAATAAAATGTTATATTTAGATTATTTATGTATGTATATTGATGAAACTTGGTATGTGGCTTCAACTAGTTGTAGAATATTGATATTAGCACAAACAAATGGTTTTTGTTGATTTTTCCCGGTAGCAGCAAACCTGCATACTCGGCCCCCATGTCATTCATATGGAGAATGAGTAAAGTTTAATATCTCCCTTAGTTATGAACCTAAATTAATAAAACTTGGTATGTAGCTTCACCTGGTTGAGTTATATTGATAATTACAAAAAAAACACATATCTTATCTTCCTTGTTGCAGCAAACCTGCGTACTCAATTATAATGTTATTCTTATAGAGAATAAATCAAATGCTATATATCACTTATTAATGAATGCATTTTTGTGAAACTTGGTAAGTGGCTTTAGGTAGTAGTGATACCCATATATATGCATTGGAAATTCGCTGAGTATGCAGGTTTGCTGCGACGGGGGTATTTAGCCTTTCCTCAGTTAATTTTAGTGTAAACTTCAGATTTGCTTTTATCAATCAGTTCAGCTCTCTAAAACAATCATTTTGATGAATAAATTGTGATACTAAATCCAACTGTTGCAGAGATATTGAAAGAGCTAATTATTTTTGAATGTATGTTGATGAAACTTTGGCATGTGGCTTCATCTAGTACTGGTATTGATATTCGCACCAAAAACATTATTGTTTGCCGATTTTCCCCGCAGCAGCAATCCTACACACTCAGCCCCCATGTTATTCTTATGGAGAATAAGTCAAATGTAATGTCTCCCTTAATTATGAACATAAATTAATAAAACTTACTATGCAACTTTTCTGGTTAAGTTATATTGATAATTGTATAAAAAGATGTATTTTGTGTTCCTTGTTGCAGCAAACCTGCGTCCTCAGCTGTCAATGTTATTCTTATGAGGAATAAATTAAATGCTATATATCACTTGTTTATTTGTGTATTTTTATGAAACTGGGTGAGTGGCTTTATGTGGTAGTGAGAAACATATATATGCATTGAAAATTTGCTGAGCATGCAGGTTTGCTGCAACGGGGGTATTTTTTTAATGTCTTCAACACCTGAATAGTTAACATTAAAAAAAAAAAAAAACGTGCTTCCGGTGGACACACACACAGTAAAGGAAATGTAAAAAGTAGGAAACACCTGATCAGATGTGCAACTCGCAAAGAATCCATCCATCCCATCGAGCTTGGACCCGAGCCATCCACCGTTTGCTTAAGGTCCGCCCTCTCCTTCAACTCAAGCCACAGACAGGTGAACTCTCTATGAGTTGCATATAAAAACCACCGACTGTGACAGGATTCAAACCCTAGATCCAAGTGTTACCTCCGCCTGGGAAGGTAGTGCATTAGACCGCACAGCCACTGATCAGACTAGCAGCTGCAGCGGCCAGGGGGTAGTAGAGACTAAGAGCTGGAAGAGGTAATGCAGTTTGTTGCTACACCACATGTCAGATGCAGACTGAGCTCGTAACGGTACAATCGCTTATGCAGCAGTAACAATATTTATTGGTGGCAGATTCAAAAGACAATATATCGGTCCATAGCACTGAGAGGGTTAAACAACTCAAAATAATATAAATTGACTGAAAAATGTTCTTATCAACTTAAGTAATTTTATTGTATCTTGTTTTTAAGAGTGATTTCATTACTAATAGGAAATTTATTTTACATGCTTTTTAAAAATATCTACATAAATTTAGCAAATATATTTTTGATTCGATATTTGCTGATATTTCGTGTGTTGTTTCAGGCAATGCTGAACTTCTGGAAGGACAAAGAAAACTGGAAGGCGACCTGGACAGAGGACAGCTCCTATCTCTCTGTTGAACACATTCGAGTGACTGCTCTGTGATGTGATATTGCACTTATGATATCAATATTATTTTATAATAAATAACTATAACCCACTGTGGATGATCTATTTTATTGGTGACAACCCATGCAGACAATATTATTTCATATAGGTGAACACTCGGAATTGCTCGCTCACTAGAGTGGCATTTATTTGCCTTATTTTTTCCTTGCTAAACGGTAATTTTTATTTTAAAATAAATAATTTTAAATTACAGATGGTTAAACACTACTGTAATATTTATTAATTTTCCCACACGAGGTGTACTTATGCAGAATTTAGAATAAAACAAACAAATCCCCTTTTACAGATAGAACTGACAACCAGAAAAAGGATGCAATAAGATAACAAGCATTTAAAGGTAACCTAATAATATAATTAGGAACTTGTACGATGACAAGGCAGTGGTACTTGTCACTCGTTACCTGTCACAGGAACTTCAGTCAATCAACCGCAAATTGTAATTTACAGATTCTCATGAAATAAGCTTGGGAAAATAGCCAAGGATTTATTAAGTTTTTGTTATCAGATAATGAAAATTAGCAATATGCTTCTTGTAAACAGAATAAGCGACCAAAGTTGTTTATACTGGCACCAATAGTACCACAGTTTTCTGCTTTGCAACAGCCATCCTTTCAGTTTTGTTAGCAGTTAATTTCAGTTATGCTGGAACATTAAAATATTTAACCCTTCCCAAGCATTGGACGTATATATACGCAACTCAATTTGAAACTTGCAAGCGCATGACGAATATATTCGCCAGACACGTAAATTTCATTTGTGTATTGTATGATTATTTCCATGTTGTTTATGTTTACTTTATGCCATTAGTCTTTTTTAGTTTATTTTAGTCGTACATTTTCATTCGATGAGTTGGCAACGCTGTTCCAAAAAACGTGTAAAAAAATTATTTTTATCATGAAAGTGAACATAATTTACTTTAACCAGCAGATATAAGGGGAGAAAATGTAATATTTCAAAATTAATTTTTCGACCCTGCACAACAAATATATAGTGTGCAGAGTGGGGCTACGCCCTGTCGCTTAGGAAGGGTTAAACTACCTCATATCTTCTAACAATATACATCTCTAATCTCGCCAAATAGTAATATAATATATTCCAAAAAAATAAATCACTCTAGATTTTTCAATAAAAACAATCACAGTATTCCCTATAAATACAACATTCCCTAGTATTTTTAAAAATTTTTTAAACTTTCGTGAAACAAAACATTTCTTTGTTCACTGTATGACATATTTTTTTAAATATAATAATACATCCCTTTTTAAGACACTTATTATACAATGGAATACATTTATTTATTCAATAAACTTCCCCATCAATATTAAAAGAAGATAGTGACTTGAACAATTTTTAGATGAAAATTAAAAATATACTTTTAAATGAAGCTTATATAATAATTCAGAAGAATTCCTAAAAAACCACAACATTTTAATAGTCCCTAATAGTCGTTTATTGAGCCATTAAGTATATAATTATACAATAAGACATGTCATAGTATACATTATCATACAATAGTATACAGAACAGAGACATCTTAAAATTAAAATAAACACCTTAATCTCAGTAAATAAAATCAAACAAATCAATATACTGTAAGGTATGAAACTCTAAGATGGCTGCCAAACATTTAGCTAAATTTAAAACTGGAAAAATCAAAATTCATAAATTCTTTACTGGAGTAAAATACATTATCATGGAAAAAATCTTTAAGAACCCTTGAATTTTATTAAATTTAATGCTCTCACAGTATCTGGATGTTTATTAAAATATTGTATTTCTTGAAAATAATGGCTTTTAATTGTTTTGCTAAGTCTAACCTGAGGTAAATTTAAAATGTGCTTATTTCTGGTATTGTGGTGATGAAATGCTGTTCTGTCTTGAAACGAGTTTTCATGTTCTTTAATGTATATTAACTTTGTGTATATAAACCAAGAAGATAATGTCATAATTTTCAATTCTTTAAAACTTTTCCTGCAACTTTGAAAATAGTTTAGATTATTACTCTTACAGCTTTTTTTCCCATATAAACGCGATGGATGATGATGAAACTCCTCCCCACAGATCGACACCGTATGAAAGTAGAGAATGAAAAAATGCATAGTAAGAAGAACAGAATGAGTTACACATGTTTTTATTTTTCTAAGCAAATATAAAATTCTGGAAAACTTTTTGCAAAGACTCTGAATGTGAACTTCCTATGTCATTTTCATATCTAAATGAATTCCGAGCAATTTTACGTTATGTGTATTACAAAATTTACCTCAATTCAAAGAAAAATATATTGTTTCTGTCTTGGAGTCATTGAGGTTAAGGTTATTTTCAAAGAGCCATTTTTTAGCACAGATTAGTGATTCTTCTAGATGGGATTTGACTGTTTCCAGTTCTCTGTGAGGGCATAATAAACTTGTCATCAGCATAAAGAATACATGTTGACTGAATATTATAATCTAGATAATTAATAAACACTAAGAAGAGAAAGGGACCCAGGACTGACCCCTGTAGAACCCCTGCTGAAACTAGTTTTGATTTAGAAGTTTTACCATTTATTTCCACTATTTGACGTCCGTGTTCTACGTAGGATTTTAACATATCTAATTCTGTTCCTTTAAAACCATAATACTGTTATTTGTTGCATAATACAATTTACTATATACATGAGTAGACTGGAAAAAGTATTGTTGACCTTGAAGACACTACTACTGGCACGCTCCCTCGTGAAGGACACTGAACTAGGCCTCTATGGTGTCATAGTCAGATCTGTCCGGTGGCGCGCGGGCGGCTGTGATGTGAACTATCAGGATGTTTCCCCGAGTACGTCTCTCTCCACACTCTACGTTCACACCCGCACTCGCGCTACTCTAGGCCCAGTGCACCCATCGGCACCGCTGCCGGCGTGCGGCGCACAGTAGCCACAGTGGTCGAAAAAGGCCTTTTTTGTGCAAAAACCTTCTTTCTTTACAAAATATTGTGAACGAACATTAAATCTGGATGATTATTGAACTAAAGCCGTATCAGAACTCACACAGATAATACAAGTTAAAAATACCTCTGTCGCGGCAAACCTTTTAAGGCCACTTATCAAGTTTCATAAAAATACATAAATAAATAAGTGATCTATAGCATTTTATTTATTCTCCATAAGAATAAGATTAGGGCTGAGTATGCAGGTTTGCTGCAAAAATAAAGAGAATAAATATTTATTTATGCAATTATCAATATATCTCAACCAGGTGAAGCTACATACTAATTTTTATTAATTTATGTTCATAATTAAGGGAGATATAAAACTTTACTTATTCTCCATAAGAATAACATTAGGGCTGAGTATACAGGTTTGCTGCTACGAGGATGATAAACAAAAATTCAAATTTTTGTGCAAATATCAATATACCAGTGCTATGTGAAGCCACATACCAAGTTTCATCAATATACATTCATAAATAATAGAGATATCAAATTTTATTTATTCTCCATAAGGATAAAATTGGACAACGTGCTGTGTTTAGCACTTTGAATATCTCTCTGAAACGGATGGACGTAGAATCACAATTTAAATGCAAAAATTATTGTTTTGTGGAGCTGAACTGATTGGTAAAAGCAAATGTCAGGTTTACATTAAAATGAACTGAGGAAAAGCCAAAACCTTTTTCCCATAAGATTATCATGGAAGATTGTATGAGCATGTTTTTTTGGATTTTCTCCGCAACCCCTTAACTTAGGTTAACGATTCAAAATATGATATTATTTGTTTTTTCAAGATCTATAATGTGGTAAAAACCAAAATTAAGGGTTTTAAAAATGTTAGGGTTAAAATGCAAAAAACTGATTTTTGGAAAATTTACCCACCCATAAACCCCCCTTCCCATGGTTCAATTTTTCTGGTTTTGAACTAAAGTCATAAATGTCACTTTATACATTTGAGCCAAATTTCATCGAAATCAGACTTTTTTACCCAAGTTATCGCATTCACGGACACACACACACACACACACACACACACACACACAAATATATACACTTATATATCAATTTGAAAGAATAGTGTTTTTGGCATCTGACACCGCCGCCGCATAGCTTTGCTCTGTACACGCATTTCTTTTCATGGGTATCCTGAACACTGGCGGCGGAAGGCGGCGATGAAATTTGTATGGCAGTTAGTTAAATGTATACCCTTTATGACAAACTCATTATCAGAGCGACTGTCGATAACAGATTTTTTGCAGGCCCTTCCGAATTTGAATAATATTACATCGATTTTTAACAACGTGCTAAACTCCACCTCATTAAAATATTATTAAATATACATAACCATAAAAAATGCACATTGTATGAAAAAACGTAAAATTCTGAACACACACATATGAAATATATTTCAGTTATAATATGAATTAGAACCTTATGTACAATGTAAAAAAAGACAATTTTGGATTGATAATTATATATTTACACCACTATTGTAAAATATGTTATATATAGCGGTTATTTACTCAGTTGTAACATTAAAAATCGTGATTTTTATGACAGATCGATTTTCTTTAGGTATTTCTCTTAAAAAAAGAAAAACTATATGAATAGAGCCCTGGGGCCTAAATCGAAATTCTGGCTCAACAGTGGCTTAGAACTTGAAATTATCTTTTAAATAAAAAAAGAATCATCAAAATCGTTTAGTATTAACTTCAGGAAGTGAGTAAATAAAAAGCAGGATTTTTTTTTAAATATGTAGATATGGAGTCAAAGGAGTTCTGATGTATGAAGTCCAAATATTACAATTCAAGTCCAAAATGTAATTTATTTCATTTTGTATCTGCAATAATACGGGGCTATAGGAGAAGTTAGGCTACCCGCTAATGTGCACGCTGATGTACACTGCTCGGAAATTCTCCATTTGCTCCAATATATCTAAGAACGCGCCGGCGCCGGTGCCGTTGCCGCCGCCGCAAACCGCTGATATGCACTGGGCCTTAGCAATATCAACAGCGCAGACCACACGAGTTTCCATTTGAGACGTTAAAGATGTACCTAAGATTGTGGTATGATTGTGGACAGAAAAAATTGTGTTGTTTGTCTAATTATAATTTGTATCCATTTTAGCACCTGAACTGTTTTTCATATGAAAATTTGGTTACATACCTTTTTGGTCTATAGTTCAACGGAACCATCTTCAGAATGCAGTAATCACCGTTGTCATTAAGTTAAAATTTTAACTTTATGACAACACTCTGTACAAAACAGGCTGGTGTCCAGTGAACAATATCCTTCCAGTAAATAATAAATTTAAAAAAATATTTTTTACATTAAAAAAATTGAGTTGCTTCTATCACCCAAGTGTTCAGAGCTGCCTATTTTTATATTTATCCTTAACCACTATCATAAAAATGAGGTGGTGTCTGAATATCAATCTATCTGTCTATTGTTCCATCCTGCAAAAACCACTGGACCAATTCTGCTGATGTCTGGCACAAATGTAGTCTATATACCCAGGAGTGTTCATAGGCCTCTCTTGCCATTTAGTAAAATCTTCAGGGCTCTGCCCCACGGACAGGACGTCCAAGTCCCCATGTTGTTCATATGGAGGATAGTTCTATTTGGTTTATGTCACGTTTTTTTTCTTAATTAATTAATTAAAATAAACAGCAGTTTATTTTATCAAGTTGACAAAAGTAGCGGTGCCTACGATACTTGTTGACGAAGAAGAAGTTCAATCTCAATCCGACTTGAATAATGTTATTATTATAAATACAAATTAACACAGAATATAATCCATCCAAAATCAAAAATACCAAATCAAAATAATTGAAGTTAAGATGGTACAATATAAAATAATGTTACTAGCTGTGATTTCAACATAATTTTGTTTACTTGATTCGAGTTAATATTATAACTTATCTATATTACTGGTAACATAGTAAGAGGTATTATAAACTTACCATTTATTGGTAGAAGTAGCCTATAGGTGTCAAATTTCTGTTTTTGTGAGACCGGTTTCAGGTTAATTACAATCCATCTTCAGTCGCAAATTTCTTAACCTAGTACATTATACTACTGCAGCACACTTTTGTGGTTGTAATGTACTAGGTTAGGAAAATTGCGACTGAAGATGGATTGTAATTAATCTGAAACCGGTCTCGCAAAAACAGAAATTTGACACCTATAGGCTACTTCTACCAATAAATGGTAAGTTTATAATATAATTAAAAGGTGTCACGGCTTCAGCAAATATAGTAAGAGATAGCAAAATTGGTATTTTAAAACTTTACCTAATATATACAGAACAAATCAATGCAACTAAAATGCACTGAGTAAATAAATGTCCTTGTTTATTAATATTTTAATTGTTTAATGTACCACGCTCTATACATTTTTTTACAATTGCATACATTGTAGAAAGCTTAAATGTTATCCATATAAAAGGAAATCTAACTTTTACACGCGTCTGGGAGGTAAATAGGGAGTAATGATTAACCATACAGTCAGGTAAAAACGACATAATGACACCAGCGAACTAAGCAAACTGTAGGCCCCACGCCACTCGAGAGTCGAGCGCCGAGCGGCTCACGTGAACACGACCACAGCGCAAGCACGACTGACTGAACGAGCAACGAGAGTCGAGTTGAAGTGGATTGCGAATGATAGGTGGGTAGTTGAGAAGGTTGGGGGGGAGGGGGAGGGGTTCGAGGCGCGCTAGAGCTCCTAGCGGCAAGGACACAAACTTGGTGTTGCCGCCCGACACAGAACAACAATGGCCATGTCCAGTCTACTCATGTATATAGTCAATGATAATACAGAGTGAGAGAGGTAGTCGAACGCCTTGCTTATTTCCACAAGAGCCAGCCCCGATGTCTCACCCTCTTCAAATCCTTTAATTATAAAACTAACAATATTATCTAGAGCTATTGTTGTGGAATGGTTTGGTAGAACCCATACTGATATCTGTGCAATAGATTGTTGTTTTGAAAAATGGTGTATTTAACAAGAGATAGCTACAGGTGAAAATAATCCATGAAAATTAATACAGGTATTACCATAGAAAATTAATATAAATATGTATTTGCTTATGCAATTGTAAAAATTGTCCAAGGCAATAAAGTTATTATTAGCGAATTTCCCCTATAGGGAAGAAGCTATTACCGCAGGTGGCATGGTAAGACTTAAGCCCAAGACCATGATAACTTTTCATTTTGAGGTTCCCAGATACCAAACACACCAGTCGTTTAAATTTATATATATATATATATATATATGTGTGTGTCTGTAAGCACGATAACTCTCGTAAAAAAGGTCTGATCTTAATGAAATTTGGCACAAATGTGTAAAGTACCATTTATTTGAAAGAGTTTGAAAACCACCCGCAGGGGGGTTTTGTACCCCAAAAATGAGTTTTTTGGAGTTTTCACATGTAATTTTTATTTTAATCAAATTTTAATTTTTACCATTTAATTCAGCTTAAAAAACAAACAATTTGGTATTTTGACCATTTCTCTACGTCAATTGGTTACTGAGATATTGAAAATACTATACACAGTACGTTGTCCAATGTTATTCTTATCGAGAAGAATAAAAATGTTATAAGAATAAGAACTTTATTCAGCCAGAAAATATTTCATGCAAATACATTGGCATGTCAAATCCATTTTAATACATAAACTAAAAGTCCTTCATAGTCCAAACTTTGGTCATATATTCTTCCGCAGAGTAGAAAGATTCTTTACAGAGAAAATAATTAAGTTTACCTTTAAAATCCTTGTTACTAAGTAGTCTAATATCTAACGGTAACTTATTATAAAACTTAATAGCCATTACCAAAGGGCTTCTATCAGTCTAGCTAGCTTACTCTAACATGAGGCAGATCAATATTACTACAAAATCTGGTGTTATAACTGTGCAGATCTCTTCTATAATTCACTTGATCAAAATTAGTTTTAAGGTAAATCAGACATTGTTGAATATATAAAGAAAACAAAGTTAATATTTTAAAATTTTTGAAGAGTTCTCTACAACTAGAATACTTGTTTACTCCGGCTATAACTCTAACAGCTTTCTTTTGCATAGTAAATACTTCTTTTGCATGAGGAGATGACCCCCAAGCAATTAAACCATAACTTAAATGGCAATGGAAAAGTCCAAAGTATGCCTGTACAAGGGCATCCTGGTCTAATTCACCACATAAACGTTTTATTGAAAATATGCAAGAACTTAGTATTTTTTCACCCCAATAACATGTTGGAGCCAGTTTAGAGTTGGATCAAAAGTTAGTCGTAAAAATGTTGGACACAGATCGTCTTTTAGCATATTAGGGTTTTCTCTAAAGGCTAAATACAACAGTAGTTGTCTCATCATTATTTAAAAGTAAGTTGTTAGCAATAAGCCAGTTCTCTACGAAATTTTGATTTATTTTACTGTCTTCTAGGAGTTACTATAGCCTTTATTTCTAGTTACGGTAGTATCATCTGCATATAAAACAATATTTGCAGGGATATTCACACTTAAATCATTGACTACCACCAAAAACAGCAAAGCCCCAAGAACGGAGCCTTGCGGGACTCCACAGGTTACAGGTTTACAGTGAGATATTTCTTTTTCCAAAACTACATGCTGAGACCTATTTTTCAGATAAGAGTACATTAAAGCTAAAGCAACCCCTTTAATATTGTAATGTTCTAATTTTTGTAACAGTATTTTATGAGATACTCGATCAAAGGCTTTACTAAGATCACAGAATACAACTAACAAGCAACAAAAGGTTATTGCAGCAAAATCCTTCTTTTCATAACTGTCAAGAACCTTATCAACTAAAGAAAAAATAGCATGAGTTGTAGCCAATCCTTTTCGGAATCCAAACTGTTCTTTGCAAAGTAAACCTTTAATTTCTAAATGTTGCATCAATTGTTTACCAACAATTATTTCAACTACTTTAGACAGAACTGGTACAATGGCAACAGGCCTGTAGTTTCCTATTTCATCTCTTTTACCTTTTTTTATAAATCGGGTGGACTTAAGTGATTTTTAAAATATCAGGAAATATACACATGCTTAAGACAATTATTAATTAAAACTGTTAATGGAGAAACAAAACAAGTTATAGCTTCTTTAACCAGAACATTTGTCAATCCAAAATGATCCATACTCTTTTTAGGAGCTAGCTGCCTTATCACCTCTACAATATCAATTTCTGTTACACATCTAAAACTAAAATCGCTAATGTTATCAGGTACAATTTTGTTTTAGCGAATTTCCCCTATAGGGAAGAAGCTATTACCGTAGGTCTCATGGTGAGACTTAAGCCCGAGACCATGATAACTTTTTGTTTTGAGGTCCCCAGAAGCCAAAAACACTATTCATTCAAATTTATATATATGTATATATAAGGGATGAGTAGATACCGAAATTTATCGATTCTCGATACCGATACCAATACCAGAAAAATCGATTCCCGATTCTCGATACCGATACCATCGATACCTACGATTATTCAGTACCTATAGTTGTTAAAACTATTGTTAAAAACAGTTACAAATTTATAATACAATTTAAAATTATTTAGTAGTATTTTGTAGTTAATTATGAAACAAATTTTTTAATGCAATTTTTTACATAATTTTATTTTATTTTTATTAGTAATGTAGAAAAACAAAAACTATTTATTAAGTTTTATACATTCATAATAGGGAAAAACTTGGTTGTAAGATAATGACTCAAAGAAATAATGTTGGTCAGCCGACTGGTTTATTGCTTTCAACCAGACCCCTCCCCTCCCCTCTCATCCATCTTCCTTCCTTATCTAGGTAAGATTTTTGCCGCTGACCCAAATACTCCTCGTGCCTTTTGTAGAGCGGGTATACGGCGGGAGTATCTCTTCCCGTGCACTTTGTAGCGCAGGTAAACGGCGGGGGTATCGATGGTATCGGTATTGACATTGAACGAATGAATCTCGATACCGATACCAATATCCAAGAATTGGTGGTATCGAGAATCGGTATCGAAAATCGACTCATCCCTAGTATATATATATCTATATAATATATCTATATATATATCTATATTATATACCTATATATATATATATATATGTGTGTGTGTGTGTGTGTCCGTGAATGCGATAACTTGAGTAAAAAACGTCAGATTCCAATGAAATTTGGCTCAAATGTGTAAAGTGACATTTACGACTTTAAGTTCGAAAACCAGAAAAATCGGACCATGGGAAGGGGGGTTTTAAATTTTCCAAAAACAGTTTTTTGCATTTTTCACCCTAAAATTTTTAAAACACTTAATTTTGGTTTTGACCATGTTATAGAGCTTAAAAAAAAATAATATAGTATTTTGAATTATTAACCTAGGTTTAAGTAGTAGCGTAAAAAATTCAAAAAACCTGCTCATAAAATCTCCCATGTTAATCTTATCGGAAAAAGGTTTCTGTCTTTTCCTCAGTTAATTTTACTTTAATCTTAACATTTGCTTTTACCAATCACATTAGCTCCATAAAACAATCATTTTGGTGTTTACATTGTGATTCTACGTCCAACCGTTGCAGAGATATTCAAAGTGATAACACAGTACGTTGTCCAATGTTATCCTTATGGAGAGTAAGTCAAATTTGATATATCGATTATTTATGAATGTACATTGATGAAACTTGGTATGTGGCTTCATGTTGTACTGGTATATTGATATTTGCACAAAAAATAAATTTGTTGTTGATTGTCCCCATAGCAGCTAACCTGCATACTCAGCCCTAATGTTATTCTTATGGAGAATATGTAAGGTTTTATATCTCCCTTAATTATGAACATAAATTAATCAAACTTGGTAATGAAGCTTCACCTGGTTCATTTATATTAATAATTGCATAAAAACTCATTTCTTATCTTCCTTGTTGCAGCAAACCTGCGTACTCAGTCCTTATGTTATTCTTATGAAGAATAAATAAAATGTTTTAAACCACTTATTAATAAATGTATTTTTGTGAAACTTTGTAAGTGGCTTTATGTAGGAGTGAGAAACATATAAATGCATTGGAAATCCGCTGAGTACACAGGTTTGCTGCGATGGGGGTATTTTAAATAATAACTAAAATTACAATTACTATTTACATCTAAATTAAGACTGGGAATAATTGAATCTTTAGCAGTGTTTATAAAGAAATCATTAAATTCGTCCGGCTTAAAATGATTACATTCCTACTTCCAGTTCCTTTTTTATATTTATTTACAATGCTCCATAATGCTTTTGTTTTATTCTTGGCATTGTCAATAAAGCTAACATTTGCCTGTTTTTTAGCTTCTTTAATCTTACCTCTGTACATGATTTTTAATTCGTTGTACTCATCACTGTACCAAGCAATATCTGTTGCTTTTGAAAAATAGTAGAGACTATCTAATCTTTCTTTAAGTTTTTGTAACTCCGTATTGTACCAATTACAATTTGTGCGGGCCTTATTATTTTTTATTTTGACATATACCTCACTTATTTAGGAACAAACTGACAAAACTTGGTATATGGTTTTATCTGGTTGTGGTTTATATTTGTTTGCACAAAAAAACAATTTTTCGCCTATGGTTCCTATAGCAGCAAACCTAGATACTCGGTCCCCATGTAATTCTTATGGAGAATAATTAAAATGTTATATATCGCTTATTTATGAATTTATATGGATGAAACTTGGTGTGGTACTTCGCTTAGATAAGCTCTATTGATATTTGCATAAAACCCCATTATTTTGTGTTCCTTGCTGCAGCAAACCTGCTTACTCAGCCCCCATGTTATTCTTATGGGGAATCAAAATGTTATATATCGCTAATTTATGAATGTATACTGATGAAACTTGGTATTTGGCTTCACCTAGTTAACTTATAATAATATTTAGATGAAAACCCATATTTTGTGTTCCTTTTTGCAGCATACCTGCTTTCTCAGCCCCCATGTTATTCTTAAATAGAATAATTAAAATGTTATATAGGTATCGCTATTTTTATGAATGAATATTGATGAAACTTGCTTGGTATGTGGCTTCACCGAGTTAGGTTATGTTTATATTTTCATAAACACCAATTGTTTGTGTTCCTTGTTTCAGCAAACCTTCGTACTCATCCCCAATGTTATTCTTATAAAGAATTATTTCAATTTTATATATCGCTTATTTGTGAATATATTTTAATGGAACTTGGTGTGCGGCTTTATGTGGCATTAAGACATATATTATTCAATGGAAATTCGCTGAGTATGCAGGTTTGCTGCGACAGGGGTATTTTTATTATTATATCATTATATTAAAAGAATAAGGCGATTTTTGTGTAGAAGATTATGGCCAAACTATTGGGTCGATTTTGATGATTTACGTGTCGTTTGAAAGCCCGTAACGTCTAGATGTGCCTTTTGGGGGTCTCAAGTCAGTGCGTGGAACCAGAAACCCTTGGGAAGCTTTCAAAGTACGGATTTGGCCCATTTAAATAACATTGGACAGCAAATCAAAACAAAAGAAGCAGAACAGCTGGGATTAAAGATACAAACATATGGTTTGCTAGTTATTGTTAAAAGAATTTCTTGATTTTGGTTTTGCGATCTTCGACCTCTAAATCTATTTGTTGTATACAGGTTTGGCATCAATGAAAAGCTCTTACTCTCTAGATGTGCCTTTTTGGGGGTTTGAATAAACTCCACCTTTAGATTGTCGCCCCATAGGCTTTCAAAGTTCCAATGTTAATCTTATGGAGTAATATTTTATTTCGTTAGTCAGCTGATTGTAAAGTAAATACACAATCAAAACGTCTGGCTCTATGCCTGCTAGATCCCCATGCGGAGAACGGGGCATCAGCTAGATCAATTGTTTTTTCAACACCAAACATCAACAGTGAGAAACACATGTTACTAGTTTGTAAGGTCTGTTTTCCATAATACTAATGTAATGGCCCCTGTACTCCCCCTTGCCCGTTGCCTGACGGCTTGGTATACAGGAAAGGTTCCTCTGCTTGATCTATATTTTGGCTTAAAAAATAAGGTTACATACCTTGTCGTCATCAATCCACTAGTTTATATGATTACTAGTTTCGGAACTAGTTTTGTCCCATTATCAAATCTTGCTGTATCACAGAATAAAATACCGTCATCGTCTTGAGTTTAAAAACATTTAAACACAACACAAACTTGTACTGACACATAGAAACATTAAACATTTAAAAATTTACAATAAGTGTACACTTTATTTCCCATATGTGGCCGGCCAAAGACAAGAGCAGTTTGACCAACTTTATTTAAAGCATGACTGACTAAGAGCATGAATAAACTATATTTTGGATTGAATAATAGTAAAGTTCAATAAACAATGCAGTCCAAACGGAATATTCATCTTTAATAAAAGTAGGAAATAACAAAGAACACAGTGGTATAAATAAAGTATACTTAATACATAAAAAGTGTAAATACTGGAAATATTTAATACTTGGCGTATAAAACACTGGGTCAGCTCTGTAACTTTCGCGGTTTCTTGCGATATGTTCTAGCGATGTCTATACCCTGTAAACAAGACCAGGAAACTATAACATCAATAATAAAAAGAGTTTGATGTGAGGGAAGTAAATTTCCACATAACAAACTTTAAAAACTCAAAATCAGTGTAAAAACATACATTTATTTCAATTTTTATTGAAATCTGAAAACATTGATTTTTTGGCTGTTCTGATGCTCCTGGTTTCATTTACCCGCAATGCTGGAATACAATTTTGCACATTATAAGGTTAGGAGAAGGTCCAGACAGGCTTGAAAGTAAGCGTGAGATTGCTGGGGATGATAAAAGTACATCAACAAATGAATTACAGGCTTTTCTAATGTAAAACCCCCAGATGACAACGTACTGTTTTTGGTCAATAGACATTTTCTTTAATAACTCGGTAAATAATTATGCTAGAATGACGAGAGAGGGCTTAAAAGGTTTCCCTCACTAATTCTCATCTTTTTTAGTCATAAAAATAAAATAGAAAATACTATAAATTTTCTGCTTCATCTTTGGATTGGTTTTATTCTTACCTTACAGATCGATGTCATAGAACAATATTAGTTAGAGATGATGTGAAGTTTATGTCAGATTGGAGCACGGTAACTTGTGGCGTGCCCCAAGGTTCAATTTTAGGACCATTGCTGTTTTTAGTTGATGTAGATGACTTGCCAAAAAATATTAATTTCAAACTTACTTTATACGCAGATGATACCACAGCCATTCTTAAAGCCAACAATTTTGATCAATTACAACAAACAATAAAACAATATTTTTTAGAATTGTCTCAATGGTTTCAAATTTAATAGTGAAAAAACATAACTTTTTTAAAACAGCACACAACAAAAATAATTATGAGTTTGATATTTATCTAGAGGGAAATGTTATTGGAATATCAGAAATGACAAAGTTTTTAGGCCTTAAAGTTAAACAAATTTAAAATGGAGAGATTATTTTAAGACACTTGCTAAGAAATTAAATATAGTGTGTTTTAAGATGTCGGTTTTACGATCGATAATTGATCTTAGGACAAAGATGGTAGTGTATCATGCATTGTTTGTGTCTCTTATGCAATATGGCATAGAAATGTGGGGTAGTAGTCCAAATGCAGAAGAAGTATGTTAGAGTAATTACATTTTCTAGCCCTCGAACTTTGTATCGTGATATTTTTAAAGAATTAAAAATCCTAACCTTACTGTCTATTTAACCCTAATCCTAACCTATGTTTTAAAATTTCTGCTTTTCATTTCACAAAATTTTGGTTCTATTATGGAGGAACAACATTTTCATGAGTATAATACAAGGCACAGAGATATTTTGCAGTTACCTGTCCATAGATTAGGGGTGTGCGAGTATTCGAACTTCGAGCTTTTTCGAGCTGAATATTACAGTATTCGGCTCGGCTCGAGATTTGCTAAAAAGCTCGAAGTTCGAGCCTAATATTTAAATCGCCGACTATGAAAAGAGTCGTTTACAAAAGTAAATTTGAAACAAAAACTTTCAATAATCAATGTTAGAATTGTCGTAATTTGCATATTTAGAGCTCCATAACAGATATAATCCAGCAATGCTGTGCTTTCGGTCCTTCTTTAAAAAAAAATAACGAAATATAAAAGTACAAATGTTTTAAACTGTTGATCTGATCAACCAATGCAATGGATCTACTTACTTTCTCTACGCTCAAAAATCATATTAGAAGGACATCTACACAATTCTGTTTGCAGTGCAATGTTTCCGTTGCCCAGTTGAGTCGTGCAATATTTCATGGTTAATAATAATTAAAACAACAACCTTACTGCTCCAGAAAAAGTACCCCAGCAAAAAACTAAAATCCATGAAAACACATTTTCTAACTGTTGCAGCGGTACAGTATTTACTGCAACTTACAATCTCGTACATTACACAATAATAATTTCCTGGCGTCTGAAATCACGTCTGGCAACACCGTTGATTGCAAAACTGTCTTAAGTCGTTGAGGGAAGATGGTTATAATGATTTAGCTTGACCAATGACTAAGGACAAGGTTGTAGGTGATGAACGATAAAACTCATGACGGCGTTTTGGTGTGCAGCCGAAATAGTACTCTCCAAAAATTGTATTGTTAAAAAATCGTCAATTGATGTAGAATCTAAAGTTCTTAAGAAATAAAGCGAATAGAAATATAACTATAATTTTACTATAGTTATTAAAGTTAACAAATATTGTCGCATCGCTTGTGTAATACTTTAAAAATCAAAATCACTAATTGCGAGATTCACAAGATCAAAGGATTTTATAAAAATTCTAAATAGTTACGTCACACACGTTACAATACCGGTGGTCATATTATTTACAACCTTCTGTTTCAGAAGCAGATACAATAGGTTAAGTCTATTAATTAGGTGATAGAGGTTAGATACAATGTAATCCAGGCCTACAATTATTGGATAATTTATTTCTGTGAGTACATAAGATATAATGATAGGTTACAGTGATTACATTTACAATATGGTTAGCTGCTGAGTGTCCTGATTTAACTAACTTATATTATAAGGATAATCTTAAATTTACTATTTACCATCAGTTAAATAGATAGGCTTACTGTATTTTTGGTAATTCCCTAGAATAAGGCCTAAATGTTTGGTTACATAAAGGGTTCATCTTGACATATAGTCTGTTTATTATGGCTGTTATAAAAACGGTAATAATTACATTCAGGCTTATAGGTCTAGTTTGAAATTGTATAGTTCTCTTCCTTTATTATTTTTTTCCTATGTTTCTACTTTATATTAAAAGAAAACTGTTCATTACTAGCAACAATTGGTCTCAATAAATGTTCCTTTCCAGTACTTATTTTGTTATTTTTGCACTGCAGAACTTTATTTAGGCCTATACAGAGTAGGGCTAGTGAATGTAGAAGAAGTGAATGAAAGATGACCAATATTGAAAGTATAAAATTATACATAGCAAAATTCGGCTCAGGTCATAAAATCACTGCCGGTATATTGCACTCCTCTAGAGAAAATTTCTATAAAAAAAGCTTGGCTCGAGAAAGCTCGAAGCTCGAGAACTTAAAAAAGAGCTCGGCTCGGCTCTGCTCGAGTTAGAAATCACTATTCGCACACCCTTACCATAGATTAAGTTCAACAGAATTATTGCCACAATATTTAGGAAAACAATTAAGCTTCCCACCAGATTAATAAATATTGATAATGCTGTTTTTTTTTAAGAACAAGATCGTCGATTTTTTTGTTAACAAGGCCTATTATAGCATTAAAGAGTTCCTATGTGATACAATAATTTAAGATTTTTAATTTTAATGAAATGACTTTAGTGTTATAATTTATTTTACTTAAGGTTTAGGTTAATGCATTTTATATATTGACAATGTCACCTGTTTTCCCAGCTGTGCTGGATAGTGGAAAATGTACAGTATTTTTGTGGCAATAAAGTTCTTGATTCTTCACGAATTCTTTACATGCATTAATTTTACATCTGGGGCTTTTCTGACCCTTTTTGAGCTCAAAAACTCGAAATTTGAAAGATTAATCGCCAAAAAAGGGGTTTTGAGTTTTCCGATTGTTTTGCCAACGAATTCGTCCAACTGAGTATAGAAAGGAACGTCCATACAAAATTTGAAGTAAATTGGACATAAAATGTGACCACTAAAGTGCAAACAAAAATATATATACAATTTTGAACGACCCCCCAAAACGTGTTCAGGGGGTCACGTTAGGAACTTCTATGGTGGTCCCGCGCTTAACCCTAGCAGTGACCATGGTGTAAGTGGGAAATGGCAAAGCAAATTTGGCGAATTTGCAGACCTTTTTTTAAAAATTTGTATATATTCAACCGTAGAAGTAACCCAGCCAACCTTATATTTATTTTGATCGGAAAGAACAGTAGAATCTGAAAATACTAAATAAAAAAGGTCTAGAAATGTAAATTTGTCGGTAAAGTGAAAAGAATAAAAAGAATTATAAATTATTTTTTGAAATTACAAAAGCAGCCTCGGTGAAATTTTGTCTACAGATTTATGGGAAATTCATTATATTCATTTTGTAGACAATCTAATTCCTTACATAGAAATATATAACATGTTGGGGAAAGGATTTTTGTTTGTAAGTTTTAGGGGCATAATATGATAATGAACGGAAAACAAAAAAATGTATTAACTTTACAGTGTTAGTTTGTGTTGTAAGTAATAATATAAATACATATACAATAATAATTTTGTATACATATTTGTAAAGCTAATGAAGTAAGGAATCTGAAAAAGTCATAAAGTTGATGGTAAAGAACTATTAGGGATGGGTCCGTTGCATTTTTTATCGGTTCGG
This sequence comes from Allygus modestus, assembly GCA_963675035.1. Taxonomy (NCBI): domain Eukaryota; kingdom Metazoa; phylum Arthropoda; class Insecta; order Hemiptera; family Cicadellidae; genus Allygus; species Allygus modestus. The sequence goes on along the minus strand of OY776112.1, from coordinate 140,629,489 downwards.
TTTTTCCAAAAAACAGTTGTTGGTTTCGGATATTTTTAAGAACTTACCATAACTGTCTCATCCATACTTTAAATCTTACATTACAGGGTCATTATCAACTCACAAATAATGTTTTCACCAATCTTAAATTTATTATATAGCCTACCTATAAATACCTTTTTCAGACTTTGTTTCACTGGTTTACATAAATAGCCTACTGCTGCAGAAACACTACCTACGCAGGAGAGTTGGTTAAAAAGTCACAAGTAATCAATCAAAGACAAATCAAATGAATTTAAATAAAACATTATGGGCCATTACAAAACGAATTAATCACCTAAGCTTAAAACCATTTTTAGCCAAATAATAACTAAGTTAGCCTAGGGCAGTACTATAGTCTAAGTAATCTTTTAACTTTTTGTTGTTAAGGTTTAAGTTTAGCCTACTGTAGGCCTAACCTTAGAAACAAAATAAGTCTACCTGGTTTTTTGCTGATATGTTATTTTTGCAGACTTTTGAAACCCTAGAGTATTTTCCTTGAGGAAGGATATATAGTCGTAAATACAGTAGGATTTATATTCACGGAAACAGTAGGACTAGAATTACCACCGGGGTCGGGGTTATTAGCAATGTCAATTGGGCTAAATGGTAGATCGTCGACTAATTCTTCTTCTGGTATTCTCGAAGATATTAACAAACTTTCTTAATAAAAAAGTCTGACTTTATTAAATAGACAGTAAAATTGACAGTAATCCCATAGACCCTCTTAGACGTCGCGTCGTCGTCTGCTAGTGAGACTAGTGAGAGTGAGTGAAGCAAAATGCACAATCTGATAAGCTAATACACTCGCTAAGTTTATACATGAGTTGTCGCCCGAAGACACTGACGATCCTGGTGTCTGGAGTCGAAAATACTATGATCCTGGCGGTTGGAGGTCGAATCTCGTGTAAGAATGCCGTTCTTGTATTGGTTGTAGTTTGTGTATTCTCACCACAAGAGCTAATGAGGCGCCCTTGTTCCAGGCGGTAAATTCATGAATGTAACTTTTAGTTGTGATGTGCGTGTTCGATATGTAACGTATTGAAATATCACGATAGAGATGTTACGATACACATGATGTGTCACTGTCACTAGCAGACTAAGTCCGAACTGCAGTCGATTAATATTTAATTTCAGAAATCAATCATTTTGAATACGATATTCCAAAGGCGAAACATTTTTAACAACACAGGTATTGCGATTCTGTGCCTCGATTTGATACGGCAATACTTATGATATCGAGATGACATTTAAGTAGGCCTATGGGCTTATGTATCGCGATACGCGTATCTCTTTTATTGTACCATTTTTGGCATATAGTGTCATTAGACTTTTACTGATGTATCTCGTTAACTGGGTTAGGAGTTTAAGCGATATTTGTACAAAATTATAATGCTTATTTCCAAAACGAGCACTTACTGACTGTGAAAAACCAAAACCGACATTTGACCATCGGTTCTCGGTTTCGGTTTTTTTGTAAAAAACCGGTAAAACTGACAACTGACTTTAAGAACCAACACATCCCTAAAAATTATTATCACTTATAAAGAGACGAATATTTGAAATTTTTATGTATTTGGTAAAAACAATTTCACAGTATTTAGTATATAGGTAACTTTGTCACCAAAACAATAGAAACAAGTTGTAGTATATTCAAATCCATAAATAAATACACCCGTCGCAGCAAACTGCGTACTCAGCGAATTTCCAATGCAAAATATAAGTCTTAATACCACATAAAGCCGCATACCAAGTTTCATAAAAATATATTCAAAAATAAGCGATATATCAAATTTGAATTATTCTCTATAACAATAACATTGGGGATGAGTACGCAGGTTTGCTGCTACAAAAAACAACAAATATGGGGTTTCTTGTAAATATCAATATTATTCAACTAGGTGAAGCCACATACCAAGTTTCATCAATATAAATTCATAAATAAGCGATATATGCCATTTTGATTATTCTCCATAAGAATAACATGGGAGATGAGTATGCAGGTTTGCTGCAATAAGGAACAAAAAATGGGGTTTTATGCAAATATCAATAAAACTCAACTAGGTGAACCAACATTCCAAGTTTTATTAATTTATGTTCATAATTAAGGGATACATTACATTTTACTTATTTTCCATAAGAATAACGTGGGGGCTGAGTACGCAAGTTTGCTGCTACGGGAATTATTGGTAAAAATCGGGTTTTTTGTGAAAATAACAATAGACCACAACCAGATGAAACCATATACCAAGTTTTGTTAGAATCCGTTCATAAATAAGCGAGCTATAATTTTTTTCTTATTCTCCATAAGAATAGCATTGGACAACGTACTGTGTTTAGCACTTTCAATATCTCTGTAACCATTTGACGTAGAGCAATGATCAAAACACCAAATTGTGCGTCTTTTTAAGCTGATTCCAATGGAAGAAACTAAAATTTGACTTTTTCAAAAATTATATGTAGAAAACTCAAAAAACCCATTTTTGAGGTACAAAACCCCCTCAAAATCGGATTACTTTTACGAGAGTTATCGCACCCACGGACACATATATATATATATATATATATAAATAAATATATATATATATATAAAAATAAATATATATATATATATATATACAGTTTCGAACGAATGGTGTTTTTGGGGTCTGGGGACCTCAAAACGAAAAGTTATCATGGTCCCGGGCCTAGGTCTTACCATGCCGACTACGGTAATAGCTTCTTCCCTATAGGGGAAATTCGCTAAAATGTATAACACTTAGGGTGAATTATTATTTTTATATGTGTTATGCAAAAATATATAAAGTAGTCACATACTTGGAAATCTTTTGAAACATTTTTTCTTTGAAAGCTATTCATAAACACTATTTCCCAATATTATCCATAATATAATGCATAAAGATTACACACAAACACTTCCCTAACACTAAAACTCCGAAATAATAAAGGACTTAGTAATAATTCATGGATAAGAGGTAGCGTGCATGCACTGAGTTCTACACGCAATGGCTAACACAGATATATTGAAGGATCAGGTGTGACGCAATACTTCCAACTATAACTTTCACTGCATATAAATCCGATTTTCCTAACAGTCCGATTTGGACAGTTGGCCATTCGCTAAAAAAACAAAAGAACACCTATTTTCATAAAATCATATTATCTGTCCAATCAATATTTTGTTCTAAAAATCAATACCAAAATGAAGCACAACTGTTTAGCAGTGCATTGGTACCAACCGAAACTTCCCACAACAAAAATTACCCGAGTTGGGGAATTTAAAAGAATTTGTGTTTTGACATTTTTGGACACGGTTCATTTATGTAATAAAATGAAAGTTAAGAATATGATCTTTCGAATGATATATATATATTGTTCACTTTAGAGTTGATTATTTGTGGTTTTTTAACCCTAGCCGTGGCCAACCGACGCATGCGTCGGTTCGCCCTGTCGTCTTAGAATGGCAGCCGACGCTTTGTGTCGGTTCATGACAGAAAATGTTGTATTGCAAAATAACTATTAATAATCCACTCAAAAGTGAATAATATATATACCATTCGAAAGATCATATTCTGTACTTTTATTTAATTACATAAACGAACCGTGTAGCAGCTATATAACAATGGTACGACGATTAGAAATCGAATGAATATTTGGCCCAACGCTAGGAAAATGCCAAAACATTACTTTTTTAAATTACCCAGCTCGAGTAATTTTTGCCGCATGAAGTTGCGGGTGGTACCAATGCACAGCTAAACAGATGCGCTTCATTGTAGTATTGATTTTTCTAACAAATTATTGATTGGTTAGATGATATGATTTTATAAAAACAGATGTTTTTTGTTTCTATAACGAATGGCAAACCGACGCTATTGGAGGGTTTGGAAAATTGGATTTATGTGCATTGTAAGTTAGAGTTACTAGTAGTGATGAGTTGATACCAAAATTTATCAATTCTCGATACTGATACCGATACCAGAAAAATCGATTCCCAATTCTCGATACCGATACCATCAATACCTACGATTATTGTGTACCTATAGTTGTTAAAACTATTGTTAAAATCAGTTTCAAATTTATAATACCATTTAAAATTATTTTGTAGTTAATTATCAAACAAATTTTTTAATGCAATTTTTTACATAACTTAATGTTAATTTCACTAGTATACTATAGTAATGTAGAAAAACAAAAACTATTTATTATAAAATCATAATAGGGAAAAACGTGGTTGTAAGATAATGACTCAAAGAAATAAAGTTGGTCAGCCGATTGGTTTATTGCTTTCAACCGGACCCAACCCCTCCCCTCCCATCCCTCTTCCTTCCTTCTCCAAGGTAAGATTTTTGCCGCCAACCCAAACACTCCTCGTGCCTTTTGTAGAGCGGGTAAACGGCGCGAGTATCTCTTCCCGTGCACTTCGTAGCTCAGGCAAACGGCGGGGGTATCGAGGGTAACGGTATCGACATTGAACGAATGAATCTCGATACCGATACCAATGTCCAAGAATCGGTGGTATCGAGAATCGACTCATCCCTAGTTACTAGTCAAATTAAATGTCATTTTGAAGAGGAATAAATGTAGAGGAATTTAGTTTTGCCGTTGGCAGTACTGCAAGTACGTATTTTTTCCTGCAACATCGAATCACTTTGTCATATTTTATCCAGTTCGTATGACGTCTGAAGGCCATCTTGTATTTATTTAGGTACCTAAGCGTTTGCTATTTTTATTCGTGAGTTGTTACTATTTATGTTATTATTTAAGAGTATTAGTGTCAGTGAAGTGTTTGTGTGTATATAACAGTACTATTTATGCATTATATTATGCATAAATATTACTGAAGTGTGGCAAATAGTGTTTATAAAGTGTTAACTCCTATATAGGCCTAGTGAAATTTGCCAAATCCGTGACTATTTGTTTAGTGCTACATAACACATATAGAAACAATTATTTACTCTTTGTGTTATACATTTTTATGTAGGTAATTGAATGTAATACAACATGTTTATATTGGTTTTGGGTTAAAAAAATCAGTGAAAAAGTTATATACTAAATACTGTGAAATCTTTTTTTCACTTATACGCAAAAATGTCAAAACAATCTTTTGTATACAAATAATTATAAGTGATAATAATTTTTACCATAAACTTTATGACTTTTTTAGATTCCTTACTTCATTAGCATTACAAATATGTATATATCATTATTAGTATATACATATATTATGTAACTTTTTACAACACAAACTAACACTGTACAGTTTTCACTTTTATCGGTTCTCCGTTTGTTATTATATTACACCCCAAAACGAAAATTCTTTCCCCCACATGTTATATATTTCTATGTGAGGAATTTAATTGTCTACAAAATGGATATAATAAATTTTCCATACAAAATCTGTAGAAAAAAACTAGGCTTTTGAAATTTCAAAAAAATTTTAATTCTTTTTATTCTTTTCACTTTACCGAAAAAATAACATTTCTACATCTTTATCATTTTATTATTTTATTATTTATAGAATCTCCTGTTCTTTCCGATCAAAATGAATATAAGGTTGGCTAGGTTACTTCTATGGTTGAATTTATACGAATTTTCAAAAAAAAGGTCTGCAAAATCGCCAAATTTAGCCTGCCATTTCACACCTACACCATTAGCCACTAGGGTTAACGTTACAAAATTTTCGGTCCCAAACCATCAGATTTGGACGACTGCCACTCTAAGGCGACAGAGTATGAATTGTACGGTTGGCCACAGCTAGGGTTGAGTTTCCCCATGCGGGTCATGCTAATAGTTCACTTTCCATAAGAAATTCACTAATAAAAATGCCAGTATTTTGTTTAGAATGAGCATAAAGGAAAGGTTGCCAGAGAACATATCCTTGAAGATTAAAGGCAACCTAAAAAATGACTCAACATTCAGCTTTTGTGAAGATTTAAGGCAACCTAAAACATGACTCAACATTCAGCTTGTGTGAAGATTATAGGCAACCTAAAACATGACTCAACATTCAGCTTGTGTGAAGATTAAAGGCAACCTAAAACATGACTCGACATTCAGCTTGTGTGAAGATTAAAGACAACCTAAAACATGACTCAACATTCAGCTTGTGTGAAGATTAAAGACAACCTAAAACATGACTCAACATTCAGCTTGTGTGAAGATTAAAGGCAACCTAAAACATGACTCGACATTCAGCTTGTGTGAAGATTAAAGACAACCTAAAACATGACTCAACATTCAGCTTGTGTGAAGATTAAAGACAACCTAAAACATGACTCAACATTCAGCTTGTGTGAAGATTAAAGGCAACCTAAAACATGACTCGACATTCAGCTTGTGTGAAGATTAAAGACAACCTAAAACATGACTCGACATTCAGCTTGTGTGAAGATTAAAGACAACCTAAAACATGACTCAACATTCAGCTTGTGTAAAGATTAAAGGCAACCTAAAACATGACTCGACATTCAGCTTGTGTGAAGATTAAAGACAACCTAAAACATGACTCAACATTCAGCTTGTGTGAAGATAAAGGCAACCTAAAACATGACTCAACATTCAGCTTGTGTATATAACATAAAGTTAAACTCAGATTAGAATTCTAATCTTTTTTATTATCAAATATAAGAAAGAAATTTAAAAACTTTAATATACCTCATACATATGCGACCAGGTTTAGTAGTAAATCTAAAGATGCTAATTCAAAATCTTTAAAAAGAAATAATGAACCTAGAAGCCATAAATCAAACTTTGTTAGACAACACTGATCATTTGCAAGTTCCAAAATGCCCGACAGACTCCCTTGAAGATGAGGTGCAAAGTAAATGGTCAATGATTCTTACATACCATATTTTTTAAGCATTTTATAATAAACTATCTACAATTAATCACGATATTACCTTTGTTCATCCAACAGATGCAATGATTTAAAAATTTAGAGATCACAAAGACATTAGAACTTTTAAAATCTATTTCCTTTGAACATATGAACTTTACATATTTCTGTGTAAGTATTGCAACAAAACAGGACATTATAAATGATTCTAAGAATAAATTAAAAAGTATAGAATCATACTGGAGTCTTATGGTGTATTGCAAAGAAGACCAAACTTTTTACTATTTAGACAGCCATTAATAATTAACTATTCATGTACACTATTGGTTAAAAATATGATAATGGAAGACAAAAGAATTGTTCACATCACAACTCAACAACAAGATCATGCATTTGAATGTGGATTATATATTAGTTGACTGTAAGCATGTAGTTTCGAACCTTCTTCAGCAAAACCTAGAGTTTAAGACTTTAATTATTCAAAATACAAATGTATTAAACTAAGATCAAAGCATAACCCTATACATTTATAAAAGAAAGGTGGCGTCTATCCATCTGTCGACTTGTATGTTCCGTTTTAACGTAAAACTACTGAATCAATAAAGCTGAAAATTTGCATGTAACTAATAATAATAATTAGCTAATTTATCTGGGCTAAACATAGGCATATTCTCATCTTGGCAATCATTTAGGGCTCCGCCCCAGTCACCCTTAAAGTTATAACGTTATTCTTATGGGCACTAGGTTGAATAAATCAGAAACAGATGTAGTTGCAGCAGAAATATTAATCAGCTGTTCTTTCCTGAATTCTTTGCCAAAACACGGGTAATCAACCAGTAGATTATAATACTGACATTTGAAATGATTATGACTGTAACCTGACAGCAAAAAACAATCTCCAATAATCATCAAACCATACCCGATAAATTGATGTAAATTAATCATGCAAGAAGTAAAATCAGGACATCACCAGCATGTAAATTATGTACTTGAATACAGTAAAAAATCATGTTCCAATCAATGTCTGTTTGTTTGTTTGCTTGCAAAATTTATCTCAGAAACCAGCAGAAGGATTAAGCTTAAACTTTAGAATTAGGTACTTTTGGTCCTAACAAATTCATTGGTGTAAACATCACCTAAGAAAAACTCATATTTTGTTTAACAAATCTCATTTTAATGTTAGAAATATGTTAAAATTGGGCTTATGAAGTTTCAAAACAAAACAAAATAATAACTCTATTATGTGATCGGTAAAAAAATTGAAAAATTGTATTACATTACTTAAATCAAAATTTCAATTAGAATCATTACCTGTCTTGGCACAAACCACTCTAGAATTTGAAGAATCAGGTACATTAGAGAAACAACTAGTAGGAATGGTAAAACATTGCTTCGCATATAACTGAAACAAAAAATAAACATTTAGCATATAGAAGTTGGAAACATAACTGGGAGGCAAAGGTTAGGGATATTCCCATAGTCTTAACACATTGTCTTCAGCATCATCCTGGGATGACAAAGGTTATTGTTGTTTCAATGCCTCACATTACCAGCATTACTAGTTATTCACATCACGTCTTTTCCTGCATTTTTGTGATTATCGATTTTACTTTGTACGTTTTAGTTATTCAATACTAGCGGTTCTACAACATAAAAGCCCAAGTCATTGACTACTATTTCGCTAAATATAATCTTAATCCATTTAACTAATAACTTACTGTTTAAATATTATTATTATTTGTTAACACATTTTTAAATAAACGGTATCAGGAAACTGACACATACTTTCTCCCTTTTAGCCAAACTTTAATGACAAAAATATTTGTTATTTACTAAATATAGAATATGAAGTATAGACAAATGTACAGAAAATTGTCTAAAATAGTTGTTTTCAGAAATATCCATCCAAATTGCTTTTTTGGAGGCACTATAGAGTCCGTTGCTACACACAGTAGTTTTGAGAGGGGAAATGCCCCCTTGCCCCCCCCCAGGGTTAAATAGCAACACATTTCGAACATCATCTGTTGGTCAATGCTAACTTGACCTGCATATCAAATTTTAATGAAATTGATCAGTAAATAAGAGAGAAATAGTTATTTTTGTATTCCCCATAAGAATAACATTGGACAACGTACTGTGTTTACCGCTAAATGAAAATTTCAATTTTCTCCGCAACTAGCAATCGTAGAATAGTAATTTAAAATACTAATTTATTTAGTTTTTTGAGCTCTTTTTAACGGTGAATAGTAATCTTTTTTAACATTTGTGAATTTTTATGAAAAATCCAAAAAACTGAATTTTTGATGTTTTAAGTCCTGTAATTTCTGAACCCGAATTTTTCCAGAAATGCGGGTGGTGTCATTTTGTTGGAAACCTAAAGTTCTACAAACCACGAAAGCTTAATCAAAATCGTTAGAGCTGTTTTTGAGAAATTTGGATTTTTCATGTTTTTTGGCGGTTTTTGGGGGATATCGTCTGGAGATATCGTGGATTAGTACCTACATACCAAATTTCATAAAAATCGGCCCATTGGTTAGGGCTCTAGCTCTGTAAACATCCACACAGACACACACACACACACACACGCGGACACACACACACACACACAGACAGACATCACGTAAAAACCACTTTTTTGGGTTCAGGGAGCACCAAAACCAATATTTCCACTAACAACTCAAATTCGAAAATTCTGACAAAAACAATACTTTCTCCATATACTACGTATAAGGGGGAGAAAGTAAAAGAAAATGTTCTTTATACCAAATTTGAACAATTACAAGTCAATAACAGTTTTATGATGGCTACAAAATTATTTATGAAGATTGTGTTTGAAATCGTTCAGGAATATTCATTTTATTTTGGTCCTACTAAAATTTGTGTTCATTGTTTATCTCACTTTTTTCTCATATTGTCAAAAATTGTCATAAACAACACTTTATTGAAAATAAAAACTTTTCTTTACAAAACTAAATTACTGAGATAATATATTCCATCAGTTTATGCTGTCATCATCAGAGCAACTGCATGGATCAAGATGGCGGACAATGTAGGTGGCGTAGGTAGCGCTGCAGTCACACCCATAATCCTTTGCAATTCAATATGGCGGTTGTCGGCTGCTGTCTTCTGTATTTTTTGTTCTTGTTTCGTAGTTTTTCATATTTTTATATGTCGTATCAGATTCAAAATTAATTTGTTCATTTATAAGTTTGTCTTTGACTTTGTAGTAGATGTTTGTAAACATCTACTACAAAACAAACATTCCCTAGGTAATATACATTAAAATATGGAAATTATCAAACTCTGCCCTAAAGGAAGAAATATGACAGCATGGGAAGAACTCTTTATTTAAAAAGCAAAACAAGAAGACAGAGACAAACTTATAAATGAACAAATAAATTTTGTATTTGATACAACATATAAAAATATGAAAAACTACGTAACAAGACAAAAAATTACAGAAGACTCTGATGGACTACGTGTAATAGTCAATATTACCATTACAATATTGACTACGGTGGACCCTCACCTTCTAAGTTGCCGCCCAATGGACTTGGGAGATTCTTTGGTAACACTAGCGTAGACTTTCTCAGTTCTCTGTGTGACATTGTGCCAGCTGTAGAGTGAGGAGACTCTGCGATGACACACCTCAGGATCCACGATCTTGCCATGACGAAGGTCGTCTAATGCCCTCTCCAACCCCTCCATCAGAGCTGCAATATGTTACTGTACTAGTCTGTGTGACATTGTGCCAGCTGTAGAGTGAGGAGACTCTGCGATGACACACCTCGGGATCCAAGATCTTGCCAATACGAAGGTGGTCTAATGCCCTCTTCAACCCCTCCATCAGAGCTGCAATATGTTACTGTACTAGCCTGTGTGACATTGCGCCAGGTGTAGAGTGAGGAGACTCTACGATGACACACCTCGGGATCCAAGATCATGCCATGACGAAGGTGGTCTAATGTCCTCTCCAGAGTTACAATATGTTACTGTATTAGTTTATGTGACATTTTGCCAGTTGTAGAGTGAGGAGACTCAGCGATGACACACCTCGGGATCCACGATCTAGCTATGACGAAGATTGTCTAATGCCCTCTCTAACTCCTCCATCAGAGCTGCAATATGTTACTGTACTAGTCTGTGTGACATTGTGCCAGCTGTAGAGTGAGGAGACTCTGCGATGATACACCTCGGGATCCACGATCTAGCCCTGATGAAGATCGTCTAATGCCCTCTCCTGCCCCTCCATCAGAGCTGCAATATGTTACTGTACTAGTCTGTGTGACATTGCGCCAGATGTAGAGTGAGGAGACTCTGCGATGACACACCTTGGGATCCACGATATAGTTATGACGAAGATTGTCTAATGCCCTCTCCAACCCCTCCATCAGAGCTGCAAATGTTACTGTACTAGTCTGTGTGACATTGTGCCAGCTGTAGAGTGAGGAGACTCTGCGATGACACACCTCGGGATCCAAGATCATGCCATGACGAAGGTGGTCTAATGCCCTCTCCAACCCCTCCACCAGAGTTGCAATATGATACTGTATTAGTCTATGTGACATTGTGCCAGTTGTAGAGTGAGGAGACTCTGCGATGACACTCCTCAGGATCCATGATCTTGCCATCATGTAGGTGGTCTAATGCCCTCTCCAACCCCTCCATCAGAGCTGCAATATGTTACTGTATTAGTCTATGTGTCATTGTACCAGCTGTAGAATAAGAAGACTCTGCGATTACACACCTCGGGGTCTACAATATATCGTTTCTTAGAACTTTTCAGATAATACACACCCAACAAAATATTGTTCCATTGCATATTTTGGAATAAACATGCAATAGTCTACAATATAATTATGTAGCTCTGGGTTAAGTGATTCATTTAGTATCCACAATCTTCAGAAGATCTATTGTTAACAATTAATTTGATAAGAATAAGCCATATTTATCACTCCCAGAAACATTATTACTGTTTCCCGTTTCTTGAATGTGATAGCTGATAAAAAAAAAAACATACTTTGATGTAAACTGATTAAACATCGTTTTAGGAAATTATCAGAAGCAAGTGGTTAGTATTTTTTTTTAATCTTCATATCTAAGTGAGTACTAAACAATATTGAATAAGAAGGATTTAGGCCGTTTCAAACAATTATAAGCGAAACAATTCATCTTACACAGTATAGAGTACTAGGTTTCTAATAGTATATCATTTAGTCCTGATTATGTTCCGGAACATAACTGTCCTGAAAACGTTCAGCAACTTTTAATACAACGTTTAACAAACAACTGGATATTCCAGTTCAACTTACATGAAACAGTCGGTTCTGTGAGGTAGATGAGATCAGGGGGAAGGACTTCCGGGATCCCTCCGACCTTGGTGCTGACCACTTGAAGTCTGCAACCACGGCATTGGTGTTCAAAAACCGTTGTTGTGGAAGACAATTTTGACATTTGACAAATATTTCTACTAAACATGCTACAAGAAGCATTGATTATTTGATTTTAAAAATGACTAGCCAAGGGTAAGGGGTAAGTTTAATACAAAAATATCTCATGATAACCAAGTGTACAATTATAATCCCTGAAACTTCTGCCGGTGAAGAAATTAACTCTAGTATCTATGTGTATTGATATTTTAAAAAACCGAGCAAAGTATCATGCAACAGCGATAAAGGTCAGTGTTTCTAATGACAAAGTGCCTTTCTGATAACAAATTCAAACGTTTGGGTTTGAAGTAAAAAACTGATTTATTCTCAGGACCACTGTAAATCAAATAATTAACCCTCCAAGTGCCGAACGTCCCAATTATGATCCTCTTTTCATGTTGCAATATCGTTCCTGTGTGATACATCATTTCAGATTCCGCGGCCAAATGATTCCACATGGAATTTGTAATCAAATGATGTATCAGAATTAGTCTTTTTGTGTTTTTTGTAACTGATTACAAAATATTGTGTCTTTCCAAAGTTGCTGCTATTTTGAGTGTTGCGGTAGGGGTTTAAGCCAATTAAGGAAATTAATAATTATTTTAACCCTAACAAAGTATATATTTTTTCAATTTACTTGTAGTATGTTGCACATTGAAGAGCCACCATACACCAAAATGCAGAGCTAGGTTAGGTTACTATAATTTTGTCGTGGATTACAGCCAAATTTTATAACGTAAATCCTTTTGTAATGTGTTACAAAACACAGCTACTACGTAATAGACAGTTCGTAATAGTTAACCGAATGATGACCTGCACATTTAGCTCATTTTGGCTTGTATTCTGAAATTTTAAATTACGTGTTGTCTTGTAACCAATAATGACACATAAAGGAAATTTTTTTTAATTTGACTTTCTGAGTTCTCTACTGTCGTGTAAGCTTGTCTTAAGTAATCATTAACAAGTTAGTTCTTTTTTTAAATTTCCATTTTCTTACTGATCAAAATGAATATAAGGTTGATATAGGTGGATTCCTAGTTTATATTTTGTATAGGTTAAAAAACAAAAAAAAAACATGCAAGACAGTGAAAAATACATCAGTACTAAAGATAAAAATCATTGGCACTTAGAGGGATAAACTTTAAGAAGGTTAACGTTATGTTTCACTCAACATAGCTATAATTTAACTTTAATAAAGTGTAAATTGCAAATTTGTAATCCATGTGCGAGATGCTAATTATCGACTGAGTCTAGTGGTCTTGGGATCCTCACCCGCAGGAGGCTGCCTCGACAATGGCCATGCAGTAGGCCTCAGTAAGCGACGTGTTGAGGAAGATGTGGCCCTGCGTGAGCACGTCGCGCACCTGTGAATGCTCCAGACTGCCGAGCAGCGTCACACGCTCCTCCAGCCGCAGACTCCCACGCACCTCCTCCAGCAGCCCGCGCTTCGGCCCGTCCCCTCCTATCAGGAAGTGAACCTTATGAAAATACACGTATTATTGCCTAAGGACACACCATTTAGAGATTCATTCCGAACAAAGTGCTAAGTCAGACTCACCATGTTGTACTTGACGCACATATCTGCCACTATTTGGGCGAGCAGGTCAATCCCCTTTCTGTAGACTAGACGGCTCACGATCACGATTGTCACTGCAATTGGAAGGAGTGGAATTAACACTTATTGTTACTAAATTGCATTCAAATTTTAATTGAAGATATGCAAATTTCAACTAAATTACATTTATGATTTCAATTTCAAATAAACCTTATTCATTCCATGTTTTACAAATACACTGAACAGTGTCTGAGAATTATACACATGAACAATTACATATATAGGAAATAATATTTTGCAAGCTCCGCCTCACAATAATGTAAATGTCCAACTGTTAAGTCTTTCAAAATAAGTTTAGAATCTTTCCTGATAGAAAAATCTGTGTCCAAGGTGGATGAAATTTTTTCAATAAATTCATAGTTATTTAAGTTAAACTTGTTCCGCCAAAATAAAAGGGGATTTCCATATCCTGATGTATCCCACGCCCTATCAATCTGGGTCAATGGGACGAAGAGGAACACGTAAGCATATATAAAGCCTTTACAGAGTAATTCTAGAGTATTTTTTTTACCAGCAGTAGAGTGGAGTCAAGATGTATTGATAATAGAAACACAAAACACGAAGGATTACTCTCAAGAGGTCAATAGAAAGAAAGGAACCATCAAGAAGTTGCTAACAATCAGTCAGTTGGTAAAAGGATAAACCTCTCAATTTTCTCAGACAGCCAAGGAAGAGGTCTCAGTCAACACATTATAAATGCCAACAAAAATGTTAAAACAATTGGCTTTACCATGCCCAATGTTAAGCTCCAGGAAGTCACAGAGGTGGCCCTTAACTCATCTAAGGATGCCAATGTTGTTCTTCTCTTAGGCGGTACAAATAACACACTTCAAGATGACCTGTCAACAATTTATTCTTCGCTAGAGGACACATTGATAACTCTCAGTGAACAGAGGGCTGTTCTCATATGTACATTACCAAAAAGGTATGATGCCAAAACTAATGATCCTGTTCATTATAAAATTGATTTGATTAATAATTACATTCGAGAATTAGTAACATCTGGTACACAAAACACGGACTCTACCACCTCAATAACGAGGGAAATCTAAATTAGGATATTTAATCCTAAAGACTTGAAACATTATTCCCTTGGAAAAATGTAGTAAAATCAGTAATAACATTAAGATGGTTCACGCAAACATGAGAGGCATTTTCAGACAGTCCCAGTGGGAAAATCACGTTGCATTCGCATATTGTATTTCAGGTGACTTTGGTTGTGAAAAGCAGACGAGTGCTAGAGTCGCTTTGGTTTTTAGAGAAGAAGTGGAAAAACAACTCGGTCTGACTGTCTTAATGAGCATATAGTTCTTCAGAAGACTAAGGGAAGTGCATCAGTATGTGGTCTGATCATCAAAGAAGAATATTTCCAGAAACCAAGCGAAGATTCCTACAATGCTGCCTTCAAACAATTTAAATAAGATTTCCGTACAAGAGGATACAGACACCTTGATCTATTCACCTATGGAATGCATTCGGAACGAGATTCGTCCAGAACAGTTTGCTAGCAATGTAGTTAAGTAGACACTGGAGTTTCAGTCACAATTATATATATTTATATATATATATATAATTATGTAATTATATATATTATGTTACGCAATTTGGCAGTAATTTACAATGGAACTAAAACCAAGAGATATAGGTTCTCGAATCCGGTTATTCCAATAAACTGATAAAACTGATGAGAATCAAACCTGACACATCCCGAAATACGAGTCTCAAGTGATTTTAATTTCATTCAAAGTCAATGTTCTATATTAAAATATATGTTTAAATTGACTTTTACAAGATTTTTCAACAAAATTATTATTTTTTTTATTATTGTCATCCATTTATTTTTATACAACTTGGGTTTAATAACCCAAATGAATATTTTCTAATTAGCTCTTTTTAAAGTAGCTGGTTTATTACCACTGCTGGATGGACCAAATTCAAACTTTTAAACTACATTAAAATCCAGCTTTACATTTTTGTATACAGTACTTGTTTACTATATAAGTTTAAAATATAAAAAAACATTAATAAAACTTGATACCCTGAATAAAAATGGTAATATCCCCCCCCCGAAAAAATCCCTAGGTTCGCCCCTGGATTATTTAGTCAGGTTTTTTTAATTATTTTATTATTGTTGTATTGTAAGGGGTCTGCGGTACCAGAAATTTAAGGTCGGTACGGTAAATACTTTTGTACCTCGGTTCTCAGTTTTAAATCGGTACGGTTTGTGACAGTAAAATAGCCACAATTTATCATAGCCTAAGTGTATTCAGAAACCAAACAAAACAAATACAAATAACAGATTTTAAAAGAAAACATACTGGCAGACAAACAAAATGTAGGTATTTAGGTAAGCTTTTAATTATAATTAAATACAAGTGGTATGAATTATTAATTATAGCCTCCAACAACTTTCAAATCTTGTAACCAAGTAACACAACAGAATAAGAATTTTTATTTGCAATCAGATGACACATACTCAGCAGACGTCGAAGTTGTAGCCTACTCGTCATAACAATAAGTCGACGGCGATGGCGGTTCATCAAGAATCAAGAATCCATCACAATCACTCATTGTTTGTTTTAAATAGTTAAACTATAAAGGCTATCACAACATTTGTTCAAAACATTTTATCAACAAAGACAACCAGCGGCCCCTTTAAGTGGAGGTGGTGAGTAAGTCCAAACGTCATCGTCACACAAAGAGTATACCTAGAAAGTGAATACCAGAGAGAAAGAAATACGCAGTTTCCAAAATTATGAAATACGACAACAAAAATTAAGAACCAGTGTAGGCTAAACTTTTTTATTTGTTAAAACAGTAGATTGTGTGTAACTTTTTTTTATTACTCTACGTTTTAGCAATCAAACTAATATTTAACCTAATAAACACTCTTCTAAACCGTTCACGGCATATTCAATATTTAATTCAAACATTTTCTTTTGGTTGGTTTAATTTCCATTCATAAAACGCTAGCGTCATAATGCCTATTAGGAAAATGTTATGATAAGCCCGATTTGTGTTTTTCAATTGATGTACATGTTATTACGTTTGCATATCAAGTGTCAACCTAGACTTTCTACATGTTATTACTCTCTGTAACACACAGAATGAGAATGTATTTGCCAAATGTTTGGCGATTTTAAGTAGTATCAAGTTTAATGGTTTTGAGGTTGTGGAGCGTAGATCAGAATGTATTTGCCAAATGTTTGGCGATTTTAAGTAGTATCAAGTTTTGAGGTTGAGGGGCCATTAAACAATCGGCAATGTACAACACAAAATGGTGTTATAATTTTGTTGATATAAAAAAAGAGATTTATGTGTTTATCCCTCAGTTTGGAATAAAAATTATTAAATTTCATACAAATTCGGTTGTAGGTTTTTGTTTACGTTTATACCACCTCCATACACTGGCCAAGTCTAGGCGAGCAAAGACGAGCGTGACAGTGTAAATGCGTAGTAGTTTGTTATTACCCTCTGTTATTCTCATTATAAAATTACTCGCCAAGTCGTATGCAACTCGACAAAACATTCGGCCAGTGTGTGGAGACGGCTTTATCAAAGCTGTAAAGGCATCTCGTCATCATTCGTGATCGTCAACCTATAAACTCGCCAATGCCGGTCGAAGTTGAAAGTTGCTGTCGTGAGCACAGGAACGTCACGTCGTATAAATGTAAATGGAATGTCAACGAATGAAAATAGATGTTAAAATAAAACTAAAAGAAAAATTTGGTTGATAAACAGTGAATTCTGTTTTTTTTTAGTTGTAGGCTATACCGTACCGACTTAGTACCGGCACCGTTATAGTCTATTTAAAGTAGCTTTAGGATTGACTCTAGTAACAACTGTTGGGGTTAGTGTAAACTCCAAAGCAGTAGCTTCTCACCCGGCCAATGAAGGGTCAGCTTTGACCGAACAAAACCATAGCAACCAAACACATGTGTCCTGCAGTGCCAGATTGTTTTTTGTTTACTGGTCCCATATTTGAGGTGTCCGCATGTTTTTTATTCACTCACTGAAATAATAGTTCATTCGCAAATACCAGTTAAAATGTAAATGTTGTTTGTTTTGATTTTGATCCTTACAATGTTTAGTTAAAATATCTGAAGTATTTAATGTTTATTTCCCGTTGTTTTGGCAAACTGAGGAAAGTGGTTCCCATAGTATGAAAGTAGCATCGTCTCCAGTTGCTTGTAGATCTGGCAACATTTCACCAAAAAAGCTTCCGATTGCTGACACTTGGGTGCTACAGTCAATTCTAAAGCTACTTTAAATAGACACAGACTATAGTGGTACCGAACCGAATATGGTAATTCGTTTTGTACCGTACCGTTACCGATTTTTCGGTGCACCACAGACCCCTATTGTATTGTGAGTTTTATCGTAAGTGAAAATAGCTTTAAAAGGAAAATCAAGAATATTCTACTAAATAAGTGCCCTTATGAAATTGATGAGTGTTTTAAGAACGATTATTGGACCCAGAAGAAATTGAAGTAAATAAATGTACTATAATGTATCTAAATTCATTGTTCTATTAACTATTGTTATGTATTATTTTTAATGCCCAACGACAATAAAGTTATTTATTTATTTAATACAAATAGATAAACTGACACTATTCATTGTATAAAATGCATACTTTTCATGAATAAAGATACTTAAATTTTAATTTTAATTTATAAAAACATGCATATTGCTAACTTTGTGTGTTTTAAGTGAACAACAGTTTTTTAACAAGACGAAAACCATTAAAATGGACATGAAACTACTTGTTGACATTCAGATCTGCAGATGTGTTGATAAATAACACAAAACAGTAGACTAAAAATTTCACTGGATCATTTTATGGTATTTTAAACCTTCTATTTAAATCAAAATATATTCAAAAGAAAAACTTTAGCTGAAGTCAAGTTCTCTGCACAGGAAACTCGCGTGATAGAGCTAGATATTTGGAAAGTTTTAAATTTTTATCAGCTGACTATAACTAATAAAATAACTCCATCAGATTCAATACTTCCCATGAGGCTTACTGGTTGTTACAAATGCCCCCAAAGGGAACATTGGTCAAGTTGCCTCATTTGACACCTAGAAGCATTGGTCCACCATGACAGATTGACATTGGTACCCACCAAATAGAACCCTAAAAATGTATGTCTTCTAAAATCCCAAATGTTGCATATAGATGGTAAGAGTTTTTGACTAATACCAAAAATGTGCACAAAATAATAGTGTTATAGGTGAAAAATCACCAAACAAAATTCAAGAGATTCTCATAATGTAGATAGATTAACATTTAAGCTGTCTATATCAAACCTCGATCTTTTTTTCTCCTGGAGGGATCTGGAGTGAAGGCTGCAGTATCAACTGCGTTGGGAATGACAGAGACCTTTTCATGACTCACTCTCGCACGCAGAACTGTATTTTCTTTACTGGAAATTCCATAAATATTTACCTTTTATATCCAAATGTTTTTAGTACTGTGAGATTATTTATTTATTTATATATGTACGGTTTACACCATTTTACAATTTTCTAGAGATGTGCGAGTACTAGAAATTTTGAGTTCAAGCCAAGTTCGGCACTGAAATTCGAAAGTTTCGAGCGAGTTTACTCCCGCCGTTTACCCGCACGTCGTCTGTAAATTAAAATTGAGTGTGAATGCATTTATGCATTTGAGGTGTTGGGATGTGGATTTTAGTGTTTTATTAATAAACAAGTAAGTTGAGGCTTATACATTTGTATAACTCTTTATACCAAAATGGGGGATTTACCAGGACCTTCAGGTTGAGTTGTATGAACACTGTCTGTATAGTCCACTTTTAGGTGAACCTAACCTTGTAATTTTTTAATGTAAAATATCAAAAATAGCAATGAAATCTAATAGGTAAGAATAAGAAGGTTGTGCTTGTTTTTTGTTCCATAATAATTGAAATTGAGTCAATCCTTTAATTTTAGGCTCAACTGTCCTTTGGCATTGAGCTGTTTTTAAAGACAATTGATTTGTTTTGGACTTGTTTAAGTTTCATTAATGATTTTTTAAATAGTTTGTAATATTTTTAAAATCTATTTAACCAATTTCATCAATGGATTTGCCAGGCACTTTCAAACATATCTTCATGTTGTTACTAACTGATTGTTCTTATTAGGACTATTAGTGTTAAAATTTGGGGGCGAGTATTCGAGCTTCAAACTTTTTCGAGCCAAATATTGCAGTATTCGGCTCGGCTAAAAGCTCGAAGTTCGAGCCGAATATTTAAAACGCCGACTAGTGAAAAGAGTCGTTTACAAACGTAAATATAAAGCTTTCCAGAATAAATTTTAGAATTCTCGTAGTTTGCATCGGTAGAGCTCCATAACAGATAAAATTCAGCAATACTAATGCTTTCGGTCCTTCGTTTTAAAACAATAACTTATAAAACTACAAATATTTTAAACTGTCGACCTGATCAACCAATGCAATAGATCTACTTTCTCTACGCTCAACAATCACGTCAAGTGGACATCTACACAATACTGTTTGATGTACAGTGTTGCCGTTGCCCAGTTGAGTTGTGCAAGATTTCACGGTTAATAATAATATAATTAATACAACAATCCTACCCCAGAAACAGTCCCCCAGTAAAAATCTAAAATCCATGAAAACACATTTTCTAACTATTGCAGCGGTACAGTCTTTACTGCAACTTACAATTTCGTACATTACACAATAATATTTTGTGGCGTCTGAGATTACATCTGGCAACACTGTTGATTGCGAACTGTCTTAAGACGTTGAGTGAAGATGGTTATAATGTTATAATAATTTAGTGTGACCAATGACGAGGGAAAAGGTTGTAGGTGATGAACGCCAAATCATGACGGCGTTTTAGTGTGCAGCCAAAATAGTACTCTCCAAAAATTGTATTGTAAAATAATCGTCAATTGACATAGAATCGAAAGTTCTTAAAGAGGTAAAGCAAATAGAATAGCAACTGTAGTTATACTGTAGTTGTTTTAAAGTTAACAATTATTGTCGCATCGCCGTTGTAATACTTTACAAATCAAAATCACTAATTGCAAGACTCACAAAATCAAAGGAATTGATGATCATAATTCTAAATGGTTACGTCACGCACGTTATAACCATATTATTTACAAGGGTTTGATTATATTCTATGAACGTCTAACCAAGAGCAAGACATGATCAAATTGGCACAGTGTTTTGTTTCGCTACAGCTCAGCTGTGCGATTAAAATCATATTGTTAACGCCGCGGGATTGAATAAGAATAAGAATATCTTTATTGTTATAAGTTCATTCTTTTACAGCTAGCAAGGCCAGCACAGAACATATAACATTGTCAAATTTCTAATACTAAACTGATCTAACAATAAGTAAATTATTACAACATTTTCCAAATA
The DNA here is from genome assembly GCA_963675035.1 of Allygus modestus. Classification (NCBI taxonomy): domain Eukaryota; kingdom Metazoa; phylum Arthropoda; class Insecta; order Hemiptera; family Cicadellidae; genus Allygus; species Allygus modestus. The sequence continues at coordinate 140,608,196 of OY776112.1, read as the reverse complement.
ATTATAATGATCTCTAGCAAATAAAATTCATTCACCCCCCCAAAAATTCATCCACTGAGTAGAATATGTTTTGTAGAAGCAATTTTTTTAATTCAGTTCTAAATCTTTTTTCATTTATTATACTCTTTAAGTTGCCTGGTAATTTATTAAACAACTTCCTCCCCATGTACTGAGGAGTTTTTTGAAATAGTTTCAAACGGTGTCTCGGGTACTGGAAATCATTGCAAAATCTAGTATTATAATTATGTTCATGTTGTGTTTCTTTTAAGTTCTGCAAATTATTTTTAACAAAAATTAGACACCTGTAAATAGATAATGAGGGTACTGTCATAATGCTGAATTCTTTAAAGAAGGTTTACAAGATTTCCTTTTTGATGAGAATGCCATAATTCTGATGTATTTTTTTGCATTTTAAAAACTAATTTTGAGTGACTTGAGATTCCCCAAAATTCAATCCCGTAACTTATGACTGGAAAGAAAAGCCCATAATACAACATCAGCTTTGTCTGAGTCTCAACAACTTCTCGTAAAATAATCATTTGAAAACAGATTGAATTTAGTTTTTTAATTAATTTACTAATATTGGCCTTCCAGTTTAATTGATAATAAACCTCCACTCCTAAAAAGTTAACTGAGTTATTTACTGAGAAAGAGTTGCCTAGAAAAAAAATATTTTGTTCAAAGGTTTCTTTGCTTTGAGCAGTTTGAAATTTAACAACTTGCGTCTTGGAATTGTTAAGCAACAAACCATTTGCTGAAAACCAATTTTGAAGCTCTGCTATAGCATGTTGAAAAATAATTTTAATATCCTGATTTGAGTTTGCCTTCAAAATTGCTGAAGTGTCATCCGCATAAAGAACCAATTTTGGAGATACACTAAGAGGCAAATCATTTATATATAGCAAAAAAATCAGAGGTCCCAATATTGAACCCTGAGGCACACCATACTTTAATTCATGCCAATTTGAAATACATTTAATATTATTTTTCAAAATAATGGTTCTTTGATAGCGGTTTGATAGATAAGATTTCACCCAAGACACCGCTGAATCACTAAAATTGTAATATTTAAGTTTCTCACAAAGGATATCATGCTGAACACAATCGAACGCCTTGGTCAGATCACAGAAAACACCCAACGTACTCTGTGATCTATCCAAGGCAGATGCAACCTGGGCTAAAAACTTAGCTATGGCAAAAGTTGTATTATTTGCTGATCGGAAACCAAATTGATCTTTCACAAACAAATTATTACATTCCAAAAAATTTGTAATTTGGTTAGATACAATTTTTTCAAAAACTTTTGAAAAACATGGCAATAATGATATGGGATGATAGTTGTCCAAAACATCCCTCGCTCCTTTTTTATACAGAGGCTTGACTTCAGCATATTTTAATTTTGAAGGGAATTTATTACATTCAAAAGATGTATTTATTATACAACTGAGTGGCCTACATATTGAATCACTTGTCATTTTCATTATATTCTGAGGAATTTCATACCAACCTGCAGACTTTCTATTTTTTAAAGAATTTATTGTTTGTGCCACTTCCTTAGATGAGATAAACGAGAAAGTGAACTCTTGGTGGCAATGATCACGCCTTGGTAAAAATTGAATTGCTTGAAATTTTGAAGGAACTATATATTAAGTATTTTTGGAATATTAGAAAACCTTTGATTAAATAAATCTGAAATTTTGTTTCCATCTGCAATCTGTTTATCTTCTACTAAAAAGTCAGGCAAATTTTGAAAATGTTTCTTCACCCCAAGTTCTTTACTCACTATTGACCAGGCTGCTTTAGTTTTATTGTCAGCTTTCTTTATTATATAATTATTTTCTAACTTTTCAGCTGTTTTTACATACTGCTTTAAAAGTTTTCTTATATACTTTAACATATAGAATGAAATGTAAATCTGCTGATTTCTTTATTGTTTGAATTTGTGAATATACGTCAGTAGAAATCATTTAATTTTTCAATTGTAAGCTATCAAATTGTTAAATCAGTGATGTAAGAAGAATGCACTGACGATCCTCTTCCACCAGGAACAGAAGGTTTCACAAGCAGATATAATAAGTTAGATACTACATAAGTCAGACCTACGATTATTGGATAACTTATTTCTGTGAGTACAATAAGATATAATGATAGTTTACAGTGATTATATTTACAATATGGTTAGCTGCTAAGTGTCCTCGTTTAACTAACTTAAAAGGATAACCTAAAATTTACTATTTACTATCAGTTGGATGAGGGATAGGCTTACTGGGTTTTGGCAGTCCCTAGGCTAAGGCCTAAATGTTTGGTTACATGGGGCGTACATCTTGACATAGTCTGTTTATTATGGATATTATCAAAACAGTAATAACTACACTAGGGCTTATCAGTCTAGTTTGAAATGTGTAGTTATCTTTCTTTATGTTATTTTTTCCTATGTTCCTACTTTATATTAAAAGAAAACTGTTCATTGCTATCAACAATTGGTCTCAATAAATGTTCCTTTTCAGTACTTATTTGTTATTTTTGCACTGTAGGCCTTTATTTAGGCCTACTGAAAGTAGAGCTTGTAAATATAGAAGAAGTGATGACCAATATAGAAAGTATAAAATTATACGTAGAAATATTCGGCTCGGGTCATAAATCACTACCGGTATATTGCACACCCCTAGAAACAATTCCTATAAAAAAAGCTCGGCTCGAGAAAGCTCGAAGCTAAAGAACTTAGAAAAAAGCTCGGCTCGAGTCAGAAATAACTATTCGCACACCCCTAGTTAAAATTAATGCTTTGATACGTTAGTTTTGTGTGGGAAGTAAGTAGGCTAATGTTTTACCATGTAATAGGCCTTTTAAATATTAAAATAAAGTTTATTTTAACTTATAGGCCTAAATGTAATTTTATTTTCTCCATTCGTAGAAATATGTACCTTAGGCCTAAACATAATATACAAAACATAGGATGAACAAAACAGAGGAAATAAAATAAAAAACTGAGATTATTTTTTAATGAAACTGTTAATTAATACCATATAAGTTATAACAACCTTAATACCAAAAGATTAAAAGTATTTTATCTTCATGGCAAAATGTTATGCTATGATTTATTTTCAGATAAATGTACTTACCTTTTTCCAATGAAGCAGGAATCCATTTATTTGACTTTCTATTGTTATTTTCAGGTCATAGTGACTAGAAAAGTATATTTTAATAACAAAATTTATAAATGGAACCCTATACACTGTTTTGATCCAATTCAACTCGACCTATGTGTTTTTTTGTATGTGTATACTCGAGTCGAACTCGAGATTCAAATCTTTTGCCATTTACTCGACTTAATCTCGACTCGACTTAAAAAACCTGTACTCTCACATCTCTACAATTTTCATCTCAATTTTTAATCAAAACAAAGAGATTTACACAAGATTATAATTTGGCGAAAAGAACGACAATAAAAAAAATAAACTAATTCCAATGCTGTACTCGCACATCTCTACAATTTTCATCTCAATTTTTAATCAAAACAAAGAGATTCATGCAATATTATAGTTTGGCAAATAGAACGACAAATAAAAAAAATAAACATTTAATTCTAATGCTTCACATCCATGTTTTTTATGTACCAAGGTCTCAAGACGTTTGATATTAGACAAACGTTTGTTTAAGTATTGAGATTATTATTATTCAGTAAGAGTAACATTGAGCTGGTACTGCTAAATTGAAAAAAATGTTCCAAGGTCAGTCAGTTTGTCCATCCAGGCATTATTAAACAGTTTTAATGTTGCATTAAGCTATGTAAAACGATTAAACTATTAAAATAGATGAATCAACTACTATTTTATTTTACTGGTAATATACATTATAAATATCAAAAAGGTATACTTTACTAGGTTTTACAACTGTAGTTGATACAAAAAATACTCAAGTAATGTTTTTATTAATCGGAACGAAGTGAAGGAATCTATGTATTAGCAGAGACAATAATTCGTTGTCCGTCGGTGTGTGGGTGTGTGTGTGGGTGTGTGTGTGTGTGGGTGCGTTTGTTATTAATGCAATATCGGGAAAACGGCTGCACGTATCGTTTTCAGATTTTACACAAATGTTTTCCAGTACACCAGTTCAAAAATAAAACACATTCGTTAGACCGTTTTTTATTAATTAATATTTAAAGTTGTAAAATTTCCATAAGGTAAAGCATTGGATCAAAATTACTGCTTGGAAAGTACAAGATACTAATACAATATTGTTTCTTAATTGCAAGAAACTACTAAAAAATGGTTTTATTCATATGTTTTATGATTAAATGAATAAAGTTCTGTGCATTTAACTTGAGTTTATTGAATTAATCAAAGGTTTTTAAAATTTTTAGATAAGTTCTCATATAATATGAATACTGTGAGTAAGTTAATAGTTTATCCGCTAGATTTCAGCAGCCATTTATTTCATATTTACTTCTGCCACCTGTGTTTGTCAGTTTATGATCTTTAAATACCCCTGTCATAGAAAATCTGCTTACTCAGCTAATTTCTAATGTACCTCACTGCATAGGCAACTTACTGTGTTAATTTTTGTTGTAGAATTTGCACCTCTAATATAATTAAGAACGGATTATCCTATGACTTAGGACTATTTATTTACTATTTTGTGATCAAATTTCGGTTAGAACTTACGAAACAGCAGTAACTTTTATCTACCATATCTGAGTTCAGTCATCCCATTACGCGAATATTTGAGCGTACTCCTAGTATATTTGGTCTTGGCAATGTTTCAAAGCAATGTATGTTAAAGATGACTCATAGTCTGACAAATTCATCACAAGAATGACTCAATCTAATAAAAATTGTTAGGGTAATTAAATTATAAATTAGCCACCTGTCATATTAGTGTTTGAAAAATGCCAAACCATTGTCAAGAAGAACATGTGTTTCCATCAAATTTTTCTTCTGTTTCAATCAAAATCCAAAAATATTTTAAAAAATAAATAGAATTAGACCCTATTGGTTCAAAGCTTTTAGTAAAAAAAACTTAATTTTTCATAGGTAAAATAATTTTGTCAGATAATATTCAGTTTTAAGTATTTGCAAATTCACGACACAGATACTTATACTTTCTGTTAAATTGAGCATTAAACACTTTATCAACTCAATTCTATTTGCATTATTTTGAATAGAATACCAAAGAACATTGTTTGATCAATGAATTCAAAACCATTCTAACCATAGAGTTTTATTTTAATTATTTGTACTATAATATAGCTTAACTTTTCCTTTACATGGTGAAAGCAGCTTCCTTAAAGTAAATTCCATCTGTAATAGAGTTGCATGCATATAATTGGTTGATGATATTTTATTATAATTTATGAGTAACCCTTTATGATTATTTTTTGTTAAACTTATATTTCTATAAAATTTGTATTTTAAACCTCATGCACAGGTTAATATTCAAGACATTTCAGCAGCCTCAAGGGTCAAAGAAATTAAGTAAGTAGCCTCAAGGCACGTTGTGTAAAATCCCAAAACTTTTGGTAAACACAATTTCACATGCACCTACCGAGATCACTGAAATCTAATATATTTTTTAGAATCAAGCGAAGACTCTTATATTTAGTCACTAAAAAAACTAACTAAAAATGCACCAAACTTAGTTGATTGGATGAAAGCTACACAGAAACTAATTAATTTATTTGCAACTGTCAACTCTATACCCATAACACAATAATAGGCAAATAATATTAATCATAATCTTAGTCATCTAGTAAGTACAGAAAAAATTAAATACCAATTTTTTAAATAAACAAGCTTAATTTCATTAGGACCTACCCCAAAAAATCAAGAAAAGTTATCAAGTTGTATCTGGCATTTAACTAACAAGAACTTGTAACTTGCCCATGAAACTAGTTCTGTATTTATTGGCCGTTTAAAATTAAAAGTTTATCTTTCAAACTACATATCCTTGATCACACAAAAATGTAAGCTTAATGTAATGATACTTGTATTTGGTGGTACAGAATTAACCTAAACAAATCAAAATATGCAACATAAATACTGAAACTTTTAATGGATTTGTTGGCAGAATTACCCAGTGTGAGAGACGCAAATGCAGTGATCACAGTCAGCCAGGGACAGTTGTAGAAACTTGTTGGTGATAATGGCAGAAGTGTCGGCAAACCCAAACAAGGAGTGGTCGGTGAATACAGTCTGAAACAACAAAATAATCATCAGCAAAATAAATTGTGACAATCCGAATATATATAACTGTGTAGTGAGAACTGAGATGTTGAACTGATGAAAATGCATCCTGCGAAGATCAGTGAGTGGTTAATTCAAGATGACGGCAACAGCCACAAAGTTATCGTACTTCGTTACCAGCAATACCCACAAATTTGGATTAAAAAAAAACAGAATCACTCAAGATTTTGTTGTAGGATGCTTAAAGAATCATATACAACAAACAGAAATCCAATCAATACTTTTAAGACAAGATTTTTCATTTGAGTATTCTTGAATGATCTAATAATAATGATAGGCTATGTAAAACTTCCAATCTACCACCTTAAATAAATACCTAATTACTAAATGTTTTAAAACTATGATAAAACTTTAAAATTGTTTAAGGACAAATTCTCTCATATACAAAAATAAAGGCATCTCAATAGCCTAACGGTTACCGTCTTACTCTTCGGTTCAAAGAATCACGGGATCAAATCCTGAGGGTCCACAAAAATTAGAAGGGTTTGGACCGCTTTCCCTAAAAGTGTTTGGGGTGTTCTCTTAACCCTTTCCGCTCGTATGTCTGGGTGGCCCTACCCACCACATTTAGCTATGTTGTCGCATGTCGGGCCTGACCCGCGCATGCATTTTTAAATACTCAACAAAAAATCAATTTTTTGTGGAAATATCAATATACCAGTACTAGGTGAAGCCACCTACCAAGTTTCATCAATATACGTTCATAAATAATCGAGATATCAAATTTTAAATATTCTCCATAAGGATAACATTGGACAACATACTGTGTTTAGCACTTTGAATATCACGGCAACGGTTGGACGTAGAATCACAATTTAAACACCAAAATGGTTGTTTTGTAGAGCTAAACTGATTGGTAAAAGGAAATGTGAAGTTTACATAGAAATGAACTGAGGAAAAGCCAAAAACCTTTTTCCCATAAGATTAACATGGGAGATTTTATGAGCAGGTTTTTTTGGATTTTCTCCGCAACCACTTAACCTAGGTTAATAATTCAAAATACCATATTATTTGTTTTTTAAGCTCTATAACATGGTCAAAACCAAAATTAAGTTTTTTAAAAATTTTAGTGTGAAAAATGCAAAAAACTGATTTTTGGAAAATTTAAAACCCCCACAAACCCCCCTTCCCGTGGTCCGATATTTCTGGTTTTCGAACTTAAAGTCATGAATGTCACTTTACACATTTGAGCCAAATTTCATCGAAATCGGAAGTTTTTTACTCAAGTTATCGCGGTAACGGACACATATATATATATATATATATATATATATATATATATATATATATATATATATATATATATCACAAACTCTCAAAGTCTCACAAACTCGACACTATGTGGACTGAGACCCTGTCGAGTTTGTGGAATGTCGAGTTATCCAGAATTACATTGGGAGGGGAGGAAAACACATTATTTAGCTGTAAATTGTATACTGTATTAGATTTTATTTAAACACATTATAGTATAAATGTATAATGATACTGTATTACAAACTTCAGAAAAATATAAAAATTAGATAAATACTTAAAAATTGAGAATTAATAACTAATTGTCCTCGTTTCCAAAATATATAGTCTTGTAATACATGTATTGTATAGTAAATGAGGTGTCGAGTTTTCCAGAGTGTCGAGTTATCGGGAGTCGAGTTTGCGAGACTCTACTGTATAGATATATATATATATATATATATATATATATATATATAGATATATATATATACATAAATTTGAACGAATAGTGTTTTTGGCATCTGGGGACCTCAAAACAAAAAGTTATCATAGTCTCGGGCTTAAGTCTTACCATGAGACCTACGGTAATAGCTTCTTCCCTATAGGGGAAATTTGCTAAAAACGTCCGATTTTGATGAAATTTGGCTCAAACGTGTAAAATGACATTCATGACTTTAAGTTCGAAAATCAGAAAAATCGGACCATGGGAAAGGGGGTTTATGGGGGTTTTAAATTGTCCAAAAATCAGTTTTTTTGCATTTTTCACCCAAAAATTTTTAAAAAACTTAATTTTGGTTTTGACCATGTTATGAATTATTAACCTAGGTTAAGTGGTTGCGGAGAAAATCCAAAAAACCTACTCATAAAATCTCCCATGTTAATCTTATGGGAAAAAGGTTTTTGGCTTTTCCTAAGTTTATTTTAATGTTAACTTCACATTTGCTTTTACCAATCTGTTCAGTTCCACAAAACAATCATTTTGGTGTTTAAATTGTGATTCTACACCCAACCGTTGCAGAGATATTCAAAGTGCTAAACACAGTACGTTGTCCAATGTTATCCTTATGGAGAATAAATAAAATTTGATATCTCGATTATTTATGAATGTATGTTGATGAAATTTGGTATGTGGCTTCACGTAGTACTGGTATATTGATATTTGCACAAAAATTTGATTTTTTTGTAGATTATTCCCGTAGCAGCAAACCTGCGTACTCAGCCCCATGTTATTCTTATGGAGAATAAGTAAAATGTAATGACTCCCTTAACCCTTTCAGTGCTATGGTCCGATATATCGTCTTTTGAATCTGTTATCAATAAACACTGTTACTGCTTCATAAGCGATTGTACCGTTAGGCGCTCAGTCTGCAGTCTGAGTCTGACATGTGGTGAAACCTGGTAGACATGAATTGAACTACCTCGTCCAGCGCCTAGTCTCTATAATACCAACTGATCCACTGCAGCTGCTAGCCTGACCAGTGGCTGTGCGGTCTAAGGCGTTACCTTCCCGGCCGGGGGTAACACTTGGATCGAGGGTTCGAATCCCGTCACAGTCGGTGGTTTTTATGTGCAACTCATGGAGAGTTCACCTGTCTGTGGCAGAGTTGAAGGGGAGGGCGGACCTTAAGCAAACGGTGGACGGCTCGGGTCCAAGCTGACGGGATGGGTGGATTCTTTGTGAGTTGCACATCTGATCAGGTGTTTTGCTACTTTTTACCTATCCTTTACTGTGTGTGTCCAGCGGAAGCACGTTTTTATTAATTTTAACTGTTCAGGCGTTCAATATATTAAAAAAATCAACAAAACATCACGGATTCAACTACTCCTTTCAGAAGCTTAGCACTCAAAGGGTTAATTATGAACATAAATTAATAAAACTTGGTATGTAGCTTCACTTGGTTGAGTTTTTTGTTCCTTGTTGCAGCAAACCTGCTTTCTCAGCCCCCATGTTATTCTTATGGAGAATAACAAGAATGTTATAAAGCGCTTATTTATTATTGAATATCGATGGAACTTGGTATGTGGCTTCTCCTAGTTAAATTCTATTTATTTTTGCATAAAAACAAATTGTTTGTGTTCCTTGTTTTAGCAAACCTACGTACTCATTACCAATGTTATTCTTATGGAGAATAATTTAAATCGCTTATATGTGAATATATTTTTATGAAACTTGGTATGCGGCTTTATGTGGTATTAAGACATATATTATGCATTGGAAATTCGCTGAGTACGCAGGTTTGCTGCGACAGGGGTATTTTATTTTGTCCCCTAATCAACTACATCAAAATAAAATCACCAAAGTCTGATTTTGTTTGTTTTTTAAAGAAAAAGTTAAGTGACCAGCTGTGCTTTTAAATGTGGCTGGATAGGAATAGGCCAGTCAAAAAATTAGAGTGGAAAGGATTAACATAAATTCCATTGGCGCTGAAATACAAAAAAAAACAATTCTCAAAGAAAAGTTTGAAATTAAAAGTTTTGGGGTGTGTATACAGAAATTGAACGCAGTTTAAAGAAGTTCAGTTGGTTACTTTCTTTATACACATCAAGGCTCACTTTTACAGTTGTATTTTATTTTAATTTAGAGTGACTTTCCAAGTTGCAAAGATCTTTGAAAAAATCGAGCATATGAAGGAGGGTTGAGATATTTTTGTATGGTTTTATAGAAAACAGAGGAAAAGTGCAATCCAGGGCTGCAGAAGGGGAGTTGAAAACAGCAAAATATGAGTCTGTGACACCTTAGCCAATAAATATCAACATCATTATCTGTTCATAACTAAGCTTTTTTGAGAAATTGATAACGTAATATTTTCAAATTTAACTCCTGTTAATGACTTTGGGTTCATTCCAAGACAATGGAGTAAAATATTTCTTATAACATATTCTCAATATAACCAAAGCTTGCCAAACAATGTTAGCCACCATTCATCAACCCTTCTTGCTGACAGTCTTGATTTGGCAAAGAATAAACAAATATAAATAAGTATATAAATTGCAAGCAAAACTGTCATTAATAAGCCGCTAAGTGCTAAATATCACAGTTCTACTTCTACAGACACAACATACAGAAAAAATCGCAATAATGTTATAACAGGGTTATACTACTAACCTTTAGCCCTAAAAGCCTTCCTATGACCATTGCTTCATGTGCAAGAGCCGAAAATGCCGAATGCCCGTGAACGTGAGTTATTTGTTCTCGGATGAAAACGTATCGTATCAGAGGAAGAGAACAAATCATTGTGGGTAGGACACATTGGTTGTAAAACGTCTTAATGGGTAAATAGTAAATCTGAAAAATCCAATATATTAAAAATAATATTATTTAATTGAAAGGTCGCTTAAGTGAGAGGCCAGATAAGCGGATGATAATGATTGTGCTTGTAAAATTTCAGCCCAAGGCCAGCTCTCTTGAGTATAAAGGCAAATAGGAGAAGTAAAAACACCCAATACATATGGTGGTCTATTTTTATCCATTGAAGAATAATTTAAGATGAGGCCTATTACTATATAAAGATTTTGCACTCTTTACAATAAAATGAGATAGGCTATAACTACTAAAATGTAATAGTTTTATAAAAACGGAATCTTGAAAACTTTTGGTATATAGGCATCTTATATTCCGATTTTGATTATAACAGTCCCAATTTTATTCAGAATTTTCCCAGATTTTAAGATGGGATCATTTTGAGGATCCTGAAGTATTCAAAATCATCCTACATTAACTAATATTTTTTGAGTTAATTTTGATAAATTCATGTTTTTCTGCTTTTGTTCAGCAGTTTATGTGGAATAAATACCCTTCAATATCAAATAATGTAAAAAACTTTGTTAATGTAATAGAATTTTACCAGCATAGTAATTAACGATTTAAGTTCAAGTTTACAAAGATTTGTTTAGTATAAAACGACTATACCGTAGTTATTATTTTGCTAATGGTGGAGGAAAGTTCACAGTCATAGTTCATTTACAACTGTGATAGCATATCAGTTTGATAAATGATAACCTATACTCAATCACAGTTATTTATTGTTTTCTTTTATCATTGCCTTTCTATCAAAACTTTTAAGTATTTACCTGTCCTAAAAAAACCTTGTGACTGGTTTAGTGATTATTTTCAAGAATTTGAACACTCATAACTTTGTCTAAAACTAAATATAGAGATCTATAATACACTAAGATCTGTGAAAAAACCTCTGTTATTTCAGAACCAATTCCAACAATTCAAACATATAGACACCCTCTTGATCCGAAGTCACTCAAAGTGGCTATAAATATTTGACTCTTTCATCCGGAAGGACACTGACCGCCCTTATTTGCCTTCAAGGGCAACATCAAGATACATTTGATTTCAATTGCAATCTAAGACAATTATTTTTTAAATAGGATAGTTTTTCAGAGGTTTTGTTGCCGAGGGCACAAATTATAATATGAAAGGTTTCTACTTTAAGCCTACAACAAATTTTATTTTTGTTAAAATATAAAAATATATTTGAAAATTTAAAAAACCTCCTGAAAAACTTGTTTAGATTTTCTGCAGTCCAAACAAGGAATAATTCACCTGTGGGAAAAAACCTTTATTTAAAATATTGTTCTTTATGAATAACAAAAATTATATACCTCAGTTGATTAATAAACTCAAAAAATTAAATATACTACATTCCCAATGTAATTAGCACTCATTGCCATAAATCATCAAAATTACATAGGCGTGTAAAGCACTATTAACTCACTTTATAGGTTCAAAAACACACATAACCTCTCACTAAGCTTTATTTACAAACATACTAGCTCGAAACAGGAGTGACAGGACACTATAATGTAGTACGCAATCAGCTGGCGAGCTCGCGACAGACTTCCAGTTTAGGCATAGAGTACGATTTTCATTGCTCCCTTTCAGACGCTGTAATATAGTGTAAAAGATACGAAATAGTATAAAAACTATGCCTAAGTCCTTGCAAAAGTATTTATTTACCCTTAGATATACCTTAGTAATTGAATGAATTATATACTCTGTTTTGATATAATAACAACTAACTGCACAACGACGATATATCTTTGCCGGGGATTTTTCGCAAGGTCATCGGCACGATATATCGTCGCCTGGGGTTCAAAGGGTTAAAAATCTTACTGAAATTTGTTTTGAATAAAAAGCCATTTCCTTCTACATGGTAAATAATAACTTAATTTTCCTTATATGCCTATGACTTAACAGTACAGTAACAAAGCTACACAAGAACACTCACCCATTCTACATTCATCATTAATTTATATTTGCCTTAAAATACACCCAGGTTTTCTCGGCGTCTTAAAGAGATATTAAGATATACATATTTATAATTTTTGGCTCCTTATTCTTTCTACTGTATCAAAATAGTTTTATTCCTCATCATCTATTATTAACCAAATCTTTATACATAATTCTGTAAGCGGAATTTTTAAGTCAAAATTTTGGGAGTTTGGCAAATTGCAGGATGATGCAAGACGGCTCAAATTAAAGGTCTCGATCCCAGGGACTCGAGAAAAATAGCAGTATTTCTAAAAAGTTACCAGCAAACGAGTAATAACATAAAACAGCTCTCATAAGAAAAGCATGGGAATTTAAAATCGTCTGCTTTATTTACATTAAAACATGTGATTACGTGTCTACTTTGTTTACGAACTGATATGTGTTCCTACTTGGAGCAAGGTCAGAGGCTATTGCCCGTTCAAGCCACTAGTGGGTAAACAACATCTGATCTAGCCTATTGTTCTTGTTTTTCAATAATTTATTTATGCTTGATAAAGAGAATACCTCGAAATATCGCAACAAAATGGTGTTAATTTCCTAAGTGTATCTATATATATATTACAAGGCTAGCTAATAACACTTAAAAAAATGATTAAAATATCCTTCTTCTGAAAATGATTATTGTTGGCTTACCATAACAATTTTCAAATGTATAATATAACGCTCTATAGGCTATACAGTTTTGAGATGCGGTAATAAACTAATTGAAGATTTACCACTGACCTTCAAGCCATTAGTCATGTAGCGTATACCAACACGATTGCCATAAGCATGGGTGAGGACAATAACTTTGTGGCCTCGCTGCAGAAGACACTGGGATAGATTGAACACATGCTCCTCCACTCCACCCATGTTCGGGTAGAAAAAGTCTGATGCCATACTGAAACAGGAGAAACATGCTGCTAGTACAAGCAAAAACTATGAACATTATTAGTTCTTAGATAAAAGTTATACGTGTACTTTCCAATAACTCTCAAGCAGTTTCTGTTGATTGCCATTTGGCCTAAATCATTTGGTGCAGTCATCATTTAGGCTTTGAATCACTTAATATTATTTAGGTTCATGTATCAAAATGCCCAATTATTAATTATTAATTATTAGAATGTTTTTTTTACAAATTAAATACCGGTAAATAGGTATCCATTTCATTAATTCTTTTAATATACCTAATTTATCTAAGAAATTAATACTAATAATGTAGTTGTGCGTGTGTGCCCTAGATGATTTCAAAATGGCTTCTCAAAACTGCTCCTGGACCATACCTCGTTGTAGGGGACCAAAAAATGTTAGATTACGTTTTATTTTTGTTTTCCCTCAGACCTCAGGACTTTGCACCAGTGGCGTCAAAAGCCACCATGTTAATCTTATGGAGATTTTTCCAAATGACTCGAAAACAGCTCCTCAAATCTGCTACCGGACCATACCAATTACTTTGTAATTCAAAGGCCTCGTTCAAATAAAAAATAAATTTTATTGATTGATGTAAATATTTATTTAAAACTAAGAATCAATCAGAAGAGCTATACGAGATGAATTAAAACTGTGTGTATTTAAAATTGTAGCGAATAAATTTATTCATCAGAAATGCAGCCTTAAATTATTTCTGATCCTAAACTCTACGGCGAAGTTATTAAGTTAGTAGGGCACAGAAAACTATAAAACACTACAAAAGGCTACTACCATGTAAACGACAGTTGCGATTAAAACGGTTAGTTTGGTTATCAGCTGCTGGTGCTAGGTCGCTCAGAGAAGATCCATTCGGGTACATTTCCACACTTCCCAATCCACTCACTGCCATTTCTCTCAGTGACCCGACTAGTGGCGCCCAATCTTTCTCCTATTCTATTTAGCTTTCTGTAGTGTTTTATAGTGTCCTGTGGTAGGGGTAAAATGCCTCTCGCAAATTTCCGAGAGATCTCAACATTTATTAAAGTAAGTTAATTATTTAGTAAGACTTTCCAAGCGACTGCCTTGCACAGGTTATGTTAGTTTTTAAAAGTTGTACAAAACTGCAACAGCCTAAAACATTACAGAAGGCCCTAATCCAATATCAAAGCCACTTTCTTCAAAGTTACCTGTAGCTTAGTTTGGAGGTTAGAGGTTGATGCCACTCATATTACTGTACTGAACATATGCAGGGATTCAGCTGGGAAAAAAATTCTTTGAGCAAAAATGCTACAAGCTCTTAGAGACTTGTAGCAAAAATATTGTCCTTTTCGCATTTTTACTCGCGTGACATTATACTATTTTTTGGTCTTAAGTTGTTTTTTGCTTGTATTTGTTTTTAAGGTTTAAAATTTTAATACCGTAATATATATAATTCAGCAGAGTCTACTTTTCTTGGTAACTTATCCATTTTAACCATTAAAGTCTGAAATGGAAATATACTAAACATTCTAATAGAATAGGCCTAATATGGTACCAGAACAACGAAAACTCACACACCCCAAACATTACACTCTGAAACATAACCTCAAAGCATATCGCGATCGCATTTGCGCATTACCGATTTCGAGTTGTCTGTTTTCGCTACGGTACCTCTACACTTTCGCCCGATCGTTGCGATTTCGAGCGACTCGTGCTTGTGTAACCGTCCACATTCGGTAAGCCTATGGCTCTGGGGGGTTGAAGGGTTCTGGTACTTATTTTTTAACCAAATTTTGTATACCCCCTATTTTTGGGGCGATAAATTCATTAAAACCATCGCCAACCCCCTACGACCCCCCCTTTTATATTTAGGGGGGGGTAAAAAACCCCCTTTTCCACTTTTTTTCAAGCTGATTTTTTTTATTTATTATTACATCCTAAGGAACACAAAACAATTTAAGAAATGATACTGCCCCCCTAATTATTGAATAGGGGGGTAAAACAGTTATCTGAACGTCTGTTATAGGTGTCTGGGGGGTCGGGAAGACCCAAACAAGAAGACGGCTTCAAATTTTGGATACCCCCTATTTTTGGGGCGAGAAATTCATTAAAACCATCGCCAACCCCCTACGACCCCTCCTTTTTTATTTAGGGGGGGTAAAAACCCCCTTTTCCACTTTTTTTCAAGCTGATTTTTTTTATTTATTATTACATCCTAAGGAACACAAAACAACTTTAAAACATGATACTTATCCCCTAATAATTGAATAGGGGGGTAAAACAGTTATCCGAATGTCTTTTATAGGGGTCTGGGGGGTGGGAAAGAACCGAACAAGAAGGCGGCTTCAAATTTTGTAAACCCCCTATTTTTGGGGCGAGAAATTCATTAAAACCATCGCCAACCCCCTACGACCCCCCCTTTTTTATTTAGGGGGGGTAAAAAAACCCCTTTTCCACTTTTTTTCAAGCTGATTTTTTTTTATTTATTATTACATCCTAAGGAACACAAAACAACTTTAAAACATGATACTTATCCCCTAATAATTGAATAGGGTGGTAAAACAGTTATCTGAATGTCTTTTATAGGGGTCTGGGGGGTGGGAAAGAACCGAACAAGAAGGCGGCTTCAAATTTTGTAAACCCCCTATTTTTGGGGCGAGAAATTCATTAAAACCATCGCCAACCCCCTACGACCCCCCTTTTTTATTTAGGCGGGGTAAAAACCCCCCTTTTCCACTTTTTTCCCAGCTGATTTTTTTTATTTATTATTACATCCTAAGGAACACAAAACAACTTTAAAACATGATACTTACCCCCTAATTATTGAATAGGGTGGTAAAACAGTTATCTGAATGTCTTTTATAGGGGTCTGGGGGGTGGGAAAGAACCGAACAAGAAGGCGGCTTCAAATTTTGTGAACCCCCTATTTTTGGGGCGAGAAATTCATTAAAACCATCGCCAACCCCCTACGACCCCCCCTTTTTTATTTAGGGGGGTAAAAACCCCCCTTTTCCACTTTTTTCCCAGCTGATTTTTTTTATTTATTATTACATTCTACGAAACACAAAACAACTTTAAAACATGATACTTACCCCCTAATTATTGAATAGGGTGGTAAAACAGTTATCTGAATGTCTTTTATAGGGGTCTGGGGGGTGGGAAAGAACCGAACAAGAAGGCGGCTTCAAATTTTGTGAACCCCCTATTTTTGGGGCGAGAAATTCATTAAAACCATCGCCAACCCCCTACGACCCCCCCTTTTTTATTTAGGGGGGTAAAAACCCCCCTTTTCCACTTTTTTCCCAGCTGATTTTTTTTATTTATTATTACATTCTACGGAACACAAAACAACTTTAAAACATGATACTTACCCCCTAATTATTGAATAGGGTGGTAAAACAGTTATGGGCCATTCCATGTCAAATCATCCAGCCAAATTACAATTTGACACCCAAGTTCTCAGATTTTTATGAAATTTTGTATACATTAAGTGTGTACAAAAATAAGAAAAAATGCAAAGTTTCACCAAATTCCATTAAGTAGTTTCAGAATTATAGTCGTTTAAAGTTTTAGAAAAATGTAATTTCCAATGGCAGTATGAGCGGGAAATCAGCTTGTATGTTTCCACGTTTTTCTAAATAAAATTTATATTTATGTAGCTAGAGGCTTCAAACTTTATGAATTTGTCATAAATTTAATGGAGAATCAGATTATACTATAAGTGTTGGCATTATAACTTTTCATCATTGTTTAAAAAATCGTATAACACAAAAATTATAGTTTTTTTCAAATTGTGACGTTTATGTAAAAAACAATCTTTGGCTAAAATCTCTCTCCAGATACCCTAATACAACCATATATCACTGAAAAGAGCATAACATTTCCTTTTAAATGGTGAAATAATATTTGTGGGTTTACGTGTTCTAAAAGTTTTATTACAATGTAAAGTTAATAAATAAATTTTTGAATAGCGGAAAAGGTATTTTCATTGACAAAGACAGAGTTTGTGGTAAGGATGTTAGAAAGTCAATAATATCTTATAAAATATAGGACTATGGAGCTAAAATCATATGTAATACAATTTGCATGGCATATTTTGTAATAACATAAGGCTTACTGTTGGATATAACACATTTACAACAAATAATTTTGTACAGTATGATGTAATTTTGAATTTAAATGTATACCCTTGTTAGCCTACGTATTACTGGAGAGCTGCATGTCAGTCTCAAAAGGTGAAATAATATTTGCAAGTTGTAGCATTACAAGAGTTTTAATACAATATAAAAATATGAAATGACATGGCTTAAGTGCTCCTTTTTTACCTCAATACTGAGGGTGTACTGATTTAGCTTACATTAAACAACCTCGTGAATTTATGATACCTACACAAAATATACAATATTTACATTTCATTTAGTTACCGCACTGGTTTACTTACTTCTTATCCAGATTTTCGTGGGAAAATTCTTCTGTTGTACAAAATGATAGTATATCTTCAAATTGTGTTAAAAGTTAAAAATTGTTAAATAGTTTTTAAAGGTCTTGGCTTGGTTCGAAAGTAACTTGAAATGTAAGTAAACACAATCACTGAAACTTAAAACTGATGACCGTCTATAGTGATATTTTAAAGTTGTCCCAGGCTGTGTTAATTTATTTTTGAGAGTCAGAATCAATCTTACAAGTTCAATCCCATTGTGACGTTACCACTGGAGGTTTTACTTTACAAAGGAGATGAGGTGGTGGTACGGGACAGTTTTCTTCTTTTTGAGGCCAATAAAAGTTTTCAGCTGTACCATGAGGATTGCATAAAGAGGATATTATAATCCCCTTCTTCCTCATTAATTTGCTGAACCATTCCAATCCACCAGTTGCTTTCATAAACCCAGGCAACAAAGGAACGGAGGTTAGGTTCAATCATTGGTCCTGATGGGTTAAACATGTTTTTTCTTAACACGTTGGCTGCTGTGGGCCCCGATCGGTTTTTTTTCTTAACATAGAAACTTATGCGAATTTCATGTTTAAACATGTTTGCAGCAGCGAAAGTGTTAAAACAGATAACAGAGCCTGAGCTCACTCTTTTTGCTATGATTTCTTCTGACGATGCAGGCTGGAAAAAAATTAAAACTTCTTGTTCCAGTTATGCTTTGCCCAGATTCAAAACGACTACTTTGGGTTATTCTGATATTTTCAATATCTTCTTCACTCAAAAAGAAAAATTTTATTTTTGAAAACAGATTATGACTAAGTGTGAACATTTGCCAAGCATTTACAATCCGTTCACTTGCTTTTGAACTTTGGAGGTTTCTCTGTATTAGTTCTTTTGTCTTGCCCCCGATTCCGTCACATACAGTTTTTCCATGACTTGTTGCATGAAAAGACCTTCCATAACTTCCATGAAAATTTTCCATGACTTCCTTTAAGTTGAACATTTTTTCATGACAAATTCATCATGGTATTGAAATTTTTATACTGTGCACTGCACCCATCAGTAATGTATTCCACTCTGCCAACTGATGGAAATGTCAGCTTAATTAAATCAATCGTTTTTTCTTGGACAGAGAAGACAAATGGTACATCGTGTCTTAGGTCATCAGAAATGAAACACTATGATGTTTCTAGTACCACAATGATGTTTTAAGGTACCATCTCCATTTTTAGAATATATTACTGAACTGAACAACTTAAATGGCTCCAGTGGTATGACTGTACTTAATTTTGAAGAACAAAATTATAATTCTCAGCGAAATCCATTAAGACCAAAACTTCATCAAATCATTTCATATTTTTATATTGTATTAAAACTCTTGTAATGCTACAACTTGCAAATATTATTTCACCTTTTGAGACTGACATGCAGCTCTCCAGTAATACGTAGGCTAACAAGGGTATACATTTAAATTCAAAATTACATCATACTGTACAAAATTATTTGTTGTAAATGTGTTATATCCAACAGTAAGCCTTATGTTATTACAAAATATGCCATGCAAATTGTATTACATATGATTTTAGCTCCATAGTCCTATATTTTATAAGATATTATTGACTTTCTAACATCCTTACCACAAACTCTGTCTTTGTCAATGAAAATACCTTTTCCGCTATTCAAAAATTTATTTATTAACTTTACATTGTAATAAAACTTTTAGAACACGTAAACCCACAAATATTATTTCACCATTTAAAAGGAAATGTTATGCTCTTTTCAGTGATATATGGTTGTATTAGGGTATCTGGAGAGAGATTTTAGCCAAAGATTGTTTTTTACATAAACGTCACAATTTGAAAAAAACTATAATTTTTGTGTTATACGATTTTTTAAACAATGATGAAAAGTTATAATGCCAACACTTATAGTATAATCTGATTCTCCATTAAATTTATGACAAATTCATAAAGTTTGAAGCCTCTAGCTACATAAATATAAATTTTATTTAGAAAAACGTGGAAACATACAAGCTGATTTCCCGCTCATACTGCCATTGGAAATTACATTTTTCTAAAACTTTAAACGACTATAATTCTGAAACTACTTAATGGAATTTGGTGAAACTTTGCATTTTTTCTTATTTTTGTACACACTTAATATATACAAATTTTTATTAAAATCTGACACCATGGGTGTCAGCCCCTGGATGATTTGGCATGGAATGGCCCTTATCTGAATGTCTTTTATAGGGGTCTGGGGGGGTGGGAAAGAACCGAACAAGAAGGCGGCTTCAAATTTTGTGAACCCCCTACTTTTGGGGCGAGAAATTCATTAAAACCATCGCCAACCCCCTACGACGCCTCCTTTTTTATTTAGGGGGGGGGTAAAAAAAACCCTTTTCCACTTTTTTTTCAAGCTGATTTTTTATATTTATTATTACATCCTAAGGAACACAAAACAACTTTAAAAAATGATACTGCCCCCCTAATTATTGAATAGGGGGGTAAAACAGTTATCTGAACGTCTGTTATAGGTGTCTGGGGGGTCGGGAAGACCCAAACAAGAAGACGGCTTCAAATTTTGGATACCCCCTATTTTTGGGGCGAGAAATTCATTAAAACCATCGCCAACCCCCTACAACCCCCCTTTTTTATTTTTTTTCAAGTTGTTTTATTTTTATTTTTTATTATTTTAATACAAACATTTTAAGCCCTCTCTCAAAGTTATAGCACCAAAATTAACAAATGTATGAACGAAAATTTGAATTTACTAAACACAGTACGTTGTATTAAGGGTATTCGAATCTCACGGCACTATAACGGTCTGATTGTAAATGCGCTTAAGTTATTGTTATTAGTTGCAATAGGTGTTAACAACACTTCATCAGTGAATTACATGTATATAATTTTGTGGAAGTTCAAGTATTTTGTTTTGTTGCGTTGCAAGCCTGGCATTTTAAATTTGAAATATCAGTTAATGGTTGAACGGTTAAACGGCATTCTAGTTCTGGTACTCGGCGCAAGCACTTCGCACATCAGCAGTGAAGATGGCTCAACGGAGACAGCTAAATCGTCTACAAGGGGATCCTCGCCAGATGACAGCGGAGGAGTATTTGCATTCCCAAGTGAATGTATTTACTTTAGGTAAGATACATTTTAAGAAAATTATGTGTTTGTAGAAACAACTAAGCGATTTCTGCCGGCAAATATTTTAATGCGCGCACTCATTAACACGCTCCTCCATCGCACAGGGATCATCCGATTCTAATGAAACTTATATATTTATTATCTGGAAGAACTGAGGATTCTAACGGAGTAAACAACTTACAGATAAGTCAGTTAACAGAATTATAAAAATACCAAATATAATTAGCTAAACAAATTGGAACATAAACAAGTTAGTAAGCGTAAACTTTTTTTATTTTTGTGGTAGAAACAAACTTCAAGCAAGAAAAATGTTGAAAATGAGTTGAATAACAACTTTTATTTGAAACATTTGTTTATACAGTCTGTAGTTTTCTTACATTTAAAGGCTAAACGCGCGCTTTCAACATCGCCACCGCCGCCGCACGCCGTCGCGTCGTGTCGCTGTCCCGCGCCGGAAACATCCTTTATTCCATGATATCCGTTCCCATGTTTTTAAGTTGAGGAATATTTTTTGCTTATATCTCAGTATGTCTCAAACTCTAGAAGGTGGTTGACGACTATGTATTTTTAATAGTCCAGGAGCTGAGGGGGTTTGAGCATGCATAAAAGTATAACGCAATATTTTTGCAGATTGTTGTAATGGACCTTGGTGATACCGGAAACGCATGTCGTCACTTTCCCAGGTGGTCGATAACTTTGGGGGAGGGGGGCAAAGATGGCGGGGGGCACTACGCGTTAAAACGCCGATATCTCAAAAACTGTAAAAGATAGAACATCGGTTAAACCGTTGTTCTTTTTGTAAAAATATGGGCAATAAAAAAGTTCATTTGGTCTGAAGTCGTATCTCTATTAATAAAAGAGTTATGAAATAAAACATGAGAAAATGGGATATTTAGGTTGATTTTTTAACGACTTTAGATTAAGTTTATAAGTATTGCATGCAGGTGTAACCAAATATAATTACGTATTATTGTTATATGTAGTGTTTTGATACCGGAAACGCATGTCGTCACTACCTCAGGTGGTCGACGACATGAGGGGAGGGGGGCAAAAATGGCGCGAAGCGCAATGCATTACAACGACTGTATCTCGTCAACGGAATGAGATAGAACAACGGAGAAAACCCCATTTTAATCACAATAATTATTACAATAAAAAGGGTTATGTGGTCCAAGGTCGTATCTCCTGTGACAAATGAGTTATAACAATCATGGATTTCAAAAATTAGTGTTATTATCATGATTTTTAACGAAAAACACGATTTATTTTTATATTGTCGGTTGAAATTAATAATAACGGCAACCCCTGTTTACTAGATACATTTTAGATACGACCTTGGACTGCATAACCATTTTCAACCATTTTAACCTAATTATTGTGATTAAAATGGCGTTTTCTCCGTTGTTCTATCTCATTCCGTTGACGAGATACAGTCGTTTTAATGCATTGCGCTTCGCGCCATGTTTGCCCCCCTCCCCTCATGTCGTCGTACTAAATAAACATAAACACTGAGTACGCAGGTATGCTGCAACAGGGGTATTAATATCTAAGTCCATCCGACACCTATCAGGAGTCGGAGTGGCCGTGATGGGTATTGCGTACATTCGTTCACATGTATATAAATTTATATATATGTGTCCGTCACCTCGGAAACCTTTGAAAGAAACGCCCGATTTTTATTAAATTTTCCAAAAATATGAAGAGTATCATTGATGACTTTAACTTTGAAAACCAGAACTTTAGTACTAAGGTAAAGTTGCATTTTTGGGATTTTGGGTCATCCACATATAACGTAACGCATGTGATTGTAATTTCAAACCCCCCCATTTAACTTACAGTAACGCTTGAGCAAACCCCCCCCACCCCCATGCGTTACGTAAATCGATCGTAGTACACTTTAATACGGCTTAAGCATAATTATATAAGTCTAATGAAATGAGTGACGCGACCCCCTCATTATCTCGTGGACGACTGAATAGAGAATACGCAGCTACGCATCTCACCTGACAGTCGCAGTCTAAATTATCCACCTTCTCCCAA
The DNA here is from genome assembly GCA_963675035.1 of Allygus modestus. Taxonomy (NCBI): domain Eukaryota; kingdom Metazoa; phylum Arthropoda; class Insecta; order Hemiptera; family Cicadellidae; genus Allygus; species Allygus modestus. Next base: position 140,584,952 of record OY776112.1, on the reverse strand, counting down.
ACCCCCGCCCCGCGCGACCGCCCTCCCCCACCATCAGTGCGACACCTGCCTTCCCGCACAAAAAAGAAAAATGGATTTGGGAGGCACTGCGCAATACTGCATCATGTCGTGATTTAACTCTCGAGAACAATACCAAAAAACATACCTTTAAAGCAAAGCATAACTTTACTCATCACGGTACGTATTTATTTTTTAATTCGACTGTTATTACAGTAGTATGACAGACATATATTTTTATACAGTATAACTAACTGTAACTTTGAGTTGGATATCAATTTGATTATTTTTTTATTTTTAAAGAGGGATAAAATATGTGAGTTACCTAACGTTGATCCAACCCCCTCCCCCATATAACGCAGCGTAACGCTACGCCATACCCCCTCCCCCCCTTAAGTGCGTTAGTAAATATGTGTATGGCCTCTACTTAATTTTCCAAAAATTGGCATTTTGTCTTTTTTTCGCCACAAAAAAATACACTAATTTTTTTTATAGCCATCTAATGAAGTTATCGTTATGGATAATAATTAATTATAGATTGATATATCGATTATTTATCATTGTATACTGATGAAACTTTGCATGTGGCTTCGCCTTGTACTAGTACATTGATATTTTTACAAAATTTTTTTTATTGTCCCCGTAGCAGCCAACCTGCGTACTCCGCTTTAATGTTGATTGGCGATTACCGTTATGAATCTGCTTACCGAGCACTTTGCTGTTTAAGGTCAAACAACAGTTAAAGCACCCACACCCTACACACAACCCGTTACATGTGTTTAGGTCTGTACTTGGGCTACCCATCACACGAGGCTAACCAGAGAGGGTTGGAGATACTGTACAGCACAGGAGTCGTACCTCGGAGGACAGCCGCTGTCAACTGCCCGACTTGTGGTGACGCCGCGCCTCCAATGAAAGTGTGGGCAGACCCGAACAAGGGTATCGGGTGGCGGTTTGTCTGTCATGTCTGCCGGCGGAAAGTGAGCCCTACAGTAAACACGTTTGTTTACAATTTCAGGTAAAAAATAACCGCGATTTTAATATATTCTAAAAATGTTAAGGTTCATTGGAAAGCAAAAGCGAGGGAGTGGGTGGAAGGTAACGCCCGTTCGATATGAATGAATGAATGAATTAATGAATGAATTTATTCCAGAAAAACAAGAACAAGATATACACTGTGTAGTTACACAGTGGCAACCTATATATTCAAAGATTGATATGCAAATTATTAGAAATAAGGATCCCAAACCGTAGTTAGTACAGAACATGAAATTAACAACAAACGCAGTGCTGTAACGGTGTGTAACGGTGTAACGCAGTGTAATAACAATTGTTAATAAAGAAATAACAATGCAATGACTAGGTTAATAAGTTTATTAACCTAGTCATTGCATTGTTATTTCTTTATTAACAATTGTTATTACACTGCGTTACACCGTTACACACCGTTACAGCACTGCGTTTGTTGTTAATTTCATGTTCTGTACTAACTACGGTTTGGGATCCTTATTTCTAATAATTTGCATATCAATCTTTGAATATATAGATTGCCACTTAGGTTTTCCTATTGTGTTGTAGCAAAAGAAAATTTGTGGTTTCATGGTTTTGTAGAGGTTGGGAGGACCTGATGACGTCGTCGAGATTGACGAAACCCAACTCTTCAAGCGGAAAAACAACCGAGGGAGACTCGTCCAAAACCAACGGAGGGGAATTTGGTACTTCGGCGGGATAAGCCGAAAAACCCGGCATGTCTTCGCCATGGCCGTACCAAGGCGTGATGCAGAGACACTGATGCCCCTCATAATGGATCACATAGAACTTGATTCCTTTGTATGCTCTGATGAGTGGGGGGCATACTTAACTTGTAATAATTTCTTTGCAGGCTATGGTACGGTCAACCATAGTACCAACTTCGTCAACCCTCCCCGCGATGAGGATCCCATTTGGGTTCCTCAAGGCAGGTTTCACGAGAAATGTCTTGACCGCCAATTTATAGGTCCTCGCCAACGTTTGAACGAGGAGCCGTTCCGGATCCACACCCAGAACATTGAAAACGCCTGGAGATAGCTGAAAGGTTGCATGAAAGGGTGCAACGACCCGACTCTTGCAACCAAGTACTGCGGTGAATGGATGTACCGCAAGAACGTCCTTAAGATCTTTGAGACTCGGGACAACGCCACAGACCGAAGAGTCGCCGGGCTACAACTAACAAGACTACTGCAAGACTGCGCGCGGGCATATCCTGGCATTGGCAAAGTTCATAGGCATGATGACATCCATCTCTGCCAGTGTCAGGAATGTTCAGATTATCTCTTTCCGTTGTAGTGTTAAGCAATTTATTAAACTATGTATTATTTTGTTAGTTATTCATTGTTACGTTTGGTATAAGCATTTCATTGATTTCTTTGTCTTTTACATTTTTGTAAAGTTGTGTGTTTCATAATAAATATTCATTATGTTTGCTATCACCCATATCCAAAATATGTCTTGCTCATTTTCACAACATCCCTTTATCTGGTTCATATTTGTAGGTAGTACAAATATTACGACTATTGTTTCTGTTTTGTTTTTACAGGAACATGTTTTATTTATTGTTTGTGTATATATAATTTTTTTGTTTGTTTGTGTATGTATTCCTTTGTTTATTTTTGATTTCTAATATATTTTTTTCTATTGTCATATCTACGGGGTAAGTCGTAGTTTGACAATTATAACATGAAACTGTTACGACTATTGTTTCTGTTTTGTTTTTACAGGAACATGTTTTATTTATTGTTTGTGTATATATATAATTTTTTTGTTTGTTTGTGTATGTATTCCTTTGTTTATTTTTGATTTCTAATATATTTTTTTCTATTGTCATATCTACGGGGTAAGTCGTAGTTTGACAATTATAACATGAAACTGTTACGACTATTGTTTCTGTTTTGTTTTTACAGGAACATGTTTTATTTATTGTTTGTGTATATATATAATTTTTTGTTTGTTTGTGTATGTATTCCTTTGTTTATTTTTGATTTCTAATATATTTTTTTCTATTGTCATATCTACGGGGTAAGTCGTAGTTTGACAATTATAACATGAAACTGTTACGACTATTGTTTCTGTTTTGTTTTTACAGGAACATGTTTTATTTATTGTTTGTGTATATATATATATATATAATTTTTTTGTTTGTTTGTGTATGTATTCCTTTGTTTATTTTTGATTTCTAATATATTTTTTTCTATTGTCATATCTACGGGGTAAGTCGTAGTTTGACAATTATAACTTGAAACTGTTACGACTATTGTTTCTGTTTTGTTTTTACAGGAACATGTTTTATTTATTGTTTGTGTATTTAGTTATTTTTTGTTTGTTTGTGTATGTATTTATTTTTTTGTTTGTTTGAGTATTTATTTATTTGTTATTTTTGATTTCATATATGTTTTCATCTGTTTGATTTTTTACTGATACGACCGTATTTTTCAGGTTTATAGGCATTTGTTACAACTCGGCATTCAACATACTTAGTGATAGTTTTATGTACTGACCTTTATTTCTACCTAGGATATAATAATGTGGTATTTGTTATTTTGCTTAATGTTTGCTAATTTCTTATTAAATATTATTTTGTTATAATTTATAGTCATTATTTGTTACCTTGGGGATTTGTTTATGTTTGCAACTTATTACACAGCTTAAGTATTGGTTTGTTTTTTATTATTGGTTGACCCCCCGTTCTTAAGTATGGGTTTTTATCTCAAAAAAAAAAACAACTTGAAAAAAAGGAAAAAATGGGGGTTTTTACAATGGGGGTATCCAAAATTTGAAGCCGTCTTCTTGTTTGGGTCTTCCCGACCCCCCAGACACCTATAACAGACGTTCAGATAACTGTTTTACCCCCCTATTCAATAATTAGGGGGGCAGTATCATTTTTTTAAGTTGTTTTGTGTTCCTTAGGATGTAATAATAAATATAAAAAAATCAGCTTGAAAAAAAGTGGAAAAGGGGGGGTTTTACCCCCCTAAATAAAAAAGGGGGGGTCGTAGGGGGTTGGCGATGGTTTTAATGAATTTCTCGCCCCAAAAATAGGGGGTTTACAAAATTTGAAGCCGCCTTCTTGTTCTGTTCTTTCCCACCCCCCAGACCCCTATAAAAGACATTCAGATAACTGTTTTACCCCCCTATTCAATTATTAGGGGGTAAGTATCACGTTTTAAAGTTGTTTTGTGTTCCTTAGGATCTAATAATAAATAAAAAAATCAGCTTGAAAAAAAGTGGAAAAGGGTTTTTTTTACCCCCCCCTAAATAAAAAAGGGGGGGTCGTAGGGGGTTGGCAATGGTTTTAATGAATTTCTCGCCCCAAAAATAGGGGGTATCCAAAATTTGAAGCCGCCTTCTTGTTCGGTTCTTTCCCACCCCCCAGACCCCTATAACAGACATTCAGATAACTGTTTTACCCCCCTATTCAATAATTAGGGGGTAAGTATCATGTTTTAAAGTTGTTTTGTGTTCCTTAGGATGTAATAAAAAATAAAAAAAATCAGCTTGGAAAAAAGTGGAAAAGGGGGGTTTTTACCCCCCCTAAATAAAAAAGGGGGGGTCGTAGGGGGTTGGCGATGGTTTTAATGAATTTCTCGCCCCAAAAATAGGGGGTATCCAAAATTTAAAGCCGCCTTCTTGTTCGGTTCTTTCCCACCCCCCAGACCCCTATAACAGACATTCAGATAAGGTAAAACCCCCAAATGCCGGTCGCCACCCAATCGCCGGTCACATTGATTTAAAACGTCTGAAACAGTGTTACGGATAGTCAAAACGGAATGAAATCACCGACGGCTTATTCCGATGTTATTCCTCTATGTCACTAAAGAAGATCGATTTTTTGGAAAGTTGAGTTGTTTACTCTATGGCCATTTGAAAGTGGCCGTTACGAGCTCTCGGATGCAACCGCTGTTCTGCTTAGCCAAAGTGTTTAGAAAACAGGTGAGTGTAATTAGATTTGACGTAAGTTATTTATTTATTAATGATATAACAATTTATGTTTTCTGTGTTTATGATAACAATACTTTATATAAATATATAGTTTAAGTGTATTTTCGCCAACAAAAATATTATTTTAGACCGACCGGCGTTTGGACGCCAGATATGAACAATTCCCAAAGTCCGGTCGTCAACGACCGGAGTTGGGTTTGTGTTAAAATAACCTGTCCAAACGCCGGTTTTTTAAATTTATTCTTTGTAATTGGCATGTTTTTAATTATAAAACGTATTTAAATTACTAATTGACCTTTGATCATGTGTGTGTAATAAATAATTACTCATACATAATTTAAAATTTGTCATTAGGATTTTATTTTCGTGTTTAAATAAATTGTTTTCAAACGGTGGTTTCTAATCGTATAATGTGTAAGTTAACTTAATTAATTATTAACAGTTGTATTTCCTCACTTTCAAAGCAATCTTGACAATATCTGTTGTTCTTTCTTTTCAGAAAGATGCCGACTCCTACTGGGAAAAAGAAGAGGACGTATACGGTCGAAGACGTCCAGAAAGCCATGGATGCCGTGAGGAGAGAGGGAATTTCAATTGCTGCGGCTGCGAAGTCATTTGGTATACCCAAATCAACTCTTCAAGACAAGATCAATGGCAAGTACCAACTCGAAGCACCGATCGGTCGACCCTCTGTATTAACTCCGGATGAAGAAAGAATCATCGTAAACTGGGTAGTGGAAATAGCAAGAGCTGGTTTTCCTATCGTAAAGGAACAGCTAATTTCTAGTGTCTCCAAATTGGTCAAAGATCTTCACCGGCCAAACCCTTTTACCGATTCAACGCCGGGAGACAAATGGTTTGCTCTTTTTCAGAGACGTCATCCAGAAATCGCCCAACGAGTCTCCCAAGCTCTTACCACTTCTAGGGGCAACGTCACGGAAGGGCACCTAAGAGCTTGGTTCGAGGACGTCAGATCATATATGACCTCAAAGAACCTTATGGGCATTTTTCAGAATCCCAAAAGAATATTTAACGCGGACGAGACCGCGTTTTTCCTTTGCCCCAAAGGAAAAAAGGTCCTTGCAAAAAAAGGGGAGAAACAGATCCATTCTTTGGCCGGCAATGATGAAAAGGAATGCCTCACTGTGCTCATCAATGCCAATGCTGATGGAGACTTGGCTCCACCAATGGTGGTATATTCTTATGAAAGAATTCCTGCTGCTATTGTGAACAACAGCCCTGACTCATGGGGCATTGGCAAGACAGACTCTGGCTGGATGACAGCCGAAACGTTTTATGAGTACGTCACCAATATTTTCGACCCTTGGCTGGAAGAACAACAAATTCCACGTCCTGTTGTTCTGTTCATTGATGGACATGTCTCGCACATCACTTATCACCTCAGTGATTTTTGCCAAAGGCGTCAAATTGAACTTGTTGCATTGTTCCCTAATGCAACACATGTCATCCAGCCAATGGACGTGGCTGTCTTCCATCCATTGAAACTCACATGGAAAAAACATGTTCACAAGTGGAGGTGTGATAACAATGGCAGGAAGATGAAGCGAGAAGAATTTGCCCCACTTCTTGAGAAGGTCCTGAAAGAGGGCTTGAAGAAAGAGACAGTGGTCAATGGCTTTGCAGCTACAGGACTTGCCTCCCTCGATCCTGATAAGATTAAATTCTCTAAATTAATAAAAAAGGGTTCATCGTACCCGGCCATGACTGTCACCCTTGAACAAAAGGCGAAAGACATCCAAAACCACCTAAATTTCGTCGAGGTTAAAATGGGTGTCGACAAAGTCAGGATGTTTGCTGCAGGTGAAATCCAAATAAGGGATGAATCCCTTTACGAACTGTGGCTCAACATAAACCACGACCTAGCAAAAGTAAATCAAGAAATCGAAGAAGCTAAAAGAAACGAAGAGACACCAACAGGTAATCTGAGGCGAGAAGAGGAGATGGAAGAGGATGTCGACGACCCAACCACCACTCAAAGAAGCCATGACCATGACGATATTGATGATCTATCAGACCTCGATGTATCGGACCTAAATAACCTTTCAATGGAGGGCTTTGTTGATGACATCGAGATGTACCCTCTACCCAGTATCCCCAATGAACTACCCTTCAGTGCAGAAGATGACGGAAATGATGACTATTTGCACAGTTTCCAGGGCACTAAAATTGTTGCCATTGAAACTGAACTTGATGGTACACAGAACAATGAAGAGGTACTGCAGCAGATTGTTGCAGGTATATCACCCTGCAACCAAGATAGGGATATTATAGAAATATCCGTTGATGTACACCCTGAGCCTCGTCCTTCAGTCTCTTCACCAGCTTCGTCTAAATCCTCAGCGATTCCTGACGCCAATGCTGATTCCATTGCTGTTCCCGGACCTTCTACATCGTCAGCGACTCCCGAGAAAACCGTCACTCCGACCAATGTCCCATCACCATTCAAGCGGAGTTTGTTCTGGCCAGATGAAAGCCCACTTCAAAAAAAAAGAAAACAAAAAGAGAAGATCCCGGCAGTAGTCACATCAAAGCAATATAAAGAGTACCAGTTTAAAAAAGAAGAAGAAAAAAAGAAAAAAGAGGTCGAAAAAGAAGTTCGAAGGCTACAGAGGGAAGCAAAGAAATTAATAAAAAAAGAAGAGACTGAAGTAAAGAAAAAAAAGAAGACGAAACCAGTTGTTGCAGAATCGGATAGCGAGGATGAGAGTGATTGTGATAAAACGTCGCCGATTCCAATCACGGAAGAAGACTATAAAAGCCTAGCAATAAACTCTTGGGTTGTTGTTCCATACATTGTAAATGAGGAGCAAAAATTCTTCGTTGGTCAGATCAAGGCCATAACAAACCCCACTGCATCCATCAAGTTTTTGGAAAAACGTGGGAATAAATTTGCCTGGCCACAAGAACAAGACATCGACAATGATGTACCTCTACGTGAAATCGTGCAGGTTCTCTCCAACCCAACTGTGGAACGTAGAGGCTTTTTTACATTTCAAGAAAAGATTGTTTCTGTTTCTTCCTAATTTGTGTTGTTTTTAAGATTGCGTTCTTCCTAATTTCTTCCTTTTAAGATTGTTTAAACAAATGTTTTCAACTTAACTATTATCTTGCTTGTTCGTGATGTTTGTATATAATTGTTTATGAATGTTATTGTATATTATGTATTATGTATGTATGTTATATTTTAATGTTTCTTCTTGCTTTGTTGTTTAAGAAAGTTCGTAATTTTAACTTGGTTTTAAATGTAATTTTAACGTGATTTTAAATGTAATTTTAACGTGGTTTTAAATAACAATTGGTCTTGAACTTAAATGTAATTTTAACGTGATTTTAAATGTAATTTTAACGTGGTTTTAAATAACTATTGGTCTTGAACTTAAATGTAATTTTAACGTGATTTTAAATGTAATTTTAACGTGGTTTTAAATAACAATTGGTCTTGAACTTAAATGTAATTTTAACGTGATTTTAAATGTAATTTTAACGTGGTTTTAAATAACAATTGGTCTTGAACTTAAATGTAATTTTAACGTGATTTTAAATGTAATTTTAACGTGGTTTTAAATAACAATTGGTCTTGAACTTAAATGTAATTTTAACGTGATTTTAAATGTAATTTTAACGTGGTTTTAAATAACTATTGGTCTTGAACTTAAATGTAATTTTAACGTGATTTTAAATATAATTTTAACGTGGTTTTAAATAACTATTGGTCTTGAACAAAAGACGTATATGAACAAAAGACTGTTGATGAGTTAACTATTAACTTATGCTTGTTCGTGATATCTGTATATAGTAATTTTTTATGAATGTTATTGTATATTATGTATTATGTATGTATGTTATATTTTAATGTTTCTTCTTGCTTTGTTGTTTAAGAAAGTTCGTAATTTTAACTTGGTTTTAAATGTAATTTTAACGTGATTTTAAATGTAATTTTAACGTGGTTTTAAATAACTATTGGTCTTGAACTTAAATGTAATTTTAACGTGATTTTAAATATAATTTTAACGTGGTTTTAAATAACTATTGGTCTTGAACAAAAGACGTATATGAACAAAAGACTGTTGATGAGTTAACTATTAACTTATGCTTGTTCGTGATATCTGTATATAGTAATTTTTTATGAATGTTATTGTATGTTATATGTTAATGTTTCTTCTTGCTTTGTTGTCTAAGAAAGTTCGTAATTTTAACTTGGTTTTAAATGTAATTTTAACGTGATTTTAAATGTAATTTTAACGTGGTTTTAAATAACTATTGGTCTTGAACTTAAATGTAATTTTAACGTGATTTTAAATATAATTTTAACGTGGTTTTAAATAACTATTGGTCTTGAACAAAAGACGTATATGAACAAAAGACTGTTGATGAGTTAACTATTAACTTATGCTTGTTCGTGATATCTGTATATAGTAATTTTTTATGAATGTTATTGTATGTTATATGTTAATGTTTCTTCTTGCTTTGTTGTCTAAGAAAGTTCGTAATTTTAACTTGGTTTTAAATGTAATTTTAACGTGATTTTAAATGTAATTTTAACGTGGTTTTAAATAACTATTGGTCTTGAACTTAAATGTAATTTTAACGTGATTTTAAATGTAATTTTAACGTGGTTTTAAATAACTATTGGTCTTGAACAAAAGACGTATATGAACAAAAGACTGTTGATGAGTTAACTATTAACTTATGCTTGTTCGTGATATCTGTATATAGTAATTTTTTATGAATGTTATTGTATGTTATATTTTAATGTTTCTTCTTGCTTTGTTGTCTAAGAAAGTTCGTAATTTCAACTTGGTTTTAAATGTAATTTTAACAACAAAAGACTGTTGATGAGACTGATTTTATACATTTTAAAGTAAAATTTGGTATATCCAATACATGATATATTTCAATAAAAACAAATTTTTATTTATTATGAAATCCATGTTGTTACTCTGTGTCCCCGACCATTATCCTTCTTTTAGAATTCCATCGGAATGATTATTGTTGCTTGTGTCACTTGTTAAATGTAAGGTTAGTGTGTTAAAACGATTTTCAAAATGTTTGTTTGCATTTTGTGGTGTCTCAAACGTGGTTTGGAGGTGAAATAGCAGGCGACCGGCGTTTGGGTGTAAAAAACCGGCGTTTGGGTGACTGACGACCGGAATTAGGAAGTTGGGTCATTGGTGAGGTTAGAAGTTCAATTAATCAAAAAAAGCTGAAATACTGAGTTTATTTAAATAAAAATACATAATTATAAACGGTAAATGCTGAAAAACAAATTAAAAACTTCAGATTTTCATTTTTGTACCTTTATTCAATATCCTTGAAGAGATAAATGCTAACCTTACCTTAACCGACCGGCATTTGGGGGTTTTACCTTAACTGTTTTACCACCCTATTCAATAATTAGGGGGTAAGTATCATGTTTTAAAGTTGTTTTGTGATACTTAGGATGTAATAAAAGATTAAAAAAATCAGCTTGGAAAAAAGTGGAAAAGGGGGGTTTTTACCCCCCCTAAATAAAAAGGGGGGGTCGTAGGGGGTTGGCGATGGTTTTAATGAATTTCTCACCCCAAAAATAGGGGGTTTCCAAAATTTGAAGCCGCCTTCTTGTTCGGTTCTTTCTCACCCCCCAGACCCCTATAACAGACATTCAGATAACTGTTTTACCCCCCTATTCAATAATTAGGGGGTAAGTATCATGTTTTAAAGATGTTTTGTGTTCCTTAGGATGTAATAAAAAATTTAAAAAATCAGCTTGGAAAAAAGTGGAAAAGGGGGTTTTTTACCCCCCTAAATAAAAAAGGGGGGGTCGTAGGGGGTTGGCGATGGTTTTAATGAATTTCTCGCCCCAAAAATAGGGGGTATACAAAATTTGGTTAAAAAATAATTACCAGAACCCTTCAACCCCCCAGAGCCATAGGCTTACCCCACATTCTGCAGCGAGTTGAGACCACGAGCGACACTAAGTATGGAGGTCCTGCCGCTCGTCTCCTTTGACTCGGTCACAACAACCGACAAGAATCGGTACGATTGTGACGCGAGCGCAGTCATCCCTTTGGAGGCGAACTAGCCCTCAACATTCTCGCATTCGCTAATTCTCTCGGCTACTACTGAGTGCGCGCCAAACCGAGTCACAGCGGAGAGCGCATGACATCTGCTAGAGGGTTACCTACTGTAATTACAACTGTCATTTTAGTAACTTGCCCGTTCCGTTTACACGGTACGCAGTTTAAATCGACAGCAACTGTTCACGTAATGTAGGCTCGTAGGCTTGTCTCCTCTACCACTCACTCAGAGGCGATCGGTAAAATGACGTAGTGCAACCAACGCAACGTTAAGCCTCTCCAACATCCCAACTACTCTTCTAATATTTTTGGTTGTGGATCATGATCGCGGACTATTAATACAATTTGTATTGTTAAAACCAGATTTTCTGCAATAACATTTAAATATTTATTATACTTTTCTTTGTAGCAAAAAAGCGACAGCCTGCCCAAATATTGTCGCATTTTCGTGGTGCATATCGCATTTTGCGACAAATGCGACCGCAGCTTAAACCCTGAACATATGCATGGGCTTACACCTACTTAACTTTTGCCTTGGTTGGCTCTTTGTTCCTTATTTACAAGGCCTCAGTAAACTAAAAATATTATGAAAAACTAAAAGCTTAAAAATATTCAAGATAGGCTAGTAAGACTAGCCAATAGAAGGCTAAATGAAAAATAATTCAGAATAACATTTTATATGCTGTAGGCCTAGCCTATAAATAATTTTTCCAAATAATAATTTAGTACAATATATCTGGTCCATAATTTATTATTTGTTCTTTTTTTCTAGTTTTTATTTTGTAAGTTAATGCTTATAGTGTCCCTATTCATGTATAAGGATATTCTGATAATCATAACTACATTACAACTTACCAAATGTTGTATCCCATCCTAAATTATGATAGCATAAAAATAGTTCTTGCTTGCATTTGCTCAATGACCACATTGTTTGAGAGCACCTCACTACAATAGAGCTTTTGCTACATTTTCATACAGCCGAATAAAAAATTATTAACAAAGGCTGTAACTGATTGTTTGTAATTAAAGCGGTATCACAAGAAAATCAAATGATTCTAACGAAATTTCAATTTGCATAATTTAAGATATAGTACATTACTGACTCCCAACCCACTAAATTGATTATGATACACAAAAACATTAACTGTTGGAGATAAACATAACCTACAATGATTGTTGTTAATTGATCACCCGGAAAAGATCCTTATCTTTCAATAACAATCATAAACATTGAACGATTGAACATTGCTCCATTGCTATCAGTTTAGCCACTCCTTCAAATTTTAACATATTATCGGTAACAAATAAATATGTACTATATTAATAATATTTACTAAACTATCAGTGCTTAGCAGAGTAGCAGAGTTTATCTCTGCTTGCGGAGTTTATTTAATAATTATTATTAAGGTTTGTGTAATTATAAGAATTGAAAAAAATTAAATTAAAGGTAGGAATCCTACTAGGTATACAATGCAGTTGTCTGCTTGCAATACTGAGCGGAGCGAGTATTTATTTAATCAGTAATTTTCAGAAATGTAACGAAAAAAAAAACACTAAAATAAACAAAACAACAATTTCACAGAAAACTACTGTATTTACAAACAGCTGATAGTAACAGTCTGCATTTAAATTTGATCCATATAACAGCTGTATAATCAACACACAGTAAACAAACCAAATAAAATATTTCTCCTATTAAAATAACATGGTAACTTTAAAGGGCTGTAGGGCAGAACCCTTATGTCCGATTTGAACCATTTCAGATTTATACCTTCCCATAGATGGTTACTATGACCGAGCAAAATTTCGTGAGGATCATTCCAGCCGTTCAGGAGGAGTACGTGTAAATAAAAAGCCAGGGTGTAGTATAGGAGCTCCGCTCAATAAATATTATATTCATTTATAAATTGATTTTTAATCAGATTTTAAATGCATTAACAATTATTTGAGTATTTAAATTAGCTTTAATGATTTTCACTAAAAAGATTGATGATTTAATTATTGTCATAATTGAGTATATTAAGAAGGTTTATTGTAGTCTATGACTATAGTTAGTCTATGCTATGAAAAACTATGTACAACTAAATTAACTGGAGAGACTATTGATGGACTGCTGGTTGGATTTTCGTACCATCATTAGCAGCATGGCATGGCAGCATGGCGGCATGGCAGCATGTTTCCCCCACTGACCTCTATGTTATATCTGGAGTCACTACTCCGTGGTGAAAAAGCGTGCCGCTGTGTTTATGGTCGTTATGTTGGCCAAATGGGTTTTTGACGTTTTGGTGGTATAGTTATTCCATTTCCTATTGGTTGAAATGTTGACATCGTCCACCCAATGCATTTTGATTGGTCCAGTTAACAGCAAGGTGACAACAAAATAGAGCAAAAAGTCAGTGTTGACGGCACGTTTTTGGAAAATATTTAGGCAGAGAGTAGTGACTCCAGATATATCATAGAGCTGAGTGGTTTCCCCTCTATAGTACCAACATTACAACACAAACATGGCACCTTTTACTAATGAGTTCTATGTTATATCTAGAGTCACTACTCTCTGATTAAATATTTTCCAAATACGTGCCGTCAACACATTGTTTAACTGCTTACATTCTACGATAAGCTGTTATTTTATGAAACTAATATATTGGATGATTTATTTGTATTTTTAGATTAATCTATTAAGGGTTTAAATTTTCTTTCTGCATGTCCAGTGACAATTTAAAAATAGCTGTACCATTATTATATCCTTAAGGTTGGCAACACTTTTTGGTATGTTGTTGATTTTTGAATCAGCTGGACGCCCTCTTAAGACATATTTGCTGTGAACATTACTCTTAAGGCGGTCCCACACTACTCGCGAACACGCCCGAACATTCGGCCGAACTCCGAATGTTCGGAGTATTCGCGAGAAGTGTGGGAGCTGCGCGAACTTTGAATACGGGAGCGAATGTTCAGTGAACATTCAGGCTAATGTTCAGCCGAAAATTCCGACGAATGTTCGGGAGGCTCCCACACTGTTCGCGAACATGCATTACTGCGTCACTGCATCATTGATCGTCAACGATCTTGTCCTACTGAGACAATACTATAAAACTGCGTATTTATTTGTTGTGCTTTCAAGTAAGTATTGAATACCACTTAAGTGGTCATTGGTAATGAATAATCAATAATTAAATGTCAATCTCTAGTTGTACTGACGTACTATGCGTATGTCAGTTATAATTATAGCTATAAATAAGTTATTTTACTGTTATTTGCGTAAATTGAAGTTTTGTTTTAAGGCACAGGGGGTTGACATTTATTAGTATACTGTCGACGTATTCTGCAGGATTCAGGGCTTGAGTCACTTCTTCAACTCAGCTGCACTATTTTGTCAGTGCGTTGAGGCAATGTGTAGTTTCAAATCATTCAGTTCATACAATCACTTGCGTTTTCGCGGCAGCAGATTGACACCAACCTCAATAATGGACATTTTAATTAATTATTTATTGAAGATACAAATAAATCCTTTAATACGGAACCCTTAATTATTGTCCCTACATATCCTTTATTTAAATAGTAGTTGATTTTCTTCCACACTCTATAATCAGTGCCGGTCACAGTGGTGAAGAGGGGACAACTACTCAAGGAGAAAAAAACATTTGTTTGTGGTCACAGCACCCAAATGCATCTGTTTTTGCAAATTAATATAAGTGTGTCATCTAAGTTGAGTAACCGGCAGTGGAATCGATTTAATTTACTTCAATTATTTGACAAGGCATAAGAAGCTCCCAAGAATTACATCAATCGCATCGGCGGCGTGGTACAGGTGCACACAACCGGTCTGTCATTCCCACGTTGAAATTTTCCCAGAAAAGAATAGTTTGTTGAGTTATCTCTTTACTAATATTATTGTTCAGTATATTACTTATTGTAAGAACTTGTAAAAGCTTGACTGTTAATAAACTTAATATATAATTTTTTATGCCGATAAAGAAAATAATGTCCAATGTTTGTTAACCTTTTTTTATAATGAATTATACTATCTTATACATGAATAAAAGAAAGGTGGTGACTGTCTGTCGACTTGCCTGTTCCGATTCAACGTCCCATCTTAGCAATCCCTTAGGGCTTCGCCCCAGTCACCCTTAAAGTTACAATGTTACTCTTATGGGCAATAGGTTGAATGAATCAGGTGAGTACTTAAACAGATGTTTACAGTAAGTAGGATTTTAATCAGCTGTGTGAAATACTGGTGTCAGCTAGTACTTGATATATTTATATTTGATTTTTTACTTTGTAAAAAATAGGCTTCTCATATTTTTGTTGGTTTCTTCTACACGTCTAAATTTTACACCTTTTATAATTTATTACATCAGGAGAAGACATATTTACTCGATGTTAATTAATTGCCGACAAATGAAAACATTTTTATTAATATGATTATCATGAATTAATTATAAACAAGTCAAATACAAAGCGTTTCCTTGTGCACACTGAAGGCAGAGTGGTCAACAATGGACGATCGCCGCGTCAACGCCCAAACTAGCAGTTATTACAGCTGATTTCCAACAATTGTTTATAATCAGCTGATTAACAAAATCAAACAGGCGTGTGTCTGCTATTGTAGAAAAATATACGACTGTAGATGCAACAACAATGACATTATCTGTAGAGTCGTCCATTTTTTCACGACAATGCTCGTTAGACACGACGGACAATGCGCCAACAGGTGATTGGAATTTATTTATGTTCGAGGGAATGTTCGCCCGAATATTCCCCCGAATGTTCGGTGGGTGTTCGCGAGAAGTGTGGGAGCTTCTTCAGGGCGAACGTTCAGTGAACGTTCGGTAGAATGTTCGGCCGAATGTTCAGGCATGTTCGCGAGTAGTGTGGGACCGCCTTTATGTAAATAAGCACACCTGGTCTGAAAGCTCTACGAACCATGAGTGGTGCCTACAATATGTTTGTAACTCAACAAAGCTCCCACCTGTAAAAACTAGACCAGCTGTGACTTAAATGCTGTTATTTTGGCTTTGACGCTGGACGCGCCCATTATAATTCTATGTCAATCTAGATTGTAAACAAAACAAAAATTTAAACAATGTGACGTCACTGATGGCCATCCAACAGCAGACGGGTATAAAAGCTGCGCATGATACCTACCGTATTGGTATTGGTATTCTAGATAATGTGATTAGCACGGTGGACCGGAAAATATAAAACTAGATTAGTAAAATACAGACCGAGACCGGTGCTATAAAAATGAACTGAAATGGCTTAAAGGCTGACCTACACTTCTCGCGATCAGGTCTGTTGTATTGAAAAAACTGTGCTGTATTCAAAAGTTCGTGCAGCTCCCACACTTCTCGCGAATACTCCGAACGCGGACGGCCGAATGTTCGGGCGTATTTGCGGAAGTGTGCGACGGCCTTAAGAAACATCTATCAGTTCTTACCTATTTAATTAACAATTGTACCAATAAACGTGACATTTTATTTTTATCACACACACCGAAACATCGAAGTCGGACCATCGATGGTAAAAACATCGAACATTGATCTCGTAATATCGATGTTTTGAAAACATCGATGATCAGTTCGATGTTTGACGTTATGACGTTTGACGTTGAACGCTATTATTTTAGGTTATATTATTGTGCTATTGTTTTGATGTTTTTAAGTTGTTGTTATTCATAGGATAATTAAGGTCTTTAAAAACCATATTACGCCCGTGCCAAATGAAATATTTAATTTAAATTACAAGGTATTAATGGCAGAGATAAAACATGCCCCTAACGTAATTCTTTAAAAACGATGTAAGTTTGTGGTAAAACATAATTTTGTTGTTGGGCCTTATCTGCTTAGATCATTGTTTAATTTGCATGCCAAGCCCTATGTGATTATATTGCTAGCTTATTAATATTTGAACACATTTTCTGCTAAAATCCGAGAATTATGGTCTTGCAATTATTAACAAAATTGTGATTTGACATCAGGTTGGATGGTTCTAATCCGGTTTAGGCCTACACCTAAGTTGTACTTTTGTCAGAAACTGAAATTTGAGTTATTAATCACCAGAAAATAAGTCACATCCTGCATTGTCTGCCAATATTGCTGATGAGGCTCCTCCACCAGTGCCGCACCCACTGTGCAGCATTCCTTCCTGTTAGCGAATCTCCCCTAAAGGGAAGAAGCTATTACTATAGGTGGCACGATGATACAGAGAACATGATAACTTTTTGTTTTGAGGCCCCCAGAAGTCAAAAACACCATTTTTTTTATTTGTTTATATAGTCCATAAGCTCGTGCTTATCCAGCTCGTTTTATCGTGATATCGTTATCTCTCATGAAAAAGGTCCAATCTTAATTAAACTAGGTATGGAAGTTTAAAGACCCACTTATTATAACGAGGGATACCATTTTATTTTAGCGAATTTCCCCTATAGGAAAGAAGCTATTACCGTAGGTCTCATGGTAAGACTTAAGCCCGAGACCATGATAACTTTTTGTTTTGAGGTCCCCAGATGCCAAAAACACAATTCGTTCAAATTTATATATATGTATGTGTGTGTATATATATGTCCGTTAACACGATAACTTGATTAAAAAACATCCGATTTCGATGAAATTTGGCCCAAATGTATAAAATGGCATTCATGACTTTAAGTTCGAAAACCAGAGAAATCGGACCATGGGAATTTAAAACCCCCATAACCCCCCTTGGGTTATGGGGGTTTTAAATTTTCCAAAAATCAGTTTTTTGCACTTTTCACCCTAAAATTTTTAAAACACTCAATTTTGGTTTTGGGCATTTCATAGAGCTTAAAAAAACAAATAATTTAGTAGGCCTATTTTAAATTATTAACCTAGGTTAAGTGGTTGCGGAGAAAATCCAAAAAACCTGCTCATAAAATCTCCAATGTTAATCTTATGGGAAAAAGGTTTTTGGCTTTTCCTCAGTTTATTTTAATGTAAACTTTACATTTGCTTTTACCAATCAATTCAGCTCTACAAAAGTATCATTTTGGTGTTTAAAATATGATTCTACATCCAACCGTTAAAGAGATATTCAAAGTGCTAAACACAGTACGTTGTCCAATGTTTTCCTTATGGAGAATAAATAAAATTTGATATCTTGATTATTTATGAATGTAGATTGATCAAACTTGGTATGTGGCTCCATGTAGTATTGGTATTTGCACTAACAATTTTTTTTGTTGATTATCCCAGTAGCAGCAAACCTGCGTACTCAGCCCTAATGTTATTCTTATGGAGAATAAGTAAAGTTTTATATCTCCCTTAATTATTAACATAAATTAATCAAACTTAGTATGTAGCTTCACCTGGTTGAGTTAAATTGATAATTGCATAAAAACACATATTTTGTGTTCCTTGTTGCAGCAAACCTGCGTACTCAGTCCTATGTTATTCTTATGGAGAATAAATAAAATGCTATGGACCACTTATTTATTAATGTATTTTTATAAAATTTGGTAAGTGGCTTTATGTGATAATGAGAAACATATACATTCATTGGAAATTCGCTAAGTACACAGGTTTGCTGAGACGGGGGTATTATATATTGCATTTGAACTGTATGTATTTATTTCCAGATTTATATGTGTCAGTAGGCATGGTAACTTGCATCAAATCTTGAAGTCTACTTTAAAAAGCTGTCCCCCAAGCTTTAAAATTTTAAGTTATCTGAACTAATTTTTTAATCACTTATTAATTTAAACCCTTGCTGGCGGTCAAAAACTTTGATGTGCAACCCCTAGCAGTCGGTAAAATCCTCACATAACTGTTGACTATACACAGGTTTTCGGGGACAAACTAAATCATTTATCTCCCATGATAAATCATCACTATCACTTGCACTTTTCAATAGGCTAATAAGCGGCCAATTTCTGACAAACACATCCGAATAGTATGGAAGATACTGAAAGCACACTATCTGATGGATTCCTCAAGAAAAATCTTCGTACAACCTAGCGGCAATCTCTAGAAACATAACCAAGATTGGAACCTAGGTATATATATAGTATGGCTTATGCAGCTGCCTTCTATTTTGGAGTTTACAACAAATAAAAAACTTTGGTATGATCTACCTGTGTTAAGTTCAGTAAAAAAGTAAATAAAGGGTCTCCCATTACAGAGCTAAATCATTGCTAAATTAAGGGCGCGAATTCATTGGAGTTCAGTTTCACTCGTCCTATGCAAGCCGGCCAACCCTTCAGGGTAAGCGCTCAGGGGACAGTCATTAACTATGTGGTCCATAGTATGAGTCTCCGCCCCACAGTCATAAGACTTATTGTGTGTCATACCCCATTTAAATTATTAAATGATTAAAGCCCAGGGCTTCCGAGGAAGGGTCATTCCATCTACTGTTGAAGTAGGGTCGGATATCAAGAAGATTTTCTGACCGTTGAAAGATTTCCTGGAAGAAATCCAGTCAGCTTGCGGACAAACATTTGTTGTCCTGAACTGTTTGTAGGGGTGGTTTTCGGGACTTAAATTGGCTTACTTCCTGAGGCAGATAATCATGAATCATGCTGTGGGTCGGATAAGATCTTATTGTATTCCCTCAGCAGGGTATCCTTCTGTCTGATCTCAGGTGGAGCGATATTGCACAAGACTGAGAGCCAGAGGTGAGGGTTGTCATGAGTCTACCACTTATCGCGCTCATGGCCCTATTTAATTGGACGTTGATCTTTCAGATACTTTGGTTGGTCATTGTGCTTGAGCTGTACACTGTCAAATACGATTTTAAATTTTAGGTTGGCCAACCTGTTATTTAAGTTAAAGCATCAGACCCAAGTTTTTGTTGGGTTTGGATCTAGCTTCCATTTTCTAAAATATTCTTTGAAGGTCGCAAGGTCATCGGTTAATGCCATCTCAGCCTGCCGTATTTCCTTGTGTTCCAAGGCAATACCATCGGCATAGATGAACTTCCTGGAATAAGTAAGTGGAATGGTGATTTGAGTTTGGTAAACACAGAACTTAGACGGAGGTGGTGTGTATTTCAGCATTCATTCCAATTACTACGTTGACAGAGATGCTGTATCTCGCCCACAATGGGTTAAGTTATGTATTAGGCCTACCATAGTGCTTATTTGTACCTTGGAATTATATAAATATTATGTTTTCATCATATGAATGCCCATGTCTGTTGTATTTTGTTTACTCTGATTTTAGGTCCCATTCTTATTTTATATCGTATGGATAAAGAACTAAATAAACTCCTCCAAGATGAAAGTGAGGATGCTATTCTTGCTCGAATCCAAGAAGAAAGCCTTCGGTAAGTAAACCTTATCTGTGTATAAATGTGTTCCATATTGGTTGAAGCTAGTTTTTGCTTTGCAGACGACACCACTCAGCTTCTCTCTAAAAAAATCCTGAAGACCTGGCCGTAGACTCATTAATTGCACTCAATATGGCATATCAATTTTGTCATAAAAACGATCTAGCGGTAAATACCAACAAAACCAAACAATTGGACTTTCAGCAACAAACAAGATGACATAGGAACAGTACCTAATGTGGAGGTTGAAGACCATGTCAAATTCCTTTGGCATTATAGATGGGAAAATATCATGGAACCTCATGGAAAATTACATAAACACGTTGTCCGGCACACTAAACACCAGCTTATATATCATAAAGAATAAAACACACAAGAGATGGAGATACCTCAAAGATCGCCTGCCACGCTTTGTTTGAGCCGCACTTAACATACGGTCTTGTAGTCTGGGGAGGAACCACAGTGGGAAACCTAAATCGGATCCTACTCCTTCAAAAGAGAGCTATCCGACTTATAAAAGGCCTCAAATTAAAGGGAAAGTTGCAGGGAAACCTTCACTCAACTAAACGTTATGACAGCCATTGCACTTTATATCAGGGATGTGATTCTATCTGTGGAAGTGAACCCCCTACAAACAAGGAATAGACATCCACCATCATAATTCCAGACATGCATCCAGATATCAGCTCCCACTTCACCACAATACACTGTATGAGAAAAATCCAACAGACATCGGCAAAAAACTGCATAATCTGCTTCCTGAGGACATGAGAAGCCAAAGAGGGAAAGAACTGAAGACAGCCCTCTGCAACTGGTTGATGGAGAACCCCTTCTACTACCTGGACGAGTTCCTACGATGGAGAGACATCCTTCCATTGAGCTGATTGAAAACTGCTGTTTTGAATTTGTATTTACGCATTGCAAATCTTGAAGTTTTGGAAGTAAATATTTTTTGATTTGATTCAATTTTAATCTTATTTTAAGAAGCCTGCTATGTTAACTTAAATAAAAGTACCTTTACAGAAGAATTTTTAAGTGTGTCTTTCAATGCCAATATCACTTTACGTTTTCATTGGGAATGATCTAATATATTGCCTTATTACAATCTAAGGTCAATCTGTTCTTAAAAACCATCATTTAATAACTCTCCAAAGAGAAATGGCAGCTTTATACAGAACTTATAAGCTGTTTATTTTGATTTGCACTTCTGCAGTGCAGCGTCCACTAACATTACCAGTAATGAATTTATTGCATAATTTCATCAGATGTTCATGGACAAATTCCCTCAAAATTCATGGAAGTTAAGTGGAATGTACGGTTCAGTTAATGTTCATACTATTGGTAAATTAGGTACTGAAGCACCATGTCAAGATAGTAAAAATAAAAACAAAAATTCAATCTCCACCCAAAAAATATCTACAGGGTTTTATCTGTGGATTATTTATCAGACTTTCTAATTGTAAATCATTAGTGTAAATTTTTTTGTTGATACATTTATTTAATAATTTTGCTAAGTAGCCTAGTATATTTATGAGGTGATTAAAAACTCATAACTCTTTATTTATTTTCAATTTAGATACTTCAATGAGGTGGAGCTCCCGCGTAGAGCTGCTGAACAAAAAGAAAAAGACAAGAAAAAAGGGTGCAGTCCAAAAGAAGTAGGAGGTTTTGAACCCCAGCCTCACTGCTCTAAGAAAGTTTATTGTGGGTAAGTGATTTGCCTCCCCATAAACTGTACCACCTCGGCTAAAAATTGATTCGTTAAAATTAAAATTGTTGTGACATTACCATATAGGCCTAAGTTATTATAGGTCATATATGTTGATGCCCTCTATCCCTTACAAAACACCCCCTCTAACAATTTAAGAATCTAAAGATTTGATAATTACACAAATTTTCAGATTTAAGTTATGTTTGCAAAGATTTGAAAAAATTCTTTTATATTGCAGTCTCAGATGTCCCCTCAGATGTATGGACAAATTTGCAGTCTGATTTACCACTCTTCAGTAAACATATTGAGATTTTGAACCTTATTGCTCATACAAATGAGCACAAACCAAATTATATACATATTTCTCGTACACCATGAGACAATTTTGATTTGGTATTAAAGTTTTTCTCCAGATATGGAGGATTTTTAGGACTTATTTTTGTGTGGTTTGTTGCCAGCAACCTAAACAAACTCATTTTCCTGATATATAACCTTCAATTCAATTTGTACTTTAGTAAGTTGTAAAAAAATCGTTATTCGTTAAAAATTATGAATGTACAATATCTAGCCTATAATATTAAAAAATAACTTATTGAATTTTGTTGGCGATTTCTGCTTTTAAAACTGTGATTTTGTACATATGTTTCATATCAAATAAATGCTCTTGCACAACTGCACAACGTGTTTTTGTTGTCTCGCACAGGGCTGTCACGGGCCCTGGGCCCCTGGGCAGGCCTGGTGGTGTGGGCCCTTGTTGACGTCCGGACCCAACTTGGTGACCTTTTTTTAGGCAATAGCGGTCCACTGGCAACTGGCCTGGCCGCCAGGCCCCCAGGCCCCCAGAGCAGTTGTCCCCCCCTGAGTATGGCCCTAGTCTCACAAAATGTCGCAAATGGGAAGTCTGCGGTTTTTGTGTTCATATCAGTGCAACGCCTTTAATTCGAGTCACAATAATATTAGTGTTGTCCTATAAAAGTATAAGATATAGTATTGTACTCCTCACCACAATTAAAACTACAATCTCATTTAGAAATCATATTTTCAAAATGTTCGACAAACGTGGTAGGAACAACATTTCTGCATCTCAGCTCTGAAATTTGTTGTCACCAAAAGGAATTCCTGCACTATGAAAGAAAATTTGTTGATGATAACAAACTTCCTTTTTCTGTATTTAGTAAACAGCCTCTCAGTGTAGGATTATAATTATCTTACTTTTTGTTGAGCAGCAATACAGATCGGCCCCTAGGCCTACCTAATTCTCTAAACACTTTCCAGTTATTTTTGGCCTAATTGAACTCTTTAACATAATCCCCATAATTAAAGCCGCTAAAAGCCACATCTTCAAACTGGCGATAACCTATACTATTGTCACTAACTAAAAACCTGATGTCAGTAACACAATTATAGATTTTGTTATTATTTATTTGTTATAGACAGTGAAAAATACCCCAGCACTAAAGAGAAATAGTCAGCACTTGGAGAGTTAAAATGTGTTTTAGTTATGAAAAAATAAAATCCTACAAACTAAGTGGAAATATTCAAATTCAAATTCTTTATTATCCATTAAGCAACATACATTACAATAGGCTTCATCAATCACAACAATACAACAAAACAATTCTACATAAAATAAAACAATAATCAAGAATATCACAATTCTTATCAATTGTAGAATATGTATCAATCAAGTTTATACCAAGAGTATCAATCTTACAATAGAATAGGGTGTCGCTGGTGTGAAGATTCGACTAGACGTTTGACTTTTTTCCAGCGAGGCAGCCCCCACTCCCCCAGTGACGGAGGTGTTCTACCGAGCCCCAGGCCAGGGGGCTGACGGGTTCCACTTGGCGGCTGGCGAGACCTACGTCTACCCAACCAACTACCCTGTCCGTCAGTACCAGAAGACCATCATCCACTCGGCTCTGTTCCACAACACTCTAGTCAGTCTGCCCACTGGTAAGTTGAATAAAAACCACAACTGCCCATCGCCGTAGGCCAATAGGCCTGTGCAGTGATGGAAAGACAGCGAGGTATGACAATTTAGTTAAGAAATGGCTATCCTTAAATAATTTTGACTTTATATTAAGGAAAAAAACATCCACAGTTATTTTCAGTTTGAGAGAGAGTCATAAAGATTGACATCCAAACATTAGATCCAAAGTTCTGTGGTGTCACTCTGTCCTCGAAACAACAATTGGTATCCCTACATAATTTGCCTTCAAAAGAAATTGAGTTCAAGTGTTTATGCTTTGCGGAGGCTAAGTGACTCTTTGGACAAGGATGGCATGAGGCAGGCATAATTAGTCTATTTCAATCACACATTAGTTATGGTCTGATTGTGTGGGGCTGCTCACCGCATAGTGATGAAATTCTTAAAATTCAAAAACGAGCAGTTCGGATAATGGATGGAGCTGGAGAAAGTGAACACTGTGAACCAATCTTTAAACTTTTAAAAATTCTCACAGTTGTCAGTCTGTACATTTTTCACAGTTTGATCTATATCAAAGCTAATCTGGGAAAAGTATATGAGGGGAGCAGTCCACACGGACACATGACAATCACTACATACATAATTTAAACATTCCGAAAACTAGAATTTATAAGACTGACACGTGTAGTTATAAGTTCAAGTAGATTTTATAACAAACTTCCTTTTCAAATCCAAGACCTAGATGACTAATTGTTTCGAAAGGTTTTATTTAAATTTTTTTGAACAACCTTTTTTATAAAACTAAACAGTTCATAATGAGCACAAGGGCTATTGATGATTTTTAAAGAATGATCAATTGTTAGTTTTAAGGTGAACAAGTTTTAGTTTTAAGATGAAGTGCCAATGTATTTATTATAATATTTCTGGCAAATAAAGAGATCTAAAGACAGCGAGAAACCGTAACTGCAGTCACATGGGTAAGCCAGCTGTAAAAGTATCATAGCAGTCAACCAGAATCGAACCTATGCTTGACCACGGCTGACTTGTGAGGCCAGTGCTCTACATCTGAGCTACCGCAACCAATAATAATAAATAGTTGTACTGTAGTTGCCAGGATTTCATTATATCCGTATTTTTAACTTTATTTTTGAAACACTTAGAAGTTATTGATACCAAATTTGAAGATTTGATTGAAACAAAAAGCTATCACTATATAAAAATTTTCATTATGATCACTATAGGCCTGTGTTAAAATTCCTTGTTTAAAGTTGTAATGTATACTAGCGGTAGTGAGATTTAATTATATGAAAATGTTCATTATGATCACTACAGGCCTATGTTAAAATCCCTTAAATGTTTAAAGTTGTAATGTTTATCTAGCGGTAGTGAGGGTCTTATTTGGTTAGATGGTTATACAACCTATGTTTACTAGTGGTGAAAGTTCCTCTAGTTAATTACTTAATGCAGTACACAAAACTTTTCTCCATAGAAAGTGTAGGCAAGGAAACTAGAATTTTACTGGTGTAGCTGAGATTATCAAGCCTGCTATATTTTAAACCGTTAATTTTTAAATGCACGTTATCAAGGGGAAAATTCATCGAGTCAAATTTATGTGTTGTCGTAACAAAAATTACTTATACAACATAACAAAATGCTCATTATAATTCTAATATACGACAAAAATTCAGGAAATATTAGAAAGCTCTTTAAGACTTTACATCAGTGGCCATTAAAATTTCAATGTTTAGAATATGGATATACGGTTTTTATTTGGTAGGATAATTATTTAAATTTGAGTTTATTTACTATAATAGTTACGGTATCAGTTCACCACATTCAAGTGTAAATCACTTCAATCGACAACCGAGCAAATGTGCCCAAATACAATCAGTATAATAATCAACATTATTCGAATCACAACGAATATCGAAATGGACCACAGGAGATGCCCAACTCACGTCAATTATCTAGCCCATGAAGAAACCAACCAAACCAGAACTTACATCAAAGAAATCCACCCCGAAGTAACAGAACTTATCCAACTAATGAACAAAATAGAGTATGTACAACAGTTGTTGAAAAAAGCCAAAACAGCTCAAACAACCCTCCTAAACCGAATGAACATGATGATTGGGGATAGACTCTTTAATCAACCAGTGCCACAGTGATTGTTTGAACAATAAAAAAGTTGTGCGGAAATTTCAAACTCTGTTTACCTACAAACAAACCCCTATTTATTGCAAGTTATTTTTCCATTATTGTTATATTGTAGTTAGTTATTATTTCATATTCATTTAGTAGTAAAAGTAAATAACTGCTTAATTGTTTAAGTATTTTGTAAATATTTGATCACTATTTTATCGAGTTTTCGTTAATTAAAATCTTTTTTAAATTAACTTAACTTCTGAGGGGGGATTGTAATAGTTCACAAATATTTATATAGGCCTAATAACAATAATAATGTGTTAAATCATGTAAATAAATAAGGAAAGTCCAATGATATATAACTCTAACAGTAATAATTCCCTTTATGTTAAATAATTATGTTAATTTAGTTATGTAGGCTTATTTCATGTATAAGATTAGATTTTGTTGTTTGTATTTGGTAACAATTTCACATATATAACATTTTATTCAGTTTCCCCATATTCACTAGTTATGTTAGGTAATTTCCTAGTTAATTTAAATTGTAAAGCTATCTCAAATACATTTCATATATATATATAGATAATCAAAATTGATCTCCTTTGCTATACTTACCACAACCCTTTTAAACGTGTGTGTTCATTGTTGTGAGTTTTGAACAGCAAGATTTCTCTCTCTCTCTCTGTGAGGCAATGGCATAGTGATTAGAAGTGTTTTATGAGTCCCAACCCAATAGAAAACGAGTTCGCACGCAGCACGCTGACGTGAGGGAAGTGAATTTCCTCATAAAAACTTGTAAAACTCAAAATCAGGGTAAAAACATACATTTATTCCAATTTTTATTGAAATCTGAAAACATTGATTTTTTGGCTGTTCTGATACGCCTGGTTTCATTTACTTGCAAAGCTGTGAATACAATGTTTCACATTATAAAGTTAGGAGAAGGTCCAGACAGGCTTGCAAGTAAGCGTGAGGTTGCTGGGGAAGATAAAGTACTCTAACAAAGCAATAACAGCCTTTTCTGGTGTAAAACCCCCATAAGACAACGTACTGTGTTTAGTCGATACACATTTTCTTTAATAACTCGGTAAATCTTTATGCTAGAATGACGAGAGAGGGCTTAAAACTTTCGCCTCTCTAATTACCATCTTTTTACATTCATTAATTTTACATCCGGGGCTTTTCTGACCCTTTTTGGGTCCAAAAACTCAAAATTTGAAAGATTAATCCCCCAAAAAAGGGGTTTAGAGTTTTTCGATTGTTTTGCCCAACGAACTTGTCCAACTGATTACAGAAAGGAACGTCCCTACCAAATTTGAAGTAAATCGGACAAAAATTGTGACCGCTAGAGTGCAAACACACATATATATATATGTATACCGTATATACATATATATATATAAAATTTTAAACGACTCCCCAAAACGTGTTCAGGGGGTCACGTTAGGAACTTCTATGGTGGTCCCGGGCTTAAGTTTCACCGTGCGGGTAATGCTAATAGTTCACTTTCCAAAGGAAATTCACTAATAATTCCCAGTCAAGAAGATATATTAAAATCTGAGTGAGGAACTGAAATATATTGGTAAGATCTATCCAACTCATTAACAGATACAGAGGAGAACTACTTAATTTATTTGGACAGTAATAAATATTAACAATCTTTCTTCAATATGACCCAAGTTAACTTCAAATAAATTCAATTTATAAAAACTATATCATCAACAAGAAAACTGTGTTATTTGGTCATTGAATTATAAGTAAAATTAATTTTTGAGATGACCCTAATTGGCAAAGTTGATTTAAAATTTCAGTTTTAAACTATTTTACTATTTATGAGTTTCCATATTTCAATAAACAATATTAAGATTTCATGACAATGCCGGCACGAACCTCAACCCTACCATAAGATCTCAGCTCAACTGACTGTCAAAGCCACATGTTTGAAAATTAAATAGGCCTCGTAGCAAATTTGATCCAATCCCATCTTTTTGTAAATCATTTGTATTCCCCTTAACTTCAATTTATCACATCGTATATGTAATTTTGAATAATAAATAGGTATTTTTGTAAAACAGTTACATAAAACATAAATAAGACAAATATATTTATTTGTAAACTTTTAATCACAAGTAAGACGATAAAAGTAAAGAAGGAAAGAAGGTATGTGTGTGTATTTTCAATGTTTCTTGTAGTCATTTTAAGCCGATTTTACGTGGTTCAGTAGTCTTTTGCGGCCGTTACTAGATGATTAGGTAGTTCAAAATCTTCCAGAGATTGACAGGGAAAACTCGCTCGAACTTTAGTATATTTTTTAAAACTTCAAGTCGAGTATTGAATGGTTCGACCAAAATATTCAAATTTTGTAAAATTCGCACACCCCTACTAAAAGTTTATCGTTGCTATGAATAATGGACATACCGATCACAAATCAATACCTTGTTTACTGTGAAGCCCAACTGTTGTAGGGTTTTCCTGTTATGGTTTTAGTTCTTTACTGTTGTTAACTCAACACCAAAATCATCACTAACAGGTTTAACTTCTTTTTTGTCAAAACAATCAAACAAAAATCATTATAAGTGAAAATTTCCCAACTGGTATTATCTAGTATTCATAAAAAAATACCTTAAAAATAAACAGACATGTTTGTTTCTAAGTAAATCGGCTAAGCATGGAAATGGAAATAGGTCATTCCTGGAAGTAGGTTTATAAACCAAACTGTTACCAAATTTATGTCAAAGCAAACTCAGATTTTTGCTGAGAAAAGAGGGGGTTAAATTGATCGATGTTGCACACCCTGTGCGGGTGACCTGGAATCGGGTCATGGCTCGACACTGAAAATATGTCATGTTTTCATGTTTAAACATGATTAATGCAGTGAAAGTGTTAAAGAAGGGGCCTGCCTATTACAAATCTCTTAACTAGCACAACTGGACCTAAATTTAGCCTTACAATTGTGTAGGAAGTTACAAAATTTTTCAAAAGGTCGTTAGATTTACTATGTTAAATGCTGCAGGTCTCGGGAAGACGTTCATAGCGGCTGTGGTCATGTACAACTTCTACCGATGGTTCCCTCAGGGCAAGATCGTGTTCATGGCCCCCACCAGACCTCTGGTCTCACAGCAGATACGAGCATGCCACGATATCATGGCCATCCCCATCAAAGACACCATAGAGATGACAGGTAACACCCAGTGTCAGGCTATTTGCCTGTAGTAGTCTGTAGTTTCGTGCTTAGTTCAGCTTACTGAGGATCCTGATGCGATTTGGTTTCTAAATGATTTAATTTGTTTGTTTTCACAATTGTAATTTAGCTGATTGGATTGATTGACATTGGCAAATTCTTTATATTAATACATAGTTATCATCATCATCATTGTTGTGGATTAGGAAACCCCAGCATAGCTGCTAATCACATCTTCCACAAGCGGGAATACTGCACAGGTTACCGGAAAGATAGGATATAGCAGGAAAGGAAAGGGTGGGATGGGACGGCAGCCAAATCGACCCTTCAGAGGGCCAACTCTCGTGCTCCTGTGACAGCTGGGATTAGGCTCACAAACAGGGGACCCGCATTCTGCCCTCCAACTGGTCAACTCAACTGACTGGGTTATCCATGTACAACAGCCAGGGACCATCCATTCTCAGGTTGACAGGTTGGGGGCCAAATCTGGAGATTCTGTTCCTAGCCGCTGCAAATGGAGGGACCAAAGGTGAAAGGGGAGTTTGTCATAATGGACAGCCAAAAGACTTACCATATGTTATGACAACTTCATTTACTGTACCCAATGTCAGCCTCAAAACTGGTATAGATACCAGTTTTAAGGTAGTCCTGGGACTAGTTTACCAGTTTTAACATAGTTGAAACGCTAAGTTTTCAGTAGCTACTGAACCGATTTACAAGATTTATGTGTCAAATTATAGGAGACAATGCGTAGATTTGCCAAATTTCTTTAGAATTCACGTTTTTTCTAAGGGCTACGCCCCACAGCCCTTCAAAAGTTGCAGTGATGGAAGAATAGTAATTATTGAAATTGAACATTTGGCAGCTATTGAAGGTAACAAAACACATTACAGAAGCAAGATCAGGTGTTTTAAGCTAACTTCTGGAATGTCATCACAATTTAAAATAACAGAACTGTTTTTGCTTGAATTTGAGCAGCTGGTTTTACTATTAAATCCCCCTCCCCCTTCCCTTTCTCCTTTCTGTGTTTTCTTTATATTTTAGGGGACAATTGCCTTTATAGCAGCCAGTTATATAGTCTAATTCTAGGGGTGGGTGAGTAGTGGTTTTTCAATTCGAGTAGAGTCGAGTCGACTATCGAGCCAACTACTCGAGTATCGAGTCGAGTCGAGTAGTTGTACGTAATAGTAAAAATATTAGTTTTTAATGATAGGCCTATTTAAAAAAAATTAATCATATTTATAAAGTAAGCATTCTTCTATTCATAATTTTAGTTAAAAGTTGGCCTAACTGTATATTAATGCAATAAAAAAAACATATACTTTATAATTGTTTTTTTCATGTTAACCTTTTCTTTCTTTCTAATTTCTTAGTCTTACTGTTAATTATAACAAAAATTTGGGATCACATTTCAACAGTCAACTAAATATATTGCATAACCCAAAGTCAAAGGATGTCTATGAATAAAAAAAACACATAGCCTAATAAAAACAATTTTAAAAGTTAGGCTATTAAAAAACCCTTATACCAAAATGTCACTCAAACAGGATTGCAAAGGGCCTAACTTATAGGTTACAAAATATTGTAATTGCATTGTAATATTGCATTCAGTTGATAACTCAAGTCCAAGGCTACTTAGCCTGCTGCGAGGCAACATGTCATCCACATCTTCGTCACTCATTTCGTCATTTTAATGACAAATAATTGAACTAACAAAATCAGTACATCACTAAATATCACGGCACAAATTACGCATCGAACTAACTTCTTTTAAACAGTAAAGATTGTTTACAATTACATTAAAGAATTTTCACTTTTAATTTTGACGTCGCATCAGCTGTATTAGTAAACAACAGTGTTGCCATTTGCCATATTGTAAAATACCACTCTCGTTCACGTCGGCAAAGTTATTGCAATAGTAATCACTGAGCTCAATGATATATCTGGAGTCACTAATAACTGTTGGATAGCTTTAATAAACTATTTCATTATAATTGTAAAGCATACGGAAACCCGCAATAAATTGGAAATCTGTGATTTATTTTAAAAAGTGAGGATATCGTATTAGAGGGTTTCACCAAATATTATTTAAGAGTACAATAATTGTATATCTGGCAACACTGATCGATGGCGGTCGAGGCGAATGCAACATATCGATGCGTAATACCGATATTCTTTGGAACATTAGTAACAAGGTCAATAGATTCTTTCCAAGGTCTGCTCAGTCGATATATTTAAGGCTTTCTATCTATCCGGAAGAGACATCGTAAAATCAGCTGTAAGGTCACGTCATCACCAAATAAATAAAAGATAAAAGACCGAGTGGCCGAGTTTAATAATAATTAAAATAATTCTGAAACTGAAGCGGGAGCAGTAGTACCGGTAGGCGTGGATCGTGATTCGTTGCGTTTCGATTACTATTACTGATTCAATGTAAACAAATGTTTCGTACCGATATCGGGTATCGGGTTGTTTGATTCACTTTTTTGACTCGTTCGATTTCAGCGAGTAGTTCTTTGCCTCACTAAAAAAACCTGACTAGGCTAGCTTTATGTGAATGAGTTTGAAAATCACACCCATAATGTAAATTAGAAACTTTTGATGTTTTGTTACATAACATGAAACTGTTTTACAATCCATTCTTATGTCACAGTTCAATGTATGTATTGCAGTGTACAATAATAATGAATAATGACATTTTACTAACTATTAATTGACTACTGACCATTGACTCC
Organism: Allygus modestus; assembly: GCA_963675035.1. Classification (NCBI taxonomy): domain Eukaryota; kingdom Metazoa; phylum Arthropoda; class Insecta; order Hemiptera; family Cicadellidae; genus Allygus; species Allygus modestus. The sequence continues at coordinate 140,552,920 of OY776112.1, read as the reverse complement.
TCACATGCCAGAGAGGTGTATTTTCAACTGGACAGATGGGTGAAGGGGGGAGTAGTTTATCACCGCAACTGTTACTTTGCAGGAGCGATGAACCCAACCGACCGACTGCAGCATTGGAAGTCCAAACGGGTGTTCTTCCTGACACCTCAGGTGATGGCCAACGACCTCCGGACCAATGCTTGCCCACCGGCCAGTGGTGTGGCTTTCAAATGTGTAGTCATCGACGAAGCTCATCGAGCGACCAAGGAATACTCGTATTGCCATGTAAGTCCGGGACATTTTTTATGATAAATTTTGTACCACTCATGGACATTCTCCAACTACTAAATTAGTTGCTAAATCAATTAAATTATAAATAGGCTTACTTGTTTCAGTAATAAAAACCATCACATGTATATTCATATAAACATGAACAGAAATTCTTATAAATTGTGATGATAATTGGTTCGTAAACAGGGTAAAATAGGTTATGTCTCGCAGAACTACAAAATATATTTACCGTCTTGAAAGTAAGTATCTTGTAGTTTTGTGAGACATAATTTATTTTATTTAGTTTAATTGCTATAACACATATCATGTTTCTAAAATAAATTATAATATGTAGGCTTCAAACCCAAACCTCAAACACTTCAAACCTCTTCATCATTTACCCACATGAGGGATTGATTGCATCAATGAGAAACACACTTTAAAATAAAATAAAACTCACACAATAAGCACATTAAAAACAATACTACTTGCAGTTTTACTTCCAGTTTTTGGAGGGTGGTTGCTTTAAAAATTGTTAAAGTCGTCGTCCATAAACTCATTCAAATTTAAAAAAGCCTTAGTCGTCAAGAAGGTGGTTAGGCGGGCCTTAAAGTGAGACCGCTTCAGCGTCTTTGCTTCTTCTGGCAGATGGTTGAAGAAACGTAGGGCCTGTATACCCTGCTGAAGTCCTAGCCAAGTGGACACACGGTATATCCAGTCTATTCCGCTGCCTGGTTTTGTGGTCATGGACCGTGTTTTGAGTCGTAGCATCATGGAGATTATCCTCCACATGCATCAGGCACGGAAGAATATAATGACCAAAGACAGTGGATGTTCCCTGTCGAGCGAACAGAGGCTGTTGCTGAAAATCATGATCCTCAGGGCTCTCTTCTGAAGCTTTAGGATCTCCCCCATCTTTGAAGAGTGGCCCCACAGCAGGAGACCATAAGTGGCATGGCAGTGGAACAGGGTGTACAAATAGAGAGAGATACTTCTGATAATTAATTATATATTTATAAGAATAATTTGTCATAGTAAGAGTCTGTGCCAACAACTTATAATTGTCCTTCAAGTGGATGTTTAGTGTTCGTTGTCCAATGCGCAGATAGTATACGTACTCATCTTTTACTTAGCGTGACACTTGATGCTTTTTGTCTCGACTCATTTTGATATGTATGTGTTTTTGTACATCGTCGTTCTATGTTGTCGAGCCAGCCGGCCGTGGCCTTTCAAATTTGTGATCCCCGGAGCAACGGTTGACTTAACCCCTTAACCGCCGTCAAACTAGCCTAGCCGAAAAACCGCCAGCGCCACGTTTTTTTGCCGTTTTTAGACGATTTTTACCTGTTAATAAAAAAATTTTACTAGGCGTTTTTAAAATAAAAAAGTTATCAATATTGTTTGTAGACATAATAAAAAGCATAATGTGTTAAAAATATTTAACTTTTAGTGGGGGGGGGTGAGGGGGGGCGGGGGAGGGGGCTTCTAGAGTTAAAATTTAAAATTACAAAAAATATTTTTTATTACTCACCATTTTTTTCCTTGTGATAAAAATAAATGTTCCTCTGTAGTAAATGAAAACAAAACTATTTACAATATGTACACAAGCTGGTTTTGTTCCTTTTAGTAGTGCTTCAGAGTGTGATATTCTCTGAAGCACGGCACGACGCACAAAGCAACGCCGCAGTCTTCGCACATGTAACGCGACTCTCGCCTTGCTTGTTCCCGCCTCGACGTGTGTTTGCAGACGTGACACTGACGTGTTGGGTATTCCTTTTTATCCGTGGAAGGAACACACGATGGAAAATGACGTTGCGTAAGTCTTAGGGGGGGATCCCCAGGGGATGGGCGGCCACCTGTTTTCTGACGTGGGGTCTGAGGTTGCATATTGTTTTCCAAAAGTTGACGAACTATCTCAAGATGAAATTCTTGAAGTGTTGGTTTTTTACCAGTTTTGCAGAGGTATATAGCATGACTATTGAGAATTGCAAGATCTAGTAAATGCAAGAAAAACTTTTTATACCACTTTTGGGTTCGCCTAACACATTCAACATAACTAAGCATCATATCGGATCTGTCCACAGATCCCATGTTGAAATTATACTCTTGGACACAAACGGGCTTCATAATCTTTTGACCAGTTTGGTAGTGTACTTTGCCACTATCTACCATTTCGTCGACATGTTCACTTGTTATCATCAAGACTTGCCGTTTATCTACCCATCTGACAACTAAACTTGTTGTGTCGTTACATGTCTCCGTTTGACCAACCTCTAACTCTTGTTGAAACTGAGGCATCCCTAATCGTTCACCTCTAACCGTACCACAAGCATTGGTCTTATTCAAGTGTAAGTACGTGAATAGATCGGGGCTACTGTACCAATTGTCGACAAATAATAAGTGACCCTTGTTCAAGTACGGTGTAAGCAACGTAGTCACGATCGCTCCAGAAATACCTAAGCCCTCTGTATTGTATATTTCACTGTCATTTCCAGTGTACACAATTAGGTCCAGTACGTACCCTGTCTCACAGTCGCATAAGACGTAGGTTTTTATACCAAACCTACTTCTTTTAGATGGTATAAATTGTTTGAATGATAGTCTGCCTTTGAACTTCAGTAAACTTTCATCTATGCACAAATTTCTAAACGGAATTAAATTTGTAGAAAATGTTTTCCTAAACATATCAACCAGTTCCTTTATTTTGGAAAGTCTACCGTTCTGATGTTGCTGAGTGTTGTCTGAAAAATGTAAAAGGCGCAAAATGGTGCAATACCTGTTTCGAGACATAAGGGTTGGTATGTAGTTTAGCTGAAGCTTGTCAGTTGACCAATAATTTTCCAAAACATTTTTTTTGTTGTGGACCATAAGCAACGTAATAGCTAAAAAAACTTTGAACTCTTGTACTGTCAATGGTTTCCATTTCTGAAGTCTAGATTTAGGTGTTGGGGCCTGATTTGAAGTCACATATTCATAATGCCGGTTTGTTTGATCTACAATAAAATGAATTGTTTCATCAGGAAACATTTTGTCAAAGCAGTCTATTTCACGGCAAGGATCGGGATATAAATGTGGGCTAGCTATACCACTCTGTGAATCATCAAAATGATGATTTTGAGGAACAAAAACGTCATTATTCCAAACATGAGGATATTTATTTGTTTTCTTTTTTTTTTTTTTTGAAATCCGCTTTTGTTTTGGTTTGAACGTTTTATTTTTACGTCCTTTTTGTTGGCAGGGTTTTCTAGCTCTTTTAGAGGTGCTAGGGGTAACATCAAAATCAGGAGGGAAAGCTTCGTTAGAGGTGCTAGGGGTAACATCAAAATCAGGGGGGATAGCTTCGTTACTTACACTATCGGAATCTATTTCACTTAGCTGTGTAATACTAATGCCATCTCGACCCGCACGGTCTTGGATGGAGGCGTCACTGATCCAGTCGCCGTCGTCAGACAAGTTTTCGTAAGGGCCAATCTGTGAACTGGGAAGTTCTAATAACTCTAGTAAATCGTCATCCTCAAGCATTTCACCGGCCATTACAACTACTAGTTACCACTCATGTAACACTACTAAGTAAATAGCCACCACAAACACATTTATAATGACACGCACAATAAACGTAAGCTTCCGCAAACACGAGTTTTACTGAGACTACAAACTGAACTAATCGTGACCAATAGTACCACTAAAATCCGCCAGAATGCAGCAATAGACAAGCAGTATTGTCAACAGTTTGTTTACGTCCGTATATCAGAAAATGGCGGGAAATGAGCTGCCTAAAATAAAACACAACAGCTGATTAGTTCAACACGAGATAACTCGTCCGTGGCGGTTGCGCAGAAAACACGTAACGCCCGGCATATCTCGTGCGTGGCGGTTAAGGGGTTAAGGGCAGCGACATTGAACGTCGTCAGAAGCTCAATACCATAAACATACACAAGTTGCGAAGTTCCAGTACATCACCAAAGAAGAACAAAATTTCATGACATCATTAATTTTTTTAATATTTATTATTTAATTAATAAATTTATTTTGGGAATCGTTCAGATAAAAACCCAAAGTTAAAACCAGAAGGGCAAGTCAAAATTAAAAATTAACAATGTTAAACGGTGTTGAAATATTCTAAGAGGCTAAAGGTAACGTTGGGCAAAATAATAACAATTTAAATTTATTCAAAAAATGTGTGCACTAGAAAATATTAAAAATGTTTAATTAAGTTGTTCCGATGAAGTAGCAGTCCATTAGAAGTTGAAAATGATAATAAGCAAGGATGGGTCTCACCAGAATGAAGTTCAAACATAAACTGTAGTTAACGATGGCTATGGAGCGATTCACCTATGGACAGTTTATGGACAGTTTCACCTTTAGCAATTTTACATCCTCAAAGTTCTTCCAGATTAATTTTCAACAATACCTTCGTCACATTTAATAAAAGTTGAGCTTCTTCTTGATTTTAAATTTAGGCTTAATTTTCTGCATTTGACATTCAGCAATAATGTTTAAATTATAATCATGGTTTCTTCTGTCCTTCCATCATGGACCCTTTATAAAATAAAGAAAAATAAATAGTAAAAGCTACAATTAGATTTAAGTTGCAGTGAACATCCTTGCAAAGGAAAACAAAATGATTCTACAGGTATAATCAGCTCTCAAAAAAATAGACCTCAGGAGTTATGGACAGATTCACTTCCAAAAGTTGTATACAATGTAGGTTAAAATTAACAGAAAATTTGGAGCAAATATTTACTTTACATAGGCAAAACGTTAAATAGAAGGCAGACCTTGTTTTATTAGAAATATTACAGTGTTTACTGAAATTTGAACTTAATCTAGGCTACTTGTCTGTGGCTGACTAATCAAACATTACAAAAAAATAAAATCACCAAACATTTGTGGTGAGGAGTTGAGTTGGTATCTGAGGGACACAAAAAACACAAACTGGGAGAATTTGGTCCACAATTCTGGCCAAGAAAATATTTAGGCCTATGACTGGCACTCCTAGCCAAACAGACATTGGTTAGCCTAGGAATGGCACTGAGGAATTCCACTAACTAAAAATTGTTGTTTAATGAAAACTACCTTGAACCTTCATAGACATTTTTCTGACCTAAAAGAAACTTGCAAAATGTTCGATCAGCCAGTCAGGCAAAGTGGAAATTATTATTGAAACTAATGAAATAACCAGCCATACTTACCCGTGAGCATAGGGGCGGAAATTTTAAGAAGCATCAAACAAATGGATTTACTTATGGAAAAACATCCTTGGGCAATTTAAAATGGAAATTATTGCCATGGGCAAACTTGAGCTTCTGACGCTGTTCAATTTCCCTGCTCTTATGTCAACCGTTGCTTCGGGGATCACAAATTTGAAAGGCCACGGCCGGCTGGATCGACAACATAAAACGACGATGTAGAAAAACACATATATATCAAAATGAGTTGTGACAAAAAGCAACACTGCGCGGCGGCATCAAGTGTCACGGATCAGTACTGGGTCACTAATTTACATTGGATGACCGTTTTTGTTAATAGTAACAAATGTTTGAATATGTTAATTATTGGTAATTGATTAGCTGAGATCTAATCTGTTGAAAAATTCTGTTCCAGGAAGTTTATCTTTTTATAACTAGGTTTGTTTTAGTATCTAAACATTTCTAATGATAAAATATTTTAGTGATATTTTAGAATATTTTAGTTTTTATATAGGCCTATATTAAAGTTTTATCCAGTCATACAGTTAATAATATTTGTTTTAAGAACTTTAAATCTGCATAAGACACTTTTAAATAATACTGTCTCTAGATATCCTTTAGTATTATCCTCTACAGTATTTTTATGTGGTGTGTTCATATCTTTCTGTGTTTTACATAACTTTTTATAACACAGTAAATTGTAAATGTTTCAGGTTATTAAAGAACTCGAGGCAGCAGGTGCGATTTTTCGGGTAGTAGCCTTATCTGCTACGCCAGGATCGAACATTAAAGCCGTTGTAGAGGTAAACAGGAACCACATTTTTACAAAAACATAAGTCACAGTGATATTTGATTAAAGTCGGGCTAGTTTATAGTGGCATATCTTGTATAGACATTTATTAATAAATTGAATCTGCAATAGCAGTATTTGCTCACTTCTCCTTACATAATGGGGCAATAGCAATAAATACACTAAAACTAAGAAGGTCAGGTCTAATTTTAAAAATTGGCTGGGTAGCACAGTGGTTAGCGTGCGTGCTTCATAATCTGAAGTTCGCCAGATCGATCCTGAGCAAAATCCTGAGAAAATGTTTTGAAGGTTCGATACTAGATCCAGTTGCCATTGGTCATTGGCTAAAATTAATGATCCTGGCTAAAGAATCATTCGGTCTTAGGCAGTAACAAGGCTACACAAGGTATCTCACCCATTCTACACTCATCATTCAGTTATATTCGCCTTAAAATACGCCCTAGTTTACTCGATTTACATGCAATGGATCTGTCTCGCACACTATCCTCATTTAAGTGCAGAACTAAATTGAACTGGTGAAACTTTTGACTGAATTTTGCCCATAAGCCCTGACCTTGTGTGTTTGTGTATTCATTGGCAATAGGAAGCAAGTAGTGTTTTATTTGTATCCAATTAGATTTTAAAACATTATGTTTAATTTTTTTTAAATATAAACTAAGAGGTACTTGTGACCCTTTGAAATGATTTCTTCCTGAGAAATGCATTCTCTAAAGTAAACACAGCTAAAATAACATTTGTTATAGTTTCAATCTAAAGTGTAGCCAAGAATGTTTGACAGACAGTTCTTAGCCTCCTCTGGTTTTGCAATTTCATTAGAGACAATGAAAGGTCATTTAATGGATTTATTTAAGATTATAAACGAACGCTTCGGCCTGTGTAGGTTATTAAAAAAATTATTGGGGGCATTTACCATCACTGATCAGTAAAACAAAGTTTCACGGCATTGCGGGATCTGGAATCTGATCCAGTCTTCAGATGAAAAAAATATCTAGAACATAACGATGCTAGAACATAAGATTACATGGTAAAAACACTAGCCTACTGACTTACCACACAAAATGTATTTACTAACATATCTCAGCATTGATTTCAACACTAATTGTCCTAATAAGACCAATCAGTTAGTAACAACATGAATATATGTTTGAGAGTGCCTGGCAAATCAATTGATGAAATTGAAGCCATGTCTTAAATATAGTTTTCAAATAAGAATAAGAATGATTTATTTTCTCCAATTTAACATGTTACAAAGTTTTTCAAATACGCACACATTTTCCTGTTCATTGATTTTGTTCTCAAAATTATGATTAAAATAATCTACATATCTTAAAGAACAAAACAAAAATAAACAATACTCTAGTCAAATTATCCCCTTAAATCTGCCTCCTTTTGATTTTTTCTATAAATAAAACAGGAATTAATAAACTAATACAGCTTCACTATTTCACAAAACGGTATTTACACTTAATTTTAATTTAAAACAACTATATTCAATTTAAATTTACTTTTATTTATAAATTATGTGCAATTAACCCTTTCAGTGCTATGGACCGATATATCGTCTTTTGAATCTGTTATCAATAAACACTGTTACTGCTTTATAAGCGATTGTACCGTTAGGCGCTTAGTCTGCAGTCTGAGTCTGGCATGAGGTGAAACCTGGTAGACACGAACTGAACTACCTCGTCCAGCGCCTATTCTCTATAATACCAACTGATCCACTGCAGCTGCTTGCCTGACCAGTGGCTGTGCGGTCTAAGGCGTTACCTTCCCGGCCGGGGGTAACACTTGGATCGAGGGTTCGAATCCCGTCACAGTCGGTGGTTTTTATTTGCAACTCATGGAGAGTTCACCTGTCCGTGGCAGAGTTGAAGGGGAGGGCGGACCTTAAGCAAACGGTGGACGGCTCGGGTCCAAGCTGACGGGATGGGTGGATTCTTTGTGAGTTGCACATCTGATCAGGTGTTTTGATACTTTTTACCTATCCTTTACTGTGTGTGTCCAGCGGAAGCACGTTTTTATCAATTTAAACTGTTTAGGCGTTCAATATATTTAAAAAATCAACAAAACATCACGGATTCAACTACTCCTTAAAGAAGCTTAGCACTCAAAGGGTTAAACAAATTTGGAGAAAATGTAGGGCCTCCAAGGCATAGCCTGTTTGGAGGTTCCTTTCCTTCAAAATAACCAAAATTATAAACAGCGATCAGATAAAATAAACAAAACGTGATAAACAAAAACGGTCTACAGAATCAAGTGTGCCTAAAGATTTACCTAAAAGAAAAGAAAATACATCCAAAACTTAACTATAGTTAGAGGCTCTCAAACCGCGCACCGCACTTCACCACCAGGCGGCTCATGGCACCTCCCCAGAGACTTGCCTCTGGAGTTGGTCTCTCCAGTTGCCGTCGAAGCCCATAGCATGCAATGCTTAGTCCCTGTGTGGCAAAGCTAGCCATAGTGCGCCTTTATCTGTACAACTAATTTGAATTTAACCTACATCTGTTTTATGATTAAAAAAAAAAAATTATGAAAAAAATATTTAAAAAATCATTAATGAAACTTAAACAAGGCCAAAACAAAACACTTGTCTTTAAAAACAGCTCAATGCCAAAGGCCAGTTGAGCAAAAAATTAATGGATTGACTCAATTTCAATTATTATGGAACAAAAAACAAGCACAAACTTCTTTGCTTACCTATTAGATTTCATTACAGATATGTTTTTGATATTTTACTTTAAAAATTACAAGTTTAGGTTAACCTAAAAGTGGACCTTCATACACCTTCATACAGTGTTCATACAACTCAATCTGAAGGTCCTGGTAAATCCTCCATTTTGGTGTAAAGAATAACACAAATTTATAAGCCACAACTTATTTATTAATAAAACACTAAAATCCGCTTCACAACTCCACCTCAAATGCGTTTACACTCAATTCGAATTTACAGACGACATGAGGCGCAAGTAAACAGCAGGAGTACACTAAACTTGCTCGAAACTTACGAGTTTCAGTAAAACCTTGAGTTTCAGTGCCAAACTCGGCTCGAACTCAAAATTTTGGGTACTCGCACATCTCTACGTTTTAGTGATTTTTTCCCATCTTTGCCTGCCTTGTGCCACTAATTTTGTTATGTTCTAGGTATTTTTTTTTTCACTTGATGACGGATTCAGATTCTGGATCTTGAAAAGTCGGGAAACTTTGTTTTACTAATCAGTGATGGTAAATGTCCGCAACAATTCACGAACCGACAATGAATGTTAAACTTTGAAGGTGGTCCAGAACCTGAGGATATCCACGCTGGAGTTGCAAGGGGAGGACTCCCCTGATGTGGTGCCATACACTTACGCCAAGCAGGTGCAGCCCTTGTCGCTCACCCTCTCCAAGAACATCACTGACAATGAATGTTTAACTGTGTAGGTGGTCCAGAACCTGAGGATATCCACGCTGGAGTTGCGAGGGGAGGACTCCCCCGATGTGGTGCCGTACACTCACGCCAAGCAGGTGCAGCCCTTGTCGCTCACCCTCTCCAGGAACACCACTGACAATGAATGTTAAACTGTGTAGGTGGTCCAGAACCTGAGGATATCCACGCTGGAGTTGCAAGGGGAGGACTCCCCCGATGTGGTGCCGTACACTCACGCCAAGGAGGTGCAGCCCGTGTCGCTCACCCTCTCCAGGAACATCACTGACAATGAATGTTAAACTGTGTAGGTGGTCTAGAACCTGAGGATATCCACGCTGGAGTTGCAAAGGGAGGACTCCCCCGATGTGGTGCTGTACACTCACGCCAAGCAGGTGCAGCCCTTGTCGCTCACCCTCTCCAGGAACACCAATGACAATGAATGTTAAACTGTGTAGGTGGTCCAGAACCTGAGGATATCCACGCTGGAGTTGCGAGGGGAGGACTCCCCCGATGTGGTGCCGTACACTCATGCCAAGTAGGTGCAGCCCGTGTCGCTCACCCTCTCCAGGAACATCACTGACAATGAATGTTAAACTGTGTAGGTGGTCCAGAACCTGAGAATATCCACGCTGGAGTTGCGAGGGGAGGACTCCCCCGATGTGGTGCCATACACTCACGCCAAGCAGGTGCAGCCCGTGTCGCTCACCCTCTCCAGGAACATCACTGACTTCCGGGAGCAGTACCTCCTCGTGAGTCTCTGCTGAGGTTATTATACAGTTGTACGAAGGTAGTTTTTTATCAACCTCCGATAGGCCACAAATAAGACTTGTGTATATATAACAATTATTTTATTATCAAAAGAAAGGTACACTTATGCCTACTTTTCGACATAGTCACCGCAACATTTGAGGCATTTTTGTACCTGTGTACTAGCTTTTCAATACCCTTTTCAAAGAATGTTGCCGCCAATAAATTTAAGTGTGTCACGATGTTGTCTTATGATCGCACAGCTTAAACGCTGGACAGAAGGCGGGTAATGTTTTCATGGAATATCGCATCCTCCTCACCATACACTCTGTTAGTTCTAGGCTCAGATGTGGTATAGAAAATTTAAAGATGGCCATACACTGCTTATATTTCAGTTTATTTCTCGTCCACATTACGTGAGCCCTAAAATAAAAGAATCGATTTAGTTCAGCAGTATTAAAACATAAATACTCCCGTAGCAGCAAACCTGCGTACTTAGCGAATTTCCAATGCATATATATTTATCTTAATACCACATAAAGCTACATACCAAGTTTCATCAATATACATTCATAAATAAACAATTTATGATATTTTAATTATTCTCCTTAAGAATAACATGGCGGCAGAGTATGCAGGTTTGCTGAAGCAAGGAAAAAAAATAGGGTTTTATGCTAATATCAATATGACTCAACTAGGTGAAGTCACATACCAAATTTCATTAATTTATTTTCATAATTAAGGGAGATAACACGTTACTTATTCTCCATAAGAATAACATGGGGCTGAGTGCGCAGGTTTGCTGCTACGGGAACCTTTTGCAAAAAATTGTTTTTTTGAGCAAATATCAATGGTTCACAACCAGATGAAGCCGTATACCAAGTTTCGTCAGTATATGTTCATAAATAAGCAAGATATAAAATTTCTATTTTCCTCCATAAGAATAACATTAGACAACGTACTGTGTTTAGCACTTTCAATATCTCGGTAACCAATTGACGTAGAGAAATGATCAAAATACCAAATTGTGTGTTTTTTTAAGCTGAATCCAATGAGAAAAACTAAAATTTGACTATTTCCAAAATTATATGTAAAAAATTCAAAAAACCCATTTTTGGGGTACAAAACCCCCCCAAAATACCCCTTTGGATAGAGCGATCTGGATGGTTTTCGAACTTAAAGTCATAAATGTTGCTTTACACGTTTATATCAAATTTCATCAAGATCGGATAATTTTTACGAGAGTTATCGTGCTCACGGACATATATATATATATAAGTAGTATATATAGGTATAAGTTTTACTGTTATTTATATATATATATATATATATATATATATACAGTATCGAACGAATGGTGTTTTTGGGGTCTGGGGACTTCAAAACGAAAAGTTATCATGGTCCCGGGCCTAGGTCTTACCATGCCGACTACGGTAATAGCTTCTTCCCTATAGGGGAAATTCGCTAAAAGGTACAATCATTTGCCTTTTTTACATTTTAAAATGATTGATTTGCAATAAAATAGGTGAACTAATATTATTAATTTAAACTAATTTTGTACCAGTTCATTCTGGGCGACAAAACCAAAAAATTATAAAAACTCAGTGAAGTACATCTTGACTAAAGTTAATCTAGCAACTGAGGCCGGAAACAAGGAATCCTAACCTAATATACACCAGCAAAATGTTCCAGAATGACTTAAAACAATCTTGAGTAAAACACCTGTGGTTCAGTATTAGTTCTTCTTTACAATTATGATTCTTCCTGTCTCAGGGAAGTTAAGTTTAAACAACAAATCTAGATAACACCGACTGTCATTTAAATTTCTTACAAATTGCAAAAATTGTTGTTTTAAATTTGTTTGATAAAATTAATAATAATAATAATCTTTATTTATCTTCAAAAAACACTTTTACAAAACCATTACAGCATCAAAATGAAAATTGACAGTAAAACTTAATTTGAAACATTTCTGCTATAGCCACAACTAAACAAACATAAACCTAGCCAAAATTCATCATACAAAATTCATCATTTAAATATATTAATCATATAAACTAAAAAATAATAATAGAAATCATTCACACCCAAGAGAAGTACCAGCCTTCTGTTTTTGGGTGGGAGTCTCAATCATTATCCATTATCTACAATGTATTTAATACCAGAAAAGCTGAAAACTAGATAGATGTGCTCTAATAATAATAATTCACAATAAAGGAACAGCCGCAGCTCCTATTAACCCAACATTGTATTTACAGTAGAACCTCGATAGTTCGACACTTTGTGGACTAAAGGGGTGTCGAACTATAGGGAGTATATGGAACATTTTAACACAGGGAGTATTATGATCAGAAAAACAATAGCGTATCACGAAAGTATCAAAAATGTGTTTAGCTCCCGCAGTGTCTCGAGCGAACCAACTTGACCTACTTACTGGAAAGGGGGGGAAGGGGGTGGATAGGACGGGGTAGGGGGTAGGAAGGAAGTTATTTATAGAAAAGGCAGTAACGCACGTTCATGAAAACAATAAGCGGGCTCCCATCACTGACCGGAGAACCTATCAAGGACACTATCAGTCGCCGCTACTGTCATGTCATGTCGTCACGGCCCTCGTCGAAGTATACAGACTGTCGAACTATTGAGGTTCTACTGTACTTTGTAATAATTTTAATCATTACTTTGAATAATTTAATACTTACATTTTGTTTCTACCTATATTTTGCAAATACAAGTTTAGGATGTCAAGACCGCACACAGTTTACTTTCAGTAGAAACTTGAACTATTTTTAAAGACTATAAAACCAAATATCAGTGTTTGGTCATTCTATTCGGGCGATTTACTTAATTATCTCAAAGAAATTATAGGTATGCCTTGATATTAAAAAAAATCTTCAATTTTATAATGTCGCTCGATGGTTTGATGCCCAGTATGGAGGCAAAAGAGGTAGAGAGAGGGTGGGGAGAAAGCCGCTTATATCCTATTTAGGATGACACAACCCAAAAAATAAACAGGTAAGAAAATTGCTTTATTTTATAGCAAAGTTTAAGGTAAGTGGGGGTAATAATATTAAATACCAAACTGATAAAAGAAGCTTTCTAATAATAAATTAGTTCTTTGTTTGCTATTCATTACAACATTACAACTTATATATTGTTGTTTCTGTTACAGATTTTTGAACGCTACGCTAAAAGTTTAAGAGAGTCTCGTTTGATAACCTGTAACGTTCAAAATCTATCGAAGTTCCAGGTAAGACTTTGTGATATCTGTGAAATGATTATTTATAATGTACAGTCAGATAGGTATCTTATTTTATTTTATTGTTATTTCTTACAGCATAGTTTTATCGTGAGTTTTACTGTTTGGTTCAAATTCTGGTATGGGCTAAAACAGGAGGTAGGCCTATTTAAGAACTTAATAAACATATAAATACAAATGTAGGCTTACCTAAAACTATTAAGTATTAACCATGTCTGTCTTTGAGACTTGGCTTATAGTTTACAATGTGCAGTTTTTGAATTTGTGTCCTTTGTACTTATGCAAATAATCAAATCAAATCAAATCAAATATATTTATTTGTCTTAACACAATTACATGCAGTGACTAAGTCAAAAGTCAATTTTACAGTACTTTGCTGGGAGCTTGTCTTTCAAATATTGAGCCCAGAATTTCACTTCTACATGTCTAAAACCTGCTTAAAATTGTATAAATTCAAGTAAGTAGAACTTGCAATCATTAAGTTCTAACTATTTCAATTCCAGGGTTGATGTTCGACTCTAAATAAAATATGTTACCCATCTTTTTGGTCGTCAATTATTATAATTTTCCTTGTAGATAACTAGTTTTGGAACTGCAATCCCGTGAAACCTGTTTTATCTGTTCCACTTTCAACTTTTGGTAGATAAATTTCATAATGGGAGATCAGTCCCAAAACTAGTTATCTGACAAGAAAACAACTAGGAATGACAAACAAAAACGTACTTTACCTATTTGATTTAAGTTGACATAACCCAAACTTTATTAAAAGCTTCATTATGGTACAATTGAAAATTTAAAACAATTGACCACATTTATAGTAAGGGTGATTTTATTGACACACCTACATCAACTAAATTAGGAGTTGTTTAGTTAATCCAAATTTGTATTGAATGATTTGTGTAAAAAAACAGTTTTTCTAATTTATCATCGTTTATAGCTTCTTAAAGCAAGTGAGAAAATGCGCTCTCGGCCTCCAAACGGGATGAACAAGGCCAAGATGGGAGTTGTGATGTCAGACTTTGCGGTGTGCATGACTCTGGCTCATGGGCTAGATCTACTGCAGACCTACGGGCTACGTGCGCTCCACCAGTACTTCACTGGTAATCAACTTGTGATATTCACCTCACCAGACATTGATGTACAGTAGAGGCGGTAGAGCCCTACAGTCTAAACCTCTCTATGAAGTACAGTCAACTCCCGATTATTAATTAACCCAAGAGCGGGTTAATCGGGTTGTGGTTTAACGGGGTCACAAAAGGTTTATTTTTATTAATTTTATTTATCCTCTGCTAAACATAAATGGAGCAATAATAACAATTTATTTTGCTAAATTATCTCCAGAATATTATTTAATTTACTTTGTTTATCAGAATAAATACTATACAAACAATTTAAGTCAAAGTCAAACTTTCTTTATTCATGTCATATATACAAATATACAAGAATGGTGTCAATACATCAGTTTGTCTTATTACTAAGTTTGGTAGTTTTCTAAGAAGTATAAAAGAAAATAATTAATGCAGCGTGATTGTTAACAAGGCTTATCTTTATTTAGTCTGTCTTGACGGATCTTTAGTCTGTCACAACATAATCTCAGAGTCTGTCATCTCGCTAATGAGCTGTCACACAGGCCGATTTCGGGAGTTCAATAATAATAATGCCGGTTGGGAAACAAAATTACTATTTATTAAACTTTACAACTTTACAGCAACTGATTTAAAAACCAACTTAAACGACGTTAACAATAGGTATATCCGCGGTTAAAATACAATAATTAAGGTTACGTTAAATTTAGAAAGAAAACACCAATTAATAATTTAACAGGGAGAGGCAGCGCGACGCGTGTTAATTACATCGTGACTTCTTAGGGACTGGGGCGAATCTCACGTCTTCTTCCCCAATGCTGAAGCTGCCCATCCAATGAGCGGCGGCCACAGCACGTGACGTCACGGGAACACTTCGTTGTTCAGTGCTGCCCCCGACGATCACTCACGCCATTACTCAAACTAAGAGGAACAGGAATCGTCCACTTAAGGCCAATGCAGAGCGTCAAGTTGCTGATGCTGCGCATTCTTGCTGATATCAACGCCCGGCCGGGCCCGTGGGAGCGTCTAAGTTGAGATTAGCACGGAGCAAATATCCTAGCGTCTGGTGGTTGATTTAATTTTTGTACCAGCCAACTCTTCACAATGAAATAATTGAAATAATGTTAAGAGCACCGTCCCTGTTCCTAATTATAGATTTTAGTGACGGTAGAAATTTAATTATTAGGAACGGTAAACTTTAATTATTTAATTACAGTGTCGTATTAATGGCTTTTAACAGTCTAGGGATTTTGGGCCGTCACACCCCCCTCACCCTTAACCATGCTGTCCCCAGCATGAGGTAACAGCAGATTGCCAAGTCCAACTTCTCTCAATGTTAGGAGAGTACACATTCGTCTCCCGTTGGCGGGTCTGTGATCAGGAAACTTCTAACTCCGGACAGCTAACCTCAACTCTCTCCGCAAATAAAAAAATATTTAACTTCAACTTTATTTTTTTTACGAAGAAAAAAAACTCGAATTGTCGCCGGTCCGCATTAGCCTCTCCCTTTACAAAATATATCTCAAAAATATCACAATCAAAACATCTCAAAAGTCAAAGTTAAACAACCAAAACAACACCTAAAAAAAACTAAAATATCTCATTTCACAAGGACAAAAGTTACCTAAACTTAAACACAAAAACACAACACACATTCCCATCTAAACAGACCATTACAACAATGTTAGAAGATTCGTCACTGAATTTAATTATGTGTATTTAGAACCAATTGGTTAATTTTTCTAAGTATCTGAACAGGGTATGAATTATTATATTTTAAAGTTCGAAAGAGGGTAATTGAGTTCAGTACTTTTATGGCAATTTTAGAACGCTACTTGCCCGCTATGGTGAAGCCGTACGGGTTTTCACTTGGGGCCGGTCTTATACTCTGTCACCCCTTCGGTAGTAACGGATCTTCCAACGCAGGTCAAATATTAGCAAAAGAAAATTTACTGCTATCCTAACACACCCTTTCCCACGCTACAGTGCCTACTCTAATTAACTCGTCAATACATGTCGAAATAGCCAAGTAACATATTGACACCTAGAATCAACAAAAAAAAAACTTTTCACCAATCCAATGATCGTTCATAAATTCCGGTGGTACTCCACCCACTATCGGCCAAAGCCTCAAATCACTTAAAAATTACCAATAATAAATCAAATATACAATCGAATAATCAATATGATAGAAAGAATTATTAACTAATCTTTAACACAACCTCACGTTCAGTAGGCCTGGTAGCGACACAACACTGTCTTGCTGACGGGGTCCGGAAAATCCCTCAGCAAGGCATTTTCTGCAGTACTCTTGACTGACTATACACTACTATACGTCAATTTTTTTTCTTTAAATTTTGAAAAATCATTCAGGCTGGCTCCCGAGTGCCTACAGTCCAGTCGGGGAGTTGAAGGGAAGGGGGTTATTAGGGGGGTGGGAAGTGCGCACATTACCTTCCTGTGGACACCAGTTGGGCCAGTAAATCCTTTACCCTTCGTGGGATATACTACTAGCGTTAGTTTGATCGCATCGAATAATAATTCAAAAAAGTTTCCATTACCAGCCTACAATTATTACACCATTATTAGAAACACACAACAAAACATACCGGTACGCAAAGATCATTAACGCTACACATATATATACAAATACAATACACAAATAGATAATAGCACAACAATCAGAGGGGGATCCCCAGTCCTTTCGCCATCGCGTCCTCGCGGAGACAAGTCCAGAAGTACTCGCTCCTTTTCAGCGTAGTACGCAACTTCTTGATCGCGGTCGAAAGTCTATATTTCTCAAATACTTTTCACTTACTGAAGGTGTCCCGGTCGGTAAGTCACTTCTCATCACATTTTACCGCAAGGTCAACTCGACATGAGCTGCGCTCGTGGAACTGTCGTGCTCTGCTTCCGGTGCACGATCTGCTACCAATTCGACACGAGGGTACCATCTGTCCACGGTTCTGGAGTGGCGACTCTGTCTGCGCAGCCTTCGGGCGCTGTACACGGCTTCCCAGGGTGACACGGAGCAGGTCGGCAACTCGAACTCTCCATCTCAAACCTACAAAGACAACTGTGATTACCACAATAACAGAAAGGCCGCCCCACATGTCCTACTCAACCATGTGGGCGCCAGCATAATGGACTCTAAGGTGCTGGAAAGTACTCTCCAAAGAATACCCCTTTACGCTTAGGTGCCAAGCTGATCACCTAGTCCCTGCAGGACCTTCAAGGTGGCACTCACATCAATATTCATCAAATTGGTCTCTTCGTCAGAGAGCATCAACCTTAAATCAAGAACAAAACGTTATTCATCTGACCGACATGAGTGTTGCTGCCGTGTATACGGGCGGGCAACTTAAACTCATCACTAACAACGTCACATGTCATTACGCCTCGGAGATCACTCCAACTCCACTCAACTTCATGGTGGTCAGGTTGATCTTTTCGCCATTCTCATAACAGTTCAGAGTTACCTTACAGGGCTCTGAAGCACTATGCACCCATCAATCTCAGAAAAAAAAAACACTTTTCCACAAACGCTGGAATACAAGGAGCTGCCGATAAATCGGGCAGGCATCCGATCCGCCAGTGATCGAATCACACCGATCACTTCAGTCTCTTCAAGAGAGAGCATTTGACTTAGAAAAGTCAGAAATCACAACTTCACATTCCGATCCGACATGAGTATACTGCTGCCATTTGCACGGGCAGGCAATATTGAACTCAACACTAATAACAACCCCTCTATACGGGTCAAACACATCACGTTTAACATTGACCACAAATCAAAAACCAGGACCCAAGTTACTCGGCCTACACGAATATACTGCTGCCATATATACAGGCAGGCAATATTGGACTCATCAGTGGCTACAAAAAACACATTTTTTTCTTGACGGAGGCCCATTCAACGTTATAATTTCAATGGGGCATTTCCCCCAAAACAAAACTCAAACAGACTACAAAAACAGGACCAGAAGACCATCGGCTGGTTTACTCGTTCCAACTCTTTAGTAAACACACAACCATCAACCTCCGCTTTGCCGGCTGTACAGGCGAATTGCGCTGCACAGGCTGGGCTTTCTACAGAACAGCTTGCCATAGAACAAGCAAAACATAATTTACTCCCCATTCCCGTTTGCTTTTATTAAATTTTCGTTCTCTTCAAGGTCTGGCCAAGAATAGCATGAGTTAGCAAGCATATTCCTGGGGCAGAGCACACATTTTAAAATTCTATTAAAAAAAAACAAATAACCAAAATGTGATTCCTAAACACTAGTACATCAGTATACTTAGGTGATCACACTTGTCCACATCAGCATAATCCATTCATTAATGGTTACGAATGCACTCCCTCGGCAACTCCACAGCGAGGACGGCCCTCCGGTGTCCCAATCCACAGGGACAGCACAAGAATGGCCTAGAATTATAACTTTCCTGTACAACAAACAAAACAGGTTATCCAGTGAACACGTGTTATCACAAGTTAGAGCATCACAAGTTAGAGAGCACAAACCATTAAAAACAACAAACTTCCTACGAAGAATCACTTATCACTAACTTCACCAGCCTTATATTTTAAATGTAAGGGAAAATAACTGGACTCTTTTTGTAAATTTTGAATTAAGTGTAAATGGACTAAATTATAGATCATCGTATTTACTCCTAATCTCTGGTTCATTATCTAATTCATCACACCGCAAATGGGAGCTCTGGCTTCACAATGCTCAGTCCCAGATGAGGGGGTAAAGTATTAGACACTTTAAATATTACATCGGCAAATAATTTCTGTCCATGTTCGGAGTACTGATAATAAAACAGATGCAGCCATACAATTTAAGGGACAGACTGCATGCAAAAAAAAAACAAAATTAAATTTCTCAAACTATCAAACTAGGCAATTTGACGCTCACGATTTCAAACTGTAAAAAGAAATGCGATCATTGTTTACGAAGCACCGATCTGCAACAGTATTTAAAGCTATCTGCAGATCCTAAAACTGAACACAAATACGCATCACAATTTACTGGCTTCAACTCAAAGCTTTATTAGTTCCAATTTGAATTAATAATTTTTGTACACCTACTCCTTTAATGGATGTTAACTAAATTCAATCACACACAAAGAGATGTACTAAATATCTTCACGTTGCTGATTAACTTACATAAAAAAAACAAAGTCCAGTACCACAAACAAACAGTACCACTGCTCTACTGACTGTCATGTTCAGTTGGCCCAAAACCAGCAACCAGAGCTAAACAATGAGCACAGTATAGCCCAGTTCTCAAAAATCAATGCAGCAACCAACTGCGATTTGATTTTCTCCTCTATGCTATTTTGTCTCACATAATTTTGAAGGAGAGCAAAACAGCCTTTTTTTAAACTGCAAACAAAAGGTTAAATAATTGATTTATTACCCCTTCACAACCGTTACCGAAGGTTACTGCCCGTTAATTCTCTCAACATTAAAATTACTGGATCCACCGGTGTAGAACCCTCAATAACCCCCTACTGATGAGAGCTTCTGAAATAAATAAAATTCGCCCAGTCCCATTTAGAATTTCCAATACTTAACTGAAGAAATCATCAGAGGCTCACACGTTGTTCATTTTCAAAGAAAATTTCAAAAATAATTTAAAGTCCCGACTTAAAGTTCATTAAAATAAACTTAAACCCCAGAACGTGATTACTCTAAGTCCCAACACAGTGAATTATTCAATTAAAACCACCAAGTTAATTTCAAACAAAAATCACAAGTCGTTTGTAGTATTCAGTGAAATTTTGAAAAATCCGGCTAAGTCCTTAGCTCAAAATGCACAATAAATTTCGAAAATTATTATCGAACTCTCATTTTCCCACTACTAAGATGGTCCACGTCGATTATTTCTAAGTCCCGATTAATTTCTTCAAAATGTCACAGAACTCCTATTTCCCCACTACTAACCCTTTGTTTCGTCGAAAATTGTCAAAGTTCTAATTTACTTAATTTCTTTAGTAAAAAAAAATGCACTGGTATCCTTTGACCTGACAATGGAGATAGGCCAGAAAATTGACACAGTTTATAAGTGTCAAATCATTATTTTTGTATCAATTTGTTACAATAAAATTTTGTTTTTCAATCACTTGATTTTAAATTATTGGCCTATTTCCAATGACGCCCAGATTTTTTTCAATGCATTTATAGATTTACCACTTAATATATAACCCAAGGTTAATCACACATGCAAATAAAGTTAGGTTAATTTAGAAAGCTTTTATTCTAAGGTTAATATAATTAATAAATCCTACAAACACTCGTTCTTAAACAAAACAATGTTAAACCACTAAATAAAAATATAACACTTCAGGAATGATTATTCCATCTACTAACTGCAACAAGTGTGGGACTCCGTTTAGATTAATCTATTCAGACATCTGTTTGTAAACACAGACAACCATTAATGCCTCCTCAATTAAGGCGTCACTAAGCCACAGCCATCATGTGACGCCGCCCAGTTTCAACAATTGTTGCCTAAGCCCCGCTTCAGACAATTTGGATTAATTAAAATATAATATTTCTTCAATTTAATTTCCAAATAAGTTATAATTTCATTTTAATGTCGTCCTCTCCCTTTTCCACGATAAGTTGCAACCAAGTTCACGCATTTGCACTTCAATCAAACCGAATTGGCAAATCAAAGATGGCGGATTAATCCAAACGCAACAGAGACGATTTGCCAAGATTGCAAATGGCGGCTCCAAGCTTCCTTCCACAATTAATATTCCAAGTCACTTAACTTTTAAAATAAACCTCCTTAGTCACAGGTAATACTTAAAATCAACTCTACCTTTATTATTTATCAATATCTATTATCACTAGGCTCAACAACAACTCTGATAGCCAAATAATTTTGATTTAATATGTCTTCTCAAACAATGACATTCTCATAACACCGACATGCCATCTCGATCGCGTCACACACAATAATGAATGCAAAGTGACGATGGAGGGGGGATCCGACGCTATCTGTTCCTCTCACAATGAGGCTAATGGTGACTTGAGGATTTATTAAAATTAATCTAATTACTTTGAAATTCTCTAATAATTCGAAAAATGCATATTTCTTTACGGGAGTTGCGCTAAAATGAGTTTAATTTATTGCTTTACAAGATTAAGCGGTTACCTACTGTTAAAACGACACATATAAAATTAACAAGATTGCACCAATTAATTCAAATAAATTTATTACTTACCAAAATCTATTCTCCGTCTGTGGGATTCTTCAAGTGGTGTTTTATTGCAACACTACCACACACTGACACCAATTGTCACACAGGCCGATTTCGGGAGTTCAATAATAATAATGCCGGTTGGGAAACAAAATTACTATTTATTAAACTTTACAACTTTACAGTAACTGATTTAAAAACCAACTTAAACGACGTTAACAATAGGTATAGCCGCGGTTAAAATACAATAATTAAGGTTACGTTAAATTTAGAAAGAAAACACCAATTAATAATTTAACAGGGAGAGGCAGCGCGACGCATGTTAATTACATCGTGACTTCTTAGGAACTGGGGCGAATCTCACGTCTTCTTCCCCAATGCTGAAGCTGCCCATCCAATGAGCGGCGGCCTCAGCACGTGACGTCACGGGAACACTTCGTTGTTCAGTGCTGCCTCCGACGATCACTCACGCCATTACTCAAACTAAGAGGAACAGGAATCGTCCACTTAAGGCCAATGCAGAGCGTCAAGTTGCTGCCAATGCAGAGCGTCAAGTTGCTGATGCTGCGCATTCTTGCTGATATCAACGCCCGGCCGGGCCCGTGGGAGCGTCTAAGTTGAGATTAGCACGGAGCAAATATCCTAGCGTCTGGTGGTTGATTTAATTTTTGTACCAGCCAACTCTTCGGAAAGGAATAATAAATTAATTATTGGGAATAATTCTGAAAGTACCATTCCTCATACTAATTATAGATTTTAGTGACGGTAGAAATTTAATTATTAGGAACGGTAAACTTTAATTATTTAATTACAGTGTCGTATTAATGGCTTTTAACGGTCTAGGGATTTTGGGCCGTCACAGAGCCATAGGCGCATGATGGGGAGCGATGACCTTGACACTGCTCCAGCCACTGCACCTGGCTGGGCAGAGCGACGGACGGATGGACAGACGGACGGACAGACGGACGGACGGACGGTCGGTCGGTCAACCGACAAACGGACGGATGGTCGTTCGGACGGACGGACATCTAAAATTAGAAACATCTCAAAACAATCACCCTTCCCGCCGCTGTTCACCTTCAGGGACGGACGGACGGTCGGTCGGATGCGGACGTCTAAAAATAGAAACATCTCAAAACAATCACCCTTCCCCCTTTTTAACCTATTAAATATCAATCGGTGTTTTGGATAGTATTTACTGCTATCAACCACTACTAGTATTAACTATTATTACCTTGATTGTTTGTAGATGTTATCACAATTTAAAGAATTTCAAAAGTTTAATTTACATAAATATATCTTAAATTAAATTAAAATACAATATTGTAGTATACAAATGTTGATAAACCTTTATTATATTCGTAATGTTCAATTTATTGAATCCCTTTGTTTTAACCGTGGTATTGGATGACCCCGGATAATCGGGAGTTGACTGTACTTTATAAATTGTCTTGCTCGAGTACATCTATTCAAATGATTAAGGAACTAAGCTGTATTATGCATATGGCTAATACAGCATCAACGTTTCTAATTTTTTGCTTAATTTTTTGTTAGTATGGCCCAGGATAACTTTCCAAACAATGGTAATTTAAGCCATTTAAGCATTTATTTTTTACTAAGGCATTACTATTATTCAGAATATAATGTAATTAATATAATAAAAACCAATTACTATTTTTATTTTCCTAACAAGGTTCAGGAAACTCAACATTTCACCGCTCATTGTGTTGAGTTTGTGTGACTCCTTTAGTGGCATGAATAAACCATAATTTAAAATAGTTTTAAACATGTAACACACAAAAAGAGTTCTAGCCAGACTGAAAAAGTGTATCGGGGAATGGAGGATGTTATTATGAATCTACATAAATAAATTAAGAATACAATTTTAAAAAAGCACAATAATCTCTATGTTTCTCAGTCTTGATTTACATTTATGCAGGTGACACCCAAAGAGTGATGTTTCAAGTACTAACTCAGGTGCTTGTACTGGGAATCAGTTGAAGAGTGCAACACTTTTTGTACCACTGAACCCATACATGGAACAGTTTGTGGGAAATTTCATCTATTCACACACAAACCTGCTTATTTAGTTTCAGAACATTGTACTACTAGCTGTATCTTGCATTTTAGTATTTTAGTTTACATAAATAATGTGTTACAGCTTGTGAAGATGAAGAAAATCGAAAAGCTGCTTTCACGCGGTTGAATAGTGATGGAGACTTTCACGGTTTGATGGATAAATTGCAACAGGCTGTGTCTTCCCCAATGGTAGGCCTTCTGGTTATTGAATATTAGCTTGCTCATTTTAAATTGATAGCAATTTAAAACGTAAGTTATACCGGGGACATCTGGCCAAGTTAGCAAGATTTTATACTGTTTTACATCTTTCTTCAGTGTTGATGTGAGGTTGGGTTACATGGTTAGATTGTGCCTCATTTCAAAACATTAGTTAGAATAGATTACATTATCAAAGCATTTTATTAGTCAGAGCAAAGTTATGTTAATGTAATGTTTATTCATGAATAAGATTGACAAATATATACAGGGTGACAATTTTTAATTAAGTCTGGGACCTCTTTTGTAACTCTTAAACCACAACAGAGAAAAATACCAAAGTTCACACATCATTAGTGGTGACAGTAACCTACATATTAATTTTGATTTATTTATTTTTACAGTGATCACAAAACACCAAATACATTGGAGTAATACACTCACTTGGTAGATGACTCTTCAATCTTTGAACTAACTTAAAATCAAAATTACATTGCAAGCATTAAAATTAAGAAATATAAATATAAAATATAAAAACCATTATCTCCAGTCACACTTTTTAAAACCTAGTTTAAATAATTCTCAACACTGTAAAAACATTTTGTAATTAAGAAAGATTGAATTTGCTCTGCAAACAATTTGTCAGTTGTAGATTCTTTTATATAACCAGGAAGTTTGTTATACAATTTCTTCCCCATATAATGTAAATTATTTGCCAAAAGATTCGTACTATGGATTGGATAATGAAGTATATCATTATTTCGAAAGTTATACGTGCAGTTAAATCTATTAACAAATTTATTAAAATGTTTTCTTACAAAAACTAATGATCTATAGGTATATACACATGGAACTGGTAAGATATTATACTTTATAAATAAATTTCTACAAGATGTTTTTGGCTTTACATTGGCGATAACTAATTATTTTCTTTGGTATACAAAATATTTTGTTTGTGACTTTGGAGTTGCCCCAGAATTCAATGCCATCTGTGAGATTAGAATAAAAGTAGACATAGTAAATAATCTTTAGGGTGCTGAAGTCTACTATTTTGAAAGAGTCAGAATTACATAAAAGGCCTTATTCAGTTTTTGAATCAACTGTTCAATATGCATCTTCCAAGTAAACGAGGAGTCTAATTTTATTCCAAGAAAATTACGTACAGATGATTGTGGAACCACCCCACTCAATGGCTGAAAGTTGGATTTTGTACTATTTTTGTAATTGGTGTGAAAGTTCAAAATTTGAGTTTTACTTTGATTAAGGTGTAGATTGTTATCTAAAAATATCTATGCAATTACTGACCAAATGACCCCTTTTTGGGGGACGGTCCACTAGGAGTCAGAAGAAAATCTTTAATGAGATCTTTAATGTTGAGTTGTTCATAAATTAAAAGGCCTTGTTTAACTGAAAACAATGCTGCAAACCGGACTTCAAAAGATTAATTGCGCCAAATCTTGAGGCTTAGTATGATAAAATTTATCTTTGAGGTATTCCCCAGTCAAAACAATCTACTTATTCCTAATTTCAATTACCACATTGTCATACGATCGGAGGGGACCATTTTGAATGCTTACTTTGACCACAGGTAATTAAACTTTGGTTTTTACTTGTAATACTTAATGTTTTACATTGTTCAATAGTTTTAAAATTCAAACAGCAATAACTACTGATTGAATCAATGTTTTGAAGTCCAGTTTGCGACATTGTTTTCAGTAAAACATTACCTTTCAATTTATGTACACCTCAACATAGGCTCTCATTAAAGATTTTCTTCTGACTCCTTGTGGACCGTCCCCCAAAGGGGTCATCCGGTTGATAATTGCACAGATATGTAGGTTACTGTCACCAGTAATGACAACTATGTGTCAACTTAGGTATTTTTTTAGCTGTTGTGGTTTAAAAGTTAAAAAAGAGGTTCCAGACTTAATTGTCACCCTGTATAAGTGTTCAAAATATATATTCAAGCTGATATCACCAACCAAATAAACAAGTTTTCCAACCATTGTTTAGTGTGCTTTTGATAATTGCTTGGTTGTTATGACCAATGTTTCTTTATATATCGACGTAGATTTATATTGAGCATTTTATATTTCTTTCTATTTAAATTTAACACAGAAACAAAATCCAAGATACTAACATATAAAAATAACCAGTTTCTAAATTAAGTAAATATAATCAACATAAGGTTCTGAAAGTTCCAATACAAAATTGAACATCTAAATTGCATTGCTTACTAAAAGGTTTGTTTTCATAAGGGCTAATCCTGGTCAGATTATTTGGGGCCATGCATAAATTAAGTCACACTATATTCACCCCTTTTTGACCCCCTCCTCCCCTGTGTCACACTGCTCATTACTTCCCCTCCCCCCTGTCACGTCACACTTATTAATTATTATTAAGTATTGGATTGTGGCATACGGTATTCCGTCACTGTAACTGACGATTTCGCAGGCTTTAGCTTCATTAATTGTGATGTGTCCCGCAGCCCTTAACACCCCCTTCCCCTTTGTCACGGTGTGCCGCACCCCCTCCCCCTCCCCCCGGGGAGGCATGACGTAATATATGCGCGGCCCCTTTATTTACTCCATGTGCATTTTTACTTGAAAATCTGTAAGTACTTGTTTCTAGACAAAATCATAAGCTTTGTATCATAATTTGATTGACACTGTGATTTAAAACAAAAAAAACTTCTTAAGCCCTGCCCCCTCCAGAGCTGCATTTATTTATCAAAACATATAATTTTAATGATATGTCACTTGCATTGTTTTGTGAAGTTGTTTGAAATGTCTGTTTTGAATCTGACTTGGACACGTCTTTACTAAAGGCTGCATTAAACAAACTCTGAAGTTGCGGCTTCACTATTATTTTTGTTTCAAGCTGCTACAAAACATGAACGTGCTTTATAATTAAAAATAATAGGGATGTTTAACCATGCCACCAGCTTTTCAACCATAGTTGCTGCCTACTGACCTCACTTTATCTTTTGGAAGACAAACAAATAAAAAGAAGAAAACACCAAAAACAAATCGCTTCAACGAATAGGAAATATAATGGAGTCAGCAAACGCCAGATGTAAGGAGGAGAGTAATAATATTTTGTTTATTCATTTTGAAAATGCCTCCTGAACTGTTTGTGTACAATTTTTGAACTGTTTGGACAGAAAAGGTATGTAAAGCTGGTTTTAAATAATATTTTGTCACTCCTACCATTCATTTTATACGTCCAAAATGGCCGAACTAATGTTTTTTTTATCTCTTTTGTTTTACTTATATCTTGTCTCTGTATTGGCAATTATATTTCTCCCATTTTTCAGGATCAGTTTTGGAGTCATCCGAAACATGAACACTTGGTGAAGATTTTGAAAGATCATTTTTGCCAAGCAGAAGAACAAGGCACTGACACCAAAGTTATCATATTTTGTCAGGTAATCATAGACGATATTTGTTATTTTTTCAGCATGACTCAAACTGTGTCAGTTAGAAAAATCACTTCCGGGCACACTATAGATTATTCCTATATTCCTGTTATAATTACTTTTCATTTGTTGTCTAATATATCTTTTACGGAAGTGTTGCAGAAAGAGTCACATTTATGTTTAGTGTCCAACACTGATAATAAGTAAAGTTTCGCTGCACTGTGTGCCTTCACTATTATAAGTTATTGTGTTTATTATGATAAACAAACCTAGCCTAACCACCGCAACGTGCTGTACAAAATAGTAATTAGTGAAATTTGTAAAGTACCAAAATTGTAAAATTTTAGACTGCAAAAACTGACTGATCGTAAAAAGCTGAAATTTTTGATCAATGTCAGTAAATGTCCCAAGTTTGTGAAAATGTGTGGGAGTTATTTGACTTTTGAACAAAAATGTTAAGTAAAATAGTGCACTGTGTAACACCTAAGTACTATAAGTACATGCTGAGGGGCATGTTATGCGTAAGAAAAGTCCTATGTTACAGGATTAATTGAGTAAATGTAAGATCAAGGGTGATAATACTAAGGTTATATACAAGTGTTGATATGTTCCAGTACAGAGTGGTGGTGAGTGAACTGTATGAGTTGCTGCAGACGACACATCCTCTCATCAAACCCGTCATGTTCATAGGACAAGGAGTCGGCAAAGACAAGAGCGGACTGCCGCAGAAAAAGCAGATAGAGGTAATTTGGGGTTTGTATGGATTAAAGTGAGATTTGGATTAAAAAATTAAGCTATATGACTCAAGTTAGACTTGGGGAGTATATTATATAGGCCTACTCTTCTAAAAGGAAGATAGGGTTCATTTTATGTCTATTCCAGGATCACACTAAAACCTCAACCTGATATGAGTTAAAATTTGGCATGAATGTAGCTAAGATATCGGAGCCACTGGTGTAAACAGCATGTAAAGTAATATTTAGAGTTTAAAGTGATACAATATGCAGTGTGACAAGATATTTTACTGTGCAAGTACTGTAAACTAGTTGCACAATAAATCCTAAAATTGTTATAGAAATGTATTATAATTTTGGAGTCTTAAAGTCAAAATATTGCCCTTAAACTTTATGACAAAATAATTGGTTTAATCACATGCTGTCTTCCACTTAAGTATTCACAATTTGTGATCTAGGTTTGAGCGCATGTATACACCAAATTCAGGCTACAGCGAAGAGGCATGAGTCAGTTCATTGGTCACTACGTGTAAAGTTTCCCACAGTTCACAACATTGCCACATTGTTAAACAATTTGACATGTAATGACATACAATGTAAGTAGGCTATATAATTAAGTGCATAATACATACTTCCAACCGCTATCAATGCACTTTAGTTTATGTTATTATTTTAATTACCTCATTAGGGCCTACATAATCATGATTTTTGACTGTTTGGTCCAAGACATTACTAAATCATTCAGCTAACTTTGCTCTACTAAATATTTGGGTCCATTGTTAAGTTTCCTGAAAGTGTATCAGATATTGTTCCACAGGTGATGAAGGGGTTCCGGCAGGGCCTCAGCAACGTGCTGATAGCCACGTGTGTGGCTGAGGAAGGCTTGGACATTGGCTCAGTGGACCTGCTGGTGATGATGGAGTGTCAGCGGTCACCTGTGAGATTGGTCCAGAGGCTGGGTCGCACTGGGAGACACAGACAGGGGCGATGTGTCGTGCTGCTCACCTGTGGGAGGGAAGTACAGGTCAGTACTGATGTGACATTGGCTCAGTGGATCTGCTGGTGATGATGGAGTTTCAGCGATCACCTGTGAGATTGGTCCAGAGGCTGAGTCGCACTGGGAGACACAGGCAGGGGCGATGTGTTGTTCTGCTCACCTGTGGGAGGGAATTACAGGTCAGTGCTGATGTGACATTGGCTCAGTGGACCTGCTGGTGATGATGGAGTGTCAGCGGTCACCCGTGAGACTGGCCCAGAGGCTGGGTCGCACTGGGAGACCCAGGCAGGGGCGATGTGTTGTTCTGCTCACCTGTGGGAGGGAAGAACAGGTCAGTGCTGATGTGACATTGGCTCAGTGGACCTGCTGGTGATAATGGAGTGTCAGTGGTCACCCGTGAGACTGGTCCAGAGGCTGGGTCGCACTGGGAGACACAGGCAGGGGCGATGTGTCGTGCTGCTCACTTGTGGGTGAGAAGTACAGGTCAGTGCTGACCTGCTGGTGATGATGGAGTGTTAGTGGTCACCCGTGAGACTGGTCCAGAGGCTGGGTCGCACTGGGAGACACAGGCAGGAGCGATGTGTTGTTCTGCTCACCTGTGGGAGGGAAGTACAGGTCAGTGCTGATGTGACATTGGCTCAGTGCATCTACTAGTGATGATGGAGTGTCAGCAGATGTCCATGAGTCCATTTGTCATTTTCCCCTGATATTACGCGGTACAGTTGTCATTTACACATGTTTGGTTGTTGTGTTTCTGACTAATTTAGGTTTTCCGACGTCATTTTCGGCCGATTTTCCAGGGTTCGGTCGTCTGTAGTGGCCGTTACTACGCGATTTGGCAGATTGCAATCCTTCGGAGATCGGCGGGCAATACTGGCTCGATCTTTTTAGTACTTTTTAAAACTTCGGGTCGAGTTGAGTATTGAAATACTCGTCTGACGTACTCTAATTTCCTAGACTCGCTCACCCCTAATTCAAATATTCTTACTTTATGTAGGCCTAACTAAAGTTCAAAAGGTATACTTTTTTCTAAGTAGCACTTATATTAAAATTTTAAGTTTTTATAGGTGTAACATTCACAGAAGGCCTGTATATAAAAAAATTGTGCAAGCTTACCTGGAATTTGGAGATGTTTACCAGGAATTATGCAAGAATTTTAAGATTGCAACTTTGTTGGCAAACTTGTTATAATGTATTTGAAAGTTTCAATTAATCAAGGTGGTTTGTTGTCAGGATAATTGTGTTGCCATGCTAAAATTTAAAATGTGATTCGGCATGTTCACAGAAATTCAATGAAGCGATGGCTACAAGGAAGTCTTTCATTTCTATGATTCAAAACTCGAATGTATTGAAATCTAATCTCATCAGAGATGAACCACAGATGGTACCTCCACGTAAGTATCATTTACCGCATACACGTTAACCCTTAGCACTCGAAAGGCCACACCCAGTAGCCAGTGCCTATTCCATAACAGCTTGCATTTGTTCCCGCCTACATAGTCCTCTCAGGTCGTATGGCACTCTGGGTGGCCGCGCTACTTCCTTTGTAAGTCTGGCAGCCATTTCGGCCCTCTGCCCATACCAGTGGGTATTTATTTTTATGATCGTAGCCTCAAATGTGATATTAAGGGTATATTGGATGGTTATAACAACTCATTGTACTCTTAGTTTTATTTTATATTTAACTAGATGTTACCTGCAGGCTTCACCCTGCAATTTATTTATAAAAACTATGATAATTGTGTGTGTTTCATGCTGTGGTTAGCCCGTGGAACTACTACAAATCAAGATCAGCTGTTTGTATTTTCATCAGCTCAAATAAAAATTAATGTCCATAAGAAATACATAGAACTTTGTCGGCGTCTCTGGTGGAGCCCTAAGGTCAGATCAGGATGAAAACCATTTAGTTTTCCTATTTTATGCCTAAAGAATCAGTGTACAAAATTTCAACTCTCTAGGTAAATGGGAAGTAGGAGAATTTGTGATGAGTGAGTGAGTGAGTGAGGGCTTTGCCTTTTATAGATATAGATTTCTGTTTATTGCCAAACCAAACGTATTTAACTATTTTTCAGTTACTTTTAATACAAATATGCAATGTTGGAGTCAATATCACTCTGATGTTCTGAAACGCTTTCAAAATCATTTAAGCCGTTTTTGAGCACATCTCGTATTTTATCAGAACATAGATTTTCATCCAGTTTAAATTAATAACAGTTAAAATTTATAAAAACAAAGGATCACCATCTGAAAAAAGCAGCACATCGAAAGAGGCCATACGACCCCAGAGGAACATTTTAAAAGACCCTACCCGAGCGCAAAGGGTTAAGTAATTAATCAGTTTGTACTGTATATATTATATTAATGCTTATAGGGAGGGTCACACAGTCTTTAAAGCCTCACAAGCCTCTTCTATGGTCTAATAATAATCTGTATAAATAATGTTAGAAAATAATAGATTAAACTGCATATCCCCTATGTTTAATAATTTATCAGTGTTTTGATTAACCCATTGGCTTAAAATTACGTGCTGGTGTTGTCATTAACTTTTAATTTTTAAACCTATGAATTGGTTTGGACAAAATGATGTTTTTAAATGGATTAATGGCGTATTTTAATTAAAATATTGTTATCTTTCAGTTTAAAGAGTCGCATTGGCACACAAATAGTAGACATAAGTAAATACCCCCGTAGCAGCAAACCTGCATACTTAGCGAATTTCCAATGCATATATATTTATCTTAATGCCACATAAAGCTACATACCAAGTTTCATCAATATACATTCATAAATAAACAATTTATGACATTTTAATTATTCTCCATAAGAATAACATGGCGGCTGAGTATGCAGGTTTGCTGAAGCAAGGAACACAAAAAAATGGGGTTTTATGCTTATATCAATATAACTCAACTAGGTGAAGTCACTTACCAAACTTCATTAATTTATTTTCATAATTAAGGGAGATAACACGTTACTTATTCTCCATAAGGATAACATGGGGCTGAGTACGCAGGTTTGCTGCTATGGGAGCCTTTGTCAAAAAATTGTTTTTTTGAGGAAATATCAATGGTCCACAACCAGATAAAGCCGTATACCAAGTTTCGTCAGTATATGTTCATAAATAAGCGAGATATAAAATTTTTATTTTCCTCCATAAGAATAACATTAGACAACGTACTGTGTTAAGCACTTTCAATATCTCGGTAACCAATTGACGTAGAGAAATGATCAAAATACCAAATTGTGTGTTTTTTTAAGCTGAATCCAATGGGAAAAAATAAAATCTGACTATTTCCAAAATTATATGTAAAAAATTCAAAAAACCCATTTTTGGGGTACAAAACCCCCCCAAAATACCCCTTCGGATAGAGCGATCTGGCTGGTTTTCGAACTTAAAGTCATAAATGTTGCTTTACACGTTTATACCAAATTTCATCAAAATCGGATAATTTTTACGAGAGTTATCGTGCTCACGGACACATATATATATATATATATAGATATATATATATATATATATACAGTTTCGAACGAATGGTATTTTTGGGGTCTGGGGACCTCAAAACGAAAAGTTATCATGGTCCCGGGCCTAGGTCTTACCATGCCGACTACGGTAATAGCTTCTTCCCTATAGGGGAAATTCGCTAAAAGAATAAAAGTAAATTTATTTTACTTGTGACCTCCCACCAACGTTGCCACAGTCTGGTTAACTCATTGAGAGTTGCACGAGTGGTCAGTTTTGGTCGTGTGCGGGAATTGAACCTACGAACATCGTATCACTACCTGGCCAAGGTATTTCCACGATGTGGCCAACTCAGCTAACACAACCAAAGGTCTAGCGGTGATATTAAGGTTTATCAGTCAGTCCGCGCCCCTAGCGGATAGAACCGTAGTCGCCCGCTGTCATTAGTTACGTATTTTGCTACTAGAGTGCAGCACCAATCATATCCCGTTATAGGCTATTGTGAATAGAATAAAATTACTACCTTAATGGGTTAAGGCATATATGTTATATGCCTTATATCAATTAACAAATTCTGAATCAAATTCTTCTTTTTATAAAAAGGGTTTGTTAGAGCATTTTGTCTACTATCGTCCGGTTTTGTTGTTTTCTTTGTCTAAAATTTATGAAAATCTATACCAATAAAAGGCAAAGCCCTCACTCATTGACTCACTCACTCACTTATCACGAAATCTCCTCCTTTCCATTTACCTAGAGAGTTGAAATTTTGTACACTGATTCTTTAGGCATAAAATAGAAAAACTAAATGGTTTTTATCCTGATCTGACCTTTAGTACAGGACAGTTAGAGTTTAACCTGGAACAAATTAGATTAAGTATGAAACCTCCTGGGATGTGTTCCTGACATATCCCTTATCGTTTCGTGAAAGTTCCCAAAAATTCCCACCTTGAGAAAATCCGCTGTCTTGGAAAATGGCGGGAAAAGTATCGAATTATGTAAGCTTTTACTTTAAACGGTATTAACTAAACCATGTGGTATAACCATGAACATTTAAAAATGTTCACTATTAAAATATTTACACAAAGATGTTATATTAAGTGGTAATATTTTGTATTTAACGGTAGTAATTACAGTTAAAAGTTGATTTTTGAGTTTTAAAATGTGACATTTTTTCTATTCTTTCGGATTTTCCGCGGTCAGTACTCAAAATAGACAAATTGTACCAATGTTCAAAGTTGAACACATTTAAATTCCGCACAGTATTCATATATAATACATGAGATTCGGCCAAAAGTAACGTCAACACCAAGCGCTAAAGTGTAATAATTTACTCAGCGTAAACAACAACTCAGAGCGGAAGAATGAACAACTCCCATTCCACCATAAGTTTTTACCTCTATGATTTTGTGCTAAAGAACATCCACAACCCACTGAAATTTTTGAAGTAATAGAGGAAATATGTCCGTTAAATATTACAAATATCAAAACTCAGTTAAAATCCGCCATATTGGAAAATGGCGGAAGAAAACGAATAGTGCATGTTTTCATTGAACTTTTTCCAATAGCCATACCATTTAGAAATTGGAAAAATAGCATAATTTACTCTATACAAAAATACCATGTTTTGTATTGATATTTCGTTATATTTCTGGTATTGCGAAATCCCCTCAAACCTCCCCTTAAAATGGTGCGACCTGTCGGATTTTTTATATCATGAACATTTTTACTACCTTACCTGTGTATACCAAATTTCATCAAGATCAGACTTCTTTTACGAAAGTTAGCATGCCTACGGACACACACACATATAAAAACTGTATATATGTGCGCCAATGCAATTTGTGTGTTTAAAAACTAAATTAGTAACTATTCATCTATAATAACTTGACATTCTAAGGTGTTATTTATGTATTTTACCTCAATCAACATAATAAATCATCCTACAAAATTAAATTTTTAAATTTGTTAACAGTTTTTAGAAGTTACTTTTTATATACAAATTTAGCCAATTAATCAATAATCTTTAAATATCTGGAAAGCCACTATTTTAATTTTGAAAAAAGTCTAAATACAAAAATGTTTTGTTTAAAAAGGCCTTTTGAACAAACCAACGTCACTGAAATCAGATATATATTAATCAAGACATGACAGATCTTATAATTTCAATGTCAACCATATTTAATGACCGCCATTTTGGTGTACGTCACGAATTTTCAAGTGGCTCCCTATCTGAAAATTTACCTTTGTGACATCATCTATGACCACAGAAAGTGCCAAACCTCAATCAAAAAGTGCTGCTTTTTTGGTGTACCTGACGTACTAATAGCTCAAAAATCAACAACACATTTTTTTTATTATTATTGCAGTATCAATAACGCATATTGTAGTTAAAAAAGTTATTATCTCATCGTAAATACTATTATGAATTCAGTTTTAATTAGTAGTCTATATATTTAATATGAACTTTAATTTATTACTTATGTTGTGACAGCTTAAGAATTAAATTAATGTGTAACTAACAGTTTCTGACTGTTAATTTATGTTTATAACAATAAGTCCCTATTGAACTCTTAACTTGGTTATTATGTACTGTAAATCTCTTTATTTTTTTGGTAAAATAATTATGTTTTACTAAATATAGTTACTATTACAGAATGCTCATGTCCCAGTGCCATCTTCAATCAAAGAAATGTCAACGTATGTGGAAAGATGAAATGTCAAAAAATAAATCAAACATTAATGAATATGTAAATAAGTCCAAAAACGTTTTTACAAATTATTAATAATTTTATGACATTTAAGTTTTAAGCAGTAAGTTATAAATAAAATGTGTGTGTATTTCGTTTACAGTTTGTTTTACTTTGAACAAATACACGACAACAAAATTGTCTTTTGCTAAAGCTCTTCCAAAAAAATTAACTTTCTAGTTGATCAAATAATTAAGTTTAGTTATTATTATTTTCCTTTAAATTTAACGAAATATCAATACAAAACATGGTATTTTTGTGTAGAGTATATTATGCTATTTTTCCAATTTCTAAAGGGTATGGCTATTGAAAGTTTAGTGAAAACATGCACTATTCGATTTCTTTCCGCCATTTTCCAAGATGGCGGATTTTAACTGAGTTTTGGTATTTGTAATATTTAACGGACATATTTCCTCTATTACTCCAAAAATTTCAGTGGGTTGTGGATGTTCTTCAGCACAAAATCATAGTGGTAAAAACCTGTGGTGGAATGGTAGTTGTTTGTTCTTCCGCTCTGAGTTGTTGTTTACGCTGAGTAAATTAGTAGGCTTTAGCGCTTGGTGTTGACGTTACTTTTGGCCAAATCTCATGTATTATATATGAATGAATATTGTGCAGAATTTAAATGTCTTCAATTTTGTTCATTGGTACAATTTGTCTATTTTGAGTACTGACCGTGGAAAATTCAAAAGAATAGAAAAATGTCATATTTAAAACTCAAAAATCAACTGTTAACTGTAATTACTACCGTTAAATACAAAATATCATCACTTAATATAACATTTTTGTGTAGATATTTTCATAGTGAACATTTTTAAATGTTCATGGTTATACCAAATGGTTTAGTTAATACCGTTTAAAGTAAAAGCTTACATAATCCTATAATTTTCCCGCCATTTTCCAAGATGGCGGATTTTCACAAGGTGGGAATTTTTGGGAACTTTCAGGAAACGATGAGGGATATGTCAGGAACATATCCCAGGAGGTTTCATACTTTTAACTAATTTGTTCCAGGTTAGGGAATTTTTTGCATAACTGTCCTGTACTACTTGGGGGCCAGAGACCCCAACAAAGTTCCCATGTATTCCTTATTGACATTCATTTTTGTTTTAGCTGATGAAAATACAAAAAACAACAAAAAAAAAAGAGCAATAAGAATTATAATGAAATTAAAATATTATGAATCTGCAAAGGAGCGCTTTAAAAATCTGTGCATTTTTAACAGTATATAGCCAATATATTTTTGATACAATTCTCACAGTAAAACGTAATGAAACAATCTTTGATTTAAATGAAAAATCCCACTCTTACAATAAGAGACACAAAAAATATATGAATAAATCATGCCATAACTTAAAATTTTATGAGAAAAAGCCCACGTATATGGGAATTAAATTTCTAAAACATCTACCAAACAATATTAAAAATATTACTAACACGAATAAGTTTAAAAAATTACTTAGAGATTTCTTGTTAGATAAAACCTTATACTCTTTAGAAGAGTACTTTCCATCTACTCTGAATTTTGGGTTTGAATTTATGTCTTTTCTCTGTAAAATAAAAAAATACTAATGTTTAGTTATTTTATTTCTATGACTCATTAGTTGTTCACAAAATTGTAAAGGTTCTTAGCTTAAGTTACAAAAATTGTATCGACACTATTCAATAACTTCTGTTTACTATGTATATTTGATGAATAAAGATTATTGAATTTGAATTTGAAACAGCTGATCTTGATTTGTAGTAGTACCACAGGATAACAACAGAATGCAGCACACACAACTGTCAAAATTTTCATAAATCATTTGCGAGGCCAAGCCTGCGGGTTACAACTAGTATTATTATAAAATATATTTATTCATTTTTTTATAATTATTTATTCGTAGGTCAAGAGTTTGGTGTCATTTTTGGAAGGAAACTGTAGGAAACCACTACTAAAGAAAAAAGGTTTTAGGTTTCCTTAGAGTGCCATGATACAGAAAAACTATGAAATTAAAAGATCTTTATTTGCCATAAGAATACATACATCATTGGCAAAGTCAGTACTACAGCACACGTGGAGTCAGTTGAATAAATTATAATACAATAAATAAATACTGAATAACAAATAAGTGTGAACAACTAAAAACCTATATTTTTTTAATTAAAAAATTCACTTAAACTGTATAACAGATTTTCCAACAGCCAAGAGTAAACATTTTTTTAAATGTTTCAAATGAATATGTACTAGTTTTACTTTCTAAAAAATTATAGACTTTTAATGATAAAACAATATGGCTATTGAGTGTTTTGCTTAAGGTTGTAGATTCATAAGTCATAAGTCATCTTTATTGTCACATAACATTTTACAATTTCTGGCTATGCCAGACAAAACAGGTGACATTGTCATGATACAATATTACTTAAACTAAATTATAACAAAAGTACACGTTAAGACGGTCTATCATTCAAAAACTCATCTACACTGTAATAGTTTTTAATCAACAAAAATTCAGTCACTTTGTTTTTGAAAGATTTTGATTCTATCAGTGATTTATAGTACACCGGCAAATTGTTGAATAATTTTTTCCCCATATAAGAAGGTGTTTTTTCTGAGAGATTAATTCTATGAATAGGATATTGAAAATCATTACGAAATCTAGTAAACGTCATCTAGTAAATCTAGTTATAGACATGTGATGATTATTTTCTCTAAAAAGTTTCTGAAAATTGGATTTTATATATAACAAACATTTAAGTATATATAGATTAGGGACAGTTAACATTTTTAAATCTTTAAAAATGTTTTTGCAGGAATATCTTGAAGGTTTAAAAGTCGTAATTCTAAGAATCCTTTTTTGTAATTTAAAAAGTTTCTGAGCATCAGAAGTAACTCCCCATAGCTCAATTCCATATTGCCAAATAGAGGAAAATAAAGCATGGTAAACCATCAGTCTTGTATTTAAATCTACTACATTCCTTAAAACAATCATTTGGAAACACACAGAATTTAATTTCTTACAAGTATTGTGAATATGGTTTCTCCAATTAAAACAACTGTCCATGTCAATACCAAGAAACTTTGCAGTGTTACCTACAGTTATATTTCCACTATCAAAACAAACAAAATCATCAAAATGTTCTCTAGACTGCACAGTTTGAAATTTTACTATTTGGGTTTTGATTTGATTCATTTTTAACCCGTTAATTTTGAACCATTTTGAAAGATCATGAAGGGCGTTATCTAAGGCTACTGTTAGTTCCTGACTGTTTCTTGATTTAATAATAGCCGTAGTATCATCAGCATACAATAATAAACTAGGTGAAACATTTTTGGATAAATCATTAATGTAGATTAAAAAAAGTAAGGGCCCCAATATGGAGCCCTGGGGCACTCCCATTATAATTTGTTCCCATTCAGAAGTATATTTAATGTTGTCTTTTGTTATAACTGTTCTTTGATATCGGTCACTTAGATAAGATTCTAGCCAATAGACAGCTGCCTCCGAAAAATTGTAAAAAGACAATTTACTTAGAAGAATTTTATGGTTTACACAATCAAAGGCCTTGGACAAGTCACAGAACACCCCAAGAGTGCTCTGTAACCCATCCAAACCCCGTGTTATTGTATCTACAAATTGAGCCACAGCGGAAATGGAACTTCGTCCCTTTCTAAAACCAAACTGTTCATCCACCAATACCTTATTTAGTTCAAGAAAATAAGATATCTGATTAAAAGCCGCTTTTTCAAAGATTTTGGAAAACGAAGGGAGAACCGAAACAGGTCGATAGTTATCCGGATTTTGTTTTGCACCCTTTTTAAATAATGGCGTTACTTCAGCAAACTTTAAGAATTTTGGAAATGTGCTACTTAAAAAAGATTGATTTACAATTATAGACAATGGCTCGGCCACAAAGTCAGTCACTTCTTTTATGATACTAACAGAAATCCCGTCCCAACCAGCAGTTTTCTTATTGTTCAATGACTTAATTATTCTAACAATTTGCTCGGGTGTAACAAAATTAAAGTTGAAATTTGAAAAATTGCATTTGATCGATTTCTTTACAAATTCTATTGCCTTATACTGATCAAATTTAACCCCCATAACTTTTCCCGCCTCAATAAACTTAGAATTAAAATGGTTAAAATACATCTACCGTCTGAAACCGAGTCACTGTTGATCACTACGTCAGGGAAAGATTGGTTTGATTTTTTACAACCAAGCTCAGCTTTAACTACAGACCAAGCTGCTTTGTTCTTATTAGGAGCCTCTTCTATATAGCTACAGTTATACATTTTTTTAGCTAGATTGCATACGGATCGAAACAATTTTGTATACAATTTGACATAGTTAGTAAAATTAACATCGACAGACTCCTTGGCTAATCTACTTAAAATTCTTTTCCTATGACTAGATATTTGTATTCCTAACGTAACCCACTTCTTTTCCGCTATTTTCATTTTGGTCTTCACTGGTTTAAAATGAAAACATTCCTCAAATATCATTTGAAATAAGCCAAAGAAATTATCACAGTTGTGCTTAAGGTCATTATTGTAATTAATACTCCATTGTACTTTACTTATGGAACTGATAAAGTTATTTACATTTTTTTAGAAAAAATCCTATGTTTTAAAGAAGTTTTAAAATGCTTTTTCTTATCATCTACGGTTTCACATAGTGAAATAAACACAGATCTGTGGTCAGATAAACCAGTTTCAATATTCATACATGTTTTCATACCTATGGATTTTACTTTAAGAGTAATTATATTGTCTATGCAGGAATTCTTAGTTGGCATAATTCTTGTTGGCGATTCAATATTAATACAAAAGCCAAAAATCTCTAATGTATTCAAAAAATCAGTTCTTTGTTGTGGAAAGGTACATGTATCCAATATGTCGATGTTGAAGTCACCAACGATATAAATATTTTTTGAACTTATTTCTTTCTGAAGTAAAATGAACAAATTTTCTAATTTCTTTAAAAAAAGCTTATAATTTGAGGAACATGGAATTCTATAAATGGAAATGATAACAGAATTTAAGCTAATAATTTCAACGCACGACATTTCAAACACTAATTCTTCATTAAAAATACAAAGATCATTTCTTTCCATGAAATTTAAGTTATTTTTTATAAGTAAACATGAGCCTCCATGATCACCATTTTTTCTACAGAAGTGGGCAGCAACAGTATAATTTTCAAAGCCATTTAAAATGTTAATCTGATTTGTCTTTAGCCAGTGTTCATTCAAGCTAACTACAGATATATTAGAATTGTGCAAAAGTAAAGCCAACTCATTCTTTTTTTTCAATTATGCCCCCTTGAATGTTTAAATGCATTAACCATGCATATTTATTATTTAGTCTAGCTTCATCACAAATTGGCCACATTATTTTTTTCTTTTTATGCTTATTGTTACAATTAGTGGAAGAAAAATGATTAGACCTACAAACTATACACAAATTTTCTATATCTAGGTTTCTGACAGATTCTTCTTCACTGGATAGTTTTTTTGATGGACATCAGGTACATCAGTAATAAGGTTGACCGGGCACAGGCTACGAGAAAACTGCTCATCGACTGAAGAGCCATCGACAGAGGTTCCATGGCTGCCAGACTGGAAACGGGGCTGCAGAGTAGATGATGTAGCCACAGCGACAATTGGTGAAGTCAACAGAATTGGGCAGAGGGCCACAGATGAGTGCACAGGTTCAGTAGGAGAATCCAGGGTCAACACTTGGCTCTGCTTTTGCACTGTAACCACTTCACTGGACTCCTGATAGTCTGGGACCGCTGAAGGGCTGACTGGAGTCCGAGGAATAGGACTTGAAGTGGACATCAGGCTGTCTTCTTCGCTCTCTCGAGGGTGAAGTGGCTTCTCCGATGGTGTCTTTAATTCTTTTGTCGTGATCTCTGCATAGCTGACACCACCAGGCAGTGAGACTATTGAGGGCGGCATTTCTACAGCCTTCTGGTTGTCTTTTTCTGGAGATGGCAAATGTGTAAATGTGTCCAGGCTATGGAGGTTAGGGTCCTTGGAGGGATTTTTACATCCTCGAATCAAGGATTGCAGCTTCTTAAAAAAATTTGATTAGATAGTCCGTTTCGTAACTCTCTGTAGCTTTTCTGATCGTAGGACACTATGACAACCTTTGCTTGAGTACTTTTTTGGAATTCCGCAATGTTTTTCACAAAATGTTCAAGGGTGATTAAGTCGCGGACGCAACCCATTGGCGAACAAAAAAGCGTTTTCAGGTTTTTTGCTTTAAAGTCGTCCGTAAAGATCTTGAAAGCGTCATTGTATTCTTCTTCCGTAGGTTTACCGTAGTATTTTGACTTAGTCACCAGACCATATACAGCAGCCCCATCCGGTACACACTGGTAAGTCAGCCTCTCGTGAACATGTTCTTTGGTTTTAGGTCTTCCAAATTGCTGTCTAAAAATTACAGCTACTCCCGCCGACATATGCCTTTTATCATCAAAGTCTGATGAAATAGTGTGAGAGAATGCAACCGATGAATCTGATTTGTACTGATTTATGACATCTCTCATGTTAGTTTCAATAACACTGATATCCTCACTTTGGTCCAGAGCAAGTCTTAAAAAAGTATGAGCAAGTTCCGACGTCTTGCAGTATTTCGGATGAAACATTTCTTTCAACATGTCAGCAATTTTCCATTTTCCTTGTCGGTTAAAATGCAAACCATGCCGCATGTAGAAGTGGCGGTGTAAATTGCTGATTGGTAGGATGGTTGCATGTTCATGGCTCAGTACAATTTGTTCCAAATCTATATTGAGGTAACTTATCCTATTATTTATACCTGGTTTGTGATGTCTGTAAGGAAGACTTGAAACAATAACATTTATGTGTTTGGTATCACTAAGCAATTTTTTAAATAAACCTGGAAAGTTTTTTTCAGCATGACCTATCTCATCATTAGAATTGCCTATCACTACTAAAGTGTCATTTTTTGAAAAGGATTTTACTAAACCTTTTATGTCTTTTACCACTTCTGACATACTTGCATTTGGTTTGAAAATTGTAGTGATGTTATATTCATTATTAGGCAACATAGATTTTAAGTTTGAAGCTAGATGTCTCCCATGGCTATCTGCTAAGATCAAAATATTCTTCTTCATTACTTCAGGGAGATAATTTTGTGGAGAGACCAGGCGTGTCGGAATATGTAAGTCAAGTTTTATTCGTTTATAATAGTCATCAATAGAAAAATCACAGTTCCATAATTTGTTATTTGTTATAGATGCACTTGCAGTTATACATGAGCAAACTATTTCCAAGTTGTGTAGAGCATGCACACCACACTCCTTCCCCCCAATCTGTTGTTTGCAGTTGACCTCATTAATGGCACACAACTTTTCTTCGGTGAAATAAAGGGCCAGTTTGGTAGCAAGTTCTGTGGCTGGAGTGTGATTCAGGCCAGCAATTGAATCAAAATGGTAGAAAGTATTCACAAGCTTATCATAGAGCAGCAAAGACCAATGTCCAGTACCTTCCTTTTGATCTTCATACTCATCCTTCCTGCTATTAACAATGGCCACGACATAATCTGCTAAATATAAGTTCATCTCATTACACATTTTCATTATACAGTTGAGGTCTTTTTCACATTTAATAATGTGACTAACTGACGGCTCTAGTACCACAGTATTTTTAGGTACTTTCAAATATTTTTCGATCCAGTGATTAATTTCATAATCCGAAAGTTCGTACCTCAGGGATGAGTTAGGCTTCATGCAATTATTTTTTTCTGTAGATTTAGTAGTGCTCTGGATTTCAATTCTTTTACTGTTGAGATTAGCCCTACATTTGTTTAATGTTTTATCTTTATTGGAATTATCACTCATCACTCTTGACTCGTTTTTCTTCTCCAGTTCATATAACATTTCAAATCTATTTTCATATGGTATTTTAGTATGATGTTCAGATTGTTTGTCCAAGTTATGTTTGCTATGGTACATGTTAAGAGTTTGCTTTACATTTTCATGATCTTTTATAAGGTCTTCATTCATTAATTCTACCTCTTTAAGCCTTCTGTCTGCATTAATTAAGAGAAGCTTCATGTGTTCTACTTGTTGAAGGCACTGGTCCATTTGGGCCAAACATTTTAATTTGTCCTCTTCAAGTTGAAATATAACATTGTTTTTTAATGTTATTTCTTTTTTTCTCTGTTCCTTTAGAGAAATCATTTTATTTGCAAATTCAACTTCTAATTTCTTATTTTCCTCTGCCAAAGTAGTTATTTGATCCTCCATGTCTTTAATTTTGCAGGAAAATTCTAAATTCATCTTTGTTTTATGATTATTCAACTCAAAAATTTGTTGCTTTAACTTTTCATTCTCTTCTAGTAACAGTGAGCCAGCAGTGGCAGCCAGTGTAAGGGATGTGTTAACATCTAGTTCATTATCACTGTTTAGAGCCTGAATATGCTCCTTTATCTTGTCCAGGCTAATGTGAGGGTCATCATTGGGGTTACTCTCACAATTTAAGCATTTCCATTTGTTTGTAGTTTCTTTATACAATTTTTTAAAATCAGTACTAGACATTTTAATGCATTTTATATGGTACCATAATTTACAGTCACCATTATAAAGAACGGCTGCTGATCTAACTCCATTTCCACAAACACCACAAGGGAATTTAGACATTTTAGACATTTTGTTCTTAAAACATCTCTAATATATATACATATATATGATTATATATATAATCATATACACATGCAAAATCTTAGTAATCACCAAGTTAAAATCTAAT
This sequence comes from Allygus modestus, assembly GCA_963675035.1. Classification (NCBI taxonomy): domain Eukaryota; kingdom Metazoa; phylum Arthropoda; class Insecta; order Hemiptera; family Cicadellidae; genus Allygus; species Allygus modestus. The sequence goes on along the minus strand of OY776112.1, from coordinate 140,508,569 downwards.
AGAAGTTGATTCAATTATTTTTGGATCACTCACACTATTATATTTTTTTTTATGTTTTCAAATTGTAACAACAACAAAAAATAATATAGCTAACAAAAATTATTTTAATTTAATCAAGACAGTCCATAAAATATTAAGTAAGCTATTTATTTGGTTTTAAACAGAGTCTGATTGGTTTTAAAAATGGAATAGAATTATAATAAAACCAATATTTACAAATGTTTGTAAACAAAAATTACTGAAAGGATTTAATCAGAAAGTAAAGTACATTATTTTTTCCAGGAAGCAAAACACCCTAAATAGCAGTTGTGTAGCAAAACACCCTAAATAGCAGTTGTGTAAATTACTGAGTCACAGAGATAAGGTCATTTCCTGGGTTGAAGTGGCCTTCTTATCAGATCTGATAAGGGACCCTTTTTATCTCTTAGCCTGTCCTTCCAAGAATTTCACAAGCAAGTTTATAATGTTTTCTCACCTCACTTTCTAATTGCACTCCAACTTTATGAAATTACTTTCAGAAATTGACCACTGAATTTACCCTTACAAAACTGTATAAAAATTAAGGCAAAATAACTAATATTTATAATTGAAAACTTTATAAAATCAAGGAGAACATGTAACTGTATACCACTTACTGTGGGTCTTCCCCCACTCACTCGATTCAATAACAGCATGATCCTTTCCACGAGTGTTATAATTTAGAACAGTATTTTTAAAACTTAATCATTTTGGATTGCTAATAATGTAAATTGCCAGATCAAAAATCTAAAAATATAAAGATTAATAATGGTTTGAATTTGAAAATGAATGAAAAGTGGCTTACAGTGCTCCATTTGATGACAGTTTTTGAAGGTTCTAATAGCTTTCTTCTGAAGTTTTAATATTTCTTCAATTCTTGTACAATTACCAAACAGAACTAACCCATAACAAAAAATAGATTGGAAATACCAAAATAGGCAGTTCTTAAATAACTTGGTGGAATTACATCTATTTGTCTTCTTTAAAGATAAATCACCCGCGATGTCTCTTATTTAGATAATCAATATGAGAGTTTCATGTTAAATTTGGATTAATATGAATGCCCAGAGATTTTACTGAGTCTGTGGATTGCTCTGGTAAAGAACGAGAACAATGTCCGACAAAGGAAAGAGATGCTAGAGAACTTACCCATTAGGAGGAAGTGTAAATCAGGAGGAAAGATGAATCACTGGCAAAAAGTTACACAAATACACACATAAACTTGATTAATTTTGGTAAACTTGTGCCTTTCTTAATCAGTCGAGGATATATCACACTGAATGAAAAGTTCCCGTATTATATGAGTCCTAACTTTTCAACAGTTCACCTTCCAATTTCAAATATATCAATGTTCTTAGTTCTTTTAAAAGTTTAAGAATAATTAAAACATTTCTTGAAAAAATCTATTAGCCTATTAAATTGCCGAATCCCTAAATGATAATGTACATAAGTGAACTCAGCAAACACAGCGGGGGTTAGTTGAGTTTGTGTTAGGATCTTTGTATTGTATTGTATTGATGTACAACATATTGAATATTGTGTTTTAGTTTTTATGACAATGTCACCTGCTTTCCCAGTTCCACTGGAAATGAGTAAATATACTGTTTATTTATTACTGATTACAACTTTAATAGCTGTAACTGGTCTGTCACGCTTTTGTTATCACTCAAAACTACTTCAACATCTCCCTCAGTTAATGCAATTAATACTCCTCAAGACCACCAAAAATTCAAAACAAACAGAAATACTATTTGAGTTTTATTGCACTATCCAGACAATTTGTTAGCCCTAAAGCAAAGTTTTCCCTAAACTGTAATTATTCTGAATTTAAAAATATGTTAAGTATTGCAAGATTTCTTTTGGCAGTGTTACACTGGTAGGCTTTCTTTTATTCTAGTCTTATATGTATCGTTTGACATAATGTAATGATTTCTTAACCAATTTGAGTTTCTTTTTAGAGTATAAATATGTTGCATGCCATACACCTTAAAACAAAGATAAATCAGTTAAAACAAAGAGACCGTTCGAAACTAGCAGCTGAGCTAAGGAGAAGCAGAAACATTAAATATATAGGGTTTACTATCAAGGTTTTAATAATATACATATTTATTGATGTTTCAGACATTATGCCGAAAATGCAGTTGGTCCACATCAATGTTCCCGAACGTATAACTCCTGCAAAGAAGAAAAAGCAAGCTGACATCCGTCAAGCTCTCATTGCTAGAATAAATGACACAGAGGAAAAAGAGCCAGAAGAATCCCCCTTCTTGGACCCTGAACAATTGGCTCAAGTGGAAGATGAACTTGGTAGTATAGAAATCAAGTATGATTCCCTGAGCTGTACCAAGGCGGAATACCTCTTTGACCGAATTAATGGTGAGTGTGTCTGTAAAATGAGTTTTCGGCCTTTAAAAAGTTAAATACAAATGATTGAAGCTTTACTAGGGAAAGGTTAGCATTTTTATGTAGTATTATTTAACCATTGCTCTTAATCTTGCTAACGCTTTTCTCTCTATAGTGTTGAATTTGCCTGGCAAATATGTGCACACTGCATTTCTGCATGCGATGTGTGAATTCATGAATTCTTTATAGTCATTAGCTTTTCTTTCTGAATGGCAAGGTGAACTTGCTGAACTCATTGTACACATTTGCAAGATTCTGAAAGTCAAAAGATTAACATGACAGACATGACTACCAGTTATTCATATAGTCCATTTCAGATTAGTAATTTTACCCTTTCAGTGTTTAGCTTTGTTATAAATTTTCCGACAAAATCATAGAGTTTTTTTACACATTTTGTCAGAAAATTGCTGAAGCAGTGGTGTGTTGGTGGGCAGGAGAGTGAAGTGTAGTGTGCTTTAAATTAGCGTAGTGCTCAAAGGGTTAATCTGTTTTGCTTCAACGTGTGTTGGTTCCAGGCCCACCGATGCGGCCAGAGGAGTTGTTCAGCGCCGCCTTCACTCGACAGTCCGAGTACAACGACTGGAACAGAGTACTGCACCAGACCTACCTCGTGCTGCACTCCTGCGACACCGAGACACTGTGCCACCTGCTGCACAAGTCAGAGGCAATGCTGCTCAACACTCACACAGGTCAGTCATCAGCATCCATTGTGATCATCATCAGTGTGCCACTAACACAGTACTGCATCATACCTGCCTCGTGCTGCACTCCTGTGACACCGAGACCCTGTGCCACCTGCTACACTGGTCAGAGGCCATCCTGCTCAACACTCAGACAGGTCAGTCATCAGCATCCTTTGTGATCATCATCAGTATACCACTAACACAGTACTGCACCAGACCTGCCTCGTGCTGCACTCCTGTGACACCAAGACACTGTGCCACCTGCTACACAATTCAGAGGCCATGCTGCTCAACACTCAGACAGGTCAGTCATCAGCATCCATTGTGATCATCATCAGTATACCACTAAAACAGTCCTGCACCAGACCTGCCTCGTGCTGCACTCCTGCGACACCGAGACACTGTGCCACCTGCTACATAAGTCAGAGGCCATGCTGCTCAACACTCAGACAGGTCAGTCATCAGCATCCATTGTGATCATCATCAGTATACCACTAACACAGTCCTGCACCAGACCTGCCTCGTGCTGCACTCCTGTGACACCGAGACACTGTGCCACCTGCTACACAAGTCAGAGGCCATGCTGCTCAACACTCAGACAGGTCAGTCATCAGCATCCATTGTAATCATCATTAGTATACCACTAACACAGTACTCCACCAGACCTGCCTCGTGCTGCACTCCTGTGACACCGAGACACTGTGCCACCTGCTACACAAGTCAGAGGCCATGCTGCTTAATACTCAGACAGGTCAGTCATCAGCATCCATTGTGATCATCATCAGTATACCACTAACACAGTCCTGCACCAGACCTGCCTCGTGCTGCACTCCTGTGACACCGAAACACTGTGCCACCTGCTACATAAGTCAGAGGCCATGCTGCTCAACAGTCAGACAGGTCAGCACTCAGCATCCATTGTGATCATCATCAGTATACCACTAACACAGTCCTGCACCAGACCTGCCTCGTGCTGCACTCCTGTGACACCGAGACACTGTGCCACCTGCTACACAAGTCAGAGGCCATGCTGCTCAACACTCAGACAGGTCAGTCATCAGCATCCATTGTAATCATCATCAGTATACCACTAACACAGTACTCCACCAGACCTGCCTCGTGCTGCACTCCTGTGACACCGAGACACTGTGCCACCTGCTACACAAGTCAGAGGCCATGCTGCTCAACACTCAGACAGGTCAGTCATCAGCATCCATTGTAATCATCATCAGTATACCACTAACACAGTCCTGCACCAGACCTGCCTCGTGCTGCACTCCTGTGACACCGAGACACTGTGCCACCTGCTACATAAGTCAGAGGCCATGCTGCTTAACACTCAGACAGGTCAGTCATCAGCATCCATTGTGATCATCATCAGTATACCACTAACACAGTACTCCACCAGACCTGCCTCGTGCTGCACTCCTGTGACACCGAGACACTGTGCCACCTGCTACACAAGTCAGAGGCCATGCTGCTCAACACTCAGACAGGTCAGTCATCAGCATCCATTGTAATCATCATCAGTATACCACTAACACAGTCCTGCACCAGACCTGCCTCGTGCTGCACTCCTGTGACACCGAGACACTGTGCCACCTGCTACATAAGTCAGAGGCCATGCTGCTTAACACTCACACAGGTCAGTCATCAGCATCCGTTGTGATCATCATTAGTATACCTTTCTTTGGTTTTTCATTCTAATTCGCTAAGCTCTAGCAAAGAATTCATGATTAATTTTAATTTTTGTAAAGTACCTGTTAAATGGTTCCAACAATAAGTAAAAGTGGAGGTGTTTATCTATTAGTTACTCTAAGCTTATTCTATGTGTGTCAGTGCAGCTAAATATCAAACTCGATTTAAATAGCCTTGGAAGTAAAAGTAATTATATTCACAGTTGTAGCAGGAAAATATCGATAGGACAAGCAGGCTTACCTTGGAACACATGTAAGCCTGCTTGTCCTAGCCATATTTTCCTGCTAAATTGGCAAAAAGCCCTATCCAAAACTATATTCATAGCTATGATATTTTTTAATTCTGTTGTATGCTTCATTAATGTTTGCCACAGTTATAGATAGACAAGTGCAGCGCTAACCAGTTTGTCTTACCCATTGTCATAAAACATAAGTTGATGGTATATTTATTTGTGATATAATTTTTGCTATCGAACATTACAAGCTGATACCTTAAGTCCATGTAAGTTCATTAATTTTCATTATTTGTAGCATTGTATAACTGTCCATCAGCATTATTTTATTTGAATATATCGCAAATTAAGGTGATACAAATGTAAAATGTTGCATGTTAATTAGAGATGTGCGAGTACTCGAAATTTCGAGTTCGAGCCGAGTTCGGTTCTGAAACTCGAGGTTTTACTGAAACTCGAAGGTTTCGAGCGAGTTTACTCCCGCCGTTTACCCGTGCTACCACGGGTCGTCCGCGGCCGCGCGTCGTCTGTAAATTAAAATTGAGGGTCAACGCATTTGAGGTGTTAACAGTTAGTTGTGATGTGAATTTGAGTGTTTTATTAATAAATAAGTAAGTTGTGGCTTATAAATTTGTGTTAGCCTACTCTTTACACCAAAAAGGAAGATTTACCAGGACCTTCAGATTGAGTTGTATGAACACTGCCTGTATAGTCATAGTCCATTTTTAGGTTATCCTAACTTTGTAAAAAAAGAAAATATAAAAAAACAAATCTGGAATGAAATCTAATAGGTAAGCATGAGAAGTTTTGTGCTTGTTTTTTGTTCCATAGTAATTGAAATTGTGTCAAAAGAGACTCAACAAAATTCCATCCATTAATTTTAGGCTCAACTATTGTCCTTTGGCATTGAGCTGATTTTAAAGACAAGTGATTTGTTTAGGCTTTGTTTAAGTTTCATTAATGATTTTTTAAATCATTCTTAATATTTTGAAACTCTATTTAAGACATGGCTTCAATTTTATCAATTGATTTGCTGGGCACTTTCAAACATAGTATCTTCATGTTTTTACTAACTGATTGTTCTTATTAGGACTATTAGTGTTAAAATCAATGCTAAGATATGTTTGTAAATACATTTTGTGTGGTAAGTAACTAGGTTAATGCTTTACCATGTAATAGGCCTTTTAAATATTAACATAAAGTTTATTTTAACTTTTAGGCCTAAATGTAATTTTATTTCCTCCATTCGTAGAAAGATGTAGCTTAGGCCTAAGCATAATATACAATAAAACTTAGGATAAATAAAAAATAGGAAATAAAATAAAATACCCCGTCGCAGCAAACCTGCATACTCAGCGAATTTCCAATGCATAGTATATGTCTTAATATCACATGAAGCCGCATACCAAGTTTCATAAAAATATATTCACATTTAAGCGATTTTAATTATTCTCCATAAGAATAACATTAATAATGAGTACGTAGGTTTGCTGAAATAAGGAACACAAATAATTGGTTTTTATGCAAATATAAATAGAATTTAACTAGGCAAAGCCACATACCAAGTTTCATCAATATTCAATCATAAATAAGCGCTATATAACATTTTAGTGATTCTCTATAAGAATAACATGGGGGCTGAGTAAGCAGGTTTGCTGCAACAAGGAACAAAAAAAATGGGTTTTTATGCAATTATCAATATAACTCAACCAAGTGAAGCTACATACCAAGTTTTATTAATTTATGTTCATAATTAAGGGAGTCAATACATTTGACTTATTCTCCATAAGAATAACATGGGGGTTGAGTACGCAGGTTTGCTGCTAAGGGAATAATGAACAAAAACTCAATTTGTTGTGCAAATATCAATATACCAGTACTACGTGAAGCCACATACCAAGTTTCATCAACATACATTCATAAATAATCGAGATATCAAATTGTATTTATTCTCCATAAGGATAACATTGGACAACGTACTGTGTTTAGCACTTTGAATATCTCTGCAACGGTTGGGCGTAGAATCAAAATTTAAACACCAAAATGATTGTTTTGTAGAACTGAACAGATTGGTAAAAGCAAATGTGAAGTTTACATTAAAATAAACGGAGGAAAAGCCAAAAACTGTTTTCCCATAAGATTAACATGGGAGATTTTATGAGTAGGTTTTTTGGATTTTCTCCGCAACCACTTAACCTAGGTTAATAATTCAAAATACTATATTATTTGTTTTTTTAAGCTCTATAATATGGTCAAACCAAAATTAAGTTTTTTAAAAATTTTAGGGTGAAAAAAGCAAAAAACTGATTTTTGGAAAATTTAAAACCCCCATAAACCCCCCTTCCCATGGTCCGATTTTTCTGGTTTTCGAACTTTAAGTCATGAATGTCATTTTACACATTTGAGCCAAATTTCATTGAAATCGGACGTTTTTTACTCAAGTTATTGCATTCACGGACACACACATATATATAGATATATATATATATATATATAAAAATTTGAACGAATAGTGTTTTTGGCATCTGGGAACCTCAAAACAAAAAGTTATCATGGTCTGGGGCTTAAGTCTTACCATAAGACCCTACGGTAATAGCTTCTTCCCTATAGGGGAAATTCGCTAAAACTTAAATTATTTTTTAATGAAACTGTTAATTAATGCCATATAGGTTATAAACACCTTAATACCAAAATATTGAAAGTATGTTTCAACATGGACCTTCAGATGAGTTGTATGAACACTGCCTGTATAGTCATAGTCCATTTTTAGGTTAACCTAACTTTGTAAAAAAAAATGAAATATCAAAAACAAATCTGTAATTAAATCTAATAGGTAAGCATAAGAAGTTTGTGCTTGTTTTTTGTTCCATAGTAATTGAAATTGTGTCAAAAGAGACTCAACAAAATTCCATCCATTAATTTTAGGCTCAACTATTGTCCTTTGGTATTGAGCTGATTTTAAAGACAAGTGATTTGTTTAGGCTTTGTTTAAGTTTCATTAATGATTTTTTTAAATCATTCTTAATATTTTGAAACTCTATTTAAGACGGCTTCAATTTTATCAATTGATTTGCCAGGCACTTTCAAACATAGTATCTTCATGTTTTTATTAACTGATTGTTCTTATTAGGACTATTAGTGTTAAAATTAATGCTAAGATATGTTAGTAAATATATTTTGTGTGGTAAGTAACTAGGTTAATGCTTTACCATGTAATAGGTATATTAAATATTAACATAAAGTTTATTTTAACTTTTAGGCCTAAATGTAATTTTATTTCCTCCATTCGTAGAAAGATGTAGCTTAGGCCTAAACATAATATACAATAAAACGTAGGATAAATAAAAAATAGGAAATAAAATAAAAAAACTTAAATTACTTTTTAACGAAACTGTTAATTAATACTATATAGGTTATAAAACCCTTAATACCAAAATATTAAAAGTATTTGACCTTCATGGCAGAATGTTAGGCAATTACTTGCAAAATGTTAGGCAATTACTTTGGTATGATTTATTTTCAGATAAATGTACTTATTTTTTTCCAATGAATCAGGAATCTATTTATTTGACTTACTATTGTTATTTTCAGGGCATAGTGACTAGAAAAGTATATTTTAATAACAACATTTATAAATGGAACCCTATACACTGTTTTGATCCAAATTAACTCGACCTATGTGTTTTTTTTATTTGTATACTCGACTCGAACTCGAGATGCGAATCTTTTGCCGTTTACTCGACTCGACTTAAAAAACCTGTACTCGCACATCTCTAATGTTAATCTTTCAAATAGCTTCTACAAAATTAAATTATGAATTTATATAAGTAATTGAATGTAGTTATACTTTTGTTCCAGATTTAAACTCACAACAAATCAGCTGCAGTAATTTATTCCCACGGAAGAAGGACACAAAGAAGAATAAGGCAAAAAACGATAATATAGCAAAGAAAAAGAAAAATGAGAAGGAAGAGAAACATGGAAGAGACATACGAGAGTGTATGGCACAGGCTGCAGACAAAGTACGACTGACTCAGAATAAACTTGTTGAAGAAAATGAACTTGCGGATCAAAACAAAAATACACAAGAAGAGAGTTTACAAACATTTCCTGATCCTGTCGTCCTGGAAATATCAGATACAGTATCAGGAGAGTCTAATAATGATGCAAAACACACAAGCAATAAGGAATTGGAAGAATCAAATTGTGTGTTTTGTGATAAAGCTTTCGCATTTTCTGGTGGACGCTTGTTGACAAATAAATCTTCTGATTTATTGATTCTAAATTTGAAAAATTTGAGAGAAGTCGAATCACTTGTGCAGACCTTTACAAAAGAAACTATAAATAATGTTAATGTGGCAAAAATGTTTGATGCAGACTCAAACACAGTGAACAATATCAAGAATAGTTTATTGCGGTTAAAGGACAAAGTAAACTTTCCTATCTGTAAGAAGATAAGCTCACCTTTAATCAGTGTGGATGACATTTTCGACAATGAGTTTGACACTCCACAGAGTCCTGTATTAGATTTAAATACAATTCACAGTCAAAAAATACAAGAGAAAGAAACAAAACATACATTTTCAGTCGCACAAGACCAAGATTACTTCAACTTAGAGGATCTTTTTAATGAGGAGGAAGATGATTTTTGTTTCCAATCTTTAGCGGAAATCAGTAAAACTTCGACCCCTGTCAAAGCAAGCAGTTCTGTTGTTAATGGCTCTACAAAAACAATTAATATGACTCAACAGTATTCTATTTCTAAATCGACAACATCAGAAAAGCTTAGAAAAAGTGTTGGGCAAAAGGATTTCATTAGTATCAAAGATAAAGTCCTGCTTAAAAACTCTGAACTTATTTCCCCAATTACAAAAGTAAATTCAAACCCCATTAAACCAGTTTTCAAGATTCCTCAAATGAAGCTGAATTTGGGAGCGTTATCAAGCCCAAAACCTGTTGTTACTAAGATGAATAGTGTTAACAATTCCCCAACTCCTGGATCACCAATCCTCTCAGGGCAAGTATCTTCTAATCAAAACATAAATGTTTCACCCGTTTTATCTGCACAGGTTGTTCCAAATCATGACTCGTTTTTATCACCAGTATTTTCAGGACAAGTGAATACAGGTCAGAACCAAAATTTATCACCAATTTTATCGGGACAAGTTACTCCAACACCCAAGCTGGAAAGGAAAGTTTTATTTCAGGAAAATTCTACTAAAGCAGGTAATAATGAAACTTCTGAATTGTGCAAACCTCTAGATTCAGTTGTCAAACATTCGGATACAGATGTAGCAGAAATAGACGCTTTAAATTTGTTATCTGCAAGCCAGCTGTTTGATGACTCGAGTGATGAAGAGAAAAAAGAAGACTTAGATCAATCGTCCATGTATACAATAAGCCAAATGGTAGCTAAAGTGTCATCTTTAGCAGACAAATTAAAAGATTCTGCGCCAGTGGATTATAATACCAACAGTACAAAACCAACTACACCAAGCATACATTTTGAGAGCAGTAATGAAGATTTTATCTTTGATCAAATAAATTTAGATAATTTTTCTTGTCAGAAAGATTTTTTCGCTGCCAAAAGACAGCCTAACAACAGAAGTAATTTTAATGATTCTTTCAAACCTACCAGGTGCAGTTCAACATTTAAGAACGAGTTAAATGATTCGTCAGATATTGAAAAGAATGAAATTGAAAAAATAAATCGGTTGAAAAAGTCTTATACTTCTTCTGGGGATGATTACTCAAAACTACCAGAGAGAATGTCTTCTCAGAGAAATGAAGAATCTTTCATATCCTCCAGATGGTTAACATGTATGAAAACACCTTTGAAAACCAACAAATCTGTCTCATTTACTGCAGATACTAAACATTTCTCCATCGATTCAGATTCTGATAGTGACGTATTTGAAAATCCCTCGCATAAAACAAAAACTGGAATGATTAGGCAAAACCATCAAACTGGAAAATCTATAAAGCAGGTAATTAACTAACTCTTTATTTTTATAGTTCATCAAATCAAGTACATTTTTAATCAAAACATACATATAAAATAGTCATGAATGTGTCTTCAACTATAAATCAAAACCATATGACATACAAGACTAAAAATAGTTTTGTTAACAAAAAGTAACAGTTATTTCAATTACTATCACTACTATTATAAAAATGAGGTGGTGTCTGTCTGTATGTCAATTGTTCCATCACCCCAAATCCACTTTACCAATCCTGCTGAAATTTTGCACCAATATAGTCTATGTACCCAGGAGTGTCATAGGCCTTTTGCCATTTAGAAAAGTCTTTAGGGCTCTGCCCCACGGGACTTTCAAGTCCCCACGTTAGTCATATGGAAGAGAGTTTTATTTGGTTTTTGTCTCGTGGTTTTTTTTGTTTGTTTGTTATTAAATTAATTTAAGTAAACAGCTGTAAGGATTATATCTAACTACAGACTGTCGTTGTTTTGTTTATAATTTTTCCACTCTGAATTTTTACCCCCTTGCAAAGCACGGGCATAGCAGCTAGTCAGTTATAAAATGTTACAGGTAGCCAAATTTTAAATGTCAGGTAGTATTACAGTAAAAATCATTCATATTGTAAATTGCCAAATTTATAAAATAATCTTTGAATTTTCACACCTTATGCTATCTGGAAGGTAGTTTGTAAATTTAACACCACTATAAGATGGACATTGCTTATATTTTGCTTTGTTCATCACTAATTCAAGTTCAATTCATCATAATTTAAGTAACAACGTAAGTCAAAATAAAAACCCAACTATGAAGGTATAATTCCAAAGTAATTGTTTAAACATATTGGTAAAAAACTAAAGGCTTTTGGTAAATTTGTCATTCCTTTTACTTTATGAGACCTTTGAAGAAAGTAATCCTTTAGTGATGTATTGTTTATTGAATGACTGGATTTGTTATGTGTCCAATCAAGGTTTAGAAATCTCACTATCAACAATGATCAGCAAACTAGAGCTCTACATAGTTTTTATTTGAGTACCTCGAGGAACGAGCTTTGCTCTGATAAGACTAGTCAGTTTGTTAAATAAGTCTAGTGAAATTTCTCACCATGTCTCATTTGCCTCTTTTCTGCATGTTTAATGACACTCCAGTCGTTAGTATAACTCAACTTCCCTTTAATCTTTAAAGTAGTATTTTTATATATAGACATTTAATTTATTTTATATATTCCCACCCTATATACAATTTTAATCCAGTTGTTATAACTCAGTGCCCCTTCAGGTAGTATTTTTAATATAAATATTTCATTCGTGTTGGATAAGACCGCACTATATACAATCTTTACTAGGGGTGTGCGATGCACTGAAAAGCATCGAGATTTCGATTAGTTGCTGTTGTAAGCGATGCATCGAAAGTGTTCGATGCCTTCCTATATTCTCGCCGTTTACCCGCGCTACTAAGTGTACGGGAGAGTTACTCTGGCCGTTTACCCGCGCTCCAAAGGGCACGGGGTCGGCAGCAAAAAACCTTACCTTGAAATTCAAATAAAATATTCCTTTTCTTTTTAACTTGATACAATGAACGTGGAGATAAGGAAGGAGAGGGATGGGAGGGGATGGGTGGGGTGCGGTTGAAGCAATAAATCAGTCGGCTGACCAACATTATTTCTTTGAGTCATTATCTTAAAACCACGTTTTTTCCCATTATGTATTTATAATAAACAGTGAGTTATTAGAATAACGTTATACCTTCACAAAACTATTCCTAGGGTGGGTAAAATAGTATTTTGTCAAAATAACAGTAGTTTTTCTGGCATGGTACGATAGTAGTATTTGACAGACTGGCAAAACTGTCAACATCGTCACTCGTTATTTAACTTTGGTGCTCGTTTGTATTCGTCTGTCCTTTGAATCTCAAGTAAATACTATTAGGTTTAGGTTATGCGATTTTATTGTAAAAGATTTTGAAATGATGGGTCATGTTGGTTATACAAATTGGTGTATAGGCTTAGTCATTGAAACATGTCACATTGCACTGATTTAAATTGAATATCTTTGGATCGCATTGTTGCATCGAATCAAAATAAAATCACTGCATCGCACACCCCTAATCTTTACCCAATGGTTTTAGTTTGTGTTCTCAAGAAACCACATGTTGAAATTCACATCTTGAATATTAATTTGACAGTTGACCAGTTGTTTATGAACAGTTGTTATGTCTCTTTTATTTTGATTTAAAACTCCATAATCCTAATGTTCATTCATTCATTCATTGTTGCTGGATTAGGAAACCCCAGCATAGCTGCTAGGCTCTTCTTCCACGAGCAGGAATTTTGCGCAGGTTACCGGAAGGATAGGATATAGCAGGAAAGGAAAGGGTGGGATGGGACAGGCAGCCAAATTGTCTTTTCAGAGGGCTGTTTAAATATTAGGGTTTATTTATGATGGATAAACAGCTGATAGTTGGTTTTGCTCAAATAGAATGAATCTGAACATATATATCTGTTGATATTAGTTGTTGTTTTTCTTTCTTAATCCATTGGCTGAAAATGACGTGCTATTGGCCCGTCAATAACTTTTCATTTTTAAACCTATGAATTGGAATGGACAAAATTATGTTTTTAAATGAATCAATGGCATATTTTAATTAAAATATGGTTTTCTTTCAGTTTAAAGATTTGCATTGTCACACACACAGTAGACATAAGTAAAAAGAACCAAAATCAGTTTTGACCATGTGTAACTCACAAAGAATTAACCGATCCCGTCAACTTCCAAGCAAGCCTGCCACCATTTATTTTACTTGGGCCCTCCCACCAACGTTGCCACAAACCGGTTAACTCATTGAGAGTTGCACGATTGGTTAGTTTTGGTCGTGTGTGGGAATCGAACCCACGAACATCGTATCAGCACCTGGCACCTGGCAAGGTGTTTCCACCACGTAGCCAACTCAGGTATCACGATCAAAGGTCTAGCGTCGTTATTTAGCTTTATCAGTCAGTCCGCGCCCCTAGCGGAGAGAACCGTAGTCACCTGCAGTCATTAGTTACAGATTTTTCTACTAGAGTGCAGCACCAATCAAATCCCGTTATGCAGTGGCGGATTTATGCAATTACCGCCTAAGGGCTATTAGGAAATCTGCCCCCCCCCCACCCCCCACTATAATATTTGTCCTTTTCGCCGCCCAGGTTTACCCACATGTTATATATCTTATTTGGTTATTTTGTGACAGTATCTAAAGAATACGAATTTACTGAATGAATAAGTTTAAGAAATTTCTGTTATTTCCTGGTTGAAAAAACCAGTAAAATAATGTATAATTGACTTGATTCACATAAACACAGTTCAATATTCAATATACTCAATGAAAATCAACCCCAGAGACTAATTTTGGTGTTAAAAAGGAGTGAGCAGTGCTACTTTTAATAACAAGAAAATCCTTCAGCAAAGGCCTAAAAATCCCAAAGCCATATTACAACGGTGTTTTCATTTAACTCAAAATATAATTTTGCTTCAAGATAAACAATAAAATTACATCTAAAATATGTCTCAAGATTATAAAGTTAAGTTTAACATCATGATTCACCTAAAATGCAACAAGATATTAATTAAAGACTTCGAATATCACAGTTTTTTCATTTAATGAAATGGGAGATTTTGACTCCATCCCCCCAAAATATAGTGCTTTATATATAGTGGTCTCACCTGGAGAAAAAACTGCAACCTACATGCTGACCACCATTTTGACCCTCTGTCAACTATGCTCCCATGGCAACAACCAATCAAATCCTTTATTCACAAATTATGTTAGTCTTTTTTTGTCTTTGGTCAGATTTTTTGTTAAAAAAAATACTCCAAGATGAACAATTATGTGTGGTAGCCTTTGATGGTAAATATACGTTGGCTGAAATAACTTTCTTTGCTACCTTGAGTGTGAAAATGATTTGACAATATCTTTTTAGTCTAAATTTTGTTATTGTCATCTCAAATTTGATTGTTGCAACATTTCTCAGCCTTGTGCCTTAGTCATTAATGATATTGTGTACAAAATAATTTTAATGCTATGCGAATGTACGGGTAAACTTGGAAGTCCGTGAGTTAGACATAGTCATAGTGGCGCAGTGCCGGATGAGCGGAGGGGAAAAGTTGAATTAACTGTAGTTCGTGGCTTGCCGCCCTTTCTCTGTAGCGTAATCGTCTTGTCGCTAGTACGGATGAGTGACAAATGCATTATGTTTTGAGGAACTGCAGTGTGAGGGACTGCAAGCGTAATACATTAGTCTCTGGTTACCTTTACCTTTAAAAGGGCGACACACCATCATTGTCATCCGCTTTCATCAAGATTTTCCCCGTTTCAACCTTTATTTTGTAAACAACTTATTAATTTTTCTGTAAATTTGCCGCCTCTAAAAAATTGTTGCCCTGGGCTACAGCCCCTATAGCCTCCCCCCCTAAATCTGCCACTGCCGTTATGGGCTATTGGGAATAGAATAAAATTACTACCTTAATAGGTTAATGGTTATGTATATCATTTCGGGTTTTTAAGTTTGTTAATGTTAAAGAGTCTTGTTTTGGTGATTAAATGTTTGAACCATGAAACCATAAAGTTTTCCTTTCTATTTTTAACCTTTGATTACATCCATTTGAGTAGTACTTCCTACTGCATTTCGTAACATTTGGCATCCCTTGTGGGGGAGATAAACTACAATGGAAGGTCTTCAACGATTAAGAAAATAAAGGAAACAGATTAGGAGGAAAGGATGAAAATCAGTTAGTTGAACCCTGTGACTTTGAACCCTAGCTGGCGGAGAACAGCTTGCAATTTTTTTTATCAGTATTGGCTCCAGTATTACCACTTTTGAATGCTCAATGCACATGTGTAACAGTTCCCCAGAGGATAATTCCTTAGCTCAATGATGAGGATACGTGAGCGTAGTATACTGCTCGGCAGTGTTTATCAGCTGGTTTGTCGCAGCAGGGGTCCACAGCTCAGTTCTTGGAGTTAGAGGCGGACGTGAGTGCGGCGGGGGCAGTGCTGTGTTCGAGTGACGAGGAGATGAGTGGCCTGGACGAGCTGGAGGCGAGCTTCATCAACGACCTCACCGAGCTGCCGAGCACCTCCGCCGAGCTCACCACGGCCGACATCCACGCCAAGTATCTGCAGTCGGTCAAGTGAGCTGCCCGTCATACGATAAGATTACCCAATACAGTAGAACCCCCCTAATCCGACTCCACGCTTTGTCCCTGTTTATCAATGCTTGTTATTGTTAGTGAATTTCCTATGAAAAAGTGAGCTAGGGACCACTATAGAAGTTCCTAATGTGACCCCTGAACACGTTTTGAGGGGATGGTTAAAAATTATACATTTATGTAAATGTAGGTGTGTAGGTATGTAAGACCTATATGTGTTCGCACTCTGGTCAGATTTACTTCACGTTTGGCAGAGAGATTCCTTTCTATAATCAGTTGGACATGTTCGTTGGGCAAAACAATCGGAAAACTCTAACCCCTTTTTTAGGGGATTTCAATTTTTCAAATTTTGAGGGTTTGGGTCCTAAAAGGGTCAGACAGGCTCTGGGTGTAAAATTACTGCATGTAAAAATATGTAGGTTAGGGAAGCGAACGTTTTAAGCCCTCTCTCATCATTCTAGCATAAGTATGTACCGAGTTATTACAGAAAAATATAAATAGACTAAAGGCAGTACGTTTTCTTATGGTGATTTTATATTAGAAAAGGCTGTTATTCATATGTTGGTGTAGTTTTATCATCCCCAGTATCCCCACGCCTACTTTCAATCCTTACTGGACCTTCTCCTAACCTTATAATGCACAACATTGTTTTCCCAGCATTGCAGGTAAATAGAACCAAAAGCATCAGGACAGCCAAAAAGTTAAAATGTTTTCGGATTTTCATACAAATTGGCAGCATCAATTTCCGCGGGAGGAGTTCTTGATCACAATGAAATAAATACTTTTTTAGACAGCCGTTGGGAAGGATCATGTGAAGCTTGCTGGACAATTTTAGAATACGAGATGCATTACCAGAACCATAGTGTTGTAAGGTTGGACTGTCATCTCCCAAATGAACAGAGAGACTGTATTACAGAGAGGGAGAGGAACAGCAAGCCATCGATGAACCAAAAAAATCAAACTTCTTGCTTGGTTTGAGCTAAACATGATTGATTATGAGGCTCATGATTTTTTTATGTGGAGATACCTGAAAATTATAAATGGGAACAGAACCAGTGGAAGCCCAGAAGAAATTGCACAAAAGTTGTCAGCCGTTTATACACTGTTGATCCAAAACAGACGGAACGTTTTTTCTCAGACTTTTACTACTTCATGTAAAAGGTGCCCGATCATTTGAAGACCCACGAACAGTTGTATATCAAGGCACAGGAGAAAACATTGTGTGTGAAAGTTTTCAGCAAGCCGCAATATACAGGGGCATTGATACAAGTGATAACCAATGGAGGGAAACAAAGGATGAGGCCATTTAACATCAAATGCCTCATCAAATCCACCAGCTTTTTGCAATCATCTGTGCAATTAATGTGCCATCCAACTGTTTTGAGCTTTGGAATATTTACAAAGGAAGTATGAGTCAAGATTTCCACACAACAATGACAGAAGCCCAATCTAGCAATCGTGTTCTTCTTGAAATAGAGGAAATTCTCTTAACACACAACACTTCTTGTGAAAATCTTGGACTGCCTATGCCAACACGTGGTTTTACCCCACAACACGAAATCGATGTTAATGAACAATATCAAATGTTTAATACGATGTGCACAAGTGCTAACAGTTTTCACCGCCAAGCAATTGATGCCATCTCATCAGCTATAGAAAATCCTCAGTTTTTCAATTTATTTTTTATTGATGCCCCTGTTGGTTGTGGGAAATCATATGTTCAAAGAACAATCATGTGTCTTATCAAAAGCCGAGAATATTACTGTATTCTCGTTGCAACGACAGGAATAACTGCCAGTTTATTAGAAGGCAGTCGTACAATTCATAGTCAGTTTAAACTACCGATTAGTGTAACCCACGATTCTGTATTTGGAGTTATACCGAATTCAGCAAATGGGCAATATATCAAGTCATCTAAGCTTTTGATAGTTGATGAGGTGAGTGCAGCTCCTTCAGAAATAATAACTGTGTTTGATCGACTTTACCGTGACGTAGCAGATATTGATAACAGAAATAGGCCTTTTGGTGGACAAGTTGTTTTATTTCTAGTGATTTCCGCCAATGCTTACCAGTGATTCCACATGTTTGCGTCAAAAACTGTTGAACATTCAATAAAGATGAACCTTATTTGTATGTTAAGGTGATCAAACTCCTTGAAAACATAAGAGTTGATGAAGATGAAGTAGAATTTGCGGACTTCCTCCTAAAAGTTGGGAATGGAATTCTCCACAAACCTGTTGAATCAGGTCAATTTTCATTTATATTGACAAGCCGTCTCTTAGGTATGGGGTCACCTATAGATTTTATATACGACAACCCAGGGATTCAGCTGAGAAAAAAATTCTTTGAGCAAAAATGCTACAAGCTCTTAGAGACTTGTAGCAAAAATATTTTCCTTTTCGCATTTTTATGGCGTGTCATCTTTTGGTCTTAAGTTGTTTTTTGCTTGTATTTGTTTTTAAGGTTTAAAATACATTTAAGGCATTTAAATACCGTAATATATAATTCAGCAGAGTCTACTTTTCTTGGTAACTTATCCATTTTAACCATTAAAGTCTTAATGGAAATATACTAAACATTCTATAATAGAATAGGCCAAATATGGCACCAGAACAACTAAAACTCACTCACCCCAAACATTCATTACACACTCTGAAACATAACCTCAAAGCATATCACGATCGCATTTGCGCATTACCAATTTCGAGTTGTCTGTTTTCGCTAAGGTTGACACTTTCGCCCGATCGTTGAGATTTCGAGCGACTCGTGCTCGTGTAACCGTCCAAATTCTGCCGCGAGTCGAGGCCGCTAGCGGCACTAAGTATGGAGGACCTGCCGCTCGTCTCCTTTGACTCGGTCACAAAAACCGACAAGAGACAAGAGTCGGTGCGATTACGAGGCGAGCCCAGTCATCCCTTCGGTGGCGAACTAGCCCTCGACATTCTCGCATTCGCCGATTCGCTTGGCTAGACTCAGCTACTACAGAGTGTGCGCCAAACCGAGTCACAGCGGAGCGCATGACGTCTGCTAGGGGGTTAGCTACTGTCACTACAAATGTCATTTCAGTAACTCGCCCGTTCCGTTTACACGGTACGCAGTTGAAATCGACAGCAACTGTTTACGTAATGTAGGCTCGTCTCCTCTACCACTCGCTCAGAGGCGATCGGTAAAGTGACGTAGTGCAACCAACGCAACGTTAAGCCTCTACAATATCCCACCTACTCTTCTAATCTTTTTGGTTGTGGATCGTGATCACGGACTTTTAATACAATTTTTATTGTTAAAACCAGATTTTCTGCAATAAAATTTAAAAATGTCTTATACTTTTCTTTGTAGCAAAAAAGCGACAGCCTGCCCAAATATTGTCGCATTTTCGTGGTGCATGTCGCATTTTGCGACAAATGCGACTGCAGCTTAAACCCTGCAACAACCAAGACCTTATGGCAGACACCATCATAGACAAGGCTATCTTGTGCCCTACGAATGAGCACTGTAGCGAGACAAATTTGACTGTTCTTTCTAATCTACAATGTGAAGAACGAGAATATTACAGTTTTGACTCAGTAAAATCAGATGATGCTGATGAACAGCTTAAATTCCCAACAGAGTTCCTCAACAGCATTGAAATTTCAGGCCTTCCAAGACACAGATTAGTATTAAAAGTCAGAGCAATTGTAATGCTGTTGAGGAATATCAACACAGCCAAAGGTTTGATTAATGGTACCAGGCTCAGAGTTGTCAAGATGTTAAATAACCCGGTTGAATGCGAAGTTTGAACAGGAACCAGCCAAGGAGTGAAAGTGTCTGAAACTGTCTCCTTCAATAAGACTTTATTAATGCCTTTAAACATATAGTACAATGCAATAGGCACAGGTCACATTTGTATATGTTTAAATTTCAAGGTCAGCATAGGATGACAGTTATATCATTGGTCTATCTACAAAATCAAAATTAAAATATTCATCTACAGAGTAAAAAGCCATTTGTTTAAGCCAAATCCGAAGCATTGCTTCCTTTTAGTATGGAGCGTTTCCAATTTCCGCTTACTTTAGCATTTGCATTTACAATAAACAAAGCACAAGGTCAGTCTCTTGGTCAAGTCACAGCTTACCTACCAAAACCCGTCTTTTCCCTCGGGCAACTATGTCGCTTTAAGCCGTGCCCGATCATTTAATGGAGTGAAGGTTTTCATTAAAGCTTCAAAGGACAATATGTTACTTCTAGCCAAGAAGTAGTAACAGGTAATGTTGTCTGGACAGAATTTCTGTAAATTTGTATCTATTACACTATATGTATTATAATAAAGATATCAAGCAATTTCTTACTTGTATTACAATGGATTTTTCTAATTAAATTTAATTTTCACTTTTTCTGACTTTTGTTTTTATGCATAGTTCATTTTTTAATGAAAAAAGGGAAATAGGGAGTTATAGAATTATGGTTAACTAAAATCAGAGTATGTTTAAAAAATTTCAAAGTCAATTAGAGTTTTACGAATATTGTGTAAACATTTTTAGTCAAAGAAGAACATAAATTAAACAATAAATATCATTACCGTACTTATTTTTAAGTCACGAAGTGACACTGGCTGCTAGTAGTAATATTAAATCTGTAATATTGTACATACATTTTAAATATTTTTAGTTTAAACAACAGTTTTATCATGTTTTCATGTAGTAAATGTGTTCCGCTGATAATCCTGCTCTCGGTCCATTGATGACGGTTTAGCGGGGTTCTACTGTAATAATAGAGTAAAGTCTCATATGCTCAACATAATGTGGTTGGCGAGTTTTTGACATGTCAAGTACCCACCCTGAAACGTACACAGGCAATAACAAAAACACAACATGCAAAGACTTGTTTTATTCTTCAATCACATTTTAAATAATTATTATAAAAAAGGCAGAAATTAAGAAATATAATAAAAGCATCATATGTTGAGTTTATGAGGACTTGCTGAATGTAACATTTGCTTATAAAAGTGTCATGTCTGTTTTGAAATATTTGTTTCCAGAATAACATATTTCAAGTCGTAAGTCACGATGGACAAATTTTGTTTATGCCAAACTTGCGATCACATATTTGCAAGGATTTATCCTTGGTTTTGAAACATATATCAGGTAATTTCAAAAACTGTCAGTAGTTTATAATACATGCTGTAAGTAAGCCTGCTTTTGATCACTCAAATACAATATGTGTTCTACGAAATGCTTGTTTGTAACATACTGGGATAGGATATTGTATTAATTACCTTACTAGAATAATTTAGGGAGAAAATGTAATTTATGAAGTAAAAACAAATTCAGTAATCCATTAGGGGGTATTTTGTTAAAAACCATGCAAAGTTATGGTTACAGGTATGAGGTTATGGTATAAGGTTGGTTAAATTCATTTTTTTAACTGTCCTTAAATTTTATTCATTATTGTCTTGAGACTTGTGGCCTTTAATCTCAAAATGTATTCATTAGGCACAATAAACTTACTTTGCTCTTCTATTCCCTTCAGCTTTTCCCTCAGGATCTTAGATTAATATTTTCTTTCAAATACTACCTTAGTTGTGTCAGCATCTTGAACATTGATTTAGTGAAACAAATAGATTTGGTTGTTATTTTATTTACATTGTTCATCATATTGATACTTTTACTGCAACAATTGCTATTTTAGTTTTCAATTCTGCAAAATGTAACCCTTATAACCTTATGGACAAAGGACAAAAGTACCTTTCAGAATAAATACTTAAAAAGAATCGTATAAGCACAGCTATAAAGCAGCATAGTTTTATACTGGTTTAAGTTATCCCTAAAATAAAATTCCCACATATTTTTGCTGGGACTGTGTTTTTTTGTTTTTTTTAATTATTTATATGTATAAATATATATTAAAATATATTTATGTTTGAAATGTTTGAAACTTGTTCAGTCTTATTGTCAGTAATTTTCTTTTAGGAGTCCAATGAGAATGCCAGGTTTCAAAATACCAACGATGACCGATTCTATTTTGGCAAGAGATGTGTTTTCTCAAGCTGTTCCAGAATATGAGGATGATTCCTATGAAAACGTAAGTTTATCACATTAGAATTTCACTGCTAATATACTGCACCCTACACTCCTGATCTGTATGAATTTTGAAAGTTTATTTGATTCATTATCCATTGAATCATTTGCTTTACATTTCTAAAGTATTTATGATATATGAATTTAATATCTCAACTGACATACAACATAGCGATGTAATCATTTAGACCAGGAGCTTTAAATTTGGCAGATAGTTACCCAGTTGATTAATCACGGGACTAATTTGGAATTTGACCTAAGATTCCGAACAAAGATATCCGGTCCAAGTAGAATGATTGAGTCCAGGGGTGGAATTCTCAATTAGTTGTTCATTAAACCTCCCTTAAGTACGAGGGTCATACAGAAAGTAAAGAACATTTGCTTACTGCACCTAGCACAGCTCCCTCATCACCGTGATTACGAGTGTGGCAGTCCACACCTCCCCACCAATGAGCCGAGTCTCTACTGTACGCTCACGTGTCTTACTTCTACAGCGATTCAAAATGGCGGCGGCAATCGAAAATCCCGCCAAATATGAGATACGCAGTTTTATTCGGTTTCTGAGTTAAAACATGTCCAGACCATAGAGATTTTTAGAAAAATACTAAAGAAAGTTTATTGGTAAAGTGCAAACAAGTCTTCAAGTTGATTCTTCGGGGGGGGAAATTTTTGCAACAGGTTTAATGGAAGAAAATCCGTTTTGCACGACGAGGATCAGAGTGGCAGGTCATTGCTCGCTAATGATGATTTGAAAGAAAGTCTTGAGGGTTAAATTTGAGGAGTTTAAACCAAACAGACTAGTAATACATAGAGGCGAAACTTAAACAGTAAAAGTAAAATATCACATTCAGGTAGAAATAAGTAGGCATTTATGTATTTATCAATAAAGAACAGTATATTATAAGTGTAGTAAACAAAAAACAAAAAAATAGAAAAAGAGTGGTGAGATGTTCAAATTCAAATTCAAATTCAAATATATCTTTATTCACCAATATACATATTGTACATTGAATAGCGTCACAATATACTTCATGGCACAAATTATAATTCTAAAGAAATACAAAAGAATCTCTTCACGAGGCCTGCTCTAATAACTGTTTATATAATTAATGATAAAAAGAGAACAAAAACAATTAACACTAGCAAAACAATTAAAATCTAGAGTACAAGAAAAATTAGTGATGATTATTCAACAACAACAAAATCTTCAAAAGAGTATAAGTTTAAAGTTAGTAGGTAATTTTTTAAAAGTCTTTTAAATTTTTCTAAATTTTGTTCCCCAAAAATATTTTTTGGTAAATGAAATAAATATTTTTTGCCCATGAAACAAGTCTTCTTTTCAAAAAATTTTAGTTTGTGATTTTCAACATATCTATTATTTCTAGTATTGTAATTATGATTATTGGGATTTTTGGTTGAAATATTCATTTTTTAACATATAATACTGTTTCATAAATATATAGGTCATATACTGTCAAAATTCCTAGTTGAGAAAAAAGAGGTTTAGCGGATTGATTCTTTTTAATATTAAAAATTATTCTCAACGCTCGTTTTTGCTGTAGAAGAATTCTGTCCAAGTTTTTCTTTGTAGTAGCTCCATAAATAGCTATGCCATAAGACGTGTGAATTTATTAAAGAGTAATAAATAGTTGTTTTTAATGCATTAATATTACAAATTTTAGACATTTGACGTAAAGCATATAATCCAGAAGACATTTTTTAAACTACATAATTAACGTGCTCATCCCAACACAAATTTTGGTCTAGTATTAATCCAAGAAATTTTGTATTTTCAACTTGTTGCAATTTTGAATTTTCTAGAAAGATTTCTGGTTCTAAATTAGATCTGGTTTGTTTAGTACAAAAGGATATAAAATTTGATTTATTTAAGTTTAATATAAGATTTTTGCTATTTGAAAATTCTTTAACTGATAGAAGACTTAGAAAAGATTTTAATTCAATGCCATCTTTAGTTGTATCTGATATTGTGATATTGGCATCGTCAGCATAGAGGCACATTGAGCCTCCTGCCTCCACCAAATTTGGTAACCCATTTATGTAACATAAAAATAATAAAGGGCCCAATAATGACCCTTGAGGGACGCCTCGTTTAATAGTTTGAAAATTAGAGATTAGGTTTTGAAAATATTTATATTTACTATTAGGATAAGAAAATTCATGGTGGACTTGTATACACTGTTGTCTATTACTTAGGTATGATCTGAACCATACGTACTCTTTATTCTTAATATTAAGGTCTTTTAAAATATTTAGCAATTTAATATGTGATACACTGTCAAATGCTTTTGAATAATCAAGGAAAATTCCGATAATTTTTTCATTTTTGTTGAAAGCGTTAATTATTGATTCAATAAAATTTATACCTGCAGTTATTGTGGATTTTCCGGGTCGGAAACCATGTTGTTCATCATCTAGTAATTGATTTTCTTCTAAATAATGTAATAATTGGTCATATACAACTTTTTCAAGAATTTTTGAGAATACTGGTAATAAAAATATCGGTCGGTAACTTGCAGGGTCATCCAAGTTTCCTTTTTTAAATAACGGTATTACTTTTGCAATCTTTAGTTTACAAGGGAAAAATCCTGATATTAGTGATGAATTTATAATGTGTAAAAGAGGTTTGGAAATTAGTGGAAAAGTTTGCTTGATTATTGTGATTGGGATGTCATCAATACCAGTGGATAACTTATTTTCAAAACCCATAACTGTTTTTTCTAAAGTTAATTCATCAATCTGTTTGAACCTAAAATTACTTGAAAACTTTTGTGGTTTGGAAATATTTGGATGATTAATATTTTGGAGTTTCGAATCTTCCACAGCATTGATAAAATAGTTATTAAAAATATTACTAACAGCAAGTGGATCCGTAATCAGTTTGCCATCTTGCATTAAATTTATGTTGCTATTTACATGGGCTTCTCTATTAATTTCTGATTTAATAATTTTCCAGGTTGCACTTGATGCATTGCTAGACTGAGTTATTCTACCATCATAAAACAGTTTTTTTTCTTTTTGTATTTGAGTCTTTATTCCAGACTTTAAAGATTTTAATTTTTCTTTCAGGTTTTCCGTTTTTTCAGCTCTGTACTGTTTTTCCAAATCTATTATTTCTAATCTAATACCTACTTGTCATTTTTTTACCATGGAATTGGAATAGAAAATTAGTGTTTTTAAATGGATTAATGGCATATTTTAGTTAAAATATTGTTTAAAGAGTCACATTGGCACACACACAGTATAGATGAGTAAAAGGTAGCAAAATCAGTGTTGACCATATGCAACTCACAAAGAATTAACCGATCCTGTCAACTTCAAAGTAGGGGTGTGTGAATAGTGATTTTTTTGCTCGAGCCGAGCCGAGCCGAACTTTTTTTCAAAGTTCTCGAGCTTCAAGCTTTCTTGAGCCGAGCTTTTTTTGATAGGAATTTCTCTAGGAGTGTGCAGTATACTGGTTGGGATTTTCTGACTCGAGCCACGCCGGGCGGAATTTTGTCAGCCACGCCGGGCGGAATTTTGTCAAAGTTCTCGAGCTTTGAGCATGTTTTATTACGCCTATATGTATTCTTATTTATATTATGTTTAAAAGAATAAACATTTTATCCATTATGGTAATGTAAAATAATTTATAACTTTGTCATCTTTCATTCATTTCTTCTAGATTCATTACTCCTACGTTAAATAAATAAAGGCCTACAGTGGTAAAATAACCAAATAAAATAAACGAAGTACGGCAGGCTTCTAAAAAGGAAGATTTATTGAGACCATTTGTTGAGAGTAACAAACAATTTGTCGTTCAATATAAAGTAGGTAGCCTGCATAGAGAACAAATAACGTAAAGGAAGGGAACTAAAACTTTTTAACTAGACTGATGAGCCCACAGGTTAACTAATGCATATATTACCGTATTTATTAATAGCCATAATATTAATAATTGATTATATGTCAATATGTACTCTCTATGTAACCAAAGACTTAGGCCCTAGCCTTGGGAATTACCAAAACCCAGTAGCCTATCTCTCATTCAACTGTTTGTAAATAGTAAAGTTTAGGTTATCCTTTTATAAATATAAGATAGTTAAACCAGTCTTTATACATCTTATTGTACTCACAGGAATAAGTTAATAATCGTAGGCCTAGCTTATGTTCTATCTAACCTAGAAGGTGGAAGAGGATCGTCAATGCATTCTTCTTCCATCACAATTTTAACAATTTGATAGCATTAAATTACAAAATGATATGGTTTCTACTTCTACTGACGTTTATTCATAAATTCAAACAATCCCGCAGAGATAACAATATGATTTTAATCGCACAGCTGTAGCGTAGCGTAATAAAACACTGTGCTATTTTGATCGCGTCTAACTCTTGGTTAGGGCCTTCGGCGTACATAGAATATAATCAACCTTTAAAATAATATGACCACCTGTATTATAAACACTCGCTTTGCTCACTGGGGGCTCCGCTTTTCAGTTATTATTATTGGTCAATGATCCTTCAAGTATTTTTTATATAGTATACTATTTAGATTCATTATGGTTAAATCCACTCTAGATATTTAATTTGTCAATAGTTGTATAATTTGTTTATACTCTACCATGTGAAAGTTGCTTTGACAGTTTACTGGATATTTGTTTACAGCTGTTATGATTTCTTTTGTTTTTATTTGAAACTCCATAAGCCCAATGTTAAAATATCCAATTTTCAAGATCAAAATTAGTGGTTTTAAAATTAAAAATTGTATATTTTGGCAATTTTACCGGGGGTTTCAAGGTACAAACTACCTGCATGCTAAATATCACGTTTCTAGTTCGTCTGGAAATGGTCTAGAATTCATATGTCTGGTGTGTTACACATCGGGCTGTATATATATTAGACTCGCTTCGCTCGCTGGGGGCTCCGCCCCCAGACCCCTGTGCGGGGCTTCGCCCCCAGGTCCCTGTCGTAGTACCTATGGCTCATTGTTTAATTACGCTAATAATCCGAGGTCCTATGTATACTCAAAATATAAAGTAGACTTATTGAGTGAACAAATTAAGGGCTAACAGTACAATATTAGAGTATATAACAATTTAAAAATCGCTCTGCCCCCAGGCCCCTATGGGGTTTCGCCCCCAGGTCGCTGTTTGGCCACAATTTAATGTAAATTGGTCCAAATTCTATTTCAGACCTAAATTCTACAACTAATCCAAGGATTTGATGATTTGTAATGGTTTAACCTATAAAATCTGGCCATATGCCTGTTGATGAATACTACTTGGTATGGAGACGTAGTATGTTAAATTTTAAGCCTCCATGTATTACCTAAGTGCTTGAAAAATGTATACCCTTAACTGATGTATAATGTAGCCTTTAAAAGGGGTATTTTTGACCTTATAAGGGATACAACCACCGTGAACAACCTGAATTACTATGACTTTGGGTAACTACAAGCCTTCTGCAACAAATATGACATGATTTATAAGAGATTTTACCCTCGACAGAGCGCAACATAAAAAACGTACCCGAGAAACACGAAAAGTCTACAAGAGCTCAAAAACTTTGATTTTTTTGGGTGTTTAAGATACTTAATCTGGGCGTGGGAGTATTGCTTAGTACTAATTGTAATGTAGGAATACTGTGTGATAAGTATTAGACCTCTAAGTTCTATATTAGAGCGACAAACCATTAAAAACCACGAACAAATCTATGAAAAAAGTTTAAATTTAAAAAATCTAGCGCTATCTAAGGGTGAAGGGGGTGAGATACGGCAAAATGTCATAGCACTAAAGTTGTAGTTCGTCTAAAATCCATGGCACGTGGTGGTCTTCGTTTTTCGATAGGATAACCCATTCGGCCGCTAGAGCTCACATAAAAAAAACACCACATTTTGATTTTTGTATTCACAATTATTTATTTTATTGAGATGGTTCTAACTAAAAATAGTAGGATTTGGGAAAAAAATGTAGAAGGCACATGCATGCCAAATTTCACGTCTCTAGCTTAAGTATTATTGGTGTCACGTGTATGTCCAATAATATAAATTGGCCCAGAACCCCTAATACACCACTACTTATACTAAGAAAACGGTCATATCTAAGTATATTTACAGTTTTTCCTGGGGGTTACAAGAAAAAAGCTACCTGCATGCCAAATTTCAGGTTTCTAGCTCGTCTAGAAGTGGTCTAGAATTCGTATACCTGAGTTACACATCGGGCTGTATATATATTAGACTCGCTTCGCTCGCTGGGGGCTCCGCCCCCAGACCCCTGTGGGGGGCTTCGCCCCCAGGTCCCTGTCGTAGTACCTATGGCACATGGTTTAGTTACGCTAATAATCCAAGTTCCTATGTATACTCAAAATATAAAGTAGACTTATTGAGTGAACAAATTTAGGCCTAGCAGTACAATATTAGAGTATATAACAATTTAAAAATCGCTCCGCCTCCGCTCCCAGGTCGCTTTTTGGCCACAGTTTAATGTAAATTGGTCCAAATTCTATTTAACACCTAAATTCTACAACTATTCCAAGGCTTTGATTATTTTTAAGGGTTTAACCTATAAAGTCTGGCTATATGCCTGTTGATGAATACTACTTGGTATGGAGTATGTTAAATTTTAAGCCTCCATTTCTTACCTAAGTGCTTGAAAAAAATTATACCCTTAACCGATGTAAAATGTAGCCTTTAAAAGGCGTATTTTGAACCTTATAAGGGATACGACCACCGTTAACAACCTGAAAAACTATGACTTTGGGTAACTTCAAGCCTTTTGCAACAAATATGACATGATTTAGAGCGACAAACCATTAAAAACCACGAACAAATCTATGGAAAAAGTTTACATTTTAAAAAATCTAGCGCTATCTAAGGGTGAAGGGGGTGAGATACGGCAAAAAGTCATAGGACTAAAGTTGCAGTTCGTCTAAAATCCGTGGCACGTGGTGGTCTTTGTTTTTCGATAGGACAACCCGTTCAGCCGCTAGAGCTCAAATAAAAAAATACTACATTTTGATTTTTGTATTCACAATTATTTATTTTGTTGAGATAGTTCAAACTAATAATATTAGGATTTGCGAAGAAAAGATGCAAGGCAAATGCATGTCAAATCTCACTTGTCTAGTTCAAGTATTATTGGTGTCACGTGTCTGTCCAATAATATAAATTGGCCCAGAACCCCCAATACGCCACTACTTATACTAAGAAAACGGTCATATCTAAAGATTTTTAGAGTTTTTTCATTTTTCGACAGGTTTAATTAATAAAAACTGGTCATATTTCTGCTGATATTTACTAAGTGTGATGTAGACATACTGCGTGCCCAATATTAGGCCTCCATCAAGTATATTAACGTGATAGGAAATAAAAAACCGCCACAAAATCTCAAAATTTGAAAAAATCTAGAGCTATCTAAGGGTGAAGGAGACGAGATACGACAAAAAGTCATAGGAACAAAGTTGTAGATCTTGCAAAATCCGTGGCACGTGGTGGTGTCCGTTTTTTGATAGGACAATCCGTTTAACCGCTAGAGCTCAAAAACTGTAATTTTAAAATAAGCTTTTTTGGGGGGGTTTTAAATATTTTTTTACGGGGGGTTAAAATACAAAATTGTCAGTTTTGGCAATTTTCCTGGGGGTTACAAGCTATAAGCTACCTGCATGCAAGATTTCAGGTTTCTAGCTCATCTAGAAGTGGTCTAGAATTCGTATACCTCAGTCAGTCAGTCAGTCAGTCAGTGAGTTACACATGCGGCTGTATATATTATAGACTCGCTTCGCTCGCTGGGGGCTCCGCCCCCAGACCCCTGTGGGGGGCTTCGCCCCCAGGTCGCTGTTTGGCCACAGTTTAATGTAAACTGGTCCAAATTCTATTTAAGACCTAAATTCTACAACTATTCCAAGGCTTTGATTATTTTAAGGGTTTAACCTATAAACTCCGGTCCTGTGCCTGTTGCTGAGTACGACTTGACATGGAGACGTAGTATGTTAAATTTTAAGCCTCAATGTATTACCTAAGTGCTCGAAAAAAAAATGAATACCCTTAACTGATGTATAATGTAGCCTTTATAAGGCGTCTTTTGAACTTTATAAGGAATACGACCACCGTTAACAACCTGAAATACTATGACTTTGGGTTTCTACAATCCTTCTGCAGCAAATATGACATGATTTATATGAGATTTTACCTTCGACCAAGCGCAATATAGAAAATATACCCGAAATACACGAATAAATCTACAAAAGCTCAAAGACTTTGATTTTTTTTTGGTGTATAAGATATTTAATCTGGGCGTTTGAGTGTTGCTTGGTACTAATTGTAATGTAGGAATACTGTTTGATAAATATTAGGCCTCTAAGTTCTATATTAGAGCGAAAAACCATTAAAAACCACAAAAAATCTTAGAAAAAAGCTTAAGTTTAAAAAATCTAGCGCTAACTAAGGGTGAAGGGGGTGAGATACGGTAAAATGTCACAGAACTAAAGTTGTAGTTCGTCTAAAATCCGTGGCACACAGTGGTCTTCGTTTTTCGAAAGGACAACCCGTTTGGCCGCTAGAGCTCAAATAAGAAATACTACATTTTGATTTTGTATTCCCAAATTTTCTTTTTGAGATAGGCCAAACAAAAAATAGTAGGATTTGGGAAGAAAAGGAGCAACGCACACGCAAGCCATATATCACGATCCTAGTTAAAGTATAAATGGTGATAAGTGCATTCTAATTAATAACAATTGTTCCGGAACCGGCATTTCCTTACTACTTATACTTAGAAAACGGCCAAATCTATAAAATTTAAGAGTTTTTTTTATTTTCCGACAGGTTTAAGTAATAAAAACTGGTCATATTTCTGCTGTTATTTACTAAGTGTGATGTAGACATACTGCGTGCCCAATATTAGGCCTTCATCAAGTATATTAACGTGATAGGAAATAAAAAACCGCCACAAAATCTCAAAATTTGAAAAAATCTAGAGCTATCTAAGGGTGAAGGAGACGAGATACGACAAAAAGTCATAGGACCAAAGTTGTAGATCTTGCAAAATCCGTGGCACGTGGTGGTGTCCGTTTTTTGATAGGACCATCCGTTCGCGCGCTAGAGCTCAAAAACTGGAATTTTAAAATAAGCCTTTTTTGGGGGTTTTAAATATTTTTTTTAGGGGGGTTAAAATAAAATATTGTTGGTTTTGGCGATTTTCCTGGGGGTTAAAAGCTATAAGCTACCTGCATGCAAAATTTCAGGTTTCTAGCTCATCTAGAAGTGGTCTAGAATTCGTATACCTCAGTCAGTCAGTCAGTCAGTCAGTCAGTCAGTCAGTGAGTTACACATGCGGCTGTATATATGTTAGACTCGCTTCGCTCGCTGGGGGCTCCGCCCCCAGACCCCTGTGGGGGGCTTCGCCCCCAAGGCACTGTTTGGCCACAGTTTAATGTAAATTGGTCCAAATTCTATTTAAGACCTAAATTCTACAACTATTCCAAGGCTTTTATTATTTTAAGGGTTTAACCTATAAAATCCGGTCATAAGCCTATTGGTGAGTACGACTTGGCATGTAGACTTAGTATATTTAATTTTAAGTTTCAATGTATGATTCAGTGCTGTGTTTCAATGTTGTTCAGTGCTCGAAAAAAAATGAATACCCTTAATTTATGTATATACCCTTAACCTGAAATACTATGACTTTGGGTTTATACAATCCTTCTGCAGCAAATATGACATGATTTATAAGAGATTTTACCCTCGACAAAGCGCAATATAGAAAATATACCCGAAATACACAAATAAATCTACAAAAGCTCAAAGACTTTGATTTTTTGGGTGTATAAGATATTTAATCCGGGCGTGTGAGTGTTGCTTGGTACTAATTGTGATGTAGGAATACGGTGTGATAAATATTAGGCATCTAAGTTCTATATTAGAGCGAAAAACCATTAAAAACCACAAAAAATCTTAGAAAAAAGCTTAAATTTAAAGAATCTAGCGCTACCTAAGGGTGAAGGGGGTGAGATACGGCAAAATGTTATAGAACTAAAGTTGTAGTTCGTCTAAAATCCGTGGCACATAGTGGTCTTCGTTTTTCGATAGGACAACCCGTTTGGCCGCTAGAGCTCAAATAAAAAATACTACATTTCGATTTTGTATTCCCAAATTTTCTTTTTGAGATAGTTCAAACGAAAAATAGTAGGATTAGGGAAGAAAAGGTGCAACGCACACGCAAGCCATATATCACGATCCTAGTTAAAGTATAAATGGTGATACGTGCATTCTAATTATAACAATTGTTCCGGAACCGGCATTTCCTTGCTACTTATACTTAGAAAACGGTCAAATCTATAAAATTTAAGAGTTTTTTTATTTTCCGACAGGTTTAACTAATAAAAACTGGTCAGATTTCTACTGTTATTTACTAAGTGTGATGTAGACATACTGCGTGGCCAATATTAGGCCTTCATCAAGTATATTAACGTGATAGGAAATAAAAAACCGCCACAATTTCTCAAAATTTGAAAAAATCTAGAGCTATCTAAGGGTGAAGGAGACGAGATACGACAAAAGGTCATAGGACCAAAGTTGTAGATCTTGCAAAATCTGTGGCACGTGGTGATGTCCGTTTTTTGATAGGACCATCCGTTCGCGCGGTAGAGCTCAAAAACTGGAATTTTAAAATAAGCCTTTTTTGGGGGTTTTAAATATATTTTTTAGGGGGGTTAAAATAAAATATTGTTAGTTTTGGCGATTTTCCTGGGGGTTACAAGCTATAAGCTACCTGCATGCAAAATTTCAGGTTTCTAGCTCATCTAGAAGTGGTCTAGAATTCGTATACCTCAGTCAGTCAGTCAGTCAGTCAGTCAGTGAGTTACACATGCGGCTGTATATATGTTAGACTCGCTTCGCTCGCTGGGGGCTCCGCCCCCAGACCCCTGTGGGGGGCTTCGCCCCAGGTCGCTGTTTGGCCACAGTTTAATGGAAATTGGCCCAAATTCTATTTAAGACCTAAATTCTACAACTATTCCAAGGCTTTGATTATTTTAAGGGTTTAACCTATAAAATCCCGGTCATATGCCTGTTGCTGAATACGACTTGTCATGGAGGTGTAGTATGTTAAATTTTAAGCCTCAATGTATTACCTAAGTGCTCGAAAAAAATGAATACCCTTAACTGATGTATAATGTAGGCTTTATATGGCGTCTTTTGGACCTTATAAGGAATACGACCACCGTAAACAACCTGAAATACTATGACTTTGGGTTTCTACAATCCTTCTGCAGGAAATATGACATGATTTATAAGGGATTTTACCCTCGACAGCGCGCAATATACAAAGTATACCCGAAATACACGAATAAATCTACAAAAGCTCAAAGACTTTGATTTTTTTCTGTGTATAAGATATTTAATCTGGGCGTGTGAGTGTTGCTTGGTACTAATTGTAATGTAGGAACACTGTGTGATAAATATTAAGCCTCTAAGTTCTATATTAGAGCGAAAAACCATTCAAAACGACAACAAATATTAGAAAAAAGCTTAAATTTAAAAAATCTAGCTCTACCTAAGGGTGAAGGGAGTGAGATACGGCAAAATGTCATAGAACCAAAGTTGTAGTTCGTCTAAAATCCGTGGCAAATGGTGGTCTTCGTTTTTCGATAGGACAACCCGTTCGGCCGCTAGAGTTCAAATAAAAAATACTACATTTTGAATTTGTACTCCCAAATTTTCGTCTTGTGATAGTTCAATCTAAAAATAGTAGGATTTCGGAAGAAAAGGTGCAACGCACACGCAAGCCATATATCACGATCCTAGTTAAAGAATAAATGGTGATACGTGCATTCTAATTAATAACAATTGTTCCGGAACCGTCATTTCCTTACTACTTATACTTAGAAAACGGTCAAATCTATAAAATTTAAGAGTTTTTTATTTTCCGACAGGTTTAAGTAATAAAAACTGGTTATATTTCTGCTGTTATTTACTAAGTGTGATGTAGACATACTGCGTGCCCAATAATAGGCCTCCATCAAGTATATTAACGTGATAGGAAATAAAAAACCGCCACAAATTCTCAAAATTTTAAAAAATCTAGAGCTATCTAAGGGTGAAGGAGACGAGATACGACAAAATGTCATAGGACCAAAGTTGTAGATCTTGCAAAATCCGTGGCACGTGGTGGTGTCCGTTTTTTGATAGGACCATCCGTTCGCGCGCTAGAGCTCAAAAACTATAATTTTAAAATAAGCCTTTTGTGGGGGGTTTTAAATATTTTTTTAAGGGGGGTTGGAATGACAAAATGTCAGTTTTGGCGATTTTCCTGGGGGTTACAAGCTATAAGCTACCTGCATGCAAAATTTCAGGTTTCTAGCTCATCTAGAAGTCGTCTAGAATTCGTATACCTCAGTCAGTCAGTGAGTTACACATGCGGTTGTATATATTATAGACTCGCTTCACTCGCTGGGGGCTCCGCCCCCAGACCCCTGTGGGGGGCTTTGCCCCCAGGTCCCTGTCGTAAATTATACCCTTAACTGATTGAATGAACAAATTTAGGCCTAGCAGTACAATATTAGAGTATATAACAATTTCAAAATCGCTCCGCCTCCTCCCCCCAGCCTATAAAATCTGGCCTTATGCCTGTCGATGAATACTACTTGGTATGGAGACGTAGTATGTTAAATTTTAAGGCTCCATGTATTACCTAAGTGCTTGAAAAATATTAAAACCCTTAACTGATGTATAATGTAGCCTTTAAAAGACGTATTTAGAACCTTATAAGGGATACGACCACCGTTAACAACCTGAAATACTATGACTTTGGGTAACTAAAAGCCTTCTGCAACAAATATGACATGATTTATAAGGGATTTTACCCTCGACAGTGCGCAACATAGAAAATGTACCCGAAAAACATGAAAAGTCTACAAGAGCTCAAAAACTTTGATTTTTATGGGTGTTTCAGATACTTAATCTGGGCGTGGGAGTATT
The DNA here is from genome assembly GCA_963675035.1 of Allygus modestus. Classification (NCBI taxonomy): domain Eukaryota; kingdom Metazoa; phylum Arthropoda; class Insecta; order Hemiptera; family Cicadellidae; genus Allygus; species Allygus modestus. The sequence goes on along the minus strand of OY776112.1, from coordinate 140,473,354 downwards.
TCTTAGTACTGATTGTAATGTAGGAATACTGTGTGATAAGTGTTAGGCCTCTAAGTTCTATATTAGAGTGAAAAACCATTAAAAACCACAAATAAATTTGTGAAAAAAGTTTAAATTTAAAAAATCCAGCGCTATCTAAGGTTGAAAGGGGTGAGATACGGCAAAATGTAATAGGACTAAAGTTGTAGTTCGTCTGAAATCCGTGGCACATGGTGGTCTTCGTTTTTCGATAGGATAACCCGTTCGGCCGCTAGAGCTTAAATAAAAAAATACTACATTTTGATTTTTGTATTCACAATTATTTATTTTATTGAGATAGTTCAAACTAAAAATAGTAGGATTTGGAAAGAAAAGGTGGAAGACACATGCATGCCAAATCTTACGTCTCTAGCTCAAGTATTATTGGTGTCACGTGTAAATCCAATAATATAAATTGGGACAGAACCCCCAATACACCACTACTTATACTAAGAAAACGGTCATATCTAAAGATTTTTAGAGTTTTTCATTTTTCGACAGGTTTAATTAATAAAAACTGGTCATATTTCTGCTGCTATTTACTAAGTGTGATGTAGACATACTGCGTGCCCAATATTAGGCCTCGATCAAGTATATTAACGTAATAGGAAATAAAAAACGGCCAAAACATTTCGAAAATATGCCGAAATTAGAAAAATCTACTGCTACCTAAAGGTGAAGGAGACGAGATACGACAAAAAGTCATAGGTCCAAACTTGTAGATCGTCTAAAATCCGTGGCACGTGGTGGTCTCCGTTTCTCGATAGGACCAACCGTTCGGCCGCTACAGCTCAAATAAAAAGGCACTATGTTGGACATGTTCAAAATTTCCTCCATTTTGATTTTTTTTTAGGGGGTTCAAATAAAAAATTGTAACTTTTTGGGATTTTTCCTGAGGGTTACAAGGTACAAGCTACATACATGCCAAATTTCAGGTTTCTAGCTCCTTTAGAAGTGGTCTAGAATTCGTATACCTGAGTGAGTGAGTGAGTGAGTTACACATGCGGCTGTATAGTATATTAGATGCCTTACATAACCATTCAAAATTTGTATAAAATCCTTAGATTTTGTGAACCTCGCAATTTGTCACTTTTTTAACTATCCAATTTTTGGAGGGTACTAATTCGTCTGCGCATTATAACGCCATCATGTTTATTAGGAGTTAATCACCCAAGATGAGTGGATTAAGGGTGAACACATACTCTACTCATCTCGTTCATCACGTACACCCTTGTCCCTAGCTGTTGGTCACGTTAAATCATTGATACATACATAATAACCATCTTCACTCAACGTCTTTAGGCAGTTCGCAAAGTGGGTATGCCAACAGTGTTGACAGACATAATTTCAGACTCCAGGGAATATAATTATTGAGTAATGTACAAAGTTGTAAGTTGTAGAAAAGACTGTACCGATACAACAATTAGACAAAGTGTTTTTATAGATTTTAGTTTTTTTCTGTGGTACTTTTTCTGGAGCAGTACGGTTATGGTATTAATTATTATTAACCGTGAAATATTGCACAACTCAACTGGGCAACGGCAACACTGCACTGCAAACTGAATAGTGTAATAGGTCCACTTGATGTGACTGAGATTAAGCGTAGAGAAAGTAGCTCCATTGCGTTGGTTGATCACTGATCAGGTCGGCAGTTTAAAATATTACAGTTCTTTAATGTTTGGTTATTTTTGTAAGAAGGACCAAAAGCATTAGCACTGCAGGATTATATTTGTTATGGAATGGAGCTTTACCGATGCAAACTACAAGAATTCTAACATTGATTCTGGAAAGTTGTTTTTAAATTGACTTTTGTAGACGACTATTTTCACTGGTCGGCGTTTTAATATTCGGTTCGAAAAAGCTCAAAGTTCCAATACTCGCACACCCCTACTTCCAAAGCAAGCCTGCCACCCTATATTTTATTTGGGCCCTCCCTCCAACGTTGCCACAGACCGGTTAACTCATTGAGAGTTGCATGACTGTAAGTTTTGGTCGTGTGTGGGAATCGAACCCACAAACTTCTTATCAACACCAAGCCAAGGTGTTTCTACAACATAGCCGACTCGACTATCACGACCAGTGGCCTAGCAGCGTTAGATGGGTTAATAAGGCAGTCAGTGCCCCTAGCGGAGATACCGTAGTTGCCTGCAGTCATTAGTAACAGATTTTGCTGCTAGAGTGCAGCACCAATCAAATCCCGTTGTAGGCTATTGTGAATAGAATAAAATTACTACCTTAATGAGTTAAAGTGAAGAAGTTTCTAAGAATGTTTGAAAATTCTGCCCCAGGTATTTAATACAAAGAGCTGATGTAAACTGTTGATTATAAACGTTCAAGTTACAGTGTGTGTTTAAGCTTGTTTTGTTTGTTCATTTTAATGTTTGGTTACCATATTTTGTTATATACTTGGACGAAGCCAATATTGGTTAATGCTAATTATCTATGTTATTTAGCTTTCTTAATGGACTCTTTCTCCATTGGTTTGGTTTAATTAATTTATTTTTTTATTGAAATATACTTTTTTGACAAAGAGAATTTTAGGAAAACCTTAATCTAAAAATATAAACACAATTTATAGTTTAATTTATTTTAGTTTGTTAAGTTAGATAGTATAGTTTAGTTAACTTATATTTTATTCAGTTTTAATGAATTGCCCTATATTTTAGTCAACAATTATTCTCTACATATTTGTATATTATATTTTTAGCGAATTTCCCCTACAGGGAAGAAGCTATTACCATAGGTCTCATGGTAAGATTTAAGCCCGAGACTATGATAACTTTTTGTTTTGAGGTCCCCAGATGCCAAAAACACTATTCGTTCAAATTTATATATATATATATATATATATACTAGCAGTTTCCCGGCGCGCGTTGCTGCGCCCAAATTAAGTTGTTTACTAATTACAGCTGTTAATTTTGTAAACACTAAATTTCTAAAACCTGATACTGCACCCTTGTATGCCCTCTGGGTCGGAGCCCTTTGGACAGATTTGCACCAAACTTCACACAAACCATCCTTGAATAATGCTTAATAATGCCTGAAAGTTTCATTACAATCTGTCGTGCGGTTTCGGAGTCCATAGGCTACATACATACTTCCTCTTTTATATATTTAGATATATATGTGTGTGTGTGTCCGTGAATGCGATAACTTGAGTAAAAGACGTCCAATTTCGATGAAATTTGGCTCAAATGTGTAAAATAATATTCATGACTTTACGTTCGAAAACCAGAAAAATCGGACCATGGGAAGGGGAGTTTATGGGGGTTTTAAATTTTCCAAATATCAGTTTTTTGTATTTTTCAACTTAAAGTTTTTAAAAAACTTAATTTTGGTTTTGACGATGTTATAGAGCTTAATAAAACAAATAATATAGTATTTTGAATTATTAACCTAGGTTAAGTGGTTGCGGAGAAAATTCAAAAACCTACTCATAAAATCTCCCATGTTAATCTTATGGGAAAAAGGTTTTTGGCTTTTCCTCAGTTTATTTTAATGTAAACTTCACATTTGCTTTTACCAATCTGTTCAGTTCCACAAAACAATCATTTTGGTGTTTAAATTGTGATTCTACGCCCAATCTTTGCATTGATATTCAAAGTGCTAAACACAGTACGTTGTTCAATGTTATCCTTATGGAGAATAAATAAAATTTTATATCTCGATTATTTATGAATGTATGTTGATGAAACTTGGTATGTGGCTTCACATAGTACTGGTATATTGATATTTGCACACAAAAAATGATTTTTCGTTGATTATTCCCGTAGCAGCAAGCCTTCATACTCAGCCCCCATGTTATTCTTATGGAGAATAAGTAAATTGTAATGACTCCCTTAATTATGAACATAAATTAATAAAACTTGGTATGTAGCTTCACTTGGTTGAGTTATATTGATGATTGCATAAAAACCCATTTTTTTCTTGTTGCAGCAAACCTGCTTACTCAGCCTATATTATTCTAATGGATAATAAATAAAATGTTATATAGCGCTTATTTACGATTGAATATTGATGAAACTTGGTATGTGGCTTTGCCTAGTTAAATTCTATTTATATTTTCATAAAAACCAATTGTGTGTGTTCCTTGTTTCAGCAAACCTACGTACTCATTACCAATGTTTCTTATGGAGAATAATAAAATCGCTTATATGTGAATATATTTTTATGAAACTTGGTATGCGGCTTTATGTGGTATTAAGACTTGTATTATGCATTGGAAATTCGCTTAGGACACAAGTTTGCTGCGACGGTGGTATTTGATGATAGAGAGAAGTAGAATTTCTTATACGCGGCTTGTGCATCCCGTTTTGAGAAGCAAGAATAGTAAATAGTTAAATAGTAAACAATGACAGTCTGTAGTTAGATATAATCCTTATAACAGCTGTTTAATTAATAAAATTGAATTAATAAAAAACATTTTATATAAACCGAATAAAACTCTCCTGCATATGAATAATATGGGGACTTGGAAGTCCCATGTGGCAGAGCCCTGAGGCCTAAATCGAAAATCTAAAGCCAGTTTGCATACCTGCAAACCTAGTCGCACGTTTTAGTGTATAATATGTGGGGGTAAATCTTAAAACAAAAAAGCCTAATTGTTTACAAAGTTTGCATATAGCGTATTAATAATATAGAAGATAGATGAGTAATTTGGTAGTTTGGTTTAGCTTTGTAATTTGTTGAAGTATCTCAAAACCTTTTATGCATTAAAAAATGTTGTTATTTTTTTCTAAAGTTTACAATCCCGCTAATATTTTCAGGATTCATTTTGCTGCGATGCCACCGAAATCCATGCTGAAGATGAACCGTCAGAATTGGAAATAGCTGAGAGACTACTGAAACTTAAGTCAATAAAGGAGAAGAAAAGAAAACGAAAACGTCACAAATCTGACTCTAGCAGTGGAGAGTTGAGTGAAGGTAACAGTGACGTATTAAAAAAGAAAAGACTTCTCAGCTCTAGTTCTAGTAATGAAGATCTCACGAGTGGTGCTCAAAGGACAGAAAAAAGGAAATACTTTTCGAGTTCAGACCCAAGCCCCAACGCAATAGATTCCAAAAAGACTCACAAGAAGAAAAGAAGAATCCAGCTGTTAACGTCTTCTGATAGTGACAGTGATAAAACAGTATTATAGCATTTGATTAAAATATTACTGTAAATAATAGGTTGCATAGTTTTGCTCAGTTGTAAAAAGTGAAATGTTCATGTTTTTGTACAAAGAAGAGTTTGTTAATATATATTTTTTTAATTTTAGCAAACTTTTGTTGTTAGCGAATTTCCCCTATAGGGAAGAAGCTATTACCGTAGTCGGCATGGTAAGACCTAGGCCCGGGACCATGATAACTTTTTGTTTTGAGGTCCCCAGACCCCAAAAACACCATTAGTTCGAAACTGTATATATATGTGTGTGTGTGTGTGTGTGTGTGTGTGTGTGTGTGTGTGTGTGTGTGTGTGTGTGTGTGTGTGTGTCCGTGAGCACGATAACTCTAAACATGTAAAGCAACATTTATGACTAATTTCGAAAACCAGCCAGATCGCTCTATCCGAAGGGGTAATTTGGAGGATTTTGTACCTCAAAAATGGGTTTTTTGAATTTTTTACATATAATTTTTGAAATAGTCAATTTTTTAATTTTCACCATTGAATTCAGCTTTAAAAAATACACAATTTGGTATTTTGATCATTCCTCTACGTCAATTGGTTACCGAGATATTGAAAGTGCTAAACACAGTACGTTGTCTAATGTTATTCTTATGGAGGAAAAGACAATTTTTATATCTCGCTTATATATGATCGTACACTGACGAAACTTGATATACGGCTTCATCTGGTTGTGGTCTATTGATATTTGCTCAAAAAAATATTTGTTGCCAAAGGCTCCCATAGCAGCAAACCTGTGTATTCAGCCCCCATGTTATTCTTATGGAGAATAATTAAATGCTCTGTCTCCCTTAATTATGAACATAAATGAATAAAAATTGGTATACGGCTTTACCTAGTTGCGTTATATTGATATTAACATAAAAACCCATTTTTTGTGTTCCGTGTTGCAGCAATCCTGCGTACTCAGCCACAATGTTATTCTTATAGAGAATAATTCAAATTGTATAGATCGCTTATTTGTTAATATATTTGTATGAAACTTGGTAAGTGGCTTTATGTAGTACTAAGACATTTATATCTCCATTGGAAATTCGCTGAGTATGCAGGTTTGCTGGGACGGGGGTATTTTGATTATGCAAGTGTTTACCTGTACAAAAGTTTACAATATAAAAAGAAGCATTCAATACAAATAATTCTGAACCAAAACATAAAATTTTGTCATGGTTGTAGAGTCAGTTTTCTACAGCCTTCGCCATATATAAGTAAAAACCCATGCATAATGCACCCTCTGTCCTAATCAAATGATAACTTAACGATTCCTTTGAGCACGCTCAACACTTTCAGCTGCCACAAGCCAACGTTACAAATTCTAAGAAGCCATGGTATTCTTAGAATTGTGTCAGTCATGACTTCTTTTTAATTGCAGGTGTTGTCTTATCAGATTATAGAGGTTTGTATTCAATTTGGTTGTAGAGTATTAACTAAGAAAAAAACATCAATAATTGATAATGCAATTGCAATGGTTTAATTATCGCAATAAAGGGCAATATATTTAAGAATGGCAATGCAGTCAGGTGGCTTCCAGCAGCGTAATCGATTGCACTACAATAGAAGTGTTCAGTAAACAGATACTTAGGACAAGGGAGTTACCAGGGAGATTTTTCACATATTTCGTAATGGCTGAATATTTTATGACCATCAATCCAAACTTTTGTTGGTTGGATATTATTCCATGCTCAGGTATCCTGGAAAAATTAGTTCCCAAAATTTTTCATGTGATAAATGGGAGATGGGTTTAATAATGCACATATCTTATCAAATAGTTCTTTATTTCAATATTAATTTGGCAGTGACACTTACTCACTCCATGATAAAGAGATCTCATTTTTAACTTCAATAAACATGTAAAAAGGTACGATACAAATGAAAACTTCACAAAGATAAAAATTATCTACAAACTATCAGGCAGTATCACAATAAAAGGGGAACATAATCTGATAAACAAAATATCTACTCAACTATGTGGTTATAAAGACAGACTACTCTAGATAACTGATTCACATCTCTAATTTTTGCATTACGATCCGTTTTATACGATTTTTATCCGTGCAAGGAGATATTGCAAAAGAGAGAGCAAGGTTATGATTAATACATAAATAATTCAAACTCAAGAAGTTCAATATATGTATACCTTTTTGAAGCCATGTATTTTAAGTTAAGTAAGTAATCAAATTCGACAAATTTATATTTACCATATTTTTATAACTGCAATATATTGTTCCTGATTAATAGGTTTTAAAATCTTCAACTGAACGAAAGAACTCTTCTGTAGCGGTTGTGAAGTATTTGTGTGATTTGTTGAGAAGTAATTCAATTCAAAGCATCCACAGGATTATTTGATTGACTGCAATTGCTCAGGCACATATTCATCTAAAAATTTGTAAAAATATAGAAAATATGTTTTTGGGTATGGTTTACCAGTTGTGGGTTCAGTCAAAAAGCTTTCGGTTCTTTTCAGTTGCTGAAGTTTTTGTTAGCATTTGTGTTTCTAACTAACCTTTGCATCTTTTCATTAATTTTCAACCAGTTATAGTGGATCCAAAACACTGTGGTTATTTGAAAGACTTATAGTATAAATGAATTCCAAAAGGTTTCCCACAAATGACCGTCTATATCCACAGTAAACTATATGTTCTTCCCCCCTTTGACGAATGTTAATTGAAAAGAAATTGACATGGATTATTTCAGTCAGTCTTAAAAATTAGATATAGAAATTATAATTAAAAAATCTGTCATTAGCTTTTACACACTGTAATTGTTATCTTTAATTACTTAAAACTTGTAACAGAATCTCTGTGAATTGTTTTTTCAACTAAATTGTTTCTTGGTGATTGCAATTCAAAAGTATGTTTATTGTATGAAGATTAACTGTTCAGTCTAAATATAATAATTGCACAAAGAGCTGGTTTACTGATCCTTTTCAGGGCTTTAAATTATAAGTTTTAGATTATATTTTTCTAAACTTCTAAAACACCACCGTTAGAAACTTCTAATGTATGTCAGAATGAAGATTCTCAACAACATACAAGTTTGTTATCCATTACCAGAACATCTTTTAACTAATAAGGTATTCTGTACGTGACTTTATTTTAATCAGATTTGAAAGCCATCCTTAGTTTATATAGCCTACTCGTAATAAGTTTTTCTTACAAAAATACTTCGAGCCAACAATTTTTTTAAAATCAAACCCATTTCATGGTAAAAAAATATTGTAATTGCATTACGACTAAACATAACATGGTAACAAAAAGAATCATTTTGAAGTATATACAAAGCACTTAAGTATGACGAAGTGCGGTACCAATTCATTTTGTATCGGTAGATGAAATGTCCAACAAACTTTAAATATAAGAGCAAGATAGAGTAATAATTGGTCATTAAAATATAAAGTCTTAATCTCATATTCAATTTTCTAAACGAAGGATCATTCGCCATGGAAGTGGATGCCTAATGTTCAGCTTCAATCAGTGTCAAATGTTCTTGATGGTGACACTGCCCGAAGCCACCAGCGGTAGGCCTCGCTCCACGGTTGGCAACCCTCGCTCGACGTTGAAACACTCCAACATGGCCGCTCCAACTGAGCTGCGTCTGAGAGGCAAAAGACAGCTGTTAGGTAATAAATAATGATTTAGGTACAGCGAAATCTCCATTAACTGCCACTTTCAGGACTGAGACTGTGACGGTTAACTTAACAGACGGATAACAGAAACTGCGCAATAAACGTGTGCGGTAACAAATCTTCAGTGGTGGTTTGGGACAAAAACATAAATAAATACAAGTTATAAATGTGTTATAAACATTTGTGTTTACCAAAATATTCTACAATAACAATGGTAGAGAATTGAAGTATGTATTAGTTGAAACTGCTTACATGAGTTAAACAGGTTTATATATTAAAATAATAGTAGATTTTGCTTATTCAAGACTCATCAATTTTGCGCAGCAATGTTCCGTATTTTATAAAGAAGTAGGATCTCATTTCATTTTTGTAAACTGGTACAGTAGTCTCGATTATCCAACCTAAACTGGCCGCAGCAGGGTCAAATAAGCGGGAAGGTCAGAAAACACAGAAAATAATCAAAACTATGTTAAAAAAATTTTGTTTAGGTGTGCGGAAATCGATTGTTTGATTGTGCACGTGGACGGTCAGATAACACGGAAGGTCGGATAACCGAAGGTCGGATAATCGAGACTCTACTGTAACACCGTAACACTTTCCTCAAATGTTTATAGTTTAATTTTCCAGTAGAATCCTAACCAACTCACCTTTTAGCCATCTTCGAATTGTTACATATAAATAATATCATTACAAAAACACTGATCCATGCACACAGGTTGCACGTCAGTCATTACTGATCCATTAAAATAATAGACACAGGTTAGGGCGGGAGTTGACAAACTCAAGCTCAATAACCTTGCCGCTGCCCCAATGGAGGGTACTATAATCATACTCCACTGGCTTGTGCAATTTTAATAATACCAGCATTATTCAAAGTCGAAAAATATTTGTGTTTACAATGACGGACAACAGAGAGTGACAGTTGATCGAGGCTGTACTGTACACCCAACACAATAAGATAGATATAAGGGGAAAAATAATTGGTGTTATTTTAATCAATGACTTTTAACTATAGTAATTATCTTCATTTGATGAAAAAGATATGAGTTTTCAAATGTTAAAATTGTTTTTCCATTTTATATAAACAATTAAGGCCTCTACATTTGTCAACTGTTGCCTGTGAAACATTTGTTGAAATTGGAGCTATTATAACTGTTGCAATTGCCTTCAAAACCTGACAAATGATTGCTGGGCTGGGTTGTCAACAACGGATGAACGACAATCGCACGGAGCCTATTACACTAGGAAAACCGTTTCATACACATTTTTAATAATAAAGGCCTACAAGAATTCAATACACACCATATGACAACTCTATTTGCAGTGCTAGACTTATGGAAAGCCTGATGACTTTTAAAAATGTACTACTCATAAACTGCTGAGTAGAATTTTCCTGTTTCAACTCATAACTGTCATTATGCTGGAGAACCGTAGGGTTTATTTTTCAAGGCAATTAGTGCAGCCTTTTGACACTAGTCACAAACTTATTACGCTTACGTAGTAAGCTTTGACACTATTACAGACACAACCTTGTATTGACACACTTACCACTTCTAGTCTATTACAGACACAACCTTGTATTGACACACTTACCACTTCTAGTCTATTACAGACACAACCTTGTATTGACACACTTACCACTTCTGGTCTATTACAGACACAACCTTCTATTGACACACTTACCACTTCTAGTCCTTAACACCAACTGTAACATGGCTCTCTTTGTTCTTCCAATAATGCTACAATAAATTATTTTCAATTGTAATCCTTCCTCAATAGTTCTAAATTAGACCAGATTGTGTTAAATTGATGAAATCCTACAAGGATTTCTTCGTTTTATATGTGCATAGAAGCATATTATTTCTTTACAAAGATTGCACCTCAAAGGACTTCCCATCATGCAATCTCAGTTCTTGGTTTACACAGAGAGTAACACAATAAGTTCAAAGCAAAACTAAGAGTACTGTTTATACTCAAAATCTCAGCCTGGCCTGACCTGGTGAGCATTGATGTGACTAATGTCCATTTGTTGAGGCGAGGGTCGTAACGCTCGACTGAGTTTAACGATGAGCTGCCGTCATTCCCTCCAAGAGCCAGCAACGTTCCGTCACAAGCCACCACTTCATGGGTCGACCTGTCAACATTTAACGTTACAGTTGGTTTGTTTAACTCTATAAGATAAAGAAAACAATGGAAAATAAGTAGGAATGTTCCAGAATGGAGTTTTTGTGACTGTCTAAAGTGAGTTAGTACATCCTGGAACTATTAAAGTAATTATTAGATTTAAAGACGTGAAATTATAACCTGTTTTATAAGCAATATTTATGGTTTATTAAATCTTTAATTTGTGACTAGAATATTAAATGGGTGTTGTTTGTGTAAATTACGTAATTCGTTCAGGAAGGTGTTGAAGAGTCATGGCATAGATGGCTATTAATTGGGAACTATCTTCCAAGAAATCGGAAAATTTTGATTAAACAGTGGATAAAATGACGTTGAAAAGCTTCTCAATGAAGAATCAGACCATGATCGAGATAAGATGCGCCAAAACAATGGTTAAGACTGGATTTACTACTAGGCTTGAGCCTATGGCCGCATAATACCAGAGGGCGCCAACGCGGTAATATTTTGTTTAATTATCAAAAGAAGATTAAATTATAAATCAGAATTTAATTATCAATTTTTAAAAATGATTAGAAAACAAAGATAACTTACAGTTTTTATCGAGAGATTATTGAATTTTTTAGATAGTTTGATCAAGTACAGTATATTTTTTTTCAATCTTTTATAAAAGTAAACTTATTGTTCAACTAATGTTACGTTCTATAATTTTCACATTTGTAGGAAACCAATTTATATTTGTAATATTAATCTTTGTCAATAATGTTTAATTTCTATATGTATTACGAGTTTAGAATGTTAAGACTAAAATTATTTCCAGTACCTTATTAGAATACTCAAATTGTTTAATACCCCCTAAAAATAAAAGATTGATCCTTAAATAATTTTCATAAGTGATGTTGTTATGCGATAAAATAAAAACAGTTATTATAAAGATTATTTTTTGAGGGATATCACTGGGTTGATCGCCCCCTCTCACTGGTAGATTGTAGAGCAAAAGCTCTTGGGCCTAGGAGCGCATAAACTTTAAATCCAGCCCTAACAAGGAGAACAGCGGCTACAACTTTACCTCCTGGAGTGCATGGGTGCAACGGGCTCCCAGGAGTTGCGCCGCACGTTGAACCGCTCCCCACTGGACATACACATGGTCCCGTCGTTGCCGCCCACACAGTAGAGCAGTCCATCGAGCGCGGCCACACCACAGCTGCTGCGGCGCGATGCCATCGATGGCACAGGCTGCCACCGGCCCACCCGTGGGTCCAGCCGCTCGACTGATGACTGGTAGTTGGTTGAGTCAAAGCCACCCAGCGCGTACACACAGTTCTCTGCAAACCAGTGGTCAGCAATCTTCAACAGTTTGAAAGTTTTAACAGTTGTCAACATTTACATTCATCAAACAGTCCTAATAGCTATTTCCCCGGGCACTCCAAGACATCAAGGGATCCGGCGCAGGACTGACTTCAACCTCCCACCTCATCCTCTGGCGTTGTACGGAGAAAAACCTTCTTATGCAGGGGCAAAGCTTTTTAACAAACTGGCCTTTTGGTGCTTTTTTTGAACAAATTCTAAAAAAGTTATTTCTAGATAACCTGAAATGCAATAGAAAACCTATAACATAACCTTTACTATACAGTGTGGAACGAAGTTAGTGTTCAAAATTATTTGTGGATAAATTAGACCCTAAATATAACAAAGCTGTGTACTTAAAATAAATCCAATTTTAAACAAATAAATAATAAAGGCATTTTTTCCTATTTTTAAAAATGTTGTACTTTTCACCATAAACTTCGCAGCTTATATTAGCTCACATTAAAATGTTTAACACATTTTTAACCATCCATAAAATTTACAACCGGACCATCAAGGCAAAAAAGCCATTCTATTGGCTAAGTTGCACTTCCTGCCCATCTGGTCACAGCTTGGCCAAACCTATCTAATCTAAATAACTATATAGCACGATGTATAACTCACTCATGTATACAAATTCTAGACCATTTCCAGACGAGCTAGAAACGTGAAATTTAGCATGCAAGTAGGTTGTACCTCGAAACCCCCAGACAAATTGCCAAAAGTTCCAGTTTTCAATTTTAAAACCTCTAATTTTTACTTTCTCCCCTTATGCATAGTATATGGAGAAAGTATTGTTTTCGTCAAAATTTTAGAATTTGAGTTGTTAGTGGAAATATTCGTTTTGGTGCTCCCTGAACCCAAAAAAGTGATTCTTACGTGATGTCTGTGTATCTGTCTGTATGGATGTGTACAGAGCTAGAACCCAACCAATGGTCCGATTTTTATGAAATTTGGTTTCAAAACCAATCCACGATATCTCCAGGCGTTTTTTGATTTTTTGGAATTTTTTGATTTTTAAGGGTAATTATCCCCTAAAAACCGCCAAAAAACATTAAAAATCAAGATTTCTCAAAAACGGCTCTAAGGAATTTGATTAAACTTTAGTCGTTTGTAGAACGTTAGTTTTCCAACAAAATGACACCACCCGAATTTCTGTAAAAATTTGGGTTCAGAAATTACAAGTTTTAAAATATCAATAATTCAGTTTTTTATTTTTCATAAAAAAAACATAAATATAAAAAAACATTACTATTCACCATTAAAAAGAGCTCAAAAAACTAAATAACTTGGTATTTTGAATTACTGTTCTACGATTACTGGTTGCGGAGAAAATTTAAATTTTCATTTTGCGGTAAACGCAGTACTTTGTCCAATGTTATTCTTATGGGGAATTTAAAAATTACTATTTATCTCTTATTTAATGATCAATATCGTTCAAACTTGATATGCTTGTCAAGTTAGCATTAAACAACAGAGGAAATTCAAAATATGTTGCCCTTTAATAACCCTGAGGGGGGAATACGGGGCATTTCCCCTCTCAAAACCACGTGTATAGCGATGGATTCTGTATTGCCTCCTAAACAGGGATTTGGGTAGATATTTTTGAAAACAACTTGTTTACAAGATTTTCTGTACATTCGACCGTGCTTTGTATTCTATATTTAGTAAATAAAAAGTAATTTATTCATTAAAGTTGAGCTAAAAGGGAGAAAGTATGTGTCAGTTTCCTGATACCGTTTATTATCCTGAAAATTGAAAATTTTAACATTGGGCTTATGGAGTTTCAAATCAAAACAAAACAAATCATAACAGCTGTAAACAAATATTCAGTAAGCAACTTTCACATGGTAGAGTATAAACAAATGAACTATTGAAAAATGAAAACATCTAGAGGGAATATAACCTTAATGAATCTAAATAGTATACTATAGTACCTGGGGGGCGAGCTTTGCTCGGGGGAAGGCCAGTCAGTTTGTTTAGATGACTTGGAGCATATTTCACCACTTCCCCCTACTGATAATCAGATTAGTATAACTCATTTGCCTCTTTTCTACATTTTTAAGGTCACTCCAGTTGCTATTTATAGCTTAATGTCCCTTTGATTTATTTTACCACTCTCTATATGTAATCTCCACTCAAATCTTTTAATCTCTGCTCTCAGGAAACCACATTATAATAATCATAAGCAACATAAGTATTACTTTGATAGTTCCCTGACTGATTATGAACAGCTGTTACAATTCTTTTGTTTTGATATGAAACTCCATAAGCCCAATGTTAATTTTGTTAACTTTTCATTTTAGTTTTAGCGAATTTCTCCTATAGGGAAGAAGGAATTACCGTAGTCGGCATGGTAAGACCTAGGCCCGGGACCATGATAACTTTTTGTTTTGAAGTTCCCAGATGCCAAAAACACCATTCATTCAAAACTGTATGTATCTTTAAACTGTATTGATCTTTACTCGTACTTAAATGTGTCCGTGAGCACGATAACTCTCGTGAAAATAATCAGATTTTGACGAAATTTGGTATAAACGTGTAAAGCAGCATTTATGACTTTAAGTTTGAAAACCAGACAGATCGACCTATCCAAAGGGTATTTTGGGGGGGTTTTGTACCCCAAAATGGGGTTTTTGAGTTTTTTACACATAATTTTTGAAAAAGTCAAATTTTAGTTTTTTCATTGGAATCACCTTAAAAAGACGCACAATTTGGTGTTTTGATCATTGCTCCACATCAAATGGTTACAAAGATATTGAAAGTACTAAACACAGCACGTTTCCCAATGTTATTCTTATGGAGAATAAGAAAAATTGTCTATCTCGCTTATTTATCAAGTTATCCTGATGAAACTTGATCGTTGTGGTCTATTGATATTTGCACTAAAAAACATTTTTTGGCCGAGAGTTCCTGTAGCAGCAAACCTGCGTACTCAGCTCCCATGTTATTCTTATGGAGAATAACATGTTATCTCCCTCAATTACGAACATTATGTTAATAAAATTTAGTATGTGGCTTTACCTTCTTGAGTTATATTGATATTGGTATAAAACCCTATTTTTTGTGTTCCTTGCTTCAGCAACCCTGCATACTCAGCCGCCATGTTATTTTTATAGAGAATAATTAAAAAGTCATAAATCGTTTATTTATGAATGTTTATTGATGAAACTTGGTATGTGGCTTTATGTGGTGTTAAGATACATATATGCATTGTAAATTCGCTGAGTACGCAGGTTTGCTGCTATGGGGGTATTTTTACAATATTTGATTTTTCCTGGGGATGGGGCCTGTCTAGAACTTATTTTTATCCCAGAAATGAGTTATTTCGAACATTTGAAGGAAATCGTTTGAGCCGTTTTTGAGATCAGTGTCGCAAACAAGCAAGCAAACATACAAGCAAACCTCACTCATATTAGAGTATAGGATATAGTACCTGGGGGGAAGGCCAGTCAGTTTGTTTAAATGGAGTAATGGTTGGAGTAAATTTGATGACTTGGAGTAATATTTCACCAATTCCCCCAACTGATAATCAAATTTATAACTCATTTGCCCTTCTTCTACATTTTTAAGGTCCCTCCAGTTGTTATTTATAGCTCAATGTCCCTTTGATTTATTTTACTACTCTATATATGTAATCTTCACTCAAATATTTTAATCTCTGCTCTCAGGACAATAATCATAAACAACATGAGTGTTACTTTGACAGTGCCCTGGTTGATTATGAACAACTGTTACAATTCTTTTGTTTTGATTTTAAACCCCATAATCCCAATGTTAATTTTGTTAACTTTTCATTTTAGTTTTTTTACATTATTTGATTTTTCCTGGTGATGAGGCCTGCCTAGAACTTATTTTTATCCCAGAAATGAGTTATTTAGAACATTTGAAGGAAATCCTTGGAGCCGTTTTTGAGATCAGTGTTGCAAGCAAGCAAGCAATCATACAAGCAAATCTTACTCATATTAGAGTATAGGATAATATAGGATAGGATATCAAATACTTGAAGGGACATTGAGTTACAATAAAAACTGTTGCGATCCCAAACGGGAGTCTGAGGGCGGAGCCCTCAGCGAGCGAAGCGAGTCTTTATATATAATTCTGTAAGCAATATTTTTAAGTCAAAATTGTGGGAGTTTCGCAAATTGTACATAATGGGAGACGGCTCAAATTAAAGGTATTAATCCCAGGGACTCGGGAAAAATAGCAGTATTTCTAAAAAGTTACCAGGAAACGAGAAATAACTTAAAACAACCCTCATAAAAAAGCATGAAGGTTTAAAAACGTCTGCTTTGTTTACATGGAAACATGTGATTAAGTGTCTACTTTGTTTACAAACTCGAACTGACATGTGATAATTTTCCTCGCTTTGTAAAGAGTAAAAGAAATGAGAAGAGGCAGAGTATTGGAGCGAGGTTAGGGGCTATGGCCCCTTCAAGCCACTTACCTATCCTCATAGTTCTTTTGTTTACTTTATGTTAATAATCAATCCCAGCAAGAGAGTGTTTCAGCCCTCTGGGATGGTATAGGGAAAGCTTCCACTCCTTTCTGGTAGGCAGCACAAAATGACTAAAACCAGGCAGAATTTCCCTCACAGGATTCCCTGTGGGTCTTGGATAACCCAGACTTTCAAATCCTCTTACAACAACCAAACTTAAAAATTCTGTTAAACCATGTTTGAAACTGCAACTTGTGAGGAGAGAGGGTTGACGTACCGACGACGGCTATCCTGCAGTAGCGGCGGCGCGTGGCCATGGCAGGGCAGGAGCTCCACACCCCCGTCAGCGGGTCATAGCGCTCCATGGAGCTGAGACACGACGCCCCGTCATAGCCCCCGCACACGTAGATCAGCCCGTCAAACCCACAGATACCTGCAAGGGCACGGTACATATCAGCTAGTGTGTGTACGAGAGTCATCTAGAAAGTAAAGAACGTTTGCTTACTGCACCTAGCACAGCTCCCCCATCACCGCGGTTGCATGTGTGGCAGTCTACTCATCTCCCCACCAAAGTATGAGCCGAGTCACGTTCCTGTATGGTCATACGTCTTATTTCTACAGCGATTTAAAATGGCAGCATCAATCGAAAATCCTACCAAATTGGAGATCCGCAGTGTTATTGGTTCCTGAATGCCCAAAATGTCCAATCTATCTAAATTTGTAGGAAAATACCAAAGAAAGTTTATGGTGAAAATGTAAAAATCGAAATCTTATAATGTTTGTAATGTGTTAAGACTTTAGTGGCTGTTTTCCACAAATTTTCCATCATATCTTTATTTCAAATCATCCTTAACGAGCAATGACCTGCCACTTCGATCCTCGTTCATAATGGGTCTTCTTTCAACATTAAATCTGTTGCACCATTTTTCCACTGAAGGCTCGACTTGAAGACTTGTTTGCACTTTCACTATAAACTTTCTTTGGTATTTATCAATAGTTTGAAGATTTTTTAAATTCAGAGACCGAATAACACTGTGTATCTTATAATTGGCGAGATTTTTGATTGAAGCCGCCATTTTAAATCACTGTAGAAATAAGACGCGTGACCACACAGCAACACGACTCGCCTCATACTTTGGTGTGGAGGTGAGTGGACTGCCACACTTGCAGTCATGGTGATGGGGAGCTGAGCTAGGTGTTGTAAGGAAACGTTCTCTACTTTCTTGATGATCCTCGTAGAAGGGCACTGAGTTGGGTTGGGTACTTCTCAAATTAACAAGACCTGATGAAATGTGTAAAAGTCTTATAAAATTCAATTCAAAACGTCTGGCACAGCTTCAATAACAGTTCACTGACATCTAAAATAATTTGTACAAGAGTTCACCGCTGGTTTAC
The DNA here is from genome assembly GCA_963675035.1 of Allygus modestus. Taxonomy (NCBI): domain Eukaryota; kingdom Metazoa; phylum Arthropoda; class Insecta; order Hemiptera; family Cicadellidae; genus Allygus; species Allygus modestus. Next base: position 140,455,249 of record OY776112.1, on the reverse strand, counting down.
CCATGTGGCTAATTATGTTATGGTACCTTAACTGCTTTCAGACCTCGCAGGCCTACTAGGCAACAGGATCAAGCTGAGGTTTTATTTAAAAATAAAAAACACCGGCCACCAGCTGAGCCGTTGGTGCCGCAGCACTCACCCAGACAGCTCCGCTTGGTGCCCATTGGTGTGATGGTGCTCCACTTGTTGGTCTGCGGGTTGTAACACTCTGCGGAGGCCAAGTCTGAGGCTCCGTCATATCTGAAACATTTTACATAAAATGTCACTAATAGTTTGAAATAAATTGTATACGTATTTTTATATTTTTACAAATACTTTCACCTAACCAAAAAGGTTTATGCTTTCACAATATATTTTGAAATAGGGAAAGTGTCACAAAGTCAATCTAAATCATCAAAACCCAACAATCTGTCTGAAAAATAATTTAGTGCAAAAACTATGTCTGTTACAATCTTCAACGTCAGGTAACTCTAAATTAAATAAAGCAAAATAAAATCAAATTAAAATTATAGAAATAGTGCGGGCAAATGCTGAAAAATGTCTTTTGATAAGGAAATGTGTGTATGGTTTTAAAATATAATCAAGAAAGTATTTTAGCTAAAGAATTTTCTACTTTTACCTGTACATTTCATTTATTTATTGTAAGTGATTGTGAGTTTATCTTATTTAAGAAATCACTGTGGACATTTTCCATCACTGATAATAGATTGCTTATCTCTAATGGGTGATGGCAGATGTCCTTAATAATTTCTTAATAACATACAGTGTAGCAATATGCTGTCACAAACAGTTTTTTTCTATCTACATCACACATTAAAATTATTGCCTATTAACTTTGATTGTATACATAATTAAATTACAGTAGAATTTCGATATCCAAGTTAATTTGGGACTGAGACAACCTCGGACATAGATAAATTCTGATGAAAACAGAAACAGATGCTCAACGAACAGATGAGCAAGCGAATCCACAGTGCGAAGTGGGATGAACAAAACTGATAATTTCAGAAGTAACAGTACTGCATAATAATTTATTTTCTCAAACACCTACCAGTATATCATCTTGTACATTGACGCTCGACTTTTCATAGCATTTATAAACATATCTTTTCCAATGACTGGATTGATTTCAACAGCTTTATCTTTATATTTTGTCTTCCAGTGACTATCTAGATCAGTGGTTCCCAAATGATAGTCGGTCATGGACCCCGTAGTAAATAAATTAAACCATCGGGGACCCCTGAACCTGTGTTAAATTGAAATAACATTGTTTATATTCCGTTACCTTATTAATTACAACCAGTGGTAGTATTAAATAATATAACATCCATTTGGGTATAACACATTAAAGGTACTTGTAGAAAAATATCTTCCAAAGTTGTTCTATAAACTCAAACTATTTTTATTTTACAAAGCATATGAGTGAGTTATATTTTGTGACAAAGCAGTTGAAATTACTAAGTAAACCAATTTTATTATTTTTTCAGTGTGAGAGATAAAAGCTATCCTTTTTCCAAAATGTTTTCAGTATTTTTACGCAGTTTGAAGGCATTCACACAGAAATCATCATCAACGTTAAGGCGATTTCTATATTTATTCTTCTTGTAACAAAATTAAATTAAATTAAATTTAAATACAATTTAAATTGATTAAATTGATTAAATACAAAAATAAAGTTCAATTTAAAATACCAGCTAGCCACCGCGGACCCCTTGCATATTTTGAAATACTTGCAAATCACTCCACCTTTTGGGAACCACTGATCTAGATCAACCCAGATGTTCAGTTGACCAGAACTCCGATTACCGTGATTTTTCTATGAGATAATGAAGGGTGAGGCAGTGAAACGGCACTATTTTAAGACCGGCTGACGGGCGCGGTGGGGGGTTATGAGAGTGGGGGACGCGACCTTGAGCGTCTAGACAGGTGGAAATTTCAGTAGCCATGGAGCGTTGGTCCAGTGCGCAACGTGCGTTTGCTGTAAAAGCATATTACAAAAATGCGGATAGTATGGTTGGTGCTCAACGCGCTTTTCGTCGCGAGTTTAATCTACCGCCACGGGCTCCTGTGCCATCACGGAAAGCTATCAGCCTTTGGGTGAACAACTTTGAAGCCACTTCTAGCACTACAAAGATGGTGCGACCAGTCACACTGCCGCTGTATCAATGGATTTGCTTAGACTCGCATTTCCAGGACGTCTCATCAGCAGGAATGGTGATATTCCTTGGCCCGCCCGATCGCCGGATTTGACCGCTCCGGACTATTTTCTTTGGGGCTATCTGAAGTGCAAAGTATTCCAGGAAAATCCACCAAGGACAAAAGAGGATCTGAAAGAGCGAATTCGCCAAGAAATTGACAACATACCGTTGGAGATGCTGCGAAAAGTCATGGGAGGATTCCATCTCAGACTCAGACAATGTGTTCAAAACCAAGGACGCCATCTTACTGACACCATATTCAAAAAGTGATTGTTTTTAAGGTAAATCAGTAACTTCCAGTCATGTACTCCAGTTTAAAGTTCAAACAATTAAAATTTTTCATTTAGTAAATTGTTGGTGTTTTATTTAAATAGTGCCGTTTCACTGCCTCACCCTGTATTATTAAAATAATTTCTTGATTTTTGTTTGGCAATTTTAGGACCCTAAACCTTATTTTTTACATGCTTGGTATCAATTGAAAGCTCTTACACTCAAGATGTGCATTTTGGGGTTTTGAAAAACATTCAGCTTCAGGGCTCAACCCCATGGGCTTTTAAAGTAGTTCCAGTGTTCTATTGTCTATTGTCTCCTGTGTACAGTTCTATTGCCTCTACTGTTTTTAATTGACGTATGTTAATATTCAATGTATCATGTGAATTTGCTGAATAAAGAAATATTGATTTGAATCTTTGGATTTATATCCATGATTTAAACACAAGACATATAGGTGTGCTCTTGCGCAGGTTTAGTGGCGTCATGTTCATGGTAAATCAGCTTTTAATTGTCCAATAAACTACCATCAGTTCTCTTCATTTTTTTCCAATGTTGATTTGTAATGTCTCCACCATGAGCTCGAGCTCAAGCTTATGTTCAAAATCAAAACAAATTATGACAACTTCAGGGATGTGCAGATCATAAACAATTTGGTCGGCGTTGGAGCACACCTATGTTTGGTATTTACATCATGAGTTATATCTTATTTAGTCAAACAGCTGACTAAAATGCATTTGTTTCAAAATATCAGACTCTATGCTTGCTAAATCCCTGTGCGGAAGTTTAGTTCTCACCCGCCAACAACGTAGAGCAGTTTGCCGAGGCCTGTGACGCCGCTGCGGCTCCGACGGAACAACATGGGAGCAATCGGCAGCCAGCGGTCGTCCCGGGGGTTATAGCACTCACACTCGCTGTGGATGGCAAACAGGCTGCCCCCGCCTGGGGAGGGGCGAAGAGAAAAACTTGGGTCAGTATGGTAAACCGAACTGTCTGTTGGTAAAATTGAAACCAGGGAATATTGATACATGCCTGATCTCGCCATGACAGTTGACTGGGCTAATGGCTGTAAAATATATCAGCATCCAGAAGGTTACACGGGACTAGAATGGCAACAGAAGGTGGAAGGAGAGAAGAGGGGAGAACCTTGGAAAGAAGAGCAGATGAAAGGACAGTTGTGAAGAGGAATAAATAGTCATTTTCTACGTCATAGTAAAGTTATTAACTAGTCCCACTTAATTTAATAATTTTATGGATATCCATCCACCCTCAATAGCACATATTTCTCTTAATGACTTCAGCTGTACTTTTGAAACTCATAATAGAGATGGATTTATTATTGATTTATTTGGTCTTAACCTATTGTTTTTTAACAATCGAAGCGATAGGTAAAGTCCAAATAAATCAATAATAAGATTTCAGTTGGTTTGTAAATTCATTAAAATGCAATTTCTAGACATTTTTATTAATCCGCTAACTCTTTCTAAACTTGTATAAAACTATTATTTGTTTGATTCAGCTTCATCCATGTAGATGCTTGCTGGTTTCAATTGTTTCAGTAGTTGTTATTTCTTTTAATTCACTTGTTTCCTAATCTCTACCAGCTCTGTTCCATTTCATATTACCTCAGACAAAATCCTATCCTATACTCTAATAAGAGCTATGTCTGTTTGTTTGCAAAATTTATCTCGAGATCCAGCGGAAGGATTTTGCTGAAAGTTTGGGATTAGGGGCTTTTGGATCTAAAAAATCGATTGGTGAAAACCATTACCTCAGGAAAACTCGTATTTTTCTAAACAACTCTTTTAAAATTGAAAATTTTAACATTGGGCTTATGGAGTTTAAAATCATAATCCCGGTTACTATGAATAACAAAAACAAACCATCAAATCAGCTTCTATAAATTAAAATATTGTAAACAGCAGTTTATCAGTATGGAAATAAAAAACCTACTTGAATGGCAACTCTCATAATAGAAATCAAAAAACTACTTGAGTGGCAACTCAAACTCTTTTTTCGATAGGCGAGGGGACCGAGCCATGCTCGGTGTTTGATTCCGCAGAAGAGGTATTGAATTTGTTTTATTTCAAATACTCGTTCATTTTCATTAAGAGCTCGTTCGCTTCGCTCACTCGCCTCCCGGATGAGCTCGTTCGCTACGCTCACTCGCCTTTCGGAAAAAGAGTTTAAGTTGCCATTCAACTATTTTTTATTTCCATTGTGAGAGTTGCCATTCAAGTAGGCTTTTTATTTCCATAATGAACAACAGCTGTCTACAATATTTTAATTTATAGAAGCTAACTTAATGGTTTGTTTTTGTTATTCATAGTAACCGGTGTTATGATTTTAAACTTCATAAGCCCAATGTTAAAATTTTCAATTTTCAAATGAGTTGTTTAGAAAAATACGAGTTTTTCTGAGGTGGTGGTTTTCACCAATCGATTTTTTAGACCCAAAAGCCCTTAATCCCAAACTTTCCGCAAAATCCTTCCGCTGGATCTCGAGATAAATTTTGCAAACAAACAAATAGACATAGCTCGTGTTAGAGTATGGGATATTACCTCAGACAAAATTTACTGTAAAAGCACACAATAAGTCATGTGAGGATGTCACAGTAATGAAAGAATACATTTGCCAACCCTCTAGTGGAAAATTATTTATATACAAGTACCTCAAGACTTGTATGTGTATGCTTCAAAATCCATCAAGTAAATACCCCCGCTGCAGCAAACCTGCGTACTCAGCGAATTTCCTATGCATGAATATATTTCTTACTACCACATAAAGTCACTTACCAAGTTTCATAAAAATACATAAATAAATAAGTGATATATAGCATTTTATTTATTCTCCTTAAGAATAACATTAGGGCTGAGAACGCAGGTTTGCTGCAACGAGGAAGATAAAAATATATTTTTTTTGCAATTATCAATATAACTCAACCAAGTGAAGCTACATACCAAGTTTTAATAATTTATGTTCATAATTAAGGGAGATATCAAGCTTTTATTCTCCATAAGAATAACATTAGGGATGAGTATGCAGCTTTGCTGCTAAGAGGATAATCAACAAAAAATCCATTTTTTGTGCAAATATCAATATACTAGTACTAGGTGAAGCGACATACCAAGTTTCATCAATATACGTTCATAAATAATCGAGATATCAAATTTTAAATATTCTCCACAAGGATAACATTGGACAACGTACTGTGTTTAGCACTTTGAATATCTCGGCAACGGTTGGACGTAGAATCACAATTTAAAAACGATAATAATTGTTTTGTAGAGCTAAACTGATTGGTAAAAGCAAATGTGAAGTTTACAATAAAATTAATTGAGGAAAAGCTAAAAACCATTTTCCCATAAGATTAACATGGGAAATTTTATGAAGACTTTTTTGGATTTTCTCCGCAATCACTTAACCTAGGATAATGATTCAAAATACTGTATTATTTGTTTTTTAAGCTCTATAAAATGGTTGAAACAAAAATTGTGTGTTTTAAAAATTTCAGGGTGAAAAGTGCAAAAAACTGATTTTTGAAAAACTTTGAAACCCCATAAACCCCCTTTCCCATGGTCCGATTTTTCTGGTTTTTGAACTTAAAGTCATGAATGTCACTTTACACATTTGAGCCAAATTTCATCGAAATCAAAAGTTTTTCACTCGAGTTATCGCATTCACGGACACACACATATATATTTATATATAAACAGATATATTTATATACCGTTTCTTAGCAAGCACCTGCGGCCAGAGAGATACCCAGATGGCAAATTTAAACTCTGTAGGCCTTATATTTATGGAGATTTCGTGAAAAGTCCGTCAGTCAGTCAGTGGTATTTGATTTGGATTTATATATTAAGATTTCAATTTATTGCCAGGTGATAAGTTATGTCTAACCGTATGGTCATGTACATCATAAATGTTTTAGCGAATTTCTCCTACAGGGAAGAAGCTATTACCGTAGGTCTCATGTTTTGAGGTCCCCAGATGCCAAAAACACTATTCGTTCAAATTTATATATGTATATAAATTTGTCCGTTACGGCGATAACTTTTGAAAGAAGGGCCCGATTATTATGAAATTTAGCACAAATGTGGAGAGTAATATTTATGACTTTAAGTTCGAAAACCAGATCGATCGGTCTATGGGAAGGGGGTTTTATGGGGGTTTAAAATTTTCCAAAAATCTGTTTTTTGAACATTTTACCCTACATTTTTAAAAACACTAGATTTTGCTTATAGCCATTTTATAGAGCTTAAAAAACAAATAATTTAGTATCTTGAATCATTAAGCTAGGTTATGTGGTTGTGGAGAAAATTAAAAAATGTGTCCATAAAATTTTCCATGTTAATCTTATGGGAATACGGTTTTTAGATTTTCCTCAGATAACTTCACTAAAACCACTACATTTCTTTCTACCAATCAGATTAGCTCTACAAAACAATCATTTTGGCGTTTTAATTGTTGTTTTACGTCCAACAGTTACAGTGATATTCAAAGTGCTAAACACAGTACGTTGTCCAATGTTATCCTTATGGAGAATGAATAAAATGTTATATTTTGATTATTTATACATGTATATTGATGAAACTTGGTATGTGGCTTCAACTAGTTGTGGTATATTGATATTAGCACAAAAAATGTTTTTTGTTGATTTTTCCCGGTAGCAGCAAACCTGCATACTTGGCCATGTTATTCATATGGAGAATAAGTCAAGTTTTATATCTCCTTTAGTTATGATTCTAAATTTAAAAAAAAAAACTTGGTAAGTAGCTTCACCTGGTTGAGTTATATTGATAATTGCAAAAAATTATTTCTTATCTTCCTTGGTGTACAAACCTGCGTACTCAATTATAATATTATTCTTATAGAGAATAAATAAAATGATATATCACTTATTAATGAATGTATTTTTGTGAAACTGTGAAGTAGTGATATGCATTGGAAATTCTCTGAGTATGCAGGTTTGCTACGACGGGGGTATTCATATTTGCAACGACTTCATCCATCCTTAAATTAAAGAATATCTGATGTGTGACACTTTAAAATTGACCCAGCAGTGACTTGCACACTGGTGTTTATATTGTTAGTGATAACTAACCGTAGGATCATGTATCAATAGCAGGTTATTTAAAATATTTTTGATAACATGCTTGTTTGATTAACAAATTTGTTGATAGGCTACTTCAAAGAAGAGATGAGTTGAGGTGGGGCGAGCAAATCAAGACTCTAAGAAACTATCCAAAAGCCTATTCATCATCAGAAATGTAAACAGGTTCAACAATATTAACCTCAATAGAATTGTGTAGTACAGCCTTTCTGAGACTCGCATCTCTGTTGTGCTTTAGGGAGAAGGAATAGGGAATTTATCCCAAACTTTTCTTTGGCAAAAAAGGCTGTAAGATCATTAGCACCTTTAGCACACTGTAGGGATGCTTTTAAACAATAATCAAACATTTGAACTGTACCAAATCTTTTTATTTTAGAATCAATTAGCTATATAAAACCGAACAAATTATTTGAAATAGACAATATAGTAAATTAACCCATTGGCTCACAACCCCGAGTATACTCGTGGCCCCCGAAAGTAGCCCGGACGTGCAACCCCGAGTATACTCGGGATAGCACTTTTTCTTTTTTTTAATTTTTTAATTTTTGTTTTTTGTTTTTTGTTTATTTCATTTGTTTTCATTTTTTGTTTGTATGCATTTTTTATGCATATACCCATATACTTGGGGAAACAGTCAAATTTTGAAAAAATATGATTTTGGAAAATATGTTATATATAGGTCAAATATAAATGCATCACAAACATTTGTTATTTTAATGTAAAAAAATAAATAACCTTCAAGTACATAATAGTTGTTGGGCTGAAACATCATTTTTTTCATGTAACTCCTTTTAAAATTAATGTTTTTTATAAACTATATATATATATATATATATATATATATATATATATATATATATATATATATATATATATATATATATATATATAATATTTACCATACATAAATGCTGTCAAAAGTATTTTCTTCTTGTAGATAATTTATTTCTCTAAATATTAGTGTAAAAATTAAGTAAATTGAGCAATAATTGTTGCTATAGTGACAGTTTTAGTAAAAGTCTACATTTATATAATTTTTCTTAGGAAACTGAACGGTTTGTCAGGTGGCAAATTTCAGGTAAGCCAATGGGTTAAAAAAGCATAATTATAATACTATAAATAAAGCCTTTTACACACAGCAGCATAAGCTCACTATTTTTTAAAATAAACCTGAATAATTAGGTATGAAACTGACCCAGGCTTTGTCAAAACAATTAAAACAATACAACAATTTTCAGAATATATAAAAATTTTAAAATATTTTTGATAAGTCATACACTAGAGGAAGATTGGCAAACTTGCATATCCCTTCCTTGAACCCTCCCCTCTTAGTTAAATAGAGAGTGACGGAAGGCGTGCCCAGAAATTGGAACGTGTGACAGATCCTACACCCTTAGAGGACACGGGACGCCGAAGTTAAGTCAAGTAAGCTTTTGTAGTGCCACATTTATTGTACTGAGCTAATCATTAGCTCCTCCCTTCACCCCCTTCCATTCATGGGTTATAAATTGACTAAACATTTGTTTATTAAAGGGTAAATATTTCCCATCCCCAATGTAATATCTACCAAAAGCGAATGCTACTGACCGACAGCAAATATGTAAGGTTTGATGCCCTCCGGCCGGCGCTCGGTCGTGCGTTCGGTAGCCAGTGCCGAGCGCTGCTCAGGCAGCAGGTGGTACTTCATGGCTTCCAGCAGCAGCTCCTTGCACTCGGAACTCTCCCTGACGAGTGCCTCCGAGTCCACGGCTGTCATCAGGAAGTCCCGCGACATCAGCGGCAGCCGCACGTGCCTCAGCAGCTGCAACGGTAAAAGAATAAGAAGAAGAACGCCTTTATCCTATCCTATAGCATTGAATCTATACTCTAATATGAGAAAGGTTTGCTTGCATACATGCCTGCTTGCAACTCTAATCTCAAAGACGACTCCAACGATTTCTTTCAAAAGTTGTAAATAAATTAATTTCTGGGTTAAAAATAAGTTCTAGTCAGGTCTCATTCCCAGGAAAAATCAAGTAATGTAAAAAAAATTGAAAATTTAAAAAACTAGATGTCCCGTTGTCCGCACAGGGGTCTAACAGGTATGCAGCAAGACGTTTTAAAAGTTTATTTAATTACAATCAGCTGAATAATAAAATAAAATATAACACCATAAGACTAAGATTGACACTTAGTCCCCCACGGTCGAGAGTTTATGGAAACCCCAAAAGCCATATCTAGAGGTTAGGAGCTTTCGATTGATACCAAGTATGTATATGAAATAATAGTTTTAGGGGTCGAAAATCGCCGAACAAAAATAAAGAAATTCTTTTAATAACATAGATAACATTGAGCTTATGGAGTTTCTAATCAAAACAAAAAATCATAACAGCTGTTTGCAATAACTCAGTGAACTGGTTAAATAATACTCATATAGTTTAAGTATTAAACATGTGGTTTCCTGAGAGCAGTGACAAAACCTTTGAGTGAAGATTATATATATATATATATATATAGAGTGGTAACATAAATCAAAGGGACGTTGAGCTATAAATAACAATTGGAGTGACCTTAAAATTACAGAAAAGAGGCAAATGAGCTATACAAATCTGCTAATCAGTTGGGGGAAGTGGTGAATTGTTACCACAGTCATTTAAAAAAACTGACTGGCCTTCCCTGAGCAAACCTGGCTCCCCGAGTTACTTGTCATTAAACTCATACAAAAGTATAATAGACAACGTCAATATATGAGCCACAAAAAAGTCATCTACAAGCATAGGCGTGGGCAGAGTCCGGTCAGCGTGGGTGCCAGAACCGAAAAATGCGCCCCCCTTCAATCTCGCTGCTCTAAGAACTTATTTATCCAAACAATTGAAGATGTCAAATATTGTATATAATCTAATAGTTTACTCCTTCTTGACTCGAATATGTGCTTATTCAATGCAATAAATATTGTCTCTGCATAGGTATATTTAGTTTACAAAATATCATATTGTTACTTGTTTTGTATTATCTTCTAAAAAGATCTAGATTACGTTCAGGCCGGGCGACTGAACGTCACTCCGATTTATTGGTAAAATAGTGCACCTTAAAGGCTTTTAAAACAATATAACAATTAGCAATCAACTAAAATAGGGTACCAAGCACTTTTGTTAAAAAGCTAAAAATACAATAAGATATCATCTCAGAATTTATCTTTTCTCAGTAAAATATACTTGGTTGTAGCAATGGAATTACTGTTTATATTGTTATTTTTATATTATTTGACTTTTCCCATTGCTTATGGTGCACTCAAAGTAAAAACTACAGTTGAAATAAACAGCGATATAAAAAGTAATGTTTCTATTTATACTCGGTATACTCCAATTTAAACCACTATTGCATTTACTCTTCCTATAATTTTCCTTCTAACAATGAATAAAAGGAGGGTGAAGGGGTATAACGAAATAAACTTGGCTTTATAAACTTGGCTGCATTGGAAATATTTAATCAGAATGCTCCATTAGTAAGAAAAAGAGCCACTAGAAACAAAGCTCCTTGGAGAAATGAAATCATTATTAACCTCACTAAGGAAAAGAATTATTGGAAGCAAAAATTGCTGACTTCTAAAAGTGACAGCTACAAGGGCTACAAGGGCTACCAGTCCTGCAAAGCTAGAAACGCCCTGAACAGTGTGATTTGGAAAGACAAACAAATTTACTTTCAAAATGAACTGGCAGGATGCACAAATTCTAAAGAATTCTGGGCTAAAGTTAAGAAAAGCGGTGCGACCATTGAAAATGATGATGAGCTTCCTTCATTTCTTCAAAAACCTGATGAAATTACCACACATTTTTCTAAGATGGGTACTGGTTGTCAGGTCGAATTTGAATATCTTGACTATTATCTTACGAGTTTTTCTGAGAATGTCAAAAATATGTTTAGCTTTGGCCATGTGACAGAAAGAGAGGTAAAGGCTGCCATCAATAAGATAACTTCGGGCGCAGTTGGTACTGATGGTATCACGATCAACATGATTAAAATGGTAGGTCCTTACTGTGTTGGGGCTATCACTCACCTGTTGAATGTTTTGCTGGCCACTGGAGTGTTTCCTAATGCTTGGAAGGAAGCGATTGTTATCCCTCTTCCTAAGGTCAAAACGCCCTTATCGATGGCTGATCTCCGGCCTATCTCCATGTTACCTGCCCTCTCTAAGGTCTTCGAGACAATTGTAGTCTCTCAAGTGGTGGGATTCTTGGAGTTGGAGTCAATCATGCCAGCTACACAGTCTGGTTTTCGGAAGGGTTTCAGCACCACAACAGCTCTGCTGCTAATCTGCGATGACCTCCTTAAAGCTAGAGACGCTGGAAGGTGTTCTACCGTTGCAATGCTGGATTTTTCTCAGGCTTTTGACTCCATTGCTAACAGCTTGCTGTTAGCCATGATGAAGTTTTACAGATTTGATCATCGGGTAGTTTCATGGTTTCATTCCTATTTGGATGTAAGGAGCAAAAGACCAAAGTGGGCTCTTATGTTTCTGCCTCTCTGAAAAAATCATTAGGAGTGCCACAGAGTAGCTGTCTTGGGCCTGTTTTCTTCACTTTATTTTCTGCCACCATGGGGAAGGATTTGCATCATTGCCAGTTGTACTCATATGCTGATGATGCCCAGCTGGCTCTTCAGTACGACAGTGATCAAGTTGGCCGGGCTGTTTCCAATCTCAATTCTGATCTAGATGTCATTTATGGTTGGTCTTTAAGCCATGGTATCCGATTGAACAAGAACAAGTGCTCTTTGTTGACATTCCCGGCTGGCAAGGTTCTGGAATCCCCGCCCTTGTCTGGCGTGTACCTCGGTGGTGTTTTACTGAACGAGTGTAACTCTCCCAAACTTCTTGGACTTCAGTTTGATGCCAGACTTTCCTTCTCTGGACATGTCAGCATTGTATGTCAGCATCGGCACTTGTTCCCCACACCTGAAAAGCTTTGGCTTGTGCAGGCTTTGGTGCTCTCTATACTTGAGTATTGTCTTCCGGTGTATGGCAATGTTGTATCTCTAGGTGACATAGACCGGTTGCAGAGAGTGCAGAACATGTGTGTCAGGTACTTTTGTGGACTGAGGAAATTTGACCACATTTCACTTGAGTGGAAAACCCTCGGATTATAGCCGATGGCTGACTTATGATTTCTCCACACTTCTTGTCTCGTTCGTAGAGTCCTGACTGAGGTGAGACCGACATATTTAAGAGAGAGGCTCAGGACCCGTTCCGAAATGCGTTCCCGGTGTACAAGGCAAGACAACATGCTTGAGAAGCCTCATGTGCGCTATGAGTCCGCTCGTAAGGGGTTTTATTATTTTGCCCCAAAGCTCCATAACTCTCTATCGTCCAATTTCGGCCATGAATTGGTCAGTCAAAAAACTTTTAAAAAAGATCGCAAAATGCGTTATTAAGTGGACAGGTTTAAAAGATTTTGTTTTTGATCAGGTCAATTTTTTTTAGTTTTAAGTCATATAACATTGTACAGGGTTTCCGAAAAAGAATGACGGGATTTCGAACAGCCGTTGCTTGGGGACTATTCAAGATAACTAAACGATTTAAACGTCAAATAGAAGAGAAAATAACTAAGTTTCTTTTTCATACCTTAATATGTTTCGATGTGAGCTCCATTTGTTGCCATCGAAGCGATATTCGATTTCTCGCCAAGTGTTGTGAAACATCTCTGGTGTCACAGTTGCGATCGCTTCCGAAATTCGCCCACGCAGATGTGGCAAATCACCAATTTTCTCAGCATAAACAATGTTCTTTACGTAACCCCATAAAAAAAGTCCAAAGGGGTCAAATCAGGACTCCTGGGAGGCCAGGGAATAGGCGCACCCCTGCCTATCCAACCATTTGGAAACTTGTTAAGTGTGTCACGCACGTAGGGTGATAGGGCCTTTCTTTTTCGCCGAAACAACAATTAATGGCATAATTTATTTAGATATGCTAGAACAATTTTTGTTTCCTGAAATTGAAGAAATTGAAGAACAAGCCGGTGAACGAGTCATTTTGATGCAGGACGGCACTCCGCCTCATTACCTTCGGGAAGTGCGCGACACACTTAACAACAAGTTTCCAAATGGTTGGATAGGCAGGGGTGCGCCTATTCCCTGGCCTCCCAGGAGTCCTGATTTGACCCCTTTGGACTTTTTTTTGTAGGGTTACGTAAAGAACATTGTTTATGCTGAGAAAATTCGTGATTTGCCACATCTGCTTGGGCGAATTTCGGAAGCGATGGCAACTGTGACACCAGAGATGCTTCACAACACTTGGCGAGACATCGAATATCGCTTCGATGTATGCAGAGCAACAAATGAAGCTCACATCGAAACATATTAAGGCATGAAAAAAAATTTAGTTCTTTTCTCTTCTATTTGACGTTTAAATCGTTTAGTTATCTTGAATAGTCCCCAAGCAACGACCGTTCGAAATCCCGTCATTCTTTTTCGGAAACCCTGTATAATATTATTAGATAATTTTTGTTGTAAATAGCTTTGTGTTAACAATTTTATGTAACTCGAGTTGTTCATAAAAAACGCTCTAAATAAAAGACCATTTTATTTATTATTTATTTATTTTATTGTACTTACATCCGGCACTCGGTTTCCAAGAAATCTACCGATCGTAACGGGAAAAAGTCAGATGACATGCAGTTCATGTTTCAATTTTAATTGAATTTGCATTTGTGAATACTAACAGTGTTACAATAGTACTCCCAGTATTACTTACTATTGGAGCAAAAACTTATGTATTATTTTGTACTTATTTCTTACATTAAAATACATTTTTTTCAAAATCTTAACATCTAAAAATTGATTTAATGATTTATTTGGGCGCCCCCTCAAGCCCTCTTTGTACCCACCATATGCACGCCTATGTTTATAAGTACACTGACTATTCAAAACCTTCCACTTCTAAAAACTCTACAACAGAATAATAACTTGATCCAGAATCCACTTGGACAACCTATTTCTAAATTCAGCCATACTTAATTCTCGGAAATCAACAGGTAACTTTATTGAAAAACTGTAATTGTACAAATGTATATGGCTTCAAATAGGCTGTTCACTTAGCCTGTTTGTTGGAACGTCCGAATTGTTACATTTTCTTGTACTATAATTACGTAAATCTCTACTCTTAATATAACTCGGTTCATTTTCCTTAAAACAAAGAATAAATTATTTAAAAAATACAAAGCAAAGTCATGTTTTGATGTTTTATAACAACTGGTTTACTCATGCTTCTGCTTGGAATGTCAAAAGTGATTCACAATGCCAGTTCCTACACTATATCCCCATAGGATGTTCCCATAGATAAGGTGAGCATCAACAAAATAGTAAAATTAAAGGTGACAAATATAAGCTCAACAAATAACAACTAACATTAATCAAGTGTACTAGAAAGTAACAACTACCATAACCAATTAGAACACTTTTCTGTTGTTTTCATAAAAAATAAAATGAAATAAAAAGACTTAAGAGCATATTGGAGACAAAGGTGCTGCTGGTCAGGTGTAAGTTATGGTGAATATCGGAACTGACCAAATAACATGTTGTGCCACCAAAGATTTGATAAACTAAGGTGCAAAAAAGTATTGCACAATTTTACAATTCTTACCTTGGAATTTTAATCTTAATTTACTCCTCGCGGACTATCACTGTGAGTAAAAAAGGCTTAGTCTCTAGAATAAAACGTCTGAATTATTTATTTGTATTTCATTTGAAGTGCCTGCCAAATTTTGTATTTTTATGCACCTGAAAGAGGGTGAATTTTTGGAACAGGCCAGCTGATCGCAGGCTAACCAGTGACAATTTCCCTGTCGATTTGCTCTCGACATGCCTTCTCTAAATACAATATTTTATTGATACAATTTTACCAAAACTATTAAAAGCAAGCATTTTCTTGAAGCTTGATAACATTTTGCATTTTGTTGGTGAAATATATTTATTTTCTAAGTTTGACAGAAAAATTGGAAAAAATATTAAAAAATTGGTTTTAGTTATTTGAGCAAATATACTTATTTTATAAAAAACATATCGCTCACCAACAAAATAAATATTCAAGAGATCTTTAATTAGAGATATGATGATGAAATCATAATTTTCTGATAACAATTAAACGATATATCATCCATTCCATTTAACATTGGATCTTTCCAAGTATAAATCCAATATGGCCGCTGTCTCAATTGTCCAATGCTGCTTGTATTTGATATTGAACAAAAAGTTCACTTTGCCTAACATCAATCACAAGTTCTCTGTTTGACATCACTGAGGTTCGACACTTCATCATTCTTACTCACTGTCTCACACTCAAAACCAATTTATTTTATTTAAAACTATTAAATGAGATAAAATATACGTTGTCAGTTTTTATCCAAGTTTATAAATGAATTCGCTTACCTTGGCGATGTTTTGGACTCGTTCAGCGATGTCGTGTTTCACCCAACTTAACACCGCCAAAAAGACTTTTTCCTCTGAGGAAATATTCAACTGGCTACTAGATATAAGTTCCTCCACCTGCAAAAGAAAATCTACTTTAATTAAATTGCTAACCGGAATCTCTCAGGCATTGGATCAAGATATTTTTTAAATGTTTACGTCATAATCAGCTGTTTGACAAAATCAAATATTACTCCATAAGATTAACATTAGAACTTTAAAGCCTATGGGGTGGAGCCCTGAGGATACATGTTTTTCAAACCCCCAAAAGGCACATCTTGAGGGTAAGAACTTTCGATTCATACCAAACATGTAAGAAAATGAATAGTTTTAGATGCCTAAAATCGCCAAACAAAAATCAAGTAATCTACATATCTAAAAAATTCCTGCTTCTTGTTCACCTACTTCCTGAAGTTAATACTTATCCGATTTTGATGATTCTTTTGTTATATAAAAGATAATTTCAAGTTCTAAGTTATTTTAGAGGCAGAATTTCGATTTAGGCCCAAGGAATTGCCCCACGGGACTTCCAAGTTATCATGTTATTCATATGGAGGAGAGTTTTATTTGGTTTGTGTCACATATGTTTTTTCTTAATTCAATAAACTGCTGTTATAAGGATTAGTACCTGGGGGCCGAGCTTTGCTCGGGGGAAGGCCAGTCAGATTGTTTAGATGACTTGGAGTAATATTTCACCACTTACCCCCTACTGATAATCAGATTTGTATAGCTCATTTGCCTCTTTTCTACATTTTTAAGGTCACTCCAGTTGTTATTTATAGCTCAATGTCCCTTTGATTTATTTTACTACTCTATATATGTAATCTTTACTCAAATCTTTTAATCTCTGCTCTCAGGAAACCACAAGTTAATAATCATAAAGAACATGAGTATTACTTTGACACTTCCCTGGTTGATTAACAGCTGTTACAATTCTTTTGTTTTGATTTGAAACTCCATAAGCCCAATGTTAATTTTTTTAACTTTTCATTTTAGTTGTTTTTACATTATCTGATTTTTCCTGGGGATGAGGCCTGTCTAGAACTTATTTTTATCCCAGAAATTAGTTATTTCGAACATTTGAAGGAAATCGTTGGAGCCGTTTTTGAGATCAGTGTCGCAAGCAAGCAAGCATACAAGAAACCTTACTCATATTAGAGTATAGGATATCTGCAAAGTTTTGCAGGGGAGCTACACGTTCTTTTAATAACATAGAAGATTTGAATCTATATAACTGATGCCCCGTTTTCCACCGATCTAGCAGGTACAGAGCTAGATATGTTTTAAAAGATTATTTATATTATAATCATCTGACTAATTAAAATATATAACTCCAAAAGAATAACATTACAACTTTGAAAGCCTTCATGGAACAAACTCTGTATATTAATAGTTTTATGGTTAGAAAATCGCCAAACAAAAATCAAGAAATTCTTTTAGTATAAATATTGCTAAAGATTGTTAAAGTAACTCCTCAGCAACATAGCAAGAATGTTTAAGTAACATGAATAATGTTGGGATGACAACTTGCCTCTGAAAAAGGCAATAGCAAAAACTCTTCAGTGCTCATCACTTCTTGAAAGTTCTGCAAAGCAAATCTGTGAGATCTCCTGTGAAGTTCCTTGCAAGCATGGGCATCTGAAACAGGATCATTGTATATTAAACAAATATATGTATATATGAAAAATGTAAGAATGTTTTGTTATTTTTAATGGACTGGTAACACATAATGACAGAACAAGAATTTTGTATTATTACTTTATTATAGTGATTATAAATAAAAAATGTTTATTTTATGTTCCTGGTCAAAACTATTAAGAATCAGAAGAACCATATTTTAGAATTTGTTATCAGCCAATGAGCTTATAATTAAGAGGGCTTTTCTAAAAACTAGGTATACCTTTCATACTGTTAAACCTTAAAAATGCAATTATGGGCAAACAAATGCAAAATAAACACAGTACTTGGGAGACTCTTTGTTCCAAAGACATAAAACTTTATCTGATGGTCCTAATTAATTTTGTTCTGGCACCTGCAACATTTTGAGTTTTTTTCTCGGTTACCTTTCTGCAGCAGGTGCTTTAAAATATTGACCTTTTATCAAGGCTGCTGAATTTATTTGTTTTCATGTTCCCATTGGCATTTATAGACAGGCCAAAACATGATTCTATAATTAATTTTTGACCTCTTTTATGCTGCGGTCAAATTGCTTTTCTTTAAATGGCTGGCAAATTTGTTTTATTTATTCATTATTAACATCCAGATTATTTTTTATAGTAAAGGTTTCTTATAATGTCAACAACCACTCATTTCAATTTTTAAATTTTTGTTCTACATCAATCCTTTGCAGAGAAATTCAAAGTGCTAAACTCAATATGTTGTCCAATGTTATACTTATAGAGAGGGATTACATTTACTTAAAAAACTATCTTATTTTCATGAATTTATTTTGATGTAACTTGGCTTGGAGTTTAAATGGTTGTCATAAATTTTTGTTGTTGTAGTTCGTGTTGCAGCAACCCTGTTTACTCAGCCTAATGTTATTCTAATAGAAAATAAATTAAATTAATATTTCTCACTTATTTTTGAATATAGTTTAATGAAACCTGGTAAGTGGTTTCATATGGTAGTTATGTTATATGACTGTATTTAAAATTCACTGAGTATGAAGGTTTGCTGCAACAGCTGTATCATCCGTCTCTTAAAAATAATAAATTAGAATAGATGTTTAAGGTTTTTTTTATTTTTAGAAAACTTGATTAAGTATTTATTTTATTGTTACAAACTATTAGCTTTATAATGACTTAGGTAAGATATTACTTTATCTTTTGCTTAGTTGTATCATTGATTTTGTATTCAAAATAAATGTTTGCATATAAGACCGACCCTACTAAGAAAATAAATAAATAACTCTAACAAAATTAAAATAAATTGCTTCCACTAAATATTTTTTAAATTAATTGTTCAAACAAAAGATGAATTTAACAAAATGTTTTCGTTGTAAAACTTTTGGAAACGTTAGTAAAATAAAAAAGGGTTACATCCATAATCCGCCTAAAAAAGGAATATAATTTCAGGAATTACATTATCATTATCTATTTCACTTTCAAAATTGTAACTTTACCAAACTAAAAACCACTATTTAATTGTAAATTAAAACAATTTAAAAAATATTATTATTTTATTTAAAAATAGTTTTACAATTATTTGAAATCATTAAAAAAGTGAACCGTAAGAAAGTCATTTGATGATAAAACCATTTAAAAACAATACATAAAGTTCTTCAACATTATAATAACTCTTTTTTTAAATTTTTTTCACAATGAAATGCTGCTTGGGACATTAGCAGAAAGCACAGAACATTACTCTTTCGACAGAAAACTGTGTTAAGTGTGGTAAGAGCTGCCCCAAAAAGCTATGCGGCCTGCCAAACGCTCAATCCAGCCTTTGGGGTGTTTGCCGATCACAAATCTGTCACACAACCTTTTATTGTGTTGCCCATTTGCATGGTGTTATAAAGTAATGTAGTGACATTCGTGTAGGTTAACATTATTATGACATTTTATTCCCAAAACTGAAGTTATTTTAAGTCTGATTCAAAAACTTGTTATAAGGTAATACACGTGGTTGTTCAATTAGAAATAGAGTGAATCAGGAGGTATCAGAACATATGTTTGATATGGAAATGAATTATTAATTAAGGCCAACTGAAGTGAAGAATTTTGTAAAAAATTATGAGGTAAAGGTTGTGGTTAGAGCCAAAGTTACTGCAGGCATGGGTTTTCTACGGCAAGTAATTTAAATAAATTTACTACTTTGTTGCATGACCGAAATTACATTTTAAAACTAAACATAAATCATACATTTTGGACATATTTTTTACAAAAAAGTATTATTTAAGAATTGAGTAAACTGTTCAAATATATATTTTTACTACAACTATAAGCTTTCTCAAAAGTTTACAATAATTAGTAAAATCGTCGGTTTTTGTAGAAAGATTAAAAATAAGTGTTTTATAGTCCTGCATATAAACTTAATTTGCTGCAAAATATTTTACAGTCACGCAGGGTTGGGTGCATACGCACGTGCGACGGGCAACAACCCTGTATCGACCGTCAGCCCAGACGCCACCCCCTCCCCCTACAACCCTCCTAACCTACCCTCACACCCGCCCCCGCGCGGCGCGGTCTGCCTGTAATTTACAGTGGAATAAACCCTACTGTTCGGCCTGTAAGCCGTTGCACTCCGACAAGGCGTGAGAAAAGGCCCGATTATACTCAAAGCCAAGGATGGCTAAAAGCGCCTGCATCGTAGTGGAGGCAACTCGCAATACTAAACTGTGTTGCGGTTGTATCTAAAGGTTTGCAGGTGCTACAACAATTCTGCCGACAAAAAATGTAGACAAGACATTTCACAGGGAAATTTTGAACTATTTTTCATTGCCTTAAAACCTACAAATTAAACAACTGATGTTATTAAATTAAAAAAAGCTGAGGTTTTATTAGTATAATTTCCTATAAAACCGGCGATTCATCTTTGGGAAAACCAAAAGGCCGATCGGTAACAGCTACGGAATCAGTTGCTCGATTTCACGAAAAACCTTGGAAAAATGGTTTACTTTTTCAATGTATTAGGTGGCAATCCTGTTGCAACGTGGATAGTCTGTATGTTTTAATTATGTTCATATTCATCTAAATTCCAAATCCAATTTTGAACTTAGAGGAAATATAAATAGGGTCTACCGCAATAAAATTAGAAACACGTTTTATTTTTGAAGATTAATATATAATCTTTATTGCTATTTTTTCCTAATTTTAAAACGAAACATTGTATATTCTCAAGAAACCCCTCTAGTAAAAGCGCTTGATGTAACTGTCTGCCGCAACACTCGAACAATAAACTACTAATTATTACCGATCGTGTCAAATACCTCCGTATTTTCTTGTCACCCTAAACAAATTCAAAATAAACATCGGGTTTCTCAAACACAAAAACACTTATTTTTTACATGCTGTTCAGTCAAATACCTTCCCAAAGTGATCTGTATATTGGATGGTTGTTTGCACGCAGCGTGACAGCCGCCGGCGCCGCATCGCGTTATCGTCAATGACACACTGCACAAGCCTCGGTTATAGCCCATTACAGAGCCAATAATGTTATCATTTATTGTCCCGCACAGAATCGTGCTTTTTAAGCATCCTCTCGTTTTTTAAAGTTTGTAATTACTTATTACTTAATTTACTAATGTAATTTTAAATCATATTTCTACAAATTGTTCACTTAAAAATTACGTTTAGCATTTCAAGTAACAAATGGTTACTCTTAATTTTAAATCCAAACAAATTAAAAATAAACAAGCGAATCCAGTTGCACGAATTTTAGTAAATATGTTTATTTTGAGATTACTCATCTCATATACGGTCCTTATATGATAATTAATTTAATTTATGTTCAATTTCAATTTGATTGATTTCTATTCTCCCATAAGATAAACATTGGAACTTTGAAAGCACAGGTGGCAGAGCCCTGAAGGTGGATGTTTTCCAACCCCCCAAAAGGCACATCTAAATGTTAAGGGCTTTCAAATAACACATCAACCATGATTTCAAACCTGTTAGTTTCGTCAGTAGCCTGCTCATAAAAATCGCCTTTTTAAAATTTGATAAAATAACAATCTTGATGATGATAACTGAGTTGCTTTGTAAAATGACGAAATAAATCAAGCTGCAACGTAACTATCTCCAAGAAAGCATAATTTAATACAACATTTAACTTTGTAACTTTATATTTACGATTTGTAACTAACAACTTCGTCAAAAACAAAGCGAAAAAGGATTGACAAATCAGACGCAGCTGAAAATGAACCGACTTGTTGAGCGCGACACGTAGAGCTGTAGCGGGGGGGGAGGTAGGGGGAGTGTTAGAAGTGCGTGACAGTCAGTGTGACAGCGTGACATGCAACGCTAGCTACAGGTGGAGGGATCACGTTACTGCTTATCGCTCGCCCCAGTCACCGTTTCATCTTTCCCACCTTTGTCTTACTTCCAATCGACGTTTCCAAGTATTAAAACTTGTTTTTCTTTATGCTATCTTTTCAGTTTCTTTTTATTTGGAGTTTTGAATGGATAAAATTAAACACATGTGAGAAGTTAGCGACTGAGAGGGGAGGTACTGGCACATTTTACTTGTTAATTCCAACATGGCCGGGCCCCGACATTGACGTGAGAGGGAGCGGTTGTGTGGTCCAGATACGACAGTTTCGCGTATATCTTCTTCTTCTCATTTGGCCAATGTGAATGATTAACATCCGTACCTTAAACGCCCGGCCCTTCAATGGTTGGTCGAAAAGTCACAAACAAATATTTTTTAAACAAAATGCCCGACTGGGTAAAGAATATCAAGAGTCGTATCGCAGGCGCTATGTCACTTACAAAACAGACAAATCTAACAACACTTGATGTGTCAAAATCCTTCGAGCCGATTAGAGACTAGAGATACAACAACTCGAAACCAAACCCTTCTTATGGGGCAGTCGGGTGAAAACGAGTTACATATAGGCTCAAAACAAGGTCTCGTTACAATAGAAGATTGGTTGCATGCAACTAGAGACACATAGATCAAATGCAACAATTCAATAAATTATAGCCGGTATCGCAACTACCACACAGGTTTAGTGGACGCGTTATAGTGGTCTTCAACACAATCGACCCACCGAGGCAGGTGCGTTGCTATTATCGCTTCCATTAAACTGATGGGCTATCGACACGGTTGGGATTGACTTAAAAAATAAGGTTACATACCTTGTCGTCATCAGTCCACTAGTTTATAAGATAACTAGTTTAGGGACTAGTTTTTTCCCATTATCGTATAAAATGTTTTTGTATTACAGAATAAAATACTGTTCCTGTACTCTAGAATAAAATAAAGTACTCGATCCTGATTGTCAGTCTGCTCTTGCAGTTGGCCGGCCACACATGGGAAATAATGTACACTTATGTGCATTTTTAAAAGTTTAACGTTTCTATGTGTCAGTGTTTACAAGTTTGTGTTTAGTGTTGAAATGTTTTTAAACTCAAGACGATGACAGTATTTTATTCTGTGATACAACAAGATTTGATAATAGGACGAAACTAGTCCCGAAACTAGTTATCTTATAAACTAGTGGATTGATGACGACAAGGTATGTAAGTTAACCTTATTTTTTAACTCTTACAATCAATCCAGGAGGCAAATAGCATGAAGAAAACAATCGGATTCCCATCTTGATAGCTCAATAGCGTATTACAAAATAATTGTTATACCGAGGGTGCCAATTTGGTACAAACATGAGTTTACATTTTGGGGTGTCTCATAACTAACCAACTTGAAACACTTTACTCGGGGATTTAATCACAACAATCTGACATCGTTGTAACAACGGTGTTTACTGGTGAATCTCCACAATGTACAAGTTATAAAATAAAATTAACCTTAGCTATATCAGCTTTTGTATAAGTAATATATAAATTATAGGTCTTACTTTTGGTGTATCTGGCCAAGATAGGATGGAATGGTCTACACAATTATCTACGTAATTCTAGTCAAAAGGCTACTCCAATTCTGTTCTATTTTAACAGTTTAGTTTGAAGTGGCAGTGTTGCCACCACACCAATATATTAACATAAATTTAGTATTTTATTTGTAACTACCCCAATGTAACTACATGTAATGACATATTTTGTATATAAAACAACTTATCAGTATATGGTGAACAAAATAACGCTAAACAAGAATACCTATAGCATCGAATATTTATGGAAAATAAAAAAACAATTATTGTTGAATTATTTTGGCAACACCCATCTTAATATTCAAATGAAGAGTAGATCCTTAGTCAATGTTTTAAAGAAAACACACATACACAAACCGGAACTACACCCTATGACCCAACGTTTCGCGCGAACTAAAAAACCAACGCGTTTTTTCACGGGATTTTTTATTGTCGCCGAAGGTGATCGATTGGTGAGGAGTCACTCCGAGCGTCTTACCGCAACTTAGTCTTGGCAATGCTAGTCTTGACGTAGTCGTGATAAGATGTTATGAGCGAGTCCTCGCCAAACATTAGGCGACAGTATACAATTTCTGTGAAAAGACGCATTGTTTTTGGTCGCGCGAAACGTCGGGACAGTGTGTGTAGTTCTGTTTGTGTGTTGAAGACTTCCGATGTGCGTTTGTTTTACAAGATTGACTAAGGATCTACACTTAATTTGCATATTAAGGTGGGTGTTGTCCAAATAATTCAAAAATAATTATAAACTTCCCAATCAAAGAACAAGTCCTGTAATTTCAATCACAAATATCGACACAAGTTAGTTGCAATACAAATTATGATTAGAGCTAGAACGGGATTGTTTCGTTGGCTAAGGAAAACACTTATGGCTGGAACTGGATTAACAGAGTTTTAGCCACAAAACAGACTTCAATACCAGGACTGGGTTAACGAGAACTGTTATAAATGGCTTGGCTGAAACTAAACACTTAATCGTGCTGCATTATCAAACCACTTCACGCTCGATTCCACTTCGTATTACTTCCTGATTTACTTTGTCACAAACAATATTTATATTCTATTCCTGATTAAAATGAAACACAGTATATTATGTTTACATTCTAGTAATATACTATGTTTCATTTGGTTCAAAATTTAAATTGAATCTTTTTGGGATAAACACACGAAATTAGTGCTATCAGTCTGTGTAGGTTTAGTCTACTTCGAGGTTCAATGTTATCTATCTTAAGAAAAAGTTAAAACTAGTTAACTAAGTTAAAGTCTTAGAAAGTACCTAACCACTGATTATGTGTGTAGTTAGATCTTTCTGTCTCGCTAAAATCGTTAAAGATTCATCAGTTCATTGTAAACAGACATATTTATAATATTGCAACTTATACTATGTACGCAGGAGATTATTTTATGTAATTTCTGAATATTGATTAAAACTACTGCTAAATCTTAAATTACTGGAAACTGATGGTAAATAATCTTTAGTAGATAGAAATCTGTATTTTGATATACATCTTTAAAAATACCTGAGCAGCAGCAGTTCCACCTTTAATTTTCTTTGTTAATGTAGTATGTCTTGTAATCTTATCTCAGGCTTTATTTGATTTGATCTCTGATTTTGAGGTAGTTAAAATACATTTTTACCGTGCAATACTTTCAGTCGTAATTTTTAGAGGCCTCTGGTTAAAACATTAACAAGGGGGGAAACGTTATATTCATAATTAGGGGGGACAAAGTATTTTCATTATACTCCATAAGAATTACAAAGCATTTTAGTTATCCTCCATAAGAATGGCATGGTACTGAGTACGCAGGTTTGATGCTACAAGAAAATCGGCAAAAAGTTGTTTTTTTTTAGCAAACATGAATAGACCACAACCAGATGAAGACGACAACCATATGCCAAGTTTTGTCAGTATACGTTCGTAAATAAGTGAGATATATAACATTTGTATTATTCTCCAAAAGAATAACATTAGACAACGTACTGTGTTTAGCACTTTCAATATCTCGGTAACCAATTGACGTGGAGACGTTAAATATTATATGTAAAAAACTCAAAATATCCATTTTTGGGGTAAAAAACCTCCCCCAAAATACCATTTTGAATGGGGTGATACGTCTGGTTTTCAAACTTAAAGTCATAAATGTTGCTTTACACGTTTGTACCAAATTTCCGATTTAATCGGACCATTTTTACGAAAGTTATCACACCCATGGACATATATATGTGTATACAGTTTTGATAGAATGGTGTTTTTGGCATCTGGGTACCTCAAAATGAAAAGTTATCACGGTCTCGGGCCTACGGCAATAGCTTCTTCCCTACAGGGGAAATTCGCTAATAAAAGGTAGAACTGTTGTAAAATGTAATCGCAAAGGTTTGCGGCATTCTATCCTTTACAGATTATTTCAAATAATTGCTAATTACCCTGTAAATATTGCTTAGCCCTGTTTTAATCATACACTCACCCGCAAAGCTGCGGATCCCAAGGCAGTTGGAGGGATGGAGCTGCCTCATGAGGAATTTGCAGCAAGCCTCGCGGACGGAGCCGATCTGCAGGAGGCTGGAGGCCGGCAACAGCACCTGGGGTCAGAGGTCAGAGGTCAGAGGTCAGAAGTCAGGGGTCAGGTCAGAGGTAGATTAAACGGCAATTTTTAATTAATTTGGTAAATTCGTGGAACAAAATTAGAAGGTGTTATCGTGGCAAAGACTAATCATGTTGCATATCAAAATTTCAGCATCATCGTATGTCTCGAAATTAAAAAAATATTTGAAAATTCATTAAAGCTTCTCCCCATCGACATTTAAATCAAAGTATTAAATGGCTTTGAATTTATGATTGATTTATTTGGACTTTCTATCGCTTCTATAGTGATTAAAACTACACTACGTTTTGGGAGGTAAGGAAACTCCTCCCGTTATCAAGTGAACCCTACTTACAAACAATTACACCTGACTAACATTTTCCCCTATATTTTTATTTATTCAAACAAAAGTAACTCACATACAATAACTAACTAATACAAATAAAATACACTAACACAAAATGAGTTACATGAAAAACAGAAAACACATGTCAAAACACTGTTTTGTATTGCTACCTCCACGGCAACACGCACTTGACTGAGCTAACTTTGTGTTTGTGGAAACAAAAATTTAGGAAGTAAATGTAAGTTATATTTAGATGTAAGTAGTGTTCACTTGATAACGGGAGGAGTTTCCTTACCTCCCGAAACGTAGTGTAGTTTTAAACACTGGAAGCGATAGGTTAAGACCAAAAGATCAATAATAAATTTTAATTTTAATGTTTATCTGAGATGGCGATTTTGGTTAGTCGAGCGGTTTTTCTATATTTAAAACGTTAATTTTGAATAAAGTTTAATTTAAAGGGAAATCCGCCAAATCAAATTTAAATGTCATTGTGACAAAAACTCACCTTATAGTATGTAAAAATCTTTCTTTATGATTCCTAAAGTGCGTCAAAATTCATAACTCTAAAATTCCCCTCTCTCTACGAAAAGCATAACGAATGGACAAGAAATGTTGCAGTGTAACCAAGATAACCGTATCTTGTAATGCTTTAATTATTCTAAACGATATTTTATTATTTTGTAAATACATTTATACACTACCTAAAGGTTTTTATTTTTAAGGTGCGTCCTCGAGTTTACCGTTACGCACCAGTATTTCCGTATAAAACAAAACATCACTTCACAAATTGTTATGTAAACTATTTACCCCCAAATTGAGACTAAATATGCTGCTAAGTGAGGAGCTGGCAAGATGCAGGCGGTGGCGGTGGGGTGCCGCTGATACTGGGTCGGGCTAATCGTTATACTTTGTTTGGAGTCCGACTTTAATCAAAAGCAGCAAACATCTCTCCACTCCCAAGCACCAAAACAACAATCTGCACCGAGGTTGCAGACAGGAGATTGAAACTGGGCATGAAGGAGTTTTGTTGCAGTAATGAAGAACTGGGGCTCGCCCCTTCTTTGGCGTTTTCGAATTCTGAGATTAATTTATTGGTATTAGAAGTAATTTGGGTTTTACCGTTATAATAACTTGTATGAAATTAATAAAAGGTTTAGTTGCATCATAATCGTTTTATATATGTACAAGTAAGTGTAGAAGTAAAAGGTATAACAGAAATAACGTATAGCAATAATTATAGCTATTTAAAAATAACGTAGTATTTTACATGCTGACATTCGATTTTAATCAATTTTATGGCCGCATCTGGAGCCATATTTTGGGGCGAACCCGCACTCTTACGTTGCTTTAATTCTTTATATTAAAGGAGACGGGTTTCCCGTCCTTTCCTATAAGAGATTGGTTTTTACACAATACACAATATTCAAAGATGACGTATTAGACAGGCTCCGATGATTTTCTCTCCATATATTATGTCCGTAACATGACTTCTCTACCTGCTAGTGTTAATATCAAATCATCAATGGATCAGTGGCTGCAATGGCTCTTTTTAAAGCTTACAAAATACGGAGGAACCCGGTGAGGAGAATGGATACAAATTTGCCTAGTTTCACGTAAAATACCACAACAGTTGGTGTTTTTAACATTCTCTAAAAAGTGTTTAATTTTTATTTACAAGTTTTGTGTACTGAATTTTGGTTTCCTGCATATTATATTTATGTTAAGAATGAGCCCACAAAACATCGACTTGGAAGTTTCCGTTGGAAAGGGATGAAAATTAACATGCGCATATACGAGGAGATAATAAATACGTGATTTTTCCCTGGTTAAAGCAACAAGAATGTAGTACAAGTAGTACAAGTTGTAGTGTACCGTTAAAACCAGCGGAATATCAGTCTATTAGGGTAAGATATTACGGATACTATAGGGTAAAGTACGGACGTATTTTTTCGTTTTGCGGCAATGGATAACATAAATTTCATGTTTATTAAACGTACAGCATTTACCGTGATTATTTAACGTTTGGTGCGAAAAACCCCTGCTCTCTTTTACAAGCTCCTACGGTAAACGTTAAACGTTATTTGTTCCGTTTAACGTGACTTTCTCGTAGTTGCAAAAACTCTCTATTATGGAGTTTTTTGCATCATACAAATACGGTAAACGCTACTCGTTATTTTTTCACGTTTAGCGTTTAAGCCCCTAAACGATAAACGTGAAAAAATAACGAGTAGCGTTTACCGGTGCAAAAAACTCCCTAAATTATATTTCCTTTTTACCTGGTGCATCATTTTTCTTTATCTTGGAGCAAATAGGCCTGGATGGCGAGGTGACTGATTCTCCAACGTACAGAAGATTACGCACTGCGGCGGGCCACTTCAAAGTTTGCACCAATACCGCCGCATTCATTCAAGATACGTAGGTAAAGTTTGACCAAAAAATTGGTCTATTTATGCTATTGTATGTTGCTCAATTGGGTATTAATAGCTTAACAACATGTATATCATACTAATACTTGTACCGATGCTGCGCCGTGGAAATATTTGGTGTGACCACGTTCGCGTTTGTGTCTACAAAGTGTTCGTCCATTTGTGTTTATGGTCGTATGTCGTTGCTTTTACAATTATTTGACTACCTATGCGGGATGATAGTTTCACGCCTTCACAGTTTATAATAAACCCTAAAGTATGATTGATACCGGTACCAACATACATCTACTAAAAGGGGGCTCCAGTCACCTGCTTCTTCCATGAGACCAATGTAAATTTTCAAGTTACGTCTCTCCTCAACGGATTATCTGAAACTGTTGATTTATAACTTACTTCATAGAACCAAAATCTTTATATGTAATTCTGTAAACGAAATGTTAAGCCAAAATTGTGGGAGCTTGGCTAGTTGCAGAATGGTGGGGAAGGACTCAAACTAAAGGTCTTGATTCCAGGGACTCGGGAAAAATAGCAGTATTTCCATAAAGTTACCAGCAAACGAGAAATAACTTAAAACATCCCCCATAAGGAAATAATGGGGTTTTAAAACGCCTGCTTTGTTATTATTAAGACATGTGATTGCGTATCTAATTTGTTTACGAACTGACATGTGTTAACATACATGAGACAGAGTTAGGAAAAAGGTTAGGGGCTATGGCCCCTTCAAACCACTAGTATACCTAAAATATTCAGCGCCCAGAATTGCGGTATAGCAAATAATAATCGTACAATAAAAGTCCAAAATATTGACATATTGTTATTTTAGGTTAACTATTTGCTATATTAAAGTTTTTCTCGTTGAAATCTTAAGGTATTTTTTCTCTTTAAAATGATCCATAAATAAATAATTTTAAATAATACATTGAAGATGAAAAGGATTTGAAGTTAACTTTGATCTTATGGGAGAAGCGAAAAATACGTGAAATGTTTCGCCACTGGAACCCACTCATTATGTCAGTATGTTCTCAATTTAAAAAGGCTTAACTTCGTATTGTTTTAAACTGCGTTACTTGCTCAATCTTAGAAACCGATCCTAATTTGTACTTTCACTCACGCAGCAAAAACCAGTGAGAGTGCAGCGTGAGCGTGAGCGTGAACGCGGCGTGAGAGCATGTGAATCTGTGCGTGTCCCCGCGGCAGGCGTGGCGGTCAGCGAACTGTCCCCGTCCCCAGTAACCACTTCCTCATTGTGGCGTACACTTGTACCTCTGATGTCACCAGATATTCGGCCAAATTAAGCGGAACAAACTGGTCCTAGTGGGCTGCAATTCACAGGAACCACCAAACTGCCGCGAGTTTTGGGCCGATTTGAGGTATCCGCAAACCACGATCGTTAGTGAAGACTAGGAAGGGTCAGTTCACAATGTCCGAAGTCTCCAAACCGCCACAACTGCGGTTTGCTTTCCAACATCCTGTTCACTGGGCTAAATAGATTTTTTTCTTTTAAATATGGGTGAGAAAGCAAAGATTTTGGATAGTCCGTTGAACATTTTGATTAAAACAGTTAACCATGGTCTTATGGGAGAAGCAGGTAGATACGCGAAATATTTCGTGAATGGATCCCCCTCTAAATGTGCTTTCATGATTCTAAATACCCCCGCCGCAGCAAACCTGCATACTCAGCGAATTTACAATGAATATATAACATAACACATTAAAACACTTAACAGGATTCATAAGAAATATATTCACAAACAAGCGATATTTAAAATATTAATTATTCTCATTTAGAATAACATTGGGGATGAGTACGCAGGTTTGCTGCAACAAGGAACACAAAATAATGGGTTTTATCCAATTATCAATAGAACTCATCTTAGTGAAGTCACATACCAAGTTTCATCCATATACATTCATAAATAAGCAATATATAACATTTTAATTATTTTCCATAAGAATAACATTGGGACCAAGTACCTAGGTTTGCTGCTACGGGAACCATAGGCGAAAAAATGTTTTTTGTACAAACAACAATGAACTACAACCAGATGAATCCATATACCAAATTTCGTCAGTTTATGTTCATAAATAAGCGATATATACAATTCTTATTTTTCTCCATAAGAATAACATTAGACAAAGTACTGTGTTTAGCACTTTCAATATCTCAGTAACCAATTGACGTAGAGCAATGATCAATATACCAAATTGTTTGTTGTTTAATGCTGAATTCAATGGTATAAATTAAAATTTGATCTGCATACAAATTACACGTGGAAACCCCACAAAACCCATTTTTGTGGTACAAAATCCCCCAAAAACCACCCTTCGGATGGTGCGATTCGTATAGTTTTCAAACTCGTTCAAATAAATGGTGCTTTACACATTTGTACCAAATTTAATTAAGATCGGACCTTTTTTACGAGAGTTATCGTGCTTACGGACACATACATAAGTCCGTATATGTATATATACATATATAAATACACCCGTCGCAGCAAACCTGCATACTCAGCGAATTTCCAATTAATATATAACATAACACTTAACAGGATTCATAAGAAATGTATTCACAAACAAGCGATATTTAAAATATTAATTATTCTCCATAAGAATAACATTGGGGATGAGTACGCAGGTTTGCTGCAACAAGGCACGCAAAATAATGGGTTTTTATGCAAATATCAATAGAACTCATCTTAGTGAAGTCACATACCAAGTTTCATCCATATACATTCATAAATAAGCGATATATAACATTTTAAGTATTTTCCATAAGAATAACATGGGGACCAAGTACCTAGGTTTGCTGCTACAGGAACCATAGGCGAAAAATTGTTTTTTTGTGCAAACAACAATAAACCATAACCAGATCAAGCCATATACCAAATTTTGCCAGTTTATGTTCATAAATAAGCGAGATATACAATTTTTCTTTTTCTCCATAAGAATAACATTAGACAACGTACTGTGTTTAGCACTTTCAATATCTCGGTAACCAATTGACGTAGAGCAATGATCAAAATACCAAATTGTTTGTTTTTTAAGCTGAATTCAATGGTATAAATTAAAATTTGATTTAAATTAAAATTACCTGTGAAAACCCCAAAAAACACATTTTTGGGGTACAAAACTCCCCCAAAACCCCCCTTCGGATGGTGCGATTCATCTGGTTTTCGAACTTGTTCAAATAAATGGTACTTTACACATTTGTACCAAATTTCATTAAGATCAGACCTTTTTTACGAGAGTTATCGTGCTTACGGACACATGTATATATATATATATATAAATATAAATATATAAATATATATATATATATATATACATATATAAAAATTTGAACGAATGGTGTTTTTGGCACCTGGGGACCTCAAAATGAAAAGTTATCATGGTCTCGGGCTTAAGTCTTACCATGAGACCTACGGTAATAGCTTCTTCCCTATAGGGGAAATTCGCTAAAACTTGAACGAATGGTGTTTTTGGCATCTGGGGACCTCAAAATGAAAAGTTATCATGGTCTCGGGCTTAAGTCTTACCATGAGACCTACGGTAATAGCTTCTTCCCTACAGGGGAAATTCGCTAAAAACATACGTTGTTCAATAAAATGCCGATCGGTAAAGATGTTGATAACTTATTTTAAAGCAAGCAATAATTTTAAAGTTGTACAAACCGAATATTTAAAAACAACTTGTAACATTTTTATAACATTAATCAATTTATATCGTAAATATACTATAGCCAAGAGCTTGCAATAGCTGGTTTGCTTTGAGATATTGATGATGCTACGGAAACCTGCTCAAAACAAATTAAAACGTTATGGTTTGGTGTGCTGCGATTGATTTACTGTAGCTATTAAGACGTAATTTATTATTACGCAATTAAACCACTTCATTTACAATTGTTTATGCTATCGGCGCGAAGCCAGCACTTTTGCTCGCTAGACTGTCTGTAACCAACGGCAATAAGCAATCCTCGCAGCGAGACTGCGGGAAAAAATCTCCCGTATTCGCAGATCTGAAGCTACCTGACGTAGGGCGTTTCATATATTCCGATTTAGTACGTTGTAGTATTAATTAAAACAGGTTTAAGTTTGCATTACTTTTGTTACGAAATACACGGTTTACGTTAATCTAAATAGTAGTCTCAAAGCCTCAAACACCGTTCTAGAATTACTTCATAAGTCTACGAGAGGAGACTTCACTGAACGAGGTAGTACTTCAGAGAATTAGCGAACTTATGCGATATTACAGTTTGACAAGAGTTCTAAACATTAATCCAAACAACCGCGCATTGGCTTGTGCAAGCCTCGAACTTGAAATACGTATCGTACCTCTATACAATAATATTTTGTTTTGCGTTGGAAACATCTAGAGAAGCAATGTGAATAAATATGATACTTAACAATCTGTCTCCGAGATGGGTGGATTGTAACTAAACAACAAAATATGATATTTTCTTTATAATTATATTAACAATAATTTTTATTGATACTTAAAGTTTAACTGTGCAGTAAAAACATTAGTACACCGAAATAGAACTTGAAAAAGCATAGCTTTGTTTTATTAAAAGAATATCTGAAAAAAACACTCAGTATGTGTTTGTTTGTGTTTACTCTATGTGGTAAATATACTCCTAGTTCTAAACTTAAGGTTGCTAGGTAACATAAAACAAGATGACGATATCTGCTTCAAATGAATAAGGTCGAACAAAATTACAATTAACAAAAAAAACTATTTATTTACAAAATTGACATTTCAACATATTTCAATTGTGAGGGGTTGACAATTGGTATTACAAAGGTAGGGGAAATATATATGATTTACTTTATACAATTATGAAATAAGCCTCGGCGTCGTTCTGTGGGTAGTATTAAAGTCTTAATCTCAGGGCGTTACAATGGATTCGCAGTGGTGGCTTTCTTCCTTGCTTTTAAATTTTGAATTTGATTTTATTTGTAATAAAATTCAAAATCTGATTATTGATTATGAAATACGGAATTATTTGAATGTTCAAGAAAAAGAATGTATTATTTTGGCTTGGCATCATCCAAAAATAGCGGCCATGATTTTGAATAAATGTTTTAGGCCTAATGATTTCTGTCCTATTTTCACTGTTGTTAATAATAAATACAGGGTTCTCTTCTTATACAAATTTTGAATTAAAATGTCTATTGATGAAGGAACTTGAAGATAACCAGTAATCAAGCTACTCGGTCCGCCTGATTCTGGTTCAATTTAGACTCTAGCCTAGATAAGTTGGAGTTGTGTTACCAATGGCATCTTCTTCACCAAACCATCTCTTCTGGCTTCAAATAAATAAAAGGGAATACTTATGACGGTTTGGCTCTTCTCCTATATAGAAAATATCAGACTCAGAGATCTCTATTTACTTTTTAAATGGGAATTTACTAATTTTAGATGATGTTCAAAATTGTATGTCTAACACCAAGGCCGGTTCAATTTAGAAGAAGGGAAGAGAGTTGAATTTTCCCACCAACAATGTAGTCACACATGATTTCTTTCTTGAGGCTTTCAGTACACATGACACTTTCACTTTGAATTTCCACTGTCATTACTATATAAAATCTGGTCAGTAATCTATGTATTTAAGGTCAGGCGATAATTAAAATTTTTGTTTGAAGTAGTTTTGTACTATTTCTAATACAAGGTGGTTACATGGGTGAGTAATACATGTATCTTATAAACACTTAGAGATATAATTTGGTTATATACAAATTAATTGCATATATATGGGTAGGCCTAATAGGTTCATAAGGGCACATTGATATTTTATGGGGGCCTAATCCGGGTTTGTACATGATTACATACTTTTATATAGGCCTATTTAGCTATTATTATTGAATATTTACCGACATAAATTATGAACTGTTGCATATCTAAAATGATTTGTCTCAAAAATGAAGAGAAATTGTATTGGTGAATAAATTAGTATAAAGAATCCTATTTTTACATCCAGGATTTTAACGTGCTCTAAGAATTGGTTTTCAATTCATGAAACCTCTTTTTATCGTTTTTGAGCTTCAACCTAATTCCTTTAAATGATTTCAGCAGACATAATTATAACTATTTTCTCCAAGCAGCCGGGTAGTAGCTTATAAGTTTTTATTTTTATTTGATCACAATAGAATCAGACACGGAATCGTAAGGAATCCCAAACTGACTAAATATCTACATCGATCAAAACAATCTCCACAAAATTTCCAGAAACAGGTAGCCCGTCAAGGATACATCCCTCAGAATTGGAAAATTAGGAAGGTCGGAATTTTTAAAACCTGCTTTCTTAAACTTTTTTCGACCAAGCCTTATCGGTGCTTTATCTAATTAAAGACTGGTGGATACCTGCATTAGAAGGGGAGTCCTTCCTAATTCTACGTTTGCACGTTTAAAAAAATCAAAAGTGACGTTTTTCAAAGGCAAATTAGTAGCTCCCTCTAATGGCTTTCTAGTTCAGCTGCCGGTTTTATTACAAGGACAAAGAATCAGCCGCACATCCTGACCTGTAAGTTTCTGGGTATCAAAATAGTAAGGTTAACCAAACCAGTAACATAGGGGAGTCAATTGCACTATAGTTCGGTGTGCCTAAACAACAGTCATGGAAAAAGAAAGCCATCCCGGGACTTGGGAATGTTTAAAACCTCCGACTATTGCTATCAGTGTCTTCGCGTGAGTGTTTCTTTTTTTAATCTAGTACCGAGAATACCTAGGTTTAATTTCTTACATAACGTAAGACGGTTTGTTTTTCGAGGCAAACAGAACTAAAGAAGTGTAACTATAATGAACAGGTTTACGTTTAAGTTTGAGATGGAAAATCTAACAAAAGTGAGGATAGAGAAGTGAGAGAGCAGTGGAATATTTACCGCCGTCTGGTTACCTGGACGTTGTCTTCGGTGATGTGAATCTCTCCGGTGTAAGAGTAGTCAACGAGCAGCTGCAGGGCCGTGTGATCCACGTCGTGGAGGACTACCTCCCGGGCGACCTTCTCAGCCATGTCGTCTGGCGAACAGAGAGTATGAGAGACAGCAGTAGGGCGCAGAGGGAGAAGTGGTGAATACGAGAGAGAGAAACAGGGCTTAGAGAGGGTAATATTGATCAGATGGAGAACGGGGATTCAGAGAGAGAAGTAGGACTCAGAGAGGGCAATATGGTTCAGATGGTGAATGGGGATTCAGAGAGAGAAGTAGGACTCAGAGAGGGCAATATGGTTCAGATGGTGAATGGGGATTCAGAGAGAGAAGTAGGACTCAGAGAGGGCAATATGGTTCAGATGGTGAATGGGGATTCAGAGAGAGAAGTAGGACTCAGAGAGGGCAATATGGTTCAGATGGTGAATGGGGATTCAGAGAGAGAAGTAGGACTCAGAGAGGGCAATATGGTTCAGATGGTGAATGGGGATTCAGAGAGAGAAGTAAGACTCAGAGAGGGCAATATGGTTCAGATGCTGAATGGGGATTCAGACAGACGGAGAAATAGGGCTCATAAGGGTAAATGAGTCCTTTGAGTCAAGGATAAATGAGGGATTGAGGAAGTTGAAGGATAAATGAGTCATTGAGGGTAACTCAAGAGAGAAACAGGGCTTAGATGGAGAAATGGGGATTCAGACAGACAGAAAAATAGGTCTCAGAGAAAATTCGAGGAAGCAACAAGGGCTATCAGGGTGGAAATATGGGACTATAAGGTATGATCAAATACGTGTAAGATTAATTTCGTCCCTCTGAGTAAAAAGAGTCTTCATCCTTAGGAGAGACCAGAAACCATCTTTGAGTTTATATTATTCTATATCAATTTATTATAGTTTGTGCTATTGTCATGTATTGATTGAAGCCAATGATTATAAAATAATTTAGTTATTTAGTCCCACTTGAGCATTTTTTTAATTTATCAACTTCAACTTTATCAACGAACATTACATTTTGTATAGTCTGCTTTTAAGCAAGCAATAAAACGTATCTTTGAATATTTACGAGGCAATGATCATAATTGTAAAACCATGTCTTAAATCCATGTTCGGATTGTTCCTTTAAAATTGCTTTGCAACCGTATAGTTGGAACTGTATATACACTTACCGTTAAACATGGCATAGAAGTACGGACTTGTGGAAGCTAAGACCACCCGATGAGCGTGAATTCCATCCAGCCCGACTTTAAGCGTGACATCACACAACTGAAACACAAGTGTTATAATCAGCTGAAACTTCTTGGTCTAACTCGTAGTTTTAACGTTACGTTATAAATATGTAACGAGCGGATTAAATTGTTGAATAATTGCGCTACACAGATTTATAAAGAAGACTAAATCTGGTCAAATTAGTCGAAACCTTTAAGGTTAGGAAAGGGAATGCGAAGGCTTTGTAGGGGCATGCCAATCAGCTACCTTACCTTACAGCCTACCATGCGCCTTAGTAAACATGGGGAAATTGTATGTATTACAACAGTGTAACTGGCTGGGTAGCGTAGTCGGCTATAATGATCGCCTTGTAATCGGAGATTCGCCTGATCGATCCTGATCAAAATCTGGAAATGTTGAGAAGGTTCGCAACTAGAGCCAGCCGCCATTTGTCACTGGGATATTAATTAATGATGCTTTCTATAAATAGGTAATTCTGAGATAGTAATTATCCCAGGACAGTTCCTTATCAAAACGTAAAACGTGCCACTGGCGGTGCCACACACACAAAACCAAATAGTAAACCAGCATTAGAATATGTGATTAGTTTTAAAACAGTTCAGATTAAATAACAATTTGTAATAGCAAATCCAGCTGCTCGAATTCGAGCAAATACGGTTCTGATAGTTTAAATTGTAATACCAAGTTAGGAGGCATGTTTTTAAAGTAAGTACCGTTTTTTAATTCCGCCGTTGTAGCACTGCGGTTGGCATTCCTGCATGCTGCGCTGTGTACCTGCATCTATTGGCAAGCCGGGGAAGACACTTCGGCCAAAATCGACCGGATTTTTATTTGTTTGTGCGCATTCAAAATGGCACTGACAATTGAGGTCCCCGCCAACTTTGAAGTCCCACTGCGATTAATTTTTAAAAGCCAACGGTGTGAAAGCGGCTGAAATTCAACGGCAGATTAGTGAAATGTATGGAAAAAACAAAATAAGCAATAAATTGGCACAAAAATGGGTTAGAAAATTTCAAGATTGCCACCTGAATGTTCTTGACAAAGAACGAAGTGGGCGACCCTCTGTCATTACTGAAAGTTTTGCATAAGGTTGATCAAATCGTGAGTTAGAACAGACGGTTTACGATTTTTTCGCTATCTTATAAGTTTTATTTAGTGTTAAGAATGTTTTTTAATTTTTATTTTTTGTATTGTGACCGAACGATTAAATTATTGAAACTTGTGCTCACGCTTCAAAAATGTTGACAGAGGTGCACACATCCAAGAGTTTGGGATGTGCGTTGACTTGTAATGGTACGAGGAGGATAGTTATAATTTTGTAAGACAATTTGTCACTGGTTTCGAATCACTTCTTGACGCTAGAGGTGTCGAACACTTTGCCATACACTTTGCTAATCTGATGAATTTTAGCCGATTTCACACTGATAATTTCCGTACTTTGAAATTGAATCGCAGCGAGACTTCAAAGTTGGCGGGCACCTCAATTGTTGGCGCAATTTTGAATGCGCACAAACAAATGAAAATTCGGTCGATTTTTGCCGAAGTGGCGTCTCAGGCTTGCCAATAGATGCAGGTACATAGCGCAGCATGCAGGAATGCCAACCGCAGCGCTACAAGGGCGGAATTAAAAACTGTACTTACTTTAAAAACATGCCTCGTAGCTTAAAACAGCTGATCTTGCTTCTGTAGTGGATTTTATTACCATCAACTGCTCAATTTCAATGATGACTGGTCCGTAAGATTAACATTATAACTTTGAAGGCCTGTGGGGCGTAGCCCTGAGAGCCTATGTAAATTTAAAGATTTTCTGAAAACCTAAGCATCGAGACCTTTCCCTGGATACTTCAATCATAAAAATCGGTGCAGTGGTTCCTGAAATCTCAGCGTGACACAAAATCTGCTTGGGTATTAAATATTAAGACAATTTAAAAAGCACCTGCACGAGGAGAAGTCGTCAAGAACGATACATTCCACTCCTGTGCGACCCAACGCTGGGTTGCCACAGTGTCATAGGAAGCAATAATGGTTGTTACGTGCAGACAGGTAACAGTGGCTACCTTGGATAGGTTTCACCCCGATGTGAACGTAGTCTTGCGTTCATAAGTGGACTTGAACATATCATTACCTGGATCCTTTGTTTAAAATTCATTGTTGATGATGGCGAGTTTAAGTTATTTAAGGAATTTTTGCGGACATTTTCCATAACTTATCATAAAAAAAGTTTCACGACGTTTCGAGATCTCAAATCTGATCCCGTCTTCAGGTGGAAAGAATACCTGGAACATAATAAAATTAGTGACACAATCCAGGCAAGCGGAAACAAACACTGAAAAGCTAAAACAGATAACTGTAAAAGCAGTCAAAAAGGATTAAAACTACAATAAACAAACAAGTAAACAACCGAAATATCAAACGCACAAACGAGACAACACTAGTACACAAGTGCATACGGTGGACCTTTTGTTATGTTCTAGGTATTTTTTCCACCTGAAGACGGGATCAGATTCTATATCACTAAACGTCGTGAAACTTTGTTTTTACTAATAAGTGATGGAAAAAGTTGGCAAAAATTCCTTAAATAACATTACCTGGATGTTCTGCCTCATCCGGTTGATGGCAGCCAGCGACTCGGAGCAGTGGCCAGGACTCTGGTGGAAGTAGTGGCTGATGGGGTCCGCCGAGTCCGCGGCCACCGGCGTCACAAGCTCCACGCCCCCGCTCATCCTCGACCCTCCTCACTCCTGCAACAAACGTTGTACCTTGAAGTTCACCCTGTCTTGGATCAAACTTTCTACTTGAAGAAACTCACTTCTTCTGCAAACGTTCTACTTGAAGTTAACTCTCTCTTGGATCAAGCGTTCTACTTAAATTGTACCCTGTCTTGGAACAAAAGTTCTACTTGAAGTTAACTCTCTCCTGGAACAAACGTTCTACTTGAAGTTAACTTTCTCCTTGAACAAACGTTCTACTTGAAGTTAACTATATCCGAGATCAAAGTACTTGGAGATTCGGGTTCAAATTTAGTAAACTGACTTCTGGAAAAATAGTCTTCTTGAAAGGTCTCTGAAACAAACGTTCTACTTGAAGTTAACTCTCTCCTCACAGGATCCTTTAATTGCTTGTTCCTGATACTCACTCATTTGAATAACACAACAATTATACGACCCTAATTTTTACGATGTTATTGTGAAAACCCGAGTTTTTTTAAAAAAGGTTTTGATAAATTCTACCAAAGCGAAGATAAGCTCAAAGCGATGACAAGCTTACAGATATAAGAATATTTATAATGTTCAAAAAATATAATATAATAAAATATAATATTGTACGAAAATTTCATTGTTTACAAGTTTTAAGCAATGGTCTCTGGCATAACAGAAACAGGCCTAGGTCAAAGACGTAAAATGCATTGCTCCGTGTTACATTAGGCCTGCGTAACAATGAGCTCAGAATGTCTCCTCTCAGAGGCATTTGAAATGTACGTGCGGGTTGAAGAGGGCTTTTGACCCCTCAAAACCCTTTCTCCCTTTTTCTCCACTGAAACACGAATATATCTTGAGCCTTCGTGCAGATCCTACGCTGTGAATTTCAAACCCATTTACTTTAGGAACAAAATAAATGTGGTGGTTTCGTTACCTAATGGCTTTGTCATCAAATCCATTAGAGCAACGTTAAACTGTTCTTATGTATTGTCTTTGCATTACAAAAATTAAAGAATGTGAATTTAATGGTAATAAACAATACGTTTTAGTTCCATTCTTAATCAATCAAATGGAAAATAGTAAAATCCTGCCTGCATTTTATTACGGACTAACCTAAACAGAGTAAATTTGATACATTTAAAATATAAATTTGATACATACAGTTTTCTTTTCTTTTCCTAGAAGGTTTCAAAACGGATGATTATCGGAGACACAGAAAAATACCCATCTTGTGCTATAAACTGAGTATAGTAATTTCACCATTATACCAAAACTCTATAAATTAAAACCATAATTTTATTTAAACGACTAGGCCTATGTCCAAACGCAATAACATCAAGTCATTTTTCTTATAATAAATACACCACTATTATAGTCACTGCTGTTGAGATGAGGTTAGAGACAGTGTTGTGATAGTATATCACCTGATTTTGTTTAAAATATATGCTACACAATTTCAAAATACAGAGAAAATTAAAGAAAACAAAGAAAAGTTTTATAAAACAGGGATTTCCTTTTCGAACTTCTCTCTTAATTACTGTGATGAGCATTTTCAATTACTTTGATCGGGTGGATTAGAGCACCACCTAACTAACTCAAGGGCGGTGAGAAGATTTTAATGGAGTTATGTGATTGGTTTATTAGATTATTACTGAGGTTACAGGAAACAATCGTAACGCACCTGTGCCTTTGATTAATGTTATACCCTTGTAATCCGTATATTTATTCTTCGCTTAAAATAAATTAAGCTAATAACAAAATGGAAGGCTTCTAAATTATGAATGCTGCAGAGATGTATGTCTTTCACTTAAAATTGTTATTCATCAAAGTAAAAGTTAGAAAATGTTGTAACTTGACTAAATATCCAAAAAGTGGTTCAAATGAATAGTAAATCCACCTGCCAACTTACGTGCTTCTACTCTATTATGGTATTGTGCATACCGTAGAACTGGATAATGTGTTGTTAACTACACACGCAATTGTTACTGTACACGCATTTTTCAAAAACAATTACCACAAAAGTCGTTACTTTATAGGTTTTCCAATATTATATATATTTCATTTTAAAACTTAATAAGACAACGATTATTCACGCGACTTTGGTCGTCATCATCTTTTATTAAGGTGTCAGTTTAGGTGAATATCGCTTAACTGTTCTGTATTTATGCACGAATCTCATTACAACTTGAGAGAAATTTCAAAATTATGTTTGACCTATAGCGTCCCAATTGTAATTGAAACGCTATATATATAATTAAATATACTATTTGGTATATATTAAAATAAATAATGTTTGACAGTTGCAAATAAGAATTGCTGGTGCTACTTGGTTTTGCAAGTCAAGGCAAGATCGTGATTTTCTTGTTCGGGTTTGTCACAAAGAGTTGGAGACAATCATTTAAATCCTTGCTTGGCTGGAATGGACTTTAGCTGGGTCACGTGACGGCCGGCGTCCCCGGGTTCGAGAACTTTCTTAGCTAAGGTTATATATTCACGATCGCTGGGAGGCTACGGCATTTTACGTTGACCATTGGTCTTGTGTGTGTGTCGTACGTCGCCCAACGAAACGTGAAAATCTTCAGATTGGAAGGTACAAAGTTGTTTTAAAATTTAGAGTTTCAATTTAAATAATTGCTCCAATTTCTCATTTGTTGTTTTTCAAAAAGGGGAACAGTCTGTAAAACAATTATTTCTTTTTCAGGGTTCGAAGCGTTTCTTTCTTTCTTGGATTCAACTTTTTCTTTTATACTTGGGTTGAAGACATGCTTAAAGCCAGACTGTTAAAGAACTAAAGGAAGATTTATAATTAAAGTCCAGTAATATTAAAAAAGGATCGAACAGTTAATCTTTTATTTTGGAAGACAGAAGTGATAAGCAAAACCAAGTTTAATTTTATTTTGAAATTTGAACTGTTTATTTGAGTAGGAAAACTTTATTTTATTTATTTAAATAAATACAAGAAGAGTTTATTCAGTTCTTTATTTTTTTTAATTACCACTTCTTTACCTCAAGAAAAATTATAGCCTGCTAGTCAGCGCTATAGACCTAAGTCTCATTAGGATTAGGAGGAACATTAAATAATATATTTCTTGATATATAACGAGTGTCTCTAAAGAAGGCAAACTATTTGGATTGTTCAATGGGCTTTTTGTGCTTCAACTACTGTGACTCGTCTATATTACTCTGTGACGACTCTATAGTACATTCCGCCAAGTAACGAAATAGCAATTTCATAAGTAAAGGAATCAACGAAGAAATAGTAACAAAAGGTGTAACAATAAAACGAGATGTGGAGTTGTGAGGGATTGATGACTGATATGGTTTGAATGATTGAATTGGTGGGATTGTAAACTGGGGTTGCTACTGTTGTGCTGGGGGTAGCCTGACTGAGACCTAACCTGTGTTTCATGCTACCGGTACTAACTGAATTACTAAGTTGGAAACATTGCTAAGTTGGAAACCAGAGACGGGGATCTTTTACCCAGACCAGAAAGAAACCAGCTTT
This sequence comes from Allygus modestus, assembly GCA_963675035.1. Taxonomy (NCBI): domain Eukaryota; kingdom Metazoa; phylum Arthropoda; class Insecta; order Hemiptera; family Cicadellidae; genus Allygus; species Allygus modestus. The sequence goes on along the minus strand of OY776112.1, from coordinate 140,411,975 downwards.
GATATTACTTAATTTACTAAGAACATTTACTAAAGTAAACCTTCCAAACGGATTTACTGTAATTGTGCTTAACCTAATGACGTGATGCTGCTAAAACTGAATTGCAAGGTATTGGTAACTGTGATTTCAAACTACAAATGACTAAAACATTTTCTACGAGAGTCTGTTGTTTAGAGGAAACGTGGTGACTTAATCCTGTCGTGAAATGTCGCATCCACAAGCGACGCCGGTCAAAATTTCCATATTCCTACATTTCCCTGACGACTTTCCCCTTAGTAGATGACTTAGCTAGACATAATTTGTTCTTTTTACGTCAGGAAGATGAAGGGGGCGTAGGAGAGGGCAGCCGCGGCTTGACAGATCAACGACAAAACGACACTTCTGTCGCCAGAAGGCAGGAAGATCGAAAGATCAACGAGGTCCGGCGAACAGCGCGATTTAGTTTGGAGTTTCAAGAAACATTGACGCTCGAGTTGCCTCCCTCTATCGTCGTTTCTGGGTCCTCAGATATCTTGTTCCTCGGTTTGATTCCAAGGAAGCCGAGAAACCGATGAGGGAAGCTGAAAACCCCTACACAAGTCCGGCTCGGCTTGGATCCTAGGTCGCCACGGTTTTGGGGTTGTTGCTGATTGTTTGTTTGTTTGACCAACCACGGCAGAGATAGAGATCCACCCCCCCCCCCCTGCGAAAAGAGGAAGGTATGTGGGTGACGACAGTCATACTATCCTACACTGGCAAAGTACAAAGTTGTTGTGTAGAATCTGAATTTAAAGTTGAAAATTGAAAAGACGCTAATGAAAAGGCGGGACGAACCCGCGACAGCAAATGCCAAGGGTGGCTTCATGCGACAAGCAAAGTTTAACGAGCCCCAGTTACCAACAATGAAGGTATTGAGGTTAACTAACAGCTCGTTGCATAACCTGCTAATGACTGACGACATGACAATGAGAGGACTGGGTGGTGTATACTGTGTATACTGTGTGTAGTGTACAGTGAGTGTATAACTTGCATATACTGTATACTGAGGGTTTACTAGTTCACAAAACTTTTTATTTCCTGAAAATTTCAGTTTGCAAGTCAATGTGCTATGCATAGCGCACGTGGACAAAATAGCGCTATAATACAAAACATAGTACAAAATAGCTTTATTATTTACTAGTGGCTTGAAGGAGCGAAAGCCCCTAACCTTGCTCTAATAATACTCTGCCTTCATCAGTTCGTAAATAAAGTAGACTCTTAATCACAAGTTTAAATGTAAACAAAGCAGACGTTTTTTAATCCCCATACTTTTCTTATGGGGGATATTTGCTAGTTTGCTGGCCACTTTATAGAAATGCCGCTATTTTCCCCGAGTCTCCCATCATCCTGCGATTTGCCAAACTCCCACAATTTTTACTTAAAAATTTCGCTTACAGAATTATATATAAAGACGTGACACTTGGTAATTGTTGATGCAGACAGTTAATTTATGTAGTCCGAGCAAAATGGTTCATGTATATAGTCCATGCAGTTAATTTATTCATGCTGACACGTTTTTCGTTTGGAAACCACATATTATAGATTATCGGACACAATTATAGACAACCGCCAATTAAACAATTAACAATTTAAAACCAATTTTAAAACAATTTAAAATTTAAATTTAACAGTATATGTGCTGTGTTTGTGTGTATGTTTTTATTTAATGCAAATTATATTCTATGTTTAAAATGTGTTTTTTTGTAATTTTGTTAGAGTAAATGATTGACTGATTGATTTAAGTGTATAATGCACGAGAGCGCCTGTAAATGCCGCCAACGAACATCGCCGAGATGTTTAGGTTCACTGACACCGCTCACGACCTCTCTTCTCTTATCTTATCACACCAACAGGTGAAAATTCATGCTATGTTTACACTGAAGTAAAATATCTATTCAAGAGTGTTTCATGTGTAAATTGCATCCACCCTACGAACATTTGAGCAAACTATAAACAATGATACTAGTTTATAAAGATGAATGGCAGCGAAACATTACGTCTAAGGACGACAAAATCTTTTGGTTCTTGACACTTCTGTTATGATATTATAATGTACACTTGCTGCTTAAGAGTGGGCTCCGGTCACGTAACATTTCGCGTTTCTACATGCTTCTCCCAAGGACAATGTTAACTTTTAAAGCCTGTCCCTAATCAACAGATGATTCGAAATCGACGATTTACGGTTAATTTTAAAGTCTATGGAAGTAGCTACTTAGCGATTTCAGTGAGCAGAATTCCACAAATAGGTAACTTATAAAAAAACTTCAATATTTAATAGTTTAGCATTTTATTGAAGTATTCTTTGTGATGTCAGAAATTTGCACACTGAAATTGTTAGCTATATTATTGCTCTTTAAAATCAACGATATCGGATAATCTTTTGAGAAGGAACAGACACTTTAAAAGTTAACATTGGCCTTATGGCAAAACTGGCACAGAAACGCTAAATACTTCAAGACTGTAGGTCACTCAAATCCTATCCTATACTCTAATATGAGTATAATATACTCTAGTATGAGTATAAGGTCTGTTTGCTTGCTTGATTGTAACTCTGATTTAAAAACGGCTGCAACGATTTCCTTCAAAAGTTGTTATTAACTAATATCTTGGCTAAAAATAAGATCTAGGTTTCATCCCTATTAAAAATCTAATGATGTAAAAAACGAATTTGAAAAGTTAAAACAATTATCTTTGGGCTTATGGAGTTTCAAATCAAAACAAAAGAATCATAACAGCTGTATATAATCAGCCAGTGAACTGTCAAAGTAATACTCATTTAGTTTAAGAATTAACATGTGGTTTCCTGAGGGCAATGACTAAAACCATTAAATGGAGATTACCTACAGAGTGGTCATATCACATCCAACATGAATCAAACGGACATCAAGCTCTAAGAACAACTGGAGTGACCTTAAACATGTAGAAAAGAGGCAAATGAGCTAACCAAATCTGTTCATCAGTAGGGGGACTTGGCGAAAAATTACTCCAAGTCATATAAACAAACTGACTGACCTTCCCCGAGCAAAGCTCGTCCCCAGGTACTTAACCTTATACAGGGTGTTTGAAAAAACTCCCTATTTGTAAGAACAATTTTAATGGTAAAACATACAAAACTTTAAATTTATGAATACATAGTGTGAAAGAGAATACCTTCAAGTTTTGATTTTGTCCTAGTAAACTTCGACGAGCGCACTATTAATTGCTCTACACAGGTCAATGCGATTTTCTACTTCTTGCCAGTTATTCGCCAACATTGCGGGTGTGACTGACGCAATTGTTCCGATAATCCTTTGTCGTAAATTTTCAGTGTCACGGATGGCCAGGACAAAGGATCATCGGAGCATTCGCCAGGTATTCGCCAACATTGCAGGTGTGACTGACGCAACTGCTCCCATGATCTTTTGTCCTGGCCACCTCGAAACCCAGATTTAACCTCGCTGGACTTTTTCTTTTGGGGACGTTTAAAGTAACTGGTAGATGCTGAAAATCCGTGACATTGAAAATGTACGACAAAGGATCATCGGAACAGTTGCGTCAGTCACACCTGCAATGTTGGCGAATACCTGGCGAGAATGGAAAATCGTCTTAATCTGTGTAGAGCAACTAATGGTGCTCTTTACTAGGACAAAACCAAAACTTTAAGTTATTCTCTTTCACACTATGTATTCATAAATGTAAGATTTAGCATGTTTCACCATTAAAATTGTTCTCGAAAATAGGGAGTTATTTTTCAAATACCCTGTATAATCAAACGTGCAGGGACTGAGAGCATTATGGCAAATTATTCAAACTGTGTAAAATAATGTTTAATGTACAGAAATATGGCTCGTTGAAATAACACAAATTACGAAACATTTGGAATGGTTATTTTTATCCTGAAGAAATAGTCTCTAAATTCTCCTTTCCACCAAAAGTTTAAAAAGAACCAAGGTTCAATCGGTTCATACAGGTTTTCCCTAATGCACTGCCTTCTCTATGAACAAAATCGCTCTCATAACAAAAAATGTCACTCTGGCGTTGACAGGCACAAACCTGTGTGCCGGTAATCATGTGTCATATCCCAACAATATTGTGCATGTAAACAAATTAAGACACATACTTTGCCGGTGTTAGTTTACCACAGAGAATAAAGAAATCAATTAATTAATTTTGCTCTTTCCTAATTAGTTATGGGAAATATTTTTGGCAAAACCAATACTTTGGAGAGTGGAAACTTGTTTCAAAAATTTGGTAAATCTCAAGCGAAACACCTGGAAGAGCAACACCGTGTACTCTACAACAGGACAACAACTTCTAGATTTCAAGCCAAATTTTATCCAGAAAACCTCGAAGCTTTCTCTTCAAACGAAAACATTGTGAAAATTGGCTCGTCAAAGAAGAACATCCCAGTGGAAGACGCAGGGGAAGGATGTTCTTATACGAGCAAGTGTTGTTACAAGAATAAGTTGTATCTTGGCGAACCGAGAGGAACTGATCAAAGCCAGTTTTCTACAAGAGAAAAGGTGAAAAGAAAACGCGAAGAGGACGACGAAACTGAAGACGAATCCGACGATGCAGGGGTGGAGGAAAAGAAGTTGAAATTCGGTGCAGAGGAAACCCCTTGTATGATATTTACTGACCAAAGCAGAGAAATCATAACCCAAGCTTCCAGTCCAGAGAGGGTTTCCTGCGATTCAAAGATTTCTTGTAAATTCAATGTCGAAAATGGCTCTCAGTCCAGCATTAATTCCGACCGAAAAGACAGAGCCGTCAGAAGTGCGGCGGTTAGAGCGAGAACGACGATTCGTAGAGCCTGTTGTAGGTCTAAAGATAAGAAAGCCTCTCCCATCTAACTGGGGCAGTTTGATTTTTAAGTTTAAAATTAAAAGTTAAATTTCTCTTGCTAAAACGTGTTTGTCTAACACTGAAGGGATAAACCCCTCAGAGTGGTAAAGGTATACCTCAACACATCTCAAGGTATAACTGATTTAGCCTATATCCACAAACTGTAGGTTTGGTTTAAAAAGTAATTAAAAATAAATTACCGGTTTGAAAAATACTTTTGATATATTAATTTCTGCCTATATTCATCAGCTCTATCTTTCCATTTTCAAATGGGAAACCTCAAGTTTTACACGACTTATGTAAACTTTAAGATAACTTTTTCGCAGTCTCGTAAAATGTAAAATATATTGAAGGATCGTACTGTAAAGGTAGACTAGCTGAACCAATAAATGATAAATTTTTTCGTTCAACTAATTTTAATTAAATATGTCATGCCGTGTCATGCCATGCCGGTAATCCGAATTCTGATAAATATAAATTAGGTCTACTAATAAAGTATTCGATGCAATAAATAAATGTTAGCCAACCAGCCTGCTTGCATTATATTATTTATGAGTATTCTTTTTAAGTTTTCTTTCAACTTAAAAGGAAGAAACTCACATTTTTCTTTAGTGCCGCTAGAAGAGTTGACTTTTTCTATTCTAAAGTTAATAAAAGAGGTTTTCTGGACCATATTTTTCAGGGAGCTATTCTAAAATGAACCCGTTTCACCCCGAAACCTTTCTCTTGATGATACCTGGATCAGAATATCTGACGAAAAAGGCGACTACAGTAGAAATCGATTCATTGAGTGGGGGAGGGCGGATGAGTACAATGAATGAATCGCTGAATAGAGGCAAGAAACTCTCGAGCACGGTCCTTATGAGGTATTTAAAATTATTAAAATTGGAGGAGACTCATTAGTCTATATTACCACCACAAGTCCTTGTACGTTATAATAAAAATGGCCAAATCTCCAGGTGTCATCAAGATATTGTTAGTACATATTTTTTAATAAGGGGTATTAGGAACTGGTCCAGAATATCCCACACAATTCCTTTGGAGCCTAGCCCCTCTGACATCACAATGTTCTTTGATTACGACCACTTTTGTTATAGTTTCTCTTCGATCATTGTACAATACATCAGCTACAACGTTTGTACTGTATTATGTAAGTTGGAGTTTGCCGTTAATAAATTAAATACGCTTATTGCGGGTTTAAAATCCAGGAAGAATCTTGAAATAGGATGTCGTAAACTTATTCCCACACCTAATGTTTTTGTTTATCGTTGAGTCGTAGTGTCGCACGTGTCCTTGCCCTCCGCTCCATTTCCTAGACTACCACATTTGTCCCAAGGCCATCACAGTTGATGATTCTATCTCCCAATTCTTGCTCTAGTTCTAGTCGTGACTGCCAGCTGCCGCTCGTTTACTTCCGCGCGTCCATGTTTTTGTTCTCGATATTCGTCATCAAAACTAATTTAGATATTTAAGATCTGTTGTTTTCTTTGACGATGTGACAAACTCTGACTCTGCTTCTGGTATGACGAACGCTTCCATAGTTACATAAAACCTATGCTGTTAGAATATTCGGTACGAAATTCTACCAATCGGCTCACAAGAATGTTTTACAGTTGTAATGGTGTATTTACATAAGAAATTGTTGTAGTCAAATAAGAGTACCGGACGGAGAGGAGGAAATTTAATACTAGAGTTAACGTCCAAACATAATTATATGTCTTATATAATTAATTCTGCAGGAGGAATTTCGGACATTTGGTAAATTGCAGGATGATGGGAGATGTTTAAATTTGAAGGTATTGGCCAAAGGGGAGCTGACAAAAATAGATTAAAAAACCTGCATTTTTAGGGGGAGGGTGGTCCGTAACCGTCTGCTTTGATTACGTTTTTATATTTTGTCTGCTTTGCATATTAAATATGTGATTTTAAACTAATGGTTAGGTGTTATAGCCCGAACAATCTATTAGTAAACATGTTAAATCCATAACCCTAACTATCATAACCACATTAATTTACAGTAATTGTTTTATAACAGTTTAAAAATTACTTTATTCATTTTTAAATTTTAATTAATAATAAATCTTTATGAACCATACCCATGAAGCACACACCGTTGGGCTACCGTTAGTCAACGGTGGAACCGTTGGCTAATGGTGGGTTGGTGTTAGCCAACAAGCCAACCGTTGCCTAACTGTTTTTCATGCGGTTGGGTCAACCTAAATTAATATTGTTGGACCAACGTTGGTTAGTTGTTGTATGAATACAATCGTTGTGAGTTGGAATCTCCACAACAAGCCAACCGTTGCTCGACCATTCTTCACACGGTTGGGACAACCGAAATTAATATTGTTGGATTATCGTTTGTCAAGGGTGGGTTGGAGTTCCCAAATCAAGCCAACCGCTGCCCAACTGTTTTTCATGCGGTTTGGCCAACTGAAATTTCCATCTTTGGTTTTTGTTTTCCAAATACGTGTTACATCCTGAGACTGAAGAATCAAGAATCGAGAAGTTTGTTTGCCATTAGTAATACTACTTGGGATTGTAACATATAATAACATTTTATTTAATATTTTCAACATAAATACATGTTAATAAAAACATTTAATCAATTTTACCTCCAAAATAAGGAAAGAAGATCCCTCTAGATACCACCAGAAAAATAAATGAATCGGTTTATAGAATTAAACGACATTTACGGATTAATATATACTTAAAATAACTAACGTCTCAGTGCCATTTAATAAATATCTGAAACTTTTGATATCTGAAACATGAACGTTTTGCCCAAGTAGTGTAGGTCATTGTCTATTGGCCCCTTATAGATCCCAGCCCTCTTCCAATTCTTATGAATCAGAGTGGCTTCCAATTCTTATGAATCAGAGTGGCTGAGACCCAACTGATTCAAGACCCAACTGGGTCAAAATATGTTTGCAACAAAAATCCTTTTTAAAAACATATATTATTGGTCTATTAAGCAATTCAGTTGAAAAATCATGATTATTAACACCTAAATTTATGTGTGAAGTTATTTTGTTACCGTTGGGTCATTGTTTGATAATGGTTGGTTTGGTTACGGTTTAAATAGGTGACATTTCTATCGTTGGACAACAGTGGGACCCCACAATTTACCAACCATGGCCCAATCCTTTGTGCTACATGGGTACATAAAACACTAAATAGAGTATGTTATTTTGATAAATATAGGAATATCGGTCCTAGGCTTTCTTAGTAGTTTCATGGAAAAGAATCGTTAAAAATTACTGCCTCATCACGGAATTTAACACTTTTTAATGTTCCCATTCGGTACCATAGATTTGCTGTCGCCGATGTGAACTTATTGTATTTATTTATACCTACAGCCTTTTAAAATGTTTGCAACTGTTTTTCCACAGTAAACTTTTGCATTACAAGGTGTCCCGTCCTGCCCTCAGGGATCGCCGGGACATAAGTGTAATCGTTCATCTGTGGTGTAATCTAGTCCAGATGTCAAATGTAACATCACCTTGGTTTGCAGGATGTATTTAAAAGTATTTTTTATATCAGCTGTTTATTTAGATTGAATGATGAAATGGACGAACACTTAAAACACGTGTAACATAAACCCAATAAAACCTTTATTTCAAAAGAATAACATGGGATGTTTGAGGACCAGTGGGGCGGAGACCTAATGTACCCAATCCCTTTCCAACCATCTAGAGAAAACCCTTTTAATTGTACTCTTCAAGCATCAAAATCAGTCATAAAATGAAAATGTAGTTGACTGAACAATAAGTTCCTTGAAATTGCTTTCTAAGACTCCGAGAGAATCTTTAAGAAGAATTATTAACGCTCCATGGTTTATTTCATACAGCAAAATTCGTCAGGGCTTGAAAATTTCAACAGTGACGGAAGAAATTACAATATTTAGTAACTTTTTGTAACTGGGTCTGTACCCAAGATAAACTTGAAAACCATCCTAATAGTTTAGCTGTCAACCTTGTAAACAATAGTGAGTCAATCAACAGGCTGAAGAAAGTGTTAGAACTGTGTTACTGAGTCACTTAGAACACTCTCTCAAGTTAATTTTTACATACAAGATCTGTCACTCGCTGGATAAATCATTGCCACTGTATTTTGTCTTTTCCTGTTTATAATTTTTACTAATTATTCTACAATTTAGTGAACATATTAAAAATAAATTCAGTTAAAAAATATTTAAGGCGAATATGATTGTCTTATGAATAATGAGTGCGATGTCATGTGTGGTCTTGTCAGGTGATCCATTTTTCATTAACAAGAAGAAAGAAAATATTAATCATCACAATACCTATTGAAACTGTGGACTAGGTTGTGTGCCAATCATTACATACAGATAGTTCATAAAGACATCTGCGAACTCAATCAAAACACCTACTTCACCGTGATGCATACATAAAACATTGACTGCCAACAGAAACCTTGAAACGCAGTTAACGATATGCCAAGTTCACGGACCCCGATTGTCTAGGTATTGGCGTCAGTCAGGGGTCCAGTTATTGACTCTTATTAGTGGTAAGGACCGCGAACTTTGCGAATTGGAGTTAGTCAAGTTTAAATGTAAAAGGTCAATTGATGTCAGTAATTGTACAACTGTAATAGATATTGCGGAAAAACTGTTTTAAATCTTAATTTTTAATTTTCTAAGGATATTTTGTTCAGTCAATTGTGTTTTTATTCCTTGGCCGATTTTGACGATTGAGGTTGCCCTTTTCCTTTAGATTATTAGAAAGACACTGATTTTTTCTCGAACCTCATTCTCAGGGCCCCAAAGTACAGTTGCTTTTATGGAAGAAATATTTGGTGTCACATATGTTTATCTGATGATATAAATGGAAGAAATATTTGGTGTCACATATGTTTATCTGATGATATAAATGAAAGAAATATTTGGTGTCACATATGTTTATCTGATGATATAAATGGAAGAAATATTTGGTGTCACATATGTTTATCTGATGATATAAATTCTAATCATATTGTGCTCTTAAGCAGGTCCAGTGGTGGCATACTCGAGGGCAAATCAGCTGGCAGTTATTTATAAGATAGCGATTGTTTTCAAATTATCCTTGCCAGGGGGTAGTCTGGAGAGCCCATCCAAAATTAAACACATTTGTTATTGTTCATCCTATATCCTATACATATTCTATCCTATACACTTATAAAAGAAAGGTGGCGTCTGTCTGCCTGTCTGTCGACTTGTATGTTCCGTTTTAACGTAAAAACTTCTAAACTAATCGAGCCAAAAATTTGCATGTAGGGAGATCATTTATCTGGGCTTCATGTAGGCCTATTCCCATCTTAGCAATCTTAGCTTCGCCCCAGTGGTCCTTGAAGTTACAATGTTATTCTTATAGGTTTAAAGCAGATAATTACTTAAACAGGTGTAGTCGCCGCAGGAATTTTAATCAGCTGTGCAAAGGACGGGTATCAGCTAGTAATAAATAAGTTGTGGGATGAGCAGAACGTACAGAATTTGGTCCGAGTTAGGGGTATTCCTATGTCTATATCTATTATAATTTCATGGAACTAAACAGTAGTTAAACAGTAGTTTGCGTGATTTAATGGGGAAAGGAGATTGGGTATAGTTAGCAGTCTATACCTTTAAAATGCAAAGCCCTCACTCACTAATCACGAATTCTCCTACTTCACATTTGCCTATAGAGAATTGGCATTTTGAACACTGATTATTTAGGCATCAAATAGAAAAACTAAATGGTTTTCATATCCTGAACTGATCTTAGGGCTCCGCCAGAGACCCCGACAAAGTTCCCATGAATTCCTTATGGACATTCATTAGTGAATTTCCTTTGAAAAGTGAACTATTAGCATGACCCGCACGGTGAAACTTAAGCCCGAGACCACCATATAAGTTCCTAACGTGACCCCCTGAACACGTTTTGGGGGGTCGTTCAAAATTGTATATTTGTGTGTGTGTGTGTGTGTGTGTGTGTGTGTGTGTGTGTGTGTGTGTGTGTGTGTGTGTGTGTTTGCACTCTAGCAGTCGCATTTTTTGTCCGATTTACTTAAAATTTGGTAGGGACGTTCCTTTCTGTAATCAGTTCGACAAGTTCGTTGGGCAAAACAATCGGAAAACTCTAAACACCTTTTTTGGGGGATTAATCTTTAAAATTTCGAGTTTTTGGGCCCAAAAAAGGTCATAAAAGCCCCAGATGTAAAATCAATGCATTTAAAAAGATGGGAATTAAAGAGGCGAAAGTTTTAAGCCCTCTCTCGTCATTCTAGCATAAATATTTACCGAGTTATTAAAGAAAATGTGTATGGACTAAACACAGTACGTTGTCTTATGGGGGTTTTACACTAGAGAAGCCTGATATTCCTTTGTTAGAGTACTTTTAACATCCCCAGCAACCTCACGCCTACTTTCAAAATTGTCTGGACCTTCTCATAACCTTATAATGCGCAAAATTGTATTCCCAGCTTTGCAAGTAAATTAAACCAGGAGTATCAGAACAGCCAAAAAATAAATGTTTTCAGATTTCAATAAAAATTGGACAAATGTATGTTTTTACACTTATTTTGAGTTTTAAAAGTTGTTATGTGGAAATTCAAGTCCCTCACTTCCTTCATCTTGATTCGTAGTAGTTCCACGGGCTAACCACAGAATGCAGCATACACAACTGTCATCTTAAAATATCAAATCCAAATGTAATCTCCATAACTATAAGGTCTACAGAGTTTAAACTTGACATATAGCTAGCCAAGGCAGTTTTAATGATACTGTTTGGATTTAATCGTCTCTTTGGCGGTAGGTGCTTGCTTAGAGACGGTATTACGAAATTCTCCCTGCGATCCACCTCGCTGGGTCCCAGAGTTCCCATGTATTCCTTATGGACATTCATTTTTGGTTGAGTTCATGAAAATACGAACAGCTGATCTTGATTCGTAGTAGTTCCACGGGCTAACCACAGAATGCAGCATACACAACTGTCATCTTAAAATATCAAATCAAAATACCACAGACTGACTGACTGACTAGCTGATTGACCTATCACGTAATCTCCATAACTATAAGGTCTACAGAGTTTAAACTTGACATATAGATACCTCTCTGGCGGTAGGTGCTTGCTTAGAAACGGTATTACGAAATTCTCCCTGTGATCCGCCTCGCTGGGTCCCAAAGTTCCCATGTATTCCTTATGGACATTCATTTTTGATTGAGTTTATGGTACTAAACACGTGGTTAATACAAATTTGTAAGGTCAAAAGAGTCAAGGGTTTTTTACAGCATTTATTACTTTTGTAAACTATTTAGTAACGGAACAAAAATTTGTAATTTGGTTGTTTATAGTTGTTACATTTTGACTCGATCTTATTAAAAAACTTACTCTCAGTACAATCAAGTTTAAGAAAAGGTACTTTTAACGTTACTTACCGCCAAAGAAAAGCAAATGAAACTAAACTCTTATTGTATGTAGTAAGAATACAAAACCCAACTGCGCACTGCACAATCTAATTACTCAACAATGATGCATATTTACCGGCCTGTGTCAACTGTATAATTACGATATCGATGCCGTTGTATCGTCTAGCAGCTGCGCCACATTCCTGACCCAAACCTCCCTACCACGCCGCGCCGCGCGTGTCGCCGATATCATGCATATAGAATCTGTTTACAACTCACACCGAGGAAATAGTAATTGGGCTTCCTGGGAGTACGAGAGAAGCACCAATGACACACTGGACCACCAAGATGGCTGCATACCATTTATGATAGAACAAATAGATAGTATATACATTTTGTTGTGAATTTAATTTTAAAAATGCTGACTGATTTTGGTCAACTGATATTTCCTGAAAAAATTGTATTTAATAGAAATCGAGAAATTTATTTCCCTAATTTAAAATCAGTAAACAGAGTGATTACATAAAATAGGTATTTAGTCCCCACATGTTCCTATGGCATGTGCGGCATCTATTAATATATATTAATACGCTAGCCGATTTTTGTTAAGAGAACTCCTCCGTTATTTCTCAGCCGATTTTAACGACTGAGGTACAAACATATTCATCCTGATTCGTAGTTATGCATAAAGGTTTTCATTTTTCGATACTTTCAATCTGAAGGGAATGGGCCGCCCTCAAAGTTCGATTTTTGCCCATAAGATTAACATGGGGAATAATTTGATTTGAATTGCAGCTGTTAATACATTATGGACAGGTTATTAGAAATACCAGATGTTATAGGTAAGGAATTTATTTATCTATATAAATATAATAATTTCTTTGAGCAGTGAAATATTGTGTGCAACGGAAATATTTTAATGTTTGTTGAAATTTGTTTTTCCGTCTGTCTGTTTATATGCCAGATTTGTTCCGCGTTTCACAAAAAAATACTGTACTTAATGAAATAACATATTTTGCGCATTTTCATGTGGAGGAGGTAACCTTTTGGCTGTTATGCCCCTATGTCCGGCACTGCTTCAAAGTCGATCTTAAGGGTGCAGGTTACTCAACCTTTCACTACAGAAACCATATAAAATAACGACCCGGCGATGAATCATTGGGTACAGAACACATAAGGCCTTGAAACATGGTATTTAAATCCAGTTAAATTCAGTTTGTCTAGGTAGTCATTGTGATTATAACACTCAATATTTGATGTGTTTTTAAGTCCACCATCCGTAAGCCCAAAAAACTACAGGAATTACTGAGCATATATTAGGAAGAAGATGGGTCCATCGCAAAAATACAGTTATGGGCTTATTCCCGTTCCAATGAGGCTCGGCCCTAACGACCTGCAACATTTCCATGTATTATATACCGTACTTAATAGACAGATTGAGCAAATATTTGGTAGAAAGACAGCAGGTAATGCACTATATTCAGAAACAGGCCTATACTTTTCATCCCGTATGTCCTTTGGGACTTATCTGCTCCGTCGCGCGTCGGCTTTTAACATTTTAAATTTTTCGTCACTGACGTTTGTAGTTGACTGAACTGATTGAGCATACATTTGTTAGGAGGATAGTTAATACATCAGAATAATACCTTTGCCTATTCCTGCTCCAAAAATACCAAATGTTGGGAGTATCGAATTTATGGGTTAATAAATGTGTACAGGCCACATCTATGGAAAAATATAAAACTATTCGAAAAGAACTAACATTGGGGTTAGGGTTGAGATTTGTAAATAAAAACAAAAGAATCATAACAGCTGTTCAAAAGCAACCTTTCAATTTTAATAGTATATTTCGCACCAAGGGCCGCAAGTGGGGTTTTGCTGGCCCGAGATCGTGTTTTATGACCGAGACGAAGTCGAGGTCATAAATCGCTCGAGGGCTATGCAAAACCCATTCGGCAGAGGTGCGAACGCTATTTTTCACCATACTACAATTATTAATGGGTTAAATGTGATCGGTCATAAAACACGAGTGGCCTCATGTAATCTCGGACTAAAAACAGTTAACCAATAAACAAAATATCGATAGTACAATGTTTAGAATTTTGTTGTTATTTTTCCAGTGCTTCAACCAAAGAACACAAAATAGTACAAGTAACGTCGTGTACGCTTAAAAACAAGTTTGCAACACTGGCTTAATAGATCAGCTGAATTTTGGCCCTAGGGCCGAGAATTTTCCTGTCCTTTTCAATCAAGCCTTTTCAATCAAGCCAACCTATGAATCAGAGCATCCAAAATACAAATACTTCTCGCTACTGGAATGGTAACACCCCTTCTATCATCCGTTTTAACTCCACATAAAATAAATCAAACCTTTTTTTGAGAGTCCAACGAACATCCATATCCAAAACAAAATAAACAACTTAATGTGGAGGAGACATTTAACATTGACGGTATAGTGACGTTAGTAATTTGGTATCATTGTAATTCTTCTCTCCATTATGAGTGTTGTACTGGGGTATGATATGTTTAATTTCATAACAATGGTTACTTTTTGTGGGATATTCATCAGTAACACATATAAAATGTTTCGACATGAATCTCTTGGTTCCATCTACCTATATAAAGCAGAGTTCTTGTCTGTGTGTGGATCGCCGTACAGCTAAATATCAGCTGCTTGAATTATCATCAGCTCAAACTTAAGTCATTGTCCATAAGATTAACACAGGATTGGAACTTTGACTCCCCGTGGGGCGGAGCCCTATGGGGTTTTCTTAAAATCCTTTCTTAGTGGTTACCTATGTTATGGAAAGAGTATACGAGCCAAATTTCGTAGTTGTAAGTGTAGAAGTTTGGTCTGGGGAATGATCGGATTTCGTATTTATAGATACTAGAGACCACCCAATGGTGAATATTCAACCAAATTTTTTTTATTAAAAGTCGACGAATATATGAATACCCCCGTCGCAGCAAACCTGCATACTCAGCGAATTTCCAATGAATTATAACATAACACATTAAGCCACTTAACAGGATTCATAAGAAATATATTAACAAACAAGCGATATTTAAAATATTAATTATTCTCCATAAGAATAACATTGGGGATGAGTACGCAGGTTTGCTGCAACAAGGAACACAAAATAATGGGGTTTTATGCAAAATATCAATAGAACTCAGCTAAGTGAAGTCACATACCAAGTTTCATCCATATACATTCATAAATAAGCGATATATAACACTTTAATTATTTTCCATAAGAGTAACATGGGGACCGAATACCTAGGTTTGCTGCTATGGGAACCATAGGTGAAAAATTGTTTTTTTGGGCAAACAACAATAAACCACAACCAGATGAAGCTATATACCAAATTTCGTCAGTTTATGTTCATAAATAAGCGAGACATACAATTTTTCTTTTTCTCCATAAGAATAACATTAGACAACGTACTGTGTTTAGCACTTTCAATATCTCGGTAACCAATTGACGTAGAGCAATGATCAAGATATCAAATTTTTTGTTTTTTTATGCTGAATTCAATGGTGAAAATTAAAATTTGATTTTAATAAAAATTACATGTGGAAACCCCAAAAAACCCATTTTTTTGGGTACAAAACCCCCCAAAACCCCCCTTCGGATGGTGCGATTCGTCTGGTTTTCGAACTCGTTCAAATAAATGGTACTTTACACGTTTGTACCAAATTTCATTAAGATCGGACCTTTTTTACGAGAGTTATCGTGCTTACGGACACACACACACACACACATATATATATATATATATATATATATATATATATATATACATATATAAAAATTTGAACGAATGGTGTTTTTGGCATCTGGGGACCTCAAAATGAAAAGTTATCATGGTCTCGGGCTTAAGTCTTACCATGAGACCTACGGTAATAGCTTCTTCCCTATAGGGGAAATTCGCTAAAAACATTTGTAATATCTAGTGGGTTCTGTTGCGCTCATCTCTCTCTCGCTCTCCTTCTTTCTTACCTCCAGGTATTTTTTTAATGTGGAGTTAAAACGGATAACAGAACAACGTTACCATTCCAGTAATTATGTAGCCTTTTTATTTATGTCTGAACCCCCTCCACCTTATCCTCTCTCCTTCCCTCATCCCCCCTTCCTCACAAAAAGGTTTGATTTATTTGATGTGGAGTTAAAACGGATAATAGAACGGAATAGTTACCATTCCAGTAGCGAGTAGTAGTTGTATTTATATCTGAAACATCCTGAACCATCTGTTCGTGCTGTTTTGCTAGCATTTGTCAAATATAGCTGTAAAATATAGAATTATTTAATCAATTACTGCACTTCCATAAGATTAACATTGAAACTTCGAAAGCCTGTGGGGCGTAGTCCTGGGGGCCGATGTAAATTATAATGGGTTTCTGCTCATCTTCAGGACAATGACTTTCAAACGGTCCCGTGAATTTCTCCCACGATACACACGAGCTGAGTAAAAAGGAGGACAGTTTTGTGCTTGCCTAATAATATACAGATAGAAGAGAAAATAACAAATAAATTAGGCCTACGATATTAAAAATCTCAAAAATCTCTAAACAGCATTTCACTCTATGCCCAAGAACATAATGCACAAAGTAAAAAGAATTTGAAATCATTCTCACCTAGGGAGCTCTATGTATAACTACAGAGACTACTGGATGGTCGGATTTTCGTGCCATCAGCAGAATTTTCCCTCTCTACATAACCACATTACAAAACGAACATGGCACCTTGGTGTTCGTTTTGTTATGTTGGTACTGTAGAGGTGAGATATTATGCTTCCAGCTGCTTTTCAAATACGGCAAGGTTTTTTGTCAGAAATTGCAAGACAAGTGGTCCCTCCAGATTGTGTACAGCTCACTGTTCTCACCATCACGTACGATAAATTTATAACAGAAAATTTACTATGAATTGAGCCTAGCCCCTACCCCCTAAAAAATCTGAATCACATGGTCCTTTTATCCGTAACAAATATTTCTCCCATATTGATCACAATCGCACCGTTGACAATCGCACTTGTCGCTGCGGGTTGTTGACTCAAGTGTGAGCCATAACTTTCCAAGGTCTACGCTAACATTGATTCTTTGTTATAGAAGGCCGGTGTAACCTTTACTTCGATAAAGGCAGTCTTTGTTTTGCGACTTCCTTTATGGCAAAGTAGATCTAAAGGCTACGTTCAGTATTTCTTGAATGAGACAGATCTAAAAATTTATAATTTTTTGTTACTAAAGCACATTTTCCTTGGAGAAGTTTTTACAATTTGCAAGGCTTTGCTTATTTATTACTCGTTCATAAATATTTATTTTCATTCACACAAACTTGAAAGAACTAATTTTTTACTCTACGAACATAACGGTTTACTTTTCTATTCGTGTCTTACTAATTTAGAGTCTTTACGTAATAGCATTAATATGCAGACATATAACTCGAACTTGAAACGCACACTTATATAACGCATATTTGTAACGCACACACATAACGCATACTTGTAACTCATACTTGTAACGCACACATATAACGCATACTTGTAACGCGCACGTATAATGCATACTTTTAACTCATACTTGTAACGCACACGGATATGACGCATACTTGTAACTCATACTTGTAACGCGCACATATAACGCATACTTGTAACACGCCCATAAAACGCATAGGCCTACTTATACTTACGCTACATCCGCCATTATTAACTTTAAGTACATGTCTGTTAAGTACATTTGACTTTAAGTACATTTTTTACAGACTTGTAAAGTTTAGTCCAGAGAACAAGTTAACTTTTAAAGAGGAACTTTATGAATCTCGGACGTTATTGACGATATTTCATTGTAACTTGACGCCCGGCGTTCTGGCGTTCTATTCAGAAGTATCTCAGAGGGAATATGCTTTCCTTGGGTACTTTATACAATACTGAAGTAAAATACGGCCTCAGATTTTGAGGCCCATATTAAAAATCTCTGCATTAATTAAAATGTTTAAATACGTAGCTTTAATTATTGTGCACATAAAATCAAATTTCACTCGAATCAACCAGTTTAATTATAAAGAAAAAAATCGCACGTTCATACCCGATACAGTTTAGTATTTTAAAATGTTGTTGAATTTTAACAAAACTATACTTCGTCATTTGAATCATAAATAATTTGTTTAAATTTATAATAAATAAATACATTTTCTATTACTTTGACAAAACCTTGCATCAGCATTACATCATATTACCTAAAATTAGATTGATTTGAAATGTTCTCTTCATACTCTTCATTGGTTATTCTGATCTTCACAAAAATCATCTACAACAACAGATATGTAATAACAGTATAATAACTGTTTTCAATAAGATAAGATTTAAATTTTGATTTGAACTCTCCAAAAGGTAAACATTTTTAAAATTGCCAGGGATTTTATTCATTAATTTCATTCCGTTGTATATTAATTGTCGTTTGAAAAATGTTGTTCTATGATAATTTATAGGCATAATATTATTTTTTCGAAGATTTAAATTGCAATTGTTTACATTTACGTTTTAAAAAAACGATAGATTGTTTCTGACAAAATT
This sequence comes from Allygus modestus, assembly GCA_963675035.1. Classification (NCBI taxonomy): domain Eukaryota; kingdom Metazoa; phylum Arthropoda; class Insecta; order Hemiptera; family Cicadellidae; genus Allygus; species Allygus modestus. The sequence goes on along the minus strand of OY776112.1, from coordinate 140,393,180 downwards.
GAATGTTTCAGATATATACATTGACCAAAATGTTAATAATTTATTTTCTTTAAAAATGTTTCTACATGAATCTCTTGGTTTCATTTACCTATATAAAGCAGAGTTCTTGTCTGTGTGTGGATCGCCGTACAGCTAAACTCCAAAGAGTTAAGGCATGAAATTTTCGGAGTAGGTTCCTTTAGGTCACAACTGTTGTACCTGACTCTCAGTTTCCTCTAAATCCTCTAGAGCTACTCCCCGTGGGACATCCAAAATTCCAATGTTAATCAAATGAGACCATACGGTTACAGTTTTTTGCTATTTATTTAATGTTATTCAAATGAACAGCTGACATTGGCAATTTACTTTTTTAACTAAGTTTTATACCCGGGGGGTGAAACTGGTATAATCAGCTAGTATTAAATATAACGAGCTGATCCCCCGCAATATTGTGCATTTATTACCTATAACAGCTGTTTATTGAATCAAGGACAAAACCCATGAGACATAAACCAAATAAAACTCTCCTCCATATGAATAACATGGGAACTTGGAAGTCCCGTGGGGCAGAGCCCTGGGGCTTAGTTGAAATTCTTGCTGGACAGTGCATGACTTACAACTTTAAATTATATTTTAAATTTAAAAAAGTCATTAAAATCGGTTAAGTATTAACTTCAGAAAGTGGGTGAACAAAAAGCAGGATTTTTTAAATTTGTAGATGCGTAGAGCAGCTTTTTGCAGTAAAGATATGACGTACATTTGAATTTGCCAAACCCTAAATCTGGATGCCGTATGTAATGAATTAATTAACATTTTGGGCGAGAAAGCTTGAAGACGACACGAATTTGTTTGGATTTAATGGAATTAAAATCATTTCTTGAGAAGCATGATAAGTTTTGTTGGTATTGGTTGAAATCGATCTCATTATTCCGTCTTTTGTGTATATTTACCGACTTGTATGTAAGTACAGTATTGCCTAAGTGTGAACATATTTTGTAGTGTTGTGAGACTTGGTTTCCTTTATCCAATTTGCAAAGTTTTAATGGAAAAAAAGTTGGAACGTTGCAGAGACAGTGTTGTGACAACGTATGTCTTGATGAACGACTAAATGTCACGTGACAATGTGGCGGCCGCCCCGGCGTCGCGGGTGTTATAAACCTGCCTAAAGTTCATTTATCTAATAAACTGACAGGCTCCCTTTCACCGCTTCAGCTATAAACCACACAGCGCCATTATATCATTAGTTCTCTACATTCGATAGGTAAACACATATTCATGATTCGTTTGCCAAAATTTAAATCCAGAAGTGAGCAACTTTTCACAACTTTAAAGGGGTTAAAATCTTAGTAAAACAGTATTTATTATTACGTTTTCCACAATCATACCTTAAAGTAACGCCCTCGTTTTATGAGCATTACAATTTGTAATAACATTAATACAAATCAAGGTTTATTTTAGTAGGATAACTAATCTGACTCACCTCGTCCTACAGAAACAATTTAGATAATTGTTATCATTTTACCGTCACACGATTGCATTGCATTTTCATTAGTTAGCATTGGACCTCGACGTTAATTAATTGCTTTACCAGGCCAAATCATGATTGCACATTGTTGAAATAAACTTTTAAACATGTACAAATAACGAGTAATTAATCAACATGTTGTGATGATTTTCAATCATTCACAGAACATCACCATCATCACCACCATCACTACCACTACCACTGCCACCACCACTACCACCACCTTTCACCTTCGTAATCATCATCATCATCATCATCATCATCATCATCATTATTATTATCAATTGATGGTTTTATTGAACCAAATGCAAAATTTATGACATTTTAAAATCGACACATTATAATATGAATAATATGAATCCTCATGATTATTTATTTTGTTTTGTCTTTTTTTATTTTTTGCTAGGAGGAACATTTGTCTGATTAACCGTGGCGCTAACTACGGAAAAAATCGTTAACTATTATTTCTCAAGGGTTTTTGTCGGGAGGCCATATCTCCCTTAATACTTTATGAAAACCAATACTGTAGTCATCATCTTTTGAAAATTACTTTCACCGCTAAATGCGAAAAATAAGCAAACAATTCAAAACCATAAAAATTATAATTTAATAGGTGGTTCTCATTATTTTTAATTATTTATCAAAGAACTCGTGGCACCGTCTTACAGCAAAAAAATCAACTAAACAAACACGGGTGCAAGCTGTGCTTTGGCAATTTATATTAAAAATGTTTCACTCCTCAAACACCTTGTAAAAGCAAAAAAATAAATTAAAACTCCATAAAATGTGTAGCGCTTCCAAAGGTTCCAAAGATAACGCTCTATAAATCACCAAAACAAAAAAACAGTGTTCGATGCCAGGCTGTCAACCAAAACGATAATCTCGGTAGAAATGAAGAGACGGAAGATTGAAGACAAAGAACAAGGAAGTGAGATATGGCAGCTGGCGCAGTGCTGTGCTGGACCTAGAGCAAGGCGAGATGTCGTGATAGCGTCCTAGAGTCTTTGACTGGTGGCCTTGGGCTTGGGTCGACGTCTAGGAACTGAACGGAGGTCAAGGATACGCGAACACTTGCCGGACTGCGGGACTGCACACTCAGTTTTCGAAGCTAAGAATGTTTCCGGATTCCGGATTTGCTCAAAATAGCTCTCCCATTAATGAGTAGTAAAGTGTTTATTCAGTGTTAAGAGCGAATTGATATATTCATCTTTAAATTTACTGAAGTTATATTTTACTGGCATTTGATTTCCAAAACATCGAATTGGAAACGCGATTTGGTACTTCGGATTTTTTTAAAATCATTTCAATACTAATATTTGAAGATAATTAAATGTGTAAATATTAAAGTATGTGTACTGGTTTAAATTACCTTATCGTCAAGTGATCCTATTTCCCTCGATGATAGAATCACTTGACGATAAGGTCATTTAAACCAGTACACATATATTGATCAGTGATTCGGAGGCTTAACTCATACTAAAAATAAAATAAATACCCCCGTCGCAGCAAACCTGCATACTCAGCGAATTTCCAATGCATACATTTATATACCATATACAGCCACTTTTACCAAGTTTCATAGATACATATTCACAAATGAGCCGTATATACAATTTTAATTTTTCTCCATAAGAATGACATGGGGATTGAGTACTCATGTTTGTTGCAACAAGAAACAGGAAATATCAGGTTTTAATAGAAATATCAACAGACCATAACCAGGTGAAGCCACATACCAAATTTCACCCGTATCCATTAATAAATAAGAAATTATTCAATTTTAATTATTCTCTATAACAATAACATGGGGGGCTGAGTACGCAGGTTTGCTGCATCAAGGAACACTAATCAGGTTTTTTATACAAATATCAATGTAACTCATCTAGGTGAAGCTACATACCAAGTTATATTAGTTTATGTTCATAATTAAGTGATGCATAACATTTTTCTTAATCTCCATAAGAATAACATGGGCGCTGTGTACGCAGGTTTGCTGCTACGGGAACGATAGGAAATTTTTTTTGGACAATTATCAATAGACCACAACGAAATGGAAGCCATATACCAAGTTTCGTTCGGATACGTTCATAAATAAGCGAGATATAAAATGTTTCTTATTCTCCATAAGAATAACATCGGACAACGTACTGTGTTTAGCACTTTGAATATCTCTGTAACCAATTGACGTAGAGAAATTATCAAAACACCAATTTGTTTGTAATCAATGGTGAAAAGTAAAATTAGATTTCTTAAAATATTATATGTAAAAAACTCAAAAAAACCATTTTTAGGGTACAAAACCCCCCTAAAATAACCCTTCGGATAAAGCGATCTGTCTGGTTTTCGAACTTAAAAGTCATAAATGTTGCTTTACACGTGTGTACCAAATTTCATAAAAATCGGACAATTTTTACAAAAGTGATTGTGCCTACGGACACACACACACACACACACACACACACACACACACACACACACACACACACACACACACACACACACACACACATATATATATATATATATATATAGTATTGAACGAATGGTGTTTTTGGTATCTGTGGACCTCAAAACGAAACGTTATCATGGTCCCGGGCCTAGATCTTACCATGCCGACTACGGCAATAGCTTCTTCCCTGTAGGGGAAATTCGCTAAGAAGGAAAACCTCTAAAACTTGTGTAATGTGCAAACCTATTTTATAATAGTCAAATCAAATCCTATTCTCTGTCTACTGATTAAACAAGGCAAACATGAAATGCATTAGCAATTAGCTGCAGTACCCCGGGAAATTCAACAGTTGAGGGAGCTCCATTCTGTGGCTGACCTTTTGTACTAATACAATAATGAACATCTGTTTAAGTAATCATCTGATTAATTAAAAGTAAATATCCATAAGAACATTAGAACTTTATAAGACCCGTGGAGCGGAGCCTAGGAGGTTTTTTAATGGCGAATCTATCTGGAACCCATACTACCTTCATGTAAAATTTCAGAATGTTTGATCAGGAATTTTGCGTACAACGAAACATTCAGGGCGACAGGCAGACACTACCTTACTTCTCCGAGGTATTAAGTCTCCGGTCTACCCCTGCCGGGCCACCTAAGACTGTTTCTCCCATAAGACCAATGTTAACTTTCAATGATCCAAGTCCGTTCCTCCTCAACGGACTACCCGAAAGCTACAATTTATGGTAAGTTTTAAATTGCAACAAATTACCTAGCGATTTTAGTGATCAGAATTTGAATATCACAAATAGTTTCATAAAAAATCGTAAATATTGAATATTTTAAAATTTCGTTAAACGATTGTTATTTGTGATACCAATAATTGCTCACTGAAATTGCTAGGTATTTGTTGGCTCTTTAGAATGAGCCAAAACCAAAATCAACGATATTGGATAAACCTTTGAAGAGGACTGTGAACGGGCTCTGAAAGTTAACATTGGCCTTATGGGGGAAACAGATAGCATCGAAATGTTTTGTGACTGGTGAGCCCTCTTAAAGCGGAAGAAGAAATGTTCTACTATTCATCTTTTAGCGAATTTCCCCTATAGGGAAGAAGCTATTACCGTAGGTCTCATGGTAAGACTTAAGCCCGAGACCATGATAACTTTTTGTTTTGAGGTCCCCAGATGTCCAAAACACTATTCGTTCAAATTTATATATATGTATATATATCTATATATATATATATATATATATATATATATATATATATATGTGTGTCCGTGAATGCGATAACTTGAGTAAAAAACGTCCGATTTCGATGAAATTTGGCTCAAATGTGTAAACTGACATTTATGACTTTAAGTTCGAAAACCAGAAAAATCGGACTATGGGAAGAGGGGTTTATGGGGGTTTTAAATTTTCCAAAAATCAGTTTTTTGCATTTTTTACCCTAAAATTTTTAAAACACTTAATTTAGGTTTAGACCATGTTATAGAGCTTAAAAAAACAAATAATATGGTATTTTGAATTATTAACCTAGGTTAAGTGGTTGCGGAAAAAATCCAAAAAACATGCTCATAAAATCTCCCATGTTAATCTTATGGGAAAAAGGTTTTTGGCTTTTCCTCAGTTAATTTTACTTTAAACTTCACATTTTCTTTTACCAATCACTTCAGCTCCACAAAACAATCATTTTGGTGTTTAAATTGTGATTCTACGTCAAACCGTTGCAGAGATATTCAAAGTGCTAAACACAGTACGTTGTCCAATGTTATCCTTATGGAAAATAAATAAAATTTGATATCTTGATTATTTATGAATGTATATTGATGAAATTTGGTATGTGGCTTCATGTTGTACTGGTATATTGATAATTGCACAAAAAATAAATGTTTTGTTGACTGTCCCCGTAGCAGCTAACCTGCATACTCAGCCCTAATGTTATTCTTATGGAGAATAAGTAAAGTTTTATATCTCCCTTAATTATGAACATAAATTAATAAAACATGGTAAGTAGCTTCACCTGGTTCAGTTATATTGATAATTGCATAAAAACTCATTTCTTATCTTCCTCGTTGCAGCAAACCTGCGTACTCAGTCCTAATGTTATTCTTATGGGGAATAAATAAAATGTAATAAATCACTTATTTATGAATGTATTTTTGTCAAACTTGGTGAGTGGCTTTATGGACTAGTGAGAAACATATCAATGCATTGGAAATTCGCTGAGTACGCAGGTTTGCTGCGACGGGGGTATTTACTTTTGGCTGTGTAAGATGGAAAATACTGGTCGGCGGCACAGCGCGGTGTCAGTGAACTTGACACTCGCAGCGAGGCGTGACGTCGCTCTTACAGGTGCTCACGTGACCGCGCTTATACACTACACACTCAGTATACAATCACTGTACACTATACACCCAGCATACACCCATCAGTCCTCGTCATTGTAAATAAATTAATAAACTTCTTTATTGCTTTAAGACTGTACATGTATTGCAAAGCATGCGTCAAACAATAATTGCATGTGTCGTCAGTCATTAGCAGGTTATGTGACGAGCTGCTAGTTAACCTCAATACCTTCATTGTTGGTAACTGGGGCTCGTTAAACTTTGCTTGTCGCATGAAGCTATCCTTGGCATTTCGTTATTTGAAGTATTTTATCATTATAAAAGTAAAAGATAATTACAGTGTTTACGAAAGCGATTGAAGGAAGGAGTTTTATGCGTCTAAGCTGTATAATCAGACTGAATCAAATTGATGTGTTATCAGTGATTCATTATCAGAGTGAACTGATCTAGAATGGGATTGTTTGTTATTGCCTACTCATCTAGAGCATCATCAGCATTTTATAAATAATATATTTGGGTAACTTTTTATCGGCTTGAATGTATGTGAAGGTTTACTCACCATAAAACAGTAAATTAAAAAGTACAACTGATTTGCTGTTGTACTAATATTTAAAACAAATCGCATGGATAGTGACCAAACATTCTTTTTATTTTTACATTGTTTAGTTATATTACTTATACTTTTTCATGCGACTGTATCAGTTATATTTATTGAGTTCTAAAATATAATGTATTAAGTGTTAGTGAACATTAAATAAAGTTAAATACACTAAAATTACAAGATGAAAACCAATATGTTTTTTTTGTTCAATACGTTTTCCACAAACAATAAATCTGGCCTATAAGCGAACTAGACAGAGGGAGCTTTTAAACACAGGTATTGACTCTGATGTACGCAACGTGAAAATAACTCAACAATTCAAGTCAGAGGTTTTATTTGATTTATTTAGATAAATTGACGAGTTGGGCTACAATCAACTGGCAGGATATTATTGAGTGGTGAACCACACGAAAGTGTATACAATAGGAGTGATAGGGTTCTTGAGTTCAATTATCTTAGATATTAATCAAACTACAACACCAGCATCATACCCCCCCCCCACCACCACCACCCCACCAACCCTTCACTCATGTCAAGCGGTATGAGCACTGGGGGCGTGGTGGGCTCACTTTAATTAATGGTTAACCTTACAGGATAAAACAATTTAAGGCACTTTTTGCACTGAACAGAGTGTTTCTGAACTCTCAACCGAAACTTCAGGAACTTGTTCCTGGGGTAAAAATAGTTCAAAAATGGGGCCTATCCCTCCTTTATTAACCGTATGTATGTCTGTTTGTATGTTTTAATCAATACATGATATCTTAGGAACCGATTAAGGTAACTGACTTGAAACTTGGTAAGTGTGTTGTACTTGTTTAGAGCTAATTTAGTATCGAATGTGACATTTAAACTTTTTACAGTTTCAAAATGGCGGCTATTTCAATTTGTCAAAGCTTAATATTTTTAAAACGGCAAATTTTGTAAATTTATTAAAAAAGTGATAAATTGAAGGCAAAACACATGGTTTTAAAGATCACTCAACCCATAGCTGGGCAATTTAAATTTTAATGAGTAAAATCGTGTAAATTTTGTGTAAATTACCACATCTTTATTTACAATAATTGCAATTACAATGCTATGGATTAAGTTATCTTTAAAATCTTTATATTATCTTTTAAGCCATAACATTTCACATCTTTGTAATAAGCAAATGTTGTTTTACAAAAATTTGCCTATTTTGAGGTAAGCTTTAACAAATTTAAATAACCAAGAATATAACACACTTACCAAGTTTAAATGCAATACTTAAAATGATTTCTAATATATTATATATTGATTTAGAACACAAACCGGCACAAAAACGGATACCGAAGCGAGATAAGCCTTATGTTTACATACAATATTTTGTTTGAATTGAAAAGAGGTTATTGAATTTACCAGAGGTTTTGGTAGAGAGTTCGGAAACATTCTGTATATGATCTTCTTTGAATTATCTATATTGTTTAATGCATTTACGTAATAAAGCAACAAACAACCTCCGAAATGTTGTGAAGGAATTGGCTTCAGCCATTTTACATTGGTTTACACCGTCCCTTTAATATTATTTTTTGTTCTGAGCAATATTTATTACCAGAAGGTTGTTGAATGTAGTTGTTATGGAATATTATATTTGTTTTATCCAATTTTACTGAAGACATGTTTAAGTATAAGTTTATTCTGAAATCATAAAAAACAAGAACTGGAAAAATAGACGTACCTATGAGGGAAATAAAAAGCTGTGACTATTTCAATATATAACAAGTTCGCAAGCAGCACGCTGATGTGAGGGAAGTGAATTTCCACATCAAAACTTTTAAAACTAAAAATCAGTGTAAAAACATACATTTATTCCAATTTATATTGAAATCTGAAAACAGTGATTTTTTTGGCTGTTCTGATGCTCCTATTTTCATTTACCTGCAAAGCTGGGAATACAATTTTGCACATTATAATGTTAGGAAAAGGCCAGACAGGCTTGAAAGGAGGCATAAGGTTGCTGGGGGTGATAAAAGTACACCAACAAATGAATAACATGCATTTATAATGTAAAAATCCCATAAGACAACGTACTATGTTTAGTCGAAACACATTTTATTTAATAACTCGGTAAATATGTATGCTAGAATGACGATAGAGGGCTTAAAACTTTCGCCTCACTAATTCCCATCTTTTTACATGCATTAATTTACATACGGGGCTTTTCTGACCCTTTATGGGCTCAAAAACTCAAAATTTGAAAGATTAATCCCCAAAAAAGGGGTTTAGAGTTTTCCGATTGTTTTGCCTAACGAACTTGTCCAACTGATTACAGAAAGGAATGTCCCTACCAAATTTGAAGTAAATCTGACAAAAAATGCGACCGCTAGAGTGCAAACACACACACACACACACACACACACACACACACACATATATATATATATATATACAGGGTGAGTCAGACCTCCAGTCCAGCATGTATAACGAGAGAACGGTTTGGTCTAAAGACGTCAAACAAAAATCTTCCCACTAAAACGCATATGGGCTAGCTATTAAAAATATTTTCATCAAAATCTATGTACAGAATGTTCCAAAACTGAAGGTCACGGGTTCGAATCTTAAAATTTTCTAATGTAAACATAGAAAATACTATACAAAATTTTAAAGGTCTCGTTAAAAATACATTTTGGCAAAAATAGAATTCACTTATCTTTATTCGTTTCAAAATGGCGGCCACTTTAATGTAAAATATTGACATTTACGGAATACCCTGTATTTTCTAAACCACTACTCGTACCTTTTTCCCGACTTAAATTTCTTACTCGTGATAAACTCAGCTTTACTCTGGTATGCTACATGACAGGCTTTTTTGAGAAAATCTATATTTAAAAAAAAAATTATTTTGAAAATACCCATATAGCCAAAATTCAAAAATGTCAGATGGTAGCGTATGCCAAAAAGCATACCATTGAAAAGGTCTTGTAAATCCTAGCAACTTTCTAATTTACACCAACCTTGTATCTCTTTTCGTTTTTCTGCAATCAGCAAAAAACATTATTTTCCCATGTGAAATGCATGTTAATTTGCATAACACTTGCATTATTCTCCGTCCACATTCATTTTATGTGTTATGCACAATTAACATGCATTTCATATGGAAAAATAATGACTTTTGCTGATAGCAGAAAAACGAAAAAAGATACAAGGTTGGTGTAAATTAGAAAGTTGCTAGGATTTACAAGACCTTTTCAATGGTATGCTTTTTGACATACGCTACCATCTGACATGTTTTAATTTTGGCCATATGGGTATTTTCAAAATAAATATTTTTTTGAAATATAGATTTTCTCAAAAAAGCCTGTCATGTAGCATACCAGAGTAAAGCTGAGTTAATCACGAGTAAGAAATTTAAGTCGGGAAAAAGGTACGAGTACCTAGTGGTTTAGAAAATACAGGGTATTCCGTAAATGTCAATATTTTACACTAAAATGGCCGCCATTTTGAAACGAATAAAGATAAGTGAATTCTGTTTTTGCCAAAATGTGTTTTTTAACGAGACCTTTAAAATGATGCATAATATTTTATATGATTACATTAGAAAATTTTAAGATTCGAAACCGTGACCTTCAGTTTTGGAACATTCTGTACATAGATTTTGATGAAAATATTTTTAATAGCTAGCCCATATGCGTTTTAGTAGGGAAGATTTTTGTTTGACGACTTTAGACCAAACCGTTCACTCGTTATTCATGCTGGACGGGTGGTCTGACTCACCCTGTATATATATATAAAATTTTGAATGAACCCCCAAAACGTGTTCAGGGGGTCACGTTAGGAACTTCTATGGTGGTCCTGGGCTTAAGTTTCACCGTGCGGGTCATGCTAATAGTTCACTTTCCATAGGAAATTCACTAATAATAGAACATTGGGGCGAGGCAATGTCCAACGAATAATGCATACTGAATAATTGCAAGGCGACAACTATAATATTCTACCGCAATATTTGTTAACTAAACAAGCTTTAAATATAAAATACCCCCGTTGCAGGAAACCAGCATACTCAGCGAATTTCCAATGAATATACAACATAAAACATTAAGCCACTTGACAGGATTCATAAGAAAGCGATATTCACTAACAAGCGATATTTAAAATATTAATTATTCTCCATAAGAATAACATTGGGGATGAGTACGCAGGATTGCTGCAACAAGGAACACAAAATAATGTTTTTTATGCAAATATCAATAGAACTCATTTAAGTGAAGTCACATACCAAGTTTCATCCATATACATTCAAAAATAAGCGATATAAAACATTTTAATTATTTTCCATTAGAATAACATGGGGACTGAGTACCTAGGTTTGCTGCTACGGGAACCATAGGCGAAAAATTGTTTTTTGTGCAAACAACAATAAACCACAACCAGATGAATCCATTAACCAAATTTTGTCAGTTTATGATCATAAATAAGCGAGATATCAAATTTTTCTTTTCTCCATAAGAATAACATTAGACAACGTACTGTGTTTAGCACTTTCAATATCTCAGTAACCAATTGACGGAGAGCAATGATCAAAATACCAAATCGTTTGTATTTTCATGCTGAATTCAATGGTTAAAACTAAAATTTGATTAAAATAAAAATTACAAGTGGAAACCCCAAAAAAAGCCATTTTTGGGATACAAAACCCCCCTTCCGATGGTGCGATTCGCTTGGTTTTCGAACTCATTCAAATAAATGGTAATTTACACAATTGTACCAAATTTAATTAAGATCGGACCTTTTTTAGGAGAGTTATTGTGCTTACGGACACACACACACACACACACACACACACACACACACACACACACACACACACACATACACACACACACACACACACACACACACATATATATATACATATATATATATATATATATATATATATATATATATATATATACATTTATACAAATTTGAAAGAACGGTGTTTTTGGCATCTGGGGACCTCAAAATGAAAAGTTATCATGGTCTTGGGCTTAGGTCTTACCATGAGACCAACGGTAATAGCTTCTTCCCCAAAGGGTAAATTCGCTAATATACACAAATTCAGTTTGAGAAAGACGATTAGTTTATTAAAGACATATTTAATAAACAAGCAGGTCTTTTGGAAGGGCGGAGATCGAAGGAACTACTGAACCGATTTTTATGCTTGGGGTATTAAAGGAGGTCGTGGCGTAAATTTAGTGAAATCTATTAAAACTTTACATCCAACAATCCGACTAACAGACGTTCTGAGCATCAATGTGGTTCTTATGGACGAAAATCAACTAATATGCGTTTAAAACATTTGTTGACTCGTTGACTCGTTAACAAAATACAAAACAGCTAAGAACAAATATTTTTCCCTTTTGGGATTACCCAGCTCATATGCGTTCTATTTGTTTATTTGCATAACAACTCAATTGCCATGAATATGGCTGGTTTTTTGTAATATTACATCTATACTTATTTAATAGGCGAGCAGGTTTTTTGTGACAATCACTCCTCCTAAACTACTGAACCAATTTTCATGTTTTGGTATCATTGGATACATTGGATCAAGTTGAGTTTTTTCCCATAAGCTTAACATTGGGAAATAACTATAAGTTTTAAGCAATCAGCTGGATAGAGTAAACACAGTTAATCAACAGGCCATGTTGGCTTTGGAACGGTAACACAATATTTATACGGGAAAGTCAGTATAATATTACGTTGTAATCGCGAGCAAAGCCGCGACAGGCTACTAGTAAATATTAAAATTAAAACTAATTAAGATTGATCAGAAGTTTAAAAAAAGTCCTCAATTTTGTATACACTCTTTGAAATTACTAGCTGATTACCCGTGCTTCACACAAAGAATTCATGAATGAACAGCTGATTAAAATGGTTGCTGTAACTACATCTGTTTCTGATCTATTAAACATATTGCTCGTAAGAATAACATTGAAACTTTAAAGTCCAACGGGGTGAAGCACATTGAACTGAGGGAGAAAAAAGTTATTCCATGACTTCTACAGAGAAATCCCTTTATTTTGACACCTCAATCATCAAAATCGGTTCATAAATAAAAGAGTTTTGCTGTACACAAAAAATTCCTAAGGGAATTAGTATAACAGATTGTTTAATTTAATTATTAGTTTCATTCGTGTTTGATTATTAGTTTAAATTGTGATGTCATTCCATAGAACTCAGTTTAAAATAGCTTTCGTGCTGATGTAATGGATTTTGATAGTATCAACAGCTGCTGTTAAATGTTCAATTTAATTGATTATTTTTCCATAAGATTAACATTGGAAATTTGAAAGCAAATGCGTGTAGCCCTAGAGGTGGGTGTTTTATTAAACCCCAAAAGGGCTTTCAGATTTATTAAACACATAAACAATCATTCAAGACCTAATAGTGGAAAAGCAGGAAATACGATATACTAGTACACTTTGATTACACCAGGGATATTAAACACACAACATATTATATTGAAGGGGTTTGCTAATAGCCAGTAATATATTTTTAAATATCGCCTGAACTGTGGTTAACCTTACAACATTCATTGGCCACCTTTTGAAGCCCGTGCTCCTACTAGACGGACTATTGGCCACGGCCGACACCGGCGCCAACGCAGTCTGGCCCAGCGAGGTCTGGCCTTCTCCGCGGCTAGGACGAACATCCGTGTCAATTGTGGAAGCCAATGAAGTCTCCATAACGTAGATTTTATGGCGAGGTTATAAACTTACAATTGAATTGACCTAGTAGCCTCTTCCTGGTGTTTCGAGTGCTTGAAATTCCGCCGATTGTCCCCCTCGTGGCGGCCGTGTGGCGTTTTTTATATGAAATGCTATTAGGTGAAGTTTTACCGGTTTTCAGTATGTTTTTGACATAAGTGAGTTTTAATATGGGTATGTTTCCAGTTATGAGCAGTCAAATGACTGCCCTGCTGCGTCTAAACTTGCTGGCTCTAGTACCTCCAGGATCACAAGCTTTTATAGCATTTAAATTCTTGTAGCATCACGTGTTATTCAGGCCCTAGTAGTCAGTATTTACCAGCGAAAACAGAAAAAGTATCCACTTGCCAATGGCTCTGTAAACGAAGTTTACGTTTTACCATGTTAGGATAACACCAACATTTAATGTGGTTTATATTCTAAACCAGCTATTCTATGAATCTTCCCAGTATAGCTGGAATTGTCAGGCTTATTTATGTTTAACTTAATTTTACATATTACATTTTTACGAAAATACGCTTTTAATTACTTGTGACCTTGTTCCTAGGATACAAAGGTTCAACAGCTTATAGGCAAGGCGAATTTTCGTAAGCCGACAGAAGCCCCTCTGTAATCCAAACAGACACGCACGCGACTTTGTAGGGTTTCCGAGTTTGACGACATTGAATAATCCCTGTATATTTTTAGTCCGAGGCAAAAGTTGATGTTATTTGTATAGTTTGTGTGAATGACGTAGCACCAATCAAATCCCTTTTGCCCAGTCTACCCTTTTGTCAGTTACCTCACTTAATCACTTAATGCCTGTATAAGACGCCGACGCAACTTTGGCGTATTTTAAGGCGAAACAAATAAATGATGAGAGTAGAATGGGTGAGATGCCTTGTGTAGCCTTATTACTGACTAAGACCGACTGATTCTCTAGCCACGATCATTGATTAACAGCCCAATTACCAATGGCATGAAGTTTCGAAACTTCAAGGCATTTTTTCAGGATCGATCTGGCGAACTTCAGATTATATATAAACAACGCTACACAGACGATTATCTTTTGAAATCATTGCAATCCTCACGGAAGTAAGATATAAAATTCAACTAAAGATAATTTCAACTGTTGTCATTACTGGGGCACTCCAGTTTGTATCTTTAAAGCAGTTATGAAACAGTAAAAGTTACTAATATGATATCATCATCACCTAAAAAAAATGTAATTTCAGTTTCGGTTGATAAACTCAGTATTCCAGTTATAATACTACTGGAAGTAGTCTGTTTGTTACTGGAAGTTGCAAGTAACATGTAACAAACAAAGTAGAAGTACTCGTAACTCGTTAAAAGGTGTTGCAAACTACGAGTTTGCCTGATGAAAGAAGCACTGGGCAGTAACTTAACACATCACGAGGGCGGACCTCACTGCAAGTGGCGATAGAAGTCACGCACAGATCGAGTAGCATTGTAAGCTTTGCACTTTAAACCGCTGGGCAGTAACTTAACACATAACGAGGGCGGACCGCACTACAAGTGGCGATAGAAGTCACGCACAGATCGAGTAGCATTGTAAGCTTTGCACTTTAAACCGCTGGGCAGTAACTTAACACATCACGAGGGCGGACCGCACTACAAGTGGCGATAGAAGTCACGCACAGATCGAGTAGGATTGTAAGCTTTGCACTTTAAACCGCTGGGCAGTAACTTAACACATCACGAGGGCGGACCGCACTACATGTGGCGATAGAAGTCACGCACAGATCGAGTAACATTGTAAGCTTTGCACTTTAAACCGCTGGGCAGTAACTTAACACATCACGAGGGCGGACCGCACTACAAGTGGCGATAGAAGTCACGCACAGATCGAGTAGGATTGTAAGCTTTGCACTTTAAACCGCTGGGCAGTAACTTAACACATCACGAGGGCGGACCGCACTACAAGTGGCGATAGAAGTCACGCACAGATCGAGTAGCATTGTAAGCTTTGCACTTTAAACCGCTGGGCAGTAACTTAACACATAACGAGGGCGGACCGCACTACAAGTGGCGATAGAAGTCACGCACAGATCGAGTAGCATTGTAAGCTTTGCACTTTAAACCGCTGGGCAGTAACTTAACACATCACGAGGGCGGACCGCACTACAAGTGGCGATAGAAGTCACGCACAGATCGAGTAGGATTGTAAGCTTTGCACTTTAAACCGCTGGGCAGTAACTTAACACATCACGAGGGCGGACCGCACTACAAGTGGCGATAGAAGTCACGCACAGATCGAGTAGCATTGTAAGCTTTGCACTTTAAACCGCTGGGCAGTAACTTAACACATCACGAGGGCGGACCGCACTACAAGTGGCGATAGAAGTCACGCACAGATCGAGTAGGATTGTAAGCCTTGCACTTTAAACCGCTGGGCAGTAACTTAACACATCACGAGGGCGGACCGCACTACAAGTGGCGATAGAAGTCACGCACAGATCGAGTAGCATTGTAAGCTTTGCACTTTAAACCGCTGGGCAGTAACTTAACACATCACGAGGGCGGACCGCACTACAAGTGGCGATAGAAGTCACGCACAGATCGAGTAGCATTGTAAGCTTTGCACTTTAAACCGCTGGGCAGTAACTTAACACATCACGAGGGCGGACCGCACTACAAGTGGCGATAGAAGTCACGCACAGATCGAGTAGGATTGTAAGCTTTGCTCTTTAAACCGCTGGGCAGTAACTTAACACATCACGAGGGCGGACCGCACTACAAGTGGCGATAGAAGTCACGCACAGATCGAGTAGCATTGTAAGCTTTGCACTTCAAACCGCTGGGCAGTAACTTAACACATCACGAGGGCGGACCGCACTACAAGTGGCGATAGAAGTCACGCACAGATCGAGTAGCATTGTAAGCTTTGCACTTTAAACCGCTGGGCAGTAACTTAACACATCACGAGGGCGGACCGCACTACAAGTGGCGATAGAAGTCACGCACAGATCGAGTAGCATTGTAAGCTTTGCACTTTAAACCGCTGGGAACTCGCTTAAAGCAATCTATACATTTTATTATTTGAAAAAAAAAAAACATAAAACACAGTGAAATGTGTACAAACTAAATGTTGTCTCCAGTTGCGATGATTGGGTAAAAAAAACAAATTTAGCATGGAGAAAACATTAAATTTCAAAATTTAAGTGATATATGTATACTAATAATAGCTGCCATCGTACCCAGTTTCCCGTTTCACCCGGGAATAAACCCTGTGGTGTGTGCTTAATTCTGTGGTTAACCCGTGGAACCACTACGAATCATGATCAGCTGTTCATTTCATGTGCCAAATGTGCATGCGAATGTGCCAAATTTCGTGGTTGTAGGTGTAGAGCTTTGGCCTGGGGGATGATCGTTTTTTCGTATTTATAGATATAATTTGCAAAGGTTTTGAACGAATCATGAAGCCATAAATTCGGCTATAAACGTGTCCCTGTATTACAGTAACAGCGGGGTTGAACGCTTCGTCAGGCGGAGCTGGTAATTAATATCGTTAACCCCCCCCCAACTAGGGGCTGATGAAAATCCAAGGGATGTAAAAGCGTAATACAAGAGCCGCCGTTGACATGTTTGTAAAAAATTAATTTCTGTGAGAGAGCAATTTATGAGCTGAGTTCTATGTATTTGCGTTTGTACAATCGCCACTGCTGTAAATGATGTTTTGATTAATTTCCCAACGAAATTGACCTTAATTAGATACGACGTTGCACAAATATACGTATATTTAACTGGGGTTTGTATTTTTGGCAAATAAAACTAACTTTGAATTGCATTTTAAGTAACATTAGGTAATTAAGTTAGTTGTTAAAAGATTATTAAAGTTAGTTATTATTAGGTTAGTAATTAAAATTAGTTATTTGGTTTTTGAGATAGTTATAATGGCTAGTAAATTTAAATATAAATCATTACAAACTCGATATCTTATACTTTCAGATATGAACAGACTTCCAAACTATACCAACGAATATTTTACAAGTATCTAAATTATTAGATTGCTATATATCTATATAAATAGGTGGATCCCCTAGTCTGTAGGGAAGATTACTGATTACCTGTCCATAATGTATTAACAGCTGCAATTATTTTGGTGGGAAAGCAAACGAAACATCTGGTTTTTTTATTTGGAAATTGGAAATGTTACACACTTTCAGTTTTTGCGATATTTTTTATCTAGCTGCCATCGTACCCGGTTTCACCCGGGAATACAACAGTTGTGTGTCCTGCATTAAAACCCGTGGAACTATTATGAATCATGATCACCTGTTTGAATTCTCATCAGCTCAAACTAAAGAGAATGTCCATAATAATAACACAGGATTGGAACTTTGAAACCCTATGGGGCATAGCCCTATGGGAATTTCTTAAAATCCATTCTTCGTGCACAGAATGCAGAAATGATCTACCAA
Organism: Allygus modestus; assembly: GCA_963675035.1. Taxonomy (NCBI): domain Eukaryota; kingdom Metazoa; phylum Arthropoda; class Insecta; order Hemiptera; family Cicadellidae; genus Allygus; species Allygus modestus. Next base: position 140,375,147 of record OY776112.1, on the reverse strand, counting down.
ATTCCTAGGTGAAACTGGGTTCTGCATCTAGGCTAGTTAAGGAGATGTAGCATAGTGAACTGCTTTGTTTGCTAGGCAGTATAAAACTCCAGTCATAACTGACTATTCTAAAACACTCGTTTAGACTAAATAATATTTTGTTTTGTTTTTATTAGTCATATTATATTGTTTTGCTCATGGAAGTACACAAAGATTAGATTGTAATCTTGCTGCAGTCATGCAAACTATTGATTAGCTGTTATGTGCAGTTGTTGATTCCCTCGCATTCATAGATGAGAGTAGTCTGCTAACTTACATTTCTTTTTATAAACATCACAATAACTACGATAAAACGAATTACCGCTTCATTAAGTATGATGAAGTATATTATTTGAATTTGAAAGCCAAATTGGATTATAATTAGTATATTACTTGAATACTAAGAGGGTCCTGTTAAACACACTTTGCACTGAATACACACAGGTAAGTCTCGCAGATTGGAAACGCAAATCAATGCGTAACATTGCATTTGATATACAGTACTACGGTGGAGTTCTTTTTTCTTTGTGCCTGATGCCAAGCTGACAGCACGGAGTTAGACAAAGCTTAAAGAAATCTACTATCAGTGTATGTTTTCCATGTAAATGATTGTTTTATAGAATTACAAATTAAAAATATTTATGTATGTTTATTTCCTAATGTACCCACTACCATAAGTGCTATATACGCTCATCTCGCGATAGAGAGAATATATACATACATGGTAAAATAATCGGTATTTTTTTATCTGACTAATTATTTAAACGATTATCTGACTATTAATAATAATCATAATAAACTAATCACATCATGCGTAATAATAATGCCTTAATCGTTGTGTATTACTAAAAATGTGTACAGTTCGGGTCACAGTGCTTGGCGCCTGGTTAGCGTATGCTCTGGAACGACTTTTCGCCTCTATTTGGCTTAGTACGGTACCGTTAGTTTTACAGTATACTTTTGCCAACAGAAAGCAAAATTAATTAATTAAATTTGAAAAGATTGGTTTTGGTTATTTTCGTTATTGTCTGATTTGATTTACGGGAAGTTTAAGTTGGTTTATACAAATAAACAAATAATTTGTTAATATTTTGTTTATTTGTTTATACAGCGCCAGGCGCTGTACATATTTATTTGTTTATATTTTGATTTTGATACCTGGCGACTCAGGCTGCTCCGGGACCCCCAATACCAATGGGGGAAGCCCTACGGGAGTTTATAGTATTTTCTGAATTTGTATACATTTAGGAATCGTAACGAACAGGTTGATATGCTAAATGGAAATGTTTTTGACGACATCACCTTCAAAATGTATACATAAAGTATAGATTGTTTCATATAAAGGGTACCTAAACTATGCATCACAATCTTCTTGTTTATTTGTATGTAGTTTTTTTTGTGGAGTAGATAGTGATTATTTAAAGTTCACCATATTTAAAAGTGTACTCTTAAATTATATCTTAAAATGTTTCAAGAAGGGTATTTTGACAAGTCCGACCTTATTGCTAATGACCAGTGGCGGATTTAAGCAATTGCCGCCTAAGGGCTATTAGGAAATTTGCCGCCCTCCCACCCCCCCCACCACTATAATCTTTGTCCTTTTCGCCGCCCAGATCTACCCACATGTTATATATATCTTGTTTGGTTATTTTGTGACAGTATCTAAAGAAGTTACAAATTAACCGAATGAATAAATTTAAGAAATTTCTATTATTTTCTAGTTGAAAAAAACAATAAAATAATGTATAATTGACTTAATTCACATTAACACAGTTTAATATTCAATATAGCCTACTCAATGACAACCAGCCCTAGAAACAAATTTTGGTGTTAAAAGCAGTGAAGCAGTGCTAGTGCTACTTTTAATAACAAGAAAATCCTTCAACAAAGGCCTAAAAATCCCTTCATAACTTCATCAAAACATTAATTTTTACACCAACGCATTGATTACTGAAAATTATAATAAATAACCTATAAATAAGATATGATGACACTGTAGCCTTAAAATTTGTAATTCGGACCATTAGCCTAAAAATTATGACTATTTTAATCTAGAATTAGCGCTATTCAATACGGCTTTTCAGTCATTTTGTAATTTATACTTTTATATAAAGAATTAATTGTCTATATGTTTTAGACGATCAATATATAAAATTAATTGATGTAGGCCTAATCTTCATAAAACTACACATTTCTAAACACTTCTTCTAGTTTCAGCTCCATGGTACTGTATGTTGTAGATCCAATGAATTAAAATACAATACCTACAGGAGTCACTACTCTGAAAAATAACCTTCAAAAAGCGTGCCATCATATATGTTATTTTGTCCTGTTTTGGTGTCAACTTGTTGGCGGGACGGTTTCATTCGGTGAAAAAAGGGGGCTTGTTTTCAACACTATTTCCGAAGCCATATTAAAAGGGTGTTTTCATTTAACTAAAATCATAACTTTGCTTCGAGATAAACAATAACATTACATATCAAATATGTCTTAAGATTATAAAGTTAAGTTTAACATCATGATTCGCCTAAAATACGACGAGATATTAATTTAAAGACTTAAAATATCACAATTTTTCATTTAATGATATGTGAGATTTTGACACCGTCCCACCCAACAAATATATTTAGAGGTCTCGCCTGGAGTAAAAAACTGCAGCCTACTTGCTGACCACCACTTTGACCCTCTGTCAACTATATACTCCCATGGCAACAACCAATTAAATCCTCTCTTCACAAATTATGTTAGTCTTTATTTGTCTTTGGTCAGATGTTTTGTTTAACAAAATATCCTTCAAAATGAACGATTATGTGTGGTAGCCTTTGATGGCAAGTATAAGACGGCTGAAATAACTTTCTTTGTTACCTTGACTTTGAAAATGAATCGACAATATCATTGTAGTCTAAATTTTGTTATTGTCATCTCAAATTCGATTGTTGCAACATTTCTCAGCCGTGTGCCTTAGTCATTATTGATATTGTTTCAAAATTAATTTTAATTATTCTATGCGAATGTACGGATAAACTCCGAAGTCTGAGAGTTGGATGTAGTCATAGTGGTGCAGGCCTGATGTAGTTCGTGGCTTGCCGCCCTTTCTCTGTAGCGTAATCGTCTTGTCGCTAGTACGGATGAATGACAAATGCATTATGACTATTCTGAGGAACTGCAGTGTGAGGGACTGCAAACGTAATAAATTAGTCTCTGATTACTACCTTTACATTTAAAAGGGCGGCACACCGTCATTGTCATCCGCTTTCGTCAAAATGTTCCCCGTTTCAAGTTTTCTTTTGTAAACAACTTATTAATTTTCTGTAAATTTGCCGCCCCTAAAAATTTGCCGCCCTGGGCTACAGCCCCTATAGCCCCCCCCTAAATCCGCCACTGCTAATGACAGGTCTGCGGCAAACCACCCGTTGGTTGTATCGACAGTTTGTTCCTCGGTGTTTCTGCTGCTGACACTGTATAAGGTGTGTTTACACCGTGTATAATAAAGTTTCCTTATATTTATTTATCTAACTTGTTACTGTCTTACGTTTATGTTATTATGAGATAAACATTTCAATACATTGTCTTTGCATAGTATGGTATAACTGAATAATTACTAGTTGTAAAAGTTCATTAGTAGCTTTATAGTAGAAAATATAAAATTTTAGTTAAAGAATTAAAAATAAAATAATATTTAATCCCTCTTCCAAGACTGGCAATACAGACAAATATTTAAAACAAGTAATTCAGATTTATTTTAGCTACAAATCGGTATTAAATTTCCATTGTGACATACAAAATTGTTTTTTAATGTAGAAAATAATACAGGAAAAATTTACGTAAAAAAACTGGTAGTTAAATTATTTAGGCTACCTGTCATTGACTGGACTGACTCCCATTTGAAACTAGGTTACATTTGGATAATTCTGTGTAGATTAATAAAGTTTGGTTAGAAAAAATACAATAAATTGATAATTAATTTAATGCTTTTAGAGGACATCGTTAATTTAAACAACTATTAATTATATTTTAGTGACTTTATTGTCAACTGATTTATAGAATATTCTTATTTTCATAACGCCCTAAAACAACAATCATCAAAGCTTTTTGAGTTTGGCCTTTTCGTCTTTTGTATTCACATATCTTAAATAAACGTTTTATTACAAATAAACATAGACGTAACGAAAAACACACCGGTTCAGGTAAAGTACTAAACATACACGATTATTTGAAGTGGGTAGACATATTCATGGCAACTCTAAAAATCAATTAGTTACAAGAATAAAGTGGAAATAACATATTACCTTGAAAAAAACGTTGTATGAACTGCACTCGCAACAAACCGCACAAGAACGCGATTCCAATGGCACCTCCCGCGATGTTGTCGCGAGCAGCGCCGCTACGCTACTGTCCAGTCACTGTCTGCGAGCAACTACAACTACAGACACGCTGCTGCCTGCTGTCAGCTGGCTACACTGACAACGCGCGTCTCTTCGTGGGATTTTCTCCCGTTTAAAGGGTATTTCAACGCCCCGTGAGATAAACTGAGTTATTTGATTACCTTGTTCATGATTACCACTCAGCCTCAGCTATATGTAACAATTGGTAAAATATGTTAATCAATTCCACGGTATAACTTCTATTTCATAAACAATATTTTAGCATTATTAGTGATGATGGACACTATAAAATTATATAAATCTCGATACTACAAAGCGTATTAAACATGCGGGAAGGCCCAAGTGGAGCTTATACATACCTACCTACCTTTGTGTGGAATTTTAGCTCAATCGGTTCATGAGGTTTTGCATTCAAACAGAACAGAGACGATAACAGACGGTTCAACGCCTAGACGCCACCTCCCTTTCATTATAGTTTAGCTATCAAACAAATCGTTACTGACGATTAACTTAAAGAATCTCAACTTTAATGTATATTTTAAATACCCCCGTCGCAGCAAACCTGCGTACTCAGCGAATTTCCGATGCACATAAAAGCGCTCACCAAGTTTATTTAATATTCATTCATAAAAAATAAGCAATATGTAACATTTCAATTATTCTCCATAATAATAACGTGTGGGCTGAGTGTGTAGGTTTGCTGCACAAAGAACACTACATATATGTTTCTATGCAAATATCAATATAACTCAACTAGGTGAAGCCACATACCAAGTTTCATCAATATGCATTCATAAATCTAAATACCACTGACTAACTGACTCACTCACAAAAGCTCAAAACCCACACAATGGATTGCAATGAAATTTGGAACATACATTCCTCTTGGGTTTTAAGTGTTCACTATAAGAAAGGGTTTTAAGAAATTCCCATAGGGCTCCGCCCCAAGTGGAGTCAAAGTTCCAATCCTGTATTATTCTTGTGGACATTCACTTTAAGTTCGAGCTCATGAAAATACAAACAGCTGATCTTGATTCGTAGCAGTTCCACGGGATAACCACATAATGCAGCATACACAACTGTCAGTTTTTATATATTAAGATTATTTGCTGGGCGAAGCCTGCAGGAACAGCTAGTAAGTGATATATGCCATTTTAATGATTCTCCATAAGAATAACATGGGAGCTGAGGATGCAGGTTTGCTGAAACAAAGAACACAAAAAATGGGTCTATATGCAAATTTTATTTATAACCCATATAGGTGAAGTTGGTAACATACCAAGTTCTATTAATTTATGTTCATAATTAAGGGAGACATAATATTTCACTTTTTCTCCATAAGAATAACATATAGGGGCTGAATACGCAAGTTTGCTGCTATGGGAACTACGGGTAAATGTTTTTGGTGTAAATAGCAATAGAACACAACCAGATGAAGCCATATACCAAGTGTGGTCGGTATAGGTTCATAAATAAGCGAGATATACATGTACAATTATTCTTATTGTCCATATGAATAACATTAGACAACGTGTTAACACTTTCAATATCTCTGTAACCAATTGACGTAGAGCAGTGATAAAAACGCCAAATTGTGTGTCTTTTAAGCTGAATCCAATGAAGAAAACTAAAATTTGACTTTTCCAAATATTATATGTAAACAATTAAAAAAAATTTGGGGTACAAAACCCCTTTGGGTTCTATGCTAACCTACATAATATTTGGAACTGACAGCCCTTTAAGTACGACCACCTTTTACTTAGTCCGATACGCTAGGGCAGTCTAATGGATATGGCTCTGGATTCACGATCATGCGATCATGGTTCAATTCTACCTTTTTGTTTACTTTTTGTGGTACCGATTTTTGTTATATTTTACACAAACCCATTTTTGTAATATGTTACAAAGAAAAGAGCCACCATACAGCGCTCTGCGGAGTTAGGTTAGGTTATTTTACTATAATTTGTTCGTAAATGTAGCGTATAGCATATAGGTTCCCTCTGTTTACATTTGAAAATGCTACATTTCACAGTTTTCTCATAATAAAGCATCTGTTTTGGATAGTTGTTCTTCATCAGACAAATTCAGCTTCCTTCGAGAAGCAAAGTCTCCTCTTCCAGTGGCTGGTGTGTTTTTTTAGCTGCTAGTTTCATAGCCTTGTGTGACTTTAAACAAATTAATGACAAAACTACTTATTTTTACTCTAACCATTTTCAATTTTATTAGGAAGTAAATGTTTTGTGAAAACACAAATTGTCTTGCACTAGTATTATATTGAGGTCATGCCGCGGCTGGCCTGTCCAACGAGGTTAGTTTATCTAGAGCTCTCGTGTGGGTAAAAAAGTGAAGCCTACATGCTGACTGCCATTTTCCCTTCTGTTCCCTCTGCTCCCATGGTAACCAATAAAATTCTATCTTCACAAGTTATATATTTGCCAGATTATATATATATATATATATATATATATATATATATATATATATATATATATATATATATATATATATATACTAGTGGCTTGAAGGGGCTAAAGCCCCTAACCTTGCTCCAAGTAGGAACACATGTAAGTTCGTAAACAAAGTCCATGCTTTTCATATGGGGGATGTTTAACGTAATACCTCGTTGGCTTGTAACTTTTTAGAAATATTGCTATTTTTTCCGAGTCCCTGGGGTCAAGACCTTTAATTTAAGCCCTCTTCCATTATCCTGCGATTTGCCAAATCCCCACAATTTTGACTTAAAAATTTCGTTTACAGAATTATATATAAAGATATATATATATTTATATAGTTTTGAAAGAAAGGGGTTTTTGGCATCTGGGACCTTAAAACGAAAAATTATCATGGTCCCGGGCCTAGGTCATATACCATGCCGACTATGGTAATAGCTTCTTCCCTATAGGGTAAATTCGCTAAAATTATATAAAACATATTTTTGCTGTACAAAACCATCCTTCAAATGTGTGATCCCTATTGTTATTGAACTTATTCAATTAAATGCTACTTTACACATAATATATGTACCAAATTTCAATAAAACATTTTTTTATAAGTCGTCGTGTTAGCGAACATATACAAAAATATGAAAATCACTTTGAACATACGTTTTTTAGAATCAGGGGCCCTCAAAACTGAAATTTGTATCACGGTCTCAGGCCTGCTGACCTGAATTAAAACCAAGATTTAATTCATTATTAAAATATTTGTTACTAAGCAACTTCACTCTTATAAGTATTAAAATATTTTCACCATAGACGGGCTTTGGTTCTCTCTCGTATCACGTGAGTTATTTTTAATTATAATATATTCAACTTTAAGTCTGAATTTAAGTAATTATTAAGTTACAGATGGAGAAATTTATAAACAATCAAATTGAATTGCTAATTAACAGTATTGTTGTAGTCTGTGTCTATTCTTACCACTGGGATCTCATCTCGCAGACACGAAAAGCATATCATTAAAAATGTAAGCAACTCAGTGACAGTCTGTTTTCAAACATTCTAGCTGGGACCAACAGCTCATAACAAGTACTGTAGTAGTCTGTGTCTATTCTTACCACTGGGATCTCATCTCGCAGACACGAAAAGCATATCATTAAAAATGTAAGCAACTCAGTGACAGTCTGTTGTCAAACATTCTAGCTGGGACCAACAGCTCATAACATTGTTCACCACAATCAAATCAAATTATACATCTGATAATTTTTTTCAATTTGACACTTATTAAATTATGACTTTAGGAGAGGTTGTATCAAAAAACTAATAATAACTAAACTAATGATACTAATAACATTTTACCATGAGTTTAACTGTCCAAAGTTTAATAACAGTTTATAGTTACTTTGGTATTCACTAGTTTTAATTTCTCTACAATTATATCAGTGCTCTCCAGTACTTGTTTTAATTTGTCTATTGCCATTATATCTTGATTGGAAATACTCAAATTTTCTTCTTTTTTGGTTCCTTCTGTATTGTTTAACCTAAGTCAATATATAGGTTATTTAAATTTCGTATGAGCTTGGAACATGGGCGGTTCTAGCGGTTGGGCCTGGCGTCACCCACAATTTTTAAATGATTACTCTTGTGTTTCATTAAATTACAGTTACTTTGCCAAGATTTTACAAAGTGTAATTTGGTAAGATATCAGTAAATGACGAGGGTAGGCTGCAGTCGCCGCACTGTCAGTCTGTCAGCTGGTTGGCTGTCTTTGAGTTGTGAGTGATGTGCTCATCCCGCTTCATTTATTATAATGTATCCATAAAAAACACTTCAATTGCAGAAAAGGATCACTTTGTTTACCTAAATTGGTATAAAAATGCACCACTATGATACGGCGATCCCAGCCGCATACTTTAGAGAATAACGGATGGGATACCCATGTCGTATAGCAGACAGTTCCAAATGCTAGCAGCAGTTTTAAAAACTACTAAAAGATTAACTTGCTATAGGAATCAGAAAAGAAATTTCATACAACAAAATTATTGTATATTATTATACCGAACGGGGCCCACCCAAAATATCTATCTATAATATTATAAAGAAGAGGTGGTTTCTGTCTGTCTGTCTGTCTGTCTGTCTGTCTGATGTTCCGGGTGAACGCAAAAACTACTGAACCGACTGGGCTGAAACTTTACACAAAGGTAGATCTTGAACCCATGCAACACATAGGCCTATTCACTTCCTTAAAATCCCCTCGGGCTACGCCCCGTGAACGTTCTAAGTTTTAATGTTTACATTTCATAAGAAAGTAATGCGAAATCAGAAACTGTAATGCGAACAGCTGAGGGCACTTACATTTGACAGCTTAAAGAGCAGAAGCAAGAACAACAGCTGTTTCAAGCTAAATAAAATGAAATTTGCATTGACTATAGAACGGGTAAGGAAAACCCCTGTGCGAAGAACGTGTACATCAAGTATATATATATATTTATTTCAATATACCGTATAATTAATCTATATAAAGAAAATTAGAGTTTTGTCTGTACATTGCTTGGAATTATGAAATTCTTGCATATTTTCACGTTTTACACCCTAGGGAAACCAAAACCAATCTTATCTCAATTTATGTCTGTCTGTCTGCCGGTAACGCTCAAGGACGGGGTTTTGTTCGCTTTTCACTGGAAAACGGGTGCAGTGACATTAATGAAACTTTGTTTCTTTGTTCTATATATGCGTGAGAAGGTTTTAGGGCACTATAAACTGGCATACGCCTTTTTAAAAAATAATGGCGGCCGCTCAAAAACGTGATTTTGTGCGGTTTTGGTCATGTTTTGTTCGCTTTTCACAGGAAAAAGGGTGCACCGATTTTTATGCAACTTTTTATATGTTCTATATGTGCATTAGAAGGTTTTAGGCTAATTGGATTGTTTTAAATTACCTTAGGACACTGCCCCATAGGGTTTTAAAGATCCTATGCTATTCTTATGGACAAAGCATTTATTTATATTGAACCAGATGATGGCATAGTTATTCTATAAATAGGTTTTTTAGTTCTTTTTTAAAACGTTGGGTGAAGATTGGTAATAAACAACATAAGTGGATATATGATCTAAATCTATATTTGTCAGACTCATGCACTCACTGACATAGTGATCACTTTATCTAAGCAACGACAATGTCTATTGAAGATAAAATTTTGGATGGTGGTTCCTCTTATGCTGCAGTATCACAATAAGAATACGTTTAAAAAAGTCCTATAGGGTTCTTCGCTAATTTACTTTTATGGCAATTGTATGAGTAATAGTACTTTCTGGACCTTTGTAAGTTACATTTCGGTAGGAACATAACTAATTCATCAGAAAAAACACAGCCTATTCCTGTTATGAAAATGTTTAAGGGCTTCGCCCCCCCGAAATTTCAAAATACAATATTTTAACAATCTTGCACATACTCTTGGACTGATGGATCTGAAATTTTGTAGGAATGTATAGCTGATAGCTCAGTGCAGACATTTACCTACTCCAGATACAAATATACTCAAGGACTCTGGCCCAATGGCCTTTTATATAAGCGCCATTACACACCAACTACTCAACCAGTAGAGCTGAAATTTGATGCCTTAAAGGAAATAAGAAACAACATCATGGGGAGTCATGGTGTTGTTCTCTGGAGATCTCACACAGACCCTTTGTCGTAAGTGAGATATGAGTGGACGAGTCTACGCCTCTCTAAAAATATATTTTATATAGCCGACCACTGAGCGTCTGAACTTAACAGTAAAATGAAAATGTATTTTTGAGAAGATTAAGGGGTTGATCAGTTTTCTTATGCGCTTTTAAAAGTTGAGATTGGGACATTGAAAAACAAATTAAGGTCTCAGAAACGTCTATCCTTCACTCGGCACTATCGATGAATCACAGGATTTATTGATTGACAGTTTGTTACACTGAGGTTCATAAACAGTTTAGTCTGGAAAGTGCCTGGCTCTGTGATTGTGCCATCCTCAGGTCCACCAATGAACAAGCAACGGAGATCAACACAAATGTAGGTCTATTCCAAAGGGAGGAACGAACATATACAATATTTAATACCGTTCATTTAACCATGACCACTGTTAGAACTGTTCGTATATATTTATTTACATTTATTTAAATAAAATCAAGTAGTCATATGTTTTTAAAACATATGATTTTTCCAAGTTTAAATTGCTTATTTACAATTATAATGAAAACAGGACCTGGCAAGAATGGTGATTTGTCAATGTTTTTAAAGTTTAATGTTTTGTTACATTACTATTAATTTATTGGAATGTAAAGATTAATGTATCAAAGTATTTAAAATGTTAAATTAAACAGGGTTAATATTTTGTTGTACTTGAGTTATTTTATTTCTAAAATCGAATCCAAAGTGTTAGTGTACCGATTTGGAGTAGCAAAAACCACACCGTTCACTACCCGACAGAGTTCCTCGACTTGGCAACAGTACCCGAACTATCTGCCATAGTATATTTCGTTAACTTTAATTTATTTCTAATTTAAAAGTGTAAAATGTAATTTTAATATTGTAAAATTATGTGGGTTGTTAATATTTTTAGTTAATCTGCCATTTATAAACAACCCGTACGAAGGACGGGTACATCAGCTAGTAATTCATAAAACCACCCTGCAAATTTAGTTTAACAAATAATCATTTTTTTAAATTTCAAAATTTTGTGTATTTACAAATTTGTCATGGGTGAACTATTTGTGACATCAAAATGATGCTCGCTGAAATCGCATATAGTTTTTTGCTCTTTAAAATGAACAATAAATCTGATTATCCATTGAGAACGGACAGGCTTTGAAAGTTAACATTGGTATTTTGAGAGAAGCAGAGGGGGGGTTTGGAGCCCCCTCTTGCAGCCTCCGCCTATCTGGCCTTTAAATCTTCAATTTTTATCTGTTTCAGAAGATAACTTTATTTGGTCAGGCCGTTATTTAAAAATAAATGTTTACATACATCTTCACGGTGTAACTGGAATTTTCAGGCCTGATTATCCATAACACTATAAACGTTACTACATCATGTTGAATCTTGCATATAAGTGTTGATGAGTAATATGTCAAATGCTGTGATATTTTATATAGCATGTTGTATGCAAAGTGTTATGTCTGCTTCATCGTTAAATGAAATGCTTCATCGTTAGATTGTTAAATGTAATACTGTTTTGTTTCTATAATTTTCCCTTAGATTTACGTGTATGCGATGCACTTGAGACGTTTAACTAAAAAAGTTTGGTTGCACAAATTTTATATTTTAACAATTTATGTTACCTTAATTATAAACGAGTTAGCACGCAGCACGCTGACGTGAGGGAAGTGAATTTCCATATAAAAACTTTTAAAACTCAAAATATGTGTAAAAACATACATGTATTCCAATTTTTATTGAAATCTGAAAACATTGATTTTTTGGCTGTTCTGATGCTCCTGGTTTCATTTACCTGCAAAACTGGGAATACAATTTTGCGCATTTTAATGTTAGGAGAAGGTCCAGGCAGTCTTGAAAGTAGGCGTGAGTTGCTGGGGATGATAAAAGTACTCTAGCAAAGGAATAACAGGCTTTTCTAGTGGAAAACCCCCATAAGACAACGTACTGTGTATAGTCGAAAGACATTTTCTTTAATAACTCGGTAAATATTTATGCTAGAATGACGAGAGAGGGTTTAAAACTGTCGCCTCACTAATTCCCATCTTTTTACATGCATTAATTTTGCATCCGGGGCTTTTCTGACCCTTTTTGGGCCCAAAAACCCAAAATTTGAAAGATTAATCCCCAAAAAGGGGTTTAGAGTTTTCCGATTGTTTTGCCCAACGAACTTGTCCAACAGATTACAGAAAGGAACGTCCCTACCAAATTTGAAGTAAATCGGACAAAAAATGTGACCGCTAGAGTGCAAACACACATATATATACAATATTGAACGACTCCCCAAAACGTGTTCAGAGGGTCACATTAGGAACTTCTATGGTGGTCCCGGGCTTAAGTTTCACCTTGTGGGTCATGCTAATAGTTCACTTTCCAAAGGAAATTCACTAAAAATAGAGGTTGCTGCTTAGAGCTGATGATTGATGCATTGAATTGATAGTGTTTGTATTGGAATAAATTAAGGGCATTATCAACGTTGGGCAAAAGTGAGGGTTCCCTTGATCCCAGTGGGGATAAGGAAAATCAGAGTACCGGTGTCATTTGTTTTACCTCCAGCATTGCTGACTTCTTTAGTGTCTTGTCCAAATAAATGTCCTTTTGTAATTTTTCTTGTTAGCTGCGCTCCTGGCTTTCAAAAATCACTAAGAATGCAATAAGTTTATTTAAATTTTACATGGAACGGTCTAAGGCTAGTAACAAAATATGGTTATACTTTTTTTACTAGCCTTGAGAACGGTCCACTTTAAGGATTTATTAACAATGTAAGTGTTGTGTTATAAAGTAATTCAGAATCCTTCATGGAATTTAGGAAGGTCACTAGGAGGAAAGGAAGTTCCAGAAGTGGTGACTTCATCTCTTCGGAGGGTGACCAGATTTCGTAATGAGTAGGTTTTTTATCAGGCTTCAACAAGTAGGGGGTGTTTTCTTCCCCAGGATTCATGTCTGGATACCCGTACATACAGCGTCATCATTTTCCACACAAAACTACATTTTAATTTAAAGAATAGGAATATTGAAATTGATTGAGTCTCTTGTAAAAGAAACTTAGCGTTTTAAAATATGTACAATTTTCACATCAGATTTTAAAACTCCTTACTCCTAACCATGGGCCATGGGTAACTTGCTTTTGTGGTTCTTTTCTTTCACATTAACATATCAACATTTCAAATGAGAATGAATACTCACAGTTATGATATAAGAAAAATACCCCTGTCGCAGCAAACCTGACTACTCAGCGAATTTCCAATGCAAATATTTAGGTATCACTTCTACCTAGAGCCACTTACCAAGTTTCATAAAAATACATTCATTAATAAGTGATATATAGTATTTTATTTATTCTCCATAAGAATAACATTATAAATGAGTATGCAGGTTTGCTGCAACAAGGAAGATAAGATATGTGTTTTTTGCAATTATCAATATAACTCAACCAGGTGAAGCTACATACCAAGTTTTATTAATTTAGGTTCATAACTAAGGGAGGTATAAATCTTTACTTATTCTCCATATGAATAACATGGGGGCCGAGTATGCAGATTTGCTGCTACCGGAAAAAACCAACAAAAAACTTTTTTTGTGCTATTATCAATATACCACAACTAGTTGAAGCCACATACCAAGTTTCATCAATATACATACATAAATAATCAAAATATAACATTTTATTTATTCTCCATAAGGATAACATTGGACAGCGTACTGTGTTAGCACTTTGAATATCACTGCAACGGTTGGACGTAAAACAACAATTAAAACACCAAAATGATTGTTTTGTAGAGCTAAACTGATTGGTAGAAAGAAATGTGGAGTTTTTAGTAAAATTATCTGAGGAAAATCTAAAAACCGTATTCCCGTAAGATTAACATAGAAAATGTTATGGACACATTTTTTGGCTTTTCTCCACAACCACTAAACCTAGCTTAATGATTCAAAATACTAAATTGTTTGCTTTTTTAAGCTCTACAAAATGGCTATAATCAAAATCTAGTGTTTTTAAAATTGTAGGGTAAAAAGTTCAAAAACTGATTTTTGGAAAATTTTAAACCCCCATAAAGCCCCCTTCCCATAGACCGATCGATCTAGTTTTTGAACTTACAAGTCATAAATGTTACTCTCCACATTTGTGCCAATTTTCATCAAAATCGGGCGCTTCTTTCAAAAGTTATCGTGGTAATGGGCACATATATATATACATATATATAAATTTGAACGAATAGTGTTTTTGGCATCTGAGAACCTCAAAACAAAAAGTTATCATGGTCTCGGGCTTAAGTCTTACCATGCCACCTACGGTAATAGCTTCTTTCCTATAGGGGAAATTCGCTATAATTGACACTCCATTTTACCTAAAAGGCCCAGAACACATGACAATCACAATTTATAATTAACTAGCTGTTACCCGTAGCTTCGCTCGCAACAAATTAAAACACATTACCTGACCAGAACTATCAAATCTTTGTTAGCGAATTTCCCATATAGGGAAGAAGCTATTACCGTAGGTGGCATGGTAAAACTTAAGCCCGAGACCATGATAACTTTTCGTTTTGAGGACCCCAGATGCCAAAAACACTATTCGTTCAAATATATATATATATATATATACTGTATATGTGTCTGTTACCGCGATAACTTTTGAAAGAAACACCCGATTTTGATGAAATTTGGCACAAATGTGGAGAGTAGCATTTATGACTTTAAGTTCGAAAACCAGATCGATCACACTATGGGAAGGGGGTTTTATGGGGGTTTACAATTTTCAAAAAATCTGTTTTTTGCAAATTTGACCCCAAAATGTTAAAAACACTCAATTTTGTTTATAGCCATTTTATAGAGCTTAAAAAAACAAATAATTTAGTATTTTGAATCATTAATCTAGGTTAAGTGGTTGCGGAGAAAATCCAAAAAAACGTGTCCCATGTTAATCTTATGGGAAAATGGTTTTTAGATTTTTCTCAGATAGTTTTACTAAAAACTTCACATTCCTGTTTATTAATGTGTTTAGCTCAACAAAACAAACATTTTGGTGTTTTAATCGTTGTTCTACATCCAACCGTTGCAGAGATATTCAAAGTGCTAAACACAGTACGTTGTCCAATGTTATCCTTATGGAGAATAAATAAAATTCTATATCTCGATTATTTATGAATGTATATTGATGAAACTTCGTATATGGCTTCAACTAGTTGTGGTATATTGATATTAGCACAAAAAACAAGTTTTTAGTTGATAGTCCCCGTAGCAGCAAACCTGCATACTCGGCCCCCTTATTCATATGGAGAATAAGTAAAGTTGTATATCTCCCTTAATTGTGAACCTACATTAAGAGAACTTGGTATGTAGCTTCACCTGGTTCAGTTGCATTGATAATTGCAAAAAAAACTCATTACTTATCTTCCTCGTTGCAGCAAACCTGCATCCTCAACCCTAATGTTATTCTTATGGAGGATAAATAAAATGCTATATATCACTTATTTATGGTTGTATTTTTGTGAAACTTGGTAAATAGCTCTATGTAGTAGTGAGTCATATATATATATATATATGCATTGGAAATTCGCTGAGTACGCAGGTTTGCTGCGACGGGGTATTTAGTTTTACCATATGACTTCTTTTGCCCTAACCGACAAACAACTAAAGCTGGTGATTTCATAAATGATATCCTCCCATAAGATTTGAATTAGAACTTACAGAACCCTTGGGGAGGGGCCCTAAGTTTGGATGCAGTCATTATTAGGTCTATATGTTAATGTGATATGTAAGCTATGTTCATGCAAAATGTTAGCTTAATCGGTCCAGTAGTTTATCCGTGATGGAACTTCAAATATCCATACATACATCCAAACAGACATCCAAACTTTTGATTAATTACTGGAAACATTCAAGAAAATTAAAATGTTAAAAGAAGAACTTCATTAAAAGTGTTTGTGGACTTTTTCACAACTCCTCATTAAGTTAAGTTAGGTGATTAACATTATAATTTTAATGTTTGTGTAATATTCAGAAAACCATAAGTGTAATTTCTGTATTTTGATTGGAGGGGCAAACATGGTCATGCTTGTGATTATTGCGACTTCATATATTACAATGATATTTTCTCCAAACTATTGGGGGTCAACTGCCCCCCGAATTACTCCTACTCAGAAAACCCAACCATATTCATGGCGCTTGGGTTTTTATGCAAATAAACAAATAAAGCCTTAGCAAGTTTGGGTCTCAAAATATTTTTCTATTATGTAAAAATAGTTAATATCAGATTTGTTTCTAAGGTTTATCTCAGTAAAGTTTCCAACCAGCCACTCTGTTGTAGTTTAATTTTAGTTGTAGTTAACATCACCAGCTTTGTCACCAGTCACATATCTCTCGGTGAGTACATTTTTCAACACATTTTTGGTTTTAAAGTTAAATTTAGTTTAAGTTTTCTCTGATGATTTTTTTATTTGATATTGCATTAATAAAATGTTATTTCAAGAAAAGCTTTAGCAATTTTCAATAGCTCAATTTTACAAACAATTTTTATGAGTTTCATGCGGTCGTAGCATTTTTAATCGACAGTATAATGCAAATAATATATTGTATGTTTCTGTTGTTTCATAAAATAAAAACAAAATTATTTTAATAGACTTTGATTTGGTATTAAATTTTACGATCGAGCACCATCAAATTTGTATTAAATACTTTAACGGATTTAACAAAAAGTTGTAATACATTTTGACTCATGGGCTAGCCAATATCACATCATCACTAACCTCATTATTAAACTGGACAAAAATAATAATAAAAAGATTAACATTAAAACATAAGTTTCGTGGATCGAAATACTTAGTAAAAACCAAACACTAATCTCTTGCTGAATTAATTTTTGGTGGTCGATACCACCATTGATTATGTATAAAGTTTTATAATTATAGGTAATGGAACTTGACGTATGTAAATAAAGTCTTTAAATATAAATTTCACATGAAAACGAAATTGATTCTGAAACAATCATAAGTATTTCATAAATATAGAACAACACCTGTACAACTGCTTTGTTATAACACTAAATATCAGTCTCATAAAAGGTTTTATTTATGTTGATATTTTATTGGACTGTTATAAATGCAAACCACAAAGTCTATCTACATAATTGGTCTTTCTTGTTTTTCAGGTTAAAGAGGTCTTTGGGAAAGTAATATATTGAAAATTCCCAACCATCATTCTGAGTTGTTTAAAAACCATGCAAGATACTCAAATATACATTTAGACAACACTATGCCAAAACAAATACAGATAATTACTGATACAAAGATATTTAAGAAGAAGTTCAGGACATGGCTAGACGAGAAAGAATTTGATCATGTCCATTAATATACCAATAGAAAAGAAAATATCAACAAATAACAAGATTAACAATTAAGACAAATTATGATGTAATAAAAGTACTAAAAGTATAGTGGTTGAAATATCCCAGTGAAGAAAATAATAAAGAAGACATTAGGAAAACACATTATTTAATTAAAAAACTTATTAGGCCTACTAGGCAAAAACTAATGTATTTAATATGTGGCCAATGTAGTATTGCAGTCCTCGCTGCATAAATAAAGTATCAAAAGGGCAAAATAGAAAATTAACCACATTTTAAACAAATAAACCAAGTACAAGGAACATAAAGATCCACAAAATGCACAAAAGGGAAGAGAAAAATTACACTAGGAAGATCCCAAACTAAACAAAGAAATCAAAATATAGAAGTTCAAGAAAATAAGGAACATGGGTGATAAACAAGAAGAGTTACTTTACTCCGCCTCATTATCCTAGTTGCACCCCTGGTGTAACCGACCAGGGAGGCATAGGAGAGGGGGCGAATCGCAATAAGGAGAACCAAAACTAAACAAAGAAACCAAAATATAGAAGTTCAAGAAAATACGGAACATAGGTGATAAACAAGAAGAGTTACTTTACTCCGCCTCATTATCCTAGTTGCACCCCTGGTGTAACCGACCAGGGAGATATAGGAGAGGGGGCGAATCGCAATAAGGAGAACCAAAACTAAACAAAGAAACCAAAATATAGAAGTTCAAGAAAATACGGAACATAGGTGATAAACAAGAAGAATTACTTTACTCCGCCTCATTATCCTAGTTGCACCCCTGGTGTAACCGACCAGGGAGGCATAGGAGAGGGGGACAAACGGCAATAAGAACCCAAACCAACCAAAGAAACCAAAATATAGAAGTTCAAGAAAGATGGGTGATAACAAGAAGAGTTACTTTACTCCGCTTCATTATCCTAGTTGCACCCCCGGTGTAACCGACCAGAGAGATATAGGAGAGGGGGCGAATCGCAATAAGGAGAACCAAAACTAAACAAAGAAACCAAAATATAGAAGTTCAAGAAAATACGGAACATAGGTGATAAACAAGAAGAATTACTTTACTCCGCCTCATTATCCTAGTTGCACCCCTGGTGTAACCGACCAGGGAGGCATAGGAGAGGGGGACAAACGGCAATAAGAACCCAAACCAACCAAAGAAACCAAAATATAGAAGTTCAAGAAAGATGGGTGATAACAAGAAGAGCGAATTTACTCCGCTTCATTATCCTAGTTGCACCCCCGGTGTAACCGACCAGAGAGGTATAGGAGGGGGCGAATGCCAATTAGGAGAACCCAAACTAACGAAAGAAAACAAAATATAGAAGTTCAAGAAAATAAGAAGCATGGGTGATAAACAAGAAGAGTTACATTACTCCGCCTCATTATCCTAGTTGCACCCCTGGTGTAACCGACCAGGGAGGCATAGGAGAGGGGGACAAACGGCAATAAGAACCCAAACCAACCAAAGAAACCAAAATATAGAAGTTCAAGAAAGATGGGTGATAACAAGAAGAGTTACTTTACTCCGCTTCATTATCCTAGTTGCACCCCCGGTGTAACCGACCAGAGAGATATAGGAGAGGGGGCGAATCGCAATAAGGAGAACCAAAACTAAACAAAGAAACCAAAATATAGAAGTTCAAGAAAATACGGAACATAGGTGATAAACAAGAAGAATTACTTTACTCCGCCTCATTATTCTAGTTGCACCCCTGGTGTAACCGACCAGGGAGGCATAGGAGAGGGGGACAAACGGCAATAAGAACCCAAACCAACCAAAGAAACCAAAATATAGAAGTTCAAGAAAGATGGGTGATAACAAGAAGAGCGAATTTACTCCGCTTCATTATCTTAGTTGCACCACTGGTGTAACCGACCAGGGAGGCACAGGAGAGGGGGACGAATGGCAATAAGGAGAACCAAAACTAAACAAAGAAACCAAAATATAGAAGTTCAAGAAAATACGGAACATAGGTGATAAACAAGAAGAATTACTTTACTCCGCCTCATTATCCTAGTTGCACCCCTGGTGTAACCGACCAGGGAGGCATAGGACAGGGGGACAAACGGCAATAAGAACCCAAACCAACCAAAGAAACCAAAATATAGAAGTTCAAGAAAGATGGGTGATAACAAGAAGAGTTACTTTACTCCGCTTCATTATCCTAGTTGCACCCCCGGTGTAACCGACCAGAGAGATATAGGAGAGGGGGCGAATCGCAATAAGGAGAACCAAAACTAAACAAAGAAACCAAAATATAGAAGTTCAAGAAAATACGGAACATAGGTGATAAACAAGAAGAATTACTTTACTCCGCCTCATTATCCTAGTTGCACCCCTGGTGTAACCGACCAGGGAGGCATAGGACAGGGGGACAAACGGCAATAAGAACCCAAACCAACCAAAGAAACCAAAATATAGAAGTTCAAGAAAGATGGGTGATAACAAGAAGAGTTACTTTACTCCGCTTCATTATCCTAGTTGCACCCCCGGTGTAACCGACCAGAGAGATATAGGAGAGGGGGCGAATCGCAATAAGGAGAACCAAAACTAAACAAAGAAACCAAAATATAGAAGTTCAAGAAAATACGGAACATAGGTGATAAACAAGAAGAATTACTTTACTCCGCCTCATTATCCTAGTTGCACCCCTGGTGTAACCGACCAGGGAGGCATAGGAGAGGGGGACAAACGGCAATAAGAACCCAAACCAACCAAAGAAACCAAAATATAGAAGTTCAAGAAAGATGGGTGATAACAAGAAGAGCGAATTTACTCCGCTTCATTATCTTAGTTGCACCACTGGTGTAACCGACCAGGGAGGCACAGGAGAGGGGGACGAATGGCAATAAGGAGAACCAAAACTAAACAAAGAAACCAAAATATAGAAGTTCAAGAAAATACGGAACATAGGTGATAAACAAGAAGAATTACTTTACTCCGCCTCATTATCCTAGTTGCACCCCTGGTGTAACCGACCAGGGAGGCATAGGACAGGGGGACGAATGGCAATAAGAAGAACCAAAACTAACCAAAGAAACCAAAATATAGAAGTTCAAGAAAGATGGGTGATAACAAGAAGAGCCACTTTACTCCGCTTCATTATCCTAGTTGCACCCCCGGTGTAACCGACCAGAGAGGTATAGGAGGGGGCGAATGCCAATTAGGAGAACCCAAACTAACGAAAGAAAACAAAATATAGAAGTTCAAGAAAATAAGAAGCATGGGTGATAAACAAGAAGAGTTACATTACTCCGCCTCATTATCCTAGTTGCACGCCTGGTGTAACCGACCAGAGAGATATAGGAGAGGGGGCGAATCGCAATAAGTAGAACCAAAACTAAACAAAGAAACCAAAATATAGAAGTTCAAGAAAATACGGAACATAGGTGATAAACAAGAAGAATTACTTTACTCCGCCTCATTATCCTAGTTTCACCCCTGGTGTAACCGACCAGGGAGGCATAGGAGAGGGGGACAAATGGCAATAAGAACCCAAACCAACCAAAGAAACCAAAATATAGAAGTTCAAGAAAGATGGGTGATAACAAGAAGAGCCAATTTACTCCGCTTCATTATCCTAGTTGCACCACTGGTGTAACCGACCAGGGAGGCACAGGAGAGGGGGACGAATGGCAATAAGGAGAACCAAAACTAAACAAAGAAACCAAAATATAGAAGTTCAAGAAAATACGAAACATAGGTGATAAACAAGAAGAATTACTTTACTCCGCCTATTATCCTAGTTGCACCCCTGGTGTAACCGACCAGGGAGGCATAGGACAGGGGGACGAATGGCAATAAGAAGAACCAAAACTAACCAAAGAAACCCAAATATAGAAGTTCAAGAAAGATGGGTGATAACAAGAAAAGCCACTTTACTCCGCTTCATTATCCTAGTTGCACCCCCGGTGTAACCGACCAGAGAGGTATAGGAGAGGGGGCGAATCCCAATTAGGAGAACCCAAACTAACCAAAGAAAACAAAATATAGAAGTTCAAGAAAATAAGAAGCATTGGTGATAAACAAGAAGAGTTACTTTACTCCGCCTCATTATCCTAGTTTCACGCCTGGTGTAACCGACCAGAGAGATATAGGAGAGGGGGCGAATCGCAATAAGTAGAACCAAAACTAAACAAAGAAACCAAAATATAGAAGTTCAAGAAAATACGGAACATAGGTGATAAACAAGAAGAATTACTTTACTCCGCCTCATTATCCTAGTTGCACCCCTGGTGTAACCAACCAGGGAGGCATAGGAGAGGGGGACAAATGGCAATAAGAACCCAAACCAACCAAAGAAACCAAAATATAGAAGTTCAAGAAAGATGGGTGATAACAAGAAGAGCCAATTTACTCCGCTTCATTATCCTAGTTGCACCCCTGGTGTAACCGACCAGGGAGGCACAGGAGAGGGGGCCGAATGGCAATAAGGAGAACCAAAACTAACCAAAGAAACCAAAATATAGAAGTTCAAGAAAGATGGGTGATAACAAGAAGAGCCACTTTACTCCGCTTCATTATCCTAGTTGCACCCCCGGTGTAACCGACCAGAGAGGTATAGGAGAGGGGGCGAATGCCAATTAGGAGAACCCATACTAACCAAAGAAAACAAAATATAGAAGTTCAAGAAAATAAGAAGCATGGGTGATAAACAAGAAGAGTTACTTTACTCCGCCTCATTATCCTAGTTGCATCCCTGGTGTAACCGACCAGAGAGATATAGGAGAGGGGGCGAATCGCAATAAGGAGAACCAAAACTAAACAAAGAAACCAAAATATAGAAGTTCAAGAAAATACGGAACATAGGTGATAAACAAGAAGAATTACTTTACTCCGCCTCATTATCCTAGTTGCACCCCTGGTGTACCCGACCAGGGAGGCATAGGAGAGGGGGACAAATGGCAATAAGAACCCAAACCAACCAAAGAAACCAAAATATAGAAGTTCAAGAAAATAAGGAAGATGGGTGATGAAACAAGAAGGGCTACTTTACTCCGCCTCATTATCCTAGTTGCACCCCTGGTGTAACCGACCAGGGAGGCACAGGAGAGGGGGACGAATAGCAATAAGAAGAACCCAAACCAACCAAAGAAACCAAAATATAGAAGTTCAAGAAAATAAGGAACATAGGTGATAAACAAGAAGAGTTACTTTACTCTGCCTCATTATCCTAGTTGCACCCCTGGTGTAACCGACCAGGGAGGCATAGGAGTGGGGGCGAATGGCAATAAAAAGAACCAAAACTACCCAATGATACCAAAATATAGAAGTTCGCCTAATTAACCTAGTTGCACCCCTGGTGTAACTGATGAGAGAGGCATAGGAGAGGGGGCAAATGGCAATAAAAAGAACCCAAACTAACCAAAGAAACCAAAATATAGAAGTTCAAGAAAATAAGGACGATGGGTGATGAACAAGAAGGGCTACTTTACTCCGCCTCATTATCCTAGTTGCACCCCTGGTGTAACCGATCAGAGAGGCATAGGAGTGGGGGCGAATGGCAATAAAAAGAACCAAAACTAAACAAAGAAACCAAAATATAGAAGTTCAAGAAAATACGGAACATAGGTGATAAACAAGAAGAATTACTTTACTCCGCCTCATTATCCTAGTTTCACCCCTGGTGTACCCGACCAGGGAGGCATAGGAGAGGGGGACAAATGGCAATAAGAACCCAAACCAACCAAAGAAACCAAAATATAGAAGTTCAAGAAAATAAGGAAGATGGGTGATGAACAAGAAGGGCAACTTTACTCCGCCTTATTATCCCAGTTGCACCCCTGGTGTAACCGATCAGAGAGGCATAGGAGTGGGTGCGAATGGCAATAAGAAGAACCGAAACCAACCAAAGAAACCAAAATATAGAAGTTCAACAATATAAGGAACATAGGTGATAAACAAGAAGAGTTACTTTACTCCGCCTCATTATCCTAGTTGCACCCCTGGTGTAACCGACCAGGGAGGCACAGGAGAGGGGGACAAATGGCAATAAGAAGAACCCAAACCAACCAAAGAAACCAAAATATAGAAGTTAAAGAAAATAAAGAAGATGGGTGATGAACAAGAAGGGCTAATTTACTCCACCTCATTATTCTAGTTGCACCCCTGGTGTAACCGACCAGGGAGGCACAGGAGAGGGGGACGAATGACAATAAGAAGAACCCAAACCAACCAAAGAAACCAAAATATAGAAGTTCAAGAAAATAAGGAACATAGGTGATAAACAAGAAGAGTTACTTTACTCCGCCTCATTATCCTAGTTGCACCCCTGGTGTAACCGACCAGGGAGGCACAGGAGAGGGGGAGGAATGGCAATAAGAAGAACCCAAACCAACCAAAGAGACCAAAATATAGAAGTTCAAGAAAATAAGGAACATAGGTGATAAACAAGAAGAGTTACTTTACTCCGCCTCATTATCCTAGTTGCACCCATGGTGTAACCGACCAGGGAGGCTTAGGACAGGGGGACGAATGGCAATAAGAAGAACCCAAACCAACCAAAGAAACCAAAATATAGAAGTTCAAGAAAATAAGGACGATGGGTGATGAAGAAGGGCTACTTTACTCCGCCTCATTATCCTAGTTGCACCCCTGGTGTAACCGAACAGGAAGGCATAGGAGAGGGGGCGAATGGCAATAAAAAGAACCCAAACTAACCAAAGAAACCAAAATATAGAAGTTCAAGAAAATAAGGACGATGGGTGATGAACAAGAAGGGCTACTTTACTCCGCCTCATTATCCTAGTTGCACCCCTGGTGTAACCGATCAGAGAGGCATAGGAGTGGGGGCGAATGGCAATAAAAAGAACCAAAACTAACCAATGAAACCAAAATATAGAAGTTTGCCTAATTATCCTAGTTGCACCCCTGGTGTAACTGATGAGAGAGGCATAGGAGAGGGGGCGAATGGCAATAAAAAGAACCCAAACTAACCAATGAAACCAAAATATAGAAGTTCAAGAAAATATGGAAGATGGGTGATGAACAAGAAGGGCAACTTTACTCCGCCTCATTATCCTAGTTGCACCCCCTGGTGTAACCGATCGTAGAAGCATAAGAGAGGGGGACGAATGGCAATAAGAAGAAATCAAATCAACCAAAGAAACCAAAATATAGAAGTTAAAGAAAATAAAGAAGATTTGTGATGAACAAGAAGGGCTAATTTACTCCACCTCATTATCCTAGTTGCACCCCTGGTGTAACCGACCAGGGAGGCACAGGAGAGGGGGACGAATGGCAATAAGAAGAACCCAAACCAACCAAAGAAACCAAAATATAGAAGTTCAAGAAAATAAGGAACATAGGTGATAAACAAGAAGAGTTACTTTACTCCGCCTCATTATCCTAGTTGCACCCCAGGTGGTTACCCTTGTCGGTTGACCAGGGAGGCACAGGAGAGGGGGACGAATGGCAATAAGAAGGACCCAAACCAACCAAAGAAACCAAAATATAGAAGTTCAAGAAAATAAGGAACATAGGTGATAAACAAGAAGAGTTACTTTACTCCGCCTCATTATCCTAGTTGCACCCCAGGTGGTTACCCTTGTCGGTTGACCAGGGAGGCACAGGAGAGGGGGACGAATGGCAATAAGAAGGACCCAAACCAACCAAAGAAACCAAAATATAGAAGTTCAAGAAAATAAGGAACATAGGTGATAAACAAGAAGAGTTACTTTACTCCGCCTCATTATCCTAGTTGCACCCCAGGTGGTTACCCTTGTCGGTTGACCAGGGAGGCACAGGAGAGGGGGACGAATGGCAATAAGAAGGACCCAAACCAACCAAAGAAACCAAAATATAGAAGTTCAAGAAAATAAGGAACATAGGTGATAAACAAGAAGAGTTACTTTACTCCGCCTCATTATCCTAGTTGCACCCCTGGTGGTTACCCTTGTCGGTTGACCAGGGAGGCACAGGAGAGGGGGACGAATGGCAATAAGAAGGACCCAAACCAACCAAAGAAACCAAAATCTAGAAGTTCAAGAAAATAAGGAACATAGGTGATAAACAAGAAGAGTTACTTTACTCCGCCTCATTATCCTAGTTGCACCCCAGGTGGTTACCCTTGTCGGTTGACCAGGGAGGCACAGGAGAGGGGGACGAATGGCAATAAGAAGGACCCAAACCAACCAAAGAAACCAAAATATAGAAGTTCAAGAAAATAAGGAACATAGGTGATAAACAAGAAGAGTTACTTTACTCTGCCTCATTATCCTAGTTGCACCCCTGGTGTAACCGACCAGGGAGGCATAGGAGAGGGGGACAAACGGCAATAAGAAGAACCCAAACCAACCAAAAAAACCAAAATATAGAAGTTTAAGAAAATGAGGACGATGGGTGATGAAGAAGAAGGGCTACTTTACTCCGCCTCATTATCCTAGTTGCACTCATGGTGTAACCGACCAGGGAGGCATAGGCGAGGGGGACGAATGGCAATAAGAAGAACCCAAACCAACCAAAAAAACCAAAATATAGAAGATTAAGAAAATGAGGACGATGGGTGATGAAGAAGAAGGGCTACTTTACTCCGCCTCATTATCCTAGTTGCACTCATGGTGTAACCGATCAGAGAGGCATAGGAGAGGGGGCGAATGGCAATAAAAAGAACCCAAACTAACCAATGAAACCAAAATATAGAAGTTCAAGAAAATAAGGAAGATGGGTGATGAACAAGAAGGGCAACTTTACTCCGCCTCATTATCCTAGTTGCACCCCTGGTGTAACCGACCAGGAAGGCATAGGAGAGGGGAACCAATGGCAATAATAAGAACCCAAACCAACCAAAGAAACCAAAATATAGAAGTTCAAGAAAGTAAGGACGATGGGTGATGAACAAGAAGGGCTACTTTACTCCGCCTCATTATCCTAGTTGCACCCCTGGTGTAACCGATCAGAGAGGCATAGGAGTGGGGGCGAATGGCAATAAAAAGAACCCAAACTAACCAATGAAACCAAAATATAGAAGTTTGCCTCATTATCCTAGTTGCACCCCTGGTGTAACTGATCAGAGAGGCATAGGAGAGGGGGCGAATGGCAATAAAAAAACCCAAACTAACCAAAGAAACCAAAATATAGAAGTTCAAGAAAATAAGGAACATAGGTGATAAACAAGAAGAGTTACTTTACTCCGCCTCATTATCCTAGTTGCACCCCTGGTGTAACCGACCAGGGAGGCACAGGAGAGGGGGAGGAATGGCAATAAAAAAACCCAAACTAACCAAAGAAACCAAAATATAGAAGTTCAAGAAAATAAGGAACATAGGTGATAAACAAGAAGAGTTACTTTACTCCGCCTCATTATCCTAGTTGCACCCCTGGTGTAACCGACCATGGAGGCATAGGAGAGGGGAACGAATGGCAATAACATGAACCCAAACTAAACAAAGAAACCAAAATATAGAAGTTCAGGAAAATAAGGAACATAGGTGATAAACAAGAAGAGCCACTTTACTCCGCCTCTTTATCCTAGTTGCACCCCTGGTGTAACCGACCAGGGAGGCAGAGGAGAGGGGGACGAATGGCAATAAGAAGAACTCAAACTAACCAAAGAAACCAAAATATAGAAGTTCAAGAAAGATGGGTGATAACAAGTAGAGCCACTTTACTCCGTCTCATTATCCTAGTTGCACCCCTGGTGTAACCGACCAGGAGGCATAGGAGAGGGGGCCGAATGGCAATAAGAAGAACCCAAACTAACCAAAGAAACCAAAATATAGAAGTTCAAGAAAGATGGGTTATAACAAGAAGAGCCACTTTACTCCGCTTCATAATCCTAGTTGCACCCCTGGTGTAACCGACCTGGGAGGCATAGGAGAGGGGGCCGAATGGCAATAAGGAGAACCAAAACTAACCAAAGAAACCAAAATATAGAAGCTCAAGAAAGATGGGTGATAACAAGAAGAGCCACTTTACTCCGCTTCATTATCCTAGTTGCACCCCTGGTGTAACCGACCAGAGAGGTATAGGAGAGGGGGCGAATGCCAATTAGGAGAACCCAAACTAACCAAAGAAAACAAAATATAGATGTTCAAGAAAATAAGAAGCATGGGTGATAAACAAGAAGGGCTACTTTATTCCGCCTCATTATCCTAGTTTCACCCCTGGTGTAACCGACCAGAGAGGCATAGGAGAGGGGGCAAATGGCAATAAAAAGAACCCAAACTAACCAATGAAACCAAAATGTAGAAGTTCAAGAAAGATGGGTGATAAACAAGAAGAGCCAATTTACTCTGATTCATTATCCTAGTTGCACCCCTGGTGTAACCGACCAGGGAGGCATAGGAGAGGGGGCCGAATGGCAATAAGGAGAACCAAAACTAACCAAAGAAACCAAAATATAGAAGTTCAAGAAAGATGGGTGATAACAAGAAGAGCCACTTTACTCCGCTTCATTATCCTAGTTGCACCCCCGGTGTAACCGACCAGAGAGGTATAGGAGAGGGGGCGAATGCCAATTAGGAGAACTCAAACTAACCAAAGAAAACAAAATACAGAAGTTCAAGAAAATAAGAAGCATGGGTGATAAACGAGAAGAGTTACTTTACTCCGCCTCATTATCCTAGTTGCACCCCTGGTGTAACCGACCAGAGAGATATAGGAGAGGGGGCGAATCGCAATAAGGAGAACCCAAACTAACTAAAGTAACAAATACGTAGAAGATAAAGAACTTAGATAATAAAGAAAATTATACAAGATTCAGAAGTTATAGATTTATATCAATGGAATACAAATAAACCCAATAAATTTGAAGAAGTGAAGGGAACAATTATTAATAACATTAGAGGAAGAAATGCTGTTTTGGAAGAAGGTTGATTTTATGCAATGCTCTCTAATCAAATACAGCTAACTGAAATAAATACCCCTGGGGTGTCCATGTGTGATGATGAGAGTCATCTTCATCAAGAGTGTTTGTTCATACAAAGGTAAGAATAAATTCATCGTTATTAAAATTATTATGTTAATCCGTCCCCTGCAAGACAATCATCAGGTAGGTACATAGTACTTAGTGTTTTGGTAGAAGTCTGGTTGGAAACTTTACCTAACTGGTTTACCTTTGAAAACTAATGATATAAAAAATGTTTATTTTACCTGTGTGTGTCAATTGATTCTTTGCAGTTCAAAAATAACTATAGCTGTTTAAAGCTCGTTGAGCACATCTCAAGATTGCGAAAGTCAAAACTCACCCATCCTTTTTAGATGAGTTTGTCACAATATTTTTAAACATTAAAACACAAAGTACGCACAAATATAATTAAATAATAAATACCCAAATTCCATTGATGACAGTCATGACAATGATATGATATAACTAGTCTAGAATAAATTATTTGCTAAATTCAATATTAACATTTCAATTTGTATAACATTAATTTTGACCTACTAATAATCTTAGTCCTACTTCAGATAATCTTGGTTCATTGAACAATTGGTAATA
This sequence comes from Allygus modestus, assembly GCA_963675035.1. NCBI lineage: Eukaryota > Metazoa > Arthropoda > Insecta > Hemiptera > Cicadellidae > Allygus > Allygus modestus. Next base: position 140,345,824 of record OY776112.1, on the reverse strand, counting down.
AGGTAATAACAAATTAAAAAAACACAAAATTATTGATGAAAAATTTTAATAAACATATAGGAACATTAACAATTTTCAAAATAATGTGAGCTATTCTGTACAAATACAAATGTAATGACTACTTTTATATTATATTACAAATAAGTACATAATATACATTAGTAAAATTATGTAATTTATTACATAAATAGAGAACAACTGGTGAATAAAAGTATTATTTTATTTTATAAAACTCATTCAGTATAAACTTGTATAGTCATAGGAACAAGAATTTAAAGTTCAAAGGAGTTTTAAATAATAATTATCACACAATTTGTCCCCGTTTATTAGCAGATAATTATGATTTACGAAGACTTACAATGTAACAGATGAATGAATAAGGCATAATCGTTTCATATTACATCTCCTTTGCTAGGAAATATAAGTTAAAAAGTTCATTGTCAAAAAGATTAAGGGAATGAATACAATTAAATTAATAACTTTAAATTAATGAATTAATAAATCATCAAAGGAAGAATATCTTTCATAAAATACGCGGGTAAGTTTCTCAGTTTTTAATTATATTCTAAAACATTTATATAGAGCTACCTAATAATATGTTTTGCTGTCATTTAAACAGCATAAATATTTCTGCAATGTTAAAAACATAAATTTTGGCATTTACAGTTACAGTACAGTAACAATTAATAATATTGTAAGAAGGTAAAATTCAACTGCACAACCTAGTTTAATCTTATTTTACTTGAAAATATATTAATAAATCTCATTTTAATATTAGTTTTTATATTTTTTAAAGCAATTTAAACTTTACTAGCTGTCCTGTTGCTCGAATCCGAGCAAGTTTGTACCCAATGAAAGGTCACATCAGTTGTAAACAAACATAACAAAACATCTGATATTAAAATGGATGATAACAACGTACTTTGAATCAACAGGTAGTTTAGACTTCCGCCATCGGATAACACCACTGTTCCGAAAATTCAGTCCTTTACTGTTTTTAAGTGAAGCCCTTTCTTAAAATTCTTAGACGTATTGGAAAATCGACGTATATAAACCTTTAATTTGCCACCTCAAACGTTAAAATCCGTTCAGCCGTTATTGAGTTATGACTGTGAAGAAAAAACCCCTAACGTATTAATCTATAGGATATAAGAAAGAAAGGGGTTCAATCGTGTTGGTGAGAAATATTAAAATCCACGTCCTATTGTAGCTTTGGAAGACTTAATTAACTGTATAATTATAGGAAGGAGTTATGTTGACTGTACTAATTCTTTTACAAAACAACAATTAACAGGTTCGCTACTGTTCGAGCTTTACGCAGGAGTTGAGCGCCCGGAACCTCAGTTTAGACTATGTTTCTTGTAGTTCTGAAAACATCCAATACGGGCAGCACTTGCTGAGTCAAGTTTTGTTGATGCCACAGTGCTGCTACCTTTTGAGCTCTGTAAAAAGTACGCTCTTAAATCTCAAAATGCACAATGATTATTTTAAATTGCCTCGTCTGGCAAAAGCCCCATTTTGGTATTCAGCAGTGAACGTGTTTGTAAACATACAAAATTATAGGTTAAATGAAACTTCTTAAAGTCTGTGTTAATCTATTGGTAAACAATTCCACTACTTTATTTATGAAAAAAAGTTTTTTTCAATAGTTCTCTACAAAATTGGAAATATACTAAAACAAACAAAAACTGAAAACATAACAATATTCAACAAAATAGTGCCTAACACAATCTTAAAAATTCACTATGAGTTTCTTTTCCTAAGTGGCATAGATACTAAGGTAATAAGATACTTTCAAGCTTGGATTGGAATGTGAAAAACAAATATAAATGGAGTAAACCTTGAATCCCTACAATAACAGGCACTTCGGTTGAAAATAAATACGTTTCTGATTGGGCCTAATGATGATTACTAACCAACTGAAATATTATTCTGTGTACACTTACCATCTTATGATGAAAGCTTAAATACTGATATGCATTATTGTTGAAAACAGTACATTATCAACACCTAAGTTACAAATAAATTGTAGATCTATTCTGTCTCCAATATTAAAATATTAAATTTGTTTTTTACCCTGGATTTTAAATTTGTATATATTTTTACTTACCAATTCAAATTAATAACAAATCTACAGTAAACATATTATATGTTATGAACTTTATCAATTTTCATCACCGAGTTGAGCATTTTATTTATGATTTCAATTGCAAATTACAATCTCATGGATGATTTATCTGCTACAGGTAAATCTGAGAAGTAAAATAAATTCTAATAATCAAAATTGTTCACATTTATTTAACTGATATAGGTATTTATAAGACTTCAAAACAAACTAATCAGTCTTGAATGGTAAAATAACCTAACACATCACACAATTGAAATAAATCCAAAATAACTTGTGAAGAAAAAATAACATGTATAAAGAATATGTATAAAGAATATTGTACTGACAACCCTCTAAAAAATGTGGTAATGCCATTGGTAGAATCTGCAATAGACAACTTTTGTGAACGTGGACTATCAAAATTTCAGTTGATATATAATTTGTTATGAATTTAGTGAAACTAATTTTCAAAACCCAGGGATGCTGAAATCTTGATCCAGTCAGGGACAGTAAAGAGGTTGAGGGCAAAAAGTTACAGTACTTGCAGGTTATCAGTTTCATTCCCAGTAATCCAAATGGTCGAGCAATTCCATTATGGAAGTCTTACAAACTCAACATTTGATAATTCAGCACTCCATGAAGTTAAACCCCCACTTTAAGTACTTTTTATTTAGGTAATACTGACTGTTTGGATTGAATAAGGCAAGTAAAATGGTTAAAATGGTCTTTCATGTTTTTTTGCATTAAATTACTATGTTTATTTGTTTATTTAACGCGTGTTGTAACGTTAACCATAAAAATACGTAGCGTAAAAGATAATTTCCATCTCATCTCTGTTCCATTTTAGCCTTAAAAAACCCTATAACTGATGGGACTGAAATTTGTCATGAAGGTAGCTGATATATACGCCGAATATGGCATATAATATAGGCCTAATTACATTTTAAAAATCTATTCTCACTCAGTCAAAAAAGTGTCCAATTAACAATACTCTTATGGATATTGATTTGTTTAATGATTACAATTCAACATTAAGAAACGTTTTAAAAACAAGAGTTTTTCAACTGCAATATCAGCGTGCAAAGAACAGGTCACCAGCTAGCTTAAAATATAATTTTATAAAATAAAAACCATTCCTTGGCTTTAACTTGTCCAATGTCTTAACATTTTGGGAAATTTGGCATACCAAAAACTCAACAACCTTAAGGACTAAATTGGGTTGTTTGTGAAATAACAGTACTTATCTTTCTGACCCTAACATAATTTTGTGTAAAAACCAAAACCAAGGTACTAGGTGAAATATAGAGCTGCAGAAGTAGTCACAATACAAAACCAGGTTTCTACCTACGGTAGTTCGTTACCCTACGCAGCAGACGTTGTGTCAGACATTGTAGTCGGGCAGTTTGACCCGTATCCTGCGCAGCGTGACGGCGACGTGACACAGCGCCGCGCTGCCCAGGAACACAGAGCACTGCCACTCGTCGCGCAGGTCCCACACGAGCCACGCGCACGTGGCCAGCAGCACCAGGGTGGTCCAGGACAGCGGCACGCGGTAGCGCGACTGCTGCAGTATCAGGGCGACCTGTTCATCACAGTAGTTATATTTGAGAAATACTTTCAATATTATTAAAATGGAAATATGAAAATAATGCAAATAAAAATAAAATGCTATACTCAATAAAGTAATTACTACTTGGACACACCAACTTCGACAATAAGATGTAATTTATTTGATTTGATTTTTTTATTTGATTTATCTCAATGTCACAATACATGTGATATACAGGCAAGGACCTGCTCAAACAAGTGACTAGTCAGTACAATGGATCTCTTAAAACAGCCTTATCTTATCCGGCCCACAGCTACCCATTCATGACTACCTCCCTCAGGAAGTAAGTCGATTGAAGTCCCAAAAACCACCCCTACAGCCTCCTAGTTGAGGGCAACAAACTTTTTTCTGCAAGCTGACTGGATTTCCTCCTGGGAATCATTCAACGGTCAGAATAGCTTCCTGACAACCGTCCCTACTTCAGCGGTAGGTGGAATGAACCTTCCTCGGAAGTAGTGGGCTTTACTCAATCGCTTTCACACTGGGGTGGGAAGGTGCAATTATTGGAAATTTGAAGGGGGTGTGTCAACGATCAGTCTTGTGACTGTGGGGCGGAGGGTAAAAACTATGGACCACGTAATTAATGACTGTCCCTTGAGCGCTTTCCCTGAAGGGTTGGCCGGCCTGCATGAAACAAGTGACGCAGAACTCCAATGGCTTCGCACCCTGGATTTAGCTCTGTGATGGGAGATCCTTTGTTTATTTTCTGAACTTAATTAGCGCAGATAAATCATACAGAATTTTTGTTTTTTGTTTGTTTTAAACTCCGAAATAGAAGGCGGCTGTGTAAGCCATGCGATGTATATCTTATATCTAAATACATAAAACAAAGTCGGTTTAGTATGTTTGTTAGTTAGTTACAGTCAACTCCTGATTATCCGGGAGCGGGTTAATCGGGTTGCGGTTTAACTGGGGTCACTAAGGGTTTATTTTTATTATTATTATTTATTCTCTTCTAAACATAAATAGAGCAATAATAACAATTTATTTTGCTAAATTATCTCCAGAATCGTATTTAATTGACTTTGTTTATCAGAATAAATACTATACAAACAATTTAGTAACCACGAGAGTCTGTCATTTTGCTAATGAGCCAAGGGCGCGTGATGGGGAGCGATGACCTTGACTCTGCACGGACGGTTGGACACGGACGTTTAAAAGTAGAAACATCTCAAAACAATCACCCTACCCACAACTGTTCACCCTCAGCGACGGACGGACAGACAGATGGACGGTCTGACGCGGAATCTAAAAATAGAAACATCTCAAAACAATCACCCTTCCCGCCGTTGTTTACCCTCATTGAGTTTTTCCCCCAGTGCGGAATTAATTAGCATACTGTTTGGTGTAGTTTAGAGAGTTCGGTGTTTAGAGATTTTAACCTATTAAATATCATTCGGCGTTTTGTATAGTATTTACTGCTATCAACCATTACTAGTATTAACTATTATTATCTTGATTGTTTTAGATGTTATCACAATTTAAAGATTTTAACCCTTTCAGTGCTATGGCCCGATATATCGTCTTTTGAATCTGTTATCAATAAACACTGTTACTGCTTCATAAGCGATTGTACCGTTAGGCGCTCAGTCTGCAGTCTGAGTCTGACATGTGGTAAAACCTGGTAGACACGAATTGAACTACCTCGTCCAGCGCCTAGTATCTATAATACCAACTGATCCACTGCAGCTGCTAGCCTGACCAGTGGCTGTGCGGTCTAAGGTGTTACCTTCCCGGCCGGGGGTAACACTTGGATCGAGGGTTCGAATCCCGTCACAGTCGGTGGTTTTTATGTGCAACTCATGGAGAGTTCACCTGTCTGTGGCAGAGTTGAAGGGGAGGGCGGACCTTAAGCAAACGGTGGACGGCTCGGGTCCAAGCTGACGGGATGGGTGGATTCTTTGTGAGTTGCACATCTGATCAGGTGTTTTGCTACTTTTTACCTATCCTTTACTGTGTGTGTCCAGCGGAAGCACGTTTTTATTAATTTTAACTGTTCAGGCGTTCAATATATTAAAAAAATCAACAAAACATCACAGATTCAACTACTCCTTTCAGAAGCTTAGCACTCAAAGGGTTAAAAGGTATTTAATCTACATAAATATATCTTAAATAACATTAAAACACAATATTGTAGTATAAAAATGTTGATAAACCTTTATTATATTCGTAATATTCAATTTATTGAATCCCTTTGTTTTAACCGTGGTTTTGGGTTATCCGTGACCCTCCAACCGGTCATTACCCCGGATAATCGGGAGTTGACTGTAGTTTGTTACACCAAACAGCTGGTATAAGGATTATATCAAAACATACTTGAAAGGCATAAACATGTGTTCATTATGGAAATAATAAATCTACTCGAATGGCAACTCAACTCTTTTTTATGATGCTGAAGTTAGCTCTATAGAAAAATAGGCGAGTGAGCGAAGCGAATGAGCTCATCTTGAAAATGAACGAGCATTTGACATAAAACAAGTTCAATGACATTAGGAAGGACAACGTCTGTCGGGCCAGTTAGTTTATATATACATATATCTTAAAAATAGACAAAGGATTTTCAGCTTTTACAAAATAAAAGTAATTAAATAGTAATAACAAATTAAATTAAATTAATAGTAATATACTTAACATTCAATTGAATTCAATTTATTTTCATCACAAAAATTCATACAATGGGTGAAATTCAATGGTGAATATATGACATGTCATGCTCGGTTGATTAAATAATTCTAAAATGTTTCAAAATAGTAATAAATATCTGTACAATAAGCCTAACTAGAGTTATTAGGATAAAAATTCTTGAATACAATAAGAACATAGTTCTATTAACTTAAGAGAGTCCCTCTTAAATGCAGTTACACTTAAATTTTAATTTGTAAGTGCAGGTGATAGTTTATTGTAAACCTGTATACATTTATAATAGGGTCCCTTGTGAAATAGGTAACGTTAATCTATGGCTTGGATTTTGAAAAAGTGCTTTATGACGTGTATTATAACTATGGGCTTGTTTACGGTCTTTAAACAAATTCATGTTATTTTTAATAAATAGTGCAAAGTCTAAAAAATATATTGCAGGAAGGGTTAAAAATGTGTATTTTTTAAAGTTGGGTTTGCAAGATTCTCTAGCTCAAATGCCTGCTATAACTCTGACAGGCTTTTTGTGCTGGTTAAAAATATTTTCTGTTGAAGGTGAATTTGCCCAAAAAGTAAGCTGTATCTTATAATCGACAGGAAATATCCATAGTAAACCAAAATTACTGTTTGAACGTCACATAAATTTCTAATAATTTTGAGATTGAACAAAGCTTTATTTAACTTGAGAAACAGTCTGTCAGTGTGTGATCAAATGCACCCATTTCAGATTATTTTGGAGAGTCAGACCAAGAAAATCTGCTGGAGAATAGCTTAACGTTTGTATCTGAACAAGGAAACATAAATTCCTTAGACTGATTCACTATCGTAGAAAAATCTAATACTTTAGTCTTAGCACAATTCAAATTATTTTACTTACTTGAAATATTCTTAAACAACTTTCTATGAGAAAAATGAATCCATGAAAAGGACTCGGACCATCATATTCCTGAAAAAATAACGAGTATCATAGAAAATAATTTAATTTTTCATGAACAAAATTAGATCGTTTAGTGTTTATTTTAAATATAACTTTAGATGATGTTTACAGATATTAAAATTGTTATACATTTGACATTTAACATTTATACAATTGCAATTTAGAAGGCAACATTTAAAGTTATTTCCTTATAAAATGCTAGTTCAACATCAATTAAACAGAACGACGAGGTCATCTGGTAAAATAGACAAATTTTTGTATTCTGCTAATGCCGTTTTTTTCAGCATCAGGAAAGAATGTGAGCTTCCAAAAATAAAGCTGTGTTTATTAATAAAACAATTGAAATCAAAATAATTACTTCCAATAAAAAACAATGTTCAAGGCAAGAGTCAACCTAGGAGTAGGTGATTCAACGGTACACAGGAAGCAATTCAGAATCCTGTAAGATAAGGGAGGTTTAAAACCCTCAAGCTGTTATAGAAGACAAGAGATATTCTAAAGTTTAAATCTGGTACAAATTATTCAAATATTTTATAATATTATGACTCTTCCTTTTAGTGGCTCTTTCATCAATGGGTTTGTATATATTATTGTTAGGTCAGTTTTTATTCAATTCAAATATTATTTGAATACTTTATGTACTTTATTCATATAGTAAAAAAAACAAACTACATTGAATAGTGTCACAAAGTTATAGCTAAGGATTAGTTAACTCTATATTAGGGGTGTGTGAGTAGTGATTTTTTGGATTGAGCTGAGTCGAGTAGTGCAAATTACTTTTGAGTTCTGAGTATTTTTGAGTGAGTATTTGCCATCAGCAATATAATATTGTTGGTAGTTTCAAATAGTGTCCTGGGTTTTGGATTTGTTAATCTGGACATGGTTTCTAACTAATAGATATGTGGCAATACAAATTCTTGGGCATCAAACTGGATTATGTATTGACTAACAAAACATGGTCCGGTTGTCATTTAGCGAATATCAATTGGTCCGGACATCGCTTATAATAATTATAATAATAATCCTATACTCTAATATGAGTAAGGTTTGCTTGCTTGCTTGCGTGCTTGCTTGCTTGCGACACGGATCTCAAAAACGGCTCCAACGATTTCCTTCAAATGTTCGAAATAACTAATTTCTGGGATAAAAATAAGTTCTAGACAGGCCTCAACCCTAGGAAAAATCAAATAATGTAAAAAAACTAAAATGAAAAGTTAAAAAAATTAAATTGGGCTTATGGAGTTTCAAATCAAAACAAAAGAATTGTAACAGCTGTTCATAATCAACCAGGGAACTGTCAAAGTAATACTCATGTTGTTTATGATTATTAACATGTGGTTTCCTGAGAGCAGAGATTAAAAGATTTGAGTTAAGATTACATATATAGAGTAGTAAAATAAATCAAAGGGACATTGAGCTATAAATACCAACTGGAGTGACCTTAAACATGTAGTAAAGAGGCGAATGAGTTATACAAATCTGATTATCAGTAGGGGGAAGTGGTGAAATATACTCCAAGTCATCTAAGAAAACTGACTGGCCTTCCCCGAGCAAAGCTCGGCCCCCCAGGTACTAATATTTAATTGCCTAAAAACAATTATACATTTTGTAGGCTTTTAAAAAAATATCTTAAGTCTAAAAATACTGCAGCTTATATTTTCTACTTTTTTATATTAGTTGTTTTTTTCTATAAAAAATTCATCCAATGAAAATAAAGGATTGTTTATAATAATCTCTTTGATTTTTCTTATTTCAATACTTCCAATTACTTCAATTTTGTGAATTTTTTAATTTGATTTATTACTCTTCCTTGTATTAGGGTGAATTTTCATATGTAGGCCTAGTGGTTCTGTGAATTTGATGTTGATTGAATTGTGTGATAATTATGATTATGTTGTAATTTTTGTATTTCACTTCATTTATTTTAAACATACAATTTCAAAATTTCTATAATATAAAGTCCACAAATTTACAGGGAGGCAGTATGGTAATAAGTCATAAGTCACTTTATTCGTTCCTATAGTTTACAACTTTGAACACGTCAATCAACAACAACATCAGTAAAAACAAATAAAAAATCACACTACACATGAAAACACAAACTCAAATCCATAAAACAAAAAAAAACAAATAATAATAAGAAAATAAACATCATTCCATAGAGTAGGTTACCCGACTTCACTCATAAGGTAGGGACTTTCTGCAAGAAAATACTCTTTAACCTTTCTTTTAAAAGTAATTATGTTATTTTCTGCCCTGATTTGAGCTGGCAATCTATTATAAATCCTTACACATAAGTAAGAGGGCCCTTTCTCAAAATTTTTTGTCGAATGACTAATTACTGACAGAATTTTTCGTGGTCTTGTAGGGTATTCATGAAAGTGTCCGTTAGTTACAAACTCAAACCAATTTTGTTTTACAAATACACACACCCCATACCTAACAAGACCCGCTAATGTCAAAATATTAAAAAGTTTAGGGGTCTATAGGACTGAGATTTTTTAAAACCACCCATTGCTCGCAGACACCATTTCTGAAGAATAAAAACCCTATTAAAATTGTGAGTGCTTGAGAAACCCCAAAACATTATTATACCATATCTAAGGACGGACTCAACAAGTGAGAAATAAACTGCTCGCAAGATCTCAATACTACACACCTTTGAGAAACGTCTTAGGGCGTAACATATGGGTTTTAGTCTCTTGCATACATAGTCAACATGAGCGCATCAGGTTAATCCACTGTCAACGTGCAATCCCAAGAAATTTATGTGATGTTACTTCATTTATTGTTGAAACTCCTAATACTATTTCATCACAGTCTGTTATTATTTTATTTTTGCCCAAATAAAATTCAATACAATTTGTTTGATTGATGTTTAGTTTAAAATTATTTAAATTAAACCAAGAATTGATACTTGACTGTTGATCATTCACAACTGATACAAGTTGCTGCTCAGTTTCTCGTGAAACACACAAAGAACGGTCATCAGCAAAAATTACTAAATCAAGATTTTGTGAAAAGTCTGTGGGAGTCTGAGTGTGTTTGTGTTTGTGGGAGGTCATTTATGTACAACAAAAATAAAACTGGGCCAAGTATTGACCCCTGAGGGACTCCTCTAGTTACTAATATGGTTCCTGATACAACTGAAAATTCTCTATTGTTTATCTGAATAACTTGTTCTCTGTGTGACAGATATGACTTGAGCAAACTTAAGGCATGCCCCCTTATTCCATACCTTTCTAGCTTTTGAACAAGTATGTCATGATTTACGGTGTCAAAAGCTTTACTCAAATCGCAGAAAACTCCAAGTGAACAAGACCTTTGGTCTAAAGAAGTAGTTATATAATTAATAAAGCTAAATATTGCACTGGTAGTGGATTTCCGTGGCGAAAACCATGTTGCTTTGCTGAGAAAACATTGTTTATTTCCAAAAACTGTATCAACTTTTGACCAATAGTGGATTCTACAATTTTTGAAAAGGACGGTAGGATCGATATCGGTCTGAAGTTTTCTGAGAGGTTTTCATTGCCTGATTTAAAGATTATAACTACTTTACTAATTTTTAAAACATGTGGAAAACTCGCCAAATATAAACTATAGTTACAAATGTGTATAAAAACATTGCTTATGGCATGGAAAGATTTTGTTAGTACAAAACAAGGTATTTTGTCTACCCTGGCCTTGAAAATAAGAGTAAAAAACAATTTTTGGGTTTTCGAAATTAAAGCAATTTATTAATACTCTCAAATTAAAGCAGACTGAGTTTAATTTGTTGACGATTTTATTGATTTGCGTATTCCAATTGAAGTGGTTAACTAAAGTTATAGCTAATAAATTTATTTCAGAGACCTCAGAAATTTGTTCACTTTCTAACTCGATATTTAATAATTTGTCTTTAGATTTTTTAAACTGGAAGTGAAGAATATTTGTCTTTGATTTATTCAATAATAGACCATTTGCACTACACCAAGAATTAACTCATTTAAAATCAATTTTCAATATTAGATGACAAAATCGTTATTTACAGCCAATATTACACGGTCTAGTTATACAATCTGGTCAATCTTAAGTGTCACATCAATTAGGTCAATATTATGTATACCTTAGTCATTTTTAGCAGTTACTAGGCGATTTGGCAGGTCCCAATCATTAGCGATCGCCTGGAAATCAGCGGGAAATACTCGCTCGAACTTTTAATTATTTTTCAAAATTTTGAGTCGAGCCCGAGTGTTGAAATTCTTGACTGAAAACTCAAAGTTTTGAGTACTCACACACCCTTACTCTATATATTATTTGAGCCCTAATTATATATATATATATGAATCTCCTAAACAAGTAACAGTGCAATATAATTCGTCATGTAACATTGTTATCAACTGAGCTCCAAACACGCAGTGAGTTTTACTGTGATTAATAACTGTACCTCTAACGAGGATTCCGACAGAGCTTTTAAACTTCTGTAGAGCCCCAGAGCGGAGATCAGGCAGGCTTGGGAGACGACAAAGGCAGCGAACCAGGACAGGGGTTCCAGCCGAGGAGGTGGTCCGACTAGACAGATCGTAGAGTGAGGAATACAAGGTAACAAGTATAGTAAGGCTGTGTTTACATGAGTGTACTGTAATAGTGACAGGTGGTGGGCTGAGTCTACTATACAGGCTGTCTATAACTGACATTTTCTTCTGTTCACACAAGTGATACAAAATCTTCTGTCACTGGTGAGAAGGGAAATTAAAACATGTACGGTATCTTTTCCTAAATAAATTTGTATTTGGTGTTTTTGATTCTCTTGGAACTGCAACTAAAATACTTCTACAGAACAGCTCAACACATATTTTTACACCTTTTCTTAAACTACATTAGAGTCTCAAAACTCTACACAATGTGGACTATTAACTGTAACGCTTGAAGTCTGACACCTATAATCCCCGAAAATTTCCAGCTTGATCACCTGGAAAGGCTCGCCATTTATGGATTTATCGTTGGTAGAGTGCACCTCCCGACAAATAAAGCCACCACCTGGTGGATGTGCGTACAATTGCCTCCCATCACTTGCAGGCATTACAGTTTTATCCAGTGCCAACGGTCAACAGGATAAGGAACGGCGACGTGATCGAACAGTCATGGACGCTGGTTTCGGGGCCCGGCTGCATGGCCTGACACTTCGTTCAGGGCGCCGAGTTGAATTGATAATGTGCGATTTGGTTCAGAAGGACCAAGGAAGCGGCGGCAGAGACAAGAAAATTTGTGCTCGTCTGTTAGTGGTGAATTTAAACCCTCACACCTGAAGTTGGTGGATAAATTACTGTTGCCGGAGGTGAGTTGATATTTAAATTAATACTTTAATTTTGCTTTCATCAATAGAAATTTTATAAAATAAAGGTAATGGTAGGCTTTCATAGCATGAATTGTTTGGCTGGTCAACTGGATTTTAGCTGAATATTTATTCAGGAAAACTAGTTTAAAAGAAATGTTAGTGATGTTTATTAGATGAAACCTTGTATATTTACCCTTGGTAACCTAATTTTATGCAGGGAAAGTTGTAAAAATTACTTTAACGAAGTTTCAGAAACATGTTTTTTTTAAACCAACATGCCGATCAGAAATCCAGCAATTTATGGCTAGTAATTTGACTGGAAAATTTGGTCTACGATTTTGTAAATAATTAATTGCAGTTGTTTTAAATTTCAATAGTGTTAAACATGATTTAGACAGATTGGTATTATTATGTATTATCTTTGTATTTAAAGTAAGACAGGGGAATATCATTTGGAAGGGATTGGATTTTATCTGACCTCAAGAAGGTAAATTATTATTAATAAATGTTTAGTTATAAGATGTTTAACCTTCAAATAAGTATGTTATAATTTTAATATGTGTTCAGTTGAGGTAGTATAATATTCTTAGACAGATAAGGAAAAAATGATCGTGACTAGATAATTTGAGTTGGATATTTTACAAAGGCCATATTTTTAAATAACCTCAACGATTAAACTCTTACAGTAAAGTCTTACAGTCTTACAGTTAGTCTTACAGTAAATTGTATAGATTTTATCCTAAAATAAATTCATGGTCCAATTAAATAATTATTTTAGAGCAAGAAAGCTACCAAGAGTAATTTGAACTGTTTTTCAATTTAGGATGTTTTAATAGAGGATGTTCTACATAAATATGTTTTGGTTCACATTCAGTATGCACAGATGTACAATTTAATTTCAAGGCAACCACAGTTCTGGGTAATAAAATGATAAGTATATGGCAATGAATTTTAAATACATTTTATTCTAGATCATTATTTGTTTGCAGTTAAAATGTATAAATGCCTATTCTAATATTAATGTCAGGTTATTTTTTTTTGGAAATATGGAATATTATATGGATAGGTGATGGGCTCATGTTTCACATTTGTTTAGATGGACTAAACCTGCAGAAATATTTCACTTTAAATATTTTGGGGAAATTAAATCATGTGTCTGAAATTGTAGTTTATATTGCTGAAACTTGCTCAGAGGGAAATTATATCAACACAATAGGAATGTGATTGATCTAGGATTGGGGCTTGTTATCTTGCCAAGGATGTTATGAGAAAAAATGGACATTTGTAAGGGAAAAAGTGACATAAGAATTATGTGGTTATTCAGTAGGGTCAAATATTATTCTGGCACTGTGCTTGCACAGGGTTTTGACAGTCAGCCACCTTAGAGGCGCTGGACACCACCTACCACTGTGGAAGCTGGCTGCCACCTTGGACTACCCCTGGGACTGCTACTCCAGACAGCCTGGTGCTACTGTGTGCTGCTTGGACTACTGGGGCCTTCAAAACCCATTAGGACTTCAGTGTAAGTGTGATACCGGTTGCGGGCCCGCGATAATTTTGAACTTCAATTTGGTGAGTGACTGTTCACATTTATTTCCGACCCGGGATTTCCTCATCAAGGAAGACAATTACCCCAGAGGAGAGACACTTTACTACAGTGCTATTTGAATTTTGATTTTGCATATTAATTCATGTTATTTACAGGAGGCCACCTAGGTGATTGTTGAGATAATTGTTAAGATTTGTACATTAGTTTTAAGGGTTTGTATAAATAATTAACATTATAGTTTATGTGGTTGTTTCACTTGAGGAATTTATGTTGACATTTTGATGAATATAAGGGATTTGATGTTTATTTAAGGAATTTGAAGAATGAATTCAGAAAATATTTTGGTCTGAAGATTAAGTGATTATGTTTTGTTTGTAATATATTTTATTTTGGGTTAACATTAGTATTTTATATCCTTATCTCAAAGGTTGATTAAATTTGATTGTTATTTCTATTTGAGAGTTTTCAATTGAGTCTACCTTGTTACAGATTACTGCAGGTTGATAAATCTGGCAAGTTGGCAGTTTTATTTTAATTAAATATTTATTTGACTTACAGTAATTAAATCTTTATTTAACAAGATTAATTATACAACTAACAGTAGTACTTTGCCTTTAAACTCATAGTGCTATTTATTTTTACATATACTGTACATATATATTGAATTAAAGTAATCGAGTTACATTGAAGTAAATATTTCTTAGCTTGATCTAACTGTCTAGTGTTGCCATACTTTTATTATATTTCTGGTATATCTCTAGAATGCTTTGTTTTCAAACCAGGCGCAATATAGCTTTCAGCTTATTTAATTATTTTGAGTATCAGTCTTTACCAAGGGCCTCTAAGGGAAGAGATTTGGTTTCTCAATGATGAGTGTCAGTTTCTCTACATCCTCCAATGAGGTGGCGCCCTACAACTTATTCAAGGATTTCTGAGGTTCCTTACTAAGGTTGATTTTACACCGCAACTGCAACTTTTCGACCCCGACCTAGCTGATCTAGCCAGTGACCAACTTAACAAGGATTAAGGTGTAACAAAACACTGTCGAGTTTGGTGAATGTTGTGTTTCCTGGAGTTACATAAGGGAGGAAAACCCAAGCTATAGCTTTAAATTGTACGTCTACTTATATAAAGCTTTAGATCATATTTAAACACATTACAGTACAGACATTTTTTAATGTTTTAAAAAAGATTTATGGCCAACTAATCCCGGAAAGTTGTATTAGCCTAAGTAATAGTCCAATGTCAAACAACAGCTTGGTCTAGTATTGAACCTTCACCAAATCATCAGAATTAGCGCAGGACTGATCCGGCAAACTTTAGATTACGAGGCAAGCAATCTAACCACCATGCAATTTATGCGATCCAGCTATGCAATTTATGTTATGTATTAAATAAAAAATATACAAAGCAGTTGAAACTGTAAAGAAAGCTGAGTTACGCTACAGCTCTTGCAATATATTTCAATGTTGTAGTACCAATAATATGATTGTGTGAATAGAATAGAATGTAAGACTTTGACAATGTAACATTCCAGAAGGGGATATTACCAGAAAGGGGCATATGTAACTTTGGGATATCAGTTCGGTTTATGGTCACTTATGCAGTTAACATAGTATCATGTCTATGGATATTTAACTTGCACTGCTTGATGATCAAGTTGAGAAAAACTGCTGCTTGTAAACACTCCTTTGGCGGCATAAAATTGTATCAAACACCACCAAATGGATCACGTTTTATATTGTTTTAAGTAAAATATACGCTGCTCATTTTATTTCTATAATTTATTCTACATTAAAAGTCAGTCTAGCATGTGACAGAAGAAACACAATTCAAATGTAAACAGTAGAGTTACCAGCAGGTTGTGGAATGTTGTAGCTGCGATATCCGTTCTTTACGGGTTCAATGTCAGCAATGTTGAGCAAATGTGGAGCTCTGAGTTTCATTTCTTCACTCAACTCAGCCAGGTTGACCCTTGTAGTGAGACTCTGTGGTTTGTTATACCGCTGCCTCGTCTTGTGGATGAAGTTATCTGAATAAAATAGTTAAAGTTCTCACACACATTGAAACAAAATAATAATCGAGTTCATAAAAATAAAACCTAGGTGAAGGGGTGTTTCGAAAGAGGATATGTAACGGCTTCATTTTACTTCACTGTTTGAACATCATTGATGGTTTTATGGACCATAACTAACCTAAAGTATACAAGAACAGATACAAGGAGAAAGAGACTGTGACATAATTGCTTCAAGGAATATGTTCTTAGAAGTCTGGCAGCCATTTAAGCCAGACTTATTGTTACCTGCATGTGAGAGCTGCTGATAATATCCCACTAGTATTCTGTAGCCTATGTTGAATAAAAACAAAATTTTTAAACTATTCACTTATTGTTATTTAATTTAAGAAATTACTAAGGAAATTTGCCTTCAATGGTTCAAAAAACAAGTCTGGGGGTCTAAGATCTGATCCTGTTTTCAGGGCGAAGAATACAGAACATAATAAAATCAGAGGCAACAGTCCAGGAAATGCTGAACTGACAATTACTGTGAAAAAGCAAGGCAGCTTTCATTTTATCAACCATCACTGAAGAATAGATAATAATTGAATTAAATAAATATTACGTTATGTTTCGTAACACTATATTCTACCCATCAACATACTGGATGCAGAAATTGGGTAAAAAGTCATGTGCGAACATAACATTTTTTATGAAGATATTACACTGTTAATAGGCAATGTGGAAAAAAAGGATCAATCTTGGAAATAGAATTTTCAAGATGTGTTTTCAGAAATAATTACGCTACAAATTTGTCAGCCAATGGTGATCAGACAATACTGTGTGCACTGAACGCCGTAAACACTAAGATCACGTATACTTCCCATACCGGTATCATTATATCAAAAACGTGAATCACAGCATAATTATGTGATGTCTTTCTTCAACATAATTGTTGAGTCAACGGAAATGTGAAAAATCGTTGGGCACACTACCAAGCACGCGTGATGTAAAACTATCATAAGTGGTCAAGCCACACTGATCTGATAGCGTATCCTGAACGGTCATGAACCAGACAACACACTTCATCCCAATCTCAAGTGTTGTACTGAAATGATAAATTAAAATAGTTAGTTACTTATGAATAGTTAGTGATAGGGAGGATCCTTTGAGATCAGGTCATGCCTGAGATAGTGTTACCTTTGTCTTGTTATCTTGTTAGCATCCTTACAAATAATGACCAACTGGATCTTATAAAATTACCTGACAATCATATAACCTTCTTACAATATAGGTAGATAGTTAAGTTGACTTGAATTAGCTCTTACCAAATTCAATGAATGAGTAAGGCCGACGAGCCATGTTGATTCGTACAGTCTCATATTTTGTGATGAAATCTCTCATTAGCTCACTTAGGAAGCTGAAGGCAAGAACAGTCGGGTAAGAGGAATCACACAGCGCCAGATATGTTACACCTAACGCTGTTATAAAGCTGAAAACAGAGCATTCACATTATGATTCAGCTTTCACAGCATCTTATGCAGTTTTAACTCTTTGGCCCCAAGTGTGTGAATGGAGTGGTATGATCTGTGATGTTTTATTATTTTTTACACCTCTGCATTTGGTTGTGGAGAAGTCGGCAAAGGAGGCCCTAATTAGGATGGAGAAAATAGGCATGAAAATGAATCCTACCCATGGCGGAGACTCCCTTCCGACAGGCCTAGAAGAATTACTGAACCTCCCAAGGGACTCAGCAATCACAAGGTTCAACATTGAAAATAATTTTAGCACTGGGCTAGGGAACAAGCAGCAGTGGAATGGTGAGTCCACATATCTACTTACGGGACATGCCATCAGGTGGTACACTGATGGGTCAAAAACTAATGAGGGATTTGGGGTTGGAGTGTTTGGCCCGAGAACCAAATACACCGAGTGCATGGGGATTTCCTCGAGCATCTTTCAGGCAGAGGTGAATGCAATTGAGAGATGCGTACAGTTCAACCTCTGCAGGAAATACAAGAAGCGGGATATTGTGATCCTATCAGATAGCCAAGCAGCCATCAGGGCGCTGAGTTCACTGGTAATCAGCTCAAAAATGGTGTGGGACTGCCGGCAGAGATTAAATATGCTAGGGAGGACAAACAGAGTGTCTCTCCTCTGGGTGCCAGGACACCAAGGTGTAGAGGGGTATTAAAGAAGCAGACTGGCTTGCAAGAGAAGGGGCGGCAAAACCCTTCACTGGCCCTGAGCCAGGGTGCGGGCTAGAGGATGCTTTCTTCAGGAGGAAACTTAAAGAGAAGGAAGAGGCAGAGAGAGCAAGCAGGTGGGTGACTCTTCCTGGATGTTGACAAGCCAAGGAAATGCTTGGCAACTTTAATCATAGGAGATCTGAAAATCTGATCATGCTTAACAAGAACAGCCTAAGAATTCTAAAAGGGTTTCTCACCGGACACTGTAGACTTAAGAGCCCTTATGAAGATGGATATGGTAGAAGAGAATGGCTGCAGATTCTTCTAGGACCAGGAGGAAAATCCGAGGCACCTACTGGCTGAATGCGATGCGGTTGGCCAAAAAAGGGCCAGGAGTTTGGGATCATACCAGATAAGCATTAGGGATGCTCCCCTTTTAGAACCGCTCCAGCTTCTAAACTTCATCAAGGAATTAGGGTTGGAGGAGGAGCTCTAGGAAGGAACTGAGAGCTCAGAAACAAGGGCACAAAATATCTTGTTAGGTCACAGTGCATTCTTCCCCCCCCATTTATCAGTATCAGTAAGGCCGACGAGCCATGTTGATTCGTACAGTCTCATATTATGTGATAAAATCTCTCAATAGCTCACTCAGGAAGCTAAAGGCAAGAACAGTCGGGTAAGAGGAATCACACAGCACCAGATATGTTACACCTAACGCTGTCATAAAGATGAAAACAGAGCATTTACATTATGATTCAGCTTTGACACCATCTGAAGCAGTTTTAACCCTTTGAGCCCCAAGCGTGAGAATGGAGTGGTTCGATCTGTGATGTTTTATTATTTTTTAAATACACTGTATGCCTGAACATTTTAAATTTAAAAAAACTTGCTTCCAGTGGACACACAGTAATAATACGGTAGATAAAAAGTAGCAAATACCTGATATCAGATGCTACTCACAAAGAATTCACCCATCCTGTCAGCTTGGACCCACACGTCCACTGTTTGCTTACTGTCTGCCCTCCCCTTCAACTTTGCCCACAAATCATGACAGTGAACTCTCCATGAATTGTGCATAAAAACCACCAACTAAGATTGTATAGCACCTTAGACCGCAGAGCAAACCTAATCGGCTAGCAGTTGTTATGGAATGTGTGTTATTACAAGCTAGGCGCTAGACGTGTTAACTCCGTTTCTGCCTACCAGGTTACACTACACCACATTTCAGACTCAGACTGTACGTAGTGCTTCTAACGATGTGATTGCTTACACCCTAACTAATCATTTGTAGGAACTTGCAAAAAATAAACAATAAAAAATCTAAGTTGAATTGAGTTAAATATTTGTTTTTATTTATTAAGGGTAAATTCCACAAAAAAATTTGTAACTTATTAAATTACCAGTACCTCTAACATTTATCACAGATTCAGATTTATCACACAATCATCAATAAAAATGAGGCACTGAATTAAAAAGTCTGGTAAAAATATATAACCAAAAAACCTAATTTTATGTTATACTTTATCAATTTGGATGTTAACTATTCTTGACCGATAAAAAATACTTTATAATTTTAAATTTAGGGTTTAACCCTCCAAGTGATGAGCGACGGGAGCCACCGATATCCAGGTGCTTCGTTGGATTGATGGGCGACGGCAGCCATCAATATCCGACGGATTTTTTCAGATGCACAAAAACATAGAAAAAGCACTTGAAACCGGATAATGTTCATACGAATCGAAAGATAACATTCTAAACTTCCATTTTATTATATAAATGAACCTTCTAGAAGCAATATATCAACATAATTGAGAGTTACATTTGAATAACAATTTGCGTGCGAGTCGACTATGCCTTGTTTGTGTTGCAAAATCGCCAAACTCTTGACGTTTCAAAAAGTCAGAGCGAGGTCAATTTTGTTTCTATCCGAAAGCGAGTGGTAGGACTGGAATGACTACGAAATTTCCTTTCTCATCGTATACAATATAATGACCTTTAGATAGACTTGTGGTAAAATGAGAAATGAGTAGTTTTTTACGTTTACTGGAATTGATAACACCGACGGCAGCCGTCGATCAGCAAAACTCGATTTATATACGTGAAACTTCTGTTTGATATATTGATTTTATATTCATTGGAAAGAAGTAGCATCATTTTTTGTCTGGTTGGTAGCCCCGGACAAAAAATTGAGTCCGCTCTGACAGCTGACCGGATACTGCGAAGATTTTGAGAGTAAATATAGCTATAAAT
Organism: Allygus modestus; assembly: GCA_963675035.1. NCBI lineage: Eukaryota > Metazoa > Arthropoda > Insecta > Hemiptera > Cicadellidae > Allygus > Allygus modestus. Next base: position 140,325,233 of record OY776112.1, on the reverse strand, counting down.
TATAAAATATAATTATAAAAAATAAATGAACATGGCAATGACACGACATGATAATGTTATTTCTGGCAATCCATGTTTGTTTAGGTAATAGTGGAATCAACGTTTATTATCTGGACAAATTTTAAACACCTTAACTGAAACATAACTTAACTGAAACATAACTTAACCGAAACCATAACTGAATAACCTAAATAATCGTTATACCATATCGAAAAATTTCATTCGGTTTTATATCGTTCCGCTTATGAAAGTCTACCCTTTTCTATATTTATTTCAAAAACTATCCATCTAAAAATCTTTATTTTGCCATTTTCATATTTCCCTTTCTTTTTCAAATCAAAATAATATGAGGTTCAATAGGTTTCCACTACCGGTTTTCCATGCCTAGCTGTGAATTTTTTGAAAGCCTAATGTTAAATTTGTAGTTTAATAAATTGAATAAAAATCAATTTTAGGGTGTCTAGCAGTTGGAAAAGTTGAGTGTGAGTCGGGAATTTGAATAAAAACAAATAAAATGTCAGGAAAGGAAGAAATCAACATAGCAAATTTTGAATAGGTAGTCGGGAACATTGATAAAACTGATAAACTGTTATTGTATTATTCGTATTTCTTGAACACAACATTGATTGGCATTTTACTTTATTTGTGGTATTTAGATAAAAAAATGAGCAATCATTTGTCTTTGAATGATAATTGGTTTCGGTTTTGGCATTTTGAAGTAGTACACTTCTTATCTCTTGAATAAATTACCGCGACCCTCGACCGGATGCCGAACAATAAACCAGGCATTAAGAATGAGACAAAAATTGTCAGGTTGCTCAACCACTGAATTTTCAGGTAAACAAACACAGTTAGTTATCTAATGTAACCATGAGATCATCAACATCATTTGGATATTTAATACTGGATAATATGCTGTAGCCAACTATGTGACTTCCAATGACAATGGAATTATACTTGATTTAAATTGCTTTTGCAACACCAATCTTGATGTGTTATTTAAGATTTTTCAATTTTCTGGGAAATTAATTTAAGTCTTATTTTGTTTGTTTGCCCAAAATTTCCCCCGAGCCTGGCTCGCCGGATCGGATATATTCTGCACCCCTGATGGCTTTCTTGCTGCAGTAACAGAAGCATATGGACTGTGCTGAACCATCACTTAATGATAAGCCTGGGATATACCATCACACATTACTACCAAGGGAAGGTAACCTTGTGGTATTTACAAAATACGGTAATTATTTACTATTTCCCCTTCACCTCCGATTCTTTTACTATTTTAATATGTTGTTCTTATGATATTAGACGTCATAAAAACGCAAAAAAACATTTTTTGTAAATTTAATATACTCACGAAACAACTGTCTGAAGAGTACTAACCCAGTCAAACTAGGATACACTTTGGGAATCCGAGATAAATCTATCGGATGAAAATATCGAACTTACTAATATCGAGAAGCAATTATTGTTTTGATATTGCGATATAATATTCGCACACCCCCGCTTCTATGGGGGTAGTGTGGGTCCACTTTGAGTGCACACTGCCGTAGCTAGCACGTCAACATGTAAAATATTTATGTACCTATATTTATCATAATCTAACCTAACCTAACCCCGCAGAGTGCTGTATGGGAATTTTTCCTTTTTCCCCTTTTAGGAAAAACTCCTGGAAAAAGGGAATATTTCCTATACAGCGCTCTGCGGGTTAGGTTAGGTTAGGTTATATAATAATTGTACACAAATGATCTGTATCTGGTAAATATCATAACCTAACCTAGCCTAACTCCGCAGAGCGCCTGTATGGATAATTTTCCCTTTTTTTCAGAAAATGTTTGTTTTTGGGAAATTTTCCCGAAAAATGAAAATTACCCATACAGCACTCTGCGGAGTTAAGTTAGATTATGATATATACCAGATACATATGATTAGTGTACATTTATCAACCTAACTCCGCGAAGCGCTGTATGGGTAATTTTCCCTTTTCGGGGAAATTTCCCAAAAAAGGAGAAATTCTTGGTAAAGGGAAAATTTTCCATACTGCGCTCTGCGGAGTTAGGTTAGGTTATGATATTTACCAGATACAGATAATTTATGTAGGCCTATATTTATCATAACCTAAACTAAAGTAATTCCGCAGAGCGCTGCATGGGTAATTTTCCCTTTTTTGGAAATTTTTTACTTTTTGGAAAATTTTTCTTTCTTGGGCAATTTTCCCAAACAGTGAAAAATTCCCAAGCTCTGCGCTCTGCGAAGTTAGGTTAGGTTAGGTTATGATAAAAATACACTAATATATCACGTGTTGACGAGCTAGGTAATGTGCACTCAAAGTGGACTCACACTACCCCCGCAGGAGCAGGGGTGTGCGAATATTATATCGCAATATCAAAACAATAATTGCTTCTTGATATTAGTAAGTTTGATATTTTCATCTGATAGATTTATCTCGGATTCCTAAAGTGTCTACTAGACTGACTGGGTTAGTACTCTTCAGACAGTTGTTTCGTGAGTATATTAAATTTGCGACAAACATTTTTGCGTTTTTATGTCGTTCAACCCTAGCAGTGGCCAATGGTGTAAGTGGGAAATGGCAGGCTAAATTTGGCGATTTTGCAGACCTTTTTTGAAAATTCGTATAAATTCAACGGTATAAGTAAACCTAGCCAAACTTAAATTCATTTTGATCGGAAAGAACAGTAGAATCTGAAAGTAGTAAAATAAAAAAGTTCTAGAAAGGTAAATTTTTCGGTAAAATGAAAAGAATAAAAGAAATTTGATTTTTTTTTATTTCAAAAGCAGCCTCGGTAAAACTTTTTCTACAGATTTTTTATAGAAAATTCACTATATACATTTTGTAGACAATTAAATTCCCTAGATAAAAATATATAGGCTAACATGTTGGGGAAAGAATTTTGTTTATAAGTGTTAGGGGCATAATATTATAATAAACAGAAAACCGAAAAAAAGTGTAAACTGTATAGTGTTAGTTTGTGTTGTAAATAAGTACCGGGTAACGTAATATATGTATATGCTAATAATGATATATAGCCTATACATATTAGTAAAGCTAATGAAGGAAGGAATCCCAAGAAGTCATAATGTTGATGAGAAAAAATGATTATCTGTTAGAAATAAATGTATATAACAGAATGTTTTGCTATTTTTACGTAATTGGAAAAAAATTTCACAAAATTTAGTCCATAACTTTTTTACCAAATTTTTTACCCCCAAACCAATATAAATATGTTGTAGTACATTCAATTACCTACATAAAAATGTACAACGCCTAGAGTAAATTATTGTTTTTATATGTGTTATGTAGCACTAAACAAATAGTCGCGTTCTTGGCAATTTTCACCAGGCCTATGTTGAAGTAAACACAACACTTTATAAACACTATTTGTCACACTTCAGTAATATTTATGCATAATATAATGCATAAAGATATACACACAAACACTTCTCTAACACTACAACTCCGAAATAATACCTACCGTACCGGTAACTTACTGATACTTCACGGAAATACATTACCTAACGCGTTCAAAGGAATAACCCAAGATAAGATAGCCTATGATGCGAAAGTCACGAAACAATATCACGAAATATATCGCAGCTATTACAGATTATGTTAGGAGCAGTGCTGCCAATGACAAAACTAAATTCTTCTACATTTCTTTCTCTTCAAAATAACATTATTTGAATAGTAACTATAACTTATACTGGATATAAATCCAATTTTTCCTGAAGGACAGGAGCTGTCCTTTGGCCATTCCAGAAAGAAACCAAAAATGCTGTTTTCATCAAATCATATTATCTGTCCAATCAATATGTCGATCTAAAAATTAATACCAAAATGAATAACAACTCTTTAGGGGTGCATTGGTACCAACCGCAACTTTCCGCGACAAAAATTACCCGAGCTGGGTAATTTAAAAAAGTCATGTTTTGACATTTTCCTAGCGTTGGCTGCAGGAATCTCGTCGCGCCAAAAATTCATTCGATTTCTAATTGTCGTGACATTGTTATATAGCTGCTACACGGTTTGCTTATGTAATAAAATGAAAGTTCAGAATATTATCTTTCGAATGATATATATATTGTTCACTTTTGAGTTGATTATTAGAGGTTTTTTTTACGTTACAAAATTTCAGTCTCTGAAGGACGGCTCCCGTCCTCTGCCACTTTAAACCCACACAGCCAAAGTACGGGAGCCGTCCTTTGGCCACTGCTGGGGTTAATGTCATAAGAACAACATAAAAAATAGTAAAAGGATCGGAGGTGAAGGGGAAATAGTAAATAATTACCCAAAATACTGAATTGTCCTATTCTTTCCTACGATGTTTGACATTTTCAAATAAGCCCCGAAGGTCTCCCTCTTCCGTTAAAGACAGTGCACAGCCGCAAAATCCCAGAGAACAGTTTGGCACTTTTAAGACATAGGCCATCTGTGAGAAAATACCTGACACTCTTGGGTGGAAACATTTCACGTCTGACACTAAAATGTTACTTAGGCCTCATTGCAAAGTATATAAGGTAACTGAAACTTCTGAACCAGCACAGTAAATTTATTGAAATTTCTTTGGAAAAACACCACAATTGGCATGTAAAACTAGGGTACATCAGCCTATAGACTAGGTCCTAATAGTCCTAGTCTAGAAATAACTTACTGCACAGAATGAAGACTAAGGTATAAAGTACATCTGTCAGGAAGAGTAGATGCCTTTTTTGCCAGCAATTTTACATATCTTTTACTTTCTTTTATGGACTTATTGACTTCATCGTTAAAATCGGTGGTTGCAGAAAGAGCCATCCCATCTTTTGTTCTCACTATTAACGCATAAATTATCATATTTGCACAATTGAAACTTAACACATTCAATAATATAAGTAAATAACAAAAATCACACAAGATTAAATCAGGAAACCAAGTTTCTCAGCCATCCTAAATCATTTAGTTCACAACAGATAATGCAAACGTAAACAAACACTAACGTGGCCTTATGAACTTGTGACTATATGACTTGAGAGGTTATCTATGAAACGTCAAAAAATAGGTTCAGACGAAACAGAAACAATTATTGATAGCCCGTATCCCATAGAGGACCATATTCTGTCAACTGCAAAAATAAAATACAATGGTAAACTGCAGTAAATCATCGCATTATATAAAACACTTATACAAATATAATCTTAAAAGATAATTATTAACTTTATTACCTTCACAATTTTGAATCACAAACTAGCCTTGAGCCTATATTGTAGACTTTACATTGAATGCCAATTTCTATTCTCCTTACCAGCATTCAATAGGTGTTTGTTACTCTCTGTTTTTTCTGTTGAAGTTGAAGTTTGCTGTATGCTGTAACTAGTTCTGCCTTAACAGTCAGTACAGCACTGCACCCATTGCATCCCTACCTTCTCAAAGAATTACCTCTGTAAATTGGTAGGTTTTTGTTTTTCGGATATTACAGTTTACTAAAGTACAGATTTTCAAAACAACTGTTATTTTTTTTATAATTGTAGAGCTATAAAACTAACATTCAATGTCATCGTATGTGCTGACCTCAGTTATGATTCCTCAAATAATTTCTATGGTAAACGAGTAGGTACCTCAGTAGTAAGTATATTTTATTGAATAGGTTACGTTTATTTATTTCACCTTAATTTATTTATTATACATTTATTTTTGTTCGTAATGGTAATTGTGAGCTTACAAGAGCATATTCCTAACCATGGATCTATACACTACTATTTAACAAAAACTAGGCCGGTTTTGACATTTTTTATGGCAAACTGTTGTCATTATAATGAATCGTTTGTTTTTAGCGAATTTCCGCTATAAGACATTTTTTATGGCAAACTGTTGCCATTATAATGAATCATTTGTTTTTAGCGAATTTCCGCTATAAGGAAGGAGCTATTACCATAGTCGGCATGGTGTGACCTACGCCTGGGACCATAACTTTTTTTCAAGGTCAGGTCATTCTATACCAAATCAACCACAAAATAATCATTTTAACCCTTAGAGTGCTGAGAGCTGATGATATCGGCTCATAGTCCAATGCAAGTAATGCCGAGAGTCGATGTCATCGGCCCGCCAATTTATGCGAAGAATGCCGCGAGCCGATAAGATTGGCTTCGTAGTTTTTATTTATTTATTATTAGGTTTTACTTATATTTACCTCAATATTTACACTAATACAACAGTAACAAAGTTTTCTATACGACTGCCACGCTCGCCACCGCTGCACGTGAGTGAAAGTCCCGCAGACATTTGGGACTTTGTAAATATTGTAAATAGATCAATTTTTTTCGTATATAGTAAATGTGTTTTAGGTGTAAAAACTATTTTGTTACACCGCAAGAATATTGAGTATGTTGCTCCTTCATATTAGCTCATATAAGTAATTTCACATGTAATTTGATTTACTATTTATTATTTTATATATTATGTATATACATAATATTTTATATACATATTATCTTCCAATGTATTGAACAATTGTTTCTAAACTTTCATTTTAGCATTATAACAATAAGATTGATGCCTGGAAAAAAAGTGTGAAACAAAATGTTCCAAGTTTTTAAAATATAGATTTTTCAAAATAAAGGTTATTTCTTATTATAGGTTTTTTAAATAAAAAAAAACAAAAACTGAGATATCGTTTTGAAATTTGTACCACATGTAGAAAATAAAATTACGATTTTAGTACTGTATCAATTTATTATTTAAATTTTTTATTGAAATTGAGTTTTTTAGTCTATAAATTAAAAAAATAGTTACAATATTTTTTTTTTATTTTATATAATATGCCAAAATACTTTCTATAATGGCTTCAAAAGAACTTTAACTTTGTAGCTGACACAATGGTATAAATATAAAAATAAAAATTATTAGCATACGGTAAGTTAGCTGAATTCTGTGAAAAGTTACGAGAATTTATTTAAAACAATACAAAGAACAGCTGATTGGGCTTGGCACGCTTGGTGTGCAACTGTCATATTCGGTTTGCACTGGTGACACAGTTGACCAAAATGGCGTGGCATCCAAAGGGTTAACACCCATCGTCTCAGAATTTGATGAAACTTGGTACATTTGTTCCTTTAGTATAGATAAACAATCATACCAAGTTTTATTGACTTATCTCTAACGGTTTCCATTTTATAGCCCTTAAAAGTTTTTATTAATATGCCGGCTGCCGCTCAGCTGAGGCCACAGACTGACTGTGTCGTATGCAAGAAAAAAATCATATCTTCAATATTTATCAAGAGATCATCATGAAAATTTGGAGTTTAACTAATTGAAATATGGTGATTTCAGAAAAAAAATGTATGAACTATGAATCCTCTAAATCTTACTATATTCTTACCATAAATCATAGATTTTAATTTTTATAATTTTCAAAAAGTGATTAACTTATGGTACAAGGTTTCCTTAAGGGATTGAAATAATCAAACAAAACCTTTTTTTCATGATCCTAAAGATATTATCTACCATATCCAACGATAAAATTAATGGTTTTTTATTCCTTCATTTATATAAATTAACATAGGGCCTATTTCAGAAACACATAATTTTCAGAAAAAAATTATACTTGTATGCAAATTCATCCCCTTAGTTGTTTAATAATAGTTAACAAATATGAACTGTTTTAACTGCGGTATCAATTTACTTTGATGAAACAATGTTAAAGCTGAAATGTTAGTTTTTGTTTTATTATTATTTACTTATAAACATAGGCGTGCACACGGTGGGTGCCGTGGCACCCACGATAGCCACAAAGAGGGCTTGAGGGGGCGCCCAAATAGATGATGAAATAAATTTGTATGAGGTATTTTCAAAAAATTAAGTGTAATGTAAAAAATAAGTACAAATAATATGCACATTTTTGCTTAAATAGTAAGGAATACTGGGACTAGGAGTATTATTGTAACACAGGTAGTATTTATACAAATGCAAATTCAATTAAAATCAACTTATAAAACATAAACTGTCATCTTACTTTTCCCTTGACATATTTCTTGGAAACCGAGTGCCGGATGTAAGTACAACAACAATACCCCTTCGCCGTCCTTTTATTCATTAATAGGCAGAGATTTATAGAAAAAGTAAATGCCATAATGGTTTAAATATGGACTATATATAGAAATAGTACCCTTTAAATCGCTGTTTATTTGAACTTTTCACTTTGAGTGCAATGAGAAAATTTAAACTATCAAAATATCAATATAAACAATAATTTCATCGCTATCATCAGTTAGATTTAGTACAACCTGGAGAGCTCGCCAAATGGACAGAAAACGGTCCGCGCATTGTCAGGCTAGAAACAAAGTGTAGAACACGGCAAAACTGAGAAATCCCGAGCGGTGAGCGCGTTGTCGTTTACGCGCTTCTTTACATCTTAGTAACAATAAAACTACAATGAAACTTATATATTCCTTTTCTGCAAGAATTTCCGCATCTAACAGTATGAATATATTTTAGTTTAAAATTACGTGTAATTTTTAATAATGAAAATATTAGAGAGTTGTAACAGCATTACATGAAAAAGTCAGTAAGCGAGAACGTTTTTTTATTTTTGAGGTAGAAACAAACTTCCAGCAAGAAAGTTGTAGCTAATTTGATGGTCTTAAATTTTCATACAAAACCATTTTTGATAGAACTTATAGTTTGTTCAATAATCCGATGTAAATAACCGCTTCAGTTCATGTTCAGTTCTACGCGCCGCCGTCGCGGTCCACGGCTCCACGCTGTTCTACCAAATCCAGCATAGTTAAATGCTCCTCATTTTACTTAGATCTTCACCTATAAAATATTAATTATGTTTATTTTACTCCATATTGTGTTTAGATTATTGTTTTTTAACATATCTTTCAAATTTGATAGAAAATTCAGCTATCGAGATTTAATTAGGCTCATGAGGAATATTATAATTTGATATGTAAAGTAAATTAGGCAGTAGGCCCCTAAATAATAAGATACTTATTTTTTATAAATAATAAAACATTATATGATACCGGTAAGATAAACATATCTGATTAGTGATTATTTTACTCGTGAAGCAAAATCTTGTTTTAACCAATAATGAAATAAAATACTTTTGTAAGAAAACATAACGTTGCCTTTTTATATAAAAAAACCTACTTCCTTGTAAATTCTGTTACTTAAACATTTCCCCCTCCAAATACGAAGTACGTAAATACGTAAATGAATTGTTGTAGCTAAAAATGTAATTAAAATAATGAATAAATATATGTTTTTACATCAAAACTCAAAACTAATCCTCTATATCAGCAATATAACTAATCCTATAAAAATATGTTTGGCGTTAAAAGTAGAAGAACATATCAACGAACTTGAATATGAAGGATACTTAGTTGTTAATAAACCTTTCTACAGAAAATATAAATTAAATAATATAGAATCAATGTTTTTATGTCAAAACTCAAAACTGAGCCTCTCCAAAAGCCTTACAATAGTTGTTATATAGTTTGGTTTCATGTCAAAAATTTAGGAATGTATCAATTAAAGCATATATGTTAGCCATTGAGTCATAAATTATTATTTTTTTGATGAAAATCAAGGTTAAGTACGTGAAGATCGAGATTTGTAAACTAATATTGAAAACTACGTGTGTTTTACGTCATAATTAAGGTAATTAAGGTTAAATACATTTGAATTTAGTACCAAAAGATAAAGAATTTATTCAGTAATACGAATCCAAAAACCATTTCGCAATAAAAAAATTCCTCGAGTCATAAACCTCATTTAACTAAGCACGCGTCGCCAATAACCCATAAGACGCTGTACTCAGCGAGCACAGAATAATATGTTTCTGTGCTCGCTGGCTGCAATGACCGCTGCGACAAGTCCTACACTTTTGAGATGTGACCTTGAGCCCAGCCGGACCGAATTTTGGTCTATCCCGACCATAGAACTGCATTAATATCCCTCTATTAATACATTAATGGTGTATTAATAGAGTTCTATGATCCCGACTATAGGGCGCGAGCTCTCCATGGATTCTACCTCGCTGGGAACAACGAAGTATATTTTTGTGAGAAATGATCAATTCTATGATGATATCTTCATCAGTTTTTTTCAGTTTTTTTTTAAGTGCATTGTACCGGTACCATTGATTATACATTCTATGGATTCCATACCACATTTCAGTTGATTGCTAATTGTTATATTGTTTTAAAAACCTTTAAGATACACTGTTTTACCGAGAAATCGGAGTGACGTGCAGCCGCCCGGCCTGAGCGTAATCTAGATTTTTTAGAAAATAATACAAAACCAGTAACATTATGATATTTTGTAAACTAAATATACCTATGCAGATACAATATTTGTTGAATCGAATAAGATTAGCATATATTTGTGTCAATGAATATTACATACAATAATTTACATATTCGATTATTTGGTATATAAATAGGTTCTTTGAGCAGAAAGATTGGGGGGGGCGCATTTGTGGGTTCCGGCACCCACGCTGACCAGACTCTGCGCACGCCTATGGTTATAAAGTTTGATTTGTTTTATAATTAATGGCAAAATGCCTTTAAATCGCTAAATTTTAAATAGGCTACCAAGAGAGGTATCATAAAAATTACCAGTTACTGGAACATATTATTTACTAAGTTTGGTTAACATACCATACCTGGTTTGGTTTGATACATAACAAATCTCTTTTTAAACCCAAGTTGCTTCGATAAGTTCCTCCTCACTTCATTTTCTACTTCTTTCAATGTACCACTGTAACTGCAATCTTCAATTTTAATTTTAAAAAAACTTGAAAGATTATCTTTTGGAGGACATTTATTGCAGTGCCTTAAAAAAATACTCCCTACTAGCATCTTCACACAGTAACAAAAGTTAGGCGACCATTGTATAGTCTTCATCAAAACCTGCTGCCTTGGTAAGTAATTTGGCATTCTGTTGGTAGGTGCAGCCACACACAGAATGAGTTCCACTAGAGACTGCTAAAACACACCACTTTGGTCTTAATGAACAAAGTTTAGAAAATCCTACCTTGACATAAGGATCATGCAATTTAAAAGAAGAATACATTTCATTAAGGTTACTTAAAACTAAACGTTTTGTTTCATTTTTTTTTTTTCAATACCAACTATATCTTTCTTGAACGGTAAAATTCTAGACTGTTCGTCATCTTGATAAAAATGTCACACTAAGTCAGTTGTTTCAGAGCTTCATTTCTTGACACATTTAGGGTCAGGTTCACCTAAAATTCCTTCCTCTTTAAAAAGCTTCTGAGCCTGGCGAACTGCGTAGCCTGAGACTTAAAGGCCTCTAATTTTCTTCCTTGACCACTCAAGAGAAGCAGGTATTGTGAGGATTTGGGTCTGTTTGGCCTTACTAGGAATTTCCAGCTTTCCTGTCATGCCTTCAGTTAACTTGTCCATGTCATCTACTTTTTGTTTTACTTCACACAAACAACTTGACACTTTTGATTAGGTAACTATGTTAAGTGCCTTTTCAATTTTCTCTGTTACTTTTCCTTGAAAATTTTCTAATTTCGATTTAGCAAAAGACATTTTTAACATTCACCAAGAGCTTGAAACTTGAAAGGAGAACATCCAACTTCAGTGAGAGATGAATTTAACTTATCAACAGCTTCTTCTTTTTCTAAATGTGTGATAACTTGTGGGTTTCATAATCAGTAGTATAGTCATCAGAGGCATAAACCACATCTTCATCACTGTCATCTTTCTTATTGATTAATAAATTCCTACATGAAGAACACAATCTCTGTCCTGGCTTAACTTTGTAGCCCTTAGAAATTTGTTTGCAGTATTTCATACAGTTGTGACAACTCTAAGAGATTTTTTTACAGATATTTTATGTTTTTTGGGGGATAAGATTTCCCGTACTGATTCAAATTGGGTTAAATATAATGCTTTATGGTGCAAACAGATTGTGTATAATATATTTTCTGCATTAAGTCGTAATTTTATAGCCTAAAAGTTGTTTCATCATCAGTCAGCTCTTCTACATTTTCCATACCTGTTTTCGATACGAATGTTGTCTTGTGACACTTGTAAAACTAATATTTTAGTATTATATCAAGAGGTTAATTACCTTAAAACTATCATATGATCCACGTCGCCACATAACAGTCAACACACTGTGCCAAGCGATACTTTGAAGTAAAATTTTAGCTTTGACATTGTTTCATCAAAGTGGTAATACTCATACATACATCATAGTTAAAACAGTTCATATTGGTTAACTAATTATTATTAAATAACTAAGGGGTATAAATTAGCATACAAGTATTATTTTTTTCTGGAAAATTTTGTGTTTCTGAAATATTAAATTTATGTTAATGTTAATGTTAATTTATAAATGTGAAGGAATGAAAAATCCATTAATTTTATTGTTGGATATGGTAGATAATATCTTTAGGATCATGTAAAAAAGGTTTTGTTTGATTATTTTAATCCCTTGGGTAGATATTACTTTAAGCGCAAAACCTTGTAAGCCCCTAATCACGTTTTGAAAATTATAAAAATTAAAATCTATGATTTATGGTAAGAATACAGTAGGACTTAGAGGGTTCATAATTTTTTTTCTGAAATCACCATAGTTCAATTAGTTAAACTCCAAATTTTCATGAAGATCTACCCTATTGATAAATATTGAAAATATGATTTTTTTCTTGCATATGTTACAGTCAGTCCGTGACTACGGATGAGCAGCGGCCGGCATATTAATAGAAACTTTAAAGGGCTATAAAATGGAAACCCTAAGAGATAAGTGAATAAAACTTGGTATGATTGTTTATCTATACTAAAGGAACAAATGCACCAAGTTTCATCAAATTCTGAGACTATTGGTGTTTTAGCTTTATTGAGTTGCTATGGAATGACCCGGTCCTCAGACACCAAAAACACCATTCGGTCAAAAATATATAGGGCCTATATATATATATATTTATGTATGTCTGTGGGTCCGATAACTCTTGTAAAAAAAGTCTAACTTTGGTAAAATCGTGTAATACAACATTTATGACATTTATGAATTTTTATGAAGTTTAAAAATCATACGGATCGACCCATCCGAACGGGTATTTTAAAGGGGTTTTGTGTCCCAAAAATGTTTTTTTTTATGTTTTTACAAATAATATTATAAACAGTCAGCCTGCACTTCCGTATACGCCCGGTGGAACAATAAAAGCATCTCTTTTATTGTTAGGGCAAATTTCCATTCTATATCGTCCACCACGTCTTTCTCTCTTATTTTTATCTATATTTACAAATCATAAATCATTCACAAAACCCACACACCTTCTACCAACCTACCCGTATTATATTTTCTTTTGCCAATCTTACTCTCGTCAATTTCTACAACCACTCCATCGCCACCTAACAATTCCTGTTCCTCAAAAACCCTATCCACCCAACAAAAACAAACTTCCCTGCAGTATGAAAGCCAATCACAAATTGCCTCACTGCTGGTTTTAATGACTCCGTGACTTGTTTCCCTCAATAAAAAGTCATAATTAATAACGTTTACACTAAAAAAGTACATGATTGTTAAAATGTTTCTTAATCCAAACCTTGATCCTTCGAAAAAGGTGTTTTTCAAAGCACTAACTGAAACGTCATCTTTATTTACCGTTTTATAGCACCGAAACATCACTTGATTTTCTCCCTTGATTTTATTTTCATATCATCGTTACAAACTTTGTATTTCATTGATTTTGTAATTAAACTACGATTTTTCAAATACTCTACAGTATTTTTTTCATTGTTTAAAACATTGTTATAAAGAAAATTATAGTTAATTATCTTATTTACATTACATGCCATTTTTCAAACAAAATACAGTGTAAATAAAATTGTAAACAAATGTAATAATACAAACATATTACGATTATAATAAGTCAGCTGTATCGATTTGATCTAATATATTTATATCAAAATATAAAAACATTACTGTAAATCGATATGTATCGATTATTTTCATTCGATTGTTCCACCGGGCGTATACGGAAGTGCAGCCAAAAGTCAAATTTTAGTTTCCACTGTTGGGTTCAGCTTAAGAAAACACACAATTTGGTGTTTTGATCATTTCTCTGTGTTAATTGGTTACCGAGATATTGAAAGTGCTAAACACAGTACGTTACGTTGTCCAATGTTATTCTTATGGAGTTAAAGAATAATTTTATATCTCGCTTATTTATGAACGTGTACTAACAAAACTTGATATACGGTTTCATCTGGTTGTGGTCTATTGTTATTTGCACAAAATAAGCAATTTTTGCTCATGATTCCCGTAGCAGCAAACCTGCGAACTCAGCCCCCATGTTAATTTTATGGAGAAAAAGTAAAATATTATGACTCCCTTAATTATGAACATAAATTAAAATAAAACTTGGGATGTGGTTTCACCTTGTTGAGTTAAATTGATATTTGCATAAAAAAACATATTTTGTGTTTCTTGTTTCAGCAAACCTGCTTACTAAGCCCCCATGTTATTCTTATGTAGAATAATTAAAATGTTAGCCTATATATTGCTTATTTATGAATGAATACCGTATTGATGAATCTTGGTATGTGGCTGCTCCTAGTTGAATTCTGTTGATATTTGCATAAAAAATAATTGTTTGTGGTCCTTGTTTCAGCAAACCTATGTACTCATCTCCAATGTTATTCTTATGTAGAAAAATTAAAATTGTATATATCGCTTATTTGTGAATATACTATTATGAAACTTGGAAAGCGGCTTTAAGTGGTATTAACACGTTCGCTACTGAGCGACGCATATTTGCGTCGGTCCGGTCACTCCCACAGACCAAAAGAAATAATCTGAACATTGCAAACAGACCGGGAGGTACAGGAGTAACATTAACAACAGACCACGAGAGAAATTGAGTTTAAATGGAGTAATTCACTTCATAATAACCTAAAATGCATTTGTAAACAATAACAATTGTTTTTATTTTACTTTGAGCAATTTTAAAAACGTTGCTTGTATGCGTCGGTCAGTCTATACAATGGAAAATAGTAAAAAAGATTGAATTTTTGTTCAATAGACCGAGCGATGCACATTTGCGTTGTTGTAAATTTGATTATTTGTGGGCCTATTCAGTTTCATTGTTAATGTTCTGCACAGCAATCAAAAAAACACCACTAAAGCACGTCAAAAAACTGTAAATTTAGCCACGTGGACAGTTGTACAGTGATGAATCAAAAATGGCAATGTAAACAACAGTTCTGCCAATCACGATGTGACGTCACCAATCGTCATACCGACAGACCAAGCAACGTGCATGTGCGTCAGATATCCCTGCAGACTGATACAAAGAGATCCGGGCTTTAAAACAGACCATTGCTAAGAAATACACGTTTGAATAACAATGGGTCACTGATGCAAATTCACGTCGTCAGTCTAAGTTATTTCAGTGTGACCAGCCAACTCAAATATGCATCAGTGGTCTGTCGGGAGAAACCACTCGACGCACAGCTGCGTTGCTGGTCTATGTGAATGACAAATTCCATATAATTGCGTCAGCGAATGTGTTAAGATTTATATAAGCATTGGAAATTCGCTGAGTACGCAGATTTGCTGCGACGGGAGTATTCTTTGTTTTCTATCGCTCACTTTTCTCTCTGTTGTATTTTTTTACCGATTAAAATAAAATATTCCAATTTGACTAAGCCTATATCCATTTAACTTAAGTTATTTATAAACTGAGAAGATTACATAGTTGCATTTCCGCAGACGCCCGATGGAACAATCGAATGAAAATAATTGACATACGTTAATACTTTTATATTTTGATATAAATATATTGGATCAAATCGATACAGCTGACTTATTTTAATCGTAAATAGTTTCTTTATTAGCATAATTTGTGTTGTTATAACTAAACAGGATAAATAAAATAAGTCTTACAACACTATAAGATTCTCTGATTGGGCCTGATGATGACCGGTGTAACTGGTTTAAATCGTTCGCCTTGTACCATCTTTTGTGTATATTTTACCGTCTTGTATGTAAGTACACTACAGTATAAGTGTAAATATACTTATAGTGTTGTAAGACATATTTTATTTATCCTGTTTAATCGTAATAATATATGTTTTGATTACATATGGTTTTTATTTTATTTAATTGTATTTTGTTTACAAAATGGCTAATAATCTAAATAAAATAACTAACTATCGTTTTCTTTGTGAAAATGTTAAAACATCCGCTAACACTCAAACCATCTTGGAGGGCAGTTAACAAATCATAAAAAACTGGCTTAAAATCATCTAAAATCGCAGATCATTTATCATAGTATCTCTATAAAAGAGAAGTGAGAATGTCAGGGGAAGATCCATTTCTACATTTTTCAGAAGTGACTAAAAGCGTATATCCAGGAAATTAAAATTGCAAATTTTCATGTTATGTATGTTAGTTGAATTTTTGTTTAGTTTCAAGTAAATGTTTTCTAAATTTAATTGTATTTATTGCGAATCGTTAATAATCAAAATAAATAATCGATTATTTACATCGATATTTTATAGATTATATGCAATCGATTGTTTCACCGGGCACCTGCGGAAGTGCAGCCGGTTACATTTTTATTTTTACAGCAATGCAGCAGATGCACAGGCATTTGCCTATGTCTGATGATTCCCATGGCCATAGTTTTGATATTTTTATTATAACTGCATCATTTGAAATTCTTAGTTAAGACTTTAAGAATAGTATAAATAAGTCATTAACTTAGTAATGTATAATTGTAATCTTAATATATAAAACTCAAATACCACTGACTCACTCACTCACTCACTCACTCACTCACTCACTCACTCACTCACTCACTCACTCACTCACTCTCACTCACTCCCTCCCTCCCTCCCTCATTCACTCACTCACTCACTAACATTTTTCAAAAATCTGGTTTTTACAAGTGTTAAATATTCTGGGGATTGAATATATTTGGTTTTATTTCAGACAGCCATTGTAGGTTTTTTTCACTGAAATTTAATGTATACTGGCATAAAAAATAAATACTGTACAAGTACATCATTTTCCCTTATGAATAACATGGGGAAATTTTAAAACTTTATATTTTGTATCATTTAACGAACTTAAATGGAGAAATTTATAAATCTGACAATTTTAGGGAGTACCGGAATGTTTTAAGGTTAAATTTGGTACAAATCCACACGTTGCCTGGTATTCTCAAACTAAGGCCGAGTTCCTTCAAAAATAGTCTCCCATTTAAAACGTGGAGCAATTTTTTTAATGTCAATATTTTGAAAACTAAAGCGCTATTTTTTAGTTTTACTTTTTTTGTTAATTTGTGGTGTAAAAGCCTTAACCCATTAAAGTAGTAATTTTATTCTATTCGCAATAGCATATAACGGGATTTGATTGGTGCCGCACTCTAGTAGCAAAATATGTAACTAATAACTGCGGGCGACTACGGTTCTATCCGCTAGGGGCGCGGACTGACTTAAAAACCTTAAGATTGCCGCTAGGCCCTTGGTCGTTTTAGCTGAGTTGGCTACGTCGTGGAAACACCTTGGCCAGGTGTGGATACGATGTTCGTGGGTTCGATTCCCGCACACGACCAAAACCGACCAGTCTAACAACTCAAAATGAGTTAACCGGTCTGTGGCAACGTTGGTGGGAGGGCCCAAGTAAAACAAACGGTGGCAGGCTTGCTTGGAAGTTGACGTTATCGATTAGTTCATTGTGAGTTGCACATGGTCAATACTGATTTTGCTACTTTTTACTTATAACACTGATTTTGCTACTTTTTACTTATGTCTACTGTGTGTGTGCCAATGTGACTCTAAAAACTGAATGAAAACAGTATTTTAATGAAAATAAACCATTAATCCATTTAAAAACACAAATTTCTATTCCAATTCATAGGTTTAAAAAATTAAAAGTAAGGAACGAGACCAGCTCGTATGTCTATGCCAAAGGGTTAAAATGACACATCAATTGTTCAGATTGAAAAATAACGACGTAGTGAGCCAAAAACAAAATTCCTTCGCTAATTAATATAAGATAAGACTTGTTGCAGTGGCACAGTGGAACACCCCACTAAAAACTGCATTAAATCCTCAACAGTCCAGGAAAATAGGTACACAACATTATTTGTATATACAAAATATTGGGAATTATGCAACCGAACGATTGTCTTGTGTCGCGCGTAGAGCCGGAGCCGTGCTGAGGCAGAGCCGGGCCGTGCTGCCAGACGGGCATGGGCGCATGGTGGTGGTGGGACGGCACGGCGCCGGCGTTATACCGGGAGGACAGGTAGTAGTACTACGTCGCACTACTTTCGACGTGCAGCGGCGCAGATGTCTGATCCCATAGTTCTTCTCCCAGCCACCAGTCTTGTAGGACTAAGAGAAAAATTTGGCTTTAACATCCTCTTAATATATAAAATCCAAATACCACTGACTGACTCACTCACTCACTCATCACGAAATCTCAAAAACCACAGAACGGATTGCTATGAAATTTGCAACATTCCTTCCTCTTGGGTCTTAGGTACTCACTAAGAAAGAGTTTTAAGAAATCCCCATTGGGCTCCGGGAAGTTCCAATCCTGTGTTATTCTTATGGAAATTCACTTTAAGTTTGAGCTGATGAAAATACAAACAGCTGATCTTGATTCGTAGTAGTTCCACGGGATAACCACAGAATGCAGCACACACAACTGTCATAATTTGTATAAATTACTATTTGCAGGGCAAAGCCTGCGGGAACAGCTGGTATTTTAATATATAATTATCACTCTGAAAGTTTAAATTTATTGAAATAATTGTTTGTTCATTCAGATTTCATTCTTTTACTCTTTCTCTGTATATATAAAATTGGGTATAATTGGAATAATATTGTAAAAAGTAATCTGATTTTTCAATAACAATGTAAATAAATATAAGTATGTAAAATTTCAAAACATCCAGTAGGAGCCTGAAAGCGGCTTGGGGCCGTAAAGGTCTTAGTCCCCTCTGTGTGAGTGAGCCCTGCACCCATCGCAAGTAGGTAACCACCATATAATCTTGGACAGCATTTAGATGTAGCCTGTACTGTTTTTTTCTTACACCTAATTTATAATTGCTTTTTGCTGTCATAAATGACACATTATGAGACTAATACAATACTTGTTTCCCCTCAGGTATGTTGAGGCGATTTTATCCCGTGGTGTCTTCAAGATCCTTTAAATGTTTAAGAAGGTTAGACCTCACATCTTCAGCTTCTTCTCAATTATTGAGACCTGCATGCAACACAATATCTAGTGTTTCTTCTCATCCTTTATCATCTGTTGCACCAGATGCAGCGGCATTAGGACAATTACCCAAGTTAAAGAAGAGCCTTTCCTACACCTGTAACAAGTGTGCCACTCGCAACCACAGGATTATATCAAAGCTCGCTTATGAAAAAGGCGTTGTTATTGTCAGATGTGATGGCTGTGACAATTTACATTTGATTGCAGACAATTTGGATTGGTTCCAAAATCCAAGTGGAAGAAATATTGTGGAAATTCTGGCAGCCAAAGGGGAAAAAGTTATAACAGATGGAGATGTGATTGAGATTGACTTAAAGGTAGAGAAAAATACTGTTACAAATGATAAGTAAAGTGTATTTTAGTTTACCAACACTTTTACATTTAACTGTTCGCTTCTGCTCGACAGCATCTAAACAAGCTCTTACAGTCGGAGCGACGACCTCGATTGAAAAGACAATTTCGCAAAAAGATGTGACGCTTTTTAGTGAGCTATCGGGAGACTGGAATCCTGTTCACCATCGGAAAGACAATTCTCTAGTTCATGGTGCTTTGTTGAACGGGTTTGTGTCGGGACTCATTGCCACTAAGCTACCTGGTCCTGGTACCTTATTGCTGACCGAGGTGCTAAGGTTTCCGAACCCTTGTTATGTCGGGGACACTGTGATTGTTACTGTGGAGTTGACTGAGGTCAGGCGTCTCATCAGCTGTAGGTTCAACGTTACTTCTAAGAAGTACAACAATGTTGTAATGGAAGGGGAAGCTAAGCTGTTGGTCAAAGATGTTTAACAATACATATGTAAAAAATTAATTGTAGACCAATTTAAGAAATTAAAACTTAAGTATGTTGTTGTTGTTGTGCTTAATTTTACCCCTAAAGTTGTAACAGATGTTAAGAAAATATAATCACTATATAATTAGTTTTTAGTATAAATTTTGTTCCTCTAACTTGATTAATTTTAACCAATTTATGATCAAGTTGTATGACAATAAAATAGAATTTTATTGGTCTTCATGTACAAGGAAATTTAAAAAAAGTGTTCAAGTTCAAATATTCACTAGCAAACAATTTTTAAACATAGTCATAGAATCAATGATTTAGTCAATTTAGTTTACTAGATTCAATATACTGGGTGTTTTTTCACTCTCAATAAACTTAAGAAGATTAGATCTTGGAATTAAGCAAACATAAATTTAATTTAAATATATGGTTACAAACATCTCATAACTTCTCACTCCATCATGGGTTCTAAATAAATTTTACATATCATAAGAATTGCAAGAAATATTGGCTTGGCTTTTTAAAGACTTGGCACATGTTTTATTCATGTTTAAAGCTAACTTGCTATTAAATTTGACATTTCACTGCATGATTATCGGAGTACTTTTTGAAATTAGCCTCTGGATAACCGGAAGATAAATCATTAAAAACCTCTTACAATCTCTTTTATAAGAAGATGGAAAATCTTTGCCTACAAGGCAGTATATTAAAGACTGTACAACATATAGTTAAATAATTATTAGTTTGTAAAACAACGTGTGTAAATAATGCCGAATAATGGCATACTCTATGTGATATATTGCCATATGTGAATTATTTAGAATTAATCAATTATTTTCCGATGTTTGAAGTGATTCCTAAAGTAAGATTTATTTATTAAAAATCAAGTGTGTATACACAGATGGAGACTCAACAATTTTAATTGAGACCAAAGGTCATGTGACATCATTTTGTTTTCATATTATTTTTCTTGTCTTATTTAGACTTTTAAAATGAGGTTAAATGACCTCATGCCTTAGAAAATGTGAGATACCTTGTTATAGTTTGGGGCACATGGTTTAAATGAAGGAGCAGGATTTCATGTCATAAAACAGCTGTTGGTTGAGAGTCAGAGTACAATTACTTTTACAAAGTTACCAAAACTTACCCAACATCATGTCTGTAAGTCATTCATTGTGTCTTCGGCTTCTGGCTATTATTGCCGCTCTGAATTAAAAGCCTTGTAAGTCGCTTATAAGAGGAAATCCCTGTCAATTGATGGTGTAACCGACCATTAGATTAACTAATTATAATACCCCCGTCGCAGCAAACCTGCATACTCAGCGAATTTCCAATGCATATATATGTGACTCACTACTACATAGAGCTATTTACCAAGTTTCACAAAAATACATCCATAAATAAGTGATATATAGCATTTTATTTATTCCCCATGAGAATAACATTAGGGTTGAGGACACAGGTTTGCTGCAACGAGGAAGATAAGAAATGTGTTTTTTTTGCAATCATCAACACAACTGTACCAGGTGAAGCTACATACCAAGTTCTCTTAATGTAGGTTCATAATTAAGGGAGATATAAAACTTTACTTATTCTCCATATGAATAACATGGGGGCCGAGCATGCAGGTTTGCTGCTACGGGGACTATCAACAAAAACTTGTTTTTGTGCATATATCAATATACCACAACTAGTTGAAGCCACATACCAAGTTTCATCAATATACATTCATAAATCGAGATATAGAATTTTATTTATTCTCCATAAGGATAACATTGGACAACGTACTTTGTTTAGCACTTTGAATATCTCTGCAACGGTTGGACGTAGAACAACGATTAAAACACCAAAATGTTTGTTTTGTTGAGCTAAACACATTAATAAACAGAAATGTGAAGTTTTTAGTAAAACTATCGGAGAAAAATCTAAAACCTTTTTCCCATAAGATTAACATGGGACACGTTTTTTTTGGATTTCTCCGCAACCAAGTAATCTAGGTTAATGATTCAAAATACTAAATTTTTTTTTTAAAGCTCTATAAAATGGCTATAACGAAAATTAAGTGTTTTTAACATTTTGGGGTCAAATTTGCAAAAAACCGATTTTTGGAAAATTATAAACCCCATAAAACCCCTTTCCCATAGTGCGATCGATCTGGTTTTCGAACTTAAAGTCATAAATGCTACTCTCCACATTTGTGTCAAATTTCATCAAAATCGGGTGTTTCTTTCAAAAGTTATCGCGGTAACGGACACACACATATATATATAAATTTGAACGAATAGGGTTTTTGGCATCTGGGGACCTCAAAACGAAAAGTTATCATGGTCTCGGGCTTAAGTCTTACCATGACACCTACGGTAATAGCTTCTTCCTTATAGGGGAAATTCGCTAAAAACCAAAAATAAATTAACACAAACATTTTGACAAAACAATTGAAAAATCACGATGAGTTAACTTCCAATTTTTCATCTTCAGAAATTTAATCATAACGTGCAGGCTCAAACAGGGGACCTTCGTTGTACAAATCTCATGTGTTTACCACTAAGTCATTTTGCCATGTCAGCTCCCAATAAATGTTTTGCAAATGAAGCGTTTGTAGTGCTGACCCTTAACCAACACCAGTTTTTTGACATCACTTTCTTTTCTGCTCCTTGATTTCTCCCAAGTGCCATATTCCCTTGTTACATAGAACCCAACTAATTTTGATTTAGAAGAAAAACAGCAAAAGTCAGTGTGTTATGCCAAGCTTTATCAAACACTGTTTTGCAACTAGATAAGACGACAAATTGTATATCTTCATTCTTATTTATTCCTTTTTTTTTAAAAAAAAGGCTTTTGACATGGTGAATCAGTCTCTTAATTGACAAATTAAACCAAATTGGGATATGGGGGGTTGCTCTTGAATGGTTTATATCATATTTATCTCATCAAATTCAATATGTTCAAATTCCATACAAAAAAACAAAGAGATCTGCAAGATATCTGTAAAATAAAACAAGCTTGAAACTAAATCTGGAGTACCACAAGGATCAGTTCTTGGACCCATATTATTATTATATTATAATATAATTATTATTATAATATAATTATATTATAATTATTATATTATAATATAATATTATATTATTATTATTGTTATTATCGATGTTAATAACTATCTGATGTATCCGTTCTTCGCATGGTTGAGATATGTACTGACAAAATAAATACTAATAACTGTGTTATAAGCATTGGGTTTATATCTACTAGAGGGGACACCTTATGGGAGCCAGAGTGAGTAAAATCAGTGCTGCGATCTAGCATCATATTAAGACGTCCAGTTTAAATTCTTTCTTCGATTTCTAAAATTTTTGAAAAAGCAATGAAGAATAGGTTAATTAGGCATTTGGAAATAAATAACCTGTTTGATGAAGAACAACATGGATTTCGAAAAAACAAATCCACCATTACTGCATTAATTGATTTTACAGAATCTTTAATGAAATCTATTGATAAAAAAGGCAAAGTTAGAATATTCATGGTCTTATCAAAAGCTTTTGACAGTACATCTCATGGAATTTCTTGGAAAAGCTATACAATTCAGAAGCCATGCATCTGAAATGGTTTGAATCATATCTTACCGACTAAACTCAATATGTGGGAATATCTCAAATATCAAATAATAACATATTTAAATTTAGATCCAAGACTCAACCAATTAGAAATGGGGTCCCACAAGGGTCCATTTTGGGCCCTTTGCTTTTTATCTGTTACATGAGAGGCATGCCAATGTGTTTAAGTAATATACAAAATATAAAAAATTAACTGTCTGTATGCAGATGACTCTAACATAATTATGGCGGCTAAAACTGAAATCGAATTAGAACTACTAGTAGTAGTAGTAGCACACATAGAACTTTCAAAATTATTTGATTTTTTTATTGAAAATTAATTAATTTTAAATATAGGGAAGACCAATTTCATCGTCTTTCATACAAAACAAACTAGAAATCACCAGAATCCTCTCATTTGTGGTGGTGATGAAGGGTTGACAAAAGATGACTATACAAAATTTCTCGGGTTGATTTTATTTAGATACAAATCTCAGTTGGGATTTGCATGTTGAATCTCTAATTTAAAAAATTAATTCTGGAATTTTTGTACTGAAACTGCTGTATGGAGGGACTTCCAACCAAAATTTAAAGAAGGTTATAACTCTGCAAAAAAAAGCTTTGAGAGTGATGTTAAAAATTAAGAGCGATGAGTCGGTTAAACAGCACTTTGTAGAGTTAAATATCTTAACAGTATATGGCCTTTATATTTTAGATTGTATAATGTATGTCAGGGTGAACGGTAACAAATTTGTAAGCTACGAGAAGTATCATCCATATAATACTAGAAATAAGAAAGAAAAAGTATTGTCTAAACATAATTTAGAGAATTACAAAAGGAAAACTTCTTAAGCTGATATTAAATTTTTTAAATCAGTACCAAAAAATAAAAAATATATTAGATAATGATAAGTTTAAAATGTTATTGAAGGGGTGTTTAATAGGAAAAGCTCTTTACTCATTAGATGAATTTTGTACTGATAGACTAAGATTGTGACTGACACTATTTAATGTACATATGTGCAAGACATGAATAAAGAATTTTTGATTTGAAGATAAATACGTGATCTGCAGTGTCGTTAGGCCGAGTTAACTCGTCTGCCGTACCCGACCCGTGTAAACAAAATATCACTTTGATGACCATCTCAAAAAAGGTTTATTTAAACATTTAAAAATCTCTACGAAAACATTCCTTACAAATATGATGAACAAAACTTCGACGATCCCTGGCGGCGTAAGTAGGGAACTAAGTCGACAAATCTCTCACATTAATTTGCATTGCCTGCTGGCGTGGATACAGGGGGGAGGTCATGGGGATATGACCCCCCCCCAACCTCAGATCTTCATGTATTTTACCCATTTTTTACCGTAAAGGTTATTGTATTTTGACAATTTATATTTTTCCCCTCATTATGACCCCCTCTAAAACGATAGTCTGTATCCGCCTCGATTGACCGTCTAGTAGATTTAAACCCAATAGTTATAAGTTAGCTTGAAACAGCTGTTCTTGCTGCTGCTTTTTAAGCTGTCAAATAGAAGTATCCACAGCTGTTCGCGTTACATTTTCTGAATGTTATTTTAATCTGAAATGTAATCATTTCAACTTGGGACGTCTACAGGGCATAGACCGAGGGGATTTTAAGGAAGGAAATAGGCCTATATGCTGCACGGGTTCGAGATCTACCTTTATGTAAAGTTTCAGCCTAGTCGGTTCAGTAGTTTTTGCGTTACCCGGACCAGCAGATAGACAGACACAGAAACCACCTCTTCATTATAATATTACTAGCTGCCATCGTACCCAATTTGACCCGGGAATACAACAGTTATGTGTGTTGCATTCTGTGGTTAGCCCGTGGAACTTCTACGAATCAAGATCAGCTGTTTGTATTTTTATCAGCTCATACAAAAATGAATGTCCATAAGGAATACATGGGAACTTTGAACTCCCATGGGGCAAAGCCCTATATGATTTTCAAAACTAAAATAGGCCTATGTGTTTATATGGTATATAAGGAAAAGTCCTGTACATTTTCATGCCAATCGGTTCAGTAGTTTTTGAGTGATTGAGAAACAAAAAGCAGACAGAGAGACACACACACCATCCCATTTTTAAATATTAGTAAGGATAGATATAACTACCTAAAATTATATAACCATAAATAAGATATTTATCTATTTGCAGATGATTCAGTGACACTACATTATCGATTTCAAATGAAATTAGGACAAATTTATAAGTTGAAGGTTTGGAGGAAACTAGATACTTCGAAATTTGTTTCCAAAACCAAATATGGTTGATTTTCAATTAAAAAACCAAACAAAGAGCAATACCCCCGTTGCAGCAAACCTGCACAATCAGGGAATTTCCAGTGAATATATATGTCTTAATAACACATTAAATCACTCAACAGAATTCATAAGAAATATATTCACAAATAAGCGATATTTAAAATATTAATTATTCTCTATAAGAATAACATTGGGAATGAGTACGTAGGTTCGCTGCAACAAGGAACACAAAAAACTGGGGTTTTATGCAAATATCAATAGAACTCATCTTAGTGAAGTCACATACCAAGTTTCATCCATATACATTCATAAATAAGCGATAAATAACATTTTAATTATTCTCCATAAGAAAAAAATGGGGACCAAGTACCTAAGTTTGCTGCTACGGGAACTATTATATAGGCGAAAAATTGTTTTTTTGTGCAAACAACAATGAACCACCAGATGAAGCCATATACAAAATTTCATCAGTTTATGTTCATAAATAAGCGAGATATACAATTTTTCTTT
This sequence comes from Allygus modestus, assembly GCA_963675035.1. NCBI lineage: Eukaryota > Metazoa > Arthropoda > Insecta > Hemiptera > Cicadellidae > Allygus > Allygus modestus. Next base: position 140,298,793 of record OY776112.1, on the reverse strand, counting down.
TTATCCATAAGAATAACATTAGACAACGTACTGTGTTTAGCACTTTCAATATCTCAGTAACCAATTGACGTAGAGCAATGATCAAAATACCAAATTGTTTGTTTTTTATGCTGAATTCAATGGTAAAAATTTAAATTTGATTTAAATAAAAATTACATGTGGAAACCCCAAAAAAAAACCATTTTTGGGGTACAAAACCCCCCTTCTAATGGTGCCATTCGTCTGGTTTTCAAACTCGTTCAAATAAATGGTGCTTTACACATTTGTACCAAATTTAATTAAGATCGGACCTTTTTTACGAGAGTTATCGTGCTTACGGACACACACATATATATATAAACATATATACAAATTTGAACGAATGGTGTTTTTGGCATCTGGGGACCTCAAAATGAAAAGTTATCATGGTCTCGGGCTTGAGTCTTACCATGAGACCTACGGTAATAGCTTCTTCCCTATAGGGGAAATTCCCTAAAATTATCTAAATTTGATTCTATGAAATAAGCGTGTTGAAAAAGTTGACTCCATTAACTTTCTGGGTATTTTGGTGGATGAATATCAAATTTGGGAAGAAAATTTATAAAATTTGTAATGAATTATCAAAAATGTGTTTATATTACAAAGATTATCCCAATTTGTAGCAGACAAGTACTTTTAAATGTTTACCATTCTTTATTCATCCCTCACATTTAGTGGCGTAGTTACGGGGGGGGGGAGGGGGGATTTGTAACTTGAACAAAAATTGTCTGCCCTCCTGAAATCAAGCTTACACCTTTTAATTAAAATAAATGTTGTTACTTAGTGCAATATCTCTCAAATATTGTATTTACATTACGAATGATGTTCACGTACAATAAATAGTAGCAGATGCACTGCACCGGCACGGTATTTGTTCGCCAAGTGCGACACGAGACGTGAGAACAGTCTGTCCTCACCCCCTAGGGGCCAGCTCTTCAACTTGCGCACCTGACCTTGATACTTCTTCTCTATCCCGTGGGCTCGAAGTGAGTTTTGGGAGCTTCAAATCCTCCATTTGGGGAAGGACATTTCGTTGTTAGGCTAATCTCAATGCGGCTGTTTGAGGTATTTGTTAGGTTAGGTTTGGGATTTGGCAAATAACGGACAAAGTTTTAGTAGGCTATTGCAAAATGTGATATTAAGGAAATTAATTATAACTAGCTGGTCCTGTTGCTCGAATCCGAGCAAGTTTGTACCCAACGAAAGGTTTCTTCAGTTGTAAACAAACATATCAAAACATCTGAAATTAAAACGGATGATAACAACGTACTTTCAATCAACACGTAATTTAGACTTCTGTCGTCAGATAGCGCCACTGTTTCGTTCACACCGCCTGGCGCAGGTATTTCGTTCGCGTCTACCAGTTAAAGTTCGTCGGCCTCCTCCTCTTGGCCGTCCTGGTCGACGTCTTATAGTCTCCATTATGTCGAACTTTTTTTGGTTATGTTTTGATTTTGTGCAAATAAAAACTGGTGTTTTGTTGCCAGCTATACGTTCAATAAACATTTTTCAGGGTCAGATTTTATTTGTTTAACCACTTCCTTAAATAAACAGCTGATTTCTTGATCGTTGGTTTGTAACTGCATATTATGTCTATGGGGAAAATCGCGGCTTTGACCCCATATTTTCCCATGTCCACGGTGACTTTTATAATTTTTTTAATTGATGGCAAAACTACATGCTAAGACCTTTCTAACGACACCTTGGACATGGTGATCGGTAGCACTACCGCTCCAAAACAATTATGACAAAAATATGCCTAGCGTATTAAAAATATAGATTGTCTGGCAAAAATAGGCTCTATAAAGTTATTCAAGTTTTGTTTCAAAAAATTCTTTTAAAATGTAAATACCCCGTAGCAGCAAACCTGTGTACTCAGCGAATTTCCAATGCACATACATGTATCTTAATACCACATAAAGTCACGTACCAAGTTTCAATATACATTCATAAATAAACGATTTATGACATTTTTATTAATCTCCATAAGAATAACATGGCGGCTGAGTATATAGGTTTGCTGAAGCAAGGAACACAAAAAAGGGGTTTTATACAAATATCAGTATAACTCAAGTAGGTAAAGCCACATACCAAGTTTTATTAATTTATGTTTATAATTAAGGGAGATAACACTTACTTATTCTCCATAAGAATAACATGGGGGATGAGTACGTAGGTTTACTGCTACGGGAACTATCGGCCAAAAAATGTTTTTTAGTGCAAATATCAGTAGACCACAACGATATGAAGCAATATACCAAATTTCATCAGGATAAGTTGATAAATAAGCGAGATGTACAATTTTTCTTATTCTTCATAAGAATAACATTGGACAACGTACTGTGTTTATCACTTTCAATATCTCTGTAACCATTTGATGTAGAGCAATGATTAAAACACCAAATTGTACGTCTTTTTAAGCTGATTCCAATAGAAAAAACTAAAATTTGGCTTTTTTTAAATTATATGTAAAAAACTCAAAAAACCCATTTTTGGGGTATAAAATACCCCTTCGGATAGGTCGATCTGTCTGGTTTTCGAACATAAAGTCATAAATGCTGCTTTACACGTTTATACCAAATTTCATCAAAATCGGATAATTTTTACAAGAGTTATCGTGCTCACGGATACACACACACACATATATATATATATATATATATATATATACATATACAGTTTCGAACGAATGGTGTTTTTGGGGTCTGGGGACCTCAAAACGAAAAGTTAACATGGTCCCAGGCCTAGGTCTTACCATGCCGACTACGGTAATAGCTTCTTCCCTATAGGGGAAATTCCCTAAAATACTTTTGGATCAGAAACATTTTTAATTCTCTTTGAATTTGTTTACATTATTGAATTGCTGAATACTAAATGGTAAAAACTGAAAAACTTTTCTGCCTATGTAGTCTGGATTTTTCATACAATTTTAATCTGTGTTGTTCAGAGAACCTATTCTTAAATCTAGTATTGTATTTATGCACAGTATTTATATATTCAGGTAAACAAGTCTTAACATAAACAGCAATTTCAAAAATGTAGAGGCATAGTACCGTTAGAATTACCAAATCTACAAACAATTCTTTGAAATGAGTTCTGTGGTTGAGTTGCAGAAACAAAAATTTAATTCAAATTTGAATCTGATGAACCCCAAAGGGATATAGAGTAGGAGATTTGTGACTCAAGACTCAAGCAAACAATGGTAGACATTTTTAAGCAAACCTATGTTCTGCAGGTTGCTGAGGCTTCTGAGGACAAAAACGCCTTTTGCCAATTTGCTCTTGATTTTTGCCAATTGTTCACTCCAGTTGAAACCATCGCAGTCTCACCCCCAGAAAGTCCGCCAACTTTTCTTGATGCAACTCTGTGTCTCCTATCATAACGACAGGCACTTGATTGAATTTGGAATGCTGCTTTTGGATAGTTTGAAAGCAAATGTAATTTTTGTCTGTGTCCAATTTCAACTTGTTCTCTTAAAAAAACTGAGCAAATTCGTTAATTTTGAGAAAAGGATCTGCTTCGAGCAACTCAAAGTCTTGATTTTTGGTGGCCAGAGTTGTTTCGTCGGCAAAAATTAAAAGATTTTTATCTGGTATAACATCAGAGATGTTGATGTATACCAAAAATAGGAGAGGCCCAAGGATTGAACCTTGGGGCACTCCCCTGGGGATCAATTTTGGGTCTGACTTTACTGTTGTGACTTTTGTTTTTGTTTCGTGAAAAATTTCAGTGACTTGGGTCCTTTTTAGCGAATTTCCCCTATAGGGAAGAAGCTATTACTATAATCAGCATGGTAAGACCTAGGCCCGGGACCATGATAACTTTTTGTTTTGAGGTCCCCAGATGCCAAAAATACCTTTCGTTCAAAACTGTGTATATATATATATATACATTTATATATGTGTCCGTGAGCACGATAACTCTCGTAAAAATTATTCGATTTTGACGAAATTTGGTATAAACCTGTAAAGCAGCATTTATGACTTTTAAGTTCGAAAACCAGACAGATCGACCTACCCAAAGGGGTATTTTGCGGGGGTTTTGTACCCAAAAAATGTGTTTTTTGAGTTTCTTAAATATAATTTTTGGAAAAGTCTAATTTTAGTTTTTTTTTTCATTGGAATCAGCTTAAAAAGACGCACAATTTGGTGTTTTGATCATTGCTTTACGTCAAATGGTTACAGAGATATTGAAAGTGCTAAACACAGTACGTTGTGCAATGTTATTCTTATGGAGAATAAGAAAAATGTTATATCTCGCTTATTTATCAACTTATCCTGATGAAACTTGGTGTATTGCTTCATATCGTTGTGGTCTATTGATATTTGCACTATAAACATTTTTTGGCTGATAGTTCCCGTAGTAGCAAACCTGCGTACTCAGCTCCCATGTTATTCTTATAGAGAATAAGTATTGTGTCATCTCCCTTAATTATGAACATTAATAAAATATGGTAAGTGGCTTTACCTACTTGAGTTATATTGATATTTGTGTAAAACCCCATTTTTTGTATTCCTTTCTTCAGCAAACCTGCATACTCAGCCGCCATGCTATTCTTATGGAGAATAATTAAAATGTCATAAATCGTTTATTTATGAATGTATATTGATGAATCTTGGTATGTGGATTTATGTGGTATTAAGATACATATGCATTGGAAATTCGCTGAGTACGCAGGTTTGCTGCTTCGGGGGTATTTTCAAGTATGATTTTAACCAAATGAATTTAGTGCTAGTCCATTGACACCCAGATTTGCCAATTTCTCTAGCAGAATCTCCTCATAAACGCAGTCAAATGCCTTGGACAGGTCGGCAAAACAGCTAACTACGGATTCTCCAGCATCGACCGCGCTGATACAGAAATTTAAAAACTCAATTAAAGCCAATTTCGTGGATCTTGATTTCCGGAAACTATACTGCCTCCCACAGAGAAGAAAATTACTCTCTAGGAAGGTAGCTAGCTGCTCGGCTGCCACTTTTTCAAGTAATTTAGAAACAACAGGTAGGAGTGAGATTGGGCGACAGTTACACACCTCCCACTCATCCCCCTTTTTGAAAATTTGTTTGACCTTAGCCTTTTTGCAGCCATCAGGGAATACTCCATTCCTCGATCAGTGAAAAATTTATCAGGTGAACAGCTGGTTTTAATATTTCCATTTGACAGTTTAGATCATCTACGCCTATGGATGTTTTGGGAGAAAATTGTTTAAAAGTCTCCAGTAACGTACTATCAGTTATTTCTGAAAAGTTCAAAGATCTCCTGTTATTGCTTGTATTTTTACTATCTAATGGATTGCTATTCTATGGCTTTCTTGAAATAGTGCCTGTTAATTCATTTGCCACATTTACAAAATAATTATTTATACTATTGCATACTAAATCTGGATTTTATATCATCTTATCAACTATTCTTATGACTAGATTTTTTCGGGTTTTTTTATTGCTCCCCTATGATTGTTAATTATGTTCCAAGATTCTTTAGGCTTGTTTTCTGCTTTATCCAACCTGTTAATGTACCAGTCTGTTTTCGTACCTTTGACACTGTCCCTAAGGCGCTTTTGGGCTAATTTCATATCAGTCTTATTTTTGACAGCCTTACTATCCTTCCATCTATGATAGGCCTCCATAGAAATTAACTTGAGTTCTTTTAAGTCCTCACTAAACCAGTTCATTTCATTATTGTCCTTAATCTTAACTTCCTTTTGTGGGCAGGTGATGTTGTAATAATAACTAAATGTATCTATAAAGGCACTGTATTTATCATCTATATTTTGAGCTAGATAAACATATCATCCCAGGACTCCTGTCTTAATCTAATTTTAAGTTCATCAACTTGATAATCTTTCATCAATCTATTTGGTTTTAGTTTCGTATTTCTCATTTATCAGGTTAGGAAAAAGAGATGTTTATAGCTTGGAAATCAGATATCAGTGGCTCAAAGTTAAAACTTGAGCAAGGAAAAATATTTGTGACAAAATTATCCAAACAGGTAGTACTATTTTCAGTGATTCTAGTTGGTTCTGTGATTGTGGCAGGCGGTGCCCGCGCCCCCTGTAGTACGGCCACAGCCCCATCAACATGAACTACAGCATGTGAGTGTGGGAGCTTATCACCATCAGCAGCCCTTGAATGTAAGGGGCACGCTAATAAATAATAATGTCTCCAATTTTTTATACCGGTTATCACGAACATGGTTTTTTCGTTTTGAATTCCCTAATGAGATATCCCCACCCTTGATTGACAAAGGTCTACCTACGCCACTGCTCACATTACATATGACATCCAGATTTTAGGTATAGCAAATTCAAATATATGTCATATATTTAAACTGCAAAAAGCTGTACTATGTATTATATTTAAAATGAAACCAAGAGATTCATGTCGACAAGCTTTGAAAGGAAACAAATTATTAACATTTCGATCAATTTGCATCATGGCAATGTTAATTTTTTATTAAAAACATTGTACTTTTCCAATACTTGGGATGTAAACGCTTGTAATTTTAAATCTTCGGAAAAAGAATACCATTCCCATAAATTATTATAGTAAAACATTTCACGAACATCAACAATGGAATAAAATGTCTGAATAAAGTGCGTGAACAATTTCAAAATTTACCTTCTAGAGAATTTAGATCAAATTTTAAATCTTAACTATTGAAAAAAAAAGTTTTATACAATGGAAGAATTTTTTGATGATCAAAATCATCTCTGAATAAATTAGTTTGGGAATATTATATATAAAATCTAAATACCACTGACTAACTGACTCATTCACTCATCACGAAATCCCAAAAACCACAGAACAGACTGCAATGAAATTTGGGACGTACCTTCCTCTTGGGTCTTAGGTGCTCACTAAGAAAGGGTTTTAAGAAATTCCCATAGGGCTCTGCCCCACGGGGAGTCAAAGTTCCAATCCTGTGTTGTTCTTATGGACATTCACTTTAAGTTTGAGCTGATGAAAATACAAACAGCTGATCTTGATTCGTAGTAGTTCCACGGGATAACCACAGAATGCACCACACACAACTGTCAGTTTTTATATATTAAGATTTTTTGCGGGGCGAAGCCTGCAAGAACAGCTAGTATATATTATAGAGAAAATATGAAAAAATGAGTCAGAATTATTTAATATGTCAAGCAAACAAATATAAAAGAAAAACACTACGTAATGAAGGAAATAATACAAATACATATTAAATACAACGCTAAAAATTATCATGTCTAGTTTTTATTAATAATTTGTAATGCTGATACAACAAATTTTCAAAGCAATAAAATTTATTATTACTATTATAAAAACTTGTGCTGCTGTTTTGGATGTGAATTGAGTTGAAGTATTCACATGGCGCATACAGGGTCTAAGGTATTAATACAAACAAAATATATAAAAAATCTATATTGAACTTTTGTAATGTCAAAACAAATATAAACAAATGATTACACAAACATTTTGTTAAATGGAGTGATGTCCTTAGATATTAAAACAGTCTATTTACAACTTCAGAAAACATTACATTTTCATAAAACAATAACCTCATAATGCGTTAACCTACCTTATCACGAACAAATTGTGAACATCACGTGTGTATAAACGACTTTTAATACAACATTTTTTTCATTGTAAAAGAACACACTTTATTCTGTTAACTTACAGAAATGATTCTAAACATTTTGATTCTATTATGTATTCACAAAGTGTTATTTTAATCTATTTATAAAATACTGTTGTACAAAATTAATTATTTGTAAAGTACATTTCAAAACCGTTAAGGCTATAATATTAATCCTACTTATAAATAAATACTGTTTCTTAGATTAATACCTCATCACATCACAACCCTGATTTTCATCGTAACAGTTTAAAGTAAAGCCAAAGCCCCGCTACTAGCATAAGTATCACAGACAAAAGACGGAGGCCTCTCTTGAGTTATTGGCTGTCACAAATTGTGCAAGTTAAAAATTAGTGACCGTAAAATGACTTGTTTTGGTTAAAGCATTTTTATCATTTAAAACAATTCTACTTTTTAAACCTACGTGGGTTGAAGTTTAAGTAGCAAACAACATCAAATATAATTTCTTATAATTATTTAAATCAATCTATTCAGACTTATTACACTTACTTAATGAAAATTGTGTTTAAAGTGAACACTTGACTAAAGGCACTAATTTCAGTGGGCAATACTGTAATTTTGGAGTAAAGAATCAATTGTACGTTTTCAACCATTTTATTTTGCCTTGACCTTTTAAGTTGGAAAATTTTGTTTCAATAGCATGTTCTATAAAGTATACAGTAGAGAGTCGATTATCCAAACCAATGGACTTAGTATGGTTGCAATAATATATACGGCAGGAAAAATACTTCATTTTCATAGTACTGAAGTATTGTAAATCAAATTACAAATAAATCTGACACACAGTTGTTGATGACCAAATATGGACAAATGACTGTCAAGGTCCTGGCAGTCCCTCGCACATGCCCAGGTCACACCAGCGTGTTGTCAAATCACTGTTAGCCGCTTTGCATAGCCAAGATTCTGAATCAACTTTAGTATTCAGTTGATGGACATTTTGGATAATTGACGTTCAGTCAATCGAGGCTCTACTGTATTTCCAAAGTTGTCCTATAGCTTAGTAGTATACTTGGCAGATCTAGGTGTATCGCTTTCAAAAGCTAAGTTGTCTTGTCCTCCAGTAGTAGGCTTTTGCACTGGGCTGTAGTTAGAAATCTGAGGCCAGTCCTTATCTGTATCCAGCTCCCGGTCTATAGCAAGATACTTTCTTCTTGAACTCTTAAGATTGTGGTTACAATACCTTAACTTTTTAAACATTAAGTAATTTACAACAAACATTTCTAAAATTGTACTTATAACAAAATTGCATAGCGCAAGACCCAGAACCACAATTGGGAAATCAGTGTTTGGTGGGAAACGCAGTTGAAGGAAATTGATAAGCCACTGTGCGGGAGAAACAGTAATGTAGATACAGACACAAGTCATCAGGCATAGAGAAGTGAAGAAAAGTTTATTCGTGTAGATAGGTTCTCTGTAGGGTACACCTTGGGAGAAGATAAAAGCCATAATGATATACTGAAACTGGGCAACGGAAAATACAGCATAATTCTCGTAGGAGATGTAATAAGTCGCTCCGGCATATTTGAAAGGTTCAAACCAAGAGTATTGTTGGACAGTACGGAATGATAAGAGCTGAACGATCGACATTACAATAATTTGCAGCAATAAAGACACTATCGGTATCCTCGAAAGCAAACTCGTCAAAGGCACTTCCGGCACCAACGGACCAGAGTACGCTTTGTTTCTTCCGAAGAAGAAAGCTAAGTGGACAACAAGGCAGATATCTATAAAAAGAAACTCAAAATCGGTCAGGTTGCTGTCTATACTGTACAGTATGACAGTGGACATGAACTCCATGATGCTGTAGAGAATCATGAACTTGAAGACACCGAAGGAGGTGACCAGGGCCGCCCGACCCTCCCTGATGACCCTCGGGACACAGGAGATGTTGGGGACAGCCGAGGTGAAGGGAGACGCCACCGATGACTCGGCCTCTGACAGGGAGATGCCGGCGTGAGCTGCCTTGAGCGCCCCGCAGTCATTGGCTCCATCCCCACACATAGCTGGGAACAGAGAGCATCGGATGTAGAATCTTCATGAGCCTTCGCATTCATACATTTAATAGACTGGATCCCAATTGAAACTCTTAAAATCGTTTATCATGCTTATGTCGAATCTTTTTTAAGGTACGATTTAATTTTATGGGACCAAGCAGCAGGCATTAAATTAAAACAGTTTTTACACTACAAAAACAAATCATTCAAATTGTAACTCACTCTCGCCCACGAAGTTCTTGTAAGGATCATTTTGAAAACTTAAGGATTCATACATTTACAGGTTTATACATCTCTGTACTATTAAATTACCTACATTTTATTAAAAGTGATCAAGAAAATTCTATAGAAATTGCAAGACAAAAAATATCAAAAATTCAGTTTTTTGTTTTTCATTAAAAAAATAAATATAAAAAATACTACTATTCACCATTAAATACCCCCGTAGCAGCAAACCTGCGTACTCAGCGAATTTCCAATGCATATATATGTATCTTAATACCACATTAAGCCACATACCAAGTTTCATCAATATACATTAATAAATAAGCGATTTATGACATTTTAATTATTCTCCATAAGAATAACATGGCGGCTGAGTATGCAGGTTTGCTGAAGCAAGGAGTACAAAAAATGGGGTTTTATACAAATATCAATATAACTCATGTAGGTAAAGCCACATACCAAATTTCATTAATTTATTTTCATAATGAAGGGAGATAACACGTTACTTATTCTCCATAAGAATAACATGGGGCTGAGTACGCAGGTTTGCTGCTACGGGAGCCATTGGTAAAAAATTTTTTTTTTGAGCAAATATCAAGGGTTCACAACCAGATGAAGTCGTATACCAAGTTTCGTCAGTATACGTTCATAAATAAGCAAGATATACAATTTTTTCTTTTCCTCCATAAGAATAACATTAGACAACGTACTGTGTTTAGCACTTTCAGTATCTCGGTAACCAATTGATGTAGAGAAATGATCAAAATACCAAATTGTGTGTTTTTTTAAGCTGAATCGAATGGGAAAAACTAAAATTTGACTATTTCCAAAATTATATGTAAAAAATTCGAAAAACCCATTTTTGGGGTACAAAACCCCCCCAAAATACCCTTTCGGATAGAGCGATCTGGCTGGTTTTCGAACTTAAAGTCATAAATGTTGCTTTACACGTTTATACCAAATTTCATCAAAATCGGATAATTTTTACGAGAGTTATCGTGCTCACAGACACACATATATATATATATATATATATATATATATATATATATATATACAGTTTCGAACGAATGGTGTTTTTGGGGTCTGGGGACCCCAAAACGAAAAGTTATCATGGTCCCGGGCCTAGGTCTTACCATGCCGACTACGGTAATAGCTTCTTCCCTATAGGAGAAATTCGCTAAAAGAGCTCAGAAAACTAAATAATTTAGTATTCTGAATTACTATTCTACAGTTACTGGTTTCGGAGAAAATTTAAATTTTCATTTTGCGGTAAACACAGTACGTTGTCCAATATTGTTCTTTTGGGGAATACAAAAACTACTATTTCTCTCTTATTTATTGATCAGTTTTGTTCAAAATTGATATGATTTTCAAATTAGCACTGACCAACAGAGGAAATTCGAAATATGTTGCCCCTTAATAACCCTGAGGGGGGGAATAGGGGGTATTTCCCTCCTTAAAACCACGTGTGTAGCGATGGATTCTGTAATGCCTCCTAAACAGGGATTTGGATGGATATTTTTGAAAACAACTTGTTTACAAGATTTTCTGTACATTCGACCGCACTTTGTATTCTACATTCAGTAAATAAAAAGTAATTTATTCATTAAAGCTGGGCTAAAAGGGAGAAAGTATGTGTCAGTTTCCTGATACCGTTTATTTATGCTGGGTTAGGTTGTAAGTAGGGGGTGCTGTACAATGAACTTCCTACCAGTTTTAAAACTTAAAAGTATCAGTCGGTTTAAAGAACGGTTAAAAAATGCACTGCTAGACAAGCCCTTCTACTCTTTGCAAGATTTTATAATGACCCTATAATCTAATAATTTTTTTGAGAATTTTAAGCTTAATTTCTGGTTTTTTTTTATTAAGTGTAGTCCTGATGATCAACCTATTCTGTATGTCCTCACATGTAAGGAATGTTTTGTGCAAATAAAATATCTCTATATCTATGAGCCTTTACTTTATACTACAATCCAATTAGTTGGGATTACAGTATATTTTAAACCTTTGACAGTTTAAAATAAAGTACTTGAGTGTCAGTTAAAATATGGAACCATTTATGCATGAATTCCATTTATACTTCATCTGAAAATACATTGAAGTGGCGTGCATATCAATATTTCAAAAAGATTTTTAAACTAATAATAATTTGTGTATATTATTCATTATCAAAGCCATTAAGGCTTTGATAATGAATAATATGCCATTATCTGTTGGGAAAGTGTTAAAAAGATATATTTGAGTCATACGAAGGATCTCAAGTAAGACACAAATTTGAAAATATATATCTTTATAAATAATTCTGTTAACAAAATTTTTAAGTCAAAATTGTGGGAGTTTGGCTAATCGAAACATAATGGGAGAGGGCTCAAATTAAAGGTCTTGATTTCAGGGACTCGGGAAAAATAGCAGTAATTCTAAAATGTTATACCAGCAAACGAGAAATAACGTAAACCATCCCCCATAAGAAAAGCATGGTGATTTAAAAACTTCTGCTTTGTTTACATTAAAACGTGTTTTATCCTGATTAAAACATGTGATTAAGTGTCTACTATGATTACGAACTGACATGTGTTCCTACTTAAACTGTTAAAGTACTGATTTACTTAACACGTTCGCTGCGCAGTACGGGTATACCCGTAGTTGCGGTTGTTCCCCCGAAGCGCGCTACGGGTATGCCCGTACAGTTGCCATGCAAACGTTACAGGCTTCAGTGTGCACCAGTGTGGCGCGAGGGGTAAACGATATGTTGCCAGCGTGTAGCTTAGAATGCGAGCTTTATTTTGGTGTAGGTTGGTAGTAAATTTCCCCCAATGTCCCGGCCATTACGTTACTTCCCTGTAGTTGTTTTCGTCTGAATTATTTCCTGTACATGGCAACCCTGGTTGTCTACTGCTATCTGGATTGTTCTGCTACCTGGTGGCGTTTTGTAGAACTACGTCCAGTGGTGTTGTAACGCAGTACAGAACCGCACAGTTTTTTTTTTCATTCGTTAGTCGGGAATTCAAAATGTGACCGCGCCTATCTGAACAGTTGCAGGGTGGCGGGAACACGCCCACGGGCGTGCCTCGCAGCGAACGTGTTAAACTGGAGGAAAGATATCGAAGTGTTGGAGCAAGGTTAGGGACTATGGCCCTTCAAGCCACTAGTTTATTTATATATATAATTCTGTAAGCGAAATTTGTAAGTAAAAAATTTGGGAGTTTGGCAAATTGCAGGGTGATGGGAGATGGCTAAAATTAAAGGTCTTCATCCCAGGGACTCGGGAAAAATAACAGTATTTCTAAAAAGTTACCAGCAATCGAGAAATAACGTAAAACATTCCCCATAAGAAAAGCATGGGAATTTTAAAATGTCTGCTTTGTTTACATTAAAACATGTGATTAACTGTCTTTTTTGTTTACAAACTGACTTGTGTTCCTACTTATGTTGTTTATTTTCCTCAGCATGTAAAGAGTAAAAATTCAAATGGGACATAATACTGGAGCAAAATTAGGGGCTAAGGCCCCTTCAAGCCACTAGTTTTAAAACCAAGTCTATATTTAATTATAAGGCAATATACTGGGTCATAAACTTGTTGACGCAACGTTGGTGGCTTCTTGAAGATATTTACAAAAGCGTTCCACTCACCCACGTAATATCCTAGCTGCTGCAGTTCCTGAACCAGCTGCTGCTTCTGGTCACTGCTCATCCGCGCGAACACTGCGCCGCGCACCGCGATGCGAGGAATCAACTCTGGCGCGTGCTCGCGGATAACGGCCCAGGACTTGCCTGATATGGCTATTCTGTAGGGCGCTGTCACCTTCATGCCCATCTCGTAATCATGGACATCATTGTTGTCCAGTGTTATCGGTGGTGTTGCCTTCTGTGACAAAATTATTGTTTCATTATTTACAAGGCTCGATAATCCCAGTTACATTACGAAAATTCTTGAACATTGAACTTTTGTAGTTTAAGTGTGTCAATGCCAATGGGATTTTTAATATGTTTAGATAGAGAACGGTTCAAACCCTTGTTTTGCACTTTCTAACGCTGACCTTTTGTTTGAAAGCATCTTTAATAAATTTTGATTCGTCAACTGTAAAATTGTTACAGATGAATAGCCACGATAAATAGCATAGTTTCGATTAATAGCACGATGTCTTACTATCCATCTTGACCTGTACCTTCAGCTAAAAATGGAATTATTAAGTCTAAAATGTTGAGGCAGCCAAAAATAAATTTGAAGAACTTAACTAGACATGTTTCAATCGAGTCTATATTCCTTCCACATTCACACACAAGTTACAGTAGAAGTATTTTGACAAATGTAATGTATAATCACCTTGAAAAAACTGCCGCCACAAGAGTAAACAATTTGTGGTGGGTTGCAGTTGTTTTCTTCCTCTGCAGTAACTTCAACCACAGTCTCTCCTGCCTCGATGATCCCGCACTCCTTTGCAACACTTACAGCTGTCAGAATGTTATCACCTGAAATAGTACCAAATGAGAAATTGTAGGTAGCAGTAATGACAAGTCCAACTACATCCTCAGCAGAAAATGCACAAAGGTTATGACCAGCGACCAAAGAATAACATAGACTGGTAATTGCGTGCTGGGTTTGAAGCCTTGCAGCCTCTGATTGGTGGGGATGAATCCACGAGAATTGTCCACTACCGAGCGTTGCCGTCGCTGGCGCTGTCCCTGTGCTGTCTTTAATTCAAGATTATCCCTGTACCAACGGATTGAATTTAATTCTTATTATTTACCTCATTGCCCTCAGTGAATAACATTTGTTCAATAACTTATTGCCTTTCTCACATGAGTAACATTTCTCATACGAAATATACGAGTAAGAAGTTTGATTGAGATTATTCCTAACTTTGAGGCTGCCTGCAGGCTAAACTAAGCATTTTGAAAAAAAATGAAGGATACAAATTTGTTTATCATGTCTTTTCCAAAAACTTTCTTGCTGACAAAACTTGCCTGACCAAAAAATAAAATAAATCCTCACAGATCAACTTTTTCATGTCTAAATTCAAAACAACAACTTGATCTCCTTAGTTTTTAAATTTGTAAGTCATTAAAATATTTTATTTTTTACTCCAACTTAATCCTTTGCTGCTGAAATACTGTTTTATTCAATTTAAAAAAAAATGTTATCTGAGCTCTAACTGCACGTTTACATGGTTGTAGTGAGACGCGGAAAATTAAAATTTGTGCCAGTAGTGGCCAGTGGCTGAGCCGTTTAAGCCGTTCAAGTGTAGGAGATTAATGTTGTGACCCGTGAATTTCCAACTTTTCAAATATTGGAAATGAAAATAATGTTAATATTTTATTTGCTGATGAAAAGGTAATGACAATTTAATTTGTAGTAGTACCTGGGGGGGAAGGCTAGTCAGTTCGTTTAGATGACTTGAGTAATCTTTTACCACTTCCCCCTACTAATAATAAGATTTGTATTGCTCATTTGCCTCTTTTCTACATCTTTAAGGTCACTCAAGTTTTTATTTATAGCTCATTGTCCCTTTCATTTATTTTACCACTCTATACATGTAATCTTCACTCAAAGATTTTAGTTTCTGCTCTCAGGAAACCACATGTTAATTATTTATAATCAAAACGAGTATTACTTTGACAGTTCCCTGGTTGATTATGAACAGCTGTTACAATTCTTTTGTTTTGATTTTAAACTCCATAAGCCCAATGTTAATTTGTTTAACTCATCATTTTCATTTCTTTACATTATTTGATTTTTTCTGGGGATGAGACCTGTCTAGAAATTATTTTTATCCCAGATATTAGTTATTTTGAACATTTTAAGGAAATTGTTGGAGCCGTTTTTGAGATCCGAGTTTCAAGCAAGCACGGACGCACACAAACATATTAAAGTATAGGATAAGTAAAAGGTCAGGGTGGTGCGGAAACCTTAAAACGGAGTTTTGGGTATAATTTTACTGATGTATGGCATCCAAGAATAATTTTAACTTCTAAATGTAGTTTTTGATAACAAATTAAGCAAGTAATTCATAAAATTATTAATGAATGATACTCTACTGGAAAAAATTCATGTTTTATTGATATTTTCTAAAAACAATCTGAACAACACTTGACAATTTTACTTTTATGTAGCCACTTTTTATTTGCTAGAATACGTGTAGTATGTTTCTAATATATTTTATATTATTCCTAAGATAATTCAATTTCAACACGAACAAGTGGAGAGGCTAGACAATAGTTAGACAGAAGCCGCAGCTGTTTTCTTAGGCTAGACATGTTGAGAATCGCAGTTATCTTTCTACTTCGCAGTTATATCTCTACTTCATCGCCCCACCCACCTGTGACCATGACGACTTTGATCCGCGCTCCCTTTAACATGCTGATGATCCCTGTTGTCTGCGGTTTCAGGCGGTTCTCCATTATGATGAGGCCAGCAAATTCTAAATCCTTTTCAATATCATTTCTGCTCATCCTTTGCACCTTGACGTAATCAGTTTCGTCGAGAACTCTGTAACCGATTGCGATCACTCTGTACCCTTGCTCTGTGTACTCTTGCAATGCGGACATCAGGTTGGGAGGAACTGAAACAGCGTAGAGTGTATTAATAAACAGCAATCATTGTAAACCATGTGGTGACCAGACATAAGTGTGTACAAAATACCTTAGAGAGCAAATTAACTTAGTTTACTCTCACCTCTATGATTGTATACAGTTGTATATGCTGCAATTAGTGGTACATCTGTTAAATAAAGATCTTAATATTTAATAGGTGAGTAGGTTTCTTATAAGCCTGATACCTTATGATATAAATTAATTCAATTTTATGACTAATATGATATGTAAAATATTTGTATGAATAAAATTTAAAAGAGGTTGATTCAGAGATCTGCAGAAATCCCTTTTAATTTACGTTCTTCTTTATATTAGGGGTTTTCTTGAGTAGCCCATAGATTGAATGTTAATCATATGGAACTGAATTGCATATCAATAAACTAGGAGTACGCTCAAATATTCGCGTAATGGGATGACCGAACTCAGAAATGGTAGATAAAAGTTACTGCTGTAACGTAAGTTATAACCAAAATTTCATCAAAAAAGACAGCTGGCAGAAGTAAATTTGAAATAAATGGCTGTTGCAATCTAGTGGATAAACTATTAACTTACTCACATTATTCACATTGTAGGAGAACATTATCTTTATTTATAAAAACTGGTATTAGTTTTTTAATCTCTAAACATTTAAAAACCTTTGATAAATGGAATAAACTCATGCTAAACGGACAGTACTTTATTTATGTAATCATAAAACATATAAATAGACTATATTTTAGTAGTTTCTTGTAATTACAAAACAATATTTTATTAGTTTCTTTTACTGGACAAGCAGTAATTTTGATCCAATGCTTTATCTTATGGAAATTTTACAATTTTTAAATATTAATTAATAAATAACTTTAACGAATGCGTTCCATTTTTTAACTGATGGAAGCCGTGAAGTGTACTGGAAAACAATTATGTAAAATCTGAATTTGACCCGAGCAGCCGTTTTCACGTTATTGCATTACGAACACACACACCCACTCACACACGCACCCACTCACACACACACCCACACACTGACGGACAACGAATCATTGTCTCTGCTAAAACATAGATTCCTTCACTTCGTTCCGTCATCAATAACAAAACATAGCACATCAGTCAGAACAGATGTTGCGGGAATAATGTAATTATAATTACTATAGAAATAGCGACATATTGGTTGAAGTTAACAAATCTTATTTGATGAAGGTAATTCCTTATTATAAATTTTAAACATTAGAAGAAAACTGGATCAAATTCAAGCAAGGATACAAACACTCATTTAACTTATTGTTCTTAAAAGTTTGATGGCTACAGAGCAGAGCCTTAAGGTTGGTGAGTCACTGATGATTTAAAATGTTCACCTTAAGTGGACTATTTATGTAAAACGTTAACTTTGTACTCCAGAAGGAATCAGGTGTAGTACAATGATGGCAACTTTGCTCACTAAAATATATTTTCTGACAGTGAAATGAAGCCAAACAGCTAGTAGCTCACCTGAGTGTGGCAAGCTCAGGGACTGGATCATTTCTGGTGATCCTTTGCAGTAGACTGTCAAATCCCGAGAACCGAGCTTCCTCGTAATCACACTCATTCTTTGCAGTTTCGATGAAAACTGATATTGGTGGATGATGCCAATCTCCAAAGGCTGAAATTACCGGATCAAAAATTTAGTTACATCCTTGAAATTTTACTTCTTCAATATCTACTCTTTAAGTTACTTATTGCGGACATTTGTCATCACTGAATGAGAAAAGCAAGTTTTACAACGTTTCGAGTTCTAGAATCTGATCCTGTCTTCAGGTTAAAAAAATACATAGAGCATAAAAAATTACACAAACAATTTGTGCCACAATCCAGGCCAAGCTGGACAAATTCACAACAAAATCTAAAATAGCTAATAGTAATTTTAACTTATTTTTTACAATTCTCTATATTAGGTCACTTTGATTTTTTTCAGCTTTGCCTGTATTGTACCACAGATTAAATTTTAAATTTTACTATGTTCTAGGTATTTTTCTCAAGACAGGATCAGATTCCAGATCCCGAAACATCGTGAAACTTGTTTTTCTCATTCATTGATGGCAAATGTCTGCAATAGCTTCTTAAATAGCATAACTCACCATCACCAACAATGAATTTTAAACAAAGAACCGAATCTTTATTTATTTATGAAGCCAATATTAACATAAAACAGGTTAATGATGTTGAATCTTGTATATTGAAGTGACGTAATAAGCCGATTTATTTTTAAATACACCCTAAAACAATCAGTTTACTTTGATTAAATTGGATAGTCCTGAATATGTGTAAGGAAGGCTGTGCAAAGCTTTGGCGGGCTTGATTTCTAGAAGACTTTTTACTGAAAATTATTTAAACTAATCCTGTTTATGGTTAAGGCTCAGTTTTAAGTTAAACATCACACTGATAATTCCTCTTAAGCAAAAAAATTAAGCCGGAAGCAAAGTGGCAGTTTATGGTAAAAATGGTAATAGCATTAAAATGCATAATAAAAATACATGAACACAATATTTAATTTGTGTTGTAGTGGAGAGTACAACAACAGATCGGCAGATGTGAAGCGTAGCTGAGATGATCAGTCATGACTAGTATGACTAGTATTCATTTTTATTTAGTGCATCTGGAGCTCAAATAAAAAATATTGAGTACCGTAGGTATAATTTCATACATACAAATCTTGGCCCTTGTTCTCAGAATTTTCAATGAAGGCAGATATAAGATTTAAACAAGATTAATTGTTATTTTTTAAATTAGGTGATAACTGAATGAGTCCAATTGTCCCAGGACAACCTTAATACTCTATACCAGTTTTGAGGCTGACATTGGGTACAGGAAATGAAGTTGTCATTACATATAGTAAGTCTTTTGGCTGTCCATTATGACAAACTTCCCTTTCACCTTTGGTCCCTCCATTTGCAGGGGCTGGGGGCAGAATCTCTGGGTTTGGTCCTCAACCTGAGAATAAATGGTCCCTGGCTGTTAAATGGATACCCTGTCAGTTGAGTTGGCCAGTTGGAGGGCAGAATGCGGGTCCCCTGTTTGAGCCTCATCCCAGCTGTCACAGGGATATGGGATTTGGCCCTATGAAGGGTCAATTTGGCTGCTGTCCCATCCCACTCCTTCCTTTCCTGCTATATCCTATCCTTCCATTAACCTGCATAATATTCCCGCTTGTGGAAGACGTGCCTAGCAGCTATGCTGGGGTTTCCTCATACAACAACAGTGAAATGATGATGAGTTCAATTACCTTTTTATATATATGCATATAATATGACAGCCAATTAATTTATGAACTACAGAGTATCATTACCAGATCCAGATCAGTTTGTTTTTCTAGTGGCAGTCGCACAATGGAAGGAACCATCAGATCATACTTTGATGTGTCAGCGATTTCCGGTTCCTCGAATATCCAACCAGTTGATTCAAACATCTGCAACATTACAAAATACTATTTAATTATGAATGTTCAAGTATTATTGCCAGGGAATCAGAATACATCATGCATGGATAATCTTTTGAGGAAATTTTCCCCTTTACTGCCGAAGGTATCAGATTTTTACAAGGCTTTTTTTATCAGGTTTATATTGTATTGCTGCATTTAATTTAAATAATAAAGAATTATTTGATTTGATTTTTATAATTTTTTCAATAACATAGTTAAAAACTATATACTAACTGACCGTTATAAACAAAGGTCTGCATCTGAATGTGAGGACAGTGTGCAACAGTAATGACAGTGAAACTAACTTATTCAGCCAATAGTCTTAACCCTCCAATTTGACTACTGAGTGTGATCATCATATTGGTCGAGTTGTCTGAAGTGTATTCTCTTGACCATGGTGTAGCATTTGAATGGTTTAAATCTCGTCTCAGTTCTTTTGTTTTGACTCATGGAGAGACATAGTTAAAGGGGGGAGTGTGGACCTTAAGCAAAAATTAGACAACTAGGGTCAGGCCCGCCCAGCAGCCCAGCCTCTTTGGGGGCCCTGGGAGGGTGGTTGATTTTTAAAAACTGCAATATACTCTTGGTTATCAGCGAGGCCCAAAGAACAAGAAACAAACTGACTATTTTGAAACAAACATACCTACATAACCACACACACCATATATAATTCAAGATATTGAACCTTATACATAGGAAGGGTTAAAGGGGGCCCATATTCTCATTTGCCCAGGGGCCCGAAATTTCTCTGAGCGGGCCTGACGAGGGTTCACGATGACAGGGTGGGTGCGAGTGCACGTCTGATCAGCAGTTTATTTGCCACTTATCTTTACTGTATGTGAATATATGTACACAAGTTGTTCAGAAATTTAAGTGTTCAATTGTTAAACCAAATTAAAACCGAATGAAAGACAGCCCAAGCACAATCATTCTATTCACAGACTTTACCTAGAATTGGATAACCCCAACCCGCATGATGACAATTAATTTTATATGTTTTATATTCAATCAAATAAAATTGTGTGAAAGTATGTGGTAAAAAATCTGTGAAAAATAGTCTTCAATATATAGAAAGTATCTGATAACACTAAAATATATAGACTATAAATATCATTTTCTCAGTACAAATCAATAACATTATGATTTAAGTAATGAAATTCTGTAACTAATAACATTCATCCATGCTTAACCTTAACGTCAAGTGGGTCCCCGCACACAACTTCGTCAATGGTAGTGAGTGAGTGGCAGGTAGCCATCCCGTATATGAGTGGTGCGAGTGGCATCTCAGCAACGTCTCTGACTGGTGCCCTCAGGTGGGAGTGGGTCACAGGCACCACCCCCCACATGTCCAGGCCATCCTCCGTCAGTGTTCCTGTCTGGGTACATACGTACATCAGCACACAGTTACAACTATGATAGCGAATGGCAGGTAGCTCTTGATCATGAGTGGCATGCTATACTTTATGGGCACAAACATTAAATTTGACAGTAGCCTTTGGATTGAAAGAATCAAAAATTGAAGAATAATCAATCCTTTGCACAGCCAAGGATTGAGGTAAATTTTTTATGGTTAAAATTGTTTCAAAAATAACCGAGGAGTTCTGTTAACAAAACATGCCTTACCATATTATTTTTAAAATATTCCAAGTTGTTACCTTGTCAAAGCACACACAGTCTATGGAGCCTGAGACGTTGATCACTCTGGAGTTGATGCAGGATATCTGGTACTTCTTGAGCCGGTTGAGGGCGTACAGCTTGCCGATGGTCATGGTGGCGGGGAGCGCTGGGGGGATCACTATAGTGATGATGTCCAGTGCCTTCAGAATAATGTCTCCTGGCTGCAATCCTCTGCTGCTCTGCAATATTCATTCAATCATATTGATTGTTCTTCTAAGTACACCAGTATTTGTTAATGTAAATCCACAGTTTCAGTTACAAGACCTACAAGACCATTCCAGAGTGTTACCAAATGTCTCAACAACAGAGAAGACATTAAAATTGAGGCAAGCAAAAATTGAAGATAAGAATAATTATACTTGGAATTATTGTAATTCTTAAAGAAAATACAATGTACAACAGAACTATTTTGATTTTATTTGATTACTGTGAAATAGATGTATGACAGATACATTTGCTTTCTAGAGCTTCTGTAGTTAAACTGAAACAGTACAACTAACTTCCAAGCTCATCTTGCGTTTCTACTTAAGATTAACTTAAAATTGACTTAAAACTGTGTGAAATACCTTAAGGAGTATTATGACTTGATTATCTAAGGTAGTGGTTCTAAATTATAATTTTACATTTTAAATTTATATTGAAATTTGGTTTAAATTTTACTAATTGTGGTGTGACCATGACGTTCATATTTTAAAGCAAACATTAAATACTGTTGAGTGAAAGTTAAATAGTGTGTTATCTAAGTCTTGTTTCTGACTTGAGAGTTATTATTTCTTTAACAATCATGTTCGGCAATTGGTCCATAGGAAGAATGGTGCTATAATCATTCCCTCTTCAGACTTATTTTACAGAGATGACTTGCTATCCACTGAGGGAATGAAGGAAATAAGAGGCCTCCACCTAAAGCCTTTCTTTTGCCAATGGAAAAAAAAACATTTTTTTTATTTTAAGATTTTATCCCAACTGACTGTTAAACCATTATTTTTAATTTATAGTTTCTTGGTTGGCTGTATCAAAGAACAATGGATGAGGTAACTTTGCTCTGCCCATTCACTGGCAATCAACCAAGTGGTCTTCGTCCAGTAGATATTGTTCTAAGAGTTAAACAGTTTTGTTATTTAAAGGATAGATTGCTGTCCATGATTTTTATATTAACGACAATTTTATTTGAACAATAAATTTTTTCAACAGAAAATCACACAGTTGTCAAATTTAAGATTCTTCTTACACTCTCTTTAATATTAATTCAACTTAACTATTTATCTTAATTACAGTATGTTTTTTTTCTCACTACTCACTTTGATAATAATTGTGTAGATGAGTCCAATAAGTGCGATGAATGCAAGAACCCAGATGAACTTGTATGAGTCCTGATCAAATTTGAAGTCAGCTGGGGGAGGATATAAAATAGAACGAACAAGAGATCCTTTAGAGGTGAGGAACCCTGTGCGGACGACGACAGCGTGGACTTTCTCGTGGCCGTAGTAACGGGTTTGCAAGACTTTGGTGCCGCAGAACAATGTGTGATTAGCGTCTTCTTGTTCGCTGTATAAAACATTCTCGTTGGGAAGAGCTGTTTTAGTCACTGGGACACTTTCGCCTGAAACATGTCAATGTTAAGTTAGACAACAAATGTCCTGGGTCAAATACCTAGGTTTTCTACTAGCTGCTTCATAATATTGCTAAGATGCTCGATAAAATTGATTCAGACATAAGTAAACATTATTCATTGATAATTCTAGAATTCAGAAGATAATAATTTTTAAATCCCATCAATTTATGAATTTCCTAATAAGGAGTCACAGAGTCAATTACTGAGATGCTCACTTCTGTATGAATTTGGATTTTGCTAAAATGATTCCCTCTCAAAAAAGTGCCTCTGATGAAGATATACCAAAAAGATTTAAGATAGCTCCTCACCAGTGAGCATGCTTTCGTTGACGATGCAGTTGCCCACGAGCAGCACGGCATCACAGTGCATGACGCAGCCGTGGGTGGGGATCACGATGACATCGCCAGGTACCAGGTGGGTGGTGGGGATGTCCTCGTAGCTGCCGTCGCCTCGCCTCACTGTCACGATGTCCGTCGCGTGCACCGTGCGATGCAGGTTCTTCTGGTTCTGTCAGCAAGAAGGAAAACGTAAGCACTGTGTATATGAATGTTGCAAATACGAGGGTCACCCAGAAAGTAGAGAATGTTTGCTTACTGCACCTAGTAAAGCTCCCCCATCATCACGATTGCATGTGTGGCAGTTCACTCACCTCCCCACCAAAGTAAGAGCCGAGTCAATTTGCTGTGCGGTCACACGTCTTATTTCTACAGCGATTCAAAATGGCGGCGACAATAGAAAATCCTGCCTAATATAAGATACGCAGTTTTATTCGGATTTTGAATGTTTACAAATTGTGCAAATTTTGTTGTTGCTTGTCTAAGCCAGTGGCATTTTGTATTCAATGTTGTTAAGAGTACAATGGTCCAAACCTCTCAGTCATGTGGGTGCCTCGACTATCGAACCTGTGACCTCACAAAAATCCAAGATGCTACTTGTCAGGCTAGCAAATAAAAAACCCCAAAAAATACCATATGGTTATGGGGGGTGGGGTATTAAAGAATTATGCCATTGACTATTTATAGTCAATGCTTATGCTTTAAGCTTTGTAGACAATTATTGTCTAACAGAAAAATCATTCACTGATAGATTAAAAACTTATGAAGTTTGACTTGTGTCCTTAGGAGGGGTGACTAATTACTACCCCCCCCCCCCCGAGGATGGAGTCGTTGCCCATAAAATGAAAAATATGTTAAATAGGGTTATTTATTAATGCACCCTTATTTGTATTATGTTTACTGAATAAAGTAAATCAATAACAGAACTCAAATTGCTATATTTGCTATTATTTAGTTTATTTTAGTTGCATACATTTTTGCAATTATAATTGCATACACATCAATAGTATTTATTCTTTTTTATACTGTTTACAAGACAAAATTTGTTATTGTTGCTAAATATATTCCATAAATAGGCTAATTAAGATGAAGGTAGGCTATATAATTATATACTTATCTGTTTACGGTATGTGTAAATAAATATGCTAACTAAATAGGCCTATAACTACTCTTGTCACAGAACTTATTTTTAATAGATTTGTCTTCTATAACCATAGTGAAGGCTAACTCCCCTCAAAGCAATTTCAAATTGTCCCTTTAAACCCATAATTTTAGATTATGAAGACCCTAAAAGGTAGGAATTTTTATTGCAGACTGGCTGCTATGCCCATGCTTCGCATCAGGTTGAAAATTCAGGGTAGAAAAATTATTGTAAACAAAACAATGACAGTCTATAGTTGACAGTAAAATCACAAGTGTCATATGTTTTATTTATTATTATTGTCATATGATTTATGTTATTGTTTTGTTGTTTAGTTTTGATTCAGTCATTAAATTGTAACTTGAGAATACATAACTGTTTGAACTGAAACCCAATGTAGTTTTTATTTATGTTAATAATATACTGACATGGTGCCGAAACCCAACACAAGAAAAATAAAAGTAATACCACAAATGAAGATGAGTCTGTTCATATCTACAATTCAGAAGACAGAGATAACAATGTTAAGCCACCAAAGAGTCTTGTTGTCTCAAGTACCTTCTTGGAGGAAATGGAAGCAACAGTGGAACTGGTATTATACTGCTTCTGGCCTTGAAGGTAAATCAAATACAGTACAAGTGGCATCGTTTATGTCGAGTTTAGGCCCTGATGTTTTAGATATATATAACAGTTTTGAGTTTAAGGATGATGAAAATGTTGAGTTAGATGAAGTGTTTGTAAGAGGAGTGTAATCATTTTCTGTTTTTGTATTTGATGCAAGGAATGATTTATCTTTCCTAAGGAACCAAGCGTTTCTTCTATATTCTCGTCCATAACATGTTCGAATTACATAAGAACATAATTCTTACTACGTGGTTCTGGACCTATTTTTACTACTCTTGCTGCTAACCAATATTTTGGTTTTAACCTGAAGAATACATTTTCTCCAACTCTGAATTCCTCAGGCTCTTTTTTCCTTCTGTCACAAAACAACTTCTCCCTTCTTTTAATCTTTTCTAGCTGGTTTGACACATTTTTTATGACAGTTGGGATGAGGTGTTGGTGGGTTGATGGAATTAGAGTCTGTCAGAGAACCAAGATTGCGCTAAATCGCCTTGATTTGTGAACGAGGGATGACAGTAAAGTCACAAGTGTCATATGTTTTATTTATTGTTATTGTCATATGATTTATGTTATTGTTTTGTTGTTTAGTTTTGATTCAGTCATTAAATTGTAACTTGAGAATACATATAACTGTTTGAACTGAAACCCAATGTAGTTTTTATTTATGTTAATAATATACTGACAATAGTTATATACTATTTTTTGTGTAGTGGCTTGAAGGGGCCATAGCCCCTAACCTTGCTCCAATACTCTGCCTTATCTGATTGTTTACTCTTTAAATGCTAATGAAAATAAAACAATATAGACCTCGTACGGATCTTCATGAAGCCTGGGTGTTATTGGTAAAAGCAGTTTAAACCGGTTTTTTTTTGGGTGGGGGTGAGCGATTGATAACTCCATCATTGGAATGGGTGGGGGTGATTGTGAGAATCATCTGTTGTGTGCCAAACCAAAAAAATTGCAACCACAAAGTGATTGTTATGCAAAGAACTTAGGTTAATTAAGACTGTCCCACACATCTCACGAACAGGCCTGAACATTCGACCGAACTTCCTCCAGAATATTCACTGAATATTCTGTCCCATATTCTTGCTACCAGTTCACTATGGCCCTACAAAGACGAACTAAGGCGAGCACGATCGTGTACTGAGTGTGCTTGTGTATGTTCAGGATAGTTCGCCTCGTCATGATTCGTGTTCACCTGTGCTCTGTTTTTTGTCGGGTTTTTGGCACGAATCAAAGGAGCGAATGGGCGAGCATGGTATTGCAAGGTATTGGATGAGCGTGTACTGGGATAATTCGTTGTGCACATTCAGTTGATTTGGTGCAAGATTCGTTGTTGCGACTCGTTCCGATCATTCGGCGAAACATTTGAGCGAATCATTCGGCGATGGTGTACTGGTACCAAAAAGTTCGTACAGTTCCCACACTTCTCGCAACAAATCCGAACACTCAGATTTCGGCCGAATGTCTGAGCGTATTCGCGAGAAGTGTGGGACAGCCTTTATTGATTAGGCCTAATACAAATTATTTTCATTTGCCTTTAACCTAGCGAGTTTGCTGCGCCCATGTGTTTAAACATTAGTTTTTTGGGAACAAATATTGAAACTACAACTAAACAATCAGCAAAAGCAAATTAACTTTTTTAAGAGTAAAAAAACAGCTGATCGTACAAGATCAAATATTCCAAATATACTGCTTATAACAGTGAAACAGTTCAATGGTTTGTGTTGACGATTCCATTTGAAAAGAACCCTATTGTAATCATTTAGAATTTGTTAAGACATAATTAAAAATACAATACTCAAAAACATCAAAAACATTGTAAACTATGGTTTAAATACCATCCTCGTGGTTATAAAGACTATGAAACAAACTTAATTACTATACGTTAACCCAGTACAATATATTTAGTTTATAGAGTAGCCAAATGTTTTGCGCAGGAATAGTATTATGATACATTGTATTGTGAATTTCCCCTCCAACGCGCTGATCCCCCCCACTCTTCTGCTGGCACCTCCTACTCAGGCTTCACGAAGATCCACACGAGGTCTAAGAAGGTACACATATTTCAGTTCATAAACAAAATAGTCATTTAATCACATGTTTAAACCAAAATAGATGTTTTAAATTCCCATGCTTTTTTATGGGGGATGTTTTACGTTATTTCTTGCTTGATAGTATCGTTTTAGAAGTACTGTATTGCTATTTTTCCGAGTCCCTGGGATCAAGACCTTTAATTTAAGCCGTCTCCCATCATCCAGCGATTTGCTAAACTCCCACAATTTTACTTACAATTTTGCTTACAGAATTATATATAACGATTAATCCTTATAACAGCTGTTTATTGAAATTAATTGAATTAAGAGAAAAACACATGTGACATAAACCAAATACAACTCTTCTCCATATAAATAACTTGGGGACTTAGAAGTCTCGTGGGACTGAGCCCTGAGGACTTTCCCAAAAGGCAAGAGGCCTATGCCACTCCTGGGTACATAAACTATATTTGTGCAAAACTTCAGCAGAATTGGTCCAGTGGTCTTGGCGTGATAGAACAATAGACAGACAGCCAGACACCACCTCATTTTTCTAATAGTAGTGATTTATTTAAACATAGTCCCCTGATTGCGGTCAGTGAGTGTAGGAGGAGGCAAACATAACTTTCTCAATTAACCTGTACTTAAAATTTTCAAATGATCAAGTACATTTAAATGTAATAAAAACATAAGTAATTTGAGAACAACAACCTAAAATAGAAATCCAACGTATTTAAATTGAGAAACCATAATACCTAAACGCTTCATAAAACAAACGCCTACATCAAGAGTTGTTCAAAGTTCAAGACAAGCCGCTGACATACAAGTTTGCCAACCCACAAATATTTAGGATTTTGCAAAATCTGGTAACAATTTACAATGAGCTAATGAGTTTTTAGCGAATTTCCCCTATAGGGAAGAAGCTATTACCGTAGGTCTCATGGTAAGACTTAAGCCCGAGACCATGATAACTTTTTCTTTTGAGGTCCCCAGATGCCAAAAACACTATTCGTTCAAATTTATATATATGTATATATATATATATATACAGGGTGAGTTTCTACTGACGCCCATAACTTTGCCAGGGGATTCTAATGATAAATAAACGGTATCAGGAAACTGACACATACTTTCTCCCTTTTAGCCTTTTAATGAATAAATTACTTTTTATTTACTAAATATAGAATACAAAGCACGGTCGAATGTAAAGAAAATCTTGTAAACAAGTTGTTTTAAAAAACATCCACCCAAATCCCTGCTTTGGAGGCACTACAGAATCCATTGCTACACTCGTGGTTTTAAGAGGGGAAATGCCCCCTATTCCCCCCCAGGGTTATTAAGGGGCAACATATTTCTAATTTACTCTGTTGGTCAATGCTAACTTGACAAGCATATCAAGTCTGAATGAAATTTATCAGTAAATAAGAGAGAAATAGTAATTTTTGTATTCCCCATAAGAATAACATTGGACAACGTACTGCGTTTACCGCAAAATGGAAATTCCAATTTTCTCCGCAACCAGCAATCGTAGAATAGTAATTAAAAAAACTAAATTATTTAGTTTTTTGAGCTCTTTTTAATGGTGAGTAGTAATATTTGTTTATGTTTATGTTTTTTTATGAAAAATCCAAAAAACTGAATTTTTGATGTTTTAAGTCCTGTAATTTTTGAACCCGAATTTTTACAGACATGCGGGTGGTGTCATTTTGTTGGAAAACTAAAGTTCTACAAACGACTAAAGTTTAATCAAAATCGTTAGAGCCGTTTTTGAGAAATTTGGATTTTTCATGTTTTTTGGCGGTTTTGGGGGGATAATTACCCTTAAAAATCAAAAATTCAAAAAAATGAAAAAAACGCCTGGAGATATCGTGGATTAGTACCTACATTCCAAATTTCATAAAAATCGGCCCATTGGTTAAGGCTCTAGCTCTGTACACATCCACACAGACACACACACACACACACACACACACACACACACACACACACACACACACACGGACACACACACACACACACAGACAGACATCACGTAAAAACCACTTTTTTGGGTTCAGGGAGCACCAAAACGAATATTTCCACTAACAACTCAAATTCGAAAATTTTTACGAAAACAATACTTTCTCCATATACTATGTATAAGGGGAGAAAGTAAAAGGAACAAAAAGTTCCAGTAAACGCTAGTCCGATTCCAAACCGTTTGGTCGTAATTGAGAAATTTGTGTTTTCTACAAAATATTGGACTTTGTCCCACTATTTACTTTATAAAAATGAAACCAGTTAACCTAGCGATTGATATTTAAAATAATTAGAAAGGGCATTAAATTTTCTATAAAACCAAGGTTACATGTACAAATTGCATTTCATACATCGGTTCCTAGCCAAATTGAAATGAAAAATATGCTATAATTAATTATTTAGGCTAAGTTTAAAGACCCTTTTTTGTTACTTTAATCTGGTGCAACGTGATGACCAACTAGATAAAAACTTCCTCATTTAATAAGCTTTAACCCTAGCAGTGGCCTAATGTTGAAGTGGGAAATGGCCAGCAGATTTGGCGATTTTGCAGACCTTTTTTTAAAAATACGTATAAATTACAATTTTGGAGTAAACCTATCAATATGCATACTCATTTTATTCAGAAAGACCAGGGGAATCTGAATATATATAAAACAAATGAATCTGGAAATTTTTTTTTTATAAAATAAAAAAAAATAAAAAATTCAAAAATTTTCGATTGAAATTTCAAAAGCAAAGTTTTGTAATTTGTACATTAGATTTTTTAGGTAAAAACCATTATATACATTTTGTAGTAAATCCAATTCCCTACATAGAAATGTATAACACGTGGGGAAAATATTTTTTTGTACATGTGTTATGTAATAAAATACGAAAATTCGCAACTTTTGTCGAGTAAGACGAATAATTAGTGAATCGGAGATAACTCATGTAAGGTAATTTTTTATAATAATATTGTACAT
The DNA here is from genome assembly GCA_963675035.1 of Allygus modestus. Taxonomy (NCBI): domain Eukaryota; kingdom Metazoa; phylum Arthropoda; class Insecta; order Hemiptera; family Cicadellidae; genus Allygus; species Allygus modestus. Next base: position 140,268,485 of record OY776112.1, on the reverse strand, counting down.
AAATCTTTTTAGGTTATGAACTAAGGTAAACAAATATGTAATATTGTGGGGAGTAAAAAAATTATTATTACCCGTTTACTATACAAATAACTAGAAAATTAGCATTTACGTAAAACAATTTCCCACACATTGAAGTACAAAAATCTTGTACAGATTTTTTTTGGCCAAATATATTATAAACATGTTGTAGTTCATTCAATTCCCTACATAGAAATGTATAACACATGGGGAAAATATTTTTTTGTACATGTGTTATGTAATAAAATTCGAAAAATCGCAACTTTTGTCGAGTAAGACGAATAATTAGTGAATCGGAGATAACTCATGTAAGTAAAAACGGCACATGCTAATACAACAGGGAATAGCTACAATGTAAGTACGGATTGAAGGATGTGTGTTAAAAGTATTTGCAATTTAAAACAAGAATATTTATAATCAAAGTATAATTACTGTGCAGTTTTTTTCTATTACTAATTAAAAATGCAATTACCTGATGTGTCTGGATAACTGCAGAGGAGACGCCGAACAGGGACATTGTCACGATGGCGAATGTGTAGTAGATGTAGTTCTCAGACAACCACACGCAGATGGTGAATACTTGGAAGATGTAAAACGGATTCAACACCTCCAACAGGACCAAAGTTATTATTGTTTGTAGTTTCACTAGGATCTCGTTTTTTCCATAGATCACTCTCCTGAAATAAAATAAAACAATGTTAAAACATATGTAGCAATTTTCCTATCAGCCGTTGTGAGTTTCCACTCAATTAAGTTTTCTACAATGTCATTACCAAGAACACTCTTTGTTTCCAGTGACTGATATGACAGTCAAGGTTTTCAACATTGCAGAACTAATTATATTGTTTTAAATTTGTACAATAAGTAAAGATAAGCACAATTATTTTCAAGGTCAGTGTCATACCTACAATTTCTGTAGCTGGATTAGAATAATTGAGTATTCAGATGATAGCATTAATACAGTGGCGTAGATAGACCTTTGTCAAGGGGGAATATCTCATTAGGGAATACAAAACAAAAACTGTGCTCCTGACTAGCGCGTATATCATATTATACAAAATTGACGTGCCCCTTACATTCAAGTTTTGCTGATGGTGATAAGCTCTCACACTCACGTGCTGGTTGATGTTGTTGGGGTGTGGCCATACTACAGGGGGTGGTAGCAGTAGTACATGCATCATTGTCACCTAAAGCACTGCTTTTTGCGCCACTATCTATATCAACACCTTCACTTTAAGTAACTCAGTCGCCAGAAAAAGTATCAGATACCCGAAAATAAAAGTATCAAGTACAGAGTAAGCATAAGTGCATTCAGTAACTGATATCAGACTAACCCACTGATATCACTAACGAGCACTGAATACTAAAAAATCAGAAATGGCAGCTGGGAGGGCTGGGACTCATTGATAAAGAAACTAGACACTTTTGGGCCAATAGGATCGATCGCTAGACTCAATCACATATCTAAATTTGATGACTGTCTGAATTTGTTACTTGATAAATAAATATAAGTAGTAAATTAAATTTACTTCGTTGGTTTAGTTTACCTCATTTTAAACAGTTGTTTTAACCTAAAACATTTGTAACTCGGGCTCAGTTGATGGAGTACCGAAATAATTCCTAACAGTAATTATAGATAGACCAACACATCCGAGTCATGAACCATTGTTACAGGGAGTAATCATGACTACAAAGTAATCAGTATTTGTAACCAGTACTAAAAAAGTACGTGTATCAGTTATAATCATTACTAGAAAGTAATTGTTAAGCACATCACTAAGACCGTCTATACGTCAAGGTCAAGGCCAGGTGCGCTAGCTGATGAGCTGGCCACTAGGGGGTGAGGGTAGACTGTTCGGTGATTCTTGTCCCAAACTGGACACCGCGCCTAATCCTAATTAGTCCTAATTTCTACTCGACGGACTTACGTAGTTCGCTGTTCCATCACTTGCTAGCTGATACTTGAGCATTAGTCTCACGCTTGGTCAGTGATGGAACAGCTTTATCACAGGATAACCATAGCTACCGACCAAATCTGTCCCCATTGCTAGATTATTGTATATCAGTCAGTCACCACGTTAATGTTTACGGTAAGTTTTGGCGGGTGTATCAATAAATATAATTATAATGAGTGCTTCAACTAGATCGTATGTATTACGGGTTCAACTAAATCTGGCTCGAAAAGAGGAAATAGTTTCCTTGATTGCTGTGGGTGCATCTTTCGCAACATCGCAGCACAATACATTCCGCTAGGCATCTCTAGGGGTGCAGCGATCAATCTAATCCAATGTCTTACCTAAAATCCAGTACTTACTTAAAATAGACAGACTATAGTTCATACCTCATGAACTGCTCCTGGTGGTCAAATCCACGGTAATCGTGTAGCTGACTCTTAGTAACTCCTTGGTCCAAGCCAATAAGCTTCAAAAAGCTCTTCTTGTCGTCATCCCAAATATAACAAAGCTTCTTCACCCATATGGCGCGTACTTCTGTAACCTCTGCACAAAATTGTATAGTTAAGATAAATTACCCTTTTTAAATTGTATCAGTCCTATAATGGAAGATTAAATTCTTATGTTCCCAAACGAGCAATGTCTGTACGGTATGCAAAATGGATCTCGGAATCCGGCGGAAGGATTTTGCTTAAACTTTTAAAATAGGATTTTTGTAGCCTCAGAAATCGGTTGGCAAAATCCTTAACTCCAGTAAAAGTCAAATTTTACTGGAAAACTCGTAATTGAAATGCCAAAATTGAGTTATTACGGAGTTTAAAATCATAACAAAATAATCGTAATAGCTGATCAAAAACTATTAGTGAATTGTCAAAGTATCACTCACATGCTTTAATGTCTCAACATGAGATTTCCTTCCCTCCAAGCAAAGCTCGGCCCCCCAGTACTTATGCTGAAATGTGGGGAGAGTGAGGATGCTTGGTTGATCGTTTATCTTAAAGCAATTCAAAAAAAGTATTAATAAAGCAACTATTGATAAAAATGAATGATATAAGTTAATAAATAACAAATTAATTAAATAAAAACTATATTTTGCAGGCAGGTGATTGGAAATTTGGTTCAGCAATGGACAACTTGTAATTGAAAGAGGCTTATAATCACACCATTACAGCTATAATCTATTTAAAGTAGGTTTAGGATTGACTCTAGAGACACCTGTTGGGACTAGTGGTAACCTTTAAGCAACAGCGTCTCGCCCGGCCAATGACGGGGCAGCTTTGACCAAACACAACCTAGCAACCAAACACATGTGTCCTGCAGTGCCAGACTGCTTTTTGTTTACTGGTAACCATCTGAGGCATCTGCTTGGAGTAAATATATGTTTGGTTTTATTCGCTCAGAGAAACTATTTTAAATGTGCAAATGCCAGTAAAAATGTAAACGTTGTTTGTTTTGATTTTTATTATTTCAAAGTTTGGTTAAATTTTGGTTTAATATGCAGTTATATTTTGATGTTCGTATATTTTATATTATACACAATGAGTTATTCGATTATTGTGTTGAAAAAAAGTTAAGATCAATCCAGCACGAAAAGAGAACGTCTCCGAACTCGACCAATACCAAATTCTCCTTATCTTACTTTTGAGTTATACCCCAATGGTCTTGAAAATGTGTATATTATATATTACGCACTAAGTCCAACACTTATTGATCTTTTCGGAGAAAGTTAGGTGAAAACCCAGAATCACTCTTACGCTTGCTCCTGTTCTAAAATTATATCTTATTTAATCAACAGATTGACCTAAAATATCATACAGTGATAAGTCATAATCCTGAGTCAATAATTTAATAACTCACAGTAACTCATGAACAAAAATATTTAAAATATGTACTACAAATGTCAATTAAGTATCCTATAACTTATTAACATAATATTGTGATTGCGGGCGAAGGAGTATAAGGTAAAACGTAATTTGCTAACCCTGGCCTTGCATGGCACATATAGGCCTCATCTTGCATCGCTTAGCAAGGGTAGATATTTGTTTACATTGGCAAGACAAATGTAATTCAAATTGTTTTGGCAAGCTGAGTAAAATGATTCCACAATATGATTTAACCATATATGTAGCATCCTCTTCTGTTGGTTGTAGATTTGGCAACATTGCAGCAGACAAACTTCCGATAACTGTTACTTAGGCGCTACAGTCAATCCTAAAGCTACTTTAAATAGACTATGACGGGAAACATCTATGCATGTGAATAATATTCATGCTATATATTAATACGCTAGGAGTTTTTTCTTTACAGTCTCGATAACGGCTGGACGGATTTTAACGTTTGAGGTGTCAAATAAAAGGTATTTTTACGTAGATTTGCCAATATGTCTTAGAATTTTAAGAAAGGGCATCACTTAAATACTGTACAGTAAAGGGCTGAATTTTCGGAACAGTGGCACTATCAGGGCGGAAGTCTAAAGTACGTGTTGATTGAAAGTACGTTGTTATCATCCGTTTTAATATCAAACGTTTTGTTATGTTTGTTTCCAACTGAAGTAACATTTCGCTAGGCACAAACTTGCTCAGATTCGAGCAACAGGACAACTAGTTAATTGTAATCTACTAGCCTGTCCAAAAGGGGTTCCGTCAATTTTTAAAATTGTGATATTTACATTTAACTTTTATCAAACAGGTAAAGCCACAGGTCTAGTAAAGCTGAAGATCGCTTTACCTTTTATAGCTGATTTAGCGAGGTGAATCTCGAACACTTCGATTGGTGACCTCTTCTTGGTCCTCGACAACTGATGAGGGTCCAACTGCTTCATAGGCTCAACATGATGTTGTCCTTCCTGTAAACTAAGATAAGGTCATGACTTTACATTTTTTGTGTTTATATTTTACTTTGATTTATTATTATATCACATATTTTTTTATTACAACAATTTATTTATTTTTTAATTTCATCACAGGTGTACATAAAGTTCTGAAATTTATACTGGCAGATTTTTATTCAAACTGGGTCATTATAGTAAACGACTGAACTGTCGTTATGCTGTTATGCAGCTTAAATATGAATCAAATTTAAAAATATTGAAAAGTTTAAGTTTTAACATCACTTAGCCTAAAGAACCTAGTCACGCACACCAGGAAGATGCATGGAGAGTGAAAAACATTTCTTTGTCCTGCATTCTGTGGAGAAACTGATGAACTTTTATGACTCATATTCACATGTTTATATAACCACCTGACCAGATAAAAGATCATCTGCTAAAGATACATTGAAACTTTTAGAGTCAGTGGGAGTTTTAGACATTTTCTAAATTTAGACAAATTTAGGAATTGTATTCAACATTTTTAAATGCTATTAGGGTTTTGACAAGATAATATCTCCAAATTTGGCAAGGCAAATTTCTCATTTCATTACATTCAATCAAAAATTAGCGTTTTAAATATAGATTGGATAAATCATCCTAAATGAAGGCTGTTATTACCTATAGAAACAACTTCAAAGGTATTGTTTATTTCAATTTTGCTTGTTCATGTCTATAAAAAAGTTATGGGGTTTCTTTTCCCAGTCATCACTTAGAATAACTTAAAACAATGTCTGATTATATAATATTAGTTTATTGCTGAAACATTAAAATTTACACTCTTACTGATAGGCAATATGTTAAAATTTTAATTTTTAGTCAGTTTTTAAACCTTGTTTATCTAACAAAGTGAAGTTAACAAACTTACCTTTGATTGGTTGCAGATATTATTTTAACATCTTTTATGAACAGGGAAGTGAACCGTTTTTCATATCTGTCCTACAACAAAAATAATCAGGTCACATAAAATGAAGTATTTTAAGTTAATTAATACCCCCGTCGCAGCAAACCTGCATACTCAGCGAATTTCCATTGAATATATAACATAACACATTATAACACTTAACAGGATTCATAAGCAATGTATTCACAAACAAGCGATATTTAAAATATTAATTATTCTCCATAAGAATAACATTGGGGATGAGTACGCAGGATTGCTGCAACAAGGCACACAAAATAATGGGTTTTTATGCAAATATCAATAGAACTCATCTTAGTGAAGTCACATACCAAGTTTCATCCATATACATTCATAAATAAGCGATATATAACATTTTAAGTATTTTCCATAAGAATAACATGGGGACCAAGTACCTAGGTTTGCTGCTACAGGAGCCATAGGCGAAAAATTGTTTTTTTGTGCAAACAACAATAAACCATAACCAGATCAAGCCATATACCAAATTTAGCCAGTTTATGTTCATAAACAAGCGAGATATACAATTTTTCTTTTTCTCCATAAGAATAACATTAGACAACGTACTGTGTTTAGCACTTTCAATATCTCGGTAACCAATTGACCTAGAGCAATGATCAAAATACCAAATTGTTTGTTTTTTAAGCTGAATTCAATGGTATAAATTAAAATTTGATTTAAATTCAAATTAAATGTGAAAACCCCAAAAAATACATTTTTGGGGTACAAAACCCCCCAAAAACCCCCCTTCGGATGGTGCGATTCATCTGGTTTTCGAACTCGTTTAAATAAATGGTACTTTACACATTTGTACCAAATTTCATTAAGATCGGACCTTTTTTACGAGAGTTATCGTGCTTACGGACACACACACATATATATATATACATACATAAAAATTTGAACGAATGGTGTTTTTGGCATCTGGGGACCTCAAAATGAAAAGTTATCATGGTCTCGGGCTTAAGTCTTACCATGAGACCTACGGTAATAGCTGCTTCCCTATAGGGGAAATTCGCTAAAAAGAAGCAATAAATGTTGTTATTAGTATTTTACAATCAAATTCACTTCGAGAGTTTACTGTTTCGGTATTTATGAAACTTAAGACCGAAAGACACAACTTCACATTGAGGGACTTCAAGAACACATGAATAACCACCAAACACCTCACATTTTTGGCATTTCAGAGATTAGTAAGTGGTAAATGGCAGTACCTTTATATCTGACTCTGTAAGAGAAATTAGGACGTTGCATGTGCACACATATAAGGAAACAACATTTCTAACAACTATGATGAATTGAACAAACTATTTTATGTTCATAACAGTATTAAGATGTAGTACACTAAATAAGTATATGGAAAGGAAATATGATGTGCTCATTCATCTTATTTTCTTAGAGAGCAAATTTTCTCATATTTAAAGACAGATGTATTCTGCTCTTTCATCTCTTTGTATTTTTACAATGTAGCATGTCCTTCATTCTCTGACATTTTGTTTATCTGTTTCCACAATATCCTAGAAACACTTATAAATGAATCCCCAAGAGTAATTTTACTCCTGAAAGTTACTTGTTCTAGTTTTGAGTGTTAAGATGCCCAGTGACACTATTTTACATGTTTAAAACAAAGTGGACCAAAACTGGTATTTTTTGTTAAACTATTTAAGGTTGACCTTTTCTTAGGAAACAACATTGTTATCAGCCCAATAATAAACATAGCAGGTGGGTCTAAAATTGAACCTACACAACATTTCCAGAATTTGCTCATGCAGGGTTGATTTAATTGATTATGAGGTCTAAACTCTAACCTCTACACTTCCCAGTTTGTTTTTCGTTTAAAAATGAGATTGGCAGTATCTTTTTCCATGACTTTTCCCGTCCACACAGCCTTTACATGCAGTATCCAGCAAAGCAAGGAGTGAACAGTACGAGTTGAACAGTACTGATAAAATTTACACGCCAAGGCTGGGATTCGACCCCACAACAGGCACAGGGCCGCTGCCATTGTCCCAGAGTCCTATGTCTTGACCACTAGGCCAGGCCAGCGACTCAGAAAAATTTGATGTAAACGTACCAGAACAAGCACTTTCTCAGCTTCAGCCAGGGAACATCGCTTGTGGGAGAGGAAGAGCATCCACTCAGGCCACCAGTGGAACACGAGTCGCAGAGTTCCGAGGGTAAGGACGATGAACGCCCACATCACCGCATTGTGGAGGCTGCTCTTGCGGTACCCATAGATCTCCTGACATGCATACATAACAAATTTTGTTTCAAGCAACTTTCAAATATGCTGATTAGAACAAACTTAAGTAATTTACATTTATTGATGTTAAAAGATCGCTAAGGAGTACTCATCGCAAACTAGACATCTTGATAACAGTAAATGGATAATGATTTAAATATTTAAACCTGAATCTACAAGTTATAAGTCTGGTCCAGGATGTTAAATCAATGATGATCTTTTACCTCTAACCTAATGCTAGGCAACTCGATAAGGACATTGTCCTTTCTGTTGCTTTGAGATCTTACCTCCGAACGTCTCCTCAGCTTCTAAAATATCCAGGTATTGCCTCAGTAGAGAGGTAATATTGTAGAGTTGAATTTTACAGAATTATAATGTCAGCCATTGTCAGAAAACCCTAAGGCACATTCATGGAACCTGTGATTTGGTCAAATTTTCTTAGCTATAGACAAACCTAACAATTATTTAACTCTGCATTTTTTCCATGTCTCTCTTAGATACTAAATGGGCATAAGCAGGCAGAAATTACTCTAATTCAGAGGGTACAAGAAACTAAATGAGAAAACGACTAGCAGCTTTTGAGGGAACAAGTTTTGGGTTTGCACAGCGTTCTTACACAAACTCTCTCAGTGATACCTAGAAAGGAAGTAAGGAAACCCTTTCTCCCCTCAGTTTGCAAGACCTTTGGCAACATAGAAAATCTCAAACAAATTTGAAATTATTTTGAGAAAATGTTAGTGCTACATACCATTCAGAAAATATTACTTCTTGCAAACAAATCTTGATAGTCCTGTTCATTATGTGAATTTGTTTAACTGTTGTATCTGCTGCATTCTTAGGTCAACAGTTGATCTTTCCTTTGGTTAACAAACTCATAATACTCTAAGCAATAATTTACCCTCAAATTTGTATTCGATAAGTAATAGTAATTATTGGAAGATACTAGTTATAAGTTTCACGCCAATTGAAATCAGTCACTTCAGGAGTTTATTTTCATTTTTATTTTGGACCATACAAACAGACACAAACTTCATATCACAATTTTATGAATAGCTAATAAACAAACAAGTAGGTCACTCTGCTACCTGGCTACCTGTGTTCTGGTACTATTTAAAAGTTATTTCATCCTAAGTTATTTTTACTCACCATTTCATCTTCTTCTCCCTTATTAAGATAATTAGATTCCTCCTCCTCATATAAATGTCCATTTTTCTTGCTCGCTTTTTCATCTGAAAAACATTTTTATCAGGGCTACTGTCAGCACACATTTGTTAAATGTGGAAACTTCAGTAATAACATTTGAAAAGTTGTAGAGGTTTGTCAGTTCATTTATAAGAATAGAGCTGTCACTCTCTGAATTCTCTTGAAAATACTTGTTGTAAAATAAAGTTCCAGCAGAGTACTTGCCCTACAATGACCGAAACTCCCATTCCTGCCCTCCTTTTAATCTTACAGTAACCCCCTCCACCAAAACCTTCCTCTGTAGCTACGGTCTCAACTTATAAACCTTTTTTTCTTTCTATGTCAGTGGAAGAAGGCAAGAGTCCAAATCTCTCATAGACATGTGGGCCTTCTTGGATCAAACTGTGACCTCTTGCACCAAAAACTCAAGACACAAGGCTAGCAAGCTAAATAACGACTTTCAATGCAAGTTATCATTCTATGTGGTTTAAGGACATTTTTATTTTGATTTGGTGGTAAATGCAGTTCATTGGTCAATACTTTTTTATGAAAAACCTCAAACGCATAGTTATAATAATTCATTTACTCACTATTATCAACTAAAATTGGTAAATTTCCAAGCAATATATTGTTTTATAAGCAACCAATTGAATGTTGCCAGCTAAACTCCCGAAACAGAGCAGTGAGTTGGATATCCTCTCTAAATTCCATAATAAATTGCCATACGTCATTATGCCATTATGCTGTCATCAGTTTTAGAAGAATTCGTAAGATAAAAAACTTATTATTTTATAAAAATTGTTAGATAATTTAATGCAAGAAACAAACTGAATATCATTTTAACAAAATATAAAATTAAATATAACCGAGTTATCTTTACAACAATTTATAAGAATTTTACATTATATAATTTTCTTCATCACCACCATTGAGTTGACATTCAAAGTTGACACCCAATTAGTACGGATTTTAAATGAATAAATGTACATGTAAGCTTGTTCTTTACTGTTTATGTCACTTCAAAATGTGTAAGCATGTCTGATACAGGTTTTCACTTTAAAATTACAAAGATTCCTTTTCAATCGGAAATTATATCAAATATTTTACCAACTCAAAACACTTGCAATTAAGTAAATAGGATGTCCGTGATTGAAATACTGCAAAAGAGGCTTGAATAGAAAGGAGGACCGGAAGTGTTCCGCTCTATCGGTTGACATTGTAGCGCAGGGAGGTTTAATCTATACTAAGTGATGAATCCGATAACCAACTTTCATCAAAGCATATTCAAAAATAAGCGAGATATGACATTTTATTTATTCTCCATAAGAAAAACATTAGGACTGAGTATGCAGGTTTGCTGCATCAAGGACCACAAAAATCTGGCTTGTATGCAAATGCCAATGGATCACCACTAGATGAAGCAACATACCAAGTTTTACCAATTTACGTTCATAAACAAGCAAGATATCACATGTTTCTTATTCTCCATAATAATAACACTATTATTATTATTATTATTAATGACAGCTGCTGCGTACGCAGGTTTGCTGCCATGGGGACCACAATAAATAGTTTTAGTATGCAAATATCAGTAAACCCCAACCATATGAAGCCGCATACCAAATTTCATTAATATATGTTCATTAATAAGCGAGAAATAATTTTACTTATTCTCCATAAGATTAGCATTGGACAAAGTACTGTGTTTAGCACTTTCAATATCTCGGTAACCAATTGACGTAGAGCGATGAACAAAACACCAAATTGTTTGTTTTTTAAAGCTGAATCCAATAGTGTAAACTAAAATTTGGCTTTAAAAATAATTATATGTAAAAAGTTAAAAAAACGCATTTTTTGGGTACAAATCCCCCCCAAAACCCCCCTTACAATGGTGCGATCTTTCTGGTTTTCGAACTCATGAAAATAGATGCTACCTTACACTTTTATACCTTACGTTTATATGTGTTTACCATGAATTTGAACGAATGGTGTTTTTGGCATCTGGGGGCCTCAAAACGAAAAGTTATCATGGTCCCGGGCCTAGATCCTACCATGCCACCTGCGGTGTTAGCTTCTTCCCTATAGGGGAAATTCGCTAATAATCCTATCCATCCTATTCACTATCCATCCGTGATTGAAATACTGCAAAAGAGGCTTGAACAGAAAGGAAGACCGGAAGTGTTCCGCTCCATCGGTTGACATTGTAGCGCGGCCTTGAGAGGTGTAGAACTGTCTTATCCGTCAGCTGATCAGCTGACTGCCGTGCCGACACCGACGGACGCCGCGCCACGACGCTAACCTCCGACAACCCGGTGGTAAGGGGCACTCGGCTGCCGATTACTACCAGCGAAAGGATGTTTACTGAACACAGTCATCATCCAACTAACTACCACCAAACACTGGGTGGGGAGGATTTACGCGGGAAAGGACAAATAAAACAACGATTAAGTCATTTAGTTCTGATAAAATAATCACGGGGGTTGCCTCTCAACTTTGGAATATTTGTTTTATTTTAGGCGTGTAACTGGAAATTGTCAGTTGAACACAGTGTAAACAAATATGAATAATAACTCTGCATACCGTTTTTATAAAACTATATAATCTCATAAGGGTTCTTCGGGGTAATTTGTATTGCCTTCTAAGAATCATGAAATACGAGAGTCTATTACAAACAAACAACAAATACTTGTAATATGGAAGATCCTACATATTAATAACGTAACAAAGACCATACATACAGACAAAAATCCATTTAGGATTATCTACATTTAGGATTATTTAGGTATTCTACGGGTTTTCTATGGAAATTGAGCATCAAAATATAATTAATTTTTATATGCTTTATATATATATATATATATATATATATATATATATATATATATATAGTAGTTAGCCATCTAGTCCTAGTGTTAGTTTGACAAATTAATTGTATAATGGTGTATCCGTTGGTGAATAAATAAAATAAAATAACACCCCTGTTGCAGCAAACGTGCATACTCAGCGAATTTCAAATGGTCAAATGGAAAAGTCATGAAGCCACTTACCAACTTTAATCAAAGCATATTAATAAATAAGCGAGATATGACATTTTATTTATTCCCCATAAGAAAAACATTAGGACTGAGTATGCAGGTTTGCTGCATCAAGGACCACAAAATCACGTTTTTATGCTAAATACAAAAAGATCACCTCCAGATGAAGCAACATACCAAGTTTTATCATCATAAACAAGCAAGATATCACATGTTTATTATTCTCCTTAAGAATAACATTATAAAGAAGAGGTGGTTTCTGTCTGTCTGTCTGTCTGCTGATGTTCCGAGTGAACGCAAAAACTAAATGCGAGCAGCTGTGGAAACTTCCATTTGACAGCTTAAAGAGCAGAAGCAAGAACAGCTGTTTCAATCTAACTAAAATGGAAATTGCATTGACTAAAGAACGGGTAGAGAAAACCCCTGTACGAAGATCGGGTACGTCAGCTAGCTATTAATTAATATTAATGAACAAAAATATTAATGTGGCTTCATCTGGATGTGGTCTATTCTTATTTGCACAAAAAACCTTTTTTACCGATACTTCCTGTACCCCTCCAAGATTTCATATTTTTGCTCCCCCCCCCGATTTTTATTTTTGCCCCACCCTCGATTTTATGATTTGCTCCCCCACTCTACGATTTTATATTTTTATTTTATGTCCCTCCCAATTTTGTATTTTTGCCCCCCCAATTTATATTTTTTGCCCCCCCCCGATTTTATATATTTGCTCCCCACCCCCAATTTTATATTTTACCCCCCTTCGATTTTATATTTTTATTTTATGTCCCCCCATTTTATATTTTTGCCCCAACCCCCGATTTTATATTTTTGCCCCCCGCCGTTTTTTACATATTACTCCCCCTCCCCGATTTTATATTTTTACCCCCCCCCCCACTTCGATTTTATATTTTTATTTTATGTCCCCCCACTTTATATTATGCCCCCCACCGATTTTAGATTTTTTTTACCCCTCCCCCCACGATTTTATATTTATGCTCTCCCCATTTTTAATTTTGCCCCACCCCCAATTTTATATTTTGCTCCCCCTCTTCGATTTTATATTTTTATTTTATGTTGTCCTCCCTCTATTTTATATTTTAGCCCCCCCGCCAAATTTTATATTTTTGCCCCCCCTACGATTTTATATATTTGCTATCCCCCGATTTTATATTTTTGCCCCCCCCCCGATTTTATATTTTTGCTCCCCCCCCTATTCGTATTTTTGCCCCACCCCCGATTTTATATTTTTGCCCCCTCTTCTATTTTATATTTTTATTTTATATCCCCCCCCATTTTATATTCTTGCCCCACCCCTCGATTTTATTTTGTTGCCCCCCGATTTTGTTTTGCTCCCCCTCCAAATTTTATATTTTTGACCCCCCACTTCGATTTTATATTTTTATTTTATGCCCCCCATTTTATATTTTTGCCCCCCAGTTTTTTGTACCCCCCTCGATTTTATATATTTGCTTCCCCTTCCCGATTTTATATTTTTTGCCCCCCGATTTTATATTTTTGCCCCCCGATTTTATATTTTTGCCCCCCCGATTTTATATATTTGCTACCCCCCGATTTTATATTTTTTGCACCCCCCCAGATTTTATATTTTTGCTCCCCCCGATTTGTATTATCGCCCCACCCCCGATTTTATATTTTTGACCCCCCTCTTCGATTTTATATTTTTATTTTATATCCCTCCATTTTATTTTTTGCCCCACCCTCGATTTTTTTTTTGCCCCCCCCCCCCGATTTTATATTTTTGCTCCCCCCATTTTGTTTTTGCCCCACCTCCAATTTTATATTTTTCTCCCCCCCCTCTTTGATTTTATATTTTTATTTTTTGTCCCCCCTTCATTTAATATTTTTGCCCCCCCGATTTTATATTACTCTCCCCCCGATTTTTATTTTCGCCCCACCCCCCGATTTTATATTTTTGCTCCCCCCTACCAATTTTATATTTATGTCCCCCCTTCCCTCCTCCCCGATATTTTTATATTTGTTTGTACTTGAGTTCTTTTATTTCTAAAAGCGAAACCAAAGTCTTGCGTGTACCGATTTTGAGTCGCAAACCAGACGCCTTTTACTACCCGACCGAGTTCCTCGATTTAGCAACAGGACCCGACCTATCTGCCAGTATGTTTTGTTAATTAACTTTGATTTAATTGTACATTAAACGTGAAAAACGTAACTTCAATATTGTAAAATAATGTGGATTGTTATTTGCTTTAGTTAATCTACCATAATTTATATACAACCCCCAGAAAGTTCTTAAAAAGTCCCAGATGTTTTGGACAGCTAAGATAAATGTTGCAATAATATATTTGTGCAAATAATAATGTAGTCGTATTGCAGTTCATTAACTAAGGTACTTAACATTTAACTACAGTACTCATGTTATGCTTGTTTGCCTCTATTACATGTAACTGGATCCATCATAATTTATATTGATGAGTAATTTAATATCGGGAAAGTTATACACAACATGATGTGGCTGATAACTATCATTGAAAAAATATTCACATGTCACATTACAGTATCTGTATCTTGTTTAGATAAACCATTGCCGATGACCGCGCACGTGTTTTGATAACGAATATAAATTAACTTGTCTGGTAAACGGCATTAACTCAGTTCACAGCTTTATCTCAAATCGTAGGTATATTCGTAGCTTTTGTCTTGTGATTTAAAGCAATGTATATTTTTCCTCACAGCTATCGTAAACTAATGTTCAGTCCACTTGTTAAGCCGAACATTAAGAAGGGGCTCCAGTCACGAGACTTGGCATTTCTACCTGGTTCCCCCATAAGGCCAATGTTAACTTTCAACTTCCGCACATTTGTGAATATATAGTTTTATAATTTAGTAGTAATTATATGGTAAGAAATATATGGTAGGAACTATACTGGTGATTATCTAGCGATTTAAGTGAAAACATTTCCGATTTACGTTTTCAAATTCGATAAAAAATTATTTTTAGTATTTTGATGCGAAATTATCAATAAATCAAAAATAAATTTGAATCTTTGCTCTCTGAAATTGCTTTGTTATTTATCCTCTTTAAACCAAGCCATGAATCAACAATACCTGACCAGCTGGAACCTGGATGGAACTTGAAAGATAACATTGCTCTTATGGGTTTAGAAATCTTCCTGGATTTACGATACTGGTGCGAGACGATAGAAATGGAACAGTCAGGACCTCCCGCAGCATCCTCGCGCAGTAAAAATGTCTGGCGGGGAACTGGCGCTGTCCCCCCACTCTGCAGCCGTGAGTACTACACCAGGGAGCCACGCCCTCGTTCCCACTCCATACATAACAACAGCAGTTCTGCCAACTTCCACCATCCAGCGTAAGATTATGGGACTCTCAGAAACAATCGTGTTGTGTACGGAAATTATAGTAACCTAAACTAACCCGAGACCTAACCTAACCGTGCTGTTTAAGTTTGTAGCCTAAATATTTCCTTCTCTACACGAAATTGTTTTATTTCATTCAGAACAGTCTTTTTTTGTGAAATGCGGAACAAATCTGGCTTATAAACAGGCAGACAGATAAACAAATGTTAACACATATTTAATATCTCCGCTGCATACATTACGGACCATTTGACACTTCAAACATTAAAATTGGTCAAGAAATAAGGGATGAGTTGCGTTGACAAAAAACGGCTTCAAGTATTATATATAAGGATACAAGCTTAGTTAAATTATTATAATTTTTGATGAATACAGTTTATTGTTTATGTTTTATTATATTTTAAAAAATCAATTGGAATATCTTAGGTACCAGTACCTCAATTGTTAAAGTCGGTTCAGAAATAACGGAGTTCTCCTAACAAAAATGGCCTTAGCGTATTAATATATAAGATTCTGGAAATTACAAGATTCGTGGTTTGAAATTGTCGTATTTTAGGAGCATACGACAATTCTGATGTTTATGTCAGTTGGCAGAACTGCTGTTGTTATGTATGGTGTGGGAACGAGGGCGTGCTCCCTGGCGTGGCTGCGCAAACATTTTTACTACGCGAGGACGGCGCTGCGGGAGGTCCTGATTGTTAAAATTTCTATCGTCTCATCCTTTATACTATAAAACCGCTTGGTCTGACTGACTGATTTCCGACCTAATTATTGTTCTCCTAGTTCTAAATTTCCTACGTCAACCACTCTTAGGAAATCGATAATTCTAATATAGCAAATCTATAAAAAATCCAACATTTCAAGTCAAGATAATTATAAAATCATATAAATCAATACACGTATTATCAATTTAAAAGACATTTTTTGATATTAGACTGTGTTTATAGATGTTTATAGATCAGCTGTGTGATTTGATTTGATAATAAAACTGAAATCAGGCAAATAAGCGAAGCTGCTTGGAAAAGTTACTTTATTTAATAACAAATGCATTTATTATATTTATTTGCGCGTATTGTGTTTTATATGTAGGCCCTGCATAAACAAAGTTGAACTGCAATGAACGCTGTTTTATTCACTATTCGTTATTTTACATGAAAAGACACCTGAAACAACTAATAGCGAGGCTAATGACAACTAAACCCAATCATATCTACACGTTTAGAGATAACGTAGATTTAATTTATTTTACATTAGTTTAAAGAGAAACATCTTTAAAGAATAAATAACACGGGGAGGATTTAACTTAAATACCACATTCCCTGTAACTCACGTTTACCTTCAAACAGTTCAAAATAATGGACGATACAACTATTTTATCTGTCAAATATTAATTTATTATGTGATATTACTAATAAGTTTTAAACCACTATAGAATGTGAAACTATATTGCTGGTGCATGTTTTTAGCGAATTTCCCCTATAGGGAAGAAGCTATTACCGTAGGTCTCATGGTAAGACTTAAGCCCGAGACCATGATAACTTTTCATTTTGAGGTCCCCAGGTGCCAAAAACATCATTCGTTCAAATTTTTATATATGTATATATATATATATATATATATATATATATATACATATATACAAATTTGAACGAATGATGTTTTTGGCACCTGGGGACCTCAAAATGAAAAGTATATATATATATATATATATATATATATATATGTATATGTGTGTGTGTGTGTCCGTAAGCACGATAACTCTCGTAAAAAAGGTCTTATCTTAATGAAATTTGGTACAAATGTGTAAAGTACCATTTATTTGAACAAGTTCGAAAACCAGATGAATCGCACCATCCGAAGAGGAGTTTTTGGGGGGTTTTGTACCCCAAAAATGTGTTTTTTGGTGTTTTCACATGTAATTTTAATTTAAATCAAATTTTAATTTGTACCATTGAATTCAGCTTAAAAAAACAAACAATTTGGTATTTTGATCATTGCTCTACGTCAATTGGTTACCGAGATATTGAAAGTGCTAAACACAGTACGTTGTCGAATGTTATTCTTATGGAGAAAAAGAAAAATTATATATCTCGCTTATTTATGAACATAAACTGGCAAAATTTGGTATATGGCTTGATATGGTTATGGTTTATTGTTGTTTGCACAAAAAAACAATTTTTCGCCTATGGTTCCTGTAGCAGCAAACCTAGGTACTTGGTCCCCATGTTATTCTTATGGAAAATACTTAAAATGTTATATATCGCTTATTTATGAATGTATATGGATGAAACTTGGTATGTGACTTCACTAAGATGAGTTCTATTGATATTTGCATAAAAACCCATTATTTTGCGTGCCTTGTTGCAGCAAACCTGAGTACTCATCCCCAATGTTATTCTTATGGAGAACAATTAATATTTTAAATATCGCTTGTTTGTGAATACATTTCTTATGAATCCTGTTAAGTGTTATGTTATATATTCATTGGAAATTCGCTGAGTATGCAGGTTTGCTGCGACGGGTGTATTTATTTTTTTTTAATAAAGTTGTTTGTTAAATATAGTAACTTATTTGTCTCTAAAAAACATAGAAATATGTGAAAACGTTTTTTGCAGTATTTTAATTTACCAATGACTAATGATTATGGAAAGTGTAAGTTCTCGTATCATAAATTTATTCAAGACTAATACAAACAATCGTATAAATAAAACGTATGTTGTTTAGCGTTTTACAGTGTAATTTTTTAAACTGGAAAAACGATAACTTTACATACAGACAAACTTGTGGAGCAGTCCAAAATAACTTAATATTCAAAATACGTTATAGGAGATAAAATCGTTAGCACACGATTCGTTGTATGGAATTTGGCTATTTTTCGTTGTATGTAATATACAAACCTGATATACTTTTTCATTGTTGAAGGTTTTTGACCAAATGGTACTTAACCAATCAACTTTGTGACATACTATTAGAAATTACGATATGAAACGACAAAAAAAAGGCTAAATTGAAACTGAAACCTTAAATGATTGATTTGCAACGTGTAAAATATAATTTAAATATAAATAACTAAAATAAAATTGGAATAATAACATCACCACTCACAAGGAACATGAGATTTGTTCCATGGGGTTCATTTAGTAATAAAATACGATATACAGAGTGTTCAGAAAGGGTCGTTACAAACTTCGGGGGTTGGTAGTACTCATCAATTTCAACACAAATTGTAAATAAAAATAGGTCGACAATTTACCTTTTGTCTCGAAATTTTATCTCGATAACTATTTAAGCTATAGAAACCAAAAGCAAATAATACAAAATTATGAATACACTTTCTTAAATATTATATCTGGGCGCTGCTTGTTGTCCCCGGCTTGTGCAAGCAAACCTTAAAAGTGAATGTTATCGCTTATGAATTGACAGATTGCGTTGACTAAAGTATCATTAGATTTTTGATAAGAATGTTTATAACTTTCATATCTTGTAGAAGTTTTATAAAATTAATGTTTTTTTTGTTATTTGACTTTAAAATATTCAAACATCTTGAAAATAATTAAGAACATGTACTAATAATTTAATATTATTTGCTTCTTTATTTAGTTAACGAACGTGCAAAGTTTTGTTTCTGTAGCTTAAATAGTGCAGTACTCGAGTTATTAATTTCGTTGTAAAAAATACAAAATGGTGGCTAGCGCCTTAACGGAAAATCTGTTGACATCTGTTTGTATATATATTTTTTTTTCAAACTGAAAAGTACTACCAGCTCCCGAAGTTTGTAATGAGCCTTTCTGAACACCCTGTATAAGACTACATACAAATATAACACATTTAAAATTTAGATAGAAAACAACTTACTGTGGTCAGCGGGTGTGGGCATACTCCCGGGCCTGGGTGGATGTCGCTCCTGAAAATGGATTAGCTTAATTAAACCAACTGAATAAAACAGAACAAATTTACTTATTGAAACGTAAAAGTTTATGTGGTCGCATCAGCTGTCCCATCACATGTTCGCACGTTCCATAGACAGCTGTGGAACATGTTTCGCTAGGCCTTGAACCAGCGGCAGCGTGGAACTTTGCGTTACATAATAGGACAACATGGACCTGTTGCCAGAAACCGAGCAAAGTTGTTCTGTGTTGTAACTTGTTAGAAGAGTTAGCTGCCATTAGCATTAGATTGGTGTTGCCATTTTAGTAGTTTAGATTGTGTATTTTCCTGCTCATAACTTATAATTCTGCAAAATTGTGTTTTATTTCAATAGAAGAGTTAGCTGCCATTAGCATTAGATTGGTGTTGCCATTTTAGTAGTTTAGATTGTGTATTTTCCTGCTCATAACTTATAATTCTGCAAAATTGTGTTTTATTTCAAAGTACACATTTGGTTTGGAACGCGTTTTAGTTTAATTTTATCTCTATGTTATCCTGATGGTAAATAACCGAACTTTGGGGCAGGTCTGTGCCCTTCAGAATGGTGTATCGAAAATTGAAAACAAATTTGCATAATGGATTGATGCAATTTGTTGATACTTCAGTTGCGTAAGTCGGTCCAGAAATATTGGAGGAATTCTGTTTCCTAAAATTGCCTTATCGTATTATTCAGTCACAGCAAGAAGAAGAAAACAGTAATTGTTTTAGTTTATTAATACATCTGAAATATGTTGCCTATATGTATAACAAGTTTTATGATATAATTTTGTGTTTCATAAGTAATTAAGTAAGTTCTGACATAATATAGGATATTAATAAACTCGAAAGAACAGTATTCGAATTTGTTCAGATAGATAACATGGATGTTTATCAGAAGTGAAAGAACTTCGGTTTTACATAACTCATTCTTGCATGAACTTTAAATTTCAGAAACATTTATCAGGTGAATGGGATGGGATGGGATGGTATTTATGATTCAAAGAACTTAAGTTCAGAAATAAACGAACAAATCATGACTTTATTGCACAACACGTACGCGGTATGTACAGTACATATTTTGCAACATAGGTAAACTAGGAATGCGGCCAGTTGGCTGGAGCAAAAGTAAATAATTCGTAATGTAAATATACCTGTACAGATCTTAAATTCGCCCTGGTTAGTCTATCAAAATAACGATATTCTATAACATTTTGTTTCCCAGTGTATTTTCAATGTTAATAAGTGTTATTTTTATTGTTCTCTTTTATCTAAAGAAAGGTACGTAAAAATTGAATTGTATTTAGTTTACAACCATCCCATTGTTTGTCCTAATAACTATGCAACGTTTGGTTGAGGTTTCACCCGTTATTCAATTTAAAACTTTGCAAAGCCCGATCTCGTGAACTCTACTCAATTAGAACCAAGTCTAATTTCATTATTTTGATTGGAGGGCAAAAATTGTCGTGATCGTGATTATTGTGACTTTTCATATATCACAATCATATGTTATCCAAATTATTGGAGGAGGGCGACTGTCCCCCCTTGCCACCCCCGAATTACACTTATGATTAGAACAGCTATTTGTGTAATAGGCTACTTTAAAATATAAGTAAACGTTACTTACAAGCTTTCCAATCCTCTGTAAAGAAATCTTCCCAGTTATATTATGCTTTGTCAATTAATGTAATATAAGTGGTTTAATCTTACAAGAAAGTTGTTTTTGTCATCACAGTACATACTGACAGGCCACGCGACGTTGCCAGTTCTGGTTTCCATCACAGTACATACCGACACGCCGCGCGACGTTGCCAGTTCTGGTTTCCATCACAGTATATACCGACACGCCGCGCGACGTTACCAGTTCTGGTTGCCATCACAGTACATACCGACAGGCCACGCGACGTTGCCAGTTCTAGTTGCCGTCACAGTACATACCGACACAACGCGCGACGTTGCCAGTTCTGGTTTCCATCACAGTACATACCGTCACGCCGCGCGACGTTGCCAGTTCTGGTTTCCATCACAGTATATACCGACACGCCGCGCGACGTTACCAGTTCTGGTTGCCATCACAGTACATACCGACAGGCCACGCGACGTTGCCAGTTCTAGTTGCCGTCACAGTACATACCGACACAACGCGCGACGTTGCCAGTTCTGGTTTCCATCACAGTACAATCCGACACGCCGCGCGACGTTGCCAGTTCTGATTGCTATCATAGTATATACCGACAAGCCGCGCGACGTTGCCAGTTCTGGTTGCCATCATAGTATATACCGACACGCCGCGCGACGTTGCCAGTTCTAATTGACATCACAGTACATACCGACAGGCCACGCGACGTTGCCAGTTCTAGTTGCCGTCACAGTACATACCGACACAACGCGCGACGTTGCCAGTTCTGGTTGCCATCACAGTATATACCGACACGCCGCGTGACGTTGCCAGTTCTGGTTGCCGTGACGCTGGTTCCAATTACTTGTAGGTAATGAGGAAAAGTAGAATATCTAGCGTTTTAGCGAATTTCCCCTATAGGGAAGAAGCTATTACCGTAGTCGGCATGGTAAGACCTAGGCCCCGGACCATGATAACTTTTCGTTTTGAGGTCCCCAGACCCCCAAAACACCATTCGTTCGAAACTGTATATATATATATATATATATATATATATGTGTGTGTGTGTGTTTGTGTGTGTGTGTGTGTCCGTGAGCACGATAACTCTCGTAAAAATGATCCGATTTTGATGAAACTTGGTATAAACGTGTAAAGCAACATTTATGACTTTAAGTTCGAAAACCAGCCAGATCGCTCCATCCGAAGCGGTATTTTGGGGGGGTTTTGTACCCCAAAAATGGGTTTTTTGAATTTTTTATATGTAATTTTTGAAATAGTCAAATTTTAGATTTTACCATTGGATTCAACTTAAAAAAACACACAATTTGGTATTTTTATCATTACTCTATGTCAATTGGTTACCGAGATATTGAAAGTACTAAACACAGTACGTTGTCTAATGTTATTCTTATGGAGGAAAAGAAAAATTTTATTTTTTATTTTTTTTTCTCGCTTATTTATGAAATTATACTGACGAGACTTGGAATACGGCTTCATCTCGTTGTGGTCTATTGATATTTGCTCAAAAAAACAATTTTTTGCCAAAGGCACTCCCGTAGCAGCCAACCTGCGTACTCAGCCCCCATGTTATTCTTATGGAGAATAATTAAATGCTCTCTCTCCCTTAATTATGAACATAAATGATTACAAACTGGTATACGATTTCACGTAGTTGAGTTATATTGATATTACCATAACAACCCATTTTTTGTGTTCCTTGTTGCAGCTAACCTGCGTACTCAGCCCCAATGTTATTCTTATGGAGAATAATTAAAATTGTATATATTGCTTATTTGTGAATATATTTTTATGAAACTTGGTAAGTGGCTTTATGTAGTATTAAGATATTTATATCTCCATTGGAAATTCGCTGAGTATGCAGGTTTGCTGCGACGGGGGTATTTTAACTAAGTTTAACAATTTCAATCGAGTGGCAATTGATTCAAATCATGATGTGAGAAGTACAATTTGAAAACGTAATTTTATAAATATAATTACAGAACTAGAAACATGTGGGATTCTTGTGGAGTATGTAGTAGCGTTCGCAAGTTAATAAAAAAACAATTATATTTAGAAAATTGTACGACTTCGATTTAAATTATCTACAATGCCATGACATTATTTACAGTTATTTTACTACCTGACGCTATTAAGAGTATAGTTAATGTTAGAGATAATTTCGGAAAGATAGTAAAACACCTCGTAACTGAGAGATGTTTGTAAAGGTAAATATTTTGTTTATGATTTAGAAGACGATTTATTTTAAGATAATCCACTTATGTAAATTCTAGACGCTGCATGAACTGACACAATAAAGAAGTTTGTTCCTGATTCTTTACCACGTGTTAAGGCTGTCCCAAACTTCTTGCAAATACGCCCGAACATTCGGCCGAACGCCGAACGTTCGGAGTATCCACGAAAAGTGTGGAGCTGCACGCAGTGGCGGATTTAGGGGGGGGCTATAGGGGCTGTAGCCCAGGGCGGCAAGTTTTTAGGGGCGGCAAATTTACAGAAAATTAATAAGTTGTTTAGAAAATAAATGTTGAAACGGGGAACATTTTGACAAAAACTGATTACAATGACGGTGTGCCGCCCTTTTAAAGGTAAAGGTACTTAATTAGACTAAAACTACTGAGACTAATGTATGTAATGGAATGTAACCCTCACACTGCAGTTCCTCAAAGCAGTCATAATTCATTTGTCATTCATCCGTACTAGCGACAACACGATTACGCTACAGAGAAAGGGCGGCAAGCCACGAACTACATCAGGCACTGCGCCACTATGACTACGTCCTACGTCCAACCATAGATTAAACATACTCCTTGTGGTATTCTTAATCTATGGTCCAACTCACGGACTTCCAAGTTTACCTATACATTCGCATAGCATTACAATTATTTGTTACACAATATCAATAATGACCATGGCACACGGATGAGAAATATTGCAACAATCGAATTTGAGATGACAATAACAAAATTTAGACTACAATGATATTGTCGTTTAATTTTCAAACTCCAGGTGACAAAGAAAGTTATTTCAGCCGTCTTCAGTGTTGCCACCAGGTAGATTAAATTTTACCCTAAACGTGTGGTGAAATTACCCTAAACCTTTTGTAAATTACCCTAAAATTACACTAAGAGTTGATTTTCTTCTATAAACGCTTAAAATATACTCGAGATTGGTTTTAAAACATAATTAAGGCATACAAAGTAAGGTAGCATAGCATGTATTACTCGTCTTTGGTACTATATTACACATAAAACTAAATATGTATTAAAAAATTCAAATAAATAATCTGTTGTAATATTTTTATTCAGTGTTATCTATACTTAATGTGCTGGTATCACTGATAATAGAAACTTGCTGATAAATGTCATTAAAAGTTGTCGGGACTGGGAGTACTTAGTACTTTGTTGTTTTATAAACTTATTTCAGTTGTACAAATGTGTTAATGTTATTTTTTTATAATAAGGTTTGTCATCTTATTACTATTTGATTAGATCAATAGGTTTCATTGCAATACAACACTACATCACACAAATTTACACATGTTATGCCTTGTTGTAATGTTTGTATGTGCACTCACGTGGCTCACCGATGGGCTCACTATGGGGATTTCACAGGTATAAAATACAATTTAGCTCCTTCATACAAATATGTGTAAAAATGGACACAATCTTCAGTCAAAATAATTTCTACAACAGCGCTGTAAATCTAACAACCTATATTTAACCAAATTAACCCGATATATTTTTACTGTTTAGGGTATTCTATATTATTATATTATGCCCAATTTTGGACACATAACATAATGTGCCTCAATTTTATCTGTTCGAAAATTAAACTTTGTTTCCTTTGTGATTACAAGCATCTCTAGTCTAATACTCAATAGGATATACGATGTACATGCAAGTTATATGTATTTTATAGTTTTTTACCCAGCACTTTATGTAAATGTTTTAATTCCTGAAAAAAACATTTTACATTGCCAAAACATCTAAATTTAAATTATAAAGGTCTCTAGATTTTACCCTAAAATTACCCTAAAAACTCCATTACCATAAAATTACCCTAAGACCAGTAAAATTACCCTAAAAAGAGTAATTACTCTAAAAGTGGCAACACTGGCCGTCTTACTTACCATCAAAGGCTACCACACATAATCGTTCATTCTGGAGGATATTTTTTTAAACAAAACATCTGACCAAAGACAAATAAAGAATAACATAATTTGTAAGGAAAGGATTTGATTGGTTGTTGCCATGGGAGCATAGTTGACAGAGGGTCAAAATGGTGGTCAGCATGTAGGCTGCAGTGTTTTACTCCAGGCGAGACCTCTATATATATTTTTTGGGTGGGACGGTGTCAAAATCTCCCATTTCATTAATTGAAAAACCGTAATAATTGAAGTCTTTAATATCGTGCCGCATTTTAGGCAAATCATGATGGTAAACTTAACTTTATAATCTTAAGACATATTTTATACGTAATTTTATTGTTTATCTCAAAGCAAAGTTATGATTTGAGTTAAATTAAAACACTCTTTTATTATAGCTTTGGAAATAGTGTTGAAAACAAGCCGCCTTGTACGTCGAATGACACCGTCCCACCAACAAGTTGACACCTCAACAGGACAAAATACCAAATATGACGGCACGCTTTATGAAGGTTATTTGTCAGAGAGTAGTGACTCCTGTAGTATTATATTTTAATTCATTGGATCTACAACATCATGGAGGTAAAACTAGAAGAAGTGTTTGAAAATGTGTAGAGTTTTATGAAGATTAGGCCTACATCAATTAATTTTATATTTTGATCGTCTAAAACATATAAACAATTCTTTGTATAAAAGTATAAATTAAAAAATGACTGAAAAACTGTATCTAAAAGCGCTAATACATGATTAAAATAGTCCGAATTTTGAGGCTAATGGTCCAAACGCTACATTGTCATCATATCTTATTTATAGGTTATTTATTATGATTTTCAGTAGTCAATGCGTTGGTGTAAAAATTAATGTTTTTATTAAGTATAAGAAGGGATTTTTAGGACTTTGTTGAAGGATTTTCTTGTTATTAAAAGTAGCACTAGCACTGCTTTACTGCTTTTAACACCAGCATTCGTCTCTAGGGCTGATTGTCATTGGAGTAGGTTATATTGAATATTAAACTGTGTTAATGTGAATCATGTCAATTATAAATTATTTTACTGGATTTTTCAACTAGGAAATAAAAGAAATGTCTTAAACTTATTCATTCAGTTAATTCGTAACTTCTTTAGATACTATCACAAAATAACCAAACAAGATATATATAACATGTGGGTAAACCTGGGCGGCGAAAAGGACAAAGATTATATAGCGGGGGGGGGAGGGCGGCAAATTTCCTAATAGCCCTTAGGCGGCAATTGCTTAAATCCGCCACTGGCTGCACGAACTTTCGTATACGGGACGGAATGTCCAGTGAACATTCGCGAGAATGTTCAGGCCTGTTCGCTAAAAGTGTGGTACAGCCTTTACCAATCGATTCTTCAATTCTCCGCGGGCAAGTAGTACTTATACTTGTGTAATGCACTTGTGTAAGTAGAGGGATATCTACGAACAACAGACGCGCTGAAGGACAAGGACGGCGCGCGTGGGTTAAGGCGATTACAGGCCATCATCCAATCTGGGTGCAACACTAAATCATCTGGGCTTATATATAAAGTGCACCATCATATTTTATTTAAAGTCCCCCACCCATCAATTTATCTTGTTAAGTTGTTTTCATGAAGCGACTGTCGTTTTCAGGAATAATTATTGTATTGTGGAGGTAAGGTAAATTCGAAGAGGAGGATTCATTAATTTTAAGATATAACACTTACAGAAGCTTGAAATAATGATTAAATGTATTTATATATTCAGTTAAATAAAATTATTTAGTACACGATAAGTAAGTAAGTGTAAGTATTATAAAAATTTTATCTTAATATAAAACAACTGATAAAATATTAACTTAAATCATACATAAAAAATGTCAAGGTAAATATCATACATATCTCACTAGCATGTCAGATTAAAAATACCCCCGTCGCAGCAAACCTGCGTACTCAGCGAATTTCCAATGCATAATAATGTCTTAATACCACATAAAGCCGCATTAGCAAGTTTCATAAACATAACTCACACTCACAAATAAGCGATATATACAATTTTAATTATTCTCCATAAGATTAACATTGGGGATGAGTACGTAGGTTTGCTGCGACAAGGAACACAAAATATAGATTTTCATGGAAATATCAATATAAATCACCTATTATAGGCGAAACCACATACCAAGTTTCATCAATATACATTCTGATATATACCATTTTGATTTTACTCCATAAGAATAACATGGGGGATGAGTACGCAGGTTTGCTGCAACAAGTAACACAAAAAATGGTTGTTTATGCAAATAATAATATAACTCAACAAGGTGAAGCCACGTACCAAGATTTATAAAATTATGTTCATAATTAAGGGAGACATTACATTTTACTTATACTCCATAAGAATAACATGGGGGCTGAGTACGCAGGTTTGCTGCTACGGGAATAATCGTTAAAAATTGCTGTTTTTTGAGCAAATAACAATAGACCACAACCATATGAAGCCGTATACCAAGTTTCATTAGTATCGGTTCATAAATAAGCGAGATATAAAATTTGTCTTATTCTCCATAAGAATAACATTGGACACAACGTACTGTGTTTAGCACTTTTAATATCTCTGTAACCATTTGACGTAGAAAAATTATCAAAACACCAAATTTCGTGTTTTTAAGCAAAATCTAATGATGAAAACTAAAATTATACTTTTTAAAATATTACATGTAAAAACTTCAAAAAACCCATTTTTGGGGTACAAAACCCCCCAAAATACCACTTTGGATGGGGCGATCTGTCTGGTTTTCGAACTTAAAAGTCGTAAATGCTGCTTTATACGTTTGTACAAAATTTCATCCAAATCGGAGCGCGCGCGCGCGCGCACGCACGCACACACGCACACACACACACGCACACACACACACACACACACACACACACACACACACACACACACACACACACACACACACACACACACACACACACACACACACACACACACACACACACACACACACACACACACACACACACACACACACACACACACACACACACACACACACACACACACACACACACACACACACACACACACACACACACACACACACACACACACACACACACACACACACACACACACACACACACACACACACACACACACACACACACACACACACACACACACACACACACACACACATATAGATATATATATGCAGTTTCGAACGAATGGTGTTGTTGGGGTCTGGGGACCTCAAAACAAAAAGTTATCATGGTCCCGGGCCTAGGTCTTACCATGCCGACTACGGTAATAGCTTCTTCCCTATAGGGGAAATTCGCTAAAATGTAAAGGATATTCAATTTTTTTAGTGTATGGAATTTATTCTTTAAGGATTTATTTGTTAAGATAATAAAAATAAATACCCCATCGCAGCAAACCTGCGTACTCAGCGAATTTTCAATGCATATATATGGGTATCACTACTACCTAAAGCCACTTACCAAGTTACACAAAAATACATCATTAATGATATATAGCATTTTATTTATTATCCATAAGAATAACATTATAATTGAGTACGCAGGTTTGCTGCAACAAGGAAGATAAGATATGTTTTTTGCAATTATCAATATAACTCAACCAGGTGAAGCTACATACCAAGTTTTATTAATTTAGGTTCGTAACTAAGGGAGATTTTAACTTTACTTATTCTCCATATGAATAACATGGGGGCCGAGTATGCAGGTTTGCTGCTACCGGGAAAAATCAACAAAAACCATTTTTTGTGCTAATATCAATATACCACAACTAGTTGAAACCACATACCAAGTTTCATCAATATACATACATAAATAATCGAAATATAACATTTTATTCGTTCTCCATAAGGATAACTTTGGACAACGTACTGTGTTTAGCACTTTTAATATCACTGCAACGGTTGGACGTAAAACAACAATTAAAACGCCAAAATGATTGTTTTGTAGAGCTAAACTGATTGGTAGGAAGTAATGTGGAGTTTTTAGTGAAATGATCTGAGTAAAATCTAAAAACCGTATTCCCGTAAGATTAACATGGGAAATTGTATGGACATATATTTTGACTTTTCTCCACAACCACTAAACCTTAATGATTCAAAAAACTAATTTGTTTGTTTTTTAAGCTCTAGAAAATGGCTATAACCAAAATCTAGCGTTTTTTAAATTTTAGTGAAAAAAGTTCAAAAAACTAATTTTTGGAAAATTTTAAACCCCCATAAAACTCCCTTCCCATGGACCAATCGATCTGGTTTTCGAACTTAAAGTCATAAACATTACTTTCCACATTTGTACCAAATTTCATAAAAATCGGGCGCTTCTTTCAAAAGTTATTGCGGTAACAGACTCATATATATGTATATATATATATATATATATATATATATATATATATATACATATACATATATATAAATTTGAACGAATAGTGTTTTTGGCATCTGGGGACCTCAAAACAAAAAGTTATCATGGTCTCGGGCTTAAGTCTTACCATGAGACCTACGGTAATAGTTTCTTCCCTATAGGGGAAATTCGCTAAAATAAATGGTTTCAAAACTCCATTAACTTAGATCGTAGGGTTTTATTTAAAATCGTATATAGGCTACAAGCTGACAAGTTCTACGAATACAGCTACTTACCTTGTAGCAGTTAAAATACGCCTCGTCATTCTACCAGTAAATAATATAAAGATAAAAGCGATTTTCCGACAACCTAAAACACGCCTTGACAGACTTTGATATGGGTACCTGACAAGGCATATCTTAACCATACAGCTGAGATACAAGATGTTATTATCTTGTGATCTCACTCACGAAACACAAATTCGCCAATTGGAATTAAAGAAACACTGGTACTGGGTATTAAAACCACATTCCCGGCGCTTCACGTGAGGAATCATTTCTGTGAACTAATTTTCATGAGATATCTTGGAATCCTCGTATAATCGATGGAATATGTTTACAATAACATTACGACAGAACTCGTAGAATGTAGATTAAATGGAGCAAGCTCTCGTCATACAAATCCGCGGATTAATTGATTGTTACAAACGCTATGCAACAGCCATTAATTATATAATGTAATCCACGATACTGCTTTCAACACTGGGTGTTATTTTACTTTCCTTATTGGGCAATGATTACATTAAATAATGTCTCTTTGTGGCTTACCATCATTGAAATACCCCCGTCGCAGCAAATCTGCGTACTCAGCGAATTTCCAATGCAAAATATATGTGTTACATACCAAGTTTCATTACAATATATTTACAAATAATTGATATATCAAATTTGAATTATTCTCCATAAGAATAACGTTGGGGATGAGTACGCAGGTTTGCTGCAAAAAGGAACAACAAATATGGGGATTCATGTAACTATCAATATTACTCAACTAGGTGAAGCCACATACCAAGTTGCATCACTATAAATTCATAAATAAGCGATATATACCATTTTGATTATTCTCCATAAGAAAAACATGGGGGATGAGTACGCAGGTTTGCTGCAACAAGGAACACAAAAAATGGGTTTTTATACAAAAATCAATAGAACTCAACTGGGTGAACCAACATACCAAGTTTTATTAATTTATGTTCATAATTAAGGGATACATTACATTTTACTCTTTCTCCATAAGAATAACATGGGGGCTGAGGACGCAGGTTTGCTGCCACGGTAGTTATCGTAAAAATTGTGTTTTTTGTGCAAATAAAAATAGACCACAACCAGATGAAGCCGAATACGAAGTTTCGTTAATTCATAAACAAGCGAGCTATAATCTTGTTCCTATTCTCCATAAGGATAGCATTAGACAACGTACTGTGTTTAGCACTTTCAATATCTCTGTAACCAATTGACGTAGAGAAATGATCAATACACCAAATTGTGTGTTTTTTAAAGATAAATCCAATGGTGAAAACTAAAATTTGACTTTTTAAAATATAATACGTAGAAACTTCAAAAAAGCAATTTTTAGGGTACAAACCCCCCCCAAAATACCACTTTGGATCAGTCGATCTGTCTGGTTTTCGAAAAAGTCATAAATAATGCTTTACACGTTTGTACCAAATTTAATCAAAATCGGACCATTTTTCGCACCCACGGACACACACACACACACACACACACACACACACACACACACACACACACACACACACACACACACACACACACACACACATATATATATATATACATACAGTTTCAAACAAATGGTGTTTTTGGGGTCTGGGGACCTCAAAACGAAAAGTTATCATGGTCCCGGGCCTAGGTCTTACCATGCCGACTAGGGTAATAGCTTCTTCCCTATAGGGAAAATTCGCTAAAACACCGAGAACACAGTGTAGACACGCAAACGAACAAAAAAACTATTTTTTATCATCAGAAAGATCAAACAGATCGTCAACAGAAAAAGTCCTTTTATATTGTATGTATGTTTATGGAATTAATTTTTTACTAACTGTTATCCGTCGCGATTACAATATTAGTTAATAATGAGTTATAAGGTAATTAACATTCATTAGTAGAATATATCTTCTAAATTTGGTTTATGAGTAAGTGAATGATTATATTTATTGATTCTGGAGTATGACTTATCATCGTGTGCAATTTTAGGTCAATCGGTCGGTCGATTATAAGTCTATAGGGTTTCAGTTAAATCGGTTTAGTAATAAAT
Source organism: Allygus modestus (assembly GCA_963675035.1). Lineage (NCBI taxonomy): Eukaryota > Metazoa > Arthropoda > Insecta > Hemiptera > Cicadellidae > Allygus > Allygus modestus. The sequence continues at coordinate 140,236,528 of OY776112.1, read as the reverse complement.
ACTAATGTTCGTAGGATTAACATGGGAAAATTTAAATGCCAGAGGGACGGAGGCCAACAAGAATTTTTATATCGAGGGGAAGTTATTTACATCCTGTCTTTATTGTTACCAAATTCTACCTCAAACGGTTCAGTAAATACAAATGTACATACAAATACCCCCGTTGCAGCAAACCTGCGTACTCAGCGAATTTCCAATGCATATATATGTGCCTCGCTACTACATAGAGCCACTTACCAAGTTTCACAAAAATACATTCATAAAGAAGTGATATATAGCATTTTATTTATTCTCCGTAAGAATAAAATTAGGGCTGAGTACGCAGGTTTGCTGCAACGAGGAAGATAAGAAATGTGTATCTTTGCAATTATAAATATAATTCGACCAGGTGAAGCTACATACCAAATTTTATTAATTTAGGTTCAAACTAAGGGAGATATAAAACTTTACTTATTCTCCATATATGAATAACATGGGGGCCGAGTATGCAGGTTTTCTGATATGGGGAAAATCAACAAAAACCTCTTTTTGTGCAAATATTAATATACCACAACTATTTGAAGCCACATACGAGTTTCATCAATATACATTCATAAATAATCAAGATATCAAATTTTATTTATCTTCCATAAGGATAACATTGGTCAACATACTGTGTTTGGCACTTTGAATATCTCTGCAACGGTTGGACGTAGAACAACAATTAAAACACCAAAATGATTGTTTTTTAGAGCTAAACTGATTGGTAAAAAGAAATGTTAAGTTTTTAGTAAAATTATCTGAGGAAAATCCAACAATTTTTTCCCATAAGATTAATTTCCCATGGGAAATTTTATGGACGCGTTTTTTGACTTTTCTCTACAACCACTTAACCTAGGTTAATGATTAAAAATACCAAATTATTTGTTTTTTAAGCTCTATAAAATGGTTATAACCAAAACTGAGTTTTTTCATTTTAGGGGAAAAAATTCAAAAACTGATTTTGGTAAAATTTAAAACCCCATTCCCATAGTCCGATCGATCTGGTTTTCGAACTTAAAGTCATAAATGTTACTCTACACATTTGTGTAAAATTTCATAAAAATCGGGCATTTATTTCAAAAGTTACGTATGTCCGGGGGTAACGGACATACGTATAGTGCGTTGCACGAGTGAAAAACCAGGATGTCCATAAGCCCAATGTTAAAATTAAAATTAGTCTTATGGACGGCCTGGTTTTTCACTCGTGCAACGCACTGTATATAATATATATAAATTTGAACGAATAGTGTTTTTGCATCTGGGACCTCAAAACAAAAAATTATCATGGTCTCGGGCTTTCATGGTCTCGGGCTTAAGTCTTACCATGCCACCTACGGTAATAGCTTCTTCCCTGTAGGGGAAATTCGCTAAAAAAACACGGGAACTCTGAAGTCCAGTAGGGCGAAGCCCTTAATGATTTTTGGATAGTGAATGGTTAATATCTACTATTAGCGAAACTGCCTACCAAATTTCAGCAGTTCAGTAAATACTATAGTGTATTCTACGAGATTTTGCATGAGAACTTTGAAAGCCAGTGGGGCTAGATCCACTAAGGATATTTAGATTATGCGCAAATCTATACAGAGTGTTAAAAAACCTTTCATAACTTTGGGATATGATTCCTTATAGAAAAAGAAAGAATAAAGTTCGTATGAAGGTAGCCTATGTCCTAAAACGCTTAGTTTTCCGTCTATCTGTCTGAACGGGTTTTTTACTTATTACTTAAGAAGTTATAACTTATAGGCACCTTAAGATGTCAACCTAAAACTTGGTACATGTATTGCATCTAATAAAACCCATCTTGGTAAGGAATATCAAGTTTCTAGTTTGTACCATTTTAAAATGGTGGCAATTTTGTTTTAAAGCTAAATATCTTGAAAACCGTAATATTTAGAAAAATACTGAAAGAATAAAAAAATGGTGTCATTTTGTCCTAAAAGTAATTATATGAAGATTTTAACTGTAGGATCATAAATAACTGAGTATTTGTGATTTTTATAAGTTAAACCTGTTTTTTTTTGCCATTTTTGGACTTAATCACCATGCGAGGATAATAACCGAGTAAGGGTATAGTTATTAATTTAAAGTTTTCCTTTACAACCTAACGAATTTCTGATAAATCTGAAAATAACTATTTTCTGTACATACATACCTATTGTACCATATTTCTTGATACTTCACAGGTAAAAAATATGTTAATCGTTTTAACGTGTAAATGTAAATGATTTTATGATCGAGTGTTTTAAATGTAAAAGAGCTCAACTTGATTAAACATTAAGGTGATTCATTAAGGCAATGCACCGCACCTTCGAAAACAACTATCAAAACCATAAGTACAATATATAATTTCCACCTAAAGAAAGAGTAAAGCAAGATAAGGATTAAGATTGTACCTCTGCAGAAGGAGAAGCTACAAACAACGCGATTGTTAGTAAAACGACTGACTTGATCCGCCTCGTTGTTGTTTTGTGAAGTTCCAATGGGCGGGAAAGTCCCTGGCTCACTGCTTTAGGGCGCTTGGGCCCTATTCAGCCGTCGGATAGGGTTGGTTGTGGAGGGGTTGGTTGTGGAGGGGTTGGTTGTGGAGGGGTTGGTTGTTGTTGACACACTGCAACAGGACTTTTTCATTATTTTTTTTGCCTGCTACAGTGGCCAGGGGATGGTTTGGGGGTTGAAAAGGTTAACACACTGCAACAGGATTTTTTTGCCTGATACAGTCGCCAGGTGAAGGGGGTGGAAGGAGGGACTCACTGCGACAGGACTTTTTTTGTTTGTTTTATAACGAGTGCCTGTCACAGTGGTCAGGAGTGGGAGCTAGGGGGGGTTTACATGGGGTTTAGTGGTGGGGGTAGTGGTGCGGGCTGTTGTTCGAGGTTGGCGAGGTGGTGGATCGTGAGGCTGGGGCGGTCTGTGAAGTAGGGTTGAAAGTAAGGTTGGAGGATGTCGGAGGTGTGGGCTTTGTCGAGGTAGGTAATGTTGAGGTGGTGGAGGAAGTCTTTGAGTTTGGGGATGGAGTGGGCTTCGTAAGCCGTGTGGTTACGGGCCCAGGGTGGGAGGTGGGAGGCAAGGCGGAGGGCGCGTCTCTCAGTGGCCTCGAAGCTTAAAAGGAAGCTGTTCGGGGTGGTTAGAAGGAGCGGGTGGGCGTAGATTAAAACAGGGCGGATGACTGAGGAGTACAGGCGGGCAAGAGTGGGTTTGGAGCAGCCACGGCTGCGATGGTTGAGGATACGGAGGGCACGGAGGCGGGTGGTTGCTCTCTTTTTGGCTTCTCGGAGATGAGGGACGAAGGAAAGTCTGGAGTCTAGGGTGACACCTAGGTAGGTACAGGATGTTTTGAGGGGGAGACGGACGTTGTTGAGGAAAATGGGTTCTCTCTTGGTGCGGGAGAAGCGGCGGGCGTGGAAATTGAAGAAGCGAAGTTGGGTTTTGGAAGCGTTGAGGAGGATGCGCCATTTGTTGCAGTAGGAGAGGTAATTCTGGAGGGTTTGGGAGGTTTTCCGGATAAGGGTATTGTGGTACTTTTCGGAGATCCAGAAGGCGGTGTCGTCAGCGAATTGGGCAAGGCCACAGGAGGTGTCGGTGGGATTGCGTGGAATCGGGGCAGGGAGGTCACGGACATAAATGATGTAGAGGAGGGGGCTGATGGCGGAGTCTTGGGGAACGCCGGCACGTAAGGTGAAAGGAGAGGAGAGGGAGCCACGGAATCGGACCTGGGCCGTTCGGCCGTCAAGGAAGTAGGATATCCACCTGATGATAGGAGCGGGGAGTTGGAGGTCCAGGAGCTTGACACGGAGGCCATTGTGCCAGACGGTGTAGAAAGCTTTCTGGACATCCATGAGGGCAAGGATTGAGGGACGGTGGAGGGCGTTGTTTGTTTGGAGGCATGTAACGATCCGCAGAAGCTGGCCGTACATGTTGACTCCGGGACGGAAACCGGCTTGGGTCATGGGGAGGAGGCCGAGTGAGTTGAGGTGGAGGTGGATCCTGGAGGCGAGGACTTTCTCGAAGAGTTTCGAGAGGGTGGAAGTGAGGCTGATGGGGCGGTAGTTGCTGGGATTCCGGGGATCTTTGTGGGACTTGGCAAAGAGGATGACATGGGCGTGCTTCCAGGATCTCGGGGAGAAGCCCAGAAGGAGGACGGAGGTGTAGAGGGTGGCAAGCAGAGTAACTAGAAGTGGGGGAGCTTGTTTGAGGAGGAGGTTGGAAATGCCGTCAGGACCAGGGGCAGTGTTTCGGAGGTGCTTTCGCTTGAGGTTTATTTCCTCTGGGTGGTGATTGGGAGGAGGAGGTCATGACGATGGATGTCTGGCACGATGGAATCCAGTGGGTTGAAGGTGGCAGGTTGTTGGGTGACTTGGGCGTTCACCTGGTTGAAGTGGGCATCATCAAAGTCAGGATGGGACGGGACACAGTGAATGGAGGACAGCGCATCTCGGAAAGCCTCGGACATGCCTTGACTGTCGGAGATAACGGTGTCGTTGACAAGGAGGGGAGTAGAGGGGGTTGATGGATTGTTGTAGTGTCTGACGAGGCGCCAGAAACTACGGGGGTTGTTGGAGAAATCGGAGTCTGCCTTCTCGCATACCTTCTGAGCCCTGGCGTCATTAAAGGAGCGCATGGCGACTTTCACGCGTTCGACCAGGGCCCTGTAGGCGTCGTGAAGGTAGGGGGAGGAGGGATCTCGGAGGAGGAGTCGACGAACACGACGTTTCGCCTTGATGAGACCCAGGATGTCTGGTGGGAGTCTGAGGGGGGTATGGAGGACTTGTTTGACCGGGACAGCAAGGTTCTTGGCAGAGAGGATGGAGGAGTGGAAATCTTCAACTTGGTCAGGGGTGCTGGGAGGTGGTTGTTGAGTGAGTGGAGTCAGTGTGGCAGTGAGGTTATCCGCCTTGAAATATTGTTGTTGGAGGTTGATTTTGCCTACGGTTTTTGGTTCGGGGAGTATTTTCCCGAAGGGATTTTTGTTCCCGGAACTACCCTCCCTTGTCTGGTAGGGAGTATAAGACTCTGAGACAACTTTAGCCTGTTCTGGAACTGTTCGAAATACGAGACAATTATGTTCAAGCTAAGCCATATCATCCCAATATCGTTAATTTATTCGTGTTCGAAGAAATTCCGTACAGCGAAATTTATTGTAGCCTATTTTACTTGTTGATAAACATAACAGTAATTTATTTCATAATTAAAATCTTCTCAAAAATTATGTGCATGTTTTAAAGGCAAATACAACAATTTAGATAACTTTAATCATAGAAATTATTCTTCAGAGTGTTGTCAAAATGTTATTTCATCTTTGTTTCATATGTCTTGTTCATAACCCTCTTTAACTAATTACAAGAGCAATGGCCTCAAAGTTATATTTCTCTCGATACTCCATAATAGTTTTTAGTGAATTTCCTATGGAAAAGTGAATTATTAGCATGACCCACACGGTGAAACTTAAGCCCGGGACCACCATAGAAGTTCCTAACATGACCCCCTGAACACGTTTTGGGGTATCGTTCAAAATTATATATATATATATATGTGTATGCACTCTAGCGGTCGTATTTTTTGTCCGATTTACTTCAAATTTGGTAGGGACGTTCCTTCCTATAATCAGTTGGACAAGTTCGTTGGGCAAAACAATCGGAAAACTCTAAACCCTTTTTTGGGGATTATTCTTTAAAATTTTGAGTTTTTGGGCCCAAAAAGGGTCAGAAAAGCCCCGGACGTAAAACTAATGCATGTATTAAGATGGGAATTAGTGAAGCAAAAGTTTTAAGCCCTCTTTTGTCATTCTAGCATAAATATTTACCTAGTTATTAAAGAAAATGTATATCGGATAACACAGTACGTTGTCTTATGGGGTTTTTACATTAGAAAAACATGTTATTCATTATTTGGTGTATTTGTTTCATCCCCAGCAACCTCGCACCTACTTTTAAGCCTGTATGGACCTTCTCCTAACCTTATTATGCGCAAAATTGTATTCCTTACATTGCAGGTAAATTAAACCAGGAGCATCAGAACAGCCAAAAAACCAATGTTTTCAGATTTCAATAAAATTGGCATAAATGTATGTTTTTACACTGGGTTTGAGTTTTAATAGTTTTATATATGGAAATTCACTTCCCTCACGTCAGAGTGCTGCGTGCAATCTCGTTTTATAAATCTTCCTTTTTTCTCTATTCATAGTTTTAAGTATCCGCAAAGCGAATGTATCTAGGTTTATACCTCTCACTATCTCGCGATGTGTTGACTTTATCACAAGAACAAACATAATGCACGACCTCGTGGCTCACGTTAGTACTGTACGTCATGTGCCATGGATCCGTCTTACGATTTGTCGCTTCGAATGTTTCATACAATTGTTATCATTATCAGGAAGAATTTTATAAGATAATATAACAAGTATTTTAAATGGCGTAACGTTTTTTAATCTCTTCTCTTATTCTATATAGTCTGGTCTTACCCTCCTCCCTTAAAATCAAACAGAAGAATAATCTTCTACTGAAATGGGATTTAACTCCCTTTTAGGTTTTGTGATTCTTTGTGCGATACTCTAAGTTCCAGCAACATATAAATTATTGTGATGATCCACCTTAATTATCTATTCTGACTTTCCTTTTCCTGTGTGTTTTACTAATTTTCAATTCAATCCACTTCCTTTGTGGATTTTTGCATCAGAACATTTTCACTGCAATACAAAACATATAATTAAAATACGTGCAACACTTCAATCTTCTGTTCTTCAGTTAATGTTTCAAAACTAGTATTGAGGGGAGATGTTCACAATTATAAGTCTAGAAATCGGACATGTGTAGCTGTGCCATATACCCCATGAACATGCACGCCTGTCTCCCATGATCCGTGTACTTAAATGAATAGCGTTTTGGTTTGAGCGTGGATTGTCTAAGACAAAAAACTCGTAAGTAGTTCTTGGATCAAAGTTGTTTAGTAAGCTTAGCGTAGATTTAAGAGAGCGTAAATATATTTAAATATAGATTGTATAAATTACTAAACTGTCAACAATCCATTTTACTTTATTGACCATTTTTTAAAGCAGAATATTCTGTATTTTAACATGTATTTTCAAGTAGTGCTACACTCAAGTTAATTACTAAACTTAAAAATTAACTTAAGTTTCCCATATCAGGGAAGCAGTCTATTCCATTGTTTTATTATTCAACTAGTATTGACGGCCGCTATCGCGACCGCAGGAAATAATCAGCTGTTTAAGGAACAAAGCTTGTAGAAATCCACAGCTGAATACTCCCGGCTCCGCTAATATAAACTAAAATGGCCTAAAATATTTAAGCTACCGTAACTCAAATAAGGTTGCTTTTCAAGAAAAACAAACGACTCGTGCAGCTTCCCCGACCTCGATTACCCCTAAAATATATCTTTTCGTAGCTTGGGAGCCATTACAGCTCCAGAAACAGCCGCGGACGGACGGACGCACGGAGCCACAAACAAATGCGAATTATAGTATTGACTACATTTTTACAAGCACTCGGAAAATATGATAAACCCTTTAAGGTTTTGCCCCATTGAAATATAAAATTTACCTAATGGAGCTAATGATTTAATTTTATTATTTCCCCATATATTCCACTTATCCACATATAGCCGGAAAAATGTAATAAATATCACAAATATTATATTTATTCCGTTAGGCTTACTAGATTAAAAGAAAATACACCGACATTACAAATAAACATGTTTTACTATTCATACTCATGAATGCAATTCTTCTCAGGCAATAACTTAAAACAGGCAATTTTTCAAAATCTAAATACATTAATTTCACTGCGAAACCATTAGTTGAATGTGGTCCAACTGTAATAATTGGCAACACTGATATTGAATAAGTTGACAATATGAAATTTCTCTATATATATTCTTAGATAAAGAATCGACATGGAGTTCTCATACAGGTAATATTTGTTCAAAAATATCAGAAAAGACATATGTATTGAGGCATTTAAAAATACTGGAATACATTATTCTTTAATTTGAAGTCATTTATTTTACTGGATTATAATTTGGGGCTCATTTAAAAAAAATATATTACAAAGATTGTATGTTAAAAAATAAATATTATTTATTTGTAATACTAAATAAATAATCATGTACAGGCATTTTTAAAAAAAACTATACATTTACTCACCCTTCCCATGCAATTACATAGTGGAAACGATTGTTCATTGTCTTTCAAAATTTGAACCAATATTTGGAAGAGATATTCATAAATATAACACAAAATGAAGTAGTAAGTTCCGCATTCATCAACACAAACTTAAAAATTTCAAAAAATCACCCATCACAAGCAGGAGTAAGACTCATTAATAACTTACCAAAGAAATTAATGAATATAAAAAAAATATTATCTTTCAAAGCAAAATTAAAAGAATACTTATTTAAAAATAACTTGTACAATGTTAATGAATTGATAAATCATGGTCACAGTTTTCATAAAAATGTGTGTTTTATTTTAATTAAAACTTTTTTACTATTTCAAATTAGATAATTAATTTAACTTCGAAATTATTTTATTTTAGTGTATGTCAGGTTAAAAGAAGCTGAACAATTTTCATTTAAATATGTTTTTATAATTACATTTTCTATCTATATTAATTCAGTTCAAAATTATTGTTTTGTTTTAACATTGCTTGGCAATACAAATATTATTAAGAGAATTTCTTTTGGAAAGTGAACTATTAGCATGACCCGCACGGTGAAACTTAAGCCCGGGACCACCACAGAAGTTCCTAACGTGACCCCCTGAACACGTTTTGGGGGGTCGTTCAAAATTATATATATATATATATATATATATATATATACATATATATATATATATATATATATATATACATATATATATATGTGTGTTTGCACTCTAGCGGTCGTATTTTTTGTCCGATTTACTTCAAATTTGGTAGGGACGTTCCTTTCTGTAATCAGTTGGACAAGTTCGTTGGGCAAAACAATCGGAAAACTCTAAATCTATTTTTTGGGGGATTTATCTTTCAAATTTCTAGTTTTTGGGCCCAAAAAGGGTCATAAAAGCCTCAGATGTAAAATCAAAGCATGTAAAAAGATGGTAATTAGAGAGGCGAAAGTTTTAAGCCCTCTCTCGTCATTCTAGCATAAATATTTGCCGAGTTATTAAAGAAAATGTGTATCGACTAAACACAGTACGTTGTCTTATGGGGGTTTTACACTATAAAAGCCTGTTATTCCTTTGTTAGAGTACTTTCATCATCCCCAGCAACCTCACGCCTACTTTCAAGCCTGCCTGGACCTTCTCCTAACCTTATAATGCGCAAAATTATATTCCCAGCTTTGCAAGTAAATGAAACCATGAGTATCAGATCAGCCAAAAATCAATGTTTTCAGATTTCAATAAAAATTGGACAAATGTATGTCTTTACATTGATTTTGAGTTTTAAAAGTTTTTATGTGGAAATTCACTTCCCTCACGTCAGCGTGCTGCGTGCGAACTCGTTATTATTAAAACATAATGTCAATCAAATTGCACATTAAAACCACTGTTGAGCAGTCAAACACAGACTGGATATACTAACAGGTTTCAACAACCATTAATTAAAATTGCAACAACTCTGTCAGTACAACGCCGAAGCTGAAGACTGAGGTATAGATAAGAATGGATGTTCATGATAACTAATCACTTTATGGGCCTGGATAAAAAATACGACAACAGTTTGCACAGATTCGGACAGCTATACCACTGGAACAGTTGAATAAGCTTGTGGACTTTTAAACCAATTCGCTCGCTTACCTGATTTAAATTTCAAAATAGAACACCACAACTGATTTACCAAACAACTCGTAAATACCAAAAATTATGCAATTCATAAATTTGCCGTTGATAAAAAAATAATAATCCCATTTCTAACTAGGATCTTTCATCCCATGATTTGGTTAATGGGCGTCATAATTACGTTTTTTTAGAAGTTCCAGTTTTAGCTTTATTGTAGACTTGTTTGGTAAAGATGTGCTCCACTCATTAACGTGAAAGGCAGATTTAACAAATCAAAATACAATTGCACAGCTGATCAACTTGCAATCTACATACGTATAACGCTAAAAAATCCCATGAACATGTACGCCTGTCTCCCATGATCCGTATATTTAAATGAATAGTCTCGGTGGAAAATATAAATATATACTAGCTGACTCGTTGAAGCTTCGTCCGCAAAATCTTCCCAGGGTCCTGAGCAAAATCCTGAAAAAGGTTTGTGAAGGTACGATACTGGATCCAGCTGCCATTGGTCACTGGGCTATTAATTAATGATTCTGGCTAAAGAATCAGTCGGTCTTAGTCAGTAACAAGGCTACACAAGGCATCTGTAGGCATCCCACCCATCTACACTCATCATTCATTCATATTTGCCTTAAAATACGCCCTAGTTGCATCGGCGTCTTAGTCAATGATTGAATGATTGAATTATAAACCAATGTATACATTGCATAAACTGTGATAGTTGTGTGTGCTTCAATCTGTGGTTAGACCGTGAAACTAATACGAATCAAGATCAGCTGTATGTATTTTCATCAGCTCAAACCAAAGTGAATGTCCATATAGGAAGTAACCACTAAAGAGTGAACTTTGAGGCTACATGGTTTACAAACCTTAACCTGCCCTTGGCAAATTAGAAAACCAAATATAATATATATATATATATGCATATATATTTTATATATATAAAGTGAATGTCCATAAGGAATACATTGTAATTTGGGACCCAGCGGGGCGGAACGCAGGGGGAATTTCGTGATACCGTTTCTTTTAGCAAGCACCTAAGGCCAAAGAGGAACCTATAAGTCAAATTTCAACTCTGTAGGCCTTATAGTTATGGAGATTTCGTGATAGGTCAGTCAGTGGTATTTGGATTTTATATATTAAGATTTTAGGAACAACCTCTCCTAAGGCCAAAAATAGAATAAAGGTCTCAAGTTAAGACACATATTTAAAGTTTGGATATATCATCTCTGTGATTTATCAGACTATAAAACTGAAATCAAGTGAACAAGCGAAGCTGTTGGGCAAAGCTATTATTTCCTTGTGCGTTTCAATGCTTTTAATCCCCCCTGCCATCAAATCAAATCGTATGAAGGAGCATTGGTCCCGCGGCCCGCGGCTACGGTCTACTCACTGTGTGTGGTAACCTTTTGGTCTGAGCGTTTGTTGGTTATTTAATATGATCAATGCTCTTTGGATAGATTTTATGCTAAGTATTATTTTCTCATCAGGCATTTAATTCAAGTATAGTTGATGGTGCCAGATTTACGGCTGCCTCGACAGTTTCAGCTACGGTTTAGTCGTCTATCAACACTTAGCACGTACTCAACAGACTCTTTTTTAACCACCGCAGGATACAGCTTGGTGCTGGGAGAGGTCGCGATGTTGCAGACTTCCGCAGGTTGGCCTTCAGTCTGCCACGTGACTTGGAGACTTACACTCGACATTTTGGCACGATGAGAATCAGGCTGCATTCTCGTGATGATTAGATAGTGTAGTTTGCGTAGGAGTAATTGTAATTGTGGGATTAGAGATATCAATGTACATACACTTGGACGCATTTCAAAGACTTCAAGAATTGTGGCTAGGACAGAAACAGAAACAACAACCAGTGGGTTTAATGTAGAGTTCATATTAAGATATGAAAGGTATAGTTTAATTTGGGTTTTCGTTCACCCATTTGTCACACAACGAGCATGATTAAACTTGTCTCTAAGAAGTGTTATAAATACAAGGCCATACGATACAAATTTGGGCGGCGTCTTCAAAAAGCTTTAGCCTCTAATCCTCTAACGCTGACTATTTGACGAAACGATCTGATCACTCAAAATTGTCCAATTAAACTGGGTTCGTTATCAAATATTCAAGAACAATTTATATTTGTTTCATTTTATTTTAGTAAAGGTTACCACTAACGTATTGTAACTGTGGGGATTATCAATTGTAGGTTGGATAAATCACGTTATTTAAAGGCTCTAACAACTTGTACTGTATATGTTTACATTGGCATTAATCACTGAATACCAAAAATTGTTTAAATACCTGATTTTGGGTAATCCTAAAATTGTAGTAGCAACTAGTTTCAAGGTTTTACAAGTATGTCCTATTCACTTAATTTGGAAGTCGCCGTCACATAAAAGTAGTACATTTAAACACACACTCAGACACGGACACGACAGGATATAATTATCAAACGAAAAAACACTAAACAGCACAAGGAAGGGATTCCGTCGTATGTGATGACGACCTTAAAATTAAGTGAATTATGTGTATACATACATATAAATTATGCCTGAAGGGAGAATGAGTTATACTAACAATTGGAGTAGTTATAGTATAGAGGCAATTGCTAATCTGCTCTTAATGGCCGGGGGAGGGGGGTATAAAAACGACTCTAGGACTATTCCATAAACTAGAGAGATAATTAACTAGCTATGGTAACTAACATTGAGAATGACATTAGAAGATTTCTCGTAAATTATATAACCTTACATAATCTATCGATTGAGTTTTTAACCCACAGGGTCTACATACTTGTCAAGCCCGAAGATTACTTCACATTTAAAGTTGAAACTACTGTGGTTGCCACTGCAACAACTTAAGGATTATTTGAAAGCAGGTATTTAAACAGTTTGTGGTGTTTCCCAGTAATACGGAGCTAAAACAAAAATATGCATCACTCAATGTTTTAATTATTATTAAAACTTGGAGAGTATAGATAACGTTGTTAAGTTCATGCGGGCCATTTTAGAACGGAAATTTCACTTGTAAATGAACTTGTTTGATCATAAAAGATTTTACAATCTTCTTAATTATTTACCTCAAGGATTGGTTTATTAAGGGAGAGTGGGGGAACTGTGCGCAGCGGGTAAGTGGGCGCACCATTTTATTCCATATTTAGAACAGTCATAGAGCGAGCACTCCTGTTGGTGCTGGAACTTAGCGGAAAAAGTGCGAACTAATTAATATACCTACTTGTGGTGACGCCATTTTAATGGTCAAGGTCAGTAGATTGGAAAAGGTTGTTAGAACGAGTCCCCATCTTATTTTTTCCGTTCGTTATACACGAGTCTTTGAGAATATACATGTCAGGCGATATTTTTTAGAAATGTCCAATAACGTATCCTGCGATACTTTCGGGTAACTGGGCGCGGCTGTGCGCATGCTTCCCCCTCATATGATGCAATGCTAAGGATTCGGTTTTAACTTTTCTCTCCTATTCTTCATTCCAGATGCCTAGAAATTATGTAAGGAAGACAGAAAAAATGCCTATACTCTGGAAACATGGTATAATGTGACTTTGGCATAAATTACATTCTTAACCCAAATGTAGTGAACTTTAAATTATTTTATAACCCAAAGACGTCATCTGACCTTTACTCAATCTGCGGGAAACAAGGGGGAAGGAATAAGGAATTGTGGAATAGATGTGTATTTTGTTCTTCTTAGAGCCACGCCGAGTGCACAGGATGGGACTCCAAAGAATAACGTTTGTGATTTTTTAAATTTAAGTTTTAAATTGTTTAAAGTTTATAAGTTCATTACTTACAATCGTAAGAAGGCCTTTTAGCTTTAAAAGCTATTTTAATTACAAATTACATTAACTTTGATAGCACGGGGTAACAGCCTTTTATTGCTCACCCAAAGTTGCACTTATACCGCGCACAGTTACCCTACCCGATGCGGACAGTTACCCAGCAGTCGGGGAACGGGGCGCTTTTGCATACCTTGACATGTTAATTTCTGTACAAATAATGTTTGAATCGAATAAATTGGAATTTTCCTCAATGCCAAAATGGCACAACAATTTTCAAAGAAACTAGAATAAACAGGGAGGAGTTAGACGTCTTCGTTTGTAGTTTAACTATAAAAATCTCTAGTAAGAATGGATTTAGCTTGGGTGCGCCCAGTTCCCCCACTTTCCCCTATTGGTAAAATAATGTAAATGACATCTGAAAATCGTCTCGAATATTTCACAAATACTCTAAAGGCGGACCCACACTTCTCGCGAACAGGCCTGAACATTTGGCCGAACATTCTCCCGAATTTTCACTGAACATTCCATCCCGTATGTTCCCGCATGTGTTCAAAAGATCGTGCAGCTCCCATACTTTTCGCGAATACTCCGAACATTCGGAGTTCAACCAAATGTTCGGGCGTGTTCGCGGGATGTGTGGGACCGGCTTAATATGTGTATAGTGCTTAATCTCTAGTATAGTGCATCATAGTATAGTATAGAATCTGCAGTTTTCAAGAAATCTGATCAAACTAGTAAAATATATTTTGTCATCATATGTTTTTAAAGAATATACATTCAAACCTCTTACAAGTATAACATACTTTCAGTGCTGAAGACACTGGCCTACTATGAATAATCGAAAGAATGCTGCGAAGACAAATCGTATCAAAGATGACAACAACGTTTAGCAACCTATAGCAATAGTTTAATTTCCATCCATGACCTTTACGAAGAAGAAATAGAGTTATTTCTGACATCTGATTAGTTAATTTTAAGAGGCTTTGTGTGTTTTATTTGGCGCTCAAAACCCGTAACACAATGTAAAGTCAACGCCCGTGACATTGTTATTGTTTTTATCCAAACCCGGATCTTCCTAACTCTTGTTTGTACCAACCTTTTGGTTGAATAGCCCAATACAACTGATAATATCGAAAATTCACAAAATCTTTTGATTTTTTTCTCGGGTTGATCTGGTGACCCTCAGAGTTATAAACTGAGAACTAAAACTCTGTATTCTGAGGTAAACCTAATGCAATCTCTAGGTTAATAATCATCACCGTTGATGATATCCGTTAATAAAATACCACCCTCCTTAAGAATATCATCAAATCTCTGAAGACCGATGGGGTCCAGACCCTAAGAAACATTATGGTTTGAATCCCTAATGACAAGCTGGGTAATAATAGCTGGGAGTAAAAAAATCAAATGAGACATCAGATAAGACTATAATATCCAACGACAATAGCGACCGTCACATGTTGGTCCCACAGTAGCACTACACCAACCACAGCCCAGACTCAGGGCCATAGGTAATAGGTCTGTGGAATCCCAACTTAAACTGACCAAGGAACAACTTAATCAACCAAAGTCACGCTATGCGAATTCCGATTCGTTGATTGCAGATCTGGCCATGCGTTTGCAAAATTACGTTGATTATAGGAGAGGAGATAACGAGGGAGATTTCAGATAGATTAGCAGAATCGTTTGAAAGAGGATACCAATTTATTTTAATATTTAGGTTGAAATTAAAATGGAGTTACAGTTGTCTAAATTTATGGAACACACTGCACAAAGGTTGTAGTTGAAATTTTTGATAAATCAGTGTCACAAGTGCCTATAATAAACCCGAAATATAACACACGGGGAACATGAACCTTATTTGCCGAAATATAAATTTGTTTGTGTTATTATTAATTAGTTGACTTTTAGATCCAGGATCTTCCTACTTTATTCATTTTTACTAAATGGCCAAGAAAATCACAGATTACCAGTTTAGGTAATCAATTAGGTTAATAAATTAAAACTGATCTTTGAAAACTCGATTTGTAAATAAATCACACAAGAAGCAAAGGATGTTTCTAGATAAGAGGGGTTTTTTGATTATGTAGATTTTATAAAGGTATTTGATTCGGCTTGAAAATTAGGCACAGAAGAACAGTTTTGCTCATTGAACAAAATTCTTTTAACCTATTTCTAATGTCCTCCGTCCCCAAGGGTTCCATATCAGAAAGTATTGCTTACGTAATGGGGGACTTATGACACTTACGGTGACACAGGTTAAAATAGGTTATTTGATTTGAGTTTTCTTCATTGATTCAATATAGTAACAATTTAAGTATAAAAAGCTTGTAGAAAGAAATAATGTCAATAGTACCGGGGGACCATGCTTGGTGATTTGATTAGTTTTGTAAGTGAAAAACTCAATTGGTAAATGATGTAAGGTTTTTTATATATATATATATATATATATATAAAACCTTACATATATAATTTACCAGAAATATTCTAATGTTAGTTACCGTAGCTAGTTAATTATCTATCTAGTTTATGGAATAGTCCTAGAGGAGTTTTTCTACCACCACCGGTCCTCCCCCCCCCCACGGCATTAAGAGCAGATTAGAAATTGCCTCTTTTCCTCGTATTAGAACCACTCCTGTTGTTGCCCTAACTAAATCTCCCTTCAGGTTGTATTCTTTGTGTATTCACATTTGATTAATTTTGATATGTCCAAAATATTCATGAAATATTCAAATGTTAAATATGAAATATTCATTCAATGGTCTAGTCACAGAAATGCGAATTTTGAGCTCGAAAATCTTCTTCAGTCCTTGATAAAGATTTTCCAAGTTAAAAATATGTTTAGCTCCCATGTGGAGGTCTTTTGGTAATTTGCTATTTGATATGCACAGACTTTTAACACAACCCTGCCTAACATTAAAACGTTTCTGTCGAATCATGGCTCTCACACCTCTCCTCAATTACATAAAGAATCATGTCCTTTCAACTGACGAAATGCTTTCAACTGAGGGACATTTGTGTTTAATGTTTGTGTATTTTCAGTGAAATTTATTATTTAATTACCAAAAGACGACCTTCACAAGGGAGCGAAAACCTTTTTAAGCTTGTAAAATCTGTAGCAAGGAGTGCAGAAGAGCTTTTAGGTTCTAAATCGGGATTTCCTAGTGGAAAAAAGGATTTATAAGATAACATGCTTGGTAATTCGACTTATATGACCAAACAACTTAACGGAGCCTGTTTTATTGAGAATGTAGAGTTTATCATTCACAGCATTAACAATGTGGGTTAATAACTTTAGTCAGAGATGCAAATTCTAATAATACAATTAATTTGGACGTCTAGTACATAAAGAACTCGACCGAACAAGCTGAAATTTAGTGTTATTTCAGTTTTAAAAATCCTTTCAGGACTCCTCCCCCCTCACTGCTTAAAATGTTTATTTGACGTACAGCATTAAGAACGTAAAGACACTTTACACCCGAATTACCACACAATTTTTGCTACAACTGAAATTTTGGTTACCAAACAACATACCAAAATTCACATTAATCCATTTCGGCTGAATTCACGAGATTCACGAGGTTTGCTTGGTCTTAAGCAACCAATCTATCAGATGTTTTTTTCTTCAGCGAGCAGAAAAGTAAAGCGCAGCGCAAAACAGAAAACAGCTATTTCACGATGTGTTTTTAGAAGGAGCACTTTAGACGTCGATGTCGGAAAATAATTAAATAATAATATAATATTGTATAAATAAATAATAAATAATAATTATTTGAGATGGTTCAAAAACTTCACGAAAGACTCTCACTACTCTTATAGTACCCAGGTGAAGACGGGAATTGCAGTTGATATTAATATAATACAACTGAATCTATGATTGATTGTTGCTCCGTCACACATAATATAGGACCGATTAAGCTTCTACGCAGAAAGTAAATGCTAGTTAATCATATGCACCCAACTGGTGCAGGCCGTGACGTGAACGGTGTACTGTATCTAGCGGGGCTCCAGAAGAAGATAGCCTTGACCAAGGCGCCCGGCGAAACTGGATCCCGCGGTACCTCACCTCAGGCGCCTCGTCACATGACGTGCTCGTGATAGGTGGGTGATCACTTTGGCAACACGTGGTCTAGTTGGTAAACATAATATAAAAAATAGTTTATTTTTTATTTTGGTGAATTTCCCCTATAGGAAAGAAACTATTACCGTATGTGGTGGCATGGTAAGAGTTAAGCCCGAGACCATGATAACTTTTTGTTTTAAGGTCCAGATGCCAAAAACACTATTCGTTCATATTTATATGTATATATATATATACTTGACTTTTAATATATATAATATATATACTATTAATATATATATATATATATATATATATACCTGACTATATAACCTGACTTTTCTGGTTTTCGAACTCCACGAAAATCACTTTACACATTTGAGCCGAATTTCATCAAAATCAGACGTTTTTTACTCAAGTTATCGTGTTAACGGACACACACACACACACACACACACACACACACACGCGCACACACACACACACACACACACACACACACACACACACACACACATATGTGTGTGTGTGTGTGTGTGTGTGTGTGTGTGTGTGTGTGTGTGTGTGTGTGTGTGTGTGTGTGTGCGTGTGTGTGTGTGTGTGTGTGTGTGTGTGTGTGTCCGTTAACACGATAACTTGAGTAAAAAACGTCTGATTTTGATGAAATTCGGCTCAAATGTGTAAAGTAATTTTCTTGAAGTACGAAAACCAGAAAAGTCAGACCATGGGAAGGGGGTTTTATGGGGGGTTTACGATAATTTTCCAAAAATCAGTTTTTTTGCATTTTTTACCCTAACATTAAAAAAAAATTAATTTTGGTTTCGTCCATTTTATAGAGTAACAAAAATTAATAAATAATATGGTATTTTAAATTATTAACCTAGGTTAAGTGGTTGCGGAGAAAATCCAAAAAAACCTGCTCATAAAATCTCCCATGTTAGTCTTATGGGAAAATGGTTTTTAGCTCGTCCTCAGTTAATTTTAATGTAAACCTCACATTTGTCTTTACCAATCAGTTCAGCTCCACAAAACAATCATTTTGGTGTTTAAATTGTGATTCTACACCCAACCGTTGCAGAGATATTCAAAGTGCTAACACAGTACGTTGTCCAATTTTATCCTTATGGAGAATAATTAAAATTTGATATCTAGATTATTTATGAATGTATGTTGATGAAACTTGACATGTGGCTTCACCTAGTACTGGTATACTGATATTTGCACAGCAAACCTGCATACTCATCCCCCATGTTATTCTTATGGAGAATAAGTGAAATGTAATGTCTCCCTTAATTATGAACATTAATGAACTTGGTATGCAGCTTCGACTGGTTAATAAGTTATATGGATAATTGCATAAAAACACATATGTTGTGTTCCTTGTTGCAATAAACCTGCATACTCAGCTTTCAATGTTATTCTTATGGAGAATAAATAAAATGCTATATATACTTATTTTTTCAAATATTTTTAAGAAACTTGGTGAGCGGCTTTATCTGGTAGTGAGAAACATATACTGTACATTCATTGGAAAATCGCTGAGTACGCAGGTTTGCTGCTACGGGGGTATTTATACTAGTCGGCGGCTAGGTCCGTCAGGATCTCTGGTGATCGCATTTCAACGCGGCTCGTTGAGAATGAGTCCGGAATATTTTATTTATAACAAAGCCGGAATTTTTTTTAAAATTATTTTCTGAAAAGTTTTAAAACAAGTTAAAAAATTAGCAGTTTTAAAAATAAGTATTTTAAGTTTACAAAATCTTCAGATAGTTAAGTTTTTATATGCACCTGAAATCTTTGTCTGGAAGTTACAACATTATTTGTACGATAAATTATATTATTTGAATTTGGAACGATAGTCAGAACATCACTGACTCACATATTCAATCCTGATTTTATTTTATATATGTTTGCAGCTTCATCTACGTTTTAGCGAATTTCCCCTATAGGGAAGAAGCTATTACCGTAGGTGGCATGGTAAGACCTAGGCCCGGGACCATGATAACTTTTCGTTTTGAGGTCCCCAGATACCAAAAACACCTTTCGTTCAAATTTGTATATATGTATTTTTATATTATGTGATCGTTACCACGATAACTTTTGAAAGAAACACCCGATTTTGATGAAATTTGGTACAAATGTGGAGAGTAGCATTTATGACTTTAAGTTCGAAAACCAGATTGATCGGACTATGGAAAGGGGGTTTTATGGGGGTTTACAATTTTCCAAAAATCGGTTTTTTACAAATTTTACCTTAAAATGTTAAAAACACTCAATTTTGGTTATAGCCATTTTATAGAGCTTAAAAAAATAATTTGGTATTTTGAATCATTAACCTAGGTTAAGTGGTTGCGGAGAAAATCGAAAAAAATATGTCCCATGTTAATCTTATGGGAAAAAGGTTTTTAGATTTTTCTCAGATAATTTTACTAAAAACTTCACATTTCTTGTTATTAATATATTTAGCTCAACAAAACAAACATTTTGGTGTTTTAATCGTTGTCCTACGTCCAACTGTTGCAGAGATATTTAAAGTGCTAAACACAGTACGTTGTCCAATATTATCCTTATGGAGAATAAATAAAATTTGATATATCGATTAGTTATCAATGTATATTGATGAAACTTGATATGTGGCTTCAACTAGTTGTGGTATATTGATATTAGCACAAAAAATGGTTTTTGTTGATTTTTCCCGGTAGCAGCAAACCTGCATACTCGGCCCTATGTTTTTCATATGGAGAATAAGTAAAGTTGTATATCTCGCTTAATTATAAACCTAAATTAAGAGAACTTGGTATGTAGCTTCACATGGTTCAGTTATATTGATAATTGAAAAAAACACATTACTTAACTTCCTCGTTGCAGCAAACCTGCGTCCTCATCCCTAATGTTATTCTTATGGAGAATAAATAAAATGTTATATATCACTTGTTTATGAATGTATTTTTGTGAAACTTGGTAATTAGCTTTATGTAGTAGTGAGACATATATATATATATATATATGCATTGGAAATTCGCTAAGTACGCAGGTTTGCTGCGACGGGGGTATTCACATTTAGTATGCGGTGGGAGGATCCCTTTCTAATTGCTGGATTAAGGTTTTAATTTACTTTCAAAAACGAACAAGCATCCATTTTAAAAAAAACATAAGGTCCCATATACTGGACACGGCTCTCCCAAAGCCATATTTCCGTGTGGTTTACGGTTTACGTATGAAACGGTCACACATAATGTGATTTGGCACAACAGCTCTTGTAAGGACTGTGGAAGCTGTAGGATGTGCAATATTAGCTTACTAGTTCTACTAAACTAATTAGTCTCATTAAGAAAGGTTTCTTAGAAGGTAGGCTAAGTAGTTGCAGCTGATTCGAAGTAAAAACATCAATACTTTTACACGGATGACGGAGGGCTGTTGAGGTTGGATGCGATTACAACCACTTCTGGCAGCTGTTACTAAAGAGATAATTGCCAAATTGTGAAATCACCTTTATGGTGTTCAGTAAAACCAGTCAAATCGGTTAAATCTTTATCATCACATAAACGTCTCAGTATATCTTGGCTGCATAAACACGTCTAATTGTCAAAACAATCAAGTGTTTTAACAAATTTAAAATTTACCTTTGTGCCCTTCGGAGTAAACAACGTACTGATAAATAATTCTGAGTTTTTCTTTTAAAAAAATGCCAAACATTTAAATATATTTTAAAATTATTCTATAAAAGTTAATGGAAAAGTTTAAGTGTGAGAAAACCCTGAGTATTTCTTTTACTTTAGTTTAAACAGTTGTTGTAACACGTCAATTAACAATAGAATTGAATGGGACAAAATGAATACGCATTAAATGAATACTTTCCTAGGGATGGCAGTGAGAGTCTAGAAACTGGTTGCCTGTGGGTCAAACCAGCTGTACTGCAAATTTGAAGGGAGAGGGCAGGGGGTTATTTCCTGAATACATTGATTTGTATAACATTTCAAAACACAGCTAAATATAATAATATTAATAATAATAAAAATACTTATTATGTAACTATGGTTAACACATACGTATACGTATATATATTACGTAATATGTACATATGTAACTTATTATATACGTATATATATATATTGTACGTATTATTGTATTGGAATATACAACAAAATAATTAATTTATGGGGAAATCTATTAACGAGGTAAGGTAGGCCTAAGCCCTACCTTTCCGTTCCTGGCGGGGTCAGGGGCGGGGGCATTTGCCTAAGTAAGACTTACTTACTAAGAGTAAATTGTACCATTGAACAATAAATGAATTGAATTGAATTTCAGTGGGATGAGAAACCGTACAAACTCTTCTCAGAGTGGCCGGCCTGGGATGAAACCCGAGACCTCCCGAATGTGAGGTGCAACAATCGCTACCTCACTTTGCTGCATTTTGTTTAAACATTTATACAATGCATTTTTTACATTTTAATACTGAAAGTAAGAAGATTACATAAACAGTACATTATATTATTTATGTAGTCTTGTTGTTCAGTTAGTGATTTTGTTTGACATCTCACCAAATGTTTTCCTTGGAGAGTCTTGAATATATTAAACTAATTTAAACCAACATCTTACTGAATTGGAAGCCAGGTTTGTCATCAAAAAATGTCTGGTCAATCCAACACAACTAACCTTATTTTACTATTGATTCATTGTCTTCATTGGTTGTGGGGAAGAAGTGAAGAAAAATCACAGCCCTTGCGTACTCGCTATTGGCTGAAGCAATTTGTGTTTTCCTTTAAAATCACTGTTTTATCACAGCAGTTAGCTTTTGATCGTTCCGCAAAATTATAGACTAAACATAAACCACTGAATGTATGCATTTATCTCTTCATTAATGTGCATGATAACAATCTATATTTCACATCAGTGGATGTATAAAAGTATAAATATATAAACATTGTACAATTAATTATACAATATGTTGTAGTTTTCAGAAAAATTCTTCAATTCCATAAATACATGTTGTTATTAATTTAAACTTTACTTATTTTTTAAACGCCCTTTGACCAGTTGTGCTACTGCAGTTATTTTGAATTTATGTAAATTATTTTATTTTAATCCTGCTATGTAATTGACATCTTCATTTTTGATGGCATTTAAATAAATAACTTTTATTTTTGTCCCTCGAGATAATGGATCTTAGCAATTACTATTCCTTATGATCTGGCGGCATTTTATTCAGACGCGGCGGAAGGTTAGACCTAGGGCAAGGCTAAGGTCTAAGGAATACAAGGGCTCACCCTTGAAGGATAGGCCATTGAAATAGCGCGCGCCACAGGGAACAGGAAACAGATAGACTTAGGGTCTATCTATCCCTGGGTGAGACCTGTAACCTAATCCAAAAAGTGATGATTTTGCCCATTACACCTTCTGTTTGTCGTGTATTCGTTGATTTTATCATATTTTCGCTGCCCGAAATAGTTGAAAAGGTCAACAACTGAATGCACTATATACAACTTATTCTGTGAAACCGGGTTACTGCATGCCCAGTACTTTACTATCACTGAGATGTTATAAATCTTATGTAAGTTAAACTTACATCAATCCGTGATCCAGCCTAAACACAAATAAATTATGTATTAGAAAACGGCGAACAACACTTTATTTGGCCTTCGAACAGTTTGTAGGACTTTAATTCAAAAATTGTCAGTAAACTTCGTGCTTTTCTGTAGTTTTGCAACAAAATAGAAACTTACTTGGAAGGTGCCGTAGCCCATTCTGATGCCCTCTGATGCCCTAACACATCCTTGTCACCTGCGCGACTTTTGGCGATGTGTAGAACAGCTTGGTCAGGGGAGACATCCAAGGACACCCACTACGGTTTGCCAACATTCTGTTTTTATATCAATCTAAAACCTGTAACTTTTGCGTCGTACTTTTTATAACCTAGTTAATGGCTAATATACTAGATAAGTTACGAAACGAACTCGTTATACGATTTGTTGCAAAGAATAGATCTGTGCATTTTATGCTATGCTGCGCTAGCGTTGATTGTTATTTTCTTTACGGTATATGAATTATTTACAAAGAGGCAGATTAGGTGTTGTAATGGAGCAGGAGTATGCAATTTAAATTCTTTTTTTTAAATACGCTAAGGCGATTTTTGTGAACATAACTCCTACGTTATTTTTGAACCAATATCGATGATTAAGGTGTCAACAAATTGCCCAGATTCGTAGTTGTGCAAAGTGTTTTCCAATTTCCAATACTATTTTGCTGAATAGGTATAGGACACCCTCAAAGTTCAATTTTGACCCATTAATATAACATGGAGAGAAGTTTGAATTCAGTTACATTCTCTGGTGATGATACAGTAAAATACAGGTTAACAGTAAGAACAGCTGATAACTGATATAAACGATAAAAGTTTGTTTTGCTCGATTTAGAGCAAAACAGGTCCACTAGTTGTTTAACTAATAGAATGTGTATCTGTTCTTCGCACGAGTAACATCTGTAATAAAAGCAAATGTATCAGCTGTTGGAACTTAAATACCTTTAAGTGTGTTTAAACTCACCCCTTTTCTTTATATTTGTGCCCTTAGGGAAAATGTATCAAAAAACTAATATTTTTCCTCCAATTTGCTCACCGAGACCTTTCATTCAAGTACAGGGTTGATGGGTGTCAGACTTATGGTTTTCTCAAAATTTCCTGGGTAAATGAGACTTTATATAGGCTACAGATACACTCTCTAAGTAGCAGACGATCGCATGGAAAACAAAATACAGTAGTATGCTTTCACCGGAACCTACAATCTGACACATTATGGAATATTTCAAGTTCCAATCTCCCACAACCGACCACGTTGTAAGGTAGACAAACAAGTGAAAACAAAGGCATTTGTAAACATTCAAAAAATACATGAGATTATCATAGTTGATGTCACACTATGGGGATGGGTGACATGAATTTTCGCATGTCAATAGAAAAAAAAAACAATAAGGTACAGTACTATAAAATACCCCTTCATAGCAAACCTGCATACTCAGCGAATTTCCAATGCATGTATATGTTTCTCGCTTCCTCATAAAGCCACTCACCAAGTTTCATAAAAATACATGAATAAATCAGTGATATATCGAATTTTATTTATTTTCCATAAGAATAACATTGAAGGCTGAGTACGCAGGTTTGCTGCAACAAGAAAGATAAGAAATGGTTTTATACAATTATTAATATAACTTAACCAGGTGAAGCTAAATACCAAGTTTTATTCATTATGTTAATAATTAAGGGAGATATAAAACATTACTTATTCTCCATAAGAATAACATTAGTATGCGGGTTTGCTGCTACGGGTACAGTCGGCAAAAATTATTTGTTTGTGCAAATATCAATATATCAGTACTAGGTGAAGCCAGAAGCCAAGTTTCATAAATATACATTCATAAATAATCGATATATCAAATTTTAATTATTCCCCATAAGGATAACATTGGACAACGTACTGTGTTTAGCACTTTGAATATCTCTGCAACGGCTGGACGTAGAATCACAATTTAAACACCAAAATGATTGTTTTTTATAGCTAAACTGATTGGTGGAAGCAAATGTGAAGTTTACAGTAAAATTAACTGAGGAAAAGTTAAAAAACTTTTTCCTATAAGATTAACATGGGAGATTTTATTAACAGATTTTTATGGATTTTCTCTGCAACCATTTAACCTAGGTCAATGATTAAAAATACCATATTATTTGTTTTTCTAAGCTCTATAAAACGGTCAAAACAAAAATTGAGTGTTTTACAAATTGTAGGGTAAAAATGCAAAAAAACAGATTTTTGGAAAATGTTGAAACCCCATAAACCCCCCTTCCCATGGTCCGATATTTCTGGTTTTCGAAATTAAAGTCATTAATGTTGCCTTACATGTTTGTGCCAAATTTCATCGAAATCGGATGTTTTTTTTCAAAAGTTATTGGGTTAACTGACACACACACACACACACACACACACACACACACACACACACACACACCGAAGTGAACTCGATAGATATTTTTTTGTGCTTTAAAATGAACCATAGATCAACGATTTCGGATAAACCGTTAAAGAGGAACGGACTTTGAAAGATAACATTGTACTTATGGGAGAAGCAGGTGGACGCAGAGGACCCCCTCTCAACTTCCGCCGCGCAGCTTCTGCGACTGCGACCGTCAGTTAGTAAACCATCCCGGGATTCCCAGTCTGCTGAACGAGCGGTTTTCGGTCATCGCAGTAAATAAGGTAGAGGAAAGTAATTACGCTTGAGTAAAAGAAGAGCAGAAGAAATAGAGGAAAAGTTTCCGTTTTATTCCCGCTTCTACTGTATGATTATCCGTCCAGGCCATTTGCATTCTCGTTGGAAAATACAACACAAAGCTAAAGACCTTTTAAGGAAAAATGTAACAAATAGTAACAGGAAGGCACATTAGTGAATTTTTACCTTACAAATTGCAAACATTCGGCATTTTCCGGGATAACTACATTTATGTTTTCAACGCACGCTTTAAGCTTCACCGGGTGTTAATAAAAGCAAAATGACCAATGGCAAGTCATCGACCTCCACCAAATGTTCAGATTCGCTCAGGATCGGACCGGCGAACCTCCGCTGACGAGGCGAGCGTTCTAACCAGTACCCAACCAATTTGCATCCAAAATGCTGAATGTTACAGTACACTTATAATACATGTGAATAAGGTCTGTCTGTTTGTAAGGTTGCAGCTTCTATATCCAAAACTGCACGAACCTCTTTCAAATAATGGTGTTACCCTATTCCTGGATTAAAAACACATTTTGGATGGGCCCCAACCCCCCACAAAATGTAATTTAGTACACTGTATTTTCGTAAATAGTTTTATATATATATATATATATATATATATATATATATATATATATATATTGTAACACATCGAATCATAGCCACTGTTCCAAAAACAGGAGAACTGTTGTAGCTTAGCTTGTATTGGGGGGCCAGAGGAACGTGAGATCTTTTACGCTGCAAGTCGGGCCTAAATGGAAGTACGACTGTCTCCCAAACCTGTGTTGAAATACCGGTACCAAACTATATAATTGAACTGGAAAACGTGCTTGGGGGACCAGAGGCTCGGAGATCTTTTACCCGAGACCAGAAAGCTTACTTAGCCAGCTTTGATTAATCTAAATAACTGTAATGAACTAACTAACGATCCTTTCAAAAACTGATATAAACTAAATCGGCATCTGAGGTTATTGCAATACTGATCTAGGCATGGTAACTAATCCTTAAGGTAAATGAATGTATAGAAATACTGCAAGCTAATCAAACTATGGATAATCTTCTGGGGAGTCTGATTAATTTGGTCTAAACGTGCTGAAAATTCAACCTGTTGCAAAGTGTTCGGGCCAGGCCCGAACACTACTATTTGTTCCTACATTCCTGTATCGGGGCGAACCTTATGGGTTTCCCCTTAATAAGCTGTTTAGCCAGCCATTCTGTCTCTAAATTACCCTATACTTAAATGAAAACTTATCGGTTGTGCGAATTGGTTGCAGAGATGAGTTTCAACACGTCCGTCCTTTCTGACGCCGGCAGTAGGAAGGGGGAGAGGACGCCGCTAAGCCAGATTTCGTTGACAAGACGGAAAAAAGTTGTTCGCTCTGTCAACGGCGCGACAGGCGAAGTGCCCCAGGCAGTGGCTGCGCGACGGAGTTTGCGCGCACTATATAAAATAGGGTGACGCTAAGCGTCACACTGTCAAAGAAACGCCTACGTGGTAGATTAAAATACAAGTGATAACTGGCATCAGTAACATCAAGATTGTTGCGACCAAACTACTACCATTGACAATAGATTCTGAAGGAGACATGGCCCAGCTGTCCGTCTTTTAGTGTTAGCCAGAATTTGAAGTAGACATAGTTTGATTAAGTCACCGACAGAGTGTGCTGCTATAAATTATTAATCTATATTATTAATACTCTACATGCAAACTTTGTAAACAATAAGGTTTTTTTTTGTTTTAAGACTTACCCCCACATATTATACATCAAAACGTCCGCCTAGGTATGCAGATGTGCAAACTGGCTTTAGATTTTCGATTTAGGACATAGAACCCGAAACTATCGCAAAAAACTGAAGGTGTGTAACATTTCCAAATATGTTTTGTTTTTCCACCAAAATAATTGCAGCTGTTAATACTCTATGAATAGGTAATCAGCAAGAATACATCTATCTATAATCTATATCTAATATAATACATTTTCTTTATTTATACCCCTCTGAAAGTTTGTTTTTGGATACGATTAACATGGGGAATAATTTTATTTGAATTGCAGCTGTTAATACATTTTGGTCAGGTAATCAGCAAAAGTACTTCTATCGATCTTCTTATATTAATGCCTAGACCCAGCGTCTTTCGTCGCTCCAATATAAATATTTTCACCATAACATAGCAATTTTTATGACCACTGGGGCGGATTCCTAAGGTTGGAAAAACGTATTCATATACTAACAACGTGGTATGGCCCAGGTGCAAATTTGAAGAGCCGTTTTCAAGCCTTTTAGATGTCGTATTTTCATAATAAGTACAAAATTGCCACTTTCGAGGCCATTGGACCGAACCCCTGAGTCTTGGGGAGGGCGAAACGTATTAAAAATATTGTTGGTCCCCCACAACGTATTATGGTGTGTGAGTAATTTTGAGGAGCCTTTTTCGCAATCAGCTGGAGCACTACTTGATTAGTGTAGGTCTTTTCTCTATAAGAATAACGTAGCAACGTTTTAGCTATTGGGGCGGAGCCCTAAGGTCGGGGTCAGAAAAAACCTACCCAAATGTTATGGATCAATGACAATTGGCTGAAATCTCGCAGAAAAAACTGAAATAATAACTTCAGAATACTACAGAACTACTAAGAATAATTACATCTTTGTAAAACAAAACCAAAAAACCATCACACGTCCAAATTGGACGTCGGGAAGTGGTAGAAGAAACCAGTGAAGCGAAGCCCTAAGGTCGGGAAAAAATTATCCAAATTAAATTAACAACGTGGGAGCTGAGTACGGGAGCAGATTCGAAGAGCCATTTTCCAGCCATTTAGGAAACACTTTTTCCCCATAAGAATAACATGACAGCCCGAGAGCAGTTATGAGGTGCCGTTTTCGAAAACACCTGGGACACACACACGCGCGCACAACTACTTTATTATTAGTTATCTAAATTATTGATACGCCATATGAAAGCTTTGTAAACAATAATGCTTTTTTTGGTTTTAAGACCTTACCCCCACATATTAGATACCAAAACTAGGTGTGCAGATGTGCAAACTGGCTTTAGATTTGTTATTTAGGTCATAGAACTAGAAAATATTGAGAAAAAAAACTGAAAGGGTGTAACATTTCCAATTTCCAATTAAAAAACCCACATGTTTCGTTTGTTTTTCCACCAAAATAATTGCAGCTGTTAATACATTTTGGACAGGTAATCAGCAAAAGTACATTTGTAAATAAATACGAATTTTCTTTATACTTAAAAAGTGTAACAGAAACTAACGAACAATTTGATGACTGCGATAATGAAATCCATACAACTAATGTAGTGTAAAGAGGTTGTGTAAACAACAATGCATTTAGATTGAATTAATATACAAATTTGTTTACTTTTTTGATTATGTTTTACTTATCTTCAATTAATTTGTTTTAAAATTGAATACAATTACTTATAAAAGCAAAATTTTCAATTTAATATTCGTGCCAAATCGCACGGGTTCACCTAGTTTTAGTTATTTTGTTTAGTTTAACTATTATTTAGTTTAGTTATTCACGCTAATTTGTAAAAATCTGCACCCCAGAAAGCCAGTGATAATCATCTTATGTTTCCTCCTGATAGAAACATAAGTTTCAGCAAAGAAGGCACTAGTTAGATAAAACCTCGCCCCATTTCATCATTTGATCTTATTAGCTCGTGTGTTTGTCTAAATCTTTACATTTATACCCGGCCACCCCAGTCTAGACGGGATTGACAGTCTTAACTGTTACTTGGAAGTAAATTAATTTCTTCAACAAGTATTCATTTTCTTTCTTCTGATATATCCCGTCTGACGAGGTTGTAGTTCTGGCAATAAATTTTAAAGAATACATTTATTTTATTGGGCAATTTAATCTCAAGTACAAGTGCGAACATGTACAACGCACGTGGGTGGTGAACTTATTAAATATGAATTATAACTCTATCGTTGCCTGTTAATCCAGTGCTAATACATCCGACTGGTTAACGTTTGCCAATACAGAAAGTTGAGCTGAAAACCGGATTGCAAAAACAGGTATAGGAGGAAAAGAACTGCGGCATAGAGGAATCCGGTTCAGTTCGGACGCCAGGTCGGTCTGAATGTGTGAAAATCGGGGCGCAAATTGGCGATAATTGTCTCGGACGCTGTGACATTAGCAGTGTGTAAACCAACTGATAAGCCAACAGCCGTTATCAGATCGCCTGACAATAACATTAAGACGTTAGCTTACTAGAATGTTCATCCGACCAAAAATCTGAATTTGAAACACTCTCCGACCAGAGCACAAAACTCATGTATTTATAAACACTATCAGCATGATCAGATACTTTAGATGACGTAACTTTGTGATAGCATGTCGCATGTCGCAGAAATATTACATCAATTGTGAAATGGATTTGTTTTGATAATGAAAAAGCGAGGAAATGAGTGTCAAACAAATAGTAATAACTTTGTATACATGTTGTTAATCGCCATCACCAACAACGAATTTTAAACAAAGAATTTTTATGATATGTTAATACGTCAACAAAACATGCGTTTTGCAATCCAGGAATATTTGGGGCAATTTGGTTTTATATCTAACTGACAATAAATAAAATAACTACTATTTTTCCCGAGTCCCTTGGGCCAATACCTTCAATTTGAGCCATCCCTCATCATCCTGCAATTTATCAAACTACTACTAGCTCTCTTTAATATTTCCTCTTACATACAAAAATAAAAATAATGGAGTAATATTTGGACAAAGTAAAGCATTTCAACTTTGATATTATCGTATTAAGTAGTTAGTAGTGCTAAATAGTTAAACACTAAAATTGTTATATTTTCTTTTACTGTTCTCTTTTCTCTATTTAAAGTTGAATGGTGATTATCAAATTACTATCGCGATAAGGGCAAAGAGTGGTAATAGTTTGTAATACATATATAAGCTTATTTAAATACTTATTTAATTCAGTCTTAAGACTTATTTAAATGTACGAGGGAAAATAACCCCAGAACGCCCTCCTAATGGAGACTGAAGACATAGTAACTAGTTTGTAACATATTATACACATCTGTACTTTTATGATAGCGAAATCGTGCACCGACTAGTATACTCCTTCCCGAAATATATAGGCGGATATATTCGCCAGATTATTAAAAACCAAAATAACTTTTAAACTCTATAAAAATGTAAAGGACAGGAACAAACGTAATATTTAATTGGTTTATTGTTTAATTATTTGAGTATATACTCATTTCTTAACAAAAAGTGGGAGAAAATTAATTTCTTACATTTTGTTGTAAGCAGTTACAAAAATTTATTTGTGACAAAACTAACAAATATTTAGCAACAAAACATATTTTTCCCCGATCTATTTATGTGCCTATGAGGGATGACTCGTGCCGTTGGGGAGAGGTACATTATACAACTTAAAAGCCAGGCTCTTCTGCAACATAATGAACTTGTTGTTAGTCTCTCGGGCGACCTGTTGTCGCGGCATTCATTGGCAAAGGTGTTTAACGAACGTTTGTTTAACTGCATTATTACCGAGTTAAGAATTGTCGAGGAATGGTAAACATCAGTTTTTTACCGGTTTCCACAGTAAATATTACTTTTTCAACTCTATTAATTCTAGAAGTTTGGTATCTTAGTTCCACAATAAACCTTAATTTAAAACTCCTGTACGAATTGAAACCATAGACACTTTTATTTATAAAAAACACAACACAATCTGACCTGACATTTGTCAAAAGTTAAGATCGGTACATTTGTTTGCGTTTTTGATATGCAACAACAATTATTATGGTCCTTAGAAATCTTTTATTAAATAATGTCTAAAGTCGGGCCAAGCTGGGACGAACAAATAAAATAAAACAACAATCATTCCGTACGGTATTTATTTGTTTGGAAGTTTGTAATTTTTAAATAAGCGTTTAAATAGGACCTCGCGTTTTTATTATTCCGTAGGAAAACCCTCGGTAGAGTAAATAGACCTCCCTCGTTTCTAAGATTCTGTAGTGTTGTTTTTTTTTGTGGTTAGTACGAGTAGAGGAAACCTTCACGGATATTAGTGAAAGTAAAAACATCGAGACAGTTTTTACGTTCACGGGTGTTAAGCCTAAGTTGTTTGGCGCGGCGCGGCGCGGGCCAACGTTTTACCAATAACTCCATATCGTTGATAATCTCCACATCGTATTGACTTGGAAACAATATAATACAACAGAATAACCGAGTTGAGTAAACCCTGTTATTAATGGGTGTAAATTCGCCGTCTGATGACGGTTTCTCCCTCATAAATAAGTGTATTTCTGAGGCTCATTTTCCTCAACTTTTATAATCCACATTTCTCGGTAGCACTGACTGGATTCAATTAACTTGTACAAACTAACCCTTTAGCCGATTAACAGTATTTTTTTGTTTACTTTATATTAATTTAATTATATATGTTTCACAAAATATTTTATGTTTTATGCCGGCAGTCAAATGTGATTTTTGTGAACATGTTTGTTATGTTTGTGTGACACTAGACCCAATGTAAGGGCAAACAAGCTGTCCAAGAGTTGTATTTTTTTAATTATCAAACAATGTTGTTCAATTTAAATACCGTATCCATGTGAAATACATTTTTTGGCCGTGTGAAATACATATTTTGGCCTTGTATTGTAATAAGACCTAATAATGCATTTTATATTATTTGACTCGTTTACTGTTTTACTAGAATAAGAACTTGTCACATCCATATGCCCACTTTTGGCCCATGTGGGATAATTCATGTATAGAAACCTTACATATTGTGAAAGAAGTTTTCTTAAAATAAATAAATTCTATTTTGTACTCTTAGTTGACTTTTAGGCACTCTCATCTTCTATAAAACTATATTAAGTAAACCAATTTTAAATTTAAATATAAAATTGTTTTACTTAATATAGTTTTATAGAAGATGAGAGTGCCTAAAAGTCAACTAAGAATACAATCACCATCTTCAACAACAACAGAAGGATTCAGAAGAAAAAAAATCTATTTTGTACGATTTAATTTTATCTAGTGCTGATAGTGCGGTCTAGGTTCCTACTTGGAACGAAAATATTTCAAATTTGTTGGTAAACTAAATGCATAAAATAAAATCTATTTAACGAGGACGTTTGATCAGTTTATCATTAACACTTGATTACCAATAAAACATTCGTTCAAACAGAAACAGAAGGATTGATGTTATCACCTTTCAATGAATGGCTTAGCGTTGACCTTGACAGACCCCTAATCCCCAACAAAACTTCCTGTTGGCTGTTATCAGTACCAAGTCATTAGCACCTGAGAACGCCCAGCAATTAAGATTACCGAGAAGAGGAAAACAACAATAAAGCCCAAGTCAGACCACTTATGTAAACACTCAAAACACTCCAATTACCACGTACACATATTATTAGTGTTTTCAAGATGTCATCTTCAACAGAACTGATACTATTTCTGCGTAACTCCTTCTACTCGGCACCACCTAAATGAAAGAAATTGTTGCGCCAAATTAACACTATGTTTGCATAAACTTGCATTTACAGTTAATATTTACTTGTGGTAAATGCAAGTTTATACAAATGTAATGTTGTTTTGACGTTACAAAGTGATCCATTTAGTGAATGTACATCAACAACACGTACAATGTTAATGTCGATTTTAAGACTAACACGCTGTACATTGGAATGAAGGTATTTTTAACCCTAATGGCAAACGATGACTGAATTATTACATTATCTGACTAGCAGTCAGTGTTGAAAAGAAGTGTTGAAGTGTTGAAAAGATATTTAGAAAATTTAATCTCCCTTTTATATATATATATATTTATCGAGTTTTATTTAGAAGTAATTTATCATGTATAGCTGGGTTAATATTCAGCTACTCACTAAAGAAATGCTTGATACATATCTACGCATTTCTACCGTAAAACTCCTCTCCCTTCTGACACCATTTGAAATACTCGCTTAGGCTAGTGAGACAGTACCCAGGATATCAATTGAACTAACACCAGAGTTGTAATAACATGTAACCCTTTAATGCAAATATTTAATATTTCACTTCAATAAATAATTGATACCTACAAACAAGTTCTGACTTTGTACATTCAAATCAGAGGCCTCTGTGCTCTAACCATTATTTTCCAAGACATAAATGACATTATCCGAACACAGAAAACAAATTATCAACCCTCTTAACCTAATTAAATATTGGAACAGTCACATAATTTCGGCATCGGCCAAAGTCCATCAATACAACCTATAAATCACATAAGACACAACTACTAAGTAAAATACACACTTTAAATTCAGATAAATGAGATACTGGGCGGGTAGCCGCTAGTCCAATTTAAAGGTCCCGTCACTCAAATCCATTATTTTATAGAATAAATATATTATGTTATTATATTCCACCTATTAAAAAAACATATTATTAATAATCATATACACATATAGAGCAATAAATCAATGTCAAACAATATCACGCCTAAACTCTTTTTAGCCAAGTGGCCATTTCTAGTCCCATAAATAATCTCAAATATATATAAAGCTCAAATATAGTTACCTATACTGATTATATATTTTTTTCCATCTCGGATAAAGCTCGTCAATAATCAATGATATCAAGTAACTACGAAATTTATATACAAATATTTTACAATTCTTATTACAGCCTGCGGGCCATTTTTATAACACAACATGTGTTTATCACTTCCTCAAACAACTCATTCCATTAACTAAATTCTGACAGATCTTAATGTCTTACAATATCTCTCCTATTCGTCTCTATTTATGGATGCTTGATTTTTTGTAAGCTTTTTTTAAATTTTAATCTTTATTACATCATGATACATTACATATACAGTAGTATTCATTTATTTATTCCTTCCTCTCAACTTTTAGAGCGCTTTCCTATACAATTTATTTTTAAATAAGAGCAGCAAGGTTAGCAGAAGATAAAGACTTCACATACCCCGAAGTGAGAACTTGGAGATCCAGAGTGGTGAATGTCCCAGTGCGATCCCTCGAACCCCTGTGGTCTCGTGTGGTGCTCGTGGTCCCTCGTGTGGTGACTCTCCTAAAGATCGCCTGGACACTCTTCCGGTCGCAGACTCTGGCCGTTTGGACACCTTCTCCCTTCTCTGTTGGAAGCTCCTGGACTCCTCTCGTGGATGCTGGCTGGTGGCTGGCAGTCTTCTCTCCACTCTTCTGCTCCGCTGTACCCCAGTGATATTGGGCGATGTAGACGATGAGGACTTGGACTCTACGCAGGTGGCAATCTCACTTATCCTGACGTAACCCGGGCCTACTCGATCCAGCCCTTCTGTCCGCTTCCTCTATCCTTTGCCGAATAATCCCTCGTGTGGTGACTCTCCTCTTCCAAGTTTCTCCCACCAGTTCGATGTTTCCCCCAATTTTGACGTACGACGCCCACTACAACCAATCGTGTTATTAGTGAACTTTCGCCCCCGCTATTATTGTCCGCATTCCCGGTCAGCAGAAAGACGCCATGTTGGAATATTTGGTGAGTTTCAGACTGATTATTTTGCATGAACTTTGTATCGTAATATGACTCTTCACTTCCTGTTATTTAGTTGTTTTGTCTACGCACAAAGACCTTTTGAATCGTCGAACTTCTAGTGAATTTCAAATTTTAATTTTGTTTGTTTGAAATGAATTTTAATTTTATTTACACTACAGATTCGGATTTGGGATTTTTTCCAAAAGTTCCCCAGTTGCGTATAGGCTACATTTGTCTTCTCGCCGCTGTAATAAGAATGGTTGCAGCACACAAATAATAGCAAGTTTCCTAATGTATTGGTCATGTTAATTGTTAATGTTACTGGCTACCAGCTTTGAAGGGCCTAACGCTTTTCCGGGAAACCCTCTTGTTAGGTTATTGCCTTGCTGAGAAAGACATGGAATTGGATATTTAATTCGAGAAATAGCTTAGCTTAAGGAAATCAGTATTTTCTACTGTAACAAATATTTTATTACCTATTCGTTTTAGAATGTTGGCTACTAACGAAAAAGTTATGCGATAAATATGTACAATGCGTTGTGATGCAAATGTAAAGCTACGATATTTTAAAATCCAATCTTATAATTTCACCATAACCCTTTGAACCATTGATTATATGTATATAATAATTAATAATTTAAACTACATTCCGAAGGATGTATAATGGTAGTTTGATTAAATTATACCTTCTGTTATGTAGAAGTAACGATAAACAATGCAGTTTTAATAAGTACAAGTTTTAACAACTATATGTACTTACTTTGTAGCTGAACCCCATTGACATGCTTTTACTGGTAACTATTTTGCAACTACTGTACGCATAACGAACATCAATAGCTTATTTACTTCTTTGAGTGCTTTAGATTACGGTATTTTCAAACCACTTGGACACTGACTAAAGGATGCATGTTCTTAGAACATTCAACTCCGACTCAATAACTGATTAATTTGCAAGTGAGATTTAATGACAAGTCGAGGTTGTTGTGAAAGTTTGGTCGACGCCAAGATGGCCGGCCGTCTCGATCGCAACTCGCAACTGTAATTTAATAATTTAGTGGTTTGATAGTAAAAATCTGCTGTATTAAGAGAGTTATATTTATAAAGTGTTCAAGATAATGTATTCCTTTGTAAAATAATGTTTTCTTATTTTACTCTTTAAAAAAATTAAAGTTTTCCAACTAAACCAATAAATATAAGTTTAATGTATGTTTTGCTCAATCAAGCACAAACTACTCACTAAATTTTCTTATGAAGGCATACAATTCGACCAAAGAAAATAATCAACCACCAGACCTGCCCAGGGGCCCGTGAAAGCTGAGTACGGCCCTGAAAATAATATAGATAGGCAAATTTACATTTCGAAGGCCATGTTTATTTATAAGGATCCGCTCTATCGACCTGCTCATACGACTGCCGTATATTTACTTTTATTTAATGATCTGATTGCTCTGACAGAAGTTCATCATTAGAAACAAGTCAAAAGATTTTAACCGAATGCAGCACACAATTATTGCGAGTCCTAGTTGATACGAGAACTATAGTTTTAGCACAGAGAAACGAATCTCCTATGTCTGTGGTTGTAGTTATTAAACTACAAAATAAAAAATATATATTCAAATTAATAAATAGAGGACCCATGCACAACTTGCGCACTGAAAAACACGTATCCAGATCACTCTTTACAACCGCATTAATAAACTTATTGTCACCTGTTTTGAGTTAGTTGAACTTGTCGCTGTAAAATGGTGCCAATTTTCTGTGGTTATGGTTTTGAATTGTTTGTTTATTTTTCGCATTTAGTGGTGAAGGTAATCTTCAAAATAATGGCTTAATTATTGGTTTTTATGAAGGGAGATATGGCCTACCGACAAAAAACACCCTTGAGAAATACATAACGATGTTATTAATTTTATTCTGATATAAGTACACGTTTTCTCGTTGAATTAACTGTAGATCGATTGCAATATCCCATTTCGCATCACTCGTTAGCATTGGCACAGGCGGCTGGTGGCGCATTGTAAATCTGGTTTACCTTGCTCGCTGTTCGGCGCGTGTCGACTTAAAAAACACGCGCGTATCTTTCCTCAACAACCCCACTACTTTACAGTAGCTAAGCTGACCCTAGTTTTGTGTATGCCATGATTCAAAGAAGACGCAGTTACACTAATCACCAACAGATTATACTTCTGTCAACTATTACTTATCCTCTCAAGGAGGAGATAATACAACAGTTTGTGAGTCAGGAAGTAAACATAAGTTGATTATCACTTGCTTTCTGGGGTGGAGATATTTTACAATTTAACGTAAATAATTCAAATACAGTGCCGTCCTTAGGGCGGCGCGACAGGTGCGGCCGCACAGGGCCTCGCGCCTACGAAGGCCTCGCGCTTGAGGATTTTTTTTACGTTTTTTAACTCAAATTTGCTAACTACACTAATTTTATTATTGTATCCTTTAGTTAAAAATTTCCGTCTGGTATAGTTTTACTGAAAATCATTTAAGAATACTATTAAAAAAAACATTTTAATGTGAATGAATTGTAGTCCTACAAAACCTAAATATTACACAGTTTAAAGTTTGATTAACTTTACAAACGAACAACAAATGCTACTGCAGAACTTTCACAGAGATTAAAATTTAATTCTCATCATATTTTACATTGAAATACGAATGTATTTTATTAAATTAATGTTAATGCAATTTTTATCAATGTGGCAACCACTTTCCATGTTGATCATTCACTCATTTTTTCTCAAAAAGATAGTAAATAAAAATGTGTGTTACTGCAAAACTTAGAACTTAAATTGTTTTTCTTTTAGGGATGTGTCAGTTATTGTAACCGGAACTGACAAAAGAATAAAAAAAGAAACCTAGAACCGAACTATACATTTCAGTTTCTTCGTATCGACAGATAGATTGCTTAACATTGGCCGTAATCGACATTGACGATCGCAACACGTGAAGTCGGTCAAAAATTACATAGTACCGTTTATAGGTCGTAAATTATGATCGCAACTTACTATATCGGACGTTAATGACGATCGCAGGAATTCTCCATAAAAGACGATCGGACCATGATAGACAACTGAACCACATGAATATCGCACAGTCGGCCGTAATATTCTCGACCTGAAATAATCCCGAAGTAAATTAAATCCCGCAAAAAACTGGAGAATTGTTTTCCAAAAATTTCCTAAAATTTCGGGTCCCCGCCATCCCAGTTTTTTTCACAATTGCGAGAATATTATTTTTGAACGCATGTTCTCTCGTTTACTTTGTTACAATTTTAAATTATTACATATTTCCCTCGTTTTGGTTCCGGGGCCCCTGTTGCCTCTATGTCACCGGCCTGGAACTTATTAGCCCTGGATGCCTACATAGTTTACTACATAAACATGTTCTGTTACATAAACTGGTTTAGTGATATTATTTACGCAATAATAAAATTGTGTTCTAGTAAGGGTTGAGTATTTTTCCCAACGTAATGTATAATACTGCAGTGCAGAGCCGACGTTTTGTGACCGGTGGGTGATTTACGGTAGAAGTGCATGGGGGGGGCGGTAGGAAAAGGGAAGGGTAAGGGGGAAGGAGAGGTAGGAATTGAGAAGGTAAAGCCAAAGGCCTCGCGAACATTTCTTGCACCAGGCGCGTTGGCCAAGGTCGGCGCTGCTGAAATTTAGTTTACAACAACACAATCTGTCGGTGACCTAATTAAACTACGTCCACTTCAAATTTTGGCTAACACTAAAAGTGGGACATATAATATATGGGATGTCTCCTTTAGTATATATATTCAATGGTAATTGGCAGTAGAGCTTTGCTTTTATACAATTTCTGGCAATGCTGAAGAACCAGTTAAATTACCTAATGTCGTTTTGACTTATCTCTCGCAAAACATTTAAACGCGACATTTAATAGCATTTTCTGTTCGGTTGTTAAGTACAATAAAATTGTACGTTAGAATTGTTTGCTTGCTTTATCAATAGTTATCATCTACTCCGGCAATTGAGATAGGTGGCACAGAATATATGTTTAGAACAAACTTGTATTTGAAAACACTTGTAGGTGTATAATTAATTCAATAGCATGGATTTCGAAAGGGCGTTTCAGTACGCAGGACTGTCTGTAAATTAGATATATTAACTTTTCGAATAAAATATGGATACATAAAACTA
This sequence comes from Allygus modestus, assembly GCA_963675035.1. Lineage (NCBI taxonomy): Eukaryota > Metazoa > Arthropoda > Insecta > Hemiptera > Cicadellidae > Allygus > Allygus modestus. Next base: position 140,196,917 of record OY776112.1, on the reverse strand, counting down.
TACATATTGATCTATAACGTTATTGGAAAATTAGCCTTCTTATCAACTTGTAAATAAAAACACAATTCAAATTAACAAACAATCTTTTACTACGATTAAAACTAAAACGATAGTACTGCATTGAAACTTTGTTAACTGTATTTTACTCGATTCAAACGGACATTTTGTGGTATCATTTAGTATAATACCCTAACATTCCATAAATTATTGTTTTTTATTTGGAAATATCTTTTGCTCGACAACCTAAAAATTAGACAAAATTAAAAATCTTTGCAATCTGATATTTTTGCTATGCAATACGTGGATGAAAATTAAAAACAATTTCACTGCTTATAAGAAGTAAAAACCTAAAAATAATGACAGTTTTTGTTTATAAATAAAAATATTGTTTATAGAAAATGTATAGTAGTACTGTATTTTATTTCTACACTAGAATCGCTAATAACCTAAATAAATTAGATGGAACTCCATTGTGTGATCAGTTTTAATTACAGCTATTTTATTAATATTAACTTTACCTGAACAAATGATATCTCTAATTGGTTCAATTAACATTCATATTACAAAGATTACCGTATACTACGAGAAAAAAACGATTGTAACAACAATCATTTTTTTAATTTTAAGATTAACTTATTTCAAACGATAAACTATAAACGATGGTTTTAATTTTCACCAATGAATTCAGCATAAAAAAACAAACAATTTGGTATTTTGATCATTGCTCTACGTCAATTGGATACTGAGGTATTGAAAGTGCTAAACACAGTACGTTGTCTAATGATATTCTTATGGAGAAAAAGAAAAATGTTATATCTCGCTTATTTATGAACATAAACTGACGAAATTTGGTATGACCACAACTTCATCTGGTTGTGGTTTATTCTTGTTTGCACAAAAAAAAAACTATTTTTTGCCTATGGTTCCCGTTGCAGCAAACCTAGATACTCGGTCCCCATGTTATTCTTATGGAAAATAATTAAAATGTTATATATCGCTTATTTATGAATGTATATGGATGAAACTTGGTATGTGACTTCACTTAGTTGAGTTCTATTGATATTTGCATAAAAACCCATTATTTTATGTTCCTTGTTGCTGCAAACCTGCGTACTCATCCCCAATGTTATTCTTATGGAGAATAATTAATATTTTAAATATTGCTTGTTTGTGAATATATTTCTTATGAATCCTGTTATGTGCCTTAATGTGTTATGTTATATATTCATTGGAAATTCGCTGAGTATGCAGGTTTGCTGCGACGGGGGTATTACTAAAACATACCACCAAACTTATGTCCCTAATAAAATCTAGTCTACATGAAAATCACATTAGATGCAATAGTTATTTATTGACAGTTTATAACTGCTCCACTTTCTTATTATTACTTTTATTTTTTACTTAACATTACTAAACAAACTTTTAAAACTAAAATTTCTTAATAATATTTTTGTTTTAATAACGAATGAACTTACGATGTGAAGGTATTGCCTGGATGCCTGCTAGCGCCTAGGACAACTCGCGGAGTGTGGACCGCTCAACCTCAACACAACAATGTACGGCACATTGCCGCTGCTGGGCTGGGGGAGGGGCCCCTCGCCCCCCACCCATACGATGTGGCTGTCAACTGTCAAAGTCTTCTACACTGAGTCGGTTGTTTCTGTTTGATCGATTGGTTTTATTTGTAGAAGAAATGTGATTTTGTTTAATTTAATAATGTCGATTGTTAAACGTTGTTTTAAAAACATTCGTTTATCTTTACTCGGTTAGTAATAACTGTATTTCTGTTATACTAGCAGTCAATGCATTCAGTGCATTTTTTTAATAACTTCAGAGACGTCAACAAACCTTCCTACAAGGGCTGAGGTAATTTAAATTGGTTCAAAATATACTTTATTAATATGCTATACACGGTTTTAAAGCTTTTTTATATCAAATTTCCCATAGGCTATATTACTGTAAGGCATTGTAAGACTTGAGCCCGAGACCATGATAACTTTTCCTTTGAGGTCCCCAGATGACAAAAACACCATTCGTTAAAATCTGTATACACATAGGTCCTAAGACACGATAACTTTTGAAAAATGAGGTCCGATCTTAATGAAATCTGATTCAAACGTGTAAAGCATCGTATATTTTCGTGATTTTATAACCAGACAAATCATTCCTTCAAAAGGGGGCCGGTTTTTGGGGAGTTTTGTGTTCCAAACATTTTTTTACATTTACCACTTTTTAAACAAAATTTGTCTTGCACCATTAATTTCACCATAAAATCAAACAATCTATTATATTTTGAATGATTGCTCTACGTCAATTGGTAACTGAGATATTGAAAGTGGTAAACAAAGTACAGTAGTACATTTTCCAATTTTAATCTTATAAAGAATAATAAAAATGTTATTACCTTGCTTTTTTATGTACATATATATATATATATATTGATGAAATTAAGTACCTGGCTTCATCTGGTTGAGGTCCATCGATAATTTCATCAAAATCCTATTTTTGTGGTCCCGGTTTCAGTAAACACGTACCCAATAAGTTCTTATGGAGAATAAATCAAATTACATACATCCCTTATTTACTTATTCACTTTGTTATATATATTTTGATGAAACTTGGTAAGTGCCTTCAAGTTGTAGTTGTAGTGAGGTACATATATATGCAATTGAAATATACTGAGTACACAGGTTTGCTATTAATGGTCTTTGTGAGTTAAAACCACTGAGCTCTATGCTGTATCTGGAGTCACTACTCTTTGACTAAATATTTCTCAAAAGCGTGCCGTCTAGTTCAGCTTTTTACTTTGTTATGTTGTCACCTAGGGGTTAGCTGGACCAATCACAATTCATTGGATGGACGCTGTCAAAAGTCGCGGACCGGTTGTCTACTGTAGTGTTTACTATCAACAGTTAACGTTGACATTGGTTTTCAATTTAATTTTGGAATCATCCATTATTTATGAATGTTATTATGTTGATATGTAAGTAAAATAAATAATTAAATTAACCATCCAAGTGCCCGTTTTTGAATGTCATTCGCCAACTACCCTAAACCTCGAAACAAGACTATATTCATGTTACCTAAATCATTACTTAGCTTCAAGATGATTGGCTATTTTTTATTTAAACAAATTCGCAAGATTTCAAAGTTCAGTTTAACAACAGGTTCCAACTTGTAATGTACTTTAAAACAATGATAATGGTTTTGAAAAATCACTAAATTTACATTGATTTAAATGGGGAATGAAATGACTAAACCACCAAACTGTCAAATACCCCCGTAGCAGCAAACCTGCATACTCAGCGAATTTACAATGGAGATATAATGTCTTAATACTACAAAAAGCCACTTTTACCAAGTTTCATACAAATATACTGTATTCACAAATAAGCGATATATAAAATTTTAATTATTCTCCATAAGAATAACATTGGGGCTGAGTACGCAGGTTTGCTGCAACAAGGAACACAAAAAATGTTTTTTTTATGATAATATCAATAGATCTCAACTAGGTGAAGTTGTATATCAGTTTTTAGCGAATTTCCCCTATAGGGAAGAAGCTATTACCGTAGGTCTCATGGTGGGACTTAAGCCCGAGACCATGATAACTTTTCATTTTGAGGTCCCCAGATGCCAAAAACACCATTCGTTCAAATTTGTATATATATATACACATATATATATATACATATATATATATATATATGTGTCCGTAAGCACGATAACTCTCGTAAAAAGGTCCAATCTTAATGAAATTTGGTACAAATGTGTAAAGTAACATTTATTTGAACGTGTTCGAAAACCAGATGAATCGCACCATCCGAAGGGGGGTTTTTGGGGCGTTTTGTACCCCAAAAATGTGTTTTTTGGGGTTTTTACATGTAATTTTAATTTAAATTAAATTTTAATCTATACCATTGAATTCAACTTAAAAAAACAAACACTTTGGTATTTTGATCATTGCTCTACGTCAATTGGTTACCGAGATATTGAAAGTGCTAAACACAGTACGTTGTCTAATGTTATTCTTATGGAGAAAAAGAAAAATTGTATATCTCGCTTATTTATGAATATAAACTGGCGAAATTTGGTATATGGCTTGATCTGGTTGTGGTTTATCGTTGTTTGCACAAAAAAAAATTTTTCGCCTATGGTTCCTGTAGCAGCAAACCTAGGTACTTGGTCCCCATGTTATTCTTATGGAAAATACTTAAAATGTTATATATCGCTTATTTATGAATGTATATGGATGAAACTTGGTATGTGACTTCACTAAGCTGAGTTCTATTGATATTTTCATAAAAACCCATTATTTTGTGTGTCTTGTTGCATCAAACCTGCGTACTCATCCCCAATGTTATTCTTATGGAGAATAATTAATATTTTAAATATCGCTTGTTTGTGAATACATTTCTTATGAATCCTGTTAAGTGTTTTAATGTGTTATGTTATATATTCATTGGAAATTAATTAATAAAAACACATTTCTTATATTTCTCGTTGCAGCAAACCTGCGTACTTAGCCCTAATGTTATTCTTATGTAGAATAAATAAAATGCTATGTATCACTTATTTATTCATCTATTTATATGGAACTTGGTGAGTGGCTCTATGTGGTAGTGAGAGACATATGCATGCATTGGAAATTCGCTGAGTATGCAGGTTTGCTGCGACGGGGGTATTATTTATTTATGTTCATAATTAAGGGAGACAGAGCATTTAATTATTCTCCATAAGAATAACATGGGGGCTGAGTACGCAGGTTTGCTGCTACGGGAGCCTTTGGTAAACATTTTTTTGAGCAAATATCAATAGACCACCACGAGATGAAGTTGTATACCAAGTTTCGTCAGTATACGTTAGTAAATAAGTGAGATATAACAATTTTCTTTTCCTCCATAAGAATAACATTAGACAACATACTGTGTTTAGCACTTTCAATATCTCGGTAACCAATTGACGTAGAGGAATGATCAAAATACCAAATTGTGTGTGTTTTTAAGCTGAATCCAATGGTATAAACTAAAATTTGACTATTTTAAAAATTATATGTAAAAAATTCAAAAAACCAATTTTTGAGGTACAAAACCCCCTCAAAATACCCCTTCGGATAGAGCGATCTGGCTGATTTTGGAACTTAAAGTCATAAATGTTGCTTTACACGTTTATACCAAGTTTCATCATTTTTACGAGAGTTATCATGCTCACGGACACATATCTATTTACAGTTTCGAACGAATGGTAATTTTGGGGTCTGGGGACCTCAAAACGATAAGTTATCATAGTCCCGGGCCTAGGTCTTACCATGCCAACTACGGTAATAGCTTCTTTCCTATAGGGGAAATTCGCTAATCCCTATAGGGGAAATTCACTAAAACCCCCACAATGCATCAGTAAAACACATTGGCCAACATAACGACCAAAAATACAGTGGCTCGCTTTTCTAACATATAGAGTGGTGACTCCAGATATAACATAGAGCTCAGTGGTTAAAACAGGAATTTACAAAAAATAAAAACTTTGTTTATTAGTTAACAATAATTACTAAAGACTATACACAATATTTGCAAGTATGCAATAAAGTATTTTATTTAAAAGATTAAAATTATCATTAATTTTGTTTGTTTACAACCTGGTATTAACAATTTCACAAAATAGTTCAGTATACATTTAATGTTAATTTAACTTAAAATCGTCATTGCATTTTTGACATTCAAAAGTTGGTAATTAAAATAGTTTGACAAAGAAATGAGTTCGCACGCAGCACGCTGACGTGAGGGAAGTGAATTTCCACGTAAAAACTTTTAAAACTCAAAATCAGTTTAAAAACATACATCTGTCCAATTGTTATTGAAATCTGAAAACATAGATTTTTTGGCTGTTCTGATACTCCTGGTTTCATTTACTTGCAAAGCTGGGAATACAATTTTGCACATTATAAGATTAGGAGAAGGTCCAGACAGGCTTGAAAGTAGGCGTGAGGTTGCTGGGGATGATAAAAGTACTCTAGCAAAGGAATAACAGGCTTTTCTAGTGTAAAACTCCCATAAGACAACGTACTGTGTTTAGTCGATACACATTTTCTTTAATAACTCGGTAAATATTTGTGCTAGAATGACGAGAGCGGGCTTAAAACTTTCGCCTTTTTAATTCATACTTTTTTGCATGCATTGATTTTACATCTGGGGCTTTTATGACCCTTTTTGGGCCCAAAAACCTGAAATTTGAAAGATTAATCCCCAAAAAAAGGGGTTTAGAGTTTTCTGATTGTTTTGCCCAACTAACTTGTCCAACTGATTACAGAAAGGAACGTCCCTACCAAATTTGAAGTAAATCGGACAAAAAATGTGACCGCTAGAGTGCAAACACATATATATATATATATACATATAATATATATATATACATATAATATATATATATACATATATATATATATAAAATTTTGAACGACCCCTCAAAACGTGTTCAAGGGGTCACGTTAGGAACTTCTATGGTGGTCCCGGGCTTAAGTTTCACCGTGCGGGTCATGCTAATAGTTCACTTTCCAAAGGAAATGCACTAATAATGTTTAGGCTATAACCACAGTGTTCAAGATTTCCCAAAATTCGTATACATAACAATTTTACATTTTATGAAAAACAATTAGTCTTTGTAAAAATCACAACTGTTATGAGTTTTGAATGTAACAAATGTAAGGATTATATTGTATTTTTGTATATGTGCATGTATTGAGTTGGCCATCTTGATCAACATTGTAAATTGGCTTTTGCCGTTGGAATAATAACATAAAAAATAAAATAAAATCCTATTATAGGCTATTGTGAATAGAATCAAATTACTACGTTAATGGGTTAACAATAATTACCAAAGAATGTACACAATGTTGCATGTATATACAATAAAGCCTTTTATTTAAACGATTAAAATTAGTATTATTAATTTTCGTTGTTTACAACCTGGTGTTAACAATTTCCCAAAATATTTCAGTATACATCTAATGTTAATTTAACTTAAAATTGTCAATTTTTGTTAATTTTAAAATAGTTTGTCAAAGAAATAATGTTTATAACCACTGTGTTAAAAATATCCCAAAATTTGTATATAACAATTTTACATTTGTTTAACTTATAATTGGAATTATTAACACGATGGTGATAAACAATTAGTCTTTGTAAAAACCACAACTCTTATGAGTTTTGAATATAACAAATGTAGGTAATGTAAATTTTAAATTAAATAAATGTCATATGTTTTAAAAATATAATAAGTATTTTAGAATATCGTGAATAGTAATTTTAAACAGTGTCTTTTTAAAAAGTTAATATAAAACTTATTACATCCATAAAAGTTGTGAAATATCCGATTTCTAAAATAATTTTGGTTTGGACATTTTGAGTATATGATAAATCTGATCAAAATATTCAACTTTGACATTTTAAACATAAAATGAATATTCAAATTTTATATTCATTTGACTTTTCCATTTTTAATATATATGTATACATATTTTATATTATAAATGGAAATCCATAACTTAATATTAAACATAACAAATATAGTACATTTGATGTTTAGAACATTCATTAAACACAACAGTGTAAATCGAATATTTGGTGCTGTGTGAGTAATAGGATTTATTATCAGTTTAACTATAACGTTTACCAGGTTGGAAATAAACATCATTCTTAGTTCTAAAGTTATTATGTATTTAGTGAAAGGAACACAGATACAGACTTACTCTGAACCGATAAAAGATTACCTGACCATCATGATCAAATCTTTGTTTACATTTTACCCTATGACTTCCTTTGCAGTTAATGTGAAAGCTCTTACAATCCGGTTCACGGTGCTTGGCACCTGGGAAAAGCGAGAAACTACTGAAATTTCTCGTAAAAATGTAGACATTAACAAATATCCCCATCGCAGCAAACCTGCATACTCAGCGAATTTACAATGAATATATAATATAGTCTTTATAACACATTAAGCCACTTTGAAGGATTCATAAGAAATATATTCACAAATAAGCGATATTTAAAATATGAATTATTCTCTATAAGAATAACATTGGGGTTGAGTATGCAGGTTTTCTGCAGCAAGGAATGCAAAATAATGGGTTTTTTAGCAAACATCAATAGAATTCAACTAAGTGAAGTCATGATATGTACCAAGTTTTATCCATATACATTCATAAGTAAGCGATTTATAAGGTTTTAATTATTCACCATAAGAATAACATGGGGGCTGAGTACCCAGGTTTGCTGCAACATGATTCATCGGCAAAAAATTGGTTTTCTGTGGAAACAACTAGATGGTTGTGAATAAATCACAACCAGATGAATCCATATACCAAGTTTTGACAGTGTATGTTCATAAATAAGCGAGATATAACATTTTTCTTTTTCTCCATAAGAATGACATTAGACAACGTACTGTGTTTAGCACTTTCAATTTCTAGGTAACCAATTGATGTAGATCAATGATAAAATCACCAAATTGTTTGTTGTTTTGAGGTGAATCCAATAGTGCAAATTAAAATTTGATTTAAATAAAAACTGGATGTGAAAAACCCGTTTTGGGATACAAAAACCCCCCCAAAAAATCCCTTTGGATGGTCCGATAAGTCTGGATTTCGAACTTGTTCAAATAAATGCTACTTTACACATCTGTACCAAATTTCATCAAGATCGGACCTTTTTTTACGAGTGTTATCGTGCTTACAGACACATACATTTATATAAATATATATATATATATATATATATATATATATATATATATATATATATATATTTATTTAACTGCACAACATTTGAACAAATGGTGTTTTTGGCATCTGGGGGCCTCAAAACGAAAAGTTATCATGGTCTCGGGTTTAAGTCTTACCATGCCATCTACGGTAATAACTTCTTCACTATAGGGGAAATTCGCTAAAACAACCAAAACAAATGTTTTAAAATTAAATAAATAAGTGATTTTTGCTTTCTGTTGACACAATTTGACTTTAACACTAACGGTACTAAGCCAAATAGAGGTGAAAAGTCATTCCAGAGAATATGCTAACCAGGCGCCAAGTACTGTGACCTGAACTGTAACTACAGCTAGTAATTTTACAAACGATATGCTCCCATAAGATTTGCATTATGGGCTCGTAGGCTGGAGCCCTATGGTTGGGTATAGACATTTTCAGGTCTATATGTTAATGTGATATGTAAGCTGTGTTCATGCAAAATGTTAGCTTCATTGGTCCAGTGGTTTTTTGTGTGATGGAAGTCCAACATTCATCCATCCATACATCCAATGTTTCACATCTATCTATAATATTATAAAGAAGAGGTGGTTTCTGTCTGACTGTCTGTCTGTCTAATGTTCCGGGTGAACGCAAAAACTACTGAACCGACTGGTCTGAAACTTTACACATAGGTAGATCTTGAACCCATGCAACACATAGGACTATTCACTTCCTTAAAATCCCCTCGGGCTACGCCCCGGGAACGTCCTAAGTTTCAATGTTTACATTTCAGAATAAAGTAAACATTCAGAAACTGTAATGCGAACAGCTGTGGTACTTCCATTTGACAGCTTAAAGAGCAGAAGCAAGAACAGCTGTTTCAAGCTAACTAAAATGCAAATTGCATTGACTAAAGAACGGGTAAAGAAAACACCTTCATTTGGTTGTGGTCTATTTTTATTTGCACAAAAAACAATTTTTACTGATACTTCCTACACCCCCCCCAATTTTATATATTTGCTCCCCCCTGATTTTTATTTTTGCCCCCTCCCGATTTTATATTTTGCTCCCCCCCCGATTTCATATTTTTGCCCCCCCGATTTTGAATTTTTGCCCCCCACCGATTTTATATTTTTATTTTATGTCCCCCCATTTTATATTTCCCCCCCCGATTTTATATTTTTCCCCCCCGAATTTTTATGCCCCACCCCCAATTTTATATCTTTGCCCCCCCCTCTTCGATTTTAAATTTGTATTTTATGTCCCTCCCTGTTTCAAGCTAACTAAAATGCAAATTGCATTGACTAAAGAACGGGTAAAGAAAACACCTTCATTTGGTTGTGGTCTATTTTTATTTGCACAAAAAACAATTTTTACTGATACTTCCTACACCTCCCCCCCCAATTTTATATATTTGCTCCCCCCTGATTTTTATTTTTGCCCCCCCCCCCGATTTTATATGTTTTGCCCCCCCCCCATTTTATTTTGCCCCACCCCAATTTTATATTTTGCTCCCTCTCTGTTCGATTTTATATTTTTATTTTATGTTATGCCCCCTCCATTTTATATTTTTGCCCCCCCCGATTTTATATTTTTGCTTCCCCCTCAATTTTTATTTTGCCCTCCCATTTTAAATGTTTGCCCCCGTCCCCGATTTTATATTTTTTTGCCCCCCCAATTTTATATATTTATTCTCCCCATTTTTATTTTTGCCCCACCCCCAATTTTATATTTTTCTCCCCCCCCCTCTTCGATTATATGTTTTTATTTTATGCCCCCCTCCATTAAATTGTTGCCCCCCCTCCCCCGATTGGATATTTTTACTCTCTCCTCAGTTTTTATTTTTGCACCCCCATCCGATTTTATATTTTGCCCCCCCACCCCCCCCCCCGCCAATTTTATATTTATGCCCCCCTCCCCGATATTCTTTATTTTTGTTGTACTTTCTAAAAGCAAATCCAAATAAGTGTTACGTGTACCGATTTGGAGTCGCAAACCACACGCCATTTACTACCCGACAGAGTTCCTCGACTTATCAACAGGACCTGAACTATCTGCCAGTATGTTTTGTTAACTTTGATTTACATTAAACATGTAAAATGTAATTTTAATATTGTAAAATAATGTGGATTGTTATTTGCTTTAGTTAATGACCATTTATATACAACCCGTACGAAGGACGGGTACACAGCTAGTTTATAATATTAGCACGTAAAACAATAGAAATAATGAAATAGAAGAATTATTGAAAAGTCTTGACATGTTCCCATTTTAATTATTTCCCTTAATAATTTAAGATTTGTTTACCCAATTAAACTATTGATTCTTAATACTGATGAGATGCTAGGATGTTCAATAGGTATCAAATTACCATGTGTCATCACTGGAGCTGGCTGAGATGCACACAATTTTTCATGTCCCATTTTTGCCCTAAGATAAGATTTTTTGCTCCTGTCTTGAATGATGTAATAGATTCCTACTTGATTCTCCAATACAACAAATTTTTGCTTTCAAGTCCTGCTTGCTCTGAACCAATTATTTGAAATCGCCAAAATTTAAATCATAAATACGAGTAAATTATGATAATCAGATAGGTTTTGTCTGAAATAATTACTGGAAACTGTATCCATCTTGAAATGCAATTGCCCACTGTAATTAGCGACCACCTACTAAAACGGAAATAAATCTGAATAATTATTGATTTCCATTTGTCTATTAACAATCATGATCAAATCAAACATGCTTATTTCCAGTTTGATGTTGCTGTCTGTACAGCTATAATCTGGTTGTAGACAAACAGAGAAAGTATAAAATATAAAATGTCTCGCAACCATTTGAACAACTTTTGCCAGGTTGTTCAACAGGTAAAAACAAGCATAATACCCCCGTCGCAGCAAACCTGCGTACTCAGTGAATTTCCAATGCAAATATATGGGTATCACTACTGCCTAGAGTCACTTACCAAGTTTCACAAAAATACATTCATTAATAAGTTATAAATAGCATTTTATTTATTCTCCATAAGAATAACATTATAAATGAGTACGCAGGTTTGCTGCAACAAGGAATATATGTGTTTTTTTCAATTATCAATATATCTCAACCAGGTGAAGGCTACATACCAAGTTTTATTAATTTAGGTTCATAACTAAGGGAGATATAAAACTTTACTTATTCTCCATATGAATAACATGGGGGCCGAGTATGCAGGTTTGCTGCTACCGGGAAAAATCAACAAAAAACTTTTTTTGTGCTATTATCAATATACCACAACTAGTTGAAGCCACATACAAAGTTTCATCAATATACATACATAAATAATCGAAATATAAATATAACATTTTATTCATTCTCCATAAGGATAACATTGAACAACGTACTGTGTTTAGCACTTTGAATATCACTGCAACGGTTGGACATAAAACAACAATTAAAACGCCAAAATGATTGTTTTGTAGAGCTAAACTGATTGGTAGAATGAAATGTGGAGTTTTTAGTGAAATTATCTGAGGAAAATCTAAAAACCATATTCCCATAAGATTAACATGGGCAATTTATGGACACATTTTTGACTTTTATCCACAACCACTAAACCTAGCTTAATGATTCAGAATACTAAATTATTTGTTTTTTTAAGGTCTACAAAATGGCTATAACCAAAATCTAGTGTTTTTTTTAATTTTAGGGTAAAAAGTTCAAAAAACTGATTTTTGGGAAATTTTAAACCCCCATAAAAACCCCTTTTCATAGACCGATCGATCTGGTTTTCGAACTTAAAGTCATAAATGTTACTCTCCACATTTGTGCCAAATTTCATAAAAATCGGGCGCTTCTTTCAAAAGTTATTGCGGTAACGGATACACACACACACACACACACACATCTCTATATATATATATATATATATATATACATATATATAAATTTGAACGAATAGTATTTTTGGCATCTGAGGACTTCAAAACAAAAAGTTATCATGGTCTCGGGCTTAAGTCTTACCATTATGGTAATAGCTTCTTCCCTATAGGGGAAATTCGCTAAAATGCAATATAACATATGTCCTATCTCTTCTCGGTTTCCATCTGTCAGTCTGTATGTGTTTTTTAAATAAATTAACTTGTTAACCACTTAAGGTATCAACTTCAAACTTGGTGCATGTATGATGACTAATAGGACATAATTTGGTACAGAGTATCAAATTCATAATTTGTATCAACTCAAAAAGCAGCAATTTTTATTTTTTAAATCTCATTAGCTCAAAAACCGTAATATTTAATAAAAACCGGAAATAATTAAATACCCCCGTCGCAGCAAACCTGCGTACTCAGCGAATTTCCAATGCATATATATATATATATATATATATATATATATATTGGTATCATTACTACCTAGAGCCACTCACCAAGTTTCACAAAAATGCATTCATTAATAAGTGATATATAGCATTTTATTTATTCTCTATAAGAATAACATTATAATTGAGTACGCAGGTTTGCTGCAACAAGGAAGATAAGAAATGTATTTTTTTGCAATTATCAATATAACTCAACCAGGTGAAGCTACATACCAAGTTTTATTAATTTGGGTTCATAACTAAGGGAGATATAAAACTGTACTTATTATCCATATGAATAACATGGGGCGCGAGTATGTAGGTTTGCTGCTACCAGGAAAAATCAACAAAAAACTTTTTTTGTGCTAATATCAATATTCTGCAACTAGTTGAAGCCACATACCAAGTTTCATCAATATACATATATAAATAATCAAAATATAACATTTTATTCATTCTCCATAAGGATAACATTGAACAACGTACTGTGTTTAGCACTTTGAATATCACTGCAACGGTTGGACGTAAAACAACAATTAAAACGCCAAAATGATTGTTTTGTAGAGCTAAACTGATTGGTAGAATGAAATGTGGAGTTTTTAGTGAAATTATACTGCATACTCGGCCCCCATATTATTCATATGGAGAATAAGTAATTTTAATTACCTTAGTTATGAACCTAAATTAATAAAACTTGGTATGTAGCTTCACCTGGTTGAGTTATATTGATAATTGCAAAAAAACACATATCTTATCTTCCTTGTTGCAGCAAACCTGCGTACTCAATTATAATGTTATTCTTATAGAGAATAAATCTAATGCTATATATCACTTATTAATGAATGTATTTTTGTGAGACTTGGTAAGTGGCTTTAGGTAGTAGTGATTGATACCCATATATATGCATTGCAAATTCGCTGAGTACGCAGGTTTGCTGCGACAGGGGGTATTAATTCTTACTGTATTTTATTAAATACTGTGGTTTTTGAGATGGTAAAATTTAAAAAACGAGTTCGCACGCAGCACGCTGACGTGAGGGAAGTGAATTTCCACATAAAAAACTATAAGAACTCAAAATCAGTTAAAAACATACATTTAATTTAACTTTTATTCAAATCTGAAAACATTGATTTTTTGGCTGTTCTGATGCTCCTGGTTCTATTTACATGCTTGAAAGTAGGCGTGAGGTTGTTGGGGATGATAAAATTACACCAACAAATGACTAACAGGCTTTTCTAATGTAAAATCCCCATAAGACAACGTACTGCGTTTGGTCGATACACATTTTCTTTAATAACTCGGTAAATATTTATGCTAGAATGACGAGAGAGGGCTTAAAACTTTCGCCTCTCCAATTCCCATCTTTTTGCATGCATTCATTTTATATACGAGGCTTTTCTGACCCTTTTTGGGCCTAAAATCTCAAAATTTGAATGATTAATCCCCAAAAAAGGGGTTTAGAGTTTTCCGATTGTTTTGCCCAACAAACTTGTCCAACTGATTACAGAAAGGAACGTCCCTACCAAATTTTAAGTAAATTGGACAAAAAATGCGACCGCTAGAGTGCAAACACACACACATATATATATAATTTTGAACGACCCCCCAAAACGTGTTCAGGGGGTCACGTTAGGAACTTCTATGGTGGTCCCGGGCTTAAGTTTCACCGTGCGGGTCATGCTAATAGTTCACTTTCCAAAGGAAATTCACTAATAAAACTGGCTGCCATTTTTAATTGGGACAAATTAGAAACTTGATACTCCGTAACAAATTAAGTCCTATACAACAACAAAAATTTAGTCAAATTTAGTCATCATACATATACCGGTACCAAGTTTTAAGTTGATACCTTAAGTGGTTAAAAAGTTATGTTCATTTATATAAAAAACACATACACACCGACAGATGGAGATCGAAAAGAGATACGACAGATGTTATATAGCATTTTATGCTTGTTTTTACCTGCTGAACAACCTGGTAAACTTTGATCAAATGGTTGCGACACGCCTGTATATATTTCTAAAACACTATCCCCAAATAAAAAAAACAAAACGATATTTTAGTATAACCATTGACTATAAATACTGAAGGAGACATCCCATCTATATGGCCCAGCTCCCACTTTTAGTGTTTGCCAGAATTTAAAGTGGACATAGTTTGATTACGTCACCGACAGATTTTGCTGCTGTCAACTTTTTATTTTAGTTATTTACGTTAACTTGTAATATATCTTCATCCCAAAAAGCAAGTGATTATCAACCTATATTTGCTTCCTGACACACAAACTGTTGTATCATCCCCTCCTTGAGAGGATCAGTAATAGTTGACAGCAGTGGCGAAACTGATTTTTTTGGGCCCCCCTGCAAACTTATTTTCAGGTCCCCCCCCCATTTATCATAATCATACATTTCCACCCTATACCTATCCATTATACTAGATTCTGGGACAGTGTTGCCACTCGTAGGGTAAATAAATGTTTTTAGGGTAGTTTTACTGGTCTTTACTGGTAATTGAATTCTTAGGATGAAATCAAAAGCCCATTCATAATGTAAATTTAGTAGTTTTGCCAATGTAAAATGGGTTTTACAAAAATAAAACATTTAAAATAAGTGCTAGATAAATTTAAAGTATTAAAATTGTTAAACCAGCATATATATCCTATCTTAGTATTAGAATAACGATGCATGCAATCACAAAGTTCACAAAATTTCATTTATGGACAGCAAAAATTGAGATAAATATTAAGTTTTCAAAATTGGGCACATCATATTGAGAAGGTTGCATGAGCCAGACATTTCCTAACTTCCAAATACATAACGTCACTTCCAGCATTGTTTGATTTTAGTGATTTAATAATGCCAAAAGGTTCTTATTTAGGCTATAATGTTTTTAATAGTTTCATCTCCTCAATATAGGATAAAATACCTAAGAATTAAGTCGACAAGTGCCAAGTCAAATTCAAATTTTTTATTTGCCATATTAATTTTTTTACAAATCATTGACAATGTCATATATCAGGTGAAACCTACGTCATGCAAGCCATAATACAAACACTTACATTAAAAATATTGCAATTTCAAAATACACTGCTAAATAAAAGTTACCTTCAAAGAAATACATGAATATTATGAGATTAAATGAATTAATAATAATATCAAGTAAAAGAAAAATTATTTAAGTACCATTTCAAAAATATGAAACAGTATTAGAAACAAGAATAGGGGACTCTGAATGCATGAAATGTCATGAATTGCCTTAAAATGAAATCTTTCCGGTATTGAAAAATTCTTCTAGGCTGTAAACGTAAAGCCTCATAACGTCCAGATCCCAGGTCAGTAACTCCATTGACTATATACAAATTTACGGAATGGTTTTTTTATTGGTTTAGGGAACCAATTACATAGTCAATGGTAATTCGTTATGTTCCTGTAATAATGTGGAAATTGTATTTGGAGTGGATTCAGAATCAATTTGAGGTGAAATGGCTGCTTTAGCGTTTACGGTTGTACCTTTGGGTTTTGAAATGGATCCTATCATGCTGACGGAGCTACCGATTTATCATTTATCACTATCCTAATGCTTATTCACCCTCAAAAACACATTAACAAAAATTGTACTGACACTACTAACAATTTTTTTGTAAAATATTCGTAATAGGTCATTTTAAAGTTTAATTTTAAACAATTAGAATTGAGGCAAATGAATATAATTAAACTGATTGCAGTTTTAAAGTGTGCCATTTATTTAACACTAAGCACAATGAATCAACCATCTATTTCTGTGCTAAAAATAAATTAATTCTTAAAGTTTTACAGTACTAACAACATTATTGTGATTTTAAAATGTTTTGAAAATTAAATATAACAATTTCATCCTATTATGCGGGCCCGCCAGAGATTTTACTTTGGCCCGCGGGCCCCGTCGCCTCGTCCGCGCCCCCCCCCCACACTGGTTGAAAGCAGTATACTTGTTCTCTGTTGTTGATTAGTGAGAACTACGTCCTCTTTGAATCCTGGCACACACAAAATTAGGGACAAATTGTACAATGGCAATGAGAAGTATACTTCAGTATTTATAGTCAGTGGTATAACTTTATATACTTAAGAAAATGCATTTGTTAACACAAATTTGTCCATTCAATCTTGCATGAAAATTGGTATAAAAAAATGGATGGCATACAACTTCTATTTTTTTAAATTCTATGCTCACACTCTTATGACATTTACTCTTCTATGACAGCACGCAGTAATAAGTTGGAGGAAATCTCCATTACAATATGACAAACAATTGCAGCAATATTGTCTCCGTTAGCTTGATAGGAACGATCCCATGCGCACAGAACGTTGGCTCTGTACTAAACCAAGATCCTTCTCCTCCACAAGCAAGTCGCGATGATTCGACCTTGGGAAGATTGCATCTCAGTTCAGGGCACTCCTCCTTTTAATGGTTTGAACTTTAACCCAGCTGACACACCGGTTTGTTCTCAATGACTCGGCCTTCCACCTCAGACAACGCCAGTCACTTTCAGGCCATGTATGTTTTCATCGTGCAACCACTGTGGCACATGGAGCTAAACTCCCTGCTCTTCTGGATACACAGATTTTTTTAACAGTTAAAATCATGTTTGTAAATTATAAGCTCATGAGCAAGAAGTGAGAAGAATTCCAACATCCACGCAAGATCAGAAAAAGTTTATATTGAAACATTTATTACATTCTAGTTGAATGTGAAGTTTAATAAAAACCCTGATTGTAGGAGTTAAATTGATTTGTAATTAGTATACATACCGACCTAAGCTTGTAGATAATTTAATATTCAGTAACAGTAAGTTAGGGTTGACTAAGAATTATTTAAAATGTAAATTTAAGAATTCTGACTGTATTTTGGCAGTAAACACTTGGTTCTATTTTGATAACTAAGAGCAATTTAGTATCCAAAGATACAGAATTTACGAGTTTCTAACTTCTGAATTCTGGGTCTTTGGATACTAAATTGCTCTTAGCTATCAAAATAGTATCAACTGGGTTCCCACAGGTTTTACAAAACAAAGTTCCAGGACAAAAACAGATTTTCACAACAATCGCGACGTTCAAAAAACATAATCAAAGGTTTATTAATTTTGCTTTGAGTTTATTTGTATACATAAATCAGATGTATTATAAATGTTCCCCAACCAGAATAGGCTATGAGACATACATACTACCCTGGCAATCGTTTTATTGTGCTTATGAGTGTTTAGATTATATACAGGGTTGATTGATATAAAGTGTGCCAGCTGTTTTTCTTGAAAAGTATAAGAGCTACCAGTATTAAAAAAAGTTAAAAAGCAACTTCCCTGGATTTTTAGTTCTGTCTAATTTTGTGACTTTTATTTTATCCGCCATTCTTCCAATATGGTGGCCAACATTAGTTTTTCTTATGAAATGCCCATAGTTATATTGTTTAACCAGATAGAAAATTTAATTTTAAATTGTTTTTATTCTTTGTATTTTTTCAGTAAACTTAACCGTTTACCTTCCAGAGCAAATCAAACAAGTGATTTTTATTGTTTTTAGCAACGAGTAGCTCACCTGATGCTCTGGAGCTCTGGTAGCTCTGGAGGCTAAACAGTTAAGTTTAGGAAAGAAACACCCAGAATAAAAACATTTAAAAACTACATTTTCTATCACATTAATTAATACAATTTGTGGAATTTCATAAGAAAGATTGAAATTGGTTGCCATATTAGAACAATGGCAAAAAAATGTTTGAAACTTGAAATCATTAATTGTTATGTTAATATGTTGATGTAATAATATTACTAATATGGAGCCTTGGGGTGCAGGGTGTGGATCCCGCCCGCGGCGTCCTTGTCGCGCACCCTGGGCAACGGGGCGTCACAAGCCAGTGGCGTCACGGCTAGCGCGGGTAAAATCCACTTGGCTGTGAGACTCTTCTTCTCACAGTTTCTTTCAGGGCCAAGGCCTTTCTTCTCACCTTTTGGGCCTTGGCTCGCCTTCTTTCTTCTTTCCTGGGCAAGCCTTGCTCATCTTCTTCTTTTCTTCGACCCCGCATCATGGGTGTCTTTCCGCCTTCTTTCGACCGGTGTCCACTGGGGGGTCCCTGGGAGTGTCCCTGGTGTCGCAGGGGCTGATGTGTGCTTGCACTGCCGATGGGTTCTCTTCAGTGGGTGTCAGGAGCCAGCCCCTTCGGGCCCTGGTCAGGGAGTGCGGCGTGGGTGCAGAGGTCGGGCTCTGCACTGCCACGGTGAACCCCGGCACGTCTGGAATCCGGTGCCGGCAAACGGAGGTCGGGTCCCCGGGGAACTGGGGTGGGGGCATCGTCCCCCTGGGTATACCCTCGCCTGGCCAATTCTGGGTTCACCCTCGTCGTGCGATGCGCTGGTTAAACTAAAGTATGGCAACCCCTAAAAACAACGACAACATCAACATTGGCAACGATATGAGGGAGTTTCCAGAACTCCCTCCTCCTAGTGCCAGTACTGCCTCCATTTTTCGGAGGAGTAGCTTGGTAGCGAGGTCCCCACCACCGGCCTCTTCTCCTGTGGTCGCGCTGGCTTCCACGGATTCAGCCAGCTCGAGGAATACCCCGAAGCCAAGAACGGTTCGAGCTCCGTCTCCAGTAGTTTCGCCGGATGAAAGGAACGTGGCTATTGCTCAGGAAAAGGTGGAGGAGGAACTGCAGAGGATGCGGGACACTCTCCTCGACATGTCCGCCGCGGTCGCGAAGCAGAAGACCGTGTCGATGGGCATCAAGAACGGGATAGTGACCCTGGATGCATCCCTTGATGTCTTCGACTCGATGCTCGGTCTCTGGAAGGCATCGCTAAGGCGGCTCAGGCTTTTGGAGGAGAAGCAGGGGCAAGCTCCACTTCCATCTTCGGAGTCTGGGGCGCCTGGTGGGGGTGCCAAGAGATCGGCGACTAGCCCTCCTGCGGAACAGCAAACGGAGAAGAGACCGGACGTCAAGAACAGGACCGTCCACGTGGAGAGGAACGGAGAAGAAGCCACCACTGCGTCTGCAGACAGGGAGGGTTTTAATCAGGTCCTCTCCAAGAAAGAGAGGAGGAAGCTTCGGGTGGAGGCGAAAGCCCAGAAGAAGCGGGAAGAGGCGGAAAACGTGCCTTCCCAAGCACCCAGCCAAAAGAAGGAGAAGCCAAAGAAGACTCGGCCTAGGAAGACCAGGAACCAGGTGGTCCTGATCAATCCGTCCACCGGCAAGACCTACTCAGAGATCCTCGGATTGTTGAAGAGTGAGGTGACGCCAGAGGACTCCGGAACTGTGGTTCGGCAGATCCGGAAGACGGAGGCCGGGGGGGTTCTCCTTGAGCTCTCGAAGTGTGACGACCGGGGGAAACTCCAGGAAGCACTTCAGAGAGCTATAGGGGACAAGGGCGAGGTCCGCTCCATCATCCCGAAGCTGAGGGTAGAGATCTTGGATCTAGACGCCCTGGCTTCGGAGGCCGATGTCATTGCGGCTATCACAAGAGACCTTCCGACAATCTCCGGTGTGCCTAAGGTCACCCTGTTCTCGCCAAACAAGCGGGAGCAGAGAAAGGCTATCGTTGAGATGGAAGAGAAAGACGGTCTTCTCTTTCTTCGGTCTGGGAAGATCAAGATTGGCTGGGTCGTCTGCCGAGTTCGGCAGCGCCTTGAGGTAGAACGCTGTTTTCGGTGCCTCGGGTACGGCCACACGCGTCGGAGTTGCTCCGGTCCCGACCGCGGCAAAATTGTTGGAAGTGCGGTAGCGGCGAACATAAGGCCGCTGCTTGCACAGCGGCCGCTTCTTGCGTTCTCTGCACCGGTACACCTGGAGCGTCCGCGGACCACATTCCGGGCTCAGGGGCATGCAGGGCTTTCAGGAAAGCCCTAGACGCTAAGAGGGCTCGATCTGCCACGAAATGATCCGTTTCGTCCAGGCAAACCTGCAGCGGAGTCGAGCAGCTGACGCCATTCTTGAGCAGCTTGCTTGTGAGGTCAAAGCCCAGATCGTGATCGTCAGTGAGCCCTACCGGATCAAAACCAGTCCATCTTGGTTTTATGACCGGCTTGGCACCGCGGCTCTCTGGATTTCGGACAGTCGGGGGATACAGGTGTTGGGTCACGGATCCGGTGACGGTTACGTCTGGGTGAGACTTCGGCGAGTCAATGTATACAGTGTCTACCTCTCTCCCAACTATTCCGCCGAGGAGTACCGGGAGAGGCTGGAGGCGCTGGAAGACAGTCTTCAGGGTGTCTCGGGGGGCGTAATAGTGGCTGGGGACTTCAACGCGCGTGCCGTTGAGTGGGGCATGCCAGTCACTAACGCCCGGGGGAGACGAATCTTGGAGATGGCCTCGAGGCTCGACCTGGAAGTGGCGAACAGAGGGGACACGCCGACATACCGCAGACCTGGTTTTGGTGACTCCATACCAGATGTCACGCTGGTATCGGCAGGGTTGTTTCCTCTGGTAGCAGAGTGGGGGGTTATGGACGTGTACACGGCCAGTGACCACGAATTCATCTCCTTCAATCTGGAAGAAAACGAGTTGTCTCGTCGATGCAGTACCCGAAACCCAATTGGCTGGAATCAGGCCAAACTGGACAGGGGAAAATTCGTCGAGCGGCTCAGTCGTAGCCCCGAGGCCGGTTTGACGGAGCGCTTTGACTCCGCTGATCGAGATCGGGTCGAAGCTCTCGTGGGTTCCACAATGAAGCTGATCGAGCGTGCATGCGACTCGTCGATGCCTCGGAAAAAACCTGTCCGGGGTCGTCGTCACGTGTACTGGTGGACGGACGAAATCGCGGAGCTCAGGAGAACGGCACTGATGCTTCGCAGAAGAGCGCAGAGAACTCGAAACCGACCGGAGGCTTTGGCCAGGTCGGCAGAGCACAAGACTGCGAAAAAAGCTCTTGCCAGTGCAATTCGCCTGAGCAAGGCTCGCTGCTGGAAGGAGCTGTGCCGGGACGTGGACTCCGATCCATGGGGAAAAGGGTACAAGCTCGTCACGAGAAAGCTCGGGGGAATGGGGGCCAGCAGTGCGTCTATGCCTGCAGGCACGATCACGGCCATCGTCGATGCTCTCTTCCCAAGTCACCCTGTG
Source organism: Allygus modestus (assembly GCA_963675035.1). NCBI lineage: Eukaryota > Metazoa > Arthropoda > Insecta > Hemiptera > Cicadellidae > Allygus > Allygus modestus. The sequence goes on along the minus strand of OY776112.1, from coordinate 140,174,762 downwards.
AGGCGAGAGGAAAGAGTAACGGGGCCGGTGCCTGATGTTCCTTTGTTCACGGAACAGGAGCTCGTGGCAGCGTCGTCTGCCATGCACAACAACAGAGCTCCAGGCCCTGATGGCATTCCGGTTGAGGCTCTGAAGGTTGTGGCGGGAAGCCACCCACATCTGCTGCTGCGCATGTTCAACGCGTGTTTGGCGGCGGGTGTGTTTCCGTCACGCTGGAAGACAGCTAGACTGGCGCTCATCAGCAAAGGCAAAGGTGACCCGGAGTCCCCGTCGGCATACAGACCACTCTGTATGTTGGACACGGCGGGTAAACTCTTTGAGAGGTTGCTGAAACCCAGGTTGAGGTCGGCCGTCGAAGCCGCTGGGGACTTGTCCCCCCGGCAGCACGGCTTTCGGAAGGGCCACTCAACCTTGAATGCCGTGGCTGAAGTCCTGGGCGACGTCCAGCGGGCTGACACGGCCTGCCATCAGGCCAGGCCGATCGTGCTGCTGGTCACCCTGGACGTTAAAAACGCTTTTAACTCGGCCCGTTGGGTGGACATGCTCGAGGCGTTGCAGCGGGACTTCAGGGTACCCGACTATCTCTTGGTCGTGGTACAGGACTACCTGAAGGAGCGCAGGCTGCTATATAGCACAGAAGCAGGGCTCCGTTCCAAAGTGGTCACCGCCGGCGCGGCGCAAGGGTCGATCCTTGGCCCTGACCTTTGGAACGTGGCATATGACGGAGTGCTTCGCCTCGAGATGCCACCACAAGCCTATCTCGTGGGCTACGCAGATGATGTAGCCGCAGTCATCACGGCTCGGAATCCGGAGTTAGCCCAGCTTCGCCTCAACCAGGTGATGTTTCGGGTCAACAGATGGATGAGCGGTCATGGACTTGAGCTGGCGGTCGCCAAGACCGAGATCGTCATGCTCACGCGACGGAGGATCCAAACAGTAATCCCTATGACTGTTGGTGACGTGGAGGTCCAGACGAAGACTGCGGCGAAGTATCTGGGAGTGGTGCTTGACCGCCGCCTCACATGGTGGGAGCACATCCAGGCGGTTTGCAACAAGGCGACTAGGGTTGTTCTGTCGCTCAGCAGGTTGATGGGGAATGTCGGAGGCCCGAGGTCCAGCAAGAGGCGACTTCTCATGTCCACCGTCAACGCCACTCTCCTGTACGGCGCAGAAGTGTGGGCGGGTGCCATGAGAGTCAAAAAACACAGCAAGAGAATTCTCTCCGTTCAGCGCAGGGCGGCTCTTAGGGTTGCCTGTGCGTATCGCACTGTGTCTGGACTGGCTGTAATGGTTGTGGCTGGAGTGTTTCCCCTTGATCTGCTCGCCGCTGAGAGGCAGAACATCTTTCGCCGTGCTCCTGATCTCGGAAGAGACCAAGCTGCTGTGGAAGCCAGACTCGAAACTCTGCGAGTTTGGCAAGAGCGTTGGAACGGTGGACTGGAAGGGCGATGGACGTTTCGTCTCATCAGAGACATAAGCCCTTGGTTGAGCCGTGCATTTGGGGAAATTGACTTTTTCTTGTGTCAATTCCTGACGGGCCACGGGTACTTCAGGGAATACCTTTTCCGCATGGGGAAGGTGAGGTCACCTCAGTGTAGTTACTGCCCGGAGGAGGTGGATGATGCTCATCATACTTTCTTCCGGTGCAGTCGTTTCGCTGAAGACAGGAGGAGGCTCGTCTCTGCTGACGGCGATCTGTCCCCGGACGTCGTGGTGGGGACGATGCTTCGAAATGAAGACTCCTGGAGAGCGGTTGCGCTCTTCGTGCAATCCGTTCTTCGGGGAAAGCGAGACGAGGGATGCTTAGGTGACCTCTAAGTTTCCCGAAACGGTGACGTGACCCGTCTGGGCGCAAGACACGCGGGCCAGTGCCGAAGTTGTCCGATAAGGGTTCCGGCCTGGTTTTTCCCCCGCGGCTCCGTAGGAGGTTTAGTGGGTATACCTCGTAAGAGGGAGTCCCACACTGTTCCTTTGGGTTCGCGCATAAAGCGTTCCTCCTACGTAAAAAAAAAAAAAAAAAAAATATGGGGCCTTAATGGAAGATGGCCAAAGGTTCTACTGCAGACTCCGAGTACAAGTTATAACTTACTACACCATTTATTAATGGGGCACTTACTAAAGAATTTGCGATGTTTAAGTGAACTCACATAGAAGAAAGAATTTCTTACTGTTCCAGCAATAGCTAACTCAAACATTACAAAATCTATACTACCACTACAGAATTTAAGCTTGTTTGGCAAACAACTTTTGAGACTTTAGCCTCAGGTACCAAACAAGAAATAATTTGACAATCAAGCTTCTTTAATTACGCCACTCAAAAATCCTTCCTTCTTTACATATGAACAGCAGTAGTGGGGGGTTGCGGCTTTTGCGCCGGAAGTGACGTCACATCCGGTCAGTGACCGGATGCGCTGAGTGAATAAATACGTCATCTGAGGCTGAGCTAGTGACGTAGGTGGTTTTGTGACGTAATGATTGAAAGTTTAAAGTTCAAGGTCACGGGGAGGGTGTTTTAAAAAAGTACTACCTCGCACGCGTAAAATCCAATTGTGATTCGATAGTTTAATCGATATAAAATATTGATTAAACTATCGAATCACAATCGAATGATACGAGTGCGAGGTAGTACTATTACAAATATTACTTTATTTACAATAGTTCATGTTTACAATAGTTCCCCATTGTTCGTTGTCATCGATGTTGTTGATCCGGACGAGTTGCGGCCATCACTTCGCTTTCTGATGAAAGACGGTAGATACTTCGATCCCTGCGCAGAGTCCATGTTGTTTTTTGATGCGTAAAGTTCCAAAGATAAATCGTAACCGGACGCAATGAGAAGTCTTAACTCTTCATTAAAAACCTCGAGGTCTTGGAAAGTCGCCAGATGAATAGAGTCATAATGAATACACCTAATTTTGATGGACATTTCAACAGAGAGCTCGATGTCCACTGGTCAAGTGCCGGAGGTGTACTGACTATTCGCTTGCTAGCGTTTTGGTATCAAACAAAATGGTGGGCGCGGAGCAGATGGCGGACGGCAGATGGCAGGTGATCACTTTTTCGTCTACAACATTTAGAGGTTGTGACGTCACGACAATATGAAACGGAACGACCAGAACCACCGAATCATCAACCGACCAACCGATTGTTTTATCGAATGAATCGTTGCTCACTGCCTGATGTATTGAAACTTTCGGCTAAGGCGGCAGGCCTCGGTAGCCCAGTGGATACGGCGTCAGATCCACGATCGTGCGGTCCCGTGTTCAAATCTTACTTTTGATGTTTACTTTTTGAAATCTGAAATGTGTTTTAAAGATTACTTTAATTTGTTCGGGGTTAAATCTCACTTTTTTTGTTAACTTTTTTAGGTTTGACTTTTATTTACTTATACTAATCCCTTTATTTGTAATTATGTTGCACAACGAACAGCCACCATACAGCGCTCTGCGGAGTTAGGTTAAGTTAGGTTACTATAATTTTGTCGTGAACTGCAACCTAGTTGTTTGTTCACGTACATCCATTTTTAGATCCATTTAACAGCCACCATACAGCGCTCTGCGGAGTTAGGTTAAGTTAGGTTACTATAATTTTGTCGTGAACTGCAACCTAGTTGTTTGTTCACGTACATCAATTTTTAGATCCAATTTAACACTGTATCCACAACTTTTGATTTAACTTATATCTGCTTGAATTTTAATCGAATCACCATTTATGCTTTTCCACCACAAAACAATAACAATCGTAGTTGAAAGTTCATTCGATAAAACAAACAAACAATCGGTTGATGATTCGGTGGTTCTGGTCGTGACGTCACAACCTCTAAATGTTGTAGACGAAAAAGTGCTCACCCAGATGGCAGGTGTCAAGTGCGCGGCAGATGTCAGGCCCCCCCCCACTACACCAGTCTTCCCACCAAGTCTTACATCGCACAATAACTAGTTTACATGTGTTAGTTAGGGTTTAGCTCTTAGACTGTCAAGACTTTAGCTCCGTAACTAAAAACTTCAATAATGTTTGCTTAACGCTGTATAATTATAACAGCTACTATGATCTAAACCGGTGCATGTATTTATATGATGCTTTTTGCGTAGCAAACAACTGGCTAAAAGTGTTTCAACCTCGATTATTCTTCGACGAAACCGCTCATTGTCCACTAAAAGCGTAGACCTTCTGTCTTCATAGTCAGAGAAGTAGAAGGTAGTGTCAAGTGGACTACTGAAGGTCACCTTCCTCATGTTTCTGTAAAACTGTGACATGATCAGACTTTGCGTAAACTCTATAAGTAGATGTTTATTAGTCAAGAGCTGAAAGTAAAGTGATGTACCGCTAGCGTGTAAAATAAACACCACAACGTTACCATGTGCTTCTAACAATTGTTTTTATATTTAAATCTCGATTGCACCTTCTTGTTTGTCATGTCAAGCCGCGTAATTTGAGTACACACTTAACATAGTTTAAACCATAAACAAAAAAGCTATTTATGTCTATCCTTGAAAATAGTTGTTTGTGCGCTATTGCTTCTATACCCTTGGTTGGATATAAATTTTGATTGTACCGTCTTGTTCGTCTTGTTAATCCGCGTATTGCGAATACCCACTTGACATAGGTTAAATAATAAACACAAAAAGTCATTTATGTTTACCCTTGAAAATAGTTGTGTTATTTGTTCTACTGTTTTTAAAACTGTTTCGACCTATTTTGGGTCTCATCAGATGAAGGTAGGCGTACTAAAAGCCACTTCATGACAGTTTTTTTTTTGTGTTTTTATTTTTTATAAATTTGTTTGTTTAGTTTTTATATTGGATTTTTATATTTTTAGCTTCCAAATAATCCACCTACTCCTTCCTGACCTCCCACTGGATCAACCTATCCTTCCTCACAAAAAAAAGATCCTCCTTCCACCCATTGTGTACAGGTCGTGGTGGTGTACATGATGGTACCTGTACCATCATGTGTACACCACCACTTTCGAACAAGTAGACGTTCTTCCTCTCCTCTGCTACAAATTTATACATGCCATTCCGCTTTAAACATTTGAACTTCTCGTTGCATTGTTCAATTGGTTCAATCAACTTTCTTAGCCTCATAATATTCAATATATTCCAAACAGTTTCTTCTTCATTCTCCCTCCTCTCATTATCTTCCTTCATTCGCCTGTTCTTATCTTCCTTCTTCTTTCCTTTCTTCTCTTCCTTCTTCTCTTCCTTCTTATGTCCCTTCTTGAAATACAACTCGTGATTAATAAAATTCTTCTGCACCATTCTTTTTAACGAGCAGGATCTACGAAAAACCTTCTTCTCCTGCGCCGGCTTTAAACTTGCCTTTATCCTCTCAAGCTTTTCTTTCAATACTGGAGAGGACATGTTTCTAGACTAAACACTATCTGCAGAATGAAGCCTCCATAAGCTGTTAAACAGCGTGAAAGTGTAATCAAGCGGTTGAGTAACACCGCCAGCTGCTTGCAGTGAAAGGCACATCAGTCTGGCAATGCGCGGTTGACCTACACCGCCAGTTGGATGTGGTGAAAGGTTACCTGTGTAAAACAGTTTTAGCAACGCTTAACTTGTTGGGCCTAATAAAAAAATTTATGTTATATATATTTTTTATTAATTATCTCAATACATATTTTATTAATTATCTTAATATATAATTTATAAATTTATAAGCTAAAAATCAATGAAGGGATAACTTTTTGTTAAAACAGGGATAAATCCCAGACAAAATCCCGTTTTAGGGAAAAAATCCCGCAACAGGGCAGGGTTATCCCTTATCCCGTTTTTCCCTTTATATCCCTTTTTCCCACTTTTCGTCTATATAACCCGAGATTTCGAGCGTTTCTCCGCAGTTGATGCCAGTTCCGTCCAAAGGCTGACTTGGTGCAACTCGCCACAGTGTGGGTTCGATAACTGTGCGTTAGGGCCCAACTCGCAATTATCGAACCTCGCTAATTTTGCATGTGTAGTCTGTTCTTGTGCATGAGTAGTATAAACTAATGCCTGCAGAATTGATGCTTTATAGTAATCCCGTATATTGACTGCTTGTTTAACGCTTTATACTAACTTTGTAGATTGTTTGTTTGCTTAACGCTTAACGCTTTACTTATTAACGTGACCTTGACCTAGTTTAGAACTTAGAAATACTCCATCTAGACATGTTAAACACAAACGTTGTAGTAAAGACCATGGTGGGGGAAATGTTATATACTGCACCAGAGGGGTAAATATAATCATACCGCTATGGAAGCTGTAGGCGAAAACACTTGGCTTGCTCCTGTTGAGCTTGCTTTTTCAGAAGCCTTTCTGGCTATTCTTAGTTATGAATATCGAGGGTTTAAACTAAAAGTAAAGATGGAACTTAGACCGTTACAAAGAAATGACGTGTATTGCGTCTTGATTGAATGGAAATCGCCTTCTAGCATTAGGCTTTTCTATTTGATCCAAAGATCACGCAATCAATTCTGTGTGAAACGTATAACTGTGACATTGGACAATTGTGAGCTAAACCCCCTTGTTTGAACCTAGAGCTTCCTTTTAAAAAGTAAAATAGCAAAGACGAAACCCTTACTTACTAAAGGTTTTACCTTTGCTATTTTACGCATCACTTAACTTGACCTTGACCCAGTTATCGAACTTGGAATCATATAGTATGCACTTTATAGCGTTACAATGTACCCTACCCCCACCACTGGTTCTCGGGTATAAAAGCAAGACCAGTCCGCAGAGGGTTTACAGTCTCAGGCCAACAGCCTAGCTAGCTGTTTGCCTGCGCTGTCCGCAATAGTATCTTTAGTATAGAGTTGGTACCACTGTACACTAAAGATGCTACCTGAGTTTAAGGCATGTTGGTTTATTAAGCATGATAGATTAACGCTTGTAGTTTGCTGCTAGTAAATGTAGTTAATGTATTAAATGTTACCTTTTGGTGTTGGTTTGAAGTGATTTATTAATGAAATATGTACTTTTCTTACACGCTTTAAAATTCAATATTCCTTATTTAAACTTTTTAAATGTAAAATGTTTATAAGTAATTTAATATGTTTCTCAAACAAACCCTTTCCTAACCCCTTACAAAAAAGGTATGGCACGAAAACCGACCTTCTGTCAATATGGCACGAAAACCGATTGACATTACCCATCGTTACACCTCACGTATGAGAAACGTTTGTGAATACTAAGTTGGTTAAACCTTTGGTTTGCAGTAGCCTGACGCCCGTTCTGTCCAAAGTCCGACTGGGTTTCAGTATGTTGTTGACCATTGTAAAACCGACTTTGTTATGTCTTTGTAAACCACCTTAGTCAATACGGCCTGCAAACCGGTTGATTATTATGGTTAATATTTGTTTTAAATTAATCTCAGTTATCAGGTTTACTGTACGTAACTTTAAAATTTCTTCAAAATGATTGCCCCCTAATACAGAACGGGGAATAGAGCAGTCTGTGATCCTTGCTCTATTCCCTGTTTTGGCAACATATTGAGATGACCTTGACCTACTGACGGGAGTTAGAAAATTGACGTATGGCAAAACATTGGAAGATATATTTATTTCTTACAACAAATATCCCCTCCCTAACTCTTGCACTCCCACCACTTCTAGTGGGTATAAAAGAGGTTCCCTATCACTGGTAAATCCATTCTGCTGCTTGTGCTTGCTCACCCCAGAACCATGGCGCACATCAGAAAGCAAACTCTTCCGCTAAAATTGAAACCGCCATCAGTACGAACCTTTGCTACCTCAACCTCTTCTGTCTCAACTTATATGATACCAACCTCTGGTGCCTCAACTTCTGTTGCTTCAATTTTTGCTGCCTCAACTTCTTCTGTCTCAACATATAAAATACCAACTTCTGGTGCCTCAACTTCTTCCGTCTCAACATATAAAATACCAACTTCTGGTGCCTCAACTTCTGCTGCTTCAACCTCTGCTGCCTCAACGTCCGCTGTCTCATCGATACTTCGTCAGGCTTTGGTGATGTCTTTCATTCTCCCAGAGACGGATAGTACTTCACCACCGCCACCTACCATTGTGGATGATCCTCTATCACCATCACCCAATTTAATTCTTGACGAATTTTCTCACTTGTCAAGTTCATCTTCAAGTTCATCTTCAAGTTCATCTTCAAGTTCATCTTCAAGTTCATCTTCAAGTTCAACATCAAGGTCTTCCCCCACCAGACCTTCTACCCCTTCTGCAAGTTTCTATCCTTTTGATCCCACCAGACCTTCTACATCCTCTGCAAGTGGCCTTCCTCGTCCTTCAGTAATCTGTACAAATAACCAATCTCCTTCAGAGAAACTTAAACAACTAAAATCTTTGAGAAGGAAGTGCATACGCCCTGCACAACAATGCAACTATAGTTTCAAAAAAGGTGCAAGGAAAGGTGAACGTTGTCCTAAATCCTGTATTTAAAATGAAGAATTATGCAGGTTTCATTTAAAACTAAAACAGAACAATAGCGTTTCCCTTTCTTCACCACGTCCAACAGTGAAACCAGCCAAAACTCGTATTAATAGACTTTGTAAAAATAAACAATACTTCTTCCTTAAGTCAGTGGGATTTGCAAAGGTAATATTAAAATGTGGAGACCAACTCTACATTTTAAAATTACCTAGAGGTATGGAACATCCCAAACACCCTACCAAAAAAAACTATTTAATACGAGGTAATTCGGGAGGCACTGTGTGGAAAACATTACAGTAAAACCAACGTTCAAAAATGTATTTTCCAAATTTAAATAAATGTTTATTTTTTCCAAATTTTAAAAAAAAGTGTGGACAACCTATTTAGATTTTGTAGCATATGCTGCAAAAGGTAAATAGGTTGTACACACTTTTTTTTACAATGTTACAACGACCTTGACCTAGATAACGGACTTAGATAAATTACACTAAGTCAAAGATAAAACTTAAAAGGAAAAAGGAGATATATTATACTAAATACATTATTCAACAGTAAAAAGGGGAGGGGGTAAGCGGGTATTTAAGCGAGCGATTCGGAATATAATTATTAGTTGTATCATCATGAGCGTCAACAGCAACACATGGGGAAAGGAAATTAGCGAAGAGGAGTTGTATGCGATTGCCGAGGCTGCTGAAATGACTGAGGTTTCTAAGATTGATAAAATTGCGGAGAATGTTGCTCAGTCACAACCGCAACAAACTACACCATCGATGCAGTCTACAACGCGTCAACCAAGACCCTATCATGTTATACTGGAGGAGTATAATGAGGCGATGGGGTACGCCTGCACAAAGTGGTGTGGACAGCCGCGTTCTCCTCAACAATGGGAGGAGCACGATGCAGACTTTCGTCTGGTTGCAGAGTTAGAACTTGAGCTCGAAAGAGCAAAGGCTGCTCAATAGTGACAAGATTTAATGTGTACTTTTAAAATACAGAGCGGGGAATAGATCAGTTTGTGGTCAAAGTGAGAACCACTTACTGCTCTATTCCCCGTTTTGGCAACTTGTTCAGATGACCTTGGGACTTAAAAAATTCTTGTTTAGCAAAAACATATTGAAATATATATCTATGTATTTCTTAAAAAAAAAATCCCCTCCTTAAAACTCGCACTCCCACCACTTCCATTAGGTATAAAAGAGGCACCTCATCGTTGGTAAAATCAGTCTGCTGCTTGTGTTTGCTCACCTCGGACACCATGAAGCACAACAGAAAACCAACTTCTACCGCCTCTCCTTGTACTGTTTCATCTTCTGCTGTCCCATCGATACTTGTCCAGGCTATGATTCTATCCCACATTCTTCCACCAGAGTCAGGTAGTAGTACTTCACCAAACTTAATCTCGAGATCTCTCAAAACCGAGAGAAACACTGCTAATACTCGGAAACTGAGAGCGAGAATTGCTGACCGTTATAAAGTATTAAAAAGCATATTACCATCCTCCAATCCGTATGATTCTAAATTAACCACTGTACAAAAGACAATAAAGTACATTTCAAACCTTCAATCCCAGCTCCAAGAACCGTCCTTAATTCACAAAGAAATCTTGAACACCCCTCCACCGTTTGAAGCCGTTTTTCTGAAAGAGGATGAGTTGGCGGATCAACATTTTTTCGCTGAAGAGCCTTCAGCCTACAAGCAAATTTTCCTCATGGATGAAGATCAAGACGAATAACTAACTTTACAAATTAAAGACTTATGAAATACAAAGCGGGGAATAGATCAGTTTGCGGTCAAAGTAAGAACCACTTACTGCTCTATTCCCCGTTTTGGCAACAGGTTTAAATGACCTTGGGACTTAGAAAATATTTGTTTGATAAAAAAAAATATGAAAGATCTTCTTATTTCTTCCAACAATAACCCTTCACTACCCCCCACCACCACCACCACCACCACCACCACCCCCTAAATTGAGTATAAAGGAGGTCTCCATCGTTAGTAAAACTTATTACTTTGCTGAAAATGAGTGCATCCACTTCATCTACCTCTGCAGCAACTATAATATTCAGCAGACGGGTCGAAAACATTGATCAGTTGCTTGCTGTAAGGAAATTACTGCTAGGGTATCTTGATATAGAGGTTGGTTGTGAATTGTGCATGTGGAGACCAACAGGTGAAGTCTTTAGTAATGAAGATGAAGCATTCAAAACAAAAGACAGTAGAAAGTTATATAGAATCTTTAGTAATATGGTAAGGTTAATCAATAAGGGTTGGATCATTAACATAACATTCTATATTAAACCAAACCTTTAACTGAAGCAATAAAAAGACGGGCGGAAGGGGGGGGATACTTTGACTTTAATGGTGGGGGTAGACAGATATAAGACGGACGGCTTCAGTGTTTAGTCATTATTCAGCTATGGATAGCCCAACAGAACCGATGCAGCTTTCAACATCGATGCAGTCTACGTCTAACTTAAATGTAAAAGACAAGGAGAAGAATGATAGCCAAAGAAGAAGGAATGCTAGAGAGAGAAGAAGGGTTAGAAAATTAAATCAAACATATAATTTATTACGATCAAAATTACCTTTTGTTGATCCAAAAAAATCAAAGCATTCAATTGTAACACATGCTATAAATTATATAAATATGTTAGAAATGCTATTAGAAGGTACATCATTTCAACTGCCTGAAGAACTTCTAACAATGGACATTAATCAACTTGCTTTGTCTAACTAAAGATTTGTAGAATTACTGAACAAGGGGGGAATACAGAACGGGGAATAGATCACTTTGTGGTTTGAATAAAAATCACTTACTGCTCTATTCCCCGTTCTGGTAATAGGTTAAGGTGACCTTGACCCACTTACAGTTGCTTGCTGTAAGGAGATTACTGCTACGGTATCTTGATTTAGAGGTCAGTTGTGAATTGTACATGTGGAGACCGACAGGTGAAGTTTATAGTGGTGAAGATGAAGCATTTAAAACAAACTATAGTAGAAAGTTATATAAAATCTTTGGCAATATGGTAAGGGATGGAACATTAACATAACATTCTATATTAATCAAAACCTTTAACTAAAGCAAAAAAAAAAGACGGGTATATAAGCGCGACGTTGCAGAGACAATTATCACTTTGGTTGTGAATTGCATCAAGAGCGCATCTATTATGGTATACCTCAACTATATTGACTCTACTGCTAAAGCGGATACTTTTATCCAGCGTGTGTACCAACTGTTAACGGAGTACGAACATGTTCAGGTCAAAGGATTGGGTATTCGTGGAACAGAAGAAGTAAAAATAGATGTAAAACCAATCCCTTTGAAGAACAAAATTGACCAATTATTACGAGAAGGCTACATCCTGTGTCTTTATTACACAACCTCATAAACTACATACAAGGCCGAAGGGGGGGGGATACAGAACGGGGAATAGATCAGTTTGTGGTTTGAATAAGAATCACTTACTGCTCTATTCCCCGTTCTGGTAATAGATTAAGGTAACCTTGACCCACTTACTGGACTTACATGTGTTACAATAATACCTCTTCCCTACCACTTGCACTTTCAACACTTACCCCCACCACCACCGGAATCGAGTATAAAAGGTGGTTTCGTATTAGTGGTAAAATCAGTCTGCTACTTGGAATCATGTCGCCCAGAGATAACATTTTCCCTTCTAAGAAGACTATACTGGAAATGATTCAAAATATTCCAGTAAATATAAACGAAGATGAAGACGATTCAGAGATGGAAGATGAACTATTAAGTGATCTTGAACTACTGAGTGAGTTTGCTAGCAGTGAACCATATCTTGGAGAGATGGAGCTGTTGACTGACGACGACGACGACGACGACGACGATGATAATGAACCAGAATTTCATCATCAGTTACTCTGTTTGGAGGAAATAGACCTTGTTGATAGTGAAACCCCTCCAAGCAGTATTAATATCGATGACGTTGTTCTAGATCCAGTCACAGGGAACCTTAGTGTTTGTCGTCGCTTATTTAGTGATATGAGCTCATCATCATTATCATCGGAAGAATCTGAATAATTTTTTATTGTCTTCAAATAGTTTACTTTAAATACAAAGCGGGGAATAGATCAGTTTGTGGTTATAGTGAGAATCACTTACTGCTCTATTCCCCGTTTTGGTAATATTGTTGTATGACCTTGACCTATTTACATGACTGAAAAAGTGGGGGTAACTTATACATTTAATGGTGGGGGAACGTCTATTTAATGACGATGCAACAGTGTATATTTATCATATCGACATGATGAAACCACCAGGAAACTCCGTTTGTTACAGCTTTCCCCTCCTCGATATCGATGATGTGATAAAACTTACAACAATAACAAAACGGTTTGAACTCGAAAGGCGACTCATAAAAGTCGACGTAATTCCACAAGATCTTCGTTCGGCAATGTTGACTATCGAATATGTTAAAGATGAATCTACAACTGAAGATCCTTATTGTTTTATGAAATTTTTAGTTGATCGAGATGCACTGTGTACAATCCAATTTCACATCCGAGTTTAAAATCTATTAAATGTTCCTGTTGGAGAAAATTGTCTTTGATAAATACAGAGCGGGGAATAGATCAGTTTATGGTTTAAAATGAAATCATTTACTGCCCTATTCCCCGTTTTGGCAAATATGTTCAATGACCTTGACCCAAAATATAGAACTTTGTAACCTCCAGCTACAATAGTAAATAGAAAATGTAAAAAAAAATAGTAAACTTAACCTGATACTTACCCCCACCACCTTTGTTATCGTATAAATATAGAGGCATTTGCAGTGTTTTTCATTATTGTGTTGACCCTTGTGGAGATCACACCTAAATTATGCATCGCTGCGATATCTGCAAGTCTTCATTTAAGGATGAATTTCTTTTAATGATTCATAAGGAACTAAAACATAACAACAACCAAGATGAAGAATATAAAGAAGAAGAATTGAACGAAATAGATCGAATGTTAGCTCAACACCAACATTCCAGACCAAGTGTTATTCAATATGCACCATCAACATCGACTTCTACCTCTGCTCTGTTTACACTTCACCGTCCTTCATCATCATCAGCTGCATCGACTTCTACACCTGCTCTGTCTACACTTCATCGTCCTTCAACATCATCAGCTGCATCGACTTCTACGCATGCTCTATCTACACTTCACCGTCATTCAGCATCAACATCAGTAAATGTTGAACTACATGCCCAAGCACTTCCGGGTAATGTAGTAACCCACTTCAAAATCGTCAATGCAAAATTACAACTCGAAGAATTTTTAAATAACTCAAAAGGATTGGTAATTAAAACTTTGCAAAATGAATTAAAAAGATTAAATTTTATCAAATTTGGTCTATTACTAGATGGTTTATTTACAAACATTCAAAATGAAACTTCACCGAGAGGGTTTTTAACAAAAAACCGAACTATTATGTTTTCGTCAGATATTGATTTAATCGTGTCTGAATGTTTTGAAGAGCTAATGACAAAAATACAAGAACATGAAGGAAGAGGCTCTGGATGGAGTTTGTTAAGCATCACAGGGCTAGACTTAAGAGTACACAAACATGGCTATGGAATTCGAGGAAGTAGCTACATCCCTTTACCAACAAAAATTAGAAATACCTTATCCTGCGTCAACGTACAAAACCAAGATACTGAGTGTTTTAAATATGCTATGTTGGCCAAATATGTAACAATTCATCCGGAAAGACCAAGACACTATTATGAAGAAGTACAACATAGATATAATTTTCAACGGATGACTTACCCTGTTGCTATAACAGACGTTTCAAAATTTGAGAAACAAAATCCTTCAGCTTCTGTCAACCTATTCGGATTGGATTCGTCAAACAATGTGTACCCCTTGCGTATAACACCAAATGAGCGCAGAGATCATACCGATTTGTTATTGATTACTAAAGGCGATATTTCACACTTTGTGTATATCAAAAAATTTGAAAGTCTTGTTTCTAAACAATTATCTAAGCATAAAAAAAAGATGACAATTTGCAAAAGATGTTTTTGTCACGTGAACAAAGAACTAAGAAGGGGAGGGTCAGATTGGCTAGTAGAACACCAACGGTTATGTAATGGAAACTATGAAGTAAGAATTAAATTGCCACATCCTAGCAGAGCGCAGATAAAATTCGACAAAATAATCCAACAATACCGTTTACCCGTTGTTGTGTATGCTGATTTTGAGGCGTCTTTACATCCGCTCGATCATCAAGAAGAAAACGTAACAAGAAGAAGCAAATACCAGCAGCACACACCAAACAGCTATTGTTTAATGATAAAATCAACACTATCTGAAGAACATTTGCGAAGATATGAATTAACAACAACACCGAAGATATACCGCGGTGAAGAAGCAGCTCGAAACTTTGTCAATGACTTATATAACATAGCTGGGAAAGTTGAAGAAATGTACAGAAATATGGTGCCGATGATTACTATGACTGAAGATGAAATTCAACGACACGATTCAGCAACAACATGTTATTTGTGTATTAACACTTTTACACTGGATAACAGTAAAGTGCGAGACCATGACCATCTAACAGGAGCTTACAGAGGTGCAGCCTGTAACTCTTGCAATCTAAACTACAAACTTCCAAATTTTATCCCCGTTGTTTTACATAATCTTAGTGGATACGACTCCCACTTTATAATCCCAGAATTAGGCAGAGATAATGGAGAAATAGATGTCTTGGCAACAACCATGGAGAAATTTATAAGCTTCTCTAAAAAAGTTGGTAAAATAAAACTAAGATTTGTTGATTCATTCAGATTTATGCCTTTTAGCCTTGCAAAATTAACTAAAAATTTAAGAAGACAAGATTTGATTGAAACAAGCAAAATTGTGCCTAATGATAAAATGGATTTAGCTCTTCGAAAAGGAGTCTTCCCCTATGATTACATCGACGGACTGCATAGATTTGATGAAAAATCACTTCCTACACCAGATAAATTCAAAAACAAACTTAATGATGAAGAAATAAAACCTGAAGATTATCAACATGCACTTCGAGTATGGAACGAGATGAATATGGAGACCTTAGGGGATTACTCAGACTTTTATGTCAAACTAGATGTGACTCTTCTTTGTGATGTGATTGAAGAATTTCGAAACACCTGTTTTGCCGCATATGGATTAGACCCTTTACATTCGTATACTTCTCCAGGATTAGCTTGGCAAGCCATGTTAAAAGAAACAAAATGCAAACTCCAACTTTTAACAGATATTGACATGGTTTTAATGATTGAAGCGGGTGTAAGAGGTGGATTGGTTCAAAGTGTTACCAGACATGTTAAAGCCAACAACAAATACCTTCCTAATTACGACAAAACCAAACCAACAACCTATTTGGGATATTTCGATGCAAATAACTTATATGGATGGGCTATGTCAAACCCACTTACATATGATAATTTCAAATGGATTAATCCCGATTCTATTGGCGATATTTCACAAATTCCAAAACATGGTGACACTGGATATATTTTAGATTGCGATTTTGAATACCCGGAACATTTACACGATCTCCATTACGACCTCCCACTTCTCGCTAAAACAGAAGTTTCTCCAACTGGAAAACACCCTAAATTAATGATGACCCTAAATAATAAACAGCGCTACGTGGCTCACTTTTGGGTAGTCCAACAAGCCATCGAATTAGGACTACGTATAACAAAAATTAATAGAGTTTTGGAATTTTCTCAGTCATGTTGGTTAAAACCTTACATTAATTCAAACACCACCAGAAGAGCAGCCGCTACATCAGAATTTCAAAAAGACTTTTTTAAATTAATGAATAATGCGATATTTGGAAAAACTTTGGAAAACAAAAGAAGACACAAAAATGTTAAACTTGTTACCGACGAAAAAAAGCTACAGAAACTCGTACAACAGCCAAACTTTAGGACATCTATAATTATTAATGAAAAACTTGTAGCAGTGTCCATGAAGAAGACGAGTGTGAAGATGGATCGTCCTTTATATATAGGCATGTCAATCTTAGACATCTCAAAAACACACATGTACGATTTTCACTACAACAAAATGGTGGCGTTCTACGGAAGAGAAAATATATCTATTACATATATGGACACTGACGCTTTCATATATCGCATAGTAACATTGGACATGTATAAAGATTTACGTACATTTATTTACAAGAACGACTTTGATTTCTCCGATTATCCAAAAGATCATCCAAACTACGACAATGGCAGACACAAAAAAGTACTAGGCAAATTCAAGGATGAGGCTAATGGTGTTCTACTTGAAGAAATTGTTGCACTGATGTCTAAACTATATTCTTTGAAACTCTATAATGAAAAAGAAGAAGAAGAAGAAGAAAAGAAGAATAGCTATATTAAGAAAGCTAAAGGTGTAAAGAGTTTATATTTAAAGAAGAAAGTGCATTTTGAACACTACAAGCAATGCTTATTTGAGGATAACATCATTACAGCTAAATTCAACACCATCAGAAGTTTTAACCATCAGCTGTACAGCGTGACTGAAGTTAAAAAGGCGCTATCCTGTAATGACGATAAAAGACAAACCCTTCCAGACAAAATCAACACATTGCCATTTGGTCACTACTCCCTCAACCCTATTGACGAGTAACCTTTTCATCGTCCTAGATCCTTTATCCTTTTCCTTTCCGTAAAAAAAGGGGAAACACAGCAATGTTAAGCTGTGTTTCCCCTTTTTTTACACAAGTTTTGAATGACCTTGAACTATTTGTATATATAAGCAGATTTATACCGAAGAATATTTAATACTATATCAGCTGCCTTCGTGAAACCAACATGTCAGACCTGAAGGAGAAGATTATTAATGAACTACACAAACCTGCAAGAATAAAGTTTCCAAGAAGAAATACTGTTATAAAAGGGATAAATGATCTATATCAAGCGGATTTAATTGAAATGCGACCGCATAGCAGAATAAACAAAGGATTTAAATATATACTCACAATTATTAATTGTTTTACAAAAGCTGCAGACGCTTTGCCTCTAAAGGACAAGACTGGTAAAAGCGTAACAGAAGCCATGGAAATAGCCATAAAAAGAGATAAAAACAAAATTAAACATTTACAAACTGATGATGGAACAGAATACTTTAATACAAACTTTGCACAGTTAATGAATAAATATAAAATAAATCATTATTCTACAAATTCAGATAAAAAAGCAGCTATTGTAGAAAGATTCAATAGAACCTTAAAAGGAGCACTGTATAAACAATTTTCAAAAAGAGGTTCTTACGTATGGTATGATGTTTTACCACAATTAATAAATGATTATAACAACAGGTTTCATAGAACTATTGGTATGAAACCGAACAAAGTAAATAGAAGAAATGCAAAAAATGTATTAAAACGCATAAAGAAAAATACAAAGCCTAAAGTAGAAAAAATGCAGCCAAGAAAATTTAATGTAAGTGATAAAGTACGGATTAGTAAATATAAAGGAGTGTTTACCAAGAAATACCTTCCCAATTGGACGAATGAAGTTTTTACAGTGTATAAAGTGCAACCGACTGTACCTGAAACGTATATCCTAAAAGATAACAAAGGAGATTTGTTGCAAGGTGCATTTTATGGACATGAAATGTTAAAGTCAACAGTAGGTGATGTATATCTTGTTGAAAAAGTGTTACAAAGAAAAAAGGACGCAGTTAAAGTGCGGTGGTTAGGGTTTAACAAAACTGAGGATTCATGGATACCTATAAAGGACTTGGTTTAATGCAAGCAACCCATTTCATCGTTGACCTTTGAGCAGGATGGAGATTATTCACCATAAAGATCGATTCAATATTAATAACATAGATGATTTAACTGTGGATAACGTTAAAATCAACAATGGTAAGCACGGTAGTTTACTTCCAAACACTGTTCGATGTATAGTAAGTGGCCCCTCAAACTGTGGAAAGACCAATGTTGTCTTTAATTTGATCACTAATCCGCAGGGATTAAGATTTAATAACCTATATATTTTTTCAAAGTCTCTACATCAACCAAAGTATCAATTGCTGGATAAAATCCTATCTGAAGTGTCTGATGTTAATTTTTACAAATTTAACGCTAGTGATAGCATTATGCAACCAAACGAAGCGAAACCGTATTCTGTATTTATATTTGACGATGTATCTTGTGAAAATCAGGATACTATTAGAAACTACTTTGCCATGGGAAGACATAATAACATCGACAGCATATATATAGGACAAACTTATAGCAAAATCCCAAAACAACTTATCAGAGATAATGCAAATATTCTAATTGTATTCAAACAAGATGATACTAACCTAAAACATATATATAACGATCATGTGAATGCGGATATGCCATTTGAAAAGTTTAAAGAGCTTTGCGGAAAAGCATGGGCGGAAAAGTATGGATTTTTGGTTATTATGAAAGATCAAGCTATAAAAGATGGTCGTTATAGAATAGGTTTTGATAAATTTGTTTTAATACACTGATTAGCGGTATTACTGTACAAGTCGTCAAGGTGTGAAGATGGTTAACCAGGAAAAGCTATTAAAGGAAATAAAATCACTTAGTGATTCTATTAGACAAAAAAACCGAGCTTTAAAATCAGGTATAAATGAAAGAGAGCAATTTTTAGAAACAACATTCAAACCTGTTACTGAACCTTTAAAGCGATTAGCACAAAATATGGAAAAACCTTCAATTCGCTTTGAAGGAGACAAAATGCTACCAATTTCCAAATATGAAGAAGAATTTCAGAATGATGAAAGTTTTGGCCAGTTACGAACATCTGAAGAAAGCGACGAGTATGAAGAAAGCGGAGATATAGAGGGTTTAAAGGAAAAGGACATTGCAGAAGATACAAGTACAGAAGATACAAGTGTAGAAGATACAAGAGCAGAAGAAGAGTATATTAACCCATCCAACTTAAGCAAATTAGGCACGGATATTATGTTTAAAGGAACACTTGGAAGAACATATACGTTAAAAATGTTACACGCCGCACATGCTAATCGAAATTATCATACCTATGGAGCTAGAATAGAGGATAAAGGACTAATGATTGGAGATAGCAAGTTAGATATAAACGAAAATGATGATATAGTTATTGGAGATAAGAAATATAAAGGTACAAAAGGTTTGTTTGAACTCATCTTTAAAAAAAATCCTGGTAAATATACTAAAAGGGATTTACAATTGTTTAAAAATATATTAGAGTATACAAATGCACATAGAAAAAAGTATTCCAAAGACCTACCTATTCATAGAAATCGGTCAATAAAATATACAAGTATTATTTCTAGTCTTTTCCCCTCGAAATCAAAAAAAGCTCAAATTAAAAGAAGAGCTTTATCTTCTGCTGAATTAAATGTTTTGCATAAAAAGAGAAAAACAACTGATCCTACCACATCTGGAAGGGGATTATTGAAAAATTTGTATAAAACTAATATAATATATTACAACGATATAAATAAGTTAGTTGATCGAATGAGGTTATTACATGAAGCTATGGAAGCCGGGCACACTGGTTTAGAAAACGAATGGGTAGCTTTGGTTGATGAACTGCGAAAACAAGGAATAATTGTTCAGTAGACGTATATATATATAAGAACCTAAACGATAGCGATTCAGTTACATCATGAGTGTGGACAAGTTTGGACGGTATTCCGAGTTTGGAGTAAAATCTGGATATAGTGAAAAAAGAGCTGGGTTTCCGTTAACACCTGACGGCAACTATAATTTTGAAGGAAAAGTAATTCAAAATGTTGGTGATCCGCTTATGTCGTCTGATGCGGTTACGGTACAGTACATGAAAAAAAGAACCCCAACTGTACACGAAGATCATTGGGGGTTTTCCGGTAAAAGGTTAAGCGATATACAATATCCCATTTATGATGGTGAAGCAGTAAATTTAGCTACTCTAAAATTGTTAACGATTTACAAAAGGAATAAAACTGACACAAGCTATGATGTAAAAAAATTAAAATTATCAAATGTAGGTGATTGTGAGCAGGATGGAGACGCTGTAAATAAGAAAATGTTTGATATTGTACACAAGAAATGGACTACGGAATATGAAAAACATTTGGAAAGGTTTGGTGCAGCTCTATTCCATTATATCCATCGGGCTTCAGGAAGAGATGCAGCTTCAGATGTTGACAGTCACAATTATTTAGACTGGAAAAATATACACAATCCAGAGAAACCTAATCAACGAGATAAACCGTCTGAGCCTTCTAAAGTCAAGACATTAGGAAAGGGGGATAAAGTGAATGTGATTAATGAACCAACAG
Organism: Allygus modestus; assembly: GCA_963675035.1. Classification (NCBI taxonomy): domain Eukaryota; kingdom Metazoa; phylum Arthropoda; class Insecta; order Hemiptera; family Cicadellidae; genus Allygus; species Allygus modestus. Next base: position 140,154,048 of record OY776112.1, on the reverse strand, counting down.
AAAACAATGAAGATTACATAAGAGAAAAAAGAATTTAAAATACCCCCATGATAAGGGATAAAGCATCAGTCATATTCGAGAGACGATACAGAGAGGATGATGGAATCCAATATTACTGCGTGGATTTTAATATCTCAAGAGCCGAGATTTCCCCAAGGAGTGTTGACAGATGGTTTTGTTCAACGGTTTGATAGATATATGGATTGGGAACAACTTTCCATACATTACCTCTTTACAATGACTATGTTAAGAATTTACTTTCACAAAGTTAACTGGATCCATATTTTACAAAGACAACAGTTTTCAGAAGACTTCCTCGTAGAGATGACATCAAATTTTAATAACTGTTGGGAAGTAATAAGTAAATATCAAAATCTCTCTGAGAATTACATTGACAATTTTAAAGATAAACTAGACTGGGATGTGTTATTCAATTACCAACGATTAAGTGGCAAGTTTCTAAGGAAACATGACAACTATTTAAAGTTTATTCATTTTACCGAAGACAACGATACCATTACCAACGGAGAAACATCTGGAACATCTTCAATTACAACTTATTTCAATTTTTACTACTTCTATTTAATATGTCTTCATTTAATTAATAAATCCATTTCTATATAATAAATGGATTTTAAACAGTATATAATACAAGAAACCAAAACTGATATTACATTTATTGTAAAACATTTATAGAGTGCACCTACTGATTGTAGGTTTTGCTATAAATAGTCATGTCGAGGGTTAAACGCATCAGTCATAATCGAGAGAGATTACAGAGAGGAAGGGGAATAGCATCAACAGCATTTTCTCTATTGAGTAAACCGGTTGGAGCTGTGGGGTTGTTAAAATGAATTGCCAGATAATGTCAGATAGAAGTGATTTTTATTTGAACTCTGGTTGAATGACAATATAAACAAAAGAATAGTAATAAATTGACAGCTGATCTTACAATAAATTAAAATGTGCAGCTGGGTCGCCACACAAGCCCCCTACGGAGAAACGGAGTTGCTCCTCGGGATTCGGAACTTGACGTGCCGTCCGTAGCGTGTGAGGTAACGAGGTTCCAAAGAAGCAGAAGGCAGCGAGGCGTCAGCCTCCGATGGATGGGATGGTATGTCAGTCGCAGGAGGTGGCATCGGAGTGGTGTGACCGTGTTCAGGTTTGTCACACAAGAGGAAGGCGGGCTTTACTCTGTCCAAAGTGACTCGAACATCAACGCCATTTTGTCGGATGGTAATAGTTTTCGTATCACGGCGGATGGCAGGATATGGCCCAGTGTAAGGCGGCTGTAGTGATCGTCTCACGGCGTCGTCACGCAGAAAAACATGAGTGCATTTCTCAAGGTCCTGGAAAACGAAGGCCTTTGGTTTATCGTGACGAGACGCTGGAACTGGTCTGATGGATGACATATGATGGCGAAGGCGGACAACATAATCAGCTGGGTCCTCTTGTCGTGGTGTATCTCTAGGTATGTCTAGAAGTTCTCCAGGGAGGCGCAGCTGCTGTCCAAAAACTAATTCAGCTGTAGATGCCCGAAGATCCTCGCGATAAGCGCTACGGATGCCGAGAAGAACAATAGGGAGGGCCTCGAGCCAAGTCGAATCACGATGACACATAAGGGATGCTTTTAACTGGCGATGGAACCTCTCAATTAAACCGTTAGCACAAGGGTGGTAACTGCAGGTCCTGATTCGTTCCGTTCCAAAAGTTTTTCCGAGGGAACGAAAAAGAGCTGATTCGAACTGGCGTCCTTGATCCGTAGTGATGCGCAGGGGTGAGCCGTAACGGGAAAACCAGCACGTTACGAGACCTTCAGCGACTTCATCTGCAGTGATTGTTTTGAGGGATTGTACTTCCGGCCACCTGGTATAACGGTCAATGGCCGTGAGACAATATCTGTAAGGTCCGGCCGGCGGAAGGGGTCCTATGATGTCAATGTGAACGTGGTCAAAACGTGATGATGGAAGTGAGAAATTCCCAAGAGGTGTGTGTACATGACGAGTTACCTTGGCACGTTGGCAAAGTTCACAGGCGCGGGCCCAGTTTCGACAATCTTGTTGAATTCGGGGCCACACAAAACGTTCTGAGACAAGTTTTGCTGAAGCTTTGATGCCAGGATGACTAAGATTATGTAATGAATCGAAAATTGATCGTCGGAGAGTTTCAGGGACAAAAGGTCGTTGTGCAGACGTTGATGTGTCGCAGTAAACGTGGAGATCTGTTCCTGGGATATTGACGTGTTTTAGTTGAAGGGAGGAATTGCCTTTCAGGATCTCTTGAAGCTCAGGGTCAGTTGCTTGATGGTGAGCCAATATGTTGGAATCCACGATGTTAGAAGTTGTGCCTGATAAGGCATCGACACGAGAGAAACTGTCAGCGACTATGTTGGCTGATCCAGAAACGTGTCGAATATCTGTAGTAAACTGTGAAATAAATGTTAGTTGGTTTTGCTGAACTGGGGGAAGTTTTTCACGTTTCTGGTTGAAAGCAAAGGTGATTGGCTTGTGGTCAGTAAAGACAATGCAATGGTTTGCTTCAAGAATGTGACGAAAGTGGCGTATGGCAGCATGGACAGCAAAAAGTTCACGATAATATGCTGGCCAAAGAGATTGTTTAGGTGTGAGTTTCTGTGAAAAGAAGGATAGGGGTTCCCAGATCGAATTGTAGACCAGCTGCTGAAGGACAGCTCCAACATGTGTGCCCGATGCGTCGCAAAACAATGCAAGGGGAGCCTTGTGATCTGGGTGGACTATCAGTGTAGCCTTGGCAAGATTTTCTTTACAGGCGGAAAATGCAGAATCCAATTCAGGTGTCCAGTTCACTGGTTGATTTCCACGAAGCGATGATAGGGCACTGTGGAGCGGCGCTTGGTGTTCGGCGGCTGAGGGAATGAATCTGCGGTAGAAGTTCAACATGCCTAAGAAACGACGCAAGCCTTTTGCTGTGGAGGGGCGGGCGAATTGTCGGAGAGCCTCAACACGATCGGGGAGTGGTCTGGTACCAGCAGCAGAAACTTCATAACCAAGAAATGTGACCGTGGCGGTGTTTAAAACAGTTTTCTTTACATTAACTAGGATGCCATAGTCAGAAAAACGTTTGAATAGGGTTCGTAGATGTTCTTCATGTTCAGCTTCGTCCTTAGAGAAAACTAAAACGTCATCGATATAAGGGAAGCAGAAGTCTAAACCAAACACGACTTCATCAATAAAACGCTGAAACGTTTGACCTGCGTTGCGGAGGCCGAATGACATAAAGGGAAATTCGAACAAGCCAAAAGGTGTTGTGATGGCTGTCTTAGGTATGTCATCAGGATTCACAGGGATTTGGGTGTAGGCTTTGACTAAATCAACCACGGAAAAAACTTTGCAACCACGGAGACGATAGGTAAAATCGTGGATGTGTCTGACGGGGTACCTATCGGGGATTGTTCTGGCATTCAGGGCACGGTAGTCGCCACATGGGCGCCACCCATCGGGTTTCTTGGGGACCATATGAAGGGGCGTCGACCATGGTCCATCAGACCGACATGCAGTACCGTCAGTGAGCATTGCGTCAAACTCGGCTTTCGCTAGAACAAGGCGTTCAGGAGCGAGACGCCGGGGGCGGGACGAGACAGGGGGGCCAGGAGTTGTCTTGATAAAGTGCATGGTGGAATGAAGGACTTTTCTAGGAGTTCCTGAGGGACGGGTAAGCTCGGGGAATTCGGACAATATTGATTTGGAAGAATCTGGAGTGATGGTCTTGATACTAAAATGAGAGATTGTAGTCGACTGGCAAGGGACAGAAAGGTTGGTTACGCTGTCAATCAGCCGTTGATTGCGACAGTCGGGGAGTAACCCGAAATGTGCCAAAAAGTCTGATCCGAGGATTGGTGTGCTAACATCAGCGACAACAAACTTCCAGGTAAAAGCTCGTCTAAGTCCTAGATTTAAAGACATTGTCATCATTCCGTATGTATGGATTGTAGAGTTGTTTGCGGCGCGAAGATCGTATTCAACACATTTTGGATGGTTATGAACAAAGGATTTTGGGAGACAGCAGATATCAGAACCAGTGTCTATTAGGAATCTATTATTGGTAGTTTTATCTAGTACTAGTAATCGGCGTCCAGAAGGTTGACAGTCAGTGGACGCCATTACTGACTGCCTCTGGAATTTGTTGGACTTCCAAAAGTACATGGCTGAATACACCAGTTAGCCTGGTTGCCAAAACGCTTGTGGTACCAGCATAAGCCAGCCTGCTCTGAACTGTTAGATGAGCTACTTTTGCGATACCGGCTGTTAGACAAACTCCTTTGACGAGGCCTTGATTGCTCGTCACGTAAGGAGTGCATGTCATCACACATAGATTTCATTCGAAGCTGCATATCTGACATTTGTTTTACTAGTTCGTCAAATTGAGAAATATTTACAAATTTAGGCGCAGGCGATGTTGAAGCGACTGCGTTTACGTAAGTTACAGGTGAAGGACAGAAAGATGAATTAGGTTGTACTTCTAAGATTTTATCAGCGGTAATGGCCAACATGTCAGTTTGGACGCCTGCCTGTCCAGCTTGGGCCTGTAAAATCGCTTGTACATATGATGGGAGCCGTTGCATCCATATGGTCTTCAACAAACCATCCTGTACTGTGGCAGAACCCACAAGAGATCGGAGGTGGCGTAGGAACTGTGAAGGAGTCCTGTCACCAAGCTCCTCCTCCAACAACAATTGACGAACGCGCCGATCCTCTGATACAGACAAACGTCGAATAATCTCGGATTTGAGGGTGGAGTATGGAGTATCAGCAGGAGGATTGACAATGAGATCCTCCACCTCGTTGGCATAACGTTCGTCAAGATGTGAAATTACATACGAGTATTTTGTTAGTTCACCCGTGATCCTCGCCAGGGCAAATTGGGCCTCAACTTGAGCGAACCAAAGTTTTGGTTTTTCTTTCCAAAAGGGCGGTAATTTGACACTTACCCTATTGACTCCCAGATGTTCGAGTTGTTCTGGATGGGCGGCGTGATCCGGCGGGAGCTGCGGTGGAAGAGGTTGAAGCGCAGGTTGGTTCACCGCTGCTTGAAGTTGTTGTGGTAAGTTTTCGTCTCGATCGGGTCTTCGATTCAGGTCCTGTAGCTGTCTCAGAAGGTTTTCATTTTCATTTTGTAATTGGGCTAGACGTTCCAAAAGCTCTTGGTCCATGTCGATTGAAGACTTGAAAGATGAAAATCAACTGTTGAAGAACGGTTGAAGTAGTGAAGTGGAAGTGATGTGATGGAAAGGAAGGATCGAAGTTATCTTGGTAAATAAAAGGGAAAACTTGTTCGTCGGGGTCACCAATATTGTGGGGTTGTTAAAATGAATTGCCAGATAATGTCAGATAGAAGTGATTTTTATTTGAACTCTGGTTGAATGTCAATATAAACAAAAGAATAGTAATAAATTGACAGCTGATCTTACAATAAATTAAAATGTGCAGCTGGGTCGCCACAGAGCTATAGTTAACAAGACGATTGATTTATTACCTGTGGAATTACATTTACCTGGAGGATATCAATATTGTGGTCCTGGAACCAAATTAGAGAAACGTCTTGCTAGAGGAGATCCTGGAATAAATAAGCTCGATCAGGCTTGTAAACAGCACGATATAGCGTATTCCAAATTTGGTGATACTAAAATTAGATCAATAGCAGATAGAGCACTTGCTGAGAAAGCTTGGCAAAGAGTAAAATCTAGTGACGCGAGTATTGGTGAAAAAGCAGCGTCTTTAGCAGTAACAGCAGCAATGAAAGCAAAAACTACGTTTGGAGGAGGAAAGAGAAGAAGGCGTGGGAAAAAACCCGCTAAGAAACAAGGAGGTAATATCAGAAGAAAACGTCGATCTACCAGTGGTAAAGCTAAAAAGAAACCAACAATATGGTCAATGATAAAAAAGGGAGGAGGATTATACCTGAGACCGTATCGTGTGTATTAAATAAGAAAGAGCAATTAATAATTAAAAACAAAGAATTAACCAATGAAGAACTGATTACATATGCTTCTTGTTTGAAAATCCCATTTTTTAGAGGAGTATTTATGAAAGATGAATTACCGGTTAAAATGTGGAAAAATGAGGCTGGTATTGTATATTTGGATAATAGTGAAGGATTAGGCACTCATTGGGTGTGTTACAAGAAACTTGGTAAAACCATTTATTATTTCGACAGTTTTGGAGACCTTCCACCACCGAAAGAACTTCAACGATACTTTCGTGCGGCAGAAAATGTTTTTTACAATCATACAAGAAAACAACCTGATGATACATCCATTTGCGGTCATTTATGTTTAGACTTTTTAGCTAAAAGTGTTAGTCAACTTTAAGATGTCCTCGTATACAGTGTCATTAACCGGTAACTCATGTACTTTGCGCAGTATTCTGTTTCCAGCGCTACGTTTGCAAAAAGGAAGACTATGGGAAGCCGCATTATTGGATTTAACAACATATAACTCTATTCCAAACGTTAGTGAAGGAATTAATAACAAAATACATTATTACAAGACAAAAGATGATAAAGGAAAGTATTCAGCTTTGGAAGAATTCAGTTTACCAACAGGAGCTTATGAAATTGATAATATAAATGAAGTTATACAAAAACATATGGGAAAAGAAAATATAACGATAAAAGGCAATAACAATACAATGAAAGCCGAAATTACTTCTAAGTATTATATTGATTTTAGTCAAAAACATTCAATTGGTAGTTTATTGGGGTTTTCTAAGGAAACAAAAGTATTAGAACCTAATAAAACTCATTCTGGAAATAAAACTGTGACAATCATCAAAGTTAATAGCATAGACATTACATGTAACATTATACAAGGATCCTACAGAGATGGAGAAAATCGACATATATTACACACATTCTACCCGTCAGTTGCACCAGGTTTCAAGATAGTAGAAAAGCCTCAAAACCTTGTGTACCTACCGTTAAACACCAGTTTCATTTCAGACATCGTGCTGAACATAGTGGATCAAGACGGAAATCTTATTGACTTTAGAGGAGAAGCTATTACTGTAAGAATACATATAAAATCATCCGCTTAGACAATGGGGTTATCATTTAAAAAGAGAGAGCCAACCAGCAAAGAGGTCAGTAGCTCATCAGCTGTAGAAGGATTAACAAGTGACAACATTCGTTTTCTAGAAGAAATTGGATTAAAGGTCATTAACAATGGATATACTGGATATAGCGCAGGGTCCAACATTCGACGAGACCTTATGGGAAAAGGAATATCACACGCACAACCCTTACGCTTCGTCCAAATTAAACAATAACGATGAAATTAGGATTCCTATACAACAACAAGACATTTATACTCTTCCATGTGAAAGTTATTTATATATTGAAGGAAAAGTAACAAAAAGTGATGGTACTGCTGGAACCACTGTTCCGTTCATAAATAATCCTATGGCATTTTTGTTTGACGAGATTAGATATGAAATTTCAGGAGTTACAGTCGATTCAACAAAAAAGGTTGGAATTTCCAGTACATTGAAAGGATTAGCGTCTTTAACACCAAATGAGAAGAATCTGTTAGCTGTTGCAGGATGGGTTGCACCAGACAAAAGTACAATCGCTCCTGACTCTTCGGGAAACTTTGATTTCTACGTACCTTTAAGATTACTCCTAGGATTTGCTGAAGACTACAGAAGAATAATAATAAATGTAAAACAAGAACTAGTTTTATTAAGATCATCAAACGATAATGATATTATTAAAGCAGCTGCTGGAACAACTGATGCCAATTTAGACTGGAAATTAACATTAGACAAGATTGTTTGGAGAGTACCACATGTGCGACTAAATGATGAACACAGGATTACATTATTAAGAAAGTTAAAATCAGATCGAGACATTGTAATGCCATTCAGAAGCTGGGAGTTTCATGAATACCCCGTTTTACCTACAACACAACGGCATACATGGACTGTAAAAACTTCTACTCATTTGGAAAAAGCGAGATATGTAATCTTTGGATTACAAACGAAGAAGAAAAGTATAATAACTGAAAATGCTGGTGAATTTGACCATTGTAAATTAACAAACTGTAAAGTGTTCCTGAATTCACAATTCTTTCCCTACGACAACTTTAATATCTCTTTTGATAAAAAAAGGTACAGTGTTTTATACGATATGTACGCTAGGTTCCAAAATTCATATTACGGCAAAACAAATACACCTCTACTATCTCCCGTACAGTTTGAATCGAAAGCTCCGATTGTTGTAATTGATTGTTCCAAACAAAATGAATCTGTAAAATCGTCTAGTGTTGATATAAAAATAGAAATGGAATTTCAAGAAAACGTACCTCCAAATACATCTGCGTATTGTTTAATTTTGCACGATAAAATTGTTACATACACACCGTTGACCGGTATTGTAAAGACAGTATTGTAAAACGTTGTACCACCACTGGCACCGCCACTGTCGCTAACCTATAAATAGCGGAGCAACAATGCAGGTCTTCAGTTGATCGTCTATCGTCGCATGGGTAACATCTTCTACAAAATGAGTTCTCCATCTGTTGTACAAGGTGATGCAGAGGTAGCACCGTTATTGGAACGTGATAATACTAGTGAAGCAGAAATCATCAAGGAAATAACTGCATTTTTAAAGTTTGGTAAAAGAGATAGAGAGGAGGAAAGTAATGCAGACCCATCAAAAGTAGTATCAAAGAGGAAGAAGAAAGTTGAAGAAAATATTCCTCCTCACATTTTAACTGAAGTTTTTTTGCGAATCTTTTACCCCATCTCAGCATGCATCAGTAAAAGTGTATCAGTTGGATTGATGAAGTCATTGGATTATTCCCCTACAGTAATACTACACCATGGAACAAAAAAGGTTTTATTTTCGCAAAATGCTTGGGAGTCATTTTTGAAACATGTACATTTAATAGAATGTTATTTAACTAACAGTTTGTGTGGAAGGAAAACACATATTCGACTTTTGGATTGTGACAATGAAATCGATATTGTTAAACATCGCGGACAACTACAAGTGCGAATTAGAGACTTGACTCAACATGAAAATAAGATTCTACTGTCACGTGAAGAATTCTACGTTTTAAACTACGCAACAGAACCTATTACAAGGTACATGAGACAGTTGGTATTTGCAAGCGCTATTATTAAAGAATATTTGGTCGATACTTTGGAAAAACAACCTGATAGCACCATTGTGTACGGACCTGTGGATACATCTATTTTTAATAGAATACCTCATGAAGTTTGCATGTGGAGAAAGTTAAAGGATTTTGAACCACTTGTAGAAATCGCTACAGAAGCTACAGAAGAAACAACACAGGAAGAAGAAACGGAGAAACAAGAAGAAGAAGAAAACGAAACACAAAAAGAAGAAGTTAAAAAAGACTAAAGTTTGACTTAGTAAAGAAGAACACACGTGGGGTAGGCCTATTGGGGACGGTGCCCACGTTAAATATACACCAACGCGCCTGCAACTGTACGGCATGGTATTTAACCTACCGTGGTGTGGAAAACAGTTTAGTTGATCGCTAGATTCCATGATGAGCGGAGGGGACGAAGAAGTGAGTGTAAAGCCTTGTGTAATAGAATTTCAAGCATTTCGAAATAATGATGATAGGTTTATTATCAAGGAATTAGTAATTTTAGACTTGCTTACATTTGTAGCCTACCCATTCACGTTTGAAGCTCCTTTTTCTTTTAACAAACTTAACACCAAAGCAAAAAGTACAAACAAATGGATAACAAACTACTTTCATCACATACATTGGTATGAAGGATTTATAAGCTACAGTAATCTGCACAGTATTATGTTTAACTTTTGCAAACAATATTCACATATATACACAAGAGGATTAGAAAAAAAGAACTGGATACAAAAGTACACGCACGGTGATGTTTTCGATATAACTATCAGTAAGGACTTTAACATTAATCTCGGTAATATTTGTGTCGCTGCAAAAGATCTTAAACACGGCCAAACAAACTGTGCATTGTACAACGCATATCGTTTGGCTGCTTACTTGAAACAAACGCAGGAAGGTGGTGGGGGTAGCGGAGAACAGAAATGTGGTGGGGGTAGCGGGGCCTATAAATACGAGGAGACAGCACCGCTCCAGCACGAGTGTTATTCGAGACTCCGAAGAAGCAACATCACAGAAGACACCACAACCACCACTGACGAAGATGGCATCACAACAGTTTCTACAAACACTGGTTGATCAATTCAACACTCATTCAAAATCCGACCTTCTGCTAACTAAAAAGTGTTCAGAACTAAAAGAACAAAAACACTACATTATTCATAACATCAAGAAAGTGGAAACCACACATGGAGAAGCAATTCTAGTTTCATTGAGCGAAGGACCTTTCACTCCAGGAGATGAGCCGAAGTTTCAAGTATTTCTTCCAAAACGATTTGTTCAACTGCTACAAAATGAAGATTTGCGAGATATTCAACCGGGGACGTTGTATTTGGTATCACACGGTGTAAGCGGCAACAACTCGACGGAACTCACTCTGCACATCACGCATCCTTGTACATAATGTCTTTGTTTGTATTTCTCTGTTTGTATTTCTAGTCATCAATGATAGACTTAAGCTTATTGTATTGTAAGATGTTTGTTTAATAAAGAAAATAAAAAAAATAAAAAAATAATAAAAATAAAAAAAAATAAAAACAGCAACACAGCAGTCTATTATATTATATACTGCTGTGTTGCTTTTTTTTTTTAAATTCAAACGGTTGACCTTGAACTTTCATTTAGGGTTAAATTATGAAGAGGTATAAAAGAGAGGGAGCAGTGAAGTTAGTCTCAGTCTTGTCTAACACACGCTGCAGCTAACATGTCGGTGCCACCGATGAACAATTTATCATTCGATAACAATTTGAATACATATTGTTGCGAGTTACAATGTTTTAAAATACCAGGCGATCAAGTTGACGGGAAAGCTTGTCGTAAGTGCAAGTGTTTCAGCTATTGCATATGTAGATGTAAAACGTATCAAATGAACCGACAAGATAAAATACAAGAATTACGCCGAAGGATTGCATTACTGTGGCGGCGAATGTAGTAGCAACCATCTGTCTCGCACCAGCTGCCACCTGCCATCTACCGTCCGCCATCTGCTCCGCCCCACCACACTTTTACCCCCACCATTTTGTTTGATACCAAAACGCTAGCTAGCGAATAGTCAATACACCTCCGGCTCTTGACCAGTGGACATCGAGCTCTCTGTTGAAATGTCCATCAAAATTAGGTGTATTCATTATGACTCTATTCATCTGGCGACTTTCCAAGACCTCGAGGTTTTTAATGAAGAGTTAAGACTTCTCATTGCGTCCGGTTACGATTTATCTTTGGAACTTTACGCATCAAAAAACAACATGGACTCTGCGCAGGGATCGAAGTATCTACCGTCTTTCATCAGAAAGCGAAGTGATGGCCGCAACTCGTCCGGATCAACAACATCGATGACAACGAACAATGGGGAACTATTGTAAACATGAATTATTGTAAATAAAGTAATATTTGTAATAGTACTACCTCGCACTCGTATCATTCGATTGTGATTCGATAGTTTAATCAATATTTTATATCGATTAAACTATCGAATCACAATTGGATTTTACGCGTGCGAGGTAGTACTTTTTTAAAACACCCTCCCCGTGACCTTGAACTTTAAACTTTCAATCATTACGTCACAAAACCACCTACGTCACTAGCTCAGCCTCAGATGACGTATTTATTCACTCAGCGCATCCGGTCACTGACCGGATGTGACGTCACTTCCGGCGCAAAAGCCGCAACCCCCCACTACTAACAGCATTAATTTAACCTATAATCAAGAAAACACTTATTCCTATGAGATATGAGTAAAACCAATACAAACAAATTCAATATCAGGAAACATTCCACGACAAAAACTTAAAAAGAAACCCGAGAAATCTGAAAGACTACATGAAAATAGAAAAATTCCAGAACAGATAATAAAATCTCCAGGACAGAAAGCAAAATTCAAGGACAATTCCAGGTTTTCCAGGACACTCATTAAAATTCCAGGTTTTCCAGGGCGCGTGGGAACCCTGATCACGTATGTACTGCCCATAGACAGTCAGGATTTTTTAATTTACATCCTATATCCTAAACATTTATAAAATAAAGGTGGTGTCTGTCTGTCTGTTGACTTGTTTGTTCTGGTTTAACGTAAAAACTACTGAACCAATCAAGCTTAAAATTTGCATGTAGGTAGATAATTTATCTGGGCTATATATAGGCCCATTTCCATCTTGGCATTCCCTTAGGGCCCCACCCCAGAAGCCCTTAAAATTACAATGTTATTCTTATGGGAAATAGGTTTAATGGATCAGACAATTACTTGTACACATGTAGTTGCACCAGGAATTTTAATCAGCTGGTTTATAATAATTCTTAACTTAATGTTATGTTAATCTTAACTTATTGTTACTGACAATTAATTATTCTGGTAAAATTTTCTCCTTCGCTCGTGTTGTACATGTGGATAACATTATCCGTCTGATATAACTTAAGTAAATATAGTGTTTACAGCTATTATGATTCTTTTCCTTGCAAACAAAGGGATCACATACTGTGATCGCTGTTGGTGTTCATGAAGCTCGAGATGAGAAAGTAAAAACGAGTTCGCACGCAGCACGCTGACGTTGGGGAAGTGAATTTCCCCAATAAAAACTTTAAAAATCAAATAAAGGGTTTAAACAAAGATTTGTGACATTTATAGCGAAATTGAAAATATTCAGTTTTTGGCTGTTCTGATGCACATGGTTCTATTTAAATGCAGTATTGGGATGGCAATATTGTGCATTGTAAGCTTAGGAGGATGTACCATCAGGATCAAAAATCGGTAAGTGGGTATTAGGAGTGATAAAACTACATCAAGATATGAAAAACAGCCTTTTCCAATGTAAAATCCCCATAAGGTACTGTGTGTACTCAATTTTCACTTTCTTTAATAACTTGGTAAATATTAGTGCTAGAATGATGAGGGAGGGCTTAACATTTTCACCTTTTTACGATCTATAACCTATTCATTAATCTTACATTTAGGGCTTATCTGACCCTTTGTGGGCCCAAAAACTAAAATTTAAAAATTTCAAATCCCCAAAAAAGGGGGTTAAGAGTTTTCCGATTGTTTTGCCCAACGAACTTGTCCAACTGATTACAAAAATGAATGTCCCTACCAAATTTGAAGTAAATCGGACAAAAATGTGACCGCTAGAGTGCAAACACATATATATATATATATATATATATGTCTATAAATATGTGTATATATACATATATATATATAATTTTGAACGACCCCCAAAAACGTGTTCAGGGGGTCACGTTAGGAACTTTTATGGTGGTCCCGAGCTTAAGTTTCACCGTGCGAGTCATGCTAATAGTTCACTTTCCATAGGAAATTCACTAACAAGACATTAATCAAAGTGTGTGATTTTAAGTTGTTATGCGAATAGGCTACAATAAAAGTCAGAAAGTAAAAATGAGATATTTATTTTACTTTATTGAATAACACAACAATATAAAAGTTGATGTATTATTAATTATGACACAACACTACGTATTGTATTGACAATTCCCAAAAATAAACTCTATTTATATATATGGTTATTTAAATATAGATAAGCAAGTTGTACAGTGTAAATATTTGTAATAGTAAAATACAAAATGTTCTGTTTCTAAACCCATTAATACACACAACTTATTGTAGCTTAAATATTGGAAATAAACTATTTGAATACTGTCTACATGAAACAGATCTCAGCTAATACATTTACCGCTATTACTGTTATTTTACTCATGAAGAAGGTGAATAAATTATTACTTTTTTTCATTATTCTTTGGCTTAACCCGATATACTTTTCAGTCTTATTCTTACCACTTAAATTGAATGAAGTTCAATGTTAACAAGTATTTTTGTTACCCCCATGACAATCATTTTAATAAATGAATTATACATGTCATGATTATCACTATGAAATACACTTTTCAGACTATATGTATTTTACAGACATATCCGTCAATCACCCTTTAAAAGATATATATGAAAATGATGTAATTTTAATTAGTTTCTCAACATTTATGCTCCAGTAGAAGTTTTTTCCATATGCAAAATACCACAGCAAAGATCAACAGCCCATGCAATAAATATTTGCAAGTACATTTCTTACACTGAATGCCAACTGATCACACAAACATATTTATCTATTGTACACTCTTGATCACCTATTTGAAAAATATGGAACCTTACTATTAATGAATTACCAAATATGGATAACTAAGATACCATTAAAAACAAGCTAAATAGCCTCAACAGTGAGGGTAAACTCATCTAAAGATAGGTACAGTGTTTTCTTTATACAATAAGAAAACAAGTAGATTCAAACTCACACGTTTAATAATCTAAAAAAATAAATAATTGGTATCAGGAAACTGAAATATTCTTCCTCCCTTATAGCCCAATTTTAATTAATAATTACTTTATATTTACTAAATATATAATAAAAAGTTGTAGAAAATATTCTAATGAACTTTTTTGTAAATATCTACCAAAATCTCTTTTTTGGAGGCACAACAGAATTTTGCTACAAATAGTAGTTTTAAAAGGGGAAATCCTTCCACAAGTTTAGGTGGCATCATATTCCTCTGTTAGTCGCTAACTACATACCAGGTTTTAATTAAATTGATCAGTAAATGAGAGAAATAGTAATTCTATATTACCCATAAGAAAAACTCTGGACAACGTACTGGGTTTACCGCTAAGAAAGAAAATTTTCTCTGCAACCATTAGTCGAAGAATAAATAATTCAAGATAATAATTTATTCACTATATTGAGCTTATTCTAATGGTGATAACTAAATTTTATGGCTTTACAAAATAATTAAAAGGTTGGGACCTTTTACGCCTTATAATTTTTGAACCCAATTTTTCTAGAAATGTGGGTGAAGTAATTATATTAGAGACTTAAAGCACTATAATAATTCATAAAATTTTAAATAAAATCATTAGAGCTGTTTTTGAGAGATTGATTTTTCAAGTTTTGTTTTGTGGGATGGTACCCAACAACAACAAAAATTAAAAAAAGACTGGAGATACTGTGGATCAGTACCTACATACCAAATTTGATAAAAGTCAAGCCTTTGGTGAGGCTCTAGGTCTGTTGTTCACATACAGACACCATTACAAAAATCACATTTTTGGATTTAGAGAGCACTAAAACAAATATTTTCATGGTTAAATAAAATTTGGAAATGTTAACGAAAACAATACTTTTTCCATATACAACTAAACTATGTACAGGAGGTGGGAAAAAAGTTCTATAAAACAAGATGGATGTATCTGCAAATCTTTCAAAACACAGAACATGTGTCGTTCTTAGACAGATATATGTATTTTGTATATAAGTGATATATATATCCATAAAACTCATAGCTATCTTGTGTGGAAAGGGTTACAATAAATCCTAATAAAACCACAAATGCATTATAAATATGGGTTACATTAAATATATAATACAAAATACATTTTTCATACAAAGGTTACCTACAGAAACAGTTTTGGTATTTTATTAGACATTATCGTTTTTATTTATGTCAAATTAATAATGTTTTACAGTTGAAAAATTAGTTTTACAGTAAAATATTAAAAAATAAAGCTTTATTGTGATTGTAACACCTGTCAGATTAAATAATATGGCTTAGTATCGGAAATTTTTTTATTGATATTACAAACGCCTTAACAGTGTATAATTTGAGAGCTCTTAAAATAACCACCAATAATTATAAACAGCTGCGAGCTAACACTGCTACTAACAAACTAAAAATTGGCACAAATTAATAACAATAAATAAATGCCATACTACATTAAAACATAGATAGAAATACAATAACCCAGTACTTACTCCTAAAATCACAAACTTTATAAAGTATAACCCTCAAATATGATTATATCCTCATATTTGTCCTACTGATGGCTTATCAATTCAGTCAGAGGTGGACTACACCAGTCAGCACATGATTAATAGTTTTTATTATGACCACACCACCAGTAAACATTAAACTGTACTTAAAACTTATTATATGTAATAAAAATATATACTATATATAAAACAGAAAAAAGGATCGAATTAACAAGTAGCATTAATAGTGTAGCATAAAAAATAGGATAATGTTTCATTTGAATAAACTGATTAACTGCAAAAATGTGTATCAAAATTAAAAATTCATGCTTGAAAAAATATGTAAAGAAAGGTATGGTAACCGAGTCAAGACTAAAATTATTGGTAAGATGCATCTCATATTATCGCCAACATAAACCGGGCTCAGGTCGATGACTATCGATGGATGACTGGCGGACATTGCCTCACAGACTAGGGCTGGTCGGGGGGCTGGCTGATAAGGGGCTCCTGGGAGTCGCGCTGGAACCGCCGTCGCAGCGAGCTGACGGACGGCAGCAGGTTGTTGTAGACGCACATTCCCGCCAGGAGGAACAGGAACCCGAGAACCTGTCGGCACGTAAGTGGTAGGTGAGAAGTAGTGATGGGCGTGAACCCAACAATTTGAATGTTTTGGCCGAGTACTTCAATACTTGACTCCGAGTTTAAAAAATACTCCAAAGTTCAAGCGAATATTTTCCACCGATTTTTGCTGGATCGCAAACGATTGCGAACTGCCAAAGTGCTTAGTAATGGCCGTGGAATAAGACCGAACTACTAAAATTGACAGAAAATGATTATAGGAAACATAAATTACTCATAAAAATTGTGTGTATATGACGATGGTCCCGTGTGATAATGGCTGTAAATGCCAATAGAAAACATAGTATTGGCCAAAAATAACGATTGGATCATGCAATAACGACCAAAAATGACGATTGGTCTTGGTAGAAAATGATGATGGGGAATATAATATTAGCTAAAAAGTGGCAACCAGGCCACTGGTTATCGGCCGAAATGACAACTGAAAACACAATATCGGTAAAAGATAATCACCATACTATATAATAATGGCCCTAAATAACATTTTAGCCACAACAATTATAGACGCAATGATTATAGACGATGACTGGACCAAGTTATAATGGCCAATCGGCAACCAGACCTTATTTTATCGGCCGAAAGCAACAGCCAAACCACTGTTTTGCTTGTCAATACATAATCCAGTTTGATTGTACTGGCCAAAAATGTGCATGGCCACTCATATATTAGTTGGAAACCAACATTAAACTGTCAAATTATAAATGGAGTGGTATACCAATTTCATTACACTATATGAAACTACCGTCAAAAATATAACGCTGATAGAAAATACTTGCTAGAAAATACCCTAAACTGAGAATAATTGGCATTACTCGACTCGATCAAAAATTCACGACTCGCACAAAACTGACCATATACAAATTATTATTCCAATTCCTATGAATATTTAATTCTTACTCAAATACTTTTGTATAAGTTTTTTCGGTGTAGTAAGCAAACTTGAATTTCTTTCTCGTCTTTATTTACTTCATCATGTAAGCATTGATAGCACTTTACATAATGTTATTTTACTAGAGACGACTTTCCCAAAAAGTAGTCTCACAATAAAATGTGCAAGATTAGCATCATAAAATGGCCTAAAACTTAAAGAAAGATGTACCAACAGCTAAAGGTGGGTTCCAAACCACCGGGCAGTAACATTATCACTTGGGTGAGTACGAATTAAAAGTACATGGGGGCCGAGCACTTAAACAATGTATATAATGACACCATTCTGTACATTTGTTGTGCTTAACGAATAAAGTATTATTAATTGATTGATTGGACCTTACTCGTATTAGAGTACTGGTATTGGCGGCCACTATCGCGACCGCAGGAAATAATCAGCTGTTCCAGGAACAAAGCTTGTAGAAATAGAAATCCACAG
Source organism: Allygus modestus (assembly GCA_963675035.1). NCBI lineage: Eukaryota > Metazoa > Arthropoda > Insecta > Hemiptera > Cicadellidae > Allygus > Allygus modestus. The sequence goes on along the minus strand of OY776112.1, from coordinate 140,136,095 downwards.
CTGAATACTCCAGGCTCCATTAATATATGCTAAAGTGACCTAAAAAAATAAAGCTTTAAGCTACCGTAACTCAAATAAGGTTGCTTTTCAAGAAAAACAAATAACACGTGCAACTTCCCCGACCTCGATTAACCCTAAAAAATATCTTTTCGTAGCTTGGAAGTCATTACAGCTCAAGAAACAATCGCGGACGGATGGATGCACGGAGCCACAGACAAATGCGAATTATAGTATTGATAGGAATAGGATAGGATAATAAATGGGAATTTTTGTTAGTCCAGACCTGAAGGGAATGAAACTCCTGCCAGTCCAGCATGAGGGAGATGGCCCAGATGAACACAGTCCTGACCGAGTCCAGCACCATCCGAGTGGTGGCAGACAGCTCCTTGGTCACACTGACGCCGGCGAAGTTGAAGATCGCGATGCTCACGATGGTACCTGGACAATGTGTCAAACTGTTAGTGACCCGCACGGTGAAACTTAAGCCACCACCACCATAGGAGTTCCTAACCTGAACACGTGAACGTTTTGGGGGGTTGTTCCACATTATGTATATATATGTTACGGTTATGAATTTATATTGAAGAAAACAGGTTTTCGCTGCCACCACTACTCATTTACACAGGGGGAGTAGTCCCTACAGTTGAAAGGAGTAATTTGAATAACTAATCAGTTGATAGAAGTTAAATTGCGTGCAGGGGTGTAGAAAATATTTAGACCCCTGAAATTTCCCCCGATCCTACTATTAAGAACCAAAAATTTCCCCTAAAATTTGCGACATATATCTTTACATTAAAATCTAACAGCTACTCATAAGGCAAATCAATAATAATCAAGTAGCCTAAATGTTTTAAATTTAATTTATTAAGGTTAAATTCCACAACATCATTTTGTCAAGTATAAACTGACCTCTTAACATTGTAATAAAATTATGTTACTAATAAAATAAAATAAACTTGCAAAAAATAAACAATAGAAAATGTAAGTTGAATTAAATGTTTTTATTTTAATTTATTAAGGTACAATTCCAGAAAAACATTTGTAACTTAAAAACCTCAAACATTGTAATAAAATAAGTTTAAAACAAATATTAAACAAAATCTAAGTTGAATTGCAAGTTTATTTTTCATATAGGCCTCACTTCTTGAGGAATGGAGAAATATACTACATTTCTAAAGATTTATCACACAATCATCATTAAAAATGAGACACTGAATTAAAAAGTCTGCTAAAATTATATTAACCAAAGAACCAAATTATATGTTATACATTATCAATTTGGATGTTAACTATTCTTGACTGATACAAAATAATTGTATAATGTTAAATTTAGGGTTTTAAATATGTTGTGTAAAAATTATAAAACAAAATTTTGTATAATTAAAATTAATTTTAATTGATTGTAGATTAACTTTTTAAATATATCTACTGTAAAGTAACATTTTTAATTTAAATAAATTTAATAAAAATAAATTTCAGGGTGTCTAGCAGTTGGAAAAGTTGGGTCGGGTCGGGAATTTGAATAAAAACTAATAAAACGTCGGAAAAGTAGGAAATCAACATAGCAAATTTTGAATAGTCGGGAACATTGATAAAACTGATACCGGTAAACAGTACAGTCAACTCCCGATTATCCGGGAGCGGGTTAATCGGGTTGGGGTTTAACCGGGGTTACGAAAGGTTTATTTTTATTATTTTTATTTATCCCCTTCTAAACATAAATAGAGCAATAACAACAATTTATTTTTCTAAATTATTTATTTATTTATTTATTGAAAACAAAATACTACAAAACAGGCATGCGCCCAATTACAATGTAGCATTCGATTAATTAAAAAGAATATATGAGAGAGTTCATGCCGGTCCTTTTCCACTTTCTTCATGCACACAACAATGCAACACATATGCGAGACACTTACTAAACACGTACTAAACTTACTTAAAAAAAATAGCAAAAATTCATAAAGACAAATAAATAGTTATTCATTACAAAATACAATACATAACGTGCAACAACAAAAAAATACAAAATACAGTTTCATAAAAATAAAAATAGTTAGGATGCAGCAATATTTAATCAGGTAATACACTAGATATGTTCTTACGAAACCTTTTACTAGAGCAATCAAATAAATCAATATTCACATTTTGAGCAATGGAATTAAAATTACGAGACATAACATTGAGTGGGGAGTAAGCCCCAAGGTTTGTGCGAGAGTAGTGAGGGGAGAGCAGGAAACGACAGCGAGAATTGTGCCTAGGCACATTAAATCGTAGTTTGGACAAGAGAGCCCCGCTGTCTATTGCACCGCTCGCCAGCCCGTGCAGGCATACCAACGCTGATACTCGCCGCCGCTTATCTAGGGAGTCAAGTATCTCCATAATCGTATTTAATTTACTTGGTTTATCATAATAAATACTATACAAATAATTTAGTAACCACAACATAATCTGAGAGTCTCATTTCGATAATGAGCCGTGGGCGCATGATGGGGAGCGATGACCTTGACACTGCACGGACGTCTAAAAATAGAAACATCTCAAAACAATCACCCTTCCCACCGCTGTTCACCCTCAGCGACGGACGGATAGACAGACGGACGGTATGACGCGGACGTCTAAAAATAGAAACATCTCGAAACAATCATCCTTCCCGCCGTTGTTTACCTCATTGGGTTTTTCCCCCAGTGCGGAATTAATTAGCGTACTGTTCGGTGTAGTTTAGAGAGTTCGGTGTTTAGAGATTTTTAACCTATTAAATATCATTCGGCGTTTTGGATAGTATTTACTGCTATCAACCGTTGCTAGTATTAACTATTATTATCTTGATTGTTTGTAGATGTTATCACAATTTAAAGATTTTCAAAAGTATTTAATCTACATAAATATATCTTAAATAACATTAAAACACAATATTGTTGTATACAAATGTTGATAAACCTCTATTATATTCGTAATATTCAATTTATTGAATCCCTTTATTTTAACCGTGGTTTTGGGTTATCCATGACCCTCCAACCGGTCATTACCCCGGATAATCGGGAGTTGACTGTAATTGTATTATTCATATCTCTTGAACGAAACGTCCCACTTTGATTAACTTTTAATTTAATAAGTGATATTTAGATGAAAAAATGAGCTATCATTTGTCTTTGTACGATAATTAGTTTCGGTTTTAGCATTTTGAAGTAGTACACTTCTTATCTCTTGAATAAATTACCGCGACCCTAGACCGGATGCCGAAAAATAGACACCAGACCATTAGGAATGAGAAAAAAAATGTCGGGTCGCTTTTTGACTAAATTTTGAGGTCAACTAACATAGTTTTGTCCAATGTAACCATGAGACAATCAACATTATTTGGATATTTAACACCGGATAATAAGCCGTAGTATTATGTGACTTCCAATGACGATGGAATTATAATTATACTTGCTTATGCAACAACGTTTTTGTTTTGTTATCAAAGATTCTTCAATTTTCTGAGAGGTTAATTTGAGACTTTTAAATATATTTTGTTTGTAGACCCAAAATGTTCCCCGTGCCGGGCTCGCCGGATCGGACATATTCTGCACCCCTGATTGTGTCTATTGAAATAAACTTATACGGCAAACTGTAATTGAAATGACCAATCAAACTAAAATCAATCCACCAGACTACACCGTCTTATAAACCCTACCTAACCCAAGCTAAATATATATGTAAACTCTAGCGGTCACATTGTTTTTCCAAATTACTTCAAATTTGGTAGGGTAGGGTCATTCTTTTTTGTTATCAGTTGGTCGAGTTCGTTGGGGAAAATAATCAAAAAACTCTAACCCCCTTTTCTGGGATTTTAATTTTTCAAATTTTTAGATTTGGGGTCCAAAAAGGGTTAGAAAAGCCCCAGATGTAAAATAATTGCATGTATAAAGATGGAGATTAATGAGGCAAAAGTTTTAAGCTCTCTCATCATTCTAGCACAAATATATACCGAGTTCTTAAAGAAAATGTTTGTTGACTAACAGACATTGTCTTATAGGGATTTTACAATAGAAAATACTGTTTTTCACATGTGGGTATAGTTTTATCATCCTCAGTATCCACATGCCTACTTGAAATCCTGACTGGACCTCCTCCTAACCTTATAATGTGCAACATTGTTTTCCCAGCATTGCAGATAAATAGAACCAGAAGCATCAGAACAACCAACAAATTAACCCATTGGCTCACAACCCCGAGTATACTCGTGGCCGCCGAAAGTAGCCCGGACGTGCAACCCCGAGTATACTCGGGATAGCACTTTTTATAAAAAAAATTTTTTTCTTTTTAATTTTTTTCTTTTTTGTTTATTTGTTGTTTTAACTTGTTTTCATTTTTTGTTTGTATGTATTTTGTATGCATATGCCTATCCTTGGGGAAACTTAGTCAAATTTATATGCCCATCCTTGGGGAAACTTAGTCAAATTTAGGAAAAATATCATTTTGGAAAATATGTTATATCTAGGTCAAATATAAATGTATCACTAACATTTTTTATTTTCACGTAAAAAAATAAATAACCCACAAGTACATAATAGTTGTTGGGCTGAAACATTATTTTTTTGTTTTTTACATGTAACTCCTTTTAAAATTAATGTTTTTTATAAACTATATATATATATATATATAAAATGTACCATACATAAATGCTGTCAAAAGTATCTTCTTCTTGTAGATGATTTATTTCTAAGAAAAAGATGATTTATTAAAGAGTAAAAATCTACATTTATGTAATTTTTCTTAGGAAACCGAACGGTTTGTCAGGTGGCAAATTTCAGGTAAGCCAAAGGGTTAAAAATTAGAGTAAGTCTATGTTTTAACACCTTTTTTGACTTTTTAAAGTTTATTATGTGGAAATTCACATCCCTCATGTCAGTTATGCTGCGTGCAAACCCGGCTACAAAACCTCCCTAAAGCAGAACAACGGACGACAGAGTGCCAATGTCGTAGAAAGAAAGAAAGATCAGCCACATACATTGTTTTCCATTTTGGTTTTTAAAGTATGACTATCAAAGCCCAATACGATATTTAATGGTGATACATATTGCACCAATAATGTAATGACAAACATCACTGGGTTGAGCTAGACAATATCACCGTTATTGGGGCTCTTAGTGATAAAGCACAACACTCGAATAAGTCAGGTTAGTCAGGTGCTTAAGTTCAAAACAACTTAAGAAAATAAAAAGTACATTCCCATTTAAGTAAATAAAGAAATAGATTTAAGTAAAATTAATGTCTTGTGTGAATGATAAGTGACAGAGATAAGTTCTGTTTATCAGATTTTAAAAAAATGTGAGCATTTTGAATCCTCAAATCATTGCCTTATCATTCTTTAGATCAGAAAGGTGAGTAAAATTCCACCAGTCACACTGAAAATATTGTATTATAATTTTTAATGAACAAGAGCTTCTAGGCCACTCAAACTTGCCCTATCAGTACACCATGAATCTGTTTGACTTGATAGTTGTGCCGCTACAGACTTTACTTGTCGTGCGTTGTTTGTATTTACAGTGTAGTGAGTTAGAAAAACGTCAGAGTTAAATTGCAAGAAGATTCGCAAAGTTGTTTTTAACAACATTTGCAAATTAACAGCTTTTGTTTCATTCTTCTTCTTTATAATGATATTGGCGTTATTTTTCTCAACGACAATTTAATTTTACATGGTAGAGTGGAGGGAGGTTGTCTAATAGTCACGACTGGAGGGAGCAGTCTGAAAATCTGTTACAACTGATAATGTAATTATGGACAGCTCTTCTTATGTAAAGACTAACAAATATTACTACGATTATCACCCAAGTAAAGTGTATCCCTAGATGAAACTAACATAAAATAAAATTGCAAGCTTACCCACAAGAGCTACTATGATAAGTTTGTTGTTGACCATTTGAGCAAAAGCATCAGGTATGTCTTCCAGGGTGGAACGAGCGTTGTTGGAGAAGGGAGGGGGAACCTTCAAATAGTAGAATGGGATGTGCAGCAGAGCCAACGCCACAAAGCCAAACACTCCTGCAAATTATAAAAAGGTGTTGGATAACGATTATATTTGTTAACAGTAGAGTCATTTTTAAAACAAATATAGTTATACTTAGATACGAGAAAAATGCATACAGGGCGTCCCGTAACTCTCTGGATTAAGGTACAAAGTATTATTCCTTGAATCAAGACAAACACATTTTACATATGAACATGGGTGTCCCATACCTAGTTTTCCTTTTGTCTGCCTCGGTGTTTTCCTTTTTTAAAGTTCATAATTTAAAAACTACAGATCCGAATTCAACCTAACTTAAGTCAACTTTTTATGGTGAAATTATCTCTGACAATTTCAAAATGGTGGCCATTTAAAATTTTTTATCTTAAATGGTTTGAAAAATAATAATTTTTCAAAATGTTTACGGGAGTTAATTCTTTTAGGGAATATTATGACAAATTTTAGGGATACTGACCGATAACACATATTTGATGGGAAATAAACTCGTAGTGCTCCCATAATATGACTGGTAACCCTGAAACTGTTAATTTTTTCTTTTCAAATAGGATGACAATTTTTCCCTGACAACATACGATATCCTGGGAAAAAACTCAATGTTAAATTGGCGATGCTCAAGTCACCTTATCCAGATAGCAATGAGAGGAACTGCCACCTACCTCAAACTATAGCAGGAGAAGTCGTCTGCTTGCCAAGCAGGGTTTAAGCTGCGGTCGCATTTCTCGCAAAATGCGACAATATTTGGGTGGACTGTCGCTTTTTTGCTAAAAAGAAATGTATCCAAATTTTTTAATTTTATTCCAAAAAAACCTAGCTTTAACAATAAAAATTGTATTTAAATACCATTTGCTTCCGCAACTTATTTCGTACCTATTATTTGAAAAGTTAAATATGAAATGGAGTCTGCAACGGGATTCTTGATCAGACGTGACATGATCACGATCCTCAACTAAGAAGAAGACTAGAAGAGTCAGTTGGGATGTTATGTTAAGGAGGCTTGACGACATTGCATTGGTTGTTGCACCACATCACTTTACCGATCGCCTATGGTTGAGGGTGTGGTAGAGGAGCCTCCATTACGTGAATCCTGGGCTCCACGGGGCCAAGCCCCAAGTAGAGGTAGACTGTGACGGTTGCTGTCGGTTTCAACTAAGCAAGTTACTGATACGACAGTTGTACAGCGACAGTAGCTGACGTGATGTGCTGTGACTTGGCTTGGCGCGCACTCTGCTGTAATAGCAATTCTCAGATAGCAAAAACAGACATATTAAAATCGAACAGACATATTAATGTGATTGCGTTTGCTTTGAGGTTATGCTGTGTTTAATTTTCATTTGTTTTAGTGGCGTATTATTTTAGAATGTTTATTATATTTCCATTATAGACATTAGTACAGTAAGACTCCACTTAACCGGACCCCACCAAACCGAAACCCGGGTTAACCGGAACGGTTTACGAGAAATAAATAATCAATAATAGAGAGGATCGGCCCGGCGGGATGACTCATGGTGTGCCGAGACATCGCCGGCCGTGGCGGTCACTGAACTCGGGGGTTGTTTTGACGGGTTTTCCACATTCCTGTACCAGTCACGAGGGGGTGGGGGCTTGACCCATTTCGCACTAAAGGATTAGTGTACTGCAGACTCTCACACCTGCATGTGTGAGAAACAGCAGAGCCCGTTGATGGAGATGACGACGTAGATGCGTCGACTGCATGTGACGTCAACCGAGTAGCAGCAGACGCTGCTTTTAATGCTTTTGAGGTAGGGTTTATTCATTCATATTGTATTCAATAATGTCCCTTTTATTTAAATTCATAATAAAAATGAAGAAAATGTAGGCACAGTACAATATGGGTATTTTTTTAGGTCGCACTCCAATTCGTCGAGCAGTCACACGAATCTACACCCGCTGATTTGCTACTCATAAAAAGATGGGGAGACAAGGCTGCCCGCAACCGCTGTGACGAAAAGGTTCAGAAAAAGATTGTTGATTACTTCAAGAAATAGCATTTTATATTGTAAACTTGTAAATAGTCCTTATTTTAATAAATTGACGTTGTGAAAACTGGTACTTGTATGCATTTTTTCCCGAAATTATCCTTAAAATACCAATTCCGGATTAACCGGAAAATCGGTTATCCGGAACGGTTCCGCCCCCATTATTTCGGTTAAACGGGGTTTTACTGTAGTTTAAATGGATAAGATTGTTACCAAGGAAAGTGGACTGAAAGAAATTTAAGCTTCCCGGCCCTCCAATAGTAGTAGTGCTAGTAGAAGTACCATTACAAGCAGTTAACAATTGAAAAATGATATCCCTAGTGATAGTGAAACAAGTGAGGTTCCTTCGTTACAATTAGTCCACAAACAAATGTAACACACGTGTAATGCATGTGTGTGTGTGTGTGGTTGTCTACATACAAATGGTTGGTTGAAATAAACAATTTAAAACTAAAAGTAAACTTAAATATGAGTGTATTATTTAAATATTTAAACCTTAAAAACAAATACAGACAAAAAACTACTTACGACAAAAAACAATAACCCTGTCGTAGCAAACCTGCGTACTCAGCGAATTTCCAATGGAGATATAAATGTCTTAATACTACATAAAGTCACTTACCAAGTTTCATAAAAATATATTCACAAATAAGCAATATATACAATTTTTTTTATTCTCCATAACATTGGGGCTGAGTACGCAGGTTTGCTGCATCAACAAACACAAAAAATGGGTTTTTATGCTAATTTCAATATAACTCAATTAAGTGAAGTCATATACCAGTTTTGATTAGTTTATGTTCATAATTAAGGGAGACATAGCATTTAATTATTATCCATAAGAATAACATGGGGCTGAGTACGCAGGTTTGCTGCTACAGGAGCCTTTGGCAAAAAATTTTGTTGAGCAAATATCAATAGACCACAACCAGTTGAAGCCTTATACCGTTCATAAATAATTTTTCCTTTCCTCCATAAGAATAACATTAGACAACGTACTGTGTTTAGCACTTTCAATATCTCGGTAACCAATTGACGTAGAGGAATGATCAAAATACCAAATTGTGTGTTTTTTAAGCTGAATCCAATGGCAAAAATCAATATTTTACTTTTCAAAAATTATATGTAAAAAATTCAAAAAACCCATTTTTGGGGTACAAAACCCCCCAAAAATACCCCTTCGGAAGAAGCAATATGGCTGGTTTTCAATCTGAAAGTCATAAATGTTGCTTTACACGTTTATACCAAATTTCATCAAAATCGGATCATTTTTACGAGATTTATTGTGCTCACGGACACACACACACACACACACACACACACACACACACACACACACACACACACACACACACACACACACACACACACACACACACACACACACATATATATATATACATACATACATATATATACATACATATATATAAAGTTTCGAACAAAAGGTGTTTTTGGGATCTGGGGACCTCAAAACGAAAAGTTATCATGGTCCCGGGCCTAGGTCTTACCATGCCGACTACGGTAATAGCTTTTTCCCTATAAGAAGAGCTTCTAACATTTTTGCTCAAAAAAATGTTTTCCCAGCTTAAACCCTGTAGCCAAGGTGCATTTTGGGACTTCGATTCCACAAGTAACAAACCAGTCAAGAACCTAGAATCCAACCGATTTAAATCAACCAAAGGATAATTTTTAAAAAATATGACCTCTCACAAAATTTTGATTTTAGGCTGTTAATTTAGGTTCAAAAGCACCTTGAAGCTTCAAAACGATACATACAGATTGTATTTTCATCTGCCAAAGTGTTTTGAATAACTTACCAATCAAAGATTAAAATCTATAGTAAGTAATAAGGCTTTTTATTGTTTAGATAATCCAGTTTTTAATCCTAAAAAATTGAAAGAGTCTAAAAGAGTAATTAGTTAAAAGAGTTTTGAAAGTTAAAAGAAAACAACTAGCACTGTGTCTAGCCAACACTTTGATTGAAGCAGGAAACATCAGAACTTGTCAAAATGACGTTTTTTAAGAAATATTTCTTAAATCCCACTCACCTTCCCACCCCACAGCTTGCAGAGGATTGATGTCTTTGGAATTGACAAATCTTTCTTCATAAACCATCTGCATAGCTGTAATTATTTGTGCCATGATTATGAGCAAATCGCCTGAAACAAGCACCACAACATTAAAATCTAACCTGAACACCCTTAACTCAAAATATCTGAAAAAAATAAAATACTGAAGTCTGCAAATGGCTGGTGGTGCCATCTTAAAAAAAACAACAAAAAAAACAGTAAATTACCTGTTCATTCCTAATAACAATTATTTCTAATGTAAATTCCTAATAACATTTCTAAAATTACCTGTCCGCTTGTAATCCTACTGGCAATTGGTCTGATAGATTTTTTCCAGAGTGACACACTCTCAGCCAGTGAGTAGTATTTGGGTTCAAATCCAGCCACAGTAGTTTACCTGTCCAAAAGAGTTGAAGGGGAGGGAGGGCAGTAAGGGTGGTAAGGGTGTAAACGGGAGCGTTTGAGTAATCTTTGAATATTAAAGACTACTTGGTAGTCAAATTGAAGTAGTAAAACTGCTCAAGTAACTCGGTCTTGTACATACTAACCTATCAACAGAGGTAGACTGACCTGCCGGGACACCTGTAAAGTTCCCGGTGCGCCCTCCACGAAGGGGGAAAAACAAATATTGGTACACACAATCTAAAACCAGTTTATTTAATTATTATTATAATTTAAATAAATGTCACATTGAAATAATCATGTATCATATATTAATTTAAAACTTTTATTTTTGAGGTTAAACCATAATGGGCATTCACCTGTAAAGCCCCATTCGCTCCCCTTCAGCTGACTAGCGTCTTCAGTTTAAAGTTGGTTGGGCTGTTGGGCTTGGGCACTATGATATGAAATGATAAATATGGTGAATGAGCATGGTGGTATTGTTGGGTACTTATATAGACTCTTCAAGATTATTATTTTAAATGTGTAATTCTTAAAAGGCCTACATAATCTGAACTTCAAAACCAGTACGAATCACCAAACACTTTATTGTCCTAACCTAAAGGAAAATTAAGATATCAACCAAGAGAAATTAGTTAGCTGGTTGGAAAATTAACACGTAATCTACAAATATGTGAAAAAAGTCATGAATTAGAAGTCTTCTTCATGTTTAAAAGTCAGACAGTGTGTGTTAGGCAGTCAGTGTGTGTGTTGTGATTTGTTAAGATTGTCATATAACAAGTGTTTTCAGACGGTCAGTAATAAACTGAAGTTATTTTGTGATCTGTATATCAATGCACGGACATCATCGGTCGAAGATCTCCTATTGATTTTAGTTTTTCATGTTCTATGGACCATGTTTTCTGACAGTCTCCTTCTAGTGTCAGACAGAATTAATTAAATCTAGAGTTATTTGATCTCTCAAGGTTATTAGGGTTAAAATTCAAGTTTAAACAAAACAGTGAAGTGAGAATCACCATGAACATAGTTGCAGTCGCTTGTACCATGCTGTCCCTATTGAAATACAGCGTATCACCCAGGGTTTAAGCTGCGGTCGCATTTGTCGCAAAATGCGACATGCACCACGAAAATGCGACAATATTTGGGCAGGCTGTCGCTTTTTTGCTACAAAGAAAGGTATTTTATAATTTTATTGCAGAAAATCTGGTTTTAACAATACAAATTGTAGGTATTAAAAGTCCGTGATCACGATCCACAACCAAAAAAGATTAGAAGAGTAGTTGAGATGTTGTAGAGGCTTAACGTTGCGTTGGTTGCACTACGTCACTTACCGATCGTCTCTGAGCGATTGGTAGAGGGGACGAGCCTACATTACGTAAACAGTTGCTGTCGATTTCAACTGCGTACCGTGTAAACGGAACGGGCGAGTTACTGATATGACAGTTGTAGTAACGAAGTGACTACGTACACGTCCAATGTAGGGGCAAATTCACTTCGCTACCGCTTAGGTTAGGTTAGGTTAGGTTACGTTACATTAGGTTAGGAGGTTTTCTGGCTCTCAATTTGTTTGAAAATCGCAGGAAAATTAACGTACGGTGCATAATTTGGAACAGACGTCAACAGTAGCGGCTCACGTCGGACGTGTACGTAGCCTCTGCCTTGTAGTAACAGACCCCCCTCGTGAGTCAGTTTGGCGCACACTCCGTAGTAGCCGAGCGAATCGGCGAATGCGAGAATGTCGAGGGCTAGTTCGCCACCGAAGGGATGACGGCGCTCGCCTCGCCATCGCACCGATTCTTGTCGGTTTTTGTGACCGAGTCAAAGGAGACGAGTACTTAAGTCTCGACTCGCTGCAGAATGCGAACGGTTACATGAGCACGAGTCGCTCGAAGTCGCAACGATCAGGCGAAAGTGTAGAGGTACCTTAGCGAAAACAGACAACTCGAAATCGGTGATGCGCAAATGCGATCGCGATATGCTTTGAGGTTATGTTTCAGAGTGTGTAATGTTGGGTTGTGTGAGTTTTAGTTGTTCTGGTGCCATATTAGGCCTATTCTACTAGAATGTTTAGTATATTTCCATTATAGACTTTAATGGTTAAAATGGATAAGTTACCAAGAAAAGTAGACACTGCTGAATTATATATTATTTAAATGTTAACCCTTAAAAACAAATACAAGCAAAAACAAACTTAAGACTAAAAAATAGTATAATAACAGGCGATAAAAATGTGAAAAGGAAAATATTTTTGCTACAAGTATTTAAGAGCTTGTAGCATTTTTGCTCAAAGAATTTTTTTCCCAGCTGAATCCCTGGTATCACCCCCCCCCCAAGATCACCTTCTGATCAATTATAAGAACGTCATGTACCAATTTTAATAATTTGTTTAAATGAGCTCAAAGTATAAATTGTAAATTGAAATTTGTAATTAATAATCAGAACGGACCTCAGCCATTCTCATCATCCTTCTAACTTCTACTGTGATACCAAGGACCAAGAGTATCCAGCAAAGGGTGCTAGGGTCCTCTAGGGTGGTACAGAAAAGTATCCTCTCCTTCCCAATAGCCAGAACAAAATTACTAAGTAAAAGTGGGACAGGATATCCTGTGAGGTGTGGGGGGTTCCCATGCTTCAGACCAGGGCTTGTATCTTGAACTACCAAATACCCCCGTTGCAGCAATCCTGCGCACTCAGCGAATTTCTATTGAATATGTCTATATATATGTCTTAATAACACATTAAGCCACTTACCAGGATTAATATGAAATATATTCACAAATAAGTGATATTTAAAATATTAATTATTCTCCATAACAATAACATTGGGGATGAGTACGCAGGTTTGCTGCAACAAGGAACACAAAATAATGGGTTTTTATGTAAATATCAATAGAACTTATTAAAGTGAAGTCAAAAACAAAGTTTCAGCCATATACATTCATAAATAAGCGATACATAACATTTTAATTATTCTCCATAAGAATAACATGGGGTCTGAGTACCTAGGTTTGCTGCCACGGGAACCATATGCGAAAAATTGGTTTTTGTGCAAACAACAACAAACCACAGACAGATGAAGCCATATACAAAGTTTCGTCAGTTTATGTTAATAAATAAGCGAGATATAAAATTTTTATTTTTCTCCATAAGAACAGCATTAGACAACGTACTGTGTTTAGCACTTTCAATATCTCGGTAATCAATTGACTTAGCATAATGATCAAAATACCAAATTGTTTTTTTTTTAAGCTGAATTCAATGGTATGAATTACAATTTGATTTAAATAAAAATCACATGTGAAAAAAAAAACTAATTTTGGGGTACAAAACACCCCCAAAACCCCCCTTCGGATTGTGCAATTCGTCTGGTTTTCAAACTCTTTCAAATAAAAGGTGCTATACACATTTGAACAAACATTTTATTAAGATCGGACCTTTTTTACGAGAGTTATTGTGCTTACGGACACATATATATACATACATTGCAACAGTTCATAAATCTTTAGATATAATTCTGTAAGCGAAATTTTTAAGTCAAAATTGTGGGAGTTTGGCAAATTGCAGGATGATGGGAGACGACTCAAATTGAAGGTGTTGATCCCAGGGACTCGGGAAAAATAGCAGTATTTATAATAAGTTACCAGCGAACGAGAAATAACTTAAAATATCCCCCATAAGAAAAGCATGGGGATTTAAAAACATCTGCTTTGTTTACATTAAAACATGTGATTACATGTCTACTTTGTTTACGAACTGACATGTGCTCCTACTTATAACGTTTTAATTTTCTCGGTAAGTAATGAGAGAAAAAATCAGTTTGAAACAGAGTATTGGAACAAGGTTAGGGGCTATGGCCCCTTCAAGCCACTAGTTTGTTCATAATTATGCATATAAATAAATAATAAATATGGCCTACCATCACAAATAATAATAAATACCTTCCTACTAAAGCCCCAGATAAGATAAAAGTTGCCCCACCAATTCTCATTAGGCCTATATAAATAGATAGATACAGCATATATAAGTGTTCTCAACAACTTAAGTCATATAATATTTAAGTAGCCTATTCACAATTTAATTAATTATAATAGCCTATTTATAATATAAAATATGTATAAGCTATTTCAAACACAAAGCTAAATAAAATTAATATATATATATATGAAATGAATAAATCTCACAACAAAAATTTGCATAAAGATAATTTTATACAGTACTATTTTCATATGGGTGATTAAAAAGTGAAATAGTGACAGCAAGATCAAGAAGACCTGAGTGCAATGTTTCTGTGGACCAGATTAAAACAAGAAAATACATCTGCCCTGTTGCAATGAGGCTGCCTGTGTGTTAAGTTGATTTTGTGGGTTCTCATTCCCAAAAAATAATAAATATCCCTTTAATAAGTCAAATTAGACAAAAACAGTCTAATTAGCGATTAGGAGGAGATCTGAAACTATCTAACAGTATCCTTTTTGAAACAGGCACAGAAGAAATAGTTTCAGAGAAGATATTTGAGTTGGTAATCTCCATCTAATTTACTATAGCCTATTTAGGTTTTCTGGACTAAACTTACCTTCAGTTCCTGAAGTGGATCGAGTAGCTTCAGTAGCTGATAAATTAATTTTGAAACCTTTTAAAAGCAGTGTTAACATTTTATAAAAAGAATTAACTTTATTATTGAAAGCATAAACAGTATTAGCAAAATTCATAAAGAAAACAGACATTGTTGAGTTGGGCCAAAACCATGTAGTCACAAGGCTAACTGAATCCTAAATTCTAATAGCCTAAAACCATTGACTATAGATACTGAAGGGGACTTTCCATCGCCATTGTAGAATGTGTCCCGAGCAGTTTTCTAGAGCACTCAAGCGCCCCTGTTGGCTACCCGCGGTACCAACTCAAGGAAGGCTCAATGCAGTGGCGCTGTTAGCGGAAACGATTGGAAGATGCCCGCCACGCGCTCGTGGCGGTTGCGCGCTTGCGTGAAATGGCTCTCACTCAAGGCCGCTCTGGGCTTGGACTTGGCCCACCGACTGTAGTAGGCCCGGGCCCGGTAAGCTCTGCGCTCGGCTTGAACTAGTATCTCTGCTGTTTGCGTTTGGCAGGCCTTACCGCACCGCACAAAGGATTTCAAACGGAATAGGCAACATGAACATTTTTTGTTTGGATGTAGGAAAATTAAAATTTTACTTGGTCTGTTAGAAAAATAACTCAAGTTTAAAATACAATTATTATTATTATTATTAGTAGTAGTAGTAGACCTAATATCTACAAATTAAAGAAATACGACTTTTTCACTCACTCCTTGAAGTTAATACCGTTAATACCCTGAAGTCACTCCCTGGAATTTAAATTGAGGCGCCAGGGCTCTGCCCCACGGGACGTCCAAGTTCCCATGTTATTCATATGGAGGAGAGTTTTATTTGGTTTATGTCATATGTGTTTTTTTTAATTCAATAAACAGATGTTATGAGGATTGTATCCGCAAATTTTTTCGGGGGAGCAGCTCGTTATTATATTATTATCATTTTAAACTGACACACAAACCGTATAATAGGTCCTGCAAAAACCATTAATGAAACAAGGAGAACTATATCCCATCGTTATTAATTATGTTCTGCATTAACCTAAATTATTAATGCTGTAGAGCCTTTGCACTATTTTACCAGAAATATAATGCATGTGTCAAATTATCCAGTGGGTACTTTAATAGAAAAAATACAATTTATATAGTTTATACTAATATTTTGTAAATGAATAACCTCTGACTATAATCATTACAATCCTACATTAGTATATAATATATATTATATATGTATAATATATGTATTATTCTATGTATTATTCTATGTATTATTATATATATATATATATATTTATTTATTTATTTATGGTTTGTACTGTAAATATAACATGTTTGTGATTTAAATTTAATTACAATATATTGAAAATGCGTATTACAAAACGTTGTTCTGTAAAATTATATTAAGTATTACAATAAATATGTGAGTATCGGACAGATTTTTTATTTATGTAGCGCCTATTTCTCTAATAAGACCACGTCACTAAACATGTCATCGAAATGTTTGCGAATTGTTAACGGGATAAATCCGGCATATTTTTTAGAACTGCATATTTAGCATGTCATGCAAATACTATACTTGTACTCCTATAAAACCGTTTTCTTACGCGTAGAGTGCCGCCGCGGCTCGCGGCTCCAGCGGCACCTTTGCCACGACTTTCCGTCTGGAGTGGAGGGGGCCACTCGCTGGTCGCTTGTAGCCTAGCTGGTTACTTGGCGGGAGGCTGCACACACACACACTGAGGCTCAGTCAGTCGCTTGTCGGCCGGCGTGTCAATCAAATAAATACCCCCGTCACAGCAAACCTTAGTGCATAGCTCAGCAAATTTCCAGTGCATATATATATATATATATATATATATGTGTGTGTGTATTAATACCACATAAAGCTACATACCAAGTTTCATCAGTATACATTCATAAACAAAACAAGCGGTTTGTCACATTTTAATTACTATCCATAAGAATAATATGGGGGCTGAGTACGCAGGTTTGCTGTTATAGGAACCATCGGCAAATAAATTGTTTTTCCTGCAAATATCAATACCACAACGATATGAAGCAATATACCAAGTTTCGTCTAGATAAGTTCATAAATAAGCAAGATATAAATTTGTTCTTATTCTCCATAAGAATAACATTGGACAACGTACTGTGTTTAGCACTTTCAACATCTCTATAACCAATTGACGTAGAGCAATCATCAAAACACCAAATTGTTTTTTTAATTTAAGCTGAAAATCAAAATTCTATTTCTTAAAAGCTTATATGTGAACAAATTTTTTAAAAACATTTTTGAGGTACAACCCCCCCCCCAAAAAAAAATACCCTTTGGATGGTGCGATCTGGCTGGTTTTCGAACTATAAATATGGCTTTACTCAATTGTGCCAAATTTCATGAAAATTGGACCATTTTTATGAAATCTGTTGCGCCCACGGAGGCTCACACACATGTAATATATAGTATATATAGTTTTGAATAAATGGTGATTTTGACATCTGGGAACCTGATGAAGCCAGATGAAGATGGCCTTTTAGAAGTGGCATGCTCTTCGACAACCCATATGAATCCATCAACATCGTCCGGTAAACCACCCGATAAATATGGAAATGTGGAAGAGATGGACGTTGGCCTTAGCTTTGATGAGAGCGAAGGAAGTGAAAACGAAGATTTTGAAAATCTCTCCTCCACTTCAACAGAAACCAAAAATTCCTTGGAGGCCTGCGCCGTCAGGTTTGTACATAAATTTGAAAATATCATACGCCATATTTATTTCATGTGCGGTTAGGATGAATAATAGTAGGATAATAATTAAATAAACTATGCGATGCTATGTGCCTTGCAGTGCCAATGTTACAATATTTACTACCGGTACTATATACAAAATATACGGTACCGGTGTATATACACATAGAAAGTAGTTAGGCCTAAATCAACATAGTTACAGTCAGCAGCACTAAGCAAATATTACATCTTTTTGTTTTTAATAATAAGTGATGGAAAATGTCCGCAAAAATTCCTTAAATAACATAAACTTGCCATCACAAACAATGAATGTTAAACAACGTATTACATTTTTTTCCTGTAATATCAAATATACTAAACTATTGCTAATTATTTTACAGATATTTTGCTGGTTATGCAGTAAGGGCTTGTCTTAAAAAGTTCAAGTGTCATACATGCCTCCTTGACCTTGTTCAGACTTCAACTCAAAATGCTCCTGACAATGCCCTAATCAGGAACCGTCAATACAGTGATGCCTCAGGAGAATCGTCCGAGGCGCTGATATCACCCACACAAATGACGATCGATGCAGCAAATACCACGCTGGTCATATTTGACAAAATGATTGGAAATATTATACAAAAAACAGCTATAAGGAAACGAATTTTAACCCGATGTAAACAGGCGATATTCAGACATCAAAATGATTGGATGAAATGCGGGTTTGAATGCTATGAACACAGAATGTTTATCATAAAGAAATTGATAACAGCTAAACTACAGTGTACGTTGCAGGAGCAGTCAAAGAAAATGAGACAACCTGGAGGAAAATACGGGGGGTTTTACCAAAAGGTTAAGATCTTGGAGGGCAAATAAATTTATTTCAAATCTGGTATGTTTTAGCGAATTTCCCCTATAGGCAAGAAGCTATTACCGTAGGTCTCATGGTAAGACTTAAGCCCGAGACCATGATAACTTTTTGTTTTGAGGTCCCCAGATGCCAAAAACACTATTCGTTTAAATTTATATATATATATATATATGTGTGTGTGTGTGTGTGTGTGTGTGTGTGTGTGTGTGTGTGTGTGTGTGTGTGTGTGTGTGTGTGTGTGTGTGTGTGTGTGTGTGTGTGTGTGTGTGTGTGTGTGTCCGTTAACACGATAACTTGAGTAAAAAACGTCCGATTTTGATTATATTTGGCTCAAATGTGTAAAATGACATTCATGACTTTAAGTTCGAAAACCAGAAAAATCGGACCATGAGAAGGGGGGTTTATGGGGGTTTTAAATTTTCCAAAAATCAGTTTTTTGCATTTTCACCCTAAAATTTTTAAAAAACTTAATTTTGGTTTTGACCATGTTATAGAGCTTAAAAAAAAAAAAATTAGTATTTTGAATCATTAACCTAGGTTAAGTGGTTGCGGAGAAAATCCAAAAAAACTTGCTCATAAAATCTCCCATGTTAATCTTATGGGAAAAAGGTTTTGGCTTTTCCTCAGTTTATTTTAATGTAAACTTCACATTTGCTTTTACCAATCTGTTCAGTTCCACAAAACAATCATTTTGGTGTTTAAATTGTGATTCTACGCCCAACCGTTGCAGAGATATTCGAAGGGCTAAACACAGTACGTTGTCCAATGTTATCCTTATGGAGAATAAATAAAATTTGATATCTCGATTATTTATGAATGTATGTTGATGAAACTTGGTATGTTGCTTCAAGTAGTACTGGTATATTGATATTTGCACAAAAAATTGTTTTTTTGTTGATTATTCCCGTAGCAGCAAACCTGCGTACTCAGCCCCCATGTTATTCTTATGGAGAATAAGTCAAATGTAATGACTCCCTTAATTATGAACATAAATTAATAAAACTTGGTATGTAGCTTCACTTGGTTGAGTTATATGGATAATTATATAAAAACCCATTTTTCTGTTCCTTGTTGCAGCAAACCTGCTTTCTCAGCCCCCATGTTATTCTTATGGAGAATAACTAGAATGTTATATATCGCTTATTTACGGTTGAATATCGATGAAACTTAGTATGTGGCTTCGCCTAGTTAAATTCTACTTATATTTGCATGAAAACCAATTGTTTCTGTTCCTTGTTTCAGCAAACCTACATACTCATTACCAATGTTATTCTTATGGAGAATAATTAAAATCGCTTATATGTGAATGTATTTTTATGAAACTTGGTTTGCGGCTTTATGTGGTATTAAGACATATATTATGCATTGGAAATTAGCTGAGTCCGCAGGTTTGCTGCGACGGGGGTATTTTTATATTTTTATACTGTTATCATCAATACAATAATGCATTTGCGAATTGAATGTTAGCCGTAAATTATAGGCTAATTGAACAGTAGTTATAATAGTATGTGAAACAACGATTATTATTTATTTCATATTTTTAGCATACCGTACATTTGAAAGATGATTTTTAGTTATAGTCCTCCTTGAAATAATAATACATTTGTTCATAAAATACTAAAGACTACAAACGCATTAATAATTCGTCTAAACCATGTAAGGATAAATTATTTTAACTACCTTTTGAGTATATATAAAACAGTTTTTTCAACGGTATTACATAAAATCCTCCCGCTAAATGTCAAGCGTTGCTAAACTACTGTTTAAAAATATCTGATACTAATATAAGAAGCAACATATTGTGGAAAACATAAATAACTAGACTGGTTGATTTAAAACTAAACTACATTACTTGCGCGGTTTAATTTATCGCAAAATTTTGCTGGAAAAATATTTACTGAGGGCAATCCCCATATTTACGTAGGTAAAATAAAATAAGGCTCACATTCCTAGTTTATTTATTTCACGCTAAGATCACACAATAATACTAGACTAGCAATCAGGAGGTGCAAGTGCAACCGTCGTCACCGAGTCGCGCCGCGCCG
Source organism: Allygus modestus (assembly GCA_963675035.1). Classification (NCBI taxonomy): domain Eukaryota; kingdom Metazoa; phylum Arthropoda; class Insecta; order Hemiptera; family Cicadellidae; genus Allygus; species Allygus modestus. Next base: position 140,115,388 of record OY776112.1, on the reverse strand, counting down.
ACCACCGCTCTCCGCTACAATAAACGTAGAAACGAAGCCAGGTTGGCGCGGGCGGCCGCGTCTGTATCCAGAGATGACAGGGGGTGGGGTAAGAGGTATGTAGCGGTGCGGGTCGCGGGGTGAAGGGGGCAAGGGGGGGCAGTGCGACAGAGAGCGCGATAGTCGACTGCAGCAAACTCTGGCGGCAGGAAAACGAACTACGTGTTACCGACCGACTTAGTATACTTTTGAGGCGGACAACCACGCCGTATCGATGGAACGTCTACTTCAGTATCTATAGTCAATGCTAAAACCAAATAAAGAAGGTGAAGATATTATTTTCAAGAAAAAGAGTTATTGTAATTAAATATTTGCAAGGATTTTGAGAGAGAGAGAGAGGAGAGGAGAGAGAGAGAGAGAGAGAGAGAGAGAGAGAGAGAGAGAGAGAGAGAGAGAGAGAGAGAGAGAGAGAGAGAGAGAGAGAGAGAGAGAGAGAGAGAGAGAGAGAGAGAGAGAGAGAGAGAGAGAGAGAGAGAGAGAGAGAGAGAGAGAGAGAGAGAGAGAGAGAGGAGAGGAGAGAGAGAGAGAGAGAGAGAGAGAGAGAGAGAGAGAGAGAGAGAGAGAGAGAGAGAGAGAGAGAGAGAGAGAGAGAGAGAGAGAGAGAGAGAGAGAGAAAGAGAGGGTTTCCCAGCTTGAACGCTTCCCTGAGATTAAGTTTTGATTGTAATATCGACTGCAGCTGAGGATATAATTTTTGAACATTTAAATCAAACTAAGATTAGGAAGCCACCCCTACCTTTGTAAATAATATTTGTAAAAAAACTCTAGATTTTCTCAAGATACACAGTTTTGTAATTTACAAAAAAAATAGGCCCAAGTTTGTTATTGTATATTTGTGTTTCATTTCACAGGTAGCCATGATTATTATGATGGCAAAGATGAAGATGGTAAGAACCAGGTAAAAAAAGGAGTCAGCATAAGAGTGAACAAACCAAGACAACAACTAGGAATATTGTGAAGTAAACTTTATTGTATTAACAAAAAGAGTATATAAATACAAACAAACAATTAGTGATTGTATTATATATTATTGGGGAAGTTTACAACATATATATATATATATATATATATATATATATACAAATTTTAGCGAATAGTGTTTTTGCATCTGGGGACCTCAAAACAAAGTTTTCATGGTCTCGGGCTTAAGTCTTACCATGACACCTACGATAATAGCTTCTTCCCTATAGGGAAAATTCGCTAAAAATTTAAAAAAGTTACCGGCATTGAATCAAACAAAAGAAACACTACTGATACTTATTTATGTAAAAGCATACCTGTTATTATTCCGTTAGTGTCACTTTTATCAGTGGACTTAACAAATATGTCTGCCAATCCCACGAGAAACAAGCCGACTACTATGTGGACGATGCCAGTCCACTGCTTCCAACCGATCTGACGCTCGAGAAACGCGATGGACAGCAGGGCCACAAACACGATCACTGAGCCTGAAACCAGAGAAGCAGATGAGATGTAGGTAATGGAAATATAAACTGAACTGGATCTTATATTGATTTAAATCATTATGGTTGAAATTATTTAGTTCACAGTTATTATTAAAATATAACCCTGGTTGAAGTGAAAGCAAACATTTTACACTTTAAATCAACAAATGAAATCGTAAGCACAAAACACAAATGAAATGTAAAACACAACACTGTTGTACATTAAGAAAATACTTTTATCTTCAGTTTCAAGAAAATACACTTTATTTAAGATTTATGTAAATACTAGCTGTTCCCGCAGGCTTTGCCCCGCAAATGATAATTTATAAAAACTATGACAGTGCTGCATTCTGTTTTCCCGTGGAACTATTACGAATAAGATCAGCGGTTTGAATTTTCATCAAAGTGAATGTCCATAAGAAAACACAGGATTGGAACTTTGACTCCCAGTGTGGCGGAGCCCAATGGCAATTTCATATTTAACATGTTCATAAAAAACTAAGACTAAAAAAACAACAAAATACGCTATGTATTTGTGAAAATGCATGACTAAAAAACTAGATATGGGTGTGGGACAATTAATAAACCATTAAAGAAAATAACGACCAATCTGAAAAAGTAGCTAAAATTGTAGCTTATCTACTTTTTACTGGTAGGCCCTAGCTGTAGCTGTACCTAACTACTTTTTAAAAACTGTAGCTGTAGCGAAGCTACTATTTTATAAAAGTAGCTGTAGCTGTAGCTAGCTACTTTAAAAAAGTAGCTTTCCCAACACTGGGTAGGTGGAGTGTGTATTAAATTTGGACAACTGACTACCTTAAGGCGGTCCCACACTACTCACGAACACGCCCGAACATTCGGCCGAACTCCGAATGTTCGAAGTATTCGCGAGAAGTGTGGGAGCTGCGCGAACTTTGAATACGGGACCGAATTCGGGAACATTCGGGCGAATGTTCAGCCAAAAATTCCGACGAATATTCCGGAGGCTCCCACACTGTTCGCGAACATGCATTATTGCATCACTGCATAATTGATAGTCATCGATCTTGTACTACTGAGACAATACTATAAAACATGCGTATTTATTTGTATGCGTACTGTATTTATTTGTTGTGCTTTCAAGCAAGTATTGAATAAGTGGTCATTGGTAATGAATAATCAGTAATTAAATGTCAATCTCTATTTGTACTGACATACTATGCGTATGTTAATTATAATTATAGCTATAAATAAGTTATTTTACTGTTATTTGTGTAAATTGAAGTTTTGTTTTAAAGCATAGGGGGTTAACATTTATTAGTATACTATCGACGGATTCTGCAGGATTCAGGGCAGTCACTTCTTCAACTCAGCTGGACTATTTTGTCAGTGTGTTGAGGCAATGTGTTGTTTCAAATCATTCAGTTCATACAATCACTTGCGTTTTCACGGCAGCAGATTGACGCCAACCTCAATAATGGACATTTTAATTAATTATTTATAGAAGGTACAAATAAACCTTTAATATGGAACCCTTAATATCCTTTATTTAAATACATATCCTTTATTTAAATAGTAGTTGATTTTCTTCCACACTTCATAATCAGTGCCGGTCACAGTGGTGAAGGGGGGACAACTACTCAAGGAGAAAAAACATTTGTTTGTGGTCACAGCACCCAAACGTATCTGTTTTTGCAAATTAATATAAGTTGTCATCTAAGTTGAGTAAACGGCAGTGGAATCGATTTAATTTCCCTCAATTATTTAACAAGAGATAAGCTTCCAAGAATTATCGCATCGGCGGCGTGGTAGTTTTACCTCGATGCGTGTGGTACAGGTGCACCACCAGTCTGTCATTCCCACGTTGAAATTTTCCCCGAAAAGAGTAGTTTTTTGAGTTATCTCTTTCCTAATATTATTGTTCAGTATATTCCTTATTGTAAGAACTTGTAAAAGCTTGACTGTTAATAAACTTAATATATAAATGTGTATGCCGAATAATAAAATAATGTCCAATGTTTGTTAACCTTTTTTATAATGAATTATACTATCTTATACATGTATAAAAGAAAGGTGGTGACTGTCTGTCCCGTTTCAACATCCCATCTTAGCAATCCCTTAGGGCTTCGCCCCAGTCACCCTTAAAGTTACAATGTTACTCTTATGGGCAATAAGTTTAATGAATCAGGGGAGTACTTAAACAGATGTTTACAATAGGATTTTGATCAGCTCTGCGAAATACTGGTATCAGCTTGTACTTGATATATTTATACAGGGTGTCTCTGAACTCTCTACCAACCTTTTCAGGTATTATTCCTGGACCATAGACAAGCCAAAGTATCATATTTCGATCATATTTCATGATTTCAAAAACTCAAAAGTTACTCGTATAGCCGCCATTTTGTTTTTTTCACATAGGAAATTTTAATTCGAGAACGGCTAGTTATAATTAAATGAAATTTGGTATTTAGCTTTATTCCCTAAAGACCTAATTACAGAAAAAAATTATTTTTTTACAATCATTAATTTCAAAATGGCGGCTGCCTAAAAATTTCAAACGTAAATATCTTAAAAACCGCTCATAGTAAAAAAATTACATTAATTAGTTTTATTTAGAGAATTTAATTGCAAATCTAATGACACCAAATTTACGGAAATCAGTTCATAAATAACGGAGAAAATCCATTTTTAAGATATTGCATTCTTGTCAATATCAACTGTTATCATGTGACATCGCTGCTAGTGAGCCACGTCGATCAGCTGTTTCAAGTATAGTACTACTAAACAGCTGATTGATCAAGGTATTGTTAAAATTATTACAGTTTCCTGTTGCAATGTGTCTTTTTCCTGTATGTTGCTTATTGTTAATCAGTGTGCTGCTTTTTAATAGTAATCTGTGTTAACGTATTCAGTATTTTCATATTTATTGATAAATGGCTAATTATAGTGTTGCAGAGTATTGCGATATGCATTTTTATTATGGAGCTGCATTTGGAAATGTAAATGAAGCGAGAAGGTTGTATAGCGACTATTTCCCCGATAGACAATGTCCTGCTGCCAAAACGTTCACTGCTGTCCACAATCGTCTCCACACAACTGGTACGTTTCATGTGAGTATGGCAGATACTGGTGCTGCGAAGTCGGTGCGTACAGTTGAATTTGAGGAGGAAGTCCTTCGTAAATTTGAAGAAAACCCTCGAACAAGTACTCGAGCTGTGGGTAAAGAGATGGGGGCAGGCAAAGACACCGTGTGGAGGGTACTCAATGGAGAGAATTTGTACCCATATCATCTCCAAAAGGTTCATGCCCTTGAACCTCAAGACTATCCAGGTCGGGTAATTGTTCCAGGTGGTTCCTGCAAAAACTGGCGGAAGATCCAGATTTCTTGAAATCCGTTCTTTTTACAGACGAATCCAGTTTTAACCAGGATGGTATTTTCAATACCAGGAACAGCCATGTTTGGGCTCCTGAAAATCCCCACGAAACTGTTATTTCCAGCATGCAACACCGTTTCTCAGTTAATGTTTGGGCTAGAGTTTTTGGGCATAATTTAATTGGCCCCTACATTCTCCCAAATAGGTTGAATTCCCCCACCTATCTTGTGTTCTTGAGGGACATACTCCGAGAACTTCTGGAGAACGTCCCCTTGGCAGACTTAAAGAACATGTGGCTGCAACATGATGGTGCTCCTGCACACTTTGGGCAAATTGTAAGAGATTTCCTCAACCAAAATTACAATCATCAGTGGATTGGTCGCGGGGGACCAGTGTCGTGGCCTCCGCGATCACCTGATCTTACTCCCCTAGATTTCTACGTTTGGGGGAGAATGAAGGACCTTGTTTATTCAACACCTGTGGAAAATGAACTGGACCTGATCGGTAGAATTGTAGAGGTGGCTGCGGTCATCCAAGAGAAAAATGAATTTGAAGCTGTCCGGCAATCCATGACATCTAGGTTCACGATGTGCAATCTACTTTGCGGTGGGCATATTGAACATCGTTTGTAAATACTGTAGAATTGTAGTCATATTTCATGTAAATAAATCCATTTGTTTTTTTGTAATTTTAACACATTTTTGATATTTTATGTTTTATTTGAAGCATTAGTGAACCCTGGGAATCGTAAGGGTATCAATCAGGTGATTGGTGCAAATGAACTTAATAACAGCTGGTTAATGTTTTAATCAGCTGTTTGGTGGAATTATACTTGAAACAGCTGATCGACGTGGCTCACTAGCAGCGATGTCACATGATAAAAGTTGATATTGACAAGAATGCAATATCTTAAAAATGGATTTTCTCCGTTATTTATGAACCGATTTCCGTAAATTTGGTGTCATTAGATTTGCAATTAAATTTTCTAAATAAAACTAATTAATGTAATTTTTTTACTATGAGCGGTATTTAAGATATTTACGTTTGAAATTTTTAGGCAGCCGCCATTTTGAAATTAATGATTGTAAAAAAATAATTTTTGTTCTGTAATTAGGTCTTTAGGGAATAAAGCTAAATACCAAATTTCATTTAATTATAACTAGCCGTTCTCAAATTAAAATTTCCTATGTAAAAAAAACAAAATGGCGGCTATACGAGTAACTTTTGAGTTTTCAAAATTTTGAATACAGGAATAATACCTGAAAAGGTTGGTAGAGAGTTCAGAGACACCCTTATTTGATTTTTTACTTCGTAAAAAATAGGCTTCTCATATTTTTGTTGGTTTCTTCTACACGACTAAATTCTACACCTTTCATAATTTATTACATCACGAGAAGACATATTTACTCGATGTTAATTAATTGCCCACAAATGAAAACATTGTTATTAATATGATTATTATGAATTAATTATAAACAAGTCAAATACAAAGCGTTTCCTTGAGCACACTGAAGGCAGACTGAGTGGCCAACAATGGACGATCGCCGCGTCAACGCCCAAACTAGCAGTTATTACAGCTGATTTCCAACAACTGTTTATAATCAGCTGATTAACAAAATCAAACAGGCGTGTATCAGTTATTGCAGAAAAAATACGACTGTAGATGCAACAAGAGTGACATTATCTGTAGAGTCGTCCATTTTTTCACGACAATGCTCGTTGGACATGACGGACAATGCGCAATCAGCTGATTGGAATTTAATTATGTTCGAGGGAATGTTGGATTGTTTTTTGATGAGGTACTTTTGAGTGAAATTGTTCAGTGCACAAACATTTGGATCCAGAAACAGAAACAAAATTACATCAGAGAAAGAGACTGTCTCGAAACAAATATTGCAGAAATAAAAGCTGTGTTTGGTATCATCCTGTACATGGCAGGAGTGCTGAGGGCATCCCGTTTGAATCTGGAAGATCTTTGGTCTACAGATGGCTTAGGAGTGGAGTTTTTTAGATCTTGCATGTCTATCAAGAGATTCAAGTTTTTGCTACGAGCACTGAGGTTTGATGACCTAAATACCAGAAATGACAGAAAATCACTCGACAAGCTTGCACCAATTAGAAATGTGTTCAAAAACTTGGTTGAAAAGTGCAAGAAATATTTTGTACCAAGTGAATTCGTGACTGTTCATGAGATGCTAGCATCTTTTAAAGGCCGCTGCAGTTTCAGGCAGTATATAAGGAACAAGTCTGCAAAATACGGTATAAAAATATTTTCAATGGTGTGTGCGAAGTCCTTTTACACTTCTAATATGGAGATATATGCAGGAAAACAACCCGAGGGACCGTATAAAGTAGAAAATTCTGGCAAATGTGTCGTCGAAAGACTTGTCCAACCAATTTCAGGTACTGGTCGCAATGTAACTGTTGATAATTGGTTTTGTTCCATTCCACTGTGTATTGATCTGCAAAATAATTACCGGCTAACACTTGTTGGAACGCTGAGGCAAGATTAAAGGGAAATCCCGCCACCCTTTAGACATTCAAGGCAAAGAGAAGTTGGTTCAAGTATGTTTGGTTTCAAACCCGAATGCACAATGGTGTCGTATAAAGCCAAGTCCAATAAAACTGTTGTGCTTTTATCATCAATGCATGACAATGATATGGTTGATGACGATGAAGAGTCACGTACCTTTGGGAAACCAGACATCATACTGTTCTATAAGGAGGAGTAGACACCGTTGACCAATACAAAGAAACCTACTCAGTAGCTAGGATAACAAATCGCTGGTCCATGACCATTTTTTATTCATTACTGAACGTCATGGCATTGAATGGTTTTATAATTTTGAGAAAAAACCTCAATCAACCTGAAATGAGGCGAAGGAGATTTCTTCAGGAGCTTTCCAAGGACTTGTGCAGAGATTTCATGACATCCCGTCTAACAACCAGGAGTTTGCCTCAACAAACAAAAAGGAGAATCCGCCAGATCATGGGAATCAAAGAACCACAACGAGAACCACCTGCAGAGGAAATCACCAAAGGGAGATGCTACATGTGTGACAGAAAAAAGAACCGTTCATCTCAAACACGATGTGGGAAATGCAAGTGTTTTATTTGCAAAGAAAATTTAGCAACAGTTCAGTGTGTAAACTGTGTCCGAAGTGATGACAAAATGGAAATCAGTGATGATGATGAGTGACTGAATGAACAAATGAACACGTGAGAAATCTCAGAATGACAAAATTGTAAGTTGTTTTGACGTTTAATTTTTTCTGATAATGTTTTAAATTCTCATTTTATAAACATCCATTTATAGTATGAAGCTTTTTTTAATGCATAAATTGTTTGCATTTGACCTAACTTCACGTTTGATATTTTATTTTCCATTCATATTTTTTAACTTATGTTGAAAACATCAAATATTTTTCAAATTGTATGTATTATTTTTACAAACATATAAGTAGCTAGTTTTTTATTTAGGCTATTATTAAATTTATAATGCATAGATGTATCATTGCATTATTGCAGAACAAAACTCCGCATGCGCCCGCTCCCGTTTTACCGGTGAAGCGCCCGCTCGAGGGTTAATTGTAATAAACAATATTATTTATCTCATTGTAATTTGCATAACCAAAACACTAACAAAGAGTGCATGTTAATTAAAAATCGTTGTTTGATGGGAAGATAAACAATGATTAGAAACTCAGTTGACATTTAATTTTGACAAGGTAATTCGTCACTTAATGCAAATCATTGAAAATGAAATGTTAGTAATTGTTTTGAGAGAACGAAACGCTACACCTTACTCCCCAATCATACGTTTTTGTTCATTTCCATCTGCTGTTGTCGATGCGTAGTTGACAGTTGTTTTGTATTTGTTTACGTTCGATTCGTCGTTGAGTGAAGATTGGTAATACGGCCCAGTTCACTGCCTGCTTCTAAAGAGTATGTTAAAAGCGGCTCCACACTACTTACGAGATACGTACCATAAAAACAGTTTTCAATTCAGACAGTTTTAATACAAGTACATAGTTAAGGTAAGGGTATAAATAACAAAACAAACAACATTAACTACTTTAATTAGTAAACATTTCTTTGTATTTTTAATTCCACCAAGGAATTAGACAAAGCCAGCTACTATGATGTCGGTCAACTGCCAACTGCCGATCCACTTCTTACTCCGTGCCGACTGCTGCTTCCTTAGAATGCTGTTTTTGTTTTTCTCTTAGCTTGCAAATCAAACCAGCTGTATGCGTTGGGGCTGACTAGACTTAGTCTGAGTGCAGGTATTCTAAGTCCACCGCAAAGACATGATAAAATGTTTCTTTCAAATAGATCGTTCAAAAATGTATTTATTGATTACCAACAAATCAAATGTATGCAGATGTGTTGACAAAGTGTCTCAGTAAACAGAAACACAATGTTTCCCTGGGTGGACTCGGACTTGTAAAATGTCAGTGTCCAGCTTAAGGGGGAGTGTTGTTCTACTGACTATTCCTCATTAGCTGAACACTAACACCAGTTGTATTTAACATTTATATATAATCAGCTGGTAATTTATTTTTGATATTATCTTTATTTTATTATCTTTATTTTATGTTTAAAAATATATTTGTTCCCTATTTGTTTCCACCCAAAAATGAGTTATAATAATGAATAATGAATAATGAATATTTATTGTCATCAACACTATACAGGTTATAGACAAAGTCAAAATAAAATACTATAAATAATAAACAATCTCTACAAATTGCATAATAAATAATACAAAACATATGACAAATATCATCCAGATCAGCAATACAAATTCCGGTACTTTGGTATTATACGGATGCCACTATTTTATGAGGTTAAATTTTTACCGGATACAAAGGATAACTACATAATTAGAAAAAACGTACTTTTATTGACTTACTGTACAAATTTTACATCACTCTGATGAGCGGTCTTTGTGTTGTGCCTCCCAAAAGGCAGCGATGTCCGCTAGGATCGTGTTGAATGCGTCGCCGCCGCTAGCAGCCACACCCGATCGCCACATCTACTCCGCCAAATATACAGCGCGCTGCGGCAGTTATGTTAGGATGGGTTATCATAAAAATACGTACAGTTTCCTCTTCATTTCGAGGTAAATCCCACACCAAAAGAACGTCACTCATTATGAAAACAAATGTAACGTAGTGCACGGCAATAAATCACTCATGACACTGACCCAGATACAGGCGGTGACAGGTGATGCACGCGCTCCTGTCAACGACCTGACCTTAGCCTATTTGGAGGGGGTTTGGCGGCTGGAAGTATGACTCATCAGGTATCATTCGATTCATAACGAAACAAGGAAAGTCCTACAATCATTTTTATGATAACCCATCCTAACATAACTGCCGCAGCGCGCTGTATAAGGGTGGCATCCGTATAATACCAAAGTACCCAAATTCCAATCAAAGACAATAATAAAAAAAATCCTTCCTTAATGTAATGGGCTACTTCAGAATATAATATTACAATTATTAAAAATTTAAAAACTCAGAAACAGAATAAAAAGGATTTAAAATCAGCCAATTATAAAACTTGGTTTTAAATACATTAAAAGATACATTAAAAGCTGAGTTGGGTAACTTATTGTATAATTTCATGCCTAAAACTGCATGACTATTTTGAGTTTTCGATAACCTGCAATAAGGTATATCAATTTTAAACCGACTTCTTGTTGTATAAGAATGGATATTGTCTCTTAATCTAAAACTATCAATATTTTTAAAAATATATAGGGTAGTGTCAAAAATAAATAGGTTGTATACAGTTAAAATATTAAGGTCCCGAAATAAAGGTCTACAGTGGGAATCCCTAGGTGAATTTGTTAATATTCTAATAATCTTTTTTTGAATTAGAAGAATATCTTTAGTTTTACTTGATTGACCATAAAAAATTAAACCGTATCTTATAACTGACTGAAAAAATGCAAAGTATGAGGATATAACATATTTCTGTGGAACAAAATTTAACAATCTTTGCAATAAAAATACAACTCTAGATATCTTTTTGATCACCATATCAACATGTGGAGCCCAGCTGAGCTTATGATCTAACATCATTCCTAAATACTTAACTGGTTCAGGATCTGTTAAGATATAATCAGGGATTTTTCTTAAAGAAAAAATAACTGTCTGAGTTTTTTCATTGTTAAGTAGGAAATTGTTTGAACTAAACCAGTCAGAAGCATCTTTTAAGGAGGATTTTACTAAATATTTGAGCTCGTTGATGTTAGAATGAAATGTTGACAACGCAGTATCATCAGCATACATGTATGAAAGAGAGTTGATATTGGCGGGTAGGTCATTAATGTATATAATAAAAAGTAAAGGGCCAAGTATTGATCCCTGAGGAACACCACATGTGATATCGGTCATCGGCGACCACTCACCCTTCACACAAACTGATTGCTTACGATCATAAAAATAACTTTTAAATAAATTTAGCTGGCTATCACAAATGCCATAATATTCTAGCTTTTTGAAAAGTAATTCAAAAGGTATGCAATCAAACGCCTTGCTTAGGTCACAAAAGGTGCCCCAAGCAAAATCGTTACTTTCAAATCCTGTTTAAATTTGTGTCACAATAGAGTCAATTGCGTCTATAGTAGAACAACCACTACGAAAACCAAACTGAAAATTACTAAAAAATTGATGACTTTCAAAGAAGCTATAAACTTGATTAAAGATTATGTACTCAAATATTTTAGCAAGTGTGGGGATTAAAGATATTGGACGGTAATTATTTGGATCAGATCTACTACCATTTTTGAAAATAGGTATTACTTTTGATAACTTAAACTTATTAGGAAAATAACCCTCTTCTAGACAACGGTTCAAGCAAAAGGTGAGCGGCCGCAAATAAAGACTAATTGTTTGCTTTACAAATGTATTAGAGAAATCATAAATATCAAGGCTAGGAGAATTTTCCATATTCTTTACAATCGAAACAATTTCCTCCTCTGTCGTAAACTTCCAACTAAAATTTGCATTTACTATTTTGTGATTCTGAAAAAGCTGAGTTGAGTTAAATGATGACTGAACTATTTTGGATGATATATTTTTTATTGAATTTATGAAAAAATTGTTCAGCAAAAGAGGAGAGAGCGGGCATTCGACCTTGTCCGCTACACTGCAACTGTTGGAATTTTTTATCAATTTCCATGCAGCACTACACTTATTTGAGGACTGTTCAATTATTTGAGCATTGAATCCAAGTTTAGCCTCCTTCAAACCTTTTTTATATTCTGCTCTTAAAATAGACAATGGCTTTTTCGTTTTAGCTGAACCAGTATTTTTATACACATCATGATATGCTAACATTCTTTGTTTTAGTAAGTTCAGCTCAGGTGTGTACCAAGACTTATTTCTATTTTTAGAGTTTGAATTCAGAACTCGGACTGTCTTAACCTTAAAACTTTGATTAAAAACATGCGTCAAAGTTTTAAAAAACAAATTAAAACATTCATTAGCAGACAGGTCATAGTTAAGTTTGGATTCATAATTATTAACTACTGAAATCAAATCAAAAAATTCATACATGGAGTCTGGATTAAAAATTCTTTTACTAGTAAAAAGGTTAAGCCCCACAGTACTGGTGTTTACCTCTTGTGTACCACACATAAAAAATAAAGCATCATGATCCGAAAAGGCACAATTAACAACATTTATATAATAGTTTGATGGCTGTAAATTTGAAAATATATTGTCTAAACATGACTTAAATCTTGTAGGTTTAAAATTAGTAACATATAAGTTGTTTTGTCTCAAAAGATTAACAAGTTTTTTCATAGGTTCAGTATCTGGTCTTGAAATATCAAAGGGCGAATTAAAATCACCGCCAATAACTACTGTATAACCCGTCCATTTAGATACAAGAGTAAAAAGAAGATCTAATCTTTCCAAAAATGAGTTTTTATTAGTTAATACTCTGCTAGATAACAATTTATTTGATAGCTAAATCAGATCAAATTGAATGTTTTTATTTCCAATCGGTACATAATACAGTACAATGGCTAAGTGGTACAGTAACCTTGAACGTAACCTATCAGGGTTTGATATGTGCCGAACCGATACTTGCGCGAAACAGCTGCTGCTAATTTAACCTATTGGGCACAGCTGTTCCGCTGCAGGTAGTTTTGGAACGAGTAGTGCACACTGCAAAGACAATGGACTACGGTTGTTGTGTAGACTGCATTGCACACATCGGGCTATTTAAACAAGTCGAGACACGAAAACCACCGATTAGTCGGCGTCAACACTGGACATACCGGAGTATTGAACGGCCGGATTATAGAGACTCTACTGTATTTAGGTTGTGGTAACTATATGTCAATGAATTAGTCATCATTCACACGTTGTAGTAGTTACTACTCATCATAATAAACCAATGGGTTGGTCAGGGTATTTGCAAATGAGTACCTGAATGGTGTAAGATTGTACCTGAAGATACAGAAATAACAGGGGGAGTGTGTTGTCAGCCGAGATAGCTTAACGTCCACCTTATATTATAACATCACTTAGCACAGTGACTATCCTATGCAACATCGGGACAAAATTAAGCAACCTGTTCCTGGCACCTCAGGATGATGTAATATTGACATAGTTCACAGAATATCAAAGCTAAACCAAATAACATTGTGTCTGTAACACTGGATAGCTGACATGTCCATAAATTCCTATTGTCCGGTTTATTTTTCAAACACCTAACCATTACCAAAAACTATTTCACTAAATGTTTTCTTACCATGTTTTATGCGGGTGCGGTAGATCTACCACATGGCTCAACATTGAAACAGATGATATTTTCATGTTTTAACATGTTAAAATGAATTGTATTTCAAAATATAAGATTGAAGCACACTTGTGAATGAATCATAGTTTTTTTACCTCTCAACATCTGGAAACTTGAAGCAAACGTCAAATTGAGTCCGATGTACATTAAGGATGTTGCAATCATATCACAAATTGCAGGAGGAAGGAAAATCAGAGGGCTAAACTCTTGATTTCCTCTTGTTATTGTGGTCTCTTCAAAAGAACTTCCCTGAAAAAGCAATTAACTTATTATTACAGATTAATTGGATATATAATTGCTCAAAATCCCAGCTCACCTTCTAAATTGTTTAGCTATAAGTTTGTTTCTATTCTAAAATTACTAAGAAAAAAATCTGTTTTGTTGATGACCGATTGCAAACTACCATTAGATTGTAAGCAAAATAGGTGCTTGGCACACCCCACATAGTATTATTAAGGGCCATAATTAATGACTTGCGTCTAGGATCATTGTTACAGGGAAAAAACATGATAAGATTTTAACAAAGATGAAATATTATTATTACACTATCAGGAAAGTCATGACACTAGTTAGACATTTGTTATTAGTCTACTGAAGAGAAATAAAGACAATCACCTTAACCAATCAATTCAAATTTAATGAGATATTAATTATATTCATTCTGTATTTGTCACTGAACTCGGATTAACTCCATTGAGGTACCCTATTACCAAATGTTTTTCATTAAAATTGTAATTGTCCATTGACAACCCAAAACAGACATTTTCATACGCCAAATGACCAATGAAAGCACGGGGTTACCCAATCACATTACCTGTCTTTGCTTGTAGATCTGTATGAACAACGCAAGCTTGAAAGCAAGTAGGCAGAACATTTCTCCCAAAAACATTGTGGAGGACTGAAGGAGTGGATGATCAAAGGTTCTGACAATTCCATCGATTCCTGCCGCGGGGAGCTTATCAGCCCACCTATTGAAAATATACATCAAGATATTAATTTTCTTTAATGACAACATTGTCTTTACGTTTTGGAACTGGTACTGTAACAGACTATGAAAGAAACTATTTTAACCGTTAACCTTAAGGTAATAAAAATGGTACCTAGCAATTTTGTAACTACTGTACACATTTCTTTAAAATTTGTATTGTGATTAGTTGGCGATAAGTGCTTAGTTTCCCCCTACTACTTCTTTTACGAGTCCTAGACACCAACAGTATAGAGCATAACAATGTAGCTGCTGCATAGAGTATTTAGTAAAACCATCATTCATACACAGTAGGAAGAACAATACTGTGATTTGAAAATGTGGACTTAACTAGTTACTGAGTGAGGAACAAAGTGAATAGGTTTACAGAGAGGAGCATCGGTATCTATACGTCAGATCAGAGGTACCCATCCCCCCAAGCCTCATGGTGCTTGGGGGGATGAATGAACAGTGAATGAACTGATACCTACAATAAAGTCTACCAGTGGGAGGGGGGGGGGCGACCACACTGAGATTATACCAAAACCGAAAGAATAATACAGACACAGATAATGACAATGGCGACAATGGAAAAAATGCCTTAGTTATAAATAGGTAGATTATCTACTGTACTACCTATAGTACAGTTCACGCAGAAAAACCTTTCTTTTGGAACAGCTGACAAAAACCATTCAGACGATTGTGGAGGGGAATGCGGGGGTCATTAAATTAGCATTACAGAAAACATAACCCAAAAAAACAGTAACATGTGTTTCTTGCTATTATTGTTTGTTGATGGTAAAAAATAGAATGCTGTAGAAATATTATTTTGATTAATGAAAACTGATTTCTCAATTAATTCATACTACATTATTTATACAGTTTGTTTGTATTTAGAGATAGATTGCATCTTTAGAAGATATACATCTTGGATTAAATGTTTAAACGTTTCGTCGTAACTATGAAATTAATTCCTGGTGGTTGAAACTGAAAGATCGGCTACTGCCAAAGTTCGTAGAGCTTTCAGGCCAGGTATGATCATTTCCATAAGCGTAATGTTCGCAGCAAAGATGTCTTGCGAGGGGCAACAATGTGTTCGTGAATGCGATAACTTGAGTAAATACCCCCGTCGCAGCAAACCTGCGGACTCAGCGAATTTCCAATGCATAATATTTGTCTGAATTCCACATAAAGCCGCAAACCAAGTTTCATAAAAATATATTCACATATAAGCGATTTTAATTATTCTCCATAAGAATAACATTGGTAATGAGTATGTAGGTTTGCTGAAACAAGGAAGAGAAACAATAGGTTTTTATGCAAATATAAATAGAATTTAACTAGGCGAAGCCACATACTAAGTTTCATCGATATTCAATCATAAATAAGCGATATATGACATTCTAGTTATTCACCATAAGAATAACATGGGGGCTGAGAAAGCAGGTTTGCTGCAACAAGGAACAGAAAAATGGGTTTTTATATATAACTCAACCAAGTGAAGCTACATACCGTTTTATTAATTTATGTTCATAATTAAGGGAGTCAGTACATTTTACTTATTCTCCATAAGAATAACATGGGGGCTGAGTACGCAGGTTTGCTGCTACGGGAATAATCAACAAAAAATCAATTTTTTGTGCAAATATCAATATACCAGTACTACTTGAAGCCACATACCAAGTTTCATCAACATACATTCATAAATAATCGAGATATCAAATTGTATTTATTCTCCATAAGGATAACATTGGACAACGTACTGTGTTTACACTTTGAATATCTCTGCAACGGTTGGGTGTAGAATCACAATTTAAACACCAAAATGATTGTTTTGTGGAACTGAACAGATTGGTAAAAGCAAATGTGAAGTTTACATTAAAATAAACTGAGGAAAAGCCAAAAACCTTTTTCCCATAAGATTAACATGGGAGATTTTATGAGCAGGTTTTTTTGGATTTTCTCCGCAACCACTTAACCTAGGTTAATAATTCAAGATACTAAATTATTTGTTTTTTTAAGCTCTATAACATGGTCAAAACCAAAATTAAGTTTTTTAAAAATTTTAGGGTGAAAAATGCAAAAAACTGAATTTTGGAAAATTTAAAACCCCCATAAACCCCCCTTCCCATGATCCGATTTTTCTGGTTTTCGAACTTAAAGTCATGAATGTCATTTTACACATTTGAGCCAAATTTAATCAAAATCGGACGTTTTTTACTCAAGTTATCGTGTTAACGGACACATATATAGATATATATATATATATCTATAGATATATATATAGATATATATATATATACATATATATAAATTTGAACGAATAGTGTTTTTGGCATCTGGGGACCTCAAAACAAAAAGTTATCATGGTCTCGGGCTTAAGTCTTACCATGAGACCTACGGTAATAGCTTCTTCCCTATAGGGGAAATTCGCTAAAAGCGTCCAACTTCGATGAAATTTGGCTCGAATTTGTGTGAAGTGACATTCATGACTTAAAAGTTCGAAAACCAGAAAAATCGGACGATGGGACAATGGGTTTTAGATTTTCCAAAATTCATTTTTTGCATTTTTCATCCTAAAATTTGTAAAACACTCAATTTAGGTTATGACCATTTTATAGAGCTTAAAAAAACAAATAATATAGTATTTTGAATTATTAACCTAGGTTAAATGGTTGCAGAGAAAATCCATAAAATCTGATCATAAAATCTCCCATGTAAATCTTATGGGAAAAAGGTTTTTGGCCTTTCCTCAGTTAAATTTAATGTAAACTTCACATTTGCTTTTACCAATCGGTTCAGCTCTACAAAAAAATCATTTTGGTGTTTAGATTGTGATTCTACGTCCAACCATTGCAGAGATATTCAAAGTGCGTTGTCCAATGTTATCCTTATGGAGAATGAATAAAATTTGATATCTCGATTATTTATGAATGTATATTGATGAAACTTGGTATGTGGCTTCACGTAGTGCCGGTATATTGATATTTGCAAAAAAAAATGATTTTTTGTTGATTATCCCCGTAGCAGCAAACCTGCATACTCAGCCCTAATGTTACTGTTATGGAGAATAAGTCAAGTTTTGTATCTCCCTTAATTATGATGATAAATTAATAAAACTTGGTATGCAGCTTCAACTGGTTATGTTATATTGGCAATTGCATAAAAACACAAATTTGGTGTTCCTTGTAGTAGTAAACCTGTGTACTCAGCCCTAATGTTCACCATCATCATCATTGTTGCGGATTGGGAAACCCCAGCATAGCTGCTAGTCTTATCTTCCACAACGGGAATATTGCGCAGGTTACCGGAAAGACAGGATATAGCATGAACGGAAAGGGTGGGTTGGGACAGCAGCCAAACCGATCCTTCAGAGGGCCAACTCCATGCCCCTGTGGACAGCTGGGCTGAGGCTCTCAAACAGGGGATCCGCATTCTGCCCTCCAACTGGTTAACTCAACTGACAGGGTATTCATTTACAACAGCCAGGGACCATCCATTCATAGGTTGGCAGGTGGGGACTAAACCTGAAGATTCTGTCCCTAGCCGCTGCAAATGGAGGGACCAAAGGTGAAAGGGAAGTTTGTCATAATGGACAGCCAAAAGACTTACCATATGTAATGACAACTTCATTTGCTGTACCCAATGTCAGCCTCAAAAATGGTATTGACCAGTTTTAAGGTAGTCCTGGTAAGTACAGCCCTAATGTTATTTTTATAGATAATGAATAAAATCCTTTAGATCACTTATTTATTCATGTATTTTTATGAAACTTGGTAAGTGGCTTTATGTGGTAGTGAGAAACATATGCATGCATTGGAAATTCGCTGAGTACGCAGGTTTGCTGCGACAGGGGTATTTTAAATTGTCGCTGGACATGCAAAAAGAAAATTGAAACCCTTAATCCAATCTAATAATACAAATAAATCAAAACAATATATTAGTTTCATAAAATAACAGCTAATCAAAGAATGTAAGCAGTTAAACAATGGTTATTTTAATTACAATTATGAGAAAAATATGGTACGCGTACGATAAATATCGTGCTTCCAGCAACAATGCAGATTGGATTGGTGATCACGTGAGCTTACAGCTGTTTTTATGAGGTATCTTCTGGTTAGCTAGAAAATCCTAATTATATCAACTGTACAGACCTTAAGGCGGTCCCACACTTCTCACGAACACACCTGAACATTCGGTCGAACTCCGAATGTTTGGAGTATTCGCGAGAAGTTGGGAGCTGCATGAACTTTTGATTACATGCGGGACCGAATGTTCAGTGAACATTACGGAGAATGTTCGGCCGAATGATCAGGCGTGTTCGCGAGAAGTGTGGGACCGCCTTTACAAAGTATCTATGGCCCTTGAGCTCGATTTTCAAAACAATATATTTATAAAATAAAGACTGTATGGTAAAAAGATTTATGGGCGGAGGAAGTGTGTGAGGTGGCAAAATAAAATTAATACCACAAAAAGAACATATTTCTTAGTGGAAGACAGTTTAAGTGAAAGGATTATAGTTAGGCCGGGGCTACTAGATAGACGAATGAATTTACTGACAGTAATAATGAACTCACTATATTATAGAGGCTGATAAAGAAAATCCTAGGATTTTTTAACTAAGCCGTTTTCCATGAATCTACTTTAAAAACTCAATACGGAAAATGTACACAATTAAATGGTCGTATATACTTATTTTGTCGTAATTTATTTTCCTTTATTAATAAAGTTATGTTGTAGGCCAGAAATTTTATAACTTATTTATTTTATACTAAAGAACTTGCTACGTATTATCGCCACATACCTAAATAAAAATTCAATTATCATGAATATTGTAAGTAGTTAAGATAAATTATTTGGAAATGAGCAGGTTGTCAGCAGCACACTTACTAGTAGGTACCTACTAGTATGGGCCAAAATAACAAAAAAATTAAAACCTGTAAATCACAAATAATTTAGTTGAATAATACTACTCCAAACTCCCCAACTTTTATATTAGCTGGAAATAAAACCTTTAATTTCCTGTATGGTTATGGATAAACAAAGTGCTTAGGACCTGCATTCAGTAGGTCTAGTTTGTTAATAAGGCAAAGACATAACATAAGCGACTACATTTATATCAATCCATTTTTGGTACTTTGGTATTATACGGATGCCACCCTTATACAGCGCGCTGCAGCAGTTATGTTAGGATGGGTTATCATAAAAATGATTGAAGGACTTTCCTTGTTTCAATACTAATCGAATGATACCTGATGAGTCATACTTCCGGCCGCCAAACCCCCTCCAAATAGGCCAAGGTCAGGTCGTTGACCGGAGCGCGCGCATCATCTGTCACCGACTGTATCTGGGTCAGTGTCATGAGTGATTTATTGCCGTGCACTACGTTACATTTGTTTTCATAATGAGTGACGTTCTTTTGGTGTGGGATTTACCTCGAAATGAAGAGGAAACCGTACATATTTTTATGATAACCCATCCTAACATAACTGCCACAGCGCGCTGTATATTTGGCGGAGTACCTGTGGCGATCGGGTCTGGCTGCTAGCGGCGGCGACGCATTCAACACGATCCTAGCGGATATCGCTGCCTTTTCGGAGGCACAACACAAAGACCGCTCATCAGAATGATGTAAAATTTTTACAGTAAGTCAATAAAAGTACGTTTTTTCGGATTATGTAGTTATCCTTTGTATCCGGTAAAAATTTAACCTCCAAAAATAGTGGCATCCGTATTATACCAAAGTACCCCATTTTTTCACAACAAATTATTGTTTTTAAATAAGTTCCACTTAGTTAGAGCTCAGAAAGTGTGGTTAGATTGCAAGCCTAAAGAGAAAACAGTTTCAAGTGATTTTGTAGGTTAATGTTTCAATCCAATCCGGCCCTATAATCAGAAGCATAAATGTCCAGGATTATTACAGTACAGGAACACTTGCCATCTCTCAAAATAAATGTTATTTTGCATATTTTCTACTATAACAATATTTTGCCAATAATATTATTTATTATTGTCATCCTCTCGTACAAACACAAATTTTTAATTGTGATTCACAAATTGTCACATTTATTTATAGTTTCAAAAATCCCCCCCCCCCCCGAAATTGGTTTTGATGGTGCTTCTCCCCCCCCCCCTTCTGGGCACTCCTGCGTCAGATCATGTCAAACAAATCATTTTACCTTTTATTTTCTCAATTCATGCAAATAAATTCTTATTAGCAATCAGAATTTAATTGAATTTACTCCATTTTCAATCAGGCTACTATTTACAACCAACTATCGAGCAGGCTCCAGGAAAGACTGTTCAAATTATAAAACCCTCTTGGATTTTATGACCAAGAGATAAGCAAAAAATGGTACTGGTAAGCAAATAAAATGGTGCAGAAAAGTGCATCAAAAGTTGGGCTTTATTAACGGGTCAACTTCACTAATTTACTGAGCTTCATAAGTCCAATACTTAAACAAAATAGATTTTTTAATTTTTAATTTCTAATTTATTACTGTTACACAGACTATACTAACCATGTTTAAACATTATACTTGTAGCCTATATGTTTTTTTGTTAAACAAGATCACAGGAATACTCGCATGTCTCAATGAATGTTTTAAGCTAATAAATAAATCAGGGTCATGTTTGTAATAGCCTAATGTTGTTGAGCAAATTTTAAAATTGGTGTCTATATAATAAATATGGTTATAATAGTACACCTTGATATAAAAACATGTAAAAATATGTAGGGCAAAATATAGTATCAATTCCCCATAGAGATAAGATAGAATGCCAACATTAGCCTATTAAAATATAACCTTGCATTTCACATACATAATATATTTATAATCTATATATTAATACACTAGGGGTTTTTTCTGCACAGTCATAACTCGATAATGGCTGGACGGATTTTAACGTCTGAGGTGCCTAATTAAAGGTATTTTTACGTAGATTTGCTAATACGTCTCAGAATTGTAAGAAAGGGCATTACTTAAACAAAGTAAAGGGCTGAAATTTCAGAACAGTAGCACTATCCGACGGTGGAAGTCTGAACTACGTGTTGATTGAAAGAAGGTTGTTATCATCTGTTTTAATATCAGATGTTTTCTATGATTGTTTCCAACTGAAGAAACCTTTCGTTGGGTAGAAACTTGCTCGGATTCGAGCAACAGGACAACTAGTAGGAATTAATGAACATACTAAACATGAGTTAGTAAGTAGTATAGATACTCTAAAAACAGTTTATAACGCCCATATCCACTCAACATTTGGTATTTCTATTTACGGGGCAACATCAGACAAAAATACAAAAAGATTATTGACTCTGAAAAAACGTGCTATTTGGATCATGCTGAACTTAGGTTATCAAGATTCAGTTAAGGAACAATTATTAATTTAAACATAAAGACAGTTTTTAGCTCTTATATTTTCCAAACAATATTACAAACTAAAACACATTCTGAATATCTCCCACTAAAGTAGCACCATTGACTATAAATTTATAGTCAATGGTAGCACCAAAGTAGTACGATGGAAGTTGATACATTGTTGCCAAATCGCTCTGTTCTAATAAAACATATGGTACAATATATCTGTCATCTGTTTTGAAATCCACTACTACTGTACACAACATTAAAAAAAGCAGACTGAATCACTGTTTGTGAAATTCGTATGGCAACAATGTTGGATGATAGGGGGTGAGGGGGGAATCATATTGGGAATCAATCATCGAACCATTTTCATGCGGTCTATTCTAGTTGGAGATAACCATAGCTATTTAACCAAATCTAGATATAATTTTGCAATACCGACTCATAGGCTAAAAGTTTTTGAGGAAAAACCACCGGTACTTTGGTATTATACGGATGCCACCCTTATACAGCGCGCTGTGGCAGTTATGTTAGGATGGGTTATCATAAAAATAATTGTAGGACTTTCCTTGTTTCGTTACGAATCGAACGATACCTGATGAGTCATACTTCCGGCCGCCAAACCCCCTCCAAATAGGCCAAGGTCAGGTCGTTGACCGGAGCGCGCTCATCACCTGTCACCACCTGTTTCTGTGTCAGTGTCATGAGTGATCTATTGCCGTGCACTACGTTACATTTGTTTTCATAATGAGTGAAGTTCTTTTATTCGTAACGAAACAAGGAAAGTCCTAGAATTATTTTTATGATAACCCATCCTAACATAACTGCCGCAGCGCGCTGTATAAGAGTGGCATCCGTATAATACCAAAGTACCAAACCACCATACATAGGGAGTAAATTATTTCAAAAGCTGCCAATAGAAATAGAAACAGAACATAACCCAAAAAGGTATAAACAACTTTTTAAAACTTGTATGATGTCAAAGGCTTTATACTCCATCGATTAATTTTTTGAGACAACAGATGAGCTTATCTAGGTTATGTAATTTCTCTCAAACATCAGTGATGGCTGGGTAATGGTAACAAATGTTATTGTATGGTAATTTGAGCTTGCTTGTTCTTTATTATTTGTAATTAGATTTCATTGAAAAGAAAATAATTATTTTCATGTAGTTTTTATAAATAAAACCAAGTATTTTAAGAGCATATTAACAATAGCTTGTTGCTATTGTTACTGTTGCATGTGATATGTATTTAATATTATGTGTATTATTTGATGGCATCCAGTTGTATAATGCAATGTGTGAATAAAGCCAATTTTCATTTCATAACTTAATACCTTAACTTACTTGTTTGATAGTGTGTTCATAGTTCCAGTTATAACCATGATCACTGCAAGAGTGATTTGGTAATTAGTCCAGGCCATTTTTATCTATTTGACCTACAGGCCAATTTCTGCAAAAAAAGATTAGCATCAATATAGGCACAAAACAAGTTAAAATATTCACTCTCTACAACTAGAGCATATGGACAGGTGATGTGGCATGTGATTTTGCAAAGAGTTAGGCGCAGATATTGGTATCAAGCGTATGACTAAATTTTATATGAGGCTGCCACGCCGGCACTGTGGCCGGACACGAGATCAGTGTTTGCCACTCTCCGTCTCCAGTTTAACAAGGTGTTGTGTCATCTTGATGCAGTTCACATCCATCCGAACATTGGCACTGCCTTAGTTGACATTGCTGAACATTGAATGGTTTTTAGTGCTCCTGCCACAAACCACACAAGATAAAGATCCTTCTCCACCCTTTGTTGTATGGGTAACTATTTCAGATCTTCAACCAGCCACGACTGATTGACATCATTACTGATACTCACCATTGAGGGAAAGGTGACTCAAGCGATGCCACAGGCTACTGCATCATACCCAAACTAACCTAATCCTGGCATTACCTACACCTGATTGGAGAAGGTCTATGGCCACATGGAAGCAGTGGAGTAGATAGACCTTTGTCAAGGGGGGGGATACCTCATTGGGGAATACAAAACAAAAAACCGTGATCATGACTAGCAGTAATATACCGGTATACAAAATTGAAGACATCATTGACGTGTCCCTTACATTCATAATTATTGATAGGCCTACACATCCAAGACATAATTCATTGATACAAAGTAATCAGTATTTTTAACAGGACTAAAAAGTACTTGTATCAGTTGTAATCAGTACTGGAAAGTAATCTTTAAGCTAGAGTTGCCAAGTCACCGGATTTCCCCAGAGATTACCAAAGTTTTAAGATAAAAATATAGCTCCGGGGAATTTACTTGAACAATTAAAAATCTCCCCGTTTTGAAATTGTTCCCAAAAATGTGTTGAATAACGCAAATTTTGTGTTGAAATCCTATTTGTGAACGAAAATGTATTTATCATGCAACGATTGCCAAATAAGCTAAACCATTTCTCTGTTCACTCTAACCTCTATTAATTATTATTCTTTGGCTTTATTTCGTCATTGACTTTTACATATACAGGGTGCCGCAAAAAGATCTGACGGGTTTTGCCACTGTACTGTTGAGCGAGTAGGTGGTGGGGGGTGGTGGGGATAGGCGCGGGTCCAGAGCCCCCACGTGGACATTTTTAGTAGCCATGGAGCAGTGGTCGGCTGAACACCATGCGTTTTTTGTAGAGGCGTTTTTTAAAAGTGGCGATTCCTGTGTTGCTGTTCAGCAGCAGTTCCGTAGAAGTTTCAATGTGGGTCCAAGAGGAAGAGTCCCAACTCGGAACACAATTTCGCAGTGTGTGAGTAACTTTGGAGTTACCGGTTCAGCCTTAAAACGGAAGTCGACAGGCCGTCCAAGGTCAGCCCAGACGCCAGAGAATGTCGATCGTGTAAGAGAAGCTGTGGAAGCCAGTCCTCGCCGGTCGGCCCGTCAACAAGCTGCTGCTTTGCACATGTCTGATCGCTCGAATATTGCATTTGATCTGCATTTCCATCCATACAAAATGGCTATTGTCCAGCAGTTAAAGCCTAATGACTATGCAAATCGGAAAGCATTTGCAGAGCAAATGATCGACTTGATTACCGATGACAAAATTTTCGTGATGAGCGATGAGGCACATTTCCATCTTGACGGTTATGTAAACAAACAGAACTTTCGTTATTGGTCGAATACAAATCCTAAAGAACTGCATGAACGTCCTCTGCATAGTCCTAAGGTTACTCTGTGGTGTGGTGTAGCGAAAATTTGTGTCATTGGGCCATACTTCTTTGAAGAGGGTGGCCGAACCGTTACGGTCAATTCCCAACGCTATCTCAAGATGTTGAAAAACTTCATGATCCCAAAACTTCTGACAAATCATTTAGTGCGCAGGAGGCTGTGGTTCCAGCAGGATGGGGCAACTGCCCATACAGCCAATGATGTGATGGACTTTTTGAGAAGCAAGTTTCGTGGCCAAGTCATCTCGCGTCTTGGGGACATTGCATGGCCAGCTCGCTCCCCAGACCTTAGCATTTGTGATTTCTTCTTGTGGGGGTTCCTAAAAGCTAGGGTTTGCACAAACAAACCCCGCACACTGGACAAACTAAAAGAGGCCATAAGCCAAGAAATCGCCAACCTCTCTCCTGCAATGTTAGAGAAGACGTTCGGCAGCTTCAGTGCAAGACTGGAGGAATGCTTGGTCAAAGAAGGACATCATTTACAGGACGTCATCTTCAGATCTTAAACGGATGAGATCGGTTGTTCTTAGGGTATTTTCATTAATTTACATGTACTCACTTCTGTAATAAGCAATAAAACAATCTGTATCACTTGTAATTTTGATGTTGTTTTTACTTTAAACCGTCAGCTCTTTTTGCCGCACCCTATATTTGCGGTTATAGAACTCTGAAAATCAGAATGAAGATGTATGGCTCCCTGCAGTTAATTAAATTACAAATCTAAAATAGCAACCGTAAGTTAAGCACATCACTAAGACTGTCTAGACGTCAAGGTCAATGTCAGCTAGAGTTGGCAAACTGGCTGATAGGGGATGAGGGTAGACTGACCAGTGACTCACATCCCACTTGTGGCGCGCAAATGCCGTCCGTGTGCCGGTGCAGTTCATCTGCTACTATTTATTGTACGCGTACAATATTCGTAATACATAAATAAGATATTTTGGAGATATTGCACACATCATTTTTTGTTTTTCAGTATCAGCATTTCATTTTAATCAAAAGGCATAAGCTAGAATTTAGGAAGATATCAATTTTAATTTTTCCAAGTTACAAGGGGGGGATATATCCCCCTGATACCCCCCCTACCTACGCCACTGCATGGAAGTTTGATTAAATTGACGGGTCCCAAGCCACTGAGGTCCTTGGGACAGACTACAGAGGTAAGGGTCATAGTCTCTTTCGCTCAAATAAAGCAAAAAGAAAGAATTTATAAATTGACTTTGAAAGTAAATTGTCCTAATTGTGAAAGACATGGATACAAGCTCAGTAAGAGTTTCCAAATCTAATCCATTTCAAACAACAGTTAGGTACTTAATGACTATGACTGAGAAAGTTCAGGAAAAGTAAAGTATACCGAGGCTGAACTACTTTTGCTGTAGGCCTAACAAGAGCGATGCCAACATCCATATCTTAAGCTCAGAGATTTCAGTAAAAATAGGCCTAAGTTACTGTAGGATCTATATTACTGGGCTAACATGTTGATAATCCAGCTTTAATCTCACTGTTTGGTCACTAAACTTCCATTAAATTATGTACCAGTACCGAGTATATATTAAACTACAATACTCATGAAACCTATGTACAGAATGAGGCAGTAAAACAGCAAGATTTTGAAAAATCACCAAAAATATATTTCAACAAAAATATCCTTTTTTTAACAAGAATCTTGAGTACATGAATGGAAATTAATTATTTAACTTAAAAACTATAATTTTTTAACATGGTGTCAGTATGGTGGCGTCCTTGGTTTTGCACACATTGTCTGATATGGAAGCATCTGCAAGAGAATGTTATTAATTTCTTGCCGAATTCGCTCTTCCAGATCTTGGAAAATCCACCAAGAACACAAGAAAATCTGGAAGCGCAAATTCGAACAACATGAAAAGAAAAACAACAAATTCTAACAACAAAGAAATTAACAACATGCCGTAGAAGATGCTTCAGGCATGGGCTGATATTCCATATCAGACTCCGAAAATTTGTGTGCAAAACCAAGGACATCACCAGACTGACTCCATGTTCAAAAATGATCGTTTTTAAGTTAAATCATTAATTTCCATTCATGTTCTCAAGATATTCATGTTAAAAAAATTACAATTTTAATTAAAATATACGAGCTGCTCCCCCGTAAAATTTTGCGGATATAATTCTTATAACAGCTGTTTATTGAATCAAGAAAAAACACATGTGACATAAAACTCTTCTCCATATGTATAACATGGGCACTTGGAAGTCCCGTGGGGCCTAAATCCAAATTTCGGCTCAACAGTGACTTAGAACTTGAAATTATCTTTTAAATAAAAAAAGAATCATCAATATCGGTTAACTTCAGGAAGTGGGTGAACAAAAAGGCGGAATTTTTTAAATATGTAGATTTTTGGTGATTTTTTTATAGGGGTCCAAGTGGTTTTTGAGGACTAAAAAGTAGGAAAAGTATGACATTTCCATTGAAAAGTAGTAGGATTTATTAAAAAGTATGACAATCTACTGAACAATAGGCTAATTACAGGATAATTAACACAACCAGTCTATTAAAAGCCTTTAATAAAAAAAAACTTAATAACCGTGCTTATTTTACTAAAAATAACGTACTACACGTATATTTATCTGTTGTAAAATCCTCAACCAAGAAGCCAGTTAAAGTTTTAGCTGAGAAGGTTCTCCAAAAATGACCTGTAGGGACTTGTATAATAGGGAGTAGGGAATAGGGAGAGTATTAATTTAAGTGATCAATCAATTTACTAGTGTGTACATGTAATATTTTCTGCTAGTGTGACTATGTCCATTTGTTATAAAAATACGTGTCTGCAATTGGTTAAAGTAAACTAGGGTGCATTTGAGTTCTAATTTTTCGTTAAAAGTAAGAAATACAACGTAATAGTTTTGACCAAACAAAATTAGGCCTTTACTTAAGATCTTTTATCATATAAAATGAGTCAACTGAGTCAACACTATATTTTTATGGATTTGCTAAGCTTTTTTCTAGATAATGTTGTAAGGTAAGACTAGTAAACTCATTTCACTATATCAATTCAGTTGTTAAAAACCGTGCAGTGTAAGCAATTTCAGTTACCTAATTTTACATCTAAGGAAGTTTGGTACTTTGGTATTATACGGATGCCACCCTTATACAGCGTGCTGCGGCAGTTATGTTAGGATGGATTATCATAAAAATATGTACGGTTTCCTCTTCATTTCGAGGTAAATCCCACACCAAAAGAACGTCACTGTAGTATCCTCTATGCTAACATGTGAACAATATCATATGTGTATTAATTATTATTTTGTAAACAAATAAATAAAGTGTTGTGGTTTTGATTTCTAGCAATTCAATGTGTGTTGTTTCTTATAAGTAGTTAAAACATTATATTGTCGTTCGAAGATGGGATTTAATAGAAAAAAAGTAATCCAAAGTGATTTCCAAAGTATCCTAGATAAGTAAATACTTTCTTTTATTTTGAAATATCATGTTATATTGATAATTATCAAGAGATGTCAGTAACAGGCAAATTCAATGAATTTTCAGAGGATCTAGAAGATCTTTCTAGTTATTTAGAGCGGTTTGATCTTTATTGTACTGCTAATAGTATCAAAGATGTCAAAAAAGTCCCTCTATTTTTAACTGTGATAGGTGGTAGGACTTATGGTATTTTAAGAAACCTTTTAACACCTGAAAAACCTGCTGAGAAAACCTATGACGATCTAGTTGAAATTCTAAAGTCCCATTTCAGTCCGATCAAGTCTGTTATAGCTGAAAGGTGTAGGTTTTACAAACGATTTCAAAAGGAAGGTGAAACTCTAGCCCAATATGCCGTTCAAATTAAACAACTTTCTGCAACTTGCAGTTTTGGAACTTTCTTGGATGAGGCTATCAGGGACCGTTTTGTCAGTGGGATTAAGGACGAAGATATCCAACAAAGGTTAATGGTTGAGCAGGATGAAAGTTTTGCCAAAATATTTCAATTAGCCTGTAACCTTGAAGCAGCCAAAAAGGAAACACGTGGTTTTCACACGCAGAGTGATGTAGATATAAATATGGTCAGAAATAAGTCAAAGCAAAGTCAAAATTTTAACAAATCAGTTAGAGCTACGTCTTTTTCATCCAGTAATACATCAGAAAATTCAAATAAGCTTAGTAAATGTTACCGATGTGGTAAATCAGGACACACTAATGCTTCGTGTTTTCATAAGAATGCTAAATGTTACAATTGTGGCAAAATTGGTCACATAACTTCTGTTTGTAAATCAAACTCTAATAAGACTAATAATATAGGTCACAAGAGTAAGAATAAAGTTAATTTAGTCGAAGACACTGACGAGTGTTATGATTTGAATTCATTATTTGTCATGAATGAAGTTTCGACGGGGCCTATTAGTAGTTATCAAATCATACTAGATGTTGAGGGTCAACCGTTGAATATGATTATTGATACAGGTGCTGTCTTTTCGGTAATACCAGAACATGTTTATAATAGTAAATTCAGCCATATAGATTTGTGCCCTTCTCAGCTACAGTTAAAGTCATATACGGGTCATGAATTAAATGTCTTGGGAAAGATACAAGTTAATGTAAAGCATCAGAATCAAAATTTGACTTTACCTATAGTTGTTGTGGGAGGAACCGAAGTAAAACAACCTCTTTATTAGGTAGGAATTGGCTTCAAATGTTGAAACTTGATTGGTCTTCTATATTTCTGTTGTCTGACAATAAATCAGGTAAGCAAATAGTTCAGGAAGATGAACATACGTACAATGATTTGGAACAAAAGTTAAAAAGTAAGTACAGTAATGTTTTTGAAGGAAATGTTGGTACAATAAAAGGGATCACAACTGAAGTAAATGTAGACGAAGATGCTACTCCAATCTTCTGTAAGGCACGTCCAGTTCCATATGCTTTAAGGGAAGCTGTGGAGAAGGAACTTGAAAATTTAGTAAAATCTGATATTATTTATCCGGTACAGGAATCAGACTGGGCCACACCTTTAGTTTGTGTGCCAAAACCAGATGGGAAATCAGTACGGTTGTGTGGTGACTTTAAAGTGACCGTTAACAGAGTAAGCAAAAATGAATTTTACAGCCTTCCAACATTGGAAGATATCTTTGCTAATCTGTCAGGGGGGAGAGTATTTTCAAAAGTTGATCTCAAAAGTGCGTATTTGCAGCTAGGAGTTGGTGAAAAATCTCAGCCCTTACTAACCATTAACAGTCATAAAGGACTTTTCGGATTCAAAAAATTACCTTTTGGTATCAAGAGCGCCCCTTTTCAATTTCAAGCTGCAATGGATAAAATCCTACATGGTTTACCAGATACACATTGTTATCTAGATGATATTCTGGTTGTTGGTTTTTCTTTAAATGATGCTAGAATAAAAACTGAAGCTCTTTTAGACCGTCTATCGAAATACGGGATCAAGGCCAACGCACAAAAGAGTGAGTTATTGCGGAAAAGTATAATCTACATGGGTCACAAGGTTGATTCTAATGGTATTCACCCCACTGATCAGTTAGTAAAAGCTGTTCTAGATGCCCCATCTCCTGAAAATGTTTCACAACTAAGAACCTATTTAGGACTTCTAAATTTTTATGGTAAATTTATTCCTAACTTAGCCACAATCTTACACCCACTGCACCAACTGTTGCAGAAGGATGTTGCTTGGGTCTGGGACAAGAAATGTATTCAATCATTTGAGAAAAGTAAACATCTTCTTACTGAAAGTCAAGCTTTAGTGCCATATGATGCGAAGAAACCAATTGAGATTTCCTCCGATGCGAGCAGCTACGGTGTAGGTTGTGTAATGAACCATGTTATGCCTGATGGGTCTGTTAGACCTGTAGCGTTTGCTTCTAGAACGTTGACAAAGTCAGAAAAAAATTATGCTCAGTTGGACAAAGAGGCACTTGCTATAATTTATGCAATAAAGAAATTTCAAAAGTACATCTATGGACGTAAGTTTACTTTGATTACTGATCATGCCCCTCAGTAGCTTTGTTTGGAGAGAAGAAAGGCGTTCCAGTAATGGCTGCTGCCAGGATGCAACGCTGGGCACTAATGTTGTCCGCTTATGACTATCACATAGTCTACCGCAAGGGTTCTGAATTGATTGAAGCAGATGCATTGAGTAGATTACCAAGAGCATTAGATGATGAAACTCATGATATCAATGTGAATTTCTTTGCACCCATCCCAGAACTTCCAGTTACAGCAGCAGAAGTTGAAAAAGCAACTAAACGTGATTCAATCCTGTCGAAAGTGATGGACTTAACATCCAATGCTGAAGCTACCTTACAACCATACGTGAGTAGGAAAAATGAGATTTCCATTGAAGCTGGTTGTCTCTTATGGGGTAATAGAGTCATTATTCCTACAACTCTCCGGAAATCAATTGTAAATCTTCTACATGAAGAACATCCGGGAATATGTAGAATGAAATCTTTGGCCAGAAGCTTTGTTTGGTGGCCTAAGCTAGACGAAGACATTGAACTTTTAGTAAAGAACTGTTCAGTATGTCAAATGACTCGTAACGCAGCTCCCAAAGTTCCTTTACAACCTTGGACTTAGCCTGAGAGAAAGTGGTACCGAGTTCATGCGGATTTTGCTGAAAAGAATGGACACAAGTTTCTTATTTTGATTGATAGTTTTTCGAAGTGGGTAGAAGTGTTTAAAATGCATAATATAACAGCAGAATTGACGATAGCAAAATTAAGGACCTGTTTTTCAGCTTACGGAATACCAAACAACTTGGTTACAGATGGTGGATCTCCTTTTAAATCAGCGGAGTTTGAATCTTTTCTATCTTCCAATGGAGTGAATCATATATTTACACCTCCATACCACCCACCAAGCAATGGGCAAGTTGAAAACATGGTGGCTACTTTCAAATCTTCCCTACTTCGACAAGTTTTGCAGGACAGATTTGTTGGTCCTAAGAGAAGTATACAACATCGACTTGACTGTTTCCTGTTTGCATATAGGAATACACCTCATTCTGTGACGGGAAAGACACCTTCTGAACTATTCCTAAATTTTCAGCCAAGAACCAGGTTAACTCTTTTAAAGCCTCACTTAAGAGATTCGGTTGAAAAGAAGAAGGTGAAAAGTAAAGAGAGCAGTGACTGAACACGTGGACCTTCGAGAAACTTTACTATCGGACAAAAGGTATTGGTCCGCAGTGTAAGAGGGGAGGAAGTCAAGTGGATGCCGGGTATCATAACACAATGTGTGAGTCCAGTGACATATGTTGTAGAAGTTCTTGGAAAAAAACGTTTTGTGCATGCTGATCACTTGAAACAAAGTGAGTTATCTGCATTTTCGAAAGCTGAACTCACAACTGACAACACATCGACCAACACTACCAGTAGTAATAATGAAATACAAACATCTTCACATCGGCCATCTCTTTCACCATCAACAACAACATGTTTGAGGAGATCATCAAGAAATATCCAAACCCCTGCAAGACAAAATTTATAAAAGGAAGAATTTCAAGTTAAGAGGGGAAGAATTTTGTAAACAAATAAATAAAGTGTTGTGGTTTTGATTTCTAGCAATTCAATGTGTGTTGTTTCTTATAAGTAGTTAAAAACATTATAGTCACTCATTATGAAAACAAATTTAACGTAGTGCACGACAATAAATCACTCATGACACTGACCCAGATGCAGGCTGTGACAGGTGATGCGCACGCTCCGGTCAACGGCCTGACCTTGGCCTATTTGGAGGGGGTTTGGCGGCCGGAAGTATGACTCATCAGGTATCATTCGATTCGTAACGAAACAAGGAAAGTCCTACAATCATTTTTATGATAACCCATCCTAACATAACTGCTGCAGCGCGCTGTATAAGGGTGGCATCCGTATAATACCAAAGTACCGGAAGTTTTTCTAAAAGAAGTATCTTTTCCAATTTTAAATTTCATTACAGTAGTTATTATTACACTCATATACAAATTTACAGTAATAATTTAGTGAAAACAGTTTAATGGCTCAAATCATTATCCGGCCTGGGTCCTAGTCCCAAGGTACCAGGGTCCCAAGGGGCTTGGGGTTGAGTTAAGAGGCAGGCAACTGATAGAAGAAACTCAGAAAGTACCTATATTTAAGGTCAAAATGAACTTTAAAATATTTTCTCGACCCTGAAACAAATGCTTCTACAATCTAGATTATGGCAGGAAGGATCATAAATATTCCCCTAAGTTTTTTTCATTTGGGGAAATTAACAGGCATTATAAAAAAAATACCCCCGTAGCAACAAACCTGCATACACAGCGAATTTCCAATGCATGCATATGTTTCTCACTACCACATAAAGCTACTTACCAAGTTTCATAAAAATACATGAATAAATAAGTGATCTATCGCATTTTATTTATTCTCCATAAGAATAACATTAGGGCTGAGTACGCAGGTTTGCTGCAAAAAGAAAAAGAAGAAATATGTTTTTGTACAATTATCAATATAACTCAACCAGATGAAGCTACATACTAAGTTTTATTCATTTATATACATAATTAAGGGAAATATAAAACTTTACTTATTCTCCATAAGAATAACATTAGGGCCGAGTATACAGGTTTGCTGCTACTGGGATAATCAACAAAAATCAATTGTTTGTGCAAATATCAATATACCAGTACTACGTGGAGCCACATACCAAGTTTCATCAATCTACATTCATAAATAATCGAGATATCAAATTTTATTTATTCTTCATAAGGATAACATTGGAAAACTTACTGTGTTTAGCACATTGAATATCTCTGCAACGGTTGGACGAAGAATCACAATTTAAACACCAAAATGATTGTTTTGTAGAGCTGAATTGATTGGTGAAGTTTGCAAATGTGAAGTTTACATTAGAATTAACTGAGGAAAAGCCAAAATATAGATACTTTCTGAGTTTCTTCTATCAGTTACCTGCCTCTTAACCGACCACCTTGGGACTAAGACCCAGGCCGGATAATAATTTGAGCCATTAAGCCTTTATCCCATAAGATTAACATGGGAGATTTTATGAGCAGGTTTTTTGGATTCTCCGCAACCACTTAACCAAGGTTAATAACTTAAAATACTAAATTAATTGTTTTTTTTTAAGCTCTATAAAATGCTCAAAACCAAAATTGAGTGTTTTACAAAATTTAGGATGAAAAGTGCAAAAAACTGATTTTTGGAAAATGTAAAACCCCCATGAACCATAAACGATGGCCATGGTCATATTCCCATAGTCCGATTTTTCTGGTTTTCAAACTTAAAGTCATGAATATCACTTTACACATTTGAGCCAAATTTCATCGAAATCGGACGTTTTTTACTAAAGTTACCGTGTTAACATTCAACATATATATATATATATAGAAATTTGAACGAATAGTGTTTTTGGCATCTGGGAACCTCATAACAAAAAGTTATCATGGTCTCGGGCTTAAATCTTACCATGAGACCTACGGTAATAGCTTCTTCCCTATAGAGGAAATTAGCTAATAGAAAAAGACATACAGAACAGGGAAATCTTTTTTAAAATTCGTAGACTAGTTTAATTGATGAATAATACACCCGTTGCAGCAAACCTGCATACTCAGCGAATTTCCAATGAATTATAACATAAAACATTAAGCCACTTAACAAGATTTATAAGAAATATATTCACAAACAAGCGATATTTAAAATATTAATTATATTCTCCATAAGAATAACATTGGGGATGAGTACGCAGGTTTGCTGCAACAAGGAACACAAAATAATGGGTTTTTATATAAATATCAATAGAACTCAGCTAAGTGAAGTCAAATACTAAGTTTCATCCATATACATTCATAAATAAGCGATATATAACATTTTAATTATTTTCCATAAGAATAACATGGGGACTGAGTACCTAGGTTTGCTGCTACGGGAACCATAGGCGAAAAATTTTTTTTGCAAACAACAATAAACCACAACCAGATGAAGCCATATACCAAATTTCGTCAGTTTATGTTCATAAATAAGCGAGATATACAATTTTTCTTTTTCTCCATAAGAATAACATTAGACAACGTACTGTGTTTAGCACTTTCAATATCTCAGTAACCAATTAACGTAGAGCAATGATCAAGATACCAAATTGTTTGTTTTTTATGCTGAATTGAATGGTGAAAATTAAAATTTGATTTTAATTAAAGTTACATGTGGAAACCCCAAAAAAACCATTTTTGGGGTACAAAACCCCCCCAAAACCCCCCTTTGGATGGTGCGATTCGTCTGGTTTTCGAACTCGTTCAAATAAATGCTACTTTACACGTTTGTACCAAATTTCATTAAGATCGGACCTTTTTTACGACAGTTATCGTGCTTACGGACACACATATATATATATATATACATATATAAAAATTTGAACGAATGGTGTTTTTGGCATCTGGGGACCTCAAAATGAAAAGTTATCATGGTCTCGGGCTTAAGTCTTACCATGAGACCTACGGTAATAGCTTCTTCCCTATAGGGGAAATTCGCTAATACTCACTTAATTGATAGTAAAGTACACAATTTAAGTCTTAAATAACTTCTAATATTAATAGGCTACTGAATAGGATTTTAAATATTGCATAACTAGAAATAGGAATAAGAGTAGTCCGTCAAAGTGTAAAGACACAGTGGATATGTCACTGAGATAAGCTAGGTAACAAACCCAATTTCACAACAAAATTAACACATCTGATCTTATATACATTCAGCGCATTATATTAAAAAAAAATAGCGTCCCATGACAAAAGAGGGATTAATTAATATTGTTGCAGTTTTTATATTACGTACTAAAACGAATGGTTGAAAAGTAGGAAAAGTTGGAACAAATTTGTAAAAAGAAGGAAAAGTAGGATGACTTGGTGGCCTGAATTTTTAAAATCTTGCCGTTTCATTGCCTCACACTGCATTAGATTCTTGGAGCAGATTACAATACCATTACCTACAATGTCAGATTACAATGTCATTCACTTCACCCTTCAATGTCAGATTACAATGTCAACCCGATTAGTACTCTCCTGGTATTAAATCAATAAAATCATCATTATATATTTGGCTGCAGTTTCATAACTGTCCCTCAAAACAATCAAATTAATACATTGAACTATTGTAATCGATATGTCGATAGGAAATATCAATATATTGGTTGCAATAGATTTTATTAATATTTCAAAGAAATTTAAATTAAAAATAAAAACATTATATAAGTTAAGCAAACAACAGGACACATTTTTTGTTTTAAATAAATCTAACGGGTACAGTTCCGCAGACCTCTATGATATATTATTGGATGAACAATCGATATTGTAATCGAATGATACTCAAAATTGGTAATCTAATAAAAGTCTATATAAATTAGTATATTCAATGAAAAACTTGATTGTATTTATAAATAAGTTGTAATTTATTATTAAATATCCTCGTCGCAAAAAAACCTGTGTACTCAGCGAATTTCCGATGCAAATTGTTGTCTTAATACCACATAAAGCTGCTTACTAAGTTACATAAAAGTATATTCACAAATAAGGGATATTTTAATTATTCTATATAAGAATAACTAACATTGGGGATGAGTATGTAGGTTTGCTGACACAAGGAACACAAACAATTGATTTTGATGCAAATATCAATAGAATTCAACTAGGTGAAGTTTTATCAATATGAGTAATAGGTTGGTTTTACAAACCAAGTTTTATCAATATTCATTCATGAAAAAGCGATATATAACATTGGAATCATTCTCCATGGGGGCTGAGTAAGCAGGTTTGCTGAAAAAAGAACGCAAAATATGGGGTTTCATTAAAATATCAATACAACTCAACTAGGTGAAGCCACATACCAAGTTGCATCAATCTACATTCATAAATAAGCGGATTACACCATATTTTAATTATTCCCCGTAAGAATAACATGGGGGATGAGTACGTAGGTTTGCTGCAACAAGGAGCACGACAAATGGGTTTTTATGCAAGCATCAGTATAACTCAACAAGAGGTGGAAACTACATACCAAATTTTATTAATTTATGTTCATAATTAACGGAGACATAAGATTTGACTTATTCTCTATAAGAATAACATGGGGGCTGAGTACGCAGGTTTGCTGCTACAGGAATTATGGGTAAAAATTGCTTTTTTGTGCAAATAAGAGTAGGCCACAACCAGATGAAGCCACATGCCAAGTTTCATTATTATTTGTTCATTAATAAGTGAGATATAAAACATTACTTATTCTCCAAAACATTAACATTGTACAACGTACTTTGTTTAGCACTTTTAATATCTCGGAAACCAATTGACGTAGAGTGATGATTAAAATACCAAATTTTTTCAAGCTAAATTTAATGGTCTAAACAAAAGTTTGGGTTTAAAAAGAATTATAGGTAAAAAGTTCAAAAACCCCATTTTTGGGGTACAAAACTCCCGAACACCCCCTTTAAAATAGAGCGACCTGTCTGGTTCTTGAACTCATGGAAATAGCTCCTGCTTACACATTTGTACCAAATTTCATCAAGATCGGTTCATTTTTACTAAAGTTATTGTGCCTATGGACACACACACACACACACACACACACACACACACACACACACACACACACACACACACACACACACACACACACATATACCTATATATACATATATATGAATTTTAATTAATGGTGATTTTGGCATCTGGGGGCCTCAAAATGAAGTTATCATGGTCCTAGGCCTAGGTCTTACCATGCCGACTACGGAAATAGCTTCTTTCCTATAGGGGAAATTCGCTAAAAGTTATATAATCTGAAAAGTTAACTAACAAATGAATATAAAAAAGTGAACAAAATTAAAATTAATAGAAACTCAAATTAGAAAACAAGTAAACATTATTGTTAAACAATTAAGCACAACTAAACCTAACTATTACTTACACTTACGTACTCTACATTATGGTTGGTTTAGGAACTCTTATGACAACGAAAAACAACTTGATTTTCACCTCGATGATACGTTTTCATTACATCTCCACATTTTCCACATTTGGGATTTTTTGGAACTAAACATTGTTCTTGTAGCCAAAGAAATGAACTTTCATTATTTTGTAAAACATTTTTAAACAAATAGCGATAATTTAATGAAGACATAAACTTACTATCAGCCATTTTTGTCCCTACAAAAAAGAAATTATAAACAAATAGAATGTGATGACCAATCAATTAAGTTTTAAAACATGATTTCATACAATTTTGATATTTAGAATCGATTACAATATCGATACGTAAAAATAAATTGTTCATCCGATAATATATCGTAGAGAGTCTGCGGAGCTGTACCCAATCTAACTTAACTTATTAATAATAATAATAATAATAATATTTATTCCGTGACAATGTTTAACAATGTGTTAGGATTTACAAAACAAAATATTAAATTTATGGGGAAATCTTTAAACCAGGCCTGAGTCCTATCTTTCCCTTCCTGGCGGGGTACGGCTCTTTTCTGGGAACCATTCCGGCCCTTTTCTGGGAACCATTCCGGCATTTGCCTAAATGAGATGAGAAACCGTACAAACTTTTCTCAGAATGGCCGGCCTGGGATGAAACCCAAGACCTCACGAATGTGAGGTGCAATAATCGCTACCTTACTCGGTTGTATTTTTTTTACATTTATACATTACATTTTTACACACTTTAATATTGAAAATTAACTAACATATAACTAAAACAACAAGAAACATAAAAAATTGAACTTAAATATTAAAAACTACACAACATAAAAAACTTTATATAACTTAGATAAACATCAAAAACCAGGATACAAAAAGTTCACTAAGTTTTCTCAACATATTTTTCTCTCTATTTCGTCTTGACATATCTCGTATTTGGGATTTTTAGGAACACGTTCCTTCTCCTGAAGCCATTTAAAGCAGGTTTTTGTATTTAAGAAAAACATCTTGGGCTAAAATTCACGATAGATAATTGTTAGACATTTTTCTTTCCTCTATAAAAATGTAAACAAAATACAAACATAAACATAACAATTATAATCTTGTGTTTATAAAAATATTGCATTTTGAAAATATTGAATCATTTATTATGATAATTTCTACTATCGATTTATCCATTTTGATAGTTTGATATATTAATTTGATTGTTTTGCAGGACCATTAGGAAACTGCAGCCCCTTAATTTGATCGGCGATGTGGTTTCAGTAAAGCGATGCGATTAAGATGTGGCAATGCAATTAACCCTTTGAGTGCCAGAATTTTTCAGTCGTCATATCCCTAGAGTGCCAGAGTTTTTAACAGAGTATATCCAAAAAGTGCCAGGCACAAAATCAACATTTTGCAAGGGTTTGCAAAAAAATCAATAACTTTTTTATTTGGTAAGTTATTACTATGAAACTTATTTGTTTTGTAAGTTTAAAGTTTAGTTATAATATTATGCACATATATAATAGGTATTTTAAAAATAAAAAATAAAAATTTGAATACATAGGTGATATTTGAATACATGTGGGATATTTATTTTTATTCTTTTAAAAATTTTTTCAGGTAAATAAATATTGTTCAAATATAAGATTTTCACCAAATAACTACTAGATTTATAGAGCACATGTTTCCCTAAATATTTCCTGAAAGTTTCATCAAATTTCGGCTGTAGGCGGACGAGTTATTTCCATAAATGTAAAAAAAATATAAAAACGGCATTTTAGTACATAAGACAGTAGCCTAACTTTATTCAAGGGTTTAAGATTTAGGCCTATTACAATATTATTTCATAAAGCAGACCTAGTATATTTTGGAGTAGCCTATATCTTTACCTGAACATATCCTGGAAATGTACTGGAAGAAATAATAAAAAGTAATGGCGTAAGAACAATTTTTTATAACAACGATAAATAAAATCAACATTTTGCAAGGGTTTTGTAAACAAAATCAATAACTTTTTTATTTGGTAAGATATTATTATGAAACTTTTTTTGTTTTGTAAGTTTAAAGTTTAGCTATAATATTATGCACATACATAACATCTAAAAAATAAAAAAATTTGAATACATATATATATACAGGTAAGAAATATTTTGTATTTATTTTTTATTTTTTTCAGGTAAATAAACATTGTTCAAATATAAGATTTTCACCAAATAACTACGAGATTTATAGAGCTAAAAATATCCTGGAAGAAATAATAAAAAGTAATGACGTAAGACAAATTTTCCATAACAACGATATATCGTTGCAATGAATTTTTCGGTAAGACCACCGACGACGATATATCGTGAAGTATTTTTCAGATGTTCCGTGCACAACGATATATCGTTGCATGGCACTCAAAAGGGTTAATCGCATCGCACATTACATTAATAGTTGTTGTCGATGCTCATTCAAAATCGCGCGGTTGGTACTCCTGTCATATATGTTTGTATTAACACTAAATGTGCTGTGCTTCCTATTTTTCCTAGGCCTATTGACCCAATGGAGGCATGGGATTCCTGGGGGTATAACTTAATTCTACTTTTATTAAATTAGAATTGTTCAGGATCAATGTGGCAAACTTCAGAACATAAGAAAGCACTATAATCACTACAATGCCCTGCCAGATTTTAGTGATAATAGGCCTAAAGAGAATGATGTTAAATGAAAATGATTGAACATATTTAACTTAGGTTAACATCAAGTTGCAAGAAAATTAGAGATTTATTAGTTGCGTAATTTTCTAGGCTAGGATGTGAAGTATTAAATACCACTAGATTACCATGAAGCCCTACCTATTTATAATTATTGGTGAAAGGAGGTCGAAGAAGCTTTATCGCTGAGTCTAATAACCAACCACTATTCACACCAAATAATTAAACTAAAAAGTTTCCATAGTTCGAATATTTACCAATCTTCTCCTATCTGAAATAAGATAATTAATTCAATGCAACGAGAAGAAGGGATGAGAGTTATATCAAGCCACAGTAGTACTGAACTAATTTTCTCCGTTCCCCCAGACGTAGATCTAGTTTACATAAACATTTAGTATGCAGCTAAAATATGACAACGTCCATGTATCAACTCCAATTGGCTCTGATTACGGCAACTGAAAATGTAATGTAACACTTATGTCTCATCCCTGACGGGCACCGTGCTTACGAAGAGAGGCGGAAATACACGTGTACGAATGACCCCGAAGTTTTTGCGCCACCCGCTTAAAAACGCGGTGGTCTGCTCTGGCATTGTTTTAACAGGATAATAATTAAATAGCCTGTGTTTGTAGTAGCGATAATGTTTTGTGAGGTTAAGGAAATGAGGTTTTGAGGTCTTTAATTAGCTCTGAGTCAATGTAATGCCTGATTTGGGGATATATCTTCTTATAACTTTGCTTGTAAAACAAACTAACAATAACAATTAAAACTTTAGTGTACTAATAAGACTAACTAATTTTCCGATATATAACAAACAATTTGTAATATTGAACTGATTATTTACTTGTTGTACGCTTATCATGAAAAATAAATTTTATGTATTCTTTTATTTTGTGATTTATCCGTTAGTCTTCCTTATGTCCAGCGACGTTAATATCGCTGCTTATGTCCTCATGTCTAATTTAGAAAATTTAGATGTAGTTAACTGCATTACATCTTAAAACAAATAATTTTCACATACTTAACTGATTATTTAATAAGGACCTGGTAGCGACCTGGTTTTTAAATCTTATAATTTGATTACCAATGGTTGGATCAATGATAGTTTACAAATTATTTAAGTGGATAATAAATGTATTCTCACTTATTAATACAAATATGTTGTCACGGATTGGGAATGAATGGCTTAATGTGGTTGAAATATGTTTGATATTGTTAGTTAAATTCACTAACTTCCAGTGGATGCTCACTTTAATAAAATATAAATACAAATTAAATATGTTTAACAAACTAGTTAATTTATGAAGAATTACATTTTTGTTTTTCCCTCCGTTATTTGAAAAAGCCTGAAAAATTCCCACTGAGCCCTTCGTAACATTTATTGAAATGTAAAATAGTTTTAAGACAATCGAATCAATAATTGTGGAGCTAATTTCACAATTGGGAGATGGTGTGAATCTTCTATTCTGTAATAATTCTGTTTGACTCGTTTCTCATCGGCCATCTCCGAGAACGTTCGTTCGGAATGGCAGCGCGACCTTCGGAATCATTTGTTTATCTTCGGCTCTTCGTAAGCGCGGTGCCCGTCAGGGCCGAGACATAAGTAAATAAAACGAAGTGACTGCGTACACGTCCAATGTAAGGGCAAATTCACTTCGCTACCGCTTAGGTTAGGTTGGGTTACGTTACGTTACGTTATGTTACGTTAGGTTAGGTTAGGAGGTTTTCTGGCTCTCAATTTGTTTTAAAAATCACAGGAAAAGTAACGTACGGTGCATAATTTGGAACGGACGTGAACAGTAGCGGCTCACGTCGGACGTGTACGTAGCCACTGCCTAAAACTATCTAACAAATATGAACAGTCAGCAAATAATTATGTGTTCAAAGGTTCAAATACCTGTAACATTAACAAAAAAAACTATAAATACTATATATAATAAACAAAGAAGCGAGTGGGAATGGGGTTACCAGACGTTCTGAAAGGGGCTGAAGACAGCTTATATGTAGCTTTGTGTAACGAAAAGTAAGAAAAAGAGAAACGCCAAAAGCACAGTCAAAACCAAAAGCATTCTCATCTTAATGAAACTGAAGCCAGACAAACATTCAACAGATTATGATTCAAATAAATTACAATTGCATTGGTTAATACAATTGTTTATAGTTGTAATACAATGCAGCGTATTAAATAAAATAGTTTCCAACTCCATATATAGGGGATGTCGAATTTATTTCATTAATTCATTAATTTATGCTCAAGAAACCCCACTTGTTTTATTGGAATTATCCAGCAACCATCTTGTTTTGTTTAGTGATGGAGAATGTTGTTTTTTGTTTGGTCAAATTTCAATGGTGCTTCAACACAGATGACTTGTTTACCCCTAAGTTATGGGTGAGCTTTTTGCATTTTGGGTTTGGTTTTTGATGCTGCTCTCACTCACATAGTTGATTCCCCCACAAACGCCATTACATCGGCCTCCCCTGCCCCATGCATCGCTCCCTCCACCACCCATGCGAGGGGAGCGCCCGGCAGCACCATCTCCCTCACCAGCCTATTTTCCACCCGCTTCACCAGCTCACCCAACAACCCCCCGCAACCCCTAACCTGACTATCCGAGAAGATAGCAATCTTCCTTTCACCACTCATTTTATCCCCTTCCCCCTTTGTTTTTCCACTGATTGACCTCCCCCATATCATCCCCCATCCTACGACCTCCTCCAGCACCTCAAATGAATTCGAGACTGGAAGCGTCCATTCACTCTCCCGACCCAACCCAGCTCCCCCACTCATCCCCATATCGGTCCATTCCCAGTGGTGCCTCTCTGATATTAGCGAATTACTCCAACGCCGGACTAAAAATCACCCATTTTACACCCATCCGGACATGAAAATCCGCCAATAATCCCCCAAAGTTTAGATTAATCTAAATACCTATTTTATCCTCTAGCATAGTTAGAGCTGATTATAGTCAAAGTATATGTATTATAGCTGACAAAACAAATGTGCTTTTCAAACATTATCTGTCATTGTTTATAAAAAAAACTTTTTTAGCTAATCCACCAATTGTTTTAGCTAAAAGCGTCACCAATTGTGTGACTAACTACAGTAGTTAGTCTATGGTATAATCATTGGTGTAATCATGGTGTAATCATTGGTTTTGAATACAGAATAGATATCCCAAGACTAGTTAATTTTTGAAGCCAGGAAAATGAACCTGAATGAAGCTGGTCCACTAATCAGACAACTATATCAGCTGCGTATGAAACAAAAATAACAAACCCATTTTTCATATAAAAAGAATCCCGTTTTATCCCTTTGAATCACATTAAAAAATCCCTTTTCATCCCGCTTTTAATCTGAGATCACAGATTACACTAGATTGCAGAATCAAATATTTTTCTATTTACTTTTACTAGCTGCTCTCTTTTAATTGTATATATGTTTATATTTACCTATTTTTCGTGCTAGAATTAAATTATTTAAACATGTTCTACTCTTTCAAATACCATTTTATCTCTTTAAACATCTATATTATGATCGATTTTAACGGAAGCAATCAGTAACA
Organism: Allygus modestus; assembly: GCA_963675035.1. Taxonomy (NCBI): domain Eukaryota; kingdom Metazoa; phylum Arthropoda; class Insecta; order Hemiptera; family Cicadellidae; genus Allygus; species Allygus modestus. Next base: position 140,071,016 of record OY776112.1, on the reverse strand, counting down.
TAAAAGAGTAGTTAGAATTTTATCTCTATATACAAATTTTGTCCAGCTAGACTAGTCAAATAACCAACAACGCGAAACGAGTAGTGTAAGGGGTGGAGAAGGGGTTACCTTCATACTGGTTTTCTCAGAGTAAGAAACAACGCACATACTACTACTTCCTTCTACTGCTTCTAAGGCTCCGTTCTAGCTAGGCGACGAGAATTCTGTCGGCGATATGACCGATATCACTCCTGCCGACGACGAAAACGGTGTCCAAACTATTCAAAACAACAAATTATAACGGTGACGACGCGATGTGTTCTCCATTCTACATATTCAAGGTATCGCATTGCACACCCAACTAGGACACGCTCACGCTCATGCCTAAGTGGAATTGAAGTGGTGGAATTGAGTAAGGGGGGGTTCAAAGTACTGCAAAGTAAGGTAGTCTGGGATCTGTAGGCTTCTAGGCTCAACCTGTGGCATGTATCCCCTTACCGCCTATTGCCAAGGTCAACAATATTTTTTATGCATGTGGTATTAGGTTTAGTATACGTTTAGCAAATCCCGCAAATTGAAACATTTGTTGCCAGAGCCTTTTCTTGAGATATGGTGTAGCACTAGTTTCATGGTATATTTTCCGGGTTACAGATCGGCCATAAGCTCGGTTCATCTATTCTGGTATTCAAAATCAATATGGTAGTACTAAATAGCACGGTACGACATAGGTACTAGAAATGGCAAATATTTTACTTGTTAATTCCCACATGGCCAGGCCAGGGACATTGATGTGATTCATTGTGCGTTCTGTGATGTTTATAAAATAATAATAATAGGTGCGGACAAGGCTCAACGATATTTAACAAAATGGGAATGCCCGCTTGTGCCAAGGTGCTCTGTTCGTAAGCACACTAGCAGACGTAATGCTGATTCCGTAGGATGTATAATCAATGGTATAACTCAGTGTGTGTGATGAAGAGAAAACTAGCGAAAGATAACACCAACGAAGCTACTATATCTATAGAGCTCTCGTCTGAGGTAAAAAAGTAAAGCCTACATGATGAGGACCACCATCTTGCCCCTCTGCTCCCATGATAACCACTCAAATCCTCCCTGTACTAGGTATATATGTTTGTCAGCTCATGACTAACACATAGCTTGTGAATAGAGAATTTGATTGGTTATAGTAGTAAATAGAAGATTTTGTAACATCGTAGATAGGAATGTAATATTACTGAATTATTAATATAACTTTAGTGAGAGTAATACAATATTGACTGATTGATAGCGTGTTCTGCAATACTTCCGTCATAGCATCATACTGTACCATATACCGATTTTCTGGATTAACTGCATGACGCGCTGGCAGTGGTCAATCTGTACAGTATTTACATTTCTCTCAAGCTAAATATAAATAAATCAATACAAAAATAGCTGAAAACTCAAAACTTCGAAGAATGCTTTGAGACAACAACAAATATAATCCTTTAACGTTTGTTTATATAGTTAAAATTTCCAACTGATCAAAAAACAAATTAAATATTTTTTTTAAAGCCACAAAACAGATAAAATAATACTCACGTAGTGTGTATAGTCAATGATACTACCTAATTGAAACGACCGTCTACGCGCAGTCCATGCCGAAGCTGTTGCGCATGCGTACCTGTATTTACCTGTTCCTTTGTGCGTTCCACAGTTGAATAAAGTAACAGTGTGTAATGTCCACTTTTTATTTTATTTCATGTACCATAGTCAATACTTGCCCATTTATTTACGTTTTGTTAAGATGCTTCTCTGTTTTATTTATCAAGGTGTTGTTGCGAAACATAATTTTAGTTGTCTGCAAGATTCACTAGTTTTTTATCCTATACAATATGTCAAATCAAAGTTTTCATCCTATTTCTTGATCTAAATATACTTTTGTTGCAAAAATTGCACCAGTGTCTCTTTAAATGATTTTTTAGACACATTTAGGCAAGTTAGCCGTTAAAAAACAATATTTACATAGGCCTACCTAAACTGAGTTTTATATATAAAGTTTTTGTGTTTTATTTGAAGTTAAAATATAAAGCTTGTTTGTTCTATAATACTTTATGGTATCTATTCATTTTGAAACTGTGAAGTCCTACTCAAATTAAATGTGAAGACAATTCAAACAAATAAGTGTTGCAGGCATATTTAAGTTTTTTACTCATAGTAGACATTTTCTATTGACAATTATTAAATAGGCTGTTGTAAATATCTATTATGGTTTGCTGTTGCAAGAGAATCCTGCACAATACACCTGGTAATACACTAAATAAAACCTGGAGCCTATTTTATAAACATATTTATAAAATAGTTTTTATTGTATAACATTCGATGCCAATGATCAAATATAAAAAATAACCAAGGGCTAGACGACTAGTGGCTCAGTGGCTGTCAAGTTCACAGGTACTTGATCGGTAAAATCGGTTACTTTCAACTATAGCAGTAACTGTTACTCGGCATTGGCGGCATCCACGGAAGGAACGGTTATTTTAAAATATAGCAGTAACTGTTCCACGGCATGGACTGCGCGTAGACGGTCGTTAATTGAAAGGCGAATTTGTAGCAGTTGCAACTGTTTACGAAAAATAAAAAGTTAGTCGTCACTATGTTCCTTACCAGCCGTTGTTTATGACCTCTCTCTTGGGTTGATGGAGACGTTGTGGGAGGTTGATTTTTCCTCCCCTACATGCGCGAAAAATTATCGTGCAGGTCACCATCTAAATAATCGACCTATAATCTATTTAATTAGAGCTCTCGTCTGGGATGAAAAACTGAAGTCTACAACTAAGCTGACCGAAATTTTCCTCAGGTAACCAATCAAATACTCTATTCACAAGCTATGTGTTAGTCAGCTGACAAACATATAACTAGTGAAGGGAGGATTGGATTGGTTACCATGGGAGCTGAGGGGCAAGATGGCGGTCCTCATGTAGGATTTACTTTTCCCGAAAATTCGGGGATTGCATGTCGTGGCCTAGTGTCCTTTCCCCGATATTCGGGGAATGGGGTCATTTTTTGTTTAACTGCTTATAATGCATTGAAGATGACCGAGAAACGTAATAATATTGATACCATTTTAAAGAGGAGATTCTAAACTTTCATTTTCATATATAAACGAACCTTGTAGCACTAACAGATCAATACAATTGCTATTTTAAGTTGAACGAAAGTTTGCGCACGGAACATTTTCGACTCGCAACCGGCGTAATCTCGTAAAACAGCTGTTCTTCAAAAAAATCGTAGTGTTTCTATTTTGGCCCAAACAGAAAGTCGTTGGTACCATTAGAAAGAACATGAGTTATTCTTTCTTTTCGTGAAGTGACATTTAGCTTACGATTTCAGAAAGTCTAAGAAATAACTTATGAAATCAGCTGTTATGTCAGGCCCTTGATTATTCCTATTCCCCGACAATCGCGGAATTATAAATCATTATATAAATACTTATAAAATTGATTTAGTGTGATGTAAATCATATCACTTTGAAGCCAGGAAAACGTTCTTCCTCTTTATAGCGGTGCCAAGTGTATGGAGTGTCAAGTGACTCTTATTAGGTAGCAGGAAATACGAGTTGTTTATTCTTTCTGCTAGCCAGAGCCGATGTGCGTTTGTTGGTGCCGGTAGGTTATTATTCGTATTTTACTATCAAATCTGAGTGTTTTAGTGAAAAAACAAGTGTATTGTCGGTTAGTGTGTGAGTAAGTAGTAATATTTATCCATATTACGAGTTGTTATCTAAATACGAGTTGTTTATTCTTTCTGCTAGCCAGAGCCGATGTGCGTTTGTTGGTGCCGGTAGGTTATTATTAGTATTTTACTATCAAATCTGAGTGTTTTAGTGAAAAAACAAGTGTATTGTCGGTTAGTGTGTGAGTAAGTAGTAATATTTATCCATATTACTATGGGTAAATATTATTATTTATGTTCAAATGTACGTTATTGAAAATGTGAGTGTTTTCTAGGCTAGGCCTACAATGAATTTGGAAATTTTCACTTTTTTTACTTTATCTCAAATTCTACCGAATCGCGTTTGATTTATTTTATTCTATTGAAATTCTCTGTTCTTTTGTGACCTAAAAGAGTATGCATATGATAGGGTTATCTTTTATTGTTTGTAGTAACCTCTGTAGATTTTGCTTGAATACGGCAAGGCCTATGCTACAAATTTGTTCAAAAATCAATATATGCTTATGGAACCTTTATTTATTCATATTTATATATACATATATATATATATATATATATATATATATATATATATATATATATATTCTTGTTCAGAAGTGTGTTTACTATAAACATAAGTATCATTTATTATATTATAATAAAGTACAAAAATTAGATTTAGCTTCGAATAACTAATTTTGGCTTTCGGCGAAACTCAAATTATGTTTTTCAACTCATATAAAGTCATAAAAACAGTTAGTAATATAACAGTATTAGTATATTACTTTTATACTTTTTATTTTATTTTAATTTTTCAAATGTATAGCGTAAGTTTGTCGATTTTCCACGGTTTCTATATTTCTTTCCATAATTTGCGTAACAAAATGTTTTAAAATAATTCAAACACATTTCCACGTAGGGAAATAAATTGCCTAAATTGTGTTTATCTTTGATTGTCTGTCAAAAAATTAGTGTAAAAATGCTAGGACTCTATTTTTGAAAATTATTTCAAAAATTGTTATAAAATTTTGGTTTTTCACATTTTGCAAAAAAACTACCAACAGGGATTCCTTTTATTTTATTTTATTCAAAATCTCCTTCCTTTTATGAACAAAACGAGTATACATATGACTAGGTTATCAACAGTAGTTTAGGCACTGCGAATTGTTAAAAAACCTCTGCAAAATGGCCAAAATTGCCAGGGCACCGAGCAATTAAGCATAAATCAGCCCAGGGCAGTCCTAGGGTTAACATTGACAGATTTAGTATAACTTTGTTGGTGTTAGCTTTCACCAGTTTTCACTTCACCGCACACAATTATACCATTTTATTTTCAGTTGTTTATACAGTAGATCGTAGAGTTTAGGCACACACGATTGGTGAATATAGAATGATAGAATCTATATTCACCAAATATAGATTGGTGAATTTATGATGATAGAATCACTAAAACATTTAAAACAGTGTTTTATAAACAATGACAGATCATGTTTGAAAAGCACATTTATTTTGTCAGCTTATCTATAGTATTATAAAGAATAGGTGGTTTCTACCTATATGTCTGATGTTCCGGGTAAACGCAAAAACTGCTGAACCGACTCTCCGACTGGGCTGAAACTTTACACAAAGGTAGATCTTGAACCCATGCAACACATAGGCCTATTCACTTCCTTAAAATCCCCTCGGGCTACGCCCCGTGAACGTCCTAAGTTTCAATTTTTACATTTCAGAAGAAAGTAAACATTCAGAAAATATAATGCGAACAGCTGAGGACACTTCCATTTGACAGCTTAAAGAGCAGAAGCAAGAACAGCTGTTTCAAGCTAACTAAAATGCAAATTGCATTGACTATAGAATGGGTAAAGAAAACCCCTGTGCGAAGAACGGGTACATCAGCTAGTAATAAATATACCGGTACTTTGACTATAATCAGCTCTTAATGCTAGAGGATAAAATGGGTAATTTAGATTGATCAACTTTGGGGTGTGATTGCCGGATTTTCAGGATCCCTGGGGTGGAATGTGGATTTTTTTATAAATCTACATTGGCGGATTTTCATGTCCGGATGGGTGTCGAATGGGGGATCTTTAGTCCAGCCTTGGAGTAATTAGCCAATATCAGAGTGGCAACACTGTTGATAACAAACAAATGGAAAATATACGCTCATAATAATAAATTGGCAGAGGCTACGTACACGTCTGACGTGAGCCGCTACTGTTCACGTCTGTTCCAAATTATGCACCGTACGTTACTTTTCCTGTGATTTTTAAAACAAATTGAGAGCCAGAAAACCTCCTAACCTAACCTAACGAAACGTAACGTAACCTAACCTAAGCGGTAGCGAAGCGAATTTGCCCTTACACTGGACGTGTACGTAGTCACTTCGTAATAAATTAATGAAGTGAAAAGGGAAAGTGAGTGAATGCTTGGTCGATTTGAACCTGGTGTCCTAATTACTGTTTTTTTTCAAGTTTGGACTAAAAATTAGGTAAAATTCACTTCAAATAGGATAGCTAGTTGTTATGATCTGATAAATATTTATGTATTAGCTTTGAGTTGTTACACTTTGCACCTAGGTTACTTTTTATAAGACGATTAGGTTTGTTAGTTATTGAATAGTTTCATTGAAGAAAAGTTGGATTTAAAAAAAATGTAGTTATGCCCTACAGTTTCTTAAGTTACAGTTATGAAACTGCAGCCAAGTGGCGTAATTTAGCATTAGCCTATCTAACCGTCGTGAAGATAGCTACCGACCCTACAATTTTTCACCTTCCACCAACATTTACCCTACAGCTGCAACCGACCAATCAGATGATCGCTTCTATGAAGAGCAGTGTTGCCACCAGGTAGATGAAATTTTACCTTAAACGTGTGGTGAAATTACCCTAAACTTTTTGTAAATTACCCTAAAATTACCCTAAGAGTTGATTTTCTTCTATAAACGCTCAAAATACACTCAATATTGGTTTTAAAACATGATTGCATACAAAGTAAGTTAGCATAGCATTTATTATTCGTCTTTGGTACTATATTACAGATAAAACGAAATATGTATTAACAAATTCAAATAAATAATCCGTTGTAATATTTTTATTCAGTGCTATCTATACTTAATGTGCTGGTATCACTGATAATGGAAACTTGCTGATAAATGTTATTAACAGTTGTCGGGACTGGGAGTACTTTAGTACTTTATTGTTTTATAAACTTATTTCAGTTGTACAAATGTATTAATGTTATTTTTTTATAATAATGTTTGTCATCTTATTACTATTTGATTAGATCAATAGGTTTCATCATAGACTAACTACAGTAGTACTGTAGTTAGTCTATGGTTTCATTGCAATACAACACTACATCACACAAATTTACACATGTTATGCTGGCTCACCATGGGGATTTCACAGGCATAAAATACAATTTAGCTCCTTCATACAAATGTGTCAAAATAGAGACAATCTTCAGTTAAAATAATTTCTATAACAGCGCTGTAAATCTAACAACCTATATTTAACCAAATTAGGATATATTTTTACTGTTTAGGGTATTCTGTATTATTATGTTATGCCAAATTTTGGACACATAACATAATGTGCCTCAATTTGATCTGTTCCAAAATTAAACTTTGTGGCCTTTGTGATTACATGCATCTCTAGTCTAATACTCAATAGGAGGATATACGATGTACATGCAAGTTATGTCTCTTTTATAGCACTTTTAATTTACCCAGCACTTTATGTAAATGTTTTAATTCCTGAAAAAACATTTTACATTGCCAAAACATCTAAATTTAAATTATAAGGGACTCTAAATTTTACCCTAAAATTACCCTAAAAACTCCATTACCCTAAAATTACCCTAAAAACTCCATTACCCTAAAATTACCCTAAGACCAGTAAAATTACCCTAAAAAAGGGTAATTACTCTAAAAGTGGCAACACTGAATTGAAGAGGTATAATCAAATTCAACAAAAATCAGACCTCAATGTTGTATTGGTTTGATTAGACAGTGCAGTTATATTTATTATCAATAATTGATGACCGGTAATGTAGTTATAAACGTTATTGGTTATTTTTACATTGGTTTAATCTTAATCTTGGCCCGGCGATTAATTGTAGGTTTTAACTGTTTATATTAACTGTATATATAAGGCTTTTTAATCCAAAATAATGAGAACATGTTCAAAATGTTAACAGAATATTGGAATTTATTCGCCGAATTGATTTAAACGCTCATGTTCTGGACGCGTTTTTGGTATGTTCTAGACGTATTCCTAATTTATTTATTTTATTAAATTATAGGTTTACCTGTATTTAAAGGGTTATTTAATGCTATTTAATCTAAATTAATGAGAACATGTTCAAAATATTCTGCCACTTGTTGATGGATTGATGCAAACAGGACCTGAAACAAACTTAACAACTTTTTGTGATTAGTATTCATAACATTAATGAAAACATACATTCAAGCATCGCTAACTGCCTGAAAATACTAATACTATCCTACCTGTAATTCTACCTAGGTTTGCTTTATTGTAATAGTACTCCTGTACATCACTACAGACCGGTTGCTTCCGACGCATCAGGATTATTACATTTCGCCGATCTAAATTTAATTTGTAAATTTTGTTTTTAACTTGGCTCTTCTTTGTTCCTTGACGTCATGTGCCCTTGCATCTTCCCACAGTAAATCTCCAAATAATGCCATGTCAGTGCTACGAAAATATACTCTATAATTCAACTAACTGTCTTATGATTCTAAATTAATTTCTTATTTAAACTAGTCTCAGGTTCCAGACTCCGGAACCGCGCACCGCACTTTGTCACCAGGCGTGTTCATGACACCTCCCCCGGAAGCTTACCTCTGGAGTTGGTATTAATTAAATCATGTAAATTACCAATACATACCATATATTTCAGTCCCTAGAGATTGGGAGAGTCAGGGACTGACGAAAATTGCAAACATATTATCAAGGAAAACAGAATCGGTGGCGTTCTGCACCATACCCCCCATTCTGAGGCTGGAACTGCACCGCAGTGAGGAGACGGTGCGGCGGTATAGCCACTGCTGACAACGTTTGAATGATCATATCAAAGGCTTGGCAAACTGTGAGTTGACTTTGTTACTAATAACAGAGGAAAAAATATTAGCCAAATTATCTGTACATAGTTTTAAAATCATTTTCATTTACTAATAAATGTGTCCATCATCTTTAGCCTCAGCAGCAATTACAGCTGATGTTAATCAAAAGAATAGGTTAACATATAGGCCCATTTATAAACCACTTCTAAATACATTTTCCCACTTCAATACAATTCCCACTTCAATCTGCTTCATAAGCAGATTATGAATACTATATTATTAAAAGAATTTCTTGATTTTTGTTCGGGGATTTTAGACCCCTAAAACTATTATTTTATATACATATCTGGTATCAATCGAAGCTCTTACTATCTAGATGTGCCTTTTGGGGTTTTGAAAAACATCCAATGTCAGGGCTCCGCCTCATTGGCTCTTAAAATTCCATTTTTAATCTTAAGGAGTTATGTACTTTATTTATCAAACAGCTGATTATAAGGTAAACAGTTAAAAACATCTGACCCTGTGCCTGCGAGATTCTCATGCGGGGATCGGGACACCTGTTAGTTGTTATATAAATTTGTTTCAATATGCTATACCTTATATTGACTTTGTTGAGTAAGCAAACTGGACAAAAATTATCCAAAACTGTTTAAAACGTTGATTTTTTTAGAAAAAATAAAAATCCTGGATATTGAACATTGTTTTGCCAACGAAATGGATGTGTAATGTGGGATGCATTTGAAAGGGAAGGAAACGTATATAAATCACTCCTTAACAATTTACCATAACTTGTTAACCACTTAAGGTACCATCTTCAAACTTGTATGATGTCGGTATCACAATATGTTGTATCACTACACATCACAAAATTATTACAATAAAGCAAAACCAAAGTTTATAACACAAACGACATCAAATTTAGCTTTTTATATTGACTAAAAATAAATTGAATGTGGGCTGTAGAGCTGGGTTCTCTTATAAATAGGAAACTTACCAACAGATAACGGTTCCAACCCCGAATGCATACATTCATTTATAGGAGTACTTTTATTTATGATAACTACTACTACTACTTTTACTTATAATTTCTATATCAATTTTCTAACCTTTTATATACAGGTAAAACCTATAATTTATTAAAATAAAAAATTTGGGAATACGTCTGGAACATATCAAAAATGCATCCAGAACATGAGCGTATAAATAAATTTGGCGAATAAATTCCAATATTCGGTCAACATTTTGAACATGTTCTCATTATTTTAGTTTAAATACCCTTAAATAACCTTAAATATACAGGTAAAACCTATAATTTAATAAAATAAAAATTTTGGAATACGTCTAGAACATACCAAAAACGCATCCAGATCATGAGCATTTAAATCAATTCGGCGAATAAATTCCAATCTTAGGTCAACATTTTGAACATGTTCTCATTATTTTAGAATAAATAGCCTTAAGTAACCTTTTATATACAGGTAAAACCTATAATTCAATATAATACAAAATTTAGGAATACGTCGAGAAAATACCAAAAACGCGCCCAGAGCATGAGCGTTTCAATCAATTTGGCGAATAAATTCCAATAATCAGTCAAAATTTTGAACATGTTCTCATTATTTTAGATTAAATAGCCTTGTTACCTTTAATGTACAGGTAAAACCAACAATTTAATCAAATAAAAAATTGGGAATACGTCTAGAACATACCAAAAACGTATCCATAACATGCTGTTAAAATCAATTCAGCGAAAAAATTTCAATATTGGGTCAAGATTTTGAACATGTTCTCATTTTTAACGAAGTTCCCCTATATGGAAGAAGCTATTACCATAGTCGGCATGGTAAGACCTAGGCCGGGGACCATGATAACATTTCGTTTTGAGGTCCCCAGACCCCAAAAAAACCCATGCGTTCGAAACTGTGTGTGTGTATATATATATATATATATATGTGTGTGTCCAACAGCACGATAACTCTCGTAAAAATGATCCGATTTTGATGAAATTTGGTTTAAACGTGTAAAGCAATATTTATGACTTTAGTTTGAAAACCAGCCAGATCGCTCCATTCGAAGGGGTATTTTGGGGGCTTTTGTACCCCGTAAATGGTTTTTTAAAAATTTTTTACATATAATTTTTGAAATAGTCAAATATTAATTTTTACCATTAGATTCAGCTTAAAAACCACACAATTTGGTATTTTGATCATTCCTCTACGTTAATTGGTTACCGAGATACTGAAAGAAAGTGCTAAACACAGTATGTTGTCTAATGTTATTCTTATGGAGGAAAAGAACAATTTTATATCTCGCTTATTTATGAACGTATACTGACGAAACTTGGTATACGGCTTCATCTGTGTAATGAAAATAAAGACACATAAGCAAATTACCTAAAGATAGTTTTTAATAAACTCTGAAGTCAGCCAAATTACAAGATAAACAAAAACAAATAGAAAGTTATACAGGTGATGGATAATTTAGCTATTTACAGTACTTTTTAAAACATGTGGTATATAAATATCATATCATTCTTCCCAGCCTAAAAAGTGACAAAGTCATTGAGATATTTTGGCTTTTGCCGGCATCGTTGAGGACGTGCTCCATTCTGATTTGTGGCTGAGGTAGGTGACATTCGTTCTTGATTTACCGTCGGTTCTGATATTGATTCAGGTTCAATGTGATCATTTATTTCATTAAACGTCTCAGTTGTTACTCGTCGGTCTTGAAATGGTGATCTTGGTTCCTCAATTTCTTGGACTTGGTCTTGAAAGTCAGAATGATCTTGGACTTGGTCTTGAAAGTCAGAATGATCTTGGACTGTCAGTTCTGGTATTGGGGCCAGATCCCTTATTGACACAGTCTTCTCTCTTCCATCTGGGAGTCTGACATGTGCATAGCCAGGATTTGCTTGAATAAGTTGAACTTCTTCCACATGTGAATCATACTTGCTCGACCTGTTGTGATTGCGGAGAAGCACTGGCCAGTTTCCTGGTTGATTATGGACAGCTGTTACAATTCTTTTGTTTTGATTTGAAACTCCATAAGCCCAATGTTAATTTTTTTAACTTTTCATTTTAGTTTTTTAGCATTATTTGATTTTTCCTGGGGATGAGGCCTGTCTAGAACTTATTTTTATCACAGAAATTAGTTATTTCGAACATTTGAAGGAAATCTTTGGAGCTGTTAATGAGATCAGTGTCACAAGCAAACAACCAACCAAGCAAGCAAGCAAGCAATCAATCAGGCAAGCAAACCTTACTCATATTAGAGTATAGGATAGGATTATTAACATGGTTTCCTGGGAGAGCAGAGACTTGAGTGTTTTCTTGAGTGAAGATTTGAGTGAAGATTACATATATAGAGTAGTAAAATAAATAAAAGAGACATTGAGCTATAAATAAAAACTGGAGGGACCCTAAAAATGTAGAAAATAGGCAAATGAGTTATACAAATCTAATTATCAGTAGGAGGAAGTGGTGAAATATTACTCCGAGTCATCTAAACTGACTGACTGGCCTTCCCCCGAGCAAGGCTCGGCCCCCCAAGGTACTTTTAACCAATTTATTCAAAATAGTTTCATTGGTAATCATACTGTACCACCTGTCTATCAGAAATTAAACAGATCATCTGTTACAATGTTTATTTATACAAGTTTGATTGTTTAAACACCCCCGTCGCAGCAAACCTGCATACTCAGCAAATTTCCAATGGAGATATAAATGTCTTAATACTACACTAGCAGCCAGCGTCAATTCGTGACTTCAAAATAAGTACGGTAATGAATGTATTACCTGTATAATCCTGTACATAAGGATTTACCTCATTGAAATGGTTTGAAAGAGTTCTCATCACAACATCTAAGCAGCTCACATTTTCTGATCGGTTTAGTCTGAGTCTAATTGCTTCTTCAGAGTCATAAAAATATAACTGTGCATACGTCGCCTCTTCATTCGAAGGTATTAGAGGTCCATGTCCATGATAAAAAGAACCATGCATTTTAAAATGGTAAGGTCCTCCACCTCCTCGCTGTTCATTAGTGGAGGCCTTAGAGTTACCATGGCCATGGCTGCGTTATAAGACCTTATGTTTGATCTGTAGTTTTTAGATATTTGGTCTTGTTCAGTCAAAAGTGAGAGAACGGTATTAGACACTTCTGGAACCGTTAGTTGTGCCTTGCCATTAAGGCAACATTTTGTAAATGTTTCTGTAGTTGTTTTTAGGGAAGAAGCTATTAACATTTGAGTGAAGATTACATAAATAGAGTAGTAAAATAAATCAAAGGGACATTGAGCTATAAATAACAACTGGAGGGACCTTAAACATGTAGAAAAGAGGCAAATGAGTTATACAAATCTGATTATCAATAGGGGAAGTGGTGAAATATTACTCCAAGTCATCTAAAGAAACTGACTGGCCTTCCCCCGAGCAAAGCTCGGCCCCCAGGTGCTCATAAGCAACATGAGTATTACTTTGACAGTTTCTTGGTTGATTATGGACAGCTGTTACAATTCTTTTGTTTTGATTTGAAACTCCATAAGCCCAATGTTAATTTTGTTAACTTTTCATTTTAGTTTTTAACATTATTTGATTTTTCCTGGGGATGAGGCCTGTCTAGAACTTATTTTTATCCCAGAAATTAGTTATTTCGAACATTTGAAGGAAATCGTTAGAGCCGTTTTTGAGATCAGTGTCGCAAGCAAGCAAACATACAAGCAAACCTTACTCATATTAGAGTATAGGATTATTGGATAATTTTCTCTATAAAGAAATCCCATAGGCCTACCCAATACCCCGGAATCCCACTGGTTCCCCTACATTTTTGAAATTTCACTTTATTTTGACAATAGCTCAATGTAATTGTTATATTGGAAAAATTACATCTTTGTGTTCAGCATAAAATTCCTTACATTTTTGGGGTATTTTTCCTATTATGGGGTATTTTGTCCCTTTTAATGGGAAAATTCCCCTATTGTTGTGTCTGTTCCCCCTTTTGGGAATTTCCCCCCTTTTAGGTATTTTTCCCTTTTTCGGGAAATCCCCTTTAGTGGGAATTTGATCCGTAGTGGGATCAATTTCCCTATATTTACAAAATTTCCCCATCTAATACTCAGGAATCCCACTGGGTCCCCCCTAGATTGACTGGATTTTACACTTTATTTTCACAATAGTTTGCTTATTAATTGTTCAATTGTAAAGATAACTACATCATTGTGTTCAGAATAAAATTCCCTAGAATTTGAGTACCCAAAAATGTATATTTTGAGACGGAAAAAATTACCGTTTTCCCGCGAAAAACGGCTTAAAAAAATTGTTTGAAAAACAAACAATTTGAGAAAAAAATTAAAAAACTGGTGTCTGGATATCAACATTTTTTCCTTTTACCCTCAAAATCCGGTAATCTCCGGAGAAATCCTGTGATTTGGCAACCTTACTAAAGGGGAATGGGGTGAGAGGGACTTTCAATGGGGAATTCTCACTCAATGTGGAGTACTATGTATCCTCTTTGTATCTATGCACCCTCGGGCAGTTAGATTAGATTAGCCTTCGTCATTAATAAAGATCTGCCACAGTGTGCTGTTATGCGTATTCGTTTTTTTGTTTTTTTCTAATGTTAACTGTTTAAATGTATAAACTTCGGCTAGGCCTACAAATTCAGTAGAACTATGCCTAATGTTTTTGTTGATTGAGAAAACTAAACAATGTACTGAAATTAACTACTGAACCAACATACCGATTGTAGTAGATAATATAACTTAGGCAATATAGATAGGTTACTGTAACTGCAATGAAACTGTACCCACAAAAAAAATTTGCAGCCAACTTGGGGCCTATAGTGCTTTCATCAGAGCCTATGCATGGTATGGTTTTTAAATAATAGCCTATGTAGTAACTTACTATTTTTTACGCATGGTATGGTTTTTAAATAATAGCCTATGTAGTAACTTACTATTTTTTACACACGCAACAACGTTAGTGGTATTATAAAGATAGCAGTATGTTAAGTTATAGTCATGCAAATCAAAGAAACGGTCACTCGTAATGGAGACACAAATTTCTATGACAAATTTCGCAACCGGGCGTTGTAAAAAAATGTTTGCTTCATATAGTATGCAAGTACATATACATATAAGTTAGGTATGTATATTTATGAAACTTGGTAAGTGGCTTTATGTGGTAGTGAGAAACATATACATGCATTGGAAATTCGCTGAGTATGCAGGTTTGCTGCGACAGGGGTATTTTATGTTAATTCTCTTATCCCTAATATAAATTTTAATTTGTTTCATAATAACTTAAACGATTATATGTTAATACACTGCCTTATTAGTACAATGAGTAAAGTGATTGCTTCGAATCTGAGGCTAGCCAGATTGATCCTGAGCATAATCTGAAAATTTGGAGAAGGTCCAATACTGAACCCAACGTAATTAGTGATTTGTCGTTGAACATTAATCTATTGAAATTAATGTAACCTCACATTAAATAACGAATTTGAAAGCTATATCCTACATTATAATTTCACATTGTAGGCTAATTTATTTTTATTTCAGGCAAATCCTGAATAACGGAACATGGCAACATTTTCTCCAGTTTCTCATATAATATTTGACTTAGATGGTCTTCTACTAGGTGAGATTATTTTAATATTCGTTTTGAAACTAACTTAATACAGGCTGTATATACTTAATGAATAAATGTGTTACTGTACGTAGGCATGAAGCAGTTTTGGATAAATATGTATAACAATAAGTTTAGGCTGATTAAATTTTTTTGGATTTATTGTATGCATATCTTAAATAAAAATGACAAAAAATAAGTATGTATTAAATTAACAAGTATGTATTAAGTATGTAATAAAAAAAAAAAACAAGGACTCAGCTATGGGCTGTGTAAACTTTAAACTCTTTTTACCTAGGCCTACTATTTTTTATGTCACAACATTTTTTCACTTAATGAAACATTTTTGGATCATGGGGAGAGTGGAACATACTGGGATGGAAAAATTGGTTTTTCTTGAATACTAATTGACATAGAAGAAGAAAATTTAGCTCAAAAAGAAAAACTTCTAAAACCACTTTTATTACAGTTGTTTTTTTCAAAACCATCAATTTATTTGTAATTGGTAAAAAACAGTATGTCTTTGTTTTTACCACTTATCCCATTATGCATAACCAACCCCCAGTATAAGGTGGGACTTCCTTTGATACATCGAACATTGCTTGTTGCCAATATTTTAATTAGTTTAACTTTCAGACACTGAAAAAATCTATAAGAAGGGAATAGATCAAATTTTGGAAAAATTTGGAAAATCGTACACTGATGAACTGAGGTTGAAAGTTATGGGCACTAAAGAACAGGATACCATCAGAATTCTTCACGAAGAGCTGAATTTACCTCAGTCGCTGGAAGAATTTGGCAAAGAATATATGTCACATTTTAAAATTTCGCTTGCCAATGCAGAGCTAAAACCAGGTAACATTATTTTTTAAATTTAGAATGTGTTTATTGTTATTGTTAATTGTTCTGTATATA
Source organism: Allygus modestus (assembly GCA_963675035.1). Classification (NCBI taxonomy): domain Eukaryota; kingdom Metazoa; phylum Arthropoda; class Insecta; order Hemiptera; family Cicadellidae; genus Allygus; species Allygus modestus. The sequence goes on along the minus strand of OY776112.1, from coordinate 140,054,725 downwards.
TGAATTGTATTCCATAATAACTCTTAAATAAATACATTTTGTATAGTACTGGATAAAGATTGATCAAAGACAGGAACCAGATGGCATTGCATTTTAGCGAATTTCCCCTATAAGGAAGAAGCTATTGGTGAGGTCTCCAGACCCCAAAAACACCATTCGTTCGAAACTGTTTATTAATATATATATATTTGTCCGTGTGTGCAATAACTCTCGTAAAAATTGTCCGATTTTGATGAAATTTGGTACAAACGTGTAAAGCAACATTTATGACTTTAAGTTCGCAAACCAGCCAGGTCGCTCCATCCAAAATGGTATTTTGGGGGGTTTTGTACCCCAAAAATGGGTTTTTTGAAGTATTTACATGTAATATTTTAAAAAGTCAAATTTTAGTTCTCACCATTGGATTCAGCTTTAAAAAACACACAATTTGGTATTTTGATCATTTCTCTACGTCAATTGGTTACAGAGATATTGAAAGTGCTAAACACAGTACGTTGTCCAATGCTATTCTTATGGAGAATAAGGAAAAAAATTATATCTCGCTTATTTATGAACGTATACAAACGAAACTTGGTATACGGCTTCATCTGGTTGTGGTCTATTGTTATTTGTACAAAAAAAGGAATTTTTACCGATAATTCCCGTAGCAGCAAACCTGCGTACTCAGCCCCCATGTTATTCTTATGGAGGATAAGTAAAATGTAATGTCCTCCTTAATTATGAACATAAATTAATAAAACATGGTATGTGGCTTCACCTTGTTGAGTTATATTGATATTTACATAAAAACCAATCCGTTGTGTTCCTTTTTCAGCAAACCTACGTACTCATTCCCAATGTTATTCTTATAGGGAATAATTAAAATTGTATATATCGCTTTTTTGTGAATTTATTTTGATGAAACTTAGTATGCGGCTCAATGTGGTATTAAGACCATACCTAATGCATTGGAAATTCGCTGAGTAAGCAGGTTTGCTGCGACGGGGGAATTATACTTATAAGATATTGTGAAAATTCAAAAAAATGTTGATAAATAGTCTATCTCTTGCACACTCATGAAGAAACCACACTAGATTTACCCCCTTTATATCTTAAAGTTTAATTTGTTGTTTTGTTTTGTTTTCGTTGGTTGTTTTGTTTTGTTAAGTTAATTTCATGTACAAATGAAAGGTTTCTTGTTAATTTTAACTCGTCTCATCATTTCACAAGTTTAGAAAATAATTAGTCCTGCAACAACAGTTCATTATTTCAGATAAGTGATGACGAAAGAGGATTTTTAAAGTGAATAAGTAGATTAACTCTGAGTCCCTACCCACATAGATATCAACCATCACAAATACAAATAAAAAAATAATATAGCCTTGCTCAATTGTTTCCAGCTTTTTTTGGTTGGTGAAAATATTTTCACAGCTAATTCGGCCATTTAATATTGGAGAAGTTTGTAATTTTGAAACCTGGTGTTATAAGTAATTGCCTGCATAGGCCTAAACTTATGTAATTGTCTACAAATTCCGTATAATATTTTTAACATAAAATACCCCCGTCGCAGCAAACCTGCATACTCAGCGAATTTCTAATGAATATATAACATAACACATTAACACTTAACAGGATTCATAAGAAATATATTCACAAACAAGCGACATTAAAAATATTAATCATTCTCCATAAGAATAACATTGGGGATGAGTATGCAGGTTTGCTGCAACAAGGAACACAAAATAATGGGTTTCTATGCAAATATCATTAGAAATCATCTAAGTAAAGTCACATACCAAGTTTCATTCATATACATTTATAAGTAAGCGATATATAACATTTTAATTATTCTCCATAAGAATAACATGGGGACCGATTACCTAGGTTTGCTGCTACGGGAACCATACGTGAAAATTTTGTATTTTGTGCAAACAACGATAAACCCCAACCAGATGAAGCCATATACCAAATTTTGTCAGTTTATGTTCATAAATAATCGAGATATACAATTTTTCTTTTTCTCCATAAGAATAACATTAGACAACGTACTGTGTTTAGCACTTTCAATACCTCAGGAACCAATTGACGTAGAGCAATGATAAAAATACCAAATTGTTTGTTTTTTTATGCTGAATTAAATGGTCAAAATTAAAATTTGATTTAAATAAAAATTACATGTGGAAACCACAAAAAAAACCATTTTTGGGGTACAAAACCCCCCAAAAACCCCCCTTTGGATGGTGCGATTTGTCTGGTTTTCGAACTCGTTCAAATAAATGGTGCTTTACACATTTGTACCAAATTTCATTAAGATCGGTCCATTTTTACGAGAGTTATCATGCTTATGGACACACACACACACACACACACACACACATATATATATATATATATATATATATATACATATATAAAAATTTGAACAAATGGTGTTTTTGGCATCTGGGGACCTCAAAATGAAAAGTTATCATGGTCTCGGGCTTAAGTCTTACCATGAGACCTACGGTAATAGCTTCTTCCCTATAGGGGAAATTCGCTAAAAGAAATTCGCTTTTAAGTTTGCGTTTTTATTAAAATCATTTTCAGGGAAAAAATAAGATTTTTTAAAAGAAGCTATCGGTATACAACAAACAAAATTGTAAAGGCTATAAAAGTATGTACAAATTAAGAACTGTTCTATTTTATACAGATAATACCCCCGTCGCAGCAAACCTGCGTACTCAGCGAATTTCCTATGCATGAATATATTTCTTACTACCACATAAAGCCAACTTACCAAGTTCCATAAAAATACATAAATAACTAAGTGATATATAGCATTTTATTTATTCTCCATAAGAATAATATTAGGGCTGAGAACACAGGTTTACTGCAACAAGGAAGATGAAAATATGTTTTTTTTTTCAATTATCAATATAACTCAACCAGGTGAAGCTACATACCAAGTTTTAATGATTTATGTTCATAATTAAGGGAGATATAAAGCTTTACTTATTCTCCATAAGAATAACATTAGGGATGAGGATGCAGGTTTGCTGCTAAGAGGATAATCAACAAAAAATCAATTTTTTGTGCAAATATCAATATACCAGTACTAGGTGAAGCCACATACCAAGTTTCATCAATATTAATTCATTAATAATAGAGATATAACATTTTAAATATTCTCCATAAGGATAACATTGGACAACGTACTGTGTTTAGCACTTTGAATTACTCGGCAACGGTTGGACGTAGAATCACAATTTAAACACCAAAATGATTGTTTTGTAGAGCTAAACTGATTGGTAAAAGTAAATGTGTAGTTTACAGTAAAATTAATTGAGGAAAAGTAAAATACCCCCCGTCGCAGCAAACCTGTGTACTCAGCGAATTTCCAATGCATTGATATGTTTCTCACTAGTACATAAAGCCACTCACCAAGTTTGACAAAAATACATTCATAAATAAGTGATTTATTACATTTTATTTATTCCCCATAAGAATAACATTAGGACTGAGTACGCAGGTTTGCTGCAACGAGGAAGATAAGAAATGAGTTTTTATGCAATTATAAATGTAACTGAACCAGGTGAAGCTACTTACCATGTTTTATTAATTTATGTTCATAATTAAGGGAGATATAAAACTTTACTTATTCTCCATAAGAATAACATTAGGGCTGAGTATGCAGGTTAGCTGCTACGGGGACAATCAACAAAACATTTATTTTTTGTGCAATTATCAATATACCAGTACAACATGAAGCCACATACCAAATTTCATCAATATACATTCATAAATAATCAAGATATCAAATTTTATTTATTCTCCATAAGGATAACATTGGACAACGAACTGTGTTTAGCACTTTGAATATCTCTGCAACGGTTTGACGTAGAATCACAATTTAAACACCAAAATGATTGTTTTGTGGAGCTGAAGTGATTGGTAAAAGAAAATGTGAAGTTTAAAGTAAAATTAACTGAGGAAAAGCCAAAAACCTTTTTCCCATAAGATTAACATGGGAGATTTTATGAGCATGTTTTTTTGGATTTTTTCCGCAACCACTTAACCTAGGTTAATAATTCAAAATACCATATTATTTGTTTTGTTAAGCTCTATAACATGGTCTAAACCTAAATTAAGTGTTTTAAAAATTTTAGGGTAAAAAATGCAAAAAACTGATTTTTGGAAAATTTAAAACTCCCATAAACCCCCTTTCCCATAGTCCGATTTTTCTGGTTTTCGAACTTAAAGTCATAAATGTCAGTTTACACATTTGAGCCAAATTTCATCGAAATCGGACGTTTTTTACTCAAGTTATCGCATTCACGGACACATATATATATATATAGATATATATATATATATCTATATATATACATATATATAAATTTGAACGAATAGTGTTTTGGACATCTGGGGACCTCAAAACAAAAAGTTATCATGGTCTCGGGCTTAAGTCTTACCATGAGACCTACCCTATAGCTTCTTCCCTATAGGGGAAATTCGCTAAAAATAGAAGTATGAAAGATTTAATTCAAACAAAGATAAGTTGCCTGAGATATAATAATTTAGCACCAGAAGGAAACTTGAATAATACTAAACTAATTACCAATTAGTGTGTCAATTTTAAATTTATTAACTTATTATCATCAGTCAGTTACTCTTGTGTTTTTTTTTTGTTTAATTTTGTGAGTTGGGAGACTTGTGTTCAGTTTTAAAATGCATAGCTACCTTTACATTTCTGGATGTCTTTAATGAGTATAAAATTTTACGACGTATTTATATACTACATTAAAACCAGGCTCGTCATAGAATTCCACATTTCGTAAGAAGTACCGAAGCAATCTAAAACAACAGATTATTAGGTCAAACCAAATGATTAATTGTGGATTAATTGGCAAGTAATTTGCTAAACTTTGTTTCACTGCTTTAACATTTCTTAGAACTGCACAACATTTTACAAAGGCCAACACAAGTGCTTATGGCACGACTGCAGCTGTGATATTTTTCCAAATCTTTAATCATGAATTTGTGTGGCTTTGTCAACATGTATTCTTTAAGTTTTCTGGCATTTTTGTTCATAAACAAACAAAAATAAATCGATGTAAATTATGCCTTGTTAATGATATATTCACATTTATAGAGATGTAGCAAGATGTACAAGTACAAATACGTTGTAAAAAGTTTATCAATTTGTCCTTGTAACTAGGGAAAGTTGCTGTTGTTAGATTACTCCTTGCCACCAACTGTGGATTGTCTTATCGGGCAAATGTTCGCGTGTACTGTTATTTGATGTATTATTTTGAAATCCATCCTTGACTCACTAGTCGGTAGCAATCCACTTATGGGAAACACTGATACAGGCTTTATTTATATATTCAAAGTTAATGTGTTTCTATTGCCTTAAAGCCGGGTTTACACGATGCCAGTTGGTGAGACAGTTGTCTTGGCCAATTGTCATCACGTGATTGCGGGATTGTCGGAGGCCAGTCAAGTTGAACGTGAACCTGTTTACACGGGGCCAACTGTTGCCATGGCAGTAGACAGCGAAACATGGCTGAGTGCTCGTCGTCTATCGTGCCTCGCGTGGACTTAAAACTAATGTTTAATGCTCTGTGCCGGGAATTTATTAGTGAGTCTTACAACGTGCTAGAAAAAGAGTTAAATAAGAAGAGGGAGTGGACAAGGAGATGGCTTTTAAAAAGAGACAGTCGCGGTGCGTTATCTCAGTTGATAAGGGAACTGCGTATTGAAGATCCGTTGGAATATAAAGCGTGTTTAAGGATGAGACCGAAGAGTTTTGATGAACTTTTACAGATGGTTGAAAGTAAAATATCCAAAGAGGATACTTTAATGAGAAAAGCATTGCCCCCTAAGCTAAAATTGGAAGTGATGCTTTCATTCCTTGCTGCAGGAAATAGCTACAGGAGCCTACAACATTTTTTTTCTGAGCATCAAAACCGGCAATATCAAACTTCATTCCTGAGATGTGTGAAGCCTTGTGAAGACTTGATTTTTGATTTAACCTAAGCTACACCGAATCCTTGGACGTTTAAGTTTTCGGCAATTGCAGCAAGTGCCGTTTCACGAGCGTTTTTTTTCCTTGTACAAGTTGTCTCGCTGGTCCCACAGACACCTGTGTTCTTTGTAAAGTTCAACGAATTTTAAATTCATTTCGTCACTCCACTTTGGTGCCATTTTTGCTAACGAATAACCGAACGTAAACAACACAACACACCTGTCTGCTTCAACAGACACAAGGGAACTAGGAAACTGACAAAAAACAAGTCAGCGCTACTGTCCTACACCGTTCACACGGCGCCAATTGTCTCGACAACTACATTTTCGAGTGGTGGGGGCCTCGCTGGGCGCAGCTCGTTGTCCTCAGTCTACTCCCGGAGACAACTGAATTTCAGGGCAATTGTGAGGGCAGTTGGCAAGGCAATTGGCCTGAAGTGTTTACACGAAGCCAGTAATTTCATGCCAGTCAGTTGTCTTCTGACAGTTGTCTCACCTACTGGCATTGTGTAAACCCGGCTAGAAACATAGAAGTGACAGTTAGGGAAAAACTTAGATGAATTTACAAACGCTTACAATTGTCATCAGTTTATAAAGTTCATAGAGTATAAGTTAATATACCTATTAGTTTAATATATATATATATATATATATATATATATATATATATATATATATATATATATATATATATTACCGCATGCTCCTCAAGGTACTTTTTAGGCTGGCTGTACTTTGAGGAATCAACTAGTCTAAAGAGAGTGTTGCAAAATAGTTTTGCTTAAAGGATTTTTAAGGTTATTTGCTCCCTAAGTGTGCTTTAAGCATGTGATGGCATACAGATCATTAAAATGATGGAAGCAAATGTTGCATGACGTCTTTGCTAGAAACTAACTCTATGCAAAGACGTAACTGGCTGGGTACTGGGTTGTGTAGTGGTTAGAGAGCTCGCCTTATAATCCGAGGTTTGCCAGATCAAAATATGGAACTTTTGTGATTGTCAGTACTGAACCAAGCTGATATTTGTCATTAGGATATTAATAAATTATGCTTTCTAAAAGCACATTGACCTTAGGATAGTATCAAGACTACGGTTTAGATCATTCTCTTTAAAAACGTCAAAAATGCCAATGGCCAAAACAAAATAAGGCACCTGCACTCAAAGGGAATGGCTGGGTGAGTGACACTATGAGCTCATCCAAAAACTGCATTTTCATACCTGAACCTGAACCACCTTCATCGTCATTCATCATTGTTGCGGATTAGGAAACCCTAGCTTAGCTGCTAGGCATATCTTCCACAAGCGGGAATATTGCCCAGGTTACTGGAAGGATAGGATATAGCAGGAAAGGAAAGGCTGGGAAGGGACGGCAGCCAAATTGACCCTTCAGAGGGCCAACTCCCGTGCCCCTATGACAGCTGGGATGAGGCTCTCAAACAGGGGACCCGCATTCTGGCCTCCAACGGGTCAACTCAACTGACAGGGTATCCATGTAAAATAGCCAGGGACCATCCATTCTCAGGTTGGCAGGTTGAGGACCAAACCCGGAGATTCTGTCCCTAGCCGCTGCAAGTGGAGGGACCAAAGGTGAAAGGAAAGTTTGTCATAGTGGACAGCCAAAAGTGGACTTAGTGGACTTACCATGTGTAATGACAACTTCATTTGCTGTTCTCAATGTCAGCCTCAAAACTGGTATAGACCAGTTTGTTCTTTGTTTTAGTCCTGAGAGAATCTATTATTCTATGTATTATAGTACCTCATATTCCAATACACTCTATGAAGTATTTTTATATTACTACTCTATTTACAGTTGTTTTTTGCCGCTGTATTTTCCTAAATTTTGTCTTTTTATCTTGCAGGCGCGAAACAGCTGATCCATTACTTTCATATGAACCAAGTCCCGATGGCTGTGGCGACCAGCAGTAGTCAGGAGACTTGTGTAGTGAAGTTGAAGAGGTACTCGGAACTGTGTTCGTTCTTCAGCCACATGGTGATGGGCAGTTCCGACAGTGAAGTTGTCCACGGCAAACCCGCTCCTGATATATTCTACGTGGCCGCCCGGAGGTTCCCTGACTCTCCCACTCCAGAGAAAGTAAGAACTAAGTGGTTTAGAAGAACCACCCATCCTCTGAAATAATGATACCAAGCGGTTATAGTATTTTAGTTTTTTTTTTTACAGGGGTGTGCGAATATTTTTTGTATGGATCAAGTTGAGTTAAGTCAAACTTTTCAATTATTTTTAAGTTTTGAATTTTGCCAACTAGTTTTCATTATTGGGGTAATTAATAACATTAGATGATTTCAGGCAGTATTATGTAAAATGGCAGCCACTTAGAGTTTGATAGTCCAGCTACAGCTTTTTTACCAAACTGGGAAGAAGTGATATTTTACCCTAGCTTGGTTGCTATTTAGGCCAATATTAAGGTGGGGTCTTGCCCTTTTTAAGCTGAGTTAATGTAGCCCAATAATTATTTTTGGCTAGAAATACTCAGGTCTGGGGCCTGTTGGCTGATAATAATTGCTTTGTTCTCATTAATGCGGCTGATATGCAGTTTAAACATTGTTTCCAGTAGATGTTACATGGTTTGGTGATTGTTCATAACCTAAATTATTTGTTCCATCTTCCTTTATAATAATATTATGAAAGTCAGTCGATGTTAAGTGGTTCAGTTGTAAAACCATTTATATTAGTAGTTACTAAAAGCTGTACCTGACATTTGATCAAATTAGCATATTAACGCTAGAGCTAGCAATTGCGAGTAAAGGATGTTGCTTCGGTTCTCAGCCCGGTGCAGAGAAACACCAGATCGCGCTGACGGTGGAGCGGTTACGTAACAGATAAGTGCTCCCCGCGTGACAAGTGGTTCCAGCAATAATTGCTTTTGAGGGCTCCGCCCAGCAATTAACCGTCTCAGCTGTCGAGATGCGCTCAGTAATTGTTGACTCAAAGTCCTTCTTTGTTGATTGATTTAAACATTTCGCTCCTAAATTGGGTTGGATTAAACTGTCTAGATGGAACATAATCCGTGTTGGATATTGACCATTAAATATTGAATGAATCAGGATAAAAATTTCAATACTCGGTACGCACATTCCTAGTGCTGATTTTTAAATGCACTCTGCAAAAAACAAATGTTGGCTAACGCCTAAGCCAGTACTTAAAGCAAAAGATTTGCAGATTTTGTGAGCCGTTAGCCATGGAACCGACCTGCGTTATGCATCTTGCATTTACCTCGCCGAGGGCCCCTGCTCAGTGCCGGGACTTCCAGCAGCTCATAAGTCTGCTCTTTGACTTCCCACCAATTGAAGATACGGCATTCGGCAGATATCATCCTTCTGGTTAGTATCATATTTCAATAAACCATTTATTAATAAAAACTCGTGAAAATCCTACAAGAAGCTAACTTAAAAGATGTCAGTATATCCAAAAGAAATTAAATGTTGAGGACCCACAGAAGTTCGATGGGATTATTTATAAAAATAATATAACACATATGTACTTTTGAGAATGTAGGCTATTCAATGTGAAAACAAATACTGTATTTGCTAGCACAGATATGAATGATCACAGCCGAACATATAATTAAAAATTAGTATGTCGGGAGATTGTACCATCACTCCTGTGCAACGTATTTTATAAGTTCCCTTTCGAATTTCAGTAAGATCATCATCACTTAATTCATTTTTGAAAAGAGACAGCAGATAAATTATTGCATGTTCTAGATCCTCAAATTGTCTAATCTGTACTGCAATGGAGAGGTCGCATTTCGTGATGACGCATCTGATAGCGACATTGGGATACCCATTCTTGTTTGTTAGGCCCATTGGGAGAGTAGGCGATTGCTGTAGATCAGCAAGTTTTTTCACAAGGGACATGTCCTATAACAGTTGTTACTACCAGTGTCCCCACCACCCTCAATACACTGTTTGTCCTGCACCACTTCCATACCAGTGCAGGACAAAATAAAGATTGAATTAAATTATGGAGGAACACGGTAAGTAAATAATATAAATCATGAGTTTTGTAGTAAACCAGCTCAGAAGCCGAATTCCTGAACAACAGCTCCAGTGGAGCTCCTCCTCAATTCTTATAAATAAAAAATTTAAAAAATCAATAATACTCAGTTTGTAATTATAACCGCTTGTAATTATTTTTAATTGTTGACACTTGTACTATTCTCAATGAATATGTAAATAAAGAAATATCTATTGTTGTCTATTGGATATTTTCTTACAGGGGAAAAAATACGTCGCAATCTTACAAGTGGAATATGTCTCCCTAATGATATGAGAACAGGCCTATGCTGAGAGTAGGGAAAGGCATCAAGAACCCTCCCGCAAGTCGGGACAGATCTTATCGATCGGTGTTGAGCAAAAACACAAGTCCGGGGAGTATCCACGACGTCAGCGGGCTGAGGTAAAAGTGGTGGGTCCTTGACGTTATAACAAGAAAAAGATTGTTATTCTCAACCCAGCTTGAAAACTAATGCCATTGTGATCATAAGATAAGTATCCCTATTGCATGGCTCCCACAAGGGTGGGACTGGGTGTACCCAGACTGGGGGGGGAGCCCTGGGCCCAGACCTACACAATTTATTTTTATTTTCTTATTATAATTTAATTCAAACTAGAAAAAAATTGTTAAAGTTTGTTTAACCAATGCATTTTTTAATATTTTGCAGATAATTATAGCTTAAAATTAAAAACATATATTTATGACAAACGTTTAATAAAATCCGTGCTGATATTCATTGTCAATGCGTGTGTTGTGTGTGTATCAGCGCAGTTTGTTTGTTTGTTTGTTTGTTTATTGGGGGATTAGGAGGCCCCGGCATAGCCGGCTAGGCACGTCTCCCTTGGGATATTGTACAGCCACCGGAAAGAGGGAAAAGATTGATGGGAAAGGTGGTAGGATGGGGTCAATCTGCCTCGCTCCAGAAAGGGAGAGAGATCCTTACCTAGCTCCCGGGCTCTGTGGGTGACAACACCCCAGGATGATTCGCCCTCTAACCTGACGTCCCCCCTAAGTCCACCAGACAGGGACCGCCATCGCACAGAGCCTCCAACCTCTCAGGGGTTGGGTGGCCCCAGGACGGTTCGTCCCCCAGCCCGGCAGACCGAAGACCGTCGGGTAAGGGCCCTTCCTCCCAGGCACCCTTCCCAGGCTGCAAGGAAGATCCACTACTTCCTCCAAGGACTTGGACTAGACTGGGTATCCAGGCTCAACTGGGAGTCAAGCCCCCAGAAGAGACAAGGAGGAACCAAGGAAGGGAAGTTGTCACACTGGATAGCCAAAAGACTTACCAATACTGTGCTTCATTTTGCTGTACCCAATGTCGACCTCTGTACTAGTATAGACCAGTCAGAGAGCCGTCGAGGGTCATCAGCGCAGTAAGGGGCCATATGTATAAATTACGTCACGCTATATTCAGCCCTTTTTGACCCCCTCCCCCCCTTTTTTCATGCTCTGTCACACTGCTCATAACCCCCCTTCCCCCTGTCACGTCACACTAATTAATTATTAAGTATTGGACTGTGGGTATGGTATTTCATCACTCTGTAACTAACAATTTCACTGGTTTTAACTCCACCAATTGTGATGCGTCATGCAGCCCTTGACCCTCCGGCTCCCCCGTGTCACGATGTGTCCCCCCCCCGGGGAGGCATGACGTAGTATATGCACGGCCCCGAAGGCTCACCAGGTCCCCCTTACTTCTCCAACCATCCTCCCTGCCTCGGCTAATTTTTGTCCAGCCATTGTAGCCAGTCTCTATTATTTACATAGATCCTAACTACATTTTTTGTAAGTATTTGATGTATAGTCTTGGATGACTATTTTAGTATCATGTGGGTTTTTATAACATATGTTTTCTATTATTGTTTTCTACCTTTGTAAACATGTATGAGATTAAACTCATTACAGGTTTTGCTTGAATTTAAAATGGTAATACACTTTAGTATTATAATTTTTATCTGAGTGAGTTAAATAGAAAAACATTTTTCATCACTTCGTATAGACTTTTTCGATGCCAGCTGATGTCAAAGAAACGGATCGAATTTACTTTCCCTTGCTCTCAATCAGTTTTCCATTTGTCCACTACGCGCACTAATGTTTCTTTACCATTTATTTTTACAACCTGATAGGAAACCTGATAGTTACCATATAACCTGATAAGAATGTAATTTTTAGTTTTAGACTAGAACTTTGACTCTATTCAAATTCTGTATATGTATTGACTCTGAATAAAGAATATTTTGATTTGATTTGATTTGATACAATTTAAATCAGCTGTTTTTACTGTTTAACAATCTAAATGTAAACAGAAATAGGCATATTATATGTGTGTGTTTTTGCGTCGTGATGAAAAGTATCGTTCATAACTTGTACCGAAAGTGATTTTCCGGCACTTGCTCCAATTATTCCCATACTCGGCTTCGCCTCGTACGTGAAACTCACTTTCACTTGCTCGGCTTCGCCTCGCTCTTGAAATTTCGTGTTCCTGTGTTCGGCTCCGCCTCACACATGAAACTTGAGCGCGCACTGGAAAATGCCACTTTCGGTACTTGTAATGAAATATATACTATTTTTAAATAATGTTAAGTTTGGACTTACTAAATAGTTACCATAAAATAAATAAATAGTTACCCTGTATTTTAAGGTTTAATTACATTCTAAAAAGAGTATGCGTAAGAAATAACCATGCAATTATAAATATAGTATGTGACTGTAAAATAAGGGGGCCCGTAATTGAATGTGGAGGCCATGCCCCACATTGACTATGATGACTGTTATAAGTCGCTCACATAGATAGCAGGGTGTTCGAAAGTTGGAAGAACAGTATCTGACCACTGGATGTTTGGTGGTTTCACAGCAACAATAAATATGTCGCCATTACAACTTTTATGGGAGACTCTGATACTTTGTTGATGTCCTGCCTAACTTATGTTGAAACGCCATAAACCCTATGGCCTATGTCATCCACAAGCCTATATCCTCCTGGCATCTAACATATATACATATTCCTATAAGGCCCCTCGCAATACCCTCCAAGTCTTCGATACGAGATTCCTGTAGTGCATGACCATCGACTTTGTTTTCATGCAAGATTTTACTTTTATTTGGGAAAATCGTTCCCAATAAAATAAAATAAAATTCACGCTATTATAAAATATATAAAATATATTCACACAATTTATAAAATTCAATCTATCATTAATTACTGTTGAAAAACTATCACTGACAGTTGATGACGATAAACGTTATATCTGGATGATAAAGTCCACACACTGGCACCCAGTCATTACAAAATTGAACAACTGCGTCGGAGCTCGCAACATCCTGAGGGAGTCAATAAAGGTTAACTTGGATTATTTATATGAAAAGTACCTTGCTGCTTTTAGCAAACACATTGATGTGGTAATCGATTTAGAAACGCTTGATATCGTTAATATTTTATCATACCTGCCATTGTCAATCGAAAGAGATGTAAGAAAAATGATGAAAACCATTTGGTTTAATGACACTATTCCATCCGAAGACATGTATTATTATGAATATAGATAGCTAGATATTTTTGTTCTTTAGATAGGAGCATAAGCGTAATTTCAGAATTTGGTTTGGAGGGGCAAACATGGTCGTGATCATGATTATTGTGACTTTTCATATAGGCCCATAATACAATAATACTAGTAGCCTGTTGCGGCTTTGCTTGCGATCACAGTACAATATTATTTTTGAGTAGTTAGTTATAATTATTGTTAAAGCACTTGGGGAAACCGAGCTTTGCTCAAGAAGCCAGTCAGTTTGTTCAACATGCCTAGAGTACTTATATTCACGGTTCCTTTTCATATTTACATTGCTTATTTTCTCGTTTCTTATCATTTTGGAGATGTCCGCTTTATATTCAATCTTCAGTTTTAATGGTTCTCACAATTTATACATAACCTAATCATGTCTATTTAAAGCTATGTATACATTGAATCTAATCACTATTCTCACAAAGATCACTTGCATGATTTTTCACCATTCGGGTGTTTCTATTAGAATTCAATGGATGCTTTTGAACAGCTGGTACGATTATTTTTTTTTATTTACAAATCTTAACCAAAACCCCAATGTTAGTTTTTTAAATAATTAATTGTCCATACAATTTTCCAGGGATAAGGCCTGATTATAATACATTTATTAATCCATACATTGTATAGTTCCACAACATTTAAAGAGCCCTAAAGTAAAGCATTTCTTGAGCAGGAGTAGGGCAAAGGTTTTATTCTGATGTATTAACTATCCTCTTGACAAATGTATGCACGATCGGACCAGTTAACTACTAACGTCAGTGATGATTAAATTATAATGTTAAGGGCCGATGGAGCAGATAAGTCTGTTTCTGTCTGATAGGCCTGTTTCTGATCCATTGCCTGCCATTGTCTTTCTACCAATTTTTGCTCAATCGGTCTAGAAAGTATATTGAAATGTTGACGGTCGTTAGGGCTGAGCCTCATTGGAACGGTAATAACCCCATAATTTTTTTGAGATGGACCCATCTTCTAAAAATCTGCTCAGTAACTCCTGTAGTTTGTTGAACTTATTGGTGGTGGACTTAAAAACTCATACAATATTTAATACTATAATCACAACAATTACTACCTATAGATAAACTGAGCTTACCATGTTGCAAGGGATTATGTGTTCCGTAATGTTTCATTGCCGTGGCATTATTTTACACGGTTTAATATACATTTGTACAGTAGTAAAGCAGACGTGTTTCCTCTGTTCTGTGACAAAAGATAGTTAGCTGACTAAATGTTCATTAGAACAAATATGGTGCATTCTGTAGTGAAAGGTTGGGTAACCTGTACCCTTAAGATCTACTTTGTAGCAGTGCCCGACAAAGGGGCATATAGCCCTAATGACGTACTATGATTTAAAACAGCCAAAGTTTCCTCCTCCACACGAAAATAAGCTAAGTGTTTTATTACATTCAGTGGTTTTTTGTTTGATTTTTTTTGTGAAACGCGTGGCTCAAAAACAAACAGACGGATAAACAAATTTTAACACAAATTTGTATATCTCTGCTGCACACAACATTCCACTGATCAAAGTGATGGAGAAAATAAACTTATTTTATTTATATAGATAAATAAATTCCTTACCTGTAACATCTGATATTGCTAATAATCTGTCCATAAGTATATTTACAGCTGCAATTCAAATAAAATTATTCCGCATGTTAATTTTATGGCCGAAAAACGAAATTTGAAGGCAGCCCGTGTCCTTCAGATTGAAAATATCAAAAAATGAAAACCTTTATGCACAACTACATATCAGGACGAATATTTTGGTACCTTAATCGTTAAAACCCGTTCAGAAATAACAGAGGAGTTCTCTTTACAAAAATCGGCTTGGCGTATTAATGTATAAGATGTTCTCCAAATTATTGTGGGGGCAACTGCCCCTCCATGCCACCCCCGAATTACGCCTATGGATAGGAGTGAATTTGTTATGTTAACTAACTATCCATCAGAAATACTAGTAGAATTTTTACCTTACAAAATGCAAACATGTCATGTCAGTTTTAATTATATCAGAAGAACTCTCAAACGTGTGCAAGGCGTAATGATCACGAACAATTCCTCATATACACTGTTTTTACATAACTGACATCAGAAGATTGTCTATCGTCATGCTGCTTCAACCATGTCTCAGTATTACAGAAATATGAGAAAACTTACCTTCATCAACCCTGTTGCCACCACCTTCAGTTTTTAAGACGACAACATTAGAAGATCAACGGACGTCTTCAGAGGACAGAGGACATTTCAAACCAAAGAAGGTGGAATTCAATTTGGCTTATTCTCTTCTTACAAAGAAAAATCACATGGATTTGTACTTTTGGATCATACTGTGTGCTACTTCACAATAAAGCACAATTATTTTTAATTTATTTTGTATTTATTATTTCTGAATAATTCCATTCTTTTCCTAAGTATAGCTTAACGCAAACATCACGTTGCTATAAACATAACAATCCTCTCCTCAATACATTTTAACCCCAGCCGCCTTGCAAGAGCAGCGCCTACAGAAAATCAACTGCTTACACAAGGCTTACAGTCTTCGGGTCTCCTGTAATTATGCTAATTTGGTCAAATGGTATCTTTGGCTTTAGTATACCACTTATATTTTCCTACCATTTTAGTTGAGACAAGTATTGTAAAACTTAAGCCAAAAACTCAAAAATTTTTGAGAACTCTCACATTCTTAAATTTTATTGTATTACAAGCCTCTGTCACACGTACTACCTGTCCCGGGGTGTACTGATGGTAAGAGGAAAGTTATCAATACACTACATTTGACACAGCAAACCATAAGGCTATGAGCCAAACATAATGTGTAGGACTGTAATGATAAGATGTAACTAGGAATGGGCTGATTAGGTTTCTTGATTACTAAATTACATCCATACATTTATTTCACCACATTGTAGCTTGTATTTAGTCTTTGGTTATTTCTCAATTTATTACTATATTCCCTGTCTTTTCCAGTGCTTGGTGTTTGAAGACTCGTACAACGGAGTGTTATCCGCTAAGGCTGCCGGGATGCAAGTGGTCATGGTTCCTGAGGATCTGGTGTCTGAGGAGAAACGGAAAATAGCAACTCTTGTGTTAAATTCATTGGAAGATTTTGCACCAGAAGATTTTGGCCTTCCTCCGTTTGATAATTGATCGTGAGATTGATTTGTTTGAAGACTCGTACAGCGGAGTGTTATCCGCCAAGGCTGCCGGGATGCAAGTGGTCATGGTTCCTGAGGAACTGGTGTCTGAGGAGAAACGGAAAATAGCAACTCTTGTGTTAAATTTATTGGAAGATTTTGGCCTTCCTCCGTTTGATAATTGATCGTGAGATTGATTTGTTTGAAGACTCGTACAGCGGAGTATTATCCGCCAAGGCTGCCGGGATGCAAGTAGTCATGTTTCCTGAGGATCTGGTGTCTGAGGAGAAACGGAAAATAGCAACTCTTGTATTAAATTCATTGGAAGATTTTGCACCAGAAGGTTTTGGCATTCCTCCGTTTGATAATTGATCGTGAGATTGATTTTGTTGCATTATTTTAATAACGTCGGGTGAACTTTGAATGATTTTGTTATTTTAGTTTATTATTGATGGGTGAATTTTGAGTCCAGTGATATTTACATAGATTAGCTAAATAGATGTTTTGAGAGCTTATTTTAATTTTAAATATTTTAACCCTTACATGCAGTTTTTTTAACCCATTGAGGTAGTTGTTTCTTTAAATATGGACTGCCCCTCAGGTAGCAATTAAAATTGCTTATTTTGCAGACGTTTGATAAAAATGTTGTAGAACAATTTCTATTTGTGATAAATTAATATTTTTTTTTGTTTTGTAGAAAACTGTTTTGTCAATGCAATGAACATATAAATTAAAAAAGGGAATTTTTTTATTAAATTAATTTTTAACTTTATAAAAAAAAAAATACCCCCGTAGCAGCAAACCTGCGTACTCAGCGAATTTCCAATGCATATATATGTGTCTTAATACCACATAAAGCCACATACCAAGTTTCATCAATATACATTCATAAATAAACTATTTATGACATTTTAATTATTCTCCATAAGAATAACATGGCGGCTGAGTATGCAGGTTTGCTGAAGCAAGGAACACAATAAATGGGGTTTTATACAAAAATCAATATAACTCATGTAGGTAAAGCCACATACCAAATTTCATTAATTTATTTTCATAATGAAGGGAGATAACACGTTACTTATTCTCCATAAGAATAACATGGGGCTGAGTACGCAGGTTTGCTGCTACAGGAGCCTTTGGTAAAAAATTGTTTTTTTCAGCAAATATCAATGGTCCACAACCAGATGAAGCCGTATACCAAGTTTCGTCAGTATACGTTCATAAATAAGCGATATATAAAATTTTTATTTTCCTCCATAAGAATAACATTAGACAACGTACTGTGTTTAGCATTTTCAATATCTCGGGAACCAATTGACGTAGAGAAATGATCAAAATACCAAATTGTGTGTTTTTTTAAGCTGAATCCAATGGGAAAAACTAAAATTTGACTATTTCCAAAATTATATGTTAAAAATTCGAAAAACCCATTTTTGGGGTACAAAACCCCCCCAAAATACCCCTTCGGATAGAGCGATCTGGCTGGTTTTCGAACTTAAAGTCATAAATGCTGCTTTACACGTTTATACCAAATTTTATCAAAATCGGATAATTTTTACGAGAGTTATCGTGCTCACGGACACATATATATATATATATATAGATATATATATATATATATATATATATATATACAGTTTCGAACGAATGGTGTTTTTGGGGTCTGGGGACCTCAAAACGAAAAGTTATCATGGTCCCGGGCCTAGGTCTTACCATGCCGACTACGGTAATAGCTTCTTCCCTATAGGGGAAATTCGCTAATAATAATAAAAAAAAAATTTCAAAAGTAAAGACAAAAATAAATATTTTTTATTATTTGAAACCTGTTAAACTATATATTTTCTTAAACTACATAGTATATTCTACGTAGAAAAAAAAAATTATGCTTATACCTACATAAATACATATATTATATCAAATGTTGTGATAACTTACGTTTTTCCATTTGGACCTGATTTCATCAACAATGGGTTGCCATGGAAAATGTTATTTGTAATACAAAAAAACACTGGAATTAATTAATTAACACTATATACACTATATTATACACTATATACATGTTGAACTACACTCTTCTTAGTAGTTGAGTTTTGAGTGGAAGTCCTTGAAACATTTTTCAATGTGCAGCGGAACCTCACAACGCTCACACATCCACGGTGTCTCCGATCTCTTCTTATGGAAAGTACACACTTTGCAGGCTCTAGTTGGGTGCATCTTGCTTGCTGTTGGTGGTATTTTTACAGGAAAGTGTGCCCACTGCTTAGATTGCAGACGCAAGGGTGAAGGTGCAATTGGTGCCCGTCCAGGTGAGGTGCGTGACGGAATCGTCACAGTGGTCAGGATTTGCTCAACAAGATTTAGCCGGAAGTCGGTGAAGTGCATACTTTTTATCTTCTTTATTTTCTTGAAAACACAAAATGCATTAAAGAGTGTCATATCAAGAAGATAAAAAAATATTTTCTTGTATGCCTTCACTGTGCGCCTCATTATAGGGAAAGATGACAGGACTTGGTCTTGCCTATCAACACCTAACATCCCATGCTTGTATTCGATCACACATTTGGGTTTTTTTATTAAAACTTCCTTGTCCCCTTCTTTGATAACCTTAGAGACTTCCATGTCAATATCTTCATGTAGGGTTGATAGCATATGGACATCTTTGCGGTCGCTCCACTTGACTGCAAGTACCCCTCGACCAGACCTTTTTATGGCTTCCCCCTTTTGTAGCTGAACTTGTTTAAATGCTTGTGGCATACACCTCCTTGGCAATAATGCAGTTCCTACAGCATGTGTATTTCTATCGATCAGTTTGGTATACAAGAGGGGGGATGAGTACCAATTATCCAGGTACACGGTATGCCCCATTTCAAAAAAAGGCTGAAGCAAGTCGAGGGTAACTGACTCACTGGCCAATAAATCGTCACACTTGTCCTCTCCAACATAAATTTTAAATGTACAGCAATACCCAGAGGAAGATTCACAAACTTTGTAAATCTTAACGCCAAAGCGGGCCCTTTTCTTTGGATTGTATTGAATAATACTCAGCCTGCCTCTCATTTTTAGGAGAGTCTCATCTAGGGCGATGTCTTTTTCGGGCTCTAACATGTGTAGGAACTTGGTTTCAAGATATTTGATAACAGGTCTTATTTTTTTCAGCTTATCAGTTTGGTCTACAGTTTCTGTACTGTCATCATAAAAATGTAGATACCGAGAAATAGACGAGAATCTCTCGTAAGACATTGTGTTGGAAAAGATTGGGGTTTCAAGGATTTTTCTGTGAGACCAGTATTGTTTTATATCAGGTTTTTTTAACTGGCCCATATTGACATAGAGAGCAAAATATACCTTGAGTTCATCAATGGTAACATTCACCCACTTCTCATCCGATTTCAATGACTTCCTGCCTGCGGTGCTAAATAGTTTTTGGGCATAGTCATTGGTTTCGATGCATACCATTTCCCAAAACTCATCACCAACAAATTGCATAAATGTCTCTAGTTCTGTTGGGTTGTTACCTAGGTTACGCAGTGTATGAGCGTTTATACCAGGTACACCACGGAAACCAATTATTTTTGGTACATTAGGTACATCCAACCAAGGCCAATCACTGTCACAAAAGTTTGATTTTTTCTTTTGACCTTCTTTTGTGGTTTTGGGCGATTTAGCAGACTTTTTAGTGGGTTTTTGTTTAGTAACTTGTGATTTTTTGGCAGGTTTTAATATTTTAGTAGGCCTACCTGATTTTGTAACATTTAATTTCCTTTTTATTGCAACAGACAGTTGAGGAAGAGGCTCGAGGTTAGGCTCACAAGTGGAGCTACAGGTCATAGGCCTAAGTTCTGTCAGGCTAGGCATAGGCCTACATGAACTTGTACTTGGAAGTGAAAGTAAATCTATTTCGTCATTAGGCTTATTGTCACTATTATCTACCTTACTAGTAACATCTGTGGTAAGATCTGAAGCCGAAATATCTTCAATGCAGTCCTCAAATAACACAGGTGAACGCCGAAAATCATTGTTTACAGGATGATTGAACTCGAGGAAATCGGCAGGTTGTTCATCTTTATCGCCGTGAGGAACAATAATATCCTCAATACTGTCGTCACTGTCACTATTATCCGAACCAAACTCATAATCGCTGTCTAAATACCGATCTACCTCGGAAGAACGTAATTTTTCACGATCCATTGCACATAAAACATCAACAACAACAAAGGGGCGAAGTAGCTGTCGTCCGCACTCCCAAAACTAGCAGATGATGCGTAATAATAATAAACATTAGTAAAGAACAAGTTGGTAAACTGAGCAAAACTAAATATTGTACGAAAGGGAAAATGCCAACAAAGGACATGCCAACGCAATCAGTCGGTAAAACTTGGAACTACGTGGAGATATACGGCTTAGTTGCACACCACGAGTCCAGCTCGTGAGTCGGCATTCAGTCCCGTTCGGGCGCATCGAGTCAGACTCGTGTGTCTACCTCAATGGGTTAATTATAAACTGACAATCCCTACTAAAATTAAAAAACCAGAAATAAAATTAATTTTCATTATAGGATCCTATATAATATTTTATAAATCATTTTAAGGCATTAAAAAACATATTTCTATAAAAAATTGAATTTTTATTGTTTTTTTTACAGTTTGAACAGTTTATTTAATTAATTCTGAACATTTTTTTTATTTGTGTTGGCCAAGCAGATGTAACAACTACATTTTGGGATATAGATAACCAGCTTGAGGTGTTCTAGTGTAATTAAGTAATCAAGAAACCTAATCAGCCCATTCCTAGTTACAGCTTAACATTATAGGCCTACACATTATGTTTGGTTCATAGCCTTATGGTTTGCTGTGTCAAACGTAGTGTATATATACTTGTTTTTATTTTACCAGAGACACATACTGTTTGCTAAGTTTTAAAGTAGGTATAGTTATCGGCACTTAAAATCATCAAAATAATTAAAAATGTGTATACTTCTTATTTTTATGTAGATGAAAAGACATACCCAATGGAGAAGTATTAGTTTAGTGGAAGATATATATTCACATTATGCTTAGGCCTAAGTAAGCATTTGTGTGCTGACTGAAGCTAGGGCTTTTTAACTAGCCTAACTTATTTCATAATTTAATTTTTATATGTTTAAATTTCCTTAGCTTAACAAGGAAATTAGCTTAAAGATATTTAGTTTTTGAAAATGCATACATTTCATGATAGTATCCTGAACGAATCATTTCCTGAAATCAGATCAAATGGATGTAATGAAATTTAAACTGATTGTATATAATCTAATTTAAAATAAAAAAAATAAAGTTGTTAAACTTAATTTAAACCATAAAACATTATAATTCACAGTAACTGAAAACATAAACATTAACACAGCATGTTATTTTAAATTCAATATAATTAAAAACAAACGAGTTCGCACGCAGCACGCTGACATTAGGGAAGTAAATTTCCCCAATAAAAACTTTAAAAAAATCAGATAACGGGTTTAAACAAAGATTTGTGACATTTTTAGCAAAATGGAAAACATTCAGTTTTGTGGCTGTTCTGATGCACCTGGCTCTATTTAAGTATTGGGATGGCAATGTTGTGCATTGTAAGCTTAGGAGGATGTACCATCGCAGGATCAAAAATCAGTATGGGGTTATTAGGAGTGATAAAACTATATCAAGATATGAAAAACAGCCTTTTCCAATGTAAAATCCCCATAAGGCAACGTACTGTTTACTCAATTTTCATTTTCTTTAATAACTCGGTAGATATCAGTGCTAGAATGATGAGGGAGGGCTTACAATTTTTGCCTTTTTACTTTCTATAACCTATTATCCATTAATCTCATATTTAGGGCTTATCTGACCCTTTTTGGGCCCAAAAACTCAAATTTCAAAATTTAAAATCCCCAAAAAAGGGGGTTAGAGTTTTCCGATTGTTTTGCTCAACGGACTTGTCAACTGATTACAAAACGAAATGTCCCTACCAAATTTGAAGTAAATCGGACTAATAATGTGACCGCTACAGTGCAAACATATATATATGTATATGTGTGTCTCTATAAAATTTTTTACGACCCCCCCAAAACGTGTTCAGGGGGTCACGTTAGTTTTTAGGAACTTCTATGGTGGTCCCGGGCTTAAGTTTTATCGTGCGGGTCATGCTAATAGTTCCCTTTCCATAGGAAATTCACTAATAAAAAAAAAGTTGTTAAACTTGATTTAAATCATAAAACATTACAATTCACAGTAACTGAAAACATAAACATTAACACATCAAATCTAATTTTATATAATCATGTATCTAATTTTACATAATTATGTAGCTAATTGTATTTAATTAAATGCTAAATGATTTTACTCTCAGTATTGCCTTGTTGTTAACCATTGTATACATTTATTTTTAATTATATTTATATCTTATTTTAACTATATTTTAATGGTACAGAGCCTATCTCAATATGTAGGCCCCAAGTTATTACTGTTATTAGTTAACCATATAGTTGGGCTATTGTTAATATGTTATTCCTAACTGAAACTTTGAATTTTGTAAAATCATCATTTTACCACCGTGACATTAACTACACAAGATTTACAGAATTGTTATTTGTTTAAATAAATATATTGATGACGCACAGAAGTGAACATTTTATGATCCATTAATCAAAGGTAGAACAACTAGTTGTATATGTATAAAATTCTCTTAGGAGTAAAATTTACATATTGACGCCATTTAACATTTGTATGCAATATATAACTGTACAAATTTCTTGAATACATTGCCTGAAGTTGAGGTAAAATCCATAGGTTTTCTTAAAAGAACTTCTTGATTTTCATATGGCAATTTTTTGTACGAATTAAATGCTCTCACCTTAAGAAATGTCTTATAGGTGTTTTAAAAATCCATCCTCAGAGCTTTAACCAATGGGCCTCCAGTTTCATTGCTAATGGGGAGTTATTTTATTTAATCGGCTAATTCAGGTTTTTTATGTATGTTTAAAAAAGTCTCAAAGTAGTTTCACGTATTAAAAATATATCTCATTGTCTCAATTGACACCAAAATTTGACTCTTCTTGGGTATAATTCACACTGCTTGGTTGACAATCACTAGTATGGTTCATGTACTTTATCACAGTGCACTCTCATCTCTCTATACCTGCTCCAGTTACAATAACAGATCCGCTCCTGTAATTCACATCAGTCTGTCTTTTCTACATTTTTAGAGTTTTTGGTGTTTTTTACGATATTTGAAATGAGTAACACATATGTGAGGAAGAAATTAAATGATTTTTGATCAATCCTATGTTCACTGGACCTGATGGAGGAGGGATCAGTGACATGGTTAGGGCCTGACAGAGACACGTTTTTTTATCCTGTATTAAAATTATTTTTCTATATTGTTACAACAACTGAAATTACGACAAGGATAGTGTTATTAATACAAACAATTCAAAACATATAGTTTTATTCTCTTAACCTTTATTTACAGAAAAGTCTTGCTATTTTAAAGCCATTACAGAGAAATTTAGAAACAATTATGATACAATAATATATTTATCAATTAAACGCAACACAGAAATAATTTTCAATGAGGAGCTTATATTGGTTATAAACAAATTTTAAAATCAATAAAATAATTTTAAAATTATGTTTTGATTTAAAATTAGTATAGAAATAATTGTTAATAAAGATTATTGCATTTTTTATCACAAGATAATAAGGAGGACAAGCCATAAGATATCCCATTTCTAACATATCTACAAAAGTTGCAATAAGTAGTGTAATTTTCATTCTTTGGAACAAAAGTAGATTAATTAACATTGTCAATTATATCTGCTCTTTATAATACCATTTTTTGACATCATATTCTGGTGAAAAAATTGGTTCAATTTTCCAGTAAGTAGAAGCTGCTAACGAGTAATTTTTAATGAGGAAGACAAATCCTGAAAAATAATAACTGTGAAGGTACCTATATATAATTTCAAATGTGACTGCGAGTTAATGTTAATTGAAACTAAGTTTCATGAGGAGGGCTAGTAATTTATAATTTGACAGATGTTATCTCCAGATTATCTAAAAGAGATGAGTAACACTGAACATTCTATTGGTTGGTTACCTACGGCTGTGTTTCTCTGTGATTTTGTAATTTACATTTTTTATTGTCACTGTTGTTTTATTTTACAAACGATACTTGCAAGGAATCATTTAGAAAGTTATATACAAACCTTTGCCAATTTAAATTAATAAAGAGCTAGGTTCATCACAGTTTACAATATATTGAAGTGAGTTAAGTATGTAATGTTATAAGATACTGTTCTTCTTAACCATTCAAATGAATGTACCTTTTCGAGAATACTAAGTTGTTAACAAGGTATTGACAATAACAATAATTTTAAAGAATGGTAAAACATTACGGTAACATCTGTCGTTGTTTATAAATAAATATAAGGCTTGTAGTAACTTGCTCTTTGCTAATTGAGGTTATCAGATTGTAGGGTTTTGTTACATTTTAGAAGATTTGCTAATTTTTGTCCAAACAAGTGAAAAATTATTGTGTATCAAAAAATCTTCTGAAAAATTGTTCTACTTTTTTTTCACTACTGGGGTCAAAACATAACATTTTGTGGGAGCAGAATCTGTCATTATCTTGTTTTCCTTCTTTTGTTGCTTTAGTTAACACTTTCGCTGCTGCAAACATGTTTAAAAATGAAATTTTCATAAGTTTCTATGTTGAAAAAAAAAGACGATGGAATTGGAACAGTCCGGAACTCCCGCAGCGCCGCCCTCGCGCAGTAAAAATGTTTCGCGGGGAACTGGCCAGCTCCCCCCACCCTGCAGCCGCGAGTACTACACCAGGGAGCCACGCCCTTGTTCCCGCTCCATACCTAACAATAGCAGTTCTGCCAACTTCCAGCATCCATCGTAAAATTTTGGGGCCCTCGGAAAATGTCGTGTTGAGTACGGATAATCTAAAAATTATCAAATTGCGTGTTATACTTCCTGCTGCACTTGAGGGTTTAATTATGTAATTAGTTTTTGTTTCCCAGGCACGTTTTCAACGTACTTTGTGGTCGAGCGCCGAAGACCAAGAGGCGGTACAGGTGATAATTTAGTTTAGTCTTGAGTTAAAAATAAAAATGTTAAGTATATATTTTCAGATGGAGTTTTTGCGTATTTAACTACCAGGGGTCCGAAAAAACAGGTGTTGCATAAAGCAGTAGTGTTATTAATTAAAACCTATGTTTTAAAATGTATTCATTTACAAATTGTTATAACTTTATTACACCGATATACATATATATAGTGATTTAATCTTACTAGCATCTACATATTAATACGCTAGGGTTTTTTCTTCACACTCTTAACTCGATAACGGCTGGACGGATTTTAACTTTTGAGGTGCCAAATTAAAGGTATTTTTACGTAAATTTGCCAATACGTCTCAGAATTTTAAGAAAGGACATCTCTTAAACACATTAAAGGGCTGAATTTTTGGAATAGTGGAACTATCCAACAGCGGAAGTCTAAACTTCGTGTTGATTAAAAGTACGTTGTTATCATCCGTTTTAATATCAGATGTTTTGTTATGTTTGTATATAACTGAAGTAACCTTTCGTTGGGTACAACCTTGCTCGGATTCGAGCAACAAGGCAACTAGTAATTTATAAATGTTGTTTATCTATAATCATAATATTAGGACTACATATCTTTTATATAAATAAAACTAGTGTTTTGTCTGAACATTGCTTGGAATTATGAAATATTTGCATATTTTCACGTTTTACACCCTAGAAAAGCCAAAACTTGTTTCATCTCAATTTTTGGCTGTCTGTCTGCCAGTCGGTAACATTCAAATACGGGTTTTTCTTCGCTTTTCACGTGAAAACGAGTGCACTGACTTTGATGAGAATTTGTTTGTTTGTTCTATACATGCGTGAGCAGGTTTTAGGCTAATTGGATTTTTTAAATCACTTTAGGACTCTGCCCCACGGGGGTTTAAAGATCCTATGTTATTCTTATGGACAAATAATTTATTTATATTGAACCAGATGATGACTTAAGAATTTTTATTCTACAAACAGATGTTTTAGTTATTATTTAAAACATTGAGTGAAGATTGGTAATAAATAACATGAGTATACAGAGATGATGTGCCTTAAGAATATTTATTCCATAAACAGCTGTTGCAGTTCTTATTTAAAACTTTGAGTGAAGATTGATAATAAATAACAAGTATACAAAGTGGATTTATGACTAAATCGATATTTGTCAGACTCATGCACTCACTGACATAGTGAGCACGTTATCTAAAAAAGACAATATTTTTGAAGAGAAATCTTGCATGGTGGTTCCCCTTATGCTGCTGATATACAATAACAATACGTTTAAAAATATCCTATAGGGTTCTGCCCTAATGTACTTTGATGGCAATCTTATCAGTATTATTATTTACTGGACCTTTTTAGTATAACTTAGGTAGGGACATAACTAATACATCAGAACAAAACACAAGCCTATATTCCCGTTACGAAAAGTTTAAGGGTTTCGCCCCCCGGAAGTTCAAAATACAATTATTTAACAATCTTGCACCTTCTACTGGACTGGTGGAGCTGAAATTTGGGAGGAATTAAGGGCTCTGGCCCACTGGTCTTTAATATAAGCATGTTAATCCTCATACACCAATTTCTCAACCAATAGAGCTTAAAATTGGAACTTTAAAGGACATAAGAAACAACATCATGACTGTAAAGAGGAGTCTCGGTGTTGTTCTCTGAAGATTTCACACAGAAACTTGGTCGTGCTTAAGACATGGGTGAACGAGATCTACGCCTCTCTAAAAATATATTTAATGTAGCTTACAACTGAGGTCTGAACTTAACAGTAAATACGGAAATGTATTTTGTAGAAGATTAAGGGGTTGAGGAGTTTTCTTATGTCCTTTTAAAAGTTGGGCACCTTTAAAAAAAGGTAGGTCACTAGCAGAGTGAGGAACGAACATGTTCAATTTGTATGTAACATCGTTCTTTTAACCATGACCACGCCTTTCTCTAGCCGACAGAGTTCTTCGACTTGGCAGCAGTACCAAAACTATCTGCCAGTATATTTTTTTAACTTTTTTTTAATTGTATATCAAACATGTACAATGTAATTTTAAAATTATATGGGTGTTTATTTTCTTCTGCTAATCTATTATTTATACATACAACCCGTGCTTTGGACGTGGGTAAAAAGCTAGTATATAAATATAATTGTAGTTTTGATTCCAATTTTACCATTTCCATGCAAACCTTAAATAGTTTATGACCGCTAAGTTATTTAAATTCGCTTAATTACTGAGCCTGTCAATAAAATAACGTCAAACTTTGAATGGATATATAATTTTCACTTTTACTTAAATATTTCATGAAATAATATTCAAAATACAATCAAACCATAGAAAACCATTATTAACCTATAATTTTGTATAAATCTCTCAATTATGCATTTAACTACATAAAATTTACATACAGTACTTAATTTTTACAATATAAATTTTAAAGATACATTTTTATACAAAATTAAGGTGAGATTATTGCACCTGAATAGTATTTGTTATGACGGGTCCTGTTCCGATGAGCGAATCCGCTATACCTTCATTATTATTATTTTTACCACCCATCTTCTTACTAATGTCTGTTTAATAAGTCAGTATTTTGTGCTTAGTGATCTAGCAAAAACACAAAATTATTGATAAAAATTACAAAGACTAGCTAGACAAACTTAGCTTAATCAAATACCATGCTGCAGGGACTTGTGTTCCGTATCCAATGTTTCACTAAAGTATTGTTATTTTATATGGTTTGGGGTACTGATATTCAGTAAAGCATTTATGTTTCGTCTGACCTTTGGAAAAGCTTATTAGCTGTCTAAATAGTCATGAGAACAAATAATGCACTATGTGGTTAAATGCTGAGCAACTGATACAGGTACAACATCAGTGTTGGATCATTAACTAACGGCTTAACCATAATTACGGAATTTGAAATTTAAAAAAGCTTACCTGTTTCCTACTGTACATGAAAATAGGGAAAACGTACTTAATTCATTTTAGTAATTATTTGTGAAACGCGAAGAAATGTTGCCTATGAGCATAACAGACGGACAGACAGACAAACAAATTTTCACTCCAGTTTAAATATCTCCATTCGTTCGATACATAACACATTTTAAGGCACAAGGTGGCATAAAACCACAATTTGTTTAAATTATATAAATAGATAGATTCCTTACTTGTAACATCTGTTATTGATAGTAAACTGCCCATAATGAATTAACAGCTGCAATTCAAATAAAACTATTCCCCATATGGAAAAAAAAACTGAATTTTAAGGTACTCTTAAGAATGAACATATCTAAAAATGAAACCATTATGCACAACTACGACTTAGGGAAAGTATTTCGATAATTCAATCGTCAAAATTGGTTTTGAAGTTACGGAAACTATTAAAAAATCACCTTAGTGGATTAATTAATATTTATTTTATGGGTGTTAACAGGAGTTTGGAATAAGATTCTTCATACAAAAATAAAGAAAAATTCATGTGAAGGTCCTAAAATGCTTGCTCTCCCGTCTATCTGTCTGTATGTAATTTTTACTTAACAGGGACATCTGAAGATATCAATGGTACATGCATTACATCTCATCAGATCCATTTTGGTATGGAATATCAAGTTTATACTTTTCACCATTTCAATATGACGGCCATTTTTGTTTTTCAAAGCTAAATATCTGAAAATCAGTAATATTTATAAAAAACTATAATAATCAAAAATGTTGTGTCATTTTGGGACAGTAATTTATTAACTGTATCCCTCAGTTAATATTGTGTTTTATTTTTTCTAGCCGCGGCAATCTGATTAGTATATAAATAGAGTATAAACAAATAAATCGGAAAATAATTTTTACTTTTAGAGTATGGAATTATATTGTAAAGTTAAATTTCACAAAATACTCTAAAGTAATTGCAAGTAAAATACTTTTATTACATCCTGCAAAGAAAATAAGATACTATATTTATAATAAGGCCAATTCATAAAACAATATCTCCCAGTCTGTTTATACACAGACCAAGCCTGTAATAGCCCACATACCGAGTTTAATTTACCAACCTATAACGACCTCGGCTGTGCGAGGCCTTCCACCGTTACATACTTTTCTTTAATAGATAATGTTCTTTGTAAATCCTTAAAAAAATATACCGTACAAACATAGATACAAAACTGTTACGTGAATTAATCTCTTTAAAATATCTTCATACTTTAACAAATAACAAACTTTTCCCTCCTGTACATCACATATATTATTTGGTACAATATACTATCTTGCCATAATATGTGTAGTAGATAAGATAATAAATAATCATAAAATATGTTGATTTTAATTCCAGAGGATTGAATGATATTATTACAATACTAGTGAACCTGTTGCTCTAAATCGAGCAAAGCAATTACAGCTTGTAACTTATTAAGTTAGCTAAAGTCACAACACAAATTGTGTTACCATTACAGCAGTTTAAGTATACATATGCAGCTCATAACATGTAATTTACTTTCCCCGAAATCAGCTTGATTTTCCGTATATCTGTCTGCATGTGTGTTTTAAGTAATATGTTTCAACTTTGGGACATCTCTGAAGATATCAACTTTAAACTATTACACCTAATAAGAATCATTTTGGTATGGAATATCAATTTTCTACTTTGTACTATTTTAAGTGGCGGTCATTATTGTTCTTCTGCAATGATAGGACATATGTTATACTGCATTTTATGATTGTTTTTATCTGCTGAACAACCTGGTAAAATGTGATCAAATGGTTGCGAGACACCCTGTATGTAATACATTAACACATCAAATTTATTTTACTTATACTAAACCGCTGAAAACTGAAGTCCTTATTTTATAGCCTCGGGTTGGTAACAGGAAAACATTATATTCTTGATTATAGCTATTATAATGTTATCGGATGCTCTATTAAACACAATTTTATTATTTTTGACAGATCTAGCCTTAGAGAATACAAAAATAACCATTATCAAATTTACACCAAATGAATTACATTCATTAATTGAATCCTGTCGTATTTTCTACCATGTACCATTTCCAAGCAAAACCTGTCAATCCCTCCATTTAAGTGCTCTTTTAGTTTACTCTAGTGGTGGAAATCACTAAGCTATTTACTTCTTGGCAAGTCATATTTCTTCGCTGATTCGCCATTTATGTTAGGTCTGTGAAGTTGTCGTACCCAAATTAGCTTATCCACTTTTAATCATACCAATCGTTAGTTCTTTGTTAGTTATCGATAGTTCTTCAATATTTCCGTTAGTTCTTAAAAAATAAAAAAAGTAATGACACATACAAAGTGGATAAGCTAACTTCACACTAATGATTTCTAGCGTGCACCTTAATTTTAATGCAAATGTTAATGTCTATATATAAATCGTTAGTTCTCCATAGTTCAACATTCCCGTTAGTTCTTAAAAATCAAAAAAGTTATGACACATACAAAGAGGTTTCGCCAACTTCACACTGCAGATTTACAGCGCGCACCTTAATCTAAATGTAAATGTCAATGTCTATATATCAATCGTTAGTTCTTCGTTAGTTCTCGATAGTTCTTC
This sequence comes from Allygus modestus, assembly GCA_963675035.1. Taxonomy (NCBI): domain Eukaryota; kingdom Metazoa; phylum Arthropoda; class Insecta; order Hemiptera; family Cicadellidae; genus Allygus; species Allygus modestus. The sequence continues at coordinate 140,023,377 of OY776112.1, read as the reverse complement.
AATATTTCCGTTAGTTCTTACAAAATAAAAAAGTTATGACACATACAAAGTGGATACGCTAACTTCACACAAATTATTTATAGCACCCACCTTAATTTTAATGCAAATATTAATGTTTACATACAAATCGTTAGTTTTTAGTTAGCTCTCGATAGTTCTTCAATATTTCTGTTAGTTCTTACAAAATAAAAAAGTTATGACGCATACAAAGTGGATTCGATAACTTCATACAAATTATTTGCAGCGTACACCTTAATTTTAATGCAAATGTTTATGTTTATATATAAATTGTTAGTTCTTCGTTAGTTCTTCAATATTTCCGTTAGTTCTTAAAAAATAAAAAAGTAATGACACATACAAAGTGGATATTTTGAAGAAATATAAATGTATGATTGTGTTAATTGATTAAGTGTTGATGTATTAATGACGATAACCGTACATACATTTATAAATTGTGGACAGTAATTGTCACGGGATTAAAACCACCTGAGACGAAATGGTCAGGGCAATGTTGACACCATTGTTTGCTTAAACACAGGAAGCTGTCCGCCGTCAATTCCACGAATAGTAGTATTTCAGTTTGATACATGAAAACGATTCCCGTGTGAAATATTATCTGGGGGCATCTCAAGAAGAGGTAAAATAATTTATATTCTTTAAACAGTTCTTTGGCATAGCTGAAGCAGTTTGGACGTTGCTATATTGTTATTCTTGTTGGCCTTTCGTTAAACTAGTTATTTTTTTCGTCTTCTTAGGGTTGTGTTTGCTAGTTTATATGTTATTGCTATTGTTATTGGTGCTGTTTAGTTGAAAAACTAGTTTTATTAAAATTAGCAGTAATTGGATCAGTGAATTATTACCGGTATGACTTTTCATTCAGTTCCGGGTAACAGGCGCGGGGCGCTTTTATATATTAGTGATGATGGATATTACTATAACTTAAGGTTTTCAAACGAAAGCAAATCGCATTATGTTTGCCACAAAACGAGCTATGATGCTCGAGTGTGGGTCTCCAAGGAAGACCCCAGGGCTGTAGATCATAGAAATGATAAGTTTCCATGGCACAACCACGACCCGGAACATTTTCTAGGGGCCGTGAACGAATTGCGTGAAACCATTATATCTCGCGTGCAGAGGGAGAGCCTTCCGCCAAAGAAGATATTTGACGAGGAGTGTAACAAGTAAGTAATCATTTAAAAATACTTAATTATGTTATGAGTTTACAGTGATAATGTTTCAATTGAGTTATACAGTAGAACCATAGAACTCAATAGAGTATAACAACAGAGGGGTTGTTTTGGTACAACTTTTAACATGTCATGAAGAAGTGCTCACCCATTTGTACAGCGAATTATATTTCTGTGAAACCAATCTATTTCTCTAACAGATAACCATAATACCATTTTTATTATTTAATATTTATTTTTGTAACGTGAAATAATAGTGTATATTTTATTAAACACTGGCTAATGTTTGTTTGATACGTCACTATTTTACAGATTTAAATTTAATTTTAATTCAAACAGTCTTAATTTATAAAATGTTAAAATCTGTAATTTGTGAACAATCTTAGTTTACTTAAGGTTGTATCAATAGATAATATGATATTGATTTATTTATGGTACACGTAAAAGGACAATTAAATACATTTTTAGTGAGCAAACTTTGAATTTATAACTAGCTGCTATGCCCGTGCTTTGCAACAGTGTGGACATTTAGAGTAGAAAAACTTTTAACAAAACAATGAGAGTCTGTAGTTAGATATTATCCTTATAACAGCTGTTTATTAGTGAATTTCCCATATAGGAAAGAAGCTATTACCGTAGGTCTCATGGAAAGACTTATGCCCAAGACCATGAAAACTTTTCATATTGAGGTCCCCAGATGCCAAAAACACCATTCGTTCAAATTTGTATATATGTATATTTATCGTGTGTCCGTAAGCACGATAACTCTCGTAAAAAAGGACCGATCTTAATGAAATTTCGTACAAATGTGTAAAGTACCAATTAGTTTGACGTTGTCTACTGTTATTCTTATGGATAAAAAGACAAATATATATATCGCTTATTTATGAACGTAAACTGATGAAATTTTGTATATGGCTTCACCTGGTTGTGGTTTATTGTTGTTTGCACACAAAACAATTTTTCACCGATGGTTCCCGTAGCAGCAAACCTAGGTACTCGGTCCCGATGTTATTCTTATGTAGGATAGTTAAAATGTTATATATCGCTTATTTATATTTATTTATTATCGCTTATTTTTTTATGAAACTTGGTATGTGATTTTACTTAGATGAGTTCTATTGATATTTGCATAAAAACCCATTATTTTGTGTTCCTTGTTGCGGCAAACCTGCGTACTCATCCCTAATGTTATTCTTATGGAGAATAATTAAAATTGTATTTATTACTTATTTGTGAATATATTTTTATGAAACTTTGTATGCGGCTTTATGTGGTGTTAATAAAGACATATATTATGCATTGGAAATTCGCTGAGTACGCAGGTTTGCTGTGGCAGGGGTATTTATAATAGTAGTGATAAGCGTTCAATAACATTGCAAAATGATCAATATTGACGATTTATTTTTGTGTGAACTAACTCGTGTAATTAAAAACTGGGACAAGTACTTGCGAAGGAAATCTAAAAAAAAACCATTCAAAAATGTTTTATGGGAAAAACGTCTATCTCTTTTTCATAGTTAATATATCAGCAAAAAGCAGAAAACCCACTATGACGGCACTGCACAGCACAGCGCAGCGTTAACAAAGGAATTTGGTCGTGTTAACTCCGCAACCGCTTGAAGGGCCATTCTATACGAACGGCAAATGCGTCGCGCTATATTCAGTGGCGGATTTAGGGGGGGGTCTATAGGGGCTTTAGCCCAAGGCGGCAAAATTTAGGAGCGGAAAATTTACAGAAAATTAAAAAGTTGTTTACACATGAAATGTTGAAACGGGGAACATTTTGTCGAAAGCGTTCAGTGAATATTAATTCAGTGAATTCGTAACTTTTTAGATTCTGTCACAAAATAACCAAACAAGATGTATAACATGTGGGTAAATATGGGCGGCGAAAAGGGCAAAGATTATAGGGGGGGGAGCAGATTTCCTAATAGCCCTTAGGCGGCAATTGCTTAAATCCGCCATTGGCTATATTCCGTTTTGCAGGACAATGGAGTTTATGTGTAGCATCTATACGGGCTAAATAGTACTTTTAATATAAGATGAAAACCATAAACCGCTAGAATATTTTTTTATGTATTGTTGACCATTAAATATCTAACAAAACTACATATGGGTTTTCAGGCAAAAAGGATGACATAAAGTTTTATTTCAATGTAAAGCCTAAAAAAGTGGTAAATTTTGAACATTTGACGATTTTGATCGAATTCAAAGGTTCATAACTCCGTTGCTATTATTTATGGTAGGTAATATTATTATACACATATGTTGTAGGAAATTATGTGGGGAATAAAATTTGTTATCCCATAGTTTGCGGAATAACGTTCATGAACAGAGATATTATTACCGAATTATTTAAAAATTGAAAATTCTCGATAGTTTTCCAATATGGCGGTGGTATTACAGGGTGTGAAGTGACAGAAATATTTTGTTATTTTATTACAAACATGTAAAGCCTAATTTATTGCTTTGATATTGAAAAACAGATACAGGCCCCGTACGGAAAGGGAATTTTTCCCTGGGAAAGCCCGGTTGTACCCTAATATGGGTTAACATTTTAACCAGTTTAAACAATATTCATCACATTTCATTACATGTTCCTATACATGTTAAGGAAATGTTTGAAACTGTTTGATCAGGTAGTAAAAAATAGCTATTTGTAATGATTGATTCCGTTGTACGTATTTTAACTCCATAATGTTATTGCAGGGTGCATACAGACATTTCAAAACATTTGTCCTTCGGACAAATTGAGTCCAATCTCCAAAAATCCAGACGGAAATGTTTCCCAAGACTGCCGAACTCCCCTGTAGAGTTTAACGTCCAACGAATGGCAGGGACGATTTAGCAAGACCTTAAATGGAAAGACATTTTATAGACAAAATGTTGTAATCCAGGGCAAGAACAACCTGGTTTTTCTGTCAGAACACTTGTTTGATACGGCAGAGGAGATACATATGGATGGGACTTTTAAGACGGTTCCGTCAGTGCCCGGTCTGAAACAACTGTTTGTTGTAATGGCAATCTCTTATGACCACGTAAGTAAGCTTATGTAAGTGTACTTAGTGTAACAAATCTACTTTAATTCTTTATTCTATTTTGATTTGTCATCGTGTTATAATATAGTAATGAACTTGTAAGACAATATGTGCTGTCATTTGTTACAAAATCAGTCATATTGGACTATTGGGAAGAAGGAAAAAAAGGAAATAATAACAGTAGTTGTGAGTGTGCAGATTTGATACCCATAATAAATCTCCAATAACAATAATACCGGTATTTGAAACAATATTTTTGTGTCAAATTCTCCATAATAATACTTTTAAAACGGGGTACGTGGCCTATACGCAATATGAAACCAATTATTAAATACAGACGTGACACTGAAATTAAATGTGTTAAATATTAATTATACCATAATTTTTGTACAATGTTTATTTTCGTAGGCATTTCCTCTTTGCTACATCCTAATGGAGAATAGGACGTATTTATCATACAAGGGGATTTTTCAATGGTGAAAGACATTGTTCCACGATTAAATCCAAAAATAATAATTTCGGATTATGAAAGTGCCATACTGAAGGCATGCAAAGAGGAATTTCCTGATGCTGTAATCACAGGATGCTGGTGGCATTATGCTAACGTAAGTACTGGAAACTGATTAATTGCACTTATTAATAAATCCTTTTTAAATATAGAATTAGTAACAAGTTTATCCTTGAAAGATGTTCCATTTCTTTATTATTACAGTTAAACAATTAACCTTTAATTTATTAAAACTAGCAGTCGCCTAGTGGTAAAAAAATGTTTTACGAATTATGTCTGTTTGCGAGTCCTGTAACAGTAATTAAACAAAACAAACATTTGAACCAATGGCATTATACTGACGATAATCATAATTAAATCAGTTAGTTTATTATCTACACAGTCCTGTTAGAGGCCATTCACATATTGCACATTTAAATCCTAATCTTAACATTAATCTTAGGAAATTTGTATCTTAGGATTGGGGGAGTGGAAGATTAAAATGGCGAAACAGTGCGTTACGTAATATGTGTTCGGCCTCTTACTCTTCTCTCCCCTCTTGTGTTTCCATTCGAGTCGTATTTTTGATTCATTAACATATTTTCTTGCTGATGTGCTCGCAATTTTTATTATATATACCAACAACTGTCAAATCTATATATTTAATTCCGTAAGTGAATCGGTCCCCACGAAATATCTCGAGCTAGGAAAAAGTCAAGTTAGGTTATGAAGATTCATTTTAAAGCTTGAGGGCCAAGGACGGTGGGATAAATATCAGAAATGTAAAAAATTACGTGGGCTACGCCCCACTGGACTTCAAAGATCGAATTATTTTCTTATGGAAATATCACTACAGTGTTTTTATTAATAAGCAAAATGAACTAATGATCAGCTGTGATTCCACTTATACAAAAAACCATATGTTAGGGGCTATAGCCCCTGTATATACATTTTTGAGTCCAAATTGTGGGAGTTTGGGAAATCGCAGGATGGTGGGAGACAGCTGAAATTAAAGGTATTGATCCCAGGGACTCGGGAAAAAAACAGTATTTCTAAAATTTACCAGCAAACTATAAATAACGTAACACATCCCCATAAGAAAAGCATGGGGATCTAAAAACGTCTACTTTGTTTACACTAAAACATGTGATTAAGTGTCTACTTTGTATACAAACTGACATGTGTTTCTACTTATGTTGTATTTTCCTCAGCATGTAAAGAGTAAAAAAATCAGATAGGCAGAGTATTTGAGGAAGGTTTGGGGCTATGGCCCCTTCAAGCCACTAGTATACAATTAAGTTGATGAATGTTATTACTTAACATTCATTTGAAAGCCTGTGAAATCATCGTCAACCCTAACAACAAAAAACAAAGATATACAATTTTGATTTATTTATCTATTTTAGCGGATCTTAAAGAAAGCAAAGTCTCTGAGGATTGGAGTTCGCCTTCTCACAACAGACGAAAACGTAAAAAAGGTTATGCATATGTGCATGGCCCTACCCTTGCTGCCTCAAGAGAAAATGGAAGCAGGTCTGGCAGCAGTCAGACAAATTGCCGCTGAAACGGCACTCGGGACAGTGAGCAACGCGTTCACCTCATTGTTCGCTTATATCCAGTCTCAATGGATTCAAAGTAAGTGTAATGTTTATAAAATTGCTACATTTGATTTTTAACTGTTTTAAGCTTTATATATCCAATAAATTAATAAAACTTAAATGGCATATTCCTATTCAAACGGTATAATATTGTTTAGTTTTAAAGTGAGGTGCAATTTTTAATAATGGAAAAATTAGAAAGTTGTAATATCTGACATGAAAAAGTCTGTAAACAAGACAAATCTTTATTTTTGAGATAGAAACAAACTTCCAGCGAGAAAGTTCTAGGTAATTAGTTGAACTTCAATTTTTATTCAAAACCATTTTGTACAGAAATTAAAGTTTGTTCAATAATCCGATGTAAATAACCTCAATGTTCAGTTCTACATGCGCCGTTGATTATTGTTTTTTAACACGCCTTTCGATTTCGATCGAAAATTAATTTATCGATATGTAATTAGGCTCATGATGAATCTTAAAAAAGTTTTACCAACTTCCGAAAAGGAGTTTATTATATGTAATTAAACTATACAGACACTAATAAGAATCTTATTTAGAAAGAGTAAAACGTTATATATTAGGATAACATGTTTGATATACATAAGGAAGATTTACATTGCAGCTCCCTGACTAAATAAATAGTCACCTGGTTACAATATTTAAAGTTAGTCATCTCTGTAAATCATATAAAATATATTTATATTTAGCAAGAGTAACATTGTAAATTTGAAGTCAAGTGGGGTGAAGCACTAAAATCATATAGTGGCTTAAACCTTCCTTTGGTCCAGTCAATAAAGACCCAAAAACGGCAAATGAACTCTTCGGTAAAGCTGATTTTTTTACCCAAAGATAGTCCGTTGGCAGAGGAACATTTTCTAAAAAGTCCCCTAAAATGCCTATGGTGCTTTCCCCCCAATGGTGATTTTCAGTAAAAGTTGCAGACCTTTACCTAATTACTCATATATTTTTAACCAATCATCGGATAAACACAAAATTTATTTTTTCCGATTTCTAAATTTATTAAATATTTTTTGTTGTATGTCAGTTTATTTTGCTTGACTAAATTCAAAAGTAAGCTACACCAACGCTGTGCGGTTTTACTTCATGATCACAAACATGATCTAAATATCTGGGTGTGTATTTATTTTCTACGGCAAGTGTCATATTGAATATTTATATTAAAATAACAATAAATTCCTTTTAAACAAAATTTTCAATGAGCGAGGGTTTTACTAATTTCAATAATTAACATTATACACAATTAAAAACAATTTTATAATATTTCCTTGGTTTGCATTCTTTATATATTAATCTTAAAATTGTTATGATTATGTTTTCTGACGAATTCACTGCCTTTATAGAGGTTGGTGCTGATCGCCTAACAGTGTGCGGCGCTCCCGGACGGACCAATAATGATTCCGAGTCATTTAATATGAGCTTAAAGAGGGAGATGGGCCATGCCCATCTAACGCCTGGGCGTTTGTTGGTAAGATCCGTACAGTTGATTTAAATTACTTTGTACATTAAAATTGATGGTCAATTTGGTTTCACGTTGAAAATTATAATCTGGATCTGAACGCATTCACGTGTAATATGAGTTGTTTACCTCTATATATGTGAATTTAGAGGTTTCACTAAACCACGACAAAATAATCATTTTTTTCAATCTATACCTATGAATGTAAATATCTCAAAAACTGCATATGAAAACAAATGTTCAGCCACGAAATTGTTTATAGAAAGTTTAATTACAAATCCAACGATATCAAACTTAATGAAATCTGTTCATAATAAGGGAGAAAACTCATTTTTAAGATAATTTTAACATGTCAATATCAACTGTTATTATGACAAACCACTGCTAGTGAGCCTTAAGCAGTGGCTTACTTTTTTATGGACCGATTTCCTAAACTTTGATATCGTTGGATTTTTAATTAACTTTCTATAAAAAACTTGATGGCTGAACATTTTTTTCATATGCAGTTTTTAAGATATTTACGTTTAATGGTTTTAAGCAGCCGCCATTTCGAAAATAAAAATTCAAAAAAGTTTTTTTTATAGTTTTTAGGTGATAAGGCTATATACCAAATTTCATTTTGTTACAACAACTCGTTCTTGAATTCAAAATTATTTTGTAAAAAAAATGGCGGCTTTACGAGTAACTTTTGAGTGTTATACATTTTGAATATGATATTCTTATTTGTTTATGGTCCAGGAATAATACCTGAAAAAGTCAGTAGAGAGTTCCGGGACACCTGTATATAATATATAATACTGTATATATAATAAACAATCTAGCGGTCACATTTTTCCGATTTACTTGAAATTTGGTAGGGCAATTCCTTTCTGTAATCAGTTGGAAAAATTCGTTGAGCAAAACAATAGAATACTCTAACCCCCTCTTTTTAAAATTAAAATTACCTATGAACATTTAGTTTTTGGGCCAAAAAAGGGCCAGAAAAGCCTCTAATGTAAACGTAATGCGTATTAAGTTATATGACGTAAAAAGGCGGAAATGTTAAGCCCTCCCTCATCATTATAGCATAAATATATACCGAGTTATTTAAGAATATTAAGATTGAGTAAACACAGTACGTTGCCTTATGGGGATTTTACATTGGAAAGGAATTTTACATTGGGTTTTCATACCTTGATGTAGTTTTATCACTCATAATACCCCTATAGTGATTTTTTATCCTGTTGACACCTTCTTCTAAACTTATAATGTACAACATTGCCATCCCAAAACTGAATTTAAATAGAACCAGGTGAATCAGATTACCCAAAAAATCTAATATTTTCTATTTACCTACAAATTACAAACATCTTTGTTTAAACCCATCTTTGATTTTTTATGCGGAAATTAACTTCCATAACGTCAGCGTGCTGCGTGCAAACTAATATGAATATAAAAATATTAATTAACTTTCTAATTAGATAAATAATACCTCGGGGACTAGCTTTTTGTTAACAATTTTTAAATACACCAGTCAATTTTGTATTGAAAGTAAGAAAAAATATATATCTTGAATGCTTGAAAACGTTTATGTATTATAAATGAAATTTAGCAAAACTACTGTTTTATTCCTATCTTTCTTAAATGTCTTATTATATATAATTTATAGCTAACGAGGGAAAACTCTTTTCCAGATGGCCTCAAAAGTCTAGAAAACATTCAGACCACTAACTTTGAGAGGGTTCAGAGTGGCCTTCCTTTAGGGAGAGCGAGAAGGAGGAGGTACCTGTCAAAAGAAAAAGTTATCAAGACTGCTACGCAGCATCTGGAAGCAGGAAGAACAACCTAGAGAGAATTTCTGGTCACTATCGCTGCAGTTATTGGCCGCAAAGTCAATTTTCAACTACAAGATGATGACGAAGATAATGAGGATGAAGAAGAAGTGAACAGGCCACCGTCTCCCCCTCCAGCAGCAGGTGCAGGCGCTCCTGTGGCAATAGGTATATTCGTTTCCATTTTATGTTATAAACACATTAATCGTTTGAATTTTTATCCATCAGTTGTTTAGGTTCCTTGGTTTACATAATAAAATAAACGGCATCAGGAAACTAACATATACTTTTAGCTCAACTTTAATGGATGAATTACTTGTTATTTACTAAATATAGAATATAAAGTACGGTTGAATATACAGCAAATCTTCTAAACCAGTTGTTTTTACAATACATCTACCCAAATCCCTTTTTTGGGGGCACTACACCAAATCCTAAGCTACACACAGTGCTTTTAAAAGAGAAAATGCCCCCTCATCCCCCCCAGGGTTAAAGGGCGGCATATTTCAAATATCATCTAATGGTCAATGTTAACTTAACTTGCTTATAAAGTTTTAACGATATTGATCAGTAAATAAGAGAGAAACAGTAATTCTATTGTTCCCCATACGAATAACTTTGGAAAACGACCTGCGTTTACCGCAAAATTAAAATTAGAATGTTCTCCCAACCAGCAATTGTAGAATAACAATCCAGAACACTAAAATAGAAATACAAATTAAAAAAAATGAATTTGTAATGTTTTAAGTTCTGTAATTTCTAAACCCTAATTGTTCCAGAAATGCGGATCGTGTCTTTTTGTTGGAAACCTAAAGATCTACAAACCACTACATTTTAATCAATAGCCGTTTTTTATAAATTTGGATGTTTCATGCTTTTTGGCGATTTTTTTGGGGATTAACCTTAAAAATCACAAATTCAAAAAAAGGGAAAAATTTTTAAAAATTGCAATCGATTAAAACGTTGTACTAATGGTAAGAAAGATTAATAATTAATCTATTATTTTAAATGTACTTTCTAAAATAAAATCAAAAACATATTTTATCTTTAACCCATTGGAGTAGACATACGAGCTGGTCTCGTTCCTTACTTGTAATTTTATTAACCTGTGAATTGGAGAATAAAATTGGTGTTTTTAAATGGATTAATGGTGTATTTTAATTAAAATATTGTTTTTTTTTCAGTTTAGAAAGTCGCATTGGCACACACACAGTAGACATAAGTAAAAATTAGCAAAATCAGTGTTGACCGTGTGCAAGTCTCAAAGAATTAACCGATCCCGTCAACTTCCAAGCAAGCCTGCCACCGTTTATTTTACTTGGGCCCTCCCACCAACGTTGCCACAGACCGGTTAACTCATTGAGAGTTGCACAACTGGTCAGTTTTGGTCGTGTGCGGGAATTGAACCCACGAACATCGTATCACCACCTGGCCAAGGTGTTTCCACGACGTAGCCAACTCAGCTAACACGACCAAAGGCCTGGCGGCGATATTAAGGTTTTTCACTCAGTCCGCGCCCCTAGCGGATAGAACCGTAGACGCCCGCGGTCATTAGTTACATATTTTGCTACTAGAGCGCAGCACCAATCAATTCCCGTTATAGGCTACTGCAAATAGAATAAAATTACTACCTCAATGGGTTAACAATTAAAAGCTCTACTCTTTATCAATGTATTTACTATTTTTACAGATGAAGCGGATTTCAACCTGGAGCCAAGAAATTATGAAGGGCCAGACTTGGCCGGTTTTCGCCTGCAGAGGGTAGAAGTCCGGCTGGTCTCAATCAGTAACTCAACCCCAGGATTTTGTGGCTCAGCAAGTGAGGGAGCTGGAGGCTGACCTTCTACAAAGGGAGGCCGAGATTGAGCCTGGGCCACTCATCCAGTCTGTAGCCTTTGCTTTTCAAACGCTGCTACACGTGTTATTGTGCCATGTGGCCATTGGGCAGGGTGCATTGCTTGCTGCTGTAAGTTAGTTACAACTCCAATTCATTTTCAAACCGTAAGTGGGATGGAGATACATGATATCCGCTTGCCTTTGCGTTGCCCTCAATGCATGGGACTCATGGGTAAATTAATCAGAGTATTTTAGTTGTTTAGTTTTTTCCTCTGTTGACTGTAATAAACGTATTATGCGTTATGGCCTTCTCTTTTATTCCCGAGGTGAATATCCAATCTCTGTTATTTTAATTCTGTAATATATGGTCCACCATTTTACCTTACCTGACGACGTACTGCATACTTAGTTAATTACTCAGCTGCATACTTAGTTATTGTCCGTTGTCGGCCCTCGTCACCACTAAGGTCTATCCACAGCCACAGAGAAGAAAGAATTATTTCTTCTCTGTACCACAGCCTAGTTGTAGTTTTTAGCGAATTTCCCCTATAGGGAAGAAGCTATTACCGTAGGTCTCATGGTAAGACTTAAGCCCGAGACTATGATAAGTTTTCATTTTGAGGTCCCCAGATGCCAAAAACACCATTCGTAAAAATCTTTATATATATATATATATTTTAAATATATATATTATATATATATATTATATATATATAATATATTATATATATTATATATAATATATATATATTATATATTTATATATATATATATATGTGTGTGTGTGTGTGTGTGTGTGTGTGTGTGTGTGTGTGTGTGTGTGTGTGTGTCCGTAAGCACGATAACTCTCGTAAAAAAGGTCTGATCTTAATGAAATTTGGTACAAATGTGTAAAGTACCATTTATTTGAACGAGTTCGAACACCAGATGAATCACACCATCCGAAGAGGGGGTTTTGGGGGTTTTGTACCCCAAAAATGTGTTTTTGGGGGGTTTCACATGTTATTTTGACCTCTATCGTTTTGTGACAACTTCAGGGCATTCTGATTGGTATAGAGAGTGTGAATAAAACGCGCAATACGATGCAATAAAATTGAAATGTTAAAATATTAATTTACACGTTTTAACTAATTGTTTTAATCCGCCCTCGTCAATTAGTAACTACTTCCTAGATGAGAAAAGATATGATTTTAGGATTGGAGAGTATTGAAACGGGATTTCAACTTTAATTGAAGTTACAATGATTTTTGTTTAATATTGCTATTAAATATAACAAGGGGGACAAAATTATGTGCCCTCCTCAGATTTTGGTGCCCCCTTCGATCGTTACTGTTAAGGTTCACTCCTTTAGTTTATTTTGAAAAATATAGTTTATCAAAAATAAGCTACGGCAGTATAGGATATCAAAATTTTGTATTAACGAAAAATTCACAAAATTTGTATTTACACCCAACTTGCGTTTTTAGAGTCACTGGTATTAAACTAAAGTGATCCAAACACTTATAGATGGCAAGATTCAATATTGTCAGAGAATCAAAACAAATTAAAGAATTAAGCTCTATAGCTATACAAAACCTTAAAGATTAAATACTCGAAGATAGAGTTTGTATAACTGAAAAACGTGTAATACAGATTAACAATAATAATATTTAGAAAACATTAGTTTTGTCAAAAACAAAAATGATTCTAACAACAAACTTTGCTGTTTTCATCGCAAACCTCACAGATTCCCGAAACCGTAAGAATCTTGGTCAGTTTTGATGATTGTTTTGGTTCCCCCGGACGAAATATTTCCCTCCCTCAGAACAGCGGTGTACTTTTATCGGTATGTACTTCCCCCTTCCTACTCAGTTTTGATTTTTGTTTTCATTATTGTTTTTCTTAAAGAAACACACCATACTTTGTTTTTTATACGCAGTGTATTGTGATACTTCGACTACAAGTGTGTGCATTTGTTGTTTTCAAATATTTAAATATTTTTATATTATTTGAGGTTTTGAGTGGTGTGTTTTTTTGTTAATGACAAACAAATTTAGTGGCGCGGAACATAAGCAAACATTAAGCGAGCGCGATTAAGCAGCCAGGAAACGAATGGTGTGATTCAAGAGAGTGATTCAAGCTCGACAGGGCTGCTACGTCACCATGATCTCGCAGCGAGATGAAGCAGTATTATAGTAGGGAAATTCGGAGTTCACACGCCTTTACTCTTTTTCCTACCATTATATAGATTGTATGTATTTTCCTACCATAAATTGCTACAACCACTGTAATATCTTTGATTTAATAAATTTCAAAGACGTTTAAGATGCCATGTTTTTTGGCAAACAAAATTAAATAAAAGATACGTTAACGGGGTATAAGGTTATTTTGGTCTAAGATATGGGTTTTAAGGGAGGTTGGCAATATGGGATGTAGGTAATAGACACACGCATGGAAATGTCTCACTTTTTCAAAATCTCGAATTTTGCGGTTATATCTGTTTTGACAAACGCTAATTAGTGTTAGGGGTATTCGTTTTATATAAATAAATCTAGAACTCCACCGGATGAATTTGTATACTGAACCCCCCCCCAAATATATTAATCATGTAGATTGTGAAATAACTACGAAAGTCTGAAATATTTGATTATGTACGGGGGAAAACGTAAAATATTACATTATAATAAATACGTTAAAAACTTGATAACAAATTAATTTGTTCCAGTCAAACTTTGGCCTTGATTACCAGTTACGAATACTAATGCAGTGCAACTGTATAAGCTGTAGATTAGTAACAATTGGGAAATTTTCAAAATGTCTAAGCTCGCCGCGATCTCGTCGAGAATAGATTACTCGTGGGATCACGGCGATCCTCTCGCTCGTGTGAACCGAGCCTTACTAGACTAAGTAAATATTACTAGACAAAAATACTACTAGTACTAGAAACTGTAATTTTCATTAGTTGTTTAATTTTTAATCGTCAATAGCCTACAAGTTTCCTCCCTGCCATGGCCGTGACGCCTCTAGCTTCCCCGTCAAAATCAAAATCTCTCAAGCGCGAGGCCTTCGTAGGTGCGATGCTCTTTGCGGCTGTAACTGGTGCACCGCCCTAAGGTCACGGGGGGGGGGGGTGGCAAGCTTGGTCTTCGCACGGGCGCTGAAAAACTGACGGGCTGCCCCTGCGTCCCCCCCAGGTCCCAAGCACACAAAGTGTCTGTATGAAATCTCTAGAGAACAAAACCATGACTCCCCATTATGGGCCATGTTGTTGTTGCTGATGTTCCAAATTTCAGCTCTATTGGTTGAGTAGTTTGCGATGGTTATATTAAAGGTCAGTGAGAAATAATAGTCATTAGTGTTGGGGCAGAGCTCTTAAGTATTTTTTATCAGCTTTTTTTTGCTACCAAATTTCATCTCCATCAGTCCAGTAGCAGGTGCAGGATTTTAAAAATAAGTATTCTGAAGGTTCGAGGTTGGGGCCCTAAAACACGTTCTTCGCGGGAAAAGGCTTGTTCTGATATATTAGGTAAGTTCCTACCGAATTTCAACTTAAAATGTCCAAACTAATGCTCAAAAGAATGCCAGAAATAAAAGTAAATTAGGGCAGAGCTAGGTAGGATTTTGTTTCAAACCTAGCCTTATTGTACATCTGCAGCATAAGGGGAACCACTATGCAAAATTTCACCTTCTTAGACATTGTCGTTTTTTAGTTTCAGTGATCACAATGTGAATGTGTCTCAAAAATATAGATTTAGATAATATGTCCACTCTGTATACTTCTGCTATTTATTACCAATCTTCACTCAACATTTTAAATGAGAACTTCAACAGCTGATTATGAAATAAATATTCTTAAGTCATCAACTGGTTCATTATAAATAAATGCTTTGTCCATAACAATTGTATGGTATATTGAAAATCCCGTGAGGTGTATCCCTGAGGTGAATTCAAAATTTTGAAGTCGCTTGTAATCGTCTAACGTAAGTAGGCCTATAGAACATAGGAAAAGGGTTTAATCTAAATCAGTTTGCCCGCTTCCCTGGGAAAAGCGAATAAACACGATCAAAACCGCGCGAAAGCACGTTTTTGAGCGGCCGCCGTTATTTTTCCAAACGGGGTAAAACAGATGGACAGATAAACAAATGTTAACACACATTTACATACCTCCGCTGCACACAAAATTTCACTGCTCAAAGCGATGTAGAAACAAAACTGATTTGATTTATATAGATAAAGACATTCCTTACCTGGAACATCTGGTATTGCTAATAACCTATCCATAATGTGTTAACAGCTGCAATTCAAATAACTGTATTCCCCATGTTAATCTTATGTACAAAAAACTAACTTTGACGGCAGCCCTTGCCATTGTGAATTAAAAATATTGAAAATTAAAACCCTTACTGCAAAACTACGAACTGAGACGTATTTTGTGACACTTCAAACATTAAAATTGGTCAAGAAATAAGGGAGGAGCTGCTTATTAAATTACGTCATTATTGTGATTTTTTATGAATACAGTTTATTGTTTGTTATTTATTATATTGTAAAACACAACTGGAATATCTTAGGTACCTCAATCGTTAAAATCGGTTCAGAAATAACGGAGGAGTTCTCCTAACAAAAATCGTCTTAGCGTAATAAAATATAAGATTATGGAAATGACAGGATTCGTAGTTTGAAATTGTAGTATTTTAGGAGTATACGACAATTCTGATGTTTATGTCAGTTGGCAGAACTGTTGTTGTAATGTATGGAGTGGGAGCGAGGGCGTGGCTTCCTGATGTAGTACTCGCGGCTGCGGGGTGGGGGGACAGCACCAGTTCCCCGCGAAACATTTTTACTGCGCAAGGTCGGCGCTGCGGGAGGTCCGGACTGGTCCAATTCTGCGCTCCAAAAAAAAACCCGATCGGGGTCCTCAGCCAATGTGTTAAAGGTCCCCCTAAAGAAATCTTAATTTTAAACATGTTGAAATATCAACTTGAAAACCTAATACTGTACTCTTATTTTGGCACTATCACGTTTTTTGTATTAAATTTGTAGTTTTCAACTTGTTTACTATAACACTAGGCATTTTATAGACAAGGGCTGAAAAGAATCACATAAATGAAGTATGTTTTAAATCCCTTTTTAATATGTAAAAGTGGAACTGTCATTTAAAACTATCTGTTAACGTCTTTACTTGCACACACATACTTACTATCACTTCTGTCCTAGAGTACACTCGAATGGCCTTTCTATTTGGGAAGATGGAAACAAACAATTTAAATAGTTAGTTTTCCAGCAGTTAAGAATTTAATAAAATAAACACGAAAAGTTGTATGAAATACAAAATCGCAACTACAACACCAGATCATCTTACGCAAAGAAGTTGTGTATTTTTATTTAAATTCCAGATAATGCAGACATTGAAACTTTCACCGGTTACACATGTAATACTCGATTTAGGTGGGCTCTTACTTGGTAAGTGCTTTTACTTTTTAGGAAAAGTAGATAGACCAGAAGTTTAAAGCAGGGAATCTAAATAAACGGTATCAGGAAACTGACACATACTTTCTCCCTTTTAGCCCAACTTTAATGAATAAATTACATTTATTTACTAAATATAGAATACAAAGCATGGTCGAATATACAGAAAATCTGGTAAACAAGTTGTTTTCAAAAACATCTACTCAAATCACTGTTTTGGAGGCACTACAGAATCCAGTGCTGCACACGTAGTTTTAAGAGGGGAAATGTCCCCTATTCCCCCCACAGGGTTATTAAGGGGCAACATTTTTTGAATTTCCTGTGTTGGTCAATGCTAACTTGATAAGCAAATCAAGATTGAATGAAATTGATCAGTAAATAAGAGAGAAATAGTAATTTTTGTATTCCCCATGAGAATAACATTGGACAACATACTGCGTTTACCGCAAAATGAAAATTTAAATTTTCTCCGCAACCAGTTATCGTAGAATAGTAATTCAAGGTACTAAATTATTTAGTTTTTTGAGCTCTTTTTAATGGCGAGTAGTAATATTTTTTATATTTATGTTTTTTATGAAAAATCAAAAAAACTGAATTTTTGATGTATTAAGTCCTGCAATTTCTGAACCCGAATGTTCACAGAAATGTGGGTGGTGTCATTTTGTTGGAAAACTAAAGTTCTACAAAAGTTTAAAGTTTAATCAAAATCGTTATTGATTTTTCATGTTTTTGGGGGATAATTACCCTTAAAAATCAATAAATTACAAAAAATGAAAAAACACCTGGAGAGATCGTGGATTAATAGCTACATACCAAATTTCATAAAATCGGCCCATTGGTTAGGGCTCTATCTCTGTACACATCCACACAGACACACACACATACGTGGCCGGCACCCTATCCGAGGACGTTAACTCCTCGCCTGGATCCGAGGACACCGCTTAAATATCCCTTTACAAACTAAACGTTCATAATTATATTGCCAGCTGGAATGTAGAAACAGAGTTCATACTAAACATACTTGATATTTAAATTATTTATAGAAATTGTGTTTGCCTCCGAGGACTATGAGTTTTTAAAGTGCATCCGAGGACAGGTCTTTTGCAAACGAGGAAGTGTTAACATACATACTTGGAATATTTCTATATAATGGTGTTTTCTTACCAGAACCAAGTGATATGACGTATCAATTTTAAACAAAAAAAGAGTCATCCCGATCCGTTAAATGGTGTGCGATATATACGCATTTAAATATAACCCTAGCCGCCATCTTGATTACGTCATAGCTGGAAAACGTACCAGGTACGGACTTGACACCCGAGTTGAAACACTTCCTAAGTCACCTATATTGAATTGCAAACGTAAAATTCTCTATACGCGACATGCAAACAGAACCCTAGTCAGATCCAGGTCTACACTGCCATTACCTTCAAGGTTATTGTGACCAGCCTTTTCCCCTTCCCCTACCCCTCTCGAACGTGTCAATTTCAGCAACAGACATTATAAGCACAACGCCCATGTCAAACATTCAGCCCAGTTTTAATTTAATTTGGCAAGCTTAGCGCGGCAGCCGCTAGATAGCGATAGCGTTACTGTCGTCGATATGGCAGGTGTGAGTGTGAGTCAAGACAGAGAATGATACGACGGACGGCGCGGCGCAGCCAGCCAGACAGAGAAGAGAGAAGGGAATACTAGACCTGAGTTGTGGCTGTGTTGGGACCAAGCCGAATATTCATAATCAATCATACACTGTCCACTTCTGGTCAAAACCAGAGACACACACTACTTGATTTATCACGGCCCTGTTTATTTACGAAGACATATATATAAATACATATATATATATATATATATAAATGCAGAGGAAATGGAAGGGTTTATTTTAAACCTAGAATTTCAATAAAACTAAGAATTTTAAAATAAGCTGAAAAACATAATTATTTAACCACTTTAAAACCTGTTACAAATTTTATTTCTCAATGCAAAAATAATTCATCATATGGCATTTCTATTGATAATAATCCACAAAATATCAGACTTTGGTAATTTCACTTTTCTCGTAGGATTTTATCACACTATAATTCATTTACGAACTAAATAACAAAATGTAACTTCAGTCTAAAAAATAAATATTTAGAAACTTAATTATTGACTTGATTAATGTGAATTCAATTTAAGCTAATAGTTTTATCCATGGAGAATTTGATAGAACTATTCCTCTGACAATCACATAATAGTTGTAGTATTGTTATATCACATAATTTTAATATTTATTGTAAGCAGTTATTAGTAATACCTTGAAAAAACAAACAAATATAGACTAGAGGAATTTTCACATAAAATATGCTATGTTATTTATATACAGTGAGAAAAGTCCCAGAACGGTTTAATATTTTTATAACCATCATAGCTATAGCAACAAAACTTGGTATATATTATAAATACTAATCTTAAAAATCTACTTTTTGAGGCAACTAAGAGTTTTTTATCACATCAGGGGGACGGCCCATGTAGAGGAAGAAGAAAATCTTAAATACTCAGCAGTCCGTTCGAGATCAAACTTGTGGCATTGTTTTCTACTAATGAAGACCTTTAATTTGAAGTACATGTCGACCTATGCTGTCTTTTAAGATTTTCTTCTTACTCCTCCCTGATGTGATAAAGAACTGCATAGTTTCCTCAAAAACTAGGGTTTTCTGAATAGTATTCATATAATATTATTATGTTTCATTGATTTATCTACAATGGTTAAAAATATTAAACCGTTCCGGGACTTTTCTACCATACTTTATATACCCCCGTTGCATAACCTGCATACTCAGCGAATTTAAAATGGTACCTCACTGTGCCATGAAGCAACAAACCAAGTTTTACAAATATATATTTACAAACAAGCAAGATTTTGCAAAATATCCATAAGAATGCCATTTGAGCTAAGTATGTAGGTTTGCTCTCTTGGGGACTGTGAAAAACAAAATATTTTGTTTGGTACAAATATAAATCATAACAATAACATAATCATCATTAATAACAAGTTAAGAAATTAAGTTAGCCTACCTCTTAAAGATTCCGTAACTTCTTAAGTTGTTCATTCAGTTTTCCTTCAAATTTGAACAAAGTGTTTTTGGCATCAGGGGATCTCAAAACAAAAAGTGATCTCAGGCTTAAGTCTTACCATGACACCTATGGTAATAGCTTCTTTCCTATAAGGGAAATTTGCTATAACAAGGTAAAATACCCCCGTAGCAGCAAACCTGCGTACTCAGCGAATTTCCAATGCATATATATGTATCTTAATACCACATAAAGCCACATACCAAGTTTCATCAATATACATTCATAAACAAACGATTTATGACATTTTAATTATTCTCCATAAGAATAACATGGCGGCTGAGTATGCAGGTTTGCTGAAGCAAGGAACACAAACAATGGGGTTTTATACAAATATCAATATAACTCATGTAGGTAAAGCCACATACCAAATTTCATTAATTTATTTTCATAATGAAGGGAGATAACACGTTACTTATTCTCCATAAGAATAACATGGGGCTGAGTACGCAGGTTTGCTGCTACGGGAGCCTTTGGAAAAAAATTGTTTTTTTGAGCAAATATCGATGGTCCACAACCAGATGAAGCCGTATACCAAGTTTCGTCAGTATACGTTCATAAATAAGCGAGATATAAAATTTTTCTTTTCCTCCATAAGAATAACATTAGACAACGTACTGTGTTTAGCACTTTCAATATCTCGGTAACCAATTGACGTAGAGAAATGATCAAAATACCAAATTGTGTGTTTTTTTAAGCTGAATCCAATGGTAAAAACTAAAATTTGACTATTTCCAAAATGATATGTAAAAAATTCGAAAAACCCATTTTTGGGGTACAAAAGCCCCCCCAAAATACCCCTTTGGATGGAGCGATCTGGCTGGTTTTCGAACTTAAAGTCATAAATGCTGCTTTACAGGTTTATACCAAATTTCATCAAAATCGGATAATTTTTACGAGAGTTATCGTGCTCACGGACACATATATATATATATATATATATATATATATATATATATATATATAATATATATATATATACAGTTTCGAACGAATGGTGTTTTTGGGGTCTGGGGACCTCAAAACGAAAAGTTATCATGGTCCCGGGCCTAGGTCTTACCATGCCGACTACGGTAATAGCTTCTTCCCTATAGGGGAAATTCGCTAAAAAAGTACGCTTAACAATTTCGGTTCAGTAACATGTTGTTATATCTCTAAGAAATAAAGCATTGACTTGTTTATTTGAAGTCCCATCGTTATCACTTTTATACCACTGTTAGAAGGGGGGAGGCTCTTTGTAATATATATACAATTTAAGATATTACTTGTAAGGAGTCTGAAATACATTGCAGATGATCGGATTCTAGGAGAAGATGTAAATGAACTGCCGCAGCAAACTTGCGTATACTCAGAGAATTTCATAAAAATGCTGTCTTAATGTTAGCATGATTGAGTGCAAATGTCACAGCAATTATATGGGGCAGGCTTGGCTAAAGTAAATTGCCATGCAAGTTTAGTCCAGAATACTAAACATTGTGCTTGGTGTAGTGCAACGTACCATGATTAACATATGTATTTAAATAAAAATTAAATCTTGTAAACATAATCTTTGGTCTGGTTCCAAAGTGATCAATCAGAAAACAGATGGATGAATATACGTTGGTTTTTTGTTAGGAATCGGAATGTAATATGTTCATCAACAAAATTTAATCTGAAAACAATACTAAACCAATTTGTTTAGTATTAGTTTCTTCTATCTGTCTGACAAATATAATAAGGATACAGAATAAATTTAAAAAATATCTTATTATATCTTTAAATAACATATGTCAAGAGAGTAGGATTAATGTTCAACGCCAAAAAAACCTTCACGGGAAGAAAGATATTTTTAAACATTTGAACATCTGAAATTGATTTAAATCAGTATAAGCCAAATATCACTCTACATTTCATTCACACTCTTTAAAAAAACACAAAGCTTTGAAGCTTAAATTTAGCATTCATTAGTTGGGAAACAAGGGTGGGTTTTGCAAAATTCCCCCAGGGCTACGCCCCACGAATTGTAAAATTTCCCATGTTTCTCTTATGGGTTTTTCATTTTTTGTTCAGAAGGTATCATAAACAGATATGTTGCCTTTTCAAAAAGCTATTATGCCAAAATAAACATTAGTCTATTCCTGTTCTGTAAATTTGTTAGGGCTCGTCCCGCTTAACCCTTTGAGTGCCACGCAACGATATATCGTTGTGCACGGAACATCCGAAAAATACTTCACAACGATATATCGTCGTCGGTGGTCTTACCGAAAAATACATTGCAACGATATATCGTTGTTATGGAAAATTTTTCTTACGTCATTACTTTTTATTATTTCTTACAGGTGATTTCCAGGATAGTTTCTAGCTCTATAAATCTAGTAGTTATTTGGTGAAAATCTTATATTTGAACAATGTTTATTTATCTGAAAAAATATAAAAAATTTCCCGCATGTATAATATTATGTACCTATTCAAATTTTTTATTTTGTATTTTTTAGATATTATATATGTGCATAATATTATAGCTAAACTTTAAACTGACAAAACAAAAAAGGTTTCATAATAATATCTTACCAAATAAAAAAGTTATTGATTTTATGTACAAAACCCTTGCAAAATGTTGATTTTGTGAATCGTTGTTATAGAAAATTTTTCTTACGCCATTACTTTTTATTATTTCTTACAGGACATTTCCAGGATATGTTCAGGTAAACATATACTCCATAAATATACGAGGCCTAGTTAGTCTGCTTTATGAAATAAAATTGTAATAAAACTTAAACCCTTGAATAAAGTTAGGCTACTGTCTTGTGTACTAATTTGCCGTTTTTATATTTTTTTACATTTATGGAAATAACTTGTCCGCCTAAAGCCCAAATTTAAGGAAACTTTCAGGAAATATTTTGGGAAACATGTCCTCTATAAATCTAGTAGTTATTTGGTGAAAATCTTATATTTGAACAATGTTTATTTACCTGAAACAAATAAAAAAAATTAAAAGAAATTTCCCACATACATATATTTATTCAAATTTTTTATTTTTTATTTTTTAAATATTATATATGTGCATAATATTATAGCTAAACTTTAAACTTACAAAACAAAAAAAGTTTCATAATAATATCTTACCAAATAAAAAAGTTATTAATTTTTTTGCAAACCCTTGCAAAATGTTGATTTTGTGCCTGGCACTTTTGGGATATACTGTGTTAAAAACTCTGGCACTCTAGGGATATGACGACCGAAAAACTCTGGCACTCAAAGGGTTAAGAACAGGAATAGGGTTTTGTTTTACTCTAGGATACTTGCTTTCGGAATAGTAATTAATATCTGCTTATGAAACAATTTCAATGTCTCTAAAATAAAATGGGAACTTTAAAAATCCATGGGCCTCTGCCCAATTGCGGTAAAATCAGTTGTAAAACCCTTTCCTTTTCCTATCTGACATTAAAATTATTCCAGTACCAAATTTCACCTTTCAAGCTAGATTGGAATACAAAACGTAAACTAGACTGGAATAGTGTGAAATGTAAATTCTGTGTACCATAAATGCTGGTGTGCTGGTATTTTACCAGGCATAGTTAAGTTATATTCAGTTTATGCTGGTCAGAAGTATGATGATAATGATGCTGTAAGTACCATTAGTTCATAAAAATTAATCAGACAGAAAGGAGGAAATCAAGACACTTTACAGCTTAAAGATTTTACATATATACCTAGCGTTATTAGCTAGGAAAAATAAACATTTTTCTACCTCAAAAAATATTTAAAACATATGTTGTTTGGTACAGTATTATAATAACCTTAAAGTATAATAATATTATTTGGATCATTCGGAACTGAGTGATGTAGTTTATTGTACAACTGACAGAGTTATGGCAATGTCATGTAAAAATAGGTTATGCTTTAGTGACGTAAAAGCAATAAGTATCATGAAAGTAACTAACAATAACGCAACTTACGTTAGAATTTTCATTAATCTCGTAGTATGTGCTATTCCTAGAGCGACTACGTGCATGGCTCATTAAATTTAGATTCAAATTCACTTTATAACTATGCAACTATTTTATATACAGTATTTATTTTCTGTATTACATATATGTTATACTTTATTACCTGTAGCTGATTTTAATTTTGTGTAGGTGGCTTAAGGCTGAAACTTTTATGCCTTAATTAAGGCCTTTTATGCCTACTTATTCAGCTCTTTATTGAAGTTTGTTTGCTTCAGATTCTTCTATTATTCAAAATTTTAGCTATTTCCGTGCATTTATTTATTTAAATATAAATAATGCATTTAAAGTTAAATATATTAATACTAGCTCTCGCGTGCGGAACACGCACTGCGCACCAAATCGCTTTATGTGCCATTCCATTTTACAAATATTTCTTTTTCAGCTGATCAAATTTTCTTTTGTTTAGATATTCGCTCCTGTCAAAACAAAAAATTTCCTTTTATTTATCTTTCATATTGTTCAAATTTCAGAGAAGCGGTACATTTTAAGATCGTGGGTCTATTTTTCGTCTCTAGCCGGCACGATAAGCTTTAAATACTCCCGTCGCAGCAAACCTGCGGACTCAGCGAATTTCCAATGCATAATATTTGTCTGAATTCCACATAAAGCCGCAAACCAAGTTTCATAAAAATATATTCACATATAAGCGATTTTAATTAAATAATATATAATATTTTTAACTATAAAATAATAACTCAGTGTAAACATATATAAGTAACTAAATAGATAAGAACTGGTTTATTGGGCAAGAGCTAACCGAAATGGCCTGTACTAAGGAAGTAAATACAAAGACTTGTGGCCGGGGGCAGTCTACCTGACTGCGGCATGGGCCTTTGCTGAGTTTGTATATTCCTTCACTCTAGTTGTCATACAGTACCTGCTTTGGCTTTGGTGATTTTGACAATGTTACAGGACCAAAAAACCTTGTACACAGCCCTCAGGCCAGCGCTTCCGTTATGTTGTCTGCCGAGGTACGGCGATAGGGTGCGAGGGGGCAACGAATACGTGTATTTGGTGTTGCACTTATAAGAAATATATAAGTTTCATTACATGATCTCTGTGTGATGGGGGAGTTAATGAGTTGCCACAATATTACTAATTTACCAATATATTTTAGATAATCTATTACACCATTTGACACGTATAATATCAATAATATGAAACAGTACTAATCTCATAAATTTATATATGATGTGAAACAGTATTATACATTTTTTAGAAAACTGTAAATACGGATATCCGGTACGTAAAGTATGCCACCATATCCTTGAATGAAAGGACCTAGATAAGGCAAATTGACTTAACATGATACGACAAACCCTCTCCAAAAGGCACTCAAGTTCATCAGCTGTAGTAGTAGGTTTCTTCATTGAATTATTGTGAATTAGCAGAGCTCATGGGAAGATCTAGTTAAACTCTTTTTGGAAAGATCTCTTCAACTTTTTCAAAAGAGAAAAATAATTTTAGCAGTTTTTTTTAACAAAGAACGATTTGGTGTAAAACCCTGAAAATCTTGCAAATGTGTTATGGTAACCATGAAATTGGCTTGTAGTTATTTGATAAAAATTGCAATTACTCATTATTTATGATTCGATTTTATTATTCTTTATACTATATTTTAGAGGGTAAAATTTCAAATTCGTTGTGTCTTGTTGCTTTTTCTATACTTCTATGGTTTTTGAGATATTAAACTTTTATAACAAAACATGGCCACCATTTTTAAGTGGTACAAAGTAGAAATTTGAGAGTCAATACCAAAATAGGTCTTATTATTTATCATGCATGTACCAAGTTTGAACTTGATACTTTAACAGGTTTGTAAGATATGTTAAATTATGAAAAAATCACATACAGACAGATAGACAAAAACTATGGGTTTTAGGACATATGTTCATATGAAGTTTATTTTTATTTTTATGTGTACAATGACGTCCTGATTTTTTGAACACTTTCTGATTACCCTGTATATAATATGGAGGTAAATAAATAAATATATATAGGTACGGTATATATAAAATATAGTACTTGACGATTCATATATGTTTACGAGAACCATGACTTGTGTGCAGTATTAGTAATCACAAGTAAACCATTTTATATAATACGATTGAAAATAAACTAGATTTTTACTTATAACGTAACATTTTAATTTAATCATAAAGTTCGCTTGAAGTTCAAAATTTGGTTTTACAGTTTCATATCAATAACCAGACAAAAATTATTAGTTTGAAAAATTCAAATGTGTATTGCAAAACAATCAGATATATTTTTGTAAGGTATCTTAAAAAGGTACTTTACTAAAGTACATGATATAGTTTTGTGAAAACCGTAGTTCAAACTCAAAACCCAAGTCATCAGATACTGCCTCTAGAACGCACCTGAAACACACAGTAAAATACTAATACAATCATATGCAATTTCCTGAACACTGGAAGTCAGATAATGAAGTAGGCTTGGCAACATAGTGTTGAACTGGCAATGCAGGGGGACCAAAATAGACGCAAAAATGTCCTCGAATAATGCATAAAAAACCATGTTCATAACACACCTGTTTTCAACAACGGCAAACGGGTGACCTCGGATGCCGTAGGAAAGGTGGCTGAAAACACACCGTTGTGTTCTCCACGATTGCAGCGCGCCAAGTGGCAAAACGCTGAACTATTGAACTGTCCTAGGATGGGTATCTGAAGACAGTTACTGGAAATGAGATTTCGGTATTGGCGGTCCACATTTTGAAAATCCTGAATGAATCTGATATTAATT
This sequence comes from Allygus modestus, assembly GCA_963675035.1. Lineage (NCBI taxonomy): Eukaryota > Metazoa > Arthropoda > Insecta > Hemiptera > Cicadellidae > Allygus > Allygus modestus. The sequence goes on along the minus strand of OY776112.1, from coordinate 139,996,626 downwards.
AGATCCGAGGACACCAAAAATGTCCTCGGCTGCACGATAAAAATTCAACCCAATGTCCTCGTATACACGGTCTGCCACATTCACACAGAAACACACACACACACACAGACAGACATTACGTAAAAACCACTTTTTTGGGCTCAGGGAGCACCAAAACACATATTTCCACTAACAACTCAAATTCAAAAATTTGGACGAAAACAATACTTTCTCCAAATACTATGTATATGGGAAGAAAGTAAAAAGATTATGATCTTAATATATTATTATATCTCCCAAAATATCCCTTTTTATTTGTGAGTTATCGTGCTTACAAGGAGTTTGCCTATAATAGATGACAAAAATTGTTTGCTATATAGCAAAGTGGAATTTCATTAAAAAATTGCCTCATGAGCTTGCAACTGAATGATTACCACCGACGCGGTAGCTCAGAGGTAGAGCTGGCCTCGCAAGTCAGATGTGGTCAAGCGTAGGTTCTGTCCTGGCGGGCCGCTATGTTTCTTTGTCACGAGTGGTTAACAGTACCTTGCTATCTTTAGATTGCCGTAGTGCAATACGCACACAGTTGACTTCCTGCTTTCCCCCTCATCTCCGCTGCAGCCTCCCTGAATATGTCCACTTTATATGGAATATTCCCCCTGATTCTACACATATCTGAAGTTTGACAAGTTATATTACCTACAATTTGATTTGTTTATTCGCCTTTCTCTAATTTTAGAACTGTTTTGTGTGCTGCATTCTTTGGTGAATATTTTGAACTATCTGTTGGAGTCACAAATCCTGCTGGTTGGGCGCAAGTTGCGGTAAAACTCAATACCAACCAAATGATACGTTGTACCGCTGAAGATGTTGCATAATATACAGCAACATCACATTTTGCTACAGCAACATCAGCATTTTGTATGATACTAAAGTAGTGCCGATCTAAACCATTCCTACCATAGTCAGGCTTGGATTTGAATCCAACATTAAATCTCAGGGGCTATAAACATGAGTCAAATCAGCACGGTCGCTAGAGTAACATGTCTGAATAATACATGTTTTATTTATTTTTATTTCATTTCACATTCCAGGAGCGCTTGACCATATCTTCTCTACATACAATATTTTGTTGTCATAACTTGACGGAATGATTTAAAAGCAGTATTTTTTAAAGACTGTAACATTTTGTATTTTATTGGTGAAGTAATTTTTTTAGTAAGATTTGCATATTGAAATTATTTTATGCATATATTTTTGTTTATGAGTTACTTTTAACACACAGAATCGATATACCAACATGGAGTGGAAGATGTGTTGCAAAAATATGGCAAAGTTTACACAGATGAAGTTAAGCTGAGGGTGGTAGTTTCAAAGGAGCAGGACACTTACAGGATATTGGTGGAAGAGTTGCATTTACCGAAAACTCCAGAAGAACTCTCCAAAGAATGCTTTGCTTACTTCAAAGAGACATTGGAAAAAGCATAATTGAAACCAGGTAGAACAGAATTGTTCTACAATTCTAATGTTGAATTATATTCTGTTTATTTGCGGTAATAGTTTTGATTGGGCATTGAGACAGTTGAATTGCATGATAGTTATAAAAACGTCATGAAAAAAACCATAGCGCGATAAGCAAGTGTAAAAAGATACTTTGAGGTTATTTATAACGGAATATTTTTAAATTAAAGTATAAATGTTGTTTGGCGACTATAATTTTCATTACATCCTGTATTTAATGCAATGAAGATTTTAAAAAAAATTAATTTTTCATACAAGCAAAACCTTATCAAATCAAATCAAAAAAATTCTTTATTTGTGAGTACAAAACCTGTACATAAATTGTGTCATAATATTCTTATTATAGTCAACTTATAGTCTAAACTCTAATACAAAGTAAAATATATGATTAAAATCAATTTGAATTACAATAATTGCATATTCACAGACCAGCAGAAAAAAATTCAGTTAAGGAGTAAAGTGGATTTTCTATTAGAAAGTTTTTTCAATCGGTCTTAAGTTTTACTTGACTGGTTTCATTTTTAATTTGTAGTGGTAATAGTTTAAAAAATTTCGCTCCCATTTTTGTAGGCTTGATGTTGAATAGAGGTACTGTAGTTTGTGTTTCTGAATTCTCAATGAAATATACAGTGTGTTCATTTTTTATGCTCACCATTGGGATGGATCTCGTAAACCTTAATAGTTACAAGGAAGGTTAAATGAGCAAAGTAGTGTGCAATTGTAAACTAAATAAAATGGTGCAAATAAATCAAAAATATTCCATCAGACTCGTTCGCTATGCTCAAAAAACCATTTTTGACCAAAACAAAAATTGCTTATTACTCTCTTATTTTTTAAGATACAAAAAAAGTTGGATCAAATTTGCGTGAAATTTTACATAGAATTTGAGTATTTAGCTTAAAATAAAATAATACACTCAGATTGTGATATAAAATGGTCAAGTCTCTAAAATCTTTAATGCAAGTATAGTGTTTTTATATTTTTATGTGAAAGAAATTTTTCCCGATTACAAAAATACCACATAATAAAATGTGATATTTGATTTAATAAGTCCATAATATAACAAAAACCTCTTTTTAGCAACCATTTCCCCGCAAATCAGCTGTAAAATATAAATTTAATACTTTATGTTGGAGCCAAGTACAACATATCCATCATATGGTTGCTAAAAAGAAGTTCCCGTTAAATTATGTACTTATTTTATGAATAACATATCACATGTGTGGTATTTTTGTAATCAGAAAAAGAATTTCTTTCACATAAAAATGTAAAAACACTATAGGCTCTACTAGTATTAAAGATTTTAGACTTGACCATTTTATATTAGAAACCGAGTGTATTATTTTATTTTAAGCTAAATATTCAGATTCTACGTAAAATTTCACGCAAATTTGATCTGACTTTTTTTTGTATCTTGAAAAATAAAATAGTTACAACCAATTTTTGTTTTTGGTCAAAAATGGTTTTTTGAGCGTAGCGAATGAGTTTGGTGGGGTATTTTTGATTTCTTTGTGCCATTTTATTTAGTTTATAATTACGCACTACTTTGCTCATTTAACCTTCCTTGTAACTATTAAGGGTTACAAGATCCCAATGGTGAGCATAAAAAATGAACACATTGTATACTGGTCATAAACGGTGAATATTCCCAAACTCCTATAATATTCTCTAACATGATCAATATTTAAGCTGCAACATAACTCTAATTGCTCTTTTTTGTAGTAATAAAATTCTATTTAAATTATTATTACCTGTGCTTCCATAAACACTTAAACCATATGCAATGTGAGAGTGTATGTTAGGATGATATATCATTTTCAACACTGGTAAGCTACATAAATTCACCATTCTCTTCAAAACGTAAATCCCGGCATTAATTTTGTTTACTACATCTTGTACATGGTTGTTCCATGATAAGTTATTATCGACTGCTAAACCTAGGAATTTGGTGCTATAAATTTGGTTCAATCGTTCATTTTCAATACAAACATTCGGTTCAATTCGATTTCTATTTTGTTTTGTTATAAAATGAGTAAATGAATATAATGCAATTTAGTGCTATTATTTTTAACATGACAATATTAAATTATCAATATTACTGTATAATAAATTTACTATAGATAAGCTGGTGCAGAAAACCTCAGTCTATAAGTTTGATAGTGTTTTTCTCTAAGTAGAAATATAATACCCCCGTAGCAGCAAACCTGCATACTCAGCGAATTTCCAATGTGTATTAATTTATCTTAATACCACATAAAGCCACATACCAAGTTTCATCAATATACTTTCATAAATAAACTATTTATGACATTTTAATTATTCTCCATAAGAATAACATGGCAGCTGAGTATGCAGGTTTGCTGAAATAAGGAACACTAAAAAAGGGCTTTTATACAAATATTAATATAAATCAACTAGGTAAAGCCACATACCAAGTTCTATTAATTTATGTTCAAAATTAAAGGAGATAACACGTTAATTTTCTCCATAAGAATAACATGGGGCTGAGTATGCCGGTTTGCTGCTACGGGAACTATCGGCCAAAAAATGGGTTTTTGTGTAAATATCAATAGACCACAATGAATAAAGCAATATACCAAGTTTCGTCAGGATAAATTGATAAATAAGCGAGATATACAATTTTTCTTATCCTCCATAAGAATAACATTGGACAATGTACTGTGTTTAGCACTTTAAATATCTCAGTAACCAATTGACGTAGAGCAATGATTAAAACATAAAATTTTGCGTCTTTTTAAGGTGATTCCAATGGGAAAACATAAAATTTTACTTGTTCAAAAATTGTATGTAAAAAACTCAAAAAACCCATTTTTGGGGTACAAAACTCCCCCAAAATACCCCTTCGGATAGCTCGATCCGTCTGGTTTTCGAACTTAAAGTCATAAATGCTGCTTTACACGTTTGTACCAAATTTCATTAAAATCGGACCTTTTTTACGAGAGTTATCGCACCCACAGACACACATATTATATATATATACAGTTTCGAACGAATGGTGTTTTTGGGGTCTGGGGACCTCAAAACGAAAAGTTATCATGGTCCCGGGCCTAGGTCTTACCATGGCGACTACGGTAATAGCTTCTTCCCTACAGGGGAAATTCGCTAAAATGGGACAAAAACGCAAAACCAGACAGACTATGAGTCAGGAAAATTTAGACCCATAATGTCTGTAGAAGCTAGTATTTCTAAATAGTGCCATTAAGAGGGGGCTCCAGTCATGCATCGATTTGCAATTCTACCTGCTTCTCCTATAAGGCCAATGTTAACTTCAAGTTTGTACCTCTTCAACCGATTATCCTAAATCGTTGATTTATGATTCATTTATTAGAAAAAAATCTAGCAATTTTAGTGAGCAGAATTTTGATACCAAAAATATTTAACCCATAAAAGCTGTAAATATTGAATAATTTGCTAGGGGTTGGGCCATCCGAGGTCTGGTTAGTGCGGTTTTACTGTATCGAAATCTTGCTCATTCAAATCGCTGGGTGTTTTTTGCTCTTTAAACTGAGCTATTCTCAAGCGATAATCAACAATATCTGAAAATCTGTTGAGGAGCGACGGGCATTGAAAGTTCAACATTGGCCTTATGGGGGAATCTTATAGAAACGCCAAATGTTTTGAGTCTGAAGCCCATACTGCAGCATAACTGCAGTTGAACCTCTTGACTATTCTCCCTTCATTAGACAATTCTGTACTCTCTAATGTGGTTACGAAATAAAATACCCGTCGCACCAAACCTGCGTACTCAGGGAATTTCCAATGCATACGTCTTAATATACCGCATAAAGCCGCTTACCAGGTTCAGTACAATTTAATTCTAAAAATGTACTTACAAAATGTTCACTTGTTTATGTGTTGAAATACTGATTGTGAATTAGTTAAAGACATATAAGGTACCAACCAGATAGGTTTATAAGAGACGATGGAAAGACCTCAGTCAGGAACTTTTGCAGCGACGACTACGCTCCGTAAAAATGTTTACAGTAGTTGGAGAATTGTCTCAACTCCCACCCTGCAGCTGCGAGTACTACCACAGCAAGCCACACCCTTGTTCCCACTCCATACATCACAACAGCAGTTCTGCCAACTTCCAGCGTTCAGCATAAAATTATGAGACCCTCAGAAACAATCGTTTTGTGTATGGCAATTAGAATAACCTAACCTAACCACTGCATCACGCTGTGTAAGTTTTTAGTCCAGTATAAAACTGTAATTGTTTACTTTGATAGATAATGTGCCCCAGGTAAAACAGGATATAGCCTATCACTCCAAAGTCGGTTTGCTTTTTATAAAATTGCGACAGTTCCCAACATGTCCAATCCTGCACTCTCGTTTATAAAACTGGTTGTATTTCTTCAAATGCTACATCAATTGAATGGGTCTGCCGCAAAACGCTCTAAGCGACAGAAGTACAGTTTTGAGAAATCACTCAAAGACTACCGAGATCGAAAATTTGTGTAAACTAGAATCTTTTTTCTCTGTATTTTGTTACATATACATGTATAATTTCATAATATACTACTCCATCATACGTTGACAAATTATTATTCATTTTAAACAGAATAATAATGTCAACAGTCAAATGTCTTTCAGTGGTTAAAACGTTCTAAGCGACAGTCGGTTAAAATGTTTTTTCACGGACTCTACCAAGGCTTTAAACTAAAACTATCATATTTTTAATATTTTTTAAACTGTACAAAACACTATATAGTAAAATTATTTTAAAACTATAAATGCTATAGTAAATTTAGATACCATTGTAGCTTGTATAAAGGTATAAAAGCGTTATAATGGTATATAAACGTTCTAAGTGCCATCCATTCTCTGGCGCTTAGAACATTTTTCGTCTGATAGCCCGTCGAGTCGTAGAATCCTCGCCAGGTTTTACAGACGAAATCAGTGCCAAATCAGTTAAAAAACTTCAACACCAAATATACCTGGTTGTAGGGAATATCATTTAGAACCTTTTTCACCAGAAATCTCCATTTCTGAAATTTTGTCGCTTAGATCGTTTTGCAGTGGACCCATTTAATTGTTATCAACATCAAGTTGAACACTTATCCCAGGTGCAGAAAAGCTGATTCAACACTTCCACAAGAAACGGATTCCGATGGCTTTAGCCACAAGCAGTGGGGGGGAAACTTGCGCCCTCAAGTTGAAGAGGTACTCAGAGCTGTGTTCGTTCTTCAGTCATATGGTGATGGGCAGTTCCGACAGTGAAGTTGTCCACGGCAAATCCGCTCCCGATATATTCTATGTAGCGACCCGGAGGTTCCCTGACTCTCCTCGTCCAGAGAATGTAAGTTATCTTAAGTAATGTGTAGGTAGAGGGGGGTAGTGATCAGAGTACAGTCAACTCTCAATTATCCGGGTTAATTGGGTTGTTGTTTAACCAAGGTCACGAAAGGTTTAATTTAATTTTTTTTATTTATCCCCTTCTAAATATAAATAGAACAACAATAACAATTTATTTGGTTAAATTATCTCCAGAATCGTACCTAATTTACTTTGTTTATCTGTGCAACAGTTCATAAATTATGTTGGTAAATATTCAATAATAATAGCTAAATAGGCCTATATAAAAGTATGTAATCATGTACAAACCCGGATTAGGCCCCCATAAAATATCGATGTGGGGCCATTCCATGTCAAATCATCCAGCCAAATTACAATTTGACACCCAAGTTCTCAGATTTTTATGAAATTTTGTATACATTAAGTGTGTACAAAAATAAGAAAAAATGCAAAGTTTCACCAAATTCCATTAAGTAGTTTCAGAATTATAGTCGTTTAAAGTTTTAGAAAAATGTAATTTCCAATGGCAGTATGAGCGGGAAATCAGCTTGTATGTTTTCACGTTTTTCTAAATAAAATTTATATTTATGTAGCTAGAGGCTTCAAACTTTATGAATTTGTCATAAATTTAATGGAGAATCAGATTATACTATAAGTGTTGGCATTATAACTTTTCATCATTGTTTAAAAAATCGTATAACACAAAAATTATAGTTTTTTTCAAATTGTGACGTTTATGTAAAAAACAATCTTTGGCTAAAATCTCTCTCCAGATACCCTAATACAACCATATATCACTGAAAAGAGCATAACATTTCCTTTTAAATGGTGAAATAATATTTGTGGGTTTACGTGTTCTAAAAGTTTTATTACAATGTAAAGTTAATAAATAAATTTTTGAATAGCGGAAAAGGTATTTTCATTGACAAAGACAGAGTTTGTGGTAAGGATGTTAGAAAGTCAATAATATCTTATAAAATATAGGACTATGGAGCTAAAATCATATGTAATACAATTTGCATGGCATATTTTGTAATAACATAAGGCTTACTGTTGGATATAACACATTTACAACAAATAATTTTGTACAGTATGATGTAATTTTGAATTTAAATGTATACCCTTGTTAGCCTACGTATTACTGGAGAGCTGCATGTCAGTCTCAAAAGGTGAAATAATATTTGCAAGTTGTAGCATTACAAGAGTTTTAATACAATATAAAAATATGAAATGACATGGCTTAAGTGCTCCTTTTTTACCTCAATACTGAGGGTGTACTGATTTAGCTTACATTAAACAACCTCGTGAATTTATGATACCTACACAAAATATACAATATTTACATTTCATTTAGTTACCGCACTGGTTTACTTACTTCTTATCCAGATTTTCGTGGGCAAATTCTTCTGTTGTACAAAATGATAGTATATCTTCAAATTGTGTTAAAAGTCAAAAATTGTTAAATAGTTTTTAAAGGTCTTGGCTTGGTTCGAAAGTAACTTGAAATGTAAGTAAACACAATCACTGAAACTTAAAACTGATGACCGTCTATAGTGATATTTTAAAGTTGTCCCAGGCTGTGTTAATTTATTTTTGAGAGTCAGAATCAATCTTACAAGTTCAATCCCATTGTGACGTTACCACTGGAGGTTTTACTTTACAAAGGAGATGAGGTGGTGGTACGGGACAGTTTTCTTCTTTTTGAGGCCAATAAAAGTTTTCAGCTGTACCATGAGGATTGCATAAAGAGGATATTATAATCCCCTTCTTCCTCATTAATTTGCTGAACCATTCCAATCCACCAGTTGCTTTCATAAACCCAGGCAACAAAGGAACGGAGGTTAGGTTCAATCATTGGTCCTGATGGGTTAAACATGTTTTTTCTTAACACGTTGGCTGCTGTGGGCCCCGATCGGTTTTTTTTCTTAACATAGAAACTTATGCAAATTTCATGTTTAAACATGTTTGCAGCAGCGAAAGTGTTAAACAGATAACAGAGCCTGAGCTCACTCTTTTTGCTATGATTTCTTCTGACGATGCAGGCTGGAAAAAAATTAAAACTTCTTGTTCCAGTTATGCTTTGCCCAGATTCAAAACGACTACTTTGGGTTATTCTGATATTTTCAATATCTTCTTCACTCAAAAAGAAAAATTTTATTTTTGAAAACAGATTATGACTAAGTGTGAACATTTGCCAAGCATTTACAATCCGTTCACTTGCTTTTGAACTTTGGAGGTTTCTCTGTATTAGTTCTTTTGTCTTGCCCCCGATTCCGTCACATACAGTTTTTCCATGACTTGTTGCATGAAAAGACCTTCCATAACTTCCATGAAAATTTTCCATGACTTCCTTTAAGTTGAACATTTTTTCATGACTTCCTTTAAGTTGAACATTTTTTCATGACAAATTCATCATGGTATTGAAATTTTTATACTGTGCACTGCACCCATCAGTAATGTATTCCACTCTGCCAACTGATGGAAATGTCAGCTTAATTAAATCAATCGTTTTTTCTTGGACAGAGAAGACAAATGGTACATCGTGTCTTAGGTCATTAGAAATGAAACACTATGATGTTTCTAGTACCACAATGATGTTTTAAGGTACCATCTCCATTTTTAGAATATATTACTGAACTGAACAACTTAAATGGCTCCAGTGGTATGACTGTACTTAATTTTGAAGAACAAAATTATAATTCTCAGCGAAATCCATTAAGACCAAAACTTCATCAAATCATTTCATATTTTTATATTGTATTAAAACTCTTGTAATGCTACAACTTGCAAATATTATTTCACCTTTTGAGACTGACATGCAGCTCTCCAGTAATACGTAGGCTAACAAGGGTATACATTTAAATTCAAAATTACATCATACTGTACAAAATTATTTGTTGTAAATGTGTTATATCCAACAGTAAGCCTTATGTTATTACAAAATATGCCATGCAAATTGTATTACATATGATTTTAGCTCCATAGTCCTATATTTTATAAGATATTATTGACTTTCTAACATCCTTACCACAAACTCTGTCTTTGTCAATGAAAATACCTTTTCCGCTATTCAAAAATTTATTTATTAACTTTACATTGTAATAAAACTTTTAGAACACATAAACCCACAAATATTATTTCACCATTTAAAAGGAAATGTTATGCTCTTTTCAGTGATATATGGTTGTATTAGGGTATCTGGAGAGAGATTTTAGCCAAAGATTGTTTTTTACATAAACGTCACAATTTGAAAAAAACTATAATTTTTGTGTTATACGATTTTTTAAACAATGATGAAAAGTTATAATGCCAACACTTATAGTATAATCTGATTCTCCATTAAATTTATGACAAATTCATAAAGTTTGAAGCCTCTAGCTACATAAATATAAATTTTATTTAGAAAAACGTGGAAACATACAAGCTGATTTCCCGCTCATACTGCCATTGGAAATTACATTTTTCTAAAACTTTAAACGACTATAATTCTGAAACTACTTAATGGAATTTGGTGAAACTTTGCATTTTTTCTTATTTTTGTACACACTTAATATATACAAATTTTTATTAAAATCTGACACCATGGGTGTCAGCCCCTGGATGATTTGGCATGGAATGGCCCTGTGCCCTTATAAAAACCTATTAGGCCTATCCATATATATGTAATTAATTTGTATATAACAAAATTATATCTTTAAGTGTTTATAAGATAAAAATGTATTACTCACCCATGTAACTACCTTGTATTAGAAATAGTACAAAACTACTTCAAACACAAATTTTAATTATCGCCTGACCTTAAATACATAGATTACTGGCCAAATTTTATATAGTAATGACAGTGGAAATTCAAAGTGAAAGTGTCATGTGTACTGAAAGCCTCAAGAAAGAAATCATGTGTGACTACATTGTTGGTGGGAAAATTCAACTCTCTTCCCTCTTCTAAAACAACTGGCCTAGGTGTTAGATGCTGAAAAGTAAGCCATGTCTCAAAATTAATTAAACTCCCATTAAATAAGTGCATTAGACACTAAAAGTCCAATCTTTTTAATAGGAGAAGAGCTAAAACCATATAGATTATACCCTTTGTTTATTATCAGGCCAAGAAGAAATGGTTTTAGCGAAGAAATGATGCAGCTCTGGTAAACCAAACCCAACTTATCTTGAACCTACAGACTAAATCACATCAGAGTAGGGTGGATTGAGCAGCCTTAACTACTGATCCTGTCCAAAAACATTCGTTAACAAGACAATTTTAGTCCAAATTTATTAGGAAGAGAACTTGTTTAGTCAAATTTGGTAGCATCAGTGAAATCGGAACAGAACCTTTTAGGCCTAAAACATTTATTCAAATCATGGCCGCCATTTCTGGATGATGCCAAGCCAAAATTGACTTCTTGAACATTCAATAATTCCGTATTCATAATCAATAATCAGATTTGGAATTTTATTACAAAGAAAATCAAATTCAAAATTTAAAAACAAAATCTAGAATCAAGGAAGAGAGCCACCACAGCGAATCCATTATAACGCCCTGAGATTAATACTTTAATACTACCCACAGAACGACGCCGAGGCTTATTTCACAATTGTATAAAGTAAATCACATATATTTCCCCTACCTTTGTAGTACCAATTGTCAACCCCTCACAATTTAAATATGTTGAAATGTCAATTTTGTAAATAAATAGTTTTTTTTGTTAATTGTAATTTTGTCCGACCTTATTCATTTGAGGCAGATATCGCCATCTTGTTTTATGTTACCTAGCAACCTTAAGTTTAGAACTAGGAGTATATTTACCACATAGAGTAAACACAAACACACATAATAAGTGTTTTTTTCATCTGAATAAATACTATACAAACAATTTAGTAAATACAACATAATCTGAGAGTCTGTCATCTCGCTAATGAGCCGTGGTCGCGTGCTAGGGAGAGATGATCTTGACACTGCTCAGGGCCATCTGCACCTGCGCTGGGCAGAGCGACGGACGGACGCGGATATCTAAAAATAGAAACAATCACTCATCCTGCCTTGTTAACCCTAATGCAATTTTGCCCCCAGTACAGAATTAACTAGCACACTATTCAGTCTAGTTTAGAGAACATTAATCTATTAAATACCATTCAGTGTTTTGGAGAGTATTTACTGCTATCAGCCATTGCTAGAATTGACTATTATTATCTTGACTGTTGTAGATTTCATTACATTTTCATGATTTTCAAAAGTATTTAATTTACATAAATATGTCTTAAATGACATTAAAACATAATATTGTACTATAAAAATGTGAATAAACCTTTTATCATATTTGTAATATTAAATTTATTGAGTCCCTTTGTTTTAATTAGGTTAGGTTAGGTTGGTTTTAGGTTATCCATGACCTTCAACCGATCATTACCCTAGATAATTGGGAGTTAACTGTATTTGGACTGCAAATTGGGGTGTAAATTTGGACTGCAAGGTTCTGTGATTGATCTTCGTCAATCACCAATGGCTATTATATAATGCCGCAACCCGAAAGGTTGGGAACCCTCCTTCAGCTGTCTAGGAATCGACCTTTCCAGGAAACAATAATAGATAGGTCTCGGAGGCAAGGAGAATTGTCTGTATTTGAGATCTCCCACCACTAAAAACCATGCAATATTTATTTATAAATTCATCTTCAAATAAGAGCTAGCATTAATTTAACTTCCTATTGAGTCCAAAATAAAACTCTAAAAATAGAATAAACAACTTTTAAATAATACTTTTCCATTTATAAAATAATAAATAATCTACAACTAACAGACTGTTACTTTTTTTTGCATCTACAATGTTTATTTTAACTTTCAATACTATGAGACCTTCCCCTGTTTTCTTTATAAGTAGGCCTAATAATTTTAGTTAAACCAGTAAAATACCTACTATTTTGCTTTCCATAGAGAGAGAGAAATATTTGTTGACCTAATTGAACTAATGACTGTTTACTAATGCTGGCTAGCAAACTATTTCAAAAATTAATCAAACATAATCCTCATCTCCGTTTTGCAAATGTTAAAACTGTAACTTTAATGCCAATAAAGCGAAACAGTAAGGGATTTCCTAACATTTTCTGAATTTTGATACATGAAGGAATTCTATTAAACATATTAATGTATGGTACGGGATTTTGCCAAATCACCTTCACATTTGGTACCGTGATATTCCAATTTGATTAAATGCATTTTAAAATTAACATTTTAAAATATGGATACAAAATGGGGGGCCCACCAGTTGATTGACGTGTTAGTTGCTCGCAGGGACAGTTGGTAGGGTTTTAGAAAATAAGTATAAATAATTAAATAAAGCCCTGAAACCCACTGATTGACATCTTAGTTGCTCGCATGGACAGTTGGTAGGGTTTTATAAAGTAAGTATAAATAATTAAATAAAGCCCTGAAACCCACTGATCGACATGTTAGTTGCTCGCATGGACAGTTGGTTTTTAAATAAACAAACATAATAACAGATTTGCTACTTGCTGGATGTACCAGTTGCTCGCGCTCCCCACTCTGCCTTCCAAAGAAGAGGGGCGAGGCCGAGTTTCTAGCGGAAGTGCACAGCCTCACCATCAACCCAATGTTTGACCGGCCGCATACGGGACCACACAGGACGTAGGTGCGGCAAGAAATTTGCTGAACCTTGTAACCAAATTTCCCTGATGTTATGGATTGTGCTCCTACTTTTTGGCGCTTTGGAGAACTAGTCCAACTAACTTGTCTACTAACTGCTATACTTGCAGTATAACACCATATAGCATACCTTGTATTGGTTAGTTGTGATTTAAAAATCTTACCGCGCCCATTGAACCGTTTTTTTGCACACACTAGGAGCTAAAAAGTGACACGCACCTTCTGAAGAGGAGACATTGTATATGTGGTGGGAGGAAAATTGTAACATTTCATGGATTTGTTGTTAAATAATATCAATCGCAATGTTCATATAAGCCATCATAAATAAGATGTACTATATAATTCTTGTAAAATTGTTATTTCCCCAATAAATACACATATAGGCTAATGATAGATATAATATCCTTCCATAATGATCGTATCACAAATTGAACCCTTCATAAAGTAAGTTATTATATTATATTCCATCATTCAACACCATGAGAAATCTATGTGTATATTTCTACTTATATTTAATTTGTAATATAATTAAAAATAATGGGTATTGAATAACATTGTAAAGCTGCTTCAAATATTTAATTAATGATACTAATTTTTAAAAATTGATCTCACTTCCCCATTTTATTTTATATAGTGCAGTGTTAAAAAATAGATCATCATGTGGAAGAAATTTGTGAAGAAACATATGGCAGTGTGCTTTGTTGTATAGCTGGATTTTGAATATGAAGAGAATATAAACAAATGGAAGATGGCCCAGTGTTAATTGTATTTTTTGTATGAGTCTCAACTCAAATTAAATAACATCCCTAATAAAAGTGTAGTAGGCCATAAAGAACCTACTCTTTTAGTAGAATGAAGAGCCACAGATAATTATTTCCCATATTTTTAAGGCCGCCAAGAGGAATCTGTGGTGAAGAACATTGGTGAGGAAATTCCATGTCATTATAACTTAGTCTAAGAAGAAACTACATGTTGAGCAACAGATGCATTATTTGATTTAACCAAGACTAAATAAGTTCAAATACCTGAAAGGAACTTAACTCCAATTCATTGGTTAAATATCCCTAAAGACTCTAGTTGAACTTTGTAAAGAACATTTATTTCATTTTATAGTAGCCTAAATTCCAAGGCCTACTACCTCAAGATTTTCATAGTAGCCATTTTTTTTTTGAGCTGAACAGTTTGGACTTATTACCTCATTCAGAACATTTGAGATCATAATTGGCCTATTTACATATTTAATTAAATTCAAATTCTGATTTATTAAGTATTTATAAGTATTTAAAACATTTCAATCAATATAATATAGAACAAATATCCAGATCCGGCACACTACCCCACCCGAGATTTAAGAGATACTCTCATTTATTAATCAAAATTTGAGCCTAATTTTGTCTTATATTTATTATGTAAACAAAAGTTAGAATTTCCCAGATATTGTAAAATATTCTTTGTACCCTTATTTTGATTGAAAACCCATGACATTGTAACTTAATCATAATAAAACCACAAGTTTGTTAATTGTATAAAACTTTATTTCTTGACTAAGGTAAAGGAAAACATTAATTATAAGTTTACCAGAGAGAAATGTATCCAACGAAAAACAGCTGTTTATAATTTTAGGTCATATTAAGCCAGGGCTAGATTTACATAGTATATCAAAGATAGAATCATCAGTCAATAGTTAAAGGATAAAGAGTGAGAGTAAACAAATAATTAAGAGTAAATAAATAAAACAAAACGTGAGTAGTTTTTCAATTGGCGCCTGCAACGTACGGCTTCTGGATATTTGTTCTTAAATTTGAAGCAGTTAATTTAAGTAGGCATATATGTTTAGAATAAGGAAAAATCAAGTAGGCTACTAAGAATTATTGTAAAGATAAGATTTATTCCCATACTCCTTTTCCCCCTCCCCACTACAATTGACAAACTTTATAACGAAATAAGATTATGCCCAAACATTACAACTTAAGGCCTTATATCAACCCACCCCGTCGTCTAATCGAGTCACCAACAACAACAACTATGAGTTCCCCAAGTAACGAATCTACGGCATCACAGACGTCCGAAACACTTACTGCTTCTGACATTACGACATTACACGAAGAACACACTCCTACAATAAACATTCCCATGCAATTTAACTTCAGCGACGACACAAACACGCCATTCCTTGGTTTCGACTTGAGTAATGACACAGACAACGTAAACAGTACAGACACCTTGCACGACATAAGCGCCATGACACCTAGCACAACAGGTGAAACCCCCACTCCCGCCGTTCCCATGACGACCGCCGTTCCCATGACAACCACCCCTCCCCACCCCTCCATGTCATCACTACGACTACAATCCCAGCTCGCAACTATACCAAACCCGTTCAGCCCGCAGTCGACAACTATTATAAATCCCGCTGACATGTTGTCCCAAATCAGTATTATGTTTCAACAATTAGACATTAAGCTAAACACAGTCCAAACTGAAATAAAATCCGAGTTAGACATTAAGCTAAACACCGTTGACGCTAAACTAAACGCCGTTGACGATAAACTAAACACCGCTGACGCTAAACTCGACACGAAATTCAATGCTGTTCATGCTGAACTACATAACCTAGGCCGCGCTCAAGCTAAATTTCAAGACGAAATAAACCAAATCCGACAAAAACAGAGTGAACAATCCATTAGAATCGAAGGAATTGAAACCAAATTATCCGCTGAGATCACCAAACAAACATCTGATTTAAAAGAAAATTTCAAAGCCGAATTTGAACAACAAAGAAACGAGACCAACAACTTAATCTATTCTACTAACAACCAAATCCGCACCGAACTAATCACTAAAATTAACGAAGACGTAGATGACATAAACCACCAAATCAAAGAACTTAAAGATGAGACACTACAACGAATAGACAACACCATGGACCGTCACACCAAAACTACTCAAGACGTGTTTCTACCACTAATCCAACAAAATCAAATCAAAATCGAGCAGACCAAAAACGAATTTAGCCAATTAAACGGAATTGTAAACACAGAAATTAAACTCCTGAAAAGCGAAATCGTACAGAAATCAGCTATCGTCCCCTCAACCATCAATGTTGTCTGCGGAAACAATGGCAATGCTGTTGACCAAACCATACCTAAATTTTATGGACGCACCACACACAACCCTCAAGAATATCTAGTTAAATTAAAAAATATTACGAACGAAATATTAATAGAAACAATTGTACTGATCTGATAGAAAATTTGATTGACATAATTGAGGCCAGCTTCGAAGGTCATGCATCGCGTTGGTTCTCTTTGATAAAACACGACATCAAAGATTGGAATGAGTTTGAAAATGCATTTTTGGCTAAGTTTTGGAATCGTTCGGTTCAGAGGGGAATCCGCCAAAAATTGGAGGTAGAAAAATTCCGGACGAATGGTAAACTGTCACGCTCCGAGTACTTTATAGAACGTGTCATCACACTGAGGTCTTTAACACCACCATTAAGCGACGATGAAATCGTATCCTGTCTCGCTGAACACTTTAGCGAAATAGTACAAGACGCAAGAAGAGTCCAAAATGCTAACACTATTCACGAATTCGAGTCACTATTACAAAGAGAGGACCTAAAAGACGCACAGAAGAGAGACAGACACAGTAATTTAGCGCATAACAACCGACCGACTTCACCCCAAAATCAACGCCAACCAAATTATCAAAACAATCAGAACGACAGAAGACCAAACAACAACAACAACTTCCAATACAACAACGGACATCAACATGGTAACCAATACCGAAATCACAACGTAAACCCACACGCTTACCAACCTAGAGATAACCGTGCACAGTATCACCCCTACAACAACGGTTACAGAAACAACAACTACAACAACAACAACAGTCACTACTATCAATCTCAACAACATGACAGGAATCCCCACAACAACAACAACACACACAATTACCATTCCCCATCCCCCCGACAAGGAATATCAAGTAATGAAAGAAAATATCCATCACGTGAACAACATAACGTCTGTACGACAATCCTAGAGAGGACTGACCCTAACCAAAACCCCCATCGCCCAACCCCACTGATACAGCGCTACCTTTAAACGGGTAAGCACTGAAGCAATCGAAGGCTGTCTTACGGATTTGTCACTTTCCCCCCGTTTGATGATGTCTTCAGTGCCCACACAAAATATCGGACATAACAGGCCTAATAATACTAATGATACTAATATTACACATAATCCCATCAATAACGAGTACACTGTAAGTACGATCTGCTGCGACAGAGAATTCTTAATGAGAGAAGAATCTGATGTAAACAATAAATCCACTGATAAACAAAATTTTAACTGTCCAGAACTTAAAGTCAAAATTAACAATCTATATGTAAATGCGTTAATTGATACTGGCTCTAACATCACATGCATGTCAGAAAAATGGTTTGAAGAGAATAAACATAAGTTTAACAAATTTGAAGAACTGCCCGTAACCAATACATTCATTAAGACTGCAACAGGTGAACGATCGAAACGTATAGCGAAAATAATATTATTATCCATACAGATAGAGAAGCAACAAACTAATGTACAAGTTTTATTGGTTCCCAACCTAGTTAGACCATTTATTATAGGGATTGATTTGTTAAGTTACTGGGAGATGGAAATAAACTTTGAACATGAAACGATTATGTTGAAAATAAACAATAATGTTATCAATTTGAAGTTTGGAGAAGCGTATATTGAAGGTATATCATGTTACATCGTAAGAGATGAAAGCCACAGGCAAAATAATATTAACAATAATACTCATATAAATAATCATACTAATCAGTCTAATTATGATACCAATAATCCTGCAACTTGTAGTATCTCTTATAATATCGTTCAGCAATCACTAAATAACAATGAATTATTAAACCATCAACAACAGGAGCAGTTAACCGATTTGTTAATAAGTTACCAGGATGTATTCTCTGATGATCCCGGAACATGTAACAGTATAAATTCAGACCATACTACATTAACACATTGAAAAAGTATATTAGCAGACCGTTGAACACCTGAACACATCATCATCGTGAATCCCACCAATTTCCTTCCCCTTGTTGTATTGTAAATAGTCATGTTAGCATATAATATTCATTATGATGTCATTTCAGAGTGTTATGTAATTTCCCCTATCAAGTGTTTTCCCCATTTAATGTATGTGTTTTCCCACTGTGTTTATATATCCCTTTGCAAGTGTCTCCCCCTATTTCATGTATCTCCCTCCCCCTCCTTCCTCCCCAAGACTCCCAAGTGACAAACCCGTTAGGATATGGACCAGAATAACAATTTCCCCCCCCCTTAAATAAATAATTGGAATTAGATGTCTTTCATTATGTTAGTTATTAAGAAATGTTAATGTTAGGTAATAATCTCGCAATCAACCCCATAATGGACAGAGATAATGACCGAATAATCCCCTTGAATAATTTGTGCAATAACATTTCCATGTTTGTGTTTTTAGTATTCCATATGAATTAGTCAATTTCAACGTTATGTTATCCAGAGTTATAATTTGATGTTTTTCAGTGTTGTAATTTGTTATGTGTCAATGTAAACACTCGTTAGAAATAATCACCATTAATCATATTGTTATGATAATTTAATTGTTATTATTCATAATCATTCAATGTCAAATCCACTCATGTTATATCGAAGTTTCAGATTCATTTCATTCACTTCAACTTCTGCGGGGATCATTGTAACATTTCATGGATTTGTTGTTAAATAATATCAATCGCAATGTTCATATAAGCCATCATAAATAAGATGTACTATATAATTCTTGTAAAATTGTTATTTCCCCAATAAATACACATATAGGCTAATGATAGATATAATATCCTTCCATAATGATCGTATCACAAATTGAACCCTTCATAAAGTAAGTTATTATATTATATTCCATCATTCAACACCATGAGAAATCTATGTGTATATTTCTACTTATATTTAATTTGTAATATAATTAAAAATAATGGGTATTGAATAACATTGTAAAGCTGCTTCAAATATTTAATTAATGATACTAATTTTTAAAAATTGATCTCACTTCCCCATTTTATTTTATATAGTGCAGTGTTAAAAAATAGATCATCATGTGGAAGAAATTTGTGAAGAAACATATGGCAGTGTGCTTTGTTGTATAGCTGGATTTTGAATATGAAGAGAATATAAACAAATGGAAGATGGCCCAGTGTTAATTGTATTTTTTTTATGAGTCTCAACTCAAATTAAATAACATCCCTAATAAAAGTGTAGTAGGCCATAAAGAACCTACTCTTTTAGTAGAATGAAGAGCCACAGATAATTATTTCCCATATTTTTAAGGCCGCCAAGAGGAATCTGTGGTGAAGAACGTTGGTGAGGAAATTCCATGTCATTATAACTTAGTCTAAGAAGAAACTACATGTTGAGCAACAGATGCATTATTTGATTTAACCAAGACTAAATAAGTTCAAATACCTGAAAGGAACTTAACTCCAATTCATTGGTTAAATTTCCCTAAAGACTCTAGTTGAACTTTGTAAAGAACATTTATTTCATTTTATAGTAGCCTAAATTCCAAGGCCTACTACCTCAAGATTTTCATAGTAGCCATTTTTTTTTTGAGCTGAACAGTTTGGACTTATTACCTCATTCAGAACATTTGAGATCATAATTGGCCTATTTACATATTTAATTAAATTCAAATTCTGATTTATTAAGTATTTATAAGTATTTAAAACATTTCAATCAATATAATATAGAACAAATATCCAGATCCGGCACACTACCCCACCCGAGATTTAAGAGATACTCTCATTTATTAATCAAAATTTGAGCCTAATTTTGTCTTATATTTATTATGTAAACAAAAGTTAGAATTTCCCAGATATTGTAAAATATTCTTTGTACCCTTATTTTGATTGAAAACCCATGACATTGTAACTTAATCATAATAAAACCACAAGTTTGTTAATTGTATAAAACTTTATTTCTTGACTAAGGTAAAGGAAAACATTAATTATAAGTTTACCAGAGAGAAATGTATCCAACGAAAAACAGCTGTTTATAATTTTAGGTCATATTAAGCCAGGGCTAGATTTACATAGTATATCAAAGATAGAATCATCAGTCAATAGTTAAAGGATAAAGAGTGAGAGTAAACAAATAATTAAGAGTAAATAAATAAAACAAAACGTGAGTAGTTTTTCAAAATATCGATGTTTTGATACCGAACTAAAATACCAATATCATTTAGATATTGATATTCACATCGGCCAATCGGTACCCGATGTTGTTCTTATTAGAGTAAATATTAGTTTGTTGTCTAGCTTATTTTCTATATATTAATACGCTAGAGTTTTTTTCTTCACAGTCTTAACTTGATAACGGCTGGACGGATTTTAACGTTTGAGGTGTCAAATTAAAGGAATTTTTACGTAGATTTGCCAATACGTCTCAGAATTTTAAGAAAGGACATTACTTAAATACCGTAATGGGCTGAATTTTCTTTACTGTGACGCTATCCGACGGCGTAAGTATAAATTATATGTTGATTGATAGTATATTATTCAAATTATTCTCAGATGTTATCAGATGTTTCGTTTATGTTTGTTTACAACTGAAGTAAATTTTTGTTGGGCACAAACTTGCTCGGAACAGGACAACTAGTAATATTTTAATACTATTTGGCAAGTCCCTTAATTTGGTTTCGGCCAAGGTTATACTGGAGACAACTATTGGTTTAAATGGATTACCGTTTGAAAAAAAATAAACACTTTTAAACTAAATTTAAATATGCTACCAAATCTGCTGTGTTTTGTAGTGTCGTCTGCTCGGTAATAAAAGTAATGAATTATGTTTATGAAAGAGCTCCAAGAACAATAAGACTTGAAATATGGTTTTACAATACTTATTCTGTCCAGTTCATATGAATAATCATAAGATTATCCTACTGCAGTTTTGACGTTAATATGCAAACCATAAAGAACATAAACCATAACCATAATAGACCTTAAACCATATACCATAACCATATATTAAACCGTAGGTATTTTAAGTTCAATTCCAGTTCAGGGGCTAAACACCAAAATGTTTAAATAAGACTTACTTGCAATAAATATAAAGTTTCGATTTATAACATCCGCGTTTCAATATTGAACCGCGTTACTACATAGACAGGTCGATGATTGTCGAATATCGCTTTTTCTTCCCCACCACATCTACAAAGTCCCCACTTCACGAGGTGCGTGTCTCTTTTTAGTTGCTAGTTGCTGCACACAGGGGCAGTTTAGTCAGTGTTATTTTTGTATTTGCGCCCCTTATAATTTGGCGCTCTCGGTACCTGCCTATTTATTTGGCCTAGTGGAAAATGGAGTACTGGATGAAATAGTAGTAATATGCTTCAAGTTGGGGAAGACTTACTATCTTATACATAGGATTTTCTTATCTGTATTGACTGGTGACAATTACTAAAATATTCAAACTTATATTTTGTTTATACCGCTACTTGGAGTGGGAATTATTATGCCCAATAGGGTCAGAGCCTAAAAATATTCTCGCAATAGGAAAAGGCATATATTAAATTATAGTGTTCCAGTATCTAAGATCTTCTCACGATATTTCAGGTTCATTTGAGAATTACTTAACTAAGAATTTAAGGCTATTAAGTCTGTGCTCGAACGGGTTTGTCTTTTTTCTGCGTGATGGTAAACCTGATAGTTTTGATGACTAATGGGGTGGAATCTAAGAGGATTTACAAAAAGCAGTAGGCCATATTTGGAAGAGGTACATAACCAAACGTCCTACAGAATTTCAGCACAATCAGTCAAGCGATGAACAGGGCCGCCTCGAGGGGGGACAACAGGGGCCCTCGATTTTCAGTAAATTCATAAAATTTACCAATATATTTAAATAGGAGTCTCTGGGATCCCCGCAGAATTTTTTACCCACTCCTCTATTTGTCTTGTGGAAGCCCTCACGATGAAGTGAAATCACCCAGAAGATTCTCGTACCTCCACACGGCAAAGGGAAAAAGTATTTTCTAATTACATTTCAGCCGTTTTTGTTTATTTTTAGGTGCGGACAGCTGGTCCATCAGAGTAAAAGTCATACTGGCTCATATTGTTTAACACTATTTCCAGTTTTCACATGAATAACACAAAAAAAACTCCAAATTTCATGGCTCTATAAGCGGCGTTCAAAAAGATTGACAGATTTCAGGTATATCCTTTGCATGTAACATAAAACCAGACAATACTGTATTAACAGCTGCAATTATAATACAAATATTACCATATTTGTGCAAGTCACTGGGAGACCGAGCTTTGATCGGTCCATGTCAGACAGTTTGTTTATATGAATTGAGTAATTTTACACCACTTCCCCCTAATGGCGAGCAAATTTGCTTAGCTTATATTTGACTCTTGTCTGCATGTTTAACGTAACTCCAGTTGTTTTTATAGCTCAATACCCCTTTGATTAATTTCTTACATGACCGCTTTATATGTATTCTTCATTCAATGGTTTTTACAATATACACTGATTGATTACAAACAGACGTTATGATTCTTTGGTTTTGATTAAAGGTAGATTTTAAATATTTTAGTTTTCATATTACTTTTATTATATTGTTTGAGTGTACCAAGAGAATTACACCTGCCTGGAACTTACTTCTATCCCAGAAAATAGATATTTCCAACATTTTAGGCCATCACTGGAGCCGTTTTTTAAAATCAGATTTATAAGCAAAATAACCTTACTCATATTAGAGTATAGGATAGACAGATATTGAACTTTAGGGGCGGCCAGTACCCTTCACAACGTAACTGACAAAACCCTTTATGCCCAGCTACGTTCAGAGCCAGATTTGGGGTCTGTAGACCCCTAGGCTCAACATGTGGTGCGGCCCCCCTTGCCGTCCACCGCCAAGATAAACTACATTTTTTGGAGTATGGTTTTAGGTTTTTATGGTTTATGTGTAGTGCGAGCTTCCTTGTGGATCGGGCCAATAACCAGTTGTCTATGTAGCCTATGCCTAAATCCGGCCGTGGCTACAAATCAGGGCAAACATTTCTATAGCTCAATCTTTATAATATATTCATAAGTAGCGGAGGAATTGTTTGTCAAAGTACTCCTCAACGTATATATAAGGTATACATATATATGTATTTACATATAATAATACATATATAATGTATATATGTATTTTATACAGTTATAACATATATTATGGGAACAAATTAATACTAGTTCGTTCCTATTTCTATTTAGTGTCATACAACTACAGTCACATTAACGGGTAAATTGTTATCATACGGGCAATTTTGGTTATAAGTGTTGGTATCTCTGCTCAGTAACGATCAGCTCCACACTATGTTACACCGCTACTAGGGCAGCCTACAGCTATGAACGCAAGTGGACTGTTCCTGTAATTCCGCGCATATATCCGCCTCTCCCCTCTCATCAAAACAAGGAGTGGGAGGCGCGAGCAATTGGTAGTTTGAGCAAGTAGCCCATCTGTTATTATATTTATTTGTTTAACAGTCGACCAACTGTCCATGCGAGAAACTAACATGTCGATCAGTGAGTTTCAGGGCTTTATTTAATTATTTATACTTATTTTCTAAAACCCTACCAACTGTCCCTGCGAGCAACTAACATATCGATCAGTGGGTTTCAGTTCTTTAATTATTAATATTTATTTTTGAAAAGTCAACCATCTGCCCCTGCGACTAACTAACATGTCGATCAACAGGTAGGCACCCTACAAAATGGCATACCTAATTGATTACAGTGCAATTGTTTTAAATGTGTTTAAATTTGACCCTTTTATGGGGGAGGGGTCATGCCTAGAGGAGGTTTTATTGGTATGGTGATCTACTAATGTTATCCCTTGATTTCTCAGTGTCTGGCATTTGAAGACTCATACAATGGAGTATTGGCAGCCAAAGCAGCCAATATGCAAGTCGTAATGGTTCCTGAAGGGTTAGTTTCTGAAGAGAAGCAACGGTGGTACTCAAGTCATTAGAGGTTTTTGTCCCAGAAATGTTTGGACTTCCAGCATTCGATAGTGAACATGAGAACTAATATTATAGAACGTTACATAAAAGACAGCCTGGTTAATTTGTGTCTTTATTTCTACTTCCATGAAAGATGTACATTTAAAAACATATTGTACAAATTTAGCTCACCGGCAACTTTTAAATTTGAGAAAATTGTTCTGTATACTTCAACAAGAAGATGGTAATCTTGTTAATTCATGTGGTAATTTGTTCATATTTTTTTTAAATTTTTTGTTGTAAATTACAATACATTGTTAAACATTGTCATGGAATAAAAAAATACAGTCGAAACTCTCTAACACGGCCCTTAATAGCACAACTTCCTCAATAACATGTGCATTTTTACAATCCCCTTGAGATTGCCATATTACTTAAATGTTGAATGTTTATAGTTGAATGTTTGAATACCTATAGTATGACTGTTATTGTTTTACAAACCTCGGAACGGATGTTTTTAAGGAAACAATTGCTTGGGCTCAGGCCTAAACATGAAAACCCCGCTCCCACCCTTCCCGACCCTCATCAATCATCTTGTTTTTCATATGTATTTTTTTAAACAAAACGCGGTAGCAAGATTTTATCCAAAATGCACTTGCTATAAATGGGTTTTAGAGAAACCAGTAACCTTTATAGCATGGCTTTTACTCTACACGACCTTCATAACACAAACCAGAAGAGTACCTCGATAACAAGACTTTCCCAAATCCCCTTGAGAGTCTTGCTACCAACCAAGGTTCTACTGTATATTTAAAAACCTTTTTAAGCAGCTAGTTAAAAACTGGTAATAACCACTATCCTCATTTCAATATTTATTTAAAATTATGTATTACAATCATCTCATGCGGTTCAACACTCTTAAAGTAACTTAACAACTATCCAGTTCATTAGAAACAAACATTTACATTTCCACTCAGTTTTCTTCGTAGCTGGTCTCGACCGTTTCGTACTTGAGCTCGACCGTCTCATAGGTTCCGTCCTGCGCCTGCACGATCATGGGGATCTCCTCTTCCGTCACCACCTCGAAGGTCTGCCCCACCAACTCCTCGTCGTCCACAGCCACGTAGATGATCTCCTCGTGGACCTCTTCCTGATACTCCCGCTTCACCTCCTTCCCCCTCCGTTCCGTCCGAGCCGTGGGCTTGTCGTGCCGTTTCCTGTGCCGCCGCATGTCCGTCAGCTGGGTGAACCTCTTCTCACAAATGTCACATTGGTACGGCCGCTCGCCGGTGTGCACTCGCAAGTGAGTCTTTAGGAAAAATGGCCTCGAGAACATCTTCCCGCAAACATGACACTTATGTTTTCTAATCCCCGTATGCATAGCTTGGTGCTGAATTAGGTTTGGTTTACACCTAAAAAAATATTAATTTGTGATTATTCTTTTATGTTTTCAAGCAGTAATTGAATAATTTCAAACTTAAAATATTTTATTACATGGATTGCCTGCAATGGGTAGGTGGCAGTTGGACAAGCCTACATTGGGAGCTACTAGGGCAACTGTTAAATTTAATGGATATGATAAAACGGTTGTGGTTGGCTAGACAAATTGAGCACATTCATAGATATATAATTTATATCGGAACCTTGCCAACTTCTACCTACAACTATGAACAAAGTTGTGTTGATTTTTGTTTTTAAAGTCAATCATATTTCAAAGAGTGTTTGTAATTTTAAACCTAAAGATTCTCAATTCCACAACTTTCTTCATCAACGAAATAAAGAAGTCAATTCTGATACATGAAAAATGTATTACTCCTAATTTTCTACAAAGTAGTGCATAATGATACCAGCCAAACTAAATTATGCCACCTATTGTGCTATTGCTCATATATATTACACACACACACATTTTCTTCAGAAGTAATTTAGTAAAACCACCCATGTTGCTTGAAAACCCAGTGGTGTGACTTTTTTAGGGTAAACATATTTGTGGGATGCAGATCTAACTGCATGATTCTGAGGCAGGGAGGGCACTGTTTAGACACCAAGGAGTGGAAAAAATACATTAAGTAATACACGATTCCGTTATTTTTCATCATTATTTTACTTTTCTCAAAGAAATAGATGATAATATAAATATTCACATAGAGTCAAATGTATAAAACTATTTTCTTCATTATAAAAAAACAATTCACATAGATGAGTGTTTCACCCATTATACTATCCAGCAAATTAAAATAAAAAGAATATAAAAGACATATTTAGGCCAAATACTGTTTTACAATTCCATTATGTAAATGAGCTATTTCAACCTAGAACCCTAGAGAATTAATTTTTGTTTTCCAAAAAAGATCTCACCTTTAACCAATATTGCCAGCACAAAAACAATCCAATAACAATAAATACCCCCATCGCAGCAAACCTGCGTACTCAGCTATTTCCAATGCATATATATGTTTCTCCCTACCACACAAAGCCACTCACCAAGTTTCATAAAAATTCATGAATAAATAAGTGATATATAGCATTTGATTTATCCTTACTAATATATAAAAATTGAATGGTGTGTGTCTGTCTGTCTGCTGTGTGTTCCTCAATCACTCAAAAACGACTAAACCAATTGGCATGACAAGTTACAGTAATTTTCTTTATAAACCAAATAAACACATAAGCCTATTTTCGTTTTGAAAACTCTATAGGGCTCTGCCCCACGGGACTTCCAAGTTCCCATGTATTCCTTATGGACATTAATTTTTGTTTAGCTGATGAAAATACAAACAGCTGATCACGATTTGTAGTAGTTCCACGGGTTAACCACAAAATGCAGCACACACAAATGTCATAGTTTTTATAAATCATTTGCGGGGCGAAGCCTGCGAGAAACAGCTAGTTCTCCATAGGAATAACATTGAAGGCTGAGTACGCAGGTTTGCTACAAGAAAAAAAGATAACAGATGTGTTTTTATGCAATTATCAATACAACTCAACCAGGTCAACCAGGTCTTTACATACCAAGTTGTATTAATTTATGTTCATAATTAAGATATAAGATATATAAAACTTTACTTTTTCTCCATAAGAATGACATTAGGTCGGAGTATGCAGGTTTGCTGCTACAGGGACAATAAAAAAAAAATTTGTTTGTGCAAATATCAATATACCAGTACTAGGTGAAGCCACATGCCAAGTTTCATCTCTATATATTCATAAATAATCGAGATATCAAATTTTAATTTTTCTCCTTAAGGATAACATTGGACAACGTAGTGTGTTTAGCACTTTGAATATCTCTACAACGGTTGGCTGTGAATCACAATTTAAACACAAAAATGATTGTTTTGTAGACCTGAACTGATGGTAAAAGCAAATTCACATGAAGTTTACGGTAAAATTAACCGAGGAAAAGCTAAAACCCATTTTCCCATAAGATTAACATGGGAGATTTTAAGATCACATTTTTTGGATTTTCCCCGCAACCACTTAACCTAGGTTAATGATTCAAAATACTACATTATTTGTTTTTTAAGCTCTATAAAATAGACAGAACCAAAATTGATATATATAAAAGTATATTTAAATTTGAACGAATAGTGTTTTTGGCATCTGGGGACCTCAAAACAAAAAGTTATCATGGTCTCAGGCTTAAGTCTTACCATGAGACCTACGGTAATCGCTACTTCCCTATAGGGGAAATTCGCTAAAACCATGGGTAACACAATAACACTGGCCACATTTGGCCAGGTTTCAGTGGGATTTCAAATACTAATAAATTTAAATATTGTTCACAATTGTTAATACAGATAAAAAGTTGTTGTAAATAAAATGTCAAGTCTTCGATTTATTAATTAAAGGAAAAACCAACAATATTATTTCAAGGACAGCATGTCTGAGAAAGTACTACAATTGCTTACAGTTTTCTTAAAAATAAATTTTTACAACTCACTAAAGAATAGAGACAAACACAAAGAATAGAAATACTTCATATTTTTAAGCCTCAGTTGAGGAGTGTTTTTGGTCCTTTATATTCTCAAAATAATTCAGTATCACAAGCTTGTTGATCTTTTAAAGCTACCGTTCCATTACTTAAGCAACACGATAATGAGTTGTAATAACATCTTACTATAAAACCTTTATTTGACTATTAATACATACAGTGCATCCACGACTCGCTTTACAGTTATGCTAACACTTAATTCTCATATGGGGAAAAGTCCTTCACATTTCGTACAGTTTCCAAGAACACACCGAACATAGGGATTGCTTCACAGCAACTCTTGCTTCACGGACTGAGCGTTTTCAACAGGCACTGGCAAGTTGCGTGTCTGCACCGCCGCGCCTCTCCTCACGATGATCACAGTGGGCTGCGGTTCCGACTGCGACTGTGCCACACAGAAGCTGCTATTGGCCAGTTCGTGTCTCTTCCTATGCCTCCGCATGTCCCCCACTTGGGTGAATCTTTGTTCGCAAATGTCACATTGATAAGGTCTTTCTCCTGTGTGCACTCTTAAATGTGTCTTTAGGAAAAATGTTCGTGAAAACATCTTGCCACAAACAGGACATTTATGTCGCCGAATCCCAGTATGTTTAGCATGATGCTGAATAAGATTTGCTTTCGACCTAAAAAATAACGTACTGTTTTACTCTCCAGTAATAGTAACTGATAGCCAACAATTTTTTTAGTGAGAAAAAAACATACAAGCTCAGATAGTCCACACAAATTTCTTTAGTTCATTCGTTTATATTCAAAGCCTTTACTCATTTTAGACATAAACTATAGCCTACGTAATGATCACATAAACACTTAATGCTCATCTGAAGTAAAAAGAACACTTGGTCACAAAGTGAGGATATTGTTAGAGGTGACTTCGGTATAGAAAACAATTTGTATTGACCTTTTGTGTTACAATTGATATTTATAAACTGGTTATCACACAGCTATAGACCTCAGTTTATATTGAACCAGGGAAGGGGTGGCACAATGAAAATTATACTGGATTATCCTTATTTGTATATTGTTATAATCCGTCTGATATCAATGTGCTGCTAAAGGATAAATTTATTTTCCCCACTTCTCTCATTTCTCCATCATCTCTGTTTTTTTATTAATATATATTACACGTCAGGCGACAATTTAATTTTCAGTTGTTACAAGTAAAAAAATAACCGTAATAAATACTGTAAATATAGGGAGAAATAGAGGATTTGGGAGAGGCGGTTCACCAGTATTGGCAAAATATGTTTATCTTCAACCTAACACAAAACTCAGTCAGAATATAAGAATTTCTTCTATCAATTTTTTGTTATTTGAACATAGACAAAAAACAATTTTCATTGTAATTAATGTGAAATAAGTTTGAGTTGCACAAACTTCAGACCCTTACACAAGACTATCCTTTTATTTCTTAACAAAATTTAATCTAAATAAAATGTTGTTCATTAATATTAACAATAAAATAAAAAAGATAACCTCCCAACCATCCAATTTGGCAATTATTTGAGTGTAGATTAATCAAAACCTTGTCAGCCAATGAAAACATTCGGTACTGTAATGTCAAAACGCTATTGGCTACTGACGAATTCAACAAAAATGCCGTCAGCTAGCACAGCGGAAATGGCAACAGTAGACACGAAGATTGATAACCTCACAGACACAAATGCCTCAATGAGTAAATTAACCGATGACAAAATTAAAGAGACACCAAATCATTTATGTCAGGGTAACAATTTGGATACTCTAAATATACACTGTTTCTTTATTATTAAACACAAACACCGGCAAGTAGGTCTATTGGAAATTTGATTTCAAAACAGTTTACTGTAAATAAAACGCAAAGTTACACTGAAAGAGGAGTAACATGATTTATCAAACCTGGTGAGGTAGGTATGTAGCCTAGGCATAAATGATTAATTTGAAACTAAGAAATGCATTTAAATAAACGGCATCAGGGAACTGACACATACTTTCTCCCTTTTAGCCCAACTGTAATGAATAAATTACTTTTTATTTACTGAATGTAGAATAAAAATTGCGGTCGAATTACAGAAAATCTTGTAAACAAGTTGTTTTCAAAAATATCCACCCAAATCCCTGTTTAGGAGGCACTACAGAACCCATCGCTACACACGTGGTTTTAAGAGGGGAAGTACCCCCTATTCCCCCCCTCAGGTTTATTAAAGGGCAACATATTTCGATTTCCTCTGTTGGTCAATGCTAACTTCACAAGCATATCAAGTTTGAACGAAATTGATCAATAAATAAGAGAGAAATAGTAAATTTGTTATTCCCCATAAGAATAACATTGGACAACGTACTACGTTTACCGCAAAATGATAATCTAAATTTTCTCCGCAACCAGGAATCGTAGAATAATAATTCAAAATACTAAATTATTTAGTCTTTTGAGCTCTTTTTAATGGTGAATAGTAATATTTTTATATTTATGTTTTTTTTAATGAAAAATCCAAAAAACTGAATTTTTGATATTTTAGGTCTTATAACTTCTGAACCCAAATTTTTAAAGAAATGCGGGTGGTTGTTTGAAAACTAAAGTTCTACAAACGTCTAAAGTTTAATCAAAATCGTTAGAACTGTTTTTTGGAAATCTTAATTTTTCATGTTTTTTGGCGGTTTTTGGGGGATGATTACCATTAAAAATAAAAAATAAAAAAATGAAAAAACCCTGGAGATATTGTGGATTAGTACCTACATACCAAATTACATAAAAATCGGACCATTGGTTAGGGCTCTAGCTCTGTACACATCCATAGAGACAGACAGACAGACACACAGACATCACGTAAAACCACTTTTTTGGGTTCAGGGAGCACCAAAACTAATATTTCCATTAACAACTCAAATAAAAAAATGTTGACGAAAACAATACTTCCTCCATATACTATGTATAAGAGGAGAAAGTAAAAAGTAAAATCTTAGTGGATCTATATCATAGATTAGTTTCTTTCTGAAAAACTTAATATATTTTGAAACCAGTGACCTTAATGTTAAAAAATTACATTTAAAAAGACTTCAAGCAAGGGCAAGGAATGTTGTAAACTACATTTTGCATTTATTCAATATAACATAAAGTAACAATAAAGTCAACTTCATAAAGTCTCAACAGTTATTCAATAAAGTCTGTAACAGCTATAGGCCTACAATCAATGTAAAACTAACTAACTTCTTGGACAGATTTGTACCCCATTACAACATAAAATCAGGATAAAAATGTAAACACATTTGCTCAAATTGATCTTAGTTTTCTCGATTTGACTTTTACATACATTACCCTTCCGTTTTATGTCATATAAAATTGAAATGTTAAGTGCATTGTCTGACAATTTATATGATAAAACAGACAAAACAATATAAATACCGCCGTCGCAGCAAACCTAGTACTCAGCTAAATTCCAATGGATATATATGTCTTAATTAGACATTAAGCCACTTACCAGGATTCATAAGAAATATATTCATAAATAAGCGAGATATACCATTTTTCTTTTTCTCCATAAGAATAACATTAGACAACGTACTGTGATTAGCACTTTCAATATCTCAGTAACCAATTAACGTAGAGCAATGATCAAAATACCAAATTGTTTGTTTTTTTAAGCTGAATTCAATGGTGAGAATTAAAATTTGATTTAAATCAAAATGACATGGAAAAACCCCCAAAAACCCATTTTTGGGGTACAAAACACCCCAAAAATCTCTCTTTGGATAGTGCGATTTGTCTGAATTTCGAACTCGTTCAAATAAATGGTACTTCACACATTTGTACCAAATTTCATTAAGATCGGATGTTTTTTACGAGAGTTATAGTGCTCACGGACATATAAATATATATATATATACAAATTTAAACGAATGGCGTTTTTGGTATCTGGGGACCTCAAAACAAAAAGTTATCATGGTCTCGGGCTTAAGCCTTACCATGAGACCTACGGTAATAGCTTCTCCCCTATAGGGGAAATTCGCTAAAATTTATTAAAGAAAAGAAACAATATACTGGACAAACCATATCCAAAAGAAATAGTTATCCGATAAAATTAATTTACTTACATTATTAGTCACACCAATATTTTAAACTGTTTTTACTTTTTGTATAATCTGTTGTTTTATTTCTCACTTTTTATATTATCTTCATGTACCGTACTACTTTAAACGAATAATGGTTAAAAAAATTAACACTCTCGCCGATCTTGTAATGTAATTTCTTCAGTAACCACTTTCAATGTTGATACCCACGGAACCGAGTAAAATCACCAATGACTGGTGCTTTTACGAGCTACTTGCTGATTGGCTTCGCTAAACGGAGATTACTCTTTAACAGCTGCCAAACTGGACAACTGCCTTGTACCCATAAAAAGTTAGAGTTTCTCCTACACTGAGTATGTCTTTTATTGATTTAATCACTCAACAAATTCACTAAATTGTAAATAAACAACTGATGTTTATTTATATTACCTTAATTAAATTATATCATAAAGTAAACTGTCACAATTAGCAAGCGGACACAAATTTGACTGACAGTAAATTAGATGGTGTATAACAACATTTTAATAGGCTTGGAATATGCTTAAAGATGACATTTAAAAGTCTTTTATAAAATATATTGTGTCTAGTTAGTAAGTAAATTAGGCCTATCACAATTAAGAAGCCATCATAGTAGAGGACATTATGACTATATTAGGTGTTGAAGAATCTAGTAAAATTGTTGTAGTATGAAGCAGTGTTAAACACTAACCAACAAATTTTCCACACTTTTCCAATTGCTTAAAACTGTTTTTTTTTAATATGATTTCATATTTGATAGTCCTGAAAAATTACTGCACCATACACACTTCTTAGGATTAGACATATTTACTACGTAGCAGAGCATATTGTACAATATATAAATGCTTATATGAACATAGTATT
Source organism: Allygus modestus (assembly GCA_963675035.1). Taxonomy (NCBI): domain Eukaryota; kingdom Metazoa; phylum Arthropoda; class Insecta; order Hemiptera; family Cicadellidae; genus Allygus; species Allygus modestus. The sequence continues at coordinate 139,963,198 of OY776112.1, read as the reverse complement.
TTTTGTTGATAAAAGCTGGCTGTAAAAAGGTCAAATAAAATATTCTGTTATTCTTTGGGTTCTACTAACTGTAATTGGCCCAGAAGAAATAGAACAATTTTATTTTTTGACAGCTGGCTGGATAGTATAGTGGATTAAAAAACTCCCTTTCGGTCCGGTGAGTAGTGATACAAATTTTGTTTTGCAAGCTGAATGATCATTTTAATAAGTTCTTCTTAAGAGAATCTAATTTGAAATATCACTGATTCAGTAATAGATATCCTTAAACTAAATGAATAAGTGAAAGTGCCACTCACCTAAACGCGTTCCCACACCATTCGCACACGTAAGGCTTCACGTTAGTGTGTATCCTCTCGTGGATCTGAACACTTAGTTTGGTAGACATGGATTTCCCACAATACCGGCAGACCCACGTTTTAGGCATCTTGTGAACCTTTTCATAATGAGAATGAAGATTTCGTTCTTTTTCAAAAACTTCATCACATTTGGTGCATTTGAAATTCCACTTTGTCTTTGGCTGATGTTGTAAACAATGTTTAGCCTGGAAAACATCACGCAGGATTAAAATATGAAGCAATGCTCTTATGCTTGTTTGCTTAACACTAACTGAGGAAATCCAAAACAGGATAGTTCCTATATCCTATATTTAGATCAAAAGAAACAAATTTGAAATAATTTTAATTTATTTGCTGAGTTATAAGCTTACAAAAGTTTTTGAGGTTTTCATAATTGTTATGAGCTCTTGGTTTATAGATTTAAGTTCAGAACTCAAAAATGCTTTATTGTAAAACAACAAAAATCTGTATAATAGTGTCAAATACAGTACAGATTACTACTGCTATAAATAATAAAAGGTATCAGGAAACTGACACATACTTTCTCCCTTTTAGCCTAACTTTAATGAAAAAGATTACTTTTATTTACTAAAAAAATAATACAAAGCACGGTCGAATGTACAGGAAATCTTGTAAACAAGTTGTTTTCAAAAAATCTACCCAAATCCCTGTTTAGGAGGCATTACAGAATCTATCGCTACACATGTGGTTTTAAGAGGGGAAATGCCCCCTATTCCCCCCCTCAAGGTTATCAAGGGGCAAAATATTTTGAATTTCCTCTGTTGGTCAATGCTAACTTGACAAGCATATCAAGTTTGAACGAAATGGATCAATAAATAAGAGAGAAATAGTAATTTTTGTATTCCCCATAAGAATAACATTAGACAAAATACTGTGTTTATCGCAAAATGAAAATTTCAATTTTCTCCGCAACCAGTTATTGTAGAATAGTAATTCAAGGTACTAAATTATTTATTTTTTCGAGCTCTTTTTAATGGTGATGTTTTTTTTATGAAAAATCCAAAAAACTGAATTTTTGATATTTTAAGTCTTGTAATTTCTGAACCCGAATTTTTACAGAAATACGGGTGGTGTTAATTTGTTGAAAAACTAAAGTTATACAAACGACTAAAGTTTAATCAAAATCGTTAGAGCCGTTTTTGAGAAATCTTGATTTTTCATGTTTTTTGGCGGTTTTTGGGGAATTACCCTTAAAAATCAAAAATTCCAAAAAAAGAAAAAACTTCTGGAGATATCGTGGATTAGTACCTACATACCAAATTTCATAAAAATCGGACCATTGGTTAGGGCTCTAGCTCTGTACACATCCATACAGACAAGACAGACCAGACAGACAGACACACAGACATCACAAAAAATCACTTTTTTGGGTTCAGGGAGCACCAAAACGAATATTTCCACTAACAACTCAAATTCGAAAATTTTGACGAAAACTTTACTTTCTCCATATACTATGTATAAGGGGGAGAAATTAAAAATACACTCATGTTCACTGAACAAAAGATAAAATCTCTTATTTATAACATTATTAAAGTCAGCATTTCATAAACTTTTTCTCACTTACTGTTGGGGTCAATTAGAAATTCCTTTACTGTATATAATAAGCTCCCTGAAGAATTAGGGATATAAAGTTTAGTTTCTCAAATTTGCTCACGTTTCCCTCAGATGTTAATGTGCTCGATAGTTTGTTGAGCAGTTTATGCCACTATCTGGTATTTGTTTAATGTAGAAACTGGTTTTGTGCTGTAGGATTTTCAATTGCAATTATAACGGAGACTGTAAGAATGAGCTGTAGTGGTACAAGACTAAATAGAGATATGGGTTGTTGCGAACAAACATGATAGATTTAAATATGTAAAAAAAGAGAAAGGTTAGAATATGATTTTCCTGAAATATGTTTTAGGAAATGTTTTCCCGTTGTTTAAGTTTAGTAAAGTGTTTTGAGGCAGTGTTTTAAAATAATTGGATAGAACTGATTATTAATTAATTTAGTTCAAATTACTTCCAGCCATTGGGATTAGGTTTGTTTATTTTACAATTGCACAATCTACAGTAGAACATTATTATTCAAGCTTTTTCATAAAATGTGGGTGTTATAAAATCTAATGCAGTTTGTTAAATAAAAAAATCAGGGTGCTGAAATATGGAAGCATGTACATTTACCACTTCCAGCCAAAGTACATTTTACAAATCATATTTACTGCATATCCTTGAACTCACCAGATTCATTTGCCGCTTGTATGCTTGACCACAAATGTAGCACTTGTACTTTTTTCCTGATGAAGAGTTGTCATTAAAACCTCGTTCCTAAAATGACAAAATTACCTTAAAATATTTCATCAACTATTAACAAATATCTCATCACCCATTCAAACAAGATTGTTATATACGGTAGCCAAGATGAAAAATAAGGATTGAAATAACGGAAATTCGTCGGTAGTTTTTGTTGGAGAATAATGATAATGTTTCTCTACTTTACTTCTATGCATCACCCGATTATATATTTTTGTTGACATTCAGTTGTTGTTTACTTTTGTAAGAATTCAAAGTAGTACCTTGTTTATTAAATGGAATAAAATCATGTTAATTCGGTATATTCGTGGGGTTCATTTTATGTGGTGAATTATTGTAAAACCTGAAAGTAGGAAAGTTTTCATTATAACTTATTTTTCTCACATTTGTTGTTATTGTTATTAAAGCCAAAATATACATTCAGCAAAATGGGGGAAAGAGAAATGAAAATAGGTATTAAACTACTTTAAGAAGTTTCCAATTAATTACAACAACTGAAAGTTTGCAATGAAAATGGCCCTTATGCATGAGGATATATGGAGTTCCATTGAACCAGTTGGAACCGAGGAAGGTGAGGTAAATTTGGTAAGTGAAAAGAAGAAAGATCAAAAAGAACTTGCTAAAATATGTTTGTTTGTAAAACCTTGTTGCTATCCTCACGTAAGAAATGCTAAGACTGGAAAAGAGGCTTTAGACAATCTTCAAAATGCTTTTGAAAATAAGGGATTGGTTGGACGACTTAGTTTGTTAAGAAATTTATTCAATATAAAACTTTCGGGATTTGATTCCATGGATGCACATGACAGGTCAAAAAGATTTGATTGAAAGGTGTTACTAAAATTATGTCTGTTGCACAACAAATAGCAGTCATAAGTAAGCCCATTGAGGACGTTTCTTGCTGTAGTCATGTTGAATGGCTTACCTAATCATTATGAACCTGTGGTCATGATATTAGAAAACTCGGGAACTAAATTAACAGCCGAACTGGTCCAATCTAAGTTACTTCAAGAGGATTTAAAGTCTGTCAGTCCTAGTCATAACAACTCAAGTCAAAACTTAGAACTAAACGTTTTGTTGTAAAATGTTTTTGTCACAAATACGGTCACAAAGCGTCGGAATGTTTCAAAAATTCCGGGAAGAGTCCAAACAAACGGTCGAATCAAATACTGAGTAAACCTAGCACAAACAGCGATTGGTGTGTCCTATCGGCATTAGCATGCAAAACTAGTACTGATCGTTGGTATCTAGATTCAGCTTGTTAAACCACATGTGGACAGGTCAAAAATATTTGCTTGAAAAATACCATACATATAACAAAACTGGTATGGATGTTACTGTGGCGAATAATGACAAATTGAAAGTCGAAGGTCAAGGAGAGGTCTTGATAGACTCTGTTGAAAGAAAGGTCACTGATATCTATGTACCTAATGGGCACAATGTCTTTGTACCTAATTTAGGTCTAAATTTACTTTCTGTTAGTCAAATGGTAAATAAAGGTCTAGCAGTAGTTTTCTCTGAAGACGGGTGTGACATATACAAACAGGAGAACTGCACTGTGTAGCGGGTCACATATATATATATATATATATATATATATATATATATATATATATGGCCTAATAAAAGGATTTCATATAAAATATTAATAAAACGGTCAAAATAGGCTAAAGGCCTATTTAGCGAGATTAAAAGATTAGCCTATTGAAAAACTTTTTACATAAGTCCAAATTGAAGTAAAGAGATGCATTAGTTTAGGAAATATACGTAGGAAAAGTGGATAAAGAGGAAATAAAATCTTTAATTAAATAACATATCCTAAGTTAATTAATGAAACATAGAAATCAACTTTAAAAAAAACTGATGGATAAAATTTAAAATTTACAATGTAAATGCAAACCTATTGAGTAACAACTGATCGATAACAAATGACGTGATTAAGGATAAACTAACGGATAAAATTAAAATTGTTAAAGGATAAAAGAATCTCAAAATTACATCTGTAATAATAAAATATACTATTTATAGCGTAAATCGTAATTAATTTAATAAATTAACAAACATAACCTTGGAATACTAAAATGCACGAATTGAAGCTCAGATGAAATATAGGTAGAGAGAAAATGGTCATAGTTGGAAAAAGGGATAAAGGAAATGATATAATTACAGTTTCAGACAAAATATAGGTAGAGTGAAGATGGTCGAAATATATGCATTACAAAAAGGTGAGTCTCTTTAAAGTCAGGTGACTGACTCGACCAAAGGGATTGCGAGGATTCATTAGATGCCTAGAGGGTCTCAACTATTAATTAAAATTATGACGCAAAGAGACATGTCTGTAGTGACGAAGGTTTTTAGACAAAGGATTTTGTAGCTTCACCATTTTTCTTCGTGCAACAGCGTTAAGAGTCTTTGTCTGTCTTCCGTGAAGTAAAGACGTGTAAGTCCTGGCTCTTGAGCAGGCTGAACTATTTCATAACACAATGTGAAGTCTTTAAGTATTGTTTTTGCTTGAACATATTAACCAGTTGGTGATGATTAATAATAAATGAATTAAAATCATTAATTCAAGATGAAATTGGCGTAAGTAGGAAAACGATCGTAAGAATAGGGAGGTCAGGAGACTTATTGCACAATGTCCCACACAAATCGATAGGACGGAGTTAGTAACAGTAACATTCTAAATTGAAATTATATTAAAAAGAAGCTTCAAAATAAAAAAAAACTATTATTGACTTTTAACAAAATAACATTTTCTGATAGTTATGACATAACTTCTTTGTTTCCTCTCCTATAGCCTAAGTAATAGGAGTAGGATAATTTCTGTGTTTCCTTTCCCTTTTAATAAGTAAATTAAATTTTTATTTTATTATTTGCCATAACTTAAATCAATATAGAATTTTGATTATTGAAATGTCGTTTCATTCATCTTACATAGTTCCCACCACGTACCCATAAAAAACGACCCTGAAATAAGAAAAAAATAGGCCAAGCAAATTTTTAATTGTAAAATAAAAGATATGAATTGAAAAATATAAATTAATAAAAGGTATACAAGTTACAACTGTCTCCGGCCACCCAGTAGCTCATGCCGCAAATGTGGTGTCTTTACAAGTTGGACACTGACCCTGACAACAAAATATCTTCTAATTTTTTTGGAAAAGGTAAGGACAGTATTATGGAAGAGCTCTGGCATCGTCGTCTTGCTCATTTGAATAGAAAATCCATGAACTTATTAAGGGACAAAATGTTGATTGGCATGTCATACTCCGGTCAAGGCCCACCCCGTGTTTCCTGCATACAAGGTAAGCAAACCACAACACCTTATTCCAAAAAGAAGAAAGGATGCCGGGCTATGGGGATGTTAGAGTTGGTGCATTCTGACTTATGCGGAGCAATGAACGTCAGTTCATATGGTGGTGCACGGTATTTACTAACTCTACCTGATGATTTTTCGAGGAAAACCTTTGGTTATTTTTTAAAACAAAAAGATGAAGTTGTCTCGAAAATCAAAGAGTGGAAATTACTGGTTGGAAACGAAACAGGAACACATTTAAAGAAGCTCTGTACTGATAATGGGGGTGAGTTCTTAAATAAGGATTTGGTAGATTTCCTCAAATCTTCTGGTGTACAGCATCAGACATATGCTCCATATTCACCATCCCAAAATGGTGTTGCTGAGAGGGCGAATTGTACGATTTTTGATAAAACTCATGCTATTTTAAATGATTCGGGATTGAACAAGAAGTATTGGGCTGAAGTGGCTAACACAGTTATTCATTTGAAGAATCGGTCCCCTGTAAAAGCTGTTTTTGGGAAAACACCAGAAGAGGTGCGGACCAATAAGAAGGTCAACCTCAGTCACCTGCGAGTTTTCAGTTGCAGAGCTTTTGCTCATGTTCCAAGTGCACTGCGGAAGAAACTTGATCCCAAAAGTCGAGAGCTAATTTTTGTTGGATACTCCCACAGCTTGAAAGCCTACAGACTGGTTGATCCTAGATATCCTTCTAAGATAATCATATCTAGGGATGTTGTTTTCATTGAGGAAAAACCAGCTGGAGGGGGGGATGTAACTGAAGGAAACAAGTCGTATAAGTTTATTGAACTTACAAATGATGAACCAGAACAAACAACTAAAGCTGCGATGAACTCAGACACTAATGTCAATTCAGACCTTACAACATCCGAAAATACCTCTAATTTTGAAGATGAAACAAGTACTACAGACAATATTGGTACGTCTTCATTAATGGATCTTGTCAACATCGAATCGGATAATGAAACAAAACCAGTGCCGAGAAAGTATCCTGAAAGGGAAAGAAAACCAAAGGATATGGGACCATATCATGTTTACAACGTGGTTCAAGATCATGATTACACACCAACAAGTGATTTCGAAGCACTGAATGGAAAAGAAAAAGCTCTTTGGGAACAAGCAATGAAAGAAGAGTATCCCTCGTTCAAGGAAAATGACGCTTGGACATTAGTTGACTTACCCAAAGGGGCAAAACTTGTCAAGAGTAAATGGGTGTTCAAGGTAAAAAGAGACAGCAATGGAGATATAACAAAGTACAAGGCTCGACTGGTAGCAAAAGGCTTTACACAGAAGTATGGTGTTGACTACACAGATACCTTTTCTCCTGTTGTTAGAAACTCGACTCTCAGGATGTTAATGGCTATTGCCACAGAAATGAATCTTGGTATTCATCATTTGGATTTTTCAACTGCTTTTTTGAATGGAGAACTAAAAGAGACAGTATATATGCAGCAACCTGAAAACTTTGTTGTACCGAGGAAAGAAGATAAAGTTTGTTTATTAAAACGGTCTATTTATGGTCTCAAACAGTCATCGAGGATGTGGAACGAGAAAATCAATCAGGCACTAACATCTTTAAATTTCAAGAGGCTTAACTCAGAACCTGGTGTTTATCATAGAAAATACTAGGGATATGTCGGTTGTTAAAGTCGGTTATCGATTTTACCGGTTTTTCACTGTCAGTTTAGTGCTTGTATTGGAAATAAGTTGAAATAAGCATTATAATGTTGTACAAATATTGAATGACAAGCTAAACAACGTTTAACAAAATAAGTGGTTAAAATAAAACTCCTCCCGACAACTAATCACTTCTTTACCAGTCCCAAAATAACTCTCAACTAATACAAAAGTAGAATTGACAGTTCTATTAACCCATTGGCTCACAACCCCGAGTATACTCGTGGCCGCCGAAAGTAGCCCGGACGTGCAACCCGGAGTATACTCGGGATAGCACTTTTTACAAAAAAAAAAAATTATTTTAAAATTTTTTCTTTTTTGTTTATTTGTTGTTTAAACTTGTTTTCATTTTTTGTTTGAATGTATTTTTTATGCATATGCCCATCCTTGGGGAAACTTAGTCAAATTTAGGAAAAATATGATTTTGGAAAATATGTTATATCTAGGTCAAATATAAATGTATCACTAACATTTTAGCGAATTTCCCCTATAGGGAAGAAGCTATTACCGTAGTCGGCATGGTAAGACCTAGGCCCGGGACCATGATAACTTTTCGTTTTGAGGTCCCCAGACCCCAAAAACACCATTCGTTCGATACTGTATATATATATATATATATATATATATATATATATATATGTGTCCGTGAGCACGATAACTCTCGTAAAAATGATCCGATTTTGATGAAATTTGGTATAAACATGTAAAGCAGCATTTATGACTTTAAGTTCGAAAACCAGACAGATTGATCTATCCGAGGGGGTATTTTGGGGGGGTTTTGTACCCCAAAAATGGGTTTTTTGAATTTTTTACATATAATTTTTGAAAAAGTCAAATTTTAGTTTTAACCATTCGATTCAGCTTAAAAAAACACACAATTTGGTATTTCGATCATTTCTCTATGTCAATTGGTTACCGAGATATTAAAAGTGCTAAATACAGTACGTTGTCTAATGTTATTCTTATGGAGGAAAAGAAAATTTTGTTATCTCGCTTATTTATGAACGTATACTGACGAAACTTGGTATACAGCTTCATCTCGTTGAGGTCTATTGATATTTGCTCCAAAAAATCTTTTTTTGCATAATTCTCCCGTAGCAGCAAACCTGCGTACTCAGCCCCCATGTTATTCTTATGGATAATAATTAAATGCTCTGTCTCCCTTAATTATGAACATAAATGAATAAAAACTGGTATACGACTTCACCTAGTTGAGTTATTAGCATAAATACCCATTTTTTGTGTTCCTTGTTGCAGCAAACCTGCGTACTCAGCCCCAATGTTATTCTTATGGAGAATAATTAAAATTCTATATATCGCTTATTTGTGAATATATTTTTATGAAACTTGGTAAGTGGCTTTATGTAGTAATAATACATTTATATCTCCATTGGAAATTCGCTGAGTATGCAGGTTTGCTGCGACGGGGGTATTTTATTTTCACGTAAAAAAATAAATAACCCACAAGTACATAATAGTTGTTGGGCTGAAACATTTTTTTTTTTTTATTTACCTGTAACTCCTTTTAAAATTTATGTTTTTTATAAACTATATATATATATATATATATATATATATATATATATATATAATATTTACCATACATAAATGCTGTCAAAAGTATCTTCTTCTTGTAGATAATTTATTTCTCTAAAGATTAGTGCAAAAATTAAGTAAATTGAGCAATAATTGTTGCTATAGTGACAGTTTTAGTAAAAGTCTACATTTATGTAATTTTTCTTAGGAAACTGAACGGTTTGTCAGGTGGCAAATTTCAGGTAAGCCAATGGGTTAATGGAAGTAATAAGTACTGAATGAGGAAAACAGATAAAGAAACAAAGGACCCTATATATTTTGTCCCATTCTTATTGCTGGTCTATTGTTCGACTTCCGGTCGAGGGTCCCAGTAATTTATTCAAGAGATAAGGAGTTTCTAGTTCAAAATGCTAAAACCGAAACTAATTGTCGTACTAAGACAAATGACGGCTCATTTTTTTCGTCTGATTACCACAAATAAAATAAAATGCCAATCAAAGTTGTGCGACTTTCTGTTCAAGAGATAATAGATAATACAATCACTGTATATCATAAATTCTATTTATAGATGTACTTGAATGGAGACAACAGATAAGGAAGCAAGAGGTGGGTGGGGAGGGTTTGGTTGCAACAAAAAATTTGACCTTGACAGGTCCCAGTGCAATTATCAGTCACTGTTAAACATCTTTCTCTCTGAATACAGAAATGTATATTTTTTTATAATCGTGCTCTTTCCCATAATAAATTCAAATTAAACTGATTTTGTTTATTTTATATTATTGTAGGATACTGGTGAAATCAATATTAAATTACAATTGACAAGGTTGTGAATTAGGTTAATAATTAACCATAAAATACCTACTAAATAATTGTAAAATGACTACATATGATTTAAAATTGTATACGTTATTTAAAATAAAATCACTTAAAACAGGATAGAGCCAATTAGGAATTTAGTATTCTTCTGCTTCAAAGGGATTCTTTGTTTTTATAAACTCTCAGAGGCATTGAATGACGGTACAAATAAGTGAATTATTGCTCTCTATTCATGAAAAAGGTGTTAATGGAAGACGTCTGAAAGTGAGCAAAACTACCTAGAGCCTTGACACAACAAAATGCCTGTATGTCTGTCTGTCTGGAGTATTATTTGTGATCACTTCCTTGTTTAAAATGTTCTGGTTTGGTTTTTATAAACTAGTATGAAATCTATAAACTGTATTTACGATTCGATTCTGGGTTTCCAAAGTCTGCAAAACTAAAATATCAGTAAAAACAGGTAAACTTATTTTGTTTTTAAGGTTAGGCCTACAGAAGGCTAAACTTAAACCTTAACATCTTAACAAAGTTTAAGTTAAAAATTATTTAGACTACGTTATTGCCCTAGGCTAACTTTTTATTATTTGGCTAAACAAGGTTTTAAGCCTAGGTGATTAATTAATTTTGTAATGGCCCATAATATTTAATTTAAATTCATTTGATTTGTCTTTGATTGATTGCTTGTGACTTTTTAACTAACTCTCCTGCATAGTGTCTCTACAGCAGTATTTATGTAAACCAGTGTAACCAAGTATGAAATAGGGATTTATAGGTAGTGATGTAAAATATGCGTATATAAAACTTGGGGTGAATACAAAAAATTCATAAATACCCGGGAATTTTGGTTATTTATGATATTTGACATAGAAACGCCAATGTAATTTATATATCTAACTTTCCTACCATTGTTATCATCAATGTATAACATTTGAGAATATTTTATTGATTACATTTATTAATTGTTTTACCAATAAATAAATAATAACTTGGAAATTGTTGAAAAAAGACATGTCAAGCTTACAAACCAAACCACTGCCAAACTATGAAGGAACTGGTTGAATATGAGATATTCTATACAAATTTAAAAATATGTAATTTTATAACTGGACAAATGCAGAAAAAATAACAAAGTAGGTAATTGAATTTCAATTCTATTCCTCCAAAATTTAAAATTTATTAATCACTCTAAAAGACCATCTAAGTAGTAAATACCCAGTCCTGGGTATTTACCTTGATCTTGTTCAGAAGTTAAATGCTTTTGGTAACCATGTTATACTCTTCAAAACAGTTGTTATAATCATTTTATAGTCTTTACACAGCATGGAAATTTCAATGAACCTAGTAAAATTTCCTAAATGTTATAAAAATCATAAATACCCACGTTTTGGATATTTACCCGGGGCTTGGGGTAAGTACCCGGGTAAATACCCATTTTTTATTTTCCTACCTGCTGGGTATTTACCCGGCCCACATCACTATTTATAGGTACCGGTATATAATCAATTACAGTAGACTCCCGATTATCCACGACCGGATTACCCGCATTGCGGCTTATCCGCGATCGGAAAAAAAAACCGCAACTGCGGCAAGCGAAGTTTAGCGCGTAAACGTCTATCCTCGCGCCTGCAAATTATAGCTACCGCGCGCGACGCACTTGGGCTTGGGCGAGAGAAAGGGGTTACTAGCGGTCAAACGGAAGCCCGCCCACCAAAACATTAGTCATCTCGCGCCATCCCTCCTGACCTTCACTTACTCCCTGTGTCATTCTGCCAATCCGTCAGTGAACATCTTACGCTGTACACTATTACCAGTTCAGTATTTTATTTAGTGCGAGTTTTAGTAAAAACGTAGTGTAGTTTTAAGTGTTAAGGTGTTAAAAAACTGTCAAAGATGGATAATACTAAAACTGGGCAAAAGAGTTGTGTTACCCATTCATAAAAAACTTGAAATTATTGATAAGTTTGAGAAGGGATATAAGGTTAAAGCAATTACAGTGGAATACAATCTAAACGAATCAACAGTGCGTGGTATTATCAAGCAAAAAGAACAGTTATTAAAATTTGCGTGATCGGCAGATTCGTCATCTGCCATGAAGAAACGGAAAACGATGAAAAAATCGACGTACGACGATCTGGACAAAGCTTTGTTACAGTGGTTCAACAATCAGCGCGCCTTAGGAAACCCTATAAGTGGTCCTATTTTGGCTGCAAAAGCGAAAGATTATTTTACGTTACTAGGCCTAGAGGGAACGTTTGATGCGTCGAGTGGTTGGTTGACAAGATTTAAAAATAGACATGGAATACGAGAACTTGATATACAGGGGGAAATATTAAGTAGTGATAAACAGGGAGCAGAAGATTTTGCATCCGATTTCAACAAATATGTAGCCGACAACGAATTATTGCCTGAGCAAATTTATAAGGCCGACGAATCTGGGTTGTACTGGAAATATCTCCCTTCAAAAACACTTGCGGCAGAACATGAACGAAGTGCACCTGGCCACAAAGCAAGCAAAGAAAGGATTACGGTTATGTGTTGCTCAAATGCCGCTGGCACACATAAGCTTCAGCTTCTTGTAATAGGAAAAGCAAAGAAACCTCGTTCTTTTAAAGGAACACGAGCGGTCAATTTGCCGGTACATTATTACAATCAGAATAAACGGTATCAGGAAACTGACACATACTTTCTCCCTTTTAGCCAAACTTTAATGACAAAAATATTTGTTATTTACTAAATAGAGAATATGAAGTATAGATAAATGTACAGAAAATTGTCTAAAATAGTTGTTTTCAGAAATATCCACCCAAATTGCTTTTTTGGAGGCACTATAGAGTCTGTTGCTACACACAGTAGTTTTGAGAGGGGAAATGCCCCCTTGCCCCCCCCCCCAGGGTTAAATAGCAACACATTTCGAACATCATCTGTTGGTCAATGCTAACTTGACCTGCATATCAAATGAAATTGATCAGTAAATAAGAGAGAAATAGTTATTTTTGTATTCCCCATAAGAATAACATTGGACAACGTACTGTGTTTACTGCTAAATGAAAATTTCAATTTTCTCCGCAACTAGCAATCGTAGAATAGTAATTTAAAATACTAATTTATTTAGTTTTTTGAGCTCTTTTTAATGGTGAATAGTAATCTTTTTTAACATTTATGATTTTTTATGAAAAATCCAAAAAACTGAATTTTTGATGTTTTAAGTCCTGTAATTTCTGAACCCGCATTTTTCCAGAAATGCGGGTGGTGTCATTTTGTTGGAAACCTAAAGTGCTACAAACCACGAAAGTTTAATCAAAATCGTTAGAGCCGTTTTTGAGAAATTTGGATTTTTCATGTTTTTTGGCGGTTTTTGGGGGATAATTACCCTTAAAAATCAAAAATTCAAAAAAATGAAAAAAACGCCTGGAGATATCGTGGATTAGTACCTACACGCCAAATTTCATAAAAATCGGCCCATAGGTTAGGGCTCTAGCTCTGTACACATCCACACAGACACACACACACACACACACACACACACACACACACACACACACACACGGACACACACACACACACACAGACAGACATCACGTAAAAACCACTTTTTTGGGTTCAGGGAGCACCAAAACGAATATTTCCACTGACAACTCAAATTCGAAAATTTTTACGAAAACAATACTTTCTCCATATACTATGTATAGGGGGAGAAAGTAAAAAGGGATGGATGCAGCAAGACATTTTTCATGATTGGTTCCACAAGAAATTTTGTCCTGAAGTTAGTGAGTTTTTAAAATCAAACCACTTTCCACCAAAAGCTGTTCTTACTCTCGATAACGCGCCTTCCCACCCAAACGAAGGTCTTTTGCAGTCAAAAGATGGGCAAATTACTGCCATGTTCCTCCCACCAAATGTAACGGCTCTAATACAACCCATGGATCAGGGTGTCATCGCCAACCTCAAACGCCACTACCGTTCGAGTGTACTAAAGAAATTCATTGACGAGGGAAATGACCTAAAGACATTTTTGAAATTGAATTTCACGATCTTGGATGCGATTTATGAGTGTGTAGAGGCGTGGGGGAAAGTAAAATCAACCACACTTACTAAGTCTTGGAAGAAAATACTTCCTGATATCGAAGAAGAAGATTTTCATGGATTTGAAGTTGAAGACACTCCAACTGACTTAGCCGCATTAGCCAACACCGTGCCTGGTGGAGAAAATGTCGACATTGAAGACATCAATAACTGGCTGAACGTTGATTTAGGATTGCCGTCTTTCGAAGTTGTGAGTGACGACGAAATATTGAGACGTGCTCAGGGAATTGAGAGTGAGAGTGAAGAAGAAGAAGAAGCCGCTGCCGAGCCAAAGATATCGTACGCAACTGCCCGCCATTATGCAGAGGGACTATTGGACTTCTTGGAAGGGGAACATGGCACTTCCTTGTGCGATCTCATAGTTCTGAGAAAAATTCGGTCAACCATTGTTAAAAAGGAAGCAAATGCCAAGAAACAAAAATCAATAATGGACTATTTTCCTCGAAGCCAATAAAGACGGCAACTTCGACATTAGGCCTGTAATATAGTGCACTTGTCTCACGTATTGGACTGTTTTTTTACCGATGTGAAAATATTGTTTGTAAAATAATTGTGTGTTTATTAAAAGGTACGTACAGTAATCTTGTATTTGAAGTCTTTCACATTATTAAACCTAACATTCAGTAGCCTAAAGGTTATTATTTTGCTTTCACAGTCGTTTTTAACTATTTCAAGTGTATTTTAGGTTAGGTTTGGTTTATCCGCGATTTTGATTATGCACGATCGCTCAGCCACCCATTACCGCGGATAATCGGGAGTCTACTGTAAAGTCTTTTTTTAGGCAGAATTTCAGAATCTAGGTAGAAACTTAAATTTAAAGTATGTACGAGACAGTTATTAGGTAAGTTCTTTGAAAAATTACACCAAATTAATGAAATGGTAAACATAAGCATGAATACTATTTTGGCATTTGGAAACAAAGTGCGATCAGCTGGTGGATAGGGTATCAAGCTGAGACGGAGGAGTGGGGGAAACAATTTAACTTCCCCTTAAACCACCTAAATTTAACAGGCAGAATAAAACTAATATTCACAAACATATTTGTGTAGTCTTTCTAGCATAAATTGGTCCAGACTGTAAAATCCATTGTTGATTAAAAAGGTATTCAACTTTGTTTAAAATTTATTAATGCACTTATTGAGATGACTAAGAAAGAAGACAGGGTTTTCCAGTTGGTTAAAATGTTGATCATATTTTATGTGGAGGTAATTGGGACTAGCTTAATGGAAAAATGGTCAAAGAAAATCCTCCAATGTCAACACTCCCTGAGTGTTAGGCGGTATATGGTTGCAACTTGGCAAGGGTTGAGCAGTGGCTCTCCGAGTATATTTAAATACAAGTGGCTTGAGGGGGCCTAAGCCCCTAACCTTGCTCCAATATAAATCCTCATCTGATTTTTTTACTCTTTTCATGCTGAGGAAATATAAGTAGGAACACATGTCAGTTCGTAGGCAAAGTAAACTCTTAATCACATGTTTTAATGTAAACAAAGCAGACGTTTTTAAATAGCCATGCTTTTATTATGGGTGATGTTTTACGCAATTTCTCATTTGCTAGTAACTTTTTGGAAATACAGCTATTTTTCCTGAGTCCAGGGATTGAGACCTTTAATTTGAGACATCTCCCATTATTCTGCAATTTGCCAAACTCCCACAATTTTGACTTAAAAATGTTGCTTACAGAATTATACCTATATAAAGATTGTAACACAATTTGGTTCTTGGTGCTGCCAAAACAGAATCAATTTACCCATTATAATTACATTTCTACTTTGCCATCCTACTTACACAAGTGTGCTCGGTGACTTCTCCGTTGCCATGGACCTTCCTGTCACACGCCAGACACTCGTTCTCACTCTTCACACCTGTGTGAGCCTGATAACAGTGGTAACAGAACATTATAGTCTAGAATACCATTGTCAAAATCAAGCTAACATGTTCAAAGAGTTTATTTTAACATTTGCTTATTGATCAAAACCTATTGTTCCATTTTAAAATAATGGATCCCTGGAGCCGCTGGATTTTCAAGTTCGATTCAACAAGTTTTTCGGATTAAGTTGACTTTTTTTGTTTCTAAGTGGAAATTTTCTTACATTCCAACTAAAAATTAAGAATCATGAAGATTTTAAAAATATTGTATGGTGATTTCTTTGTTTTATGTTTCCAAGGAATATCATCTGCTGAAGACCGATATTGTTTTTCAGATTTTTTTTCAAAAAACAAAACCTCTTTTTCTGTAGCCTACTCTTTTAGGTTAGGGTGGCATGTTGAGAGAGGACCGTTTCAAGAACACTGACTCAGAAAGGGACAAGTTGTCCCAAAAGTTATCAAGTTTTATGTGCATATTTGTATGACTATTATGCCAGTGATGTATCATGCTATTGCTCTACACTTCTTCCCAATGGGCACTCTGGCACTACACTTCCACACTTCTCTGGCATCTTTCCTTTCATATTTTCTCTATTATGTAAGAAGTCGCTGTTAAGCTATGCTTAGCAAACCTTTTGTACATATGATTTTGTAGATACATAAATGAGAATTTAATTAAATAAACAAAGTAAGACTACTAGGATACCTAGATGAACTAAAACTCTTACTTATGAACAGCTCTTACTTGTGTTATGCTAATTTATTAAAATCCACCAGTCTTGGTGACTAAACTGTTGTGAACACGGCAGTATTTCCAGGGTGGTAGTTGTGAATGAGTTATAACTGTCAAGAAACTTTATAAATTTGTGAATCGGTTCTTAGATCAAACAGAGAAATATATATATTGCACATAAATTCAAATTTAAAGACAGTGTAACCCAGACTTAACACTCCTACTTCACTGGTTAATTGTGTGTTTCACATGTTTTCTACTTTGCTGAATCATTAAAAACTAGAAAACCTAATTGTGCACTCCTTAACAGTAATGGCATAATATGTTGAGAGCCAAGCTTTGTGTGCGAATCAGTCATTTTACAATCTAACACCTTTAAAGAAAACCAAAAAAAGCTACCTGAACGTGTTTCATAAATGAGATTTTGCCGGAGAACGTGTGATGGCAGTGGGGACAGAAGTAGAGCTGCTTGCAGGAGTGGGTTATGTGGCGGTTGAGCAGGCACTTGGTGGGCATCGTCTTGTTGCAGTGAGGGCAGCCGGGGTGGCTCTCACACTTGTGTAGTACGTACGTCTCATCACAGTCAAACAGCTGGCCTGCGTAACACCGATACTGTCAGTGATGCGGAGAATTTATCATGTAAAGTTTTCAACACCCAGTGCTCCTAACGGGCTTGTTCATGTATTAGTAAAATATTCAACTAAAAAAAGAACAGTTTGCACGCTGACATGAGGGAAGCAAATTTCTGCATCAAAAACTTTAAAATAATAAAATACGGTGTTGAAACATACACTTACTCAAATTCTTGTGGAAGTTGAAAAACATTTTATTTTTTCGCTGTGCTGATGCTCTGGTTTTATTTATGTACAATACTGGGTTAGTAATGTTGTACATGTTAGGAGGAGGTCCAGTCAGGATTGAAAGAAGGTATGGGTCATTCTCACAAACAGATAGAATTTAAGTCCCGAAGGTATAAAAAAAAACTAATTATAACATTAAAGTATTTTTTTACCACTAGTGTGTTTTTATTTACCCTTACCACCCCTGTTTTTATACTTAACATAAGTATTCCTATGAAAAATATGTAGATTTGCACCTAAAACATCAATTCGGTCACGGTCTTAAACCTTTGGCCTGTAGCAATATGTCTTAAAACAATGCATTTTTTTCGTTCTCAAAGATTTTAATTGTTAAACATGTTTAGATTTAAGCATAATAATGCCATTAAACGAATTAATTTAGTCATTAAAAGATATTAACAACCTTTTTCACGCTAAGTTTCGCTATCCCTCACATTTACTGCCGTACAAGAGTGAGAGTTCAAGACTCCCGAAATAAGTCCCGCCAATTACGGTTGGCGATACGTCTGGTGGCAGTCTGATTCAGTAGAAGTTCATGTTGCTTACGTTGCTTGTTTGACGACATTTTATCATTCAACTGTGGAGAAAAAAGTAAAATAGTGGCAAGATTCTTACAGTACCTTAATTGCTCGTCATTTCGGTCGGGTATTTTATTAGTATTAATCCAAAAACTATTATAACAGTTTTGATCTCATCAAAACAAAAGTTGAAGTAAGAACATAACCTACAAATTTGGTTGCAAAGAGGTAGGACCCTGCTCTCAGAGCCGAACTCGGAAGCTGAAATCGTCAACTCGGACGCCATCAATTCGGATGCACAACCGAATATGATTCATTGAATCCGAATTGACGATTTATTAAAGTCTGAATAGTCGGGAAAATTGATAAACTGATACAGTGATTGTATTAATAATATATCTTGAACGGAATTTCACACAACTTTGACTAACATTTTATTGAATTTGTGATAATTAGACCAAAAAAATGAACCATATCTGTTTTTGTACGACCATTAGTTTCAGTTTTAGCCATTTATAGAGCAGGACGCACCTTATCTTTTAAATAAATTACCGCGACCCTTGACCGGATGCCGAACAATAGATAAGCCATTAAGAATGAGCCAACAAATATGGGGTCGCTCGTCGACTGACTTTTGAGGTAAACAAATGCAGTTAGTTGTCAATGTAACCGTGAGACCATAAAAATTATATGAATATTTAACATTGGATAATACGCTATTTATTATTTAAAGAAAATTAAATTGAAGTAAATTAAGGTAAAAAAAGGCGCGGACGCCTCATTTCGGGCGCGGCTGCGTCAATTCGGTCCGATGCCAAAATTGATTAAAGTCTTTAATGTCGATCTAAAAATTATTTACTATATCATACTGATGTTATTTTATTGTTTTTTCTCTATAACTTTCTTGGCAAATCAATAATTATTATTTTTATTTTGACTATTTTTAAGGAAGTTTAAGGAGGGGAGTTCCAAATAATTAAGCAAGGAAGTAATTAAAACAAATTTATTATGACAAAACATATGATATGATATTACATGTACTTTATGGTCATAATTAAATTACTACAGATAATAGTTATACATAAAAACAATTTTCATTAAAACTTTTATTTCACTATCTGGACTCCTTTTTCAGTGCGACAGAAATGATGTTTTTTTATGACCTACGTTACAAAAAATTACCAACAAAATAGAAAATGAAAAAATCAGCTATGCTGTGTACGTTTATTATTCTTGAGTAAATTATACATATAAATCAGCCAAACTCATATTATTTATCATTAACTAAATTTAAAAAATTAAAATCCTGAAGTTCTATCTGTTTGTGAGAATGACCCGTCTAGGCAGGACTGCCACGAGGGGGGGCAAACCGGGGCACTTTGCCAGGCCCCTGGCCAAAATAAATAGAAGAGGTCTCTGGGGTCCTCCATTGCCTTGTGCCAGCCCTGGGTATAGGGGATCTGGGGATGATAAAACTACGCCAAGATATGAAATCAGTCTTTTCTAACTAAAAATATTTATTATAAGACGACGCAAGTCAATTTACATTTACTTTAATAACTTTGTAAATATTTGAGCGATAATTATGAGAGAGGGCTTAACATTTTTGGCGTTGTATATTCTATTGTTGTACATGCATTTAATTTATTTTTACTTTCTCCCCCTATACATAGTATATGGAGAAAGTATTGTTTTCGTAAAAATTTTCGAATTTGAGTTGTTAGTGGAAATATTTGTTTTGGTGCTCCCTGAACCCAAAAAAGTGGTTTTTACGTGATGTCTGTCTGTGTGTGTGTGTGTGTGTCCGTGTGTGTGTGTGTGTGTGTGTGTGTGTGTGTGTGTGTGTGTGTGTGTCTGTGTGGATGTTTACAGAGCTAGAGCCCTAACCTATGGGCCGATTTTTATGAAATTTGGTATGTAGATACTAATCCACGATATCTCCAGGCGTTTTTTTCATTTTTTGAATTTTTGATTTTTAAAGGTAATTATCCCCCAAAAACCGCCAAAAAACATGAAAAATCCAAATTTCTTAAAAACGGCTCTAACGATTTTGATGAAACTTTCGTGGTTTGTAGAACTTTAGGTTTCCAACAAAATGACACCACCCGCATTTCTGGAAAAATTCGGGTTCAGAAATTACAGGACTTAAAACATCAACAATTCAGTTTTTTTGGATTTTTCATAAAAAAATCATAAATGTTAAAAAAGATTACTATTCACCATTAAAAAGAGCTCAAAAAACCAAATAAATTAGTATTTTAAATTACTATTCTACGATTGCTAGTTGCGGAGAAAATTGAAATTTTCATTTAGCAGTAAACACAGTACGTTGTCCAATGTTATTCTTATGGGGAATACAAAAATAACTATTTCTCTCTTATTTACTGATCAATTTCATTAAAATTTTATATGCAGGTCAAGTTAGCATTGACCAACAGATGATGTTCGAAATGTGTTGCTGTTTAACCCTGGGGGGGGGGCAAGGGAGCATTTCCCCTCTCAAAACTACTGTGTAGCAACGGACTCTATAGTGCCCCCAAAAAAGCAATTTGGGTGGATATTTCTGAAAACAACTATTTTAGACAATTTTCTGTACATTTATCTATACTTCATATTCTATATTTAGTAAATAACAAATATTTTTGTCATTAAAGTTTGGCTAAAAGGGAGAAAGTATGTGTCAGTTTCCTGATACCGTTTATTTATTATATGCATGCTCTTTTACCCTTTTTTACCAAATTTAAATTTTCAAACTCTGAAAAAGGGATACGGTTTTTAGATTGTTTTGCTAAATACATCTCCTAAAAATCACCCCTTCCCAATTAATAAAATGCCCGGAATTGGGTGTCTCAAAATTATGGTTTCCCTACTCTTGTTGGATAATTGAACGAAGTGAAAGTATCCTTATACACAACTTTACTGCTTAGACTGGTAAGAGAATCAACTCAACTGGCGTGTCTGTGACCACAATAACTCGAGAATGCCTCCACAGTTAAACTTAAAATTTTCCAGAAAAACTTAACAGGTCAAAATCTTGGTCAAGTTTGTTATTCAGATAATTTCGTTCATTATTAATCAAATTATCTTAAAACCAAATTTATTTTTTTCTCCATAAGAATAACATTGGTACTTGAATCATTAAAACTTAGCTGACGTATATGTTTCAACCACAGAGTAACAATAGTTAGTTACTAGAGTATACATTGTTATACTGGATAACAAAAGTTTTTTACCAACAAAAAACACACAAGAGAGATAAATCTAAGTATATTTTTAAGTTGTGAGCATATTTATTATTTTATAAATTATTAAGTGTACGTTTAAAAAAAAATATTTATACAGTTAATATTCCCTTAGTACGCCTACTCTGTGTAAATATCGTAAGTCGGTCAGAGGCGCCGATTGTAAGTTGTAACAGTGGCAGACGACAGACGACGCGTGTGGCAGTTCGAAAAACTCAAAATAACTTTTTGATGACTGTAGATACTAAGATATTAACTTATAAAATAGTTTGTTTTATTACATTTTCTTAGACAATTGGTAAAATTGTGATTGTCATGTGTAAAAAGTATACAAAGCCTCAATTTGTCTAGAAAGCGTTGATGAAGTTAGTCACAGTAAGCGAACAAACTTAAATTTATTTTGTAGGACAATTATTTGCTAGGTTATATTTTCACTAAATTAATAATAAAAATTGTCTACATTACCTAACATACATTACCAGTAATGTAGTAGGTGACCACAATAAAAGCTATAGATTATTCTAACCAAACAGCCTTTTTCGGAAGGTTATCTTGAATAATTTGACATAGCCTAGGGTTGGATTACAGTAAGAGTAAGCCGACATAAACTGGCAATACAATGTTGTAAAATACTTTAAACACATTAACAGGAATGTTGTAGCGAACCAAAATAAAAGCTTTAAACTATTCTAACCAAACTAAGCCTTTTATACAGGTTATCTGAAATGATTTGACAAATCCTAAGTTTTGATTATACTGAGCTGTTTTCATCATAAACTTGGACCTATGGTTATAAAATGTAGGTCTATACACTTAGGCTACTTGCCATTTTAGAAGTTTCATGTACGGTCTTGGACCAACCCATGTTTATAGAATTTAATTTCATGATAGCCTAGGCTATTGAAACAATATGTTGAAATATCATTTTGTAAAATACAACTGTTGTAAAATACTTTAAACATTACCAGGAATGTTGTAGCGAACCAAAACAAAAGCTTTAAACTATTCTAACCAAACTAAGCCTTTTATACAGGTTATCTGAAATGATTTGACATATCCTAGGTTTGGATTATACTGAGCTGTTTTCATCATAAACTTGGACCTATGGCTATAAAATGTAGGCCTAAACACTTAGCCTACTTGCCATTTTAGAATTTTCATGTACGGTCTTGGACCAACCCATGTTTATAGAATTTAATTTCATGATAGTCTAGGCTATTGGAACAATATATTGAAATGTCATTTTGTAAAATACAACTGTTGTAAAATACTTTAAACACATTACCAGGATGTTGTACCGAACCAAAACAAAAGCTTTAAACTATTCTAACCAAACTAAGCCTTTTATACAGGTTATCTGAAATGATTTGACATATCCTAGGTTTGGATTATACTGAGCTGTTTTCATCATAAACTTGGACCTATGGCTATAAAATGTAGGCCTAAACACTTAGCCTACTTGCCATTTTAGAATTTTCATGTACGGTCTTGGACCAACCCATGTTTATAGAATTTAATTTCATGATAGTCTAGGCTATTGGAACAATATATTGAAATGTCATTTTGTAAAATACAACTGTTGTAAAATACTTTAAACACATTACCAGGATGTTGTACCGAACCAAAACAAAAGCTTTAAACTATTCTAACCAAACTAAGCCTTTTATACAGGTTATCTGAAATGATTTGACATATCCTAGGTTTGGATTATACTGAGCTGTTTTCATCATAAACTTGGACCTATGGCTACAAAATGTAGGCCTATACACTTAGGCTACTTGTCATTTTAGAAGTTTCATGTACGGTCTTGGACCAACCCATGTTTATAGCATTTAATTTCATGATAGCCTATGCTATTGAAACAATATATTGAAATCTCATTTTTTCATCTAAATAACTGGGCCTGACGATTTATTGTTAATCCTTAAGGATATTTTGACTTAGCCTATAGAAATTGTTAACATTAGTTTGTATAGGAAACTCGCTGTTCTCTTAAAAGTTAAATTAACCACACTGCTAAAGTCACTGCTTAGCCCAAAATGCTATGTTTGTTCTAAGATAACGCACCCATGCCAATCCTAACAACAAACCATGCCTGAAATCTTCAATTTATTTTAAAAATAAATAAATTTACGTATTTATACAACATTTACTTTGATAAAAACAAGTGATAAATGTATTTATGTTTTTCTATGAATAAAATGTTAGGTCGGCGGCGGGATCCGAATCTGCGACATTACGCTCCAAGAGCCAGTGCGATACCCCTCAGCTACCACGACAATTGATTCTTAGAGAAGTGACTAAAACTATAGCTATACTGTATAGACATAAAATCCAGATTCTGGCGGCAGTTAAATGATAACGGAATGTATTCTGATGATGTTACTCAAATCAGATATTGAATATTTTATGAGACTCGATTTAAGTTTGATCATGTGTTTCAATTATCCTTATACGCGAGGAATGAGCGTACACCTAGTGTTAAACGATCTAGGGACTACTCAGGAGTCAGGATAAACTATCATACCAAATGACTATCGGATAATACAATTCGCTGAGAAGATCATTATTTTAAGTTGAAAGAAAAGATCGATTAAGAATGTTTGTCTTTGTTTCGTTCTTATGAGTGTATATTGATGAAACTTGGTATGTGGCTTTACCTACTTGTGGTCTATTGGTATTTGTACAAACAAATTTTTTGCTGATGTTTCCCTTAGCAGCGAACCTGTGTATTCAGCCCCTATGTTATTTTAATGCAGAATAAGTATAATGTTATGTATCCCTTAATTATAAACATAAATTTAAAAAACATAGAATTTGGAATCCCTTAGTTGAGTAATATTGATATTAGCATAACAAAATCTGATTTTTGTTGTTTCTAATTGCAACAAACCTGCTTACTCAGCCCCAATGTTATTCTTTTAGAGAATGATTCAAATTTTATACCTACATTGCCTAGTTGTGAATATATTTCTTTAAACTTGGCAAGTAGATTTATGTGGTATTAACTCACTTATAAATGCATTGGAAATCCACTGAGTACGCAGGTTTGCTGTGACGGGGGTATTTTGATATTGTTTAGTTTACAATAGTTGATTGATATTCACCACACAGGGAGCATATCTTGTGGACGGTGAACTCCGTGTTGGGAGGGGCCTTGGGGTTGACGTGGTTCTCCTGTATGTGAGCGTCCAGCTCCTCCGCGTCGGGCAGCCGCGAGTCGCACAGGTCACAGCTGAACGTCCCGTCCAGCTCGAGACTGCGAGGCTCCCTGTCAACAAACTCGTCAATAAAATATGTTTTCAAAAAACTAGTTCGCAAGCAGCTAGGTGGCGTGACGGAAGCAAATTTACGAATTAGGAACTTTAAAAATCAAATAATATGTTTAAACTAACACTTGTGTAATATTTTTAGAAAATGGAAACCATTTCAATTTTTGGCTCTTCTGATGCTCCCTGGTTCAAATTTAATGCAATATATTGGGATGGCAGTGTTGTGCATTATAAGATTAGGATGGTATGAGGGTATGGGGGGTGATAAAACTACATCTTGGTGGTATTGGAGGCTTTTCCAATATAAAATCCCTTAAAACAATGTACTGTTTACTGTTAAGTAAATTTACATTTTCTTTAACATGTTCACTGCGTTACAGCATATTTGTATGTGACTACGGGTGGTATGATACGAGACCTACGGTTCTCGTTTGGTGCGATTACGGCTGTCCGATTCGGGACCTTGAGATCTCATTGCGCATCATAACATTGAAACAAATAGAAACAGAGCACTCTGTGGTGTATTTTGTGAACTATGAAAAACAATCTCACTTACATGTTTGTATACTCTATGTGGTAAATACACTCCTAGCTCTAAACTAAGGTTGCTAGGTAACATAAAACAAAATGGTGATCTCTGCCTCAAATGAATAAAGTACAATTTAACAAAACAATTATTTATTTACAAAATTTACATTTCAACATATTAAAATTGCAAGGGATTAACAGTTTATGTTACAAAGGTAGGGGAAATATGTATGATTTAATTTATAAAATTATGAAATATGCCTCGGCGTCGTTCTGTGGATGGTATGAAAGTCTCTATCTCAGGGCGTTACAATGGATCCGTGTGGTGACTCTCAAATTCTAGATTTTGCTTTTTAAAATTAAATTTGATTTTCTTTATAATCAATTTTCAAATCTGATTATTGATTGTAAAGTACGAAGTTGTTCGAATGTTCAAAAGAATCTATTTTGGCTTGGCATCATCCAGGAATGGCGGCCATGATTTTGAGTAGAATGTTTTAGGCCTAATGACTTCTGTCCTATTTTCACTGTCGTTAGTAACAAATAAAAAGTTCTCTTCTTACAAAATTTGAATTTAAAATGTCTATTGATAAAGAAACTTGAAGATAATCAGTAATCAAGCTGCTCGGTCCGCCTGATTCTGATTCAGATTTTATCTCTAGACTAGATAAATTGGAGTTGTGATATTAATGGCATCTTCTTCACCAAACCATCTCTTCTGGCCTCAAATAAATAAAAGGGAATGCTCGTGATGGTTTGGCTCTTCTCCTATTTGAAAATATCAAACTAAAAGATGTCCGATTTACTTGTTTAAATGGGAATTTATTAATTTTAAATGATGTTCAAAAATTTAGATCTAACACCAAGGCCGGTCCATTTTAGAAGACGGGAAGAGAGTTGAATTCACCACACCAACAATGCATTCACATATGATTTTCTTTCCTGATGTTTTCAGTACACATGACCTTTCACTTTGAATTTTCACTGTTATTACTATATAAAATTTGGCCGGTAATCTATGTATTTAAGATCAGGTGATAATTAAAATTTGTGTTTGAAGTAGTTTATACTATTTTCTAATACAAGATGGTTATATGGGTGAGTAATACATTTATCTTATAAACACTTAGAGAGGTAAGTTTTTATATACAAATGAATTACATATATATGTATAGGTCTAATGGGTTTTTATAAGGGCATATTGATATTTTATGGGGGCCTATTCCGGGTTTTTACATGATTACACACTTTTATATAGGCCTACTTAGCTATTATTATTGACTATTTATCAACATAAATTATTAACTGTTGCAACTAGCACATTGTTGCCAACCTACAGCCTGCTCAGGATTTGAATATGACACAATAGTACGAGGCACCGAGATATCTTACTGCACATTTACGAGAAAAAACACACCAAAACACACCACAAATTAATTTAGGTTATTGCAATAACAACACCTTTTGGCGCAATGTTGTGAACGGAACGGACTCAAGAGCTCCAAGCGGCGCTCTGAGCAACTAAGCTTCGTTGCGAGGTCCGGGGGTCTCGTGTCGTATAAAAGTAATCATTTATTACTTCAGTGCGTTACAAGATCTATAGATCTCGTTTGTTGTCATGGTTACCAATCAATCCAGCAATCAACAAGCTTAATGGACGATATATATCTTATTTCTCTATATTCTCTATATGGATTTACACAGAGTTATCGACACCGTACCTGAGGGAAGAATATCATATGCAAGCGCACCAAATATAGGTTATGGTTCGAGACCTCGGGACCTCTTGACGCAGTGAACGTGTTAATAACTCTGTAAAGATTTGTGATACAATGATGGGAGAGGGCTTACAATTTTTGGTGTTTCACACTCTACCATTTTAGAACCATTAACTTCAAATCTGGCTCTTTTCTGACCCTTTTTAGGCCCAAAAACTCAAAAATTAGAAAATTCAAAAGGAGGTTAAGAGAACTCTGATTGTTCAGCCCAACTAACTTGTCCAACTGATTAGAACTACCAAATTTGAAGTAATCATATAACAAATGTGACCGCTAGAATGCAAAAACACCTATCTATACCTATACATTTATTGAATATTTATGATTGATTAGGGCTGCTGATAATGATAATAATATTAACATTTTAAAAACAAAACACCCTTTTTTAGAGATTTTTTGGAAAAATAACATCAGTTTTTTTGTTTATTTCAATAATGAACATATGTTTATGCCTTTCAAGTATGTTTACAGCTGTTTGATGTAACTAACTGAACTTTGATCAAATCGATGGGAACTTTGAAGGCCAGTGGGACAGAGCCCTTAGGTCGGATCAACAATTTTCTTTTATAAGAACCTTGTCTTGAAATTAACGAACACAACAAAAAAATTATTCAATTTTGTGCACTCATTCTCAAGTGATGGCGTGACCAAGGGAAGTAGGAATTCATTTTTATATACGGTATTAAGATTTTTTATGCCCCCCCCCAAAACTTACGTTCAGGGGGTCACGTTAGGAATTTCTATGGTGGTCCCGGGCTTAAGTTTCACCGTGCGGATCATGCCAATAAACAGCTCACTATTCCGTAGGAAATTCGCCAACAACATAATTCACAATCCCACTGGATCCTAACTGGTTCCTGTTAGTTGAGGTACCAAAAATGGGTACAGCAAATGGATGTGGTGAACAACTTCAGTTCCCCACCAGTGGAGGGATGGGTAGGAGTGTTCGCAATGATGAAAATCGAGAGAGGACAGAATCCCTATAATGTTTAAATGGCTACAGACAAAGTGTACATTTTCTAAATATGATTTATTTCCTAATTGTTTAAAGTGCTACCGGTACTTGTAATTCAATTAAGAGGAGGCAAATTTTTGTTGTATGGTAAAAATCTAAGTTTAAACAGTTTTGCGTTAGGCCCTAAAGTTTTACATCACATGGTATCTTACTTAAAAAAATGTATTTACAAAAAAAGTTGTTAATACAAACAATTTCGATCAAATATCTGTTTGGGTTTAGTTTAATTTCCCATTTACACAAACCACATTTTTTAACCATTAAATGGGGAAATAGTAGTAGTAAGAAATTAACATAGAGGATCAACAGAAAGTGGAAAGAGAGTAAAAATTAGCCAAACTGTTTAAAGTGTTTGGTGGATGGCAAAGCAACGGTAAATGGCACAGGTCCAAGCTTATAGGATAGGAGGATTATTTGCGAATTGCACATCTGGCCAAGTGTTTTTTACTATATTTCTTTTCGTACAAAAGCAACCCTGAATGACGCAGACAATGGGGGCAGATTTGCTACCTGCCCTTAAGTGGCAATTGTGAAAATCAACCACTGTTTTCTTATTATTGGTTAACAATACAGGCTTAAGTTTCACAAAGCGGATCATGCTAATAAATAGCTCACTTTTCCGTAGGAAAATATGTATGTATTTGATACATGAGTGAATCTTAAGCTTACACAATGTTGTATATTTTCTAAAGCGCCAGTGATTTGTACAAACTGTCACATTCTTCCTCCCATTTAAAACATCTACTAACTCAACCATAAATTTAACATACTTAATTTACAGATTAGCAATAGACATCATCTTTAATGTGTTCTACCCAATAAGAGTGAGAAATATTGAGCAAACTTGAATTTGCTCTTTATACACCAGTTGACCCTAATGAAATAAATGGGATTCTTAAAGTGGAATGATTTTTATCAGAAGAAACTATCAAATACTTACGCCTGCTCCTTTGATGTATCATCTTCTATGCCCTCCTCCGTCTGTAAATAATGGGTACTTTGGTATTATACGGATGCCACTATTTTTGGAGGTTAATTTTTACCGGATACAAATGATAACTACATAATTCGAAAAAACGTACTTTTATTGACTTAATGTAAAAATTTTACATCATTCTGATGAGCGGTCTTTGTGTTGTGCCTCCCAAAAGGTAGCGATGTCCGCTAGGATCGTGTTGAATGCGTTGCCGCCGCTAGCAGCCACACCCGATTGCCACATGTACTCCGCAAAATATACAGCGCGCTGCGGCAGTTATGTTAGGATGGGTTATCATAAAAATACGTACGGTTTCCTCTTCATTTCGTGGTAAATCCCACACCAAAAGAACATCACTCATTATGAAAACAAATGTAACGTAGTGCACGGCAATAAATCACTCATGACACTGACCCAGACACAGGCGGTGACAGGTGATGCGCGCGCTCCGGTCAACGACCTGACCTTGGCCTATTTGGAGGGGGTTTGGCGGCCGGAAGTATGACTCATCAGGTATCATTCGATTTGTAACGAAACAAGGAAAGTCCTACAATCATTTTTATGATAACCCATCCTAACATAACTGCCGCAGCGCGCTGTATAAGGGTGGCATCCGTATAATACCAAAGTACCAAATAATGTTTATTTATTATGACTCTGTTAATTTTTTTCCAATTTATTTTATTACTTTACACTTAATTTATCTTTTTGATAACAAGTTTTGGAACAAGCGCTGCCTGGAAAGGATTGAAAAGTCAGTTTGAGATCTCTGCATGGATTCAAGTTCGGCTTATGGCTTTATATTCTTGTATTTGGAGTTGGATTATGCACTGCTCTTCCAATATATTATAATAAACTAGAGTACCCCCTTGCAGCGCAAAGCGCCGCTTCCTTGCTTTGCTCATAATAAGAAGGAATTCATATTGAATTTATTAGTTTTTAATAAATCTAAATATTATACAAGATTAGTGAAGGGAGATTGGGAAAAAAATATTTTGTAGTATGGCTAAATTATCAGCTGATAATAATTCAGCAAAGCTGGGGTTTCCTAATCCGCCAGCTGATAATAATTATCAGGCGGTTTAAATATAATTGTATGAAAATACTTTTGATAATTTCTATAATTTGAATACACTATACAAGATAAAAATTGTAATTATAGCATTTCTAATGTTTTAGAATTTAATCGAAAAGAGAAAATCAGATATTAAATTTTTGTTCAATGTCTCATGACACATATAGAGTAGTTACAAATAAAATAAGACATATATAAGGTAAATCGGTCCATTAGTATGGTCAGGCTGGGCTGTCATAAACTTTTGGCCCGTGTGAACTTAGGTCATTGTAATAAGTCACCCCCAAAGAAGTTACCCATAATTGCCTCAAAATGAATCTACACATGTTCCTGAAGAAAATGAGCCATGCGGGAGTAAAATCGGTTGGGTAAATCGGCCAGAATGACTGTTTTTGTTCTCTTTCTAAAAAATTTGCAAAAACAATAAAATAAGCGTAACCAAAAGCCAAGTGAACAAAATCTTGTTTCAATGTTTGATGACACATCTAGAGGTAGTTACAACAAAATGAGACATATAACAAGTAAATCAGTCCAGTAGAACGGTCAGGGTCGCTATCTTTAGTTTTGGCAAAAGTTTTTTAATATATAAAAAAAGATAATACTAAGAAAAATATAAACACCTGTAGATAGAAGAAAAAGAAAGGAGTTGTATTTTTTGCTGCATTATTCTTTGGCAAACAAAATGAACCCTCTTACTTAATGAACATGTTTTAAGTAATCACCTGATGTAAACAAACTCCCTCCATAAGATTAACATGGGAACTTTAAGAGCCACTGGGGCAAAGCCCATTGATGATATGTTAGTTTGGATGGGTGATGACATATCTAGGCATAATTGACTGTCATTTAAAAAAGAATCATGCAAATCGACCCAGTAGAATGATCAGGGTCGCTGTCTTTAGTTTTTAATATATACTCCATAAGATTAACATGGGATGAGAACTTTAAGAGCCACTGGGGCAAAGCCCATTGACGATATATCAGTTTGGATGGGTGATGACATATCTAGGTATAATTACCTGTCATTTAAAAAAAGAATCATGCAAATCAACCCAGTAGAACGGTCAGGGTCGCTGTCTTTAGTTATGACAAAAGTTTTTTAATATATAGGATTAACACTCCTTTCTTACTATAAAAACAAAACGGACAGTTTTAGCCGTATGGTTAATAACCGTAAGATTTTACGTCGTTTCAACTGTTTTTGCACATTTCACGGTTTTTGAATGTATGACGAGCTACAGTGTGTTTTCAATACTTAGTTCCGTTTACTAGCAATGAACCGTGAACCATTTCTGGCATTGTGACTATTTCATCAGCGTCGAAGAAATCACCTTCCATGGGTGCATGCTATAAACCAACGGAGAGAGGAATTTGGAATGTTTCACACGTTATTTCAAGTCCTACGAAATTATGACAAGAAGTGTTTAAATGATTTCTTATATAACTAATAACAACTAGTCAACTGGATGAAAAACTTTGTCTTTATACCTAATGACACTAATCCTTGCCACCCACCTACTTTTCTGCTCTCTACGATATATAACTCGCTATCCATTGCCTCTGCAACTTATAACTAATAATTTCTTTTGTTTTATTAGGGGGCTTTTTTTTAAGTGGGAACGTCAATGTATTTCGAACTATTAATTTTGCATTATTGATGACCATTATCTCTTTAGTTTTGTTAATTATTGAAAAGTGAACCAAAACAGCACTGATTTTTCAGAACACCACAAACCCCTAATTTAAACATATTACAGATTTGTTATTAATTCTTATTTGAAAATGTCCCATAAAAAAAAAGACTTTTTCCTGAAATATCACTCATCTGTACTTATTGATTTAAAATTGGGTTTCACTTGTAAAAAACAATCAGCTGCCTCAGGTTCACTCTAATTTTACTTCATTGTAAGGTAACTTGAATGAAGTAAAGTCTTGTTACCTTCATTGTAAGGTAACAAGAGGAAACCGCTTGTGATAGTTTGACTTACACAGAGTGCATAAATAATACAATATTCCTTTTTAATTTGTATAATGATTGTATATACCTTTAAATTTGTATAATGATTGTACATACCTTTATCTTTACAGTTCCAGAACTTTTCAAGCATTTGAAAAAGAACTTTTCCGAAGACTGGGCTTTGTTAATGAGGTCATAGCTGCTTTCAATTGCTTTTAAGCATTTCCCACAGACATGATGAGGCAGTTCGTCACCTAAATGAATCTAAAATAAATGATATACAAATTATTTTAAAGTGTACAGGATCATTGAAAAATACCTATTAACTTTTTAGTAGCCTTCCAAAAGATACATTTTTATTTTTGGATAACTAAATTCAGTTCTAAATCTTGATATTTCAGACAATGATCATTATCTGAAATTTAAATTTGAGAGAAAATAATGTTTCAGCGAACAAACAAACTTGTTGTCTTTAAAAACCCTTCTTAGTCCAATAGAATTGTACACTTGCCATGCAAAATGTAGAGTCATTTTGATTTCCAGGTAAGGTACAACACTACACTAAAAATCAATAATCCTTTACTTACAGTTACTGGCAAACATGAACTGATTTTCTCCAGTAGGTCATCATTATCAAAAATGTAAACCAATTTTTCTTTCTCATTTTGGCAGCTGCAAATTCGGCAGAATTTTTCTGAAAAATGTTGAAATGACACATTAGGCTGTTATTCCAAATTTTTACCAAACGAATGTCAACCTTTCGATCACCAAGGGTAATTTCGGCTTGTGAATATGACGTCTAAAAATAGAACCATTGCGAGCTCTGTTTTCGGTCTGCACCTGACATGTAGTATAACCTAGTAGATACAGAAATAGCGTAACTAATTTGTCCAACTCGTAAATTTTAATACCACCCCGTATGATTCAGCAGCTAGCCTGATCAGTGGCCGAGTGGTCGAAGGCATTATCTCCCTGGCTAAGGTGTAGACATGAAGCGAGGGTTCAAATCGAGGTGGTTCTCTATCGAGGTGGTTTTATGTACAAAATCATGAAGAGTTCACCTGTCTGTGGCAAGAGTTGAAAGGAAGGACGGACCTTAAGCAACGGTGGATGGCACAGGTCCAAGCTTATGGGATGGGACGATTATTTGCGAGTTGCACATCTGGTTAGGTGTTTGGTACCATTATTACTTATGTATGCCCACCGGAAACTCGTGTTTTTATTATTTTAATGTTCAGGCGATCAAGATATTTTAAAAATCAATGAAACAACACAGATCCTACCCCTCCATTCACAAGCTTGTCGGTCAAAGGTTTAAAGTATGTTAAAACCCGACAACTTAAAAAAGGTAAAAAACAAAACATTGTTGTAATTAGTGGAACATTAGAAAACCCTTGGTTGTAACACAGAGATTGTGTAGGGTCTATATATGCTTGTAAAAATTAATGGAATAATTGGTCAAGATAATATTTTATTGATAATAAACACATTTAGATCAAACCCCCAAACCACCTTTTTCACCACCCGAACCTATTTCCTAAAGGAGTTGTATACAAGATGGATCTCAGAACCCTGTTTTCAAAGTTTAAGAGAATACTAAGAGTGTAATTGACAGCCACTACACCTATATTTTGACACCTAAACAATTGTTTTATGACGATCGGGTGAGGAGTAACGGAGGCACAAAGTTAATATTAGTCTTATGGAACAAAACTTCAAGATAGCCTCTAGCAACTTTGGGTGATGAAAACTCTTAATCCCAAATTTGCTGAAAAGTTTGAACATTGGCCTTGTGGAGTATCAAATCAAAAGAAAATAATTATTACAGCTGACCAATAACAACCAGTGAGCCGTCAAAGTAACATTCACGTGGTAAATTATCACTGCTGTATGTGATTTTCCTCCAAGCAAAGCACAGCTCTCTAGGTAGTAAAGTGTCTTGCATGGAAAAAATATTTTATTCATGCTATTTGCCTCCTGGATTGATTGTATGACTTAAAAAAATGAGGTTACATACCTTGTCGTCATTAATCCACTAGTAGATTTTTTAAGTCAAACAATCAATCCAGGAGGCAAATAGGATGAATAAAATATTTTGTCCGTGCAAGACACTTCCTGTATCACTAGTCACACTAGTGGATTGATGACGACAAGGTATGTAACCTTATTTAAAAAAAATATATATATAACTAAATACATTTCAACTTACCAAAAGACTTTGGAGCTATGGCTTGATTTTTCATGACAGGAACCTGCAAGATTTGTGCAATATTAGTTACCAAATATTAGCCAAGGAGGGTCACTTACTAACATACCGTAGCAATGTTTTTATAAATAACACAAAGCTTAGTTTGTTAGTAAATCTCCCTACAAAAATAAAAATAAAAGTTTGTTTACTGAGTGTAAAATAATGTAAGATGCAATATATTTTATGTAGTTCAAGAATAGAAAAGAATAGACATTCAAAATTAAATTAGGTTAAATAGGAAAGTCTAATGAGCATTCAATTGATACCGTAAATCATGAGAGCTTTTGTTATAGATTTGCTACCAAACAAACATGCAGCAGTTAAAAATGGCTAAAGCTGAGTGAGCTCAAGCACTCCTGGATGCGATAAGTGTCAGTTGGATACCGGTACCTGTCAACCTACTGATCATAATTTATAGATAACCTGTCCTTTTCAAAAATATAAAACCATGCTGTTGGTTTTATATTACAGCAAGGAACAAGCTGTAGTGGCTTCTGATGAAATCAAGACATCCTTAGAGTCCAGATTACTCAAAAATTATTCTGAATGGATTGAAAAAATATACGAAAAGCATGTAAACATAGGTACACAATCAAAAGAAAGAGTAACAAAATTAAATTTTGCAATCTGTCAAGAATAAATGTACCACGTCTTCATTTAAAGCTACCACTGGTCTTTGGGCTATTAATTAATAATCCTGGCTTAAGCATCAGTCGGAATAAGTCAATAACAAGGCTACCTACTCAAGGCATCTAATCGAGAATTATGATAACTATCGGGCCTGCATATAGTTTTGGTCATGTGACTCTCTGCGGCCGACTTGCAGCTGTTAATCCCAATTTAAAAGCATTGCGAAAACCTGACCTACCGCCAGTATTTCCCACCTCTTCCGAGACAGAAATTGCAAAATATATCATTTTTATATTTCATTCTAAACTGCATTAAAATACGAACACAGTGGTAAAAATATCGTACTACTTCCAAAATATAAAATAGACTTTTTGGGTTCACAAAAAACTTGTCCATGATCTACGATAAGGTGTTGTTTGTAAGGAATAACTCTCCGATTTTCTGAAGTGATTTGGAAAATTGAGGTATCAAATTAATTCCCGTAATATGTAGTTTGTTTCTTCCAACTATCAACCATTGACATGAAAAACAGTAAACATCAAAACAGCTGATTTTAGTTTTATAACGGTCTGAAAAGTGTAAGCTAATGGACAAGTTTAAAAAAGCGTGAAATATTTCACTTTAACCTATAATTAGAATTATTTGAAATTGGGTGGTAACGGAATAATTTTGTTTGCCGTTTTATACAGATTAATATTTGTGTTGTGTTCTTAATTAGTTTACAATTTAATTCCAAGGAGATAAAAATAAGTGGAGGAGAGTCTTGTTTTTACAATGTTGTTTAATGCGATATTCAGCTGCTGATCAGCCGCACAGAGCCACGTGACTTTAGTGGAAGGGGGAAGTACGCATGCCCATTAGTTATTGTAGGCCCCAATCTCACCCATTCTACACTCACCATCAATTCATATTAAAATAAAATACCCCCGTCGCAGCAAACCTGCGTACTCAGCGAATTTCCAATGCAAATATATGAGTATCACTACTACCTAGAGCCACTTACCAAGTTTCACAAAAATACATTCATTAATAAGTTATATATAGCATTTTATTTATTCTCCATAAGAATAACATTATAAATGAGTACGCAGGTTTGCTGCAACAAGGAAGATAAGTTAGGGTGTTTTTTGCAATTATCAATATAACTCAACCAGGTGAAGCTACATACCAAGTGAGTGATATACTTTTTTTAACAGTGCATTATCCCTGGAGTCTACTTCAGCTGAACCTTAAATATACTGATGCTTTATAACATTCTATGAAACATTTAAGCAAATTGCAAGTCAAGAATTTGGAGTGACTTGCAGCCGCCTGATCAGTCTCATTCCTTGGAATTTTAGAAGATGATTTAATATAAAACAAGTATGCTACATGGATTGAATTTTTGGAGAATTATCAGCATCTAAATTGTAATGTTGAAGAGTTGTAAACAAATATTGAGTTAAAAGTCATAATTTAGCAACCTATTAAAAATATTCAGAACATATCAATCATTATTAAGTTACAACCATTATTGTCATTATTAAGGTTCGCACCTTGCACTCCTTCTGAAGTCCTAAAGATTCTGACTCACTTCAAAAGTAAGACGTCCTGGGGTGTTGACGGGATTTCTTCGAGAACCCTCAAATTTTGAAAAAAAAAAAGGAATTGGCTGAGCCTTTGGCCCATATCATCAATTGTTCTTTGGAAACTGGCAATTTACCAAATAAATAAAAAAATCAAATCCATTTTCAAAAAAGATTAAACTGAGTTGGTTACCAACTACCGTCCAATTTATCTACACCTGACAGTATCAAAAATATACAAGAAAGTTGTTTTCAATCAAATAACTTTCTTTTTGGGATCAAACTAACTTTTATTTCACAGAAAATTTGGGTTCAGGCAAAATATATCAACTAAAACAGCCCTAATTCATTTTGTTGGGGACTGCCTTAAAGCCATGGATGGTGGGGGCAGCATAGTTGGATGCTTCGCTGATCTGTCAAAGGCTTTCGACTGCATTGGCCCCGTCATTCTAGTGGAAAAGGCTGCAGCCCTCGGGTTTACTGAGGTTGCTGTTGACTGGTTCAACTCATACTTGCACGATAGGACCCAGATTACTGAAATAGACTTTTTCTCACAGGACATCAAACGCAACGTTTACTCAGACGTACAGGGGTGACTCTAGGGGTTCCTAAGGTTCAATCCTGGGACCCCTACTCTTCCTAATCTACGTAGATGACATACCACATTACCTCCCTGCCGACAACTTAATCATTTTCGCCGACGACACCACTCTGATCACCTAAATCACAAACCTTGAACAACTGGAAATAGTTGCTCACACTAAAATCAACCTACTGTCTCAATACTTTTCAGATCAAAACTTATCACTGAATCCGGAAAAGACTAATTACATGCACGTTCAGACTAGTCAGCGACATAATTCAAAGTTTTCTAAATTTCCGCACCCCTCAATTGACGCTAAGCAAATTAACAGTCGTGATTGTGTTAATTTTCTTGGAGTCACTCTTGATTGTAATATGGATTGGACTAATCATATTGAACAGCTTAAGGGCGCCGACTATCGGGAAGTCTCTTTGTCCTCTAAAATATCTCTGCTTTCAGTAAGTCATCTCTCAAAACTTGTTTACTTTGGCATCTTTGAAGCGCACCTTCGTTACTTCTTAGTGCTCTGGGGTTCCTCTCCATCTGGGGTAATTTGCATCTCATGAGTATTTTCAAACTCCAAAAGAGGGCTTTCAGGTACATTTCTGGCCTGAAGCCTAAATATTACTGTTCGGAAGCTTTCAGCAAACTGAATGTACTCACTGTACCATCTTTTTTATTTTTTAAGCCTTAAAATATGCAATATTGACAACCCAAATAAATTGTCGGTAAGCCTATGGCTCTGGGGGGTTGAAGGGTTCTGGTAATTATTTTTTAACCAAAATTGGTATACCCCCTATTTTTGGGGCGAGAAATTCATTAAAACCATCACCATCCCCCTACGACCCCCCTTTTTTATTTAGAGGGGGTAAAAAACCCCCTTTTTCACTTATTTTCAAGTTGATTTTTTTTATTTTTTTATTGCATCCTAAGGAACACAGAACAACTTTAAAAAATGATACTGCCCCCCTAATTGTTGAATAGGGGGGTAAAACAGTTATCTGAACGTCTTTTATAGGTGTCTGGGGGGTCGGGAAGACCCGAACAAGAAGACGGCTTCAAATTTTGGATACCCCCTATTTTTGGGGCGAGAAATTCATTAAAACCATCGCCATCCCCCTACGACCCCCCTTTTTTATTTAGGGGGGTAAAACCCCCCTTTTTCACTTATTTTCAAGTTGATTTTTTATTATTTTTTATTACATCCTAAGGAACACAAAACAACTTTAAAAAATGATACTGCCACCCTAATTGTTGAATAGGGGGGTAAAACAGTGATCTGAACGTATTTTATAGGTGTCTGGGGGGTCGGGAAGACCCGAACAAGAAGACGGCTTCAAATTTTGTATACCCCCTATTTCTGGGGTGAGAAATTCATTAAAACCATCGCCATCCCCCTACGACCCCCCCTTTTTTATTTAGGGGGGTAAAAAAAAACCTTTTTCACTTATTTTCAAGTTGATTTTTTTTATTTTTTATTACATCCTAAGGAACACAGAACAACTTTAAAAAATGATACTGCCCCCCTAATTGTTGAATAGGGGGGTAAAACAGTTATCTGAACGTATTTTATAGGTGTCTGGGGGGTCAGGAAGACCCGAACAAGAAGACGGCTTCAAATTTTGTATACCTCCTATTTTTGGGGCGAGAAATTCATTAAAACCATCGCCATCCCCCTACGACCCCCCCTTTTTTATTTAGGGGGGTAAAAAAAAACCTTTTTCACTTATTTTCAAGTTTATTTTTTTATTTTTTATTACATCCTAAGGAACACAGAACAACTTTAAAATATGATACTGCCCCCCTAACTATTAAATAGGGGGGTAAAACTATCTGAACGTCTTTTATAGGTGTCTGGGGGGTCGGGGAGACCCGAACAAGAAGACGGCTTCAAATTTTGTATACCCCCTATTTTTGGGGCGAGAAATTCAATAAAACCATCGCCATCCCTCTACGACCACCCCTTTTTTATTTAGGGGGGTAAAAACCCCCTTTTTTACTTATTTTCAAGTTGATTTTTTTTATTTTTTATTATTTTAATACAAACATTTTAAGCCCTCTCTCAAAGTTATAGCACCAAAATTAACAAATGTATGAACGAAAATTTGAATTTACTAAACACAGTACGTTGCATTAAGGGGATTCAAAACTCAAGGCACTATAACGGTCTGATTGTAAATACGCTTAAGTTATTGTTATTAGTTGCAATAGGTGTTAACAACACTTCATCAGTGAATTACATGTATATAATTTTGTGGAAGTTCAAGTATTTTGTTTTGTTGCGTTGCAAGCCTGGCATTTTAAATTTGAAATATCAGTTAATGGTTGAGCGGTTAAACGGCATTCTAGTTCTGGTACTCGGCGCAAGCACTTCGGACATCAGCAGTGAAGATGGCTCAACGGAGACAGCGAAATCGTCTACAAGGGGATCCTCGCCAGATGACAGTCACACACAACTATTAATACCGTAGATTTAGAGAAGTCAGGGCCTCAGTAAACCATTATCTTAAAATAAGTTATTTGAAAAAACTCAGTTATCAGGGTGTAAAGTTCTAGGGCCTATTACAAGCAATGTGTAGAAATTATTAATATAGTATTTAGCCTTTTTTTTAATGAAAATAAAATGTTTTTTAAACTATATGAAAGGGAAAAACGGAGTTAAACGGAGTTATTACAGTTATTACTGTAATAACTGAACAATTAATAAAAAATAAAATTTTTCCTGATTATTTAAAGGATATTCAGGACTTGAATAAATTCTATAAAAGATAAAGAGAGTTCCTAATTAGTCGCTGTTTTCACAAACTTGACAAATTAAAAAAAAAACTTCTTTTCAACAATCAAATTGGAATGGTAGGGTTCTTATAACCTTTTTCCAAGTCCAATTTTCACTAGTAATTTGTTATTTCCCGTCTGTTTTGACTTTTCCTTTGCTTTTGGCATTTAATTTGGGGAGATGCAATTGCATTCCCTGTATTGACTGATCTCACGCCATCTGCTGCAGTCCATGGGACTACGAGACATAAGTTGTATGTATGTTAATTAAGTTAAGGGTAACTTAGGCTACGTGTGAATAAAGGTGGGGGTAATATTTCTATCCAAGCACCCGTACCACACGGACTCTGCACGCACCTATGTGCTGAATTCTCCGTTTATTTTCAAGAGTTGGTGCTATTTGTTACCTGAACAACAGGTGAACAACTTCCTCACAGTAAATTTTAAAGAGATTAAATAAAAGAATATATTCACTTGAGTTACTCATACATATGAAAATTGATACATTAGTACGATAACTTAGTTATTTTAAATTATTTGGTTTATTATCCCTAGAAGCAATTTCCTTAAAACGTAGTTTTCAGCTGTAGAAGAAAGCCTAATAGGAAATAAGAATTTACCATCAGTTTAGATTCTTATGTAGGCTATACTTGATGGTGAGAAAACACCACAACATTCCTTCTGGTGAATTTGTTACAGTTAGGTTGTTTGTTTGATTTGCTGATGGCAAAGTCAGATTCAAAACTTAGTAGGCCCTAATGCGTTTGATAGTAAATCTTTTAAAAATTCCAAAACTTACATATTTTTTGGTTATTACATCTGACAGCCTGGTTTTCAGTTGTTAATTAGCCTATATTGTATCTATTTCACCATCTAAGTCCACTGGCGTTTCATCGTACAGTTTTGTCATGTCATGAGCCTGCTCATGGTCTGGTTTATAGAATGTGCAGATCCTTATTTTGTGTCATTATGTGTCAAAACGTTCCTCATTTGTCATCAAACTACATCTAATATAGCGCCACTTATTTTTGTGACAATTACATAGTAGGCCTACCAGTGCTTTGTTATTTTCAGATATTTCTCATCATTGAAAATTGCAAAGAGGTAAATTTTGGTTCCCATCTCTTCTGGTTTTCTATGTTTCTTTCCTGGTTATTTTCCTTAATAGGCTAGCAATTGGGGGCATTGTTAGGTTGGGTTGGCAGGATTTTTTTGTTGCTATGATGGTATAAGGAAAGGAAGGGTTTTTCCTGTTTGACCTATCTTAGTACTTGGATGTTGCCCTCATTTTTCTTTTTCTTCTGGCCTTAAATTGCTTTCTCAAACATCTTGTGTGCATTACCATCAATTAGGCCTATTTAGAAAAACTCCTGGCTGAAGACTAGGCCAAATCAATTCACTGGGTTTCTGTGATGATTCCCATTTTTAATGGCCCCATAACTTGCTGTTGCCTGGATCATGATGGGCGTTGCTTA
Organism: Allygus modestus; assembly: GCA_963675035.1. Classification (NCBI taxonomy): domain Eukaryota; kingdom Metazoa; phylum Arthropoda; class Insecta; order Hemiptera; family Cicadellidae; genus Allygus; species Allygus modestus. The sequence continues at coordinate 139,922,027 of OY776112.1, read as the reverse complement.
ATTTTCTAGGTGATAAATTAATTATTCAAGCCTACTTTTATTCAAATAACAATTTATTCTCCGAAAAATAGTTTGAAAGGTTTAGTAAAAATCATATAATACCACAAATCTCTTTGGACCATGGAGCATAATGAATTACTGCTAAGTACTCTTTGACAAAAGTGCACAGAGAAAATATTTACACAAAATAATATGGCAAAATTGTTGTACTTACCAATTTAACTCATTTAACTATTATTTACTGTTTTATAAATCTTGCATTTCAGTTGTTAATTCAACAAAAACAACATATTACAACTCAAAACGACAAATTTTCAAGTTAAAAGGAATGAAAATGTCTCCCAATTGAACTCCGCCATTTGCAATAATTTCAATTTCCTAGTTCCTCGTTGGCTGGCGTCTGTGCCTGACGAATTGCCGCTCTTTTTAGCGAATTTCCCCTATAGGGAAGAAGCTATTACCGTAGGTCTCATGGTAAGACTTAAGCCCGAGACCATGATAACTTTTCATTTTGAGGTCCCCAGATGCCAAAAACACCATTCGTTCAAATTTTTATATATGTATATATATATATTTATATATATATATATATTTATATATATATTTTTATATATATATGTGTCCGTAAGCACGATAACTCTCGTAAAAAAGGTCCGATCTTAATGAAATTTGGTACAAATGTGTAAAGTACCATTTATTTGAACAAGTTCGAAAACCAGATGAATCGCAGGGGGGTTTTTGGGGGGTTTTGTACCCAAAAAATGGGTTTTTTGGGGTTTTCACATGTAATTTTAATTTAAATCAAATTTTAATTTATACCATTGAATTTAGCTTAAAAAAACAAACAATTTGGTATTTTGATCATTGCTCTACGTCAATTGGTTATCGAGATATTGAAAGTGCTAAACACAGTACGTTGTCTAATGTTATTCTTATGGAGAAAAAGAAAAATTGTATATCTCGCTTATTTATGAACATAAACTGCCAAAATTTGGTATATGGCTTGATCTGGTTATGGTTTATTGTTGTTTGCACAAAAAACAATTTTTCGCTTATGGTTCCTGTAGCAGCGAACCTAGGTACTTGGTCCCCATGTTATTCTTATGGAAAATACTTAAAATGTTATATATCGCTTATTTATGAATGTATATGGATGAAACTTGGTATGTGACTTCACTAAGATGAGTTCTATTGATATTTGCATAAAAACCCATTATTTTGCGTGCCTTGTTGCAGCAAACCTGCGTACTCATCCCCAATGTTATTCTTATGGAGAATAATTAATATTTTAAATATCGCTTGTTTGTGAATACATTTATTATGAATCCTGTTAAGTGTTATGTTATATATTCATTGGAAATTCGCTGAGTATGCAGGTTTGCTGCGACGGGGGTATTTCATTTTTGTGATGCAGTGTGTGTTTACCAGTGTTGCCATTTTTATGGTAATTACCCTTTCTTGGGGTAATTTTACTGGTCTCAGGGTAATTTTAGGGTAAAATATAAATCTCCATTATAATATAAATTTAGTTTTTTTTGGGAATGTCAAATGGGTTTTCCAGGAATACAAAATTTACACTTTGTGCTGGGTTAACTAAAAATATAAACCGAAATAAACCTAGCATGTATATCCTATCATATTCAGTATTAGAAAGAAGAACGATGAATGTAATAACAAAGTACACAAGAATATAACTTAATAATTAGACATAAAATTGAGACACGTATAATTATATGTTGTGTCCAAAATTATTGGGAAAATTATTGGCACAAAATATTGGGAAAATCCTAAAAAGTGTTCCATCAATTCCAGAAACCCATATTGGGTTTATTTGGTTATATCATAGACTAACTATAGTATACTGTAGTTAGTCTATGGTTATATGATATGTCATCATTGACTACTAATAGTCAATGATGTCATTTGATTTACAAGAATGTTATCTTATATATTATTTCTCTAGCCTGTTTTTCTGTCAGTCCGCGAGATCTTCTTTATTCCTTTATCAAATTCCATGATTTACCCCTCATTTTAAAGCTTATCGTGCCGGCTATTGACGGAAAATAGACCCACGGTATAAAAATGTACCGCTTCTCGGAAATTTTAATAATATGAAAGATAAATAAAGGGAATAGTTTGTTTTTAAAGGAGCGAGAATGTAAACAAAATAAAATCTGATCAGTTGACAAGATTTGGTTCGCAGTGCGGAATTCCGCACGGGTCGACTATGTACTGCATACTGTATCTATTTTGACATATATTTGTTTAAAGGTACTAAATTGTACTTTATGCCCGTGAAATCCAGATTATACACACAAACAATTATAAAATGAGTAATTTATGTGATAAGGTGTAGACATATCACGATGAAAACTATTGATCTAATCAAATCGTAATAAGATGGCAAACATTATAATAATATTATGACATTATTATTTAGAAATAATAGCATTAACAAATGTGTAAAACGAAATCATTTCATAAGACGATAAAATAGGTACTATAAATTAATAATTAAATGTACCAGCAAATTATATAGGGCTAAAAAAAGGATTGCAACAGATAATATAGTTTGAAAATTGTAATACATAATATCACACGTTTTATGTGTGATATAGGGACAGTGACAAGTATTACGTAATACGTATTACGTGTTTAAACCACAAGATTCAAGTTATTTAGTGTGCCTTAATCTTGTTTTAAAATCTAATTTCGTGAATGTTTTGAGGTTTTATATAAGAAAATTGACCCTAAGAGTGATTTACAACAAGTTAAGGGGAATTTTACCATTTTTTAGGGTAAATTTTCAGCTATATACCTCGTTGCAACACTGGTGTACACAGTTTACTGTCGAAATATGAAGACGAATGACAATTGATAAATTATGTTAATTTTGACATGTGTCGAGCCTCTAGTGTCGAGTTCCTTTTGATTGTTCGCTCTTGCTCTTGTTGATTGTTGATGAATGCTTAGAAAGCATGGTGGGGTTCCAGATGGTAGAATTCCTGACGAACCAGGACAAGTGGGTGGTCCTTCTGAGCGTCCTCGATTGGATGACTTCCAGACGTTTCCTAAGGAACGTTCCTATGTCGGGCATACACTTTGCAAAGTCAAGCACGTCAGGCAGAAGCAGATGATTTGACGGAAAGAACGTCGGATCTAGCGGGGCAACGACGTCAATGTCTCCATGTTGGTCCAGGAATTTTCGAAGAGCTGTTTCTCTCGCATTCGTCCGGCGAGAATTCAAGGATGAATGTTTATATCGTGCAAGTCACCTGCAACAATTGACCCTGGGCCAGTCATTACAGAACTCAGGGTTTGTCCGTCGAGCACGTGGTCAGGATGTAAGCAGTAATCAGGACTACAAAGGAGGAGTTTTTAAGGTATAAGGAGGAGCATTTAAGTAAAGGCGGTCCCACACTTCTCGCGAACACGCCCGAAAATCCGGCCGAACTCCGAATGTTCGGAGTATTCGCAAAAAGTGTGGGAGCTGCACGAAATTTTGAATACATACGGGAACATATGGGATGGAATGTTCAGTGAACATTTGGGTGAATGTTCGGCCGAATATTCAGGCGTTTTGCGTTAAGTGTGGGACCGCCTTAAGGTGTGCTATTCAGAAGTACGAATTTGATCTCGTTCTGCGTAGCCACCAGGTGACGTCACGGTGTGTATTTGATCAGCTGGTTTACAGTAATTCAGCTGATAATTCCCATTGGTTGCATATTTTTTTTTTTTATAACTTTATTTAACTTTACAATCTGTTCTTAACTAGTTTGAACAATGAGTAAATAATTTGTGAGATATAATACAGAAAATAACATTAAAACTTGAGCTAGTTGCTAACCACTGTTAGCGCTAACAAAAATCACTAAACAAATCTGAAAGGCAGGTCCAAGATTGTGGATCGTTTCAATCTGTACACAGCGGTTGAATTGTCGAGCAAGTTCATAGCAAGATGATTCGGGTGGTTTTCTAATTTGCCAATATACTTTGTACTGAACCTAGTGATCTCTTCTTTAACTGTTGGGATGTTTAAGTCATGATGTAGCGTTCTATTGGATACAAACCAAGGTGCTTTGGCAATTTTTCTTAGCATTTTTGATTGGTACCTTTGGATTATATCCACGTTTGAGTTACTCGCAGAGCCCCAAAGTTGCACACCATAAGTCCAAACTGGCTTTAAAATAGTTTTGTATAACAATAATTTGTTTTCCAAAGTTAGTTTTGATTTAATTCCGAGTAGCCAATTTAGTTTGTTTGCTTTTAAATTTAGTTGCTGTCTCTTCATCCAAATGTGAGTTTTCCACGTTAGTTTACTATCAATATGCATACCTAAATATTTAACTTCAGTTACTTGAGGTAGTTGATTGTTATTTATTGTTACTGGAGGACAAGAATTTTGGTTTAAAGTAAAAGTTATATGAGCTGATTTATTTTCGTTTATTTTTATTCTCCATGTCTTAAACCAGTTTGTAATTATGTCCAAGCTTTGTTGCAAGTGGACAGAAGCTTGAGCTGGGTCAGTATTAACGGATAAAATTGCAGTGTCATCTGCAAAAGTTGCAATTTCAGTATGCTCACTTCCTGGGAGATCTGCAGTGTAGAGGATGTATAAAAAAGGTCCAAGTACACTTCCTTGAGGAATTCCCGATTCTATAGGATGCAGTTGAGTAATATAATCTTGATATTTAATTTGAAAAGATCTATCCGTAAGATATGACTTTAATATAGGGAAAAGAGAATGTGGTAGATACTTCTTAATTTTGTACAACAAGCCAGTATGCCATACCTTATCAAACGCCTGGCTGACATCTAAAAAGGCAGCCGAGCAGTAGTTTTTATTTTCTAAACACTGTCGTACTATGTCAACTAACCTGTGGACTTGTTCTACTGTACTGTGTTTCCGCCTGAAACCAAACTGATGGCCAGGAATCACTACATCTACATCAATCAGAGTTTGTAACCTTTTGAGAAGAAGTTTTTCAAATACCTTTGATATGACTGGTAAAAGACTTATAGGTCGGTACGAATTCAGTTGGTTTAGAGGTTTCCCTGGTTTTGGTATTACAATTAACTGAGCTTTTTTAAATTGAACAGGAATGCAATCTAATCTCAAAATAGCATTAAATAATAAAGTTAAGAATATTATACCTTTTCTTGGAAGTTCCTTCAACAATTTTCCTGTAATTAAATCGTAGCCAGGAGATTTATTAGGATTAAGCTCGTTGGTTATGACTGACCGAATTTCAGATGGTTTAAATTTTCGTAACGGAAAATCAAGTTGAAGTGGAGAATCTAGAAACTCTTGTAATTCCTCTTCGTTGTCAATTAAAGCATCGTTCGGTTTGAAAACATTTGAAAAGTATTGTGCAAATGCTTCAGATTTTTCAGTATTACTTTTCGCCCAGCTTCCATCAGATTTCAGAATAGGTGAAATGGATATTTTGGGTCGCTTCATCCTTTTCGTGGCCTTCCCTAGCGAATATTCTGTAGCCTCGGTAGCTGTCAGAGATTGGGTGTACTCTTCAAACCACTGGTTTTTCGTAATGAACAATAGTCTTTTTAAATGTTGAGCTGCTCTATTAAAATTTGCCTTGTCCAATGGATTCCTGCTATTTTGCCATATCCTTCTTAGTCTCCTTTTTTCAGCGATCTTTTTCTTGATATAAATAGGGTAGTTAAGTCCTGATTTGGTAAATTTTGAATAATGGGTTGCGGGCGTAGACGAATTTGCAGAATTTTTAAGGCAATCGATAAAGTAATCTACAGCATGTTCTAAATTTTCAACACTATGCAGTTGGACGTTTAAATTTATATTTTCATTTATTAATTGGCGAAATTTGTTCCAATCAGTATTCTTGCTGTACAAAGTTTCTCTCGGCAATTTTTGAAACACTTCTGTTTTAACGATTAGTATAATCGGCGAATGATCAGAGGATAGGTCGAGACAGGATTGGATATCTGTGTAATTTTGGTTAATGCCTTTTGAGACAAAAAAGTCTAATAAATCCGGTATTTTTCGCATATCAGTTGGCCAGTATGTAGGTTCGCCTGAGGAAAAATGATTGAAATGGTTATCATTTATAACCCGTAAAAGTTGACGACCTCTTGGTGTGGCCAATCGTGAACCCCACTCTTGATGCTTAGCGTTATAATCATCACCTGCAATGAATTTATTACCGAGGGTGTTAAAAAATAGTTCAAATTGTTCTTTAGTTATAACATGTCTTGGGGGACAATAAATAGCGGAAAATTTAATAGGACCTAACCAATCTTCTACAACAATGCTCGAAGCTTGAAGATAATCCTCTCTAAAGCTGGGTAGTTCATAATGCTTAATCGTGTCTTTGACTAAGATGGCAGTACCCCCATGGGCCGTGTTGTCTGGATGGTTAGTAAAGTACAGTGAGTAATTTGGAATTTTAAAATAACTTCTGTCCGTGAAGTGAGTTTCTGAAATAAGTAAGACGTCTAATTTGTGTTGAGTGATAAATAACTGAACCTCTTGGCTATGCTGAGCCAAGCCATTGGCATTCCATAAAGCAATTTTCAGAAAAATATTCATTTTAGGCGAGAAACAACAGTAGTCAACAGATTAAGTAGAGTGCTAATCTGTTCTGCTTGTTTGGATAAAATACTTTCGAAGCGCAAAAACGAGTTTTGGATTATTTCAGATAAGTTTTCCGAATCTTTGATTTGCTCGTTATGTTTATGTTCTTTTGAGGTAATATCTTCATTTCTGTTTCGCGCAGCTTGTGCAAAAGTTAGCCCTTCAGTTACTAAACTGCTGTTACTGGACTTGTTAAGTTTATCTTGAGTTTGACTTTGAGGATCAACACTTCCTTGGTTGGTTCCTAGAGATTTTTTCCTAAGAGGTGGGAATTGTTTTACCTGTATTTCCCTATACACAGGACAACCTTTATAGTTCGCCGGGTGCTCACCAGAGCACAACACACATGTAGGAGGTGCTGTTGTCGGTTTAGGACAGACTTTTGTGTCATGTTCTTGAGTGCACTTGACACAACGAAACACATTGTGACAATAGGATTTAGTGTGCCCATATCTTTGGCAACGTTTACATTGGACAACCTCTTTCTTTTTATTAGGTGGTTCAAACAAAACTTTAGCGTTTAGCAAATATTGAATTTGGAAGATATCTTTGTTGTGTACGTCAGGTTCTAGGTCAATGAAAAAAAGTGACATTGGTTTTTTTGTGAATCTATTCTGCACATTACTTAGATGTCTTACCTTGTGGCCGCGTTCCTCAATCGCGGTTTTCAAGTCGTTGATGCATGTCGAGTAGTGCATGTTCTTCAAGACGACCCTGTATGCCCGTTCCTGTTTTAGCTGGTATGTATGAAAACTTACGTTCAAGTCCGTGAGGCCTCTTACGATTTTCCGGTAAGTGTCTGAGTTTGAAGGAAATAGTTTAATCCTGTCTTGATTGAGACATTTGTAAGAGTATCCAGTGTTGGTTACCATTGAGTCTAGAGCTTTAATCATTGGCGTTACATTGGTCACTCCGGGGAGGAAGATAGGAGGTGGTTTTGACTCCTTAGTTGGACTGGTAGCCAAGTTTTCATCGTCCATTGAATTTTCAAGATTCGAGGACAGCGGTTCGTAGTTGTTTTTGAGTGGGATATGGACATTAGATAATCGCCCGTCTACCGCACTGAGACCATTGCGATGGCGCTTTTGATCGTGATCTGGTGACGAAGTTATATTTCTCTTTGTGTTTCTTGTTGTTACAGTTTGCCAATTTTCCATTGAATGTTCATTATCAGAACTATACGTCCATCGGAGAGTTCCTGAGTATTTGATAACGTCAAATCGGCACTAGAATTGGTCTTAGACGAGGAAATATAGTTATGGTCATGTAAGTTCACTGCCATAGTTGGTAATAACAAATAACTAACCTAAAAAAAGCAACAGAATAATAAAGTTTTTTGAACAAATATTCAAACGAAGAACACACACTGACTTGTTACATGATTAAGTTCATCACTTTAAAACGAATAAGAACACTAAATATTACAAAATTAAAGAAAAATAATTAAAAGATTGATTATTTTTCAGGACAAAAATAAAACGTGTATCTTAGTTGACATTCAACAGCTGATTACTGGTTGCATATTTGTTCCTAAAAAAGTGCGTCCCCGAAGTATTCTGACTACCCCATGCATAGACTAATAACTATGCCCCATGTCACAAGCAGCTAAAAAGAGACACGCACCACTGGGAGTTGAACCTTTATAGATATGGTGGGGGGGAAATGTCGACATTCGACTTGTCTCTGTAGTAACGCGATTCGATATTGTAAGGATGTGATAAATAGAAACTAATTATATTTCTTAATTTCTTTCTTAGTTCTTGCAAGCTTGTTTCAAATATCTATATGATGGAAGGCTCAGAACGTTTTGAGCCATTAATTTAATTCAAATAAGTACTGCTTTTTGGCATTTCTTTGTTTCCTAACTAAGTGGTTTCTTTTTAAATAGGCCTATTTCGTAAGCATAATTTGTAAATTTACTGTATGCTGGTGTCAATTTGTCTTAACAGCCAAGGTAATTTGAACATCGAGTGGGGCCTTTATCAGGGTTTGATAAAATAAGTTAACTCTTGAATAGGTTTGCCTATAGTCTTAATTACTTAATTTTACTAATTTAATAATTGTGAAACGTAATAATGTTTTTTCAATAGACGTTTAATTATCTGGTGTTTCAGATTTAGATGTTTACACTCATTTAAAAATTTTTTCATAACCATTTTCTTTTGTCTTGACATAAACAGAGAACAGAGGAAAGGAGCTCTTTCTCTTTCATAAACATAATTAATTACTTTCATAACCGAGCAGATACGGCCATTTATTTACCTAGTAGATTTGGAGATATTTAGTTTTTAAGTGTTTATTTATTTCCAACGGTATCACATTTAAAAAAGAGTTGCCTCCAGCAACACCTTGGTCACAACCAAATGAGGGCTCTTGCCAAATAGTATTAAAATATATTCTAGTAAAATAAGGAAAATAATAAAAATAATATTTACTGTATTAAGAACAAGAACAACATCCGGGTACCGATTGGCCGATGTGGACATCAATAATCAGTGTTCGTATAATATCCAAACTATATCGGTATTTCAGTTCGGTATCAAAACATCGATATTTTCCCCCACCACATCTACAAAGTCTCCACTTCCAATGGTGCGTGTCTCGATTTAGCTGCAAATCCATAGCTCCACCATTCCTTCACATAGGATAGTCAGAATACCTTGGTGATGCACTTTTGGGAGACTCGCCGCTAGATGACCATCGTAGTAAGGGTAAGGGACCCTTACCTTACGCTTAATGCACCTAACCTTAACCTACCCTGCCAACTCCTGTTAGCCGCAAAGGTGCCACATGTGGCACTTATTTACTTATCTAAAGCTCCACGATTGGAGCCTACTGATGGAAACATCAAGTATGCAAGTAAGTAAGCCTGATGGAAGAAAAGAAAAAAATACACTAACTTGGACCTAGATTTTGTATTCAAAATCAATGTCGTTAGTCGGCGAATACCAATACAAGTAGCTCGCCACTCGGTAAGAAATCGGCGCACAGCAAATGCCACAATCTGGAGCTCGCTTTATACACAGAGCTCATTGGGGGGAAATTTGGTATTGCTGGGTGGTGGGGAATTGTGGGGATTTTTCGTGGCGGAATGTGGGGAAACCCCTTTTTTGACCTGGAAACTGGTGGTCGAGACAGAGACACAGAGACACTGACACACTGCTGTTTTCGGCTGTCAGAGAAGTTCAGTTTTTGCATGCCTCTATGTGTCAGGTGAAGAGGAATCAGGAGAAACTGTACTTTTTTCTAACAACAAATAATAGGTTATGCTATGGATATGGTTCATTCTTCTGTTTTATGAAATTTTAATTTGTTTAAGCAGGCTGAGCGCATCTAAAAGTTATACAAGAAAAGTGCACCGACATAATAAGAATGATCTGCATTTCTTATCCTTCAAAATGAAATAATATACTGACATTATTATGACAATAAAGGACCTTGCAAAACACAGTTTTTACAAGAACATGGACATGAATATGGTAATACAATTTATCTCTTATTAACTTGATACAAATGTCTCGTCTTATTTGATGTTGGATTCTACTGTTTATTTATTCATCAATGGATAGGCCTACACCATTTTAGGCTACAAACTGTAAAAAAAGATAATAATATAATACAGTGATTGTTATTGTTGGTCTCTAGAGGTTTTCTGAAAAATGGCCCAAGAATATAAATGCTTCTAAGTTAGGTCGATCTGCTCGCCGGAGAGCTGGAGGGAGATCCTCCCAGACCATTGTATTAGAAAAATTAAATTTATCCCCTTTATCTATGTTTATTTTACAGTCGGGATCAGCTTTAGTCAGTTACGACTCATGTCTGGGAAATTGTCTGGTTAAATAATGTCAAGGATTCTGTCTTAAAATTATAAAATACAAATTTTATTTTGACCATCTTACAGAATTAATATTAGATTTACCTTCTGACAATCCTTTTTGAGTTGATGAAATGTGGCGCATCAACTCAAAGAGGATCGTCAGAAGGCAAATCTAATATTAATTTGATTGTGACGATACATTAGTAGGAAATGAACTCATCTCACAGAGCTTAAAAAACAAATTAAATTTGTAATTCTAATGGTTAACAGGGATTATTTGGTTGCTGGTAAAATCCAAGAAGTGTTTAATAACCAGGCCTACTCTGGTTAATTGTATATGGAGTAAGTTAGGCTAAGTGTTAGTTCTTTTATACTTGTTAATTTTACTAAAACCCTTCTTTATGTAGCCCTTTTATTATTGAACTAGTCTCCCCCCATAAGAAAAACAAAACAAAAAATACACTAATTTGATTTTTAAATTGTCCTATATCAATCCATTGCAAAGATTATTCTAGCTGTGAACACAGCAGGCCTATTTACAATGCTATTCTTTTGGAGAATAATTAAAATTTGTTCATCCATTCTATCGTAGACCAGTAACACTAAATTAATTTTAAAATTGAAATAATTTATTTTAAGTTGTTAAACCCTAAGAAAACTTTATGACTACCTACTATTATATACTTTTCAGAATCCCCAACACCAACCTATTGATGAGTTGAAAATAAAATTCACGTCACACGAAAATGCCTACGAGGAGATAATCCCAGCACTGGTAAGCAATTGTATCAAATACCATGTTACCTATTCTATATTTACCAACGGGCAACCAGTAAAAGCCTGCTAATCCGTCATCTGATGACACTTTCAATAATCCGGCATCGGTCTTAAGAAGGGACCTAAAAAATCTTGTTTGTACATTCTATAAGCCTCTCGGGCGCATTCGGTAGAAGTCGCAGGCAATTGGCAGAAGCAACTGTACTGTATTTAATAAAATATAATACTGTAAATTTATTTTCAAGTTTTTTTTAAATTTTCTATCACTACTTAAAAATCTCTATTTTTTCCGTCGTATAACGGCTATTTTTCGACAGGGCTCAGTAATCCGGCATTTTCGGTAATCTGCCACTGCCCAAGTCCCGAAAGTGCCGGATTAGCGAGCATCTACTGTATCTACTGTACGACACTTGAGAATAACACCTCTCCCGCTCAAACCCTTGGTTTCAAAATGCTCTTAAAAAATTTAATCATCATCATCACATCATTGTCATTGTCATTGTCATTGTTACGGATTAGGAAACCCCCAGCATAGCTGCTAGTCACTAAGAGGACTTAATAATACCCCCTGTCGCAGCAAACCTGCGTACCGGTACTCAGCGAATTTCCAATGCATATATATGTGTCTCACTACTACATAGAGCCACTTACCAAGTTTCACAAACATGCATTCATAAATAAGTGATACATAGCATTTTATTTATTCTTTTTGGACTGCACTGTGAGGGACAAATATATACTTGGCAGAAATTAAAAATACTTGACTAATATCAAATAAAATATCCCTGTACATTTTAACATAAGTGGTTTACTTAACAAAATATTTCACACAAACACAAAAACATTACTATAAAATAATACAAGTATAGTACATATAATATAAACCATCTGATTATACAAATGCATAAGGCTTAGTTGGGTGCTCAAACTATAACTTACACTCCCCCTCACCCTACAAAAGCTGGTGAAAGTCCAAGACTTCTTTGAAATTTGGTATGTTTGGGATCACTTAGCCCTTTTATAAAAATGTCCGCTGCCATATCCTCAGTTGGTTGATAGGTTAGGTTAATTACACCACTACACCACTTTGCACTTTTTCACGTATAAAATGTTCTTTGATACTAATGTGCTTCGATTTTTGCTGACAACTAAGTTTTTCGTTATGGCTATATAGCAGATTGATTATCAGTAAATTTTGAATTAGGTTGTGGAATTTCCCCATGTCGTTTATTAGCTGCTATAAGTGGATCGCTTCTTTTGCCGCTTCAGTCAAGGACATATATTCTGCTTCGCTTGTTGATAGCTTGTTGAGCGCTTGTTGTTTTGCTTCCTTGACTCCCAGCTAACTAGAGCACCTCCAAATTTAAAACAATATCCAGTGTGGGATCTTCGGTCTTCACTACAAGCCCAGTCTGCATCGGCTGCTCCCATCAGCGGTTTTCCAGTTTTTCTGAAAATAAGAGCCAATTGTTTTCAGCCATGTAAATATCGCAGAACTTGTTTTACAGCAATCCAGTGTTCCTTAGACCGTAACATGTGTTGAATTGACTCAAGTAACTGACTGCATGTGTTATGTCAGGCCTTGTTGCTATTGACAGATACATTAATGTTCCAATCAGATTTTGGTACGGATAGTTTCCATCACAATCATCTCTCTTAATAAATTTCAATCCTGGAGTAAGTGGAGTAGATGCTGGCTTACAATCTTTCATGTTAAAGTTTTCTAAAACTTCATTAATGTATTTGGATTGTGACATGGTCATTTTATCATTTCTTTTAGTAAACTCAATCCCTAGGCAAAAGTTTAATTCGCCCAAGTCTCTCTGTCTCATCTCAAACGTTTTCATAAGTTGGGATATGACATGATTTAAATTGTTACACTCTCGGTCCTCTTGTTACACTTGTCTCCCTATTTGTTACCAAATGAAAACTCTATTTATTTAATTTTATATTTGACAAGACAACGAACAGAGCGAGTGTTGCTGGGCCCAAAAACACTCGTGGATCTCTGATTAGTTGTGGGTTGCTTGAATAAAAAAACAAATTGCAAGAAACTATTTTATTTAACCTTGAAAACATTACAACAAATGCATTGCCTAAGTTAGAGCCAGAAAGGAGTATTATTTATTTGTTTCAAATGTATCACCTCAGAGTGTTATGGCTTTGGTTGACTTCTGGCCTTTTAATTTTTTATATTTTTTTTGTATTTAATATTTTAATAAGTAAATGCAGTTCCCAAGCAACAGTGTTCAATTATGGTGTTCAGGAAATATCATAAATGTATGGGTGGTGTATAAAGCAAGCGAGTGGTCGGGAATTATTAATAATAATTTCTAGTCCTCCTAACCATTCCTCCTGACCTCCGACCCACTCTATCCTCCTAAGTATTAGTACCACCAAACAAATTACACACTTAAACGATTTATGATCAACTTTATTCAATATACATGTGGATCCTGAATTGTGCCCTGAACTGCAAAATAATTTACTTTATACTCTTTTTTTTTGAAACCAACCAAATTGTAACTCTATTGTATAAATTTTCAATCTCCTAGAATTTTGGATTTTACTCAATTTCCAGCTCTTACAATATTTAAAATCTGAAACAATATTATTGAATCTAAATGTCTTTCAAAGGTGTTCTTGCTTTAAGATAAATTAATTCTAATGCAGAAGTTACATTCTCAAATCACATTACAATAAATAGGAAGTTATGTTAAATAGTCTGTGAGCATGAAATTACATTAAATAAATCAGAAGTGATAAATCAATTCAAACTTAATAATTGTTAAACATAGATCAGGATAAACTACAACATGTGCTCTGACGAAATATGACCAACAAATGTAAAATCAATAAATGTTACTTACATGACCATTGCAGATTATTACATATGCACACAATATAAATACACTGTTACACAATAACTCACTATATTCTAATAATACGAATTATTTAATTTACAGCTATCCCAAAAGGGACAAGAATTGTTGTGTTTAAACTTGCTCTTAGCACGTGTTAATTTTGAATAAACTTTAATAAATTAATTAAATCGAATACGATAATTCATTGTACTGCGAATTTCGGCCTTTTCCTTAAAATAATTCGTGAAATAGAAAACGTATGGGGTGCACCCCGTTAACAAATCGACAAACTTTTAGAATTGGCAAAAGAAACGCGGATTAATTTGGAAAAGATTTTTGATGTTGCTACACCGAATTGTTCCGAACCAAGAGAGCGAGTGGCCGCGGTTGATTGGTTTTGTGTGCGAGGCCAGTCACGTGGCTGCATTGTTGTTAGGTCCTTGGATGCGCGGTACTTTCTAGATGTTTCTGATATGGCGGCAAGTTTGAGTTTGAACTTGTAACAAAATTCATCCTGTTTTTCGAAGCGATTAAAATGTCATCCACGGAGACAGCAACTATTGTTTTGCTTACCCTTGAACTTGAGATGTTTATACATGGATCAGCATGAGAAGGTGTGAATTTTAGTTCTTTCAGTTTAGTTACAGTTTAGTTATAGTTTAGTTATAGTAGGTTCATGTACCATTGACTTCCTGATTGCTTTAAACCGTATATTGCCTTTTTGAGAAGACATACCTTATTATTTTTAGACTTTCTCAAATCATCAATCATCATTTTTTTTTTTTTTTTTTGTATAATAGTTTATCTTGACTTTAACTTTCATCATACATAATTTCTTGGAGATATTTCTCAAGATTCTTTGGTAATTCCATATAGACTTTTTCCTCGATTTCACCATTTAGAAACACAGTTGAGATCCATTTGGTCAATTTTTAGGTCTTTTTCTATAGCTAGTCCAAGTAACAATCTAATTGAACTAAGTTTTGCTACTGGAGCAAAGGTTTCATCAAAATCTATCCCTGGTTTCTGGGCAAATCCTTTGGCAACCAGACGCGCCTTTCTTCTTTCCAGTTCTCCATTAGGTTTAAGTTTTTTCTTTAACACCATTTTACATCCTATTAGTTGCTTTATGTGTATCTTCTTAGATCCAAGTTTCATTTTTTAAATGAGCTCTTATTTAATCTTTTATCGCATCATTCCACTCTCCCGACTGTTCTAACCTTGCCTCTTCTTTGCAATTTGCTGACATCTGATAATCTTTTGTCCAACAAGGAGGTTTCCTTTGCCTTTTCTCTTGAGATTTTAGTTCAACGTTTTCAGGTTGTTCATTTGCATTTTCAAAACCATCATTCTGATCTTCTAAATCATCTTGCAATTCAAAATTGTTGTCTTCATTACTACTGTCATATTCAGATGAATCTTCATGGTCGAGTACATAATCATCATTTTTGGTTTCTCGTCTGATAGGAACTTCTACAAGTCTTCTTCTTTTTCATCACATTCATTATCTTCGTTTTTGTCATCTTTTGAAATTTGTTTATGTTCATGAAGGAGTTCATAATCATTTTCACTTTTTTCATAAAACATTTTTGACAAAAGTTTTACATCTCGAGCAATTATAATTTTCCTTTGCTGAGGCATCCAAATTCTGTATGCTTTTGAAGTGCTCGCATAACCAACAAAAACTCCTTGATCAGCTCTGGGGTAAAACTTCCCCCTCCTTGGTGCTTTGTCCAGTGCAAACACCTTTGAACCAAATATTTTTAAATGACGAACAGATGGTTTCTTCCCAACCCACTTTTCGAATGGAGTCGAGTTCCCAGTTGATTTTGAAGGACATCAATTTCCAATATAGTTTGCTGTGTTAACAGCCTTAGCCCACATATTTTCTGGTTGATTTGATTCTATTAATAGACATCTAGCCATATCTAATAAAGTTCTGTTCTTTCTCTCCAGACCATTTTGTTGAGGTGTGTGTGGAACTGTCAGTCTTCTTCTTATCCCATTTTCCTTCAAGAATTTGTCAAATTTCCTATTGCAATATTCTGTTCCATTATCTGTTTGTAAGTACTTTATTTTCTTACCTGTTTGATTTTCCACTTAATTTTTAAATTTTTTTTAAACATTTGAATATTTCATCCTTGCTCTTTAAAACATACACAGAACAGTATCTAGAGTTTTCATCTATGAATGTACCAAAATACTTATTACCACCCGGTGAAGAAATTCTCATTGGACCTACATTATCTGAATGAATAACCTCTAATAGGTCAACATTCTTTGGAGTTGTTCTAGTGGGAAATGGAGTTTGAGTTAACACAAGTATAGTAATACAAGTTTCACAGCCTTCAATATGGTCTTTAAGATTAAAACTTAATCTATTTACAACTTAATTTCTCAAAGCTTTTTTAAGTCTGCTTCATTTAAATTTCCTAAGTTTGTGCCAATCTAAGATTTCATTCTGTTTTGAAAAATTTGATTTTTCATCTTCCAAGATCGGTTTGGCATTTTTGACATAGTATTGACCGCCTAGTGAGGGACAAATATAATACTTAGCAGAAATTAAAAATACTTGACTAATATCAAATAAAATATCCCTTTAAATTTTAACAGAAGTGGTTTACTTGACAAAATATTTCATACAAACACAACAAAAGCATTACTATAAAATAATGCAAGTATATTACATATGATATAAACCGTATGATTATACAAATGCATAAGACTTAGTTGGGTGCTCAAACTATAACTTACAATTCTCTATAAGAATAACTTTAGGGCTGAGTACGCAGATTTGCTGCAATTAGGAAGATAAGAAATGTGTTTTTTTTGCAGTTATCAATATGACTCAACCATGTGAAGCTACATAGGCCTATCAAGTTTTAGCGAATTTCCCCTGTAGGGAAGAATTAGCGAGTTTCCCCTATAGGGAAGTTAGCGAATTTCACCTATAGGGAAGCCTATAGGTTGTATTACCGTAGGTCTCGTAGTAAGACTTAAGCCCGAGACCATGATAACTTTTTGTTTTGAGATCCCCAGATGCCAAAAACACCATTCGTTCAAATTTTTTATATATATATATATATATATATATATATATATATATATATATATGTCCGTAAGCACGATAACTCTCGTAAAAAAGGTCCGATCTTAATAAAATTTGGTACAAATGTGTATAGCACCATTTATTTGAACGAGTTCGAAAACCAGACGAATCGCACAATCCAAAGGGGAGTTTTGGGGGGGTTTTGTACCCCAAAATTCTTTTAGGGTTTTCATATGTAATTTCGATTTAAATCAAATTGTAATTCATAACATTAAATTCAGCTTAAAAAAAATTGGTATTTTGATCACTACGCTACATCAATTTGTTACTGAGATATTGAAAGTGCTAAACACAGTACGTTGGTCTAATGCTATTCTTATGGAGCAAAATCAAATACCCCCGTCGCAGCAAACCTGCGTACTCAGCGAATTTCCAATGCCTAATATTTGTCTTAATACTACATAAAGCCGCATACCAAGTTTCATAAAAATATATTCACATATAAGCGATTTTAATTATTCTTCAGAAAAATAACATTGGTAATGAGTACGTAGGTTTGCTGAAACAAGGAACAAAACCAATTGGTTTTTATGCTAATATAAATATAATTTAACTAGGCGAAGCCACATACCAAGTTTCATCAATATTCAATCATAAATAAGTGCTATATAACAATTTAGTTATTCTCCATAAGAATAACAGGGGGGCTGAGTAAGCAGGTTTGCTGCAACAAGGAACAAAAAAATGGGTTTTTATTCAATCATCAATATAATTCAACCAAGTGAAGCTTCATACCAAGTTTTATTAATTTATGTTCATAATTAAGGGAGTCATTACATTTGACTTATACTCCATAAGAATAACATGGGGGCTGAGTACGCAGGTTTGCTGCTACGGGAATAATCAACAAAAATCAATTTTTTGTGCAAATATCAATATACCAGTACTACATGAAGCCACATACCAAGTTTCATCAACATACATTCATAAATAATCGAGATATCAAATTTTATTTATTCTCCATAAGGATAACATTGGACAACGTACTGTGTTTAGCACTTTGAATATCTCAGCAACGGTTGGGCGTAGAATCACAATTTAAACACAAAAATGATTGTTTTGTGGAACTGAACAGATTTGTAAAAGCAAATGTGAAGTTTACATTAAAATAAACTGAGGAAAAGCCAAAAACCTTTTTCCCATAAGATTAACATAGGAGATTTTATGAGTAGGTTTTTTTGGATTTTCTCCGAAACCACTTAACTTAGGTTAATAATTCAAAATACTATATTATTTGTTTTTTTAAGCTCTATAACATGGTCAAAATCAAAATAAAGTTCATTAAAAGTTTTAGGGTGAAAAATGCAAAAAACTTATTTTTGGAAAATTTAAAAACCTCATAAACCCCCCTTTCCATGGTCCGATTTTTCTGGTTTTGAACTTAAAGTCATGAATGTCATTTTACACATTTGAGCCAAATTCCATCGAAATCGGACGTTTTTTACTCAAGTTATCGCGTTCACGGACACATATATATATATATAGCCTATATATATATACAAATTATATACAATATACATAAATTTGAACGAATAGTGTTTTTGTCATCTGGGGACCTCAAAACAAAAAATTATCATGTTTGGCTTAAGCCTTACCATGAGACCTACGGTAATAGCTTCTTCCCTATAGGGAAAATTCGCTAAATTTGATTTCTTACTTATTTATTAACTTACACTGACAAAACTTGGTATATGGCTTCATCTGGTTGTGGTTTGTTGTTTGCACAAAAAAGATTTTTGCGATTGGTTCCTGTGGCATTAAACTTAGGTACTCGGTCCCCATGTCATTCTTATGGAGAGTAATGAAAATGTTATATATCGCTTATTTATGAATGTATATGGAAGAAACTTGGTTTGTGACTTCACTCTGAGTTCTATTGATATTTACATAAAAACCCATTATTTTGAGTTCCTTGTTGCAGCAAACCTGCATACTCATCCCCAATGTTATTCTTATGGAGAATAATTAATATTTTAAATATTACTTATTTGTGAATATATTTCTTATTAATACTGATAAGTGGTTTAATGTGTTATTAAGACATATTATATATTCAATAGAAATTCGCTGAGTATGCAGGATTTCTGCGACGGAGGCATTTATATATATATTTATATATATATTATATATTATATATATTAATATATATTAATATTAATAATATATATAAATAATATTAATATATATATTAATATATATTAATATATATTTATATATATATATTAATTAATATATTAATATATATATTAATATATATTATATATATATATTTATATATATACATATATATATATATATATATATACATATATTACATATATACATATATACATATATATAAATATGTGTCCGTAAGCATGATAACTCTCGTAGAAAAGGTCCGATCTTAATTAAATTTTGTACAAATTTGTAAAGTGCCCTTTATTTGAACGAGTTAGAAAACCAGACGAATCGCACCATCCGAAGGGGGGTTCTTGGGGGGATTTGTGCCCCAAAAATGGGTTTTTTTGGGGTTTCCACATGTGATTTTTATTTAAATCAAATTTTAATTTTTACCATTGAGTTCAGCATAAAAAAATTTGGTATTTTGATCATTGCTCTAGGTAAATTGGTTACTGAGATATTGAAAGTGCTAAACACAGTACGTTGTTTTATAATAAGTAAAACACTCTCTTTTAAAACGCTTGATGTGTCCAGTTTTTGTACTGAAGGGGTCTGTGAACTAGCTGCTTCAAGGATTAATTTAAATGATTCATCTTTGCTCACAGTAGCTGTACATAGACCACCGAATGACCGGGCTCAGGATCTCCTAGTATTCTTTGACTCTCTTAACAACTGCTTGGAATCGATAGTAACTTCTAATGATCGAACCATTGTAACAGGTGATTTTAATATTGACTTGGCAGTGGTTAGTCCTTCGTCGAAGAAGATGTTAAATCTTATGTCAACCTTTGGCTTTCGCAGTACTATATTCTCATTTACAAGGGAATTTAATGGGTCTAAGTCCCTCATTGATAACATATTTACTGACATTTCTCCCTCTATCATTGATTCGTCTAATCTAGTTAGTGGGATTTCAGACCATCATGCCCAGGTTGGTATAATAAAGATAAATTCACCTTGTTCTCCTAAGCCAGCTAAGTTCAGGTTCAAAAGAAATTTCACTGATAATAACATCTATATTTTCAAAAAATTACTAGGTTCAGAGACATGGTTATCCCTGCTAACCTCCGAAGATGTTGATATGCAGTTCGATAGGTTTTTGTCTAACATCTCATTCTTTATGGATATTGCATTTCTGTCTGTACGGTCAAGGGTAAGAACTAGGAAAAGTTATACTAGTTATTTGAACGAATAGTGTTTTTGGCATCTGGGGACCTCAAAACTAAAAGTTATCATGGTCTCGGGCTTAAGTCTTACCATGCCACCTACGGTAATAGCTTCTTCCCTATGGGGGAAATTCGCTAAAATTTGATTTAAATAAAAATTACTTGTGGAAACCCAAAAAAAAAAAATTTTTTGGGGTACAAAACCCTCCAAAAACCCCCCTTTGGATGGTGCGATTCGTCTGGTTTTCGAACTCGTTCAAATAAATGGTGCTTTACACATTTGTACCAAATTTCATTAAGATCGGACCTTTTTTACTAGAGTTACCGTGCTTACGGACACATATATTTATATAAATATATAAGTATAGGTATATATAAAAATTTGAACGAATGGTGTTTTTGGCATCTGGGGACCTCAAAATGAAATGTTATAATGGTCTCGGGCTTAAGTCTTACCATGAGACCTGCGGTAATAGCTTCTTCCCGATAGGGGAAATTTGCTAAAAGCATATGTGTTTTATTTTTTTTTTGTATTATAAAGTTGTTTTAGTTATAAAATGCTATGGTATTTAGTTTTAGATATGTTCTGTGTATTCTGTATGACACTTGCCGATGAATTGTGATATTTTATGAACTTTGACTTTGACTAATGTTATTCTTATGGAGAAAAATAAAAATTGTATATCTCACTTATTTATGAACATAAACTGACGAAATTTGGTGTATGGCTTCATCTGGTTGTGGTTTATTGTTGTTTGCACAAAAAAGTTTCACCTAAGGTTCCCATAGCAGCAAACCTAGGTACTTGGTCCCCATGTTATTCTTATAGAAAATAATTAAAATGTTATATACGCTTATTTATGAATGTATATGGATGAAACTTGGTGTGTGACTTCACTAAGATGAGTTCTATTGATATTTACATAAAAACCCATTATTTTGTGTTCCTTGTTGCAGCAAACCTGCATACTCAACCCCAATATTATTCTTATGAAGAATAATTAATATTTTAAATATCGCATGTTTGTGAATATATTTCTTATGAATCCTGTTAAGTGTTTTAATATATTATGTTATATATTCATTGTAAATTCGCTGAGTATGCAGGTTTGTTGCGACGGGGGTATTTTATATATGTGTATATATATGTATATATTTATTTATTTATGTGTCCGTAAGCACGATAACTCGTAAAAAGGGTCTGATCTTAATTAAATTTGGTAGAAATGTGCAAAGTAGCATTTATTTGAACGAGTTCGAAAATCAGACGGATCAGACCATCCAAAAGGGTATTTTGGGGGGGTTTTGTACCCAAAAAATGGGCTTTTTGAACTTTTTACATATAATTATTTTTAAAGCCAAACTTAAGGTCGCACTATTGAATTCAGCTTAATAAAACAAACAATTTGGTATTTTGTTCATTGCTCTACGTCAATTAGTTACCGAGATATTGAAAGTGCTGAACACAGTACGTTGTCCAATGTTAATCTTATGGAGGATAAGTAAAATTTAATATCTTGCTTATTAATGAACATATAGTGATAAAACTTGGTATGTGGCTTCATATGGTTGGGGTTTACTTATATTTGCATACAAAGCTCATTTTTGCAGTCCCTATGGCAGCAAACCTGGGTACTCAGCATCTTTAATGTTATTCCTTAAAGAAAATAAGAAACGTGATATCTTGCTTGTTTACAAACATAAATTGATAAAACTTGGCATTTGGCTTCATCTAGTGGTGATCCATTGGTGTTTGCATAAAAGCCCGATTTTTGTGGTCCTATATGCAGCAAACCTGCATACTCAGTCCCAATGTTTTGCTTATGGAGAATAAATAAAATGTTATATTTCACTTATTTGTGAATATGCTTAGATGAAATTTGGGAAGTGGCTTCATGATGTAATGAAGTACCATTTGAAATTTGTTTGTTGCAACGGGAGTATTATTAATTTTTGTTAATAATTGAGGGAGATAACATTTTTATTCATTCTCCATAAGAATAACATGTTGGTCTTAATCCTGAGTACGCAGGATTGCTGCTACGGGAACTATTGGCGAAAAAAATAGTTTCTTGTGCAAATATCAATAGACCAAAACGATATGAAGCAATACCGGTATACCAAGTTTTGTCAGGATAAGTTGATAAATAAGCAAGATATATAGTTGTTCTTATTCTCCAAAGGAATAACATTGAACCATTGGTAGTAGTGTTTAGTTACTGTGGATTTACTAAAATATGATATGTAAAAAACTCAACAAAACCCTTTTTTGGGGTACAAAACCCGCCCCCAAAATACCCTTTTGGATAGAGCGATTTGGCTGGTTTTCGAACTTAAAGTCATAAATGTTGCTTGACATGTTTGTACCAAATTTCATCAATATCGGACCATTTTTACGATAGTTATCGCACCCACGGACACATATATATATATACAGTTTTGAAAAAATGGTATTTTAGGTATCTGGGGACCTCAAAACGAAAAGTCATCATGGTCCCGGACCGAGTACGGTAATAGCTTCTTCCCTATAGGGTAAATTCGCAAAACTTTTTGTGTGCAAATATCAATATACCATAACTAGTTGAAGCCACATATCAAGTTTTATAACATGGTATATAAGTGACTGGTTATTAGGTGGTCTGGTTATTAGGTGACTCGTTGGCGTTGGAATTTGAAACAGAGCAGTGGCTCTGGCGTGGGTTTCAATCCTATGTTAACATTATGGACAGCCTCTGGATAATTGATTTAACACATTCTCTGTTGGAAACAATTCGGTATGAGACTCTTAGTGGAGATGAAAAATAATAATTGTTAAACTACTTAGCATTGAAGAATATAAGATTGACTATGTGGTTTCCAAACATTACAGTGCTTTAGTTTTGCCGCTCATAGTATAGTTTAGTTTTGACATCCTAATGCAGAGGTCCATTTTGGCCTCCCGTAATAGAGCACCCAGGCACAACTGACCCTAGTTGATAAGAAAAATTAGACTGCGCTGAATGTGAAAAATTGTGCTGAGTATGAAAACTTGCGCCAAAACTACATGCTATATAACCTCTATGGAGAGGATCGATGTTTTTTCTTTATACACTATTTATTTATCAAGAAATATTCTGAAATAGCTTGAGAATATACTTGAAAGAATCCAATAAAGACGGATCGGTAAACTGACACCAACCAACAACACTACGGGAACCTCACCACACGCTGACAAAAAAAATCACGTACCTTATCCAGGAGCTGGGCTCATGCAGACCGCCTTGGTTTTAACGTAGGAGGAGGCTGACTTCAACTGTGCAGTGTCTGTGCAAAGCCCAGGCCTGTCAAAAATGGCCGCGCCGCAGCCAACGTGTTAACAAAACAAAAGGTTTAAAATACCTGTTACGTCAAATGAACCATTTGTAATTGGGAAACTACACCTATTCTAGGTTTTAATTAACACATCTTCAGGGCTGGTAACGTTAAAAGAAAACCAGTTAAGTTTTAGGCCTACATGTCCATCTTTATGGATGTTGTCTTGTTAAATATATTTGCACACTCAAAAACACTGAACACACATAGACATTTAGTTAAAAGAAAGTTGGTCAAATTACAAAAACACAACGGACACTTGCGGCGCCGGTAGTTGATAGATTACGATGTAATAAAAATACCCCTGTCGCAGCAAACCTGCATACTCAGCGAATTTCCAATGCATAATATATGTCTGAATACCACATAAAGCCGCAAACCAAGTTTCATAAAAATATATTCACATATAAGGGATTTTAATTATTGTCCATAAGAATAACATTGGTAATGAGTACGTAGGTTTGCTGAAACAAGGAACAGAAACAATTGGTTTTTATGCAAATATAAATAGAATTTAACTAGGCGAAGCCACATACTAAGTTTCATCGATATTCAGTCATAAATAAGCGCTATATAACATTCAAGTAATTCTCCATAAGAATAACATGGGGGTTGAGAAAGCAGGTTTGCTGCAACAAGGAACAGAAAAATGGGTTTTTATATAATTATCAATATAACTCAACCAAGTGAAGCTACATACCAAGTTTTATTAATTTATGTTCTTAATTAAGGGAGTCATTACATTTTACTTATTCTCCATAAGAATAACGTGGGTGCTGAGTACGCTGGTTTGCTGCTACGGGAATAATAAACAAAAAATCAATTTTTTGTGCAAATATCAATATACCAGTACTACGTGAAGCCACATACCAAATTTCATCAACATACATTCATAAATAATCGAGATATCAAATTTTATTTATTCTTCATAAGGATAACATTGGACAACGTACTGTGTTTAGCACTTTGAATATCTCTGCAACGGTTGGGCGTAGAATCACAATTTAAACACCAAAATGATTGTTTTGTGGAACTGAACAGATTGGTAAAAGCAAATGTGAAGTTTACATTAAAATAAACTGAGGAAGAGCCAAAAACCTTTTTCCCATAAGATTAACATGAGAGATTTTATGAGCAGTTTTTTTTTTATTTTCTCCGCAACCACTTAACCTAGGTTAATAATTCAAAATACTAAATTATTTGTTTTTTTAAGCTCTATAACATGGTCAAAACCAAAATTAAGAGTTTTTTAATTGTAGGGTGAAAAATGCAAAAAACTGATTTTTGGAAAATTTAAAACCCCCATAAATCCCCCTTTCCATGGTCCGATTTTTCTGGTTTTCGAACTTAAAGTCATGAGTGTCATTTTACACATTTGAGCCAAATTTCATCAAAATCGGACGTTTTTTACTCAAGTTATCGTGTTAACGGACACCATATATACATATATACATATATATATACAGTATACACATATTGAATCTTTCTAAAATAATAAAGATCTTAAAAAAGGGTGTTTGTTTTTTAAAATGTTAATATTATTATTATATATACATATATATAAATTTGAACGAATAGTGTTTTTGGCATCTGGGGACCTCAAAACAAAAAGTTTTCATGGTCTTGGGCTTAAGTCTTACCATGAGACCTACGGTAATAGCTTCTTCCCTATAGGGAAAATTCGTTAAAAATGCAACACAGCTGCTGTCTCCCAACTACAATGGATCATTTGACGGAACAGATATTTTAAAACTTTTATTTTGTCAAATTCTATTGGTAAGTACTGTCTAAGTTCTACTGAATCGGCTCCTCCACTTACCGTGCTTGATCCACTAAATGCACAGGGCTGGGGCCCAAAGATGGGCAAAGTTCAGGGAAAAAGATGCCACCAACCGAACCTCTCAAAAAACAATCGGCCTATATGGGTTTTAAATATTTGATTTGGCACTAGAGGTGCTTGATAGTAAGCACAGTAAATATTTAAATTCTAAGCTGAAAGTATTTTTGTCGGCTTAAAAGTATTGTATAGACATGACTATAAATGATCAACGTCTGGAAAGGCTGGGCTTTGCGTCAGTCGCGCCCTTGGCCATCAAGTCGCTCGCAGCCGGGGAGGGGGGAGAGGGCCCATTACTGTGCACGTCTGTCCTGGGCACGAGGGTAGGACAGCCGTTGAGCAGGCGGGCGACATCGTTGTAGGTGCGAACCATTAACATAGTTTGTTTTGTGCTGACATTTATATGACTACTTATTTCAAGGAGTAAAGTTTTCATACAAGACAAAGTATGAGCTGGATCCAAATACAGCCGAACAACATAATAAATTCTCTAACAAATTAAAATTTGAAAAATTCAAACATTTTACAACCTCAGAATGGTGAAGATAGATTAAAACTACATTTCCAATAATAAATTGTTTTGTATCTTATTGAAAAATGAGTTTTTACTCTTTAGGACCAAAGGTGGTGCAACAAGGAGTATATGTTTACTCTTTACACTTCTCCACCGTCGAAGAATGTTGATGGAGAGTTTCCTATGGGATCTAAAGAAGACTGGCTTGAAAGGATTTGTTTTTTCATCAGTGATATAAATCTTATTCTTCAGTTGGATTATCACAGGTCAGAACAATAAGTATATTGTAAAACAATTTTAGGTTTTCATATGGAATTTCTAACTTTATCTTTATGGTGTCTTCCTTCAATTAAAACCATAGCCTAAGTTGTTCTTAAATTTGAATAAAATGTTCAGATCTTAAAATCAGCTAAATTTTTATTTTATTCCCATTATATATTTAGGAAAATGAATTATTATCATGTTTGTATTATTATTGAGCTTAGGTATTGTTGTAATGTCACAGTACTTTGCAGCAGTTAAGGTTTGTTTGGTTTTTGAAGTTTCTTTGTTTAAAATACATTTTTTGTGATGGTGGTGAGTTTATGTTATATAAGAAATGATTGCGGACATTTTCCATCAATTTTTTTCTCATTTTTAAGTGGTTTACACTATTTTTTCTAACAAACTAACTTTTCTTTTTTTACTATCAGTTAAAATAAGTAGGCTAGTTAAATCAAAAGTTGTTATGATCAGTCTGTTTTTCGTACAAAGCCAAAAAGTTGGTAGTGATGTGTAGCAGTCATTTCTTCCTTCAAGCCAATCTCTTATTGAGTCACTATTACATAGCACCATAAGTGCGGGTGAATCAGAATAGCTTTGCTCAGACAGCCATTAAGTGAACTCATTGATAATCATGCAGAGACTACTGACTACTGATTTGTTAAAAATATCCTATCCAACAATATATGGAATCAGATATAAATCACACAGGGCATGTAAGTGGAACCACTTGACCCAAACAAAGTTTAGTTGGTCACATTAGTTTGATAAAAAATTAAAATCATAATCACACCAAAACTTAAGTCCATGTTTTATGTCCTTTTAAATAAATTTAAATGTTGCAATCACTGTATGAGGAAAGTTTCATTAATAATTTGGATAATAGAGTGTTTATATATTTCAGGTTTTGGTCAGAAGTAATCTATAACAAACAATTTTTGGATGGGATAAGTACATTTTTACAAAATGCCACTCCATTCTACTTAAGGGATCAGCTACCAGAAGACAAAGACGTATTAAAAGCATTTAGAAAAGCCCAGAAATTAGTATTTTTAGTTGTCGTAAGGTTAACAATAACCAAAGAGTCTGAGGTATGGTATGATATTGTTATTCATATTATTTATATGTCTTCATTCACAAACATTATTACAGTAGGCCTAATTGATCTAAATTTGTGTGAATGAAGGCATCAAAAAAGCATTTTCATTGTATTGTTTGGCACAGTTTAGGTGAGAGACCCGGTTAAAAATCTTGAATTAGCTTTTGTAAATTGCTAATTCAAGCCTTTCAAAATGAAATTATTTATCTTCTGTCCTAACACATTTTTACCGAGGACTTCTGTCCTCTAGTACTTCATTGTTAAGGCCTCTAACATGTAACATGTACGAGCGCAACATGTTTGTCTTACAAGTGCAAAAATGAGCTATGCAATTGACGTGTCAGTTTTCTCCTGGATTATGGATTTCTACATACTTTATTGATTTCCAAGACAAAGGCTCTGCATTGTTCTTAGACTGCCAAGTTCATATCGCATGATACCTTCCACTGATGACAGGATTCGCAATACCTGAACTGAACAAGGAACTCCCCTTACAGACACTTTTTATCTACTCAAGTCTCTTTGACGATATTTATATCCTGTGATAGAAGTAACAAAATTATACTAGGTACAGTCAACTCCCGATTATCCGGGGTAATGACTGGTTTGAGGGTCATGGATAGATCAAACCCGAAACCACGGTTAAAACAAAGGGATTTAATAAATTAATAAATTGAATACTATGAGTGTAATAAAGGTTTATACAAATTTGTCTTGTCACAATACTGTGTTTTAATGTAATTTTAATTTAAGATATATTTATGTAAATTAAATACTTGGTGAAATCTACAAAAAGTCAAGGTAATAATAGTTAATACTAGCAATGGCTGATAGGTCAACATTAAACTCATTTGCTTTTCCGAACACCAATACACGGGGACACAGAACTAAACCGAACAGTATGCTGATTAATTCTGCACTGAAGGGAAAAATTTGTGGGGGTGAACAAGTCTGGAAGGGTGATTGTTTTGATCGGTTTCTATTTTTAGATGTCAACTTACGTCCGTCCATCCGTCTCTACCCAGTGCAGGTGGCCCGGAGCAATGTCAAGGTCATTGCTCCCTAGCATGCGACCATGGCTCATTAGCGAGATGACAGACTCTCAGGTTATGTTGTACTTACTAAATTGTTTGTATAGTATTTATTCTGATTAATACGATTCTTCAGATAATTTAGCTAAATAAATTGATATTATTGCTCTATTTATTTTCAGAAGGGGATAAATAAAAATAAACCTTTCATGACCCCGGTTAAACCGCAACCCGATTAACCCGCACCCGGATAATCGGGAGTTGACTGTATGTATCTGTGTTGATTTATTAACTGTTATAATTGGTTTGAATCTTTACTGAGATGTATTTAATCTTGATGTATTTTTGACTGTTTTAGGATGCTTGGATGAAAAGCAGCACGCTAGCGAAAATTCTGTATGATAATTTTATAATTTCTTTTCCTCAACTGATGGAAATAAGCCTCATATATGCAAACGACAACTTCAAAGAAGTTATGGATCTCATTAACAGAGTATTAGAAATCCAACCGAAATATATGACGGATATCAAAAAGTCTTCCATCTTCATTTTTGAGGTACGACTCTTTATTACTTCCATATTTGGTCCCATACTTTTTATAAACCAAGGTAATTATTCTAAAATATTAATTATTCCAATCCATTTTAACAGCAAATATTATAAAGAGTACAAATAACTTCCTTGTTCTACATCATTCCTATTTTGGCTCTTTGGCCTGTCCAAGTTCTAATAAAAAGTCCTTTTTCCTACAACCGCACCTAAAATTCTTTTTTACGATCTAAAGCACCTGAAAAAGTCTTTCACAGCGAAAAAGTATTTTTCGCTCGTCCACATTAATAAACAGCTGATTGATTGTTGCTTTGGACCAAGCTAACTGACTCAGTTTATAACCTAAATTTCCTAAATACAATAAAAATGGATGAAAGTGATTTTTTCAATGTTGTGTGGTGTCAAAATTGCAGTCGTAGGAAAAATTGTGTATGTAATTTGAGTGTAAAGTGTCTTTCTCGCTTTCGGAAAATAACCGCATGACATAAAGCAGTAAACAGTTTTCCTCTTGCGAGAAAGGCCTACTTTAGGCTCTTAAAGCATAAATAACTGTCTCAGGTGTTCTCCAACTTTGAGCTGCAGCTAGGCGCGAGGCAGGCGGTGAACGGCCAGACTGCGCGGGCAACCACACTGGCCAAGCTGGTACACCTCGTGCTGGACATCAGCTACTCGCTGGCCACGTTCGTGGAGGTCTGTCCCCAGGCCGCGGCCATGTACCATGACCAACTGCTGGAGCCCAGGTACCATTTTGATCCAATATAAAATATAACTCATTACAATAAAATGTCATGAAACGTAACCCCAGGTTAATCAAAACCGGATAATCAGTTAGATGGTAAGTTAGACCAAGCAGATTATTTTAATTGGTATCCCTCTCCACCACCCTTGCATTTCTCATGACCTTTCCTGTGCTGTTTAGGTAATAAACAAATAATGTATCAACACGTTCACTGCATTTGTTATTTTTAATCATTATAATTGCATTTGTCCTTGCCAAGTAATAATTGGAAATCCTGCGCACCGTACTGCAAGCATTAAAATTCCAAAACTTTTAGCAGTGCAAGTAATATGTTTTAGGATTGAGTCGAGTCAAGTATCGCCAATTATTCTTGAGTTTGGAGTATTTGTCATTAGCATTAATGATTTTTTTGTAGCTGGTTAATAGCCTAGTGTAATAGAATTTGGATACCACTCCGGATGAAATTTTATAGTCTACTTATGGTTTCTAATCGATTAATAAGTAGCAATACACATTTTTTAGCCAGTTAAACCAAACTGCTTTATGTTTTGACCAAAGGTGATTGGCCGTTATTTTCGACCGATAAAACATGATGCGGTTGCTGTTGGTCTAATATCTCTTGGTCCGGTTGTTACTTATAACCAAATATTACATGATTAAATCATTATTAACTTCCACTATTACATGGTCTGGTCGTTATTTAAGTTGATTTCACACAGTCCCGTCATAATTTCTGGCCGGTATCACATTGTCCAGTCATAATTTCTAGTTAATATTGGCCTATATGTTTCTTCATCAGGTACAGCCATCATGCAGTCCGATTGCCATTTTCGGCTGATATTATATTTACTAAGAATCCTTTTATGCAGTCTGGTAATCACTTTAAGATAATGCTCTTTGGTCCAGTCACATGCAGTCTGGTCATCACTTTGAGCTAATGCTCTTTGGTCCAATCACATGCTGTCTGGTCATCACTTTGAGCTAATGCTCTTTGGTCCAGTCACATGCAGTCTGGTCATCACTTTGAGCTAATGCTCTTTGGTCCAGTCACATGCAGTCTGGTCATCACTTTGAGCTAATGCTCTTTGGTCCAGTCACATGCAGTCTGGTCATCACTTTGAGCTAATGCTCTTTGGTCCAGTCACATGCAGTCTGGTCATCACTTTGAGCTAATGCTCTTTGGTCCGGTCACATGCAGTCTGGTCATCACTTTAAGATAATGCTCTTTGGTCCAATCACAAGCTGTCTGGTCATCACTTTGAGCTAATGCTCTTTGGTCCAGTCACATGCAGTCTGGTCATCACTTTGAGCTAATGCTCTTTGGTCCAGTCACATGCAGTCTGGTCATCACTTTGAGCTAATGCTCTTTGGTCTAATCACATGCTGTCTGGTCATCACTTTGAGCTAATGCTCTTTGGTCCAGTCACATGCAGTCTGGTCATCACTTTGAGCTAATGCTCTTTGGTCCAGTCACATGAAGTCTGGTCATCACTTCGAGCTAATGCTCTTTGGTCCAGTCACATGCAGTCTGCTCATCACTTTGAGCTAATGCTCTTTGGTCCAATCACATGCTGTCTGGTCATCACTTTGAGCTAATGCTCTTTGGTCCAGTCACATGCAGTCTGGTCATCACTTTGAGCTAATGCTCTTTGGTCCAGTCACATGCAGTCTGATCATCACTTTGAGCTAATGCTCTTTGGTCCAGTCACATGCAGTCTGGTCCTCACTTTGAGCTAATGCTCTTTGGTCCAATCACATGCTGTCCTGTCATCACTTTGAGCTAATGCTCTTTGGTCCAATGAAATGCAGTCTGGTCATCACTTTGAGCAAATGCTCTTTGGTCCACATGCAGTCTGGTCATCACTTTGAGCTAATGCTCTTTGGTCCAATCACATGCAGTCTGGTCATCACTTTGAGCTAATACTCTTTAGTCCAGTCACATGCAGTCTGGTCATCACTTTGAGCTAATGCTCTAGTCCAATCACATACAGTCTGGTCATCACTTTGAGCTTATGCTCCTTGGTCCAATCACATGCAGTCTGGTCATCACTTTGAGCTAATGGTCTTTGGTCCAGTCCCATGCAGTATGGTCATCACTTTGAGCAAATGCTCTTTGGTCCAATCACATGCAGTCTGGTCATCACTTTGAGCTAATTCTCTTTGGTCCAATCACATGCAGTCTGGTCATCACTTTGAGCTAATGCTCCTTGGTCCAGTCCCATGCAGTCTGGTCATTACTTTGAGCTAATGCTCTTTGGTCCAATCACATGCAGTCTGGTCATCACTTTGAGCTAATGCTCTTTGGTCCAATCACATGCAGTCCAGTCATTACTTTGAGCTAATGCTCTTTGGTCCAATCACATGCAGTCTGGTCATCACTTTGAGCTAATTCTCTTTGGTCCAATCACATGCAGTCTGGTCATTACTTTGAGCTAATGCCCTTTGGTCCAATCACATGCAGTCTGGTCATCACTTTGAGCTACTGCTCTGGTCCAATCACATGCAGTCTGGTCATTACTTTGAGCTAATGCTCTTTGGTCCAATCACATGCAGTCTGGTCATCACTTTGAGCTACTGCTCTAGTCCAATCACATGCAGTCTGGTCATCACTTTGAGCTAATGCTCCTTGGTCCAATCACATGCAGTCTGGTCATCACTTTGAGCTAATGGTCTTTGGTCCAGTCCCATGCAGTATGGTCATCACTTTGAGCAAATGCTCTTTGGTCCAATGACATGCAGTCTGGTCATCACTTTGAGCTAATTCTCTTTGGTCCAATCACATGCAGTCTGGTCATCACTTTGAGCTAATGCTCCTTGGTCCAGTCCCATGCAGTCTGGTCATTACTTTGAGCTAATGCTCTTTGGTTTAATCACATGCAGTCTGGTCATCACTTTGAGCTAATGCTCTTTGGTCCAGTCACATGCAGTCTAGTCATTAGTTTGAGCTAATGCTCTTTGGTCCAATCACATGCAGTCTGGTCATCACTTTGAGCTAATGCTCTTTGGTCCAATCACATGCAGTCTGGTCATTACTTTGAGCTAATGCTCTTTGGTCCAAACACATGCTGTCTGGTCATCACTTTGAGCTAATGCTCTTTGGTCCAATCACATGCAGTCTGGTCATCACTCTGAGCTAATGCTCTTTGGTCCAGTCCCATGCAGTCTGGTCATCACTTTGAGCTAATGCTCTTTGGTCCAATCACATGCAGTCTGGTCATCATTTTGAGCTAATGCTCTTTGGTCCAATCACATGCAGTCTGGTCATCACTTTGAGCTAATGCTCTTTAGTCCAGTCACATGCAGTCTGGTCATCACTTTGAGCTAATGCTCTGGTCCAATCACATGCAGTCTGGTCATCACTTTGAGCTAATGCTCCTTGGTCCAATCACATGCAGTCTGGTCATCACTTTGAGCTAATGGTCTTTGGTCCAGTCCCATGCAGTATGGTCATCACTTTGAGCAAATGCTCTTTGGTCCAATCACATGCAGTCTGGTCATCACTTTGAGCTAATTCTCTTTGGTCCAATCACATGCAGTCTGGTCATCACTTTGAGCTAATGCTCTTTGGTCCAGTCCCATGCAGTCTGGTCATCACTTTGAGCTAATGCTCTTTGGTCCAATCACATGCAGTCTGGTCATCACTTTGAGCTAATGCTCTTTGGTCCAGTCCCATGCAGTCTGGTCATCACTTTGAGCTAATGCTCTTTGGTCCAATCACATGCAGTCTGGTCATCATTTTGAGCTAATGCTCTTTGGTCCAATCACATGCAGTCTGGTCATTACTTTGAGCTAATGCTCTTTGGTCCAGTCACATGCAGTCTGGTCATCACTTTGAGCTATTGTTCTTTAGTGCAGTCTCATTTTCGGCCGATATTGTATGGTACAGTTGTCTTTTGTGGGTGTTAGTACATAATTTGGCAGTTCTCAAACGTTAGTGATCCTCCGCATTTTGGTGGGAAATACTCCCTCGAACTTTCAAGTGTTTATAAAACTTAGAGTGTTTATGCAACACTCGACCGAAATACTCAAATTGTTGAGAACTCAAACATCCCCAATTAAAATCATTATTATGTCAACCATACCACTGCTGTCAGTTAAACAACCAAGCAAAATTTGACACTTATTCCGTGTCCAAATCATGCACTTGTTTTAAAAAAGTACCACAAATTTTTTTTTTAAGTCTGCCAGAAAGCAGCAGTACATGAACTCTATACTGCTTTACCGTAGTTTAGTCCATACTGAATTTTAAAGTCTTACAAAAATATAAATAATAGCATGATACTGCAAAGATAACATAGCTACTAACTAGCTCCCTGGTAGAATGATTATAGGCTAGTTAATTTGGGTTTGGGTTTCTCTGACCTTAATTGTATATCGATCAAACTTTTCCAGTATAATAAGAATTAGGTATGGGTCGGTTGCATTTTTTATCGGTTCGGTATTTTACAAAAACCGGTTGTCGGTTTGGGTTATTTTTCGGAGAACTTACAACTGTCTTGTCCATTGCTTAAATTTAACTTTCTTCCTAGATTCTGAAATTCTGCCAAAAAAAAACTTTAATTGATTATATACTGGTACCTATAAATCCCTATTTCATACTTTGTTTCACTGGTTTACATAAATACTGCTGCAGAGACACTACGCAGGAGAGTTGTTAAAA
This sequence comes from Allygus modestus, assembly GCA_963675035.1. NCBI lineage: Eukaryota > Metazoa > Arthropoda > Insecta > Hemiptera > Cicadellidae > Allygus > Allygus modestus. The sequence continues at coordinate 139,887,477 of OY776112.1, read as the reverse complement.
AGTCACAAGTAATCAATAAAAGACAAATCAAATTAATTTAAATTAAATATTATGGGCCATTACAAAATTAATTAATCACCTAGGCTTAAAACCTTGTTTATCCGAATAATAACAAGTTAGCCCAGGGCAGTAACAAAGTCTAAATAATCTTTAACTTAAACTTTGTTAAGATGTTAATGTTTAAGTTTAGCCTACTGTAGGCCTAACCTTAAAAACAAAATAAGTTTACCTGATTTTGCTGATATTTTAGTTTTGCAGACTTTGGAAACCTAGAATCTAATCGTAAATACAGCCTTCTGTAGGCCTAACCTTACAAACAAAATAAGTTTACCTGTTTTACTGGTTTGCTGATATTTTAATTTTGCAGACCTTGGAAACCCAGAATCTAATTGTAAATACAGTTTACAGATTAAAGATTAGTTTATAAAAACCATACCAGAACATTTTAAACAAGGAAGTGATCACAAATAATACCCCTAGACAGACAGACCGCATCTGAGAGTTTATGAAAACAATGTATCCCGTTGAAGCAGAAGAGTACTAAATCCTAATTGGCTCTATCCTGTTTTAAGTGATTTTATTTTAAATTATGTATACAATTTTAAATCATATGTAGCCATTTACAATTATTTAGTAGGTATTTTATAGTTCATTCTTAACCTAATTCATAACCTTGTCAATTGCAATTTAATATTGATTTCACCAATATCCTACAATAATATAAAATAAACAAAATCAGTTTAATTTAAATTTATAATGGGAAAAGAGCTCGATTATAAAATAATATAAATTTCATTTCTGTATTCAGAGAGAAAAATGTTTAACCCTCCGAGCGGCAGCAAATTTATTTGTTGTCAGTGTTTTCTGTAGTGGCAGGGTCATTTTGGCGATTTTGCAGACTAGTTTTTAGAAAATTGTATAAAATTAAATTTTGAAGTAAACATATGAACATGCATATTCGTTTTGTTCACACATAACAGGGGAATTATAAAATGGTAAAATAAGTGAAATTTAGAGGGGTGGTTTGAAAAAAATGAAAAGATTGAAAAAATTCGAAGTTTTGGTTATAAATTTTAAAAGTAAAACGTTACAGTAAGTAAAGTAATTTTTGTATCTAAATATAAAAATGTACCAAATGTTACTTATCTAATTCCCTACGTAGAAATGTAGATAATTCATAGAAGAATATAATTGTATATATAAATTATAAGAATAATTTGAGACGAGTGCAAAACGGATATTTGTGCGCCACCAATTTGGTATGCCAAAAAAACCTCTAACAATACATAAATATAATAAAACCTTATTTTATTTGAAGGTTATAAAATTCTAAAAACAATGATATAAGAATGAATAGTATAAGAAATGTTTTTCAAAATATTATAGATGAAATTATAAAATTTATTTTTTGAAAACCAAATTTTTGTTATTCAATGTAAGATAATTTGTTTATAACACCTAATGATCCTACTTGAGCTATGTAATATGATTTAGTAGTTATTTCCCTACTAGAAAATATATAGTTACCTATACTAATATATAAAAATAACATTGTTATCACATACTTTATGATAATGGAACATACTATTTTTCAGACGAAAGATCAAATACAATACCGGGCCAAAATAAAACACTGAATGGTCTAAATGACACAATTTCCTGTCTGACAACCTTGGCAATACGGGCTGCCAACCTCATAGATAAATATTCTGCGTTCTTTCCTCTACAAAATGATATAAGTACATACATGTAATATGAATAAAAACTACTTATAAAAAGTATTTTGCTATTCGTTCTAATAGAACGAATTGCCGTTTTTTGAAGACGTAAAATATGACGATATTCTTATTGTGCCAGATGTCTGTCTGATTATATCTCTGTGTTATTCCGGGTACCAGCAATACGGGAATTTTTCCCTGATTGCAGTGGTACCACTCGTTTCTGGTTAGGAACAAAATTTACCTTGCCATGATTTTTTGAAACGTACTGTGTTTAGCCATTTCCCGACACAAACATGGCGTAGTCACACTCGCACCAAATTTGCATTCAAATGTAACTTTGGTTTACATTGTTCTACTGATGCTATAAGGTTCATTCATGTAATAAAATGAAAGTTTGGAAGGTTATCTTTAGAATGGTATAAAGATTATCCGATTTCAAGCACATTTTCAATGCTATTTATGCAAATTTAAAAAAATGACAACATTCGTTCTAATAGAACTAATGCTGTTTCACAGAACACCTGACATTCATTCTATTAGAACGAATGTCGCTCGGAGGGTTAACAGTGACTGATAATTGCGCTCGGGACCTGTCAAACTATCAAGGTCAAATTTTTTGTCGCAACCAAACCCTCCCCACCCCCCTCGCCTTGCTTCCTTCCTGTCAATTCTCCTTTCGTGTTAGGTGAGAGTTATTTAGGGACTGGAAAGGAAGTGATTAGTTGTCGGGAGGAGTCTTATTTTGACAACTTATTTTATTAAATGTTGTTTAGCTTGTCATTCAATATTTGTAAAACATTATAATGCTTATTTCCAACACGAGCATTTACTGACAGTGAAAAACCGAAACCGACATTTGACCATCGGTTCTCGGTTTCGGTTTCTTTGTAAAAAACCGGTAAAACCGACAACTAACTTTAAGAACCGACACGTCCCTAATAAGAATATACAACCTAGTTTTGCACAAAATAGAATAAGTTATCGATGTTCAGTTTGCTCATAATATTTTACGGTACTCTCAATTATTTTTATTGTTGTTACAGAATTGCGAGCTTTTACGAAAACACAATCCCTCTACTGAACAGGTTATTGGACGCTCAACACGGGAGTGGAGACAGTCAGGAGGAATATAAAAAATATCAAGTGAAAATCAATACAAGTCGGCACAACCTGATATCAGCCGTGCACGGATGCCTTGCCTCCCACCTGGCAACCATCCTGCAAGAGAGGTGGGCACATAAGCTAAACCCAGGCCATCAAAAAGAAAATATAAACATATTCATAGATAATTACATGATAGAACAGGTAAAGGATATCAAGTTTATGGGTTTAAATATTGACAGTGAACTGAAATGGGAAAACCATGTAGCCTGGGTTTTTATGCTTTAAGGAGAATGACAAAACTTTGTTCTTTGGACACCCTTAAATTAATTTACTATGCCTTTAAAGAGTCTCATGTAGCTTTTGGTTTATGTTTGTATGGCTCGACATATAATGATAATCTCAAAAACATATTAGTTTTGCAGAAGAAAGCTATCCGTATAATGTTAAAATTAAGGCACGAGACTCAGCTAAGAAACATTTTAGAAATTTAAATATTATGATTGTGTTTAGGTTATAAATTTATCAATTAATCTTACATATCAAAATAAATTTAAATGAGCTACCAAAGATTGGTTTAAGACACAACTATAACACGAGAATGAAAAATCAACCAGCATTTATCAAACATAACTTGACACTGTTTCAAAAAAACCTTCCCATGCTGGGTTGAGGTATTCTAATCGCTTTCCAGTGGAAATGAAAAATATTAGTGAAATTAATAAATTTAAATCTAAATTTAAAAAATGTCTCAAACACCATTATATTGTATTGATGAATAGCTGCTCCCGCAGGCTTCGCCCCGCAAATAATCTTAATATATAAAAACTGACAGTTGTGTGTGTTGCATTCTGTGGTTATCTCGTGGAACTAATACAAATCAAGATCAGCTGTTTGTATTTTCATCTGCTAAAACTTCAAGTGAATATCGATAAGAATAACACAGGATTAGAACTTCCCGTTGGGCGGAGCCCTATGGGAATTTCTTAAAACCCTTTCTTAGTAAGCACCTAACACCCAAGACGAAGGTATGTTCCAAATTTCATTGCAATCCGTTTTGTGGTTTTTGAGATCTTGCTGGTGTGGCGAGCACACTACTTGCGACCGCTGCATTCTGTGCTATTTCGAATAATGAACATGTATCTGTTTAACTTCTCATCTGATCGAATAAATAAAAGCGAATGCCCATAAGAGTAACCTGGGAATTTTGAAGTCAAGTGGGGCAGAGCCCTATGGAATTTCTTTACATTCCGTCTTAAGTGGTTACCAACTTCATGTATACATACAAAGTTTTATGTTGGAAATTGAATTTTAGTGCTCTTTGCAATATATTTTAATCATGTTCTTGGAATACTCAATACAGCTTAGTATATCCACGTTCCTGAAAGTCATTTATACATACATAATTAAGAAACCTCTTGCTCATGAACCAGGGAAAATATCACTTAATAGTGTAACATTCATCTTTTAAAATGTTGATAGGTATTTATATATTTATATTTATGCTCAAATTTTCTAGAGTAAATCGCCATACAAAAAGCAGTGAATTATTTTTGTAATCTTTATTATCTAATTGTGTTAGTGTTATATTTACTTTTAATTTTACAATAATCATGTTTACATACAAAGGTAAACTGTCCATTACAGTCCTGGGGCTAGTGGAAAAGTTTTATAAATTTTACATTTACTTACTTTTTCAGAGATGACTTAACAGACGAAGAGCTGAAGATCCGAGTTGACATGTACCTGAGCACACTCACGGACTGTCTGTCGGACCACGTGTTTATACGTGATTACAACTCAGCGTTCCCGATTCACGGGGAACTCAACACCCTTACTGAAATCTGCCCTGAAATGTATCCTTTTTTATGTTAGTTCAACTTAGACTGTTTAAAGTTGTGTGTTATTACAAGAATATTTTTAATATAAATTAAATTAAAATTGTAAAGCTTATTTGCGAAATCTCATATTGTTCAAAGGATAATTTCCCTGGACATTTTTTGTATCCAATTAGGACAAATTATATTATACTCTCTCGATTATCTGAGGTTACCTCTGTTACTGAAAACCTCTAAAAACGTAATGAGTAAGAAGCTTCCACCAAGCTACTACTAGCTTGGTGCTTGTATGTATGTATAATAGAACTAAATACTGAAATTTTACGTTTAAGCTGAAAAATATAGCTTATATTTATAATTAATAACCACGTCGGATAACCCGGAGTCCTGGATAAACGGGGCTCAGTTTCCTTAACAAAAACAGTGATGCTTTGAAACGTGATTTCATATTGGAATCAGTTTCTTCATTGTATGACCTTCCAAGAAGACAAAAACGGAATTCCGCCACACCCTCGAATGAAGCTGACTCGTCTTGGGGAAATAGTTCACACTCAATACAGGCAAGCTAACGTAACAATTTCTTGATACTTTGATATTTTAAAGTGATTCAACTATAAAGGCATGATTTGCAATTTAATAATGGCTGTATTTAGGGAGCACATAAGTTATTACAGGTTTGACTTTCTCATCTCACTTAGGCAAATGCCGGAATGGTTCCCAAAAAAGGGCCCTCCCCGCCAGGAAGGGAAAGATAGGGTTCAGGCCTACCTTACCTGGCAGGGACCCCACCCAACTGTGAAAACCGTGAAATCTTGAATAAGCCATGAATTTCGTATACCGTGAAAAAACCTGGAATAAGCCGTGAATTTCGATATCAAACCTTAAAAATATGTCAAACTTGAAACAAAAAAAAAATACCCCCGTAGCAGCAAACCTGCGTACTCAGCGAATTTCCAATGCATATATATTTATCTTGATACCACATAAAGCTACATACCAAGTTTCATCAATATACATTCATAAATAAACGATTTTATGACATTTTAATTATTCTCCATAAGAATAACATGGCGGCTGAGTATGCAGGTTTGCTGAAGCAAGGAACACAAAAAATGGGGTTTTATGCTAATATCAATAGAACTCAACTAGGTGAAGTCACATACCAAATTTCATTAATTTATCTTCATAATTAAGGGAGATAACACGTTACTTATTCTCTATAAGAATAACATGGGGCTGAGTACACAGGTTTGCTGCTACAGGAGCCTTTGGCAACAAATTGTTTTTTTGAGCAAATATCAATGGTCCACAACCAGATGAAGCCGTATACCAAGTTTCGTCAGTATATGTTCATAAATAAGCGAGATATAAAATTTTTATTTTCCTCCATAAGAATAACATTAGACAACATACTGTATTTAGCACTTTCAATATCTCGGTAACCAATTGACGTAGAGAAATGATCAAAATACCAAATTGTGTGTTTTTTAAGCTGAATCCAATGGTAAAAACAAAATTTTATTATTTCCAAAATTATATGTAAAAAATTCAAAAAACCCATTTTTGGGTTACAAAACCCCCCAAAAATACCCCTTTGGATAAAGCGATCTGGCTGGTTTTCGAACTTAAAGTCATAAATGTTGCTTTACACGTTTATACCAAATTTCATCAAAATCGGATAATTTGTACGAGAGTTATTGTGCTCACGGACACATATATATATATATATATATATATATATATACAGTAGAAATCCAACTATCCGAACCCCAATTATCCGAATCGATTTTGAGTGAAATGATATTAATATAAAAATCAAGAAAATAACAGCGGGAGCGCGTGTAGCGATAATGCGCCGTGAGCGCTAAAATAAAAGCCCGCGCTGTTACCTTCCGGACGATATTTTCGCAGGGAACATTGAGTCATACCCCATTCCCGCCCTGCTCATCATCAGTCGCTACTGTTCTTTCACCGAGATTATCGTTCGAAATGAGTACAAAACGTAAACGTGTTGTCCTTTCGCTAAGTGATAAACTCACTTTGCTCGAGATGTTCAAGTGAAATAACCAACATTGAACAGTGAAATTCGTACAGTATGTATTGAAAAGAGCAACTGTATATACTGTATTCAATTTAACTCCTGTAATTTAATTTTTATGACGTATATTCTTGATACAGTTCGCTCACTTTCTGTTCACTACATTTATAATAACATTGTCGATAAAATTCTGATTTTTTATGTATGGTGATGTTTTTTGCTTAATTCCCGAGGTATACCTGATTATCCGAATTTCTGCATATCCGAATTGGCCCGATCCCCAATTAATTTGGATAATTGGAGTTCTACTGTATATATATATATATATATATATATATATACAGTTTCGAACGAATGGTGTTTTTGGGGTCTGGGGACCTCAAAACGAAAAGTTATCATGGTCCCGGGCCTAGGTCTTACCATGCCGACTACGGTAATAGCTTCTTCCCTATAGGGGAAATTCGCTAAAATATCGGAAAATATCACAAGGTTTTCAGATAGGGAAATGTACAACAGAATTATTTAGTACGTTGTTAATACGGTGAATACCGCGTCGTCTGCCTACTTGCAGATTACAGCTGTGCGGATGATTTAGGACTGGTTCTGGTTTTCATGGTGCAAAGGAACTCGGGCGACAGTTGTTAAGTTGCTGGTGTTTTTTTTTCACTTTCAACTGACTGCTGACTGGCACTTATGTAACTTGTGTAAAACCGTCTATACGTCTTCTTTACTGTATGTCAGTTGCCTATTGTTTTGTATTAGTCGGTGTAAACAAGCGACAGTAGACAGCTAATGTAACTATACTGTAACTATACAACTGTCGCGTCAGTAACTCGCCCATTCCGTTTACACGCAGCGCAGTCAGTGTTGCCAATTCGAGGGAAATTACTCTTGTCGGTGATAATTTTGAACTTTGAGGGTAAAAAGGGGTAATTTTACTAAAGTCTTTAAAAATATTCAAATTTATATTATACTCTGTTATATACTTATTATTACATTCATTGATGTTTATTTATGATTAAATTAGGCCTACTACATTTCTCTACTTTATCGACCCTTCCGATTATCGTTACTCTGACGAATACTCACGAACTCCATGACAGAAGTGAAGCTTGAGTAAGGATTACATGTAGAGTAATCGTCTCATGTTAAAAATATGGAAGCGCCACGAGTGCCAGGATGACAAGAAGTCCGCTAAGTTGCAGTAATGTCTGCAAGTTTTAACGTCAACCAGACAATAAATAACGAAAATAGAAAATGGAGATTATTGTCACCTGTCTCCGCCTACCTAATCCTAGCAGTTGATAGACTGGAAGTTGACAGTGTTAGCTGTTTTATAATTGGTGTTTATGGCTGTTATCAAAATTTCATCAGCTGTTAGTCATTTTGAGATTTGTTAAGCAGTAAAATAAATTCTAAGAAAAATCCGTTATATCTCGCATGAAAAAATTGAGACAAAAAACTGGCTGGCATGTGCAAGTTCTATTTTCATTCTTTATTCTAAACGTTAACATTAATTATACATCAGTGACATCTATAGGCGGCTCCCTCAAACCTATCAAATTTCAAGCACATTTCCTTTATTTCATTAGCACTCTTTACTCAAATACAGGAGTTGAGATTTTGAGGGTAATTTTGACGAGGATCGATGGAATTGGGAAAAAGTGATTGGCAACACTGAGCGAAGTAGAAATCACCAGCAACCGATAACCGATAGACCGATGCGATGACATGACTCACGACGACAATAAAACAATAAGAACTCTAAAATAGATCTTATTTTTTTAAAGGTTCACTTGGGATGTATGGTATGGTTTTATGGTTCTGTGTAATTGGAATGTGGGAAAGTTTTTACTAGTATTTGACGGCTGCGCCGCGTCTGCATTGTTGTTTTGGGACCGGTATAGGTTATGTTTTTTTAATATTTCGACTGTGAAATTGACAATTTTTAGACCTTGAAAACCATAAAAAAACTGAATTTGATTATCAAGTTTGAGTTTAAAATATTAAAAGATTTCCCCATAAATTAACTATTTTGTTGTACATTCCAATACATTGTTAAACAATGTCACAGAATAAATATTATTATTATTTATGCACATATTTTATTAATTTCAAACAATTAACACATTTTTCAAATTATTAAATTGTTGAGTAATTTGAAGGTTTTTGTTTCAATTCAATTCAATTCAGATTTCTTTATTCATAATGATACTCTTGTATATATATATATATATATAGAATAGTGTCAACAATAAGTAGAACTATATACACTAAGTACTACAAAATACAAGTATTAAATATGAGTACTATACAAAATAAACAGAGGCATGATTCATATATAAAATAAAAATACATCAAAATGTGTCACTTACAATTAAAACATCATAATCCCGAACCAATTAAAATTTGTACCCGTTTAAAATTCACCCAAAATTTACAGCTAAATCAATTAAATAATCCTTTAATTTTCGTTTAAACTTTGGATGACTAATTTCATTTTTTATACAATCTGGTATTTTTCTTAAAAACTTTTTGCCTGCAAAAGACTCTTTATTTTTGAAAATTTCGGCTTTTATCCGGCATGTTTGGGACCACGCCCATGCCGGTAAATCGATTTTTCCGGATAATAGAACTTTTTAGTTATTATTGGGAATACAGTAATCTGATAGTCTGTCATCTCGCTACAGTAATGAGCTGTGGTCGCGTGCGTTGGTTGACCTTGACACTGCTCCGGAACACCTGCATTTGTGGACGGATAGACTGACAGACGGGCGGACAGACAGCCGGGCGGAAGTTGGCGTCTAAAAATAGGTTGAATACAGTAGTGTACTGAGCAAAGTTTACGAACATCACTGAACGTTACTGCTTGAGACGTAAACAAACAACAGGTGACTAAGAAAAAGGCGGGAACAGTCCAGCGCAGTTGCAATACGAAACGGAAACGACCGAAAATACCTGGAAAAACCCGGGTCGCCTGGTGCCGGTTAATAGAATGTGCCGGTTCATAGAATGCCGGATAAAAGAGCGTCCACTGTATACATATTCCATATGCAATATGACTGAATAAGAGCAAAATATATACTACGCAAAACATCTATGTTGCACAGTTTGGACATTGTTCTGATTGCAAATAAACCAGAATTTGCTTTTTAGCGAATTTCCCCTATAGGGAAGAAGCTATTACCGTAGGTCTCATGGTAAGACTTAAGCCCGAGACCATGATAACTTTTTGTTTTAAGGTCCCCAGATGCCAAAAACACCATTCGTTCAAATTTTTATATATGTATATATATATAAATGTATATATATATATATATATAGAATAGTGTCAACAATAAGTAGAACTATATACACTAAGTACTACAAAATACAAGTATTAAATATGAGTACTATACAAAATAAACAGAGGCATGATTCATATATAAAATAAAAATACATCAAAATTGTGTCACTTACAATTAAAACATCATAATCCCGAACCAATTAAAATTTGTACCCGTTTAAAATTCACCCAAAATTTACAGCTAAATCAATTAAATAATCCTTTAATTTTCGTTTAAACTTTGGATGACTAATTTCATTTTTTATACAATCTGGTATTTTTCTTAAAAACTTTTTGCCTGCAAAAGACTCTTTATTTTTGAAAATTTCTAATTTATGATGGGGAATGGGTTCAATTTTTTTTCTAGTATTGCATTGATGCACTGGGATAAATTAATTATTCTGATTATTCCTGACATGCATGATTGTATCAAAGATATATAGTCCATGAACGGTCATGATTTTTAGTTGTTTAAAATATTCCTGGGCTGAATCTTGAGTTTTTAATTGTAAAATAATTCTAATTGCTTTTTTTTTGAATTTTTAACATACTATTCAAATTTTCTTTTGTTGTGGAGCCATATACAGTAGACGCTCTTTTATCCGGCATGTTTGGGACCACGCCCATGCCGGTAAATCGATTTTTCCGGATAATAGAACTTTTTAGTTATTATTGGGAATACAGTAATCTGATAGTCTGTCATCTCGCTACAGTAATGAGCTGTGGTCGCGTGCGTTGGTTGACCTTGACACTGCTCCGGAACACCTGCATTTGTGGACGGATAGACTGACAGACGGGCGGACAGACAGCCGGGCGGAAGTTGGCGTCTAAAAATAGGTTGAATACAGTAGTGTACTGAGCAAAGTTTACGAACATCACTGAACGTTACTGCTTGAGACGTAAACAAACAACAGGTGACTAAGAAAAAGGCGGGAACAGTCCAGCGCAGTTGCAATACGAAACGGAAACGACCGAAAATACCTGGAAAAACCCGGGTCGCCTGGTGCCGGTTAATAGAATGTGCCGGTTCATAGAATGCCGGATAAAAGAGCGTCCACTGTATACATATTCCATATGCAATATGACTGAATAAGAGCAAAATATATACTACGCAAAACATCTATGTTGCACAGTTTGGACATTGTTCTGATTGCAAATAAACCAGAATTTGCTTTTTAGCGAATTTCCCCTATAGGGAAGAAGCTATTACCGTAGGTCTCATGGTAAGACTTAAGCCCGAGACCATGATAACTTTTTGTTTTAAGGTCCCCAGATGCCAAAAACACCATTCGTTCAAATTTTTATATATGTATATATATATAAATGTATATATATATATATATATAGAATAGTGTCAACAATAAGTAGAACTATATACACTAAGTACTACAAAATACAAGTATTAAATATGAGTACTATACAAAATAAACAGAGGCATGATTCATATATAAAATAAAAATACATCAAAATTGTGTCACTTACAATTAAAACATCATAATCCCGAACCAATTAAAATTTGTACCCGTTTAAAATTCACCCAAAATTTACAGCTAAATCAATTAAATAATCCTTTAATTTTCGTTTAAACTTTGGATGACTAATTTCATTTTTTATACAATCTGGTATTTTTCTTAAAAACTTTTTGCCTGCAAAAGACTCTTTATTTTTGAAAATTTCTAATTTATGATGGGGAATGGGTTCAATTTTTTTTCTAGTATTGCATTGATGCACTGGGATAAATTAATTATTCTGATTATTCCTGACATGCATGATTGTATCAAAGATATATAGTCCATGAACGGTCATGATTTTTAGTTGTTTAAAATATTCCTGGGCTGAATCTTGAGTTTTTAATTGTAAAATAATTCTAATTGCTTTTTTTTTGAATTTTTAACATACTATTCAAATTTTCTTTTGTTGTGGAGCCATATACAGTAGACGCTCTTTTATCCGGCATGTTTGGGACCACGCCCATGCCGGTAAATCGATTTTTCCGGATAATAGAACTTTTTAGTTATTATTGGGAATACAGTAATCTGATAGTCTGTCATCTCGCTACAGTAATGAGCTGTGGTCGCGTGCGTTGGTTGACCTTGACACTGCTCCGGAACACCTGCATTTGTGGACGGATAGACTGACAGACGGGCGGACAGACAGCCGGGCGGAAGTTGGCGTCTAAAAATAGGTTGAATACAGTAGTGTACTGAGCAAAGTTTACGAACATCACTGAACGTTACTGCTTGAGACGTAAACAAACAACAGGTGACTAAGAAAAAGGCGGGAACAGTCCAGCGCAGTTGCAATACGAAACGGAAACGACCGAAAATACCTGGAAAAACCCGGGTCGCCTGGTGCCGGTTAATAGAATGTGCCGGTTCATAGAATGCCGGATAAAAGAGCGTCCACTGTATACATATTCCATATGCAATATGACTGAATAAGAGCAAAATATATACTACGCAAAACATCTATGTTGCACAGTTTGGACATTGTTCTGATTGCAAATAAACCAGAATTTGCTTTTTAGCGAATTTCCCCTATAGGGAAGAAGCTATTACCGTAGGTCTCATGGTAAGACTTAAGCCCGAGACCATGATAACTTTTTGTTTTAAGGTCCCCAGATGCCAAAAACACCATTCGTTCAAATTTTTATATATGTATATATATATAAATGTATATATATATATATATATATATATATATGTGTCCGTAAGCACGATAACTCTCGTAAAAGAGGTCCGATCTTAATGAAATTTGGTACAAACGTGTAAAGTACCATTTATTTGAACGAGTTCGAAAACCAGACAAATCGCACCATCCGAAGGGGGGTTTTGGGGGAATTTTGTACCCCAAAAATGTTTTTTTTTGGAGTTTTCACATGTAATAATCATTTAAATCAAATTTTAATTTATACCATTGGATTCAGCTTAAAAAAACAAACAATTTGGTATTTTGATCATTGCTTTACGTCAATTGGTTACTGAGATATTGAAAGTGCTAAACACAGTACGTTGTCCAATGTTATTCTTATGGAGAAAAAGAACAATTTTATATCTCGGTTGTTTATGAACATAAACTGACGAAACTTGGTATATCGCTTCATCTGGTTGTGGTTTGTTGTTGTTTAAACAAAAAACTACTTTTTCGCCTATGGTTCCCGTAGCAGCAAACCTAGGTATTCGGTCCCCATGTTATTCTTATGGAGAATAATAAATATGTTATATATCGCTTATTTATGAATGTATATGGATGAAACTTGGTATGTGACTTCACTTAGATGAGTTCTATTGATATTTGCATAAAAACCCATTATTTTGTGTTCCTTGTTGCAGCAAACCTGCGTACTCATCCCTAATGTTATTCTAATGGAGAATAATGAATATTTTAAATATGGCTTATTTATGAATATATTTCTTATGAATTCTGGTAAGAGGCATAATGTGTTATTAAGACATATATATTCATTGGAAATTCGCTGAGTACGCAGGTTTGCTGCAACGGGGGTATTTTAACATACTTCACATGCCCATCCCATGACAGGCTATATTATCAATTATTAGCCCTAGAAACTTTGTTTGCTCAATTAACTCTACATGTTTGTTTTTAATCATTAATTTTGGGGATATGCAATTTTTACTTTGTTTTGTTTTGAAACAAATACCTTTAGTTTTACTTTAATTTAAACGTAAATTAAGCTTTTCAAAAAAACTGATCTATACTATCAAGTTCTATATTTGAAAATAGTTCGATATCCTCTTGTGATTTGCCTGAAACTTTTAAGTTTGAGTCATCAGCATACAGACATAGACTGGAAGTTGGAAAAAAATTCAAAGACTGCCCTATATTATTTACATAACATAAAAAGAGAAGAGGCCCTAAATTTGATCCTTGGGGGACACCGGTGCTGATTCTGTTTAAATTGGATGTGAACTTGACAATTTGATAATTTTTGATGACATGGGTTATTTCAACATATTGCTGTCTGTTTGATAAGTAAGATTTGAACCATTCCAATGCAATATCTGTTACTCCCAACTCCTCTAGCTTTGAAAGTAGTAAAGTGTGGGAAACGCTATCAAACGCCTTTGAAAGGTCCATGAAAACACCTACTACCTTTTCTCCCTTATCCATTGAGTTTATAATTGATTCAATAAAAGCGACCGCTGCTGTTATAGTAGATTTATTTTTTCTAAATCTATGCTGAAAGTTAACTAATTTATTATTATTTTCTAAAAATAATGTCAGTCTGTCGTATGCTAATTTCTCAAATATTTTAGCTACAACTGGTAGTAACGAGACAGGTCTGTAGTTACAAATTAATTTAGGTAGGTATAACTTTTGCAATTTTGAGCTTGTCGGGGAATCTTCCACAAACAAAAGAAGAATTCACCAGATGTGCCAACACTCTGCTGATCTGTGTACCAACTACTTTTAAAATTGCTATGGGAATTTGATCTATTCCGCAGGAAAATTTGGTTTTTAATGAGCTAATGATTTTAAGTATTTCTTCTTCTCCTGTTTCTTTAAATCGGAAGCGTTTGCTACTGTTATGAAAAATAATATTATCAGTGTGTTTTGCAGTTTCAGTTTCTTATGCAATACAAGTTTTCCTGTCAACAGTAGGAATTTTAGCTGCAACAACATTAGTAAAATAGTCATTTAAAATATTACTAATAATTCTAGGGTCTTCAACAAATTTTGTTTCCTTTGTATATGGTGATGTTGCTAACTCTATCTTTATTTTTTGACCCAATTTCAGAGTTTACAATATTCCATGTAGTTTTCACTATGTTATCAGATGTTTTTACCTTTTCATTAAAATACTGTTTTTTGCAACTCAACAATTTTTTCCTATAAAGCTTATTTCTATTAAGTACATATTTTGGCACCGGTGAATTTTTTGTTCTGCTGGGTCTAACTAAGTTTATAATTTATCTTTTTTCCTCTTTTAAGTTGTAGCTTATCCAATTCTTTGGCTTACTTTTAATTTTAAAACAATTTTCTGGAAATGTCTGATTAAAATAATACATCAAAATATTATAAAAAACATCATACTTTTGATCCACTGTTGAAAAATATACATCCTCCCAAGATTCATTTTGTAAAAACTGTTTAAATAATAACTGATTTTGTTTGGAAAAATCCCTCCTAATTATTGTAAAAAACTTGTTGATTTTCTTTGTATAGATATTTTTCAACTCAATAATTTGACCATCATGGTCAGAAAGCGGGGGCCCACCGGTTGATCGACATGTTAGTTGGTCTCAGGGACAGTTGGTAGGGTTTAAAAAAATAAATATTAATAATTAAATAAAGGACTGAAATGCACTGAACGACATGTTCGTTGCTCACAGGGATAGTTCGTAGGGATTTAGAAAATAAGTATAAATAATTAAATAAAGTCCTGAAACCAACTGATCGACATCTTAGTTGCTCGCATGGACAGTTGGTAGGGTTTAAAATAAATAAATGTAATAACAGATGGGCTACTTGCTCAATGTACCAGTTGCTCGCGCCCCCTACTCCTTGTCTCGAAGAGAGGGGAGAGGCGGGTTTACGCGCGGATTTACAGGAACAGTCCACTTCCATTCATAGATGTAGGCGCGCCCAAGTAGCGGAGCAACGTAGCGTGGAGCTGATCGTCACTGAGCAGAGATACCAACACTTACAACCAAAATTTCCCGTATGATATCAATTTACCCGTTAATATGACTGTATTTATATGACACAAAATGGAAATAGGAACAAAATGGTGTAAATTATTTTATACCCATAATATGTTATGATTGTATCAGATATGATCTATATATATGTATATATCTTATACATACTTTAAGGAGTAATTTGATAGACAATGCCTCCGTTATTTATGAATATATAATAACGATTGATGTTTTCCCTGATTCGTGGTCACGGCCGGAGTTAGTCATAGGCTACATAGATAATTGCTTAGGGGCCCGATCCACAAATTGGCCCGTACTACACATAAATCATAAGAACCTAAAACCATACTCCAAAAATTTAGTTAACCTTGGCGGTGGACAGCAAGGGGCCGCACCACATGGTGTCTACATACCCTAAATCTGGTTCTGAACGTAGCTGGGCATAAATGGTTTTGTCAGTTACGTTCTGAAGGGTACTGTCTCCCCCCTAGGCTACATAAATAATTGCTTAGGGGCCCGATCCACAAAGTGGCCCGTATTACACATAAACCATAAAAACCTAAAACCATACTCCAAAAATTTAGTTAACCTTGGCGGTGGACAGCAAGGGGCCGCACCACATGGGTTCTACATACCCTAAATCTGGTTCTGAACCCTAGACGAAACCCTTTATGCCCAGCTACGGCTGGGCATAAAGGGTTTCATGAGTTACGTTCTGAAGGGTACTGCCTCCCCCCCAATTCAATATCAATCTGTCTATGCTATACTCTAATATGAATAAGGTTATAGCTTGCTTGTAAATTTGAGTTTTTTAAACTGCTCCAGTGATGTCCTAAAGTGTAGGAAATATCAAACTTCTAGGTTAAAAATAAATTCCAGGCAGGTGTCATTCTCTTGATAAACTCGAGTAATGTAATAAAAGTAATAATAAAACTAAAATATGTAAATGTACTATATGGATTTTAAAATCAAAACTAACGAATCATAACAGGCAGTCGTAACTCTGAGGTTTAATCAATCAGTGTATTTTAAAAACTATTGAATGAAGAATAAATATAAAGCGGTACGAAATGAATAAAAGGGATATTGAGCTATAATAACAACTGGAGTTACCTCAAACATGCATAAAAAAGACAAATATAAGCTAAGCAAATGTGCTCGCCATTAGGAGGACGTGGTGTAACATTAGGGGCCTACTCCATTCATAAAAACAAACTGCTGTCTGACAAGGAAGAGCAAATCAAGGGGAGTCGCCATACACTACCGAACCCCGATGCGAACATCATCGCGAACATTTCTTTGATGTGTCGCCAGAAAACCGACTCCAGGTAGTTCGCCCCGAACCAATTTTTGTTCGCCCAGAAGTTCACGTCGGATTTCGGAGTCCACCTTACACTAACGAACGTTCGCGCGACGGTTCGCGTCGGGGTTCGGTTCGGCGTAAGGTTCGCTGGCGGGCTTACATCGAACAAGACTTTGGACCGAGCACCGAGCGCTCTCGAGGTGGTTTTTTGTGGAAGGATCAAAGAAAGGTCGGTCCGGTGTCTTGTTCGGGGTTTGGAAGTGTGTGGTACCTCCTCCATACGCTGCTCCGAGCGCCGTCACGAGCCCCTCGGCTAGCGCTACGATAGTGAGGGTTGCAGTCTTGACTGTTGTTATTTTAGTTTCAGTTCATTAGTTTATGTAACGTAGTTTGCACGATGGAGTGGTCTGAGGTTAACACTTTGTTGTTTACTTCTGAGTACAACAATCGGTAAGTTTTGTGGGACTTTTCCCATCCTCTTAACTTCCACAAAGTGAAAAGGAATGACGCTTGGAGGGAAGTGGGTAAAATCGTAGGGTGGTCAGTGAAATGGGTGAATGGGTAAATGGGTGAAGTGGGGGAAATATACTCACAAGTATTCGGCCGACCTGCACAACGGCAACTAAAATCGTCCCCACCGTTTTTACCCCGCTCGTCTGTCCGATCCGATGTCTTTTTCGGGGTCTTGATCGGGAAGAAGTTCGGACTAAATTCAGCTTCCTTCGTGCTCCCTGCTCCCTGTTCGAACCGATGTCTTGTTCGGGAAAAAGTCCGGTAGTGTATGGCCTCCTTAAGTTGACCAGACGTCCCGTTTTCAACAGGATAGTCCCCTTTTTTGTGATTTGTCTCGCTGTCCCGACCAACGCTCTCGGGGCTTTAATTATTTTACCTCCTCTACTTGGGTTCTGTCGTTCTTTCACCTTTTCTATACTAAATTAAAATATAGTAAATATTTTACAGCATTGAGTTCATCCCAAATTTCATGTTCCAAAGCAATCACGCTCAGCAGTTTCCGGCGTTGCTCGTGCACGATCGGACTTTTCGGACAACTCCAAACTGCGGCATCCCATCCGATGCGACCAGACAACGACGGCTGTCAACAGAATGATCGGTTTCCATCGGCCGTTTTTGGAATTAATAAAAGAGAAACTAAATATTTTAGGAAATATTCCTTCATCAGAAAAGTTGAAAATTAAGCATAATAATAGCTAAACGTAGGCTGTTTTTATGTTTTTGCCTTAAAACAAAACTTTTTGTCTTATCTTTTGTTAACAACATATGTAACATTTTACTTACATTTGTGAAATAATTTGGTTTATTCCCAACATTGTCTTGTTAGGCTATGTCGTTGCCTTATCCATCGTCTTAATTTGAAAGCTTAGTAAATAAAATACCACTACAGAAGAATAAGTTTGGCGATGATTTCTTTGATAACGTCCCTTTGTTTACTCTGGCTTCCTAACCCCAAAACAAACTACTATAGGCCCATATCCAAGTAAAAATTAAAAGTAACAGTTTTAACAGTGAAGTAGAATAAGATTGGCCATGATTTCTTTGATTATATCATGTTTTTTCTCAAGCTTTCTAACCACAAAACAAACTACTGTATCCAAGTACAAATTAAAAGTAACAGTTTTAACAGTGAGTTTTAATAGTCACACAGCTTAAAAAACTACTCCTAAAGTTCCTCAAAACAGACAAAACCCCACTATTTTGCTCCTCATTTTCCAAGATTTTTCACCGGACCCCCCTTCCCACATCCCCCGGTTCCATCCATCCCGTTTTCATAGAATCCAAATCTGGTCACCTTTTTACCAATACCCCTCGCCGTCCTTTTATTCATTGTTAGACGGAGATTTACAGTAAAAGTAAATGTCAAAATAGTTTATATTTGGAGTATAAATAGTAATAGTACTCTCATATCGCTGTTTATTTGATCTTTACTTTTCACTTTGAGTACAATGGGAAAAGTAAAACAATACAAAAATATCAATGTAAATAATAATTTAATCGCTATCATCAGTTTGATATAGTACAACCAAGTATATTTTACTGAGGAAAGATCAATTCTGTGATGATATTATCTTCTTGTATTTTAGCGATTTTAAAAAGTGCTTCTTACCCTATTTCAGTTGATTGCTAATTGTTATATTGTTTTAAAAACCTTTATGATACACTATTTTACCGATAAATCGGAGTGACGTGCAGCCGACCGGCCTGAGCGTAATCTAATTTTTTTAAAAGGTAATACAAAACCAGCAACATTATGATATAATATTATATGTATTTGTATGTAAACCAAATATACCTATGCAGATACAATATTTAATGCATTGAATAATATTAAAACATATTTGTGTCAAGGAGGAGTTAACTATTAGTCTACCTACAATAATAATTGACGTATTCAATTATTTGGCAGATAATTAAGTTCTTAGAGCTGCAAGATTGTGGGGGGAGCGGGGGGCGCATTTTTCCCCATTTCCGCTTTCCCCATCTACAGTCGTTTAAACCTATGTAAAAGATAATAAGACTTCCCCAAATTGTAGCATATTACTACTATGCACATCCAGCACTCCATTTCCCACTAGGCCAAGTAAATATGCAGTTACCGAGAACGCCAAATTATAAGAGGGGCAAATACAAAAACAACACGCTGACGTTCTCAATGGTTGTTGACATTAGCGATGCGTTCCCGATGGTCGGCGACGTTAGCGATACGTTCCCTATGGTCGGCGACGTTAGCGATATGTTCCCTATGGTCGGCGACATTAGCGATACGTTCCCTATGGTCGGCGACGTTAGCGATGCGTTTCCGATGGTCGGCGATGTTAGTGATGCGTTCCTGATGGTCGGCAACGTTAGTCATGTGAGTGTGAGAGCTATTGTTGAGGAAACTTTATGAAATGCAGTTGCGATTGTCGGCGACATTTTTAATAAAGATCAATAAGATTAATTTGTTTGTTGTTACAAGTAGTGGGTAATAGAAGTGGATCATTTGTAATTAATTGTTGTCTGGTCAAAATTGTCAATCGTTGATATGGAGCTCATTTTCTAATATGTATTCTTTGGAGTCAGCTAGATAATTTGTTAAAGCATAATTGGCTGGGTAGTCAGGCACGGATAAAGGGGGGAGGTCATGGGGGTCATGACCCCCCCCCCAAAACCTCAGACCTTCACGTACTTTACCCATTTTTCACCGTGAAGGTTATTATATTTTGACAATTTAGACATTTTATTCACTCATGACCCCTCCCTAAAACGATGGTCTGTATCCACCCTTGTGGATAGTGTATAAGTCGCTTCATAATCTGAGGTTTGTTGTCAGATTGATTCCTAGCAAAAATCTTGAAAATGTTTGGAAAGTTCAAAACTGGATCCAGCTGGATAATAATGCTTTCTAAGAACATGTTTAATTTATATAGCAACGAGATGAGGGTTTGGGCCCACTCCCTATCAAGAACATTGAAAAATGCCATTTTCGTCGATTGACATATAAAAAAGAATTGGTATATACTATTT
The DNA here is from genome assembly GCA_963675035.1 of Allygus modestus. Lineage (NCBI taxonomy): Eukaryota > Metazoa > Arthropoda > Insecta > Hemiptera > Cicadellidae > Allygus > Allygus modestus. Next base: position 139,866,966 of record OY776112.1, on the reverse strand, counting down.
TCAGATTATTATAATAGATAGTGTATTGCCAAGTAGGGGTGTGCGATGCAGCGATTTTATTTTGATTCAATGCAACGATGCGATTCAAAGAATATAGATTTGTTGCAATGCGACAGGTTTAATGATTAAAACTCAGCCTATACACCAATTTTCAAGACCAATATGGATGATATACCATCTTGGCCAAAGTCTAGTTATAATTTTCTGATTTGATCAATTAATTATTCTTCCATCCTATCTTGATCCATCATTTCAAAAACTTTTGCAATAAAAACGCATCACCTAAACTTAATTGTATTTACTCAAGTTTCAAAGGACGGACGAATACGAGTGCCAAAGTTAAATAACGAGTGACGATATAGACAGTTTTGCCAGATTGTAAATTACCTCTATCGTACCATGACAGTAAAACTACCGTTTTTTTTTACAAAATACTATTTTACGCACCCTAGGAATAGTTTAGTGAAGGTATAACGTTATTCAAATAACTCACTTTTTATTATAAATTCATAAAGGGGAAAAACGTGGTTCCAAGATAAGATTTTTTGCCGCCGACCCAAACACTCCCCTGCCCTTTGTAGCGCGGGTAAACGGCGGGAGTATATGAAGGCATCGAACATTTTCGATGCATCTCTATTTCGATTACTACAGCATCAAATCGAAATTTTGATGCATCGCACACCCCTATTGCCAAGGTTAAATTGAATTTTATATAATTGGGTGTATCTGTTGACAAATTTTCCCTTTCTATCAATTAAAATAATGTAATGTTTTTATATAGAGAAAAAAAATCAAGTTCATTACTACAAATAATAGACCCAGCGTATAAACCCACTTCTTTAGAAAGCATAACAAATTAAATTTAACTTAAATAAAAAAATTATATACTTCGTAAAAAGTTATAATTTGTTGTTCAAATAGTCCTTTAATTTATATTGTAAATCGTTGTGTCGCAAATACATAAAAAATGCTGCGCGAGTTTACCTGGAATTTTGTGATTTTGACTGGAAAACCTGGAATTATGCATGAGTTTTGAATTGCAACTTTGGTGGCAACCCTGAAGAAACTAAACAACTGATGAACTAGACAGTTTTAACAATATGGCTCCCGTTGGCATCGCCTTCATGCACAAACACCATCTTTGTCTGATCAATCAATGCACTCATAAAGGAGGTAAATTTGGCACTCTTCTGCTGGTTGTCTACCAAGTCAAAGATATTAAAATGGAGGACTTGAAGAGGTCTTATTTGCACAAAACAGGTTTTCTCACACTTACCTTTGGCAAACACTCGAATCTTACAAACAAAATATCTTTGCTATTTTTTCCAATTAGCAATTTTCCAGATTTTATAAATACTAATTTTGATTTACTTTTATTGGGCTACTGTCGCCTTAGTTTAATCCTGGGGGAGATGAAAGTCCATTTTCAAGCTAGTTCTTGCATTGTATACAGTTTGTATTTAAGAATGTTTAAATACACAGAACTGATGACAACAGATGGCCAAGAGAGTGGAAATTGGCTTGGGGTAGGTACCCGGGTAAATACCCACTTTTTATTTACCTGCTGGCTGGGTATTTACTATTTACCCGGCCCACATCACTAGGTAAGAGTAGCCCAATAAAAAATCATAATATCTCACAAAAAAGTATAATCAACTCCTGATTATCCAGGGTAATGACCGGTTGGAGGGTCACGGATAACCCAAAACCACGGTTAAAACAAAGGGATTCAATAATTTGAATATTACGAATATAATAAAGGTTTATCAACATTTTTATAATAGAATATTGTGTTTTAATGTAATTTAAGATATACTTATGTAAATTAAATACTTTTGAAAATCTTTAAATTGTGATAACATCTACAAACAGTCAAGATAATAATAGTTAATATTAGCAATGGTTGATAGCAGTAAATACTACCAAAACACCAAGTAATATTTAATAGGTTAAACATCTCTAAACACCGAACTCTCTAAACTACACCAAACAGTATGCTAATTAATTCCGCACTGGGGGAAAAACCTCATGAAGATGAACGACTGGAAGGTTGATTGTTTTGAGATGTTTCTATTTTTAGACGTCCGTGTCCGACCGTCTGTGCCGTGTCAGGTTCATCGCTCACCATCACACGCCCACGGCTCATTAGCTTAAATGACAGAGAGATTATGTTGTGTTTACTAAATTGTTTGTATAGTATTTATTCTGATAAACAAAGTAGATTAAATACGATTCTGAAGATAATTTAGCAAAATAAATTGTTGTTAGTGCTCTATTTATGTTTAGAAGGGGATGAATAAAAATAATAAAAATAAACCCTTCGTGACCCCGGTTAAACCGCAACCCGATTAACCCACTTCCGGATAATCGGGAGTTGACTGTATTTATCCTAATTCAAAATTAGAAAAACTATGTTTTTGAACGTTGATAGCTTATCGAAGAAAAAAAATACAGATTTTTGTGATGTTTTATAAATGATCTTACTAAAATGAGGACCTTGAGGTAAATAAAAATACTTCTGAAGGACTTGAAAGCCTTTTATCATGGAGGAAGATTTTTGAAGGATTGATAGACATACTGTGTCATAAATAATACAGTGTTAATAAATTCCAGGCCTCAAACCACAAGACAATAGATGCTGAGAAGACGTTGACAGGAGTGGAACTGGACTCACTAATCACCGAAGTCAAGGACATCTTGCCGCACCTGGGGGATGGATTCGTAGCTGTGAGTTATTTGGACTTGTTCTCTGGTATAGTCAGTTTCAGATAATGAACTTATGAAGTAGTAGCCTAAATAAGTGAATTTATATTTTGAACTCGTCTTGTTAAATATTATCATCCTGATTTGTATTAAAATATATAAACTAAACGATGCTGAAGATGGTTAACAAAAATCTTGTTTTGAGGTTTTTTAATTCATCACAAATGGGGTGTCATCTTCAAGCTCTCTTAAAGGATAGTATTTTTTATTTCTGTGCTTAAATAATGAATACTTATTATTAATACAGTGGAACTTGGATAATTCAAATCTTAAGGGACCGGTAAATAATTTGAATCAGTAATACAGTGGAACTTAGATATTTGTAATCTTAAGGGACTGGTAAAATATTTGAATTTTAGAAGTTACTCCAATAAGGCTTAAAACCTTCATCCCCATTTCCAGAGAACTAGTTTGTAAAGAACTTGCAATTTTGGACATGTGTGAAAAGTCACACACAACTGCTAAACAATCGGGATGGATCAGAAGTGGAGGAGAGGAGGGTGGGTACTTTGAATGCAAGATAGCAGGGTTATAGATGTGCTAAGTAGTTGCTTGCGCAACAGCTACAGCTACTTTCACAGAGCCCATGGAACTGCTTCCAAAACCAGCTCAGCTTCAGCTAGCTTAACCTACAGGGCTCTATGGCTGTTTTCGGAAATTATCTGCTACAGTTGTTTTTGGAACTGTTTTTATTCTCGTTTATTTCTGGAGCATTGGAACCAAGTAGTTCCAATTCCAGCTGCCACGACCCACCTCTATGCCGGGTAAAGATCCAAGGCTTTGGCCTCATGCCAACTTTTCAACACCAGTTTTCAGGGATTCCTAGTTTTTATAACTGTATCATGGATATTTTTTTATCAGCCTAGATAAAAAATGTTTGAATTATCAAAAATAAAATTTGAATCAACCAAGTTTTTCTTTACTTTGTTACCTACATAGAAAATGCTAGAGACCAAGCGAAAATTTCAATTAGTATAGATTTTTAACTATAGAAGTTTAAATTATCCACATTCCACTGGATGAATGTTGAAGTATTATGAATCTGGATTAGTTTCAGATTTAGGACGCATTTTTCCTTTTTTTAGTGTAATAATATTTGAGTCCCAGGACTTAACCATTTGTCTTCTTATTTTTAGTTTGATCGTAAAAGGATGGTAGATAGTTAAGATTATATGCCAACAGTTAAATTTATAAAATGTTTATTCCTCTAGCAATGCTTGGAGTACTACAGTTATGTGAGTGCCGATGTGATAAACGCCGTATTGGAGGAAAATCTGCCAGAGTCGCTATCATCTCTGGATCGAGATTTGCCTCTGATACCCCCAGAAGAAACTGAGGTTTGTGTTGAACAATTAAGTACATTAAGTCTCAAATATGTCTATTTATCATTGGATTTGTAGTAATAAGCTTTTATCCTATACATTTAAAAACAAAATGTGGTGTCTGTCTGTCAACTTGTATGTTTCGTTTTTAACTAGGGGTGTGCGAGTAGTGATTTTTTTAATCGAGTTGAGTCGAGTCGAGTAGTGCCAAGTATTTTTTGAGTTTCGAGTATTTTTGAACGTGTATTTACTATCAGTTAATAGTTTTAAATAATGTAATGGGATTTGGATACCACTCCAGATTTGATAATCTAAACATGGTTTCTAACTAATAAATGAGTTAGCAATACAAAGTTTTGGCCAGTAGGCAATCAAACTGGATTACGTATTGACAAACAAAACACGGTTTTACATTCGTTTACGGCTGATAAAACACGGTCCGGTTGTCATTTGGCCAATATCACCTCTGGCCCAGCCTCGCTTATAATCAACATTAGATGATGAGATCGTTAGTTACGGCCGATATTAAATGGCCCGAACGCCACTTTTGCCAACATTATGTATACCGTCGTCATTTTCGGCCTTTATTATGTAATCCAGTTGTCATTTTTGGCCAATATTATGTTTTCCCCCGTCATTTACAGCCTAAATTATTCGGATGAGTCGTCATTTTCGGCTGATTTTACGTGATGTGATTGCCTTTTGTGGCCTTTACTATACGATTTGGCCGGTCGCAATCATTAGCGATCGTCCGGAAAACGCAGGAATTACTCGTTCTTTCGAGTATTTTTCAAAACTTCGAGTACTCGCACACTCCTAGTTAGTGAATTTCCTTTGGAAAGTGAACTATAGGAATGGTCATCCATTCGATTATAATCAATAATTCGAATTGAATTTATTGGTTATTATTCGATTATTATTAATGGTATTCCATTTGATTATTATTCTTGGATTTATGAGTATATTGACCCGCACGGTGAAACTTAAGCCCGGGACCACCATAGAAGTTCCTATCGTGACCTCCTGAACACGTTTTGGGGGGTCGTTCAAAATTTTATGTATAAATATGTATATATATATATATATATATATATATGTGTTTGCACTCTAGCGGTCACATTTTTTGTCCGATTTACTTCAAATTTGGTAGGGACGTTCCTTTCTGTAATCAGTTGGACAAGTTCGTTGGGCAAAACAATCGGAAAACTTTAAACCCCTTTTTTGGGGGATTGATCTTTCAAATTTCGAGTTTTTGGGCCCAAAAAGGGTCAGAAAAGCCCCATATGTAAAATCAAAGCATAGAAAAAAATGGGAATTAGAGAGGCAAAAGCTTTAAGCCCTCTCTCGTCATTCTAGCATAAATATTTACCGAGTTATTAAAGAAAATGTGTATCGACCAAACACAGTACGTTGTCTTATTGGGGTTTTACACTAGAAAAGCCTGTTATTCCTTTGTTAGAGTACTTTTATCATCCCCAGCAACCTCACGTCTACCTGTCAAGCTTGTCTGGACCTTCTCCTAACCTTATAATGCACAAAATTGTATTCCCAGCTTTGCACGTAAATGAAACCAGGAGTATCAGAACAGCCAAAAAATCAGTGTTTTCAGATTTCAATAAAAATTTGAGAAATGTATTGATTTTGAGTTTTAAAAGTTTTTATGTGGAAATTCACTTCCCTCACGTCAGCGTGCTGCGTGCAAACTCGTTTTAACATTAAAACTACCAAACCAAGCAAGCTGAAAATTTGCATGTAGGTCTGTTCCCATCTTGGAAATCCCTTAGGGCTCCGCCCCAGTCACCCTTAAAGTTACAATGTTATTCTTATGGGCAGTAGGCAATATCTTTTCTGAATTATTTGTATGAAACACGGGTAAACAGTTAGTTACATATAAATAAATGTATGGCCATTTTCGTGCCTCCCCTTTTCATAGTATGTATATGACAAAAGTATTTTGTTGTCAGATTTTTATTTGAGTTTTCGGTGAAAATATTTATTTTGTTGCTGCCTTAACCCGGAACATTGGTTTTCATAGTTATCTATCTGTCTGTTGTCTAAGTATGTATAGACCTAGAGCACACACCAATGACTCTATTTTTATGAAATTTGTTACATTCAGTACAGTTCTACAGTATCTCAAAATGTTATTTTAATTTTTATATTTTGAACAGTCATTATCCCAAAAAGAAATATAAAATATTCAAATTTTCCAAAAACAGCTCCAACAATTTTGATTAAAATTAAGCGGTTTATAGTTCCTCTGGTTCCAGAAAAGATGGTATGACACAAGTCTTGGAAAATTCAGGGGCGGATGGTAAAGCCAAAAAGCTTTAAAATACTCAGTTTTAGTGAATTTCCCCTATAAGAGAGAAGCTATTACCATTGACTATAAATACTGAAGTAGACTTCTCATTGCCATTGTAAAATCTGTCCCTAGTTTTGTGTATGCCAGGATTGAAAGAGGACGTAGTTCTCACTAATCACCAACAGAGTACACTGCTGTCAACTATTACTTACCCTCTCAATGAGGGGATATTAAAATAGTTGCTGTGTCAGGAGACAACCATAAGTTTATTATCACTTCCTTTCTAGGGTGGAGTTATTTTACAAGTTAACGTAAACAACTAAAATAAATAGTTGACAGCAGCACAATCTGTCGGTAACCTAATCAAACTACGTCCACTTCAAATTCTAGCATACACTAAAAGTGGGACAGCTGGGCCATATGGATGGGATGTCTCCTTAGTATTTATAGTCAATGCTATTACCGTAGGTCTCATGGTAAGACTTAAGCCCGAGACCATAACTTGTTGTTTTGAGGTCCCCAGATGCCAAAAACACTATTCGTTCAAATTTATATATATGTGTATATATATTTATATACATGTGTGTGTGTGTGTGTGTGTGTGTGAGTAGAGGCAATATGGGGAGTCTGGGACAGCTGAAAAATAATTGTTTTTTAATCAGAAGTGACGTTTGAGTGACGTGGTGATGACGTATGTGTGACGAGAGGGTGTGATGACGTCACGGCGATGACGTATTGGTGTGACGATACACATACGTCATTGGATGTGAGGTAATGTGAAAACGGGTGGATCTATATTCGTTCCGAAACTGTTAGAAATCGTGGGAGGGTTAGAAAATGAATTTTGCGATTTATGAGTGTCAAAGATTGAAAAATCTGGTAATTAAATTTGGCCAGTCTATTCAGTTGTCGCTACGAATGTTTAAGGTACCTGTTTTGCTGGAGCTTATTCGAGATATTTAGGACTTTGTCATTTAACCACCTTCATTTTAGTGGCCTTTACAAAGTCCGTTTTTATAAGTCTCAATTTGTAAACTTTCACGGTACGAAGCTAAATGCTTATTCAGTTGTTGTTAAAAATGTTGTAGGTGACTAACTAATTATAATTAATATTCTCCTAACATTTTCAAACGTGTTCAAGGCCATTTTAATACCTAAAAAAAGGATCTTGACTGTGGAGGATTGCCCATGCCGACCAGTCAATAAAGGTCAGTTCATTCATGGCGGTTTGCCCAGCCGACCGATTGAACTGTTTAAGGTATGGATGGACCGCAGAACTCTACACTGCACGAACCACCCGGTTTTTTGGGGTTGTGATGGGAATCAGGTAAGAGACAGAGTTTAACTTGTACAATTCAACAAATTGTGTTAGTGTTAGTAGGAAACCAGCGAAGCCATGCAAGACAGAAAAGGAGAGTACAGACAAGAATAAGAGATCAGTGCTGATTTTAACGATTGACACAGGCCAGATCCATTTCCGACCGTACTGTTCACCCAACGGCCGGAGGCAGTGCTGACCACACAGGGGGACTTGTCTCAGGCCTTGTCTGACGCAGAAGGTGTTGACTTCCTCGGGGCCCGGCGGAGATCAGCGTAGAAAAGCCGGCCGATAGCAAGTGAGACCTACGTTTGTGGTGCTCGCTATATCACAGAAATTCCAATCCCGGGGTACCACTTCAGGGATTGCGGTAATAGAAGACATCCGTGAACGTTCAGCTTGTCTTCGATGATCTCCGCTGTGCCCCGCTGAATCTTCTCTGGAGCTGGTCCCGTGTCTGCACGCCAAATGATTCGAGTGGATCGAACATCCCGGCTTTATAACTTTTTCCGCCGAGTCAGCAGAAAAAGCTCACCTCATTAGTTGATCTGTTTCGACCAATGAGAAGCCGGCTTGTGCTAATGAGTATACCGCTGTTGTTAGGCGAATCACTTCTGCTGAACCATTCTAAACGGACGCTTCATTTGTTGCTAAGAATGTTTTAGGTGACTTTAACTAATTATAATTAATATCCCCCTAACATGTTCAAACGTGATCAATGTCATTTTAATACTTAAAAAAGGATCTTCACTGTGGCGGGTTGCCCATGCCGACCAGTCAAGAAAGGTCAGTTCATTCGTGGCGGTTTGCCCAGCCGACCGATTGAACTGTTTAAGGTATGGATGGACCGCAGAACTCTTCACTGCGTGAACCACCCGGGTTTTTTGGGGGTTGTGATGGGAATCAGGTGAGGGACAGAGTTTAACTTGTACAATTCAACAAATTGTGTTAGTGGAAAACCAGCGAAGCCATGCAATGAAGAAAAGGATAGTACAGACAAGAATAAGAGATCAGCGCTGAGTATAACGATTGACACGGGCCAGATCCATTGCCCACCGTACTGTTCACCCAAGGCCGGAGGCAGTGCTGACCACGCAGGGAGACTGTCTCAGACCTTGTGTGACGCAGAAGGTGTTGACTTCCTCGGGACCCGACGATGATCAGCGTAGAAAAGCCGACCGATAGCAAGTGAGATCTACGTTTGTGGTGCTCGCTATATCACAGACGTTCCAAGCCCGGGGTACCACTACAGGGATTGCGGTACTTGGAGACTTCCGTGAACGTTCAGCTTCTCTGAGGTGATCTCCGCCGAGGCCCGCCGAATGAAGTAAGCAGTTGGTCCCATGGCTACTTGACAAATGATTCGAGTGGACCAGTTCAAACAGTCACATATTATTACATTTGAGAGGCAACTTATTATATGATGATTTACAAATAAATAAGACAAAATAGCTCTTGTAAAAAAGTTTATGAATAATTACACTTAGTTATTAAACCTCTTTTCATGATTAAAATCATGTAAATTTCTAATATTTGATTATATTACGCAGTAATAGAATTAAAGACAGATATATTCTCAGTTAGGAATTCTTATGTCAAAGCTAGCGCTGGTGGTGGTGAAAGCAGAAGTTAACACCAGTGCTGCTATTAATTCCCGTGGCGGTCACACTAAGCTTGTAGCGCTAGTTTTGAAATCCATTTAATGCAGTGGACCAGTTAAAACAGTCACATATTATTACATTTGAGAGCCAACTTATTATATGATGATTTACAAATAAGTAAGATGAAATAGCTCTTAAAAAGAAAGTTTATAAATAATTTCACTTAGTTATTGAACTTATTTTCATGACTAAAATAATTTAAATTTGCAACATTTAATTATATTACGCAACTTATTCTAAGTTAGGAATTCTTATGTCGCTAGGGAAGATGAAACGACAGTGGTGCTATTAGTTCCCGTGGCGGCCACACTAAGCTTGTAGCGCTAGTTTTGAAATCCATTTAATGCCGTGGACCAGTTAAAACAGTCACATATTATTACATTTGAGAGCCAACTTATTATATGATGATTTACAAATAAGTAAGATGAAATAGCTCTTGAAAGAAAGTTTATAAATAATTTCACTTAGTTATTGAACTTATTTTCATGACTAAAATAATTTAAATTTGCAACATTTAATTATACTACGCAACTTATTCTAAGTTAGGAATTCTTATGTCGCTAGGGAAGATGAAACGACAGTGGTGCTATTAGTTCCCGTGGCGGCCACACTAAGCTTGTAGCGCTAGTTTTGAAATCCATTTAATGCAGTGGACCAGTTAAAACAGTCACATATTATTACATTTGAGAGCCAACTTATTATATGATGATTTACAAATAAGTAAGATAAAATAGCTCTTGAAAGAAAGTTTATAAATAATTTCACTTAGTTATTGAACTTATTTTCATGACTAAAATAATTTAAATTTGCAACATTTAATTATACTACGCAACTTATTCTAAGTTAGGAATTCTTATGTCGCTAGGGAAGATGAAACGACAGTGGTGCTATTAGTTCCCGTGGCGGCCACACTAAGCTTGTAGCGCTAGTTTTGAAATCCATTTAATGCAGTGGACCAGTTAAAACAGTCACATATTATTACATTTGAGAGCCAACTTATTATATGATGATTTAAAAATAAGTAAGATAAAATAGCTCTTGAAAGAAAGTTTATAAATAATTCCACTTAGTTATTGAACTTATTTTCATGACTAAAATAATTTAAATTTGCAACATTTAATTATACTACGCAACTTATTCTAAGTTAGGAATTCTTATGTCGCTAGGGAAGATGAAACGACAGTGGTGCTATTAGTTCCCGTGGCGGCCACACTAAGCTTGTAGCGCTAGTTTTGAAATCCATTTAATGCAGTGGACCAGTTAAAACAGTCACATATTATTACATTTGAGAGCCAACTTATTATATGATGATTTACAAATAAGTAAGATGAAATAGCTCTTGAAAGAAAGTTTATAAATAATTTTACTTAGTTATTGAACCTATTTTCATGACTTAAATAATTTAAATTTGCAACATTTAATTATTTTACCCAACTTATTCTAAGTTAGGAATTCTTATGTCGCTAGGGAAGATGAAACGACAGTGGTGCTATTAGTTCCCGTGGCGGCCACACTAAGCTTGTAGCGCTAGTTTTGAAATCCATTTAATGCAGTGGACCAGTTAAAACAGTCACATATTATTACATTTGAGAGCCAACTTATTATATGATGATTTACAAATAAGTAAGATAAAATAGCTCTTGAAAGAAAGTTTATAAATAATTTCACTTAGTTATTGAACTTATTTTCATGACTAAAATAATTTAAATTTGCAACATTTAATTATACTACGCAACTTATTCTAAGTTAGGAATTCTTATGTCGCTAGGGAAGATGAAACGACAGTGGTGCTATTAGTTCCCGTGGCGGCCACACTAATCTTGTAGCGCTAGTTGTGTATTCCATTTAATGTGGCTGTATCGTCATGTTATCAAGCAACCTTGCACTTAAATTACAATTTTTTTAAATTTGTTTAAATCATTTAATAAATAATTAAATTACTTTTAATTTAATCTTTGCAAAGACATTTTCAAATTTACCCCTCAAGAAATAAAATAACTAAAGCTTTAACCACTAAACAAAAGTAAAGTTCAGTAGTGATTGTAATTCCTGTTACTTTATAGTTACGATGAAAACAGTGATTGGTTACTAGGGTTCCCTGTGATTTTTAACTATGATTTACAGTGATTCGTTACTTTACGTAAAACTAGAAGCGCTGAAACTGTATTGTCCGTGATTCCCCACTACCTAAACAGTGATTCACCGTGATTTCACTCTTGTCATTCTTACTGTGATTTCACTCTTGTCGTTCTTACCGTGATTTAACTTTTTCCGCTTTTACCGTGAATTGTACAGGGTCGGATTTACTAGGTGTAATTAAGATCTTTAAGAATAAAAGTATCTAAAAATAGGTATATTTGTTATAAATTCGTGTCTTGGTTTTAGTCTAATTTGTTTCAGTTTTAACACAAGTGTATAATTTTTCGACCATCAGTTCTTACTCTTTGTGGATTACTTTTAATTACAAACCAAAACTAAACCTAAAACAAAATTGAATAAAACCTATTCGAACTTTGTGATATTACAAAATGTTAGTGCCCTAAAATTAAAAGAATGTTTTCACCACACTACGCTGTAATCACCTGTTTTCGGAACGTCATTTTAATACCGAAAGTAGTGTTTTTCCGCCCAAGGGCCGAAAATTTTCGGCCCTAGGGCCGAAAGTCAGCTGGTCTACTTACTCAGTGTTGCCAACTTGTTTTCAATTGTACACAACGTTACCTGGTTAATACCTGCATATTATTTCGTGTTCTTTGGTTGAAACACTGGAACAAATAACAATAAAATTCAAAACATTGTACTATCGATGATTTGTTTATTGGTTAACTGTTTTTAGTCCAAGATTGCATGAGGCCGCTCGTGTTTTATGACCGATCACATTTAGCCCCTGTTAATAACTGTAGTATGGTGAAAAATAGCGTTCGCACCTCTGCCGAAAGGGTTTTGCATAGTTCTCGAACGATTTATGACCTCGACTTCGTCTCGGTCATAAAACACGATCTCGGGTCAGCAAAACCCCACTTTCGGCCCTTGGTGCGAAATATACTATTGTAATATATTGTATAAATAATAAACTTACACCAGAAAATACTTAAAACATGTTTGTTTCTTCCAACTTTTATAAAAAATATTAATTGTTCCATCAAAATGTAGTTTCATTTCCTACCACTAGTTATATTTTATCCAATTGGCCTAATCTATCTATAATATTATAAAGAAGAGGTGGTTTCTGTCTGTTTGTGTTCCGGGTGAACGCAAAAAATACTTAACCGACTGGGCTGAAACTTTACACAAAGGTAGATCTTGAACCCATGCAACACATAGGTCTATCCACTTCTTTAAAATCCCCTCGGGCTACGCCCCGTGAACGTTCTAAGTTTCAATGTTTACATTTCATAAGAAAGTAAACATTCAGAAACTGTAATGCGAACAGCTGAGGGCACTTACATTTGACAGATTAAAGAGCAGAAGCAAGAACAACAGCTGTTTCAAGCTAACTAAAATGAAATTTGCATTGACTATAGAACGGGTAAGGAAAACCCCTGTGCGAAGAACGTGTACATCAAGTTTATATATATTTATTTCAATATACCGTATAATTAATCTATATAAATAAAATTAGAGTTTTGTCTGTACATTGCTTGGAATTATGAAATGTTGGCATATTTTCATGTTTTACACCCTAGGGAAAACAAAACAAATCTTATCTCAATTTTCATGTTTTACACCCTAGGGAAAACAAAACAAATCTTATCTCAATTTATGTCTGCCTGACTGCCGGTAACGCTCAAAGACGGGTTTTTGTTTGCTTTTCACTGGAAAACGGGTGCACTGGCATTAATGAAACTTTGTTTCTTTGTTCTATATATGCGTGAGAAGGTTTTAGGTCACTATAAACTGGCATACGCCTTTTTGAAAATAATGGCGGCCGCTCAAAAACGTGATTTTGTGCGGTTTTGGTCATGTTTTGTTCGCCTTTCACAGGAAAATGGGTGCACCGATTTTTATGCAACTTTTTTTATATGTTCTATATGTGCGTTAGAAGGTTTTAGGCTAATTGGATTGTTTTAAATTACCTTAGGACACTGCCCCATAGGGTTTTAAAGATCCTATGCTATTAAAGTATTTATTTATACTGAACCAGATGATGGCATAGTTATTCTATAAATAGGTGACGTAGTTCTCTTTTAAAACTTTGAGTGAAGATTGGTAATAAATAACATAAGTGTGGATATATGATCTAAATCTATATTTGTCAGACTCATGCACTCACTGACATAGTGATCACTTTATCTAAGAAACGACAATGTCTATTTAAGATAAAATTTTGGATGGTGGTTCCCCTTATGCTGCAGATTCACAATAAAAATACGTTTAAAAAAGTCCTATAGGGTTCTTCGCTAATTTACTTTTATGGCAATTTTATGAGTATTAGTACTTACTGGACCTTTGTAAATTAATTTTCTGTAGGAACATAACTAATTCATCAGAAAAAAAACGCAAGCCTATTCCTGTTACGAAAATGTTTAAGGGCTTCGCCCCCCGGAATTTCAAAATACAATATTTGAACAATCTTGCACATACTCTTGGACTGATGGATCTGAAATTCGGTAGGAATGTAGCTGATAGCTCAGTGCAGATATTTACCTACTCCAGACACAAATATACTCAATGACTCTGGCCCAATAGCCTTTAATATAAGCGCGTTAGTCATAACACACCAACTACTCAACCAGTAGAGCTGAAATTTGATGCCTTAAAGGAAATAAGAAACAACATCATGGGGAGTCACGGTGTTGTTCTCTGGAGATCTCACACAGACCCTTTGTCGTAAGTGAGACATGAGTGGACGAGTCTACGCCTCTCTAAAAATATATTTTATGTAGCCGAACAGTGAGCGTCTGAACTTAACAGTAAATATGAAAATGTATTTTTGAGAAGATTAAGGGGTTGATCAGTTTTCTTATGCGCTGTTAAAAGTTGAGATTGGGACATCGAAAAACAAATTAAGATCTCAGAAACATCTATCCTCCACTTGGCACTATCGATAAATCACAGGATTTATTGATTTACAGTTTGTTACACCGAGGTTCATAAACAGTTTAATCTGGAAAGTGCCTGGCTCTGTGATTGTGCCATCCTCACGTCCACCAATGAACAAGCAACGGAGATCAACACAAATGTAGGTCTATTCCAAAAGGAGGAACGAACATATACAATATTTAATACCGTTCATTTAACCATGACCACTATTAGAACAGTTCGTATATATTGATTTACAATTATTTAAATAAAATCAAGTAGTCATATGTTTTTAAAACATATGATTTTTCCAAGTTTAAATGGTTTATTTACAATTATAATGAAAACAGGACCTGGCAAAAATGGTGATTTTAAAAGTGGTTTGTCAATGTTTTTAAAGTTCAATGTTTCGTTACATTACTATTAATTTATTGGAATGTAAAGATTAATGTATCAAAGTATTTAAAATGTTAAATTAAACGGGATTAATATTTTGTTGTACTTGAGTTCTTTTATTTCTAAAATCGAATCCAAAGTTTTAGGTGTACCGATTTGGAGTCGCAAAAACCACACCGTTCAATACCCGACAGAGTTCCTCGACTTGGCAACAGTACCCGAATTATCTGCCATAGTATATTTCGTTGACTTTAATTTAATTCTACTTTAAAATTGTAAAATGTAATATTAATATTGTAAAATTATGTGGGTTGTTAATATTTTTAGTTAATCTACCATTAATATACAACCCGTACGAAGGACGGGTACATCAGCTAGTATATATATATATATATATATATATATATATATATATATATATATATAAGATCAAACTCGACTCAACTCAATTCTGAAACCAACAGTATTACAGTCTATTGCTATTACAGCAAAACTATCACTGGTCGCAGTGAAAAATCTCTAAAGGGGACTTCATTGAGGCTTTGACATTTTAAATTATAAAAAAATCAATCACGACATAATGCTTAGGAAAGAAATTCGAAGGTGTGGACAGATAAAGAACACTACCCCAGCGGAAGCGGGGGTGTGCGATAAGCATTCCCACGTTGTAATCAATAAAACAGAATTAATGTTAGCAGGTAAGCTTCTAGGCGATGTCAGGTACTACCTATAACGAGAAGCACGGCGAATCACGAATCACTGTAAATCACTGTTCCTTTAGAAGTCGTGATAACAGGTCCACCCGTGATTTTAAAATCACCGTTATAAAATCACAGTTCGTGATTTTGGGGCACATCACTAAAGTTCGGGTAACCTTCTGGTCAAGGTCTGTTCTCAGAGTTGAAGCGATTTTAAAATATCTTTTGAAAAAATGTATATCATATAGTGAAATGTTTCTAACAATTTAAAATATACATGTTTTAGAATTTTAATACATATTTTAGCCCATCGTAAATTATTATTTTTTACTGTGATAGTATATTTTACAAATGTAATCGTCAGATAAACATGAGTCTAGTTAGGAATACCTACGTCAAAGCTAGGTGAAGGTTTCACAAACTACAATTAACAGCAGTGCTGCTCATAATTTCCGTGGCCGCCACATCAAGCTGCGAGCGCTAGTGTTGGTAACCCACGTAATGTGGCAGTAATTTGATTTCATCAAATAACCTTTCATATAAATTACTATTTGTTTTTCTTAAATAAATAAACAGAATTTTAGAATAATGTAATTAATAATTAGGGTGATATATTCAAAAATTTTTAAATTGCTTTTAATTAGATCGTTGCAGATACATTTTAAAAATGTACTTTTCTACCCCCTAACATGTTCAAACGTGATCAAGGTCATTTTAATACTTAAAAAAAAGGATCTTGACTGTGGCGGATTGCCCATGCCGACCAGTCAAGGTCAGTTCATTCGTGGCGGTTTGCCCAGCCGACCGATTGAACTGTTTAAGGTATGGATGGACCGCAGAACTCTTCACTGCGTGAACCACCCGGGTTTTTTGGGGGTTGTGATGGGAATCAGGTGAGGGACAGAGTTTAACTTGTACAATTCAACAAATTGTGTTAGTGTTAGTGGAAAACCAGCGAAGCCATGCAATGAAGAAAAGGATAGTACAGACAAGAATAAGAGATCAGCGCTGAGTATAACGATTGACACGGGCCAGATCCATTGCCCACCGTACTGTTCACCAAAGGCCGGAGGCAGTGCTGACCACGCAGGGGGACTGTCTCAGACCTTTTGTGACGCAGAAGGTGTTGACTTCCTCGGGACCCGACAAAGATCAGCGTAGAAAAGCCGGCCGATAGCAAGTGAGACCTACGTTTGTGGTGCTCGCTATATCACAGACGTACCAAGCCCGGGGTACCACTACAGGGATTGCGGTACTTGGAGACTTTCGTGAACGTTCAGCTTCTCTGAGGTGATCTCCGCCGAGGCCCGCCGAATGAAGTAAGCAGTTGGTCCCATGGCTACTTGACAAATGATTCGAGTGGACCAGTTCAAACAGTCACATATTATTACATTTGAGAGGCAACTTATTATATGATGATTTACAAATAAATAAGACAAAATAGCTCTTGTAAAAAAGTTTATGAATAATTGCACTTAGTTATTAAACCTCTTTTCATGATTAAAATCATGTAAATTTCTAATATTTAATTATATTACGCATTAATAGAATTAAAGACAGATATATTCTCAGTTAGGAATTCTTATGTCAAAGCTAGCGCTATTGGCGGTGAAAGCAGAAGTTAACACCAGTGCTGCTATTAGTTCCCGTGGCGGTCACACTAAGCTTGTAGCGCTAGTTTTGAAATCCTTAGTATGTAGTGGACCAGTTAAAACAGTCACTTATCATAAAATTTGAGACTCAACTTATTATATGGTGATTTACAAATAAGAAAAATGAAATAGCTCTTGAAAGAAAGTTTACAAACAATTGGACTTTGTTATTGAACCTCTTTTCATGACTAAAATAAAGTAAATCTGCAATATATAATTATATTACGCTTTAATAGAATTAAAGTCAAAGGCATTTTAAGTTATGAATTCTTATGTTGCTATTGGCGAGGAAAGGAGTAGTGTTGCCATTAGTTCCCGTGGCGGCCACACAAAGTTTTTAGCGCTAGTTTAGAAATTCATTTGAATACGTTTTTTTTTTTTATAAGCAATTTAGTTTCAATTAAGACTTGACCTTTTGGCCCCTTATCCCTTGGTAACCAGATTATAACTTGGATAAATTGAACTTCTATAATTCAAAATATTCTTTGATCCTAATTTTTGCTTAGTCCCTAGTACTGGTTCGTTACATTTTTTATACCAGCCCAATATTATAATTATACAAGTTCCACTGTACTTGATGAGTGGAACTGTACTTCCTAGAGACTACCAAACATTGCCGATGTGAACGGTATTTTACATAACCATGGCGAGTGTATATGCAACCTAGAGTTTATAACTTTTTATATTCTGTTGAGGCCTTTTATGCAAAGTTTTCTGTAGGCCTATGAGTTTTGTAAACTATAAAATAACTGCATAGTTTACCGATTTTCAGATACGTAATATAACCTTACGTATCGTGTTAAGTAAGCAACGTATACTTTGAAACCTGGTGGCGCGGCGGATTGGAAGCAATTCTAATGGTCACATTTCATCACATTTGAGAGCTAGCCGCTATATATTTACTCGACATATATTTGATGCTGACGTAGCAGCCATGCATTTTACTATCACTAGATGAACAAACATTACAGATTGGCAACGTAATGGACGATTCCGTGGCTGCTTTTTATAAATATATAACTATAAATAACTATAAATATAAAAAGCAGCCACGGAATCGTCCATTACGTTGCCAATCTGTAATGTTGGTTCATCTAGTGATAGTAAAATGCATGGCTGCTACGTCAGCATCAAATATATGTCGAGTAAATATATAGCGGCTAGCTCTCAAATGTGATAAAATGTGACCATTAGAATTGCTTCCAATCCGCCGCGCCACCAGGTTTCAAAGTATACGTTGCTTACTTAACACGATACGTAAGGTTATATTACGTATCTGAAAATCGGTAAAATATGCAGTTATTTTATAGTTTACAAAACTCATAGGCCTACAGAAAACTTTGCATAAAAGGCCTCAACAGAATATAAAAAGTTATAAACTCTAGGTTGCATATACACTCGCCATGGTTATGTAAAATACCGTTCACATCGGCAATGTTTGGTAGTCTCTAGGAAGTACAGTTCCACTCATCAAGTACAGTGGAACTTGTATAATTATAATATTGGGCTGGTATAAAAAATGTAACGAACCAGTACTAGGGACTAAGCAAAAATTAGGATCAAAGAATATTTTGAATTATAGAAGTTCAATTTATCCAAGTTATAATCTGGTTACCAAGGGATAAGAGGCCAAAAGGTCAAGTCTTAATTGAAACTAAATTGCTTATAAAAAAAAAAAGTATTCAAATGAATTTCTAAACTAGCGCTAAAAACTTTGTGTGGCCGCCACGGGAACTAATGGCAGCACTACTCCTTTCCTCGCCAATAGCAACATAAGAATTCCTAACTTAAAATGCCTTTGACTTTAATTCTATTAAAGCGTAATATAATTATATATTGCAGATTTACTTTATTTTAGTCATGAAAAGAGGTTCAATAACAAAGTCCAATTGTTTGTAAACTTTCTTTCAAGAGCTATTTCATTTTACTTATTTGTAAATCACCATATAATAAGTTGAGTCTCAAATTTTATGATAAGTGACTGTTTTAACTGGTCCACTACATACTAAGGATTTCAAAACTAGCGCTACAAGCTTAGTGTGACCGCCACGGGAACTAATAGCAGCACTGGTGTTAACTTCTGCTTTCACCGCCAATAGCGCTAGCTTTGACATAAGAATTCCTAACTGAGAATATATCTGTCTTTAATTCTATTAATGCGTAATATAATTAAATATTAGAAATTTACATGATTTTAATCATGAAAAGAGGTTTAATAACTAAGTGCAATTATTCATAAACTTTTTTACAAGAGCTATTTTGTCTTATTTATTTGTAAATCATCATATAATAAGTTGCCTCTCAAATGTAATAATATGTGACTGTTTGAACTGGTCCACTCGAATCATTTGTCAAGTAGCCATGGGACCAACTGCTTACATCATTCGGCGGGCCTCGGCGGAGATCACCTCGTTCACGGAAGTCTCCAAGTACCGCAATCCCTGTAGTGGTACCCCGGGCTTGGTACGTCTGTGATATAGCGAGCACCACAAACGTAGGTCTCACTTGCTATCGGCCGGCTTTTCTACGCTGATCTTTGTCGGGTCCCGAGGAAGTCAACACCTTCTGCGTCACAAAAGGTCTGAGACAGTCCCCCTGCGTGGTCAGCACTGCCTCCGGCCTTTGGTGAACAGTACGGTGGGCAATGGATCTGGCCCGTGTCAATCGTTATACTCAGCGCTGATCTCTTATTCTTGTCTGTACTATCCTTTTCTTCATTGCATGGCTTCGCTGGTTTTCCACTAACACTAACACAATTTGTTGAATTGTACAAGTTAAACTCTGTCCCTCACCTGATTCCCATCACAACCCCCAAAAAACCCGGGTGGTTCACGCAGTGAAGAGTTCTGCGGTCCATCCATACCTTAAACAGTTCAATCGGTCGGCTGGGCAAACCGCCACGAATGAACTGACCTTTCTTGACTGGTCGGCATGGGCAATCCGCCACAGTCAAGATCCTTTTTTTTAAGTATTAAAATGACCTTGATCACGTTTGAACATGTTAGGGGGTAGAAAAGTACATTTTTAAAATGTATCTGCAACGATCTAATTAAAAGCAATTTAAAGATTTTTGAATATATCACCCTAATTATTAATTACATTATTCTAAAATTCTGTTTATTTATTTAAGAAAAACAAATAGTAATTTATATGAAAGGTTATTTGATGAAATCAAATTACGGCCACATTACGTGGGTTACCAACACTAGCGCTCACAGCTTGATGTGGCGGCCACGGAAATTATGAGCAGCACTGCTGTTAATTGTAGTTTGTGAAACCTTCACCTAGCTTTGACGTAGGTATTCCTAACTAGACTCATGTTTATCTGACGATTACGTTTGTAAAATATACTATCACAGTAAAAAATAATAATTTACGATGGGCTAAAATATGTATTAAAATTCTAAAACATGTATATTTTAAATTGTTAGAAACATTTCACTATATGATATACATTTTTTCAAAAGATATTTTAAAATCGCTTCAACTCTGAGAACAAACCTTGACCAGAAGGTTACCCGAACTTTAGTGATGTGCCCCAAAATCACGAACTGTGATTTTATAACGGTGATTTTAAAATCACGGGTGGACCTGTTATCACGACTTCTAAAGGAACAGTGATTTACAGTGATTCGTGATTCGCCGTGCTTCTCGTTATAGGTAGTACCTGACATCGCCTAGAAGCTTACCTGCTAACATTAATTCTGTTTTATTGATTACAACGTGGGAATGCTTATCGCACACCCCCGCTTCCGCTGGGGTAGTGTTCTTTATCTGTCCACACCTTCGAATTTCTTTCCTAAGCATTATGTCGTGATTGATTTTTTTATAATTTAAAATGTCAAAGCCTCAATGAAGTCCCCTTTAGAGATTTTTCACTGCGACCAGTGATAGTTTTGCTGTAATAGCAATAGACTGTAATACTGTTGGTTTCAGAATTGAGTTGAGTCGAGTTTGATCTTATATATATATATATATATATATATATACTAGCTGATGTACCCGTCCTTCGTACGGGTTGTATATTAATGGTAGATTAACTAAAAATATTAACAACCCACATAATTTTACAATATTAATATTACATTTTACAATTTTAAAGTAGAATTAAATTAAAGTCAACGAAATATACTATGGCAGATAATTTGGGTACTGTTGCCAAGTCGAGGAACTCTGTCGGGTATTGAACGGTGTGGTTTTTGCGACTCCAAATCGGTACACCTAAAACTTTGGATTCGATTTTAGAAATAAAAGAACTCAAGTACAACAAAATATTAATCCCGTTTAATTTAACATTTTAAATACTTTGATACATTAATCTTTACATTCCAATAAATTAATAGTAATGTAACGAAACATTGAACTTTAAAAACATTGACAAACCACTTTTAAAATCACCATTTTTGCCAGGTCCTGTTTTCATTATAATTGTAAATAAACCATTTAAACTTGGAAAAATCATATGTTTTAAAAACATATGACTACTTGATTTTATTTAAATAATTGTAAATCAATATATACGAACTGTTCTAATAGTGGTCATGGTTAAATGAACGGTATTAAATATTGTATATGTTCGTTCCTCCTTTTGGAATAGACCTACATTTGTGTTGATCTCCGTTGCTTGTTCATTGGTGGACGTGAGGATGGCACAATCACAGAGCCAGGCACTTTCCAGATTAAACTGTTTATGAACCTCGGTGTAACAAACTGTAAATCAATAAATCCTGTGATTTATCGATAGTGCCAAGTGGAGGATAGATGTTTCTGAGATCTTAATTTGTTTTTCGATGTCCCAATCTCAACTTTTAACAGCGCATAAGAAAACTGATCAACCCCTTAATCTTCTCAAAAATACATTTTCATATTTACTGTTAAGTTCAGACGCTCACTGTTCGGCTACATAAAATATATTTTTAGAGAGGCGTAGACTCGTCCACTCATGTCTCACTTACGACAAAGGGTCTGTGTGAGATCTCCAGAGAACAACACCGTGACTCCCCATGATGTTGTTTCTTATTTCCTTTAAGGCATCAAATTTCAGCTCTACTGGTTGAGTAGTTGGTGTGTTATGACTAACGCGCTTATATTAAAGGCTATTGGGCCAGAGTCATTGAGTATATTTGTGTCTGGAGTAGGTAAATATCTGCACTGAGCTATCAGCTACATTCCTACCGAATTTCAGATCCATCAGTCCAAGAGTATGTGCAAGATTGTTCAAATATTGTATTTTGAAATTCCGGGGGGCGAAGCCCTTAAACATTTTCGTAACAGGAATAGGCTTGCGTTTTTTTTCTGATGAATTAGTTATGTTCCTACAGAAAATTAATTTACAAAGGTCCAGTAAGTACTAATACTCATAAAATTGCCATAAAAGTAAATTAGCGAAGAACCCTATAGGACTTTTTTAAACGTATTTTTATTGTGAATCTGCAGCATAAGGGGAACCACCATCCAAAATTTTATCTTAAATAGACATTGTCGTTTCTTAGATAAAGTGATCACTATGTCAGTGAGTGCATGAGTCTGACAAATATAGATTTAGATCATATATCCACACTTATGTTATTTATTACCAATCTTCACTCAAAGTTTTAAAAGAGAACTACGTCACCTATTTATAGAATAACTATGCCATCATCTGGTTCAGTATAAATAAATACTTTGTCCATAAGAATAGCATAGGATCTTTAAAACCCTATGGGGCAGTGTCCTAAGGTAATTTAAAACAATCCAATTAGCCTAAAACCTTCTAACGCACATATAGAACATATAAAAAAAGTTGCATAAAAATCGGTGCACCCATTTTCCTGTGAAAGGCGAACAAAACATGACCAAAACCGCACAAAATCACGTTTTTGAGCGGCCGCCATTATTTTCAAAAAGGCGTATGCCAGTTTATAGTGACCTAAAACCTTCTCACGCATATATAGAACAAAGAAACAAAGTTTCATTAATGCCAGTGCACCCGTTTTCCAGTGAAAAGCAAACAAAAACCCGTCTTTGAGCGTTACCGGCAGTCAGGCAGACATAAATTGAGATAAGATTTGTTTTGTTTTCCCTAGGGTGTAAAACATGAAAATTGAGATAAGATTTGTTTTGTTTTCCCTAGGGTGTAAAACATGAAAATATGCCAACATTTCATAATTCCAAGCAATGTACAGACAAAACTCTAATTTTATTTATATAGATTAATTATACGGTATATTGAAATAAATATATATAAACTTGATGTACACGTTCTTCGCACAGGGGTTTTCCTTACCCGTTCTATAGTCAATGCAAATTTCATTTTAGTTAGCTTGAAACAGCTGTTGTTCTTGCTTCTGCTCTTTAATCTGTCAAATGTAAGTGCCCTCAGCTGTTCGCATTACAGTTTCTGAATGTTTACTTTCTTATGAAATGTAAACATTGAAACTTAGAACGTTCACGGGGCGTAGCCCGAGGGGATTTTAAAGAAGTGGATAGACCTATGTGTTGCATGGGTTCAAGATCTACCTTTGTGTAAAGTTTCAGCCCAGTCGGTTAAGTATTTTTTGCGTTCACCCGGAACACAAACAGACAGAAACCACCTCTTCTTTATAATATTATAGATAGATTAGGCCAATTGGATAAAATATAACTAGTGGTAGGAAATGAAACTACATTTTGATGGAACAATTAATATTTTTTATAAAAGTTGGAAGAAACAAACATGTTTTAAGTATTTTCTGGTGTAAGTTTATTATTTATACAATATATTACAATAGTATATTTCGCACCAAGGGCCGAAAGTGGGGTTTTGCTGACCCGAGATCGTGTTTTATGACCGAGACGAAGTCGAGGTCATAAATCGTTCGAGAACTATGCAAAACCCTTTCGGCAGAGGTGCGAACGCTATTTTTCACCATACTACAGTTATTAACAGGGGCTAAATGTGATCGGTCATAAAACACGAGCGGCCTCATGCAATCTTGGACTAAAAACAGTTAACCAATAAACAAATCATCGATAGTACAATGTTTTGAATTTTATTGTTATTTGTTCCAGTGTTTCAACCAAAGAACACGAAATAATATGCAGGTATTAACCAGGTAACGTTGTGTACAATTGAAAACAAGTTGGCAACACTGAGTAAGTAGACCAGCTGACTTTCGGCCCTAGGGCCGAAAATTTTCGGCCCTTGGGCGGAAAAACACTACTTTCGGTATTAAAATGACGTTCCGAAAACAGGTGATTACAGCGTAGTGTGGTGAAAACATTCTTTTAATTTTAGGGCACTAACATTTTGTAATATCACAAAGTTCGAATAGGTTTTATTCAATTTTGTTTTAGGTTTAGTTTTGGTTTGTAATTAAAAGTAATCCACAAAGAGTAAGAACTGATGGTCGAAAAATTATACACTTGTGTTAAAACTGAAACAAATTAGACTAAAACCAAGACACGAATTTATAACAAATATACCTATTTTTAGATACTTTTATTCTTAAAGATCTTAATTACACCTAGTAAATCCGACCCTGTACAATTCACGGTAAAAGCGGAAAAAGTTAAATCACGGTAAGAACGACAAGAGTGAAATCACAGTAAGAACGACAAGAGTGAAATCACGGTGAATCACTGTTTAGGTAGTGGGGAATCACGGACAATACAGTTTCAGCGCTTCTAGTTTTACGTAAAGTAACGAATCACTGTAAATCATAGTTAAAAATCACAGGGAACCCTAGTAACCAATCACTGTTTTCATCGTAACTATAAAGTAACAGGAATTACAATCACTACTGAACTTTACTTTTGTTTAGTGGTTAAAGCTTTAGTTATTTTATTTCTTGAGGGGTAAATTTGAAAATGTCTTTGCAAAGATTAAATTAAAAGTAATTTAATTATTTATTAAATGATTTAAACAAATTAAAAAAAATTGTAATTTAAGTGCAAGGTTGCTTGATAACATGACGATACAGCCACATTAAATGGAATACACAACTAGCGCTACAAGATTAGTGTGGCCGCCACGGGAACTAATAGCACCACTGTCGTTTCATCTTCCCTAGCGACATAAGAATTCCTAACTTAGAATAAGTTGCGTAGTATAATTAAATGTTGCAAATTTAAATTATTTTAGTCATGAAAATAAGTTCAATAACTAAGTGAAATTATTTATAAACTTTCTTTCAAGAGCTATTTTATCTTACTTATTTGTAAATCATCATATAATAAGTTGGCTCTCAAATGTAATAATATGTGACTGTTTTAACTGGTCCACTGCATTAAATGGATTTCAAAACTAGCGCTACAAGCTTAGTGTGACCGCCACGGGAACTAATAGCACCACTGTCGTTTCATCTTCCCTAGCGACATAAGAATTCCTAACTTAGAATAAGTTGGGTAATATAATTAAATGTTGCAAATTTAAATTATTTAAGTCATGAAAATAGGTTCAATAACTAAGTGAAATTATTTATAAACTTTCTTTCAAGAGCTATTTCATCTTACTTATTTGTAAATCATCATATAATAAGTTGGCTCTCAAATGTAATAATATGTGACTGTTTTAACTGGTCCACTGCATTAAATGGATTTCAAAACTAGCGCTACAAGCTTAGTGTGGCCGCCACGGGAACTAATAGCACCACTGTCGTTTCATCTTCCCTAGCGACATAAGAATTCCTAACTTAGAATAAGTTGCGTAGTATAATTAAATGTTGCAAATTTAAATTATTTTAGTCATGAAAATAAGTTCAATAACTAAGTGGAATTATTTATAAACTTTCTTTCAAGAGCTATTTTATCTTACTTATTTTTAAATCATCATATAATAAGTTGGCTCTCAAATGTAATAATATGTGACTGTTTTAACTGGTCCACTGCATTAAATGGATTTCAAAACTAGCGCTACAAGCTTAGTGTGGCCGCCACGGGAACTAATAGCACCACTGTCGTTTCATCTTCCCTAGCGACATAAGAATTCCTAACTTAGAATAAGTTGCGTAGTATAATTAAATGTTGCAAATTTAAATTATTTTAGTCATGAAAATAAGTTTAATAACTAAGTGAAATTATTTATAAACTTTCTTTCAAGAGCTATTTTATCTTACTTATTTGTAAATCATCATATAATAAGTTGGCTCTCAAATGTAATAATATGTGACTGTTTTAACTGGTCCACTGCATTAAATGGATTTCAAAACTAGCGCTACAAGCTTAGTGTGGCCGCCACGGGAACTAATAGCACCACTGTCGTTTCATCTTCCCTAGCGACATAAGAATTCCTAACTTAGAATAAGTTGCGTAATATAATTAAATGTTGCAAATTTAAATTATTTTAGTCATGAAAATAAGTTCAATAACTAAGTGAAATTATTTATAAACTTTCTTTTTAAGAGCTATTTCATCTTACTTATTTGTAAATCATCATATAATAAGTTGGCTCTCAAATGTAATAATATGTGACTGTTTTAACTGGTCCACTGCATTAAATGGATTTCAAAACTAGCGCTACAAGCTTAGTGTGACCGCCACGGGAACTAATAGCAGCACTGGTGTTAACTTCTGCTTTCTCCACCACCAGCGCTAGCTTTGGCATAAGAATTCCTAACTGAGAATATATCTGTCTTTAATTCTATTAATGCGTAATATAATTAAATATTAGAAATTTGCATGATTTTAATCATGAAAAGAGGTTTAATAACTAAGTGCAATTATTCATAAACTTTTTTACAAGAGCTATTTTGTCTTATTTATTTGTAAATCATCATATAATAAGTTAGCTCTCAAATGTAATAACATGTGACTGTTTTAACTGGTCCACTACATTAAATAAATTTCTAAACTAGCGCTAAAAAACTTAGTGTGGCCGCCACGGGAACTAATGGCAGCACTACTCCTTTCCTCGCCAATAGCAACATAAGAATTCCTAACTTAAAATGCCTTTGACTTTAATTCTATTAAAGCGTAATATAATTATATATTGCAGATTTACTTTATTTTAGTCATGAAAAGAGGTTCAATAACAAAGTCCAATTGTTTGTAAACTTTCTTTCAAGAGCTATTTCATTTTACTTATTTGTAAATCACCATATAATAAGTTGGGTCTCAAATGTTATGATAAGTGACTGTTTTAACTGGTCCACTGCATTAAATGGATTTCAAAACTAGCGCTACAAGCTTAGTGTGACCGCCACGGGAATTAATAGCAGCACTGGTGTTAACTTCTGCTTTCACCACCACCTGCGCTAGCTTTGACATAAGAATTCCTAACTGAGAATATATCTGTCTTTAATTCTATTAATGCGTAATATAATCAAATATTAGAAATTTACATGATTTTAATCATGAAAAGAGGTTTAATAACTAAGTGTAATTATTCATAAACTTTTTTACAAGAGCTATTTTGTCTTATTTATTTGTAAATCATCATATAATAAGTTGCCTCTCAAATGTAATAATATGTGACTGTTTGAACTGGTCCACTCGAATCATTTGTCAAGTAGCCATGGGACCAACTGCTTACTTCATTCGGCGGGCCTCGGCGGAGATCACCTCAGAGAAGCTGAACGTTCACGGAAGTCTCCAAGTACCGCAATCCCTGTAGTGGTACCCCGGGCTTGGAACGTCTGTGATATAGCGAGCACCACAAACGTAGATCTCACTTGCTATCGGTCGGCTTTTCTACGCTGATCATCGTCGGGTCCCGAGGAAGTCAACACCTTCTGCGTCACACAAGGTCTGAGACAGTCTCCCTGCGTGGTCAGCACTGCCTCCGGCCTTGGGTGAACAGTACGGTGGGCAATGGATCTGGCCCGTGTCAATCGTTATACTCAGCGCTGATCTCTTATTCTTGTCTGTACTATCCTTTTCTTCATTGCATGGCTTCGCTGGTTTTCCACTAACACAATTTGTTGAATTGTACAAGTTAAACTTTGTCCCTCACCTGATTCCCATCACAACCCCCAAAAAACCCGGGTGGTTCACGCAGTGAAGAGTTCTGCGGTCCATCCATACCTTAAACAGTTCAATCGGTCGGCTGGGCAAACCGCCACGAATGAACTGACCTTTCTTGACTGGTCGGCATGGGCAATCCGCCACA
The DNA here is from genome assembly GCA_963675035.1 of Allygus modestus. Lineage (NCBI taxonomy): Eukaryota > Metazoa > Arthropoda > Insecta > Hemiptera > Cicadellidae > Allygus > Allygus modestus. Next base: position 139,838,764 of record OY776112.1, on the reverse strand, counting down.
GTGAAGATCCTTTTTTAAGTATTAAAATGACATTGATCACGTTTGAACATGTTAGGGGGATATTAATTATAATTAGTTAAAGTCACCTAAAACATTCTTAGCAACAAATGAAGCGTCCGTTTAGAATGGTTGAGCAGAAGTGATTCGCCTAACAACAGCGGTATACTCATTAGCACAAGCCGGCTTCTCATTGGTCGAAACAGATCAACTAATGAGGTGAGCTTTTTCTGCTGACTCGGCGGAAAAAGTTATAAAGCCGGGATGTTCGATCCACTCGAATCATTTGGCGTGCAGACACGGGACCAGCTCCAGAGAAGATTCAGCGGGGCACAGCGGAGATCATCGAAGACAAGCTGAACTTTCACGGATGTCTTCTATTACCGCAATCCCTGAAGTGGTACCCCGGGATTGGAACTTCTGTGATATAGCGAGCACCACAAACGTAGGTCTCACTTGCTATCGGCCGGCTTTTCTACGCTGATCTCCGCCGGGCCCCGAGGAAGTCAACACCTTCTGCGTCAGACAAGGCCTGAGACAAGTCCCCCTGTGTGGTCAGCACTGCCTCCGGTCGTTGGGTGAACAGTACGGTCGGAAATGGATCTGGCCTGTGTCAATCGTTAAAATCAGCACTGATCTCTTATTCTTGTCTGTACTCTCCTTTTCTGTCTTGCATGGCTTCGCTGGTTTCCTACTAACACTAACACAATTTGTTGAATTGTACAAGTTAAACTCCGTCTCTTACCTGATTCCCATCACAACCCCAAAAAACCGGGTGGTTCGTGCAGTGTAGAGTTCTGCGGTCCATCCATACCTTAAACAGTTCAATCGGTCGGCTGGGCAAACCGCCATGAATGAACTGACCTTTATTGACTGGTCGGCATGGGCAATCCTCCACAGTCAAGATCCTTTTTTTAGGTATTAAAATGGCCTTGAACACGTTTGAACATGTTAGGAGAATATTAATTATAATTAGTTAGTCACCTACAACATTTTTAACAACAACTGAATAAGCATTTAGCTTCGTACCGTGAAAGTTTACAAATTGAGACTTATAAAAACGGACTTTGTAAAGGCCACTAAAATGAAGGTGGTTAAATGACAAAGTCCTAAATATCTCGAATAAGCTCCAGCAAAACAGGTACCTTAAACATTCGTAGCGACAACTGAATAGACTGGCCAAATTTAATTACCAGATTTTTCAATCTTTGACACTCATAAATCGCAAAATTCATTTTCTAACCCTCCCACGATTTCTAACAGTTTCGGAACGAATATAGATCCACCCGTTTTCACATTACCTCACATCCAATGACGTATGTGTATCGTCACACCAATACGTCATCGCCGTGACGTCATCACACCCTCTCGTCACACATACGTCATCACCACGTCACTCAAACGTCACTTCTGATTAAAAAACAATTATTTTTCAGCTGTCCCAGACTCCCCATATTGCCTCTACTTGTGTGTGTGTGTGTGTGTATGTTTGTATGTGTCCGTTAACTCGATAACTTGAGTAAAAAACGTCTGATTTCGATTAAATTTGGCTTAAATGTGTAAAGTGACATTCATGACTAAGTTTGAAAACCAAAAAAAATCGGACCATGGGAAGAAGGGGGGTTTGTGGGGGTTTTAAATTTTCCAAAAATCAGTTTTTTGCACTTTTCACCCTAAAATTTATAAAACACTCAATTTTGGCTTTCAGAATTTCATAAAGTTTAAAAGAAAACAAATAATTTAGTATTTTAAATTATTAACCTAGGTTAAGTGGTTGCGGAGAAAATCCTATATTGATATTTGCACAAACAATTCAATTTTTTTCGATTATCCCAGTAGCAGCAAACCTGCATACTCAGCCCTAATGTTATTCTTATGGAGAATAAGTAAAGTTTTATATCTCCCTTAATTATGAACATAAATTAATAAAACTTAGTATGTAGCTTCACCTGGTTGAGTTATATTGATAATTGCATAAAAACACATATTTTGTGTTCCTTGTTGCAGCAAACCTGCGTACTCAGCCCGTGTACACTTAGTTACACTTAGTTAGTGCACAGAAAGAGGGAGTTTATGGAACATTTGAACACAGGTAGTATTCGAGCAGCAAAACAATAGTGTATCACGAACGAATCAAAAACGTGTTTAACTCCTGCAGTGTCTCGAGCGAACTGACTTGACCTACTTACTGGGAAGGGTGGGGAAGGGGGGTGGATAGAACGGGGTAGGGGGTAGGAAGGATAATTTATTTATAGAAAAGGTGGTAGCGCACGTTTGCAAAAACAATAAGCGGGCTCTCATAACTGACCGGTGGTGAACCCGTCAAGGACACTATCGGTCGCTGCTACTGTCATGTCATGTCGTCACGGCCCCCGTGTCGAAGTATACAGACTGTCGATCTATCGAGTGTCGAACTATCAAAATTCTACAGTATTTGGATTTTATATATTAAGATTACTGCTTATCCATGTCTTGCTTACTTTTTACTAACACATTTAGCATTCAAAATATGTTCTATGCTTTCTTACATATCATTAACATATAAACCTTATGATATCACTGATATTAATATTATGGCCCATATTATGCCAGATATAATACTTTATAGCAGTATAAATTACCTGTTTTTTTTCTCATTAAATTGCTTTGTGACTGGACTTTTCACTGGATTCTAATATAATTCTTTAATGCGATAATATTTCTTGCAATTCGAAAAATAATACTGATAAACTATATTATTTTTAATTTTGTTTGTTTTAGGAAAACAATGGAGTGAATGAAAGAATCAACGTGTTTGACAATGATGAGTTTGATATTATGACAAACGATCAAGTGGATACTTCGAGAATTCACAAAGGAAAGAGGTAAGTAATTGGTAAAAAATTAAATAAATGAATTAAATTTAATAAACATTAATTGTTTGTAGTGTATATTGTTATCATGAACTCCTAAACCGTTTGAATGCCACAGGTGGTTATATCGGCAACTTAATTACATTGTTGGTTACTGTATAAGCAGTCGTATCGTTATAAGTGCTGTCTGTGGTCTGCATCTGGCATGTGGTCTGGCACTTGGCAGACAAAAACGGAGCTTCCTCGTTTAGTGCCAATACTGTAATAACAAGGGTCCGATACAAGCCGCTAATGTGATCAGTGGCTGAGAGGTCCAAGGTGCTACGCTGCTCCCGGCCAGGGGACAGCACTTGGATCGAGTGTCGAATCCCCTCATTCTGTGCATAACTCGGGTCCGACACAAGCCGCTAATATGATCAGTGGCTGAGAGGTCCAAGGTGCTACGCTGCTCCCGGCCAGGGGACAGCACTTGTATCGAGTGTCGAATCCCCTCATTCTGTGCATAACACGGGTCCGATATAAGCCGCTAATGTAATCAGTGGCTGAGAGGTCCAAGGTGCTACGCTGCTCCCGGCCAGGGGACAGCACTTGGTCGAATCCCCTCATTCTGTGCATAACACGGGTCCGATACAAGCCGCTAATGTGATCAGTGGCTGAGAGGTCCAAGGTGCTACGCTGCTCCCGGCCAGGGGACAGCACTTGGATCGAGTGGCGAATCCCCTCATTCTGTGCATAACTCGGGTCTGACACAAGCCGCTAATGTGATCAGTGGCTGAGAGGTCCAAGGTGCTATGCTGCTCCCGGCCAGGGGACAGCACTTGTATCGAGTGTCGAATTCCCTCATTCTGTGCATAACACGGGTTCGATATAAGCCGCTAATGTAATCAGTGGCTGAGAGGTCCAAGGTGCTACGCTGCTCCCGGCCAGGGGACAGCACTTGGTCGAATCCCCTCATTCTGTGCATAACACGGGTCCGATACAAGCCGTTAATGTGATCAGTGGCTGAGAGGTCCAAGGTGCTACGCTGCTCCCGGCCAGGGGACAGCACTTGGTCGAATCCTCTCATTCTTTGCATAACACGGGTCCGACTCAAGCCGCTAATGTGATCAGTGGCTGAGAGGTCCAAGGTGCTACGCTGCTCCAGGCCAGGGGACAGCACTTGGCCGAATCCCCTCATTCTGTGCATAACACGGGTCCGACACAAGCCGCTAATGTGATCAGTGGCTGAGAGGTCCAAGGTGCTACGCTGCTCCCGGCCAGGGGACAGCACTTGGCCGAATCCCCTCATTCTGTGCATAACACGGGTCCGATACAAGCCGCTAATGTGATCAGTGGCTGAGAGGTCCAAGGTGCTACGCTGCTCCCGGCCAGGGGACAGCACTTGGTCGAGTGTCGAATCCCCTCATTCTGTGCATATCACGGGTCCGATACAAGCCGCTAATATGATCAGTGGCTGAGAGGTCCAAGGTGCTACGCTGCTCCCGGCCAGGGGACAGCACTTGGTCGAATCCCCTCATTCTGTGCATAACACGGGTCCGACACAAGCCGCTAATGTGATTAGTGGCTGAGAGGTCCAAGGTGCTACGCTGCTCCCGGCCAGGGGACAGCACTTGGTCGAATCCCCTCATTCTGTGCATAACACGGGTCCGATACAAGCCGCTAATGTGATCAGTGGCTGAGAGGTCCAAGGTGCTACGCTGCTCCCGGCCAGGGGACAGCACTTGGTCGAGTGTCGAATCCCCTCATTCTGTGCATAACACGGGTCCGATACAAGCCGCTAATGTGATCAGTGGCTGAGAGGTCCAAGGTGCTACGCTGCTCCCGGCCAGGAGACAGCACTTGGTCGAATCCCCTCATTCTGTGCATAACACGGGTCCGATACAAGCCGCTAATGTGATCAGTGGCTGAGAGGTCCAAGGTGCTACGCTGCTCCCGGCCAGGGGACAGCACTTGGATCGAGTGTCGAATCCCCTCATTCTGTGCATAACTCGGGTCAGACACAAGCCACTAATGTGATCAGTGGCTGAGAGGTCCAAGGTGCTACGCTGCTCCCGGCCAGGGGACAGCACTTGGTCGAATCCCCTCATTCTGTGCATAACACGGGTCCGATACAAGCCGCTAATGTGATCAGTGGCTGAGAGGTCCAAGGTGCTACGCTGCTCCCGGCCAGGGGACAGCACTTGGTCGAATCCCCTCATTCTTTGCATAACACGGGTCCGACTCAAGCCGCTAATGTGATCAGTGGCTGAGAGGTCCAAGGTGCTACGCTGCTCCCGGCCAGGGGACAGCACTTGGCCTAATCCCCTCATTCTGTGCATAACACGGGTCCGACACAAGCCGCTAATGTGATCAGTGGCTGAGAGGTCCAAGGTGCTACGCTGCTCCCGGCCAGGGGACAGCACTTGGTCGAGTGTCGAATCCCCTCATTCTGTGCATAACACGGGTCCGATACAAGCCGCTAATGTGATCAGTGGCTGAGAGGTCCAAGGTGCTACGCTGCTCCCGGCCAGGGGACAGCACTTGGTCGAGTGTCGAATCCCCTCATTCTGTGCATAACACGGGTCCGATACAAGCCGCTAATGTGATCAGTGGCTGAGAGGTCCAAGGTGCTACGCTGCTCCCGGCCAGGAGACAGCACTTGGTCGAATCCCCTCATTCTGTGCATAACACGGGTCCGATACAAGCCGCTAATGTTATCAGTGGCTGAGAGGTCCAAGGTGCTATGCTGCTCCCGGCCAGGGGACAGCACTTGGTCGAATCCCCTCATTCTGTGCAACTCATGGGGCACCTGTGTAAATGACCATATACAAGAACAAGTAAGGTCACCTACTGGTGGTGTCAACTACTTAACAACTGTCGCACGAGGTACTTGGCACCAAGTAAACTGGTCCTAATTAATTAGAGAGCGTACACCGGCCTACTGTTAAGTTCTGAAATGAGGACGTTCTCCACTAAATCATATGATGATTTTAGTCCTGCTGGCAGGACCGTTCTTTATACCATTAAATAGAGAGAAAAATGATGATTCAGCGCTAAAAGAACCAAGTTGGTAGCCCTGTCTGTTCAGTCATGGCAGAGTATTTACTAAAGGGTGACCGCATGTTTGTTGGCTATGTATTTTGATGAACCTAACAGTGGAAATGCGTGGAACAGACACATGTTTGGGAGTGATTATGATCCTTTGCAGAAACTGTTATGAGTACTATATTAAAAATGGCCCCATGGCAGAACAACGGGCGACAGTGTGACATTGTCGCAGAAAGAAAGCGAAGGCTGCAGAAAGATCAGCCACATAAAAGTACACGGTTGCAGACAAATCAACAATTTGTCAATAAAGTTATTGCTGCAGAAACATTCTCTATTCTGCAAACAACAACTTTAGAGAACCATATAAATGAAGTAAACGTAATATGGTAACCTCAAAGTTGCGCAGTCTATTTTTAGAGGCAGAAATACGATTATACTCGCAGTAGACTGAATGAGCTCTGAGCTTGTGCCGGTTGGTAGTAAGCGATATTCGTTACCTATCGTATCGTTTCACAATGTTGCCGATATGACAATGACAAGGTGCGATACAATATTTTTATGGTGTATATGGGAAGCGATATATATATATAATGATAATAACCGTTTATTTTTTCCGAACATCTCAAAAACATAGTTTACAAAATACAATATATCCCAGGCTGCCTGTATTACAATTACATTTTTGAAATAAATCAATTTATTAAACACTAAACTAAAATGTCCTGTATCTTAGCTATAATTATTGAGCCTATACTTAATTAATCTATATAGTGTTTGAAAAAAATAATAGGGCCCCGTAGGTCAAATACCTGATTTGGGGTTCCATCTCACTTCAAAATACATAAAAAATAAAAGTCAGATCCTCAGCGGTAGCTAACTAAACTAAAAATACACTTTTTCCCGGATAATATAATAAACCAACACAATAAAAGAAAAAATAACTTATTTACATAGCGTTATATTACATAGTATTGTGTGCTTGTTTTCCATTTGAACAACAATAGTTTTTCCTGAAGTAAAATTCTTAACTAAGCTTTAATGTAAGGTTATGTTTACTTATGAATAAATTATTGAACTATAGTCCAAATTGTATCAACATCTTCACAAAACAATAGCCATTGTTTTGCTTGACTTAAAAAAGATATTTTATTTTTTCATTGTTTTATTTCATTAGGTAAGTTATTAAAAACTCTCGGTCCAAGAAAACTAAAAGTCCTAGTAATGTTGTGTTGGGTTTTGTACATTTTTTTTGTACATTAATTATCAGCACTCCTCAATTTATGCCTGAATATATTTTCTGATACTACTGAGGTCTCACTTTTAATATAAAACTCTTTTAATACCCTAAAAAGATAGAGATTTTTGAGAGGAAGTATATTGAGATTTAAGAAACAAGGATATGAAGGTTCTCTGCAATTTTTGTTTAGGATTATTCTTACGTAATGCTTTTGTAATTTTATTTGTGATTCAAAAGCAGTTTTGTAAGTTCCCCCATAACAAACTATCCCATATTCTAGTCTGCTTTGTACAATATAATGAACGGCATAATCTGTATGGGACACACTTTATGTAAAAAATAAAAAAGTCTAATTCCCCATACCAACTTTGATTTTAGATACAATAAATTATATTTCCAGTTTAATTCCTTATCTAATTGATGACGGAACGAAATGAAGGAATTTATGTATTAGCAGAGACTATGATTCGATGTCCGTCAGTGGTTGTGTGGTTGTGTGTGTTCGAAACGCAATAACTTGAAATTGGTTGAACGGATTTCTTTCAAATTTGACACAAATTTTTTCCATTACATTTTACGCTAACAGTTCAAAAACTGAACACATTCATTCAACCATCTTTTAATAATTAACATTTAAAAATTGGAAAATTTCCGTAAGGTAAAGCATTAAGAAAAATGTATATTAGTAAAGTACGAGATATCATTAAAATGTTGTTTACTAACGACAAGAAACTATTTAAAAATGTTTATATTTATATGTTTCATAGTTAAATAATTAAAGTACTGCCCATTTAACAATAATTCATTCAGTTTTACAAAGGTTTTGAAATTTATTAAAAATAAAAAACTAAATTCAAGTTTTACAAATAAAGATAACGTTCTTCTTTGATCTGAGAAGTTTATTATTTGTTCCGGTAGAGTGCAGCACCAATTGATTTACTATTTATATTTTCCAGCTGTACATTTTTGTCAGTTTATGTTATCACCCTGTCACAGCAAACCTTCGTACTTACTGAATTTAAACTATTATAACTGATAACAAACTGCTCCTCCGCAAGATTTTGCGATTAAAAACTTTAAATAAGGAAGAGAGTAGAACAATTTAAACAAAACAATAATGGTCTGTAGTTGATATAATCCTTTAAGAGCTCTCTATTTTAATGAATTTAATTAAGAAAAATATGACATAAACCAAATTAAACTCTCTTTTATATGAATAACATGGGAACTTGGAAATCCTGTGGGGCAGAGCCCTGAGGCCTAAATCAAAATTCTGGCTCCGGTACAACTTTCTACGTAAAATTACGTTCATATTAAAGAAAAAATCATCAAAATCCGTCAAGTGGCAGTCTAGAAATCTAAGTGAAATAAATAACCCGATAATTTTAAAATATACACGATTCTGTAACCGACATGTTTAGGTCAAAATTGTGGGAGTTTGGCAAAACGCAGGATGATGGGAGACAGCTTAAATTAAAGGACTTGATCCCAGGGATGGGGGAAGAATAGCAGTAGTTCTAAAAAGTTAACAGCAAACGAGCAATAACGTAAAACATCCCCCATGGGGATTTAAACACGTCTGCTCTATTTACATTAAACGCATGTGATTACGTATCTACATTGTTTACGAAGTGACATGTGTTCCTACTTATATCTTTTAATTTTCCTCAGCATGAAAAGAGTAAAATATCAGATGGGGTAGAGTATTTGAGTAAGGTTAGGGGCTATGGCCTCTTCAAGCCATTAGTAAAATATATTTTAAGAAGTTAAGTGGCCATACGTGTGTGTTTGTATGTTAAAAACTCAAAAACTATAAAGCATTTTGTAATTACATTATCATGAGTTGTTTTTAACATCCAAAACATTACAACATTAGTATTTTACTAGCTAATTACCTGTGCTTCGCACAAAGAATTCAGGAATGAACAGCTGATTAAAATTGTTGCTGCAACTACATCTGTTTCTGATCTATTAAACATATTGCTCATAAGAATAACATTGAAACTTTAAAGTGCAATGGGGCGACGCACATTGAACTGAGGGAGATTTAAGGGGTAGCCTGGGGGCCTACAGATCTAAATCTAGCCCTGGCCATCTGTATGCAAACTTCAAACTTTCAAAAATCCAGAATGATTTTTCAGTACTTAAAACAAGTTTATTTACTGAAAACCACCACCTTATTGATTCCAAATCAGAATTTATTTTGGCTTTTTGTTCATTCCAGCTTGTCTCCCTCATAGAAAAGTGCAGTGTCGTCTGCAAATGTAGTGATTTTTCCATTGAATTTTGCTGAGCATAAATCATTCATGTAAATTATAGCTCCCAAAACAGAACCTTGCGGAACTCCATGTTTTATCTCACCTACACTACTATATACATTGTTAATTTTAACACACTGTTGCCTTTTTGTCAAGTATCTTTTGAGCCAGTTGTGAACAACTCCACGAACACCACTGTAATAAACTTGTATTGACAAACAAAACGTGGTTTGTAATTCGTTCCCGGCTGATAAAACACGGTCCGGTTGTCATTTGAGCTATATCACCTGGTCCAGACATCGGTTATAATCATTATTAGAGGAAAAAATCGTTAGTTACGGCCGAAATTACGCGGTCCGATCGTCATTTGCGGCCGATTTTACGTGATGAGATCGCCTTTTGTGGCCGTTACTATGAGTTTTAGACGGTCGCAATCGTTAGCGGTCGTCATTTGCGGCCGATTTTACGTGATACGATCGCCTTTTGCGGCCGTTACTACGCGTTTTGGCCGGTCGCAATCGTTAGCGATCGTCATTTTCGGCCGATTTTACGCGATGCGATCACTTTTTGCGGCCGTTGCTACGAGTTTTGGACGGTCGCAATCGTTAGCGATCATCCAGAAATCGGCGGGAAATACTCGCTCGAACTTTCGAGTATTTTTCAAAACTTTGAGTCGAGTTCGAGTATTATAATACTCAGCCAAAAACTCGAAGTTTCGAGTACTCGCACACCCTTACTCTATATCCATTTGACGCAGAATATCTTGGCCTGTGGGGACCGATTTCAGTTCAAACAGTTGGAGTAGAGCGAGATTTAGACATTAGTCTAAATCTGTCATCAGGTTTTTCCATCTGTACAGTCAATTAATGCATTATTGTTCTTATGTTAACAAAATAACTGTTCGTCAGTATTCCATGTGCAGTAGCCCAGCTGGTTATCTCAGTCACTTCGGCAGTGGAGTAAGCCACAGGCCAAGATATTCCGCATTAAGTGTATCTTTGTATCTTTTATGACAAGAGCAAAAATAGTATTTTTTTAATTATTACCTTTTGTGTAGCAGTTATATATTTTTATATGTTTTGATAATTTTTCAGTATTAGGCAGACTTGGGCTGTAATTCGGAAATAAACCACTTCACTTGTTCCTGTGTTAAATAAATTGTTCTAAAATCTATAGATATATTGTTTAAATTCATTGTTAGTGATGGTAAGTTTATGTTGTTTAAGAAATTATTGCAGACATTTTCCATCACTGATTAGTAAAAAGTTTCACAACGTTTTGGGATCTGGAAACCAGATTTCCAAATCAGAAGCGCCATTAAACTATGTTTTTACTCATCAGTGATGGAAAATATGTGAAATAATTTCTTAAATAACATCTATAATTATGTTGGCGTTTTATTACTGATTCAAACCCTATTATTATGCTTTGATAGGGTTGAGTACTACTGGGAGGACGCATCCTGCCGGAGGGACAATTTGAATTTTTGCCCTAAGGGAGCTGCGTCCTGCCGGCAGGGCGAAGACCCATGTACAAAAGTCCTACCGGAAGAGCCTTCCGGCAGGACAAGTACTTGTACGTTCTATCATTAAGAACCTCTTGAGGGTAGATGCTTGAACATCAGAAAACTTCTGGACAGTATATGTTGATCATTGTAAAACACCATAGTGATGTACAATACTGCAGTGCAAGCTTTATCTGAAAGGCAAGGTTTATTAAATAACAACATGCATGTATTTAATGATGTGTTCTAAATCATTTATTTACAACTGTAGCTGATAATATGTAAATTGTTTGTCATTTAATATATATTTAGATATTTTGGTATTTGACAACTGCCACACAGTAGAACACTGTGTTACAGCTGCCAAATACTGCAAACAAATCTCCAGTATCATATTAGTAAAATCGCTAAAGGTGCAGAATATTTTACTTTGTTATTTACTCCAATGAAGCATTAGTCATTAGCTAAAATGACATTATTTTTTATAGTAAATTATATCATCAGCAATGAATTATCTCTTATGCAATCACAATTCCGCTGTGCTACCCAACACAAGTCGCCTTCTGTACTGCTACATATTGTAACTGTTCGTCAACACGTTTCGAGGGCCCACACAGTATTCAGTTGGTGTGGTGGGAGAATATTTGTAGCCGGGTATTAGGAATGGGGGTCGGCTAATACCATTACAACTGCCAACAAATGAGTAAGGTGAGCATTCTGTGTACAAGGTGCATAGTAGAAACCGCTAGAAACTGTTTTGGTTGCCGACATTTGTACTTGGCAATGTAAGCCAGACCTTAGTGCACATGCATTCCTCATGGTTAGGTATGTCCTTACACTTACAAAAAGGATGCTGCTTTGTTACTATTACAAGGTTCACACCTTCTGGGGTGTCAGGGAATTTGAAAAAGGTCAGGGTAAGTCAGAGAAAATGTTGGAAAACTGCTGAAAGTCAGGGAATTTGCTTGATATTTTTATACAAGCCAAAGAAAGTTTTTGATTTAATCGTAAACATAAAGCAATACTGTGTAAAAATCAAAACTTATTCGATTTTTGTTAAATTGGTTTTTATGTTGCAATGAAGAGGAGGTAAAAAAGGTAAAGAACAAGAAATCAAAAAGTTATAAATATTAAAATTGTATAATAAACAGGAAAGTGTTTGTTGACAATGGGGGAGGTGGAGGCTGATAACAAAAGTAACTTTGTTAAATATTACCTGTTGGAAATAAAATGTGTAATCCAAGACGAGAGCCAGGGAGAAAAAACTTTTTTGGACAGGGAAAGTCAGGGAAACCACTAACCAAATAGGGTTGGGTCCACACTGCCGACTATGACACTCACGTGCGCGAACCACATTTCTTGAAAAAAAAACAAGCCACTATCCTCCCTGCCCCAGTCAACGCGTTTGAAACAATGGCAGAAGCACCTACTGGTACACACTGCCAACGCGATCAGTCGCAGCAGTTTATCACTTGCATCCCATAAACTGCTTCGACTGCGTCGGCAGTATGAACCCGGCTTGAAAGTGTGAATCCTGTATTGGAAATGTATTGGTTTCAGACAAACCAAACCTGATTATTTTCTAAAGCATGCTACCATTCTGTTCAGGCAAGAGAAGTTCAAGAGCCTGTCTGAGCTGTTGGACGACAAATCGCACGTCCAGGAGTTGCGGGAGGTGTACAACCAGCTGAGTCTGGTGGAGGACTTGGTGGACGCAGGGCAGTACGAGGACGAGTACGACGACACTTACGATGACCTGGACGTGCCGGTGGACGGGGGCGACACTGAGGCAGACGAGAGGTATGTAGGAGTTGTGGGAGGTGTACAACCAGCTGAGTCTGGTGGAGGACTTGGTGGACGCAGGGCAGTACGAGGACAAGTACGTTGACTCTTACGATGACCTGGACGTACCGGTGGACGTGGGCAATACTGAGGCGGACGAGAGGTGCGGAAGACACACCCAGTCAAACAGGATAAAGTAAACTCATAACACCACAAAATATATTTACACTTATACTGTAACTGACATACGAGATGGTAAATATACAAAAATATGATACTAGGCGATCAATTTCAACCAGTCATACCGGTCATCATCAGGCCCAATCAGAGAATCTGATTCAATTTCTCTGATTCGGCCTGATGATGACTAGTGTGACTGGTTGAAATCGATCGCCTTGTAAAAATATTTTGTAGTGTTGTGAGACGCAGGGTATTTTATCCTGCTACTCGGGAAATTATTTCATCTTTTTAACAATATTTTTAAATATGTATCATGAACCGATTCCAGAATTCCTTGATTCTAATTCCGATTTTAAAATGTGGGCTTCGATTCTCGATTCTGTGTTCGATTCTGATTTTATGTACAGGAAGAAAAAATACAGTGCATAAAATAACAATGAAATGTGTAGCCTACCTGGCAATACATACATAGCCTACATATTTGATAGGAAAACATTAAACAATTATTAGTTTATATTTTCACTTAGGCCTTACAAAAGAATTAATGTATGAAAACTAAAACATACTGTTCAAGAAGTCTTCATATAAAACTAAAACTTAGGTAGGATTGTAAATCAAATGTGTTTTCAGAAAAATAAGCATCTGAACCCTCTTTCTTTTAGACGACATAGCCTAGGCCAAAAGTATTTTATTTAAAAACTTAAACAATTCGCGAAAGTAGCAAACGAGAATCGAATCCACACTCAATAAAAACAGTTGCCAACGTCCTAATGTTATAGAAATAGGCTTCAATAATGAGAAGGTACTGTCATTTCAATAGGAATAGTGTGGTACCTTATATAAATATATAATTAATGAAGTAACTTAACCTTATATAAATAAATAAAAAATAATAATCACAATATATCAACAACGAAAAACCACGGAGTGCTGTTTATTGTCGACAATTGATCGAATAATAAAATTAATACAACGGATAAGGGAATGTGAAATGTTATTATGATTGTTAATTTTTCCCAGCAGACAATTTATGTTCGCGTTGAGTGAAGCGCTCATGAAACAAAAATAGAAACGGATTTCGGTAAGTTCAAGGTGCTGTGTACAGACAGTGTTTGCGCATTACTATACTGCTATTGACGGTAGCGCTGCCCAGATGATTTTCTCGTCGTCCTAGCACCCACAGCGTGTTCACGTTATGAACCCGTAATGTTCGATAAATATTTAACTGAAACGAGATTGACCATTTAATTCTCTTCGGTTCATTTAATCACAGATGAATGTTTGTTATTAAATACCTATTCACTTTGTCATCTTGCTGGAGACTATCTTATCGTACGTAACCTTTTGAATCAAAATAAAATGGTTTTACTTTACATTTAGAACAGAAAATCGGTATTTATTTACACATTGTACTTATTTGTTAAGAGTATTACGAATAAATGATAATTTTAACTACTTTTATGTAAGAATCACTCATCTCTGCACCAAAGTATGAGCCAAGTCTCGTTGCTGGGTGGTCTTGCAACTTATTTCTACAGCGATTCAAAAAGGCAGCAGCAATCGAAAATCCCGCCAAAATTTATAGTGAAAGTGCAAGCAAGTCTTCCGGGAGAAAATAGTGCAACAGGTTTTGAAAGAAAATCCATTGTGCACGATGAGGATAATCGGAGGAGTGACAGTTCATTGCTCGCTAAAGATGATTTGAGGGAAAACTTGAGAAAAAGAGCCGCTAAAATCTTAGCGCATTACCATATATTCTTGCACTTTCAACATAAACTTTTTTTATGAATCGATTCATCGAAAAAAAAAATAAAAACGTTCAATATAGGTACTCCGTATACTACACAAGTACTAACCTTCCTTTAATTTCTTAGTTTAAAATTCATTGTTGGTGAAGGCGAATTTATGTTATTTAAGGAATTTTTGCAGAAATTTTCCATCACTTAATCCCGTTTATGTGAGCTCTCTGTTTTCATGTGAGCGGGCAAGCAGGTGCCTGTTGGGACATACTTGGAATGATGATGTGTTTTGTGTTCACAAGCTTGTTATGAGTTATGAGGCAGTGTTATGTATTCACAGAGCTGTAGATAATTTTCCCCATGTGTATCAGATTTTTGTGTGTCACTGTCACTTTTTGACATATAAAACCAACAACCAACCAATCAATCAACTTTTAATAAGTGTTTTTAATATAACCTATTTACTGTTCACGCAGGCGAGCATTTGTTGTACCACGAGTTTTGCAACAGTATAAAAAAGTGGAGGAGCCTCAAGACTATGAAGAAGAGGAAGAGCCTAAGAAGGAGACGGAACGAGACATGTTCTGTGAGGATCCGGCTGTCCTGAGGGCAAGGGCCGAGCAGAGGCGTCAGGAGGCGAGGGAGCGAGGCGGCCGGGCGAGGGGCGCGCACACGCAGCGCGACGTTGTGGGTAGGTGCTACATGTCTGATTGGAAAACTAAACCGCCACCACACAGTTGTATCTGCCAACTGGTTTAGGAACAATATCTTAAAAGCTGTTATACACCTAAAATTTGTTTGACAGGTTAGAGGAAAATTAAACCCAACAGAATAAAGCGTTCAACATGGCCTCAAGGATTCTTTTGAGGCCCTCTTTTATTTATTTGATACGCAAGTGATTTTCCAAAACTCAGTGTCTCTAGTAAGCTATGCCTATATACTGATAATGCTAATTTGAAAATCACAGCATCCACCAATATTAAAATTGGAAGGGAGGCAAATTCCAATTTAATTAAACTAAACAAGTTTTTTAATTCCAATGATTTACTTTTAAACTCATCAAAAACTAATTTTATTAATTTTCAAGCTTGGAAAAATAATGTGCAAATTCAACTTAAAATTGTAATACATAATACCCCCGTTGCAGCAAACCTGCATACTCAGCGAATTTTCAATGAATATATAACATAACACATTAAAAAACTTAACAGGATTCATAAGAAATGTATTCACAAACAAGCGATATTTAAAATATTAATTATTCTCCATAAGAATAACATTGGGGATGAGTACGCAGGTTTGCTGCAACAAGGCACACAAAATTATGGGTTTTTATGCAAATATCAATAGAAGTCATCTTAGTGAAGTCACATACCAAGTTTCATCCATATACATTCATAAATAAGCGATATATAACATTTTAAACATTTTCCATAAGAATAACATGGGGACCAAGTACCTAGGTTTGCTGCTACAGGAGCCATAAGCGAAAAAATGTTTTTTTTGTGCTAACAACAATAAGCCACAACCAGATCAAGCCATATACCAAATTTCGCCAGTTTATGTTCATAAATAAACGAGATATGCAATTTTTCTTTTTCTCCATAAGAATAACATTAGACATCGTACTGTGTTTAGCACTTTCAATATCTCGGTAACCAATTGACGTAGAGCAATGATCAAAATACCAAATTGTTTGTTTTTTTAAGCTGAATTCAATGGTATAAAATAAAATTTGATTTAAATTAAAATTACATGTGAAAACCCCAAAAAACACATTTTTGGGGTACAAAACCCCCCCTTCGGAAGGTGCGATTCATCTGGTTTTCGAACTCGTTCAAATAAATGGTACTTTAAACATTTGTACCAAATTTCATTAAGATCGGACCTTTTTTACGAGAGTTATCGTGCTTACGGACACATATATATATATAAATATATATATATAAATATATATATATAAATATATATATATATATATATATATATATATACATATATAAAAATTTGAACGAATGGTGTTTTTGGCATCTGGGGACCTCAAAATGAAAAGTTATCATGGTCTCGGGCTTAAGTCTTACCATGAGACCTACGGTAATAGCTTCTTCCCTATAGGGGAAATTCGCTAATAAAGAAATCAAAGGCAAAGACTATATCCAATTTGTAGGTTTACAAATAGACAAATCACTTACATGGAATCTTCATGTGGAACAATTACCCTCAAAAATTTCATCGGGTTTATATGCATTAATTAGGCTGAAAATTCTTTGTGAAAAGGAAACATTAAAAGTAATCTATTTCTTACATTGACTCAATAACATCCTTTGAAAATGGTGCTCCAGCTCAGTACAATTTAATTCCATTCTAAAAATGCAAAAAAAAAAAACTGTTAGAATAATTTGTAATCTTCAACCTAGATCTTCAGTTCAAGAACATTTCAAGTCCGAAAGAATTGAGTTTATGGAATGTACATTTTTGAAACCACTTCATCAAACAAAAACAGACTACAGGAACTGGAGCAGGTTGGGGGTAATAATAACTACTTAATCAGAAATCGAGAAAAAACTTAATAACAAGTCCCCACACTTTACAACTTTTTAAGAAAAAACCTAAGTATGCTGGATGAAATTTTTACAATAAACCCCCCTTAGAAACTCGATCAGAAGTTTCCAGCAAATTTAAAACCAAATTAAAAACTTTTCTCATCAACAAGGCTATATCGAGGTCTTCATTCCAAAAGGGCGTATCAACCAATTTGCTGATTTTGAACCATAACTCGTAAATAAATAAAATGTAGTATCAATTAAACGTAACCTCAGTAATATACTTCTAAATCAATAAAAATGAACATATTACAAGTGTTACAGGGTTCCCACTAAATTTTAATCAAATTGATGGATTTTACATCGTTTTCAAGGTCTAACAATTACCAATTTCACAGTCTAAATATTAAAAACATAACCTATAGTGGTCATAAAACAACGCAGACGCGGTAAAATACTAGTTACAACTTTCCCACAATCCAATTATGATGTCAAAGTAAATACCATAAAAGAAAACCATTATAAAGGGGCACACAATGCTTTGGTTGACTTGTGAGGATCTCTAAATCTGTCCCTTCAACCTCACATAAACATAAACCATTTAAAAAAATAAGAATTCTTTTAGTCTCTTATTGTTTTATTGTCGTGAGTCATTGTTCTATCGGTCATCGGTTGCTGACGGTTTCTACTGTGCACAGTGCTGCCAATCAATTTTTCTCAAATTACCCTCAAATATCCTTGAAATCTAAACTCCCGTATTTAACTAAAGTGTGTTTATGTAATAAAGGAAATGTGCTTGAAATTTGATAGGTTTTAGGAGCCATCTATAGATGTTGCTGGTGTAGCATTAGTGTTAAAGCTTAGAATAAAGAATGAAAATAGAAGTTGTACGCCAGTCAGTTATTTGTCACAAATTTGTCATGCCAGATATACCGGTAACAGATTTTTCTCAGAATTTCTTTCGCTGCTTAACAAATCACAGTATATAAATTAGAGATGAGCGAGTACAGGTTTTTTAAGTCGAGTTGAGTAAATGGCAAAAGATTTGAATCTCGAGTTTGAGTCGAGTATACAAATAAAAAAAAACACGTAGGTCGAGTTGAATTGGATCAAAACAGTGTATAGGGTTCCATGTATAAATGTTGTTACTAAAATATACTTTTCTAGTCACTATGACCTGAAAATAACAATAGTAAGTAAAATAAATGTATTCCTTCTTCATTACAAAAAGGTAAGTACATTTATCTAAAAATAAATCATACCAAAGTAATTGCATAAAATTTTGCCATGAAGATTAAATACTGTTAATCTTTTGGCATTAAGGTTGTTATAGCCTGTATGGTATTAATTAACAGTTTCATTAAAATATAATCTCAGTTTTTATTTTATTTCCTCCTTTTTATTTATCCTATGTTTTATATATTATGTTTAGGCCTAAGCTACATCTTTCTACGAATGTAGAAAATAAAATGACATTCAGGCCTATAAGTTAAAATAAACTTTATTCTAATATTTAAAAGGCCTATTAAATGGTAAAATATTAGCCTACTTACATACCACACAAAATGTATTTACTAATTTCTTAGCATTAATTTTAACACTAATAGTCCTAATAAGAACAATCAGTTAGTAAAACATGAAGAGATATGTTTGAAAGTGCCTGGCAAATCAATTGATGAAATTGAAGCCATGTCTTAGAGTTTTAAAATATTACAAATTATTTTAAAAATCATTAATGAAACTAAACAAGGCCAAAACAAATCACTTGTCTTTAAAAACAGCTCAATGCCAAAGGACAGTTGAGCGTAAAATTAATGGATTGACTCAATCTCAGTTATTATGGAACTAAAAACATACACAAACTTCTTATGCTTACCCATTATATTGTGTTACATATATGTTTTTGATATTTTACTTAAAAAAAAGACAAAGTTAGGTTAACCTAAAAGTGGACTATACAGACAGGGTTCATACACCTCAATCTCAAGGTCCTGGTAAATCCTCCATTTTGGTGTAAAGAGTGACACAAATTTTTAAGCCACAACTTACTTATTAATAACACACTAAAATCCACATCACAACTCTTAAAACCTCAAAAGCGTTCACACTCAAATTGAATTTACAGACGACGCGCGGCCGTGGACGACACTTGGTGCGGGGGTAAACGGCGGGAGTAAACTCCCTCGAAACTTTTGAGTTTCAGTGCCGAACTCGACTCGAACTCGAAATTGCGAGTACTCGCACATCTCTAATATAAATCACTAACAGCTGATGAAATTTTGTTTACAGCCATAAACACCAATTATAAAACAGCTAACGCTGCCTTTCTTTCAGTCTTAGGATTATTATCTTTCATCAACTGTCAGGATTAGGTAGGAGGCAGGTGACAATAATCCCCATTTTATATTTTTGTTAAATTTATTGTCTGGTAGAGGTTAAAACTTGTAAGCATTACTGCAACTTAGCAGACTTCTTGTCGCCCTGGCACCCGTGGCCCTTCCACATATTTATAATGAGATGATCACTCTATATATAACCTTACTCAATTTCAATATCTGCCATGGAGTTCATGAGTATTCCTCATAAAGTAACAAAAAATTGGAAGGGGAATAAATAGAGAAATTTAGTAATTTAATCATAAATAAACAACAATGATTTATAATAATAATTATACAACAGAGTATAATATATATTTTTATATTTTTGAACGGCTTTAGTAAAATAACCCCTTTTCACCCTTAAAAATTCCCTCCCAAGTTCCAAATTACCATCAACAAGGGTAATTCCCCTCGAATTGGCAACGCTGAACGCTGAATTGGTGTAAACGGAATGCGCGAGTTACTGATACAACACCCTGTGCGAAGTAGCTGTCTACTGTCGCTTGCACATTTTCCCCATCTCAAAACAATCTATATCTATAAATACGAGAAATCGATCATCCTCCAGACCAAACCTCTACAGCTAATATTACGAAATTTTGCACGTATACTCTTTCCATAACGTAGATATCCACTAAGGAAGGATTTTAAGAAATTCCCAAATGCTCCGCCCCACGGGGAGTCAAAGTTCTAATCCAGTGTTTCCTTACGGACATTCACTTTGGTTTGAGCTGATGAAAATTCAAACAGCTGATCATGATTCGTAGTAGTACTAAAGTTTAACCACAGAATGCAGCACAGACCACAGGTTTTATTCCTGGGTGAAACCGGGTATTATGGCAGCTAGTATTACACATAAAGAGATTTTGATGTGATTTTATTTGATCGAATACCAAACGTTTAAGTTGCTGTTAATCTAAATAAGCAAATTTATAAATTTGTTTTACTTTATTTCGTAATTGGTGTTGCAGTCTGTTAATTTTTTTTTCACATTGCACCAAAATAAGGGTTGTTTAACATGTTTGCTGATGAAAAATTACGCAATAGAGTTACCATAATGTTGACTTTTTTAAATTTTCACTTATTTTTAGTTATTTGTAGTCATAACTAGATGAAGGCCACAATTTACCACTTGCTGCCATTTTTAACATGCATTTACAACAACCGCTCCTGATCTTCATCACAAACACACACTAACATTTTAATTTGTTTCCAACGATTGTTTTACATGAATTACATAGAAACAAAATATCTAAAGTTATTGAAAATAAACAATGTCACTATATACATACATAGTACATAATATTTGAGGCTATATACATACATACACAGACGACCGCTCACAGCACTGTGGTTGGTGAAATCCAAAAACAAAGACTGCCATTATCTTGAAATAAACCTTCCCCAAGAGTGACAACAGTTTCAACCACATAGTATTAGTGCGGGCTGCAAATCAATCCCATTGGTCAACAAAGGTCTGGCTTAGTAGATCTATGATGCCCACTCCCAGCGCAATGTTAGCCTGTCGTAGATGTACGACGTTAGCAGCGAACATGTTAGTAGGATAAAGTTGTTATTTAATTATGTACGTTTCAATATTTTAAAAGAGAATTCGGTGTTTATGTTATCTGATAATAGGTACCCAGTTATATCACTGGTTTTTGCACTGTCTTTACCTAGATCTCCTGAGCCATGTATCGTCTGTAAATTGGTATTTAAAACACATAGAAAAAGCAAGAGAAATGATTACGATAGCTGATTTTACACAAATAAGATCTTTGTTAGTCTATAAAATTGATGATAGGGCCTACTGTTATTTATCTTTGCCACCTCCAAATCCAGGAACAACACACCTTGCTAATAGTAATGTATTCTTAAAACTTTAAAGCGGATTTAATTTTACGTTTTGCAGGCAAACCAAAAGGGCAAGGCCAAGAGAAGGAAGTTATTAAAAGTCGAGAATTCAAAAACACAAACAAATCTTCCCGAGGGAACCACAACCGCCGAGCCATGGCAGCTAAGAAGAGGAGACAGGGAATGCTTCCATCCTAGTAATATATGTTATACCACCAGAAGATTTGCTTTTCTGTTAATTTATTAAGTTTAAATGATCTATTGTTATTCTATTCCAAAATACAATTAGTTTATAATTTTCAGTTTTGTTTACACTGTCTTGTCCTTTTCCTAAAGACAAGCCCTTGAAATTGAATAATTTTTTGGCTGTTCTGATGCTCCTGGTTACACTTAAATTCACTATTAGGATGGCAATGTTGTACATTATAAGGTTAGGAGGAGGTATAGGATAACAAGTTGGTATAGTGATATTGGGGGTGATAAACTACATCAAGATATGAAAAACAGCCTTTTCCAGTGTAAAATCCCTATAAGACAACGTACTTTATGTTATGACAGTTAACATTTTCTTTAATAACTCGGTAAATATTTGTGCTAGAATGATGAGAGGGCTTAAAACTTTCACCTCACTAATCTCCATCTTTTAACTTGCATTAATTTTACAATTTGAGGCTTTTCTGACCCCTTTTGGGCCCAAAAACTCAAAATTTGAAAAATTAAAATTCCCAAAAAGGGGGTTAGAGTTTCCCGATTGTTTTGCCCAACGAACTTGTCCAATTGTTTACAGAAGGGAAGGTTCCCACCAAATTTCAAGTAAATCGGGCAAAAAATGTGACCGCTAAAGTGTGAACACACATATATATATATATATATATATATATATATATATATATATATAAATTTGTTAGCGACCCCCCAAAACGTGTTCAGGGGGTCATGTTAGGAACTTCTATAGTGGTCCCAGGCTCAAGTTTCACCGTGCGGGTCATGCTAATAGTTCACTTTTCCATAGAAAATTCACTAATGATAAACATGGGAGCAGCAGGAAAGGAAATTAAAAGATGATTGGAAATTGTACATTTGAGATGAACGATGCAAATAATTAATATCTAATATAGGCCTAATTTGATTGGAATATTTACATCACTTTGGGACATAATAATTGGGTATTCAAGCTAGTAAATAAAAATTCATTCATCCAGTTATTTTTAAACAACTAAAAAATCAAAATGGCTTGTTTTGCATCTCGGTATGATTTGTATATTGCAACATTGATAATGATAGTTGTTTGTTTAGCCTTAATTCTACTGTTAGACTTTTTATTTTTGGCTGAATTGAGGTTAAAACTCTGAACTCATTATTTCAACGCTGATTATTCTTAGAACTGGCGAATGTAAGAATACATTTATACTGTAATGGATCTTGGATAATTTTGATCACCTATTGTATGAAGAAATAAATATTGTTTACATAATTCCTGATGTTCAATTCAATTCAGGAGTCATCGGAAAAGATTGCAGAAATTTCAAAAATCATATCTCGGGGAATAATTTTAAATAATTGAATGATTATTTTGTTGGATCGATGTTAAATTTTTTTGTTATCTAGCAATTGATTTTTTGGGACTTCTACAACATTGTCAAATAGGTTTGACTGCTCGTCACTCGTTCTACAGCGTCCGGGGACTTTTCAAGCCTATACTGCCAGTTTCCTGAAACTGCTCTACCACTGTATAGGGTGATATATGTATCATAAACATGCTGGAAAGTGCAAACTGTGCTGCCTACTGAAGCGTCGCTATCACTCTAGTAACTCTGGCGCAGTAACTTCCTGTCAATCACCCGTTCTACATTGAAGGTCACAGGTGGAGTTCATTCTCATCTAAAAAACTCGATGTGTTCCTGATTATTTGGCAGATTGAATTATTGCTTTATTTAAATTACATGGGGAGATATCCTCTACTCTAACATGAGTAAGTTTGCTTGCTTGCTTACGACACGGATCTCAAAAACGGCTCCAACGATTTCCTTAAAATGTTGGAAATAACTAATTTCTGGAATAAAAATAAGTTCTAGACAGGCCTCATCCTCAGGAAAAATCAAATAATGTAAAAAAACTAAAATGAAAAGTTAAAAAAATTAACATTGCACTTATGGAGTTTCAAATCAAAACAAAAGAATTGTAACAGCTATTCATAATCAGTCAGGGAACTGTCAAAGTAATACTCATGTTGTTTATGATTATTAACATGTGGTTTCCTGAGAACAGAGATTAAAAGATTTGAGTGAAGATTACATATATAGAGTAGTGAAATAAATCAAAGGGACATCGAGCTATAAATAACAACTGGAGTGGCCTTAAAAATATAGAAAATAGGCAAATGAGTTATACAAATATGATTATCAGTAGGTGGAAGTGGCGAGATATTACTCCAATTCATCTAAACAAACTGACTGGCTTTCCTCCGAGCAAAGCTCGGCCCCCCAGGTACTGATTTTTTTAAAACTGCCACAACTTTTGTTGATGACGCAGTATTTTACTATGGTTCTTTCGTGTGATATAAAACCACTTGGAACAAATGGTTATTCATAAGGGAATCCATTTTTGTACATAATATAAAAAATATTAAGGCAAATTAACAAACCTAATCATGATTAATAATTGGTTGTTTGACTAATAATCACTTTTTAGGAGTAACTAAGCCTTAATATTTTTACGTTTTGGTAGGACAGAGCAGCCTTATCTTAAAGTACGAAAGGCCAATGTTGTTAGTTGGACACATAAGACATATTTAACCCTTAAAGGGCTGAATTATTTCGTGGCTTTGAGCTTTATTATTTTATGGTATTATTTTTTTGCCGACAAAATTTTGGACTTTTTATATTTGTCTTTTTGTAATTGGGTCAAAAACTATAAATATACTGATTTTTTAGCCAATATAAATATATTTTTTGAATAAAAAATAAAATAACAATTTTTAAAATTTTTTTTTATTTGACACTGTTATACAAACAACAAATAAGTATTGTTTTTGTGACTGTTATTTGAGACGGATATATCCCACTTTATTCAGGACAAATTTAACTAATTGTCGGATATATCCGTCAATGGCCCGGAACGGAACAGGAAAAAGATGGATATATCCGTCGATAGCCCTTTAAGGGTTAAAAAATAAGATATTTCATATTCACTGAACACTATCAATCAAACACATCAGAGCCTCGCCTTGTGGCCACCAGTCTTTAAGAGGAGGCTCCAGTCCTCTGCTTCTACCTGCTTCTCCCATAAGACCAGTGTTAACTTTCAAAGTCTGTCCTCCTCAATAGGTTATCCAAAATTTATTATTTATGGTTCGTTTTAACGATCAAAATGATATCTAGCGATTTCAGTAAGCAGAATTTCGTTATCATAAATAGTTCACGCATAAAAAATCTTAAATATTGAAAATTTTGGCATGTTATTGGTTGTTTATTATTTGCGATATCGAAATTCTTATTACTGAAATCGCTAGGTATATTTTTTCTCTTTAAAATGAGCCATAAATCAACGATATCGAATAATCCGTTCAGGAGGGACGGGCTTTGAAAGTTAACGTTGGCCTTATGGGCGAAGCAGGTAGAAACGGAAAAGTTTTGTGACTTAAGGCAAGCCAACCAAACCAAAAACTTGTAACAACCCACCATTATTTGTGTGCTACTTTCAGGACTGTCTAAACACTCTTAGATTCAAAATTAGTAGGGGTGTGCGATGCAGCGATTTTATTTAGATTCGATGCAACGATGCGATTCAAAGAATTTTGATTTTAGTCGACACAATTTGATTCGATACAATGCAAAATATTTCAATGATTAAAACTCAGCCTATACAGGCTCAACTTTTTATCCAAGGGAGGAGCGGTCGCCCCCCCCCCAAACCTAAAAATTGGTGTGTTTTATTTTATTATTCAGGCATACAATGAAAGTTTGAATAAATCCGAATGAAAATGTAAGCAGAAAAAGCCTCCTGAACCCCGTTTTTCGGTTCCGAGAGTCAAATTTTGCTACTCCCGTCTACAAGGTTACATTAAAATACAAACTAACGAACCTAAATGTTCGATAAATGAAATAAAATACACACCATTAGATGGGTGAAATTTTAAACTTTCATTTTAGAACATAACACATTACGTAGATTCATGTATTTAACCTAAAAGCGTCTTACAAAAACATGGATATTTCCGAGTATCGCGTAGTTGTTGTAGTTTTGCCAGTTGGCAGACCGAAAATGCAGTGTTTTAAACATGGTCTTAGAAGTAAATTTTTGCAGCAAAGGTTGGTACAATTGTATTCGGTGATTATTTGTTACTGGATTTTGCCCGCCTACCGTCGTTTTTTGCTATCAGAGTGCTTTGCTTACAGCTTAGGTTTGATTTTTGTTTAAAACCGCGTAATCCGTTGCTAGGCAGTAAATATCCAGTGGCTAGGTTAGAAGCAAAAAGTGCCTTGAATTATATGTAATGAGATAGAGGAAACAAAGATTAAATTGCGTGCAAACAGAAGTTCATACGCCAAGTATTTTATTTTATAAAAATGTGTTACGACATTTTCATCTTTCGAGTGGTTGAACTTGTTGTATCTTCGCTTAGTATAGTTCAGTATTCTAGATTTAAAATACGTTTTGTAAATAGTTTTTCGTGTGGGTAAATACTAAAATAAAATTGTTTATTCAGGCATCTTACTTGTTCTTAGACGCCTACAGATGAGGTAGAAAAAAGTGAAATGCCTAAATATTTTAGTTTTATTTACGGTCGGGCGCAGTAGAACTAAAGTTAATTTTTGTTTAGCTTGTTTATAAAGTTAGGATTGTTTTTTTCTTGGGTACAAGGTTATTGATTTATTATGTTAACTTACTTTCATTCATTGTATAATTTCATATAGTTAAAAAAAATAATGGGGGTGCCAGGGACCATCCACAGGGAAAGGGGAGGGGTAACTTTCGGTGACCGCACCCCCCAAACATAGACCTCTTGATCCGCCCCTGAGCCTATACACCAATTTTTATGACCAATATGGATAATCTACCATCTTGGCCAAGTCTAGTTATAATTTTCTGATTTGATCAATTAATTCTTCTTCCAACCTATCTTGATCCATCATTTCAAAAACTTTTGCAGTAAAAACGCATAACCTAAACTGAATTGTATTTAATTGTTTCAAAGGACGGACAAATACAAACGAGCGCCAAAGTTGAATAACGAATGACGATGTAGACAGTTTTGTCAGGTTGTAAAATACCACCATCGTACCATGCCAGTAAACTACCGTATTTTTGACTAAATACTATTTTACCCACCCAAGGAATAGTTTTGTGAAGGTATAATGTTATTCAAATAACTCACTATCACAATTTTATGAATTAAAAACTAAGAAAATACTATAAGATACTAATTTAAAACAGTATTTAATGGTAAACAGCAATAGTATATTCGTTACAATGTACGATATCACAGTGGAATAATCGGCGGGAGTAACTATCCCCGTGCAGTTTGTAGCGCGGGTAAACGGCGGGAATACCCAACACTTTTGATGCATCGCTATTTTGATTACTACAGCATCGAATCGAAATTTTGATGCATCGCACCCCCCTAAAAATTAGCTAAGTTACAGGCGTTTGTTTGACAAAGAATAAATCAAACATAATTAAGTATATTACTTTATTTCCTTTTAACATGGTAAAAATCACAGTTCATTGGATGATTGAAGGGTCTACACTCGAGATGACATATTCAGATTACTTCTTGACATCAGCAAACCTCTTGGAGACATCAGCCCAGTTAATGATATCGAAGATGGCCTTGACGTAGTCTGCTCGCACGTTCTTGTATTGCAGGTAATAAGCATGCTCCCACACGTCAATGCCAAACAGAGGAATCAACCCTGAAACATGCGAGGGTATCAATGAGGGTAACATTTTCAGACTATTAAATTATATTGTGTTTGGCTTTAAGAGGAGGGAGATATATAACTGCAGACACAGCTCTCTTCTTCACCTAGTCCAATCCATTTTGACTTTCTCCCCTACACATAGCATATCGAGCGAGTATTGTTGACATCAACAGTTTTGAACTATATTATAGATGGTACTCCCTGGACCCCAACAAATGGTTTTTGAGGTAATATGTCTGTCTGTGTGGTGTGTGGTTGTGTTCAGACCTAGAGACCACACCAATGGGTGATTTTGATCAAATTAGTTATCTATGTTCGTCTCTTTCCACGAATTATAATAATGCTTAAGAGGTTCAAAATTTCAGTTTTATTTTTTATTTTGAAAGAAACATTAATTTTTAATGAGTTTAATACAAAGACTAACCTGTAGTAGCCTGAAGGGGATCCTGGTTGGCGCAAGCTGCTATCTCTAGCCTCCCACTTCCGGGGTTGAAACCCAGCCAACCCCATCCTGACCCTTGGATCGCCGTCGTCTGAGTTGATAGCTTTGTTTTAAAAGCATCAAAAGAACCAAATGATGTTTCAATTGCCTTGTTAAGTTCATCTGAAATGCAAATGACCACTTTGAAAACAAATCATTAAAGCTGATTTTAAGAGGAAAAAAATGTTTCTAAAGGTTTATTAATGGTTGTTTCTCAAAGGCGTGTTTGAGATTAAACCCAAAAATAAAGATTCCTACAATAAGGCCATCATCACTTGATTTGGTAATGGCTAAAACAAACAAAACTAGTAAAATGAATTTGTAACAAAACCCAACAATAAATGGCCCGATATGTCTCTCAGTTCAGATCTTCGCTGACATGACATTCTATCGGAAATCGTACAATCGTAGCTTGACTATTAAGAAAAGAATTGTTTTTTGTTATATGATGTTCCTATAACAAAACTAGAAACAAAATGATGTTCGACAAAAATGTCTGTGCCTTTGTTTGTCGACAGCGGCTCGTTTTCCAACATGGCAGACACTTAATTTCCTAAAAATTGCCTTCTGCATAAACAGGGTGTCTACCACTGGATGAAAATGGAATTCGGTGACTTTTCGGTGACATTATTAATAAAATCGGGGACCTTGTTTTCATAAATTTTGTTTTAGTATCTTTTATGATATAGGGCCAATAATTTGTTACCTCCCGTTATTCAAAACAGTGTAGAAAAATTGGATGTAGGCCTACTTATTGTTGAAACTGTTTATACAACAGTTAAACTAGGGACGAGTTGATTCCACCGATTCTCAGGCTTAGAATCGATGGCCCAAAGTCGATTCCAGGCCGTCGATACTCCCGCCGTTTACCAGATTTATGCCACTGACCATCGAAAATTCGAGTTGAGTATTTGAACACTGCATAGCTACTCCCGCCATTTACTCAGATTTACCCCACTGACCATAGAAAATTCGAGTCAAGTTGTTGAAAATTGGATAACTACTTCCGCCGTTTACCCAGATTTACGCCGCAAACTAATGTTTAACAAAATATATGACTGAAATAAAGAAAAATAAGCCTAAAATCTATGTTTAGCTCATATGAAAGGAGACAATGACAGGTGAGTTATTTATGGATACCTGTGAAGTAAGAGAAGGGGGGTTTTGTGTCAGGGGCAAAATATCTGACCTTGGAGATAAGGAAGAAAGACGGGGATGGGAAGAGAGGAGAGGGTTCTGGTTGAAATCAATAATCAGTCGGCTTAGGACTTACATTATTTCCTTGAGTCATGATCTTACAACCACGTTTTGCCCATGAATTATGAATTTGTTTATATTAAATACTAAACAGATTTTCTTTTTCTATATTACTACAGTATACTAGCGAAATTAACATAAATTATGTAAAAATTGCATTACAAATTAGAATGATAATTAACTACAAAAAGCTGCTAAATAACATTACAGTATATTTAAAAACGTTTATCTACAATCATTACAATTTTACGACGGTATTTGAAAAAAAAGAATGCTTTTTAACTTTTATTCAAAAATTAAAACCTTAAAAACCAATTTCAAAAAACATCATGGGAGATTTATGTAGGCCTAACCTTAAAGCGTATCAATTATATGAAAAATAAACATGCAATTCAACTTAGTTTTTTTTCAATTAATTAATTTTGTAAGTTTCTTTTATTAATGAAAAATAATCACTAACCAACTGATTGCCTCAATTTATTAAATAAAAATTTCAAGACCCTAGCATATCTAGAAGTGGGTTAGAATTTGTATACCTCAGTCAGTCAGTCAGTCAGTCAGTGAGTTACACATGCGGCTGTATATATTTTAGATTAGTAAAGCTAATGAAGTAAGGAATCCCAAAAAGTCGTAATGTTGATGATACAAAATTATCATCTGTTATAAATAAATATATATAACAGAATGTGTTTTGCTATTTTTGCGTATTTAGAAAAAAAGATTTCACAATATTTAGTCTATAACATTTTTACCCACAAACCAATGTAAACATGTTGTAGTATATTCAATTATCTACATACAAATGTATAACACCGAAAGTAAATTATTGTTTTTATATGTGTTATGTAGCACTAAAAAAATAGTCGCAGACTTGGCAAATTTCACTAGGCCTATGTAAAAGTAAACACAACACTTTATTAACACTATTTGTCACACTTAACCCTAGCAGTGGCCCGCCAGCTTAATAAGCTGGTTTCACGTGTCGCGTGAAATGGCCAACAGCTTAATAAGCTGTTACGGGTCGAAATTTTTGTAACGGTAAAAAAATCATTAATAGTCAACTCAGAAGTGAACAATATTTATACCATTCGAAAGACCACATACTGAACTTTCATTTTATTACATAAATGAACCGTTTACAAGTTGTATAACAATGTCACGACGATTACAATTACAATGAAATTTTGCCGCTACGCCATTCCTGCAGTCGACGCTCGGAAAATGTAAAAACACGACTACTTTGGAATTACCCTGCTCAGGTAATTTTTGTCTTAGGATGTTGCGGGTGGTACCACTGCATAGCCAAAGAGTTTAGTTTCACTGTGGTATTGATTTTTAGAACGAAATATTGATTGCACAACAGTTACGATTTTATGAACACAGCTGTTTTCTGAATTCGTAACAAATGGCAAACCGGCTTAATAAGCCAGTGTGGAAAATGCGAATTACATCCAGAGCAAGTTATAAATACTAGTCATATAATATTTCATTTTGAAGAGGAAGAAATTTAGCGTTTGAGATTGGCAGCCCTGCCCATGGTTATTTCGGCCTGCTGTCTCGAAGACGAAGGAAATGTGTCACTCCTCTCACTGTAATGCGCAGTTCAGTCATCCATTTCGTGTTGGTCGCCGCTGTCCGTGAGTTTGCGCCTTGTGTTATCCGCGAATTATCACTAAATCCTTTATTATTTCGGAGTGTTAGTGTTAGTGAAGTGTATGTGTGTATATAACAGTAATCTTTATGCATTTTATTATGCATAAATATTACTGAAGTGTGTGAAATAGTGTTTGTAAAAAAGTTATATACTAAATACTGTAAAAATATTTTTTTCCGAATACTAAAAAATTTCAGAAAATCTTCTACTCATAAGTGATAACAAGTTTTACCATCAACTTTATGACTTTTTTACATTCCCTACTTCATTAGCTTTACAAATATATACATTTTATTATTAGAATATACATATTTATATTACCTTTTTACAGTACTAACTAACACTGTACAATTTTCAAATTTTGCGGTTTTCCGTATATACTTACATAATACTTACAAATAAAATTCTTTCCCCAACATATTATACATTTCTATGTAGGGAATTGAATGTCCTACTAAATGTATATATAGTATTTGGAGGAATAAATTTCTAAAAAAAGTTATATACTAAATACTGTAAAAATATTTTTTTTCCGAATTCCCTAAAATTTCCAAAATTCATCTAATCATAAGTGATAACAATTTTTTACCATCAACTTTATGACTTTTTTACATTTCTTATTTCATTATCTTTACAAACATATACATATTATTATTAGCATATACATATTTACATTACCTTTTTACAGTACTAACTAACACTGTACAATTTTCACATTTTGCGGTTTTCCGTATATACTTACATAATACCTACAAATAAAATTTTTTCCCCAACATATTATACATTTCTATGTAGGGAATTGAATTGTCTACAAAATGTATATAATGAATTTTCCATAAAAAATCGGACAAAAAAGTTTTACCGAGGCTGCTTTTAAAATTTCAAAAATAAATTTCTATTTTTTTTTAATTTTGTTTACTTCGCTGAAAAATTATATATTAGATCTTTTGTATTTGCCTATTACATGATGCCCCTGTTCTTTCTGAACAAAATGAATATGTGGTTGGCTATGTTTAGTTCTCATTTCAAATTTATACGAATTTTCAAAAAAAGGTCTGCAAAATCGCCAAAATTGGTTGGCCATTCTACAGTTTTTGGGTGGCCACTGCTAGGGTTAAATAATATTTATGCATAATATAA
The DNA here is from genome assembly GCA_963675035.1 of Allygus modestus. Classification (NCBI taxonomy): domain Eukaryota; kingdom Metazoa; phylum Arthropoda; class Insecta; order Hemiptera; family Cicadellidae; genus Allygus; species Allygus modestus. The sequence goes on along the minus strand of OY776112.1, from coordinate 139,806,957 downwards.
TGCATAAAGATTACTGTTATATACACACAAACTCTAATACTACAACTCCGAAATAATACCTAATTTACTGATACTTCACGGAAATACATTACCTAACGCGTTCAAAGGAATAACCCAAGATAAGATAGCTTATGATGCGAAAGTCACGAAACAATGTCACAAAATATATCGCAGCTGTTACACATTATGTTAGGAGCAGTGCTGCCAATGACAAAACTAAATTCTTCTACATTTCTTTCTCTTCAAAATAACACATTATTTGACTAGTAAATATAACTTATACTGGATATAAATCCGATTTTTCCTGAAGGACAGTAGCCGTCCTTTGGCCATTCCACAAACAAACAAAAAACACCTGTTTTCATAAAATCATATTATCTGTCCAATCAATATGTCGATCTAAAAATTAATACCAAAATGAATAACAACTCTTTAGGGGTGCATTAGTACCAACCGCAACTTCCCACGACAAAAATTACCCGGTAATTCCAAAAAAGTCATGTTTTGACATTTTCCTAGCGTCGACTGCAGGAATCTTGTCGCGCAGAAATCAAAAATTCATTTGATTTCTAATCGTCGTGACATTGTTATATAGCTGCTACAGGGTTCGTTTATGTAATAAAATGAAAGTTCAGAATATTATCTCTCGAATGATATATATATTGTTCACTTTTGAGTTGATTATTAGTGGGTTTTTTACGTTCCAAAATTTTCGGCTCCCGTCCTTTGCCACTTTAAGGCGACACAGCCAAAGTACGGGAGCCGTCCTTTGGCCACTGCTAGGGTTAAAAATGATAAAAGACAAAAAGGTCAGTAATTGATTTTGCAAGATCTACAACTTTAGTCCTATGACTTTTTGTCGTATCTCGTCTCCTTCACCCTTAGATAGCTCTAGATTTTTTCAAATGTTGAGATTTTGTGGCAATTTTTTATTTCCCATCACGTTAATATACTTGATGGAGGCCAAATATTGGGCACACAGTATGTCTACATCACATGTAGTAAATAGCAGCCGAAATATGATCAGTTTTTATTAATTTAACCTTTCGGAAAAACAAAAACTCTTTTGAAATATATAGATTTGACCGTTTTCTAAGTATAAGTAGTAAGGTAATGCCGATTCTGGAGCAATTGTTATTAATTAGAATAGACTCATCACCATTTATACTTTAACTAGGATCGTGAGATATGGAATGCGTGTGCGTTGCACCTTTTATTCCCAAATCCTACTATTTTTAGTTTGAACTATCTAAAAAAATTGATAATTGTGAATACAAAAATCAAAATGTAGACTTTTTTTATTGGAGCTCTAGCGGCCAAACGGGTTGTCCTATCGAAAAACGAAGACCACCACGTGCCACGGATTTTAGACGAACTAAAACTTTAGTCCTATGACATTTTGCCGTACCGACAGTTTCATGCGTTACCCGTTTTATGATTAATATTTGAACACAATTTTTAATTAGTTAAGAAACAAATCTATGAGTTAAGTAAACTACGTTGTTGACATGCATTATTTTGATTTCAAAATCTTATCGGTACTATAGTGAATGTAATAAGCAGCTTTTGCTGTAAAACAAATTGAACTATTTTTCTAATAAATCAATATCACATTTTAAAGTAATTGGTAGCTACCCAACTACGTTACAACCTAAGGTTGTGTCTCAAGGGTAATATTTTCAAAATTCTGTAGGCCAGTGACCCTTGAGGAACTCTGTATTTCATTTTGTTCAAGGTTGTATGACGGTTTTATTATCACTTACATTTAGTACTCAGAGGCTTGATATTTGGCACACAATATCTTCACATTTATCTTCAAGAAGCGGTAGTTAAACTATCATATTTTACTATTCAAACCCTCAAACAAATAAATAAAAATAAATAAATAAATAATGACTTTATTTAGCAAGCGTTCATCAAAGTATCACTCTGGTTTACATGACAACTCTTGTCAACATTATACAAAGAAATACAACAACAAAAATGAAAATAACAATTAGATATCTAAAGGGTCTTTGCGTAATATTTACAAACAAATATCAAATATACAATTCTTTTACATATTTTTTAAACCTAGAATAACTACCATTCCTTAAACTAAGTGGCAAAGCATTGAATGTTTGTGGTCCAAAGTATCTAAATGCCCTTTTCCCAGTTTCTAATTTTGTTTTTGGCAGGTGCAACAGGCAGTCCTGTCGAGTACTGCGCACATTGATTTGATGTCTAAACACTAGCTTTTTTCTTAAATATTCAGGTTTCCCAGTCTGCAGAACTTTGTGGACTAACTTGACAGTTTGCAAATCAGAGAGGTTCATTATTGATAAAACCCTAGCACTTAACCTGAACTCACTGATATGGTCAAATTTTTTCAGGTTGTAAACGAACCTCAGAGCTCTGTTCTGCAATCGGGTGAGAACCATCTCATTTTCCCGTGTTAAACAAGAGGAAAAAACTGGGAGAGAATATTGAATGACAGGAAAGATTGTCGATCGTATGATTTCCAGTTTAGAGGACTCTGCTAAAATTGTGCTAAATCTGAGAAGAGTTTTCAATCTTACTATAACGGTTTTACATATGGAATTCACATGGCCAGAAAAATGAAGATGGGAGTCAAGAGTGACACCAAGAACCTTAAGAGAGTTACTTGACCTCAGTGGTTTGCCGTCCAAAAGGATGCTCCCGTCAAAACTCCCAGCTCCCAGTTGACTCCTCGAGGACAACGAGTCAACAAACAAGACCGAACATTTACTAGAATTTAGTAGAAGACCATGATAATCCGACCATCTCTTGACCTTCTCCAAATCAGCATTGACACAGCGCACAGCCTCTTCTGCTTCTGAAGGCTTAAAGGATATCAGCAGTTGTGAATCATCAGCGTAAGAGTGCAGTGAACAGAAATTCAACTGATCCTTCAAATCTGCTGTATATAGAAGAAAGAGAATAGGTCCAAGGCAAGAACCTTGAGGAACACCTACAGATCTTGGAAGAGCCGCCGATAACCGTCCGTTAACCTTAGTACACTGAGTTCGCCCAGTCAGATAAGATGAAAACCATCTAATCGAAGTTTCGTCAAAATTATAAAAACGTAGCTTAGCTATGAGCAAGTCGAAGCTAACAGAGTCAAAAGCTTGGGAGAAATCTAATGCAGTCATTAAGCTCTCCAGGCCACCATCCCTAGCAGAGATAATTTCATCAAGCACATTCAGAAGCCCAGTACAAGTACTAAAACCTTTCCTAAATCCTGACTGGGTTTCAGGCAATAACCCTTCAGACTCCAAGAAAGAAACGAATTGTTCAGAAACAACCTTTTCCAGTATTTTGGATATAACAGGAAGAATTGAAATTGGTCGGAACTCGGAGGCTAAAGAAGGATCATGAGTTTTTGGAAGAGGAATCACCACGCTCTGCTTCCAGCTTGAAGGGAAGTGACCATTTTTCAATGAAACATTGATCAAGTGGGCAATTGCACCAATGCAGAAAGGGCTTAATCCTCTTAACATTTTTATGGATATTCCATCCACACCAAATGCGGTACTTGTTATGCTGTTCATCAACTCCTTTACCTTGCTTTCTGAGACAGGAGCAAACATGAAGGGAGAAGTTACTCCTGCACATTTATTGCTGTTAAAGAATCTTAATTTGTCTGTGCATACGTTCTTGCCACAACCCATTGTTGAAAAGTAATTATTTAACTCTTCTAGTCCAACAGAATGGTCTGTTACTTCAGCTGATTTCATGACACCACCTGCTCGTAGTGTAGCCCAGAATGTCTTAGGGTTTTCAGTTTTTAAATTCTCAGTGAAATATTGCCTTTTCGCCAAACGTATTGCTACATTTAGTGCATTACGAGCCTTACAGTATGCATTTCTAGAAGCTTGTGTTTTTAAAGTCAGATAGGTTTTTTTAAATTTGTTCTTCACTTTAGTGAGGTGTTCCACATTTAAATCTCTCCATGGAGATTTCTTTCTTGTTATTCTTTTTCTCACTGTCGGGGCACACTCATCAAATACATGGATTATATTCTTAGTTAATGCATCAGTTATGTCATCAACGTTCTTCTTAGCCACCATATCATCCCATGGTATCTTTGACGCAATATCAACAAATTTATCACAGTCAAAATCTTTAAAACTTCTATATGAAATGAACTTTCCCTTTGCCTTGGGTTTTTTGTAAGGTACATCACAATAAGTTAACTTATGGTCAGTAATAAATCTACCATTTTGCTGAAGAATCTTCGAAGTATCGACCATTCCCACTTCAAAGCTGTGCATTTTGTCAACAATAATCAAATCAATAAGAGAATATGTGTTTTCTGCGATACGAGTTGGCTCTTTAATCAGCTCAGCAAGGCCCAATGACTGAAAAATTCTTTCAAGATATTTCACATCTGCCCTCTTTGTGTCCAACAAATTCACATTCAAGTCACCCAACAAAATCACAAAATCTACATCAGGTGACTCGTCGATGAACAGAGTGTGGATTAAGGAGCTCAAGGTTGAGTATGGGACATCCGACGGCCTATATGCAATGCATATAAGAAAATTGAGACCTTTCAGATGTACTACGCCACTAATGCATTCAATACGATAATCAACGTTATGAAGATAAACACGAACAAACTTAATCCCGTCCTTTACACAAAGAGCAACACCTCCACCACCATGGCCCAGTTCAATTGGCCTATCACAGCGATGAAGACAATAGCCCGGTATATCAAACACGTGGGAGGGGATATCAGGGGTTAACCATGACTCCGTGATCCCCAAGAGGTCAAACTGGAAATCGTCTATCACCGAGCAAAGCTCCTCAAATCCTGTATTCAATGATCTAATATTTACATGCGCTACCCTGCAACTATTGGTAGATTCTCGGTATCGTTTCCCGACGGGTTACAGCTCATAGAAGACGAAACTGAATCATGAGCATGGGATACCGGAGGGCTGGGACACACAACCTTAGGCACAGCAGAAACATCCTAATTTTGTCTGTTGTCTTAGAATGACTAGCAGTGACATGTCGGTTCCGGCCTCTGGGCCATATGATGGGACGCCACTTTATCCTGCCTAAGGCCAAACAGCGACCTGGGGCGAAGCCCCCCACAGGGGTCTGGGGGCGGAGCCCCCAGCGAGCGAAGCGAGTCTAATATATATACAGCCGCATGTGTAACTCACTCACTGAGGTATACGAATTCTAGACCACCTCTAGACGAGCTAGAAACCTGAGATTTTGCATGCAGGTAGCTTATAGCTTGTAACCCCCAGAAAAATTGCCAAAACTGACAATTTTTTATTTTAACCCCCCTAAAAAATATTGAAAACCCCCCAAAAAAAGGCTTATTTTAAAATTACAGTTTTTGAGCTCTAGTGGCCGAACGGATTGACCTATCGAAAAACGGACACCACCATGACCTACGGATTTTGTAAGATCTACAACTTTGTTCCTATGACTTTTTGTCATATCTTGCTCCCTTCACCCTTAGATAGCGCTAGATTTGTCAAATTTCAGGCAATTTCGACGGTTATTTTCATGGTTTTTAATTTCCTATCACTTTAATTTAGTATGTAAAGGCTTGATATTTGGCACTCAATATGTTTACACATTACGCTTCACAAATCACTCGATAAACTAACATGTTTTAATAATTAATCATCCCAAAAAAATTAAAAACCCTAATTATTCCATAAATGACAAACTGCATTATCGACTTACTCAGGTAAATTCTAGATAAGCTAGAAACATGGAATCAGGCCTACATGTACCTTGTCCATTGAAACCCCCAGGAAAATTGCAAAAAGGTATATTTTTTATATTAACCTCCTCAAAAAAATTCAAAATGGTGGAAATTTTGAACATCTCCAAAATAGTGCATTTTTTTATGGCTGTAGCGGCCGAACGGTTGGTCCTATCGAGAAACGGAGACCACCTCGACACACGGATTTTAGACGATCTACAAATTTGGTCCTATGACATTTTATCATATCTCGTCTCCTTCACCCTTAAGTAATGCTAGATTTCTCAAATTTCGGCATATTTTCTATATTTTGAGGCAGTTTTTTATTTCCTACCACGTTAATATAATTGATGGAGGCCTAATATTTGGCACGCAGTATGTCTACATCACACTTAGTAAATAGAAGCAGTCATATGACCAGTTTTAACTAATTAAAATTGTCGAAAAATGAAAAACTCTAAATATCTTAAGATATGACCGTTTTCTTAGTATAAGTAGTAAAGTATTGGGGGTTCTGTGCCAATTTATATTATTGGACATGCACGTGACACCATTAATACTTGAGCTAGACACGTGAGATTTTGCATGCATGTGATTTGCACCTTTTAACCTCACAAAAAATTCCCAAGCATTATTTTTTTAGTTTTAACTTCCTCAAAACAATTCATTATAACGGTTATAAACAATCAGAACGTAGTGTTGTTTAAACAGCTCTAGCAGCCAAACGGATGGTCTTTTTATCTGTTTTCTTAGTATAAGTGGTCTTATTGGGGTTCTGGGCCACTTGAAACAACACCACTTCAACATGAGGCCAAACAGCGACCTGGGGGCGAAGCCCCCCACAGGGGTCTGGGGGCGGAGCCCCCAGCGAGCGAAGCGAGTATGTTTATATCATTATTAGCATATACACATTTTACGTTACTTATTTACAACACAAACTGTACAACAACACTGTACAGTTTACACTTTTTTCGGTTTTCAGTTTATTATAATATTATGCCCCTAACACTTATAAACAAAATTCTTTCCTCAACATGTTATATATTTTTATATAGGGAATTTAATTGTCTACGAAATGTATATAATGAATTTTCCATAACAAATCTGTAGACAAATTTTTACCAAGGCTGCTTTTGAAGTTTCAAAAGAAAAATCAAATTTCTTTTATTTTTTTCATTTTACCGAAAAATTTACCTTTCTAGAACTTTTTTATTTTGCTATTTTAAGATTCTACTGTTTTTTCCAATCAAAATGAATATAAGGTTGGCTAGGTTTACTTGTACGGTTGAATTTATACGAATTTTCAAAAAAAAAGTCTGCAAAATCGCCAAATTTAGACTGCCATTTCCCACTTACACCATTGGCCATTGCTACGGTTAAAACATTACTTTGCTATTTCACCTATTATTAGGAATCGATGGAATCGGAATCGAGAATCAATTTGTAAGAATCGGAATCGAAAAAAAAATTGGAATCGACTCATCCCTACTTTAAACCATACGAGCGAACATGAAAATAACACAATGCACCTTGACATGAAGAGGTTGACAAATTTGTAATTGCAAGAAGATTAGCATATGAAATTTTATGGCAATAAACAGTTTTAATTGTTACAACAATATTACCGTCATAATATCGTCGGACAACCTTTCATAGAATTCTGAGGTACGCTATCCCGCTGCCGCTATCTCGGGTTGCGGGCAGTACAACAATGAGTTGAGATATTTTCAGACATTTTATAGATATTTAGAAATGTTTTTTTCATGTGCAAATTAACGATTCATGTGCCTACCTCCAGGAAAAATTCAATTTCCATAATTAGGGCTAGTACCTTTTCGTAACTAAAAAATTTGATTTGGTTTAATTTAATCCAACCATGAGTCCTGAAATGCACACTTCCCAGGCATTTTGGCAAACACCAACAAACTAATATTTTAACCAGATTACTTGACTTTACTTCACTTTAAATTCACTATAGGGCCTAACTAAAATAGTTGGTGATACAGAATTAACCTACATTCAATATTAGGTTACTTGCTTAAAATAAATTAAATACTAATATGAACGGTAATAAGTAGCGTGATAATTACGTTAACAGCACGAAAAAATTTAAGGTAAGGCCCAATTCACGATGTCAAACTGTCAAATAAAAAAAGTCATAAAGATATTAAAAAAATCACAACTGTGTACCGAGTAATGAACGGAACGCTAGAGTTGGAGTTAAATAAATGGCAGGATTTTCATTTTGTTGTATAGCATTGTGAACCATAGACTGAATATAAGCGATTTATTCGATAGTCAGTTATCAACTATCGTTTCAGTCAACCAGACGGAACAGTCGACTAGAAAAACAGTCGACTAGAAAAACAATCGACTACATTTTATGAAGAACGAAGAGTTTGGTGCAAAGTACAGATGCCGTGATGTCAGTAGCCAGTGACAGTTGCTTACGAGTGACGAGTTCCTTTGTTCCTTGGAAACCAGGCCCAGGGCTACTAGTTGGTTAAACTCGGAAATAGTCTAAAACTGTTACCGACTGGAAATAATGTTTAGTATGAAAAAGGCTACTTTGAGAGCATTCGGTGACACAATACTGCAGAAACGATAAAATATTAATGATAGATGTTGCACTGACCCGATACTATTGTTCACATGGTAAACTCCCGACGTGTCTGCTCGGCTGTCTCCTAGAGTCCTGATTATTTTATGGCAAAATGCCAGAAAAAGTAGTTCTTCCAATTTTCAAAAATAAAAACTTAAATAAGATGATTTTGTTTTGCAATGGACAAATGTATTACTGTTGTTTAATATATACAACAACATTACTGTCATAATATCGCCGGACAACCTTTCACGAGAATTCTGAGATACGCTATTCCGCCGCCGCTGAGTCTCGGGTTGCGACCAGTAAAACAGTAAGTTCAGTTGGTTCTCCGCCATTCAGTTCATGTTCAGCTGATTATTTACATTGCTAACGAATTATTTACTGAGCCATTCGCGCGAGAATGTAGACATGCCGTACTTTTGTTTGTTTCAATTCAGCATAAAGGGAGCTTATCTGTTCAGATCTATTTTATTTTACTCCCTTTTAAAAAATTTCCGTGAACTGACAACGATTTATCGCATAAAAAGTGACTTCCTTGACCCCGTGATAAAATCCGGGACTTTTCCGAGACTTCCGTGACCGGTAGACACCCTGGTAAAATTATACATCTTTTGAGCCATAAAAGGTAGACAAAACAAAAACCATGACAATCTTTGTAGGTGCACAGCAAACAATTTTGAACCTGGCAGTGCCGGGAAGACATGCTGTGGAAATAACAACATTTGTTTCTTGAGGTATGCTGGTAAAAAATACTAAACATAACTTACCACTAGGTTTTCCACCGTTAGGGGACAAATTTTGCCAGAAAATGGAATGATTAATATGGCCACCACCGTTGAACCTCAGTGCTGGTTGGAGCTGGATTATTTTTGTTGTATCATCTGCAAAAAGAAAGACATTGCTTTACCTATAATCAAGTACTGATACCTAACAACTACTTATCAGCAGCGTACTGACGTCGTTGGGGGCCTGGGGCGGCGGATATATTTGTAGGGGCCTATACAGTATATACATTAGGGGTTAAAGAGGGGGGCCTACTCATATATTATATATATATATATATAAGTGTGTGTGTGTGTGTGTGTGTGTGTGTGTGTGTGTGTGTGTGTGTGCGTGTGCGTGTGCGTGTGCGTGTACGTGTGCGTGTGCGTGTGCGTGTGTGTGTGTGTGTGTCTGTGTGTGTCTGTGTGTGTACACTATGTATTATGGGTGTGCGAGTACTCAACATTTGAGTATTTAAATAGTCAACTGAACTCAAAGTTTTGAAAAATACTCGAAAGTTTGAGTGAGTTTTTTCCGCCAATCTTTGGACGATCGCGATCTGCCAAATCACGTAGTAAACAGCCGCCAAAGACGATCGCATAACGGAAAATCGGCCGAAAATTACGAGACATAACATTATGTCATATGAATCGGCCATAAAAAAAACAACCGAACTGTATAAATGGCGACAGAACCGCATATTATCGGCCGTAATTGAAGACGTTACAGATGATATAATCTGGAATTAACGCCCTTGCCGCGTAATATCGGCTATACAAGTCGACAGAAAATAAACTACTATCCAAAAATGACTACTTTACTACGTAATAACGGCCGAAAATAGAACAGTAAATCGGTAGAGATTCCCCGGAGATCGTCGGAAAATACTCACTCAGACTTTCAAACATTTTTCAAATTTTGGATGCCTATGCCAAAGCGGGGTCTGGGGCGGACCGCCCCCCATGTCCCTCCGTCGGTACGCCACTGCTATATAGGTAAAACGGCCAAATACCGTGAGCACACCAAATACCGTGATTCGTCACTTTAGAGCCAAAAAATAACATACTCTATAGTAAAAAGTACTCAAAATCGTAATTAAATGCTTTCGTATCTTATCCGGTTCGATATATCGATTTTGCGGTAAAATTGGAGAGAAGAAGAATCGATCAGAGTGTTTACCAGTTGAGTGATAGACGTCCTGTTGTTTACATCGTTGGTCAGCTGCGCTCAATGCTTAGAAACCAGGTAAGTTCAATAAGCTTCTGTTTATTTATTTACTACAATAATAAACCTGAGGATGTAATTTTAGATTAATATAAGTGTATACTTAACGAAAAAATGTGTTTAACATACGTTTTTGGGTGAAAACAATTAAAAAATAGCGTCACGGAATTAGGTATCGCACACCTCCGCATAAGTCCGTTATTTGGATCAAGGAGTTCGGGGAAAGCAGCTATTTTGTAATAAGGTTAATACTCGTTTGTTTACAAATATATTTTCAAGTGAAATGAAGAAATTGTTTGGCCATATAAGCTAATATCACCCACCGAAATCCGTGGAGAGATTCGGTGATTGGAATGAAGTCTAAAACATTTTAAAAATGGGCAAAACTCCGTGAATCGTCACGAATCTTTTATCCTCGTTTAATTTGCGTCTGTTTCTCTTATATTTCATTATATTTAAACACAGTATGTAATATTATATTAATATTAGTGTATTCTTTAAGGTAAAATATGGGCGATATAAATTTTTGAGTGAAAAAATTTAAAAAATCGCATCACGGAATTAAGTTTTGGGATTGCGCACCTCCGCCTAAGTCCGTGATTCGAATCACGGAGTTTGTAAAATGCAGCTATTTTGTAATAAGGTTAATATTTGTTTTTTACAAATATATTTTCAATTGAAATGAAGAAATTGTTTGGCTACATAAGCTAATATCACCCGCCGATATCCGTTGAGGGTTTTGGCGATTGGAATGACGGTTAAAACATTTTTAAAATGGGCAAAACTCTGTGAATCGTCACGAATCTGTTATCCTCATTTAATTTGCGTCTTTCTCTTATATTGCATTATATTTAAACACAGTATGTGATATTATATTAATATTAGTGTATTCTTAAAGAAAAAATATGGGCAATATAAATTTTTGAGTGAAAACATTAAAAAAATTGCATCACGGAATTAAGTTTTGGGATCGCGCACCTCCGCCTAAGTCCGTGATTCGAATCACGGAGTTTGGAAAATGCAGCTATTTTGTAATAAGGTTAATATTTGTTTTTTTACAAATATATTTTCAACTGAAATGAAGAAATTGTTTGGCCATATAAGCTAATATAACCCGCCGATACCCGTAGAGCATTTTGGCGATTGGAATAACGGCTAAAAAATTGTAGAAATGAGCGAAACTCCGTGAATAGTCACGAATCTTTTATCCTAATTTAATTTGCGTATTTTAATATTATATTTCATAATAATTAACCACAGTATGTGATATTTTAATTATGCTCGTGTATACTTCAAGGAAATATATGTGAAACATACGGTTTTGCGCGAAAACAATTAAAAAATTGCATCTCGGAATTTGCTATTGGGAACGGGCACCTCAGCTTACTGTCGGATTCAAAATTATGGATACTCGAGTTTGACTTGCCACAAAAAATTAACCGATTGAGCGAAAAGGCGTGTTGAAAAGAACGCCGCAAGAAATAAGCCGCAGCGGTAGCCAGCCTCGTGCGCACACTGATATATTACTTAATAATCACTCTGAATAAACCGTTTCGAAGTAGATTTGGTTTAAGTACTTTCAAAATTAGACTATATAAATTACGAGCTTCATAACAAGCCATTAAACAAGTTTTTAGCTCTTTTGAGTGCTGAGAAAATATCACTTTACGAAATGGATAACAGCTTTCACAAAATTAAGTTTAAAAATCTAAAATTATACAAATAAACTAAAAACATGTCTATCTATGACGTATTAAAATTTGAAATCGATAAGTTGACCCGTTTCGGAAATATGAACTTTTTAAGTCCGTAGTTGCTAGAAAAACGGCAAAAATCGTGTACTTTTTAGATTCTACCCACAATAAAAATTAGTTACCTTAAAAATTTAAAATTGTTGTTTTCACCGAAACACGAAGAATAAGACAAGGACAATTTTGATGTAACCACCGTTCTTGTAGCTCAATCGGTTAATTTTTTGTGGCAAGTCAAACTCGAGTATCCATAATTTTGAATCCGACAGTAAGTCCGTGATTTGAATCACGGAGTTCGGAGAAAGCAGCTATTTTGTAATAAGGATAATATTTGTTTGTTTAAAAATATATTTTTAACTGAAATTAAACAAATGTTTGGCGATATAAGCTAATATCACCCGCCGATATCCGTGGAGAGTTTCGGTGATTGGAATGATGGCTAAAGAAATGTCAAAATGAGTGAAAATCTGTAAATCGTCACCAATTTGTTATGTTGTGTTTTATACGTTTATTCTATGTATATTTAACTTATTTATACTTTTTTTACTAGGTGATTATTGTTTTTTAAGGCAGAATTTTTTTTCAGAATGTCAACACCAAAGCCGCCGAAAGCTGCAAGGAGGAGCTACTCCCAAGAACTTATCCTAGAAGCGATGGAGGCTGTGAAGGGAGGAATGACTGTGACAGCTTCTGCGAAGAACTTCGGAATCCCACGGCAGACATTAAAAGACAAGCTTAGTGGCAAGTATGCTCTGGGATGTGCAATGGGACGTCCTTCTGTATTCAGTCCAGACAAAGAAAAAATCCTGGTGGACTGGATTGTATCAGCAGGCAGAGCTGGGTTTCCTGTCACTAAGATGCACTACTTATGAGTGTTAAAAAACTCGCGCAAAATCTCCAACGCCAAACGCCATTTTCTGATTCTGTACCAGGGGAAAAATGGTACAACCTTTTTCTGAATCGTCATCCTGAAATCGCTGGTCGAATGAGCCAGGCGCTCACAACATCGAGGGCAAACGTTAGCGAGACTGATATTAGGAATTGGTTTGCGCAAGTGAACGAGTATGTGGAGAATCAACATCTGAAGGACATTTTCAAAAATCCGTCACGGATTTTTAACTGTGACGAAACGGCGTTTTTCTTGCGCCCAAAGGACAAAAAAGTTCTCGTAAAACGAGGCGAACGTCATGTATATTCAATAACGGGCAATGACGAGAAAGAGTGCTTGACGGCCCTCATCATGGCCAGTGCCAATGGGACAGTTGCTCCTCCCATGGTGGTTTTCTCTTATGAGAGGATTCCATTCAATGTCGTGATGAAATTTCCTGAAGGTTGGGGGATCGGGAAAACAGAAAATGGGTGGATGACTTCAGAGTCGTTCTTTGAGTATGTCTCAAACGTGTTTGATGCTTGGCTTGAAAAGAACAACATTCAGCGACCTGTTGTTCTGTTCGTTGATGGCCACTCCTCTCACATCACCTATCATCTGAGTGAGTTTTACGGCAAAACAGATAGAGCTAATTGCTCTGTATCCAAACTCTACTGTAAAAACTTTGGTGGTTTATTGTACCCCTTGACTTTCAACTAATAACTTTCAAATGACTCGCTTAGTTTAGTGAGACAGTACCCAGGATATCAATTGAACTAACACCAGAGTTGTAATAACATGGCTCTTTAATATACATATTTAATATTTCACTTCAATAAACAAAAGATTTCCAACAAGTTCGGACGTTGCACAATCAAATCAGAGGCCTCTGTGCTCTAACCATTATTTTTCAAGACAGGAATGACATTATTTGAACACAGAAACAAATTATCAACCCTCTTAACCTAAATATATATTGAATAGTCACATAAATTCGGCATCAGCCAAAGTCCATCAATACAACCCTTAAATCACGTAAGGCACAACTACTAAGTAAATTACACACTTTAGACTCAGATAAATGAGATATTGGGCGGTAGCCGCTAGTCCAATTTAAAGGGCCCGTCACTCAAATCAACTCTTGTCTAAAATAAATATATTACATTGTTATCTTCCAGCTATTAAAATAATATTATTAATAAACACATACACATATAAAGCAATAAATTAAAGTCAAACAATATCACGCCTAAACTCCTTTTAGCCGTGTGGCCATTTCTATTCCCATAAATATTCTCATATATAAAGCTCAAATATTTAAGCTCAAGTTACCTATTCTAATTATATATTTTCCTCCATCTCGGATTAAGCACGTCAATAATCAATGATATCAAAACCTACGAAATTCATATACAAATATTTTACAGATATTATTACAGCCTGCGTGCCATTTTCATAATACAACTTGTGTTTATCACTTCCTCAACAACTCATTTCATTAACTAAATTCTGACAGGTCTTAATATCTTACTATATCTCTCCTATTCGCCTCTATTAATGGGTGCTTAATTTTAGTAAGCTTACTCTTTAAATTTTAATCTTTATTAAATCATGATTATTTATTAAAGATCACTCTCCTTTATTATGATGATTATTTATTTAATCCTTCCTCTCAAATTTTTGAGCGCTTCCCTATACAATTTATTTTTAAATAAGAGCAGCAAGGTTAGCAGAAGATAAAGACTTCACATACCCCGAAATGAGAACTTGGTGACCCAGAGTGGTGAATGTCCCAGTGCGATGTCGGTCCTCGAATCCCCGTGGTCTCGTGTGGTCCCTCGTGTGGTCCTGGAGGCTCCTCGTGGTCCCTTGTTGGTGACTCTCCTGAAGATCGCCTGGACACTCCTCCGGTCGCAGACTCTGGCCGTATTGGACACCTTCTCCCTTCTCAGTTTGAAGCTCCTGGACTCCTCTCGTGGATGCTGGCTGGTGGCTGGCAGTCTTCTCTCCACTCTTCTGCTCCGCTGTACCCCAGTGATATCGGGCGATGTAGACGAAGAGGAATTGGACTCTACGCAGGTGGCATTTTCACCTATCCTGACGTAACCCCGGGCCTACTCGATCCAGCCCTTCTGTCCGCTTCCTCTCTCCTCTCCCGACTAATTCCCGTACCTTCTTCTCTCCCCTTCCAAGTTTTTCCCACCAGTTCGATGTTTCCCCCAATTTTCATGTACCACGCCCACTACAACCAATCGTGTTCCTAGTGAACTTTCGCCCCCGCTATTATTGGCTGCATTCTCGGTCAGCAGAATTCCGGGTGGGCAGTGATTAAACGGTGAATGAACCTACTTAATCAGCATGTTCGCTGTTTTTAGAAACCCAGGCGTGTTTTGTGAATGTTTGTTTGTCCGCTACCCGACACCTCCGGTAATTCGAGTAGGGTCAACGCCATCTACTTCCTCACCGTCGTTGAACTTTCCTACATCGAGTTTTGAAATTAAATTCATATTTGTTTTCAATATTAACTTAAATAAATTTTTACTTATTTTTATTCCATTTTGAAATATGTTTATATTCCCCCTCTGCCGGGAAAACTTGGTCCCTCAAGTTTTGTCATACCTCCTGTGGTAAATGGATTTCAGAGAAGCCTAATTGGATTGAAGTATAACGCGTCTACTTGACAAGGCGGAGAAATGCATGGCGAGCTGACCTCAGCGTGACTCGCTATTGCTATGTTCTGGCTTGTGGTGACTCATTGGCATTCTGCTTACTGCACACTGTCCGTTCCGTTTAAATCTCGTTGAGGCAATAATAGCCTAAATTTTATTGTTTGAATGTGAAGAACATAGATTAGTAAATGGCAAAATTATAGTAATGGTGCTAGTCCATTCTAATAAAATATTAAATATAAGTCTAGTGTTTCTAAATAAGTCAAAATCTGTATTTTGTAATGATAAATGTTTAATTTTTATAACTTTGTAACTTATCAACCTTTTTATTCTTTTATTTTTTTTGTATTATTGTACAATTTTTAAATATTAACTCTGTATTACTGAGTTTCAATGAGGCGGGGGATTTGATCAGGATCCCCTGTTTCATCAATAAACAGTAAATAAACCGTTGTCTTACTTCGCAGCGACAGACGACCTTGCTATGTATCTCTTTCTCTCTCACCCAGATGCTGTATGCTGACGCAGTCTTGTTCGCACGCCAGCATGTAAACAAACTGCACTTCCCACAGCATCTGTGTCACATTACTGCTGTTGTCATCTCTCTGTATCCTGGTCCAGACTGTAACTTCACTGGATGAGTTATTCAGTCTGCCGCGCGATGATCTGTTTCTCGGGTCTTCTCCGAGCTCTCTGATTAACGTGTGTTGGTAAATCATGTTTTTGTTTGAATGTTTTTTTTATAATGTAGGTGTTTGATTTCATATCCATGCTTCTCGTAAAAAAATAATATAAGTTGAAAGTGTTTTAGTGAAATGTAAACATGTAGTGCAACCGCCTTTTAGGGAAATGTATTAATTGGATACCATCATTCATAAGGTATTTGATAAAGCTTTCTTTTTGAACCTTCGATGTACCACTACACTTTGATATATTACAATATAGATTATAGTTTATTCTATATTCTTTGATTGATTTTTTCTTAAACTTTTGAGCTAATAATTTGTTCCTTGAATAATTGTTCTTTTCTTTGGAGTGTTATTGTGTGTACTTAAACCTGTTAAGTATTTTTCCGTAGCTAACAGGAATCCGTCTTGAAATGTATATATTATTCCCTGTATTTTCCTTTTGAGGGGTTGAAAGTGTTGCAAAATTTTCCTTCCCTAATAACTAAATAATAATTTAACGGGGCGTTTCCTTGTTTTGGTTTTTTTAATTTTTGTTTATAATATTATCTCCGGTTAAACGGTTTCATCCTAGCTATGTGTAGGGGCTGGTTGACAAGCTTACCATATTTCTCTAACAAAATCATATACGTCGTATCATTAATCTTGTCTGTGACGAAGAATGGTCCTTTGTAAACATTTTCAAATTTACTGTATTTCTGCCCGTGATGAGGAGTGTTTTGAACTAAAACCTCATCCCCGATATTTAATATTAAGTCTCGTTTTGTTGAGTCAAAATATTTCTTTTGTCCGTCTTGAGCTTTTTTTATTAATTCGGGCACCTGTTTCCTAATTTCTTGAATGTGCTTAATTTCCCGAATTAGGTCGGGATCTTGGTCCTTGTGGACATACAAATAGTCTGAGGGTAAATTCGCCTCTCTAGCGAACATTAGATAAAACGGCGTATGGCCTGTACGTCTATTGACGGTCGTGTTGTATGCGAACGTGACGTATTTTACTACTTCCGACCATCGGTTTGGTTCTCGTTCAATATAATGGCTTATAGTTTTCTTAAAAATCAAATTCATTCTCTCCGTCAATCCCTGAATCCGGTACATGTAGGGCGGACTTGCCTTTTGTTGAATTCCTAGGCTTGATAATAGTTGTTTTAAAACCGTTCCCATAAAATGGGTGCCTTGGTCGTGTGTTATTAGTTTTGGGCATCCGTAAATGCAAAACAATTCTAACAAGATGTTTGCGGTTGTCTTAGCATCCGCAGATCGAGTGCAGCGAGTAAATATCATTCTCGTGGTGGGGCATGTTACCATTAATATGTATTTATAGCCCCTACTTTGTGTTATAGGTCCCATATAATCGATAATCTTTCAAAAGGTGTTGTTGGCGGTACTTGAGGAGTTAACTTGTCGAATTGCTTATAAGTTGGAGTGCGCCTTAATTGACATTGTTCGCAAGTGCGCGTGTAGTTTTGTATATCTTGTTCCATCTGTGGCCAATAATATCTTTCTTTTATCTTCCTGCTGGTTTTAAAAGCTGAAAAGTGTCCGCCTGAGTAAATGTTATCGTGGAAAATTTGTAGGATTTCATTTACCTTTTCCCTCGGAATTGCTAATAAATACGTATTATCTTTTCCATTAAACTGTTTGTAGTACAATAAGTTATCACGCTCTTCATACTTCCTAGATTGATTTCTAATTTTTTTTTTTTGTTTGGTGGAGGCGCCGGGTAATTTATTTAAGTTAATATTGAAATTAAATTCATATTTGTTTTCAATATTAACTTAAATAAATTTTTACTTATTTTTATTCCATTTTGAAATATGTTTATACTACTCACGTTCTCCAGCCATTGGATGTTGCGCTGTTTCATCCACTCAAAGCTTGTTGGAGGAAAATCGTCGAAAAGTGGAGATACGAAAACGGCGCAACAAAGATAAAAAAAGAGGACTTTGCACCTCTTTTAAAGCAGGTTTTGGATCTCAGCGTCAAAGAAAAGACTTTGGAGAATGGGTTTTCAACCACAGGGCTCAGCAGCCTGAATCCTGACAATGTTGATTTTACAAAAGTTTTTAAATCCAAGTCACGCTGTGAGGAAACAAGGCCGTTCTCACACAGTTAAAGGCTAGCCTTGCGTAGCCATTTAATCTACATAGAAGCCAAAATAGGGGAAGGGAAATTGGCAATGTTAAAAAAAACAAAGTTCAAAGGCGGGACGAAAGTTTGTATGATCTCTGGCTCCAAACAAAATCCGAAGTGGCAAACTATCGAGAAGCTCTCGAAGAAATGGAAAGGAAAACAAAGAAGGCAGTGACAGAAACGAACGACGAGGAACCAACGGCATCAACCTTGCAATCAACAAACGCCGCAGAATCTAATCTCGGTGGAGTAAAAGTCGTGGCCATTTCTGACGACTTGCCATTGCAAGAAGAAACTGAAGAAAATTCAGCAGCTGATTTATTAAATCTGTCGGGTTTGAGTGAATTCCCAATTGAACTGGAATTACCAGTAACTGATATTAGCCTAACTGACCTGGCTATTGATTTTCAGTCCCCTGACACGACCCCTTCAAAATTTCATCAATTATTAAATCACGACCCCTCAAATGAATCCCTACAAGATCAACGGCCTGCAACTCCACCAAATTCTCTAGATCAAATTCCCCCAGCTACTCCATCAACTTCAAGCAGGGTGGCCACTCTACAATTATATACAAATTCACGGTTTTTTCCCAGTTTTTCCTGGTTATTTTTGGCAAAATCACGGTTCAGTTTTTAGGGGTCTGCGGTGCACCGAAAAAACGGTACCGGTACGGTACACAACTAATTACCGTCATCGGTTCGGTACAGAACATAACCCCGGTACAGATCTGTACGGTACAGTTTACTACTTCAAACAATAAACAGAGATACCGGTAAGCTAAACAATGTTTAACAAAATAAGTGGTTTAAATAAGACCGACTCCTATTTATAACTAGTCATTTCCTTTAAGGAAAACAAGCCCCAAAACTCTAGGAAAAGAGACGTTGACTGGTGTTATTTATAGCTGACCGAGAATGGAGATAAGAAAGGTGTGCAAGGGGAGTGAGGAGTAGCTGGGTAGGGTCGCAAAAAATGCCCTTGAAGACAAGAAAGGTTTAGACTAGGAAAGCGTGAGGGGTAAGGGGGGAGGGAGGTAATTAGCTGTAAATCAGTTGTTTGTCAACAATATTCCTAGGGTGAGTGGCTGTAAATCAGTTGTTTGTCAACATCATTCCTAGAGTGAGAAAAGGAATACTATCTTTTAAATCGCTTTCGTTCTCCATTATGATTTCAAATTAAACTGCTTTTATTTATGTATTATTATTATTGTTATTGAAGTATACTAGTTAAATTTTTAAATTATATTAAAAAAGGTTTAAAAAATGGTTGAAAACTATTTCAAAAATAGCCACTAACTTGATAAATTTCAAATGGTAGCATAAATTTGTTATTTTTTACTGTGCTGTGAAATTTGTACATACATATATCTGTTATATGTTAGATTATCTTGTGTGGTTTTGGAAAATTCAACTAAAATTTATTATTAACAATAACCTAAATTTATTTTTTGATAAGGTTAATAGCTAATTATTTCAAATATGATATAGGCAAATTACCATTATATAAAACTGTCTTACTTTTATTACTTTATTTATTTATTTTTCAGTTTTCCATGGTACTTATATGTTTAAATAAATGTACTGTAATATTTGTTATGGACTTCAATTTTGAATTTAGTAATGTAATTAAGTAATTTTAGAATTATTTTGATTTTAATCTTCAGTATTTATTGGTCTAATTTTCTAATTTATAATTTCTTTTAGTTTCACATCATACATAGTTTTATTTAAGTTATCTGATTTTACTTTGTATTAATGATACAATAATCTCCCAATGCAACAAGAATAGTATTTACAAAACTTTGATTTTTGTTGTTTGTATGAATTAAACCAATAGTTTTTATTTATATTGAAATCAATATAATTAATCAGTTAGCAACTTATGCAATTGATTGATTTTCAAGTAATTTTTGAATTTATTTCTCATGATTATTTCAAGAACTTGCATTAATACCTAATAATAACAATGTTAAAATGTAATACTCCGAAGATGCAAGTTTTAAAAATATTTGTATCTTTAGTATAGTTATTTATTTGTTTAATCAAATTAATAATAATAATTGTATAGGGAGGAGGAGGGGAAGAGGCAAAACAGCTGGTCGGGTTGAAACGACAATACATCTAGATATCGCGGACAGTGCAGAGTAAACAAGGTTAAGGGGGAACAAAGAATGGTAATGGGAAGGGGGTGCGCATGCGCAACTTGAAGGAAGGGTTAAAGAGCCATCCTTCTAAGGTCTTAAGTCTGCTGCCAAGTGAATCTTCGGCCGAAGCGATGCGATGCTCTAAGTGGCCAGTTCCCATAACGTGCCAGTTATTGTTTCCTGAACAGTATTTTACCATTTTACCTCTTGTTTACACCTCTTTTTTAATTTTAACTGGCACGGTTAAATAGATACTTTTAACGGGATAAATTGGATTTAGATTTTGTGGTCAATAATGGTGTGATAGTACGATATTTTTAGTTGATATCATAATTTAAAAACCACGCAAAATACACATAATTTATAAATCAATACTCATGAACTATTAATTTATTCAACTAAGAAAAATATATAATTAGCTCGCTTAAAATCAACCACTATAAATAATAATTTGCGTACATATAAATGTAGTGTAATTTAGTTTACAAATACTTAAGAATAACTTAAAATACCGTGTCAACCTCCACGAAAGGTTTTCTTGATTTACAACAATTAATTTTTCATCTGGACTTTAGATATTTGTAGAATGAAGCATGTAGTTATACAACAAATAAATATTAATCGACGGCCTCAAGGTAGTTGGGGAACATCCACCATTATGTTTTAACAACGCAGTGGCAGTAGTGATGAGGTGTGTGACGACACACAGTGGGGTATACAGCCTATGATCGGTATCCATGGCAACCTGTTGTGCGCACTGGTCACTGCGTGTGCTAAGTGGGCGGGGATAGAAGATATGGGAAAGAAAGATAGGGGGGGGAGAGAGAGAGAGAGAGAGAGAGAGAGAGAGAGAGAGAGAGAGAGAGAGAGAACTTGTCAATTATTTATTTTTCCCTGTCTTGGTTTATGCCAAAGGCCCACTCTTCACTGAGAGATATTTTACTTATTCTCAGATTAAATATTGTCAGAATGCATGGCATGACAGAATACAGAGAAATTAAAATAACCAACGATGTATATGTTGAGACACTGTTTTAATAAACAAGGGTCAAAGGCGTTACACGTAATTAATTTATGGTCACCAAAAGAATATTTGTACAAGGAAAAGATCTCAAAAATAGGTTTATCTGTCAGACAGTTGTGTTGACTTCCAGGAATTTGGAAGGTATTTGCTCACTTCCGGACTAGCCGCTCTCTCTGCTCTCTCTCTCTCTCTCCGTTTCCCCTCAGTCAGCTCCTTTGGTTATCAATTCGCGAATAGAGCTGTAAATAAATCTCTTACCTGGAATTTCATCGGAGAGTTTGTAAAAAAATATCTTTAAGAATTGTTTTTATATTATTGACTTGCTTCTCTCTTTCTTTGTTTTTTCCTGTCAACAAATCTCTCACCGATACCTACTGTTTTTTCTGTACACCGAAACATATTTTTATATCTCAAATTAACTTTCCCGGTAACAATACCGACATTCGAGTCACTAATCATGATAGAATTTTCACGGTTTTACAGTGAAATTCACGGCTTTTTCACTGTTTTTTCACGGTGTGCCAAATTCACGGCTAATTCACGGTTTTCACGGTTGGGTGGCCACCCTGTTCAAGACATGATCAAGTTACCTCAGCTCCAAACAACAATATCAAGCCCAGTTACAGTTTGACACCCACTGAGTTAAAATCAAAAGTCCCGCCACCTTTTAAAAATGCTCTATTCTGGCCTTGGAGGAAACTAAAATCCCAAAAAAGCACCCAAAAAAAATTAAACTGCCGAGTGCAATAATATCAAATGAATGGAAGGAGTACTATTTGAAAAAAGAGGAAGAAAAGAAAGCTGCTGAAGTTGAAAAGGAAAGAAAAAAACTATTGAGAGAGGCCAAAGCAAAGATAAAGAAGGAAAAGATCGAGAAAACAACGAAAAGAAAGCGAAAGGATTCCGAAGAGGAAGAAGAAAAAGAAGGTGATGACAGAGACATCACCGACGACATTGGGGTATCGCCACTTCCACTTGAACCCTTACAACTCAACATAGACCATCTTGTGCCAAGTCAGTGGGTCGTAGTTCCATATTGTGTAGAGAGTGAGAAGAAAAAGTATGTTGGCCAGATCATGAGTGCTGATCACGATAAAAAAATAGTAAACGTGAAGTTTCTGTCAAAAAAATTAGAGTCAGATAAGTTTGTTTGGCCAAAAAAGGACGACATCGACGACGTGCCGTTTTCGGAAGTATTACAAATCCTTAGAGAGCCGACGTTCGATAGGTGGGGCTACCTTTCTTTTGAGGACCTCCAGTTATAGATATGCCATAGTTTTTGTTTGGGAAAACTTACCTTTGTTTTTTCTTTTCCATCTTTGTTGTAAATTTGTAAACAACTTTGTTTAATTCCTTATTCTGTCATATGTCTATCATTTCATTTGGTGTAACTTACTATGTTTTCTTGCAAACCGTTTTGTATTATGTTGTAAATTTGTAAATAGTTTAGGTTTCAGTCCTTAAATTCTGTCATTTCATTTTGTGTATGTTTTCTTGTAAATTGTTTTGTACATGTTGTAAATCGTTTATGTTGAAGTCCTTCAATTCCGTCTTCATTCTGTCATTTCATTTGGTGTATGTTTTCTTGTAAATCGTTTGTATGTGTTGTAAATTTGTAAATAGTTTTGTTTAATTCCTTATTCTGTCATATGTCTATCATTTCATTTGGTGTAACTTACTATGTTTTCTTGCAAATCGTTTTGTATTATGTTGTAAATTTGTAAATAGTTGTTAAGTCCTTAAATTCTTTCATTTCATTTGGTGTATGTTTTCTTGTAAATTGTTTTGTACATGTTGTAAATCGTTTATGTTGAGTCCTTCAATTCCGTCTTCATTCTGTCATTTCATTTGGTGTATGTTTTCTTGTAAATCGTTTGTATGTGTTGTAAATTTGTAAATAGTTTTGTTTAATTCCTTATTCTGTCATATCTCTATCATTTTATTTGGTGTAAATTACTATGTTTTCTTGCAAATCGTTTTGTATTATGTTGTAAATTTGTAAATAGTTTAGGTTTAAGTCCTTCAGTTCTGTCTTAATTCTGTAATTTCATTTGGAGTATGTTTTCTTTTAAATCGTTTGTATATGTTGTAAAAAGTTTTGTTGTTTAAGTCCTTATTTTGTCATGATTCTATCATTTCATATAGTGCATGTTTCCCTGTAAATAGTTTGCATATAACTCTTTTAATTCTCAGTATTTTTATGTTTCTACATATCTGGACTTTCCATATAATGTACAATATTTCCTTTGGACTCTTATCATCTTTCAATTCTGTCATAATAGGATACGTTTTGTTCTTCAAAAGTTTTATTTTCTTATACATGGACATATCATATTAGCTTTGTATATTTTTGAAGTCTTTGTTTTCAAGTAGCACTGAGTTTGTTTTTGTATGTCGTTGCAACAGAAATGTACAGATAAAATACAGCCTTGAATTCGTACCCGTATTATATCGTATTTTCGTCATTTTGTTTACCTCGAAACTCAAACCACTGCTTGGGTAAGTTGTTAATTCTCAATGTTAGAATTTATAATGGATTAATTCATTATTACGTGGTTGTACTGTTAATTTATTTTGAGGTGTATCCTTTAAAATAGTCTGGTTTTCATTTTATTTCATTATTTTGTCCAAGGGTAGTTTGAATTGAGCTCGTTTTACACGTCACTGACTTAGGACAACAAATCACGGAGTTTTGGTCTACTGTCACGGAATTAGGAAATCAGCTGTGGCATATGACGACACTTCAATTATGAAGTTTTTTATTATTTATAATGATTTTGTCATGATATAACCTATACAAATACCTTCACAATGATCTGGCAAAACATAAAAAACAGTATAGCCATCCCATAACCTAAAAATACATTAATATTTGTCAAATTACGGCAACAACTACTGTTAAGGTCACGGTATTTGGCCGTTTAACCTTAAAGCACTTACCCTAAAGTCAATTTACTTCTCATGGTACCAACTCTTAATGAATTTTTTAGGATTGTATGCATTACTTAATTTTTGGTTTTGATTATTAATAAGTTTATTTTATATTGTATTACTGGCGATGCACCTATTCTGCAAGCCATCACATCTAAGGAATGTTTTGTGCAAATAAAATATGTCTACATCCATTTTTAACCCATTCAATATTTTTAAGTAGGTTCCTTAAATACAGATATCACTCCTTAATATTGATTGTACGAACTAGAATAATCATTATAATATTTTCAGTTACAAAATAAATATTTTTGAGTCGGTCGTACTAATTGTCAGATGTATTTTTGTACAAATTCAAAATTTGGTGAAGGTTTGATACTGGATCCAGCTGCCATCGGTAAGTAAATCGACAGTAAAACGAACCTTAGCAAAGTAAGGTTGATGTAAACTCATCCTTAACCAAAAACCCTTCGGGCTACACTGGCATTCCAATTTATATTTGTAATCTTACTAACAAATCCAGCTGCTCGAATTCGAGAAAATGCGGTTCCGTTAGTTTAAATTGTGATGCCATTGGGCTATTAATTAATGATCCTGGCTAAATAATCAGTCGGTCTTAGTCAGTAACAATGCTACACAAGGCATCTCACCGATTCTACACTCATCATTCATTCATATTCGGCTTAAAATACGCTCTGGCTGCGTCGGCGTCTTAAAGAAATATTAAGATATTGAGGCCCTGTAGTTTGATAAAATGCTCAAAGACATCAAATTAATACATAAATCAATTATTTTCAGCTACATACTCTATTTATAGCTGGACTTATAATTATTAATAACCATGAGCTAGCTAATTTTATTGGCCAAATAAAAAAGGAAAAAGCAAAAGCTGGAAAATTCTATTTAATTTTTCCTGTTTAATTTTTAAAAACCTACTTTTAGAGACTGCCTCCTGTAGTTGTTCCTCCGCTGCGTTCAGGTTGACGATGTATGTGTTGTGATGTTTGGTGTGATGAATCTCCATGATCTCTTTGGAGATAATGGGCTGCAGTGCGTCATAGGCATAAGGCAACTGGGGAAGAGTGTGTTTGCTTCTTGACGGTATCGCCCTGCAAATAATAAAGTGCAATAAGAGCAAACCGTGGATGACTGGCACAAAGTTTGTTCAACGTTTTTCAAAGTTTGGTTTTTATAAACCCAACCATTGACATCCAAAAAATAAAACATTAACACAGCTAGTTTAGGCCTATAGGTAACGTTCTGAAAAGTGTAAACAAATAATGAATTCTAAAAAGCGCATATAGTATTTTTCAAATAATTTGAAATTGGATGGTAATGGAAAAACCTCTTCGTCGTTTTATCCAAATTATTTTTTGGATTGTCTTGTTCATTAGTTTATGATTACATTCTGAGGAGATCGAAAGTAAGTGAGGAGGGTCGTGTTCTGACAATGTTATTTAATGGCTGTAATATTTGGCTGATGACTGGCTGCATAGAGTCATGTGACTTAAGTGGAAGGGGGAAGTATGTAGGCCCATTAGTTATTGTCGCACCTGTGCCAGTGGTTGCCAGAAAGTAGTCAGTGGACCCCCAGGGGTAATTTAATTTGAACACCAAAAAGTAAACCTGTTTTGAATAATAACCTAATCATTTTGGTTTTTGAGAGAGTTATGCAAATAGGGGATCTGTTACGTATGGTGTACTTCCAACTATACCTGCGAACAGGCTCAACTGTCGTCTGGCATCAACAACCCTCTGTCCCCTCCACCCATCATCCTTGTTCGTGCTGCGATGTTGTCAGAAATTGGGTAATTACCCAGTTTGGGTATTTTTATGGTCGTGTGGGAATTTTTGGGGGATTAAAACTGCCTTGCTGACTAAAAGAGGGTATTTTCTAGGTGGGAGGCGGGCCATATTGCGAAGTCAACCTCGCAAAACTGTACAAGTGTAGGCCTAAATGAAAATCCAAGCTGTCATCAGCCCAGTTCTAGCTTTAACAGCATAGTAAACAATTTAATTCTAGTAAAATGTTAGAAAGTAAAACAGTATTACTGTTGTACTTTCTAAAATTTGTTTACTAAAATTGGCTTAAGCCTGCAGGGCTCGCTCCATTTCTAACTGATCATTCAATCTAGTCCACTTCCCGATCTAGATCAGTCTTTTTCTGTGCAGGACACCCTGTACAAAACGCGACAAACCGTCCCAGTTGTCCTCGCCCTCCACTATTTTGTCACAGACTGTGTCCACTGGGTGCAACAATTTTACTAATACTTTGTTACAATACTTTTTTAATACTTAAAAGTCGAATGTTTACAAAACAAACTCAGGTTTTCTTGCTCTTCTGCTAGCTCATGCAAGGATTTATGGGTAATGTTACAGTAGTGGTCTCTGCTTCATCTTCACTTTATACAGCTAAAACTAAACTAAAATAATGGCGTCCTAGTTTAACAATAAAAACTCAGGGGTACAGAATTAAACCTACATTTATTGTAAAACTTACAATAAAGGTATTCTTTAAAAATGTGGAAAGAGACTAACAAAATATGATACAAAATCGGGTAAAATCTATTATTTACTTTGATATATAAATTATTATGCAATTGTCTTTAAATGTCTCAGGGTTCACAAGAGCTCTTATTTATCTCAGGTGGGGATTTTGTGCGGCTGATAGAATGTATTCTTATGACCTTTTATACAACTTAATAGATTCTTGATGAATAAACATAGTATGAAATAAGGTTATTAATAAATTAGGACTTGGAATATGGATAGTTAAATATTGCTCAATAGCAGGTGAAAAGTTACTGTTCACTGGGATACTTCTGAAGTCCAGAGGTCAGGTGACGCTCTCAATAAACAGCTAGTAGGCTATTATTTTAACTTGATATTAAATGTTTTAAAATTAAACTTGATGCTATAAAATTAATTTAAAATTCTTCTTGATAAGTTATTGTAGGTTTTTGATTAATAATATTTGGTTGTTGACTTGAATTACTTTAATAGTTCTTTAAAAGTTTGTAGCCTAAAACTGAAATTCAAATGGCTTCCTTTGACAAGAAAAGGGATAGATCTCACCACAACTTGAAATTCTTCGCTACAGGTTTTAAAACTCTTCTCGGCCTTTGCAAAGGGTAAAATAAGGCCTGTAGCTCTTCTTCCTATCTGAAATATGGGCTTTTAGTGCCCAAATACTGAATACTGAATATTGGGAAAATGACCCACTTATTTAGTACATCTAAACACTAGGCCATTGCTCATGAGAAGGGCAGATGCTGGTATTGTTGCAAGAATTCACACATGTCATGGTTCACTGAATCACTTTTGGCTCTTGATACCCACTGTCACATATACACTATATAAAAACTGCTAAAAAGCTAAAATTTGGACTTTTGAAAAATTAAAAGAATAGATTGATATTAATTATGAAGCAATTTTGTTACATGGTATTATAGGCTATTGTAGATTTATTTACTAGGGTATTTTATATTTTTCATCACTTAAAATAATAACTAAATTAACTAATAGGCCTATTATAGGATTTTCAGTTATTGCTGGTATTTAAAATTACATATCATATATGGGAAAACATTAAATTGAAATGATTAGTTTTGGGGGAAAAATTATCAGAATAAATATACGAGTTGCTAAGTATAGCCTACATCATACTGTGACCGTAACTAAATACAGTAAAAAGATTAACATTAACAAGTGCAGTATAACCTCGATAGTTCGACACTTTGTGGACTAAAGAGGTATCGAACTATCGAAATGTCGAACTATAGGGAGTATATGGAACATTTTAACACAGGGAGCATTATGAGCAAAATACCCCGTCGCAGCAAACCTGCATACTCAGCGAATTTCCAATGGAGATATAAATGTCTTAATACTACATAGAGCCACTTACCAAGTTTCATAAAAATATATTCACAAATAAGCGATATATACAATTTTAATTATTCTCCATAAGAATAACATTGGGGCTGTGTACGCAGGTTTGCTGCAACAAGGATCACAAAAATGGGTTTTTGTGCTAATATCAATATAACTCAACTAGGTGAAGTTGTATACAAGTTTTTATTAATTTATATTCATAATTAAGGGAGACAAAGCGTTTAATTATTCTCCATAAGAATAACATGGGGGCTGAGTACGCAGGTTTGCTGCTACGGGAGCCTTTGGCAAAAAATATTTTTTTTTAGCAAATATCAATAGACCACAACCAAATAAAGCCGTATACTAAGTTTCGTCAGTATACGTTCATAAATAAACGAGATATCAAAATTTTCGTTTCCTCCATAAGAATAACATTAGACAACGTACTGTGTTTAGCACTTTCAATATCTCGGTAACCAATTGACGTAGAGGAATGATCAAAATACCAAATTGTGTGTTTTTTTAGGCTGAATCCAATGGTAAAAACTAAAATTTGACTATTTCAAAAATTATACATATCAAATTCAAAAAACCCATTTTTGGGATACAAACCCTCCCCCAAAATACCCCTTCGGATAGAGCGATCTGGCTGGTTTTCGAACTTAAAGTCATAAATGTTGCTTTACACGTTTATACCAAGTTTCATCAAAATCGGATAATTTGTACGAGAGTTATCGTGCTCACGGACACACACATATATATATATATATATATATATATATATATATATATACAGTTTCGAACGAATGGTGTTTTTGGGGTCTGGGGACCTTAAAACAAAAAGTTATCATGGTCCCGGGCTTAGATCTTACCATGCCGACTACGGTAATAGCTTCTTCCCTATAGGGGAAATTCGCTAAAACAATAACGTATCACGAAAGAATCAAAAACTTGTTCAACTCTTGCAGCGTCTCGAACGAACTGACTTGACCTACTTACTGGGATGGGCGGGGAAAGGGGTGGATAAGACGAGGTAGGGGGTAGGAAGAATAAGTTATTTATAGAAAAGGCGGTAGCACACGATCGCGAAAACAATAAGCGGGCTCCCATCACTGACCGGCGAACCCGTCAAGGACACAATCGGTCGCCGCTATGTCATGTCATGTCGTCTCGGCCCGTGTCGAAGTATACAGACTGTCGAACTATTGAGTGTCGAACTAACGAAGTCCTACTGTATATGTATAAACACATGTATGTGCGATAACAACACTTCTTAGGTATAAAGTAGAAAGGCAACGAGATAACATATAAACGCATAACAAATACTATAAAGAGGTAACATGCAACTAAATTCAATATTATCAAGATGCAAATAGCAAAATAATAACATGTAATAATATCAACAATAATATAACTCTAACAAGGCTAACAGAAGTATTAAATATTAGTTTAAATATCGATACGATTTAAATAGAGAAATGAATATCAACAAGTATAGACTCTAAAAAAAGTTAACAAACATATTAAATCATGATACAAAATTCATCGAGGTAAATAGAGCACAATCAAACAAGGTATGGAGATCAAGTTATATAAATAATAGTCCTCCGGGAAGTGTTGTGTAAAATTGCTGGAAGCACTGGACACGCACAAACGTGTGGCCCTCTATAGGCACCACCTAAGGAAATCAAAATACAGCACCAGTGGAGGACGTTGCAGGACATTCACAATAAAGAGTGTGGCCATTTAGAGACACCACCAGAAGAAAAGCACAATACACTTGTGATGGGAGATTGCTGAGGAGTCGAGAAGACCTGCCCCAATCATGAATTCACACTTATCAAATCTAAGGTTTCTCTCCTGAAGAGGGATGGAGTCACCCCAAAGAAGTCGACATGTGAGGCTGTATCACATGTCGACTCACCCCAAGTCGACAAGTTATTTATTTTAGTTTATTTATTTTTTAGAAATAAAAAAATCTTAGAAGTTTGGAGACACCATGGTAGTAGGCTTAGTAGGTTGGCTCAAACCTTCTGTGAAAGACTGACTTGGAGCAGTGTAACCTTTCTCTTTTTTTACACAGCCCCAGGTTGCTGGCCGCCACTTTTTAACCTTTCTCTTTTTTATTTAATTAATTAATTATTAATATTTTTTAATTTTAATTATTTAATTCTTTATCTTAATGACAAACAAAATCAATAGTATTCAATTAATCTATCTCAGGGTTCAAGTTAATCTATCTCAGGGTTCAGATTAATTTATCTCAGGGTTCATTGATTCATCAATTACTAATTCAGCCGGCAAAACATGATATTCTTAACGACAGGGTGGACCCATATTGAATCTTATCAACATGTAAAGTCCTATGAGTTCGTGTGAGATTTGGTGGAAGAGGAGTTATCTCTGAAAGCAATGATGCATCTAACACTAGTAATTTGCCTTAGTTTTGAAATAATTAGATTTCTAGCTGACTGTGCAACCATACCACAAGGAGTTATCTCTGAAAGCAATGATGCATCTAACACCATTTCGTACAACCTACACATGTGAACAGGCTTTGTTAAATAAAGAATAAATATATAAATCACCTCAACATTTATGATTTATGCCTGACTGCCTTCAAATTGAGAAAATATTGAAGAAATTTTGGAAAAAGGATAGTTTTTATCTCTCACACTGAACAAAATAACAACACTGGTTAACGTCGACTTAGAAATGTCAACTGCTTTGTCACAAAATAGGTATAACTTACTCATATGCTTTGTAAAATTAAAATAGTTTGAGTTTATAGAACAACTTTGAAATTTATTTTCCCCAAGTACCTTTAATTGGTTATATCCAATTGGATGTTATATTATTTATTACAAACACTGGTGGTCGTTAATAAGGTAACGGAATATAAAAGATGAAATTTCAATTTAACAGGGGTTCAGGGGTCCCCGATGGTTTAATTTATTGGGACCTGGGGGTCCACGACCGACTGTCATTTGGGAACCACTGCGATAGGCTACAGTTATTGTTATGGTAAAAATACTGGGGCCATATTTAGCTTTGGGGTCACGCACCCACTGGAAAAGAGGTTCTTAAAACTACAGAAGGCAGTTTGAACCATAACTTTTAGTAAACCTTTAGACTACTTTTTTTTTAATGCAGGACTAGGCCTATTTTAACCAAATACAGCCACTATGTTTATCTTAGCACAGACTATGTCAGGGCCAACAGGTCATAACATAACCATAAGTCATGGCACCAACTGGATATTGATATCCCACACTGTAGGGTATCAAAAACGACCAGAGACTCGTTCCTGACACTTGCCTTAAAGATCTACAACCAACTGCCGGATAAGTTGAAGAGTCTTAGTGTTAATGATTTTGGCATTATCTGGAAGAGTTGGCTTAAAATGATACCATCAGGAATGTTTTGAAGACAGTCTGAGAAGAATGGATTCTAATTCATCCACCACCATTTTGGTCTATGAATCTTTCTCCATCCATAAAAGTTTGTAATAGTTTTTTTAGTATAAAGTGACCTGTCCAAACTACTTATTCTTTGCTGGTCTTGGTGAAAAGGAAGACCATTTCAGTTTGTGACCTGTCCAAACTACTTATCCTTTGCTGGTCTTGGTGAAAAGGAAGACCATTTCAGTTTGTGACCTGTCCAAACTACTTATCCATTGCTGGTCTTGGTGAAAAGGAAGACCATTTCAGTTTGTGACCTGTCCAAACTACTTATCCTTTGCTGGTCTTGGTGAAAAGGAAGACCATTTCAGTTTGTGACCTGTCCAAACTACTTATCCTTTGCTGGTCTTGGTGAAAAGGAAGACCATTTCAGTTTGTGACCTGTCCAAACTACTTATCCTTTGCTGGTCTTGGTGAAAAGGAAGACCATTTCAGTTTGTGACCTGTCCAAACTACTTATCCTTTGCTGGTCTTGGTGAAAATGAAGACCATTTCAGTTTGTGACCTGTCCAAACTACTTATCCTTTGCTGGTCTTGGTGAAAAGGAAGACCATTTCAGTTTGTGACCTGTCCAAACTACTTATCCTTTGCTAGTCTTGGTGAAAAGGAAGACCATTTCAGTTTGTGACCTGTCCAAACTACTTATCCTTTGCTGGTC
Source organism: Allygus modestus (assembly GCA_963675035.1). Classification (NCBI taxonomy): domain Eukaryota; kingdom Metazoa; phylum Arthropoda; class Insecta; order Hemiptera; family Cicadellidae; genus Allygus; species Allygus modestus. The sequence continues at coordinate 139,774,430 of OY776112.1, read as the reverse complement.
TTGGTGAAAAGGAAGACCATTTCAGTTTGTGACCTGTCCAAACTACTTATCCTTTGCTGGTCTTGGTGAAAAGGAAGACCATTTCAGTTTGTGACCTGTCCAAACTACCTATCCTTTGCTGGTCTTGGTGAAAAGGAAGACCATTTCAGTTTAATAAAGTAGAATCTTGATAAACATTGCTGCTTCACACTGTATATTTATATTGTTCCTTATAACTTCTGGAAAAAAACGAGAGCCTATCATTAAACTTAGGCCCTCGTTATAAGGCACTGGAAGAGTTAAACAATTATCAGCTGCCCTTCCATATACGCCCTGTGGAACGATCGAATGAAAATAATCGATATAAAATATCGACAGGGGCCTACATATCAATATTAACAATAAATTATTTTCATTCCAAATTATTAACGTTTCGAAATGAATAATTCAAGTTATCATACATTTATTATCATTGAAACTGAACAAAAATTCAACTAAACTAAACAAGAATTAACATGAAACATTTAGGTAGTGTTTAAATCTCCCCTAATATAAGGTTTACCATTTTGGTTGCTTCTAAAAAATTTAAAAAAGGGTCTTCCCCTGACACTTTAACTTCCCTTTTATAGAGGTATTCTGTTAGATGATCAGCTATGTTGGAAGAATTTAAACCAGTTTTTAATGAATTTTTTACAGCCCTCCAGGATGATTCAATGGTTTGGGTGTTTGCGGATGTAATGGGATCAATGAAATGTTGGCTATGATTTACTGTGAAATGGTTATATCCTTTAGATGTGATGTTAAAATATGACTTCCAAAGGTCAGTGACAATTTTTTTGTACTGGGTTTTACATGTTTGATTATTAATGGTATGAGAGTTTGTGCATCTCTTTTATTGTTAAGGCAAATTTCCAATCTATATCGTCCACCACGTCTTTCTCTCTTTTTGTATCTATATTTACATTGATCTCAATCATTCCCAAAACCCACACACCTTTTACCAACCTACCCTATTATATTTTCTTTTGCCAATGTTAGACTCGTCAATTCCTACAACCACTCCATCACCACCTAACAATTCCTGTTCCTCAAAAACCCTATCCACCCAACAAAAACAAACTTCCCTGCAGTATGAAAGCCAATCACAAATTGTCTCACTGCTGGTTTTAATGACTCCGTGACTGGTTTCTCTCAATAAAAAGTCGTAATTAATAACGTTTACACTAAAGAAGTGCATGATTATTAAAATGTTTCTTAATCCAAACCTTGATCCTTCGAAAAAGTTGTTTTTCAAAGCACTAACTGAAATGTCATGTTTATTTACCGTTTTACAGCACGAAACAACACTTGATTTTCTCCTTGATTTTCATCTACATATAGGCTAATTGTTAAAAACTCTGCATTTCATTGATTTTGTAATTAAACTACGATTTTTCAAAAACTTGACAGTATTTTCGTCATTGTTTAAAACATTTTTACAAAGAAAATTATAGTTATGTAAGCCCCTGGCCGATATCGGGAGTTCAAATAATAAAAATGCTGGTTGGGAAACAAAATTACTATTTATTAAATTCTGTTAATTCGCACAATCAACTTTACAACTTTACAACAACTGATCTAAAACCAATTTATACGTTGTTAACAATAGGTATATCCGCAGTCAAAATACAATAATTAAGGTTACATTAAATTTAGAAAAATAAACGCCAATTAATAATTTAACAGGGAGAGGTGGCGCGACACGTGTTAATTACATCGTGACTTCCTAGGGACTGGGGCGAGTCCTTGTCTTCATTCCCGGGTGCTGAACCAAGCCAGCCAATCAGAAACGGTTTAGCAAATGATGTCACGGGAACACTCCGCCGTCCAGTGCTGCCCCCAACGATCACTTACGCCATTACTCAAACTAAGAGGCACAGGATTCGTGCACTTAGGGCCGATCCTGAGCGTCAAGTTGCTGACGCCTCGCATTCCTGCTGATATCAACGTCCGGCCAGGCCCGTGGGAGCGTCTGATAGTTGAGATCAGCTTGGAGTAAATATTCTAGCTTCTGATGGTTGATTTTATACTTTGTACCAGCCAACTCCGTACAATGAAATAATGTTAGGAGCGCCATTCCTTTCTTCAGTTACTAAGTTTTAGTGACGGTAGACATTTAATTAAATAGGGACAGCAAACTGCAATTATTTAACCCTCTAGGTGTCACATCAAAAAACCTGAAATGTTACGCCATTTTTTTAACTTTTGCAGAATTTTATATAAAATGCTATAAAAAAATAAAATTTTGATATATTGGTAAACAAGTATACATTTTCTTAGAGGGCAGAAAATGGGCTATCTTTTAATATAAAATTTGTTGGCCTAAATGTATGGTATAACAGTCCGGTTTGGGTTCAAATCTAAACAACCCAAAAAAAAAATAATTTTTATGTTACGAGACCCGTAGAATATATTTAGACAGCCATAATCTAAAATCCAAGATATACATTTTGTTCAAAATTTAATAAGGAAAAAGAAAATATACATATATATATATATATATATATATATATATATATATATTATATGTATATATATACACATATATATATATATAATACACAACAACGTAACCTCACATTACAGCATTCCTATTAAAAACATAACCAAACAGCTGATTAAAAACGGCTGCAAAATTATTAGTTCGCAAAAGGGCGAACATTATTAGTTGTCATGAAGCCCAGATGTTGCCGATCACTTTGGTATAACGGATGGTTTGAAACGACCGATCGTCAACGAGATATACACGCTAAACTGGATGTCTGCAAAGTCGACTGAAATCAGTCGATTGACACTCGAGCGTCAAAAATAGTCGACTAAAATCAGTCGATTGACACTTAGAGGGTTAATTACAGTGTTGTAATAATAGTTTGTATTAGTCTAGGGATTTTTGGGCCTTCACAGTTAATTAACTCATATGCATTACGTGCCATTTTTCAAACAAAATATACTACAAATAAAATTATAGGGTACAGTTTCATAAGCGGCCACCAACTAATCGGATGCGATTTATCAATCTTAAACATTCGATATAACGAATCGGAACACTCGATATTTTGAATCACATTTTAACAGTACCTACATATCGAAAATGATGTACTCAATATTCATATTAATGTTATAATCTAAAATCAACTAATTTTATCGTGGTTTATGCGATGCCAGTTACACATATATTTTAATAAAACATATAACAAATAACTAAAAAACGAAAACTACAATTAAACAAATAAATAAATCATAAAGAAACATATAAATCGGCTAAACCTTTTTAAGTTATCTTTGCCAGGGTAAACTTTATGGGCTGCTTTCATGGATTGTATAAACTAAGTTAATACAAGCAAATATAACTAGATTTTTGCTTGGTTATGCGTTTTTTTATGATTTGTTGTATTTTGAAATTTTAGTTTTCGTTTGTTTGTTACTTATTATAAATGTTTCATTAAAATATATGTGTAACTTAAATTATAACTCTTAATCCCAGTTTTCAGACCGTTTCAACAAACGCCATGTGGACTCGAATGTTAAAGATCGATATATCGCATCCGATTTGTTGGTGGCCGCTTTTGAAACTGCACCCTTACCGTACATCAATATTTTACACCGATTATTTTCATTTGATTGTTCCACCAGGCGTATACGGAAGTGCATCCCAATTATCTTTAAAGGCTGAATCAGTAAAACTAATAGAACGGTACCAAATTATAGATAATATAACCCAAATATATACGTAATATAATTCAATGCTTCGTTTTATAACAAGTTAGGTCTATAATGTTCCACTGGATTCCTGCTCAAGATCCTAGTCTTGGTGTCAGGAGTTATCAAGAGAGGGTGGGGTGTTTTAACACTAAATAATAAATCTTCAAAAATTAATGGTCTTTTATAGCTGGTTTAAATGTCACACCAATCTACAGAAGACATATCATCCACACCGAAATATTGCAACTTAATCCTAATTAGAGCCGCCTTACCTCGCCATCGGAAAAACTGATCTCTTCAATGCAAACATTATTCTAATCCTGGAATTAATATGAAAATTAAATAACGCCTGTTGCAATATACTTTCTAGACGATTACCACAGAAAAGCTATCCTTTTCGTTCGATAAAAACTGCTCTCAGATCAAAGGATGAAACCGGTGAAAAAAACATAGGTATATCAACAAATTATTTATAAAGTTAGGTATCGTATCAGTCCACCAAATGCAAGATGCAAATAAATGTCAAAGTCAAAGCCGAAAGAAAAAGGAAAGAAAACATACAAACATATGGAAATGGACTATGGGCGTTAAGTGAAGATTACATGATAAAGTGATAAAACACAATAGATTACATCATAGAGAACGATAAAAACTAATAGAGCCGTAAGTAATGGCATTGATTATGTATACAGAATAGATGGATCGAGCTTTCGGCTGATCGAATTTAAATTATCTGAATTTTTTTAAATAACTATAGCATGGTTCATCAAACGAAATATTATTAATAATACTAAAGATGGAAAATGCTTTCTTTTAGCGAATTTCCCCTATAGGGAAGAAGCTATTACCGTAGATCTCATGGTAAGAATTAAGCCCGAGACCATATGATAACCATATGATTTTGTTTAGGGGTCCCCAGATGCCAAAAACACCATTCGTTCAAATTTTTATATATGTGTCCCTAAGCACGATAACTTTCGTAAAAAAGGTCCGATCTTAATGAAATTTGGTACAAATGTGTAAAGTACCACATATGAAAGAGTTCGAAAACCAGACGAATCGCCCCATCCAAAGGTTTTTTTTTTTGGGGGGGGGGTTTGGGGGTTTTCACATGTAATTTTTATTTAAATCAAATTTTAATTTCCACCATTGAATTCCATTTAAAAAACAAACAATTTGGTATTTTGATTATTGCTCTACTTCAATTGGTTAGTGCATGAGATATTGAAAGTGCTAAACACAGTACGTTGTCAAATGTTATTAAATCTTATGGAGAAAAATCAAAATTTTAGATCTCGCTTATTTATTAACATAAACTAACGAACCTTGGTATATGCCTTCATCCGGTTGTGTTTTATTGTTGTTTGGACAAAAAACACGTTTTCGCCTATGGTTCAAACCTAGGCACTCGGTCCCCATGTAATTCTTATGGAGAATAATTAAAATGTTATATATCGCTTATTTATGTATGTATATGCATGAAACTTGGTATGTGACTTCAGCTAGATGAGTTCTATTGATATTTCATAAAACCCCATTATTTTGTGTTCCTTTTTGCAGCAAACCTGCGTACTCATCCCCAATGTTGAAAGGACAAGGAACGAAAAAATGGCTATTTAAGCAAATATCAATATAACTCAACTAGGTGATGTCATATAAGAGGTTTTATTAATTTATGTTCATAATTAAATGAGACATAGCATTTTAATTTCTCTCCTTAAGAATAACATGGGGGTTGAGTACGCAGGTTTGCTGCTACGGGAACCTTTAGCAAAAAATTGTTTTTTGAGCAAACATCAATAGACACAACCAAATAAAGCCGTATACTAAGTTTCGTCAGTATACGTTCATAAAGAAGCGAGATATAATGTTTTTCTTCTCCTCCATAAGAATAACATTGGACAACGTACTGTGTTTAGCACTTTCAGTATCTCGGTAACTGATTTTGACGTAGAGGAATGATCAAAATACCAAATTGTGTGTTTTTTAAAGCTGAATCCAATGGTAATAACTAAACTTTGAATATTTCAAAAATTATATGTAAAAGTTCAAAAAACCCATTTTGGGGTACAAAACCCCCCCCAAAATACCCCTTAAGGTGGAGTGATATGGCTGGTTTTCGAACTTAAAGTCATAAATGTTGCTTTACACGTTTATACTAAATTTTATCAATTTCTGACCTTTTTTACGAGAGTTATCGCACCCACGGACACACACACACACACACACACACACATATATATATATATATATATATATATATACAGTTTCGAACGAATGGTGTTTTTGGGGTCTGGGGACCTCAAAACGAAAAGTTATCATGGTCCCGGGCCTAGGTTTTACCATGCCGACTACGGTAATAGCTTCTTCCCTATAGGGGAAATTCGCTAAAACTAAATGTAGATTGGGCAATTTTTAATATAGTTGTAAATCTATCTACCTACTTGGTAAGGTTTTGTTTACAATATTTCAATATTTAGAAAAGAGGGAATTTGGGAAATTTTATTGTTTTCCCAAAGTGGGGGATTTTTGGAAGTGGGGAAATCGCTAACGATAATCGGAGCGACTCAGGGGAGAAACGATGGACGACTATGACGTCACTGCTCACAAGCAAGACGTCGTAGTTTTCTTCTTTTAGGCATGTGCCGTCTGCTGCTGTTTGAACTGACATCACAGATCACAGTCTCTGACTGTCAGAATAGGCTTTAGGCATAGTCCATATACATGAGTCGCTCAGTTTTGTCCATACATGTATTTTATTACATAGGTACCTTCAATTATAATTATTCTTTATTATATGAGTGGCCAGATAAATTAATATGTTTTGAAGATAATTTGTATGGGGCAGTGTGACACTTATTGTAGGCTCTGCCAGTCTATCATAAATATATTAGTACTTAACGGACTAGGGGCTTGTAGGGGCAAAAGCCCCTAAAAAAACAAAATACATAAATTTTTTATCAACCTTCATTGGTCATTTATAAATAAGCACTGATTTTCTAGCATTATAATATAATATTATTATACTGTCTTATGTTTTTAATAAAATGTCCATTCCTAAACAACTATACATTGCTGTAGTTTAAAAGTAAACAAACTGAATAAGTACAGCTGGTATCAATATCAAAGGCTAATTTAACTCTGTGGCACAGCTGTTTTAATTTCAAAAGATGTAAACAAATTAAACCCCATGTTGTTTTAATGGGAAAAGTTTTATTCTGTTGCGAATTTATGGTAAAAAAATAAGAAAAATGAATAGTTTTCCCTCAAAATTCACGTCAAGACCTTTAAAATGATACCCCTCCCATCCTTCTACGGCCATCCAGTCACTCACAATTTTTTTACAAAAATTTGACTTACGGAATTATATATAGAGATATTATTATACTGTCTTATGTTTTTAATAAAATGTCCATTCCTAAACAACTATACATTGATGTAGTTTAAAAGTAAACAAACTGAATAAGTACAGCTGGTATCAATATCAAAGGCTAATTTAACTCTGTGGCACAGCTGTTTTAATTTCAAAAGATGTAAACAAATTAAACCCCATGTTGTTTTAATGGGAAAAGTTTTATTCTGTTGCGAATTTATGGTAAAAAAATAAGAAAAATGAATAGTTTTCCCTCAAAATTCACGTCAAGACCTTTAAAATGATACCCCTCCCATCCTTCTACGGCCATCCAGTCACTCACAATTTCTTTACAAAAATTTGACTTACGGAATTATATATAGAGATAGTACAGGGTACCACTTTTTCATGTCTGCTGTGGCGGTTAGGACTCTCTGGGTTAGTTTATCTTAATAAAAAAAATGGATGGTGTCGGGACAAGCGGAACTCAAGAACACAAATTTGGTTGAAATATTTATGATAAACTAACCTACCGGTAGCCTAACTGCTGTTGCGTGCTGTAAATAATGGTACTCTATATAATTTTTAAATACCAAATAGTCAAACTTACGACATTGTGAAACATCCAACATACATAAATAAACATAACAATAATGTGTAACTTATTAGCCTATTATGTTAAATTGACCAAGCTTAACTGTTGGTCATCAACAGTAAAACTGTTGTGCAGTTAACATAAGCATTCAGATCTAGAAGTGTATTTTAGAAATCAATGTAAGGTAAACATTACAACAACATGTGTGGGTCGAACAAAAATTTATATTAGGTTTTTTTATTTTCTGGGCCTATGTAAAAAATCAGTTAGGGAAGGAGTTTTTAATAAATTAGGCCTAAATTAGACTTGCCAACTGATTGATTTTAATGTAGGATACTTCACAACCATTTGTATACTAACTCTCAAATAAATAAATCCCTAACTAACGCCAAACAAACGCCAGATCGCAAATGCAATGCAATTGCAAACAAGTGAGTCAGTGAATAAATTGTGCAAACAAGTGAATAGTGATGGGGTGTGATTTGCGAACCTGTGATTTAATCACTGTGATTCTGAAATCACAGGTCGACCTATTAGTGACCGAGCCGGACTAGCAGGTCTAACTGTGATTCGATTCGTTGTAGGCGGACTGCTCTCAGTGCTCTGCGTGAGTCATTTCCTCGGCGCGCAGCCACGAGTCACTCAAATCACAATCACACTCTCGACTGTGACTGTGATTCGACTGTGACTGTGATTATCTGATACTGAGTCTGAGCGTCTAGCGAGAACGGGTCACTCAAATCACAATCACATTCTCGACTGCGACTGTGATTCGACTGTGACTGTGATTATCTGATACTGAGTCTGAGCGTCTAGCGAGAACGGGTCACTCAAATCACAATCACACTCTCGGCTGTGACTGTGATTATCTGATACTGAAGAGTTCGAGCGTCTAGCGAGGACGGGTCGACCAGTTTATTGTCAATTATGTTTTGTATATTATTTTAATTTTATGTTGATATTATGGTTGGATTTTTTAATTGTAAATATCAATATATATGTAATCGAACATGTACCTATTTTTACTTTCTCCCCTTATACATAGTATATGGAGAAAGTATTTTTTTCGTCAAAATTTTCGAATTTCATTTGTTAGTGGAAATATTCGTTTTGGTGCTCCCTGAACCCAAAAAAAGTTATTTTTACGTGATGTCTGTCTGTCTGTCTGTCTAGATGTGTACAGAGCTAGAGCCCTAACCGATGGTCCGATTTTTATTAAATTTTGTATGTAGGTACTAATTGTTCATACATCCAATAAATAACTATTTTTTATTTGACTAAGTGTTATTTTCTCAAACCCTTCATAAGTAGTCACGAATATTAATAATTTGCTAAGAAAACAATATAAAATTGTAACTCAATTATTACATGAACGTATTCACTTCTACCTAAGCTGTAGGATCGCAGTAACCTAATCAACATACTAAAAAACTCCTTGAAATGACACGGGTAGCTCAACAACCTGAGCAACCAGCCGTTCACAGTTCACAAATCACTTCGCTAGCTCCCACCCAACACAACAGCTGATGATAATCACAATCACAGTTATAAATCACAATCACAGTTATAAATCACAGTGATTTGTTAGTAGCAATCACAGTTTGACCTGTGAGTGTAAAATCACTGCTAGTCACATCACTACAAGTGAATCCACTTGAAAACTACGACGTCATGCTTGTGAGCAGTGACGTCATAGTCGTCCATCGTTTCTCCCCTGAGTCGCTCCGAACAACAATTTGGGAACAGTGCTACTCAGTGTTGCCACTTTTAGGTTAATTACCCTTTTCTAGGGTAATGGAGTTTTTAGGGTAATTTTATGGTAAAATCTAGAGCCCCTTATAGTTTAGATTCAGATGTTTTGGCAATGTAAAATGCGTTTTCCAGGAATTAAAACATTTACAGTAAGAGCTGGGTGAATTAAAAGTGATTATAAAAGAGATACCTATAATCACATATCCTATAGCATGTACATATCCTATATCCTTTCACAGAGCAGTATATTAGACTAAAGATACATGTAATAACAAAGAATACAAAGTTTAATTTTCGTACAGATAAAATTGAGGCACATTATTATATGTGTCCAAAATTGGGCTCAACATAATAATTTAGAAAACTCCAAACAGTAAAAATGTATCGGGTTAATGTGGTTAAATATATAGGTTGTTAGATTTACAGCGCTGTTGTAGAAAATATGTTTGCTGAAGATTGTCTCTATATTTTGACACATATTTGTATAAAGGAACTAAATTGTATTTTATGACTGAAATCCCCATGGTGAGCCAGGTGAGCGCACATATAAAAACATCACAACAAGGCATAACATGTGAAACAAAAATATTACCACAGATTATTTATTTGATTTTTTTTTATAGATTATATATTTCGTTTTATGTGTGATATAGTACCAAAGACGAGTAATAAATGCTATGTTACCTTACTTTGTATGCCTTAATCATGTTTTAAAACCAATATCGAGTGTATTTTGAGCTTTTGATAGAAGAAAATCAACTCTTAGGGTAATTTTAGGGTAATATACAAAAAATTTAGGGTAATTTCATCACACGTTTAGGGTAAAATGTCATTTACCTGGTGGCAACACTGATGCTACTAAAATAAAATGAAAACAAACAAGTGACAAAAGTGTAATTTTCAAAAGGCAGAGGCTACGTACACGTCCGACGTGAGCCGCTACTGTTCACGTCCGTTCCAAATTATGCACCGTACGTTACTTATCTTGTGATTTTTAAAACAAATTGAGAGCCAGAAAACCTCCTAACCTAACTTAGCGTAATCTAACCTATCCTAACCTAACTAACGTAACGTAACGTAACCTAACCTAACCTAAGCGGTAGCGAAGTGAATTTGCCCTTACATTGGACGTGTATGTAATCACTTCGTTTTCAAAATTTGAACGATCCTTTCACTTTGTGTACTATGCAGGTTTGAGGTTAGAGCCAGTGTTCAAAATATATAGTCTAACCTTTCTAATATTGATTATAAAATACCAGTTTCTTTCTTGAAATAGGTATGTCCAATTTGTTTCTTAACCTTGATCTCTTCTAGCCGTTTTATGTAGGGCGTACATATATGCGTGTTCAAAAAGTCAGGCAACTCCCTGATTTTGTTCCCTAATTTTGTACATATATATAATTAAACACAAAAGATTTACACTTAATATCAAATCCTTAACCCTCTAGGTGCCCTGTCATAATTGTCTAAATGCCATGTGATTTTTAGCTCTCTTACAGGGTTTTATTTGAAAATTAACAAAAAATTTAAATTATCACTAAATGGTATACTGTTATACATTTTTGTAAACTAGATAAAATTTACTATCTTACAGTAACTACATACCTACCTTTATGTCCTTATTTTATACACAAAAAATCCAGTATAGGGCCAAATCCAGAAATTGCAAAATAAAATTTACTTTCCTTATGTAAGTTTATCCATATATGTACAAAAAAGGTTGTGCACCAGGTACAAAATTCAAGATATACATTTTGCTCAAAATGTAATTAGAGACAAGAATATATATACTCATTATTAGTAAAATACATAAGATAAATATCTATGACGATAAAACCAAATATGATCATGGTACTAACCTAAATCCCATAAAGATGCATGTAAAACCAACCAAGACACACAATATCACTTATCGCTTATATTTTTACTAATAACCTTGTTCAAACACTTTATTTGGCAATAATAAATGCACTTTAATGATAATAAACAACATTTTCAATTGAATATAACCTAAAAAGCAATAATAAATGACGAAAACGTAAACAAAACAGAAGGCAGAAAACAACAGTGACATAACAGATCTTGGCGCAGATGTTTTCTTTCCAACATAGAGTAGAACCTCTTGAGACAGACATTGGAGTAAAGCTTGAAATCTGCCGTTTACAGTGATACCAAATTCAATGCAGTTCAGTTCAACTAGAGTGTATTCAGACCGTTGTAACTAACGTCTGCAAAGTCGCCCGAATTCGGGCGGGTGGCACTTGTACGTAAACAAAAGCTTGCCCGAATTCGGGCGGGCGGCACCTAGAGGGTTAAACCATTGACTGTGGGGAGTTGTCCCATGGGCGAGGTCGTGAAAATTTTAAATGTAAAAGTAGTACTAGTCATATTTTATTCATTTAAGTTAACTGCTACGTGCCGATTTTCTAGGGCGCTCGTTCGAAGTGAGGGTGCTGTGCAGGCGCTCGTTCGAAGTGAGGGTGCTGTTCAGAGAAAGGGTAATGTGTAGGGAGAAACAGGGAAATGTCGGGGAAAGTTATGCACTGGGCTAAGCCTTTGGTGTGACAAACAACCACCACCTGCGGAATTAATAGGTATTTCCTCCTGTAAGCATCTTAAATGGTCAACGATTCGGAGCAGCAATAGCCTAACCACAGATTCCATTTATAAAAAACCTTAGCCGCATGTTGGGCATGTCGGCATTTTGTGTTGAGTTTGTATTATCGTTGGCCCCAATATAAATTAAACTGTATATATTTGGATATACAATGTTGGCTCTGTCTATGTTAAAAAGGAGAGAGGGCCAGTAAAGACTTTTGTAGGAAGACTGGCTGGCTTTTAGGTGTCTGGCTGGAAGAACTCTCCTTGAGTCCAGGTAGACCAGAGATTGATCAGCCTTTCCCTATACATGCTGTCTAAAAAATTAAACAAAAAATCAAATGAAAAATGAAATGGCTCTGAGTATGTTAAAAAGGAGAGAGGGCCAGTAAAGACTTTTGTAGGAAGACTGGCTGGCTTTTAGGTGTCTGGCTGGAAGAACTCTGAGTCCAGGTAGACTAGAGATTGATCAGCCTTTCCCTGTGCATGCTGTTTAAAAAATGTAGAACAAATTAGCGAGGAAGTAAGAGTGTAGAACTTAAGTACCGGTAGACCTAATAGAGCTTTACTCCAAATCCTGCCACTGGCTGCAGAGAGATCAAATAACACAGTGGAAGTTTTTAGTTTTTTATAAGACCTTTTCTTAATGAAAACAGTGAGAGGGAGAACCTGTCTAAAATAGCTTTGACCGGGCCTGAAGCCAGCCTGCTCTACAGTGATGCTGAGATTGAGATTATGGAATATCCTATTATATATTATCCATTATAAATCATAACAAACTTTCCTTTCACCTAAATGTGTGGTCTACCGATGTTTGTAAACAGCAGGGGACGGAACATGTTCCCCAAGACAGGTTCCCACCTGATGAACATACCTATTAGCTAGCCTAGAAGGGCAGAGCAGACTGCCTGTTTGAGGTCTCAGGAGACACGGGAATATTCTTTCGAAGAGATTAAATGGCTACTCTATTCTGTCCACTTTTCCGCCGCCGCTGCGGCCGGGTGCCCCTCAAAGGTGGCGCCCCTAGGTACGTGCCTAGTGTGCCTTATGGTAAGTACACTGCTGCAGGGGTCTCTAATTCGCCAATCTAACATCTAACCAGTTTCCTTGATAAAGAAACTAAAGATTTGCATGTGAGTCCAGCTATACTGGTACTTAAGGAACATTTCTCTCATTGCTTGGAAGAAAAGAATAAGGCATACACAAATACGGATCATTACATGTACAATCACTTACCTGATTTTTAAATTAATGGTTGCATGACCATTCTAGAAATTTTTTATTTTCTCACCACGCAATTATCTACTCAGAAGAAGAATAAAATTATTATTTTGAATTTTTAACTCATGTGTTTTTGATTAATGCTGCCTTAAAAATGCCAAGGAGAGTAATTTAGAGCATCAATAAGTTTACACTGAAAATTATAGCATCTATGGTTTTTAAGATATTTAGATATGGTTATTTTGTTTCGAAGGTAAGATTATGACCTTCAAAATGATGTAACTCAAGTTACTTGAAAATAAATTTGTATGGTAGTAGATGAATTATAAAAAACTAGTGGCTTGAAGGGGCCATAGCCCCTAACCTTGCTCCAACACTCCGATCTCTTTACTCTTTAAATGTTGAGTAAAAACAGTGTAAGTAGGAACACATGTCAGTTTGTAAACAAAGTAGACACTTAATCACATGTTTTAATGCAAACAAAGCAGAAGTATTTAAATTCTCAAGATTTTTTTATGGGGGATTTTTACGTTATTTCTCGTTTTCTAAAAACTGTTTGGAAATACTGCTATTTTTCCCGAGTCCCTGGAATCAAGACCTTTAATTTAAGCCTCCCACTATCCTGCGATTTGCCAAACTCCTACAATTTTGACTTAAATATTTTGCTTGCAGAATTACATATAAAGATGTGTTTTCAATAAGCCTAGCGGCCACTTTAAAAATGTATGCATGTATCAAGAAGGGAATGAGGCAGTTTTTTTTGCCTAGAGAAGCTCCACATAGCAGTCTTTATAAAAAATAGGTAACATCAATACGATTTGATTTCCTTCTCAATAATATTTGAAGTAAAAAATTGGAAATTTTTCAAAATTGAGCGATTTTGGGGTTTAATATCTTAAAAGAGGGACCAAATAAAAGGTTGATTTTTTGTGTGCTAACTTACCTAACTGAGAACTGTAGATGGTTCACTAAGTATCATTTTGTGGTTCACTGTACTTTCCGAGATATGAGCATCAATTTTAGTGGTATAATACAGTGTGTCCACAGCCGATGTTGTTCAGTAGAGTAAGCATCCAAATAATGTATTTTCACATTTGAGGACTTTATTGGATAGTTTAACATAAAAGATATCTTTATGAAACATTTTCACTGTACAGTAATCGTATAACGATGGTTTTGTTGAAATTACAAAACAATGCGAGAAAGGGTTACAAAAATTAATAATCCCTACATGATGACGGTAGCTAAACAAATATAATTGAGTTTTTAATTTGAAAGAATTATGCATTCTTAGTTATGTTTCTTGCCATGGCAAGAAACATAACATGTTGTTAACATGTTGAAGACATAAAAGAACATGGTAGTCATACGATAAGCAAAGGGTTCAAATAGATCCATAATATAATATATGGAAGTTAGATATCACATCTTAAATTTATCTTCAAGATCAAATTGCCATAAACTACTATTTTTTAGTACAACACAATAAAAATGGTAAACTAAGTATTAGATAAAAATGTATATAAAGGTTTACATTATAAGGCTTGTGTTCCTGCTGTTGTCTCAGTTGTAACCTCACTACTGTGAACCAAACTGTTAAAAAATATTCAAAACAGTAGTGTTACATTGTTTTATCTTGATAAAGCCGACTAATCTAAATCCTCTGTCTACCACTGGTTCACTTGATAAATTTTTCTTTTTCATCTGCTGAATTTCCATCTTTTCTGAAAATAGCTATTGTAAAACCGTTGCATAAAAAATCAAATCCTCATGTTTGTGATAACTATAGGCCAATCTCATTATTGTCAACTTTTTCGAAGGTGTTTGAAAAAATTGTTGCTAAACGACTCCTTAGTTTCTTTAATACTAACAACAGCCTATTTAAAAATCAGTTTGGATTTCAGAAAACAAAAGCACTTTGGATGCCATGTTTTGTTTTGTAAATAAGGTTGTACAAGCTCTCGACAACAAACAACATGCTATAGGTCTTTTTGTTGATTTGAGTAAGGCTTTCGACCTGGTTGATCACTCAGTTCTCCTTCAGAAGCTTAATAGAATGGGTATAAGAGGACAAGCGAACAAATGGTTTGCATCATATCTATCAGGGCGCAAACAAAAAGTTAAAATGTCCTACATTGATTCAACAAACTGTGTTCGTAAAGTACATTCCACCGACATGTCAGTCAGGATGGGTGTCCCACAAGGGTCTGTCTTGGGCCCAATTCTGTTCTTATCATTTATTAATAACATCCAAGATTGTGAAAGTAGGGCTGACCTTTGTTTATTTGCAAACGATACGACACTTCTTTTCAGAGAAAGAAGTATGGCTGAGATGGAAATGAATAGTTTTATCGATTCAAATTACCTTTTTCAATGGTTCAGAGCTAATGGTCTTATCATAAACATAGACAAAACCCATCTTCTTAATTTTTCTATTAGAAACAATAATTCAGATTATGTTCAACTTCTTGTGGATGAGACTGAAATCACTTGTGTAGATTCTGTGGACTTCCTTGGGCTAAAACTTGATGCAAACCTGAAGTTTTACAATCACATAAATAAAGGATGGAAAGCTTAGTTCTTGTTTGTTTGGCCTCCGGAAGCTGGCTCAACATGCCAACTCTGATGTTATGTTGACGCTTTATTACGGGTGTTTTTATCCACATCTGATATACGCTCTCCCAATTTGGGGCTTTGAGAGTTCAAGAACAAAGCATATTTTTCGACTTCAGAAAAAGGCTCTCCATATTGTATTTCACCTAAAAAGAAATTAATCCTGTAAATCACTGTTCCGTCAGAAGAAAATCCTCACATTTCCTAGCCTATATATATATATCAAACTTTGGTATTCTTCAAAAGTAATTCATCTATGCTTTCGTCTTACAGATCATTTTATAACTACTCACTCCGTCCACGTTTAAATGTTCCAGTTCCAAAACACCGAACATCATTTTTTCAATATAACATTTCATGTAACTGCACAAAGCTATTTAACTCTTTGCCTGCAAATCTTAAGGTGGAGCTACTCTTTCAAAAATTCCGCAAAAACCTAAAAGAGTTCCTTGCCGATAAGGGGTATTACAGTATTCATGATTTTATCAACTCAAGGTCTTAGTTTTGTTTCTAATTAAGAATGATATAGTTATGTTAATAATAATTCTCTCATTTTGTGTTCAAGCAGGATAATTTGATTAATGAAACCTGTATTGTATGTTGACAATGCCCATGCAGTGTATTTGTTTATGGCAAATAAAATCTTGAATCCAGTTGCGTGTTACATTGCTTTGAATTAAATTTTGATGATATAATCAACTATATCCTCCCTAAATTTTATAAGAAATGATGTCATGACATTTATCTGAGTAGTATTTTTCAAACTGCTGAACATTAAAGAGAAACCTCTGAATGAATGAAATGAAATTATAAAATGAGTTATATCACTTTTTGTTGTATGTACGCATTTAACACGTCAGTTTTTATATTAATAGTTTGCGGTATATTTTTAACCTAATAAACATGGGGGGAATGACGTGAAAGTTGATCTAAGTATGTCAAAAACCTCAACCGATGTTTAATTGATTAAAATTTCCCAACCTTTTATAGGTCTAATTTACTATTGAAAAAAGTAAATTGTGTCCACTTATATTTGATTTGAAGGTTTATATTTTGTTCTGAACATTACAGAAACAGCCCTCATCTATTCATAATGAAATAACAAACTTGAGAATGTCATCATCAAAACAGACAAAAAAAGAAAGTAGACCAGCAGGTAGTATGAAAAGCAAGTATAAAACTCAAAAGAAGCCATCTGTATGCAAAGAAAATTTTGGAAAAACTACAAACACCCCAGAAAGTGAAATTTTAGAAAACAATACAAGGGTTGATGTTTGCAACAGCGGATGTGTGACTGACCTATCATCGCCAGGCTTGTGTTCTGCTCTTCAACTTGCAAATGAAATATGGGCTGCATCTGTAGGAACTAGTAAAGTTGAAGAATTGAAACTTTTCCAAGAAAAACAGCTGGATGAAGCGATCAAGCAGAAAGTAAGTCAAGCTAATGTTGGATAATATCTGAAAAGTTATTTATTATTGTATGTCTGTCTTAAACCCATCAATTTTGTTACAGTCGACTCCCTCTAATCCGGACACCCCGGGACCGGACACCTGTCCGGATTAAAAAAATTCCGGACCATCCGGCGGTTTTTTACTTGTATAATTACAACCTGTAATAGGGAATCTATAATCATAAATCACATTTTAAGACAATTATAATTTGCGGTACTTACCGAAACATTACGGAGCATTGCTACTAACTCGTATCCTCATTTTTTGTGACATCGATAAAAAGAAACTTGACACCAGACAATAGGAAAGAACACGAATCAAATGCAATCGTAAGCTGAACTGAGGATATTTGTTTCCATGTAGGCCAGAAATAAACAGACACGCGCAATCCTGTCGTTTTCGGCCGTGGGAAACCCGGCGCACGCTCATGACTCATTTCCAAGAAGTAGTCCCAACCATCAGAGTCTGAACGAGAGGGAGTCGACTGTACATTTATATATAAATACCAAATTGTACCAGCACCAGCAAACTTTTAAGAAGCTGTAAATTTTACTTTAATTAGCCATATAAGTTACTTGAAAGAGAAAAAAAGCCCTTTATAGTGAATTTTATGGAAAGTGAACTATATCCCGTGCGGTGAAACTTAAGCCTGTGACCACCGTAGAAGTTCCTAACGTGACCCCCTGAACACGTTTTGGGGGGTTGTTCAAAATGTTATATATATAGGGTGTCACAAAAATCCGGAACTGGCTATACATAACCATATTCTACATACAAAAATAAATCGAAAATGTTCAGTAAAATTTTTTCGATTTCAACTACTTTTAGCCGCTATCCGCCATTTTGTTTTTTTCACTTAAACATTTCTATTTCCGTAATGGATTAATGTATCAAGTAAAAATTTGGTATGGAGCTTTACAGGATAAATGTCTAAATCCACAAAAAAAATTATTTTTTTCCAACGTTTATTTTCAAAATGGCGGCCACTTTAAATTTTTAAAGTCAAATTCCATGAAAACTAGCAACCGAAACAAAATTTTACAAGAAATACAATTTAAAGCAATTTGTAATCCAAATCTAATGACATTTTTACTGTAAAAATCGGTTAATAAATAAAAAAGTTAGGCTAATTTTTTTATAATAATTTTCAAAATGGCGGCCATATACAAATTTCAAAGTCAAATTCCTGGAAAACTAGCAACTAAAACAAAATTTTACAAGACATAAAATTTAAAGGACTTGGTCAAATGCACTAGAGAATTTGACTTTGAAAATGTTATATGGCCGCCATTTTGAAATTTATTATAAAAAATTGCCATAACTTTTTTATTTATTAACCGATTTTTACAGTAAAAATGTCATTAGATTTGGATTACAAAGTGCTTTAAATTGTATTTCTTGTAAAATTTTGTTTCAGTTGCTAGTTTTCATGGAATTTGACTTTAAAAATTTAAAGTGGCCGCCATTTTGAAAATAAACGTGGGAAAAAAATAATTTTTTTTGTGGATTTAGACATTTATCCTGTAAAGCTCCATACCAAATTTTTACTTGATACATTAATGCATTACGAAAATAGAAATGTTTAAGTGAAAAAAAACAAAATGGCGGATAGCGGTTAAACGAAGTTGAAATCGAAAAAATTTTACTGAACATTTTTGATTTATTTTTGTATGTAGAATATGGTTATGTATAGCCAGTTCCGGATTTTTGTGACACCCTGTATATATATATATGTGTGTTTGCACTCTAGCAGTCACATTTTTTGTCCGATTTACTTCAAATTTGGTAGGGACGTTTCTTTCTATAATCAGTTGGACAAGTTCGTTGGGCAAAACAATCGGAAAACTCCAAACCCATTTTTTGGCGATTAATATTTTAAATTTTGAGTTTTTGGGCCCAAAAAGGGTCAGAAAAGACGCGGATGTAAAATTAATGCATGTAAAAAGATGGGAATTAGTGAGGCGAAAGTTTTAAGCCCTCTCTCGTCATTCTAGCATAAATATTTACGGAGTTATTAAAGAAAATGTGTATCGACTAAACACAGTACGTTGTCTTATGGGGGTTTTACATTAAAAAAGCCTGTTATTAATTTTTTGGTGTACTTTTCTCATCCCCAACAACCTCACACCTATTTTAAAGCCTGACTGGACCTACTCCTAACCTTATAATGTGCAAAATCGTATTCCCAGCATTGCAGGTAAATAAAACCAGGAGCATCAGAACAGCCAAAAAATCAATATTTTCAGATTTCAATAAAAATATGAATAAATGTTTGTTTTTACACTGATTTTGAGATTTAAAAGTTTGTTATGTGGAAATTCACTTCCCTCACGTCAGCGTGCTGCGTGCAAACTCGTTTAGTCTTATTGAGAAAATTATTAGTTTTTCTTTTCAAACTTCCCTTGAGGGCATGAAAAAAATAAAATGTGTTAGGAATATTGCCAGTTTTTCAGCTGGATGTTTGATTTGATTTTATAAAAGATCTAGCTGTCATTGTACCCGGTTTCACCTGAAGTAAAATCTTTGGTGTGTGCTGCATTCAGTGGTTAACCTGTGGAACTACTTTGAATCATGATTAGTGTTTGTTTTTGTTTTCTGTTATTGAGTATCTCAAAGCCAAAATGGCATGACATTATCTCAAGGACTTTGCCATAGCGATTGTATTCAATTGTTCAACTGATAACTTAAAAAAATGTTCATTTTATATTTGTAAGTTACAGTTTAGGAGTAAAATATAAGTAAATTAAGTATTTATTGTTTAGTATGGTTTCAAGATATTAAATTTATGAAAACAAAGCTCACTGGATTTGTTCCTTGGTCTTGTGTCATTGAGCTTGATGTTCATTTGTACAAGCTAACTACACTGACTATCAGCTGTGAACTTTGTTGCTTTGACAATCTGAAATTCTCTTCTTGAATTAGCTAGCAGTGGTGGTTGCATGAAAAATACCTCTCAGAATTCTATGAAGGATTTTTTAAACCATTTAAATTTTGAGAATAGAGGTTTTGTTCCTTTGAAATTGATTTGCAAAATCCTTATCTCCAGACAAATTTTAGTTTTATTAACAAATTTGGTAATCACTGTTTTAAAAAAGTTGAGATTTATGGAGCTTCCATAAAAACAGTAATGACGGCTGTTCAAAAACTGGAAAATAACATTCAAATTACACTTGTTAAAATAGCAGTATGACTGGTCTTTGCCTGGTAAAGCTTGGCTCCTAGGTTCTTCATTGACAACCTGAGCAGGCATGGGTTATAATATGCTCAAATTAGCAAGGATCTAGAATATACAATTTTATATTTAATTTAAAACTATAAGTTTATTGCACCTTGTCACTTCAAACAGTTGGACTTTTTCAATCAATATGTTTTATTATAAATAACCTGCAAATTTTAATAACACCATACAGTACCCTGGCTTGAAATACATAGACTTTGCTTTTTTGCCAATTAATGTTTTGTAATTCTTTCAGGCAATGAAAAAAGCAAACGTCCCATTTACAAAACACATATTTAAAGACTTGGTTGATCTTCATATAAGTGATGAAGATATTCCCGCGAGCAAGACTCATCAGAAGAATGTAAACTTCCACACCAACAAAGACCCAGAGTTCCGCTTGGGAGACTTTTACAATCCTGATTTTTCAACTGAAGTTAGTGTTAAGGTTGCTGTTCAAAATTTTGAAGTAGAAAAGATAGATTATTATAATGGCTTTGAGCTGTATGAGCGGCTTGAATCTTTAAAAGACTTGGCAAAACAATAGCGTATTAATATTTAAATTTGTATTACACCTTCAAGTATTGTATTAATGTAAAATAGGGTTATTTATACCATAAGACAGTGTTTGTAAGAGTAAACTAGTAAATACATGTTTTAAACTGAAGCAATTCCTTTATTTTTTTACCAACAGTTTAGTCCATAAACTGCCAGGCTTTTAGATTTGATCGTATTAGTGTAATTTAAAATATTAAAATATTTTGAATGCCTGCACATTTAAAATTGTAAAATTGGTTACCTGGTAAAACACACCTTACCTTTAAAAGACGTGGTGGATCTGTTTTTGTCTACCAGGTTACACCACAAGACAGATGCACTCCATAAACAGTGTTGATAATGGTACAGTTGTTTATACAAGTATTAACTAGGTATTCAGAAAGCAAAAATTATCAGCTCTTGGTAGGCAAAGTGTTTATGACCTAAATTCTAAAAGTGTTCCTATTTTAGACCTAAATAATCAGTACTGGTATACCAAATTTATTTCCTCCAGCAGACCCGGAAGTTGGAGGACTTTGGATGAACGCCCCAGGGATCTTTAAACATTAAGAAGAAGAAACCATTTATTTGTAATTTAGGGGCCTTACACATATTACATAACACACTTAAGGGGGGGAAGGGGGTATGGCGCTGCGTTATGTGGCGGAGGGGGGCTTGGATCAACATTGCGTAACTCTTAGTTCGTCTAAGAGCTGGCGCACTCCCGTATCGATTGTTACTTTATATCAGTCAACTGTTGATCTTCCAAAATAATCAAATTGATAACTAAAACAAGGATACAGTTAGTTAGATAAAAATACTTTCGTCATACTAATTTAATAACAGTTAAACTAAACATAAATACATAACGTGTTTTGAGTAGGTTCTGTATTGCTTTACACCTATGTTTTGTGTTGTTTTAGGGTGTAAATTCATGACTTGATACAGTACTGCGCAATGCCACCCACATATTTAGTTTTTAAGTTGTTTTGTATTTGTATTAGTCATTAATTAAATTTGTTACATTTTAGCTGAGATAGTTTATTTTGTTTAAAATTAGTAACAGTCTTGTTTGTTTGCTTACATTTTGCTCTGAAATAAGTTAAAAAATGTTGTTAAAAGAAAGTCATTTAAGATTTAATGATTCATTGAAATCGATATTCCAAATTGCTAATAAAACGGATGTTAAGAAAGTTTAAGCTGTTTTAAAGGCTACTGCTATTGAGTTTATGGCCAAGCGTTATGGTGCGTTACATGGGGAGGGAGGTCTGAAATGACGAAAAAATGCGTTAAGTAATATGTGTATGGCCTCTTAGCTACAATTAGGGGTGTGCGAGTAGTGATTTTTTTAATTGAGTCGAACAGTGCCAATTATTCTCAAGTTTCGAGTAATTTGAGAAAGTATTTGCCATCAGTTGGTAGTTTCAAACTGTGTAATGGGGTTTGGATACCACTCCAGATTTGATAATCTAATCATGGGTCCTAACTAATACATGAGTAGCAATACAAATTTGTAGCCAGTACAATCAAACTGAGTTATGTATTGACAAAAAAAACCATAGTGGAAGGAAACAAATAGGTGTGCTACTCCAGTGCCTAAAATAGGTCGATTCCGCGCATCTACGTCACACAGGATGCAAGCTCCACTTCGATGACATACAATTTTTTTTCTATAATCAGCTGACAGTCTGCGCTCACCTGATGTGCTGACATGTATCCTGAATGATGTCACAACCCTGTTAATAGCACACCTGTTTGTTTCCTTCCACCATGACAAAACACGGTTTGACATTGATTCCGGCCGATAGAACACGGCCCGGTTCTCATTTGGCCAATATCACTTGGTCCGGACATTGCTTTATAATCAATATTAGATGACGAAATCGTTATTTATGGTCGATATTAAATGGACCGGTTGCCACTTCTGCCGATATTATGCATACCATTGTCATTTTCAGCTTTTATTACGGGATCTAGTCATTATTTTTGGCCGATATTAAGTTTTCTGTAATTTACGGCCGAAATTACGCAGTTCATTCCTCATTTGCACTTGTTCGGTTGTTTTTTATGACCAATTTATTTTTTTAGTTGTCATTTTCAGCCAATTTTATAAGATGCAATCTCCTTTTGCGGCCGTGACTATGCGATTTGGCTGGTCGCAATCGTTAGCGAGAGTATTTTTCAAAACTTTGAGTCGAGTCCAAGTATTGAAATATTTGGCCGAAAACTCAAGTTTCGAGTACTCACAATCCCTAGCTACAATATGTATTTTAGCGAATTTCCCCTATAGGGAAGAAGCTATTACCGTAGGTCTCATGGTAAGACTTAAGCCCGAGACCATGATAACTTTTTGTTTTGATTTCCCCAGATGTCCAAAACACTATTCGTTCAAATTTATATATATGTATATATATATCTATATATCTATATATATATATATATATGTGTCCGTGAATGCGATAACTTGAGTAAAAAACGTCCGATTTCGATGAAATTTGGCTCAAATGTGTAAACTGACATTTATGACTTTAAGTTCGAAAACCAGAAAAATCGGACCATGGGAAGGGGGGATTATGGGGGTTTTAAATTTTCCAAAAATCAGTTTTTTGCATTTTTTACCCTACAATTTTTAAAACACTTAATTTTGGTTTAGACCATGTTATAGAGCTTAAAAAAACAAATAATATGGTATTTTGAATTATTAACCTAGGTTAAGTGGTTGCGGAAAAAATCCAAAAAACATGCTCATAAAATCTCCCATGTTAATCTTATGGGAAAAAGGTTTTTGGCTTTTCCTCAGTTAATTTTACTTTAAACTTCACATTTTCTTTTACCAATCACTTCAGCTCCACAAAACAATCATTTTGGTGTTTAAATTGTGATTCTACGTCAAACCGTTGGAGAGATATTCAAAGTGCTAAACACAGTACGTTGTCCAATGTTATCCTTATGGAGAATAAATAAAATTTGATATCTTGATTATTATGAATGTATATTGATGAAATTTGGTATGTGGTTTCATGTTGTACTGGTATATTGATAATTGCACAAAAAATAAATGTTTTGTTGATTGTCCCCGTAGCAGCTAACCTGCATACTCAGCCCTAATGTTATTCTTATGGAGAATAAGTAAAGTTTTATATCTCCCTTAATTATGAACATAAATTAATAAAACATGGTAAGTAGCTTCACCTGCTTCAGTTATATTGATAATTGCATAAAAACTCATTTCTTATCTTCCTCGTTGCAGCAAACCTGCGTACTCAGTCCTAATGTTATTCTTATGGGGAATAAATAAAATGTAATAAATCACTTATTTATGAATGTATTTTTGTCAAAATTGGTGAGTGGCTTTATGTACTAGTGAGAAACATATCAATGCATTGGAAATTCGCTGAGTACGCAGGTTTGCTGCGACGGGGGGTATTATTTTTATTTCATCTTCCTTACCCTTTGGGATGTAATGACCAGACAACAAGTTTGTGTTTTCAGTCTTCAGAATCGCTAGCGTCTTCAGTGTGACTTTTCAATAGTTCGTGTTACGACTGTGGCTGGACTACAACTGTGTAGTGTAGTTTGCTTTGTACATGCAAGGGTTGTTAATCATGAAAGAAAGAGGCTTCTGGTCCCAAAAATTTTGTATTTTGAAAAAGCAATATTTTAATATAACAAATTTAAAAAAATACATGTCATTATAAGACACAAAATACTTTGACGGTGTTTTAGGCTACAGTAAGTACCTTCCTTGTAAAATAACAATAATTTTCACCAGACAAAAGCACCTCATTTAAAATATTAAAATTGTTGAATCTTTTATTTTTACCTAATAAATAACTATTGACCTTTAATGTCCCCTGCTTAATACAAATTAATTATAATACATGACATTGTATTTGCACTTTTTATTTTCAGTTTTACATAACATCTAATATTTAGGCATTGTCAATCTTCCGAGATTTATCTGAAATGAAAACTTTACATTTGATTTGGATCAAACTCGGAGTCTCAGTGGTGTAAAAATATAAATAAGTAGTCAAATAATAAAACATTTCCTATTAAAAACTTAACAATTAAAGCTTAAAGATTTAATTATTTGTTATCTCTTGTCCTCGTTTCTTGAATCACTCGAGTTGAGGTTTGAATGAATGTGCGAGTTTGATTCATCATCTATGAACCCTAAATTTACTCCTCCCGAGTCTATAATTTTCCCTACGTTTTTACTACTGTGATTAGAAGTATTCATGTTGTTTACATCGGGTGTATATTTTACAGGTTGGTTACAGTTTTTAACTGGAGAGTTTTCAACCATGTGATTTAATACTTTTGGCTTTTTTTTGCAAGTGTTCTTCGCCTCTTCTGCCTCCTTCTTCTTTTCCAGAGCTGCTGGGCTCAACTTTTTTCTGTAGCTTCCACCAAATGGATGCTGTAACAGGAAGATAATGTTAAATTACACTATTGTCAAACCGACCCTTGTTTGTTTATCTATAGAGTGGAACTTGGATAATTATGACTTGTATGATTCAAAATCTTCTTTAATTCAAATCTTTTGCTTGGTCCCTTGTACTACATAAACAATATTTTTTTAAACTTGGTTAATTCAAATTTGTTGATAGTTCTACATTTTTTTACTGGTCCTTGAGATTTTAATATCCAAGTTCCACTGTACTTAGATCTGCGTGGAGTCAGCCACTGCAGGGGGCCTATTTTTGAAACAGTGAGTGGTAACTCGCCTACCAGCTGATTTTTACATTGTTTAAATTGACTACGTGAGATTTCAAATCAAATAGCCAAATGTAAACACTGACAAATATACAGATTTATAAACCTTCTATTGCTTTAGCTAAATCAATTGGTAAATTTGTTAACATTTACTTACTTAGAGCATTTTAATAACCAACCATAGGTCATTCAAGTTTATTTACAAATTTTGTATTGGCAAGTAAACATAACCTAGTTAGGCAGTTTACTATTGATTACTTCTTTCATTTCCTTCTGTCATGAAGAAAAAGAAGGTTATTTCTAGTCAACTCACCCATTTTCAGTCACCAGCGTTTTGCCTGGTGAGTAGAAATGTGTGAGTTGGTGACTGATTCAGTAAAAATATTTATCTATAGAAAATCTATCAATGTTAAATATAAACGTGGATTGAAAATACTAATATAAATTGTGTGTGGTTGGATGTAATTAACTGTTCGGTTACCTTAATAATACCTGTACGGTTACCTTTTTATGTGAAAATAAAAAATAGTGGTTTGAGTGACTCACTTACTCACCACTCACCCGATTCAAAAATAGGCCCCCAGACCTGCTTCACACAAGGGTTTGAAGTCATCGCTACATTCATCCACCTTTAGGATTGACTCGAGTATGAAAAGCTGAACAATAGTGGCCATTACTACAGCCAACACATCACTATTGAAACCCTAACCTTTATTTGTTATCAACTAAAGAAATATTTATTGTTGTCCAAATCTTGTTTCTTAAACTATTGTATTAAATAAACACTAAGAAATGGTCAAATAATGGGTGCAAGTACTATTGGAAAGAAGTGGTGGTGTGATCTCAGTAACCAGTAGAATTAAGTTAATATAGAATTTCCTATTTGCAGCTGGCGCATTCTGTTTTCAGGAGCGGGAATAGTAAATAGTTAAACAGTAAACAATCAAAAACAACAGTCTGTAGATAGATATCATTTTTATAACAGCTGTTTATTTAGTTGAATTAAATTAAGAAAATAACACATGTGACATAAACCAAATAAAACTCTCCTCCTTATGAATAACATCGGGACTTGGAAGTCCCGTGGGACAGAGCCCTGAGGTCTATATCGAAAATCTAAAGCCAGTTTGCACATCTGCACACTGAGACGTTGGTTTAGTGTATAATATGTGGGGGTAAATCTTAAAACAAAAAGCCTTCTTGTTTACAAAGTTTGCATAAGTATTGTAATAAAATTATAGATAACAAGCTGTTACCACTATTGTCAAATCAAGACAATAGTGACTTCTCATTGCCATTGTAAAATGTGTCCCAAGTTTTGTGTATGCCAGGATTGAAGGAGGTCGTAGTTTACAATAATCACCAACAGAGTAGGCCTATACTGCTGTCAACTAGTACTTATCCTCTCAAGGAGGGGATAATACAACAGTTGGTGTGTCAGGAAGCAAACATAAGTTGATTATCACTTGCTTTCTGGGTTATAAATATTTTAAAAGTTAACGTAAATGACTAAAATAATAAGTTGACAGCAGCACAATCTGTTGGTGGCCCAATCAAACTACTTCAATCTTAAATTCTAGCATACACTAAAAGTGGGACAGCTGGGCCATATGGATGGGATGTCTCCTTCAGTATTTATAGTCAATGCTGTTACCTGCTAAAAACTATGATAGATTTGTGTGCTTCATTCTGTGGTTAGCCTGTGGAACTACTACGAATCAAGATCAGCTGTTTATATTTTCATCAGCTCAAACAAAAATCAATGCCCATAAGGAATACATGGGAACTTTGAACCCCTGTGGGGCATAGCCCTATAGGATTTTCACATCTTTAATATGCCTATATCTTACTCAGTACTATCAAGTACCTCTCTGCAAAATTTCAGCTCACAGTCTAGTAGTTTTCACGTGATGGAACTTCAGAGTTACGCACAAACATCCATACTTTCACATTTATAATCCTATACTCTAATATGAGTAAGATTTGCTTGCTTGCTTACTTGCGACACTGATCTCAAAAACGGCTCCAACGATTTCCTTAAAATGTTCGAAATAACTCATTTCAAATGTTCAAAATAACTCATTTCTGGGATAAAAATAAGTTCTAGACAGGCCCCCCTGTCAGTAGGGGGAAGGGGTGAACTATTACTCCAAGTCATCTAAACAAACGGACTGGCCTTCCCCCGAGCAAAGCTCGGCCCCCAGGTACTATTAGTATGATATGATTTAAAGGTGGCTGTGTAGCATAACATCCTCGTTTTGCTTACTCAAGAGAAAATTTAATTTTACAAATTAATAATTCATTAAATATAGTCAATAGTCAAACATGCTTTATTCAATGAGTACATGCATTGTACAGAATGGAGTCAATCATATATACATACATATTGTAGCAAAACATAATTTACAAATCTAACTTAACTTCCTTATCAAATCAAATAACTATTATTGATACACAAAACATTCGTCCAATGAATACAGTGGTTTAGTTAACATGTATTCCTTTAGTTTCTTTTTAAATCTAACATAGTCATTATTTTTTTTTATTTCAACGGGCAGAAAGTTAAAATATTTTATACCAGCATAACTAGGCTTTTTTCAAATATTTTCCGTTTATGCTTGCAATAAGAAATCTCATTCCTATGTCTAGTATCAATCTTATGGTAATCACCCAGAGTACCCAGACTACTAACATTACCTTTTATCTATAAAATTAGCTCAAAAATGTATAAAGTAAATACTGTCAGTATACCTAACTCTGGGAAAAGGTGTTTGGTTTAATCTGACCATCCCATCTTTAATATAATTCTTATTGGCTGTTTTTGGATCGTGAAAATCCTGCACCAATTTTTGTTTGAGGTACAAAAAACATACAAAATACAAAATGATACAAAATGATTCCAAAGGAGATGTGTGATTGAATTAGGGAAAAATAAACTGATTTTAACGTTTTTAAACTGCAAATTGATGATAATTTGTTAAGGGCAAACAAACCAGATGCCAGCTTATTACATATCTGATCCACATGGGAGTCCCAATTAAGATGCTTATCTACCGTTAGACCTAACAATTTTGATTCACCTTGTTTATTGAGAACATAAAAATTAATTACTGTATTAGTATCTGGGGTAGTACTGTTATTTTGTCTTAAGGAAAATTCAACATATTTGGTTTTGTTAGTGTTGAGCAAAAGATTTTTATGTGTCAAAAACTGTTGGACTACTGTTAGTTAACAAAAACTAGACACTTCAATTTGATTATAATTTTGTCCAGAAAATTTTAAATTGATATCATCTGCATATAAAGTTATTTTGTCGAATTGAGCTAATTTTGGCAAACCTTTAATATAACACTGAAACAACAGCGGTCTAATATAGAACCCTGGGTAATTCCAAACTTTACAGAACCTACTTGCGAACGGACTGGCATTAACTTATTGTAGTAATTCAAAAAATCCATCTCTACAAAGCTCTTTCTATTAATTAGATAGGGCTTAAACCATGAGAGTGTTATGTTTTTTACTCCCAACTTGAAAAGTGTTTCGAGTAATTCAGTGTGGCAGACACTATCAAAGGCTTTGGTTAGGTCCATGAACACCCCCATTACTTTTTCCCCTTTATCTAGAGATTCAATAATTGATTCAATTAACTCAATGCCTGCACTAATTACAGACCTACCAGGCCTAAAGCCATGCTTGTCATTATCTAAGAGTCCATTATTTTCCAAAAAGGATATTAACTGGTTAGCCATTACTTTTTTATAAAATTTTGAGAAAGAAGAAATTAACAAAATGGGTCGGTAATTTTCTACTTTATGAGGATTATTAGTCTTAAAAAGTGGCCTAATTTTAGACATTTTTAGTCGTTCTGGAAAAATTCTGGAAATTAAAGAAGAATTTATTACATGGGTTTAGTAGATGTTTACTACTAAGCTTGATTATAGGCACTGGAATATCATCATATCCAGCAGAAAATGTATTTTAAAAATTTGTAATTATTTTATCCAATTCATCACAAGTAATAAGATTTGCATTTAAAATTATATTAGTATAATTTTCTTGGACAGGGAATTGATTGATCAATTAAAGGTGTTTTAATTGGTTTCAACTTTGGAATTATCTGAGATTCAACTATATTGATATAATAGTTACAGAATATATTACAAATTGCTTCAGGATCATTGAGTAACTTACTGTCATGATCTAAGTTATATTAAGAAAATCAGAAGTATGCTCAAGACTAATATCTTTGTTAACAACATTCCATATTGTCTTACAAAAATCACTGGAGTTATTTATTTGATTACCGTAATAGTCATATTTAGCTTTATTAACATTACTATTGAATTATTTTGTTTTATTCTTGATCTCTGCTCTAAGCTATGGATCTTTTTTAACTCTGTATAATTTTTCAAGATTGGTTATTTCTGCTTTTGTATCCATCAAATGAGGGTTAATCCAATTATTTTTGTTGCTTTTGATTCTATTTTTAACTTTTACAAAACAATCAAAATAATAATACAACATTTTAAAGAAATTTTCAAACTTGTCACCATCAGCTGAATTATATACATCACACCAACTTTCACCAGACAAAAGCTTCAGAAACAGCAATTTATTTTCATCTGTGTATTTCCTTTTGTATGTTGTACCATTTTTCCTCTTAGCCAATCCTACTTTATTAGTTATTTCAAGGACCTGTGCATCATGATCAGATATATTTGTAACTATACCTTCAATCTTTAAATAATCTTGAGGCAAGTTAGTTAAGAAGTTGTCAATTGCAGTGGCAGTACTGTACTACTGCACAGATCCTTGTTGGAAACTCTACCAAAAATCTCAAACCGCAACTCCTTAACAAGTTTTTAAAATCATTTGTGTATTTAGAGTTTACCAAAAAATCAATTTTTATGTTACCTATATAACTAAAATATTATTACATTTTTTCATCATCTTATTAACTAAAATACTTAACCTATCTAAGAATTGATTTACATCTGCAGCAGGCGAGTGGTAAACAGCAATTAAAATGAAATGCATAAGGACCAAACATATATTTCACAGCACAGTACTCAAATACTTTATCTTCACATAACTGTGACGGAGCAAGAGTAAGATGCCTCTTCTCTATTTCAGTTTTCGATAAAATCAATACTCCTCCTTTATTACTTTATTTTCTGCAATAGTATGAGTCTATTGAAAAGCCTACAATTTTTAGAGAATTGATTTCATTATCTTTAATGTTATGTTCAGAAAGAATGACCAAATCAGGATTTATTTCATTGAGAATAATTTGTAGTGAGCCAACACGCGATATAAGGCTTTCTATGTTTTGATGGAGAATTTTTAATTTTGTTTATAGTTAATAATGTTTTAGAGTTTTTAATTTTGCATTTTAATAAAGAATTTTCAGATCTATTAATTAAGTATTCCCTGAGAGGCTTGTTTGTAAAAAATTTAGAGAAGACACATCCAATTAATTAGTTCCATGTTCCTTATTATCTAAAACGCTCTCATAATTAAGAATTAAATTTCTAACAATAGACTCTTTGAGGTTTGAATTTGTGGTAACGCCACTTAGCACCATACTCTGCTTTTGGATTTCACTCACTTCATCACTTCCCTCAACTTTTTTTGCCCAACTACCTCACTGTATTGTCGATGCCCAGGAGTGACTCTAGGTGTTGATGGTAGAGTGGTGTCTCTTGTAGGGCAGCACTGTAGTATGGCCAGCCCAGCCATGGTGAGGAAGGTGTCACAAAAGGCTCTACCAGTGATGTCAGTAGTTTAGTTGAAGAGTTTGAGTTTGAAGGATGTGCGATGTTGGGTGTTGATATCTTCGAAACTCTTTCAGCCGACAGAAGATATTTCATGGTGCGTACAAAGTGCTCATGGCTCAGGCCGTTAAATAGGCGTCAAGCAGAGAACTGATTGTAGGTGATGATATCTATTTCTGCTCCAGTTTCTTTTTGAAATTGAGTAATTTTTGAGATGAAATGTTTGAGTGGAACCATGTCCCTTACACAGCCAAGATGTGGACAAATTAGCCTTTTGAATTTTTTTCTCCGAAAGCTTTCAGTCTGCTGTTTGATTGCCTCATCATAATCCTTTTGTAGCGGTTCTACATAATAGTTCAGTTTCGTGACCAAACCGTACATGCCAACACCATCCTTAACGAGCTGAAAAGTTAGATGGTCATCAACAGAATTCCAGGTGGTTGGTTTTCCAAATTCCTTCTTGAATTTGACGGCAACACCTGCTGACATTTGCCTTTCATTCCCAAAGTCGCCAGATACAATGTGCAAAGGCAACTGAGCTATCCCCACGTTTTCCCTTCAGCACCTGTGCCATGTCTACCTCAATAACATTGATTCCAGGGTAGCCAGAGAGGTTCTGAACATTTTCTATTTTGTGCAGTGATATTTATTTTGTTGTTTGTATTATCCATGATTTTGTTTACCAGACTTGCCACTTGGGTTTTCTCCCTCCGATTTAAATGAAAACCATGTGTTGTATATTAATACCGTTTTAAGAGCCACAGATCAAGGAGATAGGCATGAGGATACTTATAAGTAAGTCTTCTTATTTCATCATTTACTTTTCCACTGCACTTTGTTTTAAATTCACTATTGCTGAGGTCATAGCGATATGGGATTGTTGATAAAATAACATTTGTATTCTTGCATTTCTCAATTTGGTTTTCAAGGATAAAGACTAAGTTCTTGGCACACTGATTAACCATATTTACATTATTTAGGTTGGCCAAGTCGTTATAGCCACCTATAATTAAAATCCAGTTGTGATGGCCATAGTTGCTGTAGCACTGCGGATTCTCATGGGTTCAACCACCTGCTTTAAAGGGGCTCCTGGCTGTACATGCCCAAAACTTTGAAGCGCCCACCCATTGCTCTCTGTATGGTGTTACACAGATCTTTACCCTGGCTGTCGGCTAACAAAAGAACACTTTTTTGATTGGGGTCTTGAGTTGTGTACATTCCTGTTGGCTTGCTGATGAGTTTTCTATTTAATAGTTGAGATTGCAAGCTGGTAGGTGTAGTAAAAGACTTTGCTGTTTCATCTTGGGATTCTTCTGATAGACAAGAGAATTGATTACTACATCCTATGCTATGATTTAAGTCGGTGGAAGTGCTTCTATTACAACTGGTTAATCCCCTTGTCTTCCCTGGAGTGGTTGTCCATGTATCATATTCCCAATGATGTATTGGTGGCTGTTCAGGAACGTGTTGGACTAGACTGAGTGTCCCTTTATCGTTTGTTTCTTTTGATGGTGCCTCGACAGTCAAGTGTTTACTTTTGATTTCCTCTGTTGGTTTCTTGTAGACATTTGAAGTTGATGAGATAAAGAGTCAGCAAAGTGGCAGCAGGTATGTTATAGTTGTTATTTAAAACATATGCAAAAATATATCTTTTGACAATTAAATCTTCCTCACTTAATACTAAGCCACTTACAAAATCTAGTTAAAGTTTTTCAGTTTTTATATAGTTTGAGACCAGAAGATCAATTATATGGAGCATGTAAACTCTAGTCATAGCTATTCCTTTGTTGTGGACAGTCCATTTCAATAACAGATGCTATAGAGTTATCTCCAACTGTGAATGAATGCTTTTTTTGAGCTATTTTTAGCAAATTTCCCCTATAGGGAAGAAGCTATTACCGTAGGTGGCATGGTAAGACTTAAGCCCGAGACCATGATAACTTTTCGTTTTGAGGCCCCCAGATGCCAAAAACACTATTCGTTCAAATTTATATATATGTATATATATATATATATATGTATATATATATATATATATATATATATATGTGTCCGTTACCGTGATAACTTTTGAAACATTTTGATGAAATTTGGCACAAATGTGGAGAGTAGCATTTATGACTAAGTTCAAAAACCAGATCGATCACACTATGGAAAGGGGATTTTATAGGGGTTTACAATTTTCCAAAAATCGGTTTTTTGAAAATTTGACCCCAAAATGTTAAAAACACTCAATTTTGGTTATAGCCATTTTATAGAGCTTATAAAAACAAATAATTTAGTATCCTGAATCATTAACCTAGGTTAAGTGGTTGCGGATAAAATCCAAAAAAGTGTCCCATGTTAATCTTATGGGAAAAAGGTTTTTAGATTTTTCTCAGATAGTTTTACTAAAAACTTCACATTTATGTTTATTAATGTGGTAAGCTCAACAAAACAAATTTTGGTGTTTTAATCGTTGTTCTACGTCCAACCGTTGCAGAGATATTAAAAGTGCTAAACACAGTATGTTGTCCAATGTTATCCTTATGGAGAATAAATAAAATTCTATATCTCAATTATTTTTGAATGTATATTGATGAAACTTGGTATGTGGCTTCAACTGGTTGTGGTATATTGATATTAGCACAAAAAACAAGTTTTTTGTTGATAGTCCCTGTAGCAGCAAACCTGCATACTCGGTTTAACAAATATATTTAATTATAATACATTGATCTTATTAATTTCTTAAAATACTGTATTAAATAAATGTGCAGAGTGTCCCCGAACTATCCCATAACAATTTTTCCATAAATATGCAATTGTGGGATATTTTACTCCAATCACCAAGATAATAACCTTTGTTAGATGTAAGTTTTCGCTATTGTTGGAATTTAGTATCCGTTTGTTGTTAAAGCTAAAGAAGAATTTGTTACTTACTAGTAAAAGTAAAATTCAGGTACGATCAGGGGCGGATCCAGGGAGTCACATTGGGTGGGGGAAAATGCCCGGTTTTTTTTTGGGGGGGGGTATAGAATATCCCTCAGGGGTGGGGGGTCCAGGAGTCCTCCCCCGGAAATTTGATAAAAAAATACAATAATAATTTCAATAATAATTTAATCGGCCGTAAAGAATAGCCGAACGCGTTTTCTTGACCAACATGTGTGTTATCGGCCTAAAAAGACGACTGTCTTGAATTCATGGACAAAAATCACCAATTTGACTGTTTTTTTTTTTAATACAAAATTGCAATTTGACCGCAATTCATGGTCGCCATAACTTTTAAACCGAAAACGACAAGTAGGCCTAAACGTAGTTTATCGGCCAAGGAAAACCGCAATAGTTTATACCCAGTCCGTAATTTAAAGACGGCCACACACGACCGGACCTTTGCTCGAACAAGACATCGGATCGAGCAGGGAACAGGGCACAAAGGTAGCTAAATTCACTCCGAACTTCTTCCCGACCAAGACCCCGAACAAGACATCGGATCGGACAGATTGAGCGTGAAAAGCACCGAGCGGGGTAAAAACGGTGGGGACGACTTTTAGTTGCCGTTGTGTAAGTCGGCAGTGTACTTGTCTGTAGATTTCACCCACTTCACCCATGTCACCCACCTCCTCACGATTTCACCCACTTCTCTCCAAGCGTCATTTCTCTTCACTTTGTGGTAGTGAAGGATGGGACAGGTCCCACAAAACTGGCCGATTGTTGTACTCGGAAATAAACATCCAAGTGTTTTCCTCAGACCACTCCATCGTGCAGACTACTTTAAATAAACTAGTGAACTGGAAACTAAAATGACAGCAGTCAAGACCAGCTGTATTACGTGCTCGCTGGTCAAGACCGCAACCCTCACCGTCGTCGTATCGCTAGCGGCGGGGCTCGTGACGGCGCTCGGAGCAGCGTATGGAGATACCACACACTACCGAACCCCGAACCAGAACCCGAAAAAGACATCGGACCGATCTTTCTTTGATCTTTCCTCAAAAAAACCGCCTCGGGAGCGCTCGGTCTGATGTCTGGTCCGAAGTCTTGTTCGATGTCTCGTTCGGAGGCCCCACTAACTACCGAATTTTCTCCCTCCCACCCCAAATCCTGCTCGGTTCGATGTTTTGTTCGGGAAAAAGTCCGGTAGTGTGTGGCCGTCTTAAAGGCTAACACGCCAGCGGAAGTATCAAAGTATGTAATCTTCGAAATCGAAGATTTTACCAAAACTAAGATCGATACACATTTTATTATCGGCCTAAAATAGAAATATATTCTCATTTTGCCGTCTAAAACGTCAATCGAGCGCATTTTAGCCTGAAAACGGTCAAACTGGGTTTTTAGAGAAATTTACCGACCCGGCGTGTGTAGTTATCAGCCAAAATCGGTAATTATTTGCGATTATTTTACAGCATACAGTAGAACTCCAATTATCCGAATTAATTGGGGATCGGGCCAATTCGGATATGCAGAAATTCGGATAATCAGGTATACCTCGGGAATTAAGCAAAAAACATCACCAAACATAAAAAATGAGAATTCTATCGACAAAGTTATTATAAATGTAGTGAACAGAAAGTGAGCGAACTGTATCAAGAATATAAGTCATAAAATTTAAATTACAGGAGTTAAATTGAATACAGTATATACAGTTGCTCTTTTCAATACATACTGTACGTATTTCACTGTTCAATGTTGGTTATTTCACTTCAACATCTCGAGCAAAGTGAGTTTATCACTTAAAGAAAGGACAACACGTTTACGTTTTGTGCTCATTTCGAACGATAATCTCAGTGAAAGAACAGTAGCGACTGATGATGAGCAGGGTGGGAAGGGGGTATGACTCATTGTTCCCTGCGAAAATATCGTCCGGAAGGTAACAGCGCGGGCTTTTATTTTAGCGCTCACGGCGCATTATCGCTACACGCGCTCCCGCTGTTATTTTCTTGATTTTAGTGAATTTCCCCTATAGGGAAGAAGCTATTACCGTAGTCGGCATGGTAAGACCTAGGCCCGGGACCATGATAACTTTTCGTTTTGAGGTCCCCAGACCCCAAAAACACCATTCGTTCGAAACTTGTTATAATGATTGAGTAGGGCTACTAATATTATAAGATGTATCTTCATATTTTAACAAAGTACCCTTTTTTTATAAAAATATTTTTATTTCAGACTGACATGTTTCGTGCGCTTAGGCCATTATCAAAGTCTATAAAAATATAACCTCACATTTAAAATAAAATAAATATTAATCATATGTTCAAATTAAGTATTTTAAAGTTGCATATGAATTTTTGTTGTTGTCATAATCCATAATATATTTTATTTTCTCCTGTTATTTTCTTTAAATACTATATAACATGATTTTAACACGTTCTTATTCTTATTTTTTCGATTTTATCAAACATCGGGTTTGATTGTTTAGGTAAAACTGTATTTAATATGTTTGTAGGGTCTTTTTTAAAATTAAAGTAAATATTCATTTCTTCTTTGACAAATAGCTTCTCTCTTTCTCGTTCAAACTCTAATATTGTTAGATGTTCTTTTAGATCTGTAAATTTGTGTTTCGACTTTATCAAGTGTTCTGCAAAGTTAGATTTCATCGTTGTTTTGTTATTCGATTTAAAAGCTTGTAGATGTTCATTGAATCTAACTTTGAAGTTTCGAGAAGTTTGTCCGATATAATAACTATTACACTCATTGCAGTTTATTTTATATATTCCAGATCTGTTATATGTGTCGTCTTTATTATCTTGATGATTTGCTATTTTGTTGTTTAACATTTTAAAAATATTGTTCTTAGTTTTATAGCTTAGACTAATTTGAGAATTTTTAAAAAAAAGGGTACTTTGTTAAAATATGAAGATACATCTTATATATATATATATATATATATATATATGAAGATACATCTTATATATATATATATATATATATATATAAATGTGTGTCCGTGAGCACGATAACTCTCATTAAAATTATCCGATTTTGATGAAATTTGGTATAAACGTGTAAAGCAACATTTATGACTTTAAGTTCGAAAACCAGCCAGATCGCTCTATCCAAAAGGGTATTTTGGGGGGTTTTGTACCCCAAAAATGGGTTTTTTGAATTTTTTACATATAATTTTGGAAATCGTCAAATTTTAGTTTTTCCCATTCAATTCAGCTTAAAAAACACACAATTTGGTATTTTGATCGTTTCTCTACGTCAATTGGTTACCGAGATATTGAAAGTGCTAAACACAGTACGTTGTCTAATGTTATTGTTATGGAAGAAAATAAAAATTTTATATCTCGCTTATTTATGAACATATACTGACGAAACTTGGTATACAGCTTCATCTGGTTTTGGACCATTGATATTTCTTCAAAAAAACAATTTTTTGCCAAAGGCTCCCGTAGCAGCAAACCTGCGTACTCAGCCCCATGTTATTCTTATGGAAAATAAGTAACGTGTTATCTCCCTTAATTATGAAAATAAATTAATGAAATTTGGTATGTGACTTCACCTAGCTAGTTGAGTTATATTGATATCAGCATAAAACCCCATTTTTTGTGTTCCTTGCTTCAGCAAACCTGCATACTCAGCCGCCATGTTATTCTTGTAGAGAATAATTAAAATATCATAAATTGTTTATTTATGAATGCATATTGATGAAACTTGGTATGTAGCTTTATGTGGTATTAAGATAAATATATATGCATTGGAAATTCGCTATGTACGCAGGTTTGCTGCTACGGGGGTATTTCTATTTCTATTATTTCACTCAAAATCGATTCGGATAATTGGATATTCGGATAATTGGGGTTCGGATAATTGGATTTCTACTGTATTACCATTGACTATATTCATGAGTCATAAATACGACCACAATTTTTGTTATCGGCCAAAAATTGAGTACAAACCGTATTTTATGCCGGAAATGTACTTAATCGCTCAAAAACAGCAATCGCACCGCATTTTCTCGGTAATATATAAAGCCGGGCCGTGTTTTATCAGTAAAAACATAAATTTTGCCGCAACATGGTGTTCAAAAACATCAAAACTATTGAATTTTTTTGGTATAGTAGACCGCGTTTTATTGGCCTGAAGCGGCAAGCGAACCGGATATTATCCACGGAAATAGCAAAACAAAATAGGCAATTTCACAGCATTATATTTGCCAAAAACAACCGTTCCTCGCATTCTACAGTCCGAAATCGACAGCCAAAACGTGGTGTTTATTAACTGAAAATGATGACAGAGCCTTAATATATGCCAAAATTCACAATCTAACCGTGATTAATCATAACAATCGGCAATCGGACCACATTTTTCCAGCGAAAAATGAAGCCAGATCCCGTTTTATAGGCCCGAACGACTACCGAAACGTATATTTTACGAATACAATCGGCGATTCGACCCCGTTCTATCACCAATGAGCGCCTATTTTTACTATTTACTGATTTAAAAACATATATACTCAAATCAAAAATATACAATGCTTGGAAAATAAATGGATTTTATGGTTCTCTTTATTTATTTATAAAAAATATTAAAAGTTATCAGTAAGGCTTCAGGAAATTAATTAAATTGAATTTAAAATTGAATTAAATCGTAAATTTTCACTTTCCTATCACTTAGTTAAATACATCTTCAGAAGAAGCTGGATCTTCAGTTACATGACAGGTAGGCCCTAGCCTATAACTTGTTTCACACAACAATGTTTTACTCGCAATTGCTTTTCTATTTATTGTATGCCTTACAATGTATTGTATGCCTATGCTCTTACAAGGCATTAATTGCTACGGTTGCAGTAATACCATAATACTCTGAAAACTGAAAAACGCGGACACGCGGTACTCGTGTTGAGCGAGTGGCGGGATTCATGGAGGGTGTGGCTGGAGGGAGTGTAGGGGGCGGCGCGACCTTGGACTACGCGCTCGTGCTTTGGGTGCGCGCGTGGTGGTGCTGTGCGTGTGAGTTTGTTTTAGTGAGGCGTAGTGCGGCTGGCCTACTCTGCCCCGGAAGGCAATTTCCAAGAACCAAAGGAGCAGGTCACGGGCCAAACGAACAAAAAAAATAAACTTCAAACAAATTTTAACATGTCTATCATACTGACCCACACAACTACATCTATTATTTATACACAAAATTGTATAAATATATTTTTAAGAGTTTTTTTTAGTAAAAAATATATTTCTGATTTTTTTATTTTGAACTGAAATTATATCAGTAATAATAACCTGAATTTATTCCACACAACTGCAAACTTTCATTTAAATCGGACCAACGGTTTTCTTACTGACCTTCTCCCAACATTTGACAAAATCTCTCCTTTTAAGATCCATAACTCCCTTAACAGTAATCCGAATTATTTAATATATATATATTTTGTTTCCTAATTTTCATCCTGATATGAAAAAAATAATATATTACAAATTAATTTTTTGACCAAACAGCCTTTTTTTTTTTGTCAATAGAAGATTGTTTTCTAGTTACAACTCCACCGGGAGACATTGTTGGTTTTGGACTATCCTTAATCACAGGTTTCCGTTCTGTTTTGTATTTTGCCATTCAAATGAAAAGCATGGAACATCTAAAATTCACTGAATACAGTTGGTAAGGGGGTCTAATTAGTATAATAGTACTATTATAAATTTTTGTGTTTGTAGTCAGTTGTCAATACAAATCAATTAAACAGTCAATTTATGTTGAAACAAATTAATAATTTTTAACTGAATGTTCGATTCCAGATTAGACAAAGATTGTTTGTAAACAAGCTGATAACAACTGACAGATGGCAAGGATAACTATGGGCTCAAGCGAGGCTTGTTATCTAGGGTCTAGAGGTCAGGACTTCTTATCTCTGGTCTCGCTATCTGTGTTCTGGGAAATAATCTTGCAATTCCAGGAAAAAGTTTTGGTAAAACTTTGTTTACTCTTTAAATATTTTGAAATGGTAACATCTACTCACGTACTTTGATACCCAACAACAAACTTAACACTTTGGTATAAAACTCATGTCAAACAACCTATAAAAAACACTTTTTTATGGAAAAAAAGAAAGAGCATACTAGCACCTGTTCAATCTGTCAGGGGTCTTCCCCACCAAGTCAATATTGGGCTTTCTAGAGAAAAACCAAATCAATTTCTAAATCAACCGTGACAGAACATAATGGAAGTCTGCAATGTTTATGAGATCATGAAATCACAAAATTTGGATATACCTCTGGAACATCTTTTTCCGAGGAGTGTTTCTGGCGATTGACGATGTAGATGTGGTTGAAGGCGTAGTAGAGGCAGCCTGTGACGAGCGTTACGGCGGAGAAGATCTGGTACGTGGCTCTGGTGCCGACTGCCTTCATCAGGTAGCCCCCCACCAGACTGCCCGACCCCTTGCCTGCAACATCACGCCATTTGAAAATAAGGTTTCATAACTTGTCACTTAACTTTATTGTTAATTTATTTATGTTATTTGCCTCTTAGATTGATTATATAACTTAGAAAATAAGGTTATATACCTTGTCGTAGTTAATCCACTTGTTTTCAAGATTACTAGTTTCAGGACTAGTATTGTCCCATTATCAAAACTATGTATCACAGAAGCTAAAATACTGTCATCGACTTGAGGTTCAAAATATTTCCAACACTAAACAAAAACTTGTACGGGACACAAAGAAACATTAATATTGGTCAGTAGTCTGCTCTTGTCCTTGGCCACCCACACATGTGGAACAAATGTGTACACTTAATGTGAATTTGTAATTATTTAATCTTTCTTTGTGTCACGTACAAGTTTATGTTTAGTGTTGAAAATCTTTGAATACCTCAAGATGACGACAGTAGTTTAGCTTCTGTGTTACATAGATTTGATAATGGGACAATACTAGTCCCAAAATAAGTAATTTTGTAAACTAGTGGATTGACGACGACAGGTATGTAATTTTATTTTTTAAGTCATGCAATCAGTCCAGGAGGCAAATATCATGATTAAATACTTGGAGAGAGTATTGTCATATTTATTTATCCATTGTTCACATTTTCTGGAAAGTCTGGGAATTTGAAAAAGGTCAGTTAAAAGTTAGAAAAATACCAAAAGTAAGAGGAAATTATTGATATTTTATTCAAGTCGTCAGGGAAAGTTTTTAATTTTATCATAAAAAGTGTTGCTGTACGAAAATCAAAACTTTGTTCAATTGGTTGTTATGGTGCAACAAAGAGGAAGTGAACCATAACTGTTCTGGCAACAAATGTATAGGACATCAACAAACTATAAACATTAAGATTAAAAAATAAACAGGAAAGCGACAGACGGTTATGGGGAAGGTTACAAAAAAATCTTTAAATATTACCCATTGAAAATAAAGTGTGCATTCCAAGTCGAGGGTCAGGGAAAATTAACTTTTTTACGTTTTGGTCAGGGAAATCACTGACCAAATAAAATTGTGAACCATGTTATCTAATAACAAATTATTTGACTTTAACCGACCTTACTAAGTAATCTATACTAT
The DNA here is from genome assembly GCA_963675035.1 of Allygus modestus. Classification (NCBI taxonomy): domain Eukaryota; kingdom Metazoa; phylum Arthropoda; class Insecta; order Hemiptera; family Cicadellidae; genus Allygus; species Allygus modestus. The sequence goes on along the minus strand of OY776112.1, from coordinate 139,732,417 downwards.
TGATCAGTAATGTCCAATTAGTTCACGGTCATAGTTGGAAAATATCAGTCTGTTGAGAGTAACATGTGGCTGTAGAAGTGACCATTGATTTAAAACAAGAAATTGTTGCAAGATTGATTCCATAAAGTACAACAGGCAAAACAACAAATACTAAAACATAAATCTCTACTGTGAACTAAAATGTACATATATTTGTAGTATTCATTTAGCAGTGACTATTGCATTCCAAATTGATAAATTTCAAAGAGTGTGTGATAAAATAAGAGAAATTCACATTACAAAATTTTAAGTATTAACTGCTACAATATTCTATTATAGATTATTCGTTATAAATTCTGCCATGTATTTTTAAATTTAAATGTTAATCTAATAGAGTTGAGTATTTATTTTTATCAGATTATGTTTATTAGCTGTTACAGTTTCTCTGACCTCTTGCTCACCACAGCAACACATACAAGTGATTCTCCATAGAAAGTAAAAGCAATTTGACAGGAATTTTATGATGTAACAGTAATCATCAATATTGTTTACCTTTGAGGAGGTAGGTTCATGTTTAAAGCAAGGAGAAAAGTTCATTACTTCGTCATGAGAAATTATATTTATATATTCAACAAGGTAGAATCTAAAAAAAACATTAATTTTGACCTTTACTTGACCTTTACTATAGGTAATATAGGTTCCATGTATAACTTTTAAACCAGACAACGACTACGTGTTTTACAAATAGATTTCGACGTGTAGATTTTAAAATGGGATAGCAGTCCCGAAACTAGTCATCTACTAGTGCTGATTTAGGATTGACGACAGATAAAGTATGTTAACCTATTACTTCAAGTCGATTTTCAATCCAGGAGGCAATATGAATAAATTTGACCCTTAATTGGAGGACTTATACAAGGAACTTCATTGCATATTGTGATTTATAACACTATTCGACGCTGTCAAACTTTCCTTTCTATTTTACGGGCAGCTGATTTTGCGAGTTCTGTAAAAAGTGATAAACAGTGCTGAAGTTGTAAACTATTTAAAATAAAATCAGAAATACTAAGTATGTTTTAAGTTGGATTGGTAAGTTTTCCAATTTTTACTTTGTGATCATGTTAACATAACATGAAAATAAATCATACTAATATTATAAATGTGAAAGTATGGATGTTTGTGCGTAACTCTGAAGTTCCATCACGTGAAAACTACTGGACTGATTGAGCTGAAATTTTGCAGGAATAGAGCCAATATACCAGAGATGGACATGGGCCTATTTTTATTTTGAAACTCCACTAGGGCTATGCCCCACGAGGGTTCAAAGTTCCCATGTATTCCTTATGGACATTCATTTTTGTTTGAGCTGATGAAAACACAAACAGCTGATCTTGATTCGTACTAGTTCCACAGGCTAACCGCAGCACACAAAACTATCATAATTTTTATAAATAATTCGCGGGGCTAACGAAGCCTGTGGGTAACAGCTTGTCTTTTATAAATTAATGTAATTTTATGCTCAAATTTAATAGCATAAGCAGCCAGAGATTAAAACTACTAAAATTATTTTGGATAAGTATTCCTTAATAATGTAATGGAAACCATAATTGTATTTGTATTTACAGTTTTAACGCTAAAGAGAGTATTCTTTTACTTTTTTCATTTTTATATGATATTCTTCATATCATAATGCTATGTTTACATGATGCAGGTGAGGGAGAAGGTAGCCTTGTGTAGGGTGTGTGGACAGAAACATGACGAGCAGCCTGCACGGTTTTTGATCAAGGTTCTGTCCACACACTTTATGCAAGGCTACCTTCATCCTAACCTGCATCGTGTAAACGTGCCTTAAGCAATAAAATTACTTAAAAGTGAAAATGAACGACTTTTTTACTTTTTCTCTGGCCATTTTATAAAATGCTAAATCATTTTTTATTTTTATTTTTTAGTTTGAATACTGTAATTTAAGTTGAAAAATTAATTTGAACTTCAACATTAATTTTTTTCATTTATTTTCTCACACCCACACTTAAGATTTTAGTGGATCATCATATCCAATCAAATAACTCCATATATCGCTCACCGACTCCAAAGTAAATGCCTCCCAGGAGCCCTTGAATGCTGGAGTCAGTTGTGTTGGTGGACAGTTTAGCTGCGTAAGTGACGGCTGCCGTTATCGCGAGTGACGACGTGATGGACTCCATAGCTTCAAATATCAGACACATCCAGGGGTTGTAGATCAATGAGTAACCTGAATCATAGGTAATACATGGAGTATTACAAAACTCATATCATAGAATTTGTAAAATATGACAAAGCAGTAGGTGCTGAATATGTGAATTTAACTCGTTACACTCATACAGTGAAAAATAAGCAAGGAGTTCTTTGGGATTATAGTACAGCCTACCTTACCTGGTTTAAAGATTTCCCCATAAATTTAATATTTTGTTTTGTAAATTCCAACACATTGTTAAACATTGTCACGGAATAAATATTATTATTATTATTATTATCAGCTGGTACTCTATGGACATTGTCTCAAAAATAAAAAACATTTTATAGTTTGATTTTAACATTAGAAGTTATTTATTTTATCTATCTTATTTAATTTAGCTTTAATGATGTTACGGTTTTTGAACCAGGAACCTTGTCGACTAAAGTCACATTTTTTAACCTCTACACCAGCCTGCTCCCTACAGAGAATCCCCCTTTTCCTAGGAGCATAGCTAATAGCTGACCATACTCTTGAAACAGAGTGGGGAAGATAGTGTGATGTTGGAAATTACTGTAGTTTAAACACTGTATGGTTTTCTTTGGACCTTAAAACAGATTGAAAATGTTGAAATGTAGTCTATGTGGATTAATTTGGTAGAAGATCTCTCTAAACATGTTACAAGATGACTTGTTGGCCACTTAGGGAAACAATTAAATGACGGGGAGCTTCCCCCAAAACAATCCTATCTTACTTTTGCCATTGGATGAAGCCTTTTGCTTTTTTTTACTATAAGATTTGATCACAGCCTATCCTTATAAACTGTTAATGTAAGTGATTATTTATTGGTTCAATCAAGGGAACACTAAATAAACTGACTGTAATGTCTCCCCCGACATTACTTCATCATAGGCGATGTCAATGACTTAATGTTTCGTTTAAGATCAGCTGCTTGTAATTGAGAGCTTATAATTGACCTGTCGTGTCATCTAGTGAAGGTTATATTTTGGTTTTCCAACAAGTGAAAAACAAAGAGGTGATCACAGTCAAAACAAGTTATTGCTGTCACGTTTAATGGCATAATACCAGGGCAGCATTATGGTCTGTCTAATTAGTGTTGCCTTGGTTGAATGTGTCAATGAACAGTGAAGGGGATGTCCCCCTCCCCCTCCCCCTCCCCTCTCGCTAGTCATCAAGTCACCTCTGTACAGTACCACTGAACATTATCTTGTACTCTTTGACAGAACTTGTCTAAAAAGATTAATATTCTTAGTACAAAGTAAACTACTTTTCTACACAATTGGTTTTACCGAGTAGACGAATGGCATAGAATATAAAGCCGATGAAGAGTACATTGGCGTGACCGATGCGGTCGATGATAGGTCCAGACATGACGAGGAGCGGCAGTCCTGCGATGCCGCCGATGGTGATGGTGATGCCCATGAGACTGCGGGAGGCCCCGAGGTCCTGGAGCAACCAGAACAGGAAGCTCTCGATGTAGCCCCATGCCGTGCCTGCACAATAGGACAATTTATAATTTGAACAAGTTTGTTTACTGAAAAAACACTGTAGGCTTAGATACTACTTTTAGTGTTGAAGATTGCAATATTACTAATATCTCCCTCATACATGAACATACACAGACATGTGACGACATGCATTTCAGCTTGCAAGAAACTGGATGAAAATTTGTAGCGACTTTTTGTGCCCAGGAGATCGCCACTTTAAAAAGCATCTTTCTCAGTATTACTAGCTCATAATTAACACTACAGCGAAAGTAGTTGGTTTCACTACGGTACTCAAAGAGTTCACATTCAATTGTTACGATAATTGTTGGGGAAGTTGCTGAGTGTATGAATGCTCACCTCTTAATCTGAGGTTAACAAGATTAGTCCTGAGCAAAATCTGAAAATGTGAAGAGGCAATATCGGACTCAGCGGTCATTTGTCATTCATCTTTTAATTAGTAATGATTTATAAGAAAAAGTTGACTTTATATAGTATCTAGACTAGAGTTTAGATCGTTTCCTTCAAAAGCGTTAAAAATCATCACTTCTGTGTAAATAAAAAAAGAGATTTTGGTAATTTTAACAAAAATTACTTGTCCTATGCTGTGCTTTATTATTAAATTTTATACATATGAACATTATTAACACATTACAAACAATGCTTTACAGACATAAAACCTTATTGAAACAAAATGTTTAAGATTTAACTTGCTAGCTCCTATAGTAGATTGGGTCAGAATGAGTTGTGAGCTCCGTGGCTGATGATTTGGAAAATAAACTGTTCAGAGAATACAAAGAGATTTTCTGTTTAAATCACAGAATACTTAAAAACCCGGTAAATAGCTAAATTAAACTAATGAAAAGTTCTTACCCAAAATAAAACATGTGATGAACAAGGCTACGATTTCAACTTTCCTCAGAACAGTTAGGACGTCGGCAACAACGTTCTGAGCTGGCGCCTTGAACTGCAGAGATAGGGTGAGCATGAGGAAACCGCTCAGTATCTTCAGCCCTGCGTACAGGTAGAAAGCAGGCCTGGCAAATAATCGAGCACAATGTAATTAGTTATTAGCAGAAAACACACAACCCACAAATATAACTGAAACAAGTTAATACATACATAACAACACTGGTTGGTAGACTTTGAACCTAAACATAATTTTAAATTCAAAATGTTCCAGGCATTTCCAGAAAGAGAATCCAAAAGTTGCATGAGAAGTGAAGAGGAAGTGAATCATCTCACTTAAGTAACTCAATGTGTTTTTTCTGACTTCGAAAGTTTCTAAAATTTCGAGATCAGAAAAAACACATCAAGTTACTTAAGTGAGATGATTCACTTCCTCTTCAAACTTAATTTCCTTCTTCTGAAACTATTGAGGTTTTTTCTGGAAATGCCTGGAACATTTTGAATTTAAAATTATGTTTAGGTTCAAAGTCTATCAACCAGTGTTGTTATGTATGTATGTGTTGTTATGTATGTTTAGCTTATTGACCTATCCCTGCCTAATGACTATGTCATACAAATCATGTATCATAGAAAAATAAAAAATGTAAATGTATGTCTCAAGACTGAACAGTTTTAGGTTTCTTAATTTTGGCACACAAATTTGCTTAAGCAAAAACTTGGTATTCATGCATATATACAATATATTTTAGAATAAATTAAAAACACTTTGAGATATTATTAATGATGACCCGATAAATAAAGTTGTTATGCTAACAATTATTTTCACAGCTACATCTCAATGTTAGCATTGGGTTTATATCTACTAGAGGGGACACCTTATGGGAGCCAGAGTTAGTAAGAGCAGGCTGCAATCTAGCATCATATTAAGATAACTACGTGATCTGCAGCGTTGTTAGGCCGAGTTAACTCGTCCGCCGTACCCGGGGGCCTATTTTTGAAACGGGTGAGTGGGTGAGTCAGTCAACTCACCAGCCAGCTGATTTTAGCATTGTTTAAATTCACCAAGTGATATGTGAATTGGCAATGATTTATCTGTCAAATAAAAAAGACAGAAATAAACATTGACTAATATACACATTTATAAACCTTCTGTTGCTTTATTTATTATTATTCGGTTAACTTATAATTGGTATATTTGCAAACATTTATTTACTTTTTGAGCATTTTAATAATAAATCATAGTTATTCAATTGTATTTACACATTTTGTATTGGAAAGTAAACATAACCTAGTTAGGCAGTTTACTATTGATTCCTTCTGTCATTTCCGTCTAATATGAAGAAGAATAAGGTTATTTCCGGTCAACTCACCCAATTTCAGTCACCAGCGTTTTGCCTGGTGAATATAAATGGTTGAGTTGGTCACTTATTCAGTGAAAATATCAATCTATATAGTAAATCTATCAATGTTAAATAGAAACGTTAATTGAAAATACTAATATAAATTTGGTGTAGCAGGATGTGATTAACCAAACGGTTACCTAAATAATATCTGTGTTTTTACCTATTGATATAAAAATTAAAATTAGTGGTTTGAGTGACTCACTAACCTTCTCACCACTCACCCAATTCAAAAATAGGCCCCCGAACCGTGTAAACGAAATATCACTTTGATGACCATCACAAAAAAGGTTTATTTAAACATTTTAAAATCTCTACAAAAACATTCCTAACAAAAATATGATGAACAAAACCGCGACGATCCCTGGCGGCGTATGATGGAACTATGTCGACAAATATCTCACATTATTTTTCACTGCGTGTCCCCTCTAGTAGATATAAACCCAATAATGTTAGTTATGCATTATCTTCGCTTTTCAGGATTGTCAATGTAATTTTAATATTTCGTCCACTTCAATAATTAATTGATTTTTTTACTCACAAGATATCCTAATATTTAATACACAAGCAGATGTTGTGTCACTGAGATCTCAGGAACCACTGGACTGATTTTTATGATTGAAGTATTTATGGAAAGGTCTCAATCCGTAGGTTTGAAGAAAACCATTAACATTTAAATCGCCTCTCAGGGCTACACCCCACAGCCTTCAAAGTTGCAACGTTAATCATATGGAAGAGCAGTAAGCATTGCAATCGAGAATTAGACAGACGTTGAAGGAAACAAAACACAATACAGAAGCAAGATCAGCTGTTTTAAGCTAACTTCTGGAATGACATCACAATTTAAATTTGCTTGAATTCGAGCAGCTGGATTTGCTAGTAGGAATAAATCTATATAAAAGCTGTAAGGCAATTAAACTTCTTGATCTATGAACTCTTACTATTCTAACAATTAGTGTTTTTAACTTCAGTTCAAGGGAAAATTGGATTAGTTCCGAGAATTCCATACAGTAATGGGTTTTGACTGTCTTTCCAAAAACCATTCGAATAATACACAACAATGCCACATGCATAACAAATACAAAGTCGATGGTTGCTTGATACAGTGGAGGCTCACCTGAAGTCAGTGTACCCCTTGTTCTCACTGGCGTAGTCTATCAGCATGCCAGAGAGCGGGGAGCTGATCATTCCTCCGATGGAGGCATAGATCCTCTGGAGTCCGTAGTCTCCCTTGTGTTCCCTCAGGATGGCGATCACAGCTCCTGTCGAGACATCACACAGTGGAGAGTAAGTAGATACACTAACTAACTGGGACCCGGGATCGTTCGGATTACCAGATAGTTGAAATAATCATAAAATGTTTTGACCATTTCAAACCTAACAAGAAACACACACTTGTGTTGTTTTGAAAAAAGAATAAAATATGTTTACTCAAGCGGACTACAACTAGAATAGTGGACAGTTAAATTGCCAGTTGAGGGCGTGTTTTGCCAGGCTATAAACTAAGATCAGCCAATAGTATATGTGCTTCATTGCCAAAACTCCACACCAGCTGATCGGAATAACATTCGACTAATATTTTTGTATGAAATATGGCAACATTGACAGTGTACAACCATACCATTGGCTACAGCCCAACTGTCAACTTAATTGTCTGCTATTGTAGGCAATGGTTTAAAAATTTAAATCATTATTGGGGTTTTGCAAGTTTCGACAGTTTTGCAAGTTGTGCAATGCTGAACTGGAAGATTCAGGTGTCTTGGAAAGATTTTGTAATTTCTCCCAGATACCGATTTGTTGATTGCATATAATTTATTCAACGAAAAATACTTCTTTCCCAATAACTGAGGGAAAGAAAATCAAATTGATTTTAATAATTTTCAGATAAATTGAATGGTGCAAACAGGACAGTTCCATCAGCTCTGATGGGGCTGTGAACACCAAGTAGTGGAGGACCAATGATTATGTGTCTTAACTTAAACCGTTTGTTGCATATTTTCAAAAGTTCTCCAAGGTCAGTTTTTAAGTGCCCCAACTGCAGGAAACAATCTTATTTGTCAAACTTACTTACTATTTGTCTTATTTGTACTGAATCAGTCTGCTGCCACACCCAGCGACACCCGACACCCGTTGTTCACCCACCTTCAAACATGGCGAACGCCGTGCCACTGATCATGCCGATGAAGACTCGCACGGAGAGGTAGGTCCAGAATGTCAGTGCCACGTCGTATTCAACCATTGTGTCCAGGTTGGTGCAGAGTTTGGGTCGGGGCACTGTGGCGATACACGTCGCCTTACAATCCTCTAGATGAAGTACGGAGTCGGTCTCGAGGCTATTCTCTGGGTTCAGCAATGGCACTAGCACTGACAATTCATCTGTTGAGTTCTACAATCAGCGTCAGATTAATGGGCTAATAATTAGCTGTGTGATAAGCTACTGAAATAATGAGAAAACATTTGGATATATATATTTGTTGTACCATTTATATATTTACTTATCTGGTATATTTTTATGATATCATGCAGTAATTTACAAATGGGTTGAACAAAATGTATGACTAAAATGTCAAGTTGGATGGTTGTCATTTTATGAAATTAATTGGAACATGTGGAAGTTGGTCCCCAAACATAAGATACCTTTTCTTGTTTATAATATTATCCATTTGATGTATCTCTGAATTTCTAAAACCAAGCATTGAATTTTTGTTAGTTGTTCATGATGTCTTTAACAACCAAAATTCTAAAATCAGATTTAAACCTTGGTATACTCTAAGAAAAAATCTGTATCACTGCATTAAAAAAACATAGTTAAGAAGATAAAGACAAAAAGTGTTTCCTAAGTCCTTGGGATTTCTTGACACGTCCATGGTAACTATGTTAACAAACACTCTATAAAGAAAGAATCAATTAGAAAAGAATATTCAACAAGATTTGAAATATTAAAGTTTGTCATGCCAAATTTGAACTTGTTATCGTAACAAAGCCCCAACTTATTGCTTATTAAAGTATTCCTTAGGGCTCTCACATCAAAAATCACAAAATTACCAAAACTCACTCAGGGCTACGCTCCAATTACCTTAAAAGTCGCATTGTTTATCTATGACAGACAATTTTATTTTGTCAGGTGATTATTATATAAAAATGAGTGTTTGTTACTGACAAAAGTTCATCAGTTCAGAATGCAGCACAATAAAAAAAAGGTTTTTTGCTTCCCGTGAATCTTCCCAGAGTAAGTGGGATTGTCCACTCTAGTATAAGTTAAGCCAAAAATTGAAAACATAAATAATTTCTTCTTCTTTAATGTTATTATTTATGTGCCCTTTGTAAAGCGTAATCCCCCAAATTCTCGCAACTTGCTGTAGAGTTTGTCCATCAAAATCAAAATCATCGTTATTGCAGAGACTTCTGAGAATATCAGGAGCATTACAAACATCAGCAATTCTTAAAGTGCGGCAGGGATGGACCAGAGCCTTAAAGTTTGAAATTTCTTCCAACATATAATCATTAGGAGGTTATTTTCTTAAAATCATAAAGCTTGGTTTTTAACTAATTTCAATGCTGGTGGTAAAGCAATGAAAAATAATGTTTGAGTTCTTGAAATTGTGTTAACATGTTACAATATTATAATCTATTCAATTTTAAAATTACGTTTATAAATGATCACATTTTATTTTAAAAAATTCTATAAACAGTTTTTAGTTCAAATAATCTCCAATTTTTCTTTAAGATTCTAAAGGATAGGGCTTTTATTTCTCCATTTTCTATAAACACACTTACTAATAACCAATTTTATAATTTCTTGCTTTATTTAGTAAAATTTGGGCTTATTTTTAAGCAATTCTATTTCTAGATTTATTTTTTCTGTGTTGAATACAAATTTAATGAAAATAGTTCAGTGCACAGTTTAATACATTACATCATCCTGTAGACTCGATAATAAAAAATTGTTCTTAAACTCACCTTTGATTGCTAACTAGATACAAATTTTTAAATAACAGTGAAACCAAATAATGGTAAAAAACTTACATCTAGTCCGCACTGTACATCCATGAATCCACTGACTTTGGTTGAGTCCTTTGGTAACATCATGGTCTCAAAGTCAGTTATGTACAAAACTTTCATATTAGCTGGATTAGAACTCGGTGCGGATTTCACTTTCAAGTCGATCATACCTCTATTTATATTGATTGGGTATTTTACTGACTCTTCTGGCTGATCGATATGACAAGAAATAAGTTCTGTCATATTCTCCACGTTTTCTAAGGAGCAAATCAATTTGTACAGTCCTTTAGTTGGGAAGAAGTAGGTGGACTCTGTGAGCTGCCGAACGGAGGTGGGGAAATGTGCTTTGTTTTGCATGAGTCTGTGATTTCGTTTGTCGTCATCTTCAGGCCGTGGGGTGCGGAAAAGAGGCAAGTCGTCGGCTTGCAGGTAATATGTAACGTGTTCGAGATTCCCAGTCGAGGTGTCTTTGACTAACACTGTGTAGTTTCTTGTCCTCAGGATGGTTGTAGATTCTGCCTCAATTGTCTTTGGCCCTTTTGAGGCCTGAAATTCAGAGAAAAATGTTATTATATGAATGATCCACTCAATGTGAATACAAAAATAGCAATTGCTTTCCCCAGTTACTTAGCACTGAGTAAAAGTTTTTGCAATGCTTTATTCATGTCACCTAATACATAAATATTTTACATTATTTTTCTTTAATTCTCGAGTATAATTTACATTTTATTACTTTTTCTAGAGCTTGGGGTCCTTTAAAGACTCGTTTGGACCATATAATAAAACGCTTTCAGTACACATCTTTTTATTTTTTCCCGAATTTTGCTCTTTTTACTATAGTTTTAATCCAAAAAGGGATGAGAATGCCAATAACACAGAAATTAGCTTGTGATATTACAAATTAAAAAATTATAATTAATATAGAAAAACCCATAGTAAAATATACTGATTAGATAAAAACCAATCAATGAATTTCCAAAATGACACAGTCAAATGGCTAAGCCTTATATGAAAGTTACAGAATGGAAAGTGGACATAAATCAATATTTCCTCACCTAGCCCTTCCTGATAAAGACCGCACCGCAGCTACATATTGTTACAAAGCAGTTTTAGGGAAAAAGATCCACATCTATATATCTGTAGCTAATAAAAATTATTTAAGGGAGGTCCCCACTCGGCAGAGTCTGAGTAGTGGCGCACTCACCCAAGGATGGGATGGCACCACTGAAGTACACCAGGTGACTAGCCAATGTGCCACCAGAGTCTGAGTAGTGGCGCACTCACCCAAGGATGGGATGGCACCACTGCAGTACACCAGGTGACTAGCCAATGTGTCACCAGAGTCTGAGTAGTGGCGCACTCACCCAAGGATGGGATGGCACCACTGCAGTACACCAGGTGACTAGCCAATGTGTCACCAGAGTCTGAGTAGTGGCGCACTCACCCAAGGATGGGATGGCACCACTGCAGTACACCAGGTGACTAGCCAATGTGTCACCATTTATTACTAAATATGTCTAATGCTTTGTTAGTTCTGTGCCGACCATGAGCCCGATGAAAAGAGGAAAAATGGATGAATGCAAATCGGAAGACCCTTTGGTTTATTGCATTGCTTTAGTATAATTAGGTTAACAAAGGGAAATGGTTAAGGGCTCGCTCTTCTGTGAATTCTCTGTACTCAAGGATACAACACAAACAAATGACTTGCCTTCTTTCATTCCCTTTGTACAGAATAACTCACGGCTTAGTAAAACCCAAACTCCAAGTGAGAAACCCAAAAGTTGCTTCACTCCAGGTGTGTGTGGGTGGTGCAGAACTAGCATCGGGCAACGGAAAGTAATAGGTAATGAACAACATTTTCTCATTCATTTCATTTTAAACCTCCTGTTCCTACCCCCCAAGGTGTTTGGAACTTACCTAGGTTCCACCAGCCCGGCACCAATCCCTACCCCCGATACAGTGTAATGGGCTTGCTCAGGGGTCTGTATTTAAGTCTAAGTCTAGCTAATAATTATGAGAGACATTTTCCTTGAGAGCAGCCTACCCCGGGGTGGAAGTCAGACGCGTGCCTGGTGCAGATGAGTCCGCACGCCTCTAGCCTCGCCTCCAGCTCAACACTCTCATTGCTGCTCTGTGTGCGCAGTATTGACGGCAGCGCCAGGCACGGGTGGGGCTCTGCTAGCGCCATGCTCAGCATGCCTGTACATGTTCTGCTCGTTTATTGATATTAACTCTTACAGTGGCTCTTAGAGAAACAACATTGCCTCATACACACATTACTAAAGAAACTTGTTTTGTATTAATTCAGTCATTCTGCTTCAAAATCATAACAATTGTGTTTAATATTTTTTTATTTTAAATTCTCCTTGTAACTTTGCTTTCATTATAAAACTGTGTTTTATTGTATCAACATACGTTTCATGTATTATTCAAATTTAATTTATTTCTCCCGTGAATTTTTGAGTTTAAATTGCATAGGTGGTAGTCAAGCCGATGACCTCCAAAGTCTGTCAGCAGCTTGGTGGGGTCAATATCTAATCCTAATCCTGGTATTTATCTTTTTACTTCACTTATCAATTATACATTTTAAATTGAAAACACATCGATCAACAATTATGTTTATTCTGCATGAGGCCTTTAAAATTCAAAGTATTCATCATTCAGGTCTCAAACGGCACAGTATTGTCCAACTGTAATGGAACGTGTCAACCCTCATTGTTAGGTGTGTTTTACACAAAGGGTGATAACCATGTGCACAGACAGAGTAAATATAAAAGGGACCGTCAACCTCTAATGCATGTTAATCTTTTGGGCCAAAAAATAGATTGTTGCCCTTCACAATGAGAATGTAAATAACTGAAGCACAGCTTAGGTGAACAACTTAGGTGACCATTATACACATTATTATGGACAGGCCTGCCCAGAGGGAGGGGCAATTGCCCAGGGGCCCGACCTCTTTGAGGGCCCTGGACGGGTAGTTGATGTTTAAAATCTACCATATACTCCGAAGAACAAGAAACAAACTGACTATTGAAACAAACATATCTATATAAACACACACAACATACATAATTCAAAGTATTGAACCTTATATATAGGGGTAAAGTGGGCCCATACTCTCATCTGCCCATGGGCTCGAAATTTCGCTGAGCGGGCCTGATTATGGAGATTGGTTCAGACTTAAAAACCACGTTCAGGATTCATTTAACAAAACTCCAACCAAAATTGTCTGACCATATTATAAGGATACCCAATACCCATTTTTGGAAAAATAAATGGTTGGTTCAGACTTAAAAACCAAGTTCAGGCCTGATTATGGAGATTGGTTCAGACAAATTCAGGATTCATTTAACAAATCTCCTACCAAAATTGTCTGGCCATATTATAAGGATACCCAATACCCATATTTGGAAAAATAAATGGTACAGTAAACGATTATCTACTAATATAGGTCAAGTAGTAAGATAGTTTTCCCTTCAAATTAACACGGGGATTTCATGTGCCGTGCCTCACCTTCAGCATTGGTAGGACAGGAGACCGCCAACACAGATCTGTCCGGGTAGGTGAAGTTGATGCGGCCGACCGGCACCAACAGTAGGAACAGTGACGTCGCTCCTCCCAGCGCGTTGAACAGCGATAAAATGTACTAGAAACATCAGTTGCTTTATTACTGACTGAAAATGATTACTGATATACATATATTTATATACTATATTTACAAGCTTGGCTAATGTTTAATTAAAAATGACTTTACGATTAATAAATGTAAATTGATGGTGGAGTGAATATTATCCGTTTTTTAGAAAAAGGGTATACGTATACTCGTATCCATACATGGATTTCTTAATTTAAGACCAAATATCTGATGAACAGTAGTTAGTAACTAAGGTATTTTTGACGAAGGTAGTTATTTAATATTTTTGACAGAACTGGTAAATGAATAGTATATTAATGTTTATTGTAGAATACTACTACCATTGACTAAAATCTACTACTGTAACAAATGATTTTGTTAATTATCATGTATTTGTAAATACATTTCAAATTAAATTATTTTATTGGAGATTTGATTATATTTGTTGGTTGTCTGCAAGCTATATTTATAATACCAATTTTCAACATATTGATGGTGAATATTGCCTTGCATATTTTTTTAAATTTTAGTTTCATAATCTATTTCTTTAACTTGATTATTGCCTTAGTTTTCACTAGGGAGCCTATGCGCAAATTGTGCATTTTAATTTTTTTTCTATTTGTGAGAAATTCACGTACAATTTGAAGAAATTATATGACTATAAACTCACAGTTATTATAAAGTTAACATTTAGTTTAAAGCAAAAGGGCCCTCTTCCAGGAATTTGAACGACATTTACCTGAACTGATGCAAACACAAAAGCATTGTTAAAACGGCGGATATTGTCTAAATAATTTAAGGTATCTTGGTCATTCCTCTCAATTAACTGCCTTAGGGTCATCGCAAATATCAATAGGCTCCAAGCTGACCTTCCCTTTGTGACAGCAAATAGAAGAAGATCTGTCACAGACCTCACCTAAATAAAGCTTCGCTGAACAAAACACACACACATTGTCCATTGCCCTAACACTATGTATTTGAATTTGATTGTCTTCTGGAAACAGCCCCGCACAACAGTAGGATACCTGTAGTTTTTCTTCATGTATTCTTGCCCTAACATCATCTTTAAGTTGCTGCAAGTATATAGGTGGTACAATATCCCTCTGCTGTTCAATCAGTCTTTGTCTCTCGACAGTTCTCTGTTCTTGCCGAAGGTTATAGATGTTTTCGATAATCTAGTCTACTTGGTTTTCTCGTTGCCTTCTTCTTCTTCTTTCTTTTTCAGGGTTCAAAACTCATCTTCGAGGCATAACGAATAATACAATACCCTTTTACCTTTCAAAGGTTACTTCGTAGCTGAAAAAACATTGAACATTCAAGAAAAACATCATCATATGAAGATAAAAATAATATGAATGTTTGTTTAAGACAATTTTTAGATAAATAAAAATACTAATTTACAATATGTATAATATGTCGATTGTAGATCTATGCCATAAAGATTTACCTACCTCAATTCGGCTACAATTATCAATAAAAGTTACCTATTTAAAAATTCATTTTCATAAGCTGTTTCGTCTCTTGTTTACAGTTGCAGACGATCTATTTTTGTTTAGAACCTGACTTAGGTTAAAAATTAATCTGAAGGTAATCAGTTGTTAAATTATAATTCACATTTAAAACTGTTATAATGCAAGTTGGTCAGCACTCTGGACCTTTGATAGCACCCTCTAGAAATAAATCAAAGGTTAGGGGGGCGAAGCCCTAACCAAATGACCTTTTTAATTACCATTCACCGACTGAGAAAACCCTTAATGTATTAAGTATATAGATTAGTGACAGCCTTATGGAAAAGTATTTTATAAAGCGAACGCCGCCCCTACAACATATTCAGAGCCACAACCGCAGATAATTATCGTAAAAATATTCCAAGGTCTGTATAGAATGTACTTCGTAAAGGTCTGCGCAGCCAATATCTTTAAGCTTTTCTAGCTAACCTCGTAAAAACTGCTGTAAGGTCACATGATCACCAATCCAATCTGCAGTATTGTGGAAACACAATAGTTATCGTATGCGTACCATATTTTCATCGTCATTGTAATTAAAATTAACATTGTTTAACGGCTTAAATTATTGATCAGCTTTATAATGCTTAAGTGTTAGGGCGTTTATAGACATATTAAATTCAGTCGGCTGGTCTAAAACATTTGCAAATAGCTGGATTTGGTTTTCATGACAGATGACAGTCATAACCTGATACTCTATTGTTTACAAAACAAACGTTGTTTTGACATTTGATGGGTTTAATTAAGCGCTCCTCGTGTATCCATGGTGAAATAACAGGCCTATTGACATCAGCGCTATTGTTTACTCTGAGGTCAAGGGTCGAAACTACATGTATGGGCTATCACTTTCTTAAAGGGTTATGTATACATTATACATTGTGTCAATTAATACTGTAATAATTGTAAAATATGAAACAAAATATTACCTTCTTCTTCGGTTCAGCCTGAATTGACTTCGGTAATTGCAATATATGTGGTGCATCGTTGAAAGATACTATGATTTTCTCTAAGTCGGCTGATTCCCTTTTGTCTGTTCTTCGGTACACAATATAAATGTTTTAATAATCAGCTGGTTAGAGAAAGTTAAAATAGTGATAAAATTTGTTTTAAAAAGTTCTTTTTTGTATTCTAAATTAAATTATTTCAAAAATGTAAGTAGATTGTGCAAATATAGAGAGATTGATCTTTCATTTAAAACAAACCGCGTGTAAATCGGTCCAGTGGAAGTCTCATACGTTCTTCCGGAAGACTTTGAATTTTGTGTTTTAATATATTGGATAGGACTAGCTGCTATGCCCGTGCTTTGCAACGGGGTGAAAACTCAGAATAGAAAAATTGTAAACAAAACGATGACAGTCTGTAATTATATGCTCTTTATAACAGCTGTATATTTAAATGAATTGAATTAGGAAAACACACGTATGACATAAACCAAATAAAACTCACCTCCATAAGAATAACATGGGATCTTGGAAGTCCCGTAGGGCAGAGCCCTGAGGACATTTCTAAACGGTGATAGGCCTATGACACTCCTCGGGACATAGACTACATTTGTACAAACTTTCTGCAGAATTGGTCCTGTGGTTTTGGCGTGATGGAACAATAGACAGACAGACAGACACCACCTCATTTTTATAATAGTAGTGATTATTTGTATACATTTTCCTACCGGAAACACTTTTCAAACCTTAACACCAGAATGCCCACTCTCAGCCTCCAAAGTTGGCCGTTTGGAGTGAGAACTGACCAAAGGAAATGAACTTGGTCACTGAGCCGTGGCATAGGTAATTGGATCGCCTCTACGGTCATCATCCATTCAGTGACTTCCTCCTGCTTTGCAGTGCTGCCAATTTACCCCATAGACATTGCACTCTTGTGTTTGGCATGGTGGCGTAACTGCTTTAGTGCCTAAGGCAAATATCTTATCACAGTTTCATATCATTCTGCCAAACTTAAAATATTAATTTGGATTCAATAAATACATAGCAAAGCATTAAATTAGAATCTAAATGTAATAAACCCCTTTTTAGTTTTTGGGTGATATACTGACAAGTGTGAGAAAAGATTTAAAGAGTATTAAATGTCATATACAGTATTTTATTTTATTATTGAACACAGCCACGTTGAGGTAATTTTGGTTCTCGCTAACTGATCAAAGTTCTTGTTTAAAGACCAACTGGACCAAAAGATGGAACAAATCTGATGATCTAAATCTGTGTTCCTATATAGTGTCTTATATTCCTTAAATAAAATTATTCATCTCTAAATTAGTGTCATATATTTTTAGGGCTAGATTTCAATTTGCTGTCAGTTCATAATTTAAACATACTAAATTGGAATGCTAATGGTTTGAAAGAAAAACAAACTTCATTTCTTGTATTCCTTCTGCAAAAGAAGAAGTGGATACTGCCGGTGTTACAGAGACACCCTTGCTATTAACTAAAAATGTAACAATTCCAGGTTATTTTGTGTACAGGTTTGACAAACATTCCCCAAAGGCATCAGGTGGATTAGCCATAATCATCAAAAGAAAAGCTCTCACCACTCATTTTAAGTACAGTGAGTTCTCTCCTCGAAAGAAGTGGATGGCCCTATTTTGCTGATCTGGCTGAATAAAGACTTGTTTGACTTTTGACCCTCAATTGGTTCCACACTATCATTGGCAGAAGTAACTCTTAAAAGTTTGAATTGGGCCAGCAGCTGATTGAGGGGCACAACGTCAAACAAAGGGAAATATAAAATAAGAAAAGATCTATCCTTCAATAAATAACATGACTACAGCTCAGTGCAAACTATAAGGAATTCTTCTGGTCATCGTTTCTGGTGATTGATCAATCAAAACAATCAAAACAAATTCTAAACCAAAACAGCCTAATCTTATCAATTAACTCAGGGTGGCTTGATACTATAGATAAGGACTTCTTTGCAATATTTCCTGGTGGATATGCAGGCTTAAGCTCAGAAGAACTTTATTGGCTAGAGAGATTATACTTGGCCCTATAAATCCTTGGAGACTCAACGGTTGGTTAAACAACAAAATTCTTTTGTGCTCGATGAGTTTTACTTGAACTTAGTTTTTCCTCATCCCTCACATTAAGAAAAATGTATGCTTGCTGGCAGAGAAAAAGTATCATGAACAGGAATTTTCCATGTTTAAAGTAGGACAATAACTTTTATATTGTAGTTTTTAGTACCTAAATCAATAACCTTCATCAATCATATTTTTGTTGTATTTTTACTTATTCTTTCCACTAGAAACAGAAAGTAAAAATTTAAGAGTATACAAATACATCTCTGGTGACATATACATCATTAATAGACTGTGATTTGTTAAAATTAAAACATGTGATCAATATAGTATCACAAATAAAACAAGTTTATATCTAAAAAGTAAAAGAATTCACATTTGGTAATTTATCTGGGTCATTAATAACAAGAAAAATCATCTAATAAATATATTTTACCAGCATTATTAAAAAAGTAAACCTAAGATAAATTCTGTAATTTGATAGAAAACTGGTACTAATGTTGTTGGTGGTTCAGGTATAGCATTCAAGTATTGTTAATGCTAGTTTAAGCAGTGTTATACAAATGAACATAGCTCTTTAAGGGTACGTGTACACCGGAGCCGGGATACTGCAAACTCGCATTAAGGCATACAAGACGATTTATTTCAGCCAATCAGAAGCTCGGAACTAGGATGGTAGCCGGGATAGAAGCAGTGAGCAAGGGTCAGATCTAGGATCAGATCCAGGATTGTTTCTGGATGTAAACAAAGGATGTTGCTATGGTCATTTATCATCTGATTAAACGAAAATCTAATAATGTTTTGGAACCATGTAGACTTAAATACTCTTTTCTATCTACATTGAAGTATTTACTGAATAATGGATTTACAAACACACTTACAGCCTACATTAATGAAATGTTGTAAAGACAGAGTTTTAACTGATTATTGTACTTTGATCGACAAACACTAACAACTTGAGGAAAATTACAGCATTTGAGAACAGTAAAATAAATAAGGTCGATGTTCAACACAAAACACTCAAAGCAAACAACAAAGCTAAAGTTGAACTGATTAAAGTTGAACTGATTGCCGATAGCCAAGGAAGGGGTGTTCCAGAACTTGTAGCCTCGTGCAGTTATGGTAAAGTTTATATGGATGGACTTGTAAAACCAGGTGCTGGTATCCAGTACGTTTACAGTCAAGCTGCAAAGACTGAACAGAGACCCCTAATCCTAATTGCTGGTACTAATGACATGACAGAAGAACACGCATCTACTATTTATTGCAAAATGGAACCTAAACTTACAAAATTCAGTAAAACCAGACCTGTTTTTATTACAACAGTCCCCCCACGGTATGATGTAGCGCAAGATAATATTTTGCATTACAACATTGCTATGGCCAATAATTACATTAGGGAACTTGTTTCAAGATTAAGCAATGTAAGTATAATTGATTTTGACCACTTCAAAAGAAACCATTTCACCAACCATGGCATGCACTTAAATAGTAAAGGAAAGAAGAAACTCACCTACAAGATCATTAACTTTGTGGAAAGTATTCATGGAAAAAAGGATGCATCTCATATTGGTAGTTATGACACTATAACCTTAACTGAACAACACATGGCAGATGTTATTAAGCTTAATCAAAATTGTACTTCGGTGGGTTTTACACATAGCATTTCTGCGGATTTCTATGACCCTCGCCACATGTCAGCTGGAGTGGCAGTCGTGTTCAAACAACATTTTGGGAAACCAAAAAATACAGATCGTGTGACGAGCCACCTTGCAGTGCAAGATTATCAGAGCAGAGCTAGAGTTTTTAGTTTAATAACGAAACCGACATATTTTAGCAAACCAATTAAATATAATTATGATACTACTTTCAGAGATCTTACTAATCATTTCAAAAAACTGAGATTGAACCATTTAATCTGCTCCCCCATTGACTGCGTACTTGACAAAATTGACCTGGTTCATTTTTTTAACAATCTAGCTCGATTCCAGAAAAGTACAAAAGCTAAAGTTACCATTGCCTCGTATTATCAACAACCTTTCAGAAGATTAAGAGATGGACTCTCTCATGATGATTTCAACAAGCAACTTAAAAATATCATTTCAAGCAGTCTGGGTAGTTTTTCAAGATCAGCACACGATAAATTAGGCAGTCATCTGAGACTTTCCGTTCCTGCTACAGCATAGGCAGTCGCAGAGGGAGAACACCACCCACATCACCACAACAGCACTTCTAAAACAGCCATGATGACAGCAACAGAACGACAATCACAAGTGTCACGTGAAAAAATTTCAGTGGTTCCTGGCGACCTCACATATAGTGAGGTGCTAAAAAAGCAGAGCAGTGATAGTGATAGTGATAGAGTTAGTGTTGAAAGTGAATGTGTCTCAGATGTAAGTTTTAGCTCTTTTGTCAGTAACTTTAGTTTGGTACAAGCATCTGCTTTGTCTTTATCTTTAAACTTAACAGCTCAAACAACAACAATAACATAGTAAAAACTAATAATGAAGTCAAAATAACTACTAACAAAGGCAATAAAAGTCTTGGCAATATAAAATTATTTCATCAAAATGCTCAAAGTTTAATTGGCAAATTCGATCAGTTTAATGTTTTTCTAGATGATGAAAAGCCTGACATAGTTTTAATAACGGAGCATTGGACTATCGATAATATACTAAATTGTGTAGCCTTGACTGATGGTCTTTAATTACAGTCTAGCTACTTCTTTTTCAAGGCAAAATGAACGAGGCGGTGGCTGTGCAATATTTATCAGAAATAATATTGATTTTGTTGTTGTTTGACTTGATGAGTTTTGTTTACAAGGGTCGCTTGAAGCAGCAGGTATAAAAATTAAGTTAAGAAATGAAGAATTTGTTATTTTGAATGTTTATAGACCATCTGGTTCCAGCATTAATACATTCTTTGACAGATTGTTTCCATTGGTTGAATCTCTAAATTTAGTTAGCAACTTAGTTCTTGCTGGGGATTTTAATATAAATATTTTGGATTGTAATTCAAATGCTTGCGTTCGCTTTAAGGAATTTTTAACAAATTTAACTTAACAAACTTAATTGATGTGCCTACCAGAATTACTGAATTTTCTGAATCATGTCTGGATAATTTTCTTGTTAACCGACAAATATTATCAAAAAAACTAAGATCAGGTGTTATAATTACGGGCATATCGGATCACCTAGGAATTGAGTTAGATATACCACTAGATGCTGTGCCATTAGAATATAATTGTTCACAAAATGTCATAAGAGTTATTAATGAGGATAACTTAATTTTAATGACTGAATTACTGGAAAAAGAGACTTGGCCAGAAATCAATGATAACGATGAAAATTACAAAATTTTCAAAATTTCTTTAACATCATAAATTATTATTTTAATTTATGCTGTCCTTTGAGAAAAATGCTAAGTCACAATCTGAAAAGAAATAAAAAATTACCTTGGATAACAACTCAAGTCACTAACACAAAGAACCAATTAATATTTATAGAATCTATATGGGTTAGAAACAAAAATAACACTCTGTTAAAAGAAAAGCTTGTTAAACTAAAAACTTACTATAAATCCCTAATTGAGCAGACAAAAAAAGATTATTTTAGTGAAAAAATTAGCAAGTCTAAAAACATAATGAAAGATACCTGGGGAATAGTTAATGGAGATCTTGGGAGGATTCGTAGAACACATCATAACATTTTATTACAAATCAATGGCAAGCTGGTAACAGACCCACTTGAAGTTTCAAATAAATTTAATAGCTTTTTTAAAAATGTACCGAAATCCTTAGCATCTAAATATAAGCTAAATTACACTTTTAAAGGAACAAGAGTTTTGAACACACTTTTTTTGCACCCAACAAGTGAAAAAGAAATTTTGAAAATAGTTAGCTATATGAAAAATATCTATTTGTCTGGCTGGGATGGACTTGGCAATAAAACACTAAAATCAACATCAAATCATTTGATAAACCTTTGTCAAACCTTATTAATAACTCTTTTGAGACTGGTCACTACCCAAACCATTTAAAAATTGACAAAATAATCCCAGTTTATAAGAAAATACCCCCGTCGCAGCAAACCTGCGTTCTCAGCGAATTTCCAATGCAAAATATATGTCTCAATATCACATAAAGCCGCATACCAAGTTTCATTAAAATATATTCACAAATAAGCGATATATACAATTTTAATTATTCTCCATAAGAATAAAATTGGGGATGAGTACGCAGGTTTGCTGCAACAATAAACACAAAACAATGGGTTTGTATCTAAATATCAATAGAACTCATCAAAGTGAAGTCACAAACCAAGTTTCATCCATATACATTCATAAACAAGCGACATAACATAACATAACATTTTAATTATTCTACATAAGAATAACATGGGGATCGAGTACCTAGGTTTGCTGCCACGGGAACCATATGCGAAAAATTGTTTTTGTTTGCAAACAACAACAAACCACAACCATATGAAGCCATATACCAAATTTCGTCAGTGTATGTTAATAAATAAGCGAGATATAAAATTTTGATTTTTCTCCAAAAGAATAGCATTAGACAACGTACTGTGTTTAGCACTTTCAATATCTCAGTAACCAATTGCGTAGCGTAATGATCAAAATACCAAATTGTTTGTTTTTTTAAGCTGAATTCAATGGTATAAATTAAAATTTGATTTAAATAAAAATTACATGTGAAAACCCCAAAAAACCCATTTTTGGGGTACAAAACCCCCCTTTGGATGGTGTGATTTGTCTGGTTTTCGAAATCGTTCAAATAAATGGTGCTATACACATTTCTACCAAATCTTATTAAGATCGGACCTTTTTTACGAGAGTTATCGTGCTTACGGACACATATATATATATACATATATAAAAATTTGAACGAATGGTGTTTTTGGCATCTGGGGACCTCAAAACAAAAAGTTATCATGGTCTCGGGCTTAAGTCTTACCATGAGACCTACGGTAATAGTTTCTTCCCTATAGGGGAAATTCGCTAAAAGGAGATAAAAAATTGATGGGAAATTACAGGCCCATAGCATTATTACCAACAATAAACAAAGTATTCGAAAAGGTTATTAGTAATCGAATTTTGGTATTCCTGGAAAATAATAGTATTTTATTTAGTGACCAATTCGGGTTTAGGAAAAAGAGTTCAACTACAACTGCAATACAAAAATTTATTAAACAAGTCCTGGTAGGAATTGAGAACGGTGATTATGTCTCGGGAATTTTTCTTGACCTGCAAAAGGCTTTTGATTGTGTACATGTTGATATTTTACTGGATAAATTAGAAAACTATGGAATTCGTGGACATGCATTTAACCTGATGAAATCTTATCTAAGCAACCGTAAACAATTCACTTGTGTTAAACATGATGGATGTGAGTACTTTTTTGACAGGGTCGAGATAACCTGGGGAGTGCCACAAGGTTCTGTTCTTTGGGCCTTTACTCTTTTTGTTATACATAAATGACGTTGATAAAATTGGCATTCCAAACCAAACCATTCATTTTGCCGATGACACTTCTCTAGTTTGCAAACAATCAAATATAGTCAACTTTGAAATTATTACAAACATATAAGTTAATAATATAGTTCAGTTTTATAATGCAAATTGTCTTACCGTAAATGCAAATAAATCAGTTGTTTTAGATTTTACGTCTTTAAAAAAGTCACCCTTTGAATGTACAATAAACATTGATGATCAGTTGATGCCAAAAACTGATTCTGTAAAATTTTTGGGTCTTATTGTTGACAAATATTTATGTTGGAATGACCATGTGGCTGATCTGTGTTTAAAATTATCACAGTCTGTTTTTATTCTCAGGAAATTAAGTAAAATGTGCAACATTGACACTTTAATTAAGGATGGCTTATTTTGCTTTTTTTTATTCAAAAGTGACGTATGGGATAGAAATTTGGGGTAACACATAAAAAAAAAAATTGACAAATTATTTAAAATTCAAAAAAGAGCTATTCGTTGTATAGCTGGTTTAGGATATCTTGACTCCTGTAAGGGAAAATTTATAGAACTTAGAATAATGACTTTGCCCAGTATTATTGTTTATAAAGTATTACACCAAATGGCACTAGGCCTATCTAGACTAAAAAAACACCAGGACTTTCATTCTCATAACACTCGAGGCGCTAATAACTTAGTTATAGAAAAACATAGCTCTAAAGTGTACGCATTGGCAACTCAAAAATTCGGACCTAAATTATGGAACGCCTTTCCCCAGAATTTAAAAATATTGGCCTATCCAAAATTTAAAAAATCAATTGAAATCTTTCTCCTAAACAATCCCTTTTGTATAAAACTGAAGACTTTTTTGCCTTAATTAGGTAAGGCATTCCTGTTGTATCTTTTAATCTAGTTTTAGAAATTATTTTATTTGAGTTTAATTATTTTTTTTATAATGATATGTTTCAATTGTATTACTTAATGTTATGTGACGAGCTGGAAGATGTAATCCACACATTGTATTACTTACTGGCAATAAATTGAGTATTGAGTATTGAGTAATAGTACAACTTAAATAGAGCCTAGTTTATGTATACGTTTTGTAATTATAATTTAATGTTTTACGTAAATTGGGGAATAAATTACGACAGAAGTAAAATTTATGTGGAAATAATATAAATGTTATTAATGTATGGCTGTAAATATTTGTTGTTATTTTACTTTATTTCTTAAATAAATGCCTATTTGAAGGTTATAACCTAAGTTACCATTTAAAACGTGATATTCTTTGAAGTTAAAACATATTTTTCTATGTGAAACTGCGTATAGGTTATTAGGCCTTTATCAGGCCAATACATCTCGGAGGCATCTAGATTCATTTCATTAAGATTCTGTTAATTTACTTACGTCCAGTTTTAGATATTGTTTCACCTTTTGGTTTCCCAACTGACAATAAATTCAGTGATCTATAACAAGTGTTTAATTTACAGAACCTAATTTGCGTAAAAAGTACGGTATATGTAGTTGCGCCGCCGTACAACTTTTCATGTTGATCAACAAATAATTGTTATCAGTTGTTAAAATCTTTCTATTGAAAATAGCTCGTCTTCATTACAAGATTTGACTCTTTTTTATATATTGAAAAAAAAAATCAACATATTAGGTACTAAATAGAAAGATTACAATACATTTAACAACGTTTACCATTAATGCAAAACGAGCTGCTTCTCGCAATATTTTGCTGATATTGCTTGTAAGAGCTGTTTATTGAATCAAGAAAAACACATGTCATAAACCAAACAAAACTCTCCTCCATATTAGCGAATTTTCCCTATAGGGAAGAAGCTATTACCGTAGTCGGCATGGTAAGACCTAGGCCCGGGACCATGATAAATTTTCGTTTTGAGGTCCCCAGACCCCAAAAACCCCATTCGTTCGAAACTGTATATATATATATATATATATATATATGTGTGTGTGTCCGTGGGTGCGATAACTCTCGTAAAAAAGGTCCGATTTTGATGAAATTTGGTACAAACGTGTAAAGCAGCATTTATGACTTTAAGTTCGAAAACCAGACGGATCGAACTATCCGAAGGGGTATTTTGGGGGGGTTTTGTACCCCAAAAATGTTTTTTTTTTGAGTTTTTTACATACAATTTTTGAAAAAGTCAAATTTTACTTTTTCCCATTCGAATCAGCTTAAAAAGACGCACAATTTGATGTTTTAATCATTGCTCTACGTCAATTGGTTACTGAGATAGTGAAAGTGCTAAACACAGTACGTTGTCCAATGTTATTCTTATGGAGGATAAGAAAAATTGTATATCTCGCTTATTTATCAACTTATCCTGACGAAACTTGGTATATTGCTTCATTTCATTGTGGTCTATTGATATTTGCACAAAAACCCATTTTTTGGCCGATAGTTCCCGTAGCAGCAAACCTGCATACTCAGCCCCATGTTATTCTTATGGAGAATAATTAACGTGTTATCTCCTTTATTATGAACATAAATTAATAGAACTTGGTATGTGGCTTTACCTAGATGAGTTATATTGATATTTGTATAAAAGCCCATTTTAGTGTTCCTTATTTCAGCAAACCGTCATACTCAGCCCCCATGTTATTCTTATGGAGAATAATTAAAATGTCATAAATCGTTTATTTATGAATGTATATTGATGAAACTTGGTATGTGGCTTTATGTGGTATTAAGATAAATTAATAAGCATTGGAAATTCGCTGAGTATGCAGGTTTGCTGTTACGGGGGTATTAATTACATGGGAACTTGGAAGTCCCGTGGGGCCCCTGGGGCCTAAATCAAAATTGGCAAATGGCTCGACAATAACTTAAAACTTAAAATTATATTTTAAATAAAAAAATAATCATCAAAATCGGTTAAGTATTAACTTCAGGAAGTGGGTAAACAAAAAGCAGGATTTTTTTTAATGTGTAGATAGTTCAAAACATGATTTAAAACCAATGAGTATACTTATTTTGTATTTGATTTGAAACAAATATTTCCAAACAGCTGACTAAAATTATAACAGGTGAGGATATCGGCTGCCATCCCCGCTTGTATACGGGCATAGATCTAGGATCAGATCTAGGGTCAGATACAGGATCAAAGCTACCATCCCGGGTACCAACCCGGGTCCAATCCCGGCTCCGGTGTGCACGTACCCTGATTGACACTTCAAATGTCAGTGAAATCTTCAGTGACTTTTGGAAAAACCTTTCAGTAACCTAACTCTAATTCCAACTGTGGGTTTTACTCATTATATCATGAGAATAAATATGTAGCCATGTGGTAGATTGTCACTTGATAGTAGGGTTGACAGTTCTATTGTTTCAAGGCAAACATGAAGGTCCTTTAATGTCCCTCTTCCTATTTATCAAGTCCTTGATGCATGGTTATGTCAGTGTCAATCAGTGTGAGAAGTATCAATTATAACGATAAGCAGTAACGTAACATGTATTCATTAAGAACCTCAGCAACTAACAATATTATTGTTATTATAATTAAAGGTAATTTCCCTACAATTACTTTATGACTTTTTATTGCTTATTCTATTTAGTAAATAGCACTACAAAACCACATACAACAATTAGTTTTATATGGGTTAAAAACTGGTATCAGAACCTGTACATTAAATCAGTATAGTATTAAATTTCACTTAAACAGTCCCAATACCCACTCAAAACCAAATTGTTAAATTGAGAAATTTTACTTGATGGTAATTGGATTATTTTTATGTAGCCTACCCCATAAACATATGACTAACAAAAACTTGTACGGAAAATTAAAAAATAATGCAGTAGTGCCTTGAAGCTAAACATTTTTACTCATCACCAGACATTGTTGATGTGTTTGATACTTTTGAAAAGTGTTAAAATTACTTACAGATAAGTAACCAAAATACTATGCATTTTTACACAGCGTAGGTACCTTAAAGTTGTTTTTTTTATGAAAAACCATATCCTAAATTTCTGGAGCTTTTTTAATCCGAACACAAACTAACGATATGCAAACGTAACGAATGCAAAAAAAACAACAAAAAACACTTAATACTATGCAATAGTATTACAATATTATTTCAGTATGTGCTTTAAACAAATAGTCCTGTTGTCATTTAGGATCAGTCCAAAAGCAGGCTTGTTAAATTTTACACTTTTGTGTTCTGGAAATGAATGTCAGGCTATTCACCATATCATACTAATATTATAAAGCTGAAAGTTTACGAGTTTGTTCATTTGTTTGTGGCTCAATTACACTCCAACTATACTGAACCGATTGAGCTGCAATTTGGTAGGAAGATAGCTAATATCCTAAAGTAACATATAGGCCTATTCACGTTTTAAAATTTCTTAGGGGCTTTGCTTCAGTGGCCTCTAAACTTCCCATGTTTAATCTTATGGGCACTAACATTTACTGGATCAAATGATAACTAAACCATGTCATTTGAAATTTTCAACAAGATTTTGAGTTTATTTATTTGTTTATTTTTTGGTTTACACTTTTGTTGCACGTTTAACCACGATCGTCAAACGTTTGTTTGACGTTTTGTACCTATATCACAATAATGCCGAGGAAACGTAAATCAAATTTTTCTAAACGTTCGAAAAAAAACGATTTAATAAAGTGGATGCTTTCAGGAAACTTCAGCACAAATTGAAATTAGAAGACTCCAACAACCTCTACGGCAGGCAGCATACAGAACAGAAGAAACGCCAGAAGAACAGTAACTTCGCCGTGAAGAGCAAGCTCAGCGGCAGACCAGTTTGAGAGCAACTCAAATGAAACTATTGACAGAGAAGTGATCTACAGAAACTGTCGAGGAAGTGAGGAAGTTGAAGTTGACGAGCTACTGCTTTAAGGGCTGCCTGGCGGCGGCAACCGTTCACCAGAAATAGGTGGGGCGTCTTTGAATTTGCTGCCTTGGAAAAAGACGCGACTCTTAGTCAGTTAATATATATCTTACTAACGCAATGAAGTGAGTGCGGGCGTAGTCGCGACGGGTATCAGCTAGCAACAATAAGTTTAACATGTTAAATGTCTCACCTTGAAGTTGCCGATGCGGTCGGCGACGACGCCGGCGATGGGAGGCATGATGATGGCGACGATGGGCGTGACGGCGGACATGATGGCTGCCTCCTCCACGCTGATGCCCAGCTCTCTCATGTGGATGGTGAGGTAGGGGTAGAGCACGTACAGGGCTGTGGACAGCGGGGTAAACATAGAGTGCCGGCGATGAGGGAAAAAAGTCTCAGAGATAGCTCCACCCATCCTAACAGTTTGTGTATTTATCAGAACAAGCATTATCCAACATCCCATTGATCCTGTCTCAACCGGTCAGGCCCTGGACACCACAGACACCTCGATTTTTCAATAGTTGCAGAACAAATTCTATGAATGGGCATCCCGCTAGCCTAACGGTTAGCGTCTTCGACTTCGGATCGAGGGGTCACGGGTTCAAATCCCGAGGTGTCCATACCAATCTGAGGGGTTTGGACCATTTTCCCTAAAAGCGTTAGTGTGCCAACAGAAATGACGAGGACATTGAAAAAAGTATTAGAGTGATTGATAGTTGAAACTTTGAGGAATGTAAGAAACCACTACGCATTCATGAAGAATCGAGGACAGGGAAAGTGATTATACAGCGTAACCTATTTTTATTGAGGTTGAGCGAGGAACGATGGGGATGTTGAAATAAGCATATTTTGAGTACTTTGATTGAAGGGGGCAAAATAATAGTTTTCGTGATTATTGCGACTTTTCATATATTACAATAAGATGCTCTCCAAATTATTGGGGGGCAATGCTCCCCCAAATTACGCCTATGGATGTTGAGCGAAATACCCCAAGTAGCATTAAACTATTTCAAAAAAATTTTTAAACAATATTACAACAATTTTAAACTTGTATCAAAATCATATTGATATAACGAAACTTGGTATTTTTTAAATATTAATATAGTTTTAAAACAATATCAATATTGTTCCAAAACAATTTTAATACAATATCAATATTGTTTCAAAACAATTTTAATACAATATCAATATTGTTTCAAAACAATTTTAATACAGATTTGAACCTATATCAATATTTATTTAAACAAATTATTTAAATGGTTATCTCATTTTAAAAAGCATGTTTTTAATAGAATTGCTTAGTAACCAATAATAAAATGTTTAAAAATGATTTTAGTTGCAAGAAGATAGTGTCCCAATCGAGTATTGAACCGTTGGATCTTTATCTTACTGTGCACGCGCCTTATCCCTCTCACGTGTAAGATTGTCGATGGACCGGGATATAAACATTACAGTACCCAGTATACAGTAAACAGTCTACACAGACGACTTGGACAATACAGTACTTTCGTTTTATTCTTGTAAGTGAATCAACTCCTGTGAATCAATGAATTGAAAGAAATAATACCCCCGTCGCAGCAAACCTGCGTACTCAGCGGATTTCCAATGCATATATATATATGACTCACTACTACATAGAGCCACAAGTTTACTACATTACTACATTTACCAAGTTTCACAAAAATACATCCATAAATAAGTGATATATAGCATTTTATTTATTCTCCATAAGAATAACATTAGGGTTGAGGACACAGGTTTGCTGCAAAGAGGAAGATAAGTAATGTGTTTTTTTTGCAATTATAAATACAACTGAACCAGGTGAAGCTACATACAAAGTTCTCTTAATGTAGGTTCATAATTAAGGGAGATATACAACTTTACTTATTCTCCATATGAATAACATGGGGGCCGAGTATGCAGGTTTGCTGCTACGGGGACTATCAACAAAAACTTGTTTTTTGTGCTAATATAAATATACCACAACTATTTGAAGCCACATACCAAGTTTCATCAATGTACATTCATAAATAATCGAGATATAGAATTTTATTTATTCTCCATAAGGATAACATTGGACAACGTACTGTGTTTAGCACTTTGAATATCTCTGCAACGGTTGGACTTAGAACAACGATTAAAACACCAAAATGTTTGTTTTCTTGAGCTAAACACATTAATAAACAGAAATGTGAAGTTTTTAGTAAAACTATCTGAGAAAATCTAAAAACCTTTTTCCCATAAGATTAACATGGGACACGTTTTTTTTGGATTTTCTCCGCAACCACTTAACCTAGGTTAATGATTCAAGATACCAAATTATTTGTTTTTTAAGCTCTATTAAATGGTCCTAACCAAAATTGAGTGTTTTTAACATTTTGGGGTCAAATTTGCAAAAAAACGATTTTTGGAAAATTGTAAACCCCCATAAAACCCCCTTCCCATAGTGTGATCGATCTGATTTTCGAACTTAAAGTCATAAATGCTACTCTCCACATTTGTGCCAAATTTAATCAAAATCGGGTGTTTCTTTCAAAAGTTATCGCGGTAACGGACACATATATATAAATTTGAACGAATAGTGTTTTTGGCATCTGGAGACCTCAAAACGAAAAGTTATCATAGTCTCGGGCTTAAGTCTTACCATGCCACCTACGGTAATAGCTTCTTCCCTATAGGGGAAATTCGCTAAAAGTTGGAACATATTAATTTGGTTCATTTTATTTATCATCTATTCTTGCCATGACTGCTATGGTTGGATTTGCCAAAGCGGGCTACCCAACGATTGGTTCGTTGGCCCAACCGCGTTAATGCCAACCGATATTTTGAAAAGGATTTTTGAAAAGAATGTTCTTAATTATTGTTCTGAGAAGTGTGCGTAGAGTATTCTCATAATTCCAGCATATTCAGAACTTTATAAGAATGTCCCTAGATTATTATGTGATGTCTGGGTACTTCTTTTTATTTTAAAGTACAGGTAACATTCAAAAATGAAGAGCTTTAATACAGTTTTATTTTTTAATTGTTTTAAACTTGTATTGAAATAATTTTTAAACAGTTACATTTTAAAACGTTAAACTTTGTTTAAAAATTTTAAAGTTATTTCAAACTTATATTCAAATTGTTTGAAACTTGTATTAAAATCATACTGATACAAGTCATTTGACTTATATCAAAATTGTTTGACACTTGTATTGGTACAATTTAAATATGATATTTAATTGTTAAAAATAAAAATAAAATAATAAAATAATTGGAAAAATTGTTTAAAACTTCATACTTATATTGATATTGTTTTAAAACAATATTAATATAAGTTTCAACAATATTCCTGCTGCTTGAGGGGCGTATTTCCCACTAGGCACACTACTAGTAGGCACGTGCTTAGGGGCGGTACAGTCTGGGGGGCGGCACGGCCTGACGGCTGACGGGCGCCGTGATATCAGGCGAATTGCCGGCGCCGGGCGCCGTGACCTGAGAAAGGTAGTGAAAGGGAGCTCACTTTGCATTTTCTCACTTATATTTGACATCTTACAATTCATGCCTAAAAATTATCTTTTAGAAATCAAGTGTGAAAGTTTTGTATTATTTAACTTGGGTTATGCCGGTAGTTGAACTGTTCGCAACAAGGGTTGTTTGTACTGACAACATAGTGAGTGGGGTTACAGCAGACTGTCAAACCTCACTCACATGGTTCAGTCGTTCGCTTAACGTATTCACGTTGAGATGTTATCGTTACCATTTCATTCACATTACCAAGATAGAGTAAGTGCGTTATAATTTTATTTTGTTAGAATGTTGACCAAAAAATACCAATGACAATGAGTGTCAAACGTCGGAAGCTTAGTCCGTTCAGGTTAGCGCAAAATTGCAAGTGAAAAACGTGAAAAATAAACCATCCTTTTAAAAAGTATTAAGAAGTTTTTTAACCCTCTTGACAGTTTTTTAAAAATCTTGAAAAATCCAACGAGAGTAGGCTGAGTGGAGAAGGCTGCTCATTTTGGGAACAGTACAATGTCACCGATAGTGGTGCTAACAATAAAAATCAAGCAACAAGCGCCCCTGAAACGGATAATTCTATATTGAGTGATGATAACGAACTTCCGATAATACTCAAACAAGTTCTGTTTCACTACAAACTGATATAAATGTTACTGTTAGTGACGATCCCATTGAGTGGGAAATAAATGACACCTGAATTATGATTTTACAAATTGTAAAATTCTTAATAGAATTGATGTATTTTATTGATACATAGCTGGTACTGTTTTCCTCGTTTTTAGAAAAACTTAATCATTTTATCACTTTAAAACTTTATCAAAGGGTAAAGGAAACTTTTGTAGGTCTATTACGTAAATTTAGCCTACTGGATATCTGTCAATTTGTAAGAATATTCTTAATTCTTAGGTAGTTAAAAACATTTTAGATCATTAACTTTTAGTTTTTATCAACATCAACCCCTCAATTTAGATTACGTTTTTTATAAATCTATCTGCAAATACTGTTTAAAATTAAAATGAAATGCAATATATGTTTCCTATACTCAGCCGTCCAGCGGGGCTTACTCTCCCTCGGACACAAATGCAGCCGACCGGCCCGTGAGATGAGTCATACATCAGCCGGTCGGCTGCATTGATGTGTGTGCGTGAGTAAAAGTGGTAAAAGGATCACTCTCAGGTGCCACCCCTGGACGGCCTACGTGGGGGGGGGATATCCGTCCCTGTTGAGACAATGAGGTCTATCTGATGTACATTACTCTTATTTTGTGTGAGAACATTACAAGCAGATTATTTTTTATTAACTAGGCTACATGATAAATCAACATTTTTATCATTGGTTAACATAAGGCTGCACTGCAGCATCGGTTAAGCTAGGTTGCATGTTATTATAGATATTTTTTATAATCGATCTGATCTTTTTCTCACTTTACAGCTCGTTTATATGTAAGGACCTCAGCTCTCAGATAAATCATATTGAAACAACTTTATGACACTAATGTACGCTCTTAGAAGCGTTGACCTAAAAAAATCTGTGGAAACATTCGTATAGAAACCGAAATTCAAATCGTTTAAAATGGCTGTCAGTGTCAATACATGTGACTCTCAACACAGAGCTAGACAGGTAACATGTGAACTCCGTTAGTTTAAAATGAACAGTTGCTTGGATGAATTAGGTCTTAGGTTAAAACTTGGCTTGTAAAATTTACCAAACTCTAGCAAGTATCTGAATTAACTTCCCAAGAAAGTTGAGATTAACCAAGAAAGTTATTTTGTTTTGATAAAAATCCGACATTTTTAATAACTTTTTTATTATTTTAAAATATTTTACTTTGGAAAACGAAGTTTTATTTGGTAGAAATGACGTGTCTGCAAGCCGAATAGGTCAAAAGCGCCGCACTCGCTAATTTGCTGTTGGCGCGGTTTTAACAAAAGTATGTAAATGCAGCAAAGCCCATCCTGCCATGGCAGGATGCCGTCCATTGTCGCACCATAATAACACCGTGGGCGACCAGTTGTGCTCCGAATTGCACAAAATCACATCAATTGTTTCACTGGACGCTAATTAAATAAGAAAATGGTCGGTTGCAATTACGGTGTGAAGTCATAAACTGAGTGCCTGTGCACAGGGTGTGTCTAAGAGTCGAGGACGATGTTTCCAAAGGTGTGAAGTTATAAACTGAGTGCCTGTGCACAGGGTGTGTCTAAGAGTCGAGGACGATGTTTCCAAAGGCGGGAGAACCCGATATGTCTAAAGAATACTTGAATGAATAGGCAGACAGATTTTGTTCTTTATTGAACGACACTAGTTAAAAAGTGGAAAATATAAGACTAAATAAAAAACAGGGGCCCGTTTCATACAACTTACAGGGCCTTTATTACAGGTAACTTCCGTGTATTAGTGGTAAAAATTACAATAGTGCGTTTCATAAAGTTGTACAACTGTTTATTTGCTTTCGCAATTCTACGGTCTATTCCAAATAAATTGTTTTTTTTAGCGAATTTCCCCTATAGGGAAGAAGCTATTACCGTAGGTCTCATGGTAAGACTTAAGCCCGAGACCATGATAACTTTTTGTTTTGAGGTCCCCAGATGCCAAAAACACTATTCGTTCATATATATCTATGTATATATCCTATGTATGTATATATACATTATATATATGTGTGTGTCCGTGAATGCGATAACTTGAGTAAAAAACGTTCGATTTCGATGAAATTTGGCTCAAATGTGTAAAATGACATTCATGACTGAGTTCGTAAACCAGAAAATCGGACCATGGGAAGGGGGGTTTATGGGGTTTCAAAATTTTCCAAAAATCGGTTTTTGCACTTTTCACCCTGAAATTTTTAAAACACAGAATTTTTGTTTTAACCATTTTATAGAGCTTAAAAAAATGGTATTTTGAATCATTAATCTAAGTTAAGTGAAAATCCAAAAAAGTGTTCATAAAATCTCCCATGTTAATCTTATGGGAAAATGTTTTTTAACTTTTCCTTAATTAATTTTACTGTAAACTTCACATTTGCTTTTACTAATCAGTTTAGCTCTACAAAACAATCCTTTTGGTGTTTAAATTGTGATTCTGCGTCCAACCGTTGCCATGATATTCAAAGTGCTAAACACAGTACGTTGTCCAATGTTATCGTTATGGAGAATATTTAATATTTTATATCTCGATTATTTATGAACCCTCTCGATTATTTATATTGATGAAACTTGGTATGTGGCTTCACCTAGTACTGTTTTATTGATATTTGCACAAAAAATTGATTTTTTGTTGATTATCCTCTTAGCAGCAAACCTGCATGCTCATCCCTAATGTTATTCTTATGGAGAATACGTAAAGCTTTATATCTCCCTTAATTATGAACATAAATCATTAAAACTTGGTATGTAGCTTCACCTGGTTGAGTTATATTGATAATTGCAAAAACCCCCACAATTTTATCTTCCTCGTTGCAGCAAACCTGTGTTCTCAGCCTTAATGTTATTCTTATGGAGAATAAATAAAATGCTATATATCACTTATTTATTTAAGTATTTTTATGAAACTTGGTAAGTGGCTTTATGTGGTAGTAAGAAATATATTCATGCATAGGAAATTCGCTGAGTACGCAGGTTTGCTGCGACGGGGTATTTTTTAATTGTTTTATATGTTAATACTCTGCTTCATTGAATTAATATACGGTCAGTAGGAATGTCTATAGATCGAACCCCATTATGTGTATGATCAGTTTTAATTACAGCAATCCTTCTTCTGTTTACAGGTGATTTACCTGAACTACAAGTACATTTTACAAGAGTTATAAAGTGATCTGTTTCATAGAGAGTAGTGGCCCTGTAAATCAGATAAAACTAGCTGATTACCCGTGCTTCGCACAAAGAATTCAGGAATGAACAGCTCATTAAATTGTTGCTGCAACTACATCTGTTTCTGATCTATTAAACATATTGCTCATAAGAATAACATAAAAACTTCAAAGTCCAATGGGGCGAAGAACATTGTTTAAACCATTATACACATTTTACAAGTACCCCTTATCAAGTTTAAATAGTGTGTTATTGTATAGGTTTGTAATTAAAAAGTGGAAAAAGGAGACAGAAAGCAGTTCTATTGACGAAGAGAATATTATTGTTTGTAGACGAAGTTCTATTTGTTAATATTCATATTTAAGGGAGCCATACACATTTACTTAATCTTCATAAGATTAACATTGGACAGCCTACTGTGATTATTACGTTTAATATGTGGGTAAAAAATTGACGTAGAGCAAAAATGTAAAGAACACCAATTGTGTTTTTTACTTTCTCCCCCGTATATGGAGATACTTTATCCGAGAAAGTTTTCGTCAAAATTTTCGAATTTGAGTTATTAGTGGAAATATTCATTTTAATGGTCCCTGATTTTAAAATAAACGGTATCAGGAAACTGACACATACTTTCTCCCTTTTAGCCCATTTTAATGTATATGTTATTATTTATTTACTATGTATACATAGAATATAAAGTACGGTAAAATGTACAGAAAATCTTCTAAAAAAATTGTTTTCCGAAATGTCCGCCCAAATCCCACTTTTGGAAGCTCTATCGAATCCTCTGCTACATACAGTGGTTTTAAGAGGGGAAATGCCCTTTCTAACGCCCAGGTTTAAGGGACAACATATTTCAAATATCCTTTTTTGGCCAATGCTAACTTCACCTGGATATCAGTTTTAACGAAATTGATCAGTAAATAACAGAGAAATGGTAATTTTTGTATTCCCCATAAGAATAACATTGGACAACGTGCTAAGTTTACCGCTAAATGAAAATTTCAATTTTCTCCGCAACCAGTAATCGTAGAATAATAATTCAAAGTACTGAATTATTTAGTTTTTAAGCTATTTTTAATGGTGATAAGTAATATTTTTTGACATTTATGGTTTGTTATAAAAAATAAAAATTTTTAATGTTTTAAGTCCTTTAATTTCTGAACTCGAATTTTTCAGAAATGCGGGTGTTGTCATTTTATTGAAAACCTTAAGCTCTACAAACTACTCAAGATTAATTAAAATCGTTAGAGCCGTTTTTGAGAAATTTGGATTTATCATGTTTTTTAGCGGTTTTGGGGGTTTAATTACCCCTAAAAATAAAAAATTCAAAAAATGAAAAAACTGAAAATATTGTGGATTAGTACATACAAAATTTAATCAAAATCGGTCCACTGGTGTTGTCTCTAGCTCTGTACACATTCATACAGACAAACAGACAGACATAGACACACAGATATCACGTAAAAATTACTTTTTTGGATTCAGGGAGCACCAATACGAATATTTCCACCAACAACACAAATTCGAAAATTGCGACGAAAACAATATTTTCTACATATACTATGTATAGGGGGGAGAAAGTAAAAATGGTTTTCGAAATGATGTCTGTGTGTCTGTCTGGATGTGTACAGAGCTACAGACCGCACCCGTGGTCCGATTTTGATGAAATTTGGCATGTAGGTACTAATCCACAATATCTCTAGGCATTTTTTTCATTTTTTACTTTCTCCCCTTATACATAGTAGTACCTGGGGGCCAAGCTTTGCTCGGGGGAAGGCCAGTAAGTTTGTTTAGATGACTTGGAGTAATATTTCACCACTTCCCTCTACTGATAATCAGATTTGTATAACTCATTTGCCTCTTTTCTACATTTTTAAGGTCACTCCAGTTGTTATTTATAGGTCAATGTCCCTTTCATTTATTTTACTACTCTATTTATGTAATCTTCACTTAAATCTTTTAATCTCTGCTCTCAGGAAACCACATGTTAATAATCAAATACAACATGAGTATTACTTTGACAGTTCCCTGGTTGATTATGAACTGCTGTTACAATTATTTTGTTTTCATTTGAAACTCCATAAGCCCAATTTTAATTTTTTAACTTTTTATTTTAGTTTTTAGCGAATTTCCCCTATAGGGAAGAAGCTATTACCGTAGGTGGCATGGTAAGACTTAAGCCCAAGACCATGATAACTTTTTGTTTTGAGGTCCCTAGATGCCAAAAACACCATTCGTTCAAATTTATATATATATATATATATATATATATATATATATATATGTGTGTGTGTGTGTGTGTGTGTGTGTGTGTGTCCGTTACAGCAATAACTTTTAAAAGAAACGCCCGATTTTGATGAAATTTTGCACAAATGTGTAGAGTAACGTTTATGACTTTAAGTTCGAAAACCAGATTGATCGGACTATAGGAAGGGGGATTTATGGGGGTTTTAAATTTTTCAAAAATCAGTTTTTTGAATTTTCCCCCTACAATTTTAAAAACACTCAATTTTAGTTTTAGCCATTTTATAGAGCTTAAAAAAACAAATAATTTGGTATTTTTAATCATTAACCTAGGTTAAGTGGTTGCGGAGAAAATCCAAAAAACGTGTTCATAAAATCTCCCATGTTAATCTTATGGGAAAATGGTTTTTTACTTTTCCTCAATTAATTTTACTTTAAACTTCACATTTACTTTTACCAATCAGTTTAGCTCTACATACAATCATTTTGGTGTTTAATCTGTGATTCTACGTCCAACCGTTGCCGAGTAAGTGCTAAACACAGTACGTTGTCCAATGTTATCCTTATGGAGAATATTTAAAATTTTATATCTCTATTATTAATGAATGAATATTGATGAAACTTGGTATGTGGCTTCACATAGTACTGATATATTGATATTTGCACAAAAAATTGATATTTTGTTGATTATCCTCTTAGCAGCAAACCTGCATCCTCATCCCTAATGTTATTCTTATGGAGAATACGTAAAGCTTTATATCTCCCTTAATTATGAACATAAATCATTAAAACTTGGTATGTAGCTTCACCTGATTGAGTTATATTGATAATTGCAAAAAAAAATATTTTCATCCTCCTTGTTGCAGCAAACCTGCGTTCTCAGTCCTAATGTTTTTCTTATGGAGAATAAATAAAATGCTATATATCACTTAGTTATTTATGTATTTTTATGAAACTTGGTAAGTGGCTTTATGTGGTAGTAAGAAATATATTCATGCATAGGAAATTCGCTGAGTACGCAGGTTTGCTGCGACGGGTGTATTTTATTATTTTATTTTTCCTGCGGATGAGGCCTGTCTAAAACTTATTTTTATCCCAGAAATTAGTTATTTTGAACATTTGAAGGAAATCGTTGGAGCCGTTTTTGGGATCCGTGTCGCAAGCAAGCAAGCAACCCTTACTCATATTAGAGTATAAGATATGGAGAAAGTATTGTTTTCGTCAAAATTTTCGAATTTGAGTTGTTAGTGGGAATATTGGTTTTGGTGCTCCCTGAACCCAAAAAAGTTATTTTTACGTGATGTCTGTGTGTCTGTCTGTCTGTCTATATGGATGTGTACAGATGAGCTAGAGCCCTAACCAATGGTCCTATTTTTATGAAATTTGGTATGTAGGTCCACGGGTTGTTTCTCCAGGAGTTGTTTTGTTTTTTGGAATTTTTGATTTTTAAGGGTAATTATCCCCCAAAAACCGCCAAAAAACATGAAATCAAGATTTCTCAAAAATGACTCTAACGATTTTGATTTAACTTTTTTCGTTTTTAGTACTTTAGTTTTCCAACAAAATGACACCACCCGCATTTCTGTAAAAATTCGGGTTCAGAAATTACAAGACTTCAAATATCAAAAATTCAGATTTTTGATATCAAAAATTCAGATTTTTGATTTTTCAGAAAAAAACATAAATATAAAAAACATTACTATTCACCATTAAAAAGAGCTCAAAAAACTAAATAATTTAGTATTTTGAATTACTATTCTACAATTACTGGTTGCGGAGAAACTTTAAATTTTCATTTTGCGGTAAACGCAGTACGTTGTCCAAT
The DNA here is from genome assembly GCA_963675035.1 of Allygus modestus. Lineage (NCBI taxonomy): Eukaryota > Metazoa > Arthropoda > Insecta > Hemiptera > Cicadellidae > Allygus > Allygus modestus. Next base: position 139,692,504 of record OY776112.1, on the reverse strand, counting down.
GTTATTATTATGGGGAATACAAAAATTACTATTTCTCTCTTATTCTCTTATTTCTCTTATTTCTCTCTTATCAATTTCGTTCAAACTTGATATGCTTGTCAAGTTAGCATTGACCAACAGAGGAAATTCGAAATATATTGCCCCTTAATAACCCTGAGGGAGGGAATAGGGGACATTTCCCCTCTTAAAACCACATGTGTAGAGATGGATTCTGTAGTGCCTCCTAAACAGGGATTTGGGTGGATATTTTTGAATATAACTTGTTTACAAGATTTTCTGTACATTCGACCATGCTTTGTATTCTATATTTAGTAAATACAAAGTAAGTTATTCATTAAAGCTGGGCTAAAAGGGAGAAAATATGTGTCAGTTTCCTGATACCGTTTATTAGTTTTAAGGGGTAATTATAGCCTACCCCAAAAACAGCAAAACAACTGAAAAAACCAAATTTCTCAAAAACGGTTCTACCGATTTTGATTAAAATTTAGTGGTTTGTAGAATTTCTGGTTTCAAATAAAATGACACAACCCACATTTCTATTAAAATTCGGGTTCAGAAATTACAGGGCTTAAATGTCCAAAATTCATTTTTTTACTTTTTTCATAAACATTTATTTATTTTAATTTAAATATAAAATGTATTTATCACCTTTAAGGAAAGCTCAAAAAAACTAAACAATTTGGTATTTTTATTATTATTCTACGATTACTGGTTGCCGAGAACATTTAACCATTCATTTAGCGGTAAACACAGAGTACGTTGTCCAATTTTTATTCTTATGGGAATACAAAAATTAAAATTTATCTTTTATTTAATGATCAATTTAATTGTAATTTGATATGCAGGTCAAGTTAGCATTAACCAACAGAGGGTGTTAAAAATATGAATCCCCTAACCTTGGGGGGAGGGGGTAAGGGGGCGATTCCCCTCTTAATACCACTACTGTGTGTAGTAAAGGATTTTGTAGCATCTCCAAAATTGGGATTTGGGTGATAATTTCTGAAATAGTATATTTCATCATTAGGGCCGAAGGTGACGCTTTTCAATACGAGCTCAAGTTTAACGACCGAGGCGAAGCCGAGGTCGGAAAATGAGCGAGGATCGAAAAGCCACTTTTGGCCCATGTGATGAACTATATTTTTCGTCTTACTGCACAATATATTAAGCTAACTGCTTTCTCAAAATTAATATTTTACAACTTTAAAAGTTTGCTCCCAAAATGGCTTCCATCTTGTTCTTGCTATTTAAAACAAACAGCTTTTACTACAGTAGTATTCAACTATTGTCTGTTACGTTTGTGTTAGTGTTAGCTTAGACTAACTATAACGATAGGTATATCGAATGCTGTGGACTATCGATTGCAATAAGGAATACTTTAGTCAACCGTTTCGAGCTATATCAGGAATCAGACTCGTAGCGTTTCCTAGATTTAGCAGGTAATAAGCTTGCTTGAATTTCTTGGGCTTTTTGTAATATATATTTATTTCCCGTGTCACTCATCTTGTCGGACTGAAACGCAACAAATATACTTAAACCGACAACAATGCAACAATGAATTACAATCGATAAAATAATTGATCACAACTCTCGATACAATCGATTACTTACAATCGACGTACACAAGTTTGCAGATTCACTACATTGATATTTATAAATGACAGAAACGGAACAGTTGATGACCTTGACACCAGCTGATTCTTTTCCGCCCTAGGACCGAAAAGAACTACTTTCGCCCCGCAACGCATGTATTGAAAACAGCCGTTTTCCAAGCAGTGTGACGAAAAAAAGTTTTTTAGAAGATTTTCTGTACATTATACCGTACTTTATATTATATAGTTAGTAAATAAAAATTAATTAATTCATTAAATTTGAGCTAAAAGGAAGAAAGTATGTGTCAGTTTTCTGTTACCGTTTCTTACCAAAGTTATTGAACCCACAAATACACAACAAAACTGAAATTTCTGTTTCCCATATAAACATATTAGTAGTGGTGAAATGGCGGGGAGGGGCCGTAATCGGCGCTTTTTTCCCATGTTATTCTTATGGGGAGCCGTTTTTGCACCGACGCCAGCTCCCGCCTTACACAAGTTTCCTTGTTGGCCTATACTAATGTCCAACCCTTGCCTATATTAAATATATTGTCCCCATCCCTCCTCTATATTTTTTAAAAATTTCAAAAACTATCTTTGGTGTGTTTTGTGTCCTTGGATATGTTATTGTCCTAGTGTTTTAATAAATTCTACATATCCCAAATTCACGGTCAAAAATACTGCCGCCAACTTCTGTCTGATTTAAAATTTGGATGTGTGATTGGTGTTTTAATAAATTCCCCCAAATCAAAAAAAATACTACCGCCAACTTCCTGATTTAAAATTTGGATGATTGTCGTAGTGTTTTAATAAATCCCAACTACAGTCGAATTAAAACTGCCAACTGATTAATTAAAACACGCAACGATCCGCACCACTGCTTGCACACCCAACGATCCGCATCGCTGCCCAACAACCATGACGCCACGGCACACGCAACGATCCACACCGCCATTCACTGACACACTGACATACTAATACACTAAAGTCGGTCATGTGCAAGCATGCGTCACATTGACCAGAATTTCCACTTACCATAGAGGTAATTTCCTGGTTGAAAGTCCAGCCAATGTGAGGTAATTTCCTGGTTAAATTGAAAAATCCAGCCTCTCGACGTGTATATAAGGAGCCACCGACAAGACACAGCACTATTGTTCTACAAGACCAGTGACACGACATCTCACCACTGACACCTCACCACCGGCACCAGATGACGTCACCACACTGGACTCCTCACGGCTCACCTCTCCACCGGACGTCTCGGCGCCACGGCCTCTCCACGTCTCACACCCAGGACTCCGGTTAGCTGGGAGTGTTAGCGACGGTAGTTGTAGCTAAGGTGGTGTCTTCAGGGACAATCACAACTGTTAATCCATCCGAAAATTGTGAAATAGCCTAATATTTGTAAATCTCCAATTCACCATTTCCAAATTTTAAGGTTTCCATATTTAAATATCCATTTGTAAATCATATTTCGAATGTGACTGCATTTCGAATATGAACTCTCGTAAACTTGTAAAATATAATTTAAAAACCGCTGTTAAATAATTTTTGTCTAATTTAAAAAATGGTAATTTTTTGTTTATAAAAAGCAGAGTAATGTCATCTCAAAACTTATTTACATCGAACATGTTGTCCTGTGCGATGTGCTCCGCGCCCTGCTCCAAAAGAGGTAATTTAATCAGACACTATCGTAACATTCACAAAGTTATTCCTAAAATTTGTAAAAAATGCCATCAAATATTTGATAATAACAATCATTTTAAAGCGCATATGCTAGAAAAACATGATAGTTGTAATGTGTGTAAGAGAGTCATCACTCGGAACAAACCCCGACACCACCTACGATGTGACAAACGACCTTACAAGTTGTATATTTTTAACGGTGAATCTGTGGAAGTATTAGACACTCTTCAATCTTGTCCCCTACCTATCAAATGGATTCTTATTAGGAGGGTAAAGTTCATCAAACACTCGGTGGACAATAATGGTGATTTAATCATTGACAAAGAATGTATTGCTGATTTTCGAAGTTTAACTACTTTATCAATTGAGAAAGCACAATTAAAAACTCAAATTAAAGAAGCACTTTTTAAGATTGATACCTCCATGCACAAGTATCAAGCCCAAGGCAGTGGATGGATATATGACCATACTAAATACTGGCAGCTGCATGTTTACAAGTATAAACCCCTAACTCCCAACTCATACATACCCACACCAGAAAATATAAAATCAAAACACGCTGTTTTAAATATTAAAAATAGTGATAATAAATGTTTCGTGTGGAGTGTTTTAGCAAGCTTGAAACCAAGGAATCATGGAGAACATGCAAATCAAGTATTTTACTACGAACCCCACATAGGTCAGTTAAATATGACAAATATAAAATATCCCGTAAAAATATCCGACATTGATAAATTTGAAAAACAAAATAACATAAGTGTTAATGTATATGGAATTGAAGGACAATTAATATATCCATTGAGAATAACTAAACTAAATAGTAATACGCACGTCAACCTGCTGCTTCTACAACAGGGTCGGAAATCACATTACTGTTTAATTCGTGATTTTGATAAGTTAATGTTTAATTCTACAAAACACGACCATAAGAAATATTTTTGCAAGTTCTGTTTGCAACATTTTTGCACCAAAGATATATTGGAACGTCACACAACATATTGTAAAACCTTTGATGCCCAAAGAGTACAAATGTCTAAAAAAGATACACTACAATTTACGAATTACAAATATCAACTTAAAGCTCCCTTTGTGATTTATGCAGATTTCGAATGTTTTATAAACTGTGGCAAACACACTCCTTCTGGATTTGCTTATGTTGTGGTGAGAGATTCTAAAATTATTTACGAAGAGTTGTACAGCGGTGAAAATGTAATGGATGTGTTTTTCGAAAAGTTATTTAAAACTTATGACTTTATTAAAAGTCAGATGGGAGTATATGTTCCCCTTGTAATGACTCCAGAGCAAGAGATGTTATTCCAAAACTCTACACACTGCCACATATGCCAACAGCCGTTACTGTGTGATAAAGTGCGCGACCACTGCCACCTAACAGGCGAGTTCAGAGGACCCTCCCATAACTCTTGCAATTTAAACTATAAAGTAACCAAGAAAATTCCAGTATTCTTCCACAATCTTAAAAACTATGACGGTCATTTAATAATGCAACACTTGGGAAAATTTAATCACAAATTGAATTGCATAGCCAAAGATATGGAAAAGTATATTTCGTTCTCTGTTGATGATTTGGTATTTTTGGATTCCTACAACTTTCTGTCTCTTCCCTTAAGCAAATTAGCTTCCAATTTAAATACGTTTAGATTTATAGACAATCCACTACTACAACGTAAGGGCGAATTTCCGTACGAATACATGACAGGACCAGAAAAGTTTTTAGAGCCCCTCCCACCCATAGAGGCATTTTACAGCAGTCTAACTAAAGAATGTATATCTCCTGCACAATATGAACATGCTAAAAACGTATGGAATCATTTTAATATAAAGAATTTAAAAGAATATCACGATTTATACCTTAAAACAGATGTGTTGTTATTGGCTGATGTGTTTGAGACATTTAGGGACTTGTGTTTAAAGGATTATAAACTCGACCCCGTTCATATGTACTCACTGCCTGGACTAACATGGGAGGCGTGTCTTAGAATGACCGGCATAAAATTACAATTATTTCAAGACGTTGACATGCATTTGTTTATAGAACATGCCATTAGAGGCGGTGTAAGTATGATTTCCACGCGCTACGCTAAAGCCAATAATAAGTACATGGGCGAACATTATGACCCAAATCAAGAAAGCACCTATCTTGTATACTTAGACTGCAACTCGCTATACTCTACAGCAATGTGCGAGTCGTTGCCCGTTGATGGCTTTAGATGGACAAATGAGAAAGATTATAAATACAATCAAAATGAAAACTTTGGATTTATTTTGGAAGTTGATTTAAAATACGATAAAAGTTTACACGATTTGCATAATGACTACCCGCTCGCACCAGAAAAAATGAATGGAAAATTAATACCAAATTTAAATGACAAAACTAAATATATTTTACATTATAAAGCACTAAAAAAATACGAAGAACTGGGTTTGGTAGTTACAAAATACCACAGAATTTTAAAATTCAGACAATCAAAATGGCTCGCGCCCTATATTAATTTTAATATTGAAAAGCGACAAAAAGCTAAACACGATTTTGAAAAAGACTTTTACAAACTGTTAAATAACAGTCTCTTTGGTCGAACAATTATGAACCAACGCAAGTTTCGTGATATACATCTTGTAGACGAGTCTAAGTTAACAAAATACGTTACAAAGCCAAGGTTTGACTGTAGCAAAATGTTCGATAACAATTTGCATGCTGTGCATTTAAATAAATTAATTGTAAAGTTTGATAAACCAATATATTTAGGAAGTACCATTTTGGATATCAGTAAAGTAATAATGTATGATTTCCACTATAATTATATGTCAAAATTTAAGAATAAAAAGTTCTTAATGACAGACACAGACAGCCTTGTTTATTCTATAGTAACAGAGGACTTTAACAAGGAAATACAAAGTGACTTGGACTGTTTCGACACCTCTGCATATAGTAAAGATCATTTCTTATACTCTGATAAAAATAAAAAAGTTACGGGCAAGTTTAAAGACGAATTAAATGGTCAAATTATGTATGAATATTGTGGTTTAAGGCCAAAATTATACTCTTTCATTCCTTTACAATGGTTATACGAAAAAGAAAATCAAAATGAGCTAGAGGTTAAAAAGGCAAAGGGAGCTGACAACGCCACAGTTAAACATCTCTTAAGACACCAACATTACTTACACTGTCTTGCAACTGGGGAAGATTACTATGAGAATGTTACAAGAATTAAATCCACAAACCACCATCTTCAAACATTAACGATGAACAAAAAGGTACTCTCTTTTGATGACGACAAGAGGTTTATTCTGGATGGCATCAACACTCTTGCCCTTGGTCATTATAAAATTGGTCAAACATAAATCTATATTTCCCATTATTCTTTGGCCTTTCCTTGTCTATTACAAAAAAGCCATATTTAGACCTATCCCAGCATTGATGGCAGAGATTTCTAAATTGGTTAAATGAAAAATCATTTCCCACATGATTGTTATACACATGTTTTAAATTTAAATCGTCTTGTTTAAATAATATTAGGAAATTAACATTGTCACGTAAATGTTTGTTTACTTTACTGTAAGATTGACACAAGTAAAAACTGTTAATATTTTTGTGTCTGCCCATTGAGAAAAATTGTGTGATATTTGGACTATTTATGTCGTCAAATACAACTATTGAGTGTGATTCTACATCATTTGGTGTGATTTCACAGTTTGAATATGTGTGTAATTTAACTTCATCACACAGACGGAATATTTCAATTATTTTTTTATATTTTTCTTGTTCTAAAGATTTGGATATTATATATAAATTTGTAAACTTTAATCCTTGTTTTTTTACAATTAAGTTATAAATTACAACAGTCTTCCCCGAACCACTGGGCCCTATTATAAGACAGCGAATATTATTAGGAAATAGACCCAACTTCTTTGGTGTATTTTCTTTATGTGCTATTTTAAATTTGTTCTTTTGTTGAATAAATGACATTTTTTATATAATAAAAATGGTGTATTTTCTTTATGTGCTATTTTAATTTGTTCTTTTGTTGAATAAATGACATTTTTTATATAATAAAAATGGCAAAGAGAAAGTGTAAAAAGGTCCAAGGTAAGGGATTATTCTTAAAGCCATATAGAGGCCGTGGCTTGTTAAATACCCTTATAAACAACCTTCCTTTCCCTCTCCACATGCCTGGAAATTATAAATGGTGTGGACCTGGAACTAACGTGCGTGAAAATTTAGCCAGAAATGTACCTCCAAAAAATAAGCTAGACTCTTATTGTAAAGAGCACGACATATTCTACATGAATAATCCTGATACAGCCGCCCGGAACAAGGCAGATATGAGATTAGCGGACCAGGCTTGGACTAGGGTTTCGGCAAAGGACGCCAATCTGGCCGAAAAAGCAGCAGCTTATGCAGTGACAAATTTGATGAAGGCTAAGGCAAAAATGGGAATGGGATTAAAATTTAATAAAAAAGATGGACAACTTTCAGCTGTTAGAGGCAGCAAGAGACGTGCCTCACTTTCGAGGAGTGTACCTAAAAAACGAGCTAAAACATCTAAGGCCAAAAGTAAGAGAATGTGGAATTATTAATTTAGACAGTGACAGGGGCACACATTGGACAGCATATCGTAAAAATAAAGATGTTGTAATATATTTTGACCCTTTCGGAATACAGCCTCCAAAAGAGGTAATTGAATATTTTGTACCATCTAAAATTTACTATACAACTGATAAAATACAAGATTTAAACAGTTCCATTTGTGGAATTTTATGTTTATCATTTCTGAAAAATTTTAGTTTATAAAAATGGATTCATTTACTATAACATTTACGGGTACAGAGCCAGAGTTGAAGTCGGTGTTCTTTCCTCCTATAGAATTAAATGGTGATTATGTAATTGGACTGGTAGATTTTCAAAGTTATAATTCTATATTTAATGTTAAAAAACCTCTAAATACTTTGACATATTACAAAATGCACAAAATTACAACCCCAAAAGGGGAGGTCACAATTGACGAATTAAACCGGGCATTAGATGGTAAAGTTGAAGTTATTATACAAAATAAAGTAGCATTAATTAATACAAAAGTCAAACTTATATTTTACAAAGGGCTAGTTCCAAAATTAAATAAACTTAAAGACACAAAATTAACTATAGACGAGGGTGAGGATGTGTATTATTACGATCACAAAGCTCCAAATGTAATTGAAATTGCTGAAGGTACATACGAAGTGTTTGAGCTTGCGAAGGAAATTCAAAAGCAACTCCCAGATTTTGTACTTATAGCCGATAATAAAACTATGAAAGCCACATTACATTCTAGCCATGTGTTTGATTTTACAAAACCGTGTTTAGGGTCTGAATTGTTGGGATTTAAAGGATTTTCTACTCCAGATATTGCGTTTAAATCCGTAAATAAAATCAACATAAATAATGTAAATGTGATTAGAGTAAAATGTAATATTGCGAATGGGTCTTATTTAAATGGTGACAAATCACACACCATACACAGTTTTTACCCAGAAGCTCCTCCCGGCTACAAAATTATTGAGGTCCCCAGAAATATTATATACTTCCCTGTAAATAAGAGAAGTTTAGATGTTGTTAGCATTACATTTGCAGATCAACACGACAAGCCAATTGACTTTAATAAAGAAGAAACTACAATTACTTGTCATATAAAAAAGATATGAGAATTTACAAGAACGGACTGAGTGTACAAAATGCCAGGTTTCTGCGATCAATTGGGTTGAAGTTAAAATTTTCTATTAATAAAAATGGAAGATTTTCTAGACGTTACAGGAAAATTCCAATACGATGATAGCGTGGTTAAAATTACAAATCACTCCTATGTTCCACACAACACTTTAGCAATAAATAATTCCGATGAAATTCGAATATGCATAAATAATCAAGATTTACTAACACTCCCATGTAGGAGTTATGTGTATATTAAAGGAGAAATAGAGAATCATGATAAAGGACATTTTATAAATAATGCATTTGCATTCTTATTTGACGAAATTAGATACGAAGTTGCTGGTAAAGAAATAGATATTGTAAGAAATCCGGGAATTTCCAGTCTTATGAAAATATTGTGCTCTTACAATAAAACAACGAAATTGTCAAATGTAGCATTTGATTCTGATGAAAATTTAAAGGAGTTCCATAAAAGCGGCAAGTTTAGTACTTGTGTCCCGTTAGAGCTGTTAATGGGTGTGTTTGAGGATTTTAATAAGGTTTTAGTAAATGTTAAACAAGAATTGGTGTTGAAAAGATCCAAAAACGACTTAAATTGTATATTAACAACATCTAATGCTCCAACTGGGGTCGATCCTATTCCTAAAATTACACTTAAATCGATTCAGTGGGTGATGCCGCACGTGGTACCATCTGATGGGGAGAAGCTTCAATTACAAAAGATGTTATTGCAAAATAAAAATTTGCAAATTGCATTTAGAAGTTTGGAGCTACACGAACTCCCATCATACCCCGAAACCAAGAGACATACGTGGTCAGTTAAGACGTCTTCGAGTTTGGAGAAGCCCAGGTATATTATATTTGGTTTCCAAACAGGTAGGGACAACAGTGCACGAAAAAGAACTGATGAATTTGATCACTGTAAATTGAAAAATATCAAAGTGTTTTTAAACTCTGAATATTATCCTTATAGTGATTTAAATCTCGACTTTGAAAATGGAGATGCCTCTAAAGCTTATGAGATGTTTGTGAGGTTTAGGGAGAGTTACTACAACACCGTCCCCGATCCTATGTTTAACAGAGCTGACTTTATAAAGAAATATCCTCTAATTGTAATAGATTGTTCTAGGCAGAATGAATCGGTCAAAGAGGGGGTTGTAGATATTAAATTAGAAATTGAAACTGCAGAAAATGTCCCTTCAAACACATCTGCATATTGCCTAATAATACACGATAAGGTGTTTGAGTATAATCCTTTGACAAATGAGATAAATAAAATGTAAATAAAATGAAAACAAATATTCAACAAGAATTGGTAGAGTCTGCGAAACAAATAAGAGAAAAATATAGGGCGTTAAAACGTGGTAAATTTCTAGAGGCTGAAGAAAGGTTCCAAACATTCCAACCGTTAATAGAGCCTTTGCAAGAATTAAAAAAATTAGCCACAAAAACAGAGAGGCCGGTTCTCCCAATGATTTTAGAAAAGACCCCGTCTAGAATACCAAGAATAACACAGATAACACCGCACAAATTAGATTTTGGTCTTTTAGCATCAGACTATTTAGGAAATTACCTTAGTAGAAGTAGTATGACAGACACCACATATGGTATTAGGCGAGAAGGAAATAAATTTTTTATTGGGAATCAGGAAGTTCAAATTGCCAATGATGATGTTACAGTTGGAGAAAAAATTTATAAAGGGACAAAGGGATTGTGGGAATTGTTAACTTTAAAAGAACCCGTAAACTATAGTCAGGCTGATTTGCAAAATTATAAAGAGATTTTGGAAGCTACAAATGCACATTTAAAGGGTTATAAAACAGGTGCGGCGATGTCAGGTAATAAACACACTAAATATCTTAATATAATTAAACCCCTGTTTAAGACTGTTGGTGAAGGTTTAAGGCAGGTAACTGGTAATAAAATAGACTATGTTTATTGGGACGATCCTAATGAGCTTGTAGATAGGTTAAGACTGCTTTGGTTAAGCCGATTGGCGGGAAATTCTGGAGTGGATAATGAGATAGATTCTATCATAGAAGAATTGAGGGAAAGTGGAATTGTTTATTAAATAAAAATATGATAGATAAATTTTATCGCGTATATAACCCGTATAGTAAACCAGAAGCTAGAAGTTTTAAATAAACTACTTTAAATCTAAAAGATGATGGTTGGAATGCTTTAAATTATAAAATTAGTAATGTTAAAGGTGGGGAGTTTACTGATGATGTATCGACTTTGGGGCAGACGTTAACCAGAAAAGGTGATGCTTTTGTACAAGGTAATACTAAATATAAGTTTTTAGAATCCAAGAGTAATAATTGGAACGCGAATAAACGCAAAATTACTAATGTTAAACGAGATGAAAGCTCAACCGATGTACCCACATTAGAGCAAACTTTAATAAGAAAAGATGGTGTCTTTGTACAAGACAAAAATAATTATGAATTTTTGGAATCGGAGAATGGTATTTGGAATGCCAAAAAGCGAAAAATAAGTAATTTGTTGGCTGGTAAAGAAAGCGATGATGTTGTAAACGTCTCTCAAGTACCAAAAATGGATCTAAACTTTTGGGATTTTAATAATAAAAGGCTAGTTCGTGTTAAACCCGCTGTTGATGAGAACGATTGTGTTACAAAACATCAGACTGTGACTTTAGACGGTCTTAAATTTGATGGTAAAAATAAGCAATTAACAAACATTTTACCTGGAACATTGCCAAATGATGTGGCTGTTGTTAAGCAAATATTAACAAAAGGTGAGAAAAGCATAATAAAACAGGGGGATAAATATTATAATGTATTAACATTAGATAGCGATATGTGGGATGCAGAGGACAAATTAATAAAGAATGTACCTGAAGGCAAAGATAGGAGTGATATTTGTTTAATGTCGCAGGTTTTGAGGTATGACGATAATATTAAAACTTTTAGACAAGACAATATTAAATTTGATATTTGTTTAAAATCACATGCATTAAGGTTTAACAATAAAACTAATAAATTTATGCAAGACAATAATGAAATCGATTTGATGATGTACAATCCTAAATTGTTGGTTGCAGACCCTACATCTTTAAGCGGATTTAAGACTTTAGATGGAGAGGCATATTTGCCAAAAAACTATGTATATCAAAGAATGAGTGATGGTATGTTAATTGGTAGCAATGGGGGTGTTTTTTAAACGACAGAGACTGGCAGATACGTTAACATTAAAAATAAAGAATAAAAAATGGAAAAAATTGCTTACGAATTGCATAAGCCCGCGAGAAAGAACTTTGTTAGAAGGTCTTTTAAGGTGTTGGGTATAAACGAAACTGTTCAAATAGATTTAATAGATATGCGGAATTATGCTAGAGAGAATTCTGGAAATAAATATATTTTAACTTTAATAGACACATTTTCTAAAAAAGCTTATGCTGCTCCACTAAAGAATAAAACTGGATTAGTAGTCACAGAAGCTATAAAAACTATTCTCCCAAAGGGAGTTAAAAATATTCAATCTGATAACGGGAAAGAATTTTTTAATGAACATTTTACCAAACTAATGAAAATTCTAAATATTAATCACTACCACACTTACTCTACAACTAAGGCGGCTATTGTGGAAAGGTTCCAGAGAACTTTAAAGAATTGGTTGTATAGAGAGTTTAGTGCACAGGGGAGTTACAAGTGGTTGGATTTACTTCCAAAGTTAATAAGGATATATAATAATAAAATACATAGATCCATAGGGATGAAGCCTAACCAAGTAAGTGCTAAGAACTCTAAAGATGTACATGAAAGGTTAGCATCTAAAGTACAAGTTAAAAAGCCAAGATATAAGGTGGGGGATAGTGTAAGGATATCTAAATATAAACATGTATTTAGTAAAGGATATACCCCCAACTGGACGGGAGAGCTTTTTACAATAGCAGAAGTTAAGAAAACAAAGCCTGTGACTTATATTTTGAAAGATGAGAATGGCAATATAATCAAAGGAGGATTTTATACAGAAGAATTGTTAAGGACTAAATATAAAGACATGTATTTGGTAGAGAAGGTAATTAGGAGGAAGGGTGATTTATTATATGTCAAATGGCTCGGGTTCCCAAGTAGCCAGAACTCGTGGATTTCTGCAAAGGATGTATTAAAATGAATTTTAAAATAGGGTCAAAATTGGCAGTTTTAATTCGACCGTAGTTGGGATTTATTAAAACACTACGACAATAATCCAAATTTTAAATCAGGAAATTGGTGGTAGTATTTTTTGATTTGGGGGAATTTATTAAAACACCAATCACACATCCAAATTTTAAATCAGACAGAAGTTGGCGGCAGTATTTTTGACCGTGAATTTGGGATATGTAGAAATTTATTAAAACACTAGGACAATAACATATCCAAGGACACAAAACACACCAAAGATAGTTTTTGAAAATTTTAAAAAATATAGAGGAGGGATGGGGACAATATATTTAATATAGGCAAGGGTTGGACATTAGTATAGGCCAACAAGGAAACTTGTGTAAGGCGGGAGCTGGCGTCGGTGCAAAAACGGCTCCCCATAAGAATAACATGGGAAAAAAGCGCCGATTACGGCCCCTCCCCGCCATTTCACCACTACTCATATTTAAAAAGATTGGAACGACAAATGTTAAGTGAATGAAGTTACAGATGTGTTCGCGAAAAAATATTTTTCACCACACTACGCTGTAATCACCTGTTTTCGGAACGTCATTTGAATACCGAAAGTAGAGTTTTTCCGCCCAAGGGCCAAAAATTTTCGGCCCTAAGGCCGAAAGTCAGGTGACCAGTGTTGCAAACTTGTTTTCAAGCGTACACGACGTTACCTGGTTAATACGTGCATACTATTTTGTGTTCTTTGGTTGAAACACTGGAACAAATAACAACAACATTCAAAACATTGTACTATCGATGATTTGTTTACTAGGTTAACTGTTTTTAGTCCGAGATTGCATGAGGCCGCTCGTGTTTTATGACCGATCACATTTAACCCGTTAATAATTGTAGTATGGTGAAAAATAGCGTTCACATTATAGCGAACGATTTATGACCTCGAATTCGTCTCGGTCATAAAACACGATCTCGGGCCAGCAAAACCCAACTTTCGGCCCTTGGTGCAAAATATACTATTATATCTTTTATATAACCTACAAATATATCTGTTTATGATCAAAAAATGTATATGATTGCCAACGGTACGCTATACTGAACTTTTACCCTTCCACGATGCAACACAAGGTAATAGCTTCTTTCCCATAGAGGAAATTCACTAATAAATCCTAGGATTCAATTGTAATACAGGTTGAATTTTACAAGTGATTTCAGTTTTGCAGAATAATTTTTATGAAACAGATTTTACAGAAATTGTACTTTTTATTTTATAGGGCCTGTATTACAGTACTTTTATGAAACTGGTCCCAGATATTTGGCCCAGGCTTTGGTGGGGATTGGTTTAATGACTTTTAATAACAAGTAGTATAACATATACTATAGCACACTACGTAGCATTGGTTCCAACACGGCATATTTCGAACACTGTTCGACAAAACAGCCCGATGAGTTATAGTATATGAAAATAGGGTACACACTCAAAAAGTCCGAGGTAAGATGAAGTACAACTAACTCTCCTTGGGCCTTATCGTTTCTCATCTGGCCCATGAGTTTTTCTCATTTAACATGTTGAATCAACATGTTATATATATATATATATATATATATATATATATATATATATATATATATATATATATATATGTGTATAAAATATATATATATTTTTTTTTTAACAAGAAAACGAACTTGTAACATTGAGTTAAAGGTTTAAAGTCGTCAACCTAGACGCCATCAACCATCAGTAGTAGGTTAGCTACTAAATTTTAGAAAGGCGATTGGTTTAGCAACACAATATTATACTCAACAAGATAACAAACTCGTGAAAAGCCCACGATTATTGATTAGTGGCGGCTATGAAGCGCTCCGAACGTCTACCATAACGACTCACAATTGCTAAAACGAATTTGTTGTAATTAAAATTGCCATTTAAATGCTTTAAACATGTCTTTAGTACACGTTGTTTTTAACTCTCCAATTTACTCCAATTGTGATAAGTGTCGTTTGATTTTTACGGAAAAGCATCTGACTAGAAAATTTCCTGAAAGTTTCATCGACATATTTTAAAACCATTAACACAACCTTTACGATAAGGTGCAAAGCCTTCAAATTCCCTAAAATAGAGACCGTTTAAGGAGGATTAAAACCAACTGATGGTTCTACGCTAATGACTTCGATCTCAATTGACTTTAAATTTTACAACATTAATATTAAGACTTTCTTAAGGGACTAATTGAACAGAGTATTTTACAGTACCGCATTGTTTATGATGAGACTTTAAAATTATGAATATTGGATTCATTTTATTGCTTTGACAAATCAGCAATACGAGATAAGATATGATACATTTTAACGTTGCATGTAATATTTATTTTTCTTATTTGCTTCATCCCGGAGTTTTCTTCTTTCATATTGTTATTGTATCAATATATTAAATTAAATATACCAGTACGAGTAGAACTATAGATTTCTGAATATTCCAATAACTGTATCATTAGTATACAGATCTGAATATTTTTAATGTTCATCCGTTTAACACGGACGTATTTAAACAATTTAAAACGGTCAAAATTTCCTTTTTATTTGAGGACGTACGTAGCGACAATGGACAGCACGAGATTCCAGTCACAAAAGATTTCGCGTTTCTTTCTGCTTCCCCTATAAGACCAATGTTGACTATATGCCTATAACGAGTTCGCACGCAACACGCTGACGTGAGGGAAGTGAATTTCCACATATACAACTTTTAAAACTCAAAAACTGAGTAAAAACATACATGTATTCCAATTTTTATTGAAATCTGAAAACATTGATTTTTTGGCTGTTCTGATGCTCCTAGTTTCATTTACCTGCAAAGCTGGGAATACAACTTCGCTTATTATAATGTTAGGAGAAGGTCCAGGCAGGCTTGAAAGTAGGCGTGAGTTGCTGGGGATGATAAAAGTACTCTAACAAAGCTTTTCTGGTGTAAAACCCCCATAAGACAACGTACTGTGTTTAATCGAAATTCTTTAATAACTCGGTAAATAGTTATGCTAGAATGACTAGAGAGGGCTTAAAACTTTCGCCTCACTAATTCCCAACTTTTTACATGCATTGATTTTACATCCGGGGCTTTTCTGGCCCTTTTTGGGCCTAAAAACTCGAAATTTAAAAGATGAATCCCCAAAAAAGGAGTTTAGAGTTTTCCGATTGTTTTGCCCAACGAACTTGTAACTGATTACAGAAAGAAACGTCCCTACCAAATTTGAAGTTAATTGGACAAAAAATGCGACCGCTAGAGTGCAAACACATAATATGTGTGTGTGTGTGTGTGTGTGTGTGTGTGTGTGTGTGTGTGTGTGTGTGTGTGTGTGTGTGTGTGTGTGTGTGTGTTATAATATACACACATACACACACACACACACACACACACACACACACACACACACACACACACACACACACACACACACACACACACACACACATATATATATATATATATACAATTTTGAACGACCCCCAAAACGTGTTCAGGGGGTCACGTTAGGAACTTCTATGGTGGTCCCGGGCTTAAGTTTCACCGTGCGGGTCATGCTAATAGTTCACTTTCCAAAGGAAATTCACTAATAACTACCGAGACTCGTCAACAGTCTGTCTTAATCGTTGATATGTCTCATTCAAGTGATAAAATAATAACCAATAATTACAGAGAGCAGAAGATATATATCACACATAATACCGTTCTACAACATTCCAAAATATATAATACATTTTATATTTAATTTGTAGTTCATACATTTTAAAATATGTACAAATATTAAATATTTGATCTTTACATTTGCCAGTAAGCCACATCTCCCTAATACACTTAATTACAACCAATAACTGCCCTATAATTTTGAAGATTACCTTTTGCTATTTTAAATGTGAAACTGACAAACAATTCAAAACGATTAAAATGATAATAATAACAAATACAGGCGATTTTAACTTATTTGTTTGTCAACGTACTGGTGTTACCGCATCTTACTGTGACAGATCAACAAGCTCAAAACAGGTGTTTCAATGCACAAGCTGCGCATAGGCGGTTCTGATTATCAGTTTTACCAATAGCAAATCTCTGACTTCAGGAATACTTTAACCTACTCAATGATAAATCTTATAAAATAAGTGTATATTACAAAACTAATTATCAAAATCGTATCTCTAAATGATAAATCAATAGTAGTTATGAAAATTCGAAAAGTTGAAATATAGTCAGAATAAAAACACATTGGCACAATTAAAATCGGAATTAAAATCACAATTAAAGCGGTAATTTAAATGGATTATTGTTGAAGAGGAGAAGAAAAGGACGTTGGCCGGATGTAAATGACTCATCAAAGTACTCACTCGTCCCTATACTGTATAAGGAAGCTCCGTTATCCTTAACACCTGATTCCAGACGTGCAGGCTGTAGGCCTATAATTTAAGTCTACTTTCTCATTTACAGTAATTAAAATCAAATTAACAGTTGTTCAACCTTTTAAACATAATCTCAAATATTTCAAAAGGAAGAAATCACACTTATTCAAAAACGTAATTTAATTGCTTCTGTTCCCTGAGTTACGGTACTGATTGTGGTTTGTATTTGGTTAGATGTTAGATCGCTGGATCGTAGAGGAGCCCGGCGGATTACCGGGTAGAGGTAGTGCGGCAGGTCGTTGCAGATGTCAAGGATGGCCGGTTTTTTGTTGTAAATGTTCGCGTATTCGCATAGCCACTTTCGATTTATTCCCACGCGATCTCTACGAAATTACGTCATCCTCTGACAATCTATCAAATCGTAAAGCCTGTCCCCACTACTCGCGAATACGCCCGAATATTCGGCCAAATTCCGAATGTCGGCGTCGACGTTCTCTTAAATAATGTGGGAGCTGCATGAATACAGAATTTTTAAATTGTTGAGCAATATGACGAATGCTCAATGAACTTTCGGGAGAATGTTTGACCAAATCTTTTGGCGAGTTCGTAGTGTGGGACAGGCTCAACGAGGTAGTATATAATTAAATTGTATCTATCTATGGAAGTCCCCTTTTCATTGGGTGATCCGGTGCTTGAATTACGTGTCAATAATTTTTATAATCGTGATTTCAATGCACTTATTACACAGGGGGAAATCTAATAAATTAAAAATTCTTGCTGGCCTAATGGTTAACGTGTTGGACTTGTCTGGTCAAGGGGTTCCGGTCTGGTCTGCGAGATGGTTCCCGGAAAACCCTTGCCTTTTTTGGACCGCTTTCCTCTAAACACGTTGAGTACCACTCTTAACAAATTTACTCTAATGTAGTTTAATGTAGTTCCAATGTAATTTAATTGGAACCTTAAATACTGTCAAAATATTTTTAAGATACAGTAATGTGTTGTAAGAGTGAAATTGTATACACGTTTGTTTGTATTTCAATTGTATACTTCTTCGAACCCGTTATGTATATATTGTTTCTTCTAACTTTGATGCTGGAATAAAGTTGTTGTACTGTAGGGAAATTTTAAGAATTCTGTACGTTACTATTCGGAAACAGTTAGTAGTAAACTGTTGATTTAAAAGTTTCAAGGTGTCCAAATTTGTCGAAATAAAACCCGCCGAAAAATCGGCAGTATTCTAATTGCAGTACCAAAACATTTTTGGAAAATGTTTTTTATCACAGAGAAACGACTTTTTACATAACACAGAGGTAAACAATCGTACATATTACATGTATACAATGGCTCTAATGGCAGATTGAAATGTATTGTGTTATTCTTGAGTGTGTGCGCTTACTGTCAGTGACATTTTTACCGTTTTGAAAGGGAGTAGTCCAAACCCTGGTCTTGTATTAAAAGTCGATTTTTTATTTGCCCACACTCTATATGTTAGAAGGTAATAAGGCCGCCATGTCAGTTTCACTATTATAATTAATTTCAAGGTAGTTTTAAGTTTTGTATTCTAGTTGTCTTTTTATATCGCCCAGTACTTTGCCAAGTGTCTTGGATTTTCATAAACAGTTTTCTATAAGATCTTCTACTAGCAGTCATGTCTAGCGCCAGATCAAACTTGTTAAATTAATAAAAAAATATATACAATGGTGTTGATTAAAATCCGGTAAAGTTGATTATTAATATGTCGCTGTGCTATATGTTAGGTTATTATGCATTTTGTATTATCTTCGTTACTTACTTATCTGTTAGAACAATAGATTAATACTAGTGGCTTGAAGGGGCCAAAGCCCCTAACCTTGCTCCAATAGTCTGCATCGTCTGACTCTTTTACTCTTTACTTGCTGATGAAAATAACAAATAAAGTAGGAAAACATGTCAGTTCAAAAGCAAAGTATTCACATGTTTCAATCCCCCATGCTTTTCTTATGGGAGATGTTTTACGTTATTTCTCGTTTGCTGGCAACTTTTTCGAAATACTGCTATTTTTCCCGAGTCCCTTGGATCAGGACCTTTAATTTGAGACGTCTCCCATCATCCTGCGATTTGCCAAACTCCCACAATTTTGACTTACAAATTTCGGTTACAGAATTATATATAAAGAAGATACAGTTTAATTCCAAGTAAACGTGCAAACGTGCAAATACTGTAAAATAGTAAATCAGTATGTGTAGTTTTCAGTATCTGTTTGTATACATACAAAAGGTCCCTTAATTATGTTCCAAAGATTGCGCAAATGTTTCATGTGTCAAAATTAGTAAATGATTTCCAGTAAACCCCTAGGTCCTAAAATGTTTCGTTTGCCGTCTATTTGTCTGTTTTTGTTTGTTTTTATAGATAGCCTACATCATCTTTTAATAAAAACTTGTGACTTTTATTAGTACGTGTCTTTTTCATAGATAATTTTGTCATGCATTTTGACGTTTCTATCATTTTATGTTTTAAAACGTGGCCATTTTAAATGTTCAAAAGCTTAATATCTTAAAAACAAAAAATCAAGTTAAAAGCTTCTAGACCCAACAAATGCAAAATTTAATAACGCAAAAAGATGTTTAAGATCTCACAACCCATAGCTGAGTTATTGCAACATGTTTTCGAAAATCCCAAAAAATGAGTATGCTAAACAAATAAGGACAATAACTATGGGTTGCGTGAAATTAAAAAAAATCATCTTAATATAATCTTTGACGACATAAAATTTTACATTTTTTCATGTCTAGACCAAATTTATATACGCATGTGGTTGGTATGTGGTTAGCTGCATCTTGCAAAAATATACTTGTTGAACATTTTCTGGAACATGAACTGTGTAAAACTGTAAAATGCTCAAATGTTGCTTAACATAATTTACACTCAAGTATTATTTATTAAACTGAAATTTAAAAATATCTGTAACATAGTTGTAGGGAAAAGGAACCTCCCAAAAGTTAGAACGCATATTCGATATTCACTCATTATAATATTTACGTTCATAAAATTTAAATGGAATATTTACTCAAAACGCTAAGTCACCTATTTCAATTTGCCACTCCCAATAAAAGAGTTAATCGATTTCATAAGTAAATGCAAACAGTACAAACAATTTACAATCAGTTTGGTTTAAGATGAAAATGTCATTACTGACTCATTTGAGACACCCGTGGCGTCTATCAAATTGAATAAATGTCATATATTTACTATGACATGTTAACTTTTAATTTTTGAAATATGGTTGATTACCAGTGTTACTAACAATTTACTGTTTTTTTTATTTCTAAAAATACATGTAACCACCAAAGAAAAGAAGTCGGGAAGAAAATTTAAACCACTAAAAATTATTTTGGAATGTATAGAACTAAAATTAAAAGATAAACAAATTTTGATCTCTTCAATAAAAAGATTTTACGTACTGTATAATGGTTAAAATATATTTAATATCTTAGTAAACATTATAATACTTATTCTAAATAAACGGTATCAGGAAACTGACACATACTTTCTCCCTTTTAGCCAAACTTTAATGAAAAAAATATTTGTTATTTACTAAATATAGAATATGAAGTATAGATAAATGTACAGAAAATTGTCTAAAATAGTTGTTTTCAGAAATATCCACCCAAATCCCTTTTTGGGAGGCACTATAGAGTCCGTTGCTACACACAGTGGTTTTGAGAGGGGAAATGCCCCCTTGCCCCCCCAGGGTTAAATAGCAACACATTTCGAACATCATCTGTTGGTCAATGCTAACTTGACCTGCATATCAAATTTTAATGAAATTGATCTGTAAATAAGAGAGAAATAGTTATGTTTGTATTCCCCTTAAGAATAACATTGGACAACGTACTGTGTTTACCGCTAAATGAAAATTTCAATTTTCTCCGTAACTAGCAATCGTAGAATAGTAATTTAAAATACTAATTTATTTAGTTTTTTGAGCTCTTTTTAATGGTGAATAGTAATCTTTTTTAACATTTATGATTTTTTATAAAAAATCCAAAAAGTTTAATGTTGGATGTTTTAAGTCCTGTAATTTCTGAACCCGAATTTTTCAAGAAATGCAGGTGGTGTCATTTTGTTGCAAACCTAAAGTTCTACAAACCACGAAAGTTTAATCAAAATCGTTAGAGCAGTTTTTGAGAAATTTGGATTTTTCATGTTTTTTGGCGGTTTTTGGGGGATAATTACCTTTAAAAATAAAAAATCCAAAAAAATGAAAAAAACACCTGGAGATATCGTGGATTAGTACCTACATACCAAATTTCATAAAAATCGGCCCATAGGTTAGGGCTCTAGCTCTGTAAACATCCACACAGACACACACACACACACACACACACACACACACACACACACACACACACACACACACACACACACACACACACACACACACACACACACACAAACACACACACACACACACACACACACACACACACACACACACACACACACACACACACACACAGACAGACAGACATCACGTAAAAACCACTTTTTTTGAGTTCAGGGAGCACCAAAACGAATATTTCCACTAACAACTCAAATTCGAAAATTTTTACGAAAACAATACTTTCTCCATATACTATGTATAGGGGGAGAAAGTAAAAAATGACGCAATAGGCGACTCGCATCATTTTATACAAGACTGGCTGCCATCGTACCCGGATTCACCGGGGAATAAAACCTGTGGTTGTGTGCTGCTGCATTTTGCGGTTATAGGTTATAGGTGATTAGGTTTGCCTGGGGGGTGATCGGTTGTTCGTATTCCTTAGGAATAACACTGGATTGGAACTTTGACTACCCGTGAGGTGGAGATCTTTGGAAATTTCTTAAAATCCTTTCTCATGTCACCTACGTTATGGAAAGAGTATTCGTGCCAAATTTCGTGGTTGTAGGTGTAGAGATTTGGCCTGGGGAAAGATCGGTTTTTTGTAAAAGGTTGATTAATTTTCAACTGAGAAATATTATTCTATTTCCAGTATTCAGTAAGCTGCTTTCAAAGAGATCGATGTAGAGTAACCAAGACTTACTTGACGCATGGACGAAGAAGAGAAGCTTAAGAGGCAAAAGTTCCTTTTGTTTGAAGTCCGAGGAGATTCGGCTGCAGAATGTGTTGAGGTAGAACATGGCTGTTTGGTGATTGTTGTAGATGATGATACTAAACTGTCCTGGATCTGCCCAGCTCTTCTTCAAGGTTCAACTTTCATTGTTATTCTGAAACAAAGAAAACGGCAAAATGAATAGTGAGAATTTGCAGTTTAAAGTAGTGCAAATGAAATATGGCTTGGTTTCAGAACCGATTATAGACTCCCAGCACGCCTATCATTGCTTCAGAATAATCCATTTTGAACTAAAGGTGTTGAAAAAATCATGAATATGCTTTTGGTAAATTGGGATTAACTTTAAATGTAAACAAATCTGAGGGAAATGAAAAATTGCTATAGCGAACTAGTGTAGGAAAAGTTTTATCCATTGAATAAAAACCTTTATCAGAACACATCTCCATAAATATTATATTTTTTAGAGTTTTCTGATAGATTTGTATGTAATCTTTAAATGTTGCATGTTTGACAGTAGATTTTTTGTTTTCCTCTTTGCGTGCACCTACTGTTTGTAAATCTTTAGTTATTAATTGGCATAGGTTTGTGGTTTCTTGGACGCATTCTTCCCTGATAATATTATACATTTCATGTTTCCTAGCCTCAAGTTCGCTATCTTTCGGTCGACAGTCGTTGACATTTATTCAGTTCAAATTTCTTAAAACTAATCAACTGAAATCAAATTGATAGTCGTTAATAAGAGCCTTTATAAGAAGAGGTTGACAACGATAAAAGATTATAGCACATTTATATAGTAATTATGATTTAGTATAAACAAAATTGTTTTGTTGTCAAATTCAAATAAGTTCCAAGATATGTTTTAGTAGTGATTTAATATAAGTTTTTAAACTGTTGTACAATTTACAGTGACGTTCAGTAGCAATTCTGAAATAAAATCCGAATAAATATCGACCTCCCTGTAACGTGGCACCAGCCTAAACACTGACCTAGACAATATGAAATCCCTAATTAGTGACCAGCTCATAAACAATCCTCGCTTATAGAATCTTATAATGAGTATTTACACTGCCAGCAACCAGATTTTATGTTATTTAAGAAATGATTGCGGAATCTGATATCAGTGATTGATAAAAACAAGTTTCACGACGTTTCAGTTCCGGAAACGCCATAAAACTTGTTTTTATCAATCACTGATGGCAAATGTTCGCATTCATTTCCTAAACAATAAACCTAAACATCACCGACAATAATTTTAAACAAAGGGTTTTGTTATGATTGCGTCAGAGCCGTGGCGACATGTTCAGCTCGGCGGTTTCATGAGCCAGATTAAACTACATTTATAAGACCAACCCATACATTTCACAGTGTTACTGCGCTGTAAAACAACAGTTGTTAAATTGATCGTTTTCCCTACAGAAAACATATGAGAACACAAGTGTACTCGCTCGGGAGTCAACAGCTGATGCATGTGCTGCATTCTGTGTTGACCACAATGAAACTCCTCTGTTAATGAATATCTTATTATATCATCACCAGAGTTGACAAAAATATCCGATGTACTTTTTTCAGAACATTTAACATTTTTCAGTAGGCCTAACAAAAAGTGTTCAAAACAAAAAGGTTAACTATATAAAAGGTTAACACTTTAATCTATATTTATCTATGTTAAAGTACATTGCTGATAAATATATTTAAAATTTCATACTAGTCATATATATCAAACGGTTTTCAGTTTGTAATGGCTAATTAATTTGTTGTATCATTATTCCTATATGCATTAAGATGATTATAAAGTTTACTTTTTATCTAAATCATAACACCATACGGTTCTATGATTAAAGACTTAAAAATTACTAGCCTAGTTTAATTTGTTGGTTGAAGAGGTTGCGATGAGCAAATAGTAGACAATTTCAACAGTTTACAACTTAACCAATTAAAAAACATATGTGGATTTTAATTTATCAGAGAGTCTTAACTCAATAACTATGCAATACCCTTATTAGCTAATACCTGAGATAAAATACTTTTATGGGTTTTTACAACTTTTAGAGAATTTACCTTATAGGGAAGAAGCTATTACTATAGGTGGCATGGTAAGAGTTAAGCCCGAGGCCACGATAACTTTTTGTTTTTAGGTCCCCTTGTGCCAAAAACACTTTTTTTGTTCAAATATATATATTTTGTCCGGGTTAATACGATAACTTGAGTAAAAAACGTCCGATTTCGATGAAATTTGGCTCAAATGTGTAAAGTGACATTCATGACTTTAAGTTCGAAAACCAGAAAAATCGGACCATGGGAAGGGGGTTTTATGGGGGTTTACAATTTTCAAAAAATAAGTTTTTTGCATTTTTCACCCGACAATTTTTAAAACACAGAATTTTGGTTTCAACCATTTTATAGAGCTTTAAAAAAAAACAAATAATATTGTATTTTAAATCATTAACCTAGGTTAAGTGGTTGTGGAGAAATAAAAAAAACGTGCTTATAAAATCACCCATGTTAATCTTTTGGGAAAAAGGTTTTTAGCTTTTCCTCAGTTTATTTTAATGTAAACCTCACATTTACTTTTACCATTGACTAATAGTCAATGCTTTTACCAATAAGTTTAGCTTTTCAAAATAATCATTTTGGTTTTTAAGTTGTGATTCTACGTCCAACCGTTGCAGAGATATTCGAAGTGCTAAACACAGTAAGTTGTCCAATGTTATCCTTAAGGAAAATAATTAAAATTGTACATCTTGATTATTTATGAATGTATGTTGATGAAACTTGGCATGTGGCTTCACTAATATATTGATATTTGCACAAAAAATGATTTTTGCCGATTTTCCCCGCAGCAGCAAACCTGCATACTCAGCCCCCATGTTATTCTTATGGAGGATAAGTAAAATGGAATGTATCCCTTAATTATGAACATAAATTAATAAAACTTGGTATGCAGCTTCGACTGGTTAAGTTATATTGATAATTGCATAAATACACATATTTTGTGTTCCTTTTTGCAGCAAACCTGCGTACTCAGCTTTAAATGTTATTTTTATGGAGAATAAACCAAATGCCATATGGGTCTATCATTTATTTATTTGTGTATTTGTATGAAACTTGGTGAGTGGCTTTATGTGGTAGTGAGAAACATATACATGCATTGGAAATTAGCTGAGTCCACAGATTTGCTGCTACGGAGGTATATTATTCGTCCTATTTGCCTCTTGGACTGATTATATGACTCTGAAAATAAGGCTCCATACCTTGTTTGTCAATCCACTAGTTTACTAGATTACTAGTTTCGGGACTAGAACTGTCCCAGTATCGAATCTATATATTACAGAAGCTAAAATACTGCAATCGTCTACAGTTTTAAAACATTTTCGACACTAAACATAAACTTGTACGAATACAAAGAAACATTTAAAACCTCACAATAAGAGTACACTTTTATTCCACATGTGTTGCCGGCCAAGGAGAAGTTCTGCTCTATTCTAATATTATTGGTTTTGATTTTATTCAGTTTCTCTATCAGGGATATATTTTGTGGTCACCCGGTAAAATATTCAAAATAAACTTCATACTTTGCACTCTTCGTGAAATACCACTAAAATGACGAGATTGCCTCAGACCCCGATGATATTATATGATACTTAAGGTCACTCAGGAAAAGGTCAACCTTAGATAGTAACTATGGACGCTCCCAATTAACAAAAACCGAAACATTGACCCTTGTGAGATAACGAATCTTTTCCCATAACAGAAGTGGATCAGTTTTTCAGGGGAGTTTGTTAATAACAAGTGACATGATTTGTTACAACTTGATGAACGCCTGTTACCAAATTAAATTGAAGAGATAAACATATTCTTATACATCTATAGTCTATAATTCGATAAGGTGATTGTACGTTTTAAGATTATATGAATATCAAATAATTAATTCAGTTTTTTACAGAATATAAAATACCCCCCGTCGCAGCAAACCTGCGTACTCAGCGAATTTCCAATGCATTGATATGTTTCTCACTAGTACATAAAGCCACTAACCAAGTTTGACAAAAATCCATTCATAATAAGTGATTTATTACATTTTATTTATTCCCCATAAGAATAACATTAGGACTGAGTGCGCAGGTTTGCTGCAACGAGGAAGATAAGAAATGAGTTTTTATGCAATTATCAATGTAACTGAACCAGGTGAAGCTACTTACCATGTTTTATTAATTTATGTTCATAATTAAGGGAGATATAAAACTTTACTTATTCTCCATAAGAATAACATTAGGGCTGAGTATGCAGGTTAGCTGCTACGGGGACAATCAACAAAACATTTATTTTTTGTGAAATTATCAATATACCAGTACAACATTAAGCCACATACCAAATTTCATCAATATACATTCATAAATAATCAAGATATCAAATTTTATTTATTCTCCATAAGGATAACATTGGACAACGTACTGTGTTTAGCACTTTGAATATCTCTGCAACGGTTTGACGTAGAATCACAATTTAAACACCAAAATGATTGTTTTGTGGAGCTGAAGTGATTGGTAAAAGAAAATGTGAAGTTTAAAGTAAAATTAACTGAGGAAAAGCCAAAAACCTTTTTCCCATAAGATTAACATGGGAGATTTTATGAGCATGTTTTTTGGATTTTTTCCGCAACCACTTAACCTAGGTTAATAATTCAAAATACCATATTATTTGTTTTTTTAAGCTCTATAACATGGTCTAAACCTAAATTAAGTGTTTTAAAAATTTTAGGGTAAAAAATGCAAAAAACTGATTTTTGGAAAATGTAAAACCCCCATAAACCCCCCTTCCCATAGTCCGATTTTTCTGGTTTTCGAACTTAAAGTCATAAATGTCAGTTTACACATTTGAGCCAAATTTCATCGAAATCGGACGTTTTTTACTCAAGTTATCGCATTCACGGACACACATATATATATATATATATATATATATATATATATATATATATATATACATATATATAAATTTGAACGAATAGTGTTTTGGACATCTGGGGACCTCAAAACAAAAAGTTATCATGGTCTCGGGCTTAAGTCTTACCATGAGACCTACGGTAATAGCTTCTTCCCTATAGGGGAAATTCGCTAAAACGCCTCGGTCCGTAGTTTTGCAAAGTGGTATTAAACTTTGGATACTGTACTCCCATTGAAGAGAACAGTTGCCGCTCTCAAAGTAAGTTTTGAATTTAATCGCATTCCAAAACAGCTGTTTATTAAATAAAACTCAGTTTTACGTCATCAAATGAGATGGCATTAGTGGTCATGAACAACTTTGCTCGAATTCGAGCAACTTTATACTAGTTTGAACTTAAATCTTGTTAATAATTTTATAAAAATTGTAATACACGTAGGAATTATAACCAACATGTCGAGTCTCGACACACGACCGGCGCGCCTCCCATCCACCCTGTTCGTTAAATGTTAAAAGTAGGCCTACAATTGGTCATGTCCGTAACTTCGTTTCTGTGTACCGTGTATGTGTTTGTGTTTTGTATTTTAAACTTTTAACACACCTGTTAAAGGCACAATAAGTTCTATACAATGGCTCTGAAGATGGCAATGGTGTTGTCGAAACGTACTAAATCCTGCAAGGATAACCCTTGGATCAGATGACGAACTATCAGGTACGTTAACCTTTTTGAAAAGTCTATTACAGATCCGGTAACACAACACCAAAAATGAAAAATAATCAACATATTAATATTTTATATATCACAAGGGTTTGTCACAATAACAACTGCACATTTTGTACGGAACCGCGGAAATGTGGTGTTCCTATGTGACTCTTCAGCGTGATGCTAAACTATATATTAGCCCCGCATGAGCTTTTTTAACTAACGATTTTTAAAGACTGTCTGCCACCTTATAGACATTCGCTGAGAAAGTTGGTTTACATTATGAAATCTCCAGAAGGAAACCACGGCCAGTTTTCGGTTTCAGCACACCGGAACATCCTTCTTGTTCCAATCAGCGCTCAACTCACGGCGCCGGCGCGGCTAAATTGAACTTTCGATTTCAGATAACGGTACAGTTATATTTAGTTCCTTCTGCTACCGCTACTGCGGGTCCGCTCGACGGAAGCGTGATTTGTATAACGATTCGGACACTTGGGCAGAGTAGGATGTAACTGCTGCGGACCCGTCACAGCTGACTGCCAAAAGGGCGGTAACAGTTTGGCGCAACTAGTTGCAACATACTCTGCCCTGCTAAGCACAGATGTGGTAACTGCTTTTTATTTAAACTTGATAAAATCGCAGTTAAAGGTTACTAACTTTACCGTAGCCAAGGTTTTAAACTCAACAATATAAAACATAAATAAAAAATTAGTTTTTTTTCGTAAATATTGTTTTTAGTTAATTTTTGGATATCTGATATTTAATTGTTTTATTGAAGCAGTTAATATGCCCATTGATATAATTTCTTTAGTCAATTGCTAAGCTATTAGTTCTTTATCTATTCTTCCCTCTGCTAAAATGTGTGGTATATAAACATCTAAAACAAAACTGCTCTACATGTTTCAATCGTCTTTTTCTAAGCCAGTGTTGTTGCATCAGAGAAATTTTCTGACGGTAGTTCGTGGTAACTATTGTAAATACGATAAAAATATCTTAACAATTAGCAATTACAACACTTTAGATTATATAGTAATTATAAATAAAAAGTGTAGATAACGAGTTTTTAACTAGCCTATAATTTTTTGTTTGGTAAAATAATTACTACAGTTGTTTGATATGTGTTAATGTTATCAGGAATTCACACAGATTCTAGAAATATATACCCCCGTTGCAGCAAACCTGCGTACTAAGCGAATTTCCAATGAATATATATGTATCTTTATACCACATAAAGCCACATACCAAGTTTCATCAATATACAATCATAAATAAACGATTTACGACATTTTAATTATTCTCCATAAGAATAACATAGCGGCTGAGTATGCAGGTTTGCTGAAACAAGGAACACAAAAAATGAGTTTTTATACAAATATGAATATAACCCAACTAACCACACATTCCAACACCAACCACATTCCAAGCCACATTCCAAGTTTTATTGATTTATGTTTATAATTAAGGGAGACATAATATTTTACTTTTTCTCCATAAGAATAACATCGGGGCTAAGTACGCAGGTTTGCTGATACGGGAACCATCGGTTAAAATTTGTTTTGTTTTTTGTGCTAATGACAATAAACCACAACCAGATGAAGCCATATACCAAGTTTGGTAGGTATCCGTTCATAAATAAGCAATATAAAATTATTCTTATTCTCCATAAGAATAGCATTGGACAACGTACTGTGTTTAGCACTTTTAATATCTCCGTAACCAATTGACGTAGAGCAATGATCAAAACACCAACTTGTCTGTTTTTGTAAGCTGAATCTAATGGTTCAAAATAAAATTTGTCTTTTTCAAAGATTGTAGATGTAGAAAAAGAAAAAAAACATTTTTGGGGTACAAAACCTCCCCAAAATACCCCTTTGGATAGATCGATACGTCTGGTTTTTGAACTTAAAGTCATAAATGTTGCTTTACACATGTGTACGAAATTTAATCAAAATCGGACAATTTTTACGATAGTTATCGTGCTCACGGACATATATATATATATATATATATATATATATATATATATATACAGTATTGAACGAATGGTGTTTTTGGGGTCTGGGGACCTCAACACGAAAAGTTATCATGGTCCCGGGCCTAGGTCTTACCATGCCGACTACGGTAATAGCTTCTTCCCTATAGGGGAAATTCGCTAATAAAGGTTAGCACCCCAAAAAAGGCAGTTACTACATCTGTGCTTGGTAAAGCAGTACAGTTTCCCGACCTGAGCATACCGTTAGGGATACGCTTCTTCTAATAAATATCGGTTGACCCAAAAATAACTGAAAAAAGTTGTGCAGAATGTTGCACGAGTGAAAAACCAGGCCATTAATTAAATTAATGTTAATTTTAACATTAGACTTACGGTGGCGGCGGTCTGGTTGTCTCCTCGTGCAACAAACTGTACAACAATGTAACAACGTTAAAATAAACTTCATGAGCGTTTCCAGGTGCACACAGGGGGAGGGTTATGACGGATAGAGCGTCATACAATTTTTTTTGGGGGGGATTGGGACTTTTGGTTTATATGGAGGGGCGCAGTTGGATGGAAAAACACAAAAATGTCTTTTAAAATCATAAGAGACGCATCACTTTATAAAATATAAAACCGCCAGAAAACTTAAAGAGGTTTATTTATTATTGTTCAAGATCCATGTACTTTACATAATGTCCATGCACAATGTGGTCAAAAGCAAGCGATTTCAATCAGCCTCTATGAGTGGATTCTCAATGAGTGATGTAACATGCATTAAGGGTGCGCCCTACCTGCCTTCGGCACTCTAAAATAAGGGTTTTGCATCTCCCACATTGTAGGCTCAATTTTTAACTAATTAAAACAATTTGTTGTTATTTCATTCACTAAATGTTCATCCATGTATTATACGATTTAAAAATCGTGATTAATTTAAAATAAGTGGCAGGCCATTAGTAAAGTTTTCCAATTAAGCGTTTTTCTAAAGCTTCCTAACGTAAGGGGACAAATTATTTTGGAAAAAATAAAATACCTAGATTGGAATCTGAAAAGTGTGAAACTTCAAATAGTTTGGTAGAAATCTGTAAAATAACAGTGTGATTGAGGAGAACAAAAAGGTCTTCAAGTGTAAAATGCATGGCCCTGCTTGGTGGTGGCGCTGCGCTAACCAACATCGTGCGGATCATTCAATCTGGGGTTGGGCTCACCCTTAAAACTTCACATTTGGTAGTTATATAACAACCCCGGAGGCCAGTAAATAAGTTGCAAGCAATAAGCCCGCTGTCGCGTGGTAGCTTGCTATGCTAATTGAGTCGCTAGACGTTAGGCGCCTTTCGCAGTGTCGCCAAGATACCTTAGAAAATATTCCCTTGTTGGCAGCCATAATGTAATTCAGAGTATTGCCCGGAATTGCTGGCTTTACCCGTTATTTATTTAAATTCGAAGATTTAAAGTAAGGAAATAATTGCAATTTTACATTTAGAAACCATTGAATGCTAACGAAACAGAGGCTAAAATCGTCAAAATTATCGATAACAACAGTTTAACCTAATTTAAAATGTATTGAGAGCTATATAATAGGGTTTATCACATTTTAATGATGTTATAACAAATTAATAACAACAATATTTAACTTACTGAATACTTTAAACTTAAATTTATTTTAATATATAAAATAACAATTATTATTCTTTTTTTCAAAATGAATGCAAAAGTTCAAAGTATTGCTTGCTAAGAAAAATAATTTAAGCAAGTTGTAAAGAGAGGCTGACATTATTAAACAAGTTATTAACGTGCAGTTTTTCTGATTTACTGAACTTTTTACATTTCTGTAAGCTCTTTGAATTCCTGATTACCTTAACAAGAGTCAAACAATTGAAATAATTATTTTCCCTCTTTAAAAAATTACAATTAAAAACTCGTTAGCTGCACTTATATTCCCAGTTACTGAGCTAAAATGTTGTAACTGCTAATTGCTATCGTGTTTTAACTGTACCAACGAACTTTGCCACGATCTAGCTTAGAAAACCTATCTGATTCCACAAAACAAAACCGCTAAGTAAAAGACAATTATCACAGTTCAGGTTAGTTTAGTTTAGGTTGTAGACACTACAGTTTATTATCACATCGTACACAAATGTAGATACGAACTACTTAATAGGTTAGCAATTCTCTAAAGAAAAAATATATATCTTCCAACATACTAACTGCTATAATAAAATAATAACCTATCAGATCATGGAATATCTGATAGGAATATCTTTTGT
The DNA here is from genome assembly GCA_963675035.1 of Allygus modestus. NCBI lineage: Eukaryota > Metazoa > Arthropoda > Insecta > Hemiptera > Cicadellidae > Allygus > Allygus modestus. Next base: position 139,660,042 of record OY776112.1, on the reverse strand, counting down.
GATAGGTTAGATTGCATCGTGAAATCGAAATTCTAAAATAAACTAGAAAGGGTTACTTACAACAAAACTGTTTTTAGCGAATTTCCCCGATCGGGAAGAAGCTATTACCGTAGTCGGCATGGTAAGACCTAGGCACGGGACCGTGGTAACTTTTCATTTTGAGGTCCCCAGATGCCAAAAACACCATTCGTTAAAATTTTATATATATATATTTATTTATTTATTTATAAATTTATGTGTCCGGAAGCACGATAACTCTCGTAAAAAAGGTCCGATCTTAATGAAATTAGGTAAAAATGTGTAAAGTACCATTAATTTGAACGACTTCGAAACCTAAACCTAGACGAATCGCACCATCCGAAGGGGGATTTTAGGGGAGTTTTGTACCCCAAAAATGTTTTTTTTTGGGGGGTTACACATATAATTTTTAATTTTAATATAATTTTAACTTTTACTATTGAATTAAGCTTTACAAAACAAACAAAAAGCGGAGTCCCGCTATTCCGAACCCTGCTATTCCGAAAATCCGCCTATTCAGAAGTCAAGTTCGGAAATTACTTAAAAATAGGAAAAATTGAGAAGACGTTGGTTTTTTGTGAAAAAAATAAAAAGCTGTTTATAGCCTGTAGGTAGCCTGTAGCGAGTACTCGAGTTTTCGAGTACCTGTCGAGTACCACTCGAAGGCCGAGCGAGTCGAAAATTCGAGTCGAGTAGTTTAAAATTAACTACTCCCGCCGTTTACCCAGATTTACGCTGCTAACCATAGCCATAGCAAGTTAATACTATTCACGAAATCCACCTATTCAGAATTCCTGCTTAACCGAACAGGGTTCGGTCCCAATTAGTTCGGAATAGCGGGACTTTACTGTATTTTGATCATTGCTCTCCGTCAATTGGTTACTGAGATATTGAAAGTGCTAAACACAGTACGTTGTCTAATGATATTGTTATGGAGAAAAATAACAAAATATATCTCGCTTATATATGAACATAAATTGACAAAACTTGGTATCTGATTGTGGTTTATTGTTGTTTGCACAAACAATATTTTCTCCTATGGTTCCCGTAGCAGCAAACCTAGGTACTCGGTCCCCATTTTACTCTTATGGAGAGTAATTAAAATGTTATATATTGCATGTTATTGAATGTATATGAATGCAACATGATATGTGACTTCGCTTAATTAAGCTCTATTTATATTTGCATAAAACCCATTATCTTGTGTTCCTTGTTGCAGCAAACCTGCTTACTCAACCCAATGTTATTCTTATGGAGAATAATTAATATTTTAAATATCGCTTATTTGTGAATATATTTCTTATGAATCCTGGTAAGTGGATTAATGTGTTATTAAGTCATATATATATATATATATATATATATATATATATATATATATATATATATATATATATTGGAAATTCGCTGAGTACACAGGTTTGATGCGACGGGGGTATTTTCTTTTATATTTAGAGTTAAAAACCTTGACTATGGCGAAGTTATAGACATTTTACTGTGACTTACTCAAGTTTTATACAAAAACAGTTACAGTACCACATCTGCGCTTAACAGTGCATACCGTGGCCGGGTCGCTATTTTTTGGGGATTTTCCTATAACGTTTGCACGTTTTTTTCAAAAATTATAATAACTCGACCATGGATCGAGTGATTTTTACAATATCTATTTTACTGCAGACAATTTTGCACTTTTGTGTCTATATACAATTTCCAAAACTGTCTTTTTAAAGATTTGAAAATTTAAATTGGTTTTCATTTAAAAATCCTTAATGCTAAAAACGTTAAATTCAATGCCAGATTATCACAGTTTAAACAAAAATAAGACATGTACCAAGTTTCAAGTCAAAATCTCTAGTGGGTACTAAATTATGATGTACTTATTAATAAACACAATCCTACTGACAGGGAAACCCTAGGACCCGTGTCAAAGGAACTTCTTTACATTTATTTTATTTTTGTGAGAGGAATCAGTTACCGAAGTTTGTTGGGTAGTTCAAGACACCCGCTGTATAATTTGTTGGTAGTAGGCCTGTATTTATACAGGGTTGGGCAAAACTCTGGAATATAGTTAATAACTCCTGAACTAATGGTCAGAATTTAATCAAAAACTTAGTGTTTTTGTATTTGATATTGTTAGCCACATCTAGACGTACTTCACTGATTTTTTGCATCACCAGGGGACGGCCCACGAAGCAAGTCGTAAAGTGTTTAAATAGAAGACTATATCCTTATACCTTATTGTAAAGGTTTTTTTAATAAACACAACGTTGCAACTCCGGTTGCAAAGGATTAAACCAGTCTTAAGTTACAGTTCTCAAGTTTTCAATATTTTATTAGTTTAAAACGGCTGGCTTTGTTTTGTTGATTTTATATCAGCTGTCTGATTTAATTTCAATCACGTGTTTCATTGTTGTTCACCTATTTCAATTTAAATTTGTATACGTGTTTGAAATTAAATCAAATAGCTGATTTAAAATCAATAAAATAAAGCCAGCTATTTTTAACTAATAAAATATTGAAAACTTTGAGAAGCTGTAACTTTTGACTGGTTTAACGCTTTGCAAACGGAGTTGCACCGTTGTGTTTATTAAAAAAAACATTTAAAATAACGTATAAGGACATAGTCTTCTATTTAAACACTTTACGACTTGCTCCGTGGGCCGCCCCCTGGTCATGCAAAAAATCAGTGAAGTACGTCTAGATGTGGGTAACAATATCAAATACAAAAACACTAAGTTTGATTAAATTCTGACCATTAGTTCAGGAGTTATTAACTATATTCCAAACTTTTGCCCAACCCTGTATCTATCATCTATAAAAGGCAAAGCCCTGGCTGACTGACTGACTGACTCACTCATCACTAACTCTCCACCTTCCCATGTACGTAGAGAGCTGAAATGTTGTACACTGATTCTTTAGGCATAAAATAGAAAAAACTAAATGGTTTTCATCCTGATATGACCTTAGGGCTCCGCCAGAGATCCCGACAAAGTTCCCATGTATTTCTTATGGACATTCATTTTTGTTTGAGCTAATGAAAATACAACAGCTGATCTTGATTCGTAGTAGTTCCACGGGCTAACCACAGAATGGAGCACACACAACTGTCATAGTTTTTATAAAATATTTGCGGGGCGAAGCCCGCGGGAACAGCTAGTACTTCAATAAACGGCTAAGAGAGGTAGCAAGCGGGCAGCGAGACTCCCACCCGGTGGCAACTTGGCGCCCTCCCGCTAACTCCACTGTCTTTAACCTCTCTAATTTCTCTCCCAATCTCTAATTAGAAAAATCTATTGACTATTGTTTCTGACTAAGTACTCCTAATTGTTATTGTTGGAGCTAAGGCTTAACCATTTCCAAAGGAAATGCCAGAATATAAATGCATTTATATATATTATGTATATAAAAAGATTATTTGCAGGAAATGAGCGTTACCAAATTTTAAGGTTTAATAGTGACAGAAACCTGGACACATCGTACCAAAATCCCACTAGGGTCTTCACATTTAAAATGAAACCCATGCATTTGGAAGCATTAATATGGCAATGGTAATAAAAGAACAAACTGGATCTTTTAGAAAGTCTCCACATAAACTGGCGGAATAAAAGTAGTGTGATCATTAATCACCAACTAGAGCCTTATATAAAGGGCTGGATGTTGAGAAATACCTTTAAAATTCCACTCTACCACAGCGCATTGATGCCCGCACTACACCTAACCTCAATCACCGTACATAACACCAGAAATTTCCAGACATTTTACAAGAAACACGATCACCTATATATACCCCCAAAACCTAATCAGTAACCAGTCAGCTGAAGATGCCGATGTTGCGAAAGCATGCTCCTGCGACCATCAGTGTCAGTGAGTGCAGTTCGACGGAAGACGACGCGTCGGCGACGCCTCTACGAAATCTGATGACCGCATAGAAGGGAAAATATTTTAAATAAACTAATTAATTAATTTAGTCGTTGGGGAGGAAGTGTAAGTGAAAAAGAATAATCTAGAGGAAAAAGTCCAAGCCGAATATTTCAAAATCTTAACGTTCATAACGATTTTTTCTTTAAGACGCGACTGAATCTTTCCAGCGACGCGCGACCAGGGCCAGGTAAGATCCTGCGCGCGTTATAGGCCTGTTATAGGGTCTAACATGCAATAGGCGACGCGACGCGACGACATGCAATAGGCGTAAAGGGCCTAATTTGTGTGACGGAGCTCCACACTTTATCCATTTAATTATAGCGCATTGTTCTTTGCAACGAGTTTAAAAAATGTTTTTGTTACGTGATTTCTTTGTAAAGAGGATGCGTCATGTGCTTTTAAAATTTACTTGTTTGGACAACGTTGGATAACTCTGATGTAACATGTTACGTCTACTTTGATCCGAGTTGAAGACTTTACTTGATTGTTAGGCCTAGATAAACAGCTTTTGTTAATGTAAATTTGTATGTTTTGGTATCATATATATTAATACGTTAGAGACTTTTTCTTGACAGTCATAACACGATAACGGCTGGACGGATTTCAACGCTTGGGTTGCCAAATCAAAGGTATTTTTACGTAGATTTGCCAATACGTCTCAGAATTATAAGAAAGGGCACCACTTAAATACAGTAAAGGACTGAATTTTCGGAACAGTGGCGCTATCCGACGGTGGAAGTCTTAAACTATGTGTTGATTGAAGTACGTTATCCGCATTATTTTCACATGTTATCATCCGTTTTAATATCAGATGGTTTGTTATGTTTGTTACAACTGAAGTAACTTTTCGATGGGTGATAAGTAACTTGCTCGGATTCGAGCAACAGGACAACTAGTATTAATAAATGGCATAAACCTGTTACAGGTGTTGCATCATGTGGTTAACCTTTCCAATGATTTACAATTATGAAAATATGTTTAAATCATCGCTTGAACAAGTTAAAGTAAATATCCATAGTAATTACATTTATACTTTGAAAACCTGTAGGGTGGAGCTCTAAGGGATTTTTGAATGGGCCTATCTGGAGATCACATATATTATACTCCATCTTCATGCACAATTTAAGACCAATTGGCTTAGAAGTTTTTCTACAGAAACGGAGCATACAAAACGTCATACAGACACAACCTTATTTTTATAAACTATGGATGTATTGAGGATGTATGTTAAATTTATGTTTTTGTATGTTGTATGGTTGTATAGGCACTTTGTTTTGATGGCAGATCGGTAAATAATGGGCCGATTTTGACAACAAGGTGTATGAGTTTTTCTTGAATGGATATGCTTTAACAATCTAGAATAAGTGGAAAATAATTACCATCAGCCTATTGCAACTTGCTGATCATTTTTAAAGTAGGCTAATCAGTTTTATAAATCAAGTGGAGTGTTTTACTATCCGAGTTTGGTCTACAATTCCTTCAAGTTGTCTTATTGTACTTGAGGGGCGATTTTGCAAACTGATGTACATCCCAATGCATATTAATAATATTACTATATAAACGTATCGAACCGAAGTCAAAACTATAAATCGAACATAAACAGGCCGAAAAATGCGTATACCGTCATATAATTGATATACTGTTATGCACATGTATGTAAATGAACTGTACATAATCTAAAGACCAAAGAGCTAAATCCAGCGACCTCATCCAATTAGGAACAACGATATAATTGATTTACTAATTTATAGTAGGTTGATTACAAATGTAGATATTACCTTGTTCAAAATCCTTGGTGAGGATTCGTCAATAACAAATCTACTATAGAGGGTCACCTGAAGATGTTGCCACGAAACATGTAGTGTTCCACACCTCACCAAGGATATTGAACATGGTAATATCAATATTTTTAATTGATCCATAAAAATCCAGTAGTAGGAAAAATTAATTCGAATATAGTAGATTGATTTCAAGATTGTCTGATTGATTGTTTTGGGATTTTTGTATACAAAAGTTTGGATGTACGCATTTCTATGATGTTTTATTTTAATTACTTACTTAATCATTCACTTAATTATTCACTTTTTGTTTTTAAATATCCAATGAGAGAAGTTCTGTAAATGTATTAAATATTCCTCCAGCTATAGAGGAATTTAATTTACGTAAACTAAAATAAATTGTACCATAATGTATTCAAGATAACGCACCTGATCGAATTGTCCCTTACGTCTTCGGTCCACCCCTGCCGCACCGGTAAAATGTAGAGGTTTGTTTACAATTTATTTTATTCAGGCTATTTGCCTCCTGGAGTGATTGTATGAATTGAAAAACGAGTTCGCACGCAGCACGCTGACGTGAGGGAAGTGAATTTCCACATAAAAACTTGTATAACTCAAAATCAGTGTAAAAACCCACATTTGTCCAATTTTTATTGAAATCTGAAAACAATGATTTTTTGGCTGTTCTGATACTCTTGGTTTAATTTACTTTCAAAGCTGGGAATACAATTTTGCGCATTATAAGGTTAGGAGAAGGTCCAGACAGGCTTGAAAGTAGGCGTGAGGTTGCTGGGGATGATAAAAGTATTCTAACAAAGGAATAACAGGCTTTTCTAGTGTAAAACCCCCATAAGACAACGTACTGTGTTTAGTCAATACACATTTTCTTTAATAACTCGGTAAATATTTATGCTAGCATAACGAGAGAGGGCTTAAAACTTTCGTCTCTTTAATTCCCATCTTTTAAAATGCATTGATTTGAGATCTGGGGCTTTTCTGACCCTTTTTGAGCCCAAAAACTCGAAATTTGAAAGATTAATCCCCAAAAATGGGGTTTAGAGTTTTCCGATATAGACATATATATATATATATATATAATAGCCCTTATATAAAATTTTGAACGTCACCCCAAAACGTGTTCAGGGGGTCACGTTAGGAACTTCTATGGTGGTCCCGGGCTTAAGTTTCACCGTGCGGGTCATGCTAATAGTTCACTTTCCAATGGAAATTCACTAATAATATTACATACCTTGTCGTCATCAATCCACTAGTTGATAAGATTACTAGTTTTGTTCCATTATCAAATCTCGTTGTATTACAATTATATTCTGTGATAACAACACGATTTGATAACGGGACAAAACTAGTCTCGAAACTAGTAATCTTATAAACTAGTGGATTGATGACAAGGCATGAAACCTTATTTTTAAGTCTTACAATTTATGTACACAGGACGTTTAATTCCTCGTATTAAAGAATAAGAAACACTAAACAATTTAAAAGTTTAAAATTAAAATTTGTTTAAGTTTAAGCTTTTTAATAGGAAAATTTGTGTTTAATCTGTTATATAATATAATATAATATTTATTTATTATTTTATAGAACTTGATTGCATTGTTAGCTAAAATAGTAAACATATCTGGTGGCTACCTCAAGCAAACATGTGTAGTTCAGCGCACCAACTCTACAGGTTACTGTTTTAAGTTTTCAAATGTATTTTCAAATTAGTGAACTGGCTATAATAACTAACCATAATAATTATACGACTGTTTTTTTGCAAGTTTCCGGACTGAAGAAAGATATACAGGCGTAAATAATTGCAGGTCTGTTACTTGTACGCAATGTAATCACTTCGAGTGTTGCGTCAGAAGCAACCACACTCAACCGGTCGCCTTATATAATTAGTTAAAATAATCGCAGGCAGTTGTCAACTGTCTTGTCCATCCTAGGCGATTAAGGCAATTAAATAATCGCTGTTCAACTGACCACCTCGCGTCATCGGAAGGTTGCCGATGAACCTTCCGATAGAACTGCATGGACTCCCAGCACCACACATGCAATAGCCCTATTGTTGTTACAACTACGAAATTGTGAAAAAAACAGGAATCGTAAAAAACTTTAGTCGATGTCATATATGTTAAATTTGAGGGATTATGAGGCCCCAGCAATAGTTGGCTAGGCAAGTCGGAAGATATAGGGAAGAGATAGCCAGGTGCGTCTCACGGGAAAATTAATGTGGGGGGGGAGAAACCTCAAATTTCTCAACTATTTAATGTCGATTTCCCAACTATTTAACGCCGATTTATCAACTATTTAAAATTGATTTTCTGACCACTTCAAGGAGATTTTTTGGATAAAGACCTCTTTGATTGTCACATGAAGTATCAAAATAAATAGGCTAACAGATTACTCACACATAGTTATGATTATTATGAACTCATAACAAAAACTTAATTTGTCTGATCAATTAATAAAAGGAGATACATTTTGGTATGCCCATTACAAAAACATAATCATATATCATAGTAGAAGAACTATAACACTTAAAATATTGTTTGATGAAAACTTACAAACTGATCATAAAATTGCATTTAATGGAGTTTAGGAGATAAGAATTTTAAGATAAATATTTGTGCATACTACAAACATGGGATATCGAATTGCAACAGAATTTAAAATGACTCATCATTAAATCTGTGATTAATACGAAACAAACAATAAAACTATCTAATAATATAAATGTATTTAAACATTGCTGTATAATTTTATGATTTGACCATTTGTATTTATCAGCTATTTTTCTAATAATGATTAACCTTACATTTTTAAACAGAAAAATTGTACTTTTTTGGTGTTTTTGTAGTGTAAAATTTAATTTTCCCAAAAGAGTTGCTTGGGACAAACTATGATAGCAATTATTTCAAAAATAATTGGGTTTGACAACAAATCTTGAAATGTGATAATGCTTCAAAATTATTTATTTATTATTTTAATTTAATCAATACAAATATGCAACTTGATTCCTTTTTTAACTTGCCGCCTTGGAAAAATCACAACTATGAACATTTTTATATGCAGTAGTATATTTTTATGTATAAAACATTAAAAAAGGGGTAGTTTTGAAACATTATATATAAACTGTTTTTGTTTAATCGAATTGTTTTATAAATAATTCCTCTGTAGTAGCATGTTTCCTACAAAGTTTGTTCTGATTATAACCTTAAAATGAGCTTAATTGATAAGAAAATCAATGAGCATTTACTTGAAAATAGACTTAGAAATATTATAACATAGAGATGTACCTATTAAGTTTGACTTTTGTGAATAATTATCTTATGAGCCACACCCAAAACAAATACCAAACACAAAAATCAATTATTATTGCACCAATTCATCAAACACTACTTCCCTACTTTGTGGTTTAACCGACCGGTTGCCTTTAAGACGACAGACGACGCATGCATCAGACCAGGTTACACAACTATGCACTGCTAAGGAAGAAATCCAAAACGACCCGATTCACTGTGTACCAAGATACCTTTAGCTAATCTAAAGCCCCCCCACCCAGGGCGACGCCCCTCTGAGATAGTTAAGTCAAGCCCCTTGACCTATCCAGCACCCGGGTCAATTCGCCTTCTCTTGGGCCCTGAGGCAATCCCCTCCCGGATAGGACTCTTCCTAACTGACCTACTTCCTGAATTCGTTAGAGGACCAGGTCAGATCGCCCTCCTAGCCCGGTGGGACTTCAAGAGTTTGTCGGGATTTGGGAGTGGGAGGCTGTCCTCCCAGGTATCTCCCAGGCGGCGCCGGCGAAGGACCGTCAATGAAGATCCTTTACTCCCTTCTAGGGCTCAGGCGGATGGATATCCAGGCTCAGACGGGGGACTCAGATTTCAATAAACCAGCTCCAGAGAGTCAAGAAGGTGCTGAGGCAAAAGGGGTGCGGACCCACTGGATAGCCAACCATTTTCCAATATTGGGACAACCTCTTTTTGTTGCAGATAGCTCTCAAAACTAGCGTATAGAGTTATTATCTAGGGACAACAACTTAATCGTAAACTATTACTGTTGCAACACAATAACACGGATACTTTACTTACTGGCAAATCTTAAAATACAAATTACAGTGATTAAATGTTTGTGTCACTCCAATAAGCCGCTGAAAATAAGGCATCATCAGTTTATTGTCGAACGCCTGTATTAGGCGTTATGTATACGTTTTTTTATTCTCGTAAAAATTATCCGATTTTGATGAAATTCGGTATAAACGTGTAAAGCAGCATTTATGACATTAAGTTCAAAAACCAGACAGATCGACCCACCCGAAGGGGTATTTTAGGGGGGTTTTGTACCTCAATGGTCGCCCGTATTTGCTCTTTTCGAGAGTTGTGCTAGCAAAATCGATCACGCAAATAGCAAGTGAGTTTACCCTTGCTAAACTGATCTTTTAGCCCGTTTCAGTTACAGTTTTCTTATTGTTAGCATATTTGGCTTGGTTTGATAGATTTAGAGAGTTTCATTGTTGACAAACAAACTAATACTACATGAGTAATATCAAAATATACTGCATATATTAACATTCTGTTGAGCATTATGTAGATCTTTCATTGCTGAATTTAGTCGTTTTTAGCGAATTTTCCCAATAGGGAAGAAGCTATTACCGTAGTCGGCATGGTAAGGCCAAGGCCCGGGACCATGATAACTTTTCGTTTTGAGGTCCCCAGACCCCAAAAACACAATTCGTTCGAAACTGTGTATATATATATGTGCATGTGTGTGTGTGCGTGTGTGCGTGCGTGTGTGTGTGTGTGTGTGTGTGTGTGTGTGTGTGTGTGTGTGTGTGTGTGTGTGTGTGTGTGTGTGTGTGTGTGTGTGTGTGTGTGTGTTTTTGATGACATTTGGTATAAACGTGTAAAGCAGCATTTATGACATTAAGTTCGAAAACCAGACAGATCGACCCACCCGAAGGGATATTTTAGGGGGGTTTTGTATCCCAAAAATGGGTTTTTGATTTTTTTACATATAATTTTTGAAAAAGTCAAATGTTAGTTTTTTCTATTGGATCAGCTTAAAAAGACGCTCAATTTGGTGTTTTAATCAACCAAAAAATTTGGTGTTTTGATTAACTCTACGAAAAATGGTTACAGAGATATTGAAAGTGGTAAACACAGTACGTTGTCCAATTTTATTCTTATGGAGAATAAGACAAATTGTATATCTCGCTTATTTATCAACTTATCCTAATGAAACTTGGTATATTGCTTTATATCGTTGTGGTTTATTGATATTTGCACTAAAAAATATTTTTTGGCTGATAGTTCCCGTAGCAGCAAACCTGCGTACTCAGCTCCCATGTTATTCTTATGGAGAATAAGTAAGTGTTATCTCCCTTAATTATGAACATAAATTAATAACATTTGGTATGTGGCTTTACCTTATTGAGTTATATTGATATTTGTATAAAACCCCATTTTTTGTGTTCCTTGCTTCAGCAACCCTGCATACTCAGCCGCCATGTTGTTCTTACGGAGAATAATTAAAATGTCATAAATCGTTTATTTATGAACGTATGTTGATGAAACCTGGTATGTGGCTTTATGTGGTGTTAAGAAACATATATGCATCGGAAATTCGCTGAGTACACAGGTTTGCTGCTACGGGGGTATTATTTGCATATGCTAGATTAAACACATACTGAATAAAATATATGAAAACATAACAAAAATTAATAATGAAAAATATAGAACATCTAACCTATTGTCGTTATCTGACCATCGACTATGGTACTCAACTCAGCATCGAGCTATGGTATGAAATAGCGCTTTACATTTGTTTAATGTTATCAAAATATTAGATTTAGATTACAAGAATTGAGAATTGAATTAAATCATGCATAGGTTTAGAATATGCAAAATAACGTGTTACATAATAGTCCAGTCAAAGTATGACTTTATCTCAGACAAATTGCTTCAGAAGCGTTTTTGATGGAATTTATATCTAACAATTGTGAATTTTAACATATCCAAAATCCGCCAAAACCTGACCTTGGGAAAATTCCTAAATCTTGTATTGAAAATGGCGGCTCTTTCCTAAACATTATGTATAAAAGTCGATAAATACGTTTTTTCGACCTCCAAACACTAACCTAATAGTTGGAACGGTTTAAATTTGATTAAATTCATTCATGTTATAATTAGATTTATTACAAATTCTCTTATGACATTTTAATTAAAACTTTGATGGGTTGCCATTTTTGGCTCGATTGTCCGTTTAAGGTCGGGTTTGTGGCAATGAGTTCACCTAACCAAGACGTTTAAAATGAGCTATATGTTGACCTATACATACACTAAAAATTTTACGACTTCCTATGGGGGACGTCACAGAAAAATAATAAAATAGCTAAAACCTATAGTAAAATATTCAAATTGTATTAAGGTCTGCCAAGATTTTAGTGTCTGTCAGTGATATTTATAAAACTACGGAGTGACTTATTTATCGACTTTTTATACATAAAGTATAGGAAAGAGCCGCCATTTTCAATCCAAGATTTAGCGGATTTCCCATGGTCGGACTTATAAAATACCCCATTTTATAAGTACCCCATTTTATAAGTACCCCATTTTATAATACCCCATTTTATAAATTCCATCAAACACGCTTCTGAAGCAATTTGTCTGAGGTTGACGGGTTTTTAGCCTTAGGTTGACTGGACAATACGTATTGAGCCAAAGGAAACCATTCCCTGATATACTCATTTTCTTCTTATAGCAATCATCAGGGGTCGAGGAAGACTTATCTCTTTCAGCTAACCCTACCGCTAAGAGAACAAAACACGTAGTCCCTCCCGTTAATGCAGCGGAGTGCCAAAAAACACGAGAAGTGCAATGTTTTTGGCTCGGGCAGTCGACCACAGGGCTAATCTAGTTTCGCAACATCCTGCGCCCACAATGGCCCTCGGATAATGATGGGTACAATCAAACGCGGTGGCAAATTGCTGACGGTGTGCGCGGCATAACACTGACTGTCCACTACTGGTGCTGCTGCTGACGGCATACCACTGACTGTCCACTACTGTTGCAGCTGCTGCTGACGGCACATCACTAACAGTCTACTGATGCTGCTGCTAACGGCATAACACTAACAGTCCACTACTGATGCTGCTGGCGTCATAACACTGTCTGTCCACTACAGCTGCTGCTGGCGGCATAACACTGTCTGTCCACTACAGCTGCTGCTGGCGGCATAACACTGACTGTCCACTACTGTTGCTGCTGCTGCTGACGGCACATCACTAACAGTCTACTGATGCTGCTGCTAACGGCATAACACTAACAGTCCACTACTGATGCTGCTGGCGTCTTAACACTGTCTGTCCACTACAGCTGCTGCTGGCGTCATAACACTGTCCAATGTTTTGATGCTGGTGACTGCACGATACCACTACTGCTGCTGCTGCTTCTGAATGTGTTTTAAAGAGTGGAATTCAAATAGTGTCTGGTGCTTCGTTGGAAGAGTAATAAATACTCAAACCATCATGCGCAAAAACTCTTATCTTCAGGTCTCCAAACACGTGCCTATTATGTGGGGAATTATTGTCACTGGAGTTTTTTTCTGTGGTGGTTTGTGTATAACTGGGATATTCTTATCATGTTTCGTTTGGGGTAGTGAAATCCTCAGAAAAATCCCCTATAGAGGAGTTAATTTGCCTATGCTAATAAGCATCACGGCATCATGAGGCGTAACTCGATTGGTAAAACGGTCATGTCGAAGTGCAGTCAAGCGAAAGGGAGTAGATAGTTAAAAAAAATGATTGGTAACGGCCTACTACGCCTGCCGTCGTTGGTTCACCCCACCCGCAACTAATGCTTAAATAGTATTGTGGACATCTCTTCACAGGGGCTATCACAATATGTTATACCTGCATTATGCTTTTAACAAATATTTAGTAGGCTACTTTTTCCAATGGCTCCTCAAATAATCACTTAATAATTTTACTTTATTAATAAAAATCAACATCCATCTTCACGCCTCAGTAACTAATTTAACACTAATCCTCTCCCAGATTACCAAAGAGTGCTGTCGTGGCGGGGGGTTGAATTTGTTTAGTAAAACAAATATATAAAAAAGTGTGAAAATCAGGTTTGAAACCTGCTATACAGGCATTGGCATTCTAATACTATTCACAAGTATTGAAGAATTCATGGCTTTATACGGTTTATATTCCATTGGCGAGTTTTGCTGTTTCACAAATAAATGCATTACATTGTATGTTAGGCTTGTCATGGAGCTGCGATACGGTACTAATCGTCCCATTAGGTTTTGAGGTAGATAGTTCTGAACAAGATTGTACTTAAGCCAAATTTAGACCCTTTCGAATGGGTGAACACTGACCGCGTTACCAACCGAGTTGTCCCCCATCTTGGTTGCCAAAATTATTTTACGTAAGAACTGGTAAGAATTGGTTTTACGTTAACTGGCTTACAATATAAGCTACAGAATGCTGTTGTACTTGTTTATGTTATTTTTGAAGATGTATAAGAACAGTACTTGGGCTGCAGTACATTTTAGTAAAAAGCATTGTTTGTCATAAATCATTATTAAAATTAGTAAATGCAAAATACCTCAAGTTCTACAATATAAACTTATAATTTTAACTAATACTTTTAGTAAAGGCGTATTAAAATACAGTAAGTAGTAACTATGGAAATAAGGAAATAAGCACTCGCAAGATATGCAGTGCCGGAACGGTTCATATTTTATAACACACCTCTGATATGGTGATGGAGGTAGAAGGGTTCACTAGAATTTAATATAGATAATAATTAATATTACATTTCACAGCAGTTTATGATTATCAAAACTGCCTATTATTATTTTAACCCTTTTCCTTTCAATTGTACTTGCGATAAACTTCCATGGATGCCAAATTGTTCTATATTATAGCCTCCTGTACTCTAGTATAGTAAACTACTGAGGTTAGGCCGGCCAGTCGGTGTGTAAAATAACTTCTTACATTTCTTTCATCTTTCAAAAGTATGCCAGAATCCTAAAAAAGGTGTGAAAACAGGAACGTTTTCGTCAAAAGTAAAAATAGATAGTTTTCAAGGACTCCAAGAAGTTATAACGCTCCTTACATGCGTTTGTCATCCTTGTTAATGTTGCGTTCCGGTACCAGTGCACTACTGGAAATAAAAATTGTCTTTTATTACACTGCAGTAATGAGGAACGGTGTGCATAACTAAATAAATGCATATAACCTTAACAGTAATAGTTTCCCTTCTATTCAGGTTTATTGCTTTAACTTTCTAGCTAATAAGAGTTTATAACCATTTATGACTAGATAAACCAATAGTACCTTAATAAACCATCAGTACCTTCACTCAAGTTAAACTGCCTGTTATTCCAACCTCTTTAGTTAAAAATACATTTTTGAAATATCTGTACAACATTTGTTTACGTTAACTAAAAATATAACTAGGTAAACTGTTTAAATGCAAGTGCTCTTTCTTACCAAACTAAACCATCGAACAAACCAAACATTTCCACAACTTAAATACTTATTTTCAAACACGAATATAAACTTTTTAAATTAATTCATAATTTTTAAGGTTTCAAGCAATCAATAAATAACTTTGTTTAGTATTTATTTATTTGTTGGTTACAAAAACGTATTGCCCCTGAAAAGTTACGTTTTTAGCTTTCAGAGGATGAAGCCTCCGCGTATTACGATGTGTTTGTAAAAATCTAATCAAAATTCAATCTAGAGCAACGTCAAAATTCAATCTTATATTTGACATTATTTAATATATGATGACTGGTATAAGTTGCTTGAGTTGCTGTCAAATTGTGTTTCAAAAATAATTCATACTGCTCCAGTGAATAATATTTGGGTGAGGGGTTCACAGATTTCATCCAGCTGCTTGTTTGATGTAATAAATTTGTTCCACGTAATCGCGAACATAATGTATCATTCTGTAGTGAATTGCAAAGGAAAAAGTAGATACGGATCTTTGACATAGTTAAAACACAAAATAAAAGCTAATCCAATAAAAAATACAAATTTAATTGTTTTCAATAACACATTTCAAATCGATAACATCCAATCTTTAAGAGGAAAATGAGCGAAGCATCCGCTAGCTATAACAGACCAAAGATAGGGGCCGTTGTGAAAAAAACTGCTCTAGGCTTCCAAAACTATCTGAGCTTCCTCATGCAAAGCTCCCCCAGGTATTTATCTCAAATCAAATGAAAACTTTTAAATGGCATCCATCCCGAATCACAATTAGAACAATGAAACCGAAAAAAACTCACATGATCGGTGGTGGTGGGTGGCAGCGAGCACCTTAGCCTCAAGTGATGGACTATAGATAGCGCGACAATTGCCTAATGCCTGAGGGGGGCTGGGGGACTGGGACAGAAGGTCGGGCTGACCGTCGCGTCGGACACATCGCCTTGTGAATGCTAACTTCACACTTTAATGTTTCGCCGAATGATCTTGACCCAGTTGCAATTTTGATTTTATTTAAATGCATATGGGAATTTGAATTCTTAAACAGACGAGGACGAGGACTCTTCAAGGAACACTGACAAAGAACGTTGCGTCGGGAGCTTTCAGGGGGGAATGTTGCGTTAGTGACATGGGGCAACAGTCACCCCGTCATACTCTTCCCCTTGCCTCTCTAGATACCCACTCGGTTGCATTCGGATTGCTTCCCCTGTCAAATCAGTTTGACTTATAGTGCGATTATCTAAAGAAAGTGACTGGCGGAGCGGCCGCGCGGCGACCGAGTTTATGTACAAACATTTATTTCGTAACCTCGTGGAAACGTAAAACACACGGTTATAAATTTTCCATAAACGTTATTAAAATCGTCAGTTAAACACGTTTTTAGCACATGTTTTAAATATTTTTGATTTGATTCCAATGAATTTATATTGATAGTTATATTTTTTTAACCTGATTAAAATTGCACTTGCGGCCGCCAGTCACTTTCTTTCGATAATCGCATTATAAACAAGCGACAACATACGTATTGCTCCCCCCTTGTCGTGGTGAAAAAAGCTCAATTTTTGACCTGACTGTGAGCTTGTAATAGCTTCTTCCCTATAAGGGAAATTATAATTACTCAAATAAATGGCATCAGTATAATATATAGAATGAAAAATGAAAAATCCACGGCACTTAAGATTACATTCATTATTTCATATAATTTGTGATCTTTATATGTAACTAGCGGTTATTAGCCCGTAAAAAATGACGGGCTTAAACAAACTAAAGAATTATTGTTCACTTGTTACAAAATAAATTTAATGGCTTAACAATTTATATTTAAAAAGCTCATTTTAAACTTCATATAATAAAATGGGAATCCGCCGCGTAATATGTAATAAAGCCCCAACATAATGCATATTTAAATATGAGTACTTAATTTAATTAAGAATAGTTGTCTGCTTTGTTTACAAAAACAACCAACTTTACTCAGCTGTGGTATTGAATTTGGATCCAAAGGAGGGAATACATGGTAAACAATATGTTAAGGTTAACATTTTTGAATTTTTGAGGCATTTTTGGGGCGGGAAAAATTCCAATTTTTCCACTTTTAGCGCGTTTTGTACGGAAATGATAAGAGATGGCAAAAAATGTTAAATACAAAAGTTGTCGAAAATTTAATTTCCAACTAACGATTTTTCGTCAGATTTAAGATCCGATCATCCGTTTAGCCGCTATTCTTCGGAGAAGGAGTAATTTTGAGTATTTTGGCCCATTTAAATGTGTACAGTTTTGGAAAGTTGCATAATGAAAGCTCGCTATCTTTGGATAATACCACATGTTTTTATCAGCTGATTAAACAGCCCCTGAAGGCGATACTAATTTGATCACATGAGGTTTATATAAATCAGCTGTTACAAAACAAGGTGAGCACATTATCGCCTACAAGGGAGGTTCAATATTGCAAATATCGTTTGTTACGATATTGGAAAATGTAATGAACCGATTGTTTGTTCTATCGAATGAATTTAGCCCAGTAGCCCAGTGGATATGTTGTCAGATGATTCAAGATCATGTGGTTACGGGTTTGAATCCTACTGTTGATGCTTACTTTTTGAGGTCTGCAATTTCTGTTTAATTTGACTTTATTAGCGAATTTCCCCTATAGGGAAGAAGCTATTACCGTAGGTCTCATGGTAAGACTTAAGCCCGAGACCATGATAACTTTTCATTTTGAGGTCCCCAGATGACAAAAACACCATTCGTTCAAATTTTTATATATGTACATATATATATATATATATATATTTATATATTTATATATATATATATATATATATACTGTATGTGTCCGTAAGCACGATAAGTCTCGTAAAAAAGGTCCGATCCTAATGAAATTTGGTACATATGTGTAAAGTACCATTTATTTGAACGAGTTCGAAAACCAGATGAATCGCACTGTCCGAAGGGGGGTTTTTGGGGGTTTTCACATATAATTTTAATTTAAATCAAATTGTAATTTATACCATTGAATTCAACTTAAAAAAAAAAACAATTTGGTATTTTGATCATTGCTCTACGTCAATTGGTTACCTAGATATTGAAAGTGCTAAACACAGTACGTTGTCTAATGTTATTCTTATGGAGAAAAATAAAAATTATATATCTCGCTTATTTATGAACA
Organism: Allygus modestus; assembly: GCA_963675035.1. Classification (NCBI taxonomy): domain Eukaryota; kingdom Metazoa; phylum Arthropoda; class Insecta; order Hemiptera; family Cicadellidae; genus Allygus; species Allygus modestus. Next base: position 139,641,651 of record OY776112.1, on the reverse strand, counting down.
TAAACTGGTGAAATTTGGTATATGGCTTGATCTGATTATGGTTTATTGTTGTTTGCACAAAAAAATTTTTTCACCTATGGTTCCTGTAGCAGCAAACCTAGGTACTTGGTCCCCATGTTATTCTTATGGAAAATACTTGAAATGTTATATATCGCTTATTTATGAATGTATATGGATGAAACTTGGTATGTGACTTCACTAAAATGAGTTCTATTGATATTTGCATAAAAACCCATTATTTTGTGTGCCTTGTTGCAGCAAACCTGCGTACTCATCCACAATGTTATTCTTATGGAGAATAATTAATATTTCGGATATCGCTTGTTTGTGAATATATTTCTTATGAATCCTGATAAGTGTTTTAATGTGTTATGTTATATATTCATTGGAAATTCACTGAATATGCAGGTTTGCTGCGACGGGGGTATTATGTTGCACAACGAACAGCCACCATACAGCGCTCTGCGGAGTCAGGTTAGGTTAGGTTACTATAATTTTGTCGTGAACTGAAGTATAATTTGTTGTTAATTTTTACACGTAAATCCATTTGTAGAACTCCAATTTAACATTGTACCACAATGTTTTATTTATATCTGATTGACTTTGATTGAGTGATCACTTTATTTTTTGCTTTTATACACCTCGAAACAACCATCGTAGTCGGGAGTTCATTCTATAAAACTAATAAGCAGCCGGTTGGTAAAATGTTTCGATATCGAACCGATATGGTTAGATGTCAATGTGCTCACCAAAGGTCATTGCTGTGTAGTTTTTCTTTGGTTAATGAACTACAATAATTGAGTTTGATTTAAAATTGAGTTGACTGAGGAATGCAAGTGAGCGAAGCGAACTCCAAAAGGGGGTTTGGGGCCAAGTCTCCAACGGCGATAAGCCTAGTCTTTATATATAATTCTGTAAGCAATTGTGGGAGTTTGGCAAATCGCAGGATGACGGGAGACGGCTCAAATTTAAGGTCTTGGTTCGAGGGACAAGGAAAAAATAGCAGTATTTCTAAAAGGTTACCAGCAATAGAGAAACAACATAAAACATCCCCCATAAGAATAGCAAGGGGATTTAAAAAACTTCTGCTTTATTTATATTAAAACACGTGATTAAGTATCTACTTTGTTTACGAAATGACATACGTTCCTTCTTAAAAATCAGATAAGGCAGAGCATTTGGGCAAGGTTAGGGGCTATGGCCCCTTTAAGCCACTAGTTTCATATAAATATTTATTTGTGATTGTTCTTTTGAAAAAATCCAGCTGTTAATGAATTTAAATTTGACAATTAGGATATTTACAATTTCAAATAAGGCCAGAAATAGTTTTTGGCTATTACATGTTTTAAAATCAAAGCCTCGACGGGAATCCTTGAAATAGTCGTTCTCATGGAGAAACTATTCTTCATTGTAAATACGATCTATATTTTATGTAAGAATAATTTTTAAACACTACGAAATTAATTTTTAATTTGGTTTAGATAGGTACAGTCAGACCCAGAAATAACGTTCCAGCACGGCCACCTGGGAGCAATACGTATGTTGTCGCTCATTGAAATCATACCGCAGGGGGAGCAATTCGTATATCGCTGGCGCGGCCAACCAGGGGGAGCAATCCGTATCCCCCCCACCACACTGCCCAACATGGAATGTTCCCTCTGATTCTTCTGCTTGGATCAAGTAATGGTCGAGGATATTCATAATTGTTAACTATTGTGAATTTCAATGACAAAAATAGTTGTACGGCTCGGGGAATATCGATTAAAATAAATAAAATACAAATATTTATTACTGACACATATTGAATAAGTTTTCTAAGTGAAAATATTATTTATACGCAAGGCATAGTAATAATTTTGACGGCACGTGTTTTTTTTTCTATGACAGCTTTGGTACAGCCATTTGTTACCTTTATAATAAAAGGGGAACATTATTTGTCAACTTTATCAGAATGTATCATTACAAAGCTCCACTGATGACTCCTGCCTTGACCGCGTCACCACTTGAAGCTCCAAAGACGTGCAAAGTGAAATGATGACTTTCCGCCAGCGCGGGAGAACGGTTACGTCACACAATGCAGTCTCACCTCTAGGTTTATGGGGCAGAGTCCCTGTGGAGGAGATAACAGTCCTCCATTGAACCCGCGGAGAGAGTCGGGGTTCAACAAACTCCACCTGCGGTAGTGGCGTTGCCAATGATTGGTACCATTGCGGGAGCTGCCAGGAGACGAGAAGTTGCCCACTAGAGTCGTCATTTATTATCTTGACCTACGCTTAGTTGTGGAGTTGGAGTGTTGGTTCGAAAGTGAAATCACGCTGCAGTCTATCCCTGACGCGCGACGCCATACAATGGCTTACAGGGTTGCGATTTACGATTTACAAAAGAACTAAAGTAAATGTTTCATATTGAAGAGAACAAATTATCTACTCTTGCGATTTTTTCCTTTTTTCCTAGTTAATGTAAGTTAGATTTACAAGCTCGTTGTAACGTAGAAAATGTTAATAAACAAAGAAAAAAGAGATGTTTCATGCCACAGAAATAACTAACTGATAGAAGCAGCATTGTGAAGTTAACAAAGACTAATACAAATAATAATTATTCCATGACCATGATTTTCAATATATCGTAATTGACAAATACCCCGTCGCAGAAAACCTGCGTACTCATCGAATTTCTAATCCATATATATGTGTCTCACAACTACAAAGAGCCACTTACCAAGTTTCACAAAAATACATTCATAAATAAGTGATGGATAGCACTTTATTTATTCTCCATAAGAATAACATTAGGCCTGAATACGCAGGTTTGCTGCAACGAGGAAGATAAGAAATGTGTTTTTTTACAATTATTAATATAACTCAACCAGGAGAAACTACATACCAAGTTTGATTAATTTAGGATCATAACTAAGAGAGATATACAACTTTACTTATTCTCCATATGAATAACGTGGGGGCCGAGTATGCAGGTTTGCTGCTACGGTGAAAGTCAGCAAAAAACCTTTTTTGTGCAAATATCAATATACCAGAACTACGTGAAGCCACATGACAAGTTTAATCAATATACATTCATAAATAATCGAGATATCAAATTTGATTTATCCTTCATAAGGATAACATTGGACAACGTACTGTGTTTAGGACTTTGAATATCTCTGCAACGGTTGGACGTAGAACAACTATTAAAACACCAAAATGATTTTTTTGTAGAGCTAAACTGATTGGTAAAAGAAATGTGAAGTTTTTAGTAAAATTATCTGAGGAAAATCCAAAAACCTTTTTCCCATAAGATTAACATGGGACATTTTATTGACGCGTTTTTTGACTTTTCTCTACAACCACTTAACCCAGGTTAATGATTCAAAATACCAAATTATCTGTTTTTTAAGCTCCATAAAAGGGCTATAACAAAAATTAAGTGTTTTTAAAATATTAGGGGTTTTAAAAAACTGATTTTTGGAAAATTTAAAACCCCCATAAAACCTCCTTCCCATTGCCCGATCAATCTGGTTTTCGAACTTATAGTCATAAATGTTACTCTCCACATTTGTGCCAAATTTCATCAAACTCGGGCGTTTCTTTCAAAAGTTATCGCGGTAACGGACACACACACATATATATATATATATATATATATATATATATATATATATGTATATATATATACATATACATATATATATATATATATATATATATATATATTAATTTGAACGAATAGTGGTTTGGCATCTGGGGACCTCAAAACAAAAAGTTACCATGGTTTCGGGCTTAAGTCTTACTATGCCACCTACGGTAATAGCTTCTTCCCTATAGGGGAAATTCGCTGAAAACCATTAATAGGAAAATCTTTAAACTAGGTAATGTAGCCCTATCTTTCCCTACTTGGTGGGGTACGGTCCTTTTTGGTAACCATTCTGGCATTTGCCTAAGTGAGATGAGAAACCATACAAACTCATCTCAGAATGGTTTGAAACCATATACCTTGAATGAAACCCGAGATATCCCGAATGTGGGAAGAACAAATTGCTACAACATTCAGTTGAATTTGTTTTTACATTTTTACATAATATTATTCAAACTGTAACATTGCATTAGATTTTTGATGTCAGAACGAAGTGAAGGAATCTATGTATTAGCAGGGACAATGATTCAGTGTCCGTCAATGTGCGGTCATATGGTCGTGTGTGTTCGGAATGCAATAACGTAAAAACGGCTGCACGGATCGTTTTCAAATTTCACACAATTTTTTCCAGTACACTTCACGCTTCCAGTTCAAAAATGGAACACATTTGTTAAACACCTTTTTATCAATTAAAATTTAAAAGTAGTAACATTGCCATTAGGTTACAAGAAACTATTAAAAAATGGTTTTATTAGCATGTTTTGTGATTAAATAATTAAAATACTCTCTGTTCAACATGATTTAATTCAATTTATCAAAGGTTTTTAAAACTGTTATATTAAAATACCCCCGTCGCAGCAAACCTGCGTACTCAGCGAATTTCCAATGCAAATATGTGGGTATCACTACTACCTAGAGCCACTTACCAAGTTTCACAAAAATTCATTTATTAATAAGTGATATATAGCATTTTATTTATTCTCCATAAGAATAACATTATAAATGAGTACGCAGGTTTACTGCAACAAGGAAGATAAGATATGTTTTTTTTGCAATTATCAATATAACTCAAGCAGTTGAAGCTACATACCAAGTTTCATTAATTTAGGTTCATAACTAAGGGAGATATAAAACTTTACTTATTCTCCATATGAATAACATGGGGGCCGAGTATGCAGGTTTGCTGCTACCGGGAAAAATAAAAAAAAAACTTTTTTTGTGCTATTATCAATATACCACAACTAGTTGAAGCCACATACCAAGTTTCATCAATATACATACATAAACAAAATATAACATTTTATTTATTCTCCATAAGGATAACATTGGACAACGTACTGTGTTTAGCACTTTGAATATCACTGCAACGGTTGGACGTAATACAACAATTAAAACGCCAAAATTATTTTTTTATAGAGCTAAACTGATTGGTGGAAAGAAATGTGGAGTTTTTAGTGAAATTAACTGAGGAAAATCCAAAAACCGTATTCCCATAAGATTAACTTGGGGAATTTTTTGGACACATTTTTTGACTTTTCTCCACAACCACTAAACCTAGCTTAATAATTCAAAATACTAAATTGTTTGTTTTTTAAGCTCTACAAAATGGGTATAACCAAAATCTAGTGTTTTTAAAATTTTAGGGTAAAAAGTTCAAAAAACTGATTTTTAGAAAATTTGAAACCCCCATAAAACTCCCTTCCCATAAACCGATCGACCTGGTTTTCGAACTTAAAGTCATAAATGTTACTCTCCACATTTGTGCCAAATTTCATAAAAATCGGGCGCTTCTTTCAAAAGTTATCGCGGTAACGGAAACATATATATATATATATATATATATATATATATATATATATGATAACTTTTTGTTTTGAGGTCCCCAGATGCCAAAAACACTATTCGTTCAAATTTATATATATATATATATATATATATATATAAATTTGAACGAATAGTGTTTTTGGCATCTGGGGACCTCAAAACAAAAAGTTATCATGGTCTCGGGCTTAAGTCTTACCATGCCACCTACGGTAATAGCTTCTTCCCTATAGGGGAAATTCGCTAAAACTAATACAAGCTAACCACTACTTGTTCTCCTATAATGTTAGTGAGTTAATAGTTTATCCGCTAGGTTGCAGCAGCCATTTATTTCGTAATTACTTCTGCCAGCTGTGTTATTAAATACCCCCGTCATAGCAAACCTGCGTACTCAGCTAATTTTCAATGTACCTCACTGAACTTACCGTGTTATTTGTTTAAAGAATTTTAATCTATAATATAATATAATTTAATACAATTGTATTAAGAACAATTTATCCCAAGACCTAAAATTAACGAAAAGAAAAGAAGATATTTTCCTACAGAGTCCCCAGGGCTATTTTTTTAACATTTTGTGATGAAATGTCGGTTAGAACTTACGTTTACGGCAGAAACTTTCATCTACCATTTCTGAGTTCGATCATCCCATTACGCGAATATTTGAGCGTACTCCTAGTTTATATAGTCTTCTGTTTTTTTTACAGCGCAGACGTTCTTTTTTACAAAGTGTTTTTAGGACAATTATTATCGTGGCTGTAATAACTAATCGGCGGATCTCTGCAACGCTCTTCTCCCAAATCCACCAATGTAGTATATTTTACCCGCCGACGCAGACTTTTCCTTGTTGTAGCCGGGAGTCAATGTCTTTCTTATACGCATAGGATGTACAGTTGAATACTGTCCAATGAATCCACAACCCTCCTTGTTAACTGCCTATGTCATTGTGGTGTAAATCTGTTACTATGCTCTCTAGATTTTCATTGTTCTTAGTTTATTAGTCCTAAAGTGCGGTGTTTCTTCATAAACAACAGACACTTCCAATGAGTGAATTGTGACCTGGTGAGTTTCGACCCGACTAAAACTGTAAAATACCTTATGTATATGCTGTAATGCAACATGATAACCTTAGTTTAGGAAATTAGAGAAATTTGAACTTATGCATTTACTTGAGTAATTGTGGTTTACAATTCTAGATTTAAAATATATTCTAGCAAATACGTTGAAAATGTATGTTATGTTTTCTTTTAGAAACTAAGAAGATCAATATGGTTGGCATTCACAAAGGATTCTAGAAACGAATTAGTCAATTTACCTTTTAGTTATTGAGTATGTAAGCTATGTGTGTGAGACTACAGCTCAAACTGTCCTGTCGTTTTGTAATGATAATGGTAAAACATGAACATCCATCTTCACAAATCTAACTTCCAAACCTTTGCATATCTGATACTAGCTGCCATCGTACCCGGTTTCACCCAGGGCCCTATAACACCCTATAACCCTATTTCTTACCTGACCCTGGTTTCACCCGGGAATAAAACCTGTGGCGTGTGCTGCATTCTGTGGTTAACCCGTGGGACTAATACGAATCATTATCAGCTGTTTAAATTTTCATCAGCTCAGCCAAAGTGAATGTCCATGAGAATAACACTGGATTGAACTTTAAAGCTTAAAAATCCTTTCTTAGAGGTTACCTACGTTCGGGAAAGAGTATACGTGCCAAATTTCATGGTTGTAGGTGTAGAGGTTTGGCCTGGAGGATAATTGGTTGTTCGTATTTATTTATGTATATACGTTCGTTTATATATATATATATATATATATATATATATATATATATATAGATTTGTATAACTTAAAGTAGCCACTTTTATATCAATTCCATTCGCAGAAATTCGTTGACATAAAAATCTACAGTTTTAAGTGGAAAAGTACAAATAACTAGTCCAAGATCAAATAAAAATCTTGGTTCTGATACTCAGCATGTCACAACCAAGGAGGTAGTATTATATACATGGAGGTAGTGGTATATACATGGAGGTAGTGGTATATACATGGAGGTAGTGGTACATACTACCTCCATGGTCACAACCATCGTTTCAAGACGGAGTGTTTTGATTGCCGTTATACGTCTGCGCGTTTCTGCAGCATCATCTACACAAACATAATTTTTCACAAATTCCGCCTGAATCCAATTGTTCTGTTTGATTTACTGATAAATAGGTAAGTAGACTTAAACAGATTAATAGTATCATAATAACAGATTGATAGCGAAAATAAACAAAACAAATGAGCAATACGATAAAGAACAGTAAACTAGGATTTGTTTTGGTACGAGAAACTGAACAATTGTTTTGTTCCGGTTTGGTTGAACCGGAGAGATGAAGGAATACCGAAATTTTAAAGAAATTCAATATTATTGTTATATTGTTCAATATTATATATTCAATTACTTGTATTTATTTAAAGAAAACTAGAATTTTGTATCCGCAGCTTGCGCATCCCGTGTAAATAGTTAAATAGCAAACAAAACAGCCACAGTCTGTAGTTAGATATAATCCTTATAACAGCTGTTTATTTAATTTAATTGAATTGAATTAAGAAAAGACACATGTGACATAAACCAAATAAACCTCTCCTCCATTTGAATAACATGGGGACTTACAAGTCCAGAACGGGCAGAGCCCGAAGGCGTATATCAAAAATCTAAAGCCAGTTTGCACATCTGCACACCTAGACGCACGTTTTAGTGTACAATATGTGGGGGTAAATCTTGAAACAAAAAGCCTTATTGTTTATGAAGTTTGCATGTAGCGTATTAATAATATAGATAGATCGATTTACACTTCAAATTTTATCTTCTTGCACATTGAAAGTAGTTTTTTTCAGAGATAATACTCAAAGCTGATGTTTAATAAACTAAGCTTGGTTTATGATCAGTTTCTTAAAATTTTGAAAGAACCTTAGATCACTAAAAAATTATATAAAATTAATTTCCGTTTTAATAAACTTAAATTTTGACCAACATGTATAAAATGGTTCCCACTGCACTTACATATTAAATGTTTACCCAATGCGAATCCGTCCTCATATGTATAAATTAAGTTAGGTGTATAAATTAAAGTTAACGGAAATTTTTGTGGTGCGTAATATCTTTAGTGAATTTCCTATGGAAAGTGAACTATTAGCATGACCCGCACGGTGAAACTTAAGCCCGGGACAACCATGGACGTTCCTAACGTGACCCCCTGAACACGTTTTGGGGGGTCGTTCAAAATTGTGTGTGTGTGTGTGTGTGTGTGTGTGTGTGTGTGTGTGTGTGTGTGTGTGTGTGTGTGTGTGTGTGTGTGTGTGTGTGTGTGCACTCTAGCGGTCGCATTTTTGTCCTACTTAAAATTTGGTAGAGACGATCCTTTCTATAATCAGTTGGACAAGTTCTTTGGGCAAAACAATCAAAAAACTCTAAACCCATTTTTTAGGGGATTAATCTTTCAAATTTCGAGTTTTTGGGCCCAAAAAGGTCAGAAAAGCCCCGGATGTAAAATTAAGGCATGTCTAAAGATGGAAATTAGTGAGGCGAAAGTTTTAAGCCCTCTCTCGTCATTATAGCATAAATATTTACCGAGTTATTAAAGAAAATGTATATTGACTGAACACAGTACGTTGTCTTATGTGCAATGTCTAATGTATAATGTTTTATATTAGAAAAGCCTGTTATTCATTTGTTGGTGTACTTTTATCATCCCCAGCAACCTCACGCCAACTTTCAAGCCTGACTGGACCTTCTCCTAACCTTATAATGCGCAAAATTGTATCCTCAGCATTGCAGTAAAATGAAATCAGGAGCATCAGAACATCAAAAAAATCAATGTTTTCAGATTTCAATAAAAATTGGATTAAATGGATGTTTTTACACTGATTTTGAGTTTAAAGAGTTTGTTATGTGGAAATTCACTTCCCTCACGTTAGCGTGCTGCGTGCGAACTCGTTTTTTATTTAAGCTAAAATAGAAAAAAAGTGTTTTGATTAGAACAGGTTTAGTGTATAATAAGTATCCATAGGCGTGCGCACGGTAGCTACAAAGAGGGATGGAGGGGGGCGCCAAAATGTCGGAGTCTTAAAAAAGATTGTTTACACAACCTCTTTAAAACTACATTAGTTGTATGGATTTCATTATCGCTGTCAACAAATTGTTCGTTAGTTTCTGTTACACTTTTTTAAGTATAAAGAAAACTTTTATTTATTTACAAATGTACTCTTGCTGATTACTTGTCCAAAATGTATTAACAGCTGCAGTTATTTTGGTGAAAAAACAAACGAAACATCTGGGTTTTTTAATTGGAAATTGGAAATGTTACACCCTTTCAGTTTTTTTTCAACATTTTCCAGTTCTATGACCTAAATCAAAAATCTAAAGCCAGTTTTCACATCTGTGTAATATGCCTAGTTTTGGTATATAATATGTGGGGGTAAGGTCTTAAAACCAAAAAAGTATTATTGTTTACAAAGTTTGCATATGGCGTATCAATAATATAGATAACAAATAATAAAGTAGTTGTGCGTGTGCATGTATCCCAGGTGATTTCGAAAACGGCACCTCATAACTGCTCCCGGGCTGCCATGTTATTCTTATGGGGAAAAGGTTTTTCCTAAATGGCTCGAAAAGGCTCTTTGAATCTGCTGCCGTACCATACCACGTTGTCTTTGGATAATTTTTTCCCGACCTTAGGGCTCCACTTCACTGGTTTCTTCTACCACTTCCCGACGTCCAATTTGAACGTGTGATGGTTTTTGGTTTTGTTTTACAAAGATGTAATTATTCTTAGTAGTTCTGTAGTATTCTGTAGTTATTATTTCAGTTTTTTTGCGAGATTTCAGCCAATTGTTATTGATTCATAGCATTTGGGTAGGTTTTTATGACTCCGACCTTAGGGCTATAACCCCAATGGCTAAAACATTGCTACGTTATTCTTATAGAGAAAAGACCTAAACTAATAAAGTAGTACTCCAGCTGATTGCGAAAAAGGCTCCTCAAGATTACTCACACACCATAATACGTTGTGGGGGACCAACAATATTTTTAATACGTTTCCCCCTCCCCAAAACTCAGGGATTTGGTCCAATGGCCTCGAAAGTGGCCATTTATACTTATTATGAAAATACGATATCTAAAAGGCTTGAAAATGGCTAGGTACTAATATAAGAAGATAGATAGATGCACTTTTGCTGATTAATTAACCAAAATGTATTAACAGCTTCAAATAAAATTATTCTCCATGTTAATCGTATCCAAAAACAAACTTTCAGAGTGGTATAAATAAAGACAATTTATTATATTAATATTATAGATAGATGTATTTTTTGCTGATTACCTATTCATAGTGTATTAAACAGCTGCATAATTATTTTGGTGGAAAAACAAACAAAACATTTTTGGAAATGTTACAAACTTTCAGTTTTTTGCGATAGTTTCGAGTTCTATGTCCTAAATCGAAAATCTAAAGGCAGTTTGCACATCTGAACACCTAGACGCACGTTTTAGTGTACAATATATGGGGGTAAATCTTGAAACAAAAAAGCCTTATTGTTTACAAAGTTTGCATGTAGCGTATTAATAATATAGATAGATAAACAAATGCAAATTCAATTAAAATCGACGTCCAAAACGTGAACTTGACTTTTTCTAATCTTTTCCCTTGACGATTAAATAATAGGAAGAAACCTGGTACATAATACAAGAAGCCAGATGAACAAAATTGTAATATCTCTGCTGCATAATAATTCCATCGCTATCATCAGTTATAGTACAACCAAGTAGGGCCTATATTTTCCTGAGAAAAGATCAATTCTGTAATTATATTATCTGCTTGTATTTTAGCTTTTTAAAAAAGTGTTTGGTACCCGATTCCAGTTGATTGCTAATTGCTATATTGTTTTAAAAATTCTAAGACACACTCTTTTGGAAATCGGAGTGACGTGCAACCGCTCGGTCTGAGCGTAATCTAGGTTTTTTAGAAGATAATACAAAACAAGTAACATTATGATATTTTGTAATCCAAATATACATATGCAGACACAATATTTATTGCATTGAATAATATTAGCACATATTTGTGGCAAGGAGGAGTAAGTTAACTGATTACATAGTACAATAATTGACGTATTCATTATTTGGTAGATAAATAAGTTCTTAGAGCAGAGGGATTGGGGGGCGCATTTTTCGGCTCCGGCACCCACACTGACCGGACTCTGCGCATGCCTACGATAATAACTGATTATACCAGACGTCAAAATTGGAAGTGATAGAAGAAGCAAGTGGGGCGAAGCTCTTAGTCGGGAAAAGATTATGCGAAGTCTTTAGTCCCCAAATAACCTGTATGGTACGGGAGCAGATTTGAGGAGCCTTTTTCGCAATAACCTGGAGTACTCATGTTTCCATAAGAATAGCCATGGCAATGTTTTAGCGACTGGGGCGGAGTCTTAAGGTTGGGGTCATAAAAAACCTATGGTACCCAAATGTCATGGATCAATGACAATTAGCTGAAATGACGCAAAAAACGGAGAGAATAACATGACAATTAAGCCAGGTGGGCGGAGCCATAAGGTTTGTTGGGGGGGGGGGGGACGTGTCCAATGTTGGGTCGTCATTCAAGATGTGCGGCTGTGATAGAAGAAGCCAGTGAGGCGGAGCCTGAAAAAAATTATTTTAAGACCTTTGGTCACCTAACAATATGTTACCGTCCGGGAGCAGATTTGAGGAGCCTTTTTCACAATAACCTGGAGTACTCATTTTTCCATAAGAATAACCATGGCAATGTTTTAGCGACTGGGGCGGAGCCCTAAGTTCGGGGTCACAAAAAACCTACCCAAATGTTATAGATCAATAAAAATTGGTTAAAATCACACAAAAAACGGAAAAAATAACTCGAACATGTTGCCAGGGGCGCGGAGCCCTAAGGTTGGTGGGGGGGACGTATTTAACGTTGGGGCACCATTTAAGACATGCGGCTTTGTAAAACAAATCCAAATAATTATCATACGTCCAAACTGAACGTCGGGAAGTGATAGAAGAAGCCAATGGGGCGGAGCCCTGAGGCCGCGAAAAATTTGCCAAAGACTTTTAGTCCCTCAACAACGTGGTATGGTCCGGGAGCAGATTTGAAGAGCCGTTTTCAAGCCATTTAAGAAAAACATTTTCTGCATAAGAATAACATGGCAGGTTTTTATGCCACTGGGGCGCAGCCCTGAGGTCTGAGGGAGGAAAAAATACGTACCTAAAATGTGTTGGTTCTCTACAACGTGGTATGGTTCGGGAGCAGTTATGAGGTGCCGTTTTCGAGATAATCTGGGACACACACACACACACACACACACACACACACACACACACACACACACACACACGCACACGCACAACTACTTTATTAGTATAGCTAACTGATAATATGAAAAAACTAACTTGAGTCAAAATGCTTAGTAATGACAAATATTTAGAACAATTATGCAGATTGTGTAAAATTAGTATCCCTCCGAAAGGCTGTAGTTTCTGTAAAGCCCGTCAAAATCAAGTTCGTCAAAATCACAGCACTTTCCGCCGTGCAATGTTTTACGCGACAGCATTAGGTGTCTAAAAAAGGTAAATTTTTGCAAAAGTAAAAGTGACATGATATTATTGATAAAACTCAAACTAATATTGAGTATTAGTTTTTCAAAAATTGATATTTGTATTAATATAACTAAGATTTAACTACAAAGTTGGTTAACTTTGGCAACACGTAGCGTCTGACTGCGTAAACATGGCATCTTAATGAAAAGAAAACCTGGCGATACAACTCTTCTCCTTCAAAATGGTGTATTGAACATAAGAATGTTTTAATGTAATCAAAGCAGACATTTTTAAATCGCCATGATTTTCTTATAGAAGGTAATTTACGATATTTCTCGTTAGCTGGTAATTTTTTGGAAAGACAGCTATTTCCCGAGTCTCTAACCTGGTGTCAAGACTTAAAATTTGAGCCATTATCCTGCAATTTTCCAAATGTCAGCAATTCCCAGCTAAATGTTTCGCTTGCAGAATTATATATGTAGATTAGCAATGTATAACGTAAGAAGTAGGGAACACTCTATGGTATTTCTGCTTAGTTTTGCACCCCAGGTTAAGGGTATAACATAGCGCTGGTTAACCCTACTGCTACTCTAGACTACGACACACGCTTCTATTGACTTTTAAATAGTCATAATGGAGTATATTTGATTGTAAACAAACCAGATACGGACAAGGGTCTGTTCAAGGTCAGTAGAGGTCTACGAACCTTGGTGTCTGTCAACATAATACATAACAAGAAGTTTTATCCGTAGCTTTAAACCGAGCTCACAGAGCTATACAAAATACCCTGTCTCTAGCCTAAAGAGCTTGAACCTGTCTCTAACCTTCTGTTAGTGATTTATTGGATTTACTGTTTACTGATAATATTAATATTAATTTTTACATTAAACCTTATAAAATATTTAACAAATCTAAAAATATTATAAATAATGAGAGGTGATCATTATTTCATATTACAGTTTTGACAATGCTCTTTTGTACTCTAAGGACATTTATGGGAAAATAAGGGAAAATAAAAATATCGGACTCCGGATGGGAATTGTTTTCTCCATCACATGTTCTATGTCTGTTCCAAACTTCAGTCTCCTAGGTCGCACGATAGATTTATAGAAACCTGCGCAAAGACACGGTTTTCCCATTTCCCCCAACACAATTATATATTAGGATTGCTACCCATCTGGACTGAGCGGCTGCGGTTTTCACTAAAGTCCTTTTTCCGTTAACGTGTTATGTTTTCCCTACGGTTATATACGGTTATTTGTCTGTGTTTTATGGATTAAAAAATAAACATTATTAACATTACAAGTATTGTTTGGAGTGGCGCAGGATATTCAATATAGTTTATGGTTTTAATGGAGGAAGTTAGTTCTCTTTAAACAGCACCGTTGTAACTTATGAGCTTATAGAGTTATGAGCTTATAACTTTATTAAATGATTTAACTTAACCACACATGACGTTACCTGGCCCAATATAGTTTTCAGTATTTAAGACCACTCTGTACAATGTTTGGCAATGCCACTGTTTCGTAGAAGAGCATCCCTAATACTATAGATTTTGTCGTGTTAGTTAAGGTCTGAGGTCTAATGGCTTTGTTTTCAAATGAAGAGACGGCATTTTCCAATAATTCAGGTTTGTCAATACATACCAATAACATGTCACGACGGGGCAATAACCAAGACCAGCCTTTTAATTCGGTTGGAGTTTTATTGAAGGAACCAGCGTTATGACATAGTCAGCCGTATCCCGGTCTAAATGAAAATAACGTCTAAGGGTGCGCCCTACCCAGATTGAATTCATTTTTGTTTAGCGCCGAGCCGGCGCCGCCAACAAGCAGGGTCATGCATATTTACGCTTGAAGACCATTTTGTTCTCCTCGATCGCCCTGTTATTTTACAGATTTCTACCAAACTATTTGCAGTTTCACACTTTTCAGATTCCAATCTAGGGATCATACGGTTCCTTTTCTTCAAAATAATTTTTCTCCATACGTTAGGAATCTTTAGAAAAACGCTTAATTTGAGAACATTACTAATGGCCTACCACTTATTTTGAATTAAAATCACGATTTTTAAATCGTATGATCTCTAGATGAACATTTATTGAATTAAATAACATCAAATTATTTTTAATTGGTTAACAATTTAGCCTACAATGAGGGAGATGCAAACCCCTTACTTGAGCGTGCGGAAGGGAGGTACGGCGCACCCTTAAGAAGTTGTATATGCTAAATCGAGGAAATAAAAAGCTGGAACATTAGTTAAAAAAATTGAATTTTCAAATTAATATTAAATTTTCAATTTACAAAAAACCGTAGTATAACATTTTTTATAACGGTATTTTTTATTTTAAAAAGATTATACAGTATTTATTTGTTCTGTCAAGTTTGAACATCATTAATAATCAACAAATACAATATATTTAATTGGAATGTTATTAAAACTTGAGATGTGATTTCTAATTTGAACAATTTTATTAATTTGAATAATATTTGTTGAATTTTTAACGGGTGTAATGCTAGTATTCATGTATAAATAATACACAAGCAGGATTTTTTGTAAAGCAAGATCCAATCAAGCAACTACTAAACTGATTTATATGCTTGATGTGTTATCGAGGTGTAGGTTATTCGAAATCCATAATAATTTAGGAATATTTAGTTCCCTGTACACAGGGATGTAAATCTTATGAAAAATATATAAATCAATTGAATCGTATATTTTGTAGCGGCTTACCACTGCTTACACATTGAAACACAACATCAATAACAGCTCTTACAGACATGACATGATACATGAAATGGCTACTGGAGTGACAGCTAGCGCTAATGCACAAAACGTTTTGAGTTGTAAAAAATGTTTGTGTTGTAAATCAAGAAGCGTGAAAAGAACGTTTGCTCCTGTTCAAGCACAAAGTCCAACATTTTTTTAAACTACATGTATAACAACTTGTTGGATGTTGCCTTAACAAAATAATGTAAACGAGACTTATTTATAGTTGAATGGTAATATCTGGTTCCGTGACACTTTAAATCGTTGACCTGCTTTTATGAAAGTTGCAGTGGTATTATTGTAGGGAGAAAACTGGCGATTTCGCAATAACTTATACGAACTGTCACGTTTGTACAGAAGGAGAACGGTGTCTCTTCTAATACCACTTCACCCCCAATTTTTCATTATAGCTCATATTCTTTTAATGCATCTAATAAACAACGATTGGCAATATGGGTGACTACTTTCGAAAACAAACTTAGTATTATACAACGCCAACAACAACTAAATGACTCGACGTTAAAGAATGCTGATTAGGAATTCTTCGAATTTTTGGAATTTTATGATTTCATACTTATGTCACCCGCAGCTCAATAGAAAATGAAAAAAGCTCTGTAAGCTAAACTTCAAACAAATTAACTCGAATGCAGTGCAAAACTTCAAAACACAAACAATAATAATTTGCTTTTACAGTTGAAATGCCTCGAATTTTAACGTTAAATCTTACCCAAATACGAGAATATGAAAGCCAATAAGAGAGTTTTCTACTCAACATCGTAATAACATTTGACAATGTCTGAGGAGTATGTTTTTTTTTTGTAAATTACGGGGAACACGAGACGTGTAGCCGAACTGTGCTGTTGTAATACATAGAGAATCAAATCGTGCGGTTTATGCAGATCAAGCTCAGAAGGTTTTTGATAAACACTATAATGACTAACGGGTTTTATGAGAATATATTGGGACTAGGTATAACTTGTTTCTTAATTGTAAGCAATCCCTGGAAAACCCGCGCAAACACTAATGCGATACAAAGGAATAACACTTTTTTGTACCGCTCTCAATGGTGAACTCTTCAATTTAGTGAATACATGACTGAGTAATAAGTTAATAAGTCAAATACTATCATTTAGATTAACAAGGGAAATTTAAAGTCAATGGAGCGCAGTCTCCTTCGTTGATGGTATATTTTTGTAACCGTAAATAAATAAATCGACAGCACAGTCGTTGAGAAAATAATACTATACCTCAGTAAACTCAATTGAAATAATTTTAAGGTATAGTTTAAGGGTGCGCCCCACCCCAGATTGAATGATCCGCACATTGAAAACGCCGCGCCACCACCAAGCAGGGTCATGCATATTTACGCTTGAGAAGGCCTTTTTGTTCTCCTCAATCGCACTTTTATTTTACAGATTTCTACCAAACTATTTGCAACTTCACACTTTACAGATTCCAATCTAGGTATTGTACGGTTTCTTTTCTCCAAAATAATTTTTCTCCTTACGTTAGGATGCTTTAGAAAAACGCTTAATTTGAAAACTTTACCACTGATGTTTACCACTCATCCACTGATGACCTACCACTTATTTTGAGTTAAAATCAAGATTTTTAAATCGTATGATACATAGATGAACATTTAGTGAATGAAATAACAACAAATTATTTTTAATTGGTTAACAATTGAGCCCACAATTTGGAGATGCAAAACCCTTATCTTAGCGTGCGGAAGGTAGGTAGGGTGCACACTTAAGAAAAAAAATCGAATGGTCAAATACAAAGTTGAGGACGTAAACCTCTTAAAACCAATGATTATTATTTTTGTTTACATTTAATGTAACAAAAACAAATTACATTAATTTATACAGGCGTTTACATTTTAATAACAGATTCGTTACAGTAATGAAAAGTACATTGTTAAGCCTTCTAATTGTCATCGTTTTAAGAAAATTTAAAGTAATTAAGACATACAAATCATTGTATTGAGGGACTAATGACAATGTCTGCATTAGTTATATTAATTTGCTTACACTGTTCAACTTTAATGACATTACTTTTTAAACTTTTAAGCTGAAAAATCTACTTGTACAGTTACAAAAATCGAACCTTTTAAAATACTTGAATTAAGTTTTCACTCGTAATACTTTTGTCGAATTACAAAGTAACGAAATTGATTACGGCTCAGAGATACATTTTATTCTTCAATCACTGGAGTAATAATAATGACTTTTAGGAAGTTTTCACTTTTGGAGGTTGTTTATACGGGAGATCCAGAACATGAAAAGAAGAAACAGGATAAGTGATTTTCATACTGATAAGCGGCAGGTATTGGTTCGTCGGCGAAATTTGTATTCCAAAGAATTCCAAAGTTACGGACGTGAAATATTTTGTTTCAGGACAATGCTAAACAATAACCGAACACTGTTATATGTCGTTTTATAACAATACGTCCGCTTTAATAATTTAGAAACGCACATTCCTCTATATCTGTATTATGAGTATAATCTCCTAAATTGTATCTTAGTCAATCTTATAAATTAATACTATACTCTACTTTAAAATAACTAAATAAAAACTAATTTGAATTTGAATACCCTACTTTAAAATAACAATTTACTTTTACAAAATGTATTGATTTGTTTCTAACCCATATCGCATTTATAGTTCCTAAGAACTGGGAAAATATGTTTGGCGACGTGGTTAAGTTCCTTACAATCAGGACAAATTGTTTACAAAACGAACGTGATTAAACAATTCACGTTCGTGTCCTCTTCAACCTCACGTTCAACCTCTTGTCCAGTTGAGCAAATTATGAAGATTACGAGGACAATTTCTGTTATAAAATAAAACGAGTTCGCACGCAGCACGCTGACGTGAGGGAAGTGAATTTCCACATAAAAAACTACAAAACTCAAAATCAGTTAAAATCATACAATTATTCCAATTTTTATTCAAATCTGAAAATATTGATTTTTTTGCTGTTTTGATGCTCCTGCTTCTATTTACCTGCAATGCTGGGCATACAATTTTGCGCATTATAAGGTTAGGAGAAGGTCCAGTCAGGCTTTAAAGTAGGCGTGAGATTGTTAAGGATGATAAAAGTACATCAACAAATGAATGGGGGTTATGGGGGTTTTACTTTTCTGAAGTAAAACCCCCATAAGACAACGTACTGTGTTTGGTCAATACACATTTTCTTTAATAACTCGGTAAATATGCTAGAATGACGAGAGAGGGCTTAAAAGTTTCGCCACACTAATTGCCACCGTTTTTCATTCGTTAATTTTACATCCGGGGCTTTTCTGACCCTTTTGGGCCAAAAACTCAAATTTCTAAATTTAAAATCCCCAAAAAAGGGGGTTAGAGTTTTCCGATTGTTTTGCCCAACGAACTTGTCCAACTGATTACAAAAAGGAATGTCCCTACCAAATTTGAAGTAAATCGGACAAAAAATGCAACCGCTAGAGTGCATACACATATATACATATATATATATACATATATATATATATATATATATATATATATATATATATATATATATACATACAATTTTGAACGAACCCCCAAAACGTGTTCAGGGGGTCACATTAGGAACTTCTATGGTGGTCCCGGGCTTAAGTTTCACCTTGCGGGTCATGCTAATAGTTCACTTTCCATAGGAAATTCACTAATAAACACTTTCACTTGGTATTTTTTACTAAGAAACGAGTGTTACTGCAACAAATAGTGAAATATTATGTAGTGCAACACCAGCACCGGTAGGCGTAATGTGGTCCAGAACAATGATGAATTCAATAAAAAAGTACATAACCACATTTTACGGCCACTATACAAAATAGTAAAGTCTTAGCGAGAGTAGGGGGTTTTAAAATTTGTTTTTTTCCAGCATGGGCCTATATAATATTTTTTTAAATTATTATAATAATATAATAATTTGTTCAACATTTTTACAAAATATAATTTCTATAGAACGGAAATAATTGATAAGTAAACTTATAATAGCTGATTTGCCGTTCGCCGCACGGGAATCTCGTGGGCATACGGTCAGATGTTTTGAAATGTTTACATGTTGATCAGCTGTTTGACAAAATAAAATATAACTTCATAATTTTAACATTGAAAATATAAAAGCCTTTGGGGCGGAGCCCAATTTATACATGAATAAATTCTACTGTATATAATATTTTGGGCGTTAGTAAAAGGCAATATTTACGAAAATTCCAATAAAGAATTGATTTCTGATTTATATTAACTAACAAATGGAGTAATCCTATACATTTATAAAATAAAGGTAGTGTCGTCTGCCTGTCGACTTGGTATGTTCCGTTTTAACGTAAACACTACTGAATCAATCGAGCTGAAAATTTGGATGTAGGTCGATAATTTATCTGGGCTACATATAGGCCAGGCCTATTCCGATCTTGGCAATTCCTTAGGGCTACACCCCAGTGGTCCTTAAAGTTACAATGTTTTTCTTATGGGCAATAGGTTTAATGGATCAGTAACAGAAATTTTATCAGCTGTTCTTTCCTGAATTCTTTGTGCGAAGCACGGGTAATCAGATAGTATTTTATATGGTATTAACGGAGAGATATTTTTATGGTTAACCAAAAAATCTACCGACTTTGCTTACTTTTTCACGTTTATCTAACAACCATCGTCACTCAACTAACTGTAATTGTATCTTCACTAATATTATATAACTAACGCGAAATCATCCAAAATTGAGATTCGTTCAGCATGTTAACACACATAAATCAAAACATTTAAAATTGAAGCCAACCGAATGATTGGATTGCAGGGCTACGGTACTCACCGCTCAGCTGTTCTGTAGGTACCGCTATGCTAGTCACAATGTCTACTGGCGGCAACAGCTGATCGCTGTGCCACTGCCTCCTATGCCCCTCCACTCAGCTGTCCAGAGGCAGAGCTACGGACACGGAGGCATTACCGAACATCCTGGCGAGGACTGTGGGTTGAGCACCACGACGTGTCCAAAATAATCGGTGTGGAACAAAGACTCCGTAATTTGAGAGAATTATCCAGTTGCTTTTGTTCACATACAAACAGTACAAACTCGAAAAAATCAAATTAAAACCAATTAAATTTAGTTTGCAGATGAATAGCCAGCGGCATTTTTTAACGTTATGAAAGGGAACGCTCCAAAACATGGTCTTGATACTACCTAAGATCAACATTTGCCTTATCATAGAAAGCATCATTAATTTAATGGTCCAATGACAATTAGCAGCTGAGTCCTGTATCAAACCTTAATAACATTTTATGATTTTTCTCAGGATCACAATCTAGCAAACCTCGGATTACATGAATGATTATTGTACATTGTTGCTGTTTATCCTGATGTATTTTATTGTTTTAATTGTTTCAGTTCATATTGGTAAAAAATCAACAAAAATTGATCTGATTAAATGTATTATAGGTTTCCCATTGGCAAATTTGTTGTTATAATCACTTAATGAATAAGTAATACGCCGACGCAACTATAGGGTGTATTTTAAACTAACAGCTGTTACACGTTCATGTTTCCATTGTTTAAAAGTTGAATAATTCGTTCAATTCTTATTTAACAGTTGATGACCTCGACCGAAAAGTGTCATCAAGTGATTTTTGTTTTTATTGTAGGAGTAAATAAACGGTATCAGGAAACTGACACATACTTTCTCCCTTTTAGCCCAACTTTAATGAATAAATTAATTTTTATTTACTAAATTATAGAATACAAAGCACGGTCGAATGTACAGAAAATCTTAAACAAGTTGTTTTCAAAAATGTCCACCCAAATCCCTGTTTAGGAGGCACTACAGAATCCATCCCTACACACGTGGTTTTAAGAGGGGAAATACACACTATTCCCCCCCTCAGGGTTATTAAGGGGCAACATATTTTGAATTTCCTCTGTTGGTCAATGCTAACTTGACAAGCATATCAAGTTTGAACGAAATTGATCAATAAATAAGAAATAAATAGTAGTTTTTGTATTGCCCATAAGAATAACATATTGGACAACGTACTGCGTTTACTGCAAAATAAAAAATTTAAATTTTCTCCGCAACCCGTAATTGTAGAATAGTAATTCAAAATACTAAATTATTTAGTTTCTTGAGCTCTTTTTAATGATCAATAGTAATATTTGTTATATTTATGTTTTTTTATGAAAAATCAAAAAAACTGAATTTTTTATATTTTAAGTATTGTAATTTCTGAACCCGAATTTTTACAGAAATGTGGGTGGTATCATTTTGTTGTAAAACTAAAGTTCTACAAATGTCTAAAGTTTAATAAAAATCATTTGAGCCTTTTTTGAGAAGTTTTGATTTTTCATGTTTTTTGGCGATTTCTGGGGAATAATTACCCTTAAAAATCAAAAATTCTAAAAAAATGAACAAAATACCTGGAGATATTGCAGATTAGTACCTACATACTGAATTTCATAAAAATCGAACCATTGGTTACGGCTCTAGCTCTGTACACATCCATACAGACAGACAGACGGACGGACAGACAGCTCACAGACATCACGTAAAAATCACATTTTGGGTTCAGGGAGCACCGCAACGAATATTTACACTAATAACTCAAATTTGAAAATGTTGACGAAAACAATACTTTCTCCATATACTATGTATAAGGGGGAGAAAGTAAATAAACGGTATCAGGAAACTGACACATACTTTCTCCCTTTTAGCCCAACTTTAATGAATAAATTACATTTTATTTACTAAATCCTATCCTATATATCCTATACTCTAATATGAGTAAGGTTTGCTTGCTTTTGCTTGCTTGCGACACGGATCTCAAAAACGGCTCCAACGATTTCCTTCAAATGTTCGAAATAACTAATTTCTGGGATAAAAATAAGTTCTAGACAGGCCTCATCCTCAGGAAATATCAAATAATGTAAAAAAACTAAAATGAAGAGTTAAAAAAATTAACATTGGACTTATGGAGTTTCAAATCAAAACAAAAGAATTGTAACAGCTGTTCATAATCAACCAGGGAACTGTCAAAGTAATACTCATGTTGTTTATGATTATTAACATTTGGTTTCCTGAGATCAGAGATTAAAATATTTGAGTGAAGATTACATATATAGAGTAGTAAAACAAATCAAAGGGACATTGAGCTATAAATAACAACTGGAGGGACATTAAAAATGTAGAAAAGAGGCAAATGAGTTATACAAATCTGATTATCAGTAGGGGGAAGTGGTGAAATATTACTCCGAGTTATCTAAACAAACTTACTGGTCATTCCCCAAGCAAAGCTCGGCCCCCAGGTACTATAGAATAAAAAGCACGGTCGAATGTACAGAAAATCTTGTAAATAAGTTGTTTTCAAAATTATCCACCCAAATCCCTGTTTAGGAGGCACTACAGAATCCATCGCTACACACGTGGTTTTAACAGGGAAAATGCACCGTATTCCCCCCTCAGGGTTATTAAGGGGCAACATATTTCGAATTTCCTCTGTTGGTCAATGCTAACTTGACAAGCATATCAAGTTTGAACGAAATTGATCAATAAATAAGAGAGAAATAGTAATTTTTGTATTCCCCATAAGAATAACATTTTGTCAACGTACTGTGTTTAACGCAAAATTAAAATTTAAATATTCCCCGCGACCAGTAATCGTAGAATACTAATTCAAGATACTAAATTATTTAGTTTCTGAGCTATTTTTAATGGTGTAGTATTTTTACTTTCTCCCCCTTATACATAGTATATGGAGAAAGTATTGTTTTCGTCATCATTTTCAAATTTGAGTTGTTAGTGGAAATGTTCGTTGTGGTACTCCCCGAACCCAAAAAAGTGATTTTTACGTGATGTCTGTGTGTCTGTCTGTCTGGATGTGTACAGAGCTAGAGCCCTATCCAATGGTCCGATTTGTGTGCAGGTACTAATCCACGATATCTCCAGGCGTTTTTTTTTCATATTTTGGAATTTTTGATTTTTAAGGGTAATTATCCCCCCAAAACCGCCAAAAAACATGAAAAATCAAGATTTCTCAAAAAATGCTCTAACGATTTTGATTAAACTTTATTCCTTTGTAGAACTTTAGTTTTACAACAAAATGAAACCACCCGCATTTCTGTAAAAATTCGGGTTCAGAAATTACAAGACTTAAAATTAAGTTATTTGGATTTTCATAAAAAAACATAAATATAAAAATAGTTGGAGCCGTTTTTGAAAAATCTTGATTTTTCACGTTTTTTGGCGGTTTTTTGGGGATAAGTACCCTTAAAATCAAAAATTCTAAAAAAATGAAAAAAACGCTTGGAGATATTGTGGATTAGTACCTACATACAAAATTTCATAAAAATCGGACCATTGGTTTGGGCTTTAGCTCTGTACACATCCATACTCACGGACAGACATGCAGACATCACGTAAAAATCACTTTTTGGGTTCAGGGAGCACCAAAACGTATATTTTCACTAACAACTCAATTTCAAAAATGTTGATGAAAACAATACTTTCTCCATAATACTATGTATAAGGGGGAGAAAGTAAAAAAACAACTTTAGCACCTCAATACATGCGTTGAACACAGCTGTTTTTGAAGGAGTATAATGAAAAGTCATTTGATGTCACAGTCGAGGTCATCATTTAAACGAATTATTAAACTGAAAACAATGACAACTTGTGTAACAGCTGTGTTTTTAGAATAGCAAGATCAAGAACCAACTTTGAATGGTAAAAAAGTTAAGACAATTCCCCCCAAAACCGCCAAAAAACATGAAAAATCAAAATTTCTCAAAAACGGCTCTAACGATTTTGATTAATCTTTAGTCGTTTGTAGAACTTTAGTCCTCCAAAAAAATGGCACCACCTGCATTTCTGTAAAAATTCGGGTTCAGAAATTACAGGACTTAAAAACATCAAAAATTCAGTTTTTTGGATTTTTCATAAAAAGAAATAAATATAAAAAATATTACTATTCACCACTAAAAAGAGCTCAAAAAACTAAATAATTTAGTATTTTGAATTACTATTCTACGATTGCTGGTTTCGGAGAAAATTTAAATTTTCATTTAGTGGTAAACGCAGTACGTTGTCCAATGTTATTCTTGTGGGGAATACAAAAATTACTATTTCTCTCTTATTTACTGATCAATTTCATTCAAACTTGATATGCTTGTAAATTTAGCATTGACCAACAGAGGTAATACGAAATATGTTGCCTCTTAATAACCCTGGGGGGGCAATAGGGGGCATTTCCCCTCCTAAAACCACGAGTGTAGCAATGGATTCTGTAGTGCCTCCAAGCAGGGATTTGGGTGGATGTTTTTTAAAACAACTTGTTTACAAGATTTTCTGTACATTTGACCGTGCTTTGTATTCTATATTTAGTAAATAAAAAGTAATTTAATCATTAAAGTTGGGCTAAAAGGGAGAAAGTATGTGTCAGTTTCCTGATACCGTTTATTTATTTCACGTAGCAACACAATTAAGGATTAAATTTGCATATTGTTTTTAACATTACGCCATTGTAAGATTGAGAAAGAAATAGCCTAAAATTGTCGTTTTTAAGACTTAAATTTTGAAATTTTTCGCGGGGAGAGCCTCTGGAACCCCCTTTCAGCTGGGAGACTCCTCCCAAACCTCCCGGTTAGCCCCTCCCTTCTACCAGTTCCAGATCCGCCACTAGATATTTATGCAACACTCACATCATTAATGTATAATGTTTGTCAACTCCATTATCTTCCCAAATACTAGCTGAAGCTGATAAGAACAACAAATCAACTGCATTATTCGTTTCTATGAACGGTTACTGGAATTAGTTTCCAGTTTTAATTTCAGAAAATTGATCTAATACAATTAAACTAAAATATGAAACTAAAATAAGCATCTCAAGAGCACACGCAGGAAAACTAAGAAAATAATAATACATAAATAATAATAGTAAACAACTTAAGTTGTAACTGGAGCGGGGGAGAGTAGTTTAAATATTTAACTATCTCAGCCTTTTACTTTTCTTCAAATTAAAAATGATTAATTTTGCTTGATCCTACAATAGTTAACAATAATTAACTATCTTTTAATATATAAAATCCAAATACCACTGACTGTCTTGACTGACTGCCCTGTCACAAAATCTTCATAACTATAAGGCCTACAGAGTTGAAATTTGACATAAAGGTTCCTCTTTCGGCCTACGTGCTTGCTAAGAAATGGTATTACGAAATTCCCCCTGCATTCTGCCCTGCTGGGTCTCAAAGTTCCCATGTATTCCTTATGGACATTCACTTTGGTTTGAGCTGATTCAAATTCAAACAGCTGATCTTGATTTGTAATAGTTCCATGGGCTAATCGCAGAATGCAGCACACACAACTATCATAGTTTACGGGGGCGAAGCTACAACGGGTCGTCTAGTTATGTATGTTTAAGCAAAAAGTGTAAATTTCTATTTTTTGACGTGACTACTATGAAACCGTGGTATTAATCGTTTTAAAATCAAGTTTTAAGTAAAAAAGGTTCTTATTCTTACACATATAACCGACAACCTAATCTTTTACTATAGTTTAATGAATGATTAAAACATATAATGATATGAAGTTTTGTGTAACTGTGTTCAACAATGGTCTTTCGCAAGTTACACCAATTTTAATTTGTCTCATAATCTCCTTTCTTCTCCTGTGTATTTAATCATTCGTCAGAATCAGAAGTTCGCCAGGTTTATCTTGAGCAAAATCCAGAGAAAATGTGATAGTTCGAATATGAATCCAGCTGCCATTGGTCATTGAGTTAATCATTAATAATCCTGACTAAAAAATCAGACATTCTTAGTCAGTAATAAGGCTACACTCTATATCCAATATCCAATTGTATTACAATGGAATGTCCTGGTGTGAAACGGGCATCTGACGAAAATTCCAACGCCTACCCGGCCAATTTGGAAGCTTCAGAAGGTACAAGGTACTCAAGGCATCACATTCTACTCTCATCATTCATTCATATTTTCTTTAACCCTAGCAGTGGCCAATGTTAGAAGTGGGGAATGGCCAACCAATTTTGGCGATTTTGCAGACCTTTTTTTAAAAATATGTATAAATTACAATTTTGGGGTAAACCTATCAATATGTATGCTCATTTTATTCGGAAAGACCAGGGGAATCTGAATATATATATAAGAAATGAATCTGGAAAGGTAATTTACAGTAGAAAGATCAAGATTGAAACAAACTTTTAATGGTGAAAAAGTTAACGAAATTTAGTTTCTGTGAAATTGTTATATTAATATTGTTTACAGTATGATGAAAAATATATTTCATCACAAGGGCCAAATGTAGCGTTTCAATCCTCGCTCATTTTCCAGCCTCAGCCCCGGGCCTCAGCCTGCCGTTAAAACTTGAAGCTCGATTATAAAGTGTCACTTTTGGTCCTACTTTTTTCATGCCCAAAAACACAGTGTTGACGGGTTGTCAAGACCTAAAAAGATATAATATCAAAACGTATTCCAAGTCAAGTAAAGCATCATTGTTCTGACATCGTGTACCATAACAAAGTCCTTAAAGATGTTAAAATAAAATAAACGTAACAAATTATATGACGGGAAACGGCTAGTTAGATTATAAGCAGATGTTTTATTTTATTGTACAAATACAAAAACATTATCAGGACCAGAGACTAGAGGAAGGATATTGTCTCTATTCTACAGGGTGTTTCAAAAAGAATCATCCGATTTTAAAGGTTTATAATTTCAAAACTAATGATCATATGGACATGAGGTTAATTTCATATTAAAGGACAACTAATAAAGTTTTTTTACATACCATTTACAGGTGCTCAATATGGCCCCCTTTAGATGCACAGCATATGTCTATACGATATTCAAATTCGTCCCACACCTTAGCTAGCATATCTTGAGTGATGGATTCGATGGCTGCTCTAATGCGGTTCTTCAGTTCAACCAATGTTGTTGGAAGGGGAGGGATATAAACATTGTCTTTTACAAACCCCCACAAAAAGAAATCACAAACAGTAAGGTCCGGTGACCTTGGAGGCCAGTGACTTAACGCGGAATCATTAGGTCCAGTACGGCCGATCCATCTTTGAGGAAGCCTACCATTTAAAAACTCTCTCACATGAAGATTCCAGTGTGGTGGGGCACCGTCCTGTTGGTATATGAAGTCATCAGAATCTGTTTCCAATTGAGGGAAGAGATAGTTTTCTAACATATCGAGATATGTTATTCCCGTAACAGTGTTCTCAGCAAAAAAAAAGGGACCATACACTTTATTCCGTGAGATTGCACAAAAAACATTAACTTTTGGGGAATCTCGCTCATGCTGTACAATTTGGTGTGGTTGCTCGGTCCCCCATATTCTCACATTGTGGCGGTTAACTTTTCCACTCAAATGGAAAGTTGCCTCGTCACTAAACACTATGCGTGATACCAAATCTCGATCATCATTTTCCTCATCATCTACTGCCATCTGGCTTTGGATAAACTCACAAAACTGAACACGTCGTACTTTGTCACCTTCATGCAAAGCTTGTAGTAATTGAATCCTGTACGGTTTAAAACGCAAACGGCAGCGCAAAACACGCCATACAGATGTCGAAGGAATGTTAAGTTCCCTACCAGCACGGCGAGTGGATTTTTGCGGGCTACGGGTGAAACTCTGGCGGATGCGCTCCACGTCTTCATTGGACACACGGGGACGACCTGATGATTTGCCTTTACAGAGACAGCCTGTATCACTAAATTGCTTATACCATCTTCTTATGCTCTGGGCTGTAGGAGGATCAACACCATATGTGGTACGAAATTCACGTTGCACGGAAATCACAGACTCGCATCTAGCAAACCGTATAACACAAAACGCTTTCTGTTGTGCAGACGCCATTTTGACAACTACTGAGCTGGGCGTTGACAGAAGCGCGCTACTGCTACCTGGCAGAAACGACGTTAAACTCCAGAGCTTCCTCTTTCTAACAGTACATTGTTCGAGCACATCGGATTCACAGATGAATAGCTATGATTTTTCTAAATCGGATGATTCTTTTTGAAACACCCTGTATTTCCCTGAAATCCTAGGATGTGTTTTTGTGGTGGAATACTTTAATTGTAGACTATATCTGGTGGATTAGAATGAACGTGTTCTTATACAATTATTTATAAATTAACATTGACTCTTTGAAATTATATGTGGGAGCCCAAAGAAAACTCGGAAAACTAAAATTGGGAGACAAAATAATACTCCTATAAGAGCATATAAGTTCACACATACATTATAAGAAATAATTTAAAATGATAGTTCTTATAAACCATCTGTTCTGTATTGCCGGAAATAAACAAATACAAAATACCCTCTTCTCTCTATCTCTTTCTCTCACACTTTTCCCTGCTTTATTGTTTTAGGTATAAAAACTATTAAAACTGATAATTGTTTAGTGACTGCATTATTAACAAATTAATAAAACAACCCATTGTAAACCAATTTTGTAAATAGGAAATAAAATATTATCACCATGCCTTGATGAAGCTCGCTCCCATTACTCCAAATATGATTGCTTTGTTTGCACGATAATTTCTGCTCACTTTCACTGTGGAAAAAACAATATTCAAAACTTCGCCTTTTAGAATTGGACTTGTTCCTCTGTGCCTACACGGTGAACTTTACAACCTGCTCTGGCAATGCTATCCACATCTTTATCTTCAGTAGTTTTATTAAAATAATCAGTTAATCTACGCTTCATTTGTACTCAAAACGAATTTTAAAACTAAAAAAACTAACAAATCATGATAAACATACAGATAAAGAACTAATGCTCTCATTTGCAAACCCTGACGCAACGACAATACAACGACTCTTTGATATTTTAAAACTTCATCCGGTACAACAAAAAATGCACAAATAGGCAATGAATGGGGATGAGAGATGAGAGGTGAGTCATATGATCGGGTGGAACGGTCCTTTTTGCACCTGAGGGGAGGGAAGTTTAGGGAAAACCCCCCCAGGTTATTTGTTATTTAAGGTAGTGCCTAGCGCTGGATAGATTGCAAGGCTGTTGCGACGCCACTGCGTTGGGCTCATTCATGGGCATTTGCCGCTTGCCGTATTTATTTTGCAAGTTTTCTTGGAACAGGCGTAATGTTGACATTGCCACTTTAACTTTGGTACTTAAAATGTAGGAATTAAAATATAAAAAATTCTGTATGTTTCTCTTGCGTAGTAGTACCTCAAAAAATATCCTTTTTATCCAGTGTAAGTTCAGACCCAATTTGGGGGGGGGGGGCTATAGCTCCCTTAGCCCCCATAGATCCGCCACTGTAAATATCTGTTCTAGGATAAGTAGAATATGTGGTACGAATGAGTGCAGAACATCTCCTACACTACGTCTCATAAACAATGATGTTAGTACTATTTCATGTATTCATATGTATTTATACAAATCATTAAATAATGTATAGGTATAGCCTGTGATGTGTAATCAGTTGTTAAAAGCTAGAGAGCAAATTTGTTAAACATTTATCTCATAAATTATAAGCTTTATCTTTTACTGGTACAGAGAGGGATTAGAGCAAGCATACCAAATATTGTTGTCATTACAGAATGTTAAACCTTAAATTCAGATTTGAGATTTTATTGAAAAGTTAAACAAATTCACAAGAAATCTGTGATCTATTACCATTCTTTGTTTGACCTTTGGGAGTTTAGAACCTAACCCTATCAAAAGGTTTGTATTCATTAGTGCCTGATGTCTGTTCACTTCTCAAACAACAACCTACTATTTCTGAAGCAAGCATATAGGATATGTGTTCCTCAATTCACACACTCAGTAGTCAACTCTTGGGGGACCGCCAAGACTAAAAATTCCTCAGAATTTTAAAAGAGACCAAGAACATGGGAAACTCTTTCCCATAGAAGCATTTCCCATTATTTCATAGAATGTATATAGAAATGTATTTTCATTATTCATACATAAATCCCACAGAAGAATTTTTGGTTTGAGGGAACCTCAAAGTCAGGCACTCAAAGGAAATTGTAAACAAAGTTTCCTTTGAAATGTTGATATAATTTATGTTGTCCTTTGTAACATAATGTTGATTGTATTGCAAAGTCCATCAATATTTTATTTTATTTTATTTTAATAACACATTTTTTAAAGAATTTTGCAGCAAATTAAATCTATACTAAAACTAGCTGATAGCCCCAGGCTTCGCCCCACAAATGATTTATAAAAACTATTACAGTTGTGAGTGCTGCATTCTTTGTTTAGCCCGCGGAATTACTACGATCAAGATCAGCTGTTTGTATTTGCAACAGCTCAAACAAAATTGAATCTCCATAAGGAATACATGGGAACTTTGTCAGGGTCTCTGGCGGAGCCCTAAGGTCAGATCAGGATGAAAACCATTTAGTTTTCCTATTTTATGCCTAAAGAATCAGTGTACAACATTTCAGCTCTCTACCTACATGGGAAGGTGGAGAATTAGTGATGAGTGAGTGAGTCAGTCAGTCAGTCAGCCAGGGCTTTACCTTTTATAGATATAAGATGTACTCAATTTAATACCTTTAACATCAGTCAAATTTCTAACAAGTAATCTTAAATACCCCCGTCGCAGCAAATCTGCGTACTCAGTGAATTTTCAATGCATAATATATGTCTTAATACCACATACCAAGTTTCATAAAAATATATTCACATATAAGCGATATATACAATTTTAATTATTCTCTATAAGAATAACATTGGTGATGAGTATGTAGGTTTGCTGAAAAAAGGAACACAAACAATAGTTTTTTATGCAAATATAAATAGAATTTAACTAGGCGAAGCCACATACCAAGTTTCATCAATATTCAATCATAAATAACCGCTATATAACATTTTAATTATTCTCCATAAGAAAAACATGGGGCTGAGTAAGCAGGTTTGCTGCAACAAGGAACAAAAATGGGTTTTTATGCACATATCAATATAACTCAATAAGGTGAAGCCACATACCAAGTGTTATTAATTTATGTTCATAATTAAGGGAGTCATTATATTTTACTTATTCTCCATAAGAATAACATGGGGGCTGATTACGCAGGTTTGCTGCTACGGGGATAATCAACAAAAAATCTTTTTTGTGCAAATATTAATATACCGGAACTAGGTGAAGCCACATACCAAGTTTCATCAATACATACATTCATAAATAATCAAGATATCAAATTTTATTTATTCTCCATAAGGATAACATTGTACAACGTACTGTGTTTAGCACTTTGAATATCTCTGTAACGGTTGGACGTAGAATCACAATATAAACACCAAAACTATTATTTTGTGGAGCTGAACAGATTGGTAAAAGCAAATATGAAGTTTACATTGAAATTAACTGAGGAAAACCAAAAACCTTTTTTCCAAAAGATTAACATGGGAGATTTTATGAGTAGGTTTTTTGGATTTTCTGCGCAACCACTCAACCTACGTTAATAATTCAAAAAACTATATTATTTGTTTTTTCAAGCTCTATAACATGGTCAAAACCAAAATTAAGTACTTTAAAAATTGTAGGGTGAAAAATGCAAAAAACTGATTTTTGGAAAATTTAAAACCCCCATAAACCCCCTTTCCCATGGTCCGATTTTTCTGGTTTTCGAATTTAACGTCATGAATGTCACTTTAACATTTGAGCCAAATTTCATCGAAATCGGACATTTTTTACTCAAGTTATCGCATTCACGGACACACACATATATATATATATATATATACACATATATATATATACATATATATATATATACATATATATATATATATATATACATATCTATAAATTTGAACGAATAGTGTTTTTGATATCTGGGGACCTCAAAACAAAGAGTTATCATGGTCTCGGGCTTATGTCTTACCATTGAGACCTACGATAATAGCTTCTTCCCTATAGGGGAAATTCGCTAAAACCAATTGTAGTTATAATTTAATCTTTTTAAAATTAATATTTTCTTTAAAGTATTCTTTGTTAGTCTGAGGCCAAATTCATAATACACAAAAAAATAAATCAATGATATGGGTTAACTTTAATCTCCAGAAATTAGAGAACATGTAATTTTGCATAAGTATTCATGTTAACATCAACTATTAGTTAGTATTGTATTTTCAAACTAAGTGGCAAGACGAGTAAACTAATGTAAACTTGTTGACAATAACACTCATAACCTTCCCAACCGGGAAAGGAAACTCCCTAGGGAAAAGTCTAGCAGTATTCAATGAGCTGTAACTCGTTGTGTTTCCATCCATTGGAGATGATACAATAACAGTGCTCTGACCCTGACCTAATCCCAGGCATGTTACTTTTAGTAAATTTATCCTTAGAGAATATGCGGTAACTGAATTATTTAGACCGTGTCCTTTGTGAAACATTGTTTGCACATGTAGGGGAGGAAAAGGCTGACCCCCACGATGTCCTCTAGCCGCAAAGTGAAGAAAGGGGTAAGGGGAAATGTTACCTATTCCACTACTCATACATAGCCTTGTTGTGAACTGTAAAATATGCATATGATATTGTAATCAGCTACTAAGTATTTATCTGTTCTTAAATACTAGAAAATCGTAACCAAAAAAGGAAGAGAGCATGGATCAGTATTTGCAAGAACTAAGACTTCTCAGCAAGGATTGCAACTTTCATGCTGTGGATGGGACTACTCATCGAGACGAGTCTATCTGTGATGCCTTTATTAGTGGAATTTTGAATTCCTATATTCGAAAAAGGCTATTAGAAAAATCATCTTTGACTTTAAAGGATGCTGAAGATATTTCTCGTTCACTTGAGTCTGCCCAGAAGAGCTGTGAAGCATATACATCATCATAACAATCTGTAGTACAATGCAACACTTCATTGACTCAACTGAATCCACTGGATGAAGACCCAGATACCGAGCACCCATCCTCAACTTCAGCTGCAGTACCTAGAAATTCTCAACAGAAGTGTTTCTACTGCGGCGGGCGACGTCATCTTTCCCGAAACGACTGCCCAGCCAAAGATGCCACTTGCTCGGGTTGTGAGAAGAAAGGACATTTCATGAAGGTATGCAGATTAATAAAAGCTAAAGGTAAGACCATCACTGCCTCATCATCAGTGATATCCTCAGTCACATCTGCAGCGGCTTGTAATAGACTAACAAAAGCGGTTGTATTTGGAAAGCTAAATAAAATATCTGTTGAAATTCTGGTAGATACTGGATGTACCAATAGCTTTGTAAACAGAACTCTTGTAATGAAAAATAGTTTTTGTATCTTTCCAGAGAGAAAACAAGTGTCTATGGCATCAACTACCTTAACATCACCTATCAACGGGTATGTTTTAGTAAATTTAGAAGTTTCTGATCATGAATATGAGAAAGTCAAATTGCTTGTTATTGACAATTTATGCACTGATGTCTTGATTGACCACGACATAATGAAATTGCATTCTTCGGTTAATCTAGGTTTCGGGGGTGAGAAAGCACCTCTGTCTATTTGTAATGTAGCTTGTGCTACTGTTGAACCACGTCACCTTTTTCAGAATTTATTACCTGAGTGTAAGCCAATAGCAAGTAAGTCTCACAGATTTTCCAGTGACGATGAAAAGTTCATAGACTCTGAAGTGCAGAAACTCCTTCAAGGTGGGGTAATTGAAGAGAGCTCATCCCCATGTCGTGCACAAGTACTAGTTACCAAAAGCTCATCTCATAAGAAGAGATTAGTAATAGATTATAGTCAAACAATAAATAGGTTTACTTTACTTGACGCTTACCCGCTGCCTAATATTGAAAGCATAGCTATTAAGATTGCGGAAAATACAGTGTTCAGTACTATAGACTTAAAAGATGCTTACCAACAAATTCCAATATCAGAACATGAAAAATGCTACACAGCATTTGAGGCGGCAGGGAAACTTTATCAGTTCTGTCAAGTTCCGTTTGGTGTGACAAATGGTGTGTCTGCTTTTCAACGCACCATTGATAAGATTATTTCAAATAAAAATCTAGAAGGGGTCTGGGCTTTCATTGACGATGTAACAATAGCCGGGAAAACTCAGTCAGAGCACGATGAGAGATTGAATAGATTTTTACAGGTTGCTAAAAATATAACCTTACATTAAACAATGAGAAAAGCAAATTCTCTCAAGATACTATATCAATTCTAGGATATCGTATCACCAATCTATGCAAGCAGACCCAGAGCGATTAAAACCTTTGTTACACTTGCCTTTGCCAGCTAATGCATCTCTAAAACGTGCATTAGGAATATTTTCTCACTACTCAAAGTGGGTTCCTAAGTATTCAAACAAAATTCTGCCTTTAGTTGACTGTAAATCGTTCCCTATATTACCTTCTTCTGTGACAGCTTTGGCATTCAACGAAATTAAACAGGACATAGGGAAGTCAGTACTCACTGTGATTGATGACCACACTACGTTAGTTGTGGAAACAGATGCTTCAGAATTTGCCATAGCTGCAACTCTCAGCCAAGGGGGGAGGCCAGTTGCGTTTTTCTCCAAAACCCTGTCCGATTGTGAAAAACGCCATCCCTCAATTGAAAAAGAGGCACTAGCTATAGTAGAGTCCTTAAAGAAATGGAGGCACTTTCTTATAGGAAGACATTTTCTTTTAATAACAGACCAACTGGCTTTCTCGTTTATGTTCAACAGTAGGCATGCTAGCAAAATCAAAAATGAGAAAATCACAAGATGGCATCTTGAGTTGTCCCCTTACTCATTCAACATTCAATATAGAACTGGTAAGGAGAATGTC
This sequence comes from Allygus modestus, assembly GCA_963675035.1. NCBI lineage: Eukaryota > Metazoa > Arthropoda > Insecta > Hemiptera > Cicadellidae > Allygus > Allygus modestus. The sequence continues at coordinate 139,606,068 of OY776112.1, read as the reverse complement.
ACCGCCGATGCTTTTTCACGTGTATGCGGGGCTATCACTAGTGATAATAAGCTTACGCGTTACATCAATCTCTCTGTCATCCTGGAATCACTAGGATGTACCATTGGATAAAAAGTAAAAATCTTCCATACTCATTAGATGATGTTAAGACGGTAACGAATGATTGCCCAATATGTGCAGAGATTAAACCTAGATTCTATAGAAATACCAATTAACATCTAATCAAGGACACTAAGCCCTTTGAACGGCTGAACATGGACTTTAAGGGGCCCTTGCCTTCAAGAACACGGAACCGCTATCTACTAACTATAGTTGATGAATATTCACGTTTTCCTTTTGCGTATGCCTGCAGTGATATGTCATCAAGCACAGTAGTTCGCTGTTTAGAGAATCTGTTCTCAATTTTTGGAATGCCGAATTACATTCACTTTGACAGAGGGTCGTCTTTTCTTTCAAAGGAACTGAGAGACTATCTCCATGAAAGGGGGATAGTTACTAGTCAAACAACACAATATAACCCGGCGGGAATGGACAAGTAGAAAAGTTCAATGGAACATTATGGAAAGCAATTCTGTTAGCACTGAAGTCTAGGATGTTGAAAGTTGAACAATGGGAAGTTGTGCTTATCTATGCTTTACATTCAATACGATCACTCTTATGCACTTCAACCAACAGCACACCAAATGACAGATTTTTCACTCATCCTCGACGATCCCTCAACGGACATCTCTGCCAGCTTGGCTATTGCAGCCAGAACCAATATTTTTAAAAAGAAATGTGCGATCATCAAAATTCGAACCTCTAGTAGATGAGGTTGAGCTAATTGATGCTAATCCTCATTATGCATTGATCAGACACAGTGATGGAAGAAACTCAACTGTATTCCTCAAGCAATTGTCTCCTAGGGGAGATACCAGTCTACTACAGACAAGAAGATCGTACACCAGGCGAGTTGATAAGGAATGAAGGTAATACTTCATCTGAAATTTATCTTCAAAATGCACCAGAACTCTGTGTACCAACTGGACCAGATTGTTCCCAGCCAAATGAAACTGTTGGATGAGATAATGAAGAAGACCTTTCTCTAAGGAGGCTGCAGAGTACTAGAAAACGACCGACTTATTTAAATGATTGCATACTTTAATATTTTAGAGGGAGAGAATGTTGTGAACTGTAAAACATGCATATGATATTGTAATCAGCTGCTAAGTATTTATCTGTTCTTGTTCATAACTTTAGTTTGTTTACTTTTCCATCATGTAACATTTTTAGTTGATTAAAGCCTTATAATCTTTAAAGGGTTTATTCATTACAAGCCTTTCATGGGAAAAACATAGTGATGGGCTAAGATACTAGGAGTACGCTCAAATATTAGCGTAATGGGATGATCGAACTCAGAAATGGTAAATAAAAGTTACTGCTGTTACGTAAATTCCGAACGAAATTTGATCACAAAATATTAAGTAAATAGACCTGGGACTCTGTAGGAAAATATATACTTTCCTTTTGGTTAATTTTGGTCATAGGACAAATCGTTCTTAATTATATTAAATTATATTATATTAGAGGTGCAAATTCTTCAACAAAAAATAACACAGTAAGTTGTATATGCAGTGAGGTCCACGGGAAATTAGCTGAGTACGCAGGTTTGCTATGACGGGAGTAATTAAAGATTATATAAACTGACAAAAGAACACAGCTGGCGTAAGGAAATACGAGATAAATGGCTGCTGCAATCTAGCGGATAAACTATTACTCACATTATTCATATTATAGGAGAACGTTATCTTTATTTATAAAAACTGGTATTAGTTTTTTTAATCAAAAAATTTCAAAAACCTTTGATAAATTGAATAAATTTATGTTAAACGGGCAGTACTTTATTGATTCAATCATAAAAAATATATATAGGACCATCTTTTAGTAGTTTCATGCAATAACAAAACAATATTGTATAAGTATCTCGTACTTTACAAGCAGTAATTTTTATTCAATGCTTTATCTTATGGAAATTTTACAACTTTTAATATTAGTTAATAAAAAACGGTTTAACGAATGTGTTCCATTTATGAACTGGAAGCGTGAAGTGTCCTGGAAAACATTTGCGTAAAATCTGAAAACGATCCGTGCAGCCGTTTTCACGATATTGCATTACGAACACACACACCCACACACCGACGGACAACAAATCATTGTCTCTGCTAATACATAGATTCCTTCACTTTGTTCCGTCATCAATTAATTTTGGATAACAATAATAACTGTTATTGTATCGAAAACTATTCAATCTCTTTTGCACCAATTCTTGTTTAACACTCTCAGGCTCAACATGTTATACTGGGTGTCCACAAATTACCTTTACAATTTTAAACGTGTTTGGAAAGTAAATTAGTGATATTTTAATGTTTTATTTTCTTGTTAAACACATTTTCTAAACTTTGTTTGTTTACATTATCATTATATTATTCTATTTTACTTAATTTTGTAACTATCTTATTTTAAAAATACGTTTTCCCCTGAAGGAAATGCAAAATGTTAGAGTTAGTTTTACAAGTAGACTATGTTAATATTCTACTTGGTGGAATGCACTTCATATGTCCATGCATTTTTTGTTCCAGTATCGGATAGTGGGCCTATAGAGAGGTTTCATAGTATAAGGTTCCAAAATTCTTTCAAAGGAGAACATCAGATTCCTGTAGTCATGTACAAAACCTCGCCTTCATCCTTACTAATATATAAAAATGGGATGGTGAGTGTCTGTCTGTCTGCTGTGTGTTCCTCAATCACTCAAAAACTACTGGACCGATTGGCATGAAAATGTACAGGAATTTCCCGTATATACCAAATAAACACATATGCCTATTTTCGTTTTGAAAATTCTATATGGCTCTGACCCACGGGACTTTCAAGTTCCCAAGTATTCGTTATGGACATTCATTTTTGTTTGAGCTGATGAAAATACTAACAGCTGATCATTATTCGTAGTAGTTCCACGGGTTAACCACAGAATGCAGCACACACAACTGTCACAGTTTTTATAGCCTAAATCATTTGCGGGGCAAAGCCTGCGGGAAACAGCTAGTCTCAAATAAAAATGTGTAAATGATAGTTATGAAATGGAGTAAAAAAGTAAATACTATGCAAAAATGAACAAACAAAATTTGGAATGTGTGTCTGATAAAAAACTAAACCCCACTAACTTATTACTATTATTTTATATTCTACACACATTTAAAGTTGTAAAGGTAATTTGTAACTTTGAAACATATCTGATGTTTAACATCTTTAACTCATGAAAAGTGTTAAATGGTTAAGGTTTGGAAAATTACTTTTTAATAATAGTTACATATATGAAAAAAGTCCCTACGGAACTATACAAAATAACATAATGCCGTATAATTAATTAGGAGCTGTGATAAAAGAGTTAAAATAAAAATAACAAAAGAAAAAAATTGCTTTAGCCAATGACAAGTATGCAAGGTATGCATTGGTTAACTTTCCCTCCTAGTAATGCTGGAGTGGGGGGGGAGCCACCCCTCTCAACACTGTCTCTTTCTCTCTCCCGCAATGTCTAAAAAAAAGCCATCATCAACTTATTGTAGTTATACTTTGTAAATGACATAACCACAAAAACTATGAAAATATAAGGTATTATAGTTATTATATTATTATAGTTATTATATTATGAAAATATAGTAGTTATTCCAATCCTACTTAATATTATAAATGTGAAAGTTTAGACATTGTCTATAAATACTGAAGGTTTGGATGTATGGATGTTGTAGTTCGATCACGCATAAACTACTGGACCGATTAAGCTAAAATTTTGCATGAACATAGCTTACAAACAAAATATGATCATAACAAGGATAGCTAGTGGCAAAGATCTCTGCTTCTGTATAAAAATATTTGTTTAATCTACTTTACTGCCTAAATGCATTCCCTGAATTTTTATTTCAGGAGTTACAACTGGTATTTATGATTATTATGTAAAATACAATGCGATCTATTGCGATTTGCGATATTTGCGATCTATAACAATAAAAAGTGCAAGAGGAATGGTCAGTCACACACATAGATCTTTGCCTTTAGCTATATTTCATTTAAACATGTATTATTACTGTTATTAGCAAATTTTATTAGGAACAGCTACTAACATGGTGAGACTTATGTCCAAACCTCTGTTATATATAATAGACTTAAAAATAACTTCTTATTGTGTAAGCTCGAAAATGTAATGGTGGGTTGTAATTTAAATTGAGGTATTTAAATGTTTGCACTAAAACATTCTAATGTTTTGTCCTAATTACTACAAATCTGGCAGTCACATTTATTTCTATAACCAGTTGTTCAACTTTACTGGGCAACCCAAAAAACCCTAACTCATTTATACAAAAATTGTTAAATATATATTTTGAATTTTTGTCTCCAAAAAGTCAAATAAACTCTTGATGTGAAATAAATGTATGTAAAACAATTGAAGAAATAGTACCAAAAAAAGTGTACACTCTCACGAACAAATTACAACATTAACATTTTCTAATTTTCTTAGATTCTGAATTCAAAAGACGCGAACAGAACATGGACATACATTGAGCAATTTTTTAAACATAGAGGATTAACCCCTATTGCCCCTATTTACATCCAACTGTACACTTGACCAAAAAAATTCACTTTGTCAATAATTCTTTAATGAAGCCGGACTCATCAGCTAAGGTCCAATAAATATAAGTTATTAATATTATACATAATTATCTCTTTGTTTCCTAATTTTAATTGTTGGCAGTCTTTTTTTAATGAATGTTTTAAATGTACTATTCTGTTGAAGTGCCTTACAGTAGAACTTATTCTCAATTTAAATTTGTTGTACAGATGCTTAGTCCTACTTAAGAGTTTCCTATTGTTAATTATTGTACAATTTTGTATGACAACAGTACAAGATGAACAAACTTGTAGTTACAAAAATGTGTTATACTTGATTAATCAACTTGCCTTTGATGACTGTAATTACTAATGAGATAGTCAGGTTTGCATTGACACTGTAATGTTAAATCAACTGTTCACTAATTCTCGACATTGACTCTTAGACAATCTTTGACTTCAGCACAATCATAGGTGCAAATTGGAGGGGGGGTGGACAAGGAGGGGCAGATGCCCCCCAATAATTTGGAGGGCATATATTATTGTAATATATGGAAAGTTAGAATAATCAAAATCATGATCATGTTACCCCCAATCGAAATACACAAATTACGCTTATCACATAAGTGCATGCATGAAGTTTTTAAAAACATTTACATTCTAATAAGAGATGTAATATGTTGTCAAGGTTGCTAATGTGTGATATGGCTCTCTGATACTTCTTTATTGTTTAGTAAAAAGATTTCATTTTCTGTGTATTGGTCTAATTATAGCAGGAGTTATTTGTTTATTGAATGGCTTTCAGTGGAGGTCTTTTGAGTTCTCCTTTGGGTGTGAATCCCAAGAGGATCAGTTAATAGGGGAAATATTGTATAGCCAATTTGTTTCACTGTATTTGACAAAAAATCATTTTTAATTCTTTCCCCCTTTTTGGGTGTTCCATATTGCTCAATTCAATAGTCTCCTAGGATGGAAGAACAGCTTCAACTAATATTTGCTGACAGCTAGTGTCTGAATTTAAAAACAATTTCATCTAAAGCTAGACAAGATCCCATTTACAAAATTAGGCATATTTTCTTTGATGTGTTAGTCACAGCAGAATATTTCCCAGTTTCATATTATATAACCAAAACAAACCATTACATGACATCTTAATGTTGTTAAGCAAATGTAACAAACAGAACAATATAATTTCCTCATTCAAATTCAGACACGAAGCAAGGACAAACAAACCGTGCGAAAATCTAGTTGAGAGTTTAGTGTTCAATTCACAATGGCATTGCCATCCATTGACATTGAGTGGAACATTGTATGAAGACAAGGTCTCTATATTTTAGATCTGTGTGGGTAACAGACTTTTTTCCTTTAGGAAAAAAAACAAACAAAGACTTCTACTTGAGGTATTGATAATCTTGATAGAATAATTATTATAAATAATGGGCCTTGACACAAACTAATTTTACCTTTTTTTTATAATTTTTAACTGATCAAAAAATGACACTGATAAGTTTATGATGTGATACTGATATGTTTTACAATTTTTCACTGGAAAGAGGTTACAAAAAAAGTAAATAATTTAATATAAAAAATCAAGCTTAAAACCCATAAACTACAATATATTTTTTATTTACATCCTTGTTTTAAAAACTTAACAACAGTGCATTGCATTTATTAATTAATACGAGCAAGAGAGATTGAACAGAACTTCATGTACATAGTACTTCAAAAGGATATACATCAAAACCCAGCTCAAAAATAAAAATAATTTATTCATAAATAAAACTACCACACATAATCACTCTCATGCATATTAAAAATTACAAATGCAGGGCTAGTTCTTCATTTATCATACACCACACATTATGATGGTAAAATTTTGAAGAAATATTCCACCTGAAAAAAATTAAAGTCTGGATTATTTTGACAAAAAGAAACGATACAAGCTACTCTGTTTATATGGAATATGCTATTTTCAAATTCAAACTATACACTTTAAATCTTCCAATATATATGGTTTTCTATATTCAATCTATTAGGGGTGTGCGATGCAGCGATTTTATTTTGATTCAATGCAACAATGCGATTCAAAGAATTTTGATTTGAGTCGATGCACTGCGACATGTTTCAATGATTAAAACTCAGCCTATACACCAGTTGTTGTAACCAACATGGATGACCTACCATCTTGGCCAAAGCCTAGTTATAATTTTCTGATTTGATCAATTAATTCTTCTTCCATCCTATCTTGATCCATCATTTAAAAAACTTTTGCAATAAAAATGCATAACCTAAACTTAATTTTATTTACTTAAGTTTCAAAGGACGGACGAATACAAACGAGCCCCAAAGTGACGATGAAGACAGTATTGCCAGATTGTATAATACCACTCTCGTACCATGCCAGTAAAACTACCATATTTTCGTCAAAATACTATTTTACCCACCCTAGGAATAGTTTTGTGAAGGTATAACGTTATTCAAATAACTCACTGTTTATTATAAATTCATAATGGGGGAAAACGTGGTTATAAGATAATGACTCAAAGAAATAATGTTCGTCAGCCAACTGATTTATTGCTTTCAACCTCCCCTCCCGTTGTTAACACTTCCCGTGCCCTTTATAGTGCGGGTAAACGGCGGGAGAATTGACGATTCGATGCATTGCACACCCCTACAATCTATATAATTAGACATTTCAGTATTCTTCACATGCAGTGTTGCAGCAAACCTGCATACTCAGCGAATTTCCAATGAATATATAAGATAACACATTAACACTTAACAGGATTCATAAGAAATATATTCACAAACAAGCGATATTAAAAATATTAATTAATCTCCATAAGAATAACATTGGGGATGAGTACGCAGGTTTGCTGCAACAAGGAACACAAAATAATGGGTTTTTATGCAAATATCATTAGAATTCATATAAGTAAAGTCACATACCAAGTTTCATTCATATACATTTATAAGTAAGCGATATATAACATTTTAATTATTCTCCATAAGAATAACATGGGGACCGATTACCTAGGTTTGCTGCTACGGGGACCATACGTGAAAATTTTGTATTTTGTGCAAACAACAATAAACCCCAACCAGATGAAGCCATATACCAAATTTTGTCAGTTTATGTTCATAAATAAGCGAGATATACAATTTTTCTTTTTCTCCATAAGAATAACATTAGACAACGTACTGTGTTTAGCACTTTCAATATCTCAGGAACCAATTGACGTAGAGCAATGATAAAAATACAAAATTGTTTGTTTTTTTATGCTGAATTAAATGGTAAAAATTAAAATTTGATTTAAATAAAAATTACATGTGGAAACCCCAAAAAACCCATTTTTGGGGTACAAAACCCCCAAAAACCCCCCTTTGGATGGTGCGATTTGCCTGGTTTTCGAACTCGTTCAAATAAATGGTACTTTACACATTTGTACCAAATTTCATTAAGATCGGACCTTTTTTATGAGAGTTATCGTGCTTACGGACACATATATATATATAAGTATAATACCCCCGTCGCAGCAAACCTGCATACTCAGCGAATTTCCAATGAATATATAACATAACACATTAAAAAACTTAACAGAATTCATAAGAAATGTATTCACAAACAGGCGATATTTAAAATATTAATTATTCTCCATAAGAATAACATTGGGGATGAGTACGCAGGTTTGCTGCAACAAGGCACACAAAATAATGGGTTTTTATGCAAATATCAATAGAACTCATCTTAGTGAAGTCACATACCAAGTTTCATCCATATACATTCATAAATAAGCGATATATAACATTTTAAGTATTTTCCATAAGAATAACATGGGGACCAAGTACCTAGGTTTGCTGCTACAGGAAACATAGGCGAAAAATTGTTTTTTGTGCAAACAACAATAAACCACAACCAGATCAAGCCATATACCAAATTTCGCCAGTTTATGTTCATAAATAAGCGAGATATACAATTTTTCTTGTTCTCCATAAGAATAACATTAGACAACGTACTGTGTTTAGTACTTTCAATATCTCGGTAGCCAATTGACGTAGAGCAATGATCAAAATACCAAATTGTTTGTTTTTTTAAGCTGAATTCAACGGTATAAATTAAAATTTGATTTAAATTAAAATTACATGTGAAAAACCCAAAAATACATTTTTGGGGTATAAAAACCCCCCAAAAAATCCCCTTCGGATGCGATTCATCTGGTTTTCGAACTCGTTCAAATAAATGGTACTTTACACATTTATACCAAATTTCATTAAGATCGGACCTTTTTTACGAGAGTGATCGTGCTTACGGACACACACACAAACACACACACACACACACACACACACACACACACACACACACACACACACACACACACACACACACCCCACACACACACACATATATATATATATATATATATACATATATCAAAATTGGAACGAATGGTGTTTTTGGCATCTGGGGACCTCAAAATGAAAAGTTATCATGGTCTCAGGCTTAAGTCTTACCACGAGACCTACGGTAATAGCTTCTTCCCTATAGGGGAAATTCGCTAAAAACATGAAAATATATAGTAGCCCTTTACTGTGAATTTTATTCTCTAATATATATATATATATAAATTTGAACGAATGGTGTTTTTGGCATCTGGGGACCTCAAAATGAAAAGTTATCATGGTGTCGGGCTTAAGTCTTACCATGAGACCTACGGTAATACCTTCTTCCCTATAGGGGAAATTCGCTAAAAACATAAAACTGTCAGTTAATGGTTGCAGAGGGAATTGTCATTTTCAATTAGCCGTAAATGCAGTAAGTTGTCCAATATCATTCCAACGCAGAATTAAAACATTTTAATTTCTCTCTTAATTACTAAAAAATTTAATCAATAATTGGTGATAAATAAGATGAACTAGCATTGATCAAAAGAGGATTTTCGGAAAATGTTACCAGCTAACCCTGGGGGAGGGGAGATTTCCCACCTTAAAACTACTGCATGCAGCAGATAGAAACTCAGGGAAGAAACGATGGAAGAGAGTATTTTCTTAAATCACCACCAGAATGCGCTTCTCAGTTGTTCATTGCTTATAAACTTGTAACCCATAGCCGTTACGGTATGTCGTGATAGCCCATTGGATATGGTATTAAACTTCAGGGTGTCTACCAGCTCCCTAAAATAAAAATCGGGGACTTTTTGGGGACTTTAGGTGACTTTTATCAAAAAAATTAGTGACCTCGGAATTAAACCGTACCGTTTTGTTTTATGCAAAAAATCGAATATAGCTTACGATGGTACAAAACTTACTAATAACAACTGCTGTGATTATATATTCAGTATTGGATGCTTAGGCCTAAGCCTAGTTTAGTAAATATTAATATGAAATCAGCAAAACAATGTTTGGGTCTACCCTAAATATAAAATTAAAATTACAAAGAAAAAAGTTAAGGGATATTTCATTACAGTGGTTCTTTCTTAATGCTCAAGTAACCCACATACTGTTACCGTTTTGTAACCGTTTCATGTTGTGAACAAAAACTCAAGCATAATAAATCTTTGGTTCATATAAAAAACACTAGGCCTAATTAAACACTAATTTAAATATATTTTATAGGCATACTAATAACATTTATCACTTTTCTAACTATCCTTCAACTACACCAGAGAAAACAAAACTAATTCATATTTAAAACTTTAAAAACATTTTTAAGTTCTCTCTCAATATTTTGCATGAGCTGACACATGATTAGTGACACAAAAAGCTGACCACAAAATGGTTATGTTGTATTTTACTAAACATCGTTCAATCCCTGACTTAGGCCTATTTGTGGAAGATTCTACTATAGGCATACTGCGGTCCTGGCTGCTGAATGGTAGGGCTTGGCCTACTTGCACTGAACTAGAACTTTGACATAGACCTACATTTAAATGTTGGCTGCTGTATTGCGGGTCTATTTGTGCTGAGGTAGAAGGAACTTCTGGGTTGATTGCATGCAAGGTCAACTGATTACCACTGTGTAGATTAGAAACAAACTGCATGTGTTTTTTCCCCTTTTCGTGAGATTTGATGGCAGTTATTCGGAGTGGGAAACTTTTACAAAAACAACAAAATGCTGTGAACTTGTCCTTTTTTCTAAGCCACTTCCACCATTGGTTTTCTTCCATTCAAGTATCTTGAAACTGACACTTCTCAGGCATTTTGAGATTAAAATAAAGTTCCACTGCGATCACGTGCAAACAACAACTGCTGAGCTAATCGCTTAGAAGTTCAAACTCAATAAAACAATCAACGAACAGACTACCAAATTATAACATTATTAGTACATTTTGTTGTAACTGATCACAACACTTTTTCATATAATTTAAAATTAGCTTTCTTAAATTCTTCAAACGCTCACAATGTCTAAAAAGGTCTCCGTTACATGATAACAGTAAAATATTTGTTTTAAAATTAAATGAATTGAATCATAAAGTGGGAGTCTGTTCCAAATACCAATTCGCTCTCAATACTGTTCAGCTCTTCCAACGATAACTGCTGTGGTCAACATCATGTTAGGACATCATAAAAGATGTCAATAATTAATTATAATTAAATCTCCGGTGATATTTTGATTTAATAATTTGATTTTTACTACCATGTAATATAATGCTTAAGCAATACGTCTTTTCCTGGCAAGCGTTAACAATCTCGTACCCTTCATATCCTACCACTCAACCACGAGAGTTGTTAGTGAGATGATGCAATCGGCAAAATATCGTTTCAGGTAGGCAGCTGGGGCGGTACATTGCGATCGCGCAGGATATGGGCTGCTTCACTAGCGCTCGTGGTGCCTGTCCGTAAAAACAGTCTTCTGACGTAACAGTCTGGGCGACTGTTGATTGGCGCTAAAGTAAACAAATCTACCCAAATGCTCTGGTATCTTTTACCAGGCAGGCACCAGGATCACTAACGTCTACCCGGCTTTTACGTGGCAGAGTTTATTTCAGTTTAATCACTGACGAGCTGCGGCTTTGGTGAGACGCCAGCACATAAGACATAGACGGGTACAATAATTTTGCCCCGTCAAAACGCAGACAACTGATACTACAATCAGCAGTTTAAATTGGTAAAATCGTGAAGATATTAACTTTAATAATTTTACTTTAGCCAGTTAACACTTAGGAAAAAATTCCAAACTCCCTTGAAAATTTATAATATTACTATAAAATAATTAAAAACCATAGCCATAAAAATCACATATCAGAACCATGAACCAATTATGATTATACTAACTTTTGCTTCTATAATCTTGGTAAAAAGGTATATTTCCTTTGAAAGAAGTATTGAGCTCTACTAATCGGAGTAAAATCGGTGTGTAAAAAAACCAAGACAAACACTACAGAAATGTTTTCTAAACTTCCTGATTAATGTAGTTTTGTACATGTGATTTTATTTAATTTTTGCAGAAATAATTTTCTGTTTTGTATGTTTATTTTTATTAGCCTAATTTTGTTTACATTGTCTAATCAATCATTTATGATACCTATTGTTTTTAAATGATTAGTAATTTTAGTGTTTTATACCCAAACTTCAATTATTCCACTATTATTGAACCTCTGCTCCATTTAACTAATTTCAAAAATAGATCAGAGTAAAATATATGTGAAATGAAACTCAGTAAAACTATTAAAACTAAAACTTATTATTATTATTAGTTCAAACAATAATTATATTTCAATATAAATCAAGGTTTTCATTAATATAATTTTGTATATATTATTTCTACATATTTACGCCTTTATTAGCGAAATGGGTTTTTTAAAGTTTTTACTGTAATATTTTATAAAGGCAAATTTGAGTTTTCACCACTGGATCAAAATTTTGCTCTATAAATACATTTAAATTGACGTATTTTGCCCTCATTGAATCATCCATAGCATTTGGGATAAGTTTATATGGTAGTACATCAAAGCTTAACTTAGACAGAATACTTATACTCCAAAAGAGGCGCTACGAATTATATTAAACTTAAACTGGGACACTTCTATTCGAGATCACTTTCCACCAATGGTTATCATGAAGGTTTACAATCTTTACATGGTGTTACATGCAAGAAAACTCTCAAATGCTAACATGGTACCTAGGCTAGGGGATAAACACAATTATCTCACCAGATTCAGGAATAAAATTGCCACTGATCCCCATAAATTAGAGTTTTTTAATAAAAAGGCAGGTTGTGCAGGAAGCAAATTTATGGACAGACTGCCAGCGAGGACTATTGATGAATTTAAAAGTTTAAGAGAAGATTAAAAGAATGTTTAAATAGTAAAACATTGTACAATTTTGAAGATTTATAATAGTTTAGTATTCAATTGTGTAATTAAGCAGCATTATTAAGGATTGGGGGAGTTGCCTGACGCCATTCAATGTATCCAATGTGTACTTTATGAATAAAGTGATTGTCAATTCAACTCGATTCAGCTTTAAAAAACACACAATTAGGTTTTTCGATCATTTATCTATGTCAATTGGTTACATAGATATTGAAAGTGCTAAACCCAGTACGTTGTCCAATGTTATTCTTATGGAAAATAAGAAGAATTTTATCTCTCGCTTATTTATGAACGTATACTAACGAAACTTAGAATACGGCTTCATCTGGTTGTGGTCTATTGTTATTTGCACAAAAAAAGCAATTTTTACTGATGATTCCCGTAGCAGCAAACCTGCTTACTTAGCCCCCATGTTATTCTTTCAGTGAATAAGTAAAATGAAACGTCTCCCTTATATATAAACATAAATTTAATAAAACTTGGTAAGTGAATTTCCCTTGTTGAGTTATATTGGTATTTGTATAAAATAAAAACCCATTTGTGTGTTCCTTGTTGCAGCACACCTGCTTACTCAGCCCAATGTAATTCTTATGGAGAATAATTAAAATGTTATATATTGCTTATTTATAGAAATTAATATTGATTAAACTTGGTATGTGGCTTCACCTAGTTGAAATCTATTAGTATTTGCATAAAAACAATTATTTGTAATCCTTGTTCAGAAAACCTACGTGTCATTCCCAATGTTGTTCTTATAGCGAATAATTAAAATTGTATATAATATTGCTTATTTGGGAATATATTTTTATGAAACTTGGTATGCGGCTTTATGTGGTGTTAAGGCATCTTATGCATTGGAAATTCTCTGAGCACGCAGGATTGCTGCAACGGGGGTATTATTGTACTGTCTGTTCTTTATTGCTTAGTTGTAATTGTTATCTAAAGATTTAGTATTTTTTTTTTCATTTGACCTTTACCTATTGTTATTTAACTATTACCTAACAATTATTTGTTACTTAATGTGTCATAAAAAGTATTCGATCATTCATTTTTTGAGAATATTATAAATTCCCATAAATGTCCGGGAATTTATACATTATGGGAACATTCCCAGGGAATATTTCCTCGATTTTAAATTCCCAGGAATTTTATATCACTAATCCCAGGGACTCGGGAACAATAGCAGTACTGTATTTCCAAAAAGTTACCAGCAAACGATAAATAGCGTAAAACATTAGGGGTGGGCGAGTAATCGAGTTTAGAGTATTTTTCGACTACTAAAGAATACTTGAAGGCCGAGTCGAGTAGTAAACTTACTCGAAACTATCGAGTGGAGTAGTTGACTACTTCCGCCGTTTCCCCCGAATAGTTGAAAATTGTATATACTCCCGCCGTTTACCCACGTTTACGCCAATAACAAATGTTTAACAAAATAAGTGATTGAAATAAAGAGAAATAAGCTTAAAATCTAGTTTTAGCTCATATGAAAGGAGAGACAACAGGTGGGTTATTTTTGGATACCTGTGAGTTAAGATAAGTAAGAGAGGCAAAGGGAGTGTTTGGGTCGGGGGCAAAAAATCACTTTCTTGTTCAAATGATCTGGTTTTGATAAACTAACCCAAAATATTTGTATGGATATATATATTTGTAATACTTGTATTTTGTTTGTTATTGTTGTTGAAAACAGTATATATTTATTATTTTTCATTTAAATCATTATTCATTTATGGTAAAATAAAGGTTAAAATAAATAATAATTCAATAACATTTTATGTTTATAATTAAAGTTTAATATCAAAAAAACATCGTTTTCCATAAAAAATGGAGTTTTTTTACTTCTTAAAGAACTACTCGACTCGATACTCAAATAGTTTGGTTCAATGCTCGACTCGATTTAAAAAAAAACTACTCGCCCACCCCTACAAAACATTCCCCATAAGAAAAGCATGGGGATTTTAAAACGTCTGCTTTGGTTACATAAAAAATGTGTTTAAGGGTAAACTTTGCCAACGAACAGACATGTGTTCCTAATTATATTGATCTATATTCCTCAGCATGTAAAGAGTAAAACGAGTTCGCACGCAGCACGCTGACGTGAGGGGAGTAAATTTCCACATAAAAACTTTCAAAACTCAAAATCAGTGTAAAAACATACATTTGTCCAATTTTTATTAAAATCTGAAAACATTGATTTTTTGGCTGATCTGATGCTCCTGGTTTCATTTACCTGCATTGCTAGGAATACAATTTTGTGCATTATAAGGTTAGAAGAAGGTCTAGTCAGGTTTGAAAGTAGGCGCGAGGTTGCTGGGGATGATACAAATATACCAACAATTGAATAACATGCTTTTCTAGTGTAAAAACCCCATAAGACAACGTACGTGTTTAGCCGATATACACTTTCATTAATAACTCGGTAAATATTTATGCTAGAATGACGAGAGAGGGCTTAAAACTTTTGCTTCACTAATTCACATCTTAATACATGCATTAATTTTACGTCCGGGGATTTTCTGACCCTTTTAGGGCCCAAAAACTCGAAATTTGAAAGAATAATCCCAAAAAAGGGGGTTTAGAGTTTTCTGATTGTTTTGCCCAACAAAACTGTCCAACAGATTATAGAAAGGAACTTCCCTACAAAATTTGAAGTAAATCGGACAAAGAATGTGACCGCTAGAGTACATACACACACACACATACTTATATATATATATATATATATCATTTTGAAGGACCCCCCAAAACGTGGTCAGGGGGTCACGTTAGGAACTTCAATGGTGGTCCCGAGCTTACGTTTCACCGTGCGGGTCATGCTAATAGTTCAATTTCCATAGGAAATTCATTAAAAAATCAGATGAATCAGAGTATTGGAGCAAGGTTAGGGGCTTTGGCCCCTTCAAACCACTAGTACATTTATAAATAAGTGACATATAGCATTTCATGTATTCTCTGTAGGAATAACATTAACCCTTTGAGCGCCACAGACTTTTAATTTACCAAATCCAAAAAGGCTGACTTGCGATGCGCGTGCATATCGAAAAGCGCCAGACCGTTTTTGGGAATTTTCCCTTAAAAAGTACCGTAAAAATTGATTTTTGATAAATTGATAATAAACAATCAAATATATTGAATTGTTGAACTTTCGACTCAATGTTGGTATATGGGCGAAATATCGGCAGTTGGCCTTGTTCACATTGGCGGCGAAAGCCGATATATCGGCAGTTGGCGCTCAAAGGGTTAAAGGCTGATTACGCAGATTTGCTACAACAAGAAAGATAAAAAATATGTTTTTGTGCAGTTATAAATATAACTTAACCAGGTGAAGCTACATACCAAGTTTTATTAATTTATGTTCATAATTAAGGGCGATATAAAACTTTACTTTCTCTCCATAAGAATAACATTAGGGCTGAGTATGCAGATTTGATGCTACGGGGACAATCAACAAAAATATTTTGTTGTGCAAATATCAATATACCAGTACTAGGTGAAGCCACATACCAAGTTTCATCAATATACATTCATAAATAATCGAGATATCAAATTTGATTTATCCTTCATAAGGATAACATTGGACAACGTACTGTGTTTAGCACTTTGAATATCTCAGCAACGGTTGGACGTAGAATCACAATTTAAACACCAAAATGATTGTTTTGTAGAGCTGAACTGATTGGTAAAAACAAATGTGAAGTTTTCAGTAAAATTAAATGAGGAAAAGCTAAAACCCTTTCTCCCATAGAACATTTCATGAACACGTTTTTTTTTGGATTTTATCCGCAACCACTTAACCTAGGTTCATGATTCCAATTTCTATATTATTTACCTTTTAAGCTCTATAAAATGGTCAAACCAAAGTTGAGTATTTAAAAAATGTTGTGGTAAAATTTGCAAAAAACTGATTTTTGGACAATTTAAAACCCCCATAAACCCCCCTTCCCATGGTGCGTTTTTTAAGTTTACGAACTTGAAACCATGAATGTTACTTTAAGCCATTTAACATTGGAGCCAAATTTCATCGAAAAAAGATGTTTTTTACTCAAGTTACATAAATCTAGATTTTAACGAATAATGATTTTGGCATCTGGGGACCTCAAAACCAAAAGTTATCATGGTCTCGGGCTTAAGTCTTACATTAATATCTTCTTACCTATAGGGGAAATTTGCTAAAACAGGTTAAAAGGGAGAAGGTAGTTTTCTGATTCTATTTATTAAAAGTCTGGGATTTATGGGTGTCAACCTATGATTTTCTCAAAAGTGGTTGACACACTTTAGTTTTAGCTGGTGCAGTTTAGATTATCAAATGAGCCTGAGTGATTAAGAAGTGGTGAAATTGGAGATCAGAATCCCGATTTAACTCCTTAAGTGCAAGACGAGAAATAAAAAATGTGTGCCTACCTGTTGATCGACAAGTTATTTGGTCGCAGGGACAGTTGGTAGGGTTTTAAAAAATAAATATTAATAATTAAATACAGTACTGAAACACACTGAACGACATGTTAGTTGCTCACAGGGACAGTTGGTAGGGTTTTAGAAAATAAGTATAAATAATTAAATCAAGTCCTGAAACCCACTGATCGACATCTTAGTTGCTCGTATGGACAGTTGGTAGGGTTTGAAATAAATAAATGTAAAAACAGATTGGCTACTTGCTAGATGTACCTGTTGCTCGCGCCCCCCACTCTGCCTTCCAAAGAAGAGGGGCGAGGTGGAGGCTTGTAGCGGAAGTGTGTAGCCCCACCACCAACTCAATGTTTGACCGGCGGGACCACGGGACCATGCAGGACGCAGGTGCGGTAAGAAATTTGCTGAACCTTGTTACAAAATTTCCCCGATGTTACGGCGTATAAGGCAGTTCCGACGGTTCTGACGGCAACGATTGCTAACTCACCTTACTCTCTGAATTGTACTACTACCTTTTGGAGCTTTGGAGAACTACGTCCAACTAACTTGTTACGCAGTACAACACCATACGGCATAATTTGTATTGGTTAGTTGTGATTTCAAAATATGACCGCGCCCATTGAACAGTTCGCTGCACACACTAGCAGCTAACAAAAGGCGCACACCTCCTGAAGTGGAGACTTTGTGTATGTGGTGCCTCTAGTTGCTGCACACAGGGGCAGTTTGGTCAGCGTGTTGTTATTGTATTTGCGCCTCTTATAATTTGGTGTTCTCGGTAACTGCATATTTACTTGGCCTAGTGGGAAATGGAATGCTGGATGTACATAGCAATAATATGCTAAAATTTAGGGAAGTCTTATTATCTTTTACATAGGTTTAAACGACTGTAGATGGGGAAAGCGGCCGTAAAACGTGTATGTTCAATGGAACGCATCCTTGCTTCCATTTCCATTTCCCCTGTAGGGAAGAAGCTTTACCGTAGACAGCCTGTTAATACCTAGGCCCGGGACCATGATAACTTGTCGTTTTGAAGTCCCCAGACTGATGTTTTTCCTATAAATATTTTATTTTTATTTTGATACCTTTATTGCAACGTTTTTTTCTATTGGAATTTTGAAATTATTTTAATCATTTAGTTTATATTGTTAAACAGATTTGCATAAACATGACTCATAAAATAGAAAATTTATGACTTAATCATAGGAATTTCTTATCTGTCTTTACTAGGAGTGTACGAGTGCTCATATATTGAGTTTTTTTCAAGCCGAGTTTGTGCACTCGACTCGACTCGAGACATTGCAAAGCACTCGTGAGTTCGAGCCTAGTTTTTTATAGGCTACAGTTGATTAATCACCCAAACCGTCTCAAATGACAGTTACAAAAGCAATAAATGCGTCCGAGACTAGGTGAAAACGAATTAGATTGTTCTCTGTATGTTTTACAAAAGAAATCTAACATCACTTCAAATCACGTTGGCTTTGTCTAAGAAAAAGCAGTGTTATTAAATTTGAATTACCAATGTAACAGTACACGCATTCGGATCTACTAGCTAGTCATTAAATCAAGTACAATAAAAAGGAGCAATAAAGTGTGCCTGTGTGACACTTGTTTTATTTTGGTAAAATATACATGGTACAAAAAATAAACTTCAAATCAAAAAGATATAACAAACGTAAGTTCAAGTAAGTTGTTCTTATTGGTAGGCCTATTTAGTTTGTATTATGAATTTTTTAAGAAACTAGTCTTGAAATGTACATACTATGAATCTATGATTAACTAATTAAAATAATTATTCCATCATCATTTCATTATATCAGATGTATTTTTGACATAATGCTGATCATGTGTATGTAACTTTTGTAACCAGCAGTATCTCCTCTTCTTGGAAAAATAAAACTCGACTTTTCTTAAATAAAATATAACCAACTTCTGGAATGGTAACAACACCCTTCTCTCATCCGTTTTCTTCACATTAAAATATATTAAACCTGTTTGTGAGGGGGGAGGATGAGAGATAGGGAGAGGATGAGGTGGAGAGGTTTCAGGCATAAATAAATACCCCCGTCGCAGCAAACCTGCGTACTCAGCGAATTTCCAATGCAAATATGTGGGTATCACTACTACCTAGAGCCACTTACCAAGTTTCACAAAAATACATTCACTAATAAGTGATACATAGCATTTTATTTATTCTCCATAAGAATAACATTATAAATGAGTACGCAGGTTTTCTGCAACAAGGAAGATAAGATATGTGTTTTTTTTTTGCAATTACCAATATAACTCAAGCAGGTGAAGCTACATACCAAGTTTTATTAATTTAGGTTCATAACTAAGGGATATATAAAACTTTACTTATTCGCCATACGAATAACATGGGGGCCGAGTATGTAGGTTTGCTGCTACCGGTAAAAATCAACAAAAAACTTGTTTTGTGCTATTATCAATATACCACAACTAGTTGAAGCCACATACCAAGTTTCATCGATATACGTACATAAATAATCAAATTATAACATTTTAGCGAATTTCCCCTATAGGGAAGAAGCTATTACCGTAGGTCTCATGGTAAGACTTAAGCCCGAGACCATGATAACTTTTTGTTTTGAGGTCCCCAGATGCCAAAAACACTATTCGTTCAAATTTATATATATGTATATATATAAATTATGTATATATATATATATGTGTCCGTTACCGCGATAACTTGAGTAAAAAACGTCCGATTTCGATGAAATTTGGCTCAAATGTGTAAAGTGATATTCATGACTTTAAGTTCGAAAACCAGAAATATCGGACCACGGGAAGGGGGGTTTATGGGGGTTTTAAATTTTCCAAAAATCAGTTTTATCCATTTTTCACCACAAAATTAAAAAAAAAATTAATTTTGGTTTTGACCACGTTATAGAGCTTAAAAAAACAAATAATATGGTATTTTGAATTATTAACCTAGGTTAAGTGGTTGTGGAGAAAATCCAAAAAAACCTGCTCATAAAATCTACCATGTTAATCTTATGGGAAAAAGGTTTTTGGCTTTTCCTCGGTTCATTTCTATGTAAACTTCACATTTGCTTTTACCAATCAGTTTAGCTCTACAAAACAATCATTTTGGTGTTTAAATTGTGATTCTACGTCCAACCGTTGCCGTGATATTCAAAGTGCTAAACACAGTTTTTTGCCCAATGTTATCCTTATGGAGAATATTTAAAATTTGATATCTCGATTATTTATGAACGTATATTGATGAAACTTGGTAGGTGGCTTCACCTAGTACTGGTATATTGATATTTCCACAAAAAATTGATTTTTTGTTGATTATCCTCTTAGCAGCAAACCTGCATTCTCATCCCTAATGTTATTCTTATGGAGAATACGGAAAGCTTTATATCTCCCTTAATTATGAACACAAATCATTAAAACTTGGTATATAGCTTCATCTGGTTGGGTTATATTGATAATTGCAAAAAAACCACATTTTTATCTTCCTCGTTGCAGCAAACCTGCGTTCTCAGCCCTAATGTTATTCTTATAGAGAATAAATAAAATGCTATATATCACTTATTTATTTAAGTATTTTTATGAAACTTGGTAAGTGGCTTTATGTGGTAGTAAGAAATATATTCATTCATAGGAAATTCACTGAGTACGCAGGTTTGCTGCAACGGGGGTATTATTATTCTCCATAAGGATAACATTGGACAACGTACTGTGTTTAGCACTTTGAATATCACTGCAACGGTTGGACGTAAAACAACAATTAAAACACCAAAATGATTATTTTGTAGAGCTAAACTGATTGGTAGAAAGAAATGTGGAGTTTTTAGTAAAATTATCTGAGGAAAATCTAAAAACGTATTCCCATAAGATTAACATGGGAAATTTTATGGACACATCTTTTGACTTTTCTCCACGACCACTAAACCTAGCTTAATGATTCAAAATACTAAATTGTTTGTTTTTTTAAGCTCTACAAAATGGCTACAACCAAAATCTAGTGTTTTTAAAATTTTAGGGTAAAAAGTTTAAAAAACAGATTTTTGGAAAATTTTAAACCCCCATAAAACCCCCTTCCCATAAACCGATCGATCTGGTTTTCGAACTTAAAGTCATAAATGTTACTCTCCACATTTGTGCCAAATTTCATAAAAATCGGGCGCTTCTATCAAAAGTTATCGCGGTAACGGACACACACATATATATATGTATATATATATATGTATATATATATATGTATATATATATGTATATATATATATCGATATATATATATATATATACATATATATATATACATATATATATATATAAATTTGAACGAATAGTGTTTTTTGGCATCTGGGGACCTCAAAACAAAAAGTTATCATGGTCTCGGGTTTAAGTCTTACGATGCCAGCTACGGTAATAGCTTCTTCCCTAAAGAGGAAATTCGCTAAAAGACTACTGATTACTGGAATGGTAACACCCTTTTCTTATCCGTTTTATTTCACAACAAAAAGAACAGATAATTCAAGACTAATGTAAATCAAAAACATTATGCCTACTGGATTGGTCGTAGGCCCTTCTCTTATCCATTTTAACTCTACATTAAAATAAACTAGTTTTCCGTTGCTCGATTCCGAGCAATTTTGTACCCAACGAAAGGTTACTTCAGTTGTAAACAAACTAACAAAATATCTGACGCTAAACAGGATTATAAATCTGAGAATAATGCCGATTATGTACTAAAGTTGATTGGAAAATCAACACGTAGTTTACACTTCCGCCGTCGGATAGCGCCACTGTTCTGAAAATTCACCCTTTAATTACTGTATTTAAGTGATGCCCTTTATTTAGATTCTGAGTGGTATTGGCAAATCTATGCAAATATAACTTTAATTTGACAAATCAACTGTTAAAATCCGTCCAGCCGTGATCGAGTTATGACTTGAAGAAAACGCCCTAGCGTAATAATATATTGTCTATTGGATACATGGTCGAATTACACATTTTTAATGGTATAATCTATCATTATACAAAATTTTAACTCATTGTGTGCACTTATTAAGATGATGATGATGATCATGTCTTATTAACAGATACAATTTATTTATAAAATTGATAGTCTATCAATAAGACGATTTTGGCGTGGGAATTATTATACCCAATAGGGTCATAGCATAAACAGATTTTGGCAAAATGAGAGGGCATATACTATATTAAATTATTATGATATTAAAATATAGTGTTTCTGTATCTATGATCTTCTCACGATATTTTAGGTTTATTTTAGAATTACTTAAAAAAGAATTTTAAGGCTATTGAGTCAATTCCCTAGCGGGTTGGTCTTTTTTTCTGCGTGATAGCAAACATGATAGTTTTTAAGACTAGTGGGGTCGGGGTGAAATCTAAGAGGATTTCCAAAAAGCATATTAGGTCATATTTGAAAGAGGTACATTACAAAACGTACTATAGATTTTCAGCACAATCAGTCAAGCTATGAACAGGGCCGCCTTGAGGGGGGACAACAGGGGCCCCCATTTTTAAATAAATTCCGAGAATTGACCAATATATTTAAATAGCACTCTCTGGGACCCCACAAAATATTTTAACCTGTCCCCTAATTGTCTTGTGGAAGCCCTCGCGATGAAGTGAAATCACCCAGAAGATTCTCGTACCTCCAAATGGCAAAGGAAAGTTGTATTTTACAATTCCAGGAACTTACAGCTGTTATATGTTAATTTTTTGGTGAGGACAAAAGCTAGCCCATCACAATAAAAGTCGTACAGGCTCATAATGTTTAAAATCATTTCCAGTTTTCACATGAATAACACAAACAAATAACTCCAAATTGCATGAAACTATAAAAAGCGGCTTTCTGACAGATTAACATATTTTAGGTATATTCCTAGCATGTAACCTAGAAAAATAATATAGTATTAACAGATACAATTATAATAAAAATACTACCATATTTGTCTAGGTCACTGGGAGACCGAGCTTTGCTCGTTCCTTGTCAGACAGCAGTTTGTTTTTATGAATGGAGTAGGCCCCTAGTGTTACACCACGTCCTCCTAATAGCAAGCACATTTGCTTAGCTTATATTTGTCTTTTTTATACATGTTTGAGGTAACTCCAGTTGTTATTATAGCTCAATATCCCTTTTATTCATTTCGTACAGCTTTATATTTATTCTTCATTTAATAGTTTTTACAATACACTGATTGATTAAACCTCAGAGTTACGACTGACTGTTATGATTCTTTAGTTTTGATTTTAAAATCCATACATTTACATATTTTAGTTTTATTATTAGTTTTATTACATTACTCGAGTTTATCAAGAGAATGACACCTGCCTGGAATTTATTTTTATCCTAGAAGTTTGATATTTCCTACACTTTAGGACATCACTGGAGCAGTTTAAAAGACTCAAATTTACAAGCAAGCTATAACCTTATTCATGTTAGAGTATAGCATAGACAGATTGATATTGAACTGGGGGGGGGGGGGAGGCAGTACCCTTCAGAACGTAACTGACGAAACCCTTTTATGCCCAGTTACGTTCAGAACCAGATTTAGGGTATGTAGACACCATGTGGTGCGGTCCCTTGCTGTCCACCGCCAAGGTTAACTAAATTTTTTGGAATATGGTTTTAGGTTTTTATGATTTATGTGTAGTACGGGCCACTTTGTGGATCGGGCCCCTAAGCAACTACCTATGTAGCCTAACTCCGGCCGTGGCTACGAATCAGGGAAAACATCAATCGTTATTATATATTCATAAATAACGGAGGCATTGTCTATCAAATTACTCCTTAACGTATGTATAAGATATATACATTTCTTTTTTTTGTCATATAAATACAGTCACATTAACGGGTAAAATGATATCATACGGGAAATTTTGGTTGTAAGTGTTGGTATCTCTGCTCAGTGACGATCAGCTCCACGCTACGTTACTCCGCTACTTGGGCGCCCCTACAGCTATGAACGGAAGTGGACTGTTCCTGTAAATACGCGCGTATATCCGCCTCTCCCCTCTCTTCGAGACAAGGAGTAGGGGGTGCGAGCAACTGGTACATCGAGCAAGTAGCCCATCTGTTATTACATTTATTTATTTGAAACCATACCAACTGTCCATGCGAGCAACTAAGATGTCGATCAGTGGGTTTCAGGACTTGATTTAATTATTTATACTTATTTTCTGAAACCCTACCAACTGTCCCTGTGAGCAACTAACATGTCGTTCAGTGTGTTTCAGTACTTTATTTAATTATTAATATTTATTTTTTAAAACCCTATCAACTGCCCCTGAGACCAACTAACATGTCGATCAACCGGTGGGCCCCCATAAAAAATTCCCATCAAAAAGCAGGGCCGTACTCAGGTGGGGGGGGGGTGTCTTATTTAGGACACAATACCAAACTTCCAAACATAGGTTACATAGGTGCTTGCACAGAAATGCACAAGCAAACAGAAATGTACAAGCAAAAGAGAAAACCTGTTGTCTAAAAGAAAAAGGTCAGCAACTTCGGAAGCAAGGGCCCCCACACCACCAGGCCTTAGGAGTTAAAAATACTGTACAAATTTGATTTTGATTTTCAACATTAATTTAATAATAGTGAATTATAAAACTCACTAATGTGCATGAAAGACAATCAATAGCTTAGAATAATTATGACTTTATCCTAGAATTTTCTAATCAAGGGCAATGTTTTACGTTTGAGTTATTTGCAAATGAATAAGTGGGAACTCCTCATTAAATCTTCTTTTAATTGCATTTTTTTGATTCATTTTTAACATTTTGCGGTGAAGGAAATCCTCAAAATGATGGCCCAATTATTGGTTCTGTTGAAGTATTATGGTTAATATGGCCTACCAACAAAAATACCCTTGAGAAAATAATAAATAAAGAATGTTATAGAATATACACTTCACCTTCCTTTGATTGACATATCAAGCGTACAAATTGGTTGAGTAGTTCCTTAGCTCTCGCTTACAACAATTCTGCTTGGGTATTAATGTACAAAAACGAGTTTGTAAAAAGCAGGAGAAAGTGAATAAATCAAACACCTGCAGAATCCTTACCTCTAGAGGAGCATCTTCGGGCAGGTCAGTGACGTGAACCGCATTTTCTACTTTTGATTTACCAAAGTGAGCCCTTATTGTATTGGGACGAATCTGTCGTGCGATTTCCTACATACAAAAGGAAGGTAACAGTTATTTATTTTTTGATTTCTTAACTGATGAGTGGGTTGTGTCGCTCATAACAAAAGAGTGGTTAGCTTCCCCTGTTAAATACTCAAAGGTGTGGTATCATGATCCCCTGCATTTGTCTGTTTCATAAGTTTTATATGGATCTGGAAAATAGACCATTTAGCACTCTCCAACTACACAACTATGGAGATGAAATGCACAACTTGACAGCTGTCGGATTGACATTTTAACTAAAGGAAAGCGGCCATTGAACACTTTATCTGAATTTGAAACGTATCGACTGTTAAAGTATAATGCAGCCTTAGCATTACTATTAGAGTGAGAGAGAGTCTTATGCCGGTCAATGACAGAGCAGCTTCATCCACAAGTCACTGTCATCAGTCTGCTTGGAGTAAATTATTTCACACATAGAAGTGATAGTTTTTTAAAATGACAATGTCAACACAACTGATGAGTGAAGATAGTTAGTAAAACAAAAGCATATGTGTCTTGCTAGCCTAACGGTTAGCGCCGTGAACCATGATTAAATTTGTGGGATCAGGGTTCCCACTCAAACTTAATAATTAAATTCACGGGTTTTAACGGTTTTCAAGGTCTAAATATTGTAAATTTCATGGTCGAAATATTAAAAAACATAACCTATACCGGTCGTAAAACAACAACGCAGACACGGCGCATCGGTCAAATACTAGTTAAAACTTTCCCACATTCCAATTACGATGTCACAGTAAATACCATAAAAGTGAACCTTTAAAAAAATAAGAACTAAAGAACTCTATTAGAGTATCTTTATTTTATTGTTGTCCTGAGTCATCGGTCTATCGGTTATCGGTTGCTGATGCTGGCGGTTTTTAATTCGCTCAGTGTTGCCAATAATTTTTTCCAGAATTACTCTCGATCCTCGTCAAAATCACCCTCAAATACGCTCAAAATCTAAACTCCTGTATTTTAGTAAAGAGTGCTAATGAAACAAAGGAAATGTGCTTGGAATTTGATAGGTTTCAGGGAGCCGCCAAGAGATGTCACTGATGTATAATTAATGTTTTAAGTTTAGAATAAAGAATGAAAATAGAAGTTACACATGCCAGCTAGTTTTTGTCTCAGTTTTTCATGTGAGATATAACGGATTTATCTCAGAATTCCTTTTGTTGCTTAACAAATCACAGTATATAAATGACTAACAGCTGATGAAATTTTGTTTACAGCCATAAACACCATAAAACAGCTAACACTATCTATCTTTCAGTTTTTCAACTGCTAGGATTAGGTAGGCGGAGATAGGTGACAATAAACCCTATTTTCTATTTTCCTTATTTATTGTCTGGTTAAAGTTAAAACTTGCAGACATTACTGAAAATTAGCGGACTTCTTGTCGTCCTGGCACTCGTGGCTCTTCCATATTTTTAACATGAGAAGATCACTCTACATGTAATCCTTACTCAAGCTTCATTTCTGTTATGGAGTTTGTGAGTATTTGTCAGAATAACAAAAATCGGAAGGGTCAATAAAGTAGAGAAATTTAGAAATTTAATCATAAATAAACAACATTGATTATAATAATAAGTATAAAATATAATATAACTTTTTTATTTTTAAAGGCTTAAGTAAAATTACCCCTTTTTACCTTCGAAGTTCCAAATTATCACCGACAAGGGTAATTACCCTCGAATTGGCAACGCTGACTACGCACTGTGTACACGGAATACGCGAGTTACTGACGCAATGACGCGACAGTTGTATACTTACAGCAGCTGTCTACTGTCGCTTGTTTACACCGACTAATACAAAACAATAGGCAGCTGACATACAGTAAAGAAGACGTATAAACTGTCTTACACAAGTGCCAGTCAGCAGTCATAAAAAACACCAGCAACTTAACAACTGTCCCCCGAGTTACTTTGCACCGTGGACACGGAAACCAGGACCATGCATAAATCATCCGCACAGCTGCAATCTGCAAGTAGTCAGACGACGCGATATTCACCGTATTTAAAACTTACTAAATAATTCTACTGTAAATTTCCCTATCTGAAAACAACTGTGATATTTTCTAATAAGATTTTTTTTATTGTTTTTCAAGTTTGATATCAAAATTCACGGCTTATTCCAGGTTTTTTCACGGTATACAAAATTCACGGCTTATTCAAGGTTTCATGGTTTTCACGGTTGGGTGGGGACCCTGGGGATGTTCAAACCAGTACAGACTTAGATCAGTTCACTAGTTTAACCAACTCTTTTAACAAAATGTCTAAGGCTTAGACATATAAAAAGTGAAGACAGGAGATTGGGGTTGAATTTTGTAATTTGAGGTGCTAGGTGTAGATGGTTTTGTTGGTTTATTAAAAATTGTGAGACTGATATAGGCATTAGAGCTAGTTAGAGAATTTTTCTGTTATCCAATGTATCATCAAATTGTAGATACATGGCGTCTAACATGTGACACTGACATGTAACACGCTGATACAGATTAAATAATAAATTACCTTTAAAGCCAACTAGTAGCTTATTATATTACACCTATACTGTAATACATGTGTCTAACCTCAAGCCATATTGCCGGCATAACAAGGAAGGCATATTGCCTTCAAAACGAAGGAAGTAGATAGAACAAAAACTAATGTTATCAGGTGTAAATAAAAAACTAAATTACCAAATATGCACAATACTATTTTAATAAACACCATTACTAAAAAAAATCATATGCTAAGAAAAATAGATCAAGTTGAATTCTCATCTCTAAACATGATAATTTCTACTATACAAATTCCGCTATTTGTGACTGGATTTCAATCTAAGCTCTGTGATCTCTCTCATTTCTGATTTCTGATAAAACTAGTTGGAAAAATATCTGTTGACTTAAATAAAAATGCTCGACAAAGATAATACATTTTTTAAAAAGATAATTTAAAATAACACTCACAGGGTCGGAGGGGCCGACAAACTTGCGGAATTCCTCCGGAACATCACAGTCAGGCTTGGAGCTGGACACTTCCATGGCTAGACACGGGCCTGCACACAGCTGCTTCACCATCGACTGATGACAAACCAGAGAACAGTAGGAAGTAGACATTAGAATTAGATTTGGGGAATAAGGAGGCTCCAGCAATAGTCAGGCAGGCACGTCTTCCACTGGGATACTGCGCAGTCAGCGGAAGGGATCTGCAAAGATGGGAAAGGTCCAACAGAGACAGCAAGTCACCCCGAAGGGGGAGAGAATCAATTTTAACTATCTAACACCTGGGCTTAAAGCTGGGTAATCCCAAGACGCTTCACTCCCTGACCTCTTAGGCCCATCAGGCAAGGACTTTCCTCACCTCACACAAAGCCCACTATCCCATCTGGCTGCCAGATTTCATTGTAAGGTAATTTCCCCAGGTCGGTTCGCTCTCTGTCGGGTAAGAGTCTTCCTGTCAGGAACTGCAAGCTGAGGTAGGACAGGCGAGAAAGATTCATTACTCCACCAAAGGGCTCAGCTTGACTGGATATCTAGGCTCAGATTTCACAATGACCAGCCTCCGCAGAAACAGATAGGTACCAAGCTCAACAAAAACCTGGTCACACTGGATATCCAAAACGGTTTATTAATATTGTGACAACTTCTTGATGGTCCAATTTGACCTTATAAATTGACAGTTTGAGCTGTAAAGGAGCAAACAGGAACTAAGAATAAAAATGGTTCCACCTCCATTGCACATTTATCAATTTTGTCATTTTGATCTTTCAGACACTAAAGTTTTAAAGGAAGGAGTTTTTGTTGTGCTAGTTGAAACTGGGCAACATTTAAAGAACTAAGCTTTGAGAACCATGAGGTTTCAAAATCGAGTGGAATTAAGTTTCTGATAAAAGGTTACATTTTATGGTTACATTTTTTTCATAAATTTTGGTTACCCTTATGCTTTTTATACATCAGAAAAATCAAAATCAATGTTTAAAAAATGTCTGCCTATCTGACTGTTGAGCGCACATCCGCTTTTCACAGGAATTTGATCAATCGTATTCTCCACTGTCATGTGAAGCTATTATAAGGTTCTAGGTTATTTTGAATAATGTACACCATTCTGCTCCATAGTCACAGATCCATAGTCACCCCAACAAACAAATACGGTTGACTGTGGGATTCACATGCTCCTGACTGCAGGACTCATTGCTTCTCAGTTCTCAAATGGGCTTCCATCCATTTCTCTTAGAACGCTTGAGGGAATTCTCCCTGAGAAATATTGTGAATCTGTAATCTTAAGTGAAAGGGCTAAACTGGCATTGATTACACATAATAATCAATTTCTAAAATTAGACAGAAACACGTTGAAACAACTTATGTATAACCAAAACGGGGAAAAAAACAAAATTAGTAAGTTACAAAAGAAAGATGACAGTTCAAAAACAGATAAGGAGACAACTCATGATGACTGCAGACCAGTTCCAGAGTGCTCAACCGAATCAGAATGGACGACGTGCATAACTGGAAAACCAAACAGTAAAACCAAATTTAAAAACCACCCAATGGAAAAACAAAATAGTTTCACTACCCCAAATAAATTCTGTGCCCTGGCAGATAATATTGAGGAAGAAAACACTTTCCCTTACACAAACCACTATGTTTTAAGAAAACCTAGAATCAGAAAATCAAATAAAGAATCATCTTTGAAGTTGAAGGAATGCTGGGATGGTAAACTGAAACTATCACTATATTCTGACAGTCAAGGTAGAACGGTTGGACCCAAAATCGGACAAAAAAAACCAAATGAACTCCTGGTTATTGGATCAGTGATGCCCAATGCATGTCTCCTGCAAGTTGCTGAAACTGCACAGCAATCAAAAGATGACATCATCATCCTTATTGGCGGAACCAACGACACGTTAAGAAATGATCTATCATCTGTTTACTCATCCCTAGAAGAAAAATTGGTTAAACTTAGTCAAAATAAAACGGTGCTTATAACTACAATACCAAAAAGAAATGACTTGTGTGAGGGAGATGCAATTCATGATGAAATTAGGTTGGTAAATAATTACATACGAGAATTAGTAGCTCGGCTGAAATCTGTGTACATTGTTGATTTGGATGAACTAAAAAGATTCCATTTCACAAATCATGGTCTACATATAAACAATAGAGGCAAAAATAAACTTGTCCATCTTATTACAAACTCAATAACAAAAATATTTATGAACCAAAACAAACAGGATCAAGTGAAGTCGAGGAATATTCAATGTGTACAAAACAAAAATAGGATAATCAATGAAGCTCCGACCTACAAAAGAACTGTAAATCTTAAACCAATTAAAATTGAAATTGTCAAAACGCACATGCAGCAAATGTTTGATCAACACAAGCACGACAATAAGGTTGCTTTTGTGCACTGCGCCTCTGCTGATTTATCTGATGACAGAAATATGAGTGCTGGGATTGCAACTGTGTTTAGGAGGAACTTTGGTAAACCACTGGCATCTCAATGCCTGAATAAACATCTTGCATGCCAAGAAATTAACAATGAAAATTTTGTATATACATTAATAACAAAGGATAAATATTACAATAAACCAGAGAAGACGGACTATGATTTGGCTTTCAAAGCCTTAGCACACGATTTCTGTAAAAAAAGACTCAAGTATTTAGTTTGCTCCCCTCTAGGCTGTATGCGAGATAAAATCTCTATAGATCACTTCATTGACAACCTAATCTCGTTTCAGGAACATACAGAGGCTCAAATTAATCTAATCGTACACAATGGCAATTCAAATAGGATATTGAAAAATGGCCTCACCGGAAAAATATTCCTTGAACAGCTTGAAAATCTCCTCAAGACAAAAATGTCACAGCGTGAAAATGAAAAGTTCTTCAACCCATTAAAGACATCCACACATTCAACTGAAAATCAGCAGTCGACATCCATCAAGTCGTTAGTCGATTTTCCTCCTCTGGCGGCATCTCCTTCGCCTAAGAACCTCGGGATGGGCACTGACGACTCGCACAACTCTGAGCATCTGACGCAGTCTTCACCTCCACAGCAGCAGCCCTACAGCGCAGTGGACCCAACGGTCAGTGGAAACCCAGCAGTGTCCCTCAGTGCAGTGTACAGTGAAATGAATACAAAAGTCTCTGTTTCTGTGAATACGTCAGTGCTTCAACCTAACAAAATATTTTGTTTAAAAGAGAATACCAATTATGAATCACAGCCTCCTGCTTCTTTAAACTCCACAGCCAGTGCAGCACCTCCAATAAAGTAGCTATAAACAATAATTCAATCAGAATATTTCACCAAAATATCCAACACCTTAATTCAAGAGTAAATTCATTAGAAGCAACGTTAGATGAGTTAAAACCACACATACTTATTCTCTCAGAACATGATATGAAGGAAAATGAAATATCTCGATTTAATTTAAATAGTTACAAAATTGATTCTTATTTTTGTAGAAAAAAGTTTGTTAAAGGGGGAGTTATGTTACTGTCTGGGGAAAACACTATATCGAAGCAGGTGGATGTGCCTATTTTTCTAAGTGATAGTTACCTGGAGGAATTGCAATTTGAATTTTGTGTCTCGAGTTATATTGAGGGTAAATTTAAGTTTTTAGTTATCGGTATTTACAGGTCCCCAAGTTCGGATGTAAAAGTATTTTTGGACAGATTGAGTGTTGTGATTGAGTTTTATAGCAAAAGGTTTACTAACATAATAATTGGAGGAGATATAAACATTGATGTTTTAAAAAATGATAATAAACACAAATTACTTAAAGACACTTTAAAAAGCCACAACATGGAATATCTAGTTGATTTTCCGACAAGAATAACTGAAAGTACTGAAACAGCTATTGACAATTTTCTAATTAACAAGATAGACTCATGTAATATCACAATTGAAGGGATAATTACATGTTTGTCGGACCATGATGGCCAAATATTGATACTAAATCCTGTAAACTTAAACACATTTAAAAAGAAGCCCTTGAAGCAAGAAATACGTAAGTTCTCTAGTGAAAACATCAAATACTTCTCCAGTTTATTATCAAATGAACTTTGGGAAGATGTATATTTTTCACCCATTGAAAAAAAATACGATACTTTTCATGAAAAATTTATTTTTTATTTTAATATGGCGTTTCCAAAAACCCTTATAACTAAAAACAACAAAAAGAATCATTGGCTAACTAAAGAACTAAAATCTAAGAGGTCTAAACTAATACGTATGACAAAAGAATTTAGAAAATTTAAAGTAAATAAAATAAGGACTATATTAAAAAATGAAAAAAATCTGTTTAGGAAAGAATTAAATCAAGCTAAAACAAAACACTATGAGGACAAAATCAGTAAATCCTCTAATATCCAAAAAACTGTTTGGAAAATTATAAACTCAGAAGTTGGTTCTAAAAATAACAACCAAAATCGGTTCAGGGATATTGCTCTGACTATTGGCACAAATACCATTGATGACCCCAAAATTGTTTCAGATTTATTTAACAATTACTTTGTAAATAAGGTGGAAGATATTGACGCAAATAGAAATATGTATGTACAGTGTATAGAGCCAGACCCTGTCAGTAATTCAAATGTGTTGGTGACCAAGTTTAGTTTTAAGTCAGTGAATGAAAATGAGGTGGAAAACATAATAGGTTCACTGAAAAATAAAAACTCCAGTGGGTACGATGAAATACCTGTTAGTGTCCTGAAAGGTGTGAAATATGAAATAAGTAAGATTTTATGCCACCTGATCAATTCTTCTTTTATTACTGGTTCATTCCCAGATCAATTGAAAAAAGCAAGAATCGTACCTATACATAAGAAAGATGACAGGAAAAGTATCGCTAATTATCGACCTGTATCTCTATTACCAACCTTTTCAAAAATTTATGAAAAAATAGTACAACAACAATTAACTTCATTCCTTGAAAAATTCAATTTAATAGATGACATTCAGCATGGGTTTAGATCTGGAAGGTCAGTCACCTCTGCAGCTGTTTCGTTTTTAGAGGCAGTGATCGAGTCTGTTGACAGAGGTAAAAATACAACAGGAATATTCATGGACTTAACCATGGCTTTTGATAGTGTGAAATATCCTATACTGTTACAAAAATTATCATCTCTAGGGGTCTCCAAAAATTCAGTAAAATGGTTTGATTCTTACCTGACCAATAGAACACAACTTGTTGAAATCAGTTATGTATCAAACAATAAAATTATTAAAGCTGCATCAAAAATAGAAACAATAAAATTTGGCGTTCCGCAAGGGTCTATTTTGGGGCCTTTGCTATTCTTATGCTATTTGAAGGACATAGATAACACACTGACATGTAAACCGAGCAGTAAACTGTGCCTTTATGCTGATGATTCTAGTTTAATGATATCATCCCCAACTCTTGAACAAACGGAATTGACAGCTTTCATAGAACTTGGGAATTTAGGCAATTATTTATTAAATCAAAATTTAATACTAAACCATGAAAAAACAAATTTTGTTACATTTAAAACAGCACAAAATAAAAGTGGTAATGAACCAGTGATAATGTATGACTCTAATTTCATTTTACAGAAAGAAAGTACAAATTTTTTAGGACTAACAATAGATCAACACTTAAATTGGAATGAGCATGTAAGTAAAGTACTGACCAAAATAAATTCTGGAATCTATGCTCTTTCAAAAATGTCCTTTCATTGCAATTTAATAACCCTCAAGAATATTTATTTTGCACATATTCATTCTCATATTTCTTTTGGAATTTGCCTATATGGTGCAACAAAAAAAGAAAATCTCGATAGGATATTAAAATTGCAGAAGAAAGCTATAAGAATAATCCTTAAACTAAAACATAATGATTCGGCTAGAGAATATTTTAAACAGTTAAAAATACTTACTGTATATGGGCAATATATTTTTGACTCAATTTTAGTAGCAAGAAATAAATTGGCAAATAATGTTTCTGTTCATCCCATTCATCAATATGATACAAGGAAAAAGAATGAGGCCGTTTGTAGTCACCATAGATTACAATTTTATGAGAAAAGGCCATCGTATGCGGGAGGCAAATTTTTGAAAAAGATACCGCAACATATTTTGAATGAAAAAAATCACACAAAATTTAAAAAACAACTGAAGGAGTATTTGATAGATGCAGCCATTTACACACTGGATGAATTTTTCCACCTCACTCTTCCATGCTAAGAGTAAAAGATATATATCTATGTTTAGAAAGGCTTGAATGTATTGTATCACTTGTAATATATTGACACTGTTCAAATGTTGTACACTGTACTTCTGAATGAATAAAGATATTTGACTATTGACTATTGACTATTGAATTATAAGGAAATAATTAATATTTGACCACAGAATATCCAAGCAAAGAATGAGCCTCCATTCACTAGTTTTATTCAACGATTATATACAGCTCCCAGATAGTTAATACAAAGATTACATATAAGA
Source organism: Allygus modestus (assembly GCA_963675035.1). NCBI lineage: Eukaryota > Metazoa > Arthropoda > Insecta > Hemiptera > Cicadellidae > Allygus > Allygus modestus. The sequence goes on along the minus strand of OY776112.1, from coordinate 139,571,094 downwards.
GTTCAAGCTATTAAAATAATAATCTAAATAATATAATTTATTTTACTTTCACTTTACAATCAAAGAGAAACTTGACATTCTAAATTTTTACGAAGTAAGTAAATGTTTATACAGTTTGTCTGGATCTATCAAATGGATCTCTGAGGTAGTCATTATTTCAAAATTTTACAACTACTTTTCAATGACAAATCCTTTTATAAAATCATCTTAACATAACAATAGAATCAAATGGGTCTCTGAGGTAGTCATTATTTCTAAATTTTACAACTACTTTTCAATGACAAATCCTTTTATAAAATCATCTTAACATAACAATAGAATCAAATGGGTCTCTGAGGTAGTCATTATTTCAAAATTTTACAACTACTTTTCAATGACAAATCCTTTTATAAAATCATCTTAACATAACAATAGAATCAAATGGGTCTCTGAGGTAGTCATTATTTCTAAATTTTACAACTACTTTTCAATGACAAATCCTTTTATAAAATCATCTTAACATAACAATAGAATCAAATGGGTCTCTGAGGTAGTCATTATTTCAAAATTTTACAACTACTTTTCAATGACAAATCCTTTTATAAAATCATCTTAACATAACAATAGAATCAAATGGGTCTCTGAGGTAGTCATTATTTCTAAATTTTACAACTACTTTTCAATGACAAATCCTTTTATAAAATCATCTTAACATAACAATAGAATCAAATGGGTCTCTGAGGTAGTCATTATTTCTAAATTTTACAACTACTTTTCAATGACAAATCCTTTTATAAAATCATCTTAACATAACAATAGAATTATTATTCCATTAAATTTATTTATAACAATAAAGTACCCCCGACACAGCAAACCTGCGTACTCAGTGAATTTCCAATGCTTATATATGTGTTTCACTACTACACAGAGCCACTTACCAAGTTTCACAAAAATAGATTAATAAATAAGTGATAAATAGCATTTCATTTATTCTCTCCATAAGAATAACATTAGGGCTGGTACGCAGGTTTGCTGCAACGAGGATGATAAGAAATGTGTTTTTTTTTCAATAATGAATATAACTCAACCAGTTTTATACATACCAAGTTTTATTAATTTAGGTTTATTACTAAGGGAGAGATAAAACTTTACTTATTCTCCATATGAATAACTTGGGGGCCGATTATGCATGTTTGCTGCTACGAGGAAAATCAACAAAAAAACATTTTTTGAGTGAAAATTTAAATATACCACAACTAGTTGAAGCCACATTCCAAGTTTCATCAATATACATTCATAAATAATCGAGATATCAAATTTTATTTATCCTCAATAACATTGGACAACGTACTGTGTTTACCACTTTGAATATCTTTACAACGGATGGACGTAGAACAATTAAAACACAAAAAATGTTTGTTTTGTAGAGCTGTACTTAAAAATAAATTGGAAGTTTTTAATAAAATTATCTGAGGAAAAGCTGAAAAACCTTTTTCCTTTAAGATTAACATGGGAAATTTTATGAATACTTTTTCTGGATTTTCTCTGCAACCACTTATCCTAGGTTAATGATTCAAAATACTAATTTATTTGTTTTTTAAGCTCTATAAAATGGCTATAACCAAAATTGAGTGTTTTCAAAATTGTGGGGTAAAAAATGCAAAAAAATAGTTTTAGGAAAATTTTAAACCCTCATAAAACCCTCTTCCCATAGTCCGATTGATCTGGTTTTTGAACTTAACGTCATAAATGTTATTCTTCATATTTTGGTCAAATTTAATCAAAATCGGGCATTTCTTTCAAAAGTTATCGAGGTAACGGACACATATATTCAAATATACTAGTATTGGCGGCCGCTATCGCGACCGCAGGAAATAATCAGCTGTTTCAGAAACAAAGCTTGAATACTCCCATAAAAAGGCCTTAAAACAGCTTAAAGCTACTGTAACTCAAACTAAGTTACTTTTCAAGAAAAAAATGATATGTGCAGCTTCTACGACCTCGATTACCCCTAAAAATATATTTTCGTAGCTTGGGAGCCAATACAGCTCCAGAAACAGCCGCGGACGGACAGACGCACGAAAATGGCCTAAAAACATAAAGCTTTAAGCTACCGTAACTCAAATAAGGTTGCTTTTCAAGAAAAACAAACGACATGTGCAGCTTCCCCAACCTCGATTACCCCTAAAAAATATCGTTTGTAGCTTGGGAGTCATTACAGCTTGAGAAACAGCCGCGGACGGACGGACGCCAGAGGCACGGAGCGGACGGACGGACACATGGAGCCACAGACAAATGCGAACTATAGTATTGATATATATACACATATATATATAAATTTGAACGAATAGTGTTTTTGGCATCTGGGAACCTCAAAACGAAAAGTTATCATGGTCTCGGGCTTAAGTCTTACCATGCCATCTACGGTAATAGCTTCTTCCCAATAGGAGAAATTCGCTAAAAGCAAAATATAATATACAAACACCTTGTCTGAAATACTGCTCTTTGAATGTCTTCCATTAAACTCTAGACTTAGAGAAATAACTGTTCTCTCAAGGCACACCCACACTTCTCGCGAACACGCCCGAACATTCGGCCGAACTCTGAACGTTCGGAGTATTCACGAGAAGTGTGGGAGCTGCACAAACGTTTGAATACATGCGGGAACATAGGGGACGGAATGTTCGGCCGAATGTTCAGGCCTGATCGCGAGAAGTGTGGGACCGCCTTCAGACGAATAGTTAAAAAAAGTCCTATAAAACAAATTCTTGAAGAAATTAACATAAACTGAATATGCTATTGATGAGTGTCTTAAGAAGGTCCTGCAGAGTTGTAAATTAATTAGGTTTTTCATAAACAAAATATTAAAAAGTGTGAGTCTCACAGATTGGAGTTACAGTTAAAGAGTTAACAAAAAAGTTATAAACAAATTACACAAACTTATAACTTAATAAATAAATAGTTACCATATATTCTGGAACCACTCCTTTGTAAACTTCCAGAAACTCGGCTGCATTTATTTCATCCAAGTAGAACAACTGCATTCCAGTAACGACAAAACCATTCTTTTCAATCATGCATATTATATTGCCTACTAGACCTAAAAATAATATAATAATGGGGACAAAATTTAAATTAAACGTGTATAATTATAATGATGCAGGTTTTAATTAAGTACACAAGGATTAAATTTAAATATAACAAGTTTAAATCTACAGTATTGTAGAAGGAAGAGAGTGTGATTTATTACTTTTAGTTTAATTGAATATAGTGTAATACAAATATGAGAACCATGCAATCGGCCAATTTGGCAATGGGGCAACTATGATGAATGAAAATCTTGTTAGACAATGAAAACATTCAGTTTTTTAAAATTCAAACGTTATTGGCCAGAGGCAAGTTCATTCAATGTCTACTCAGACTAGCATAGCGTAAAATGTAACATAAAACAACAAATTTAAAGTATGCACTTTACTGGACTATTATTAAAAAGTTATCATGTAAAATAAATTTATAACGTGATATAATTACTCGTACTCTTAACAATGTATGAATTAAGTTATATTTGTCATAACAATCATTTTATTACTGTTTTTTTTTTAAATTTTTTATTATCTTAATGTTTGTTCTGCTTTTAATGCACTGTCGTTTCAAAATAATAAAATAAACATCCTCTTGCCAAACTAGTAACAAGATATTTTTTCCCCACTATTTATGATGGTACTCACAGAACTGAGTATGCAAATTATCAATGGGAAGGTAGTAAAGCCTCAACTGTCAGGTGCTTCAGCGAGCTAACAGCGGATAGGTTATGATCGTTGCAGTGAACGTTTGATTGCCTCTGTTAAAAGTGACCTGGCGAGAGATTACCGTTGCCCCATTGCCGAGTTGACCCGTTGGCTTGTCCCCTAATAACCCTTAAAGGATAAATTTGGGTGATTGTCTGACACATATCGTAGGTGGATTACCTAATTAGTGACTTATTTTATTGAATCAAATGTTCCCTCATTTACAAAAACATTTTTTTATAATGTTCAGGGTGTTTATCTTGAAGGAATACTAAAATTCTCAAATTCATAAATCCAGTATAAAAACTTCCTTTTAGCTTTTACAACCCTTTGAAAAATTCTAATCATTTAGAGGACGGATAAACATGTATTTTATCCAAGTATTATCATTTTTGTAAGTGTGGTTTAAGGGATCATAGGATTATACTCCAAGGGTGTTCACACAAGTTGAGACATGTAGATCGTTTTTTTAACGATAGTTTTTTTTTCTCTGAAAAAAATCCTTCTGGCATAAATAAAATAATTTAAGATATGCAAAAGGGCAGGTATAGAAGGTTTTACCCAAAAGATACTAAGATTAAATACAAATGGAATGTAACTGTCACAAAGCATGCTAACAAAACAATTAGAAACTGAAATACCACCGTCACAGCAAACCTGCTCAGCAAATTTCCAAAGCATAATATATGTCTTAATATCCCATAAAGCTGCATACCAAGTTTCATAAAAATATATTCACAAATAAGCGATATATACAATTGCAACTATTCTCCAAAAGAATAACATTGGGGATGAGTACGTAGGTTTGCTGAAACAAGGAATGCAAACAATTGGTGTTTATGCAAATATAAATATAATTCATCTAGGTGAGGCCACATACGAAGTTTCATCAATATTAATTAATAAATAAGTGATAAATAATATTTTAATCATTCTCCATAAGAATAACATGGGGGCTGAGTAAGCAGGTTTGCTGCAACAAGGAACACAAAATATTGGGTTTCATGCAAATATCAATATAACTCAACTAGGTGAAGTCCAATACCAAGTTTTATTAATTTATGTGCATAATTAAGGGAGACATTACATTTTACTTTTTCTTCATAAAAATAACATGGAGGCTGAGTACGCAGGTTTGCTGCTACGGGAATAATCGGTAAAAATTGCTTTTTTTGCGGAAATAACAATAAACCACAACCAGAAGAAGCCGTATACCAAGTTTCATTAGTATACGTCCATAAATAAGCGAGATTTAAAAAAATTGTCTTCTTCTCCATAAGAATAACATAGGACAACATACTGTGTTTAGCACTTTTAATATCTCTGTAACCAATTGACGTAGAGAAATGATCAAAACACAAAATTGTGTGGTTTTTAAAGCTGAATCCAATGGTGAAAACTAAAATTTTACTTTTTAATATATTACATATAAAAACTTCAAAAAACCCACTTTTGGGGTACACAACCCCCCCAAAATACCACTTCAGATGGGTCGATCTGACTGGTTTTCGAACTTAGTCATAAATGTTGCTTTACACGTGTGTACCAAATTTCATAAAAATCGCACCTTTATTATGAGAGTTATCGCACCCACGGACACACACACACACGCACGCACGCACGCACGCACGCACGCACGCACACACACACACACACACACACACACACACACACACACACACACACACACACACACAGTTTCAAACGAATGGTGTTTTTGGGGTCTGGGGACCTCAAAACGAAAAGTTATCATGGTCCCGGGCCTAGGTCTTACCATGCTGACTACGGTAATAGCTTCTTCCCTATAGGGGAAATTCGCTAAAATGTCTAATTAACATCAAAAAAGGTTATAACTCATCTAATCTTAAACAATGTTTGAAATCTGAAAATATTTAAGCTTCAAAGGTGTTTTGATGTTAACTTAATAGAGAATACGGACCTTCCTGAACTGCATGAGGCTTGATAATACAACAAGTGGAGTTCATCATCTTTGCCACTGGCTTCAGAGGCAAGTATCCGTTGACTTGGGATCCAAAAATAAGCTCTGATTCCTGCAATGGGAAAATAACAAAGACATTGCATGATACCAAAATGTATACCAGTTATTAATATAAACTTAGTTTTGGCTAGTCAGCTAATGGGTTCTTGTTAGTAGTCTTCATCAACGGAAGTTGCCGTACGCCATCTCAGAGTGTTATTCTATAAGACTAATGTTAAATTTGTGTCTCTGTTACTCCTCACTTGATCGCCGCATACAATTAATTTTGGTGTCAAATTAAAGGTTTCGTCGTCCTCTAGTAAAATACAATTAAGAATTTGTTTACAAATTTATGAGAAACTGTACAGTAATAAAATTGAAAATGTAACAATTATTATAGACTCATTATGCCCAAATTAAAGATATTAAAAATGTAATTCCCTTGTGAGCACCAACACCTTTTTGACACCTAAACAAATGTTTTGTGTAGGAGTGTACGAGTACTCGAAACTTCGAGTTTTTGGTCGAGTATTTTAATACTCGAACTCGACTCAAAGTTTTGAAAACTACTCGAAAATTCGAGCGAGTATTTCTCGTGGATTTTCGGATGATCGCTAACGATTGCGACCGGCCAAAACGCCGCAAAAGGCAATTGCATCACGTAAAATCAACCGAAAATGACGACTGCAAACGATTGCGACCGGCCAAAACGCGTAGTACCGGCCGCAAAAGGCGATCGCATCACGTAAAATCGGTCGAAAATGACGACCGCGAACGATTGTGACCGGTCAAAATGCGTAGTAACGGCCAGAAAAGGCGATCGCATCATGTAAAATCGGCCGAAAATTAGATCGGACCGCGTAATTTGGCCGTAACTAACGATTTCGTTTAATACTGATTAAAAGCTATGTCTAGACCAGGTGAAATTGGCCAAATGACAACCGAGCCCTGTTTCATCGGCTGGAAACGAATGTCAAACCGTGTTTTGTTTGTCAATACGTAATCCAGTTTGATTGTACTGGCCAAAACTTTGAATTGCTACTCATATATTAGTTAAAAACCATGTTTAGATTATAAAATCTAGGGTGGTATCTAAATCCCATTACACTATTTTAAACTACCAACTGATGGCAAATACTCGCTCAAAAATACTCGAAACTCAAAAATAATTGGCACTACTCGACTCGACTCAATTAAAAAAATCACTACTCACACACCCCTAGTTTTGTGACAATCAGGTGATGAGTAATAGAGGCACGAAGTTAGCATTGGCCTTAGGGAACAAAACTCCAACAAAAATCTTCACTTTTGGATATCTCAATCATCAAAGATGAGGTGTTTTTTTAATCAAAGAACTGAAATCTATACACCGCGAGACATTTACATAATAACCCACATCATTATCAAGAGTGTATTCAACAGCAGTCACCTTTTTTATAGTTGGATTTTTGTACTCCCTTATCTATAATCAAAGTGCTGATTATGAAATATAAGAAATCGTTGAAATACATGTTGCGAGTCGTTAGCGTGGTGGTCAAGTTGCAGACCTCGAAACCATGGTAGCAGTCCTGTTTTGAGTGTTTGAATCCATTTTTGTTGTGACGGTCACTCCTTTGCTCACCAGAATCGTCAGGTTTTAGTCATATTCCAAGGAAACCTTTAAAATATCCTAGGTCTGTCTATAGTTGCTAAACATTTCCTACAAAAAAATAAACAGAACAAAAGTACTGACCTTTTTTCAGGGGCCAAAGGCAACAATATCCTGCAGGATTTATTGAATACAGTCTGTATATTTTTGTGATGTTGACAACGCCAAATCATGCCTGTGCCTGTTGAATTTAAATAGATCTATTCTTAATTCATTTTGGAACAAAAAGTGTATAACAAATGTAGAGAGATAACGCAAGTGTATCATTAAGTTACAAAGTTTGATTTTGGGGGGATTAGGAGGCCCCGGCATAGCCAGCTAGGCACATCTCACTTGGGATATTGTGCAGCAACCGGAAAGAGGGAAAAGAGGGACGGGTAGGTTAAAAAAAGTTAAACTTCAGTCTTACCTTTTCACCAGTCTCCAGTGATTTGGTCGAGTGAAGGACGTTCCTGATGGTGTCTCTGCCCAGGCCGGCCCTGAGGCTGGTCGGGCACTCAGTCTTGGCCCGCGCTGGGTCTGCTGGTCCCACCACGGCCTGCCATCGCTCAACAGCATTCTCTGCCAACAGATCCATAGCCACGACGGGCCCTGAGCTCACATGGTCCAGCAGAGACCTGTCTAGGAGAACCATAGGTTAGTCATATTAACACGTAAGTTTTTCTCATAATGGAATCAATGTCAACTTAAAATAACTATACAGTCAACTCCCGATTATCCGGGAGTGGCTTAATCGGGTTGCGGTTTAACCCTAGGACTGCCTTCTCTCTTTTTTTAGGCGATATCATGTGTGTGACAGATGGACAATAGCCTGAAACAGGCTAATTGGGTCAGTTTTTTTTCAAACGCTTATAACGCATTGAAATTGATGGAGAAACGTAATAATATTGATACCATTTTAAAGAGGAGATTCTAAACTTTAATTTTCATATATAATCGACCCTCGTATCGTAACAGTAACAGATCAATACAATTGCTATCATAATTTGAAGAAAATTTAGTGCGCGAAACAGACTCGCGAGCGGAGAAATCTCGAAAAACACGTGTTTTTCAAAAAAATCGTAGTATCTGTATTTTGGCCCAAACAGGAAGTGGTTGGTACCATTGGAAACAGCATTAGTTGTTTTTTCTTTTCGTAAAGAGAAATTTGGCATACAACTTCAGAAAGTCTGAGAAATAATTTTTGAAATCAGCTGTTATGACAGCTGTTCATTTGCCCCATTCGCCTGAAATAAGGCGAATTATAAATCAGTAATATATATATAGATATAGATAATTGATTTAGCATGACGTAAATCATATACCTCTTTGAAGCCAAGAAAAAGTTCTTCCTCTTTGTAGCGGTACATTGCTGTATGGAGCGTCAGGTCACTCGTGTAAATAATAACAAATCAGTGATTCTTTCTGCTAGCCAAGCCAAAGTCAATGTATGATTTTTTAGTGCGAGTAGGTCCGTAATTTACTGTCGCATGTTATTGTTTTAGTGATAAACAAGTATATTGCCATGTAGTGTGTGAGTTAGTAGTAATATTTATCCATATTACTATGGGTAAATATTATTATTTGTGTTCAAATGTGTGTTATTGAGCATGGGAGTATTTTACAGGTTAGGCCTACAATGAATTTGGAAATTTTAACTTTTTTGGCTTTATCTAAAATTCTACCCAATTGCGTTTGATTTATTTTATTCTATTGAAATTCTCTGTTGTTTTGTGAACAAAAAGAGTATGCATATGATAAGGTTATCTTTTATTGTTTGTAGAACCTCTGCAGATTTTGCTCAAATATGGCTAGACCTATGCTACAAATTTAGGTTCAAAAATCAATATGTGCTTATGGAACCTTTATTTGTTCATATTTATATATATATATATATATATATATATATATATATATATATATATATATATATATTCTTGTTCAGAAGTGTATTTACTATAAACATAAGTACCATTTATTATATTATAATAAAGTACAAAAATTAGATCTAGCTTCTAATAACTAATTTTGGCTTTCGGCGAAACTCAAATTTTGTTTTTCAACTCATATAAAGTCATAAAAACCATTATTACTTAGTACAAAAGTGCAGTATTTCCAATAACTGTATTGTTACCTTTAGCAATATAACAGTTTTAGTATATTACTTTTATACTTTTTATTTAATTTTAATTTTTCAAATGTACAGTGTAAGTTTGTCGATTTTCCTCGGTTTCTGTATTTTTTTCATAATTTGGGTAACAAAATGTTTTCAAATAAATCAAACACATTTCCACGTAGGGAAATAAATTGCCTACATTTTGTATTTCTTTGATTGTCTGTCAAAAAATTAGTTTACAAAAGCTAGGATTCAACTTTTGAAAATTATTTCAAAAATTGTTATAAAATTTTGGTTTTCCACATTTTGCAAAAATAATACCAAGAGAGATTCCTTTTATTTCATTTTATTCAAAATCTCCTTCCTTTTATGAACAAAAATAGTATGCATATGACTGATTTTCAACAGCAGTTTAGGCACTGTGAATTGTTAAAAAAAAACTCTGCAAAATGGCCAAAATTGCCAGGGCACCGAGCAATTTAGCATAAATCAGCCCAGGGCAGTCCTAGGGTTAACCAGGGTCACGGAAGGTTAATTTTTATTATTTTTATTTATCCCCTACTAAACATAAATAGAGCAATAATAACAATTTATTTTGCTAAATTATCTCGAGAATCGTACTTAATTTACTTTATTTATCAGAATAAATACTATACAAACAATTTAGTAAACACAACATAATCTCAGAGTCGGTCATCTCGCTAATGAGCCTAGGGCATGTGATGGGGAACGATGACCTTGACACTGCTCTAGACACTGCACCTGGCTAGGTGGCTAAGCAGTGTGACAGACGGACGGACGGTCGGACGCGGACGGACGGACGGTCGGACACGGACGTCTAAAAATATTAAACATCTCAAAACAATCACCCTTCCTGCCGCTGTTCACCCTCATGGGGTTTCCCTCAGTGCAAAATTAATTAGCATACTGTTCGGAGTAGTTTAGAGAGTTCGGTGTTTAGAGATCTTTAACCTATTATAATTCGGCGTTTGGATAGTATTTACTGCTATCAGCCATTGCTAGTATTAACTACTGTACTATTATCGTGATTGTTTGTAGATTTTATCACAATTTCAATATTTTTACAAGTATTTAATTTACATAAATATATCTTAAATGACATTACAACATAATATTGTAGTATACCATTTTTAATAAACCTTCATTATATTTGTTTTTTTTTGTAATATTCAATTTATTGAATCCCTTTGTTTTAACCGTGGTTTTAGGTTATCCGTGACCCTTCAACCGGTCATTACCCCGGATAATCGGGAGTTGACTGTACTTTTAACTTATCAAACTGTTGGCATCTTGGACTTTGGTATTAGAGGTCATGGATTAAATTCTTCAGATAATGGGCTACAGTTTTTTAAATGACCGTTTAACAAACTGAAATGCAGAAGACGTAGGCACAGGCGCGGATCCACGGTGGGGTGGAAGGGGGAAATTTCCCCCCCCCAAGGCAAAAGGGTGGAGTTGCGCACACACACCTGCACCAGCGCTACGTTCCTGATGCCTACGCCCAGCAGCGTCATCACGACTTGTGTGATTGATGCGTCGTCAGTCAGACTTATATGCCTGTAGTACTACTACAGACCGGAAATTCCAGGAAAATCGGATAATTATACAGTAATTTTTATGCTAAGATAATGTGGGGAATATACGAGAATTTAGTTTAAAACGCCTTTTTCGGCCATTCTCGTTCATGCGGCTTGGGTGTCGTTTCCAGCCAATAAAACACGTTTTGGTTGTCATTTTCAGCTAATAAGAAATTTTGCAGATCGCCATTTTCGGGCCATTAAATGTGACTAAATTCCTTTTTTTGACCTATCCGACGCAGAAAATAGGCATTCATTGGCGGTAGAATGGGGTCGAATCGCCGATTGTATTCGTAAAAATATGTTCCGGTTGTCGTTCGGGTGTATAACCCGCGATCCGGCTTTTTGTGTATTTCTACGGCCGTGGAATTTTTTACGTTTTGATAGGGTTTAGAACCCTATCAAACCCTGTTCTTGTTACTACCTAAGGTCGACTAGTTCTTAGAAAGCATTATTAATTAATAGCCCAATGACAAATGGCATATATTGAGGCTCGGTCGTAATTTTCGGTCAATAAAACACGTTGCAGCTGTCAATTTTGGACATTAAAATGCGAACAACGGTTGTTTTCGGCAAATAGAATGATGTGAAATTGCCTATTTTGTTTTAGTCAATATGTTTTTTTATGTAAAACGCAGTCTGGCAGCATTTTTCGGCCGGCAAAATGCGGCCCCAAATTTTATAGTGGTCAATGTTTTTGCCCCACAAATCGCAGTATGGGTGATAATATGCAGCTCGCTTGCTGCTTCAGGCCAATAAAACGTGGTCCAGTCCATTATACCTAAAAATTAAGTCATTTCGGTTTTTTTGACCACCAAGTCATGGCAAAATTTATGTTTCTAACACATTTCAGACATCGTTTTTAGTGTATAAAACACGACCCGGCTTTATTTATTGTAGAGAAAATGCAGTCCGAATGCCGTTTTTGAGCGATTGAGTACATTTCCGGCATAAAATACGGGTTGTACTCAATTCTCGTAAGATAAAAAACTTTGCGGTTGTAGTTTTTGGCTAGTAATATGCTGTAAAATTGCTGGTAAAATTACCGATTTTGGCTGAAATGTCCAGTCAGTAAATTACCTAAAATCACAGTCTGACCTTTTTAAGGCTAAAACTGCAGCCCGATTGACGTTTTAGACGGTAAAATGAGAATACTGTAGGAATTTTAGGCTAATAATATTTTAGGCTGATAATATGTATCTCGGGGGTCTTTTAAAATCGTTTAAAATCGCCGTATTATTAATCGGCCGATACATTTTATTCGATCCTATTTTTGGTAAAATCTTCGTTTTCGACAATAACATACTTTGATACTTCCCCCCTGGCGTATTGGCCTTAAAATTGCGGTTTAGGTATAAACTGTTGTGTTTTTCCCTGATAAACATTCACTTTTCGTTTTCAGTTTAAAAATGACGGTGACCATGAAGTGCGGTCAAATTTTCATTTATAATCGGAAAATAGGTGAAATTGCTGATTTTGTTCAACGGATTCAATACAGTAGTCATTTTAGGCCGATAACACACATTTTGGTCAATAAAACGCGTTCGGCTACTTTTTACGGCCGATAAAATGATTGATATAGAACATTTTACAAATTTCCCGGGGAGGAGTCCCAGGCCCCCAGCCCTGAGAGGTATTCCATACCCCCCCTAAACCCCCCGAATTTCCCCCCCTAACGTGACTCCCTGGATCCGCCCCTGCGTAGGCATGAGAAAATATAAAGTTCAATCAAAACTGGATGGCTCTCAAGAAGACTGGGAAATAGACTTGATGTAAAAGGACTCTTCTGTTGGGAGTTTGAAATCAAGGTTGAGTTGGATTAAGTTTAAGAAGTTACTTAATCTATAAGTTGTTGGGATTAAACTCGTGTTATCAAGGTTAGTGATTTTTGTAAGCATTTCTAATGAACCCATACTGAGATTTTTTTAAACGGTTATTATGATTAGAGCCTACATAAATGATTTCTTTATTAGCATGATAAGTGTTGTTACAACTAAACAGGATAAACAAACTAGTTCTTACAACACCACAAAGTATACAGTACGTGTAAGTATATTTACACTTATCCTCTTTATGAAGCGTAATTTGAATATTTTGATCGAGGGGGAAAAATAATTGAGATCGCCGTGATTATATAATGACTTTTCTTATATTACAATAATGTTTCCTCCAAATTATTGGGGGCGGATTGGGGGAGGGGAAGCAACTGCCCTCTGAATGACGCCTGTGTTATTCAAAGTAGGAAATCATTAGGAAATAACAAATAAAAATGTAAGAAGAAAAACCTATTCTTAAAAATTGTGTGCAAAGTAATCAATGGAATTCCTTAGAAACATATTTGTTCTTATTCAAGACGCGTTTGAGCAGACCGTTATTAGGGTTACATCACTCACTTTGATGAATTTCCTGAGCATTATAAAGTGGCTACAAAGAAACCAGGCAGATTTAACCACCAAAATAATTCCTCATTTTAAAACTAAATTGGTTGATACAATAAAACACCATCAACAAATATACAACTTGAATTATTTAGTTTAATCCGTGCATAAAACAAATACTTTCTACCTACGGAAAATACTGTTGTCCTTGGTGTTCGCTGTAAAATAATGTTGCCAACTCTTTGTTAATTTTTGTCATTTTCAAACGACTGATTTGGAATCCACTTTTATATATCGTACACAATATTTCTCCCTTGGACACAATACCATCAGGTTTTATCATACCAAATGTTCTGAAAAATAAAACACAATAATATTATAGACATTATTACTTCTCGAATGTAAAAGATCTAAACATAACAAAATTAAGATCGCCTACAAAGTGCCTTTTAAAAATTAATGAGAAAAGCACCTAGTGAGAAACCAAGCAGGAGCACAAGATGAATCATTTATACACCTTATAAAATTATATAAATAACTAGTAATATTGTTCAGGAACAATGTTGTGTTTCGGCTTTATAAACACAACTAACCAACTAACTTTGGACTTTACTATTGTTATTTATCAGCAACAGGTCCATACTGTACTTATTAATTAGTTGAGACTGTCGCCTGCTTTATAGCTGCACAATAACTGAGATAACTGTGATGTCACAATAAAGGAATTGATTCATGCAAATGAAGATGATAAATACTTATGCGTTAGAAAAGAAATGTCACTAAAATTATAGTTAAAAACTACATAATATAACAATTTATATTACAATCAGTTACTCAAACTTATTCATTGTTCCTTTATTTTCATCATCACCAACATATTATGAAAATAAATCTTGAGGGTAATAAAATTCCTTCTAATAAATATACCTTATCCGAGTTTTCAACTTAAAGCATGTATTTTATTTTATATAATTAATCAAGAAACTTATAAGATACTGGTCACACAGCTGTGAGCCATGCATATCTTGATGAGAAACTCTGTAAAAGTATCTAACTTTATATATCCAGTAAATTAAACACCACCTTGTAATCGAAAAGGCAATAACTGACCAATTTTACTTTTTAAACCACACGTTTGGTTTCATTTAAATAAAACACTACCGGTTCAGTACTGAGTATATGGGCAAAACTTGGGATTAGTCAATTGTAAGAAATAAAATTGTTATGCTTTAAGTATACGAAAACCAAGCTGTTTTTACACCCCACCAATTGTATTGCTTTCACGGCTTTAGACTTAAGTACTTACCGCTGCATGGACTTCTCCAGTTTCTTTCGTGTTATAGTGTCTGCATAATCTATTATTTTTATCTGTCTACTGAAAATCTTGACTGTGTTCCCGACAAACACATCTTTTTGTGATAGGTCACTACATTGAGTGCGTTTTAAAAAGAGCTTGTGATTTTTAAGATCAAACTGAAACAAAGTATACAAGTTTTGTATCAAATAAAAAAAATATTAAACTTATATCAAGGCTCTCCTTAGATGGCTCTTGGATTGTATTGGATGCTAATTCTTGGGTTGATACTGAGTACAAGAAAATTAAGTTAACAATTTTGGTGTGGTGAGTCTTTTGGCTGAACAATGAATATAACTCACTCCCTTAACTCTTTGTACCTCCATGTTTCTCCTGGATGTTGAGTCAAATCCTAGCCCTTAAAAGAAATATTTGGATTCGCTCGGCTTATCCTGTGCCACATCAAGGGGGGAGGGGAGGGAAATGTCTAGGAGGAAGGCTCACACCTCGTACCCGACAAACTGTTAAAGTCCAACAAGCTAAAGGGCGAGCCTGGAGGAAGGACTGTCCAACGGATTCTGGAAGCAATAGGTTGGAGCTAGACGCTAACAAAAAAACAACGCCACATTAAGTCCCAGTTTGGGACTTAATGTGGCGTTGTTTTTATTTGTGTATGTTCGTGTTGTGTTGTGTTGCTTTTAAATATCTGACAAGAGGACTTCCATCAGTCTCCGCTGAACAATGCCACATAAACCTGAAGGTGGGTGATGCCCAAAAATAAGTCGGAAATAATTCAAATATCCCACTTAAAACATGTCATCTAAAGAAAGAGTAACTTCTGTTGTACCTATCCCACTTTTACCATTCCTGTAGACAGAAGCATAATTTGAATATTTCGACAGGTGGTGCAAAATGACCGTATTTGTTATTATTCTGACTTTTCATATATATTAATTCTCTTCAAATTATTGGGGGGCAACTGCACTCCCTTGTGCCCCCAAGTTATGCCTATGCCTGTAGACCGTTTTCTTCCAGTGGATGAACCATATAACAAAAATACTTACTAGCCAACTACTGCTGGCTAAATCCGTTACATTGAAGTGGCAGTCAAGGCTGGCTTCCCTGGTTATATGTGACAATGTTAATCATTATCTTGGTGGTTCCAAATCAGGACGAACATAGACTTTAGGTAGGGCATTGCAATAAAATGTATTAAACTTAATATTTATTACATGAGTAGATGAGAGATCTAAGGTACTACTAAATAAATTCTATTGCTTGGATGTATTAGCTGCAAGATAAGCAGGCATAGATTCAATAAAATCTCTTATTATATGAATGCAGCTGCTATTTCAATTTACGTCATTTATCATAGGCCTATAGAAATTAATTAATGTATGTTAAAACCAGTTCAGTGCTAAAATCAGTTTTTTGCAAAAAAAGGCTTACTATACTACCTACAATAAAGTAAATGAAAAATATAATTTCACAATAAATATTAGAAGACCCAACCGAAGTCTCTTGGTAAGTTTGGAGAGCCACTGACACTTCCACTGATGCCGCTGCCACCACCAACTGCTGTGGACTTCCCCCCACGGAAGGGGGAATACACATTTTCAAAAAGAACGAAACTTAAAATTTGTTTGATCAACAACTCTAAAAATGGCTACAATAGTGGCAAGAGTGGTAAGAGGATAATAATTAATTAAGTACAAAAATACACTAAAAATAACAGTAATGAAAACAATAATTGCCTAACTCACTTACAAGTTCAACTGTGCAATCGCTCGGAAAGAAAGAAAATACAAATTTCCTGATTATGGAGGCTTCTGTATCAAACCACTCTGCGATAAAAGACAATTTATCCACTTTACTTATTTCACTCTGAAACAAAATATAATTAACCAATTAATAAAACTATTCACCGCTCAACTGTAAAGGTAACCTGTTCATTAGTAAACAATTAAAAAGAAGAAATAGTCGCTTAATAATTCAATAAGGCATATGTTTGATTGGTATTATTGCTAACGGCAAAGATTTAAGCATGCAAGTGACTGTTCCATATCTATCTTTTATTGTTAAAGATTTTGAAAATCCGTACACCATTTCTCTTTATATTAATCAGGCCCGTTTTTAACCCTCGTGGTCCTATGGGCAAATTAAACAGGTGCGCCCCCCCCCCCCAACAACACCCATTAATCTTAGCCAGTTTTGGTTTGGGAGGGATTTCACCCCTGGGCAAGTGCCCATTTTGCCCAGTCTATAAAATCGGGCCTGATATTAATCAACAACGGCAGCAGTTTTAACTACTGAAATACATATTGACAGAACCCGTTTGAGCGGGCTAATAGATTAATTACATAATGTTGTATACAGCAGAGATCTTTGCCGTTTTAGTTATACAAAGGGAAGTATGGAATTGATCTTAAACTCAGAAATAAAATTAAAATCTTCAATATAATGATTTGAATTTCTTAAAAATGAATCCTAATAGGAAAAATAGGCCTACATAGAGTTAGAGGCTTGTGTGCATAATGTTTCTTTGCTTGCCATTTTGTTTACTTATTAAATTTCACCCAAATACAACAAAGTAACTGGTAGCGAAAATGTCGGGCCTAGAATCTAATTATAAATAAATAAATAATAATTTATTGTCACTAAACCATTACAGCAATAGCCAAAAGTAAAACTAATACTAAGGCCTAACGTACTATTAAGCATAACATTTAATTACAAAGACAAATTAACAATTGCCACATGTCGAAAAACATAATAGATATACGCACAAATTACAAGGGTCATGACAAAAGTCAAGAAATACCGTATCATAATTCTGGTGTTCAAAGAAGTCATCTACAGTATAAAAAGTGTTTATCACTAGCCAATCATACAATTTTTGCTTATATCTATTTAAAGGGTAATTCCTTTCTTCTAATGGCAGCTTATTAAACAGTTTAAAACCTACAACTTCATAGCTATTTAATGATTTTAAAAGTCTATTAAAAGGTAGCTTAATGTTATTACAGTTTCTGGTGTTATATGAGCTCGTGTATATCCTCTCTGAGTTGATGATCAGCCAAATTGTTCTTAGTATATATCAAAAGTAGTATAAATTAACAACTGTCATTCTTAGACTAATAAATAAAGGTTTACAGTGTTCAATTGCATGTGAATCAGTAATAATCCTAATAACTTTTTTTTAAGTAGAAGGATGCTTTGGACCAGGGGTGCCCATCCCCCCCAAGCTTCATGGTGCCATTCCCCCCAAATGTGGCTACTCCCCCCCCTCCTTATAAGCAATAAACTTTAACCTTTGTAGCTCTTGTGTTGTTACAGTGAATGAACTGAACATACATAGGTACCTACAATAAAGAACAAAAAATGCCTGAGTTATAATTAGGTAGATTATCTATTGTACTATCTATAGTACAGTTCACATAGAAAAACCTTTCCCCTGAAGCAGCTGGCAAAAACCATTCAGACGATTATCAAGGGGAGTGTGGGGGGTCATCAAATTAGCAATACAGAAAACATAACCCTAAAAAACAGTAACATGTATTTCTTGCTATTACTGTTTGTTGTTGGTAAAACAATCTACCACGCTCAAATACCTAAATAAACATTTAACTATCATGAATATTATAAGTAGTTCAAATAAATTATTTGGAAATGAGCAGGTTATCAGCACATTTAAAAATTAGTACTGTATGGGCCAAAATACAAAAAAAATATTATTCCTATAAAACACAAATCATTTAGTTGAATAATACGACTCCCCATCTTTTATATTAGCTAGAAATAAAACGTTTAATTTTCTGGATGGTTATAAATAAACAAAGTGCTTAGGACCTGCATTCAGTAGGTCTAGTTTTTAATAAGGTAAAAACATAACATAAGCGATTACATTTATATCAATCCGTTTTGTTCATTACAAAATGATTGTTTTAAAATAAAATTCCACTTATTTAGAGCAATGAGATGTAAATAAATGAGATGTAAATAAATGCTCTCATCTAGTATTAAGTTGTTAAACTCATCTGGAGAAACTGTTACATCATCAGTTCTATTATTTGTTGCAAAAGACTTAATTATACTCCAAGCTTTCTTACATTTGTTATTTTATTTTTCTACGCTACCTATTATTAATATCGTACAAATTTTTACTTCATTAATGGACTATTTATAGAACTTTCTAAAACTAAGATAACTTGCCTTAGCTAACTCAGTCTTAAACCTCTTATACAAATCAAGACTTAATAATACTCTATTTTTTAGTCAAGCTAATTCAGGCGTATACCATAACTTCTAATCTTTTTACTAGGGTTTCTTTACAGGTCTACCTTACATTTTTTTAGAGGGATGTTCATTTCAAGAATAGGCTATTTAAAAACACAAATAAAAATCTCTCAAAAATAACATTAGCACAACAATTTTGAATTTTTACAAATAACTCAGTCCGATTAAAACTAAGAAGAGAAGTCCTAAAATTGAGCAGCTTACCATCATTTACTGTCCTCGAGATAACCATTTTAAAATCTTTGTGTGTACCTTCTTTTGTATCAATATTTTTAATACCGAGACTCACTGAGTCATGGTCAGAAAAAAGAAAGACTATGACCTTACATTCTTGTGCGGTACCACAGATGAACAAACATTACAGATAGGCATCGTAATGGCCATTTTTGTTGACTCCGCCTCAGTTAGTTGTGCGGATTAAGCACGGAGTGCGCTGACTCTCATGATACTCAACGCACTCTGTCAAAACTGCCAAACTATCCACTCCAACATGCTGTGTATTACCGCGCCGTCACCATACTAAACGAGGCGGAATCAATCGAATTGGCGAGCGCAAGATCATAATACGTCTCTGTTTATCTTTTTAAACAACAAAGGTTAATGAAACTCGTTTCGTGTTAATCAGTGTTCAATACCAAAAACATATATTCAAACAATAACGTTAAATATTTTCATAAATTTGCCCAACAACAATACACTCTTGTAAACTAATTGACAAGACACTAAAAACCTAATGTGCGTGTAAGTCGTATGTTTTGCTCAGAAAAGTTGCTTTAAAAATAAAATAAAATATTTTATTACTAAACATTTTATATTAAACCATTTCTTTATTAATAGATTGCGCGCAAGGGTGGGGAAGTCAGATGTTTCACGCGATAACTGGAAGTTGTGGCAGACTTTCCTTTTTTTACATGTTTGACTAAACGAGTAATTTTATAGCAAATTTCATATTAATACTTTTTAAAATTGTAATTTGGTTTAAAATTGAAGTGCCAAAGTTATTGTTAGTTTTTTTTCCGTAGATCCAACCCTCTCGTTACAAAATACAGATAATGGTCCAGTAACCATTATTGTTTGAGTCAACTTTCAAAATTAAATCTTAACAAAAATTACTAATATTTTTTACTTTTACAGAAATTTTGATCAAGTTGATTTCACAAGATTGTTATTTATGTAGGATAATGCATAGACAATTAAGTTTATCTGGGAAAATACCATCAACAAGACACTTATTTATAATAAAAGTAAGTGGATCAAACATTACAGGTCTAGGAGAAACTAAATCGGTTTTAATTTGTATGTGACTCGAGTTGTTTAATTTTTTTATTAGCATGATACGTGTTGTTACAACTAAACAGGATAAATAAAATACGTCTTACAACACTATAAAGTATATTTACACTTATACTGTACTTACATACAAGACGGTAAAATATACACAAAAGATGGTACAAGGCGATAGATTTCAACCAGTTACACCGGTCATCATCAGGCCCAATCAGAGAGAGACAGAAACAAGATGGCGAACAGCTTATATACTATTGGCTACCGGAAGTTCCGGAAAAAAGTTGCGATAAGTACCACCAGAGTCAAAGTTGACCTGTTCATTGATCAATTTATCCCTATCCTTACATTTTTCCTTAAAATTAAACAATTCTTCCCATGCATTCATTACATTTCCTTTCTTACAAATATGGAGAATATTCAAATTGTCTTCAATTGTTCCCAATGAGTGGCCATTTTCCAGGAGGTATTCCAGGACAATTTGAATATTTTCCATATTTGTAAGAAAGGAAATGTAATGAAGAATGGGAAGAATTGTTTATTTTTAAGGAAAAATGTAAGGATAGGGATAAATTGATCAATGAACAGGTCAACTTTGACTCTGGTGGTACTTATCGCAACTTGTTTCCGGAACTTCCGGTAGCCAATAGTATACAAGCTGTTCGCCATCTTGTTTCTGTCACTCTCTGATTGGGGGTGATGATGACCGGTGTAACTGGTTGAAATCGATCGTCTTGTACCATCTTTTGTGTATATTTTACCGTCTTGTATGTAAGTACAGTATAAGTGTAAATATACTTTATAGTGTTGTAAGACATATTTTATTTATCCTGTCGAGTTGTTTTTAAAACCATGTACATCTTAGAATGCATGTCTGGCTTAAAATTACGTAAGGTGGGCATTCAATCGCGTACTATCAAGACGTCACAGTGATATTGTTAAGCAGTGTCAGGAATATATATTAATATTATTATTATTATCATTCGTGATTTTCATGACGTTTATTATAGAACTTGTTTATGCCGCTTTCGAAATAATTTTGCAAGCAAACACGCAAACAAACCAACTTCTATCATAAGATTAGATAATAAAGACAGTTATAATAAATCAAAGTAATAATGTTGTTCATTTTGTAAGGGCTGAGAAGACCAGTGAAAATGTATCATTCAAAGTGGAAGAAATTCGTCAGTGCTCAAGGCCATTCCGTGCACTTTACGGACACTGACGCTAGTTTTTGCGTTATCTACTATTTTGCGTTCCTAAAAAAACTGCTATGGAATTGGCTATTACGATGCCAATCTGTAATGTTTGTTCATCTGTGGCGGCACTAATGTTTGAAATTGCACTATCAAGACATGCTGTTCCTCCAGTAGGTTTGATGTTCCTAAAATTAAAATTGTTCTGTCTATGCAAATTTTTAAATAAATGAACACACTGTTTTTTAAAGACAGAGCAATCAGAGGAAACTAAAATAGAAACATTTTCCTCATAATTACTCATTTTGATTTGTCTCTGAACTGGTATGACTTAATAAAGTGGTTTTAAATTAAATTTTCGTCTTCAGTTCCAGTTTGAGTCGCAGTTGCCGGATTTGTGACAAAATTATTAAGCAGCGAGAAACATTGCAACTGCCCATTTTATTGTAAATGTCAAGACGTGGGTTCATGTTTTTATGTTTATGTACTTTTAAATTAGTTGATTTGACTGATAGATGTGTATCAGCTTGATGACTTGAAGACAGACCTTGACCTACCTATACTGTACTTGATAATGACGCAACGCAGCGTTGAAACTGAGTTGCATTATTATCAACCAAAGTTTGGACAACGGAAACTCAATCTGGAGACAAAAAGATCATATAAATATCCCCGTAGCAGCAAACCTGCATACTCAGCAAATTTCCAATGAATAAACAAGAATCTTAATACCACATAAAGCCACACATACCAAGTTTCATCAATATTCATCCATAAATAAACGATTTATGACATTTTAATTATCCTCCATAAAAATAACATGGCGGCTGAGTATACAGGTTTGCTGAAACAAGGAATATAAAATACCCCCGTTGCAGCAAACCTGTATACTCAGCGAATATCCAATGAATATATAACATAACACATTAACACTTAACAGGATTCATAAGAAATATATTCACAAACAAGCGATATTAAAAATATTAATTATCGTCCATAAGAATAACATTGGGGATGAGTACGCAGGTTTGCTGCAAAAAGGAACACAAAATAATGGGTTTTTATGCAAATATCATTAGAACTCATCTAAGTAAAGTTACATACCAAGTTTCATTCATATACAGTTATAAGTAAGCGATATATAACATTTTAATTATCCTCCATAAGAATAACATGGGGACCGATTACCTAGGTTTGCTGCTACGGGAACCATACGTGAAAATTTTGTATTTTGTGCAAACAACGATAAACCCCAACCAGATGAAGCCATATACCAAATTTTGTCAGTTTATGTTCATAAATAAGCGAGATATACAATTTTTCTTTTTCTCCATAAGAATAACATTAGACAACGTACTATGTTTAGCACTTTCAATATCTCAGGAACCGATTGACGTAGAGCAATGATAAAATTACCAAATTGTTTATTTTTAATGCTGAATTGAATGGTAAAAATTAAAATTTGATTTAAATAAAAATTACATGTGGAAACCCCAAAAAACCCACTTTTGGGATACAAAACCCCCCAAAAAACCCCCTTTGGATGGTGCGATTCGTCTGGTTTTCGAACTCGTTTAAATAAATGGTGCTTTACACATTTGTACCAAATTTCATTAAGATCGGACCTTTTTTACGAGAGTTATCGTGCTTACACATATATATATATATATATATATATTCATATACAAAAATTTGAACGAATGGTGTTTTTGGTATCTGGGGACCTCAAAATGAAAAGTTATCATGGTCTCGGGCTTAAGTCTTACCATGAGACCTACGGTAATAGCTTCTTCCCTATAGGGGAAATTCGCTAAAATGGGTTTTAATTCAAATATCAGTATAACTGAACTATGTAAAGCCACATACCAAGTTTTATTAATTTATCTACATAATTAACGGAGATAATCTTTTACTTATTCTCCATAAGAATAACATGGGGGCTGAGTACGCAGGTTTGCTGCTATGAAAACTATCAACAACAAAATTATTTTTGTGCAAATATCATTAGACCAGAACGATGTGAAGCAATAAACCAAGTTTCGTCAGGACAAGTTGATAAATAAGCGAGATATACAATTTTTCTTATTCTCCATAAGAATAACAATGGACAACGTACTGTGTTTAGCACTTTCAATATCTCTGTAACAAATTGACGTAGAGCAATGATAAAAACACCAAATTGTTAAAAAAAATATTAAAAAAATATTTTTGGGGTACAAAACCTCCCCCTAAAATACCCCTTAGGATAGAGCGATCTGACTGGTTTTCGAAGTCATAAATGTTGCTTTAAATGATTGTACCACATTTTATCAAAATCGGACCATTTTTACGACAGTTATCGAACCCACGGACACATATTTGTATATATAGTTTTGAACGGATGGTGTTTTTGGCATCTGAGGACCCCAAAAAAAAAGTTATCATGGTCCCGGGCCTAAGTCTTACCATGCTGACTACGGTAATAGCTTCTTCCCTATATCAGAAGAAATTCGCTAAAAACCACTTTACCTCATAGTTATATATTAATTTATGCCTAAGAATAATTAAAACATCCAGCGTTACGGATTCGATGAATAAGTACCTATATCAAAATCAAACTACTAACATAAAGCTTGCTTAGCCTTTACTTTTCTTACTTTCTCTTCTGTTTTTCTTTTTCTTACCATGCCCTAACTTACTTTCTTTTTGCTTTGTTTGATTTTTAAATTAAGAGTAAGTTACTCGTCAAGACTGAATTGAACTTTGTTGGGTTGCCCAAAAACATGTGATTTTGGAGGTATCATCGCAACAATTTAGCTGTGTTTAAAATTTAAGCTCAACCATTTCCATATATTAAGGAGTTTTTTAAGATGTACATAAGTTATCAAACTAGAAAGTAACCCAGTGGCTGTAAAATTTCATTGCTGTGTCAGGTCGGTTTGATTAGGCATCATAACTAAAGTATACTGACCCAAAGACAAGGTCTTCACTGCTCCAAACTGCCAAAATATAAACCAAGGTCGCAAAGGACATTCAATATTATCCACACAAAAACTCAACTCAAAACGGTACTTTGGTATTATACGGATGCCACCCTTATACAGCGCGCTGCGGCAGTTATGTTAGGATGGGTTATCGTAAAAATGATAGTAGGACTTTCCTTGTTTTGTTACGAATCGAATGATACCTGATGAGTCATACTTCAGGCCGCCAAACCCCCTCCAAATAGGCCAAGGTCAGGTCGTTGACCGGAGCGCGCGCATCACCTGTCACCGCCTGTATCTGGGCCAGTGTCATGAGTGATTTATTGCCGTCCACTACGTTACATTTGTTTTCATAATGAGTGACGTTCTTTTGGTGTGATATTTACCTCGAAATGAAGAGGAAACCGTACGTATTTTTATGATAACCCATCCTAACATAACTGCCGCAGCGCGCTGTATATTTGGCGGAGTACATGTGGCGATCGGGTGTGGCTGCTAGCGGCGGCGACTCATTCAACACGATCCTAGCGGACATCGCTGTCTTTTGGGAGGCACAACACAAAGACCGCTCATCAGAATGATGTAAAATTTGTACATTAAGTCAAAAAAAAAAAGTAAAAAAAAAGTACGTTTTTTCGAATTATGTAGTTATCCTTTGTATCCGGTAAAAATTAACCTCCAAAAATAGTGGCATCCGTATAATACCAAAGTACCCTCAAAACATTGATTGGCTGAGCCACAGAAACTAATAAATAAAAGCAGAACTCCATGGGTCTTTATTAACATGGCTTATACTATGTAATTTTTCTGCAGGTCTCGTTCCTCTTACCTCCGAAGTCGTCTATCGACCAACTTGTCCATGGCATACAACTAGTCCTTATTTCTATGTTATGGGGCGAGATGAGCCATACCATGTAGGCTATCCTATGAAGTGAATTTGAGAAGGGAATTTCTCTGGGTCTATGTTTACCCAGCCAAATAATTGTTACAAAGGTATGCTATATCTAGATCTATATAGATAGTGCTTGGTGAGTTTAATTTTATATTTGTCAACACATCTTGCTAGCTGAATTTCTTTGACATTAAGTTTTATGGTTCTTAGATAGCATACTAATGATAATTTATATACTCATAAAAAAGTGGATTTTGAATGTACAAACAAATTACTATCTTACGCTGACAAAGTTTATAAAGCAACCTTATTTAATAGCAACAACTTAACAAATTAGTCCTTACCATAGTTTTAGCCAAAGTTTAATACAAAATGTGCTATAAGAATAAAAACACCTCTATTACTTTATTTTAAAGAATGTAATCAGCAAAATTTCTCACCACGATGGTCTGACTTGTCTGACTTTTGACAGATAATTGAATGAAGTCTGTTATTGTTGTTATTATTATTGAACAATCAAACAAAAATACAGATAAAATCGCCTATTCTGCATGGTTACCACCAACAGTAAAAATATTACCTAATATTGGCTCAGCTGCTTAATATAAAACTTTAAAACAATACATAAGTTCTAGAAAAATTAAAAAGAATATGAAGGGATTTCTATATGGTAGTATTCACATTTACATAATGAACATATATTTTTGTAATATTCCGTGATGATGTTTATAAAATAATTGTTGTACATGGCATGGACATGATCATTTAATTTTGTAGAGGGAAATTAATTTTGTAGGGACGCATGGACACATCGGGGCGGACCAGGCTGAAGCTAGCTGACGAGTATCTGACGAATACCAAAGTTATAAAAACGTCAAGCAGGTACCTGAACAGTCGGTTTAAAACCCTATAGAGTACATTACACGAGCCGGGTAAAACTATCTTCAGAGATGCTTTAAAATATATTTCTATTTGTAGTTTCGATACTATTAGTGTTGGGATGATCTCCCGGTAGTTATTAGGTTTATTATTATTAAATCTGATTTTATGTCTCTCGATGCATAATCTGCCCGCTATCTTTATGAAAAACAACGGTTTTCAACGACTTGTCCAGAATTAACTAGAGGGTGTAAAATTTTCTAATTAATAACTAGTTAATGAATACACTATATACTATTTGTGATTTTAGTTGGACTCTTGGTGCGTAATCCGCCCGCTATTTTGATGACAAACAACGATTTTCAACGACTTGTCCAGAATTAACTAGAGGTGGTACGACATTCTAATTATGTACTAGTTAAAGAGTGCACTATATACTATTTGAATGTTTAAACAGATATCTCGACGTTTTACATTAAGTTATTCAAAATTAATGTTGAAAATGTTATTTTAGTTTGACTCTTGGCACGTGATCCGCCGGCTACCTTGATAGCAAACAACGTTTTTCAACGACATGTCCAGAATTAACTAGAGGTGGTACGACATTCTAATTATGTACTAGTTAAAGAGTGCACTATATACCATTTGAATGTTTAAACAGATATCTCGACGTTTTACATTAAGTTATTCAAAATTAATGTTGAAAATGTTATTTTAGTTTGACTCTTGGCGCGTGATCCGCCGGCTACCTTGATAACAAACAACGATTTTCAACGACTTGTCCAGAATTAACTAGAGGTGGTAAGACATTCTAGTTATGTACTAGTCAAAGAGTGCACTATATACTATTTGAATATTTAAACAGATATCTCGACGTTTTACATTAAGTTATTCAAAATTAATGTTGAAAATGTTATTTTAGTTACACTCTCGATGCAAAATCCGCCCGCTACCTTGATAACAAACAACGATTTTCAACGACTTGTCCAGAATTAACTAGAGGTGGTACGACATTCTAGTTATGTACTAGTCAAAGAGTGCACTATATACTATTTGAATATTTAAACAGATATCTCGACGTTTTACATTAAGTTATTCAAAATTAATGTTGAAAATGTTATTTTAGTTACACTCTCGATGCAAAATCCGCCCGCTACCTTGATAACAAACAACGATTTTCAACGACTTGTCCAGAATTAATTAGAGGTGGTACGACATTCTAATTATGTACTAGTTAAAGAGTGCACTATATACTATTTGAATATTTAAACAGATATCTCGACGTTTTTGATTAACTTTGTCAAAATTAATGTTGAAAATTGATTGTTAAGGGAGTGCGGCTGGCAGAAGGGTGGGCTCTACTCACACACACGCAGGCCTCACACACACAGACGCAGGGGATTAGGAAGGACCATTGACCTGCCGCCTGAGTCATCACTGGCTCACAGAAATTTGGCAATAATAATTGTTTAGTGAATTTCCCCTATGAAGAAGCTATTACCTTAGTCGGCATGGTAAGACCTAGGCCTGGGACCATGATAACTTTTCGTTTTGAGGTCCCCAGACCCCAAAAACACCATTCGTTCGAAACTGTATATATATATATATATATATATATATATATGTGTGTGTGTGTGTGTGTGTGTGTGTGTCCGTGGGTGCGATAACTCTCGTAAAAAAGGTCCGATTTTGATAAAATTTGGTACAAACGTGTAAAGCAGCATTTATGACTTTAAGTTCGAAAACCAGACAGATCAACCTATCCGAAGGGGTATTTTGGGGGGTTTTGTATCCCAAAAATGGGTTTTTGAGTTTTGTACATATCATTTCTGGAAAAGTACAATTTTATTTTTTTCCATTAGAATTAGCTTAAAAAGACGCACAATTTGGTGTTTTAATCATTGCTCTACGTCAATTGGTTACTGAGATATTGAAAGTGCTAAACACAGTACGTTGTCCAATGTTATTCTTATCGATGAGGATAAGAAAAATTCTATATCTCGCTTATTTATCAACTTATCCTGACCAAACTTGGTATATTGCTTCATTTCACTGTGGTCTATTGATATTTGCACCAAAACCCATTTTTTGGCCAATAGTTCCCGTAGCAGCAAAAAACATATTAAACAATTATTTTATTATCGATGCATTTTTTCATTATTTCATTAAGACCTAATAATTGTATTACATGTTATTCATGGTTCCCACTTTTATTTGGTTAATGATTTCCTTGACTTTCCTTGACCAATAAAGGTAATAATTAAATTAAAGGTAAGGTTACAATTAAATTAAAATTTGTCCCTGACTTCTGTAAACTATCAGTAATCTCCCTGACTTTCGGATTTGTCTAACTTCTTCCCTGACTATCCTTGACCTTTATTAAATTCTCTTTATTCCAGAAAGTGTGAACCATGTTTATTTTACTCGTTCAATATACATTAAAGTAACGTCTTTGGTTTTTGAACTCTAATCTGAATTTGTATATGTATACTGTACATGCAATTAATAGAAACACGACGATATCAATAGCGAAATAGATCACAATTCTTAAATCTATCATGCTATTTTTTTGTGATTTTCATTTTTATTTATTTTTACTTTGTATATGTTTTCACGATACACTTTTTATGAAAAAAAAAAGGTATAGAGTAATATTAACAAACTGATAATTACTGTTGTATATGCCATTAATTTTCCATTTTACTATGATCGTCGTGCGATAAATATATATATTCAGGAATCGCAATTTACTCTACTCAAAATATCAATTATCCAGCACCAAAATAATTTCAAATCATACGTAGTTTGTAGTTCAATATTTATCACACCAAGCCATCCATACATGCACCGTTGAGATAGCCCCATGCAATAAAAATCGTTCTAAAACTATAACATGGTTTAAAAACCTAAAACCGAGCGTTCCCTAACTTTCGTCATTTGTTAAATTTTCCCCAGACTTTCCTTGACCTTTACTAAATTCCCTTAATTCCAGAAAGTGTGAACCATGTTTAGAAAAATATACATTAAAGTAACGTATTTTGTCTTTGAACTCTAATCTGAATTGGTATATGTAGTCTACTGTACACGCAATTAATAAAAAGCACGACGATATTAATTGCGAAATAGAACACTTCTTAAATCTATCATGCATTTTTTGTGATTTTTATTTTTATTTTTTTTGTATGTTTTTTACTGTATACACTCCTTATGCAAAACAGTTTTATAATAATATTAACAACAAACTAGCTATTACTCTTAGATATACCATGCACTTTTTATTTTACTATGTTCGTCGTGCGATAAATATATATACATTCAGGAGTCGCAATTTACTCAAAACCAATTAACTTTTACCTATACTCAAAATATAAATTTTCCAGCAGCAAAATAATTTCAAATCATACGTAGTTTGTAGTTCAATATTTATCACACCAAGCCATCCATACACGCACCGTTGAGATAGCCCCGTGCAATAAAAATCGTTCTAAAACTATAACATGGTTTAAAAACCTAAAACCGAGCGTTCCCTAACTTTCGTCATTTTTTTAATTTTCCCCAGACTATCCTTGACCTTTACTAAATTCCCTTAATTCCAGAAAGTGTAAACCATGTTTAGAAAAATATGCATTAAAGTAACGTATTTTGTCTTTGAACTCTAATCTGAATTGGTATATGTTGTCTACTGTACACGCAATTAATAAAAAGCACGACGATATCAATAGCGAAATAGAACACTATTCTTAAATCTATCATGCATTTTTCGAATGATCCCATGCAAAAATAATCGTTCTAAAACTACTACAAGGTTTAAAAACCTACAACCCAGCGTTAATCTTCCATTTCAAACAAAGAGGGCAGCAAAATTGAAAATCGTTTGATCGGATGGCATCAAAGGAGACATTTGTTTCCAGACATGGATAGTGCAGCCAGCGTTGGCACAGTTGGCACTGACACCAATCATGGCGTTTTCTTTCTCCTAATCCGCATAAAAGGCACAGACTTTTCATGTTTGAAGATTTAATCAGAATGCGAAGTTGCAACCACTGCCTGAAAACAAAAGGATTAAAAGTTTCAATAATATTCGTTATCCGACTTAAGGTCCTCCTCTTCCAACGTTAATCTTAGTGGTCCAAATACACAGGCATTTCTTTTGCGACGATTTGATTGATTTGAGACGGTGACAGGTTGGTTGGTAACGTTGATACATTTCGATCGAGATTTTACACCAGGCGTTTATGACTGACTGCAATAAGACTTGGCTAAAATCAATGACAATGTGGAAAAACAGATTTCTTGTAGTAATTTTCTTCTTGAAAAGCAGGAATTTACTGAAAAAAGAGGTTACAGTGCTGGTGTCATGTTGAACACTTACAAAATCCATTACTGACAAAATTTTGCCTGAAAAATTAACACAGCCAGCATAATAGTACAGTCAGTAAACAGTCTTAAACGCCTTGTCAACTGGTCGAACAACTGACCCAGTACTGTCCACATGTAACACTGCCTTGCCAGTTTTGGTCATACAATTAATCAGCGTTGTCAACTGGGTAATGCTGTACAGACACACTTTGAGAGGGTAGCTGACATCATGAACAAAACATTCTGATCCATCCAGTCGGGCCTCACCTTTTGCAATCGCATACATATCTGTCATGTCGTCATGGTGCAAATCACCCCGCATCGATTTTTTGGACCGAGCTTTTTGGAAAACTTCCAATGACCGAATCGCACCTAGATTTCCGGCAAGAACTGATTTTTTGTTGCACTCGGATATCCGCTCCATTCTAACGATGTTGACGAAGCGGGCACCCTGTATATACTTGCATATTGATATTTAAGTCGTCCAATACTTTGGTTACTCCATAGATTACATTTACAGACTATTTCATAATAAGAAATATTGCCAATTGTGTGTATTAATCATGTTACTGCTTGTTCGCAATACCGACTAGCCTAGATCAACGGAACGTCCTAGAACTTTGATCCAAGTTTTGTGATATTCGTCTTCACTTGGTGATATAAATGAGCTGTAAACTAAATATATACCATCAGACATTCGATTTTAAAATTTTTACCAGGCCCAGTTATTACTAAGAATTGAATTATTAATTTAATTATTAATTATTTAATTATTAAGAATAATTAATATTTTTAACATCGCTTGTTTGTGAATATATTTCTTATGAATCCTGTAAAGTGTTTTAATGTGTTATTTTATATATTCATTGGAAATTCGCTGAGTATGCAGGTTTGCTGCGATGGGGGTATTACTGTATTGTACATACAAGATGGTACAAGTCGATCGATTTCAACCAGTTACACCAGTCATCATCAAGCCCAATCAGAGAATGTATATAAAACATATAAAACTAGGCGAAGGGTGACAGTTAAAATTAAATTTAACCCCTTCAAAAGGGGTTTACATTAGGACATTTTGAGCTGCCCCCAAAAGTTTTTGCGGGTCCTCAAAATTGTAAATATTACCAAAAGAGACCAGTTCTTCATTTAATAGCACTTCTCCAAGAGTCGTTTCAGTTTTAAGTGACCAAAGGTGAAATTAAAAGTCCAAAAGTCTTAAAGTCTATTTAAACCCAGGAGTAGGCGGAACCAGTCGGCCGTACTAATTAATACCCTCACCCCTTGGGTCTATTGTGTGAGATCGGGTATGGGAACGCGTCGTCGGCCTTTGTCAGTGAGTCATTGTTGCTGGTCCCAGTGTCAATATGCAAACTTTTTTAATTGAAATAACAACTTAAAACAAAATACATCTCGCGCTGTGTTTTGATCGCCTGATTATTTTGATACCAAATATGAAGGAAATCGGTTAATTTTGGGGAAGGCAAAGTAAATAATTAAATCGTATAAGTGTTTATCAAATAGTGTTTAATGGTCATCAATACGTCAATAAATTGACTTTGTATGAACGATACCTCACCTAAAACCATGTCTTTCAAGAATATACATTTACTTTGATTAAATGATTGATGAGTTTGATAACAACCACTTAATTACTACTGTACACAATTAATATACGTACGTGTAATATTTTGTTATGCCTTTGTGACGTATATTTTGTAAGTTAGTTATAGAATTGTTAAGTCTCATTTTTTAATTATTAAACATATAATTAGAGGTATTTATTTAATTTTTAACGTTTTTGGGAAATTGAAAATATGATAATACACAGTGCACCAAAACAGTTTAATTTTCCTATTTTAGGTCCAAATAATCAGTACTTAAACTTGTTGAAACAAATTACTTTGATGTCTTTGTCAATTTATTTTTGTTGTATATAATTTTAAGATGTATTTAATTTTAATAGAGTTTTTTGTCAATATCAAGTTAATGAACAATCTAAATAAATGCACACTGATAACAGTATATATTTTATGTCTATATTTTAATAATGCATTTAATTGACAAAAAACTGTCTATCCACTGTTCTGCATGGCGATATTTACTATGTACAGTAGTAATTAAATGGTTGTTATCAAACTCATCAGTCATTTAATCAAAATCAATTTATTGACGTATTTATGGTCATTAAACACTACTTGAAAAACACTTGTATGATTTAATTATTTACTTTGCCTTCCCCAAAATTAACCGATTTCCTTCATATTTGGTATCAAAATAATCAGGCGATCAAAACACAGCGCGAGATATATTTTGTTTTAAGTTTGTATTTCAATTCAAAAAGTTTGCATATTGACACTGGGGTCAGCAGCAATGACTCACCGGCAAAGGCCGACGACGCGTGCCCATACCCGATCTCACACAATAGACCCAAGGGGTGAGGGTATTAGTACGGTCGACTGGTTCCGCCTACTCCTGGGTTTAAATAGACTAATAGACGCCAGGTTTCAAGATTGAGTTATATTCAAAACTTTGACAAGCTGCCAATTTGGATAGAAACACGTTACAGACCTCCAACCTCCACCATTCGCCTATTTTTAAAGCTCTTTAAAATGAGGGGTCACTCAAAAGGGGTTTACATTTGAAAATTTTGAGTTGCCCCCAAAATCCCCCATTTTTGGGAACACTCAAAAATTCCGATAACGTCAAAATATACTTTGGGTTATTATCGTTCCCCAAAGGTGATTTGTTTGTTTTAACACACAAACAAATTAAAGGGGGGCGGACTTTTTTACACACTGTATAAAATATGTGCATTTATTGACTTTTACAAGATTTATCAATAAAAAGTATACATTTTTTTATTTTCATCCATTTGTTTTTATCCAACTTAGGATTGTAATACCCGAACGAATATTTCCCGACAAGTTTAGGAAGAACTGCTGTTATAAATTTTGGGAGGAAAACATTAAACCCGTCCCGACTTAAAAATCCAATCCCGTCCATCCCTAATTGTATCTTAATTAAAGCTGAAGCTAAATTTTAAAATTTTGTTTATTTACACAATTTGTATCCTCCACCGATAGCTTGAGATAAAACATTATTTATTATATATAGCTTAGTATACAACCGTTTGAAGGATCCAGGACTATTTTTTAAGCTGTATAAGAAGTGCAGGACCGCAGCATTATATCACTTTAGTGTAGTATTTATTCTGCTTTATTTTTTTCATTTATTGTAAGCCTATTTCGAAATATACTATTTGAATACGGAAATTTGAGAAAAGTTAACAAATAAAAATCTGAT
Organism: Allygus modestus; assembly: GCA_963675035.1. Classification (NCBI taxonomy): domain Eukaryota; kingdom Metazoa; phylum Arthropoda; class Insecta; order Hemiptera; family Cicadellidae; genus Allygus; species Allygus modestus. The sequence continues at coordinate 139,537,164 of OY776112.1, read as the reverse complement.
GCAAATTCAAACAGCTACCGTAATCTTGATTCGTATTAGTTCCACAGGTTAACCACAGATAGGCCTACATACAACACAACTATCATAGTTTACGCGGGCGAAACCGCAACAGGTCGGCTAGTATCTATGTGTCCGTTAACAAGATAACTTTTTAGATTTCACGGGGGTTTACATTGTTCCAAAAATAATTTTCTTAGCATTTTTCACTCATACATTTTTAACACTCAATTTAGGTTCTGACCATTTTACAGAGATAAAATGGTCAGACAAATTTGTGGAATCCAAAAAACTTATTCTTAAAATTTCCCATGTGAATCTTATGGGAAATGGGGTTTAGCTTTTACTCAGTCAATTTTACTGAAAACTTCACGTTTTATCTTTACCTATAGCTTTAATTTGATAATATCTAGCTTTTTACAAAGTGTTATTTTGGTTCTGAGGGTCTGGAATTTTTTAGAGATTACTCCAGGTGTATGTTATTTGTTCGATGCTGCCGAAACACCTGCACTTGTTTGCCCAAAAATGTGGAAGACCTACTGCAAAACAAAATGACGCGTGGAATGTGGAGAAAACAGGGCCCCTTAAATGTGCCTAGGTTTGGAATGCTATGTGCAAATGCTTTAAATACGCGCCTACCCTTCCTTGCTCACCCGTAAAAGGTCAACAGTCTATGCTTGTACCCTACAGCAATCAGTAAGTTATAGTGGATGTAATTTTCCACTTGGTGACTTAAATTTACAAATTTATCAAATCTGGTAGCTAGACTCGTATGTCTTTTACATTTTAAAATATGGTGCCCATTTAGATGAATGCAGCATAAAATAAAACTATTAGTAGGTGCCCGTCAAAATTTGGCGGATGAAATAAAAAATCACGAATCAAGAGTTTTTATTTGTCATGTAACTGACTACTAGTCAGCAACCCTGTGTACTCAGCGAATTTCCAATGCATATAAATAGCATGGAGAAATTTGAGGACGTTATAAAAAATTACACACACACACACACACACACACACACACACACACACACACACACACACACACACACACACACACACACACACACATATATTTATATATACATATATATAAATTTGAACGAATAGTGTTTTTGGCATCTGGGGACCTCAAAACGAAAAGTTATCATGGTCTCGGGCTTAAGTCTTACCATGACACCTACGGTAATAGCTTCTTCCCTATAGGGGAAATTCGCTAAAACCTCGCTAAAATCTCACATGTTAATCTTATGGGAAAAAGGTTTTTTGCTTTTCCTTAGTTCATTTTAATGTAAATTTCACATTTTCACATAGTTCAAAATGACTCCAACCAAAATCCCATTTTCAACATTAATTTTGACAAACTTAATAAAAAACGTCAAGCTATCTGTTTCCATTTTCAAATAGTATAAGTATATAGTGTAATTCATTAACTAGTAATTAATTAGAAAGTTGTATACCCTCTAGTTAATCCTGGGCAAGTTGTTGAACATCGTCGTTTGTCATCAAAATAGCGGGCGAATTTCACGCCAAGAGTCCAACTGAAATACGATTATTACAAAATATCTAGTGAACGTATATCAGCTTCAACTTTTGAGAGCGTACATGAGGGCTATTTACAAACACTTTTGTTAAATTTCATAATTTTAACATTATTATTTTTGATATTTTTGTAAATGGTGTAAACCTTCGTTAACTTTGTTATCTTCTGCTTAAAATATTCGTTCAAAGCAATGTTTTGACTATCAGTTGATTGTATGAACGAAATACTTGGTGTATAAGGAATATAATGTAATAATGGTTTGTAATCCTAATAATACCAGTTGGTGCCCGTCGAAATTGGACGGATAGAAAATTAATGTTGAGTATTCGATCGCACCCTATGGGAAGAGTCGCCAACAATGAAATATTTGTAGTTTTTATAAATTAGCACAGTGTGACTTACGATTCATCTCCACATCTCTGTAATATTTTTTAATTTTTAAATCAAGTAATAAACAGATCGAATGAAATAATTTTCATAACCTAAAGAAGTTGTCTTATGACAATGTTTTAAATGCCCTTGTCAGTTAATTGAGTAGATCTATTTTATTTAATCGACTGTTTACATAAATACATGCTAACAAATAAATTCGTAGGGTGGTTAACGATTTGTCCTCACAGATTTCAGAATTGACTTATTACAAATATTTGACGTAATAACTCTTATTGGGTCGTTTTAGAGCATTTACAGACATATTAAATCCACTTGGCTCGTCTGACACTTTTGCCAATTGTTGGATTTTCGTTTACGATGAATGACAGTAGTACATAACCTGTATACAAAATAAACTTTTGTAACATTTGATGGGTTGAATAGCGGGCCCTTGTGGAGCCAAGGAAATAGTTTATTTCACAACTAGTCACGAAATAGGACTTTTGTGACGAGTAGTGAACGAAACTTTTCATCACGATGAAAGTAACCACATTAAACATTAAAAAAATCTGATATTCCATAGTCTAGTAATTCTGTATAAGTAAACACAACACGGTTTTACAATTCATTTTAGTGTTAAAGTCAGCTAATCGTCAAAAATAACGAAATCACACTGGTGCTCCTGATGAGTAAAACGGGGATTTAAATTGTTTAGGACAGGAAAGTTTTTGTGACTTTTGTGACGAGTAGTGAACGAAACTTTTCATCACGATGCAAGTAACCACATTAAACATTAAAAAAAATAATCTGATATTCCATAGTCTAGTAATTCTGTATAAGTAAACACAACACGGGTTTACAATTCATTTTAGTGTTAAAGTCAGCTAATCGTCAAAAATAACGAAATCACATTGGTGCTCCTGATGAGTAAAACGGGAATTTAAATTGTTTTGGACAGGCAAAGTCAGCTGGTCATTTTTTGTTTCGTTACAAGGAAATCGATAATTGTCGTAAACCTCAGCTGTATGGTTAGGCTATGGGCTATTTTTGAATACAGATTGATGAAAAATAATAATAACATCAGCGCCGATATTTTTTACTCTGAACTCAAGGGGCGAAACTAACAATCAATAACATGGCATGTCACTCCTTAAAGGGTACTGTATACATTGTAGATTGTGTCAATTTATATAGTAATTGCAACATGTGAGAAAAAAAATGTTGTCTCTTTTGGGTCAGCCTGATTCGACTTAAGTAATTAATTACAATATATGCGAGCGAAGCCTAGTGAGTTTATATTTGTTAAACGTTTTTATTCCCGTGCGAGAGAGCTGGTCAGAGGTAAACGCGCTGAGAAAGGCTCACTTTCTTCATTTCGAGGAGTGCCATGTTGTCGGAATGCTATAGAACCGGTTGGCGACTACCCTTCCCTTGTACGCCCGCAAACAACAACCATGTCATTAACCCCTATGAGTCACTATTCCGGCAACATCGCGCTCCCCGAGAGGGAGAAAGTGATCCTACGCCAGCTTGTTTCCCGCTAACAAGCTCCCGCACGCGGGAATAAAAGCGATAAACAAATATAAACTCGTCATAAATCACTATTACATTATTTTATTTATACACCACTTTTTTCGTTCATATAATCAATTGATAGTCAAACGATTTCTTTGAACGGTAGTTTTAAGCGCAAGACAACAAAGTTAACAAAGATTTACACAATTTACAAGAAAATAAAAAATAATAATGTTAAACTTATGAAACTTAACAGAAGTTGATACGTTCACTAGATATTTTGTAATAATAGTCTACATTTAAGATTTACTCAAACATTGTGAAAAAACTCTGATATTTTCCACATTTTCAACATTAATTTTGTATAACTTAATCAAAAACGTCGAGAAATCTGTTTACATTTTGAAATAGTATGTAGTGCACTCTTTAACTAGTACATAATTAGAATGTCGTACCAGCTCTAGTTAATTCTGGACAAGTCGTTGAAAAACGTTGTTTGTCATCCAAATAGCGGGCGGATTTTGCATCGAGAGTGTAACTAAAATAACATTTTCAATATTAATTTTGAATAAATTAATGTAAAACGTCGAGATATCTGTTTAAATATTCAAATAGTATATAGTGCACTCTTTAACTAGTACATAATTAGAATGTCGTACCAGCTCTAGTTAATTCTGGACAAGTCGTTGAAAATCGTTGTTTGCTATCAAGGTAGCCGGCGGATCACGCGCCAAGAGTCAAACTAAAATAACATTTTCAACATTAATTTTGAATAACTTAATGTAAAACGTCGAGATATCTGTTTAAATATTCAAATAGTATATAGTACACTCTTTAACTAGTACATAACTAGAATGTCGTACCACCTCTAGTTAATTCTGGACAAGTCGTTGAAAATCGTTGTTTGTTATCAAGGTAGCGGGCGGATTTTGCATCGAGAGTGTAACTAAAATAACATTTTCAACATTAATTTTGAATAACTTATTGTCAAACGTCGAGATATCTGTTTAAATATTCAAATAGTATATAGTGCACTCTTTAACTAGTACATAATTAGAATGTCGTACCAGCTCTAGTTAATTCTGGACAAGTCGTTGAAAATCGTTGTTTGTTATCAAGGAAGCGGGCGGATTTTGCATCGAGAGTGTAACTAAAATAACATTTTCAATATTAATTTTGAATAAATTAATGTAAAACGTCGAGATATCTGTTTAAATATTCAAATAGTATATAGTGCACTCTTTAACTAGTACATAATTAGAATGTCGTACCAGCTCTAGTTAATTCTGGACAAGTCGTTGAAAATCGTTGTTTGCTATCAAGGTAGCCGGCGGATCACGCGCCAAGAGTCAAACTAAAATAACATTTTCAACATTAATTTTGAATAACTTAATGTAAAACGTCGAGATATCTGTTTAAATATTCAAATAGTATATAGTACACTCTTTAACTAGTACATAACTAGAATGTCGTACCACCTCTAGTTAATTCTGGACAAGTCGTTGAAAATCGTTGTTTGTTATCAAGGTAGCGGGCGGATTTTGCATCGAGAGTGTAACTAAAATAACATTTTCAACATTAATTTTGAATAACTTATTGTCAAACGTCGAGATATCTGTTTAAATATTCAAATAGTATATAGTGCACTCTTTAACTAGTACATAATTAGAATGTCGTACCAGCTCTAGTTAATTCCGGACAAGTCGTTGAAAAACGTTGTTTGTCATCCAAATAGCGGGCGGATTTTGCATCGAGAGTGTAACTAAAATAACATTTTCAATATTAATTTTGAATAAATTAATGTAAAACGTCGAGATATCTGTTTAAATATTCAAATAGTATATAGTGCACTCTTTAACTAGTACATAATTAGAATGTCGTACCAGCTCTAGTTAATTCTGGACAAGTCGTTGAAAATCGTTGTTTGCTATCAAGGTAGCCGGCGGATCACGCGCCAAGAGTCAAACTAAAATAACATTTTCAACATTAATTTTGAATAACTTAATGTAAAACGTCGAGATATCTGTTTAAATATTCAAATAGTATATAGTACACTCTTTAACTAGTACATAACTAGAATGTCGTACCACCTCTAGTTAATTCTGGACAAGTCGTTGAAAATCGTTGTTTGTTATCAAGGTAGCGGGCGGATTTTGCATCGAGAGTGTAACTAAAATAACATTTTCAACATTAATTTTGAATAACTTAATGTCAAACGTCGAGATATCTGTTTAAATATTCAAATAGTATATAGTGCACTCTTTAACTAGTACATAATTAGAATGTCGTACCACCTCTAGTTAATTCTGGACAAGTCGTTGAAAATCGTTGTTTGTTATCAAGGTAGCGGGCGGATTTTGCATCGAGAGTGTAACTAAAATAACATTTTTAACATTAATTTTGAATAACTTAATGTCAAACGTCGAGATATCTGTTTAAATATTCAAATAGTATATAGTGCACTCTTTAACTAGTACATAACTAGAATGTCGTACCACCTCTAGTTAATTCTGGATAAGCCGTTGAAAAGCATTGTTTTTCATCAAGATATCGGGCGGATTATTAGATAAGTCAGCGGGCGGATACTTTGTTTTAACAATCTAAAATTTAAAAAAAAAACTATCAGGTGTCCCGTTCTCCTCTCGGGAATCTCGCAGGCACAGAGTCAGATATTTTGATTTACATTATAATCAGCTGTTTGACTAAACAAAATATAACCCTGCCCAAAAAGCACATCTAGAGGGTAATAGCTTTTGATTGATACCAAATAAGTAGCGGTATTTAAAAATAATTTTTTAAAGGGTCGAAAATTGCCGAACAAAAATCAATAAATTATTTTAATAATAAAGAGACAAATTATTTTACCATGTTTAATTTATCCATATGATTTATCTGTTTTAACCGATTTGTAGTAGGGTCCCGTTATTTTCCCTATGGGTCGTCCCGTGGTGCTTGTTTGATGGAAGGTGTGTTGACCCTTGCAATATCTTTGATCGGCACATTATTTGCATTCCTAGAGAGAAACATTCCAAACAATAGTAAAAGCCGACTATCTGGTAATTCTAACGTAGTTTCCATATTTCTTAACCCATACTCATAAGTTTTTAAGAAGTAAGCTTTTGTAATAAAGTTAAAACTTTGAATATTGAGATATATTTAATTATTTTTAAAGATATATTACTAAACCAGTTAACATATTTAATTAATAGAATACAGTGCAAGCAATGGAAGGAGGGGCGTTGATTAATATCGCTATATTATTGGATATAAAGTGAGGTCCCACCTTTATTTGAAAAACATGTACAAAAAGGGTCAAGTCGTAAATCATTGATTTACAACCACCAGGTCGTCAGCTGCAACTCGTCAGCTAGCTTCAGCCTGGTTCGGGGCGGGTGCATCACTGTTTCGACTGTTTCTACTTTCTAACCTCACTTTATTTTACTCCTTTTGTGTCAACGTGTGTAGGGAATAGGTTAGAGTTAGGAACGATCAAGAGTACTATTTAACCTATTCTTAATTAGTTCTGGAATAATTCTTTACCATTGTTTTTCACAACACCAAAAATGCCTCTGTACAATTTCAAGAAAATTGCCGTCGTTCCTACGTCAAAGGTAAAATAATATAATGAAGCAACAGGGTCCCTCAAATATTAAGTTGTCAGTCCTTCCATAATTTATGTTTAACCTCAGATAAACGTTATTTGGAATGTATAATTAATCTTATATGAATTTCATAATGTTTTCCTCCTTTTAGAGTTAAATCCAAACATCAAAACCTAGCTTATACACTCCCCAATCTTAATCATGCCTGTAAAAAAATATACAAAATAAAATTAAAGACTTGAATCAGGGTACACTTTCATTAGCAGAGTGATATAAAAAACTGAATGAAATTGTTTGATATATCGATTAGGCCGATTGTAAAATATTTTATCGTCTTTATATATTAGTTGTTGCATCACTTTTTTTTAGTTTTTTTATTTAAACGTTACCGGTATATAAATAAATAATTTATTTACAAACAAAGTTAAAAAACAAAACTAATCAACAAATTTAAAAGTTTTCCAGGATATAGCTTTCTGATACTGTAGCATGTAAAAAGGATTACGACTTCCATTGATCAATTATAATGGTTGTATCTGATTATATATATACAGAATATGGTACTTAATTAATGTCATAGTACAGTAGGCGCAGAATATCTTGAGCTGTGGGAACTGTTTTCAGTTCAAACAGTTGGAATAGGGCGAGATTTAGGCAGCGGTCTAAATCTGACATCTGATGTTTCCATCATCTGTTCAGTCATTTAATCATAACTAATATTGTTGTATGAAATATAAAATATACACATGTAAATGTAACTAACCTGTATAATATGTAAACAAAATAACTGTTCATCAGTATTCCATGTTCAGTTCAGCTGGTTATCTCAGTCACTCCGGCAGTGGAGTAAGCTACAGCTCAAGATATTCAGCGTGATGTGTACAGTAGACCCTCACTTATTCGAAGTTCAGAGATAGCTAATTTATTTTGAATTAAAGGGAGAGTTTGAAATTATCGAGAGTTTGAAGTAGGTACCGGTAAAGAGGTTATTGTGAATTAAGAAAAAGCCCTACGGAATAATTCAAAACATGTTAAAACTGTATAAATTATACAAATGTAATACAGTCCCTACATACATTAGTAATAAAATGTCTAATCAACATAATGAAAGTATTACACATTATTAATAAACGAGCAATAGAAGAAGAAAAACAGGTAGGTAGCTTTAACGCAAAATACAATTTGCTGAAAAAAAGTAAAATTTGAATATTACTTTACTTTAAAAAAATGTTTAATGAACTTTGTAAAAGTCTGTAATTCTTGACTGTTTCATTGCATTGTTTGATTGAATTTCAATAGTGTTTTCAGTAGTGATATTAGCTGAAAAAAAATGTTCCCCAATATCTCTTGACTGTTCCACAGATGTAAGGATAGTTTCAATCGCACGCAGAGTTTGTTGTGACAAAGTGAACATCTTGTTGGTTTCCGTCGTCGTCGTTGTCTATACCTATCTTGTCGTACGCATTAGATTGTGTTTCAACAGGCTTGTTTTTTGTGCTTTAAAAATTCAAATTTCAAAGGCTTATGGTATCACAGTTCATACTGTAGAAGTTGACTTAGAATTTTAGAGGTAAAGTTTAGAATTACAGCAACAAAATTTGAATTCAAGAGGCCCGAGTATAATTATATTCAAATTTTAGAAGCTAAATTATGTGTTTAATCACTTTGAATTATCGGTATATTATTTAAGTTATAAAGGTTTTTGAATTATTGAGGTTTGGATTAGTGAGGTTCTACTATATATACTGTTTATATAGCATTGGTAATCCTGGAATACTCTACTCTACATGGAGAGGAAAAAGTCAGTGTGTGTATTAATGGCATCAACGTTTGTTATCTCGACAGAATTCAACATCTTTGAGACCGATCATAACTGAAACCATAACCGAATAACCTAAATAATCGATAATTATACTGTATCAATATAACAAAACAATTTCATTCGGTTTTGTATATCGTTCCGCTTATGATTAAGTGTACCCTTGGACTATACTAAATCGAGACATCAAGGCTTTCAATATTTACACAACTCGAATTCTGGAGGTGTAATTTTGTCGCTCTGATATGTTCTCCAGAGGCCTTAACCACAGTTACCTTTATGCAATACAATATATGTTGTCAACCACCATTCGGATGAAATAATTTTGATATATTATACTCAACATGGCCAATCAAAGGATTATCGAAGTTCAACTATCGATTTCCGGCACTTTAAATATGTAACGATTCTTACATTTTTAATACCGATAATAAGTTAGGCCTATATACCTACAAAGGTTGGTAATCACTAGATGTCTAAATAAAGAAATGTGATAAGCCCTATGAGTTAATTTGTGAAAAAACTTTTCAGTTTTAACAGGTTTGGATAGGTTTCAACATCTCTTAGTTGAATTAATAAACAAATAATAATAAGTAAATCAAAACAAGGCTGAACTTTTTGGTTTTCCCCAGACTACATGGAAGACTGTTGTCATGAAATGCAAGAACAAGTCTTCCTCTGACTGTTTTGCATCACGCTGATACAGATATTTTGAACATTATTGTTAAAACATAACCGCTTTTCAAAATTATTAAGATATTCAAATCGGCCTTATTGATATTTTGTACTTAATAAAAAAGTAACATTCAACGTGTTAGTAGAAAATAATGTAAATGTAATTTATTACATTGTTTTTAACAGGTGTTTTTGTAATTCAGATTCAATAATAGGTTCCGATTGTTACCGTTAATTAAATAGCTGGAATATTTATAATATTTTTAAGTGTTGCAAGACATCTTTTATTACATCCCATAAGTAATAACACATAGGTACTATGCTAAGTAAGAAGTTGAAAACTAATTAACTTTCTAATGATCACATCTCGCGATCCTAAGGGTTAGCGTCTTGGACTTCGTTTTAAGGGGTCACGAGTTCCAATCTCGGGGTATCCTCAAAAATTTGAGGGGTTGGTCTGTTTTCTCTAAAAGTGTTTGTATTCTCCATTAACAAAAATGCTGTTGGCGTTGAAATACTAAAATAAAAAATGCTATTGTTTTTTGTTCCAGGACTTCATCAATATTATTCTCTCGAAAACTCAAAGGAAAACACCAACAGTCATCCACAAGAACTATAAGATATCCCGAATTCGTTCGTTTTATATGCGAAAAATTAAATTCACTCAACAAAACTTCCATGATCGTCTGTCCCAAATAATCCAAGACTTCCCAAAGTTGGATGTAAGTATAACATTTAGCCTAGTATGAATTTAATTATTTGCTTGAATTATAGTTTATCGGCTGGTTTTAAACATTAGTTTTAAACTCCTATATGCCTCTAAGTTAAGTTTTTTTTGTTGTGTCTTAAAAGCCTATATATGGTACATTTTCCTGGGACTGAAATCCATCTCAATACATTTTTAATACAGAAATTTGATATTTCCAAAATTTATAAGAATTTGTAAAGCAATTTTTTCAGAACCATTTTTAAAATTACTGGTCTTGACAATCCTATAGCCTATAATCTAAACACTCTATAGATAGGCCTACCAAAAATGGAAGAACAAATGTTAAAATCTGATCAACTAAATTCATTGTCTTCGTCTGCAACAGATAAAACATTGAAACTTAAAAGGCAAAAGGGGCGAGGGCCTGAAAGATTTTTAATATTTTCTGAATTTTGACACATGGAGAAGTTGTAATTTACATTTGGATACCGGTATTCTGTATAGGGCTATAGTGGTTTTTGTCACAGTAACACCTTACATTTTGGCTTGGTAGTATTTCCATTTGGTTACATTCATTTCATAATTAGCATTTTAAATATAACGAGTTCTGATAATCTCAGTTATACTGGTAAGAGACACGGAAAGTGCAAAACATTTGTTAGTGCTGCATTAATTTTGAAATTAGCATTTTAAATACAAGAAGTTCTGATCTCAGTTATACTGGTAAGGGACGTGGAGAGTGTAAAACATTTGTTAGTACTACACAAGGGTCAGGCTAATCCGAACTAATTGGGACCGAATGCTGTTCAGATTAGCTAATTGTTCGGATTAGCCAAAATAATTTAAATAATAGAGAACGAAGCAACTGAACGGGTCTGTAGTGTTGTACTATGAACGAATTATATACAAAAACAAGTATCAATGGACCGTTTACTCTTCCAAACGCAGAATCAACAATATGCACAGTGCATTGCAGCCTTCACACTGGCCCACTGTGTGTAGTTTTGTGATGTGATGTGAGCGGGCAAGCGGACTGTACGTATGACGATACTGCACGCGGACTGTACGCACTGCCATCCGAGACTGTACGTCTACCTCCCCACTACTACTAGCTCAAGCGCCAAAATCATAACAAAACCTTGACGTAGTCTACTATTGTTTGTACTGTTTATAAATTTAGTCTTTTCACATTAAACAAAACATTTGTATTCTTCAAAATATTACTTTGTTTTCAATTCGTTACAACATTATTTACCTTTCCCATTATCTTTTGACATTTAATATGTAAAATATATTTTTTTTATTAGTGAACAGTATTTACAAAAAAAATCCTGTTCGGGTTAAGCGGACGTTCGGATTACCCATGTTCGGACTAGCGGGACTCAAGTGTACATTCTGTTAAGGGACTGGTCAACTTTTTCAGCTAATTAATTAATATTTGTTTGACCTGACCAAACAAAATCATTGTCTGTCAAAGATAGCCTAAAATATTAACACGGTACTTTGGTATTATACGGATGCCACCCTTATACAGCACGCTGCGGCAGTTATGTTAGGATGGGTTATCATAAAAATGATTGTAGGACTTTTCTTGTTTCGTTACAAATCGAATGATACCTGATGAGTCATACTTCCGGCCGCCAAACCCCCTCCAAATAGGCCAAGGTCAGATCGTTGACCGGAGCGCGCGCATCAGCTGTCACCGCCTGTATCTGGGTCAGTGTCATGAGTGATTCATTGCCGTGCACTACGTTACATTTGTTTTCATAATGAGTGACGTTCTTTTGGTGTGGGATTTACCTCGAAATGAAGAGGAAACCGTACGTATTTTTATGATAACCCATCCTAACATAACTGCCGCAGCGCGCTGTATATTTTGCGGAGTACATGTGGCGATCGGGTGTGGCTGCTAGCGGCGGCGACGCATTCAACACGATCCTAGCAGACATCGCTGGCTTTTGGGAGGCACAACACAAAGACCGCTCATCAGAATGATGTAAATTTTTACAGTAAGTCAATAAAAGTAAGTTTTTTCGAATTATGTAGTTATCCTTTGTATCCGGTAAAAATTAACCTCCAAAAATAGTGGCATCCGTATAATACCAAAGTACCATTAACACTTTTAAGGCCAATGGGGAAAAAGCCCTGAGGGAATTTTGGTTACTTTGAATTTTGTGACTCATGTATCAAACAAACATTTTGATATTTTTATTTTGAATATTTTGTATTTTTTGTGTTAGGATTTTGTCACGATAACACCTTCAAATTTGGCATGGCGGATTTCCCATTTGATTACATGCATTCAGAAATTAGCATTTCAAATGTACACTTGCAAGGTGCAAACAAATCAGCGCACATACAAACTTTGCCTGTGTTACACTTTATAAATATACCCTAATTTTTTTAAACGTCTTATAAATAGCCTACAAATTAGTATTTTTTTATACCTACTACATAGGCTATTGTGTTCTTATGTATTTAATTTCATTATTACTATCCAAAAGGAATTGGAACTCATTAGGCCTATTTATTTATCTACAATCATCACATTAAACAGGTGAATATAATTTACAGGTGATTAGTCCAAGATTCTTAATCTACAATCCTTAGAGTATGAGAAATACATATCCCAACAAACAATTCACTCTCCTTCCAAGTATTCATCCAGTGAATAAAACGCCTTCTCCAATAGAAATTTTTTCAAAGATATTTTTAATTTAGAAAAAGAGCCTAGGTACCTTTATATTTTATTGAACCGGGGTAATCTACTATAAACCTTTGGTCCCATGTACTGGGGAGATAAATGAAAGAGTTTAAGCCTATGTTGTACTATGTTAAAGCCTATGTATGTATGTTGTACTATGTTACTATGTTTAAGCCTATGTTGTTGGTTTAATTAAATTTTTAAATCTGGTGTTATGGATATGACAATGTTGATCTTCTATGAATGTGTCAAAGTCACTCTTAACCGTTAATGAAAGTTGGTATTATATAAGAGCTGAACAAAGTGAGAATTTTGATCTTGATAAAAAACTCCAAACAGTGTGTAATTTGAGGGACTTTGGCCATCAGTCTTACGGCTCTTTTTTGGAGAATAAAGATATTTTTGGCTTGGCTAGATGAGCTCCAAACAATTATTCCTTAATTCATGATAGAAGAAAAATAGGGATGATAAACTGTAATTTGAAAATTGAATAAGCTGTGTTTTAGTAACATTCATGGAAAGACCATTTACAGTAAAGCAGTCCTCAAGGAGCTGAAGTCCTCTAGTGATCATGGGCCGCATGAGATCATCTTTTCTCCCTTTGCAAATCAAAGCAGTATCATCTGGATACTGAAAAGTCATGTTTGTGGCATTGCTAAGATCATTTACGTATATAACAAACAAACAAGGGCCAAGAATGGACCCCTGAGGTACTCCACAGGGAGCATTGCTCCACTCTGATTTGTAATTAGTTTGAAATTTGAGTATAAGAATTCTTTGTTCTTGGTTTTTTAAATATGAAGTAAACCATTTTAATTTATTGTTTTTTATTCCATGTCTAGTTATTTTTCAATGAGTACCTCATGATCAACACAGTCAAAGGTCTTGAAGAGATCACACAGCACCCCAATAGTCCGCTGCGATCCATCCAAGGCCTCCGTGATATCGTTAATCATGGTTGTAACTGCTTTTTGAGTACTGAGATTTGGTCAGAAACCAAATTGTGAAGGGTTTAGTAACTTATTTTTGTTCTAAATATTCTGTAAATTGAATCTTGATAACTTTTTTGATGATTTTTAAAAAACAAGGCAATAGAGCAATGGGACGGTAATCAGAAGGATTATTTACGTCTCCTTTCTTAAAGAGAGGTTTGACCTCAGCAAACTTCAGCATCTCTGGGAAGAGGCCCTGCTCAAGGGACTGTCTCACTATTCTGCAAAAAGGTGCTTCAATAGTTTTGAAAACTTGTTTAATTACAAACAGAGGAATTTCATCCCACCCTGAGGATTTTGTGTTAATGAGAGAATTCAAAATTTCTCTAACTTCAACAGCAGAGATTCTCTTAAATTTAAATTGTAATGTGGCATTGCTAAGTTTAATAATTTTATGGCTATTATTGTCAAATAACCATCAAATTATTCAACTTAGCAATGCCACATTACAATGTCTACTGTGCAGTATGCTACTTGTGTTGTGCATTATAAATAATCCGTACTTGTAGTCTATGCACTTGAAATAATCTACATATTAAATTAAGTACATTCAACAACTAAACATATAGCCTATTTAAACACTAACATCAACATTCTTACAGAATATCCATCCTTTCTATGCTGACTTAATGAACGTACTCTACGACAAAGACCACTACAAGCTCGCTCTTGGTCAGCTGAATCAAGCCCGTCATCTCATTGACAAGTGAGTTTCATAATTCATATTTATAATTCGTAACCAGTTCATCGATTTTTGGTGTATTTTACCAAGTTTTAGCCACTTATAAAGTCTGGTGTCTTATCTGCCTGTGATAGGCTTACCAAACAAATACCTCTGGAAGGTTCAGGGTCACGTAAGAGGGCTATGATACATATTTTTTAGAACCTAAAAGCACAAAGGATACCCCAGATTTGGATAAAATGGAATGGAAAAAATGCAAGTCCTGGAAATCAAGTTACAGTACTTTATACCTTCTCTTGTTATAGGAACGACTATTACATATAAATGAAAATGAGTTTTAATGAGATAAAGAATATTACTTTCTTACTTTAATTTCTGTAATATTTTCAGCCTAATCATATTTTGTAAAGAATACTGTACTGTAGTATGGTAATTTAGTTTATTATTATGAAATATTCAGCGTTTTGCAGATGCAAGTTTTAACATAGGCCTACCTATTAAACAAATTTGGAAACATAATATTATATAATATAATATGTAAAATAAAATAATATATTGTTTGCCTATGATAATTATGATCTTGTTTGAAGTTTTGAAGACTTGTTATTTTGAGTTTTTTTTTTTACTGATCAATTCAGAATAAAAGTCCTATGTGCTATCACTGTGAAACATCTATTTTATATAAATATAATATAATATAATTTATAGTTTCCGTTATTTGTGTGGTAAGTTGTGTGTTTAGACTAGGCAATTCCTTGGTTCAAATTCATGTGTAACCAATGCTAAGGTTTATATAAAGAGTGTTAAAAAAATAATCACGTAAGCAACTGTAGAGCAAACTGAAACCCTAAAGTTAAATAGGCAATGGGTGTTGCACCTTCTGAAATTTAAAATTTCTGCATCTTGTTTTTTCTTTTATTTATTACTAAATGTAAAATACTGTGAAAACACTATTGCAACTCAAGGGCAGAATTTCCATTCGGAGTTGCTTTCGATATTGCTGATTTTTCTTATCACTTAATCACGAGCCCCACGGATATAATTAACAATGAAAGTGCATAGCCTAAACACACTTTTACACTGAACAAATGTCTTAAATGGAATATTTTCTTTTATTTCAGTGTGGCAAAGGAATACCTCAGGCTTTTAAAATTTGGAGATTCACTCTACAGATGCAAACAGTTAAAAAGAGCAGCCCTAGGAAGGTAAGTTTTAATACCCCCGTCGCAGCAAACCTGCATACTCAGCAAATTTCCAATAGAGATATAATGTCTTAACACTACAAAAAGCCACTTACCAAGTTTCATAAAAATATATTCACAAATAAGCAATATGGGTCAATCTCACATAATATTAGAAAATCTAGAATAAAATTTTAAAAAATATATATATTCCTTAATTTAGTCATTAATGGTCTAAGTGATAGCATATATTGTAAGAAACAAGTTAAAATATGTAGCAGAGCTGAATGTTATCAGTTTTTCATTTTTTTAATTTTTCTAAGGTTGAAGACACCAATTTGGAACAAATCGGTAACGGTAAATAAATCAATAAAAAAAGGTTAAATATAAGTTTTTTTCTAATAAACGTTGCTACTATTCATAAGACTGGGTATCCTGACTTACATTTCAAACACTCCTTTAGTACGTATTACTCAATTTTAAGAATTATAATGAAAACTAGATGATTTTTAGGTTACCTGACGTCCTTTACATTTTGAAGATTCCTATTAAACCCACAAATGCCTTAACATGTTTCAAACTCACTTTGAATTCAAAAGTATTAATGAAAATTAGTCTACAGGTTAGTCAGTTAAAAATTAAATACGCTTGGTAACGAAAATATTGTAGTTTTCATATGCGTTACCGATGTGTACCGGCGTCACCGATTTGTATCTGCGTTACCGATTCGTACTTACAGCTGTCCCATTGTGTCAAAGACCAACAAAAATTAAACTTCATTAGTAGTCAAATGGTGTATGGAGTAATAAATACATAAAAGAGTGGTAAAAAGCATTTTATTTTGAAATAAATACATTATTCATGAAAATTAAGGCTACCACGTAATAAGAAACTTATACATAAATATCTACTTGTTATAGATTATTAGAAGTGTGGTAACAAATAATTTTTTTTTAAAGATAGGTAAATAAAAACAAAACCTAGCTACATTAACGTTTGTTACTTTTTTGTAATTTACATTATTCATGAAAAATAAGGCTACCACGTAATAAGAAACTTACACATAAATATCTACTTGTTATAGATTATTAGAAGTGTGGTAACAAATATTTTTGTTTTAAAGATAAATAAGAACAAAACCTAGCTACATTAACGTTTGTTACTTTTTTCGAATTTAAAATATACCCTGATTCCCTTTACTACAAGTTTTGGGGCCGGAAAAACAGCTTTGATTTGGTCCAAAGGAACTGAAGCTACATCTTTTTCATTAGCGTAAAACAAATGATTGTCTTTGTCACAGCATTTCAAAAACATTACGGTGATTTCGCCCGGGGATGGGTCATTTTGGCAAATTCCAATAAATTGTTGGGATTTGCTTATTTTCCCCTTTCCTATGTCATATTCAACTAACACGTGTGCACCACAAACAATTTCAGTTTTTAAATTGTCTTTGTCGGTGTTACATTTATACAGGTTTGTTAAATCTTGTTGTTTTTCACTTGTGTTGAACTGCTCATCATCTTCAGAAGAGGTAAACACTTCTTCTACTAATAGTTTAGGCTTGCGTTTCTTTGGTGATGAATCAGTCTTAGCATGTGTGTTGACATGGTTGTCAAATTGTTCATCTTCAGAAGAGTTAATAACGTCTTCTACTGGTTTTGTATTACATTTCTTTGGAAATACTTCGCCGAGGCTATAATGTTCACATTTATCTGACAATGGACAAGTGAAACAAGATAGAGTGTTTGCGTACATTTTGTTTTGATTGTTCCATGTAATTTGGTGACATTGCATTATTCCTAGTATTGGAGGTATTACAATGGCACTGATTTCAGTCTTTAAGGTTTCAATTGCTTCTGAAGGAATTTCATAGAGGTCTATCTTAAATTCCTTCAAAGCAGAAACAAAATCTTTGGCACAACAAATATCAATTCCCCGCAGTACTTTTTTGTCTGCTTCTCTTTTCAAAGTGCCCCCCACACTGTCCATGGGCCCTTTGCCGTGACCGGCCTCCGTAAAGTTCCAGGTGACTGATTTAAGTTTCGGAAAGAAATTAGTTAATCGGGATTTTAGAAGGAAAATATTAATTCTGTTCCTGTATTGATTTGACGGACTATCCGAATAAATATGAACTGTTGTTGTGTCAGGAAACAAACTGGATGATTTTTCGAAAACAGGCTCTATGTGCGCCCACACAGTGTGGGCTTGATGATCTAGATGGTCTGAAGCCGAGGCAAAACATGTGGTTTGGATTATATCATCCTTTTTTGCATACCAAACTCCGGTGTTCAAGGAAATCTGCCTCTTTGACGCTCCAAAGTGGACTGACTGAACTTCTTTTTCGTACTTGGCTACGTAATTTTCCGAGAAGTCCAGCCGAAAGATTACTTCTCCTTCTTCAAGTTTGTCAATTTTCTTCTTTAGCTGATCTGCCTGGTGTCTATAGTAAAAAACATGCTTTTTAAAAATTGACAGCTCTTTCTTTAGGTAAGATTTCATTTTTTTACCCTCATTACTTCTTTGCATTTCACAGTTTTTTTTATTTGCTTCTTTTTCCCCTTAATCATTCTCTCTTCCTTTACATTTTTCCATTTAAAATATTTAATAGAAAAATCACTGGTATTAGAAAACTCTACTGTTCTTCCTTTGCATTTAGTGCATTTTTCAAGCATACAAAGTTCACTGTCGGGGGAACACACAATACTCTTAAGTACTTCCCTCGGCGTCCGCTGAACAATGACGTTGGTATTTTTAAGAGCACTAACAAGCAATTCAATATTGGCGTGTTTGATGCAGGCGCATGTGTCTCTATCTGCCATTTTTGGAAAGGTCACCCAAAATGGTCTTGACCTGCAAAACGATGCCTTAGATATTTTCACGTTATGTTCTCTTTGAAATTGTTCATGTAGGTTTCCTAATGTCCCTAGCAGTATTCTTCTTTGTTTTTTAACCCCTTTTTTGTTGACAAAATCCCTTTTCCCGGGACACATTTTGCTAATGCGATCATCTTCAAAAAAACTCTGTAGCGTCTCCCTCAGCTCTGTAGTAATACATTTCCTGCGCTGGCGTGTGTACTCAAAAGAAGTGCTGGGGCTATTAATAACCTTGTTCGCTGTGTAAGGAATTAAATCAGTGAAATATTTCTGAACCCGGTACTTTTTTAGAACTTTGTTTCCGAGTGCTCGATGTAGGAATTGCTCTTCCTTTTGCTTTCCTTTAATCACTTTCTTCTGGGCCTTTATTTGCTTTTGAAGAGTAAAGCCTAAAAACAACTGTTTCCTCACCCGATGAGACACTTTTTCTCCTCTTAAAACCTGAGAAACTTCCTTTCTTGGGGACGGTGAAGCTGGAAGTGTATGTTTCTCCTTTTCTCTCTGCAAGCGCTTTTTATATTTTGCTAACTTCCTTTCCAATTCCTTAATCTGTTCTTTTTGTTTGGCTACAGTCCTATATGCCTTTGCCTTATCTTTTCTAACTTGCTTACGTCCTCTTCTTTTTTGCGTTGATTCTTCCCTTAAACTTCCTGAAGGGGAATTGGGTGGAGTATCAGTAACTTCTGCTAATGATTTTTTCTTTAAGCTTCTCAGGCGATTTCTTTCTCGCCAGTATTTCCGCTTTTTCCTTTGTTCTCTCGGGGTTAAGTCAGATATTTTCTTAATTTTGTTTTCAGATTTTAATCGAGCAAGACGATCTCTATCCTTCTTCCTTTTTTCCTCTTTTTTTTCTTCAGACATTCTTTCTCTGTATTTACGAACACGTTCTTTTGTTAACTCTTTTTGTCTCTCATACTTCTCTGTTGCTGACATATTTTTCTTCTTTGCCATGATATTTTCAGTTCTGGTATAAAACATGAACAAATTGCGGTAAAAGTAATAATAAAAATTTGTATTTAGGTATAAAACCACAAATGATGGGTGTATTTATGTTAACATTAAAGTAATTTTGGTTTTGATATTTTATAATAAAAAATTAAATAATTATTATAAAAATACATCAAATAAATAAGAAATTAATTCATAAATTAATAAAATACAAAGTTATTACTACTGTAATTATTCTCATAAAATGTGATTATATGATTACATAATATAGATTAGATAAAACTAGTTTAATTGCACATGCATAACGTGCAACCTATAAGTTTACCAAAATCAATTTGAAATTATAACTTTAAAAAACCATTAAAAATCAATTTAGAACTTGTTGTATCACAATTAAAACTATTTAACAATTAAATTCCTCATTTACAATAACAATCATGGTATATTGTTTTTAATGTATCCGTTAACAAATCGGTAACGATAAACCACCTCGGTAACGTTACCGAGAGGTGCGTTACCGATTGTTGAATTTTACTCAAAACGTTGCCTAGCAACGCCAGGCTTAGGACTTGGAGCCTAGAAGTTTGAGGTTATGTTTGGAACAGCAATCGAATGCTAAACACAGATGATAACTTAAGTTAGTCTACATAAATTAAACATAAACAGCGTTACTGATATGTTATGGAATTAAGGTACTGTAAGTTTCTTACCTGAATTATCATTTATTTTGAGTTAAAATCATAAAAAACATTCACTTTAATCAACCTCAAAACAAACACTGCAATAACACACGACGATCAAGGACGATGTTTTCCCGCTTGCATGAAAGCCCGCCATTTCGGGGGCGTTTTCAACTTAGCGGTCATTGACAAAGAGCAATCCAGGGACTAACATAAATTACGGTATATCGTCGTAATGAAGAACGAGTTCATTTGTAGGTCTTTGGTTTTACCCCGTACTGTCATTAGCTGTTATGTTGGTGAATATTTTTGTATTTCCAAACAAATGTTACTCGTTTTGTTTTGAAGCGAAATAGCAGACGGCGTTACCGAGACCCGTTACCAATTGGTTTTTTCTTGCAATAACCTCACATTAATAGAACAAATGATAATAATTTGAAACTTAAACAACTACAAACTAAAGTAAAGGGGTTCAGGTAAATAAATAACACATTTATTCAGTTGATAATTAATTTATTTCTACAAAAATTACCAAGGACTTAATTTCTATCATTATGTGAGATCGACCCATATATACAATTTTAATTATTCTCCATAAGAATAACATAGGGGCTGAGTACGCAGATTTGCTGCAACAAGGGACACAAAAAATGGGTTTTTATGCTAATATCTATATAACTCAACTAAGTGAAGTTGTATACCAGTTTTTATTCATTTATGTTCATAATTAAGGGAGACAGAGCATTTAATTATTCTCCATAAGAATAACATGGGGGCTGAGTACGCAGGTTTGCTGCTATGGGAGCCTTTGGTAAAAGATTGTTTTTTTGAGCAAATAGACTACAACGAGATGAAGCCATATACCAAGTTTCGTCGGTATACGTTCATAAATAAGCGAGATATAAAATTTTTCTTTTCCTCCATAAGAATAGCATTAGACAACGTACTGTGTTTAGCACTTTCAATATCTCGGTAACCAATTGACATAGAGGAATGATCAAAATACCAAATTGTGTGTTTTTTTTAAGCTGAATTCAATGGTAAAAACTAAAATTTGACTTTTTCAAAAATTATATATAAAATACCCCCATCGCAGCAAACCTGCATACTCAGCGAATTTCCAATGAATATATAACATAACACATTATAACACTTAACAGGATTCATAAGAAATGTATTCACAAACAAGCGATATTTAAAATATTAATTATCCTCCATAAGAATAACATTGGGGATGAGTACGCAGGTTTGCTGCAACAAGGCACACAAAATAATGGGTTTTTATGCAAATATCAATAGAACTCATCTTAGTGAAGTCACATACCAAGTTTCATCCATATACATTCATAAATAAGCGATATATAACATTTTAAGTATTTTCCATAAGAATAACATGGGGACCAAGTACCTAGGTTTGCTGCTACAGGAGCCATAGGCGAAAAATTGTTTTTTTGTGCAAACAACAATAAACCATAACCAGATCAAGCCATATACCAAATTTCGCCAGTTTATGTTCATAAATAAGCGAGATATACAATTTTTCTTTTTCTCCATAAGAATAACATTAGACAACGTACTGTGTTTAGCACTTTCAATATCTCAGTAACCAATTGACGTAGAGCAATGATCAAAATACCAAATTGTTTGTTTTTTTAAGCTGAATTCAATGGTATAAATTAAAGTTTGATTTAAATTAAAATTAAATGTGAAAACCCCAAAAAACACATTTTTGGGGTACAAAACCCCCAAAAAACCCCCTTTGGATAGTGCGATTCATCTGGTTTTCGAACTCGTTCAAATAAATTGTACTTTACACATTTGTACCAAATTTCATTAAGATCGGACCTTTTTTACGAGAGTTATCGTGCTTACGGACACATATATATATATATATAAATATATATATATATACATATATAAAAATTTGAACGAATGGTGTTTTGGCATCTGGGGACCTCAAAATGAAAAGTTATGGTCTCGGGCTTAAGTCTTACCATGAGACCTACGGTAATAGCTTCTTCCCTATAG
Source organism: Allygus modestus (assembly GCA_963675035.1). NCBI lineage: Eukaryota > Metazoa > Arthropoda > Insecta > Hemiptera > Cicadellidae > Allygus > Allygus modestus. The sequence continues at coordinate 139,514,844 of OY776112.1, read as the reverse complement.
GGGAAATTCACTAAAATTCAAAAAACCCATTTTTGGGGTACAAAACCCCCCCAAAATACCCCTTCGGATGGAGCGATCTGGCTGGATTTCAAACTTAAAGTCATAAATGTTGCTTTACACGTTTATACCAAGTTTCATCAAAATCGGATAATTTTTACGAGAGTTATCGTGCTCACGGACATAAATATATATACATATATATATATATATATATATATATATATATATATATTCATTTTCGAACGAATGGTGTTTTTGGGGTCTGGGGACTTCAAAACGAAAAGTTATCATGGTCCCTGGCCTAGGTCTTACCATGCCGACTACGGTAATAGCTTCTTCCCTATAGGGGAAATTCGCTAAAAGTGTATTAACTTCTTCCTTTGAAGTTGCCTGTTGGTGATTATGTATTGCGGAAATTTTCCATCACTGATTAGAGAAAAAAGTTTCACAAAATTTCAGGATAGTAGTGATAATGATGACCAGTGTTCTCACCGTTCGCACTGCGTTAGTGAACTAAATCCAAACCGTTTTAGTCCATGAATTATTTTTTAGAACTATCATAAATTACAAAATAAATTTCAAGCTAATGCACTCTAATAACACAGTAGTCTCGGGGCTTTCAGGAACCACAGCACCAATCTTACTGTTAACAACAATAAATATAAAAGCTATACTTGTTTTTCTATTAGCTTACATTTAGTACTGAATTAATCTAGGTATATACAGTACACTGCTCGTAGATAGATTTCCAGAGGACTCATGTCTTGTATTTTCATAATTGCTGAATGAGTTTTTCCAGTGGAGAATGCTGGTCTTCACACACTCTGCTGTGTGTGACTCTGTTGATTCAAATCCATAATTTTTATAATGCTTCAGCTTATTGCCTACATAATGTTGTCAGTAATGATTTTATTTTATGATAAGTCAGCATATTGTTTGATGTTCGGTAACACTGCATTTTATACATTGATTTGTAGATCAGCTGAAACTATGTATAGGGCCTATAATAAATTAATTTATACTAATTTAAAAAAAAACTATTTTGAAGTAAAAAAAATATCCTGTCTCAGCAAACCTGCATACTACTCAGCGAATTTCAAATGGAGATATAAATGTCTTAATACTACATAAAGCCACTTACCAAGTTTCATAAAAATATATTCACAAATAAGCGATAAATGCAATTTTAATTATTCTCTATAAGAATAACATTGGGGCTGAGTATGCAGGTTTGCTGCTACAAGGAACACAATAAGTGGGTTTTTACGCTAATATCAATAGAACTTAACTAGGTGAAGTCGGATACCAGTTTTTAGCGAATTTCCCCTATAGAGTAGAAGCTATTACCGTAGGTCTCATGGTAAGACTTAAGCCCGAGACCATGATAACTTTTCATTTTGAGGTCCCCAGATGCCAAAAACACCATTCGTTCAAATTTTTATATATATATATGTGTCCGTAAGCACGATAACTCTCGTAAAAAAGGTCCGATCTTAATGAAATTTGGTACAAATGTGTAAAGTACCATTTATTTGAACGAGTTCGAAAACCAGATGAATCGCACCATCCGAAGGGGGGTTTTTGGGGGGCTTTGTACCCCAAAAATCTGTTTTTTGGGGTTTTCACATGTTATTTTAATTTAAATCAAATTTTAATTTATACCATTGAATTCAGCTTAAAAAAAACAAACAATTTGGTATTTTCATCATTGCTCTACGTCAATTGGTTACCGAGATATTGAAAGTGCTAAACACAGTACGTTGTCTAATGTTATTCTTATGGAGAAAATGAAAAATTGCATATCTCGCTTATTTATGAACATAAACTGGCGAAATTTGGTTTATGGCTTGATCTGGTTGTGGTTTATTGTTGTTTGCACAAAAAAAGTTTCGCCTATGGTTCCTGTAGCAGCAAACCTAGGTACCTGGTCCCCATGTTATTCTTATGGAAAATACTTAAAATGTTATATATCGCTTATTTATGAATGTATATGGATGAAACTTGGTATTTGACTTCACTAAGATGAGTTCTATTGATATTTGCATAAAACCTATTATTTTGTGTGCCTTGTTGCAGCAAACCTGCATACTCATCCCCAATGTTATTCTTATAGAGAATAATTAATATTTTAAATATCGCTTGTTTGTGAATACATTTCTTATGAATCCTGTTAAGTGTTTTAATGTGTTATGTTATGTTATGTGTTATTCATTGGAAATTCGCTGAGTATGCAGGTTTGCTGCGACGGGGGTATTATTCATTTATGTTCATAATTAAGAGGGACGTAGCATTTAATTATCCTCCATAAGATTAACATGGGGTGTGAGTACGCAGGTTTGCTGCTATGGGAGCCTTTGGCAAAAAATTGTTTTTTTTTTTAGTAAATATCAATAGACCACAACCAGATGAAGCCATATACCAAGTTTCGTCAGTATACGTTCATAAATAAGCGGGATATAAAGTTTGTCTTTTCCTCCATAAGAATAACATTATACAACATCCTGTGTTTAGCACTTTCAATATCTCTGTAACCAATTGATGTAGAGGAATGATAAAAACACCAAATTGTGTGTTTTTTTAAGCTGAATCCATTGTTAAAAACTAATATTTGACTATTTCAAAAATTATATGTAAAATATTCAAAAATCCCATTTTTGGGGTACAAAACCCCCCCCAAAATACCCCTTCGGATGGAGCGATCTGGCTGGTTTTCGAACTTTAAGTCATAAATGTTGCTTCACCACGTTTATACCAAATTTCATCGAAATCTGATCATTTTTACGAGCTTTATCGTGCTCACAGACACACACACACATATATATTTATATATATATATATATATATATATTAGTGATGGTCAAAACCAGAAATGTCAAACCTCGAAACCGAAACCAAAACTTAAAAAATCGAATCTCGAAACTCGAAAGTCAAATTCCAAAATCCTATTTACTTGCCTGGTTATGGTTATGAAAAATAAATCCAGTTACTCCAAATAAACCAGTTAACTTACTGCCATTCTCGAAGTATCCTAGAAAAATATTAGTTTCAGAACTACTAGTGAACCAATTATTTGTAGCTTAATTATAAACTTTGGTTAGAGTTGTTCTTTCACAAATAAAAAATCAATAATCCACAAAAGGTGAAGGTAGACGACCGATGACAGTAGGCTTTTGACCTTCACATTATTAATCAACACTCGGGCGTGATTTCTGTTAAAAAACAACAATTACACAAAAATCTTGGCAGTTTTGAGTTTTGATTCTCGAAACTCGCCGATCGAATCTCGAAACCGAAACTTTTCCAAAGTTTTGGTGGTTTTGAGATTCGAGTTTTGGTTTTGACACATCACTAATATATATGTGTATATATATATATATATATATATACATATATATATATATTACAGTTTTGAACGAATGGTCTTTTTGGGGTCTGGGGACCTCAAAACGAAAAGTTATCATGGTCCCAGGCCTAGGTCTTACCATGCCGACCACGGTAATAGCTTCTTCCCTATAGGGGAAATTCGCTAATATAACTTAATATAACATATTTTAAAATTTTTTAGGCCTAAAGCATGTATGTTAGATTGCTTTTAAATTGAATTAAATCACCTGAAATACTGTTTACTTACTACTAGTAGATAATTTTTACACTGGCCGGAACTAGCAATACTGGTTGTACACCTCTTGCCATCAATTACTGTGATGCCAATCCAACCATTTTTTGGTCAAAATTAATCAAAGAATTATATTCCTGAATGTAAGAAAGGTAAGCCTAATGTTTATTTCAGCTTTTCAAGCCTGTATAGATGACGTAACTTAACTATGATTATCCATTTCAGAATGGCCACCATAATGAAGCGACAGGCGTCTAACCTAGAGTATCTGGAGCAGGTTCGCCAACATCTGGCTCGGCTTCCGTCCATCGACCCTTACACCCGGACCATCATCATCTGCGGTTTTCCCAACGTCGGCAAGTCCAGCTTCATCAACAAGGTTATTTGTTTCACAATTTTATAGCCAATTTCACTTTAACTTACTTTTTAATGCTAAATAACTGTAGGAGAGTGTGAGTATTTGAAAGTTAGAGTATTTCAGAGTTTTGCAATATGTATTTAACTCTAATCGAAGTTTAAAAAACTACTTGAAAGTTGTGTGAGTCTTTCCCGTTGATCTGCGGAGAAGCGCCAACTATTGTGAACAGTCAAATTGCATAGTAATGGCCATAGAAGACGACTGCAACACATAAATCGGCCGAAAATGATTACTCAGGGTGTGTACTGGTCACAGAAGTCACAGAAGTCCTCGAAAAGTCACAGATTTTTGTATGGTATCACGGGAGTCACCGAAAGTCATGGATTTTGATGCATAAGTCACAGGAAAATATCCAAGTCTAAATTAAATGATTACGAGAGTGAATAATTGATTATTAATTAATTATCGATGTTCACCTTAGTGCGAGTGACTTCACAATTTTACCAATTTAAACAGCTGATTGTGTAGTTTCATTTGTCTGCGTTTTGACGGGACAAAATTATTGTACCCGTCTGTGTCTTGTGTGCTGGTGTCTCGCCAAAGCCGCAGCTTGTCAGGGATTAAACTTCTCTGTAGTCTGCAATGTAAAAAGCCGGGCAGACGTTGGCGACCCTGGTGCCTTGTCAATGAGTCAAAGAAACCAGAGCGTTTGGGTAGATTTTTTTTAATGTCGCGCCAATCAACAGTCACTCAGACTGTTACATCAGAATACTGTTTTTATGGATAGGCATCACGAGTGCTAGTGAAGCAGCCCATTTCCTGCGCGATCGCAATATACTGCCCTGCCTGATACGATACGATATTTTGCCGATTGCATCATCTCACTAACAACTCTTGTCGTTGAGTGATAGGATATGAAGGTTACGAGAGTGTTAACTCTTGTCAGAAAAAAAGTATTGCTTAGGCGGTAGATTATCTGGTAGTAAAAATCAAATTATTAAATATAAATACAATTGGAATTTAATTATAATTAACTAGCAGCCAGCGTCACTTCGTGACTTATCTTTTTGAACTTTTGAGGAACCATACTTGGTTGAACCTAAAAGTAGTAAATCAATCATGTGTCCCAAAAATAGCACGAAAACGCTCTGAATATAGATCAATACATATTAGATACAAAATGATTATTGTATATTGATGTGAAACCAGAAAAACACTGATGTCGAAGTATATAATTCATGATAAAATTTTTGAAAAGTTAGAACACACAAATTGTTGAACACTTCACTCATTCTCTTCACTTAATTGTCTTATATGAAATGTCTAAAATTTGCATAATAAACTGATAAATGACGGAAAATCACTGATGTTAAGGTATTTAATACATGGTAAAACGTATAAAAATTATTACAAAAATGACTGTCTTTACATAGATTATGAAATAAAACTTAAACCCATTCTATTTTAGTTTTAAGTTTAAAAACATATTAAAATGTTCTAGATAAACTATGAACAAATAAAATTTCAACTTTTTACTTTACATTTTATTGTAAATTCTGTAACCTATGTATTCGGGGAAAAACTCTTCCACCTGATTATAAAATAACAGCTTTCAACATCTACCATATAAGAGACAGTAAATTAGTTGAAATAAAACTGGCTATGTCCCAGATTTACATGAGTGGTACTTTTATTCGTGGTCAATTAAATTTGTTTTCCTCCAAAAATCTATATTTCAAGAAATTAAATGAATTAGCCTATTTGAAAATCAACTTACTTATAACTTTAACCCTTTGCGCTCGTATGTCCACACTCAGTGGACAGTATGGAGTCTACGACAGCTGGGAATTATTGTCCGACGCTCAGGGCCCAGAGCTCGCATGTCCACACTCAGTGGCCGCACTAGGTTTCGTCGCCAGCTCGGCAGCCATTGTCGGTCGTCTGCTTCTGCCAGCTCGGAATTATTTTCTTCACTCTAGACTGAAACGTCAAGTTGAAGTGTATATTCAAGGTCTAAGGAAAACTTGTTTCTACTTTGAAACTTATTTATTTACCATCGAAAATCACAATTTACTTATTGTTAATTATATTTAAGAAAATTTTAAGAAATAATTAAAAAAAAACTGCTAATAACGTAAATAGAACAAGATGTCGATGTCACTTCCATGGTCCGAATCACTACCACACTCACTTTCACCTTCAAGCGCGTTACGAATTTTGTCGGAACGTAATGTTTCCTCCATATTAAAATATAATAAAACTTGAAATATTACGTATAATAATAATTATCAAGCATATAAGCCGAAGACTACACAGCGTAAGGCAAAAGCGCTTGACTAACTGTTATTGTTTACTGTTTACATTAGAATGCAACAGCCGACATTTATGCCCGTTGCATTCTGGGATTGGTCTAGTTTCGAAATCCACCGTCAGATTTCAGCACAATACGGTAGAAAGAATATTAAATGCTGGAAAAGTCTGCATTGTCACTGTCCACACACAGTGGACATGCGAGCGTTCGCGATCGCATGCGTCATTTAACTCTGTCCACTGGATGTGGACATGCGAGCGCTGAGCATACGTGTGACAGAAAAAAATCCTGGCTGGCGGGAAAATGGCTGTGGCCACAGAGTGTGGACAGACGACCCCAGGGGACCATTTCCAAAGAACCTATCCGAGCGCAAAGGGTTAAAGAAAACACCAGGTTCATCAAATAAATAAATGCAAGTGCTGTATTCTGTGGTCAAACTTAAGAACTCGATCAAATCATCACCATATGTTTTGTTATAAACAAATGCGAATTGGAAAAAGTTCACAGGTTTAACAACAGATAGTAGCACATTCGCTGAAATTTCAAAAGCCTCCTGGACGAAGGCTTTTAACCCTTTGAGTGCTAAGCTTCTGAAAGGAGTAGTTGAATCCGTGACGTTTTGTTGATTTTTTTTTTAAATATATTCAACGCCTGAACAGTTAAAGTTAATAAAAACGTGCTTCCGCTGGACACACACAGTAAAGGATAGGTAAAAAGTAGCAAAACACCTGATCAGATGTGCAACTCACAAATAATCCACCCATCCCGTCAGCTTGGACCCGAGCAGTCCACCGTTTGCCTAAGGTCCGCCCTCCCCTTCAACTCTGCCACAGACAGGTGAACTCTCCATGAGTTGCACATAAAAACCACCAACTGTGACGGGATTCGAACCCTCGATCCAAGTGTTACCCCCGGCCGGGAAGGTAACGCCTTAGACCACACAGCCACTGATCAGACTAGCAGCTGCAGTAGATCAGTTGGTATTATAGAGACTAGGCACTGGACGAGGTAGTTCAGTTTGTGTCTACCAGGTTTCACCACATGTCAGACTCAGACTGCAGACTGAGTGCCTAACTGTACAATCGCTTATGAAGCAGTAACAGTGTTTATTGATAACAGATTCAAAAGACGATATATCGGTCCATAGCACTGAAAGGGTTAATGGGATATTTTCGAAACCCGAAAAAGGCACATCTAGAGAGAAGTAGCTTTAATTTGATACCAAATATGTATAGAAAATTAAATTTCTAGGGGTCGATATGCTGCGAAGAAAAATCGAGAAATTCTTTTAATAATATAGATTATTTACATCTTTTATGAAGTCCTAACGTTATATTGACCACAGCAGTTGTCGTTGGAAGAGCTGAGCAGTATTGATAGCGAATCGGTTTTAAGAAGACTCATAGAAGACTTTCATAAGTCGGATTCAGTTAATTTAATTTTAAAACAAATATTTTACTATTATTAAGTGACGGAAACCCTTTTATACATTGTGAGTGTTTGAAGAATTGAAGAAAGGTAATTTAAAACGATTTGAAAAAGTTTTGTGATGAATTAATTCAAAAGTACTGATTAGGTTAGAACTTGGTAGTCTGTTGGTTGATCGTTTTATTGAGTTTGACCTTCTAAGCGAGTAGTTCAGCAGTTATTGTTCGCACATGATCGTGTGATTGTCACTGTCAGTCTCACGTGTGAATCAGAGTTACTTAAAATATCTACACTATGTTTGAGTGGTTAGGCCTAAGAAAAAAGTTGAACTTTTATTTTAATCTCCGAAATGCCTGGGAAGTGTCAGTTTCAAGATAGGCCTACTTGGATAGAAGAAAACTAGTGGTGTAAGTGGCTTAGAAAAAAGGACAAGTTCACAGCATTTTGTTGTTTTTGTACAAAAACTTTCTCGTTTTCCACTCCGGAATAACTGCCATCAAGTCTCACGAAAATGGGAAGAAACCCCTGCAATTTGTTTCTAATCTACTCAGTGGTACAATCAATTGACTTAGCATGCATTCAACCCAAAAGTTCCTACTACCTCAGCACAAATAGGCCTGCAATCCAGCAACCAACATTTAAAGCCTATGTCAAAGTTCTAGTTCAATACAAGTAGGCCAAGTCCCAGCATCCAGCAGGTAGGACTGCAGTAGGCCTATAGTAGAATCTTCCCCACAAATAGGCCTAAGTCAGGGATTGCAAGTTTTTTAGTAAAAGTCAACGTAACCAAGAGTGAAATTTTGTGGTCGGCTTTTTGTGTGACTAATCATGTGTCAGCTTGTGCTGGCGCAAGTGCAATAGGGCTTTTTCCAGTCACGTTTCGGGATAGTTCTGTGGCCGAGAAAATTCAGATGGGCAAGGACAATTTTGCAAACAAAGTCTTGGAGGATAAGATACAGTCAAGTCCATTTTATGCGCTGTCAATAGATGAATCGTTGAATGACATTTGTCAAAAACAACAGCTAGACATGGACATGGTGGCTAATTATTGGGATGTTGTTCAAAATAGAGTTGATATCCGCTACCTGATATCTCTTTTTCTACAAGGGGCAACGGCAGTAGGCTTGTTATAAAAAGTTACTGCGTGTATTTCAGACTCAAAGTTATCACTAGAAAACTTGATACAGCTCTCAACCGACAGGCCTAATGTAAGCCTTAAACTTATTTTCGACCTGAAAATTCACTATAAAAATAATCAAGAGATAATTGATGTTGGAACATGCACATTACATATAGTAAATAATGCTTATAAAACTGCTCATGCAAAGGAACTGCTCATGGAACGGATACAAGGTATGTGGGTCACTTGTACATTAAGGAAGAACCACTGCAATGAAATATCCCTTAACTTTGCCTTTTTTCTTTGTAATTTTATATTTAGGATAACATTGTTGTGCTGATTTCATATTAATGTTTACTAAAGTTGGCATAGGCCTAGGCATCCAGTACTGAATATATAATCACAGTGGTTGTTATTAGTTTGAGTTTTGCTACATTCGATTTTTTAATAAAACAAAACTCTAAGGTTAACATTCCGAAGTCACAGATTTTTAATGGTAAAAGTCACCTAAAGTCCCCGATTTTTATTTTAGTGAACTGGTAGAGACCCTGCTACTAGAATACCAGCTATGGAATTGACAGCGTGACTCATAATATTGGCCATAAATTACAACTGGACCGCATAATATCAGCTGTAAATGACAATGACAAAAGTTTAAAAAGACAGCTGGAAGCCGGGAAGTTGAAAAGACAGCTGGATCACATAATACTGGCCATAAATGATGACCGGACTAAGTTTTACTGGCAAAAAAAAAAAACAATGGTCCACATTTTATCGGTTGAAAACATACACAGTTTGATTTTACTGGCCAAAATGTGCATTGTTACTCATGTCATTGGTTAAAACCATGATTAGGCTTTGAAATTCTTTCTTGTGAGGTAAAGTATAGTAAATACTTTCTCAGAAATACTCAAAACTAGAGAACAATTTGCTAAACTTGACTCATTCCAAAAAAAAAAGCATTACCGTACTTGCAAACCCCCATCTTTTTACTATTTTTAATTTTTTTGAATTGATAGTTTTAATTGAATTTTATAATTGGGAAGTCCAGCATTCCATTGAGTGTCAGGGAAATTCTGTAAATTCAGTGGGTAAAAGGAAGAAATTCAACTGATCTCTGTAATAAATCTTGGAGAAGAATTTTTCTAATTTAAACTACCTTCTTCTGGATACTTATGAGAATTTGTTTTAATATTTTTTTATACACTTGCAAAAAACATTTAGCATAGTGGAACAAGCAAAATTTTACTTTTGTATTTCTGGTTTCTCATTTGCTCACTCCAAAATATTTTTAGTCTAGCAATATTCTGGTGTTCATCATTAGGTCAACATCTGCTCTCTTTTAGCGAATTTCCCTATAGGGAAGAAGCTATTACCGTGGGTCTCATGGTAAGACTTAAGCACGGGACCATGATAACTTTTGTTTTGAGGTCCCCAGATGCCAAAAACACCATTCGTTCAAATTTTGTATATATGTATATATATATATGTGTCCGTAAGCACGATAATTCTCCTTTAAAAGGTCCAATCTTAATGAAATTTGGTACAAATGTGTAAAGTACCATTTGTACGAGTTCGAAAACCAGACAAATCGCACCATCCAAAGGGGGTGTTTTGGGGGATAAAAATGGTTTTTTTAGGGTTTTCACATGTAATTTTTATTTCAATCAAATTTTAGTTTTCACCATTAGATTTAGCTTAAAAAACAAACAATTTGGTGTTTTGATCATTGCTCTACGTCAATTGGTTACTACGTCAATTGGTATTCTTATGGAAAAAAATTAATTTTTATATCTCGCTTATTTATGAACGTACACTGATGAAACTTTGTATGTGGCTTCATCTGGTTGTGTTTTATAGTTGTTTGCACAACAAAAAAATTTTCGCCGATGGTTCCCGTAGCAGCAAACCTGGGTACTCGGTCCTCATGTTATTCTTGTGGAGATTAATTAAAATCAATTATACCTCTAGTAAACTTCAAATGTGCTCCTACATACAATGTATCAAGAATGATAGCAAGTCGACTTAGTAATGATCTAGAGCTTGAATATAAATACAATGAAAAAAATAGTTATGATCTTGTTGATAAAGTTATGGAGAATAATGTTAGTGAAAATAGCAGGCTAGTTTCATTTGATGTTTCAAATTTATATACAAATATTCCTATGAATGAAACGATTGAACTAATCAAGGCTAGACTCATACGTAATAAGTTGGATAATGATTATGTAAATCAGCTTGTAAAATTGCTCAGAATCGTATTGAAACAAAACTATTTAAGGTTTAACAATATATTTTATACACAAACTGATGGTTTAGCCATGGGTAGCCCCCTTTCATCAATATTATCAGAAGTATTTTTGCAACATAATGAGGAGATCATTTTGGAAAAGTTGAAGAAAGAACATGAAATCATAATGTATGTTTGATATGTGGACGATATACTTGTTATTTTCAAGGAAACCGAAGAAAAGGAAGCGAAAAAAATGATGAGATTATTTAACAGTCATCATAAAAACTTAAAATTTACTAGAGAGTATGAAGAGAACGGCAAGATAAATTTCCTAGATCTCACGATATCAAGAAGAAATGATGAGCTAGAGTTTGATATATACAGAAAGCCTACGCAGACGGATACTACAATCAACAACAAGTCTCTTCATCCCACCAGCCATAAGACCGCTGCATTCAGATCGATGTTATATAGAGACTTCAAGATTCCTCTAAATGAAGATAACAGAAAAAGAGAAATAACAACTATAAAGGCGATTGCTCGAGCCAACGGATTCTACCCGACAATAATAGACGAAATTGGAGCAAAAAAACATAGGAAAATAAAGAACCAATACGTTAGACGGAAGAAAAGAAATATCAAGTAATTTTGCAACATTCAGCTTCACAGGAACTAAGATACAAAAGGTCGCAAATCGATTCAAGAAATATGGAGTTAATATAGCCTACAGAACGCAAAACACCATGAACAAAATACTAAATCCCAAGATAGAAGATTGTAACAAATTCAACATGCCCGGCGTTTACAAAATTAATTGTAACAATTGTGATGACGTTTATATTGATCAAACTGTTAATTGTATTAAAAGATTTAAGAACCATGTATCAGCTTGGAAGAACGAGAAACCGGAAAGATCAAGCGTAGCGAAACATCTTTTAGAAAATGGCCACACCATAGGGAAAATAGAAGAAAACCTCAGCATCCTCAAGAATTGTAAAAAAGGAAATGAAATGAATGCATGGGAAGAATTGTTTATATTTAAAGAAAAGTGTAAGGATAGAGATAAATTGATAAATGAACAAGTTAACTTCGACTCTGGTGGCACATTTAGGAACCTGTATCCGGAACTTCCGGTAGCCAATAGGATATAAGCAAGGACGCCATTTTAATTCTGTCAGTTCTCTCATTGGCCTGATGATGACTGGTGTGACTGGTCGAAATCGATAGCCTAGTACCATCTGTTATATATGTTTACCGTCTGTATGTGAATCAGTATAAGTGTAACTATATCTTAAGTGTTGTAAGACGTCTTTTATTACATCCCGTAAAATCTTATATATCGCTTATTTATGAATTAATAAGGACAAAACTTGGTATGTGACTTCACCTAGATGAGTTCTATTGATATTGGTATAAAAACCCATTATTGTGTTCCTTTTTGCAGCAAACCTGCATACGCCCCAGTGTTATTCTTATGAAGAATAATTAATATTTTACACATCGCTTATTTGTGAATATATTTCTTATGAATTCTGGTCAGTGGCTTAATGTGATATTAAGACATAAATATTGATTGGAAATTCGCTGAGTACGCAGGTTTGCTGTGACGGGGGTATTTATGTTAATATTACCTTATAAATCTATTGATTGATGTGTTGCATAATTAATAATCCATGGTGAATTCAGATAATTGATATCATCCTGTTTAATCATTTTGGGGTTTTGTTTTTGCCTTCATTGTATAATTTAATAAGAGTAAGCCTATTTAGATTTTTAATGTGATAAGACAAAGTAGCTCATTTTAGTAACAGCTAGCCTGATTTTGTGTTTTATAACGTCTTGGTATTAATGCTACCCGTCCCCCCACTTTAACATTGAGTGGATCGAGGCAGAAAAACATTGAAAATGTCGCTAAGCACCAGGGTCACCAACAGGAAACGTGACAATCTGCTAGAGACCAGATCAACTATAGTTGGCGCGTGGATGAATTCAGCAGTGGTTTTGTTAGTATGTAACAGACATTACATTATATAGACCTATTTAAACTACAGTTGACGCTCTGGTAATATTTTTTTCAAAGGAAGGTGGTCTCGTATTACCTGTACTTTGCCAGTCCACATGGTCCTCTGGCCTGTGTATGGAATGTACCTAGCAAAGCCAGGGGTGAGCCTCTGAAGCAGTACAAGCTAGATAGTACTGAAAACATTTACCTGCCAAGTCAAGGATTCGACCCATGGCAGGGCCACTGCCATAGTTTCAAATCCCAGTGCCATCGACTCACCTATAATGTGTTAACTTGCACATGCACAGATCAAACGCACATGCACAGTAATCATCAAACTGTGTTTACAGATCACCCGAGCAGATGTAGAGGTGCAGCCGTATGCATTCACAACCAAGTCACTTTACGTGGGCCACACCGACTACAAATATCTCAGATGGCAGGTCATCGATACTCCAGGTATGACGTGTTGATGAAGAAGAATTATCTGCCTGATCATGATTGATAACCATCATTCAGATTAATTGGGCCTGATGATCATCTGTGTCTGACTGATCAAAATTGAATGCCCCTCAATATTTTAGTATACTGTTAATCTCTTGGAGTGGATGCAGTATTTTAAGTGTAAATTTATTAGTTAATAGTGTAATAGGTAACCCAAGTCACCTGAGCACAGTTATGTAGCCTATAAAAGTTGTTACTTGATTGCTATTCAATGGTAATAGATTTGTAGGTCCTTAATATTGAAATGAAAATTACTTACAGCCACTATTGATAGTTTGAACATTTGTTTGCCTATCTTTTTGGAATTGCATGGTTGTTCAGATTATGAAAAACAGTGTTCATGGGGTTGACCTTGGGATGCCTTTCAACTTAATAAAACGTAAGATTTAGAAAGATTGCTGATTTTGTCATAACAGTGAGTGAATGGTTCTTTGTGTGTGCGAGGAGATTTGATCTGACATGTAATTTTGACCTATGGAGTTTTGAGTTGCCATTATGAACCACAACTTGTGTGTTAACGACAGGTATCCTGGACCACCCATTGGAGGAGCGGAATGTGATAGAGATGCAGGCGGTGACGGCGCTGGCTCATCTCCGCGCCGCAGTGCTGTACTTCGTAGACGTGTCAGAGCAGTGCGGCCACACGCTGGCCGAGCAGGTCTCGCTGTTCAACAGCATCAAGCCTCTGTTCACCAACAAGGTGAGTCACAGACGTAATGGTTACAGAAAGTGTCCAAGATAAAATATTATATTTCAAACTTTGATGATAGTCATGTCTTATCCGAGGAAATGCCTTATTAGATATTTCTCGATAATAATTTCAGCCATATTAGTTACCTGCAGAAAATAGTTGAACATATCCAATAAAAAATCTGCCTTTCATACTGCCTTGATGAAGTTGTACCCAAAGTATGGGATGTACCATTATACAGTAGGAACAGTTTGTCTGGGCGCACGGGTCTGTCACTACTAGCTGTCCTGTGAAATGATGGCTCACTCACTCCACTATTTAAAAAATGACAATAAAGTATAAGTTTACTTTTTATGAGTAGCGGTAGAAATTAGTGGAGTGAGCAAGCCATCATTTCACAGGACGGCTAATAGTGACAGAGCCGCGTGCCCAGACAAATTGTTCCTACTGTACAATAAATAACAAATCCACGTACAGATAGACCAAACAGTTTTTGGATGGTATCAACGCTACTAACAACCACATTCAAGCCCTCTTTGCTCAATGATTCTAGTATTGTTGTTTAAGAGATTATTGCGGACAATGTCCACAATAATCTCTTAAACAACATAAACTCACCATCACCAGCAATGAATTTTAAACAAAGAATTCTAGTATTATTGCAAATGTTTGTAATAATGTAATGTAGAGATTGTTTTTTTTTCATAAAACGTGTTGAGTGCTGTTAGTTTGGACTTCATTCGTCTGAAAGTTCTAGTTAAGTATCAGAATGTTATAAAAATAAATGTGTTTAAAGAAGAGCTCCCTCTCCCCTCATGTTCATCTTACAGCTTGGTATGCCATGCGTAATATTGAAAAAATTCTGGACGCCTGTTATAAAATTCAAGTTAAATTGTTTCCTAAGGATACTCTAGGTGTCCATATATAGCTATATATTTCAATAACACTACATGTATAACTGTCTTTTTCAGCCTCTCATAGTGGTGTGCAACAAAACAGACATTGTGAAAGTAGAAGAACTGCCTGAAGATAAGAAGGAGTTGTTCAAAGTGTTTGAGGAGACGAGCGTTCCCGTGATGCAGATGAGCACCCTGACGGAGGATGGAGTGGCTGAAGTCAAGGAACAGGTGAAACACTTGCCTTTGACAATCCTCTAACTGCATTACTTCAGTTTTCGTAACGAGACTGTAAAGTTGACATTTTAAAAGTACTTTTAACAAACCAAATTATATTTAACACAAATTTCTAATGGAGTTTAAATCATAAAGGTAAAAATGCTTATTACAATCAAAATGTTGTTGGCTTTGAAACCTTAATAATTAGAGGTTTCAGAGGTTAATTTATGATATTAATATATTATATCTGAAATAATCTTGTAAGCATGTTTGAATCTTTAAATGATTTAGTTTATATTTGAATTTTTCACTTGTAGTTGAGGTACCACATTGTTATATGTCTTCTTGCAGAAGGTTTATGTTACTTATTGAATGAGTTCATGGTAATTTACTTAGGTTGGTAGCTATCATGTACAATAACCTAAAAATCATCATTTATAACTTTCTGAGAGCCAGCCTTATAAAATAACAAAATCAGAATTTGGACTTCAGAAATGTCAACCAAAAATGTCTTTCAAGAACCGAAAGGTGTAAAAAGTGGACATTGAACCAAGACACTTACATTGGTGGAAACACTTACTATGCTTTTGCATTAGGACTACTTTAAATTTGTAAATATTGTTTAGTTTAAAAAAATGTTAAGCACTTGTAAAGCAAAGAACATGGGAAAATATATAAGATTAGCACTAATGGTGTTTCACATTCTAGGTATAACAAATAATTAATGAATCACCTCTCAATTCCATCTTATTTCTAGCGAATTTTCCCTTTAGGGAAGAAGCTATTACCGTAGGTTGCATGGTAAGACTTAAGCCTGAGACGATGATAACTTTTCGTTTTGAGGCCCCTAGATGCCCAAAACACCATTCGTTCTTATTTATATATATATATATATATATATGTGTGTGTCCGTTACCTCGATAACTTTTGAAAAAAATGCCCGAATTTGATGAAATTTGGCAAATATGTGGAGAGTAACATTTATGACTTTAAGTTCGAAAACCAGTATGAGCGGACCATGGGAAGGGGTTTTTTAATGGGGGTTTAAAATTTTCCAAAAATCAGTTTTTTGAACTTTTTACCCTAAAATTTTAAAAACACTAAATTGTAGTTCCAACCATTTTATAAAGCTTAACAAAACAAATAATTTAGTATTTTGAATCATTAATCTAGGTTAAGTGGTTACGGAGAAAATTCAAAAAACGTATTCATAAAATTTCCCATGTTAATCTTATGAGAAAACGGTTTTTAGATTTTCCTCAGTTAATTTGACTGAAAACTGCACATTTGTTTTTACCAATAGCTTCAGCTGTAAAAAACAATTATTTTGGTGTTTAAATGATGATTCTACATCCAACCGTGGCAGAGATATTCAAAGTGCTAAACACAGTACGTTGTCCAATGTTATCCTTATGGAGAATAAAATACAATTTGATATCTCGATTATTTATGAATCTATATTGATGAAACTTGGTATGTGGCTTCAACCAGTTGTGGTATATTGATATTTGCTCAAACAACGTTTTTTGTTTTCCCTGTAGCAGCAAAGCTGTATACTCGGCCCCCATGTTATTCATATGGAGAATAAGTCAAGTTTTATATATCTCCCTTAACTATGAACCCAAATATTGATAATTGTAAAAAAAACACATTTCTTATCTACCTCGTGTCAGCAAACCTGCGTACTCAGCCCTAATGTTATTCTTATGGAGAATAAATAACATGCTATATATCACTTATTTATGAATGTATATTTGTGAAACTTGGTAAGTGGCTCTATGAAGTAGTGAGACAAATATATATGCATTAAATTTGCTGAATACGCAGGTTTGCTGCGACGGGGGTATATTATTTAAACAGCAGTATTCAGTGAGAAGTTATTGTCAAATATTTTGTTTGATATACAGAATTTTCTTTGAATAGAAATGAAATATCCTCCGCTCAAAGCTAGACATTAGGTACAAAAATATGAATATGTCAGAATGATCCCTCCATGTTTGTAGACAGGTCCGCCCATAGGTGGGGGGCAATTGCCTAGGGGCCCGGACTCTTTGGGGGCCCGGGCAAACCTGTTGTCTAATGTCACCAACTTGGACGGGCGGACGGGGCCTGAGCTAGTGATATAAAATTCCTGGGTATTTAAAACTCGGGGTAAATACCCGGGTATTTTGGCTATTTATGTATTTTACATAGAGATGTGCGAGTACTCAAAATTTTGAGTTCGAGCCGAGTTCGGCACTGAAACTCGCGGTTTTACTGAAACTCAAAAGTTTCGAGCGAGTTTACTCCCGCCGTGTACCTGCGCTACCAAGGGTCGTCTGCGGCCGCGCGTCATCTGTAAGTTCAAATTGAGGGTGAACGCATTAGAGGTGTTAAAGAGTTGTGATTGGATTTTAGTGTTTTATTAATAAATAATTAAGTTGTGGCTTATAACTTCGTGTTACTCTTTACACCAAAATGAAGGATTTACCAGGACCTTCAGGTTGAGTTGTATGAACACTGTCTGTATTTAGGTTAACTAACTTTGTAACTGTTAACTTTTAGGTTAACCTAACCTTGCAATTTTTTAAAGTAAAATATCAAAAACATATCCGTATTGAAAACTAATAGGTAAGTATAAGAAGTTTGTGCTTGTTTCTTGTTCCATAATAATTGAAATTGAGTCAGTCCATTAATTTTATGCTCAACTGTCCTTTGGAATTGAGCTGTTTTTAGAAAAGTGATTTGTTTTTGCCTTGTTTAAGTTTCATTAATTATTTTTTTTAATAATTTGTAATATTTTAAAACTATATTAAGACATGGCTTCAATTTCATCAATTGATTTGCCAGGCACTTTCAAACATAACTTCATGTTGTTATTAACTGATTGTTGTTATTAGGACTATTAGTGTTGAAATTAATGCTAATATATGTTAATGTTAGTAAATACATTTTGTATGGTAAGTAAGTAGGCTAATGTTTTACCATGCCTTTAAATATTAAAATAAATTTTATTTTAACTTATATACCTAAGATGTTGCTTAGGCCTAAACATAATATACAAAACGTAGGATAAATAAAAAGGGGGAAATAAAATAAAAAACTGAGATTATTTTTTAATGAAGCTGTTAATTAATACCTTATAGGCTATAACAACCTTAATAACAACAGATTAAGAGTATTTTATCTTCATGGCAAAATGTTATGCAATTACTTTGGTATGATTTATTTTCAGATAAATATACTTACCTTTTACCAATGAAGCAGGAATCCATTTATTTTATTTATGTTATTTTCAGGTCATATTGACTAGAAAATCATATTTTAATAACAACATTTATAAATGGAACCCAACAGGTACTCTGTTTTGATCCAATCCAATTCGACCTATGTGTTTTTTTTTTGTATATTCGACTCAAACTTGAGATTCAAATCTTTTGCCATTTACTCGACTCGACTTAAGAAACCTGTACTCGCACATCTCTAATTTACGTAAAAATGCCAATGTAATGTATATCTACCCTTACTACCCTTGTTATTATCAATGTACAACATTTGAAGATATTTTGTTGATTACATTAATTAGTTATTTTACCATAAAATAAATAATAACGTGGACATTTTTGTATAAGGCCTATCAAGCTTATAAACCACACCACTGCCAAACTATGACGGCACTGATTAAATACAAGACATTCTATACAAATTTTTAAATGAATAATTTCATAATTGGACAAATACAGAACAAAATTATAATGTTATTTAAATTATTTTCCTCCAGAATTTTAAACTCATTAAACACTAAAAAAAACCATCAAAGTGTAGGCTAACAAAAACAAAAGTAATAAATACCCAGTTCTGTGTATTTATCTCGATCTTGTTCAGAAGTTAAATGTTTGTGGTAACCATGCTATACTCTTCAAAACAGATTTTATGATCATTTTTAATCTTTACTGCATGGGAATTTCAATGAACCTAGTAAAAATCCCCTAAATGTTATAAAAATCATAAATTTTATCCATGTTTTGGGTATTTACCTGGGGCTTGGGGTAAGTAACCGGGTAAATACCCATTTTTTAATTACCTACCCAATGGGTATTTACCCGGCCTACATCACTAGCCTGAGCACGTCGGAGGGGGGGGGGGTCCAAGCAAAACCTGTTGTCTAAAAAAAGTCACCAACTTTTAAGGGGGCCCATACTCTAATTGCCCAGGGGCCCGAAATTTCTCTAGGCAGGCCTGTTTGTAGACAACATGGACTAGACCATGGACCCTAGCTGATGAACATGGACACCTTGTCAGTTAGCTTGAGAAGGTAGAGCTTTCCTGTTCGAAGGCTGATGAGTCAACTGTAGTATGAGTCATGGAGTTTGCCCTCCAAAAGGTCACTTGGCTGGTTCATCCCGTCCCTCCTTTTCTACCCTTACAAGTTCATTTTGCGTGCAATTTCAATGGTTTATTGATAGGTGGTGCAACCCGGTTCTAGTACACATGACTAGCAGGTCTGCTAGGTTTTCTTAATTAATCCATACCTGGTAAATTCAGAACTGATCAGCGTTGGTTTATGTTATTTCCAGGCATGTGAAACCCTGCTTGCATTCAGAGTGGAAAGCAAAGCCGCCGGCAAGAAGCTTGATCCGGTGCTTAACAGACTCCGAGTGGCATTCCCCAAACAACGGGACAGCAAAGAGAGGCCTCCCTGCATACCGGGTAAACAGTTTTTAATATACAATTTTAAGTTTTAAAAGTTTGAACTATTGTTTAATATTTGTCCATCTAAGAACTTTTACTAAATAGCGTATCTTAGTTTTTCTAAAATTTACCAGCCTATATATTTTGTAGTGAATTTCCCCTATAGGGAAGAAGCTATTACCGTAGGTGGCATTGTAAGACTTAAGCCCAAGACCATGATAACTTTTCATTTTGAGGTCCCCAGATTCCAAAAACACCATTCGTTCAAATTTTTATATATGTGTGTGTGTGTGTGTGTGTCCGTAAGCACGATATCTCTCGTAAAAAAGGTCTGATCTTAATGAAATTTGGCAAAAATGTGTAAAGTACCATTTATTTGAACGAGTTTGAAAACCAGACGAATCACACCATCCGAAGGGGGGTTTTTGTTTTCTCATGTAATTTTTATTTCAATCAAATTTTAATTGTCACTATTGAATTCAGCTTAAAATAACAAACAATTTGGTCTTTTGACCATTGCTCTTCGTCAATTGGTTACTGAGATATTGAAAGTGCTAAACACAGTACGTTGTCTAATGTTATTCTAATGGATAAAAAGAAAAAATAATCTTGCTTATTTATAAACATAAACTGACGAAACTTGGTATATGGCTTAAACTGGTTGTGGTTTATTGTTGTTTGCACAAAAACCCAATTTTTCGCATATGGTTCCCCTAGCAGCAAACCTAGGTAATCAGTCCCCAAGTTATTCTTATGGAGAATAATTCAAATGTTATACATCGCTTATTTATGAATGTATATGGGTGAAACATGGTATGACTTCACTTTGATGAGTTCTAGTGATATTTGCATAAAAAGCCGTATTTTGTGTTCCTTGTGCAGCAAACCTGAGTACTCATCCCCAATGTTAATTCTTATAGAGAATAATTAATATTTTAAGTACAGTAGAACCTCGATCAACCGTCACTCTCTGTTATCCGTCGTCCGTCTATGAGAATATTACTATTTATTAGACTCAGGATTTGCGCCGTACGGCTTAGTCTGAGCATCTGTATGAGCTATTATATTATTTAAAACAACATAAATATGTATGTAGTGGAAAATATTATCTTTTTGTACACAGTTTATTTTCATTTCTCTGCCAAACATTTCAAAATTTAGTTACTGAACACGTTTATAATGTGATGTTTCTATTACAGTAGAGTCTCACAAACTCGACTCCCGATAACTCGACACTCTGGGAAACTCGACACCTCATTTACTATGCAGTACATGTATTACAAGACTATATATTTTGGAAACGAGGACAATTAGTTATTAATTCTCAATTTTTAAGTATTTATCTAATTTGTATAGTTTTCTTAAGTTTGTAATACAGTATCATTATACATTTATACTATAATGTGTTTAAGTAAAATCTAATACAGTATACAATTTACAGCTTAATAATGTGTTTTCCTCCCCTCCTAATATAATTCTGGATAACTCGACATTCCACAAACTCGACAGGGTCTTAGGCCACATTGTGTCGAGTTTGTGAGACTCCACTGTATCCGTCTATTCAGTTATCCGTCACAGTCCCGGTCCCAAAGGTGACGGTTAATAGAGGTTCCACTGTACCGGTTTCGCTTGTTTATGAATATATTTCTTATGAATCCTGGTAAGTGGCTTAATGTGTATATATTCATTGGAAATACGCTGATTATACAGGTTTGCTGCTGCGGGGGTATTTTAAGTCTCGTCCTCGCTGTTGGTTCTCTTTCTGCCGCCACAGCGGACCCTACAACTAACGGCTCCGCTTATAAATTTTAGTTAGGAAACTAGGGGTCTGCGGTACCAGAAATTTAAGGTCAGTACGGTTCGGTACAGTAAATATTTTTGTACCTATGTTCTCGGTACAAAATCTGTACGGTACGCGGTAATGAAATAGTCACAATTTATCATAGCCTAAGTGCATTCGGAAGCCAAACAGAATAAATACTTAAAAAAAAAGTACTAGCAGACAAAAATGTCTTAGGTAAGCTTTTGATTATAATTTGTAATAGTTCACAAATATTTATATAGGCCTACTAACAATAACAATGTGTTAAATCACATAAATAAAGAAAGAGAGCCCAATTTATATATATATACAAAACCCCAACAGTAACAATTCCCTTTATGTTAAATAATTATGTTAATTTAGTTATGTAGGCTTATTTCATCTATAAGATTTTGTTGTTTGTATTTGGTTTGCAAAGGAAAAGCACTTGGCTTGGGAGTTTCATTAAGAAAAGGTGGGATACACAGCTAACTCACCTGAAGAAACTGGTTCAGATGAGCACAGCAACAAAGAAAGTATTTTTACACACATATTACATGTTGTTTGTATTTGTAATAATTTCACATAGATACCATTTATTCAATTTTCCCCATATTCATTAGTTATGTTAGGTAATTTCCTAGTTAATTTAATTTGTGAAGCTATCTTAAATACATTTCATACATATAGATAATCAAAATTGACCTCATTCAAGATAATACAAATAACAGTCACATAAAACACAAATAAGACAAATATATTTCTTTATAAACTTTTATTCACAAGTAAGACGATAAAATAATAATAAAAGAAAGGAAGGTGTGTGTGTGTTTTCAAATTAAATACAGGTTGTATGAATTATAAACTAGGAGTACGCTCTTATATCGCGTATAAGGATTGAGTGATCGCGTAAAATACCAAAAAAATGTTTCAATTGACAATATACCTCATGGGCCCTCCATTATAACTGCAGCTTGACAATGACACACAAATCCAGAACATGACAAACAATGAGGCCTGAAATCTGTCAATCAGTCAGACAAAGTGCATATGAAGTAGTTACTCACCCCTCAGTCTCACTGAGGGCTGTATCATCTAGGCCCTCATAATAATATTAGCTGAAGATTTTGATAAAATATAATATGTTGGCGGCAATAAAGGTCCCCAATCAGTGAGAGCACGTGGTTTAAAAGTAGTTATTTACACTTTGGTTCCACTGGAGGACCCATCAGGATATTTATTTTATTGTAGCTTAATATTGCTGTAAAAATCTATAAGTATAAGTACAGAACTTTATGAACAATACGTTTTAAAATTAGTCAATTGGTTTTGAATGCCAAAATATTTTAAACTCTAATCCAGAGGTTTTAATGTAACACATTAACCTTACTGGGGGGAGGGGGGCTGTGCCCCCCAGGCCTCCCATTGTTATTGTAGCTTGATACGGTTGTTCAAATACATAGGCAACCTATAAATGCAGAACTTAAAAAACAATAGGCTTAAATCATTCCATTTTTTTTAAGAAGAATAAATTGCCTCATTTAAAAAAGAAAAGAAAAGTAGTATCTTATGTTAAATATAATCTAGGAAGAAATTAAAACTCTTTGACCCACTTCTTAGAATCCACGAGTCATTGTGTCAAGGTCCAAGATTTTGTATACACCTTAATATATAAATACCCCCGTAGCAGCAAACCTGCGTACTCAGCAAATTTCCAATGCATAAATATGCATATATATGTATCTTAATGCCACATAAAGCCACATATCAAGTTTCATCAATATACTTTCATAAATAAACAATGTATGACATTTTAATTATTCTCCATAAGAATAACATGGCGGCTGAGTGTGCAGGTTTGCTGAAGCAAGGAACTCTAACAATGGGGTTTTACACAAATATCAATATAACTCAAGTAGGTAAATTGTTTTTTTGTGCAAAAAATAATGAACCATAACCAGATGAAGCCATATACCAAATTTCATCAGTTTATGTTCATAAGTAAGCGAGATATACAATTTTTATTTTTCTCCATAAGAATAATATTAGACAACGTACTGTGTTTAGCACTTTCAATATCTCAGTAACCAATTGACGTAGAGCAATGATCAAAATACCAAATTGTCTGTTTTGTATGCTGAATTCAATGGTACAAATTATAATTTGATTTAAATAAAATGAGATGTGGAAACCCGAAAAAACCCATTTTTGGTGTATAAAACCCCCCGAAAACCCCCTTCGGATGGTGCGATTCATTTGGTTTTCGAACTCGTTCAAATAAATGCTGCTTTACACATTTGTACTAAATTTCATTAAGATCAGACCTTTTTTACGAGAGTTATCGTGCTTACGGCCACTTATATATATAAATTGGAACGAGTGGTGTTTTTGGCATCTGGGGACCTCAAAATGAAAAGTTATCATGGTCTCGGGCTTAAGGCTTACCATGAGACCTACGGTAATAGCTTCTTCCCTATAGGGGAAATTCGCTAAAAGAAAAATTGTATATCTCGCTTATTTATGAACATAAACTGACACAATTTGGTATATGGCTTCATCTGGTTGTGGTTTATTGTTGATTCCACAAAAAACAATTTTTCACCAATGGTTCCTGTAGCAGCAAACCTAAGTACTTGGTCCCCATGTTATTATTATGGAAAATAATTCAAATGTTATATATCGCTTATTTATGAATGTATATGGATGAAACTTGGTATGTGGCTTCGCTAAGATGAATTCTATCGATATTTGCATAAAAACCCATTATTTTGTGTACCTTGTTGCAGCAAATCTGCGTACTAATCCCCATTGTTATTTTTATGGAGAATAATTAACATATAACATTACACAACGTACTGTGTTTAGCACTTTCAATATCTCAGTAACCAATTGACGTAGGGCAATGATCAAAAGACCAAATAATGTGTTTTTTTAAGCTGAATCCAATGGTGAAAACTAAAATTTGTCTTTTAAAAAAATTAAATGTGCAAATTTCTAAAAACCCATTTTAGTGGTCCAAAACCCCCCAAAATACCCCTTCGGATAGATTGATCTGTCTGGTTTTCGAACTTAAGTCATAAAGTTTGCTTTAGACATGTATACCAAATTTCATCAAAATCGTACAATTCTTACGAGAGTTATCGTGCTCATTTGTCATTCATTCCTTTGTAATATATATATATATATATATATATATATATATATATATATATATATATATATACAGTAGAACCTCGCTAATTCGAATTTCAGGGGAAAGACAATATATTTTGAATCATGGGAAGTTTTAAATAAAGAGGGTTTTAATTATAGAGGTCATAATAAATAAAATTTGAATTATGGAGGTCCCTGTTTTAAGTATAGAGAGATTGAATTATAGAGGTCAAAATAAAATTCAAACTATAGAGGTCCAAGTTTATTTTTTAAAAGCTAGACAGAATAGTGTAGTTCAAACACATCTCTTGGACTAAATACTCAACAGGCGTGTTTTTTGTCCTGAATTCGAAATACAGAGGCTAACGGTAACGCAGTTCGAATTGTAGAGGTTGACTTCGAATTTTGGAGGTAACAGTTCGAATTACGGCAACAAAATTTTAATTGTAGAGGCTCGAGTATATACAAATTCAAATTTTAGAGGCTGCATTAAGCGTAAAAATCACTTTGAATTATCTGTATATTATTTTTCAAATTTTAGAGGTTTTCTGAGGGGATCAGACAAACATTACTAATTATAGAGGTTTTTGAATTATCGATGTTCGAATTAGCGAGGTTCTAATGTAGTTTTGAACGAATGGCGTTTTTGGGGTCCGGGGACCTCAAAAGGAAAAGTTAACTTAGTCCCGGGCCTAGTTCTTACCATGCCGACTACGGTAATAGCTTCCCTATAGGGGAAATTCGCTAAAAACAAATTTGAAAATTTAAAAAATAAAATTGGTTTTATGGAGTTTCAAATCAAAACAAAAGAATCATAACAGCTGTTTATGATAAATAAGTGAACTGTCAAAGTATATAGTGAACTCGCTTTGCTCGCTGGGGGCTCCGCCCCCAGACCCCCGCTTGGGGTTGCTCCAGTTGTTATTATTGGTCAATGACCCTTCAAGTATTTTTTACATAGTATACTATTTAGATTCATTATGGTTAAATCCACTCTAGATGTTTTCATTGTTCAATAGTTCTATAATTTGCTTATACTCTACCATGTGAAAGTTGCTTTGACAGTTTACTGGATATTTGTTTACAGCTGTTACGATCTCTTTTGTTTTTATTTGAAACTCCATAAGCCCAATGTTAAAATATCCAATTTTCAAGATCAAAATTAGTGGTTTTAAAATTTAAAATTGTATATTTTGGCAATTTTACCGGGGGTTTCAAGGTACAGTAGAGTCTCACAAACTCGACTCCCGATAACTCGACACTCTGGGAAACTCGACACCTCATTTACTATACAGTACATGCATTACAAGACTATATATTTTGGAAACGAGGACAGTTAGTTATTAATTCTCAATTTTTAAGTATTTATCTAATTTTTATATTGTCCTTAAGTTTGTAATACAGTAACATTATACATTTATAATATAATGTGTTTAAGTAAAATCTAATACAGTAAACAATTTACAGCTAAATAATGTGTTTTCCTCCCCTCCCAATGTAATTCTGGATAACTCGACATTCCACAAACTCGACAGGGTCTTAGTCCACATTGTGTCGAGTTTGTGAGACTCCACTGTACAAGCTACCTGCTTGCTAAATATCACGTTTCTAGTTCGTCTGGAAATGGTCTAGAATTCTTATTTCTGGTGTGTTACACATGGGGCTGTATATATAGTAGACAATTATTGTAGTTTAAGTATTAACATGTGATTACCTCAAAGCAGTGACTAAAATAAGCTAAAATCATAAAATGAAGATTACATTAGAATGGCAATGTCATATCCAAAATTAATCAAAGGGACATTGAGCTATAATAACAACTGCAGTGACCTTAAATATCTCCAGAAAAGAGACAAATGAGCTAAGAAAATCTACTCATAAGTTGCGGGATGTGATGAAATATTAAGTCATCTAAACAAACTGACAGACCTTCCCCGAGCAAAGCCCGGTCTTCGGGTACTACTTCAACAACAACAACATGAGTATTACTTTGAACATTAACTCACAGATTATAAACTGCTGTTATTTACTTTGTTTAGATTTTAAACTCTATAAGCCCAATGTTAATTTTTTTCACTTTTAAAATTAGTTTTTTCTAATTACCGTATTTGATTTGTCCTGGGGATGAGACCTGTCTAGAACATATTTTAAAGTAGTTTGATGTGTTTTCAGAGAAGTACAAGTATTAATGAAATAGGCTATGATTCAATGAAATGATCATTTTTCAAGTTTTTAATTTGTTTATAGGATTGATTATACTGGTAGCCTATTTAAATTATATACTTACTCATTTTACGTTAGTTATTTTTCCATTTAAAAACATGCTAGGGGGCCATACACATATATTACATAACACACTTAAGGGGTTGGAGGGGGTATGGCGTAGCGTTATGTAGGGGAGGGGTTATGTAACTCACACATATCAACCCTAAGAGCTGGCGCACTCCCACATCTATTGATAATGTTATAAAACTTTCGCAATTAAAAGCTTATCTAATTGATATCTTAATCAAGGTTACAGTTAGTTAGTTCCGTCATACTATTTTACTAACAGTAAAACTAAAAACGAGTTCGCACGCAGCACGCTGAGGTGAGGGATGTGAATTTCCATATAAAAAACTTTTAAAACTCAAAATCAGTGTAAACACAGACATTTATTTCAATTTTTATTGAAATCTGAAAATGTTGATTTTTTTGCCTGTTCTGATGCTCCTGGTTATATTTACCTGCAATGCTGGGAATACGATTTTGCACATTATAAGGTTAGGAGAGGATCCAGTCAGGCTTGAAAGTAGTGTGAGGTTGTTGGGGATGAGAAAAGTACACCAACAAATGAATAACAGGCTTTTCTAATGCAAAACCCCCTTAAGACAACGTACTGTGTTTAGTCGATACACATTTACTTTAATAACTCCGTAAATATTTATGCTAGAATGACGAGAGAGGGCTTAAAACTTTCGCCTCATTAATTCCCATATTTTTACATGCATTAAATTTACATCCGGGGCTTTTCTAACCCTTTCTGGGCCCAAAAACTCAAAATTCAAAAGATTAATCGCCAAAAAAGGGGTTTAGAGTTTTCCGATTGTTTTGCCCTATGAACTTGTCCAACTAATTATAGAAAGAAACGTCCCTACCAAATTTGAAGTAAAAGCGGACCAAAAATGTGACCGCTAGAGTGCAAACGTATATATATACATATATATAAATATAAAATTTTGAACAACCCCTCCAAAACGTGTTCAGGGGGTCACGTTAGGAACTTCTATGGTGGTCCCGGGCTTAAGTTTCACCGTGCGGGTCATGCTAATAGTTCACTTTCCATAGGAAATTCACTAATAAATACATAGCGTATTTTGAGTAAGTTTGCTTTAAACCTATGTTTTTTGTTGTTTTAGAGCGTAAAATCATGACTTAATACAGTACTGCGCAGTGCTACCCACATCTTTAGTTTTTTAAGTTGTTTTGTGTAAGCCACAAAACAAATCACTGCCTGCGGCAATGGTTTTTTATTAAAATGGAAACTACAGCAAGGCTATCATTGACAATTCAAATTCAAGATCTTTTAAGAGGGGATATCAGTTAATCCATGTATATTCCTAAACCCATAAGAGCAATGATTCTTTCAAGTTCCATCCAGCCTCAATGGGTGGTCGGATGTTGTTGATTTATAGCTTTTTTCAGGAGGAAAAAAAATAACAAAGCGATTTCAGTGAGCAAAGTTTCAAATTTATTTTTTATTTCTATTTTTCTATCGAATTTTAAAATGCAAATCGAAAATGTTGTCACTGAAATTGCTAGATAACCACCAGCACATCATTTTTTCTAAATTTTAAAAATATATATTCACAAATAACACAGGACGGATGTTGAAAGTATTGGCCTTATGGGGGAAGCAGTTAGAAATGCAAAAAGTTTTGAGACTTTTCCATTCTAAAAACGCCACATGCATGACCCAGAGGGGAGCGCAGAATTGGACACGTCAGGAAGTGTTGCAGCGACGACTCCAAGCAGTCCTAAAGATTTGGTGGAGTGGTACATTCATGGAGTTCATACCCCTGCCGCCACCATTACTGTACTATTAGATCACGCCCTTTGACTAAGGTTGCTCCCTCCCCATCAGTGATGCCAACAGACATATAAGAAAATTGTCGTATACTCATAAAATATGACCATTTTAAACCATAACCTTGCCATTCTTTGGACGCTTTGAACATAATTTTACGTTCTTACGTAACTAATTAAGTAATTCAAAGAGTACATTTAAATTTTTTTCATGACCTTGTAAACTGAAAAGCATTGATTGAATAAAAGTTGAACATAACTTATTGAATTATAAATGAAAAGTAAACAATAACAGTTTTATGCAGGACTAAAAACTTATGTAGCGCGCTGCGGCGGTTGGGTTACATTAGGTTACTCTAATTTTACGTCCATAACACATAATTTATAAGGGACCCATAATTTTAAACTGTATGCTGGAAGTTAGCGGACCTGCTGTTAATATGTGCAGAGTGAGAACAACCCCCCCCCCTCAGCTGCAGGGTGGGGGGCTGTGACAATTCTCCTGCCAAACATTTCTACTGCGCGTAGTCGTCGCTGCGACAGTTTTTGACTGAGGACTTTCCATTGTCTCACCTAGAGCATGACTTCCATTGTATTACATGTAGCTAGTTGCATTAGTGATAGCACCTAGTTAATTACACTTGAAAACAGGAATGAAGTCCAGCGAGAAATGTAGGCCTAAATGAAAAATCTACTTACAGGCTTAAGTGCTCAGCTGAATTGTTTTTATGTGAGATTTAATATTTAAGAATACATTTTTAACAAATTTGGTGTGCAATACAGTCACATATCACGAGAGGCTATGGCAATATGATGTGTATCGCGTCACCTTATACTGTATCATTTTAGGTGCACCGTATAATTTGAATTTAACTTATTTCCTCATATAAGGGACTTAAAAGACCCTTTATTTGAAGCGGCAAAGATAGCCTGGCTATAGTTTTCATTATAAAAAAAGCCTGAATTACTTTCTTTGAAAACTTTGTTAAACAAACTTTTTTTGATTAAAAGTCCAGCAAACTGTTTGCTGTGTGTGTGTGTGTGTGTCCGTGAGCACGATAACTCTCGTAAAAAAGATCCGATTTTGATGAAATTTGGTTTAAACGTGTAAAGCAACATTTATGACTTTAATATCGAAAACCAGCCAGATCGCTCCATTGGAAGGGGTATTTTATGGGGGTTTTGTACCCCCAAAAATGTGTTTTTTGAATTGTTTACATATAATTTTCTAAATCGTCAAATTTTAGTTTTTCCCATTGGATTCAGCTTAAAAAATACACAATTTGGTATTTTGATCATTTCTCTACGTCAATTGGTTACCGATAGATTGAAAGTGCTAAACACAGTACGTCGTCTAATGTTATTATTATGGAGGAAAAGAAAATTGTTATATCTCGCTTATTTGTGAACGTATACTGACGAAACTTGGTATACAGCTTCATCTCGTTGGGGTCTATTGATATTTGCTAAAAAAAAAATATGTTTTGCCAACGGCTCCCCTAGCAGCAAACCTGCGTACTCAGCCCCCATGTTATTCTTATGGAGAACAATTAAATGCTCTGTCTCCCTTAATTATGAACATAAATGAATAAAAACTGGTATACGACTTCTCCTAGGTGAGTTATAGTGATATTAGCATAAAAACCCATTTTTTGTATTCCTTGTTGCAGCACACCTGCGTACTCAGCCCCAATGTTATTCTTATGGAGTATAATTAAAATTGGATATATCGCTTATTTGTGAATATATTGTTATGAAACTTGGTAAGTGGCTTTATGTAGTATTAGGACACTTATATCTCCATTGAAAATTCGCTGAGTATGCAGGTTTGCTGCGACATGGGTATTTAGTATGTGGTTCTAAAAATCATGGCAACCCTATCACATGCCAAACATATTACAAGCCATCTTGTAAAACTGCGTGTTTCGATCTGTAAAAATGTTTCGATCCTTTGAAATAAATAAATCCCAATCATATAATACCCCTGTAGCAGCAACCTGCGTACTCAGCGAATTTCCAATGTATATATATATATATATGTATATTAATGCCACATAAAGCCACATACCAAGTTTCATCAATATACATTAATAAATAAACGATTTATGACATTTTAATTATTCTCCATAAGAATAACATGGCGGCTGAGTATGTAGGTTTGCTGAAGCAAGGAGCACAAAAAATGGGGTTTAATACAAAAATCAATATAGCTCATGTAGGTAAAGCCATATACCAAATTTCATTAATATATTTTCATAATGAAGGGAGATAACACGTTACATATTCTCCATAAGAATAACATGGGGCTGAGTACGCAGGTTTGCTGCTACGGGAGCCATTGGTAAAAAATTGTTTTTTTGAGCAAACATCAATGGTCCACAACCAGATGAAGTCGTATACCAAGTTTCGTCAGTATACGTTCATAAATAAGCGAGATATAAAATTTTTATTTTCCTCCATAAGAATAACATTAGACAACATACTGTGTTTAGCACTTTCAATGTCTCGGTAACCAATTGACGTAGAGAAATGATCAAAATACCAAATTGTGTGGTTTTTTAAGCTGAATCCAATGGTAAAAACTAAAATTTGACTATTTCCAAAATTATATGTAAAAAATTCGAAAAACCCATTTTTGGGGTACAAAACCCCCCCAAAATACCCCTTCGGATAGAGCGATCTGGCTGGTTTTCGAACTTAAAGTCATAAATGTTGCTTTACACGTTTATACAAAATTTCATCAAAATCGGATGATTTTTACGTGAGTTATCGTGCTCACGGACACATATATATATATATATGTACAGTTTCAAACGAATGGTGTTTTTGGGGTCTGGGGACCTCAAAACGAAAAGTTATCATGGTCCCGGGCCTAGGTCTTACCATGCTGACTACGGTAATAGCTTCTTCCCTATAGGGGAAATTTGCTAAAATTAAATTAGGTATTTCCCCCTCCGTTAACTTGTGTTCAAAATATTAAGCTCTTTTTAGCGAATTTCCCCAATAGGGAAGAAGCTATTACCGTAGTCGGCATGGTAAGACCTAGGTCCGGGACCATGATAACATGATAACACAACGTTTCAACAGTGATGCGATACCACTTCAGCCATATCGTGAAATGTGACCATATTGCACATCACTACTCCATATTCTTTTCAAGTGGCACACCTATTTGTTAAAAATGTCATCAGCATATAGGCCTATACATACTATACACCTAAAATCAGTTCAGTTAAGCCTGTAATCAGTGTTTATACTCTATTTTAATTTAATTTAGATTATAAGTGCATTAATAACAACTATCAAAAGAATATTTGTATCATTTCCGTTAATTAACCAGCACAACCTTTTTGGCTTTCCATTTATTTGCTACTGTTCACAACATATTTCTTATTACCAAAGAAAACACCAAACAATTTGTAATAGCCTGTGCCTATTTAGTTATTTTGAAGTTTTAAAAACAATTGGTACTTTGGTATTATACGGATGCCACTATTTTTGGGGGTTAATTTTTACCGGATACAAAGGATAACTACATAATTCGAAAAACGTACTTTTATTGACTTACTGTAAAAATTTTACATCATTCTGATGAGCGGTCTTTGTGTTGTGCCTCCCAAAAGCCAGCGATGTCCGCTAGGATCGTGTTGAATGCGTCGCCGCCGCTAGCAGCCACACCCGATCGCCACATGTACTCCGCAAAATATACAGCGCGCTGCGGCAGTTATGTTAGGATGGGTTATCATAAAAATACGTACGGTTTCCTCTTCATTTCGAGGTAAATCCCACACCAAAAGAACGTCACTCATTATGAAAACAAATGTAACGTAGTGCACGGCAATAAATCACTCATGACACTGACCCAGATACAGGCGGTGACAGCTGATGCGCGCGCTCCGGTCAACGACCTGACCTTGGCCTATTTGGAGGGGGTTTGGCGGCCGGAAGTATGACTCATCAGGTATCATTCGATTTGTAACGAAACAAGGAAAGTCCTACAATCATTTTTATGATAACCCATCCTAACATAACTGCCGCAGCGCGCTGTATAAGGGTGGCATCCGTATAATACCAAAGTACCAAACAATTTACAGGTATGGTTGGTTGGGGGTGCTTAGACTTATGTTAAATATCTTACCTAACTCAACGTTACTTAACGTAATAAACACACGTCAAACCCACCATCCACGTACCAGAATTTATTTTTTTTGCCTTTTAGGCCTACCCCCAATTAGGTAAGGTTTGGATGTGCTATCAGAACTAAATATGAGTATTCCGGTCAGGCATTTGTTACTTAATTCATAAAAACCCCATTAATTCGGTTTACATTAATTAAGTTTGGTTACCGTACGTTTATGTTTAGGTATTGAATAGGGCCTATACACTAAAAAAAAACCTTCCTAGCCTAGGCTACGTTAATTTTATTCATAAGCGGTACCTAGGCCTATAATAACATTCCCACTGTATAGACTACCAAGACAGACTTATGGTTAGAATAAACTTACAGCAAGGCTAAAATTTAAATAGTATGATGATTGACCAACTTGGGATGTTCGAGAAACTACAGTATCATTGGCCTACCTAAATTAGTCAAAGGATACTGTCTGTTTTGGCGATTAAAACTTTGTAGACAGTATTTAAAGTTTATTAATAACATAAAAAGTTTGTTTTTAGTCACACCTTGTGCTATAATCATCCATGTTATGGCTACGACTGTAAGCTAATATACAAAACCTGAGTATTATTCGAACACAAACTATCTACAAAAGAACACAGAGAAAACCTCCAAAATGTATGTTTGTGTTTAGTACTGATGTATAATGTTGGCATTCTCGCCGAAAACACTTTTAATCGTATTAAATCCAACTTGAACCAAAGTGCTTCACATAGGTTATGTGTATGGAACTCGCAAGGAAATAAGATTTACATTTGATTATTGCTACGGTATAACATTAATGAAATTGTTATTGAACTCAAAAGAATGACACGTTTTGAATTTCTAACAGAAAGGTGTCTAGGTAGGTAGAACCACTAAGTTTTAGAACAAATTAAATAAATAAACCGCTCTGACCTGAACACAAACTTCAATCAACAAAATTACAGCAGCTGAGCTGATGTATTTTGACAGTTCAAACTTCAAACAACACGGTAATACAAAGCTCAAAATATGTACTGAAATAATGTTTAATGAAAAAACTGATAATTATTAAAATGTAATAATAATTTGCCAATTATAGTTTATTTAAAGCATTAAACCGTAAAAACGTTATCCTAAAAATTTCATGACAATCCATCAAACCGTTAAAATGTAGATAGCGTCACACTACTTCGAATTCCAAACTGAGTATAAGGATTTTGTTTCACTCAATCCAATTAAATGTAAGTTAAACAAAAGTCAAAGCCTATTTTTGATTTAAAATTTGTATCACTTTACCCTTGTTTCTGAAAAACAAATGTGATTTCCAAACTCTAGAGGTAAATTTACATGAGGTTAGTTCAATGAAAATGATAATTTTCAATCGAAAAGTAGGCCTAGGATGAACTTGTGCTAAAAGGCACAATTATCCAGAGACTAAGTTTTACCTTACCGAACAATTTTATAAAAATGTTTATTTTGGATAAAAATTAAGAAATCTAGTCAAAAATTGGATTAAAACAGTGGTGTATGGGCATCATAAACTATGCCTAGAAAATTAAAGTCGATAGGCATACCTTACCTTAATATTAACCTCCAAAAAGGACCAAACTTATTGAGTTTGCCTTATTGCCTTATTGAGTTTGAATAAACAAGTTCTGGTAATGCAATTATCATTTTGTAGGAAAATAAATTTAGATTAAACTTCAGTTTTCAATCTGACAAAAAGGAAATAGGCTAGTCCCAGAAAATGGTGAAAAGTAATGTGCCACATAAGTTTTAATAACATACCATCATAGTTAAAAGCACGATGTATAGGTAGCTATAGTTTGTTCTGTTTTCTGTTCTTACAAATGTTAATTATTGTAATATTGTAAAGTTGCATTGGTGTTAGCCGCCAAATAAAAAACCAAAACATTAATTTTATTTGGTAACTTACCGTAAGTTTTATAAGCGAGATAATAATGTTTTTAACAAATTAAGACTTTCTACTGTTAATGAGTGGAAATTATAATGTAAATAATTACATATATTAGCGTATAATCACTTTAATAATAACTTTAATAATCTTCTTGTTGACATCTTTACTTTCGGTTAAAATTCTGTCGTCTGGACTGAAGTCTGGAACGACTGTCTCGCCGCAGTAATGCACCTGCCTGCATTTCTTTACATAGAGTACGGTACCAATAAAGTTATTTATTATAATAGTATTTAAAATAATAATGCATCTTTTAATTAGTATAAAATAAAATATACATACAACTTTTAAAAGCTAATAAAATTAAAACTTAGTTTTTGTGTTTCAAGTTACGAAAAGAAGTTTTTTCCTAGTCAACATGAACATGAATAACTACAGTTCTGTAGTGAATCTATGGCAATGTGACTTACGTTACTCTATAGTTGAAACATAGACGTTGGCTAAATATCAACGATTCAAGTACCACTAAAATGGCTCCCAATGTTAATCTTATGGGATAAAAAATAGATTTGTTTTAAAGATAATTTTATTATCACTTAACCAAATATTCCCAATAACGAACTTGACCGAGATTTCGTACTATAGAATCTATCTCTAAAGTTTGAAGTGGATCTGTAGAGGCGTTTTTGAGTTATTTATGTCACAGACACGCCAGTTCGAGTTGATTCTCTTACCACTGTAAGCAGTAAAGTTATGTATAAGGATTTCGTTTCACTCAATCCAATTATAGCCTCCAACAAATTTTAAATCCTATAACCAAATAACGCAGCAGAATAAGAATTTGTATTGCAATCAGATGACACATACTCAGCAGTCGTCAAAGTTGTAGCCTACTCGTTATACCAGAAGTCAATGGCAATGGCGGTTCATGAAGAATCAATAATCCATCACTATCACTCTTTGTTTGTTTTAAATAGTCTAACTATGAAGGCTATCACAAAACTTGTTATCATGGCTTGTTCAAAATATTTTATCAACAAAGACGACGCGCGATCTGTGGAAGTGATGATTACGTCCAAACGTCAACGTCACACAAAGAGTACACCTAGAAAGTGAATATCAGAGAGAAAGAAATACGCAGTTTCCAAAATTTAGATATACACCATAAAATTATGAACCAATGTAGGCTAACCTTTTTTATTTGTTACAACAGTAGTGTGTGTACAACATTTTTTATTAATCGACGTTTTAGCAATGAAACTAAATTTAACCTAAACACTCTTCTAAACCGTTCACGGCATATTTAATATTGAATAGTTTCTTTCGGTTGGTTTAATTTCTATCTATAAACGTTAGGAAGTGTAATAATGCCTATTAGGAAAATGTGATGACAAGCCCGATTTGTGTTTTTTAATTGATGTGCATGTTATTACGTTTGCATATCAAAATAAGTGTCAACCTTCTGCATGTTATTATTCTCTGTCACACGATCGTAGATCAGAATGTTGTTGCCAAATGTTTGGCAATTTTAAGTAGTATCAAGTACTCATTTGTGGTTAGGGGGCTTATACAATCGGCAATGTACAACACAAAACGGTGTTATAAATTTGGTTGATATAAAAAACAAACAGATATTTATTTGTTTACCCCCAGTTTCATTATAAAATAATTAAATATCATACAAATTCGGTTGTAGGTTTTTGTTTACGTTTATACCACCTCCATACACTGGCCAAGTCTAGGCGAGCAAAGACGAGCGTGACAGTGTAAATGTGTAGTAGTTTGTTATTAAACATACTCTCAATGTTTATGTACATTATTACATTACCCGCCGAGTCTTACGTAACTCGACGAAACATTCGGCCAGTATGTGGAGGCGGCTTTATCAATGCTGTAGGCATCTTGTCATCATTCGTGATCCGATCGTGAACCTATAAACTCGGGAATGCCGGTCAAAGTTGAAGGTTGCTGTCATGAGCAAAGGCGTGTCAATATAATGTAAACGGACGAAAAGGATTTTTTTTTGAATAAAACTGAATGAAAAATGGTTGATAAACAGTGAATACTGATTTTTTGTAGTTTTAGGCTGTACCGTACCGACTTAGTACCAGCGCCGTTAGTGGTACCGAACCGAATTCGGTAATTCGTTTTGTACCGAACCAGTACCGATTTTTCGGTGCACCGCAGATCCCTATAGGAAACTCATAATTCAGCTAATTTATGATACCTTTTTACTAAAAGTGGTAAATTTTAAAAGTTTAGAGTTATTTTTCTCTAACAATTTTTACATAAGATATTGAAATACCCAAAATATTAAGCCAAATCATTAAGCCAATGTTGATATGATCAACATTCCTTACTTCTTTATGAATTTTAATATTAACTGACCAATTCAGAATGTTAGTATTGCCAATGTCATATATTTTTTTAAGAAACAAAACTCCATTATTATTTTATTTGTTTACAATACGGTAACTTCTTTGTTGGAACTCCATATTATACAACAAAAGTAAACTTAATACTTCTCTTTTGTATAAATTTCAGAAAATGTGATAGTCAAAAAGCAACAGAAGGCGGAGGAAAGCAGAAAACGCAAGTTGGAACGAGACATTGAGGCGGAGTTGGGTGACGATTATGTGCTTGATCTCAAGAAGAACTACGACCTTCCGGACGACTACAAGTATGACGTCATCCCAGAGATATGGGAAGGACATAACATCGCTGATTACATTGACCCAGACATCTTCAAGGTGATTTTAAATATAGATATTACTAATTTAAGATTATTAGTTAATCCACCGTCTATAATAACCTTGTTAAAAATTGTGAATTTGTTTAACAATTTCTAGTGATTTTTTTCCGAATTAAGAAGTTACATAACCCCACATCATTCAATCTTCTTATGTATCAAAGGTAAATTCCTATGTGATTCATCACTAAATATCTGACTTTCCGATTCGCTAGAGAGGTAAAATTTGGTACTCTTATTAGTTAGGTCTAAAATAGAAAAGCACTGGGTTTTAATTTTGATTTTACTTTGGAGCTCTGGCCCACAGGCCTTCAAAGTTCCAATGTTATTTGTATGGGCTTTCACTTTTATTTGATCAGACAGTAATATAAACAGATGTTCATAATTTAAAGTCTTCAATAAAACCTCATATGTTGAGATTATTAAGTGCTCTGATATTTAAGTCGTACTAGCTGGTACTCGGCGCGTTGCTGCCGCAGAAGAGGCATTGAATTTGTTTTATGTCAAATACTCGTTCATTTTGAATATCAGTTAGTTCGCTTCGCTCACTCGCCTATCGAAAAAAGAGTTTGAGTTGCCATTCAAGTAGTTTTCTTATTTCCATTATGAGAGTTGCCATTCAAGTAGGTTTTTTTTATTTCCATAATGATAAACAGCTGTTTACAATATTTTAAGTTATAGGAATCATCTGATTAAATCAAAAGAAATCTTCCTTCCATAAGATTAACGTTGAAACTTTGAAGTCCAGTGGGGCACAGCCCTAATGTCCTAGGACTTCGGTTAATGGCCTATAACCTTCCCAGGGTTAACCTGTGTTACTATGCAAAATTTCAAAGCAATCGGATGAACGGTATGGTAGCGCTTAAAATACAAACGGACAGACGAACAAACATTGATTTTTATATATTAGATTAACCATAGAACATTTTATTTGAAATATTATGGAACTAATAAGTAACTTGTTCTACAAATCATTGGCATCCAGCACCCCATCAGCGTCCCCATTGCTGGATTGCTGGATTGAGCTTACTAAAAATTTGAGTCAAATTTTATAAATGTATATAAAATATATTTTATAAATCATGTCTACAACAAATGATCCCCTCCAACATCCGCTAATCGGTTAAATAAACTCCATGGTGTAATTAAAAATAATAATAACTTAATAGTCCTTTCTCACAATTATTTTTATAGTTATTTTTCATTTAAATGAGTACCGGTGTGTTTGAACATATTTTGAAAACTAACTATTATTTTTGCTTTAACTAGGGAATGTAACACTGGTTACTTACATAATGTATCCTAGAGCAAATTAATTTGGGTCACTCTACCCTTAGGGAAAAATTGAATATAACTGTAAACATGAACTTTTTATAGCCTAACTTTAATAATTTGTTTAAATAAAATATTTGCCGAGTTGAAAAAGACGAATGACTTTTTGATGCTGTCAAGATAATTCTGGTAATCCACTTGTTTCTTTCTCCTAAATTAGAGTAAACACATTTTATGCTTAAGTTAGTGGGGAGAGGGTAAATTTGCTTGTGCATTATTTCATCACTTAAGTACAATACAACTTTAATCTCTCAGTCGAAAATCTTGTGCAGTTTTATTACTTCTATTTAAAAAGTACGATATAGTATATTTTTTCTTAAAACTGAATTTAAATTTTAACTTTTTTCTCTCCAGAAACTGGCTGAGCTGGAGCAGGAAGAAGCTTTGCGAGAGGAGGCCGGAATGTACACTGTGCCGAAGATGGAAATTGATGAGACGATGAGAGAGGTACGAGAGCTGGCGCAGAAGATCCGGGATAAGAAGGTGATCATGAAGCAAGACGCGAGGCTGGTGAAAAACTCAACCAAGCCAGTGACTCCGCGGACGTCCACGGCCAAGGTGCGGGAGAGGAGCGTCGGGCGGCTGCGGCAGCAGATGTCAGAGCTGGGGGTGGACGTGGAGGACAACCAGGAGGTGAGTGAATGATTCCTACTAGTGAGTTTCCTGTGGTGAAACTTGAGCTCGAAACCACCATAGATGTTCCTAATGTGACCCCTAAACACGTTTGGGGGGGGTGTTCAAAACTATATATGTCTATATGCGTGTGTTTGCACACTAGAGGTCAAATTTTGTATCCGATTTACTTCAGATTTTGTAGGAACATTCCTTTTTATATTCAGTTGTACAAGTTCTTTGGGCAAAACAATCAGAAAACTAACCGACATTTTTTGAATTTTGAGTTTTTGGGCCCAAGAATGGTAAAATACCCCCGTAGCAGCAAACCTGTGTACTCGGCAAATTTCCAATGCATATATATTTATCTTAATACCACATAAAGCCACATACCAAGTTTCATCAATATACATTCATATATAAACGATTTATGACAATTTAATTATTCTCCATAAGAATAACATGGCGGCTGAGTATGTAAGTTTGCTGAAACAAGGATCCCAAAAAATGGGTTTTAATACAAACATCAATGTAACTCAACTAGGTAAAGCCATACCAAGTTTTATTAATTTATGTTCATAATTAACGGAGATACCTTTTAGCGAATTTCTCCTATAGGGAATTACCCAGGGTTTAAGCTGCGGTCGCATTTGTCGCAACATGCGACATGCACCACGAAAATGCATTTGTTTTATTTGTTTTTTAATAGTAGTGTGTGTACAACTTTTTCTTATTAATCGACGTTTTAGCAATGAAACTAATATTTAACCTAAATACTCCTCTAAACCGTTCACGGCATATTTAATATTGAATTCAAACCATTTCTTTCGGTTGGTTTAATTTATGTCTATAAAACGTTAGGAAGTGTAATAATGCCTATTAGGAAAATGTTATGACACGCCCGATTTGTGTTTTTTAATTGATGTGCATGTTATTACGTTTGTATATCAAAATAAGTGTCAACCTTCTGCATGTTATTACTCTCTGTAACACACGATCGTAGATCAGATTGTGTTAGCCAAATGTTTGGCGATTTTAAGTAGTATCAAGTACTCATTTGAGGTTAAGGGGCTTATACAATCGGCGATGTACAACACAAAACGGTGTTATAATTTCGTTGATTTAAAAAACAAACAGATATCCCTCAGTTTTACTCAAAAATTATTAAATGCCATACAAATTTGGTTGTAGGTTTTTGTTTACGTTTATACCGCCTCCATACACTAGCCACGTCTAGGCGAGCAAAGACGAGCGTGACAGTGTAAATGCGTAGTAGTTTGTTATTAAACACACTCTCGATGTTTATGTACATTATTACATTACCCGCCGAGTAGTACGTAACTCAACGAAACATTCGGCCAGTCTGTGGAGGCGGCTTTATCAATGCTGTAAAGGCATCTCGTCATCATTCGTGATCCGATCGTGAACCTATAAACTCGCGAATGCCGGTCAAAGTTGAAAGTTGCTGTTGTGAGCAAAGGAGTGTCAATAGAATGTAACGAAAAGGATGTTATGAGTAAAACTGAATGAAAAATGTGGTTGATAAACAGTGAATACTGATTTTTTGTAGTTCTAGGCTGTACCGTACCGACTTAGTATCGGCACCGTTAGTGGTACCAAACCGAATTTGGTAATTCGTTTTGTACCGAACGGGTACCAATTTTTCGGTGCACCTCAGACCCCTAATAGTATGTTGTCTTATGGGGATTTTACATATTTGAATAGGTTTTTTCATATTTTGATGTAGTTTTACATCCCTAATACCCAAATACCAAAGTTTTTATGCTGGTGGGACCTCCTCTTAACCCTATAATGCACTTGTGCATTAAATTTTTGTAACACTGTCATCCCATTATTGTATTTATATAGAACCAGGTGCATCAGAACAGCCAACAAATAAAATTTTTCCATTTTCAAAAAAATGGCACCAGAGTTTGTTTAAACCCGTTATTTTATCTTTTTAGTTACAAGGGGGTCACAATTTACAAAACCAGTGTACTGGTAACAAGTTGTAGATTTATCGAGTGACATTCTGATTTGTGGCAGGCCCACTTCAAGAGGACGAGAGGACGATCCAAGTCACTTTCTCGCCCTCCGGCCAAGAGGATGAGGGTCGAGTCTGAGCCGAGGACTAGGAGTATGTCTCGTCCGCCCAGGGACCAATCGGGTGTCAAGGATCCTGCGGTGAGGATGCTTGTACTAAATAATTATAAAAATATATTGGCTTGGCTTTTTGTGGTGGGAGTTTTCTAAGACAATTTTCCAAATTTTCCTCACCACTGAATCATAATCAGAAGCTCTTTCTGTTTACAGGTTCGGAAGAAGTTGAAGAAAGTTGCACACAAAGCTATCTCGAAAAAGGTCGCCAAACATGGACTAAAGGGCGAAGCTGATAGATTTATCGGCAATAAAATGCCAAAACATCTCTTCTCTGGCAAGCGCAAGCTTGGAAAAACCGACAGAAGATAAGAAGTGATATTGTATTTTACAGTTCACATTACATTGTATATATTTGTTATATTTTGCTCTATTCTTTTATCCCTTTTTCAATTTTCTTGAGGTAAACGGCTGCATTTATAATTAAAGTTTCATTGTTTCCTCTTATTACTAAACAATGGGGAATTAATGAATGGAGATTTAATTTAATTGATTAAACCAATAACCATTGTCTCAATTAAAATAATGCTAAATGATTTGCAAACTGATGCAATCACAGCATTCACCTCTCTATCACCTCTCTATAAAGCTCAAAGTTATGATTGCAATTGTTTAGACTTTACTGTTAAATCAAACTCATAATTTATTTCCTTCGTCCGATTCTTAATATAATTTTAGGTGGTTGACTTTGTTCATACAATCTTTGGCTGATTAAAATTTCATCTAAAATTCAAATTTTGGGATTTTACACTTTGACAGCCACAATTTCTTCATAATAAGTATTATTCTCAGGGTGATTCAAAACAACGCCAACAAATAAATACCCCCGTCGCATCAAACCTGCGTACTCAGCGAATTTCCAATGGAGATATAAATGATAAATGTCTTAATACTACATAAAGCCACTTACTAAGTTTCATTAAAATATTCACAAATAAGCAATGTATCCAATTTTAATTATTCTCCATAAGAATAACATTGGGGCTGAGTACGCAGGTTTGCTGCATCAACGAACACAAAATATTGGTTTTTACGCTAATATCAATATAACTCATCAAGGTGAAGCCACATACCAAGTTTTATTAATTTATGTTCATAATTAAGGGAGACATAGCATTTAATTATTATCCATAAGAATAACATGGGGCTGAATACGCAGGTTTGCTGCTACGGGAGCCTTTGGCAAAATTTTTTTTGAGCAAATAG
This sequence comes from Allygus modestus, assembly GCA_963675035.1. Classification (NCBI taxonomy): domain Eukaryota; kingdom Metazoa; phylum Arthropoda; class Insecta; order Hemiptera; family Cicadellidae; genus Allygus; species Allygus modestus. The sequence goes on along the minus strand of OY776112.1, from coordinate 139,471,667 downwards.
CAATATACCACAACTAGATGAAGCCTTATACCAAGTTTCATCAGTATACGTTTATAAATAAGCGAGATATAAAATGTTTCTTTTCCTCCATAAGAATAACATAAGACAACGTACTGTGTTTAGCTCTTAACACGTTCGCTGCGCATGTTCCCATAGAAGGACATCCTTGCATATTTTCGCACGCTCGTGTGCGTATCTGGGGACATGCCTCTTTTTAAACTAAACCAGTCAGCTGAACACCTGGTCGATTCACATGATATGTTGTGAGCGTGTAGGAGGGGTCCCGTAGTGTTGCCGGGCGGCGTCAGTTTCCAGAATTTGCGTCTGTCTCCAATGACCTTGGCTACGCGCGCCGCACGGCCGGAAACAGTTTCGCGCTCTTTATTGTAACTAAACCAGTTAGTGTGAGCCCATCACTTGTTCGAGGCAGGTGATTTACTGTCTGTGTGTAGTGCGGGTCACGTTGTGTTGTCGGGCGGCGTTACTTTTCGTATCAGCCGCGTATTTTGTGCGTTTTTTGGCGCATTGTTCCGCTTATTTCGAGTAGTGTTCCTGTGGTGTTACATATGCTTGGGAAGGTATGTAAATATTGTATATAAGTTCTAGTGATAAGAATATTTGTAGTAGGTACGTTTTTACCAAATAATAACATTGTGACTGTCATTTCATGTGATTGTAACTATGTATGTACAAGCAACGGGTGCTACGGTCCTGAAATCGACCGGAACTTTATGACGTCATTAGCGGCTAAACTAAAGTTCTGGAATGCTTTTAAACCACATGGTCAGTATTCTTTTCGTCATAGGAAAGTAAATCAACAATAAAAATTTTTCAGCATCCACAAAAAATTCAAAATTTTTCATGCACAGCGAACGTGTTAAATATCTCGGTAACCAATTGACGTAGATTAATGATCAAAATACCAAATTGTGTGTTTTTTTAAGCTGAATCCATTGGTAAAATCTAAAATTAGACTATTTCAAAATTTATATGTAAAAAATTCAAAAACCTATTTTTGGGGTACAAAATACCCCTTCGGATGGGGCGATCTGGCTGGTTTTTGAACTTTAAGTCATAAATGTTGCTTTACACGTCTATACCAAATTTCATCAAAATCGGATCATTTTTACGAGAGTTATCGTGCTCACGGACACATATTTATATACAGTTTCGAACGAATGGTGTTTTTGGGGACTGGGGACCTCAAAACAAAAGGTATCATGGTCCCGGGCCTAGGTCTTACCATGCCGACTACGGTAATAGCTTCTTCCCTATAGGAGAAATTCGCTATAAACACTAAGATATTTTAATTTTGAGAAGTGGATTAGATCAGTTGATCGTTGAACTCTTCATCTTTTTATTCACATAGTTAATTACTACCTAACTACATCCCAATTAAAAACTGCCATCTTTGGTCAAGGTTGTAGACTCTTGCCATGCTTGTAACTCACTGTATGTCATGGCTTTGCTAAATAAAATCAGTTTAAAGTGATAAGTTTTTTGTTAACTAGAGTCTAGCTAGATTTTTGAAGAAAGTGTGGTAAGTAGGCTTCAAAACACAGTATCATCACAGCTTACTCAAAGCGCACAACTTGGGTTTAGATGGATTGTAAGTTATTCAGGCAAATTCACTGATTACCACCTCCTTAGCTGCTGTTAAAACTTATGTATGTATGTCCAAGGAATCAACGTAGTGCCATCGACTGGTAGTTGTTGAAAATGACATAGTTACTCGCGTCGTTTACCCGAGGGAAGAGGGCACGGGGACTTTTGGGTCGCCGGCAAAATATCTGATCTTGTAGAGAAGGAAGGAAGAGGGAGGGGAGGGGTGGGGTCCGGTTGAAAGCAATAAATCAATTGGCTGACCAACATTATTTCTTTGAGTCATTATCTTTCAACCACATTTATTCCCACTATGAATTTATACTAAACAGGTTTTGTTTTTCTATATTACTATAGCATACTAGTGAAATTAACATTACATTATGTATAAAATTGCATTACAAAATTAGTTTGATAATTATCTACAAAAAGAACAATTCCTCATTTATTCACTATTTATTATATATGTTAGACATAATAGCTTATTTAGTTCTATGATTTTTGAAGGCCTAACTCTTTCAAACTAATTCAAAATATTAAATTCAATCATATTATAAAGGCCTGCACACACTGGAGCGGTGGCGGTATCGGCACGTTTTTTCATCTCCCCCACCCACAATCACCGCCGCGGCGGTATCGCTGGGGCGTTCACACCGGAGCGATACCGCACCGCAGCGGTGACAGCAGTCTACAGTAATTTTTCGTTCTCATTTATGAGTGTGCAGTCAACAAGTGCGGTGTGTTGTTAGTTATAAATATGTTTTCATCAGACGACGAGGAAAAAATGTTGCTATTGTTTGCTGTAGCTGAAGACGACGATCGCAAAAATAGGGAGTGGGTACATGACATCAACAAAAGGCGATTTGAGCATGGCGAATACCATACATTGATGCCTGAACTGAGAAAAGACGAGAAACGTTTTTACATTTATTTCAGAATGACAATGGTTATGTTTTAACGAACTGCTTGAGCTAATTAGTGATTTAATTCGAAAAGAAGATACCCACTTCCGAGAGGTGATTTCTCCTGAGGAACGGCTAGTTGTTACACTAAGGTAATATCTTTAAGTATTATAGTTAGATAATGCAATTGTTTAATATTTTCAGGGTATTACATTATCAAGTGTATTTGAAAACACCACCTCGTATATTGGCAAGAAATCTGACAATACCTGTTGTTTCAATAAAGACGCGAAGTGTGTATTTTAATAATACATTATTTTGCCAAGTAAATGCTTTCCATTACCTCATGAACATTTGTAACCAGATTTTAAAAAGAAAAAAATACTATGTCATAATAATTAACTGGTACTATGTAATAAGGATAATACACCATTAGTTCATCATCCTACGTAATATTAAGTAATATTTTCCACTGCGACTCATTGTCAAGTTTTGTAAGCAATTGATAAAATTAATTTTAAAAATTAATTTTATAACTTTTATAAACTTTTGTATATTTATTGCATAAGTAATAATACAAGCACAAATAATACAAGGACAAATATGTACACCGGAAACTGTAACAGGTGTGTATAAATGAAATACATAGAACGTTAGTATAATTTATTTTTTAATAATGAGAAATGAGAAGTTATATATAGTTTGAAAGAGAAATTTTTCAATGTACAAAGCTGGATTTCGAGTTCTAAAACCTTAAAAAAGGAAAACAATTGTTTCGTCACTACAACTTTTGAAATGAATTGAAAACAGTCATTGAGCAGTCTTCATCTCCATAGCAGTCTCCGTCAGGTTCAGTTAGGGGTTGAAAAACCATTAAGGGGTCGCGAGAATCAGTATCTTGATTGATTGAAAACCTGGTATTTGAAAGTGTAGAGGTTGATGGTGAAACCATATCAGAACGTGAGCCTGATGAAGTACGTGGCAAATACGCTGAGCTGCAGTCGTCCAGTTCTTCCAACTCCAGTTCAGTAATTATGTCGGTAATTCGCTTTTTGGCAATGATTTGCATCTTCCTTGATAGTTTCTTTATAGTTTTTGCAAAACCAATCATCATGTGGTCCAATTCATCCATGTCGGTTCGTGATTTGCTTTTAAGATACTGGATGACTTTGTCGGTGTTTGTGACTGAGGCTAATTTTCTTTTCCTTGAGTGCAACTGTGCATTGTCTGAACTAACAACGTGAACAGCGTTATCGTGAGCCTCCTGCCCCGGATCATCTTCAGCACCCTGCTCTTCGTCTGGCTGATCAATTGTTGGCTCGTCAATGCCTTCTTGTGGAGGCACCGCTGTCACCGCTGGGCGGTGAAATGGAACATGCTGCATCTCGGCGGTGCGGTGGTGCGGGCGGTATACCGCTACCGCTCGCACCGCTCCAGTGTGGCCGCTCTCATTTACTTCCATTGTACTAAATCACCGCGCGAATATCGCACCGCTACCGCTCCGCCGTACCGCTCCGGTGTGTGCACCCCTTAAAGTAGTAAAAAATAACAGCTTTCAAAAATTATCACTTATCAACTGTAGGAAAATGGGGAATACCTAAGGACCAATGAAAACTACGTCGATGATAAGTAAAATTTAATTATAGAACTATTGTTTTCTTCCTGTGTACACTTTCCTTCCCCAACAGGTTTTAAATAAAGTTTAGCTGGATATTTAGTTACTGAGCTAACGCTTTACACCACAGCACTATCACATCACCTGCGAGAGTGTAGTACAGGCAGTTTGAAAGGAAGCAGGAGTGAGTATAGCTGTTTCCACTAAAAGGAATGGATAGCAGCATGTGTTTACACTCATAGATGTAACTATCTTTCAACTTATAGCCAATAAGAACTCCGTTCACTTTCACTGAAATCACATACTTGCTGTTAGGAGGCAGTATCACATTGTACCCATCTTCGGTCAGTGGAATCTCAAAAGTTTTCCCATACTCCACGTCCTTTGTGAATCTTATGGTTAGAGGGGAACAAGAATAGTGATTGGTTGCCTTGGTTATTTTAACTGTGCAGTCGATTTCGTATGTCCAGCCTTCAGGGGTCCATTCTATTTCGTTCTTTTGCCAAACACATCAAAGGCATCAACCCTATAGCATTCTGTTTAGTGAGAATGGTGTGAAATTCCATATAAGCCATCTGCCTGTAAACTTTTCACAATGATGAGTCAGTTTCAGTTCTTGATAGACAAACGAACACGTCCTTCTGCTCAATATTACATTTTTCTGCAATCTTTTCCTTGGTTCCAATTCATTGCTGAACTCAGTTAGTTCTTCACTCTTTTCCTTCTTTCCAATGGATTTAACCACTAGCTGCATTTCATTATTGCAATTCAGGACACCAACAGGTCCAACTTCTTGACAGAACTGGTCCCCAGTCAATGTGCAGATTCTCATATGTTTTGATACTCCCGACAGTTGCTATCACAATACTTGTCCATCCTCAGATTTAGCTAAAACATTAAACATATTATAGTCTAACATCAGTATTACAAATTAATACTGGTAGGCTATGAAAGAAACATTTAATATTGTACTTCAACATTTAACAATTAATGAACTTAACAGGGGTTCAGGTTACAGGGACTACAGAAATGTGCGTTTTATGCAAATACCAATGGGCAACAAGTTTTGTCATGCGTTCATACAAAATTGATCTTATTCTCTATAAGTTTGTTGTTTTGATGCTGGTTGCCGAGGCATGTGCCTAGAAGCATGTTTAAATAAATGTTAGAACTTCATCATTAATTAACTTTTTAATGTCAATTTTAGGTTATTTGATTATTATATTTCCATAATTTACCCATACTACTATAAATTCTTAAGCTTTTTGAATGACTGGTCAAATTCAAATATCAATAACAAACTAGCCGTAACACTGATTATGTTTGAGCCTATTATCATGATTAGTTTCTGTGTATTTTTCACTCACAACTCTACCACATGTACCATCTGCTGGTTAGCTAATAGAGAGAAGTCCGTTTAGTGAAGTACAGGCTCAAGATGCACGATTCACACATCACTCGGTTGTCGGCAAACACCACTTTGACGACGTACTTGCTGTGAGGCAAAAACTTGACAGTGGCGACCTCGCTGGTGAGAGGGATGGTGAAGCTGTTCCCGGTTCTCACCTGCTCAGAGAACGTGATGACTACCGGTGGCTTGTGGTATGTTGTGTTGACTCGAGTCACCGTGACTGCAGTCGACCAGACACGTGGATGCAAACATGCTAAACTGGCTGAGTTTTGACATCATTCCGACTTGCGCTTTCACAACGCAATGCAAGGGCTTCAATTCGGTCACAGAAATGCGTTTGTAACTGGTAAAAATGTAATTTCATTGGAGGCTGGTAGGTTTTTGTGATAGACCAGGTAATGACTGTCTGTTATTTCCAATAACCGAATCTGGGTGTCTATGTAGTTTAGTTCTCGGACGGATCTCGTTGCATAAGACCGTCAGGCACTCTTGTTTCTCTTGTTTGCTGTTAGACTCAAAGACGGCAGATTCAGATTCTTCATCGCATTACAACAGAGCACTTGATAATCACTATGGATAAGGAGAGAAATAATTACATCATCGAACATTCAGTTTATTACCACAAAAAATATGTAGGCCTACAACATTTATAATTTGAGAGCACAGTTATAGTTTGTGTCATAGTAATACAATTTATACATTATATCACTTTATAATGTTATGTTACAATCTAATTTGCTGAACTTTGTTCTTGATGTAGTGCTAGCTTTTCTTTATATTAACAGCTGGTAAATATACAATTCTAATCAATTAACGTTCTTCCGTAAGATTCCGTACAAGGAGTTGATTCTGTAGACATTCATTTTTGTTTGAGCTGATGAAAATACAAACAGCTGATCTTGATTCGTAGTAGTTCCACAGGCTAACCACAGAATGCAGCACACAAAACTACATGGTTTTAAAAAATAATTCGTGGGGTGAAGCCTGCGGGTAACAGCTAGTTTATAATATGTATAGTATTATGATTAGTCTACAATAAACACACACAAAACTGATGGGCACAGGTGACGTTGGTTATGGTTATATACTATTATTGCTGCGATAACTAAAATGATCTCGTACATGTAGGCTTAAGATGTAACGACAATTTATAAATCAATTATAAATACCCCCGTAGCAGCAAACCTGCATACTCAGCGAATTTCCAATGCATATAAATTTATCTTAATACCACATAAAGCCACATACCGAGTTTCATTTAAATACATTCATAAATAAACGATTTATGACATTTTAATTATTCTCCATAAGAATAACATGGTGGCTGAGTATGCAGGTTTGCTGAAATAAGGAACACTAAAAGTGGGTTTTTATACAAATATCAGTATAACTCAGCTAGGTAAAGCCATATACCAAGTTCTATTAATTTATGTTCATAATTAAAGGAGATAACACGTTACTTATTCTCTATACGAATGACATGGGGCTGAGTATGCAGGTTTGCTGCTACGGGAACTATCGGCTAAAAAATGAGTTTTTGTGCAAATATCAATAGACCATAATGAAATGAAGCAATATATCAAGTTTCATCAGGATAAGTTGATAAATAAGCGATAAGGATTAAGTTGGTAAATACAACTTTTCTTATCCTCCATAAGAATAACATTGGACAACGTACTGTGTTTAGCACTTTTAATATCTCAGTGACCAATTGACGTAGAGCAATGATTAAAACACCAAATTGTGTGTCTTTTTAAGTCGATTCCAATGGGAAAAAATAAAATTTTATTTTTTCAAAAATTATATGTATAAAACTCAAAAAACCCATTTTTGGGGTACAAAACTCCCCCAAAATACCCCTTTGGATAGGTCGATCTGTCTGGTTTTCGAACTTAAAGTCATAAATACTGCTTTACACGTTTACCAAATTTCATCAAAATCGGATTTTTTTACGAGACATCGCAACCACGGACACACACACATATATATATATATATATATATATATATATATATATATATATATATATATATATATATATATATATATATACAGTTTCGAACGACTGGTGGTGTTCGGGTCTGGGGACCTCAAAACAAAACGTTATCATGGTCCCGGGCCTAGGTCTTACCATAGAAAAATAAACCAGGTATAGAAGTGTCACGTAATGCTAAAATTTGCTAACACGAAATTGTTAATTCAACCGGCCAGATCATACAAGGCGCTGCGAGCAAAACCGGCCAAGCGACATTGCCTATCTGTGCGCTCCAGCCGGCTGGCCGGCCGGCCCAGCAGGTAGGGAAAAATTCCCTCGTCCTGCTTGGCGCTTGTCGTATTGAGTGCAGTGTTTACGCGCTCTTCGCATTATCTACTTCTCTGGTTAGTTTTCTATTCAATGATGCTGAAGATTTTGTCTCAATGTTAATTTATCGATACGTTTAATGTTTACTGACGATTTCTTTAAACATTTTTTTGTTCGAAAATATTGGTTTAGTGTATGGGTTCCGCGTCAGTAATAAGATTAGAAGCTTAAGCTCTGTATGTTTTATAAACATACCCTGATTTATAAATAAAGAATTACAGAAAATAAGTAAAATTATAATTTTAAAAATAACCCATGTTTCACGATTAAATTGTAATGCATTTTATAACTGAATTTAATATTTTACAGTAACTTGTTCCTATGTGAATAGTTAATTTGATCAGAGTATTTATAGTAAATTTGTATGGCATCGGCTGCTAACAGTCATCATGTTATATACATTTTAAAATTTAATCGTGCTTAAATTAAAGTAGGCTAAGTCCTGCTTAGAAATTCCTTTTTAATGTAAAAGAATCTTAATTTAAAAATCAGTTTATTTTTAATTTTTAAGAATTTTTAAAAACAAGTAATTTATTGTGTAAACGAACAGAACAACCGAGGAAACCGTTTCTATTGATAAAATAAATATTGAAAATATACTTTACGTTTCGTATTATGTCACGGTAAGAAGTGCATCGTGATAAGCGCACATCTCCACCAAAAAGCAGCATTCACAATTAATTGTGGTACGATTTTGTAGTTGATACGGCATTTTGGACAAAAACAATACAATTAATTGTACAGACAATCTCCACGAGGGCTGAGTCCTAATAGGAATCAACGAATCAATCTTTTATTTTCAAGTTAAAACTCTATTCATCAAAATACTACGGAATTTGTTTTCATTATGACTGTATTATTGTGTCGAAGTATCATAGTACAAGAGCCCGCATCTATAGTAGCATAGACCAGTGTTTGAGCTTCACAATACCATTTGAATACTTAATTAATTTCTTTATTAGCATGATACGTGTTGTTACAACTAAACAGGATAGTGTTGTAAGACTATTTAATACTAAATCAATTATCGTTCTGCACGATATTGCGTTAATTCGAAAATCAAGAATTGTAAACCAAAGAAACCCTGTTATTTCAAAGGTGAAAACAAAACCACTAGGTTTGTGGCAATGACATAGGGGTTGACAGTGGGAGAAGAGGGGGTCGACAATGGTTGGGGAGGGGGCAGGCTATCAGTGCGAATCCTAAGAGCACGCACCTATCACGTGTCTGCAGACGATACAAGGGATGTTTCCCTGACTTCGGCCAAACCGCCACCCATTTTTGGGTATATTTGAAATAGCTCAACCGCCACCCTCATTAGTGAGGATTAGGAAGGGTCAACTCGCAAGATCCGAAATTACAAATCGCTACCCTCGCTCGGCCACGTAATTGGAGTCAGGAAGCTTCAGATGAGGGAAAACAGGAATATTTTTGTCCCCGCAGTCTCCCTTCAATTGATGTATATTTCTGTTGATTCAGACAGTTTAGTCTAGCGAGTTAAGAGTTGATGGCTTTACACTTTACACCGATATCAAAAAGAAATTTGCTAAGTGCTTTCGAAAACTAACTAAAAATACCCTCCGTCGCAGAAAACCTGCGTAATCAGCAAATTTCCAATGCATGTATATGTTTCTGAACTGAAGGCATATAAAATTAGCAAATAATTTGATTTGATAATTTATTTCATATGCTCAAAAGCACTACAAAATGTTTTTTAATACATGATATTTAATATTTTACCGGGGGGAGCACCCCTCCGACTCTTCCCCATGGGGGTTATTTCAAAACCTCTTTTTTCAGGGGTCGTCAGCTAAAATCTCCTCTTTTTATCACACAACCATATACAGGCAGGGCCGTATTTACCTAACGGCGGCCGCCGGGTGCCTCGCTTCACTTGGTTTTTTTGTTTGAAACTAACAATTTCACTCACAAAATTTGTTATGAAAAAATTGTTATTCATATATTTGTTCTGCTCCCGTTTTTATATCATAAATCGATTTCAATATTATTATTATTAAGAGAGAATCATTTATTAGATAGTAGTAGTGGGCAAGTACTCGAAAATTCGTTTACTTACGGGTATTTTCCGCCGATCTCCGGACGATCGCGACCTCCTAAATCGCGTAGTAACTGCTGCAAAAGACGACGAGTAACATGAATCGGTCATAAAAAACAACCGAACGTGTGTAAATGACGACCGGACCGCGTAATATCGGCTGAAAAATGACGTAGAACTTAATATCGGCCAAAATGACAACGTTAAACATAATATCAGCAAAAAACGGCGTCCGAAATTTACTTCACGACACCTGCCACTCTGGCTGATAGCAACTGGACCGTGTAATATCGGCCGTAAATAACGGCGGAAAATACAATGCAGGTCAAAAAGTGATTTTAAGTAAAATCCATACCAAGTGATATTGGGCGAATGGCAACCAAACTGTGTTTTATTGACCAAAAACAACGGTCAAACCATGTTTTGTTTGTCAATACCTTTTTCAGATTGATTGTCCTGGCCAAACATGTTTATTGCTACTCATATATTAGTTATAAACCATGTTCTTTAGACTATCAAATCTGGAATGTGTTATCCAAATCCCATTACACTATTTGAAACTACCAACCAACAACAGGATATTGCTGATGGGCTGATGGAAAATACTCGCTCTAAAATACTCGAACCTCAAGAATCATTGGGACCACTCGACTCGATCCAAAAAATTAGCAAGTCGCTTGGCCTATTCACCGATCGGACGAAGTGAGAGTACTGGAATTCAACAAAGTTTTGCAACAGCCCTCCATAAGACTTTTAGAGTCCAAAAGTTTTAAATATTCTCTTGGAAGCTACGTTGAGAAAAAAGAGCTAGTACTTTTAATACATGATAAAAGAACTATACTTTTATGAATTTTTATAAAAGCTACTGAAGAAATGAGAGGAGCTAAATATGAGAAGAGCCAAGGTCAGCAAGCTCGCACCATCAAGCGCAGTACCAGGCTCACATTTTTCGATGATGACAAAACATCAGACACAGTTCTAAAATGAGCGGAAAAACTAAAAATTAAAACATTTCTGTCCCGTGCTTGATCTCTTGAAAGCACAACTAGAACTACGGGCTAAAAGGTACGAAGAAGTTGCAAAGAAATTTGGATTCCTTCAGGATTTTATGAAACTCCATTAAAACAGCGTAAAATTAATTGTAATCAAATTGTATAGGTGTACACTATTATTCTTAAAACAATTAACAAATAATAGAGGGAAGAGGGGCCTCACTGGAGTGAGCCGCCACAACGATCTTAAATACGGCCCTGTATACAGGGTGTTTCCAAATTAATGTTGCTAACTTTGGGATATTGTTCCTTAGGTCAAAAGGAACGTAATTCATCATATAACCGGGCGTCTATTTCTTTTCGTTTACCTCCTGTCTGTGATTTTCACTGGACAATTTATATTTTTAAAATGGCTTGACCAAATTTAACTAAATTTTGGTTAAATACTCTTCTTCTTGGTAGGTTCTTTTTTAGAAAAAAATATTTTGTTATAAAATCTTTCCGTTTTAAAAAGCCGGCCATTGAAAATCGGAATAAAATTAACTAAACTATGACTGAAAAACGGAACACACATCTAAAATTTGCTATAATTTTGATTAGTTATGATAGAAAAATTTAGCCATGTGTTTCGCTTTACAGTCATGGTTCAGTTAATTTTAACCCGATTTTCAATGTTAAAGCAGATAAGGATTTGGATTTGCAATTACATTTTCTAACTTTTTACATTCTAGAAAGATTTTTTTAATTTATAGTTTTTCAGATATTTGAGGTTAAAATTTTTCAATGGCCGCCATTTTTAAACGGAAATATTTTATGAAAAAATATTTTTTTCTAAAAAAGAACCCACCAAGAAGAGTATTTAACCAACATTTAGTTAAATTTGGTCAAGCCGTTTTTAAAATATAAACTGTCTAGTGAAAATCACATACAGACAGAGAGACAGTAAACTAAAAGAAATAGACCCCCGGTTATATGATGATTTACGTTCCTTTTGACATAAGGAACAATATCCTAAAGTTAGCAACATTAATTTGGAAACACTCTGCATTTTATGTATTCTCCTAAATAATAACATTAAAGGCTGAGTACGCAGGTTTGCTGCATCAAGAAAGATAAACAATGTTTTTGTAATTATCAATATAACTTAACCAGGTGAAGCTACATACCAAGTTTTATTAATTTATGTTAACTAAGGGAGATATATAAATTTATAAAACTTATTCTCCATAAGAATAACATTAGAGCTGAGTATCCAGGTTTGCTGCAACGGAGACAGTAAAAAATTGTTTATGCAAATATCAACAGACCAGTACTAGATGAAGCCACAAGCTAAGTTTCATCAATATACATTCATAAATAATCGAGATATCAATTTTGAATTATTCTCCATAAGGATAACATTGGACAACGTACTGTGTTTAGCACTTTGAATAACTCTGCAACGGTTTTGGACGTAGAATTACAATTAAACATCAAATTGTCATCAAGTTCTGCAATATATTTAGCTAATGTGTAACTAAAATGTTTAAATTATGTTAAAGATTTAATTAGGTAACTATACAGGTTCAGACAATTTCCCGGTGGAAATAGAGATTTTTTTAGGATAGAAAATAAATAGTAATGCTACAGAGATGCTGCCCTTACTGCCCATGTTGATGGGCTCAATGCAATGAACTGTAATATAAAAATTTGTTTTTCTATTTATGCTGAAACCTTCCGAAATTGGTTATTTTAATATAAACTGGTTAAAGTTAGGTATAAATTAACCTGTTTATAAAGACTGCTTATTGTAGATATGAAATACGATTTTTTATACATAGGGTAGGATGGATTTGTTAATGTTTAATGACCTTGGTTTTAAAGCATAATTAACCATCTTTTCATTTCATAGTCATTATTTGATATTGTATATTACGTTACTAGCCCGGTAAGTGGTGTTTTACCGTGCGAGCACGACAGTTCCCGCGCGAGGCGTAGCCGAGTGCGGGATTTTCGTGCGAGCACGGTAAAGCTTACCAGGCGAGTAACGTACGATACTTTACATCATACTACATTTAGTTTCCTTTAGTATCAAATAGAATGGTTTGTTCTCTCAAAATGTGTTTACTATTCAACACTCGTAATTACTCATGTGGTTTAACGTTGTATTGTTGCAATCAGCTGTTTATTTCATCAGCTGACTAAGTGCACGGTAAAAATATTTTACCGTGCAGTGCACGGTAAAGTAATTTTCCGTGTGTAGGCACGGCAAAGGGCAACTTTCCAGCCTATCAATACGGATGGAAAAGTACCTGTTTCTGTGTAGTATGATGTAAAAATAATTACAGTACCTATTATTTAGATGAAAGATGCATAGATTTTAGCGAATTTCCCCTATAGGGAAGAAGCTATTACCGTAGGTCTCATGATAAGACTTAAGCCCGAGACCATGGTAACTTTTCATTTTGAGGTCCCCAGATGCCAAAAACACCATTCGTTCAAATTGTTATATATGTATATATATATATATGTGTATATATATATATATATATATATATATGTGTCCGTAAGCACGATAACTCTCGTAAAAAAGGTCCGATCTTAATTAAATTTGGTTCAAACGTGTAAAGTACCATTTATTTGAACGAGTTCGAAAACCAGACGAATCGCACCATCCGAAGGGGGGTTTTGTACCCCAAAAATGGGTTTTTCGGCATTTCCACATGTAATTTTTATTAAAATCGAATTTTAATTTTCACCATTGAATTCAGCATAAAAAAACAAACAATTTGGTATCTTGATCATTGCTCTACGCCAATTGGTTACTGAGATATTGAAAGTGCTAAACTCAGTACGTTGACTAATGTTATTCTTATGGAGAAAAAGAAAAATTGTATATCTCGATTATTTATGAACATAAACTGACGAAATTTGGTATATAGCTTCATCTGGTTGTGGTGTATTGTTGTTTGCACACAAAAAATTTTCACCTATGGTTCCCGCAGCAGCAAACCTAGGTACTTGGTCCCCATGTTACTCTTATGGAAAATAATTAAAGTGTTATATATCGCTTATTTATGAATGTATATGGATGAAACTTGGTATGTGACTTCACTTAGCTGAGTTCCTTTGATATTTTGCATAAAACCCAATTATTTTGTGTTCCTTGTTGCAGCAAACCTGTGTACTCATCTCCAATGTTATTCTTATGGAGAATAATTAATATTTTAAATATCGCTTGTTTGTGAATATATTTCTTATGAATCCTGTTAATTGTGTTATGTTATAATTCATTGGAAATTCGCTGAGTATGCAGGTTTGCTGCGACGGGGGTATTTAGTAATTTTAATAGTTTTAGCGAATTTCCCCTATAGGGAAGAAGCTATTATCGTAGTCGGCATGGTAAGACCTAGCCCGGGACCATGATAACATTTGTTTTGAGGCTCCCAGATGCCAAAAACACCATGTATATGTGTGTGTGTGTGTGTGTGTGTGTGTGTCCGTAAGCATGATAACTTTCATAAAAATGGTCCATCTTGACGACATTTTGTATAAACGTGTAAGGCAGCGTCTATTTTCATGAGTTGGAAAACCAGACAGGTCGCTCTATTTTAAAGCGGGTTTTGTACCCCAAAATGTTTGATTTTTTAACTTTTTACATTTAATTCTTAATTTTAGTTTGCACCATTGAATTCAGCTTACAAAAACAAAAAAATTGGTATTTTTATCATCACTCTACGTCAATTGGTTACCAAGATATTGAAAGTCCTAAACACAGTACGTTGTCTAATGTTAATCTTATGGAGAAAGTAAAATGTTATATCTCGCTTATTAATGAACATATTGATGAAACTTGTTATGTGGCTTTATTTGTTTAGGGTTTACTGATATTTGCATTTAAAAACCATTTTTGTGGTCCCCATGTCTGCAAACCTGTGTACTCAGTAGCTATAATGTTATTCTCATATAGAATAGGAAACATGTGATATCTTGCTTATTTATGAACATAAATTGGTAAAAATCTAAATGTTGTTTTATGTTATGGTGATCTATTTTTTTTGTAAAAAAAACAGATTTTTGTTGTTCTTGATACAGCAAAGCTGCATACTCAGTCCTAATGTTTTTCTTATGGAGAATAAATAAAATGTCATATTTCACTTATTTATGAATATGCTTTGATGAAAGTTGGTAAGTGGTTCATGACGTAGTGAAGTACCATTTGAAATTCTCTGAGTATGCAGGTTTGCTGCAACGGGTGTATTTTATTGTTAATCATCATTGCAATTTACGGAATTTAAAAGGTTTAATTTGTCTAATGCAGTTCATGTTCATGTTCATGTTTATCCTTCTGTAATAATAACATTCCAGAAACGTAATAAATATCAGATCAGTTCGAAACAAGATTTTTGCACATCCTCCACTTTCTGTGCATACGACGGGAAAGTGATCGCCACTGCCACTGCACACAGCCACACGTTTATCAGATCAGCCTTACCGCCTACCGATGCCGTAGCCGGTGAGCACTTTTTCGCCTATAAAATTTAGAGGTTGTTTGGTCGATATCGAACAGACGATACCGCAACGTTTCATCAACCGATTGTTCGTTCATTCTACTGGACTACTGGATGATTTGAGATTGCCGACTGCCGAAAGTTAAACTTGGAAATGGAAACCACTGCGTGGAAGTTCTAAGCTGACTCGACTAGGGCCTGTTGAAGTATATAAGTTTGGCCATTGGGCAATTTGAAATTGAAATACCTTACATACACTTAATATGGCTAAATATATACCCAATTTAAATAAACTTTGTAATGCTAAGTTAATTAAGTAATGTATACAAGGTCTTAAACAGATAAGATGCCTTTAAATTTACAAATTGGTTGCAATCATAAATACAAAGACCCCGAGGTAGGGTTAAGATAATTAATCGGTCTCTCTGAATTACTTGTGATAAGAGAAAAATTGTTCATAAATTAAACTAGTATGAAATAAAAACCCATTCCTTGCCCAAGTAATAGGCTTAATTATAGCTAAGGACTTGAAATGCTCAGTTATTATGAGTTATATTAACTTTCCATATCCATAATTTAAAGTACCTATAAACTCTTACCTTTGTACGAATCAATATATAATGCAATAAATCAATGATTTATTGTGCACAAGGACCAATTTTCCACTATAACGGTTATTTATTGATTTTATAACTTATTAGTGAATTTCCTTTGGAAAGTGAACTATTAGCATGACCAACTTAAACACTTAAACGCACGGTGAAACTTAAGCCCGGGACCACCATAGAAGTTCCTAACGTGACCCCCTGAACACGTTTTGGGGGGTCGTTCAAAATTTTATATATATATATATATATATATACATATATAGACATACTGTATATATATATATATATATATATATATATATATATATATATATATATATATATATATATATATATGTGTTTGCACTCTATCGGTCGCATTTTTTGTCCGATTTACTTCAAATTTGGTAGGGATGTTCCCTTCCGTAATCAGTTGGACAAGTTCGTTGGGCAAAACAATCGGAAAACTCTAAACCCCTTTTTTTGGGGATTAATCTTTCAAATTTCGACTTTTTGGGCCCAAAAAGGGTCAGAAAAGCCCCAGTTGTAAAATCAATGCATGTAAAAAGATGGGAATTAGAGAGGCGAAAGTTTTAAACCCTCTCTCGCCATTTTCGCATAAAAATTTACCGAGTTATTAAAGAAAATGTGTATCGACTAAACACAGTACGTTGTCTGATGGGGGTTTTACAATAGAAAAGCCTGTTATTCGTTTGTTAGAGTACTTTTATCATCCCCAGCAACATCACGCCTACTTTCAAGCCTGTCTGGACCTTCTCCTAACCTTATAAATGCGCAATATTGAATTCCCAGCTTTGCAAGTAAATAAAACCAGGAGTATCAGAACTGCCAAAAATCAATGTTTTCAGATTTCAATAAAAATTTGACAAATGTATGTTTTTACACTGATTTTGAGTTTTAAAAGTTTTTATGTGGAAATTCACTTCCCTCACGTCAGCGTGCTGCGTGCGAACTCGTTTGATGTTTTGGGAGGGAAAGCACTGAAAACCGTTTTCTTGTCACAGTATGTGTGATCTTCATGGGTAAGTAACTCACAGTATGTGTGATCTTCATGGGCAAGTAACTCACAGTATGTGTGATCTTCATGGGCAAGTAACTACTAACTTAACCTAACCTAACCACCAACAAAAACTGTACGAATAGCCTATTAAAAGAGTTGAATATAAATTTAAATTTTAACAGTTGCATTATATTCATTGATTTTTATAATTTATTTGAGAAACGTTACCTAGCTAGCCTAAGGAATACAAACTAATGATTTGTTTCGTGTTCTTTTAAATTTATAATGAAATCTTCGAACACGTTTCAGCTTCATAAAATCTACTAGCGCTACTCATTTTGTATTCCAACAACCACCATTTTCCTTCCAACTTCGAAAACATCTATCTACTATCGTAGTCAACATTCAATCGATAAAACAACCGGTTGGTAAAATTGTTCGATATCGACCAAACAACCTCTAAATTTTGTAGGCGAAAAAGTGCTCACCGCCGTAGCCGTGGCGGAAGCGACCGAGCTTGCTCCCTGCGGGAATCTGGGAATCCCGCACTGCCCGACTTGGCAACAAAGCACCGCTAACTCAGACTTGAACGACGCGACAGCGCCTGCATTTCCATGATACTCGTGTACGCTTATTCCCTACTTCGTGACACTTCTGTACCTGGTTTATTTTTCTATGGTCTTACCATCCCGACTACGGTAATAGCTTCTTCCCTATAGGGGAAATTCGCTAAAATCGAACGTATTCTACGAGTTTCCTATAGACATGTTTACCGTATAATGAAGAATATACGCTTGTTTTTATTCCCAGATAGAAACTAATAGCCCTACTATATATTCATACTGAACATTAGTTTTTTGTAAAATAAACATTCACACAAACACATTTTATAGCTAAAACGTAAAAATGTTTGCATTCAAAATAAGTGGGACTTCTCTTACACTTAATGTTATATGTTAATAAACGTGTTCCATGTTAATCTTATGGGAAAAAGGTTTTTAGATTTTTCTCAGATAGTTTTACTAAAAACTTCACATTTCTGTTTATTAATGTGTTTAGCTCAACAAAACAAACATTTTGGTGTTTTAATCGTTGTTCTACGTCCAACCGTTGCAGAGATATTCAAAGTGCTAAACACATCAGTACGTTGTCCAATGTTATCTTAAAGGAGAATAAATAAAATTAGCTTTAACTGGATTATTTTTGGATGTATATTGATGAAACTTGGTAAGTGGCTTCAACTAGTTGTGGTATATTGATATTAGCACAAAAACAAGTTTTTTGTTGATAGTCCCCATAGCAGCAAACCTGCATACTCGACCCCATGTTATTCATATGGAGAATAAGTAAAGTTGTATATCTCCCTTAATTATGAACCTAAATTAATAAAACTTGGTATATAGCTTCACCTGGTTCAGTTATATTGATAATTGCAAAAAATATAACTTATCTTCCTCGTTGCAGCAAACCTGCGTCATCAACCCTAATGTTATTCATGGAGATTAAATAAAATGCTATATATATATATATATATATATATATATATATATATATATATATATATATATATATATATCACTTATTTATGGATGTATTTTTGTGAAACTTGGTAAGTAGCCCTATGTAGTAGTGAGTCACATATATATGTATTGGAAATTCACTGAGTACGCAGGTTTGCTGCGACGGGGGTATTTCCCCCCCGAGTAGCTTATTGTCCCCCCTTCGCCACTGTGACCCAAGGCCGTAGCCAATGGGGGGGGGTCAGGGGGTCGAAACCCCCCCCGAAATTTTGAGATAAATAATAAAAAACAGACCAACAAAAAATGTGTAGAATTTTATCATAACAAATTGTTTGAAAATTTAATGATGACAAGGAATAACCTTAAAAACAAAGGAAATACAAATTTACTTATTTGTTTAATTAATTTTGTTCGTTCAAGTCATAAAGAAAGTCGTAGTTAGTCAGCTGTGCGGACGCCACTTCGTAGGGATCGCGGGGGAGTGTGAACGAAAGAGCGGGAATTTGACATAACCTGTCAATTCACTCATCAGGACGTATTCGGCTGATCGTGTGTGCACTGTGCAGTTTACATTTTTTTCATAGTGACAGTTAGTCTTCCTAAAGCTTTGTGTCGTCTGTTTAATTGACTTATACGGCGATATAAATGCTCAGTGAGGTAAGTAAAACCAAACAAAACAGTGAAAATAGATTTTAATTTTAATTATGCATGCTCCTGCATCAAGGGCCCTTGCCCTAACCTTTATTTGACTAGGCAAGGCAAGCCAAATTATTTCTTATTTTAAATATAAGAAAAAAAAATTAACCGGCCTACGTGTGCTATTGAAAGCTTAGGACATAGACTAACTATAGCATACTGTACTACTGTAGTTAGTCTATGCTTAGGAGAATGCAACAAAGATTTACACCCAAATATATTTATTATGCTTAATATTTTCGCCACACTTCCAGTGACCACCTGCACTCCCGAACGTAGCTTTTCGACCCTCGGAAGGCTGAAAACTTATTTAAGAAACTCTTGTGGTCAAAGCCGTCTGAGTGGCTTAGCACTGATGTCCGTTCACAGGGAGAGAGAAATTCCGACGGAAGATGTGATTAATAGTTTTTTTCCAAAAAAAGAACCGGAGGCTTAACTTTGTTTTGTAAATGAAGTATCTTTCTTATAAGAACGTGTTTAGTTTATCTGTAATCATTAAAACTTGATTTTCCATTTCCATATACCTTAGTTTTTTTCTTGTACCAAACACCTTCTATCATTATAGACTGAGGACTGAGTGAAAATATGCCGAAAACGAAACTCTGGTATTTATTGTGTTGAAAAATATCCGTTTTATGTTGATATATCTTGTTAGTAGTGACATTTAAGGACGTTCAAAAGTGTGTTTTTTAAGTTGGCAAGCTTGAAATAAAAAGAAGAAAGAAGAATTTAGTTGATACGATTACTGCTGTGTTTTCTGGGTTATTTAATAACAATAATAACTATATATATATATATAAGTACTATTTGAATATTTAAAACTTCACAAATCTTACTTTAACATTAGATTATATTAAGAATTGCATTAAAATGAAAGTTTGGAAGTTACTTCCTGTAACCGCGGAGCCCAAACCCCCCCCAAAAAATGTTCCTGGCTACGGCTTTGCTGTGACCGGCACTGATTATGGAGTGTGAAAGGAAATCAATTACTGTTTAAATAAAGAATATGTAGGGACAATAATTAAGGGTTCCGTATTGCAGGATTTATTTCTATATCTTTTTATAAATAATTAATTTAAATTGTCCATTATTGAGGTTTGCGTCAATCTGCTGCCACGAAAACGCAAGTGTTTTTATGAATAACTGAATGATTAAAACACACTGACGCATAGTGCAGCTGAGTTGAAGAAGGGACGCAAGCCCTGAATCAAGCTGAATCCGTCGACAGTATACTAATAAATGTCAACCCCTGCGCCTTAAAACAAAACTTCAAATTAACAGTAAAATAACTTATTTATGGCTATGATTAGTTAATTGACATACGCAAATTACGTCAGTGCAACTAGAAATCGTCATTTAATTGTATATATTATTCATCATCAATGACCACCCAAGGGGTATTCAACATTTACTTAAAAGCAGAAAAAATAAAAACGGTGCGCATACAAATAAATACGCATGTTTTTTAGTATTGTTTCAGTAGGACAAGATCGTTGACTATCAATGATGCATGTTCGCGAACAGTGTAGGTGCCTCCCGAATATTCATCAGAATGTTCGGCCGAACATTCGCCCGAATGTTCACTGAACGTTTATAGAACATTCGGTCCCCAAATTCAAAGTTGGCGCAGCTTCCACACTTCTCGCGAATACTCCGAATATTTGGAGTTCGGCCGAATGTTCGGGCGTGTTCGCGAGAAGTGCGGGAAAGGATTGTGCGGGATATTTTTTACCGCGAAGTGTAAACACTGGTGTCCGGTGTGTGTTGATATTTATTTATTTTTTGCTGTTGCCGAATGCCGGATAATTTATTGTCAAATTAATATAACCTCAAATGCAATAATTGTAGTTTTACTAATGTACTTCAATCTTATTTTATGCTTTGAACGGACTACCTTAAACTTTTACAACTTTCATTATTAATAATATATTTTATGGGTAGATTTATTTACTTATAATGAATCCTTTGACGTAAGTTTTAACCTAACAAATTCTACGGGCACTACGCCTAGCTTAAGTATAAGATATTTCTCATTATTAATGGTTATCCCAATTTGAGCAGGCCTATTTTTAGCGATGATCTTTTTAAATTTGTTAATTGTGTTTTTCCCTTATAAATAGAGTGTTGAATGATTGAATGTAGCTTCTAATAAGAAGCCGTAATGTAGGCCTACCTGTATTTTTGAAACATTACTTGAATTGTATAGACTTTACCTATTGCTTCTTAGTGCATGAGTAGCTAAGATTTGCCAAACAACTATTTTAATTATTCGTTTGTTCAAACTTTCCAAAGTACGCTTAGCATACACTGTAACTGTACTGTAAAGGCTACTGATCACTGAACTGAACCAGCCGGATACAATTCTTCCAGCCAGGCAGCTAAACTTTAAAGCAATAGGGGCCGACAAACATTATCAGTCAACCTGCTAGACACGTTATCTAGTTGTCTACCTGCACAAAAGCAAGCTCTTGAGCTCTCGAGTCTCAACGTGTATTTCGGTCGTTAAAAATCATGTTCAATATGTATTGATGGTTGACAGGTTAAAATTTTGCTTTTGCCATCATGTATTCTAATAAAATAAGTTAGTCTATGTGTTTTATTGTTTCGGGGTGTGAACTGCGTAGAATCGTCTGCTTATTGGCCGCTGGGCAGATTCTAAATGCTGATGATTGTGTAAATGCACTTAGTTTTAAATTTAGGTGTTGATGATTAAAGTTACTTTTTCATACATTTCTCATTTTTCCACTTCCGGGTAAATAGCCAAAATCAATAAATAGGCCTAGGCTAAATGTTGTATCCGTGAAATACATTTTTTGAGCATGAAATTGTTTTGTGACATCAGCCAATTGATTTGTACAACTTGATAATGAAACGCTAATCATATACATGTTTAGTAATGGCCTCCAGTCCGAATCAAAGCTTGCATGCAACGTGATAAGTAATTTAAGTTTGTAACTTTAGACCATTACTGGGATGCATTCCGAGTATACATAAATAAGTGTGAGTTGAGTGTTTTAATGTCTTATTTTTAACACCAGTCTGAAGATGAGGCTGTCGCTACCAAACGTTTTGTATAACGTTATACTAACAGAATGTATTTAACATATAAAACTTGTGTATTCATAAAGAAGTTACTTTAATTAGGCAGGCTACTTAACTTATTTGATGCCTGTAACATATTGTCCATATATCTAAAAACTATAAAAAGTAAACATCGGTTACATGTTGCCACAGACCAATATGACTATTCGGCAATGGAAAAGCAGGTAAGTTAACAAAAACACTGAAGTTATGAAAAGTTGGCTCTTATCACGGCCCTAAGGGAGGAAAAAACCACCGACTGGGCACACCTGCCTTGTAAAGCCCTAATAATGCAAAATACAAAAAATAGCTGTAAATGAAAGAAGTCGATATATCGGCTCCTGGCGCTTAACGGGGGTTTCAAGACTTCACGTGTACTTTACTCGTCATATGACCGATGAGTAATTTATTTCTAATCTAAATTTACGAGGGTTTATATAAACTATCACAAGACAGTGCCATCCTTTGTGAAGGTGTTAACCCTTTGAGTGCCAGAGTTTTTCGGTCGTCATATCCCTAGAGTGCCAGAGTTTTTAACAGAGTATATCCAAAAAGTGCCAGGCACAAAATCAACATTTTGCAAGGGTTTGCAAAAAAATTAATAACTTTTTTATTTCGTAAGATATTATTATGAAACTTTTTTTGTTTTGTAAGTTTAAAGTTTAGCTATAATATTATGCACATATATAATATTTAAAAAATAAAAAATAAAAAAATTGAATACATATATATGCATGTGGGAAATTTCTTTTAATTTTTTTATTATTTGTTTCAGGTAAATAAGCATTGTTCAGATATAAGATTTTCACCAAATAACTACTAGATTTATAGAGGACATGTTTCCCAAAATATTTCCTGAAAGTTTCATCAAATTTGGGCTGTAGGCGGACGAGTTATTTCCGTAGGCGGACGAGTTATTTCCATAAATGTAAAAAAAATATAAAAACTCTAAATTAGTACACAAGACAGTAGCCTAACTTTATTCAAGGGTTTAAGTTTTATTACAATATTATTTCATAAAGCAAACTAAATAGGCCTCGTATATTTATGGAGTATATGTTTACCTGAACGTATCCTGGAAATGTCCTGGAAGAAATAATAAAAAGTAATGACATAAGAAAAATGTTCTATAACAACAATACACAAAATCAACATTTTGCAAGGGTTTTGTACATAAAATCAATAACTTTTTTATTTGGTAAGATATTATTATGAAACTTTTTTTGTTTTGTAAGTTTAAAGTTTAGCTATAATATTATGCACATATATAATATCTAGAAAATAAAAAAATAAAAAATTTGAATAGGTACATATTATACATGCGGGAAATTTTTTATATTTTTTTCAGATAAATAAACATTGTTCAAATATAAGATTTTTGCCAAATAACTACTAGATTTATAGAGCTAGAAACTATCCTGGAAATCACCTGAAAGAAATAATAAAAAGTAATGACGTAAGAAAAATTTTCCATAACAACGATATATCGTTGCAATGTATTTTTCAGTAAGACCACCAACGACGATATATCGTTGTCAAGTATTTTTCGGATGTTCCGTGCACAAGGATATATCGTTGCGTGGCACTCAAAGGGTTAACATATTTAGGCCTAATTCAACTTGACTAATGTCCGCTTATGTTAAACCTGGTTCAAATGTAGGTAAGTAGCACTTTTGTAAATAAATCCAGGAATAACAGATTAGCGATGTATCATTATTGAAATATATTTATTTAAAGATTTAGTTTTAAGTCTCTGAACTCAGTGCATCATAGAATGTTTGTACTCAGTACTAACTAATTTCCATAAAATTAACTCTAGGCCTAATATCACATTACTTGGTGTTAGATACCATAGTTAAATAATAACTTATATTCTTTATCTTAATTTAGATCTAAGTTTAATTATTTTGTATTATTCGCTTGAGAGATAAGCAAATAAATATCTTTCAGGAATGTAAAAAACATCAAAAAGCTAAGTGAACAAGATTTGAAGTCTGGAAATATCAAGTCCTCCTGGCATAACCAATACAAAGATAGTGCGTGGGTTTTCATTGGTGGGTTGCCTTATGATCTAACTGAGGGAGATGTCCTCTGTATATTTTCTGAGTAAGTATTGTTTGTGTGAATAATTCTTAAATTTCTAATTAGCCAGCTAGTTTTGTTTTACATGTAGATGTGAGTTCTAGGATGCCAAACTAAATATAATTTGCAGGTTAAAAACTTTAATCACTGTCACAATATGAATCTGTCAAAAGTTTGCAATTGCCAGCTATATTTAATTACAAGCATTTTCTTATTAATTCTTAGTTAGGCTATTAGAGTTTCTATTGCATGAAACTCAATTGTAGAATGTACTAAATTTAGGAGGATAATGACATTGGAAACCCGTTTCTCCTCTTTTAGCGTTGTTGCAAGTAAAATTTTGATTATTTCTAGACTTACCTTAACAATCCAAAAAATTATAAATTTAAATCGATTTCAGGTCTGAAGACTCATTATCAGTGGATGTATAAGGAAACCAAGTTTTTTTTAAATGTTACCATCCTAGACAGGATTTTGTCTAGATTTCTCACATATGTAATTATACTTAAACACAATTTTAAACACTGAAGAGACATTAAGAGACATTTTAATGGGGCTCCCAAACTTACCTCAAACCTACCGGAATCTTGGTAATGGATTAATACCAGAAAGTCCACAACAATTTGGAGTTTTCAGAAAACTGAAAAAGCTGAAAAAGGATCAGATATAAACGGATAATAATTAAAATTATGAAAACCAGTAAAGCAAAAAAAAGCCAAAAATGTTGAACTCTCCCCACAGTATAATTAGCTCCCACGGAACTGTAAAAACAACTGTTACTAAATTAAATGCTTCCGGTATACCTTACAGAGATTCAATATTGGATATTTTTTTACTAAGAACCACAGTTGATGGTAATAATTTGTAGGCCTAATATGGTAACAACGCAATTATGGTTCAGGACTGTTTCTCATAGCCTACTGCACTAAAGACCAGGTGCATCAGAACTGCCAAAACTTAACAGATTTATACCAAAATCAGTCCTGATGTTTTTAACAGTATATTTACATATTTTTTTAAGTTCTTAACTTTGGTCAGTAAATGTCTAACTACAATGCCTGAACATTTTTTCCAACAAAATTTGCTGATGAAAGACTTATAGCTTCAAACTTTTTAACTACCAGATATATAAACAAATGTTAGATGAACACAGAAAACATTAAGTAGGCGATTTGACTTTTATTATCATGTATTAACTTTTTACAGATTTGGAGAAATAGTCAATATTAATTTGGTGCGTGACAAGGCAACTGGAAAACAGAAAGGATTTTGTTTCCTCTGTTATGAGGATCAGAGAAGTACAATTTTAGCGGTTGATAATTTAAATGGAATAAAGGTGATTATATATTTAAATAGTAGACTAATTAAATTGTGATTAGCCATCACTTGTTATCTTGGGGTTGCTAATTCTTAGGGGATTGCTTATGGTATTACAATTCAATAATACCCTTGTTGCAGCAAACCTCTGTACTCAGCGAATTTCAAATGTGTACCTTATCGCAAAAGGGCTAAATAAGAAGGTTTTCTGAAACAACTAAGACTAAAAAATGGGATTTTATGCAAATATCAATAATAACTACAGGTGAAGCCAAATACCACAAAAGTTGCCAAAAATTTGGTTTTTGTGCAAATATCAATAGACTTCAACCAAATAAAACCACTTATACCAAGTTCGTGAGAATAAAGTTCTACAACTATATTCAACACTTTCAACATCTCAGTACTGATTGAGCTAGAGAATTAATTACTATTTTTAATTAGAATATTACTTTTCTTTTATCTGAATCCAATGTTGCAAACCAAAATTGAATTTGTAAAAATATAATGTATAGGCCTAAACATAAAAAAATACCCTCTTGGATGGGGCTGATTTGTCTTGTTATCAAACTTAAAGTTATAGGTGTTGCTTACCAGTGGCGTAGGTACGGTGAGGGGGGGATCAGGGGGATATATCCCCCCCATGTAACTTGGAAAAATTAAAATTTATATCTTCCTGAAATCAAGCTTTTGCCTTTTGATTAAAAAGAAATGCTGTTATGTACTGAAAAAAAAAAAAAAATATGTAAGCAATATCTCCAAAATATCTTATTTATATATTAAGAATATTGTTCGTGTACAATAAATAGTAGCAGATGAACTGCACCGGCAATCGCAACGCACGGTATTTGCGCGCCACAAGTGGGACGTGAGTTACCGAACAGACTACCCTCACCCCCTAGCAGCCAGTTTGTCAACTAGCGTACCTGACCTTGACCTTGACGTCTAGACGGTCTTAGTGATGTGCTTAACTTGCGGTTGCCATATTAGAATTAGATTTGTAATTCAGTGAACTGCAGAAAGCCATAAGTCTTCATACTGTAACCGCAAATATATGTAAAAGTCAACGATATTTCCCGACGAAATAAAACCAAAGACTAACAAATAATAGAGGTTATAGTAAACAGGGAAATAAAGGTTTAGCTTATTTGGCGATCGTTCCATGACAATGAAGTTGCAAACGTAAATACATTTCCGTTCACAGATAAAATATAAAAAAAATACTGATTACTTTGTATTGATGGTTTAGGTCTTGGATGTGTAGGCCTATCAATAATTATGAATGTAAGGGACACGTCAATGATGTCTTCAACTTTGTATACCGGTTATCCGCGCTAGTCATGAACACAGTTTTTTGTTTTTTATTACCTAATGAGATATCCACCCCTTGACAATGGTCTATCTACGCCACTGTTGCTTACATGTTTGTACCAAATTTATCAAAATTAGACCTTTTTTACAAAAGTTATCGCGCCTACAGACACACACACACACACACACACACACACACACACACATATATATATATATATATATTATACATGTAGTTGTAAACGAATGGTGTTTTTGGCATCTGGGGACCTTAAAACAAAATGTTATTATGGTCCCAGGCCTAGGTCTTACAATGCCGTGTGCGGTAATAGCTTCTTCCCTATAGTGGATATTTACTAACATTGACACAGCAAATTCATTATAGATGCAACTGATAAACAAAATATAGTACAGTAGATTAAGTAATGAATTTGGAAGAATCGTGCAAAATGTGGTGAGTTCTTGGAGGAACTTGGACTAAAGTTGGCTATTAATGTGACAAACATTTTAGGTATTAAAGAGGCAAAACTGCCTAAATGCAATATTCCCAACATTAAGCTGTAGTATATCAGTCTGACTAACTCAGTATGTCGGGTTTGGGATATACTTGTTTGTTAACTAACCCACTCAAGCAGAGGGTATTCTCCAGGTGCTGGGGAGAACTATCCGAGTGGACCATGTGGCTGATTACAAGCCTCCGAAGGAGTCCAGCAAAGCAGACAAAGAACTGACTCGGCTACAGATGGAGGGGTGTGCCCCGGTGCCTGTTACGCCTCAGGTTAAAGCTGGTGCGTTGTACTCCTGCACATAATATAATAAGAATATGTTTTATATAAATACTGATTTTGAATCATAAACATGCTCCATAGTTGTATATTATTTTTTTCTTGTAAGGAGTCTCTTCAAGGAAATATTTAGATATTATTTAGTATATTTTACTTTTTAACCCATTGCGGGTGATTGGTAAGAATACCCGCATATTCTTAGTCCTGAGGTTGATATGACGAACATATCCATGACTTTCTGTATTTTGTAGGTAACTAGTCCGCTAAATTTATAATAACCTACAGTGGAACCTCAATAAATCAGATTCCTTGTTACAGTAAGTCGAAGTTTTGTTATTCCCCTTGAACTTACCTACCTAATGCTATGCTGTTCTACCTCTATAAGTTGAAAGGTGTGGCGAGGAACCTATATAAGTCAAAATTGTACATTATTGGTCTGGATTCAAAACCCCAGTTACTGTATTTGAGCGTCCATCCTTCATGTTGCAACCCAAAAAAATGCCTAATAACAGACAGGAAGTGATCATACAGGGAAAACATAAGCCAAATTGCCAAACTGTGACTCATGTTTGTTTACTCTCTTACCCTACCACATGTCAATGTTCACTGAAGGAGGTTTTTCATCCTCTAACACGTTCACCAAAGGAGTTGTTCAAAACATTTCCAGGGCTCATTTTAGACATTTTCAGTTGTTAAATTTATTTTTAATTATAATTGTTATGTTATGATTAATTATGATACACTGAGTACAAAACACGAAATGATGTAGCTAAGGATTCCACATTCTTCCATGACTCATTAATTGTGTCACCGTGACCTTAAATAAGTCGAAGTCTGTGGAGGATCACCTTGATAATGTATTTCAAAATATTCAATAATTTGAATTTTTATGTTCCCTCCTGAGGTTCGAGTTATCGAGGTTCCACTGTATCAGTTAAAAAAAATTATATCATTAACATGGGTGTTATTTCATCGTAAAATGGTTTTACAAATCAGTAACATGTTTTAGCAGGCTTTATTAAATATTTGTTTTGATACTGGTTCTTTTTATGTTTACCTACCATTGATACTAGACCGTTTTTCAGTCTTCCACATTTGCAACAATTATCAATGTGTATTCATGTGTACTTTAGGCGGGAATAATAAGTGATATCACAGTCATTCATGGGCTGTCCTTGGCTGTGAACACGTCTAGACTTACTTGACTCGCAGAACAAATAAGCCAACATTTCCACCCCCTACCTATCCTAGATAGGTACACATTCAGTACCCTGATACTGTCTTAAGCTGGTAAAGTAGTTTTTATTTTAGTCTGATATGTGTATAGGCGTTTTGATAGTCTACACAACATCTAATAAGCTATTCTTGGTTTGTGGGTGTTATTAGTGGATATGCAGTAAAATTATTTTGCCAAAAATGTGTTTATTGGGGCTGCAATAAACATTTTTTATTCAAGGGGTGGTAAAATTAAGACAAATAATTTTCTAAAAATCTTTACTTTGGTATTTAAGTACTTTCCA
This sequence comes from Allygus modestus, assembly GCA_963675035.1. Lineage (NCBI taxonomy): Eukaryota > Metazoa > Arthropoda > Insecta > Hemiptera > Cicadellidae > Allygus > Allygus modestus. Next base: position 139,442,317 of record OY776112.1, on the reverse strand, counting down.
CCTGGAAAGGGATTTATGAGAATTATAGATGTATGGATATTGAAAGTTACAAATTGTTGTTACAAGCTCTAAATTCTAGTTGGTGTTAATGTTGATTTTTGTTAATCATTTATGCAGAGAAAGAAGAAGCCAAACTAAAAAAAGAAAAAAAGAGGAAAAAGAAGGAAAAAAAGAAAAAGCGGAAGAAAGAAAAGAAAAGCAAAAAGGTTAAAAGGGAGAAGGATTCTACTGATTCAGAATCTTCCTCTGATGATAGTGAATCTGATTAACCACGTTCATGTTTTCTACTAATGATTATGGCTCATGGTAAGTTTATTTTTCAGAACGGTTAAGATTTTTAGCTGAATTGATTTTGATTTTGTGTGATTGTTATCTATCTTTTACAATTAACTGTCCTCGCTTCAACTGCCCATCAGATTAACCGACCGCTTTCCAGGAAATGACCCATGTCCGCCACCACAGCCGATGCCTCGATACTTTATCATAAAAAACATTCAGGTCACAACAAGGCGATATTATATTTCCATACACAGCAAGTAGGCTTGGTGCTTATTTTGGTACCTATTTTTAACTGTTCTATAAGTTTTATCATTTTTAGTGCGTAATTTGACAGTACCCAGTAGTTATTCATTTCATCCGCCCTTTTAGATAGGGCTCAGTCCCATGGAGGGCGGTTAAGAGGGCTTCTACTGTATGAGACTACAGGCTGGGAAACTATTGAGTTGCACAACACAAACTTCAGATATCTCAAATTCATTGTCTACTGTCTCCAAGACTGGGCCCTAAAATTTGTACTGGCCCAAATTAATTTTGTGAGCCCCTACCTATAAAATTCCCCTCCACAAGTGTGTGTGAAACACAGTGACACACAGTTTTATAAATGGTAGGGTGTTAACCAAAAATTATATGTAATTCAAAAGAAATTGATTGTAGGACCAACACAAAATTGTTGGGGTTAACCATAGACCAACACCTAAGATGGGACTTTCACATTGATAAGGATTTATCAAAGTAAGCTCTGGAATTTATTCACCCTATAGAATGTTTTTCTTTTGCAGTAAAAAAATTACCAAAACTAAGTGTTTTTAAAATTTTAGGGGGAAAAATTCAAAAAACTGATTTTTGGAAAATTTAAAACCCCCTTCCCATAGTCCGATCGATCTGGTTTTCAAACTTAAAGTCATAAATGCTACTCTCCACATTTGTGCCAAATTTCATCAAAATCGGGTGTTTCTTTCAAAAATTATTGAGGTAATGGACACACACACACACACACACACACACACACATATATATAAATTTGAACGAATAGTGTTTTTGGCATCTGGGGACCTCAAAACGAAAAGTTATCATGGTCTCGGGCTTAAGTCTTACCATGCCACCTACGCTAAGAGCTTCTTCCCTATAAGGAAAATTCGCTAAAATAGCTTCTTCCCTATAGGGGAAATTCGCTAACATTAAGAAACATTTTTATTTTGAAAATGTTCATTCTCATATTTCTTTTGGTTTATGTCTTTATGGTGCAACATAAAAAATAACATGGATGGTATTCTAAAAAAAAAAATAAATAAAATATAATGAAATTAAAATATGATGAATCTGCAAAGGAGCACTTTAAAAATCTGTGAATTTGAACAGTATACAGTCACATTTGTTATATAATTATCACGGTAAAACGAAACAATCTTTGATTTAAATGAAAAATCCCACTCTTACAATACAAGACACAAAAAATATATGAATAAATCACACCATAACTTAAAATTCTATGAGAAATAGCCCACTTATATGGTAATGACATTTCTAAAACATCTACCAAACAATATCAAAAATATTACAAACACGAATAAGTTAAAAAGAAATACTTAAAGATTTCTTGGTAGATAAAACCTTATACTCTTTAGAAGAGTACTTTCCATCTACTCTGAATTTTGGAGTTTGAATTTATGTCTTTTCTCTGTAAAATTACCTAAAATACTAATGTTTAGTTATTTTATTTCTAGTACTTATTATTTGTTCACAAAATTGTAAAGATTCTTAGCCTAAGTTATAAAAATTGCATTTACACTATTCAATTGTATACTATGTATATTTTATAACTAAAGATTATTGAATTTGAATTTAACCTTCTTCACATCTAGAAACGATTTTTGCAGCAGCTAATTCCAGAGTTGGTATGCAAATGTTCTAGTGTGATTGTTCAGTCTCACACAACAGCTGTTTATAGTTAATCTAAAGACAGGCTCAAAACCATATGATTTAATTTAAATTAATTATTAGAATGTCAACAACAACAAAGACAGACAGTGTTGTATGATGGAGGATGCCATTTTTACTTTCTCCCCTTATACATTGTATATGGAGAAAGTATTGTTTTCGTCAAAATTTTGGAATTTGAGTTATTAGTGGAAATATTTGTTTTGGTGTTCCCTGAACCCAAAAAAGTGGTTTTTACATGATGACTGTGTGTCTGTCTGTCTGTCTGTCTGGATGTGTACAGAGCTAGAGCCCTAACCAATGGTCCGATTTTTATGAAATTTGGAATGTAGGTACTAATCCACGATATCTCCAGGCCTTTTTAAATTTTTTGAATTTTTTATTTGTAAGGGTAATTATCCCCCAAAAACCGCCAAAAAACATAAATAATCAAGATTTCTCAAAAACGGCTCTAACAATTTTGATTAAACTTTAGTCGTTTGTAGAACTTTAGTTTTCAAACAAAATGACACCACCCGAAAATTTCTGTAAAAATTTGGGTCCAGGAATTACAAGACGTAAAACATCAAAAATTCACAGTTTTTGATTTTTCATTAAAAAAAACATAAATATAGCAAATATTACCATTCACCATTAAAAAGAGCTCAAAAAACTAAATAATTCAGTACTTTTAATTTTTAGTTTGAGTTCTAAGCTTCTGAAAGGAGTAGTTGAATCTGTGATCCTTTGTTAATTTTTTTAATGTCTTGAACACCTGAACAGTCAAAATTAATGAAAATGTGCTTCCGCTGGACACACACACAGTAAAGGATAGGTAAAAAGTAGCAAAACACCTGATCAGATGTGCAACTAACAAAGAATCCACCCATCCCGTCAGCTTGGACCCGAGCCGTCCACCGTTTACTTAAGGTCCGCCCTCCCCTTCAACTCTGCCCCAGACAGGTGAACTCTCCATGAGTTGCACATAAAAACCACTGACTGTGACGGGATTCGAACCCTCGATCCAAGTGTTACCCCCGGCCGGGAAGGTAACACCTTAGACCGCACAGCCACTGATCAGACTAGCAGCTGTAGTGGACCAGGCGGTATTAGAGCCTAGGTACTGGATGAGGTAGTTCAGTTTGTGTATACCAGGTTTCACTACATGTCAGACTCAGACTGCAGACTGAGCGCCTAACGGTACAATCGCTTATGAAGCCGTAACAGTGTTTATTGATAACAGATTCAAAAGCCGATATATCGGTCCATAGCACTGAAAGGGTTTTTCTACGATTAATGGTTGCGGAGAAATTGAAAATTTAATTTAGCGGTAAACGCAGTACGTTGTCCAATGTTATTCTTATGGGGAATAAAAAAATTACTATTTCTCTCTTATTTATTGATCAATTTCGTTCAAACTTGATATGCTTGTCAAGTTAGCATTGCCCAACAGAGGAAATTCGAAATATGTTGCCCCTTAATACCCCTGAGGGGGGAAATAGGGGGCATTTCCCCTCTAAAAGCCACGTGTGCAGCGATGGATTCTATATTGCCTCCTAAACAGGGATTTGGGTGGATGTTTTTCAAAACAACTTGTTTACACGATTTTCTGTACATTCGACCGTGCTTTGTATTCTATTTTGATAAATAAAAAGTAATTTATTCATTAAAGTTGGGCTAAAAGGGGGAAAGTATGTGTCAGTTTCCTGATACCGTTTATTGTTAATAGTTTTCAATTCACATTTCATTTATGTTTTTACTTGCATTTATTTATGTCAGTAGTTAACCAAGTTATTTTACATCACAACACAAACTCAATCAATTGTGGACACACCGGCATTGAACAGTGATAAAGGTACAAATAAAGTATATAGTTATTGTACTTAGAGTGCAATATAATTGAAAGTTGTGTTATACAACTGGGGGAAGGTCTTTTCTTTTGGCGAACATTATTCCTCCAGAACTGTTTTGTATGTAATTCCCATTCTTAATAAATAGTCTGAAATAATAAACTGACTGTGTGTCTGTGTTCTGTGTGTCTGTTACTTATTTATAAACAAATGTATACTTAATTATTTTCCCTCTTATTCGGTTTGTTTTAGCGAATTTCCCATATAGGGAAGAAGTTATTACCGTAGGTCTCATAGTAAGACTTAAGCCCGAGACCATGATAATTATTTGTTTTGAGGTCCCCAGATGACAAAAACACTATTCGTTCAAATTTATATATATGTATATATATATATATATATATATATATATATATATATATATATATATATGTGTGTGTCCGTGAATGCGATAACTTGAGTAAAAAACGTCCGATTTTGATGAAATTTGGCACAAATGTGTAAAATGACATTCTTGACTTCAAGTTGGAAAACCAGAAAAATCGGACCATGGGAAGGGTGGTTTATGGGGGTTTTAAATTTTTCAAAAATCAGTTTTTTGCATTTTTCACCCTAAAATTTTTGAACAACTTAATTTTGGTTTTGACTATGTTATAGAGCTTAAAAAAACAAATAATATAGTATTTTGAATTATTAACGTAGGTTAAGTGGTTGCGGAGAAAATCCAAAAAAACCTACTTATAAAATCTCCCATGTTAATCTTTTAGGAAAAAGGTTTTTGGCTTTTCCTCAGTTTATTTTAATGTAGACTTTACATTTGCTTTTACCAATCTGTTCAGTTCCACAAAACGATCATTTTGGTGTTTAAATTGTGATTCTACGCCCAACCGTTGCTGAGATATTCAAAGTGCTAAACACAGTACATTGTCCAATGTTATATTTATGGAGAATAAATAAAATTTGATATCTCGATTATTTATGAATGTATGTTGATGAAACTTGGTATGTGGCTCATGTAGTAGATATTTGCACAAAAAATTGATTTTTTTTATTATTCCCGTAGCAGCAAACCTGCATACACAGCCCCTATGTTATTCTTATGGAGAATAAGTAAAATGTAATGACTCCCTTAATTATGAACATAAATTAATAAAACTTGGTATATAGCTTCACTTGGTTGAGTTATATTGATAATTGCATAAAAACCCATTTTTTTGTTCCTCGTTGCAGCAAACCTGCTTACTCAGCCCCCATGGTATTCTTATGAAGAATAACTAAAATGTTATATGGCGCTTATTTATGACTAGCAGTTACCCGGCGCGCGTTGCTGCGCCCAAATTAAGTTGTTTACAGAAATAAAGCTATTTTAATAGTTGTTTAGTATAATAAAAAAAGTCAATGGAATATAAAGTAAGTATATTAATTTTATTGTAAGGCCAAAGGATAAAAAATGTTTTTTGTCTTTTGATTTGGTGTATAAATGTACAAATTTTCAGGCGTACCAATTCAAGTAACACAATTCATTGAAGTAACACAATTCAAAAGATAATAAACCAGCCAGTGTTTACATTTCTTTGTTTACATTGTGTTGTTTACATTTAAACAAATGACTGTTTAAAGAAACTTTGAATTTTTTTAATTACAGCTGTTAATTTTGTAAACACTAAATTTCTAAAACCTGACACTGCACCCTTGTATGCCCTCTGGGTCGGAGCCCTTTGGACAGATTTGTACCAAACTTCACATAAACCATCCTTGAATAATGCTTAATAATGCCTGAAAGTTTCATTACAATCTGTCGAGCGGTTTCGGAGTCCATAGGCCATACATATATACATACATACTTCCTCTTTTATAGATATAGATTGAATATTGATGAAACTTGGTATGTGGCTTCGCCTAGTTAAATTATATTTATATTTGCATAAAAACCAATTGTTTATGTTTCTTGTTTCAGCAAACCTACGTACTCATTACCAATGTTATTCTTATGGATAATAATTAAAATTGCTTATATGTGAATATATTTTTATGAAACTTGGTAAGCGGCTTTAGGTGGTATTAAGACAAATATTTTGCATTTGAAATTCGCTGAGGACGCAGGTTTGCTGCGACGGGGGTATTTATTAAAACTACATGGCTTATGGTAAGAAAGGAAACAGCTGTATACAAGTTAAAAAATACAGAAAACCAGAACATTAAGCCGTAAACATGCAAACCAAGTAGGGACAGTGGTTATGAACAACTGCCCCTTAATTTTTAGTTTGAGTTCTAAGCTTCTGAAAGGAGTAGTTGAATCTGTGATCTTTTGTTAATTAGTATAAATATTCCCGACTACACCAGGTTTCACTACATGCACCACAACAAAAGAGCTTTATTTATTTATTGTAAGGTTTATTTATGGGGTATGCAGTCTTTATGCATGTGACTGCATGGTTGATGCAGTTGGTTGATGTGTTAACCTATAGGAGTATTTTAAATTATCACAGTCTATAACAGTCTATAAGTTTTTGAATTGATGCCACTGAAATGTGATATGGCATGTAACTGCTATATCACATGCTTTATGGAACAAGAGATGAAGAATTTATTATCTCTGGATAGATGATATTTATAGGAAGAATTTATATGTGTTTTGTGCTATTCATTGAATAAAAGGGCTAACAATAATACTATGTTACGATAATGGGGACTTTCTAAAATTTGACTTAATACTTTACCAGGGCCGTACTCAGGGGGGAGCAGGGAGGGACAACTGCCCTGGGGCCCGGGTCTGTCAGGGGGGCCCGGGTGGTGGCTGGGCCAGTGTCTTTTTTAGGACACTGTTGTCTAAAATAAAGGTCACCAACTTGGATCCGGATGGCAAAAAGGGCCCACACCACCAGGCCTGCCCAGGGGCCCGTGAAAGCTGAGTACGGCCCTGTACTTTACAATTTGATTACAATAATGGTGGCTTAGCTCAATTGGTATGCACAAGGGGTTCTGTCTCAGAGCATGGTTGGTCGTGCCGGCAAAATTCCATAAAACTCCTGATAATTGAATAAATAAAATATCATAAAAGTAATTAGAATTGATGTAAAAACCACTGAAAATAGATTTTGATATTGATAAACGTCTAATTTAGTGATCTCTAATAATTTAATGAAACTCACTGTTGGTAGTCTTTAGCTGCTATAAAATTCAAGATGGTAGTCAATAGTCAAAAGTTCTCTAGCCTATATTTTAAAGTCCTGATAGTTTTCTCAAAGTTTATATTTGATAAATTTTATTGCTGTAAAAGTACTAGCCTATTTCAGATTTAAAGTTTATGCTTGAATAATTGCATAACTCTTGATGTAATTTGTATTGATTAGGTCTTGAATTGTGCAGTTATAGGCCTAATTAAATGGAATAATCCCATCAGTTCAGCAACACGTCTTTGCCCAGATATTACTAAATATGCTTGAGGTGCCAAACAAGGGAGGTAAACTGACCTTGGCTCCGATGACTAAAAAAGATTAGACTTTTGGTGTCTGTTTATAAGGGCAAAATTTAAATATAATTTGGGACAGCACCCATCAAACATCTAACACATGCCATTCTGCAGGAATCCTTGATCAGAAGGTGAGTTTACATAAAAAGTGAATCATTTCAAGCCTTCTGTTCTGTTTTCCATATTGCCACTGGTTTCCCCTTAAACTTGTTTTTCTCCTTTAAACAACTACACTAGTTTGAATTTAAAGAATAAAAAATGTTATTAGTTTCTTAATGATCATTTCACTTGTAGTTAATAATCACTCACTATAAAAATCACACATTTTACATAAAAAACATTGATTTATTGTAACTCAAAACTTGCATTTACATTTCTATTCACAGTGCTAATATATTTTAACAGTCTATGCTGTCATCATCATACCAACTGCGAGATCAAGATGGCAGACAGTGTAGTGGTGTTGGAGTTGATACTGCTGCAATCCCTTTTGTTCCAATATGGTGGTTGTTGGCTGCTTGCTGCCTTCTGTTATTTTTGTATTTGTTATGAACTTTTTAATATTTTTATTTGTTGTATCAGATTTGATATTAGGTTGTTCACTTGTAAGTTTGTTTGTGACTTCTTGTTTTGCTTTGTAAAAATAAAAATATTCTTCACAGGCATTGCATTTTTTCTAATAAATCCCTGAGTGGTTATATGTCTTCTTTTTCGATGTTTCGGTGTTTTCGTTTTCTGAATTATTTTTAAATGCTACAGAGAGTTTATATTTCTTTTTCAGTGCAGTTAAAGGGAGTCTATTTTTTTGTACCAAAATTATAACACAAGGAATTGTGTAGATACAACTGCAGTGCTACCAACTCCAACGCCACCGTCCGCCATCTTGATCCACGCAGTTGGTTTGAAGATTACAGCATAGGCTGTTGAAATATATTATCTCTGTAAATAGTAATGTAAATATAAGTTTTATTTACATTAAAGTCTTCTTTTTGACATAAGACGTGTTGTTTACTGTGAGAAAATTGTATTACTAACTCTTCCCAAGCGGCGACTGTGGGGCGAAGCCCTACTCTGTATACTATATATTTTTTTGGTTGGGGTAAAAAAATAAATTTTGAAATATTTATGTTTTTCCAATTCAATCTGATGGTTAAAGTAAATGTTGTAATTATTTAAATTATGTATTTGCTATTTCAAGGTAAAGCTGTTTTTTTTACAAGTTTTATGATCAAAATTAGCATGTTGAATATATGTCAATCATTCACTCAGAACTTAATTTTGAAAAATAACACTACACAGTCTAATGCACAGAAAACATTGTGCAAAACATCATTAGCTTGTACTTCACACAATAGCTTGTAAACAATTGACTGAAAGTAAACAATCTGTCTGTGTGCAAGACACACGTGATTGCATCATCCTGCCAGTCTATAACAGCTTGCGCGAACAGTGTTGCCAACTCACCAAATGAAAATGTACCACTAAAATAAACTAAAAAACAGACTAATGGCTTAAAGTAACTGTAATTAACATGGAAAACCTTACAATAAATAAATAAAATTTACATGTCCGGCATATATATATGTACGCCCAACGCTTGGGAAGGGTTCAATTTCTCTGATATCGTACAAAAATCCTTTTCGGTAAATCTCGGTCATTGTTAATTTTTAGGTATTCTCAAGTACGCCGTGGGAACAAGACCTCCAGATTATATTCACGGTAACCATGCTGGTAAAAATCATCTGTCAGGAAAACATATGCGAGTTCAGCAAACTAGAAAGGGGTGAGAAGAGTGGACAAATAAAAAATAAAACTTAATAATTAATAAAAATATAAATGGTTTTTTCAACCTATTCTCTTTAATTAGTATCACTTTTATTAGTATCACTTTTTTAAAGTGTTCGCTGTCATGGTTCAGAAATCTGTCGCCCTGACCACCATACTAGCGATTCGCCTAATAATTTATAATGTGACTGCATGGAGCCTTAATACTTTTTGACCTGGGGATTGATTCTTTACAACTACAGACATTAAAATTGTCTTTTATAGATGCAATTATAAATTCAATTTGATTTGTCAACAGGATTCAGTAAACTTGCTTTTGCATTACAGTTCTGGCTCATATGCAAACAAGGTGTTAAAAAAAATGAACAGATTATTTTGTTACCCTGAAATCTCCATATTTGGGAAATGAGCAATGTTTTTCTAAAGCAAAATAAATCATTCCCTTCAAAGGTAAAGCTTAAAATACCTTTTAGCAAAATATGCTTTTTTTCAAAAAATTGCTTATAAACTAGTCAAAATAATGTAATGCCTACTTGTAAGTAGTTCTTCTCTAAAAATGCTCTTCACTGGGCAATGATGACAAGTTCAATTGGGTGCCATTTTGTACTAGCTTGAGATAAAAACCTCTAGCTTTCACTATTTTTCTTCTTTTATAAAAACCTTACAAATGAGGTATCGCTCAACAGGGCCTTTACTTTTAAAAACTTGGGATGCCCCAAAAATTCCCCATTTTGGGGCAAAGTTGTGAAACAGACCAAAAAGTGTGGTTTTTCTTCATTGTAGAGATGTGCTGTTTTGCTGCGTGTGCCATTAAAAAGTTAACAGGGACTATCCACATTTTTGCCTAACCTAACCTAAGGGTTGGGGGTAGTTTGCAGGGAGGGTTTTACATGTTCGTGTAAGTGGGCAGCAAAACTTGACTGACCTGTGACCTCACCACCTTAATAAATTACAACACTGAATTTACTATAATACTAGTGGCTTGAAGGGGCCGTAGCCCCTAACCTTGACCTAATACTTTGCCTCGTCTGAATTTTTTAATCTTTACATGCTGAGGAAAATAACACAATATAAGTAGGAACACATGTCAGTTCGTAAACAGAGTAAACACAGTTCGTAAACAGAGTAAACACATGTCAGTTCTTAATCACATGTTTTAATGTAAACAAAGCAGACGTTTATAAATCCCCATGCTTTTCTTATGGGGGTTGTTTTATGTTATTTATTGTTTGCTGATAACCTTTTGGAAATACTGCTATTTTTCCCGAGTCCCTGGGACCAAGACCTTTAATTTGAGCCGTCTCCCATCATCCTGCAATTTGCTAAACTCTCACAATTTTGACGTAAAAATGTCGCTTACAGAATTATATATAAATATAAATGTGTGTCAAGCAATAATGTATTTCAAATAACTGTGGTTTCCATGGAAAACTCTCATTTGAAATTTCTCCACTGAACACTACCATATCCAGAATCAGCCTTCCAGTTTGAAATCTTCTTTCGCTGGTAAATTAAATAGTAGTATATATTTATAATTTAAAACCGTCATAGAACTTTAGGGGATTTGCCATAAAATTGTAAGTTTCATTGTAAAAAAACCCTATCATATAGCATCAGTGTAGTGCTAGTGGAGCTAAGGAAGTACTTAAATGTCAGAAAAAAGCCTTACGTTCCATGTTAGGTTGAGTTAAGAGTCTTCATCACCGGAAGTTGCTAGACGCTATCTTGGAGTTTTGCTCCATAAGGCCAATGTTAACTTTGTGCCTCCATTACTCCTCACCTGATCGTCACATATAATTCATTTTGGTGTCAAATTAAAGGTTTCGCCGTCCTCTAGGGAAATACAATATCGAATTTTTTAATTTGGGTACTATAGTCGCATAATAAATAGTTTAATTTTGAACTGAAACACTGTACATGTTCTCATTAATTTGTAATAAAATCCAAATTCGACTATTGTATTTCCCTAGAGGACGAGGAAACCTTTAATTTGGCACCAAAATTAATTGTTTGTGACGATCAGGTGAGGAGTAATGGAGGCACAAAGTTAACATTGGCCTTATGGAACAAAACACCAAGATGGCGTCCGGCAACTTCCGGTGATGAAGACTCTTAAAGGGACTCTTGTAGGCCTTACTTTTCAGAAATTGGTACACTCCCATGCATTTATATTTCACAATACTTATTATTTATTAAGGAAAATGTAGAAAATTTTCATAATTTTGAATTAAGAAGCTCACATCACACTCATAACACTAGGCATAGAAATCTAATTGACGTAAATTTTGTTAGGCTAAGTAAATCTCAACAGAGCTGTGTTTATACTGGTATCAAATTATTCAACAAGTTACCTCTTAGATATTCTTCTTTTAAAAAAATTTAAGCATACTTTAGATAAATGGTTAAAAAGAAATTAATTTTATTCAATTGACGAAATATTAGAATATAACGTAAATAACCTAAACTTTTAGATAACAGGCAGAACCTCCGAATTTTATTATTCTGATTTGGGATGACAATAAGGCCTAAATGAGAAAATATTTTAAATACTTTTGGGATCCTCCCCATTTGCCTTCAAAGTTTCAATGTCTAGGCTGTCTAAAGAATATGACAATTTTGTTTGATCAGATGATTTTTTTATCATATGTTAGTTTTAGGGAAAGTGGGGCGCTTTTGCATACCTTGAAATATTAATTTCTGTACTAATAATGGTTGAATCGAATAAATTGGAATTTTCCCCCAAGAAACGAGAATAAATAGGGAGGGGTTAGACGTCTTCGTTTGACGTTTAACTATAAAAAACTCTGAGTAAGAATGGATTTAGCTTAGGTGCGCCCAGTTCCCCCACTTTCCCCTAAAAAACTTCTTTATTGCTGTAGCACAATACATATATTGCATAGCATGTGTCAGTAATGGACAGAATTGAGTTTAAATCAAATGAACAATGTGTAAGTTTCAATGTATCAAGTTGCAAAAACAAATAAAGCAACAGCCAGATAAAAAATAAAATAAAAAAAACACCTCCATAACAACAACAAATGAGTTAAAGCCTCAAACTGATGCTTCCCCCGATGTGTGATCCATGAACTCGTCCACCGAGTAGAACACGTTTGTCACTATAAAGCGTCTCAATTTTGATTTGAATTTTGGTTCACAATTTTTTAATCTGATGCCCTCCGGGATTGTTTTCAGAATGGAAACACCCGCCTGAGGGTAGGCGAGCCATAGAAGCCAACTTGTGCTGCACTGGTCCGTACACATTTCTAGATCTCGTAACCATGGCATATTTGAATGGGGCTTAAATAATATTAGGCTATTAAAATTATGTATTTTTGCTATGAGTAACATTATTTTCCTACAGTTACCTAACAATGTACATGTTCTCTCACTGATTTGAGAAAGCAAAGTGGCCAATTCGCTCATCAGTGAGACAATGTTAACATTGTCTCACTCTAATTACTTTGTCTCACTCCAGATTTGCAACGTGAAGGCACGAAATAGTGAGCGCGTAACATGCAGACAAGGTCGTATGCGCGCAAAATACATTGGCAGCACTGGCTGTAAATCAGCTGGTCAGCTGTTGTACTGTTGTATTTGTCACAACACTTCCGGTCACGGCAGAAGCCACCATTTCATTGATTTGCCATTTGTAAACATTGAAGGTGGTTTTGCTGTCGCAAAATGGACGTTAATGACGATTTTAGTAATAATAGTTCACCAGAAGAATCTTGTACTCCAGAAGAATTAAAAAATGTGGCGAGGAATGTGTCTCTAAATCTTCTTCCAGAGAAATCAAAACATAAATATGAAAAAAGATATGAATTGTTTACTTCCTGGTGTGAAAGTAAGAATGTAAAATTTTTAACTGTTTGCTTGTGTTATTTGTCTTTCTATAAGTAATTCTTTGGTTAACAATTCTTTTAGGGTGTTTGTGTTAATTTTTAAGGAGATTATTTTTTGTTTTAGCGAATTTCCCCTATAGGGAAGAATTAGCGAATTTCCCCTATAGGGAAGAAGCTATTACCGTAGGTCTCATGGTAAGACTTAAGCCCGAGACCATGATAACTTTTCATTTTGAGGTCCCCAGATGCCAAAAACACCATTCGTTCAAATTTTTATATATGTATATATATATATATATATATATATATATATATGTGTCCGTAAGCACGATAACTCTCGTAAAAAAGGTCCGATCTTAATGAAATTTGGTACAAATGTATAAAGTACCATTTATTTGAACGAGTTCGAAAACCAGATGAATCGCACCATCCGAAGGGGGGTTTTTGGGGGGTTTTGTACCCCAAAAATGTGTTTTTTGGGGTTTTCACATGTAATTTTAATTTAAATCAAATTTTAATTTATACCATTGAATTCAGCTTAAAAAAACAAACAATTTGGTATTTTGATCATTGCTCTACGTCAATTGGTTACCGAGATATTGAAAGTGCTAAACACAGTACGTTGTCTAATGTTATTCTTATGGAGGAAAAGAAAAATTGTATATCTCGCTTATTTATGAACATAAACTGACGAAATTTGGTATATGGCTTCATCTGGTTGTGGTTTATTGTTGTTTGCACAAAAAAACAATTTTTCGCCTATGGGTCCCGTAGCAGCAAACCTAGGTACTCGGTCCCCATGTTATTTTTATGGAAAATAATTAAAATGTTATATATCGCTTATTTATGAATGTATATGGATGAAACTTGGCATGTGACTTCACTTAGCTGAGTTCTATTGATATTTGCATAAAAACCCATTATTTTGTGTTCCTTGTTGCAGCAAACCTGCGTACTCATCCCCAATGTTATTCTTATAGAGAATAATTAATATTTTAAATATCGCTTGTTTGTGAATATATTTCTTATAATCCCTGTTAAGTGGCTTAATGTGTTATGTTATAATTCATTGGAAATTCGCTGAGTATGCAGGTTTGCTGCGACGGGGGTATTATAATTTTGTTTCTGATTTATTAATGTTACTTTCACATTAAATGTCGTATTGAAAGTTCACTTCTGTGTAAAAATATGTTACGTTTCTTTACCAATTTATTTGTTTTATGGTAACTGTAGGAAAAATATAATGTGCAACTCGAGTGCAAAGTGCAATCGCCTCACTCGAGAAACCATTCCTCACTCGCCTACGGCTCGTGAGTAAGGATTTCTCTCGAGTGAGGCAATTGCTCACTTTGCTCACTAGTTGCACAAATAACTATTTACAACATGTTACTATGGTCCATAGTACTAAAGCATGCAGATTTTTTTCATATTACTTATCTTAAACATAGTCAGCTTAATTTGCTAGTTTCAATAATGTTCATTTATATGACTAATTTTCATTTACTTTTGTGTCAAGGAGTGACATTAGGCACTTTGGTTTGAATTTGGGTCTGGGCTGACAGCGGGCGCTTTGGCTGGTATATGCGCGAGGAAGATGAAGAAAATTTATTTCTTCAAAATGTAAGCTGCTTAGAATTAAATTCATTTCCTCATTTTTCTGAATTTTTTAAACGGAATGTTGGTAACAGTAGCATTAGTGTTTTTCACTCAAATATTCAAAGCTATAGAACAAATGTTGATGAATTGTTTGTGTATTTGAACGATTTTATTTCCAATGTCGACGTAATTGTCTTGACTGAGTGTTGGCTGTCCGGTGTGGAGGGGTAGCTGCCTTGGAGGGGTTCGACCTTTTTTACAGTGTACTCACCGCAACCAGAATGACGGGGTCATTGTTTATATCAACAAACTTTCTTGCCATTGCCACTGACATCACTATTGTGGACGTTTATGGTATTGCATTATGGTTTTCAATTTTTAATAAATGTTTTGACTTACTTGCTGTTTACAAGACATTTGATTGTAACGCTGACAATTTTGGGAATGAACTTGAAGTGATGTTAAATATTATGAGTAAGGATCGTAAGTGCATCTTTCTTGGAGACCTTAATATTGATTTATTTAACAATGACTTGCTGACAGATAAGATACTTGAACTGTTTGATTGGGGCTGGATTTTCACAGTGTATCGACAAACCGACGACGGTGACTCAAAATACTAACACTTGCCTGGATCACATATTTATTAAATATGATGACTTGGAGAATGTAAAATCAGCTGTGTTCCAGACCAATGTGACAGACCATTACAGCACTGGCATCACTATCACTTGTTCCACACTGCTCCGTCGCACCTCCCACACAGACACGCCGCCACGCACCTACCTGTACCACGCACTACTATCTCACTACCTCACACAATCCAACTGGGAACCGTTTATCGCCTGCCAAGGCGATGTTAACTTAGTAATCAATTACTAAAATAAACGGTATCAGGAAACTGACACATACTTTCTCCCTTTTAGCCCAACTTTAATGAATAAATTACTTTTTATTTACTAAATATAGAATACAAAGCACGGTCGAATGTTTTAAAAAACATTGTAAACAAGTTGTTTTAAAAAACATCCACCCAACTCCCTGCTTTGGAGGCACTACAGAATCCATTGCTACACTCGAGATTTAAGAGGGGAAATGCCCCCTATTCCCCCCCAGGGTTATTAAGGGGCAACATATTTTGAATTTCCTCTGTGGTTCAATGCTAACTTGACAAGCATATCAAGTTTGAATGAAATTGATCAGTAAATAAGAGAGAAATAGTAAAATTTTTATTCCCCATAAGAATAACATTGGGCAACGTACTGCGTTTACCGCAAAATGAAAAGTTAAATTTTCTCCGAAACCAGCAATCGTAGAATAGTGATTCAGGATACTAAATTATTTAGTTTTTTGAGCTCTTTTTAATGGTGAATAGTAATATTTTTTAATATTTATGTTTTTTATGAAAAATCCAAAAAACTGAATTTTGGATGTTTTAAGTCCTGTAATTTCTGAACCCGAATTTTTTCAGGAATGCGGGTGGTGTCATTTTGTTGGAAAACTAAAGTTCTACAAACGACTAAAGTTTAATCAAAATCGTTAGAGCTGTTTTTGTGAAATTTGGATTTTTTTGTTTTTTGGCGGTTTTTGGGGGATAATTACCCTTAAAAATCAAAAATTCAAAAAAATGAAAAAAACGCCTGGAGATATCGTGGATTAGTATCTACATACCAAATTTCATAAAAATCGGCCCATTGGTTAAGGCTCTAGCTCTGTACACATCCACACATCCACACACACACACACACACACCACACACACACACACACACACACACACACACACACACACACACACACACACACACACACACACACACACACATACCCGCATGCGTATCTTAGTCGGGACACCTGAATATAACACACTTGTCGGGACTTTCAAGCTGAAACATATTTAATGTTCATCCTTAAGTGCAGATTCCTTATATGTGGTCAGATTTTTGTTACACTCCATTTTGTCTGAGTGAACTAGGAAAACTTACTGTCGGGATGTTCCGATAAACACGATAGTGTGTTTATTGTCCCGACAAACATATAGATCGAGGACATGTCCGTTTGTGTGTTAAAATACGGTGAATCGTAGCCAGATGAGTCATCCCAGTGTTGCCATATCGCCCTGGAGCTTGTCGCGCTTGGCTTGAAGCTGGAGCTTGGCACGCGGCAATAGCAGCCCCATGGCCACCGCATTTTCAGCGAGGTCTGCTCCTGTAGGCCCATACCTTACTTCCCCCACCCCCCTCACCGGTGATGTGGATGGGGAGGGGGGGGGTCAGGGGGATATATTCCCCCCTTGAAACTTGAAAAAATTACAATTTATATCGTCCTGAAATAAATCTTATGTTTTTTATTAAAAAGAAATGCTGTTACTGAAAAACACAAAAAAATGTGTGCAATATTTCTAAACTAAATTTTTAGTGAATTACCTAAACAATTGAGATCCAGTTGTCTGTCCAGTTCAGATAATCAAATTTCACTTTTTAAGTCCTAATTAATGTTAAGAGAAACTGCAAATTCAAATTTAAAATTTTGAAAAGTTTTGTCTAAGCTCACTCAGACAAAATGGAGGTAACAAAAATCTGACCACACATAAGGAATCTGTCCATGGATCACTACATGATCTATGGATATACTTATATTTCCCTGCTGATCAGATTATGCCACTTTATTCCATTGAAAGAATATGAGGACAAGGAAGAAATGCCTTATGTTTATCACAGTATACAAGAATTAAATACACTGCAAGCTGCTTTTATTTAGCACAATTCAAAATAAATCAAGGGTTTGGATTATTTAAGTTAAGATTGACTCTTCATACTCTCTACCAGTGCTACCTTGCATTACAGTTTACTTTTTGAGCCTACAATACAACTCTCATAGAGAACATTTTAGAAGTTAATAAATTGAAACTGTACAATATTTATTTCATTACCAGTTTGGTTTTAGAAATACTAACAATCATCTTCCTGCTTGTAATCTGTTATGAAATTGGTAAGGTTAAAGAATTTTTCATAAAATCATAAGCATACTTCAATAAGTAGGTGTTCTAATACAGTAGTGTATTATGCTGTTAATTTTTTAATCTCTCTTTAAAAAGACACCGAAGGCCATGCTGTGTTATTTTAAAGTGAATACATAATTTTTTTGGCTGTTCTGATGCTCCTGGTTCTATTTACCTGCAATGCTGAGAATACAATGTTGCGCATTATAATGTTAGGAGAGTGTCCAGTCAGGATTGAAAGTAGGTGTATGGATTACGGGGATGATAAAAATACACCAACTTATGAATAACAGGTTGTTCTAATGTAAAACGCCCATTAGACAACGTACTGTGTTTAGTCCACATACATTTTCTTTAATAACTCGGTAAATATTTGTGCTAGAATGACGAAAGAGGGCTCTCAAGTTTTGCCTCAAAAATCTCCTCATTTTACTTGCATTTTACATCCGGGACTTTTGTTACCCTTTTTGGCCCCAATACCCCAAAATGTTCAATATAAAATCCAAAAAAGGGGGTTAGAGTTTTTCTATTGCTTTGCCCAACGAACTTGTCCAACTGATTATTACAAGGAATGTCCCTATCAAATTTTAAGTTAATCGGACAAAAAATTCGACCGCTAGAATGCAAACTCACACACCCACACACACAGACACACATATATATATATAGGGGGCGTGTGGTATATATATATATCCATAATTTCGAGCGACCCCCCAAAACGTGTTCAGGGGGTCACGTTAGGAACTTTTATGGTGGTCCAGGGCTTAATTTTTACCTTGCGGGTCATGCTAATAGTTAAAATTTCCATAGGTAATTCACTAAAAATTTAGTTTAGAAATATTGCACACATTTTTTTGTGTTTTTCAGTAACAGCATTTCTTTTTAATAAAAAACATAAGATTTATTTCAGGACGATATAAATTGTAATTTTTTCAAGTTTCAAGGGGGGAATATATCCCCCTGACCCCCCCCCCTCCCCATCCACATCACCGGTGAGGGGGGTGGGGGAAGTAAGGTATGGGCCTACAGGAGCAGACCTCGCTGAAAATGCGGTGGCCATGGGGCTGCTATTGCCGCGTGCCAAGCTCCAGCTTCAAGCCAAGCGCGACAAGCTCCAGGGCGATATGGCAACACTGGGATGACTCATCTGGCTACGATTCACCGTATTTTAACATTTTTTAAGATTTAAAAAAAGCTTTCGATTCAGTAGATTGCTCTAAACTATTTTATAAATTAGAGGCAATAGGTGTTAAGGGCAATGCCCTTGCCTGGTTCAAAAGTTATCTGTCAAATAGATCCCAGTTTGTTTCAATTTTCAATACAAACAGTGACATCAAGCCTGTAGACTACGGGCTATACTCCAAGGCAGTACTCTCGGGCCTGTTTTATTTTTAATTTACATAAATAATATTTCAAAACTTAACTTTTTCGGTAAGCTTTTTTTATTTGCAGATGATTTTCCTCAAAGGGAAGACTTGGCCCGAGGTACGTGGTAAAGCTATGCACGACCTCATAGTAAAGAAAAGGTGGCTTGACCAAAATATCCTCTCTTTAAATACTTCAGAAACTAAGTTCATGCCCATCTTTCTTGGTAAAATGTCAGACTACAGTTTGCAGGATCTTATAATACATACTTGCGGGCATTATAATAACGTCATTTGTTCTTGTGAGTTGAAAGGGTTGAGTCATATAAATATTTAGATGTATTTTTTTATCATCACCTTAAGTGGTTGAGTCACATACAATTTGTAAACTGTAAAATTAGAAAATACATTTTTGCTTTTAGACAGTTAAATTACATTCTCAATGAACATGAAATAAAAATGGTTTACTATGCATATGTACAATCGCTCTTATCTTTTGGGATTCTAGTTTGGGGTGGATGTTTTAAAAGTATTCTGGAACCACTGAGTATAACGCAAAAGTTTATTTTAAAAATAGGTTTTGGAAAATGTAAACAATACCCGATTGACACACTGTTTCGAGAAACTTCCATTTTAACTACCAGACAACTTTTATAACTTGTTATAAAAAAAATTTTAATTCATATTTTTAATAATCACGTTTCGAGAAACTTCCGTTTTAACTATCAGACAACTTTTATAAATTTTCATAAAAAAATTTTAATTCATATTTTAAATAATCACAACGATCTTTTTCTTCAAATTTCTCACTCACTTAACACCAGGTATGCATCAAGAGTTGGAATTGCTTCGTTACAAATTTATAAAAAATTTTCTACAACTAACACATTTTACATTTCTCATGTCGTATATACTGTGATTTATGTAATCATTTTCAAGACCTGGATTTATTTAATTCCCCTTCCATAAGTATATTCAAAAGACGTGTTATTGAATTGTTGCTCAGGTTGGGTATAGACGAGGCCGAGTCTATTATCACAGCAGATTACAGGTGGCACTAAACCGACCCTTTACTCTGGCCGCCCTTCAACACTCCCCCCCTGTCACACACCATCACGCATGGACATTTTCAGCTGCTGTCTGCATTTTCATGCTCATTTCATTCATATTTATTTTTTTGTTTTTTTCCCTATTAATAGACATCTCATAGTTTTTATTATATTTTGTTTTTCCTTAATATGTTTACTACATATTAATGATTATTTGGTCATTATTGTTTTGGACACAACTCAGAGCTGACGCACAGGCCTTAGCGCCCATGTCAGCTTATTCCTAAGACCATAACTAAACTTTGTTTATAACAATAAAGGTTATTTTATAATTTCTCAAAGCATAAATTTTTCTTTTATTAACCCTCTAGGTGTCGCATCAAAAAACCTGAAATGTTACGCCATTTTTTTAACTTTTGCAGAATTTTATATAAAATGCTATAAAAAAATAAAATTTTGATATATTGGTAAACAAGTATACATTTTCTTAGAGAGCAAAAAATGGGCTATCTTTTAATATAAAATTTGTTGGCCTAAATGTATGGTATAACAGTCCGGCTTGGGTTCAAATCTAGACAACCCAAAAAACAAAACTTATTTTTTATGTTACGAGACCCGTAGAATATATTTAGACAGCCATAATCAAAAATCCAAGATATACATTTTGTTCAAAATTTAATAAGGAAAAAGAAAATATACATATATACATATGTATATATTATATATATATATATATATATATATATATATATATATATATATATATATATATATATATATATATATATACAAATACATATATATATAATACACAACAACGTAACCTCACATTACAGCATTCCTATTGAAAACATAACTAAACAGCTGCAAAAGTATTAGTTCGCAAAAGGGCGAACATTATTAGTTGCCATGAAGCCCAGACATTGCCGATCACTTTGGTATAATGGATGGTTCGAAACAACCAATCGTCAACGAGATATACGCGCTAAACTGGATGTCTGCAAAGTCGACTGAAATCAGTCGATTGACACTTAGAGGGTTAATAATAAAAAAAAACTTACTTAAACAATGTTGTATGTATATATGTTTCTTTATATTTATAAGTACTGTATGATTTTGTATTTGTTATTATTTTTTTCTGGAATAAATTAATTCATTCATTCAATTATTCTTGTACATCTCTGCCCTGAATCGGGTCGCTTTTGAATTTGCAGAAAAGAGCCTTTTCTAGAATGTACAGCTCAGCCAGAGTTAGCAATCTTAGTTCCCGGAAGGCATCTCGGCACGACTCTAAATTTGAGTTTGCCATGATTCGAATGGTTTTTTTCTGAAGAACAAAGAGACGGTTGAAATTGTTCTAAAAGCAACCCACCCCACAGAGGAATGCCATGTGCCAGATGGCACTGAATTTGACGGTAAGCCATAATCAATAACTCAGTGGGACAGTGTTTTGAAAGTCTTCTGAGCAGGTATATTGCTGAGAGAACTTCTTACAAACACTGTCAATGTGATCAGTCCATGTCAGCTCATCGTCAACGAGCATTCCGAGGAATTTAATATAAATCACAAATCAGATCATTTGTTGGTCACAAAATGCATAGTTCAACAGTGCAATGGACTTTGTCATACAAATAATAGTTACAGTCAAATAACAGAATAAATATAATACAACATATATCAAAAAATTAAAAAAATTTGCAAAATAAAACACACTGTTTTATTTTGCTGGGGTAAAGTCATTTTATTTTGTCGAGGTAGCTGACTTCTTCGATGACAGTGTCATCATCTATCATTGCAGTCGGACTGTGCATGTATTCTGAGCAGTGCTGCCTCCAAATATCATACAGTTAGATTTTGACGGAATTACTTTGAGATTTTGTTTTCAAAATACTGAATGCAGGAATTAATTTCTTTAAAAAAGAAAGAATTTTAATTTGTTCAATTTTGTTTGAACTGAAACAGAGAGTCATGTTGTCCGTGTACTGGACAATTTGTCCTTTTGGAAATGACATAATTAAAATCGTTAACATACACCAAGAATAATAGGGGGCCGAGAATTGATCCCTGATAGACTCCATATCTCATTGTGGCTGAAAGTGAACTCACTCCAGTTGTGACCTTCCCGAGAGGTATGACCTTAACCACCTATGGGTGGAGCCACAAACTTCACAATTCCACAATTTGTCAAGGAGGATGTTGTGTTCCACACAATCAAAAGTCTTGGAAAGAACTGTAAAAAAACTGTTTTTTAGCGAATTTCCCCTATAGGAAAGAAGCTATTACCGTAGGTCTCATGGTAAGACTTAAGCCCGAGACCATGATAACTTTTCATTTTGAGGTCCCCAGATGCCAAAAACACCATTCGTTCAAATTTTTATATATATATATATATGTGTCCGTAAGCACGATAACTCTCGTAAAAAAGGTCCAATCTTAATGAAATTTGGTACAAATGTGTAAAGTACCATTTATTTGAACGAGTTCGAAAACCAGATGAATCGCACCATCCGAAGGGGGGTTTTGGGGGGGTTTTGTACCCCAAAAATGTGTTTTTTGGGGTTTTCTTATGTAATTTTAATTGAAATCAAATTTTAATTTATACCATTGAATTCAGCTTAGAAAAACAAACAATTTGGTATTTTCATCATTGCTCTACGTCAATTGGTTACCGAGATATTGAAAGTGCTAAACACAGTACGTTGTCTAATGTTATTCTTATGGAGAAAATGAAAAATTGTATATCTCGCTTATTTATGAACATAAACTGGCGAAATTTGGTATATGGCTTGATCTGGTTGTGGTTTATTGTTGTTTGCACAAAAAAATTTTTCGCCTATGGTTCCTGTAGCAGCAAACCTAGGTACTTAGTCCCCATGTTATTCTTATGGAAAATACTTAAAATGTTATATATCGCTTATTTATGAATGTATATGTATGAAACTTGGTACGTGACTTCACTAAGATGAGTTCTATTGATATTTGCATAAAAAACCATTATTTTGTGTGCCTTGTTGCAGCAAACCTGCGTACTCATCCCCAATGTTATTCTTATGGAGAATAATTAATATTTTAAATATCGCTTGTTTGTGAATACATTTCTTATGAATCCTGTTAAGTCTTTAAATGTGTTATGTTATGTTATGTGTTATTCATTGGAAATTCGCTGAGTATGCAGGTTTGCTGCGACGGGGGTATTATTTTATTTCCCAGTCATCCAAAGTTTGAAAACTCACGTCACGTATGTGAGACAGTCGGTCTATCGCAAAAAAAATCATATAAAATTTTACTATAGACCGACATCACACATATGTGACACAATAAAAATGCTAAAATAGCACTGAAATAATATTTTATTGCTACTTTTATGAGTAAATATATATATTCCACTTCAAAACATATAAAACTACGGAAAAACAAAATTTCGGTCTCTGGATTACAATTGGTCACAATGACTTAGTCTATGGTGAGAGTTTCGTGTATTAGGTTTGGCCTGCTGGGAACTCCCGGCGACCCGAATTCCGGACCGTCGGTAGCCAACGTGTTAAGGGTTCACTTCATGCTCACTGACATAGCTCAGAAACATCGATTCGGCCAGACTTAACTGCCCAGGAGAACTAGAGGTGCGAGTGCAAGCCCAGTGTCACCGGCATTTGCGAAAAACATGTTGGAAACTTCCGCCACGTCCAATGCTCCCGGACAATTTTCCCCTCCACCTCCAGTTGTGTTTCTGTTACTTGCGTTTTTTTATCAGACGATTGCTGTTTATAATCAACCATGCTTGCCTTGAGAAATTGTCTGAATTTGTTTAGTTTCTTATTTTACTTTGTAGCTCTTTGCTGCTCTTAAGACTTTTCTGTATATTTTTTTGTATGAATTATAGAAAAGTTTGAACTATGGGTTGTTGGAGGGTTGCAACTGCCTCCAATAGATTTTTAAATCTTCCCTGGACATTAACATCCCTTTAGTGATCCAAACATTTTTGTAACCTTCGGTTTAATTTTGATGTTTTTTTTTGGGACAGAAGGAATCTACTTGAAAATTCAAGCAATTTTTTAAAGAGTCAAAGAATCTATTTGCATAAATTTACTCCTCTAAGGCAGCCCCAGCTTTGGTTTGAAATGTTGTGTTCAGAAGGAGGACATTTCCGGGCCTAATGTCCCTTCTGGAATTAACAGTGCATTGGAGATGGAGAGGTGTAGGGCCTTCAATAGTGGCGATCTGAGCGTAATAGTCACACACGGTATACGACTGAAACTGGCACATCACGGTTGTTGGAAACAGCGTTGTCAGTGGCCGTTTACAATGTTTGCATCACCCTGGTGGGCGAGTTCACAGACCATTTTAACCCAAACCCTTCAACGTTGCTCTAAGCGACTTTGTTTTACCGTCAG
Organism: Allygus modestus; assembly: GCA_963675035.1. Lineage (NCBI taxonomy): Eukaryota > Metazoa > Arthropoda > Insecta > Hemiptera > Cicadellidae > Allygus > Allygus modestus. Next base: position 139,417,772 of record OY776112.1, on the reverse strand, counting down.
GGATGTTAAGACATTGATGTTGAAGTGCCCCGCTAGCGAAAACTTTTGTTTCTTAGCGGTGACGTGTCGCAAGAACTGTAATAATTTTTCCAAAAATATGGCTTCGTTACCGTCTGGGGATCGGTATAAACCATAAATAAACAGTTGTTCTCTACCTGTTGTAAAAACGTTGACACTCTTCAATTTTTAAAATTTGTTCAGTTACTAGATTAATTGATAAGGATTCAAATTTAATGTTTTTTTTATAAATAGAGCAACTCCCCACCCCTTGATGATTTGTCAAATGAAATAATCCCCTAAAACATAATTTGGAACTTTGGAAAACTGCACATTTGTTTCATTAAAGCCAAATTCTGATAAAATTAATATATCGGGCTTGAGTTCTTCACAGAGGATATCCAGCTCTAGAAATTTGTTTGTGGCAACCTTTGTGTTTTGATGAATAACTTTAAATTACTTAGTTTTAGTTGTTGTTTTGCTGGAGCTTTTACGAACTAAATTGTCTTTTTCTAAAAAACTGAATTGTTATTGTTTATTTGATTTGAATTTAACAAATTCCCAACGACGATTGGGGCCCTTTTGACTGCATTGGTGAAGGTTTCGATGTTCTCAGTCGTCAACTAAACGCTGTTCTAGATGTTCAAAGATATTGGTCTGTTTGCCAGCGGCCACATCATTCGTTCCGGCTATAATTATACAGCAGCTTCTAGGTGGAGGTGGGCTTCCAGGTGTGACATCCAGCAACTACAGATTACAAAAATTTTTTACCGCTCAAATAAGAGCTCTGTGATTGATAAAAAAAAAGTCGGCTCACAGGTCTAACTAAAACACCCAAGTCCACTGAATAAAAACCCAATTATGGCTTATTTTTGTACTGTTTTTGTACCTTTTTGTACCGTAAAACGAAAATGTTATGCCCCCTTACTTTGAAAGCTATAACCAGTACAAAAGTCGGACTAAAGGTCTAGCCCAAAATCACAAGTTTTCTAAAATTAAAAACTAATTATATCATAATTTTGTATTCTTTTTGTACCACCAAAAGAAATTTCTGTACCACCAAAATAACTGTTCAGTAATTATTTATATTGGTTATAGCTTCTAAAGTAAAGTGGTACAAAATTTTATTTTTGCGGAACAAAAGGATACAATAGTACAAAATTCCGATATGTGTTTTATTTCGGAAAATCAATGTCGGCTCACATTCCTAGGGAGCTACAAATTTTGATTATAGTTTATTTAATATGATATACAATGCAGTGCATCCTAAATACAAATAGAAAAAATGGAGCAACAACTGTTGCAATACTTTTAGTTTTGCGTGTCAACAGAAATGACTGAGTTGTTATGATGTAAATTACGTATTTATAAAGTATTGTAACACTTGCAGGGGCTCCATTTTCTCACTTTGTCTTTAGGATGCGCTACAATGCATCAATTACCATTGCTAGAACCTGCTCACTCCCCGATCGTTGTTGAGCGTCAATCCAAGGTTGGTTGATTGAAATCAAGGCCCTCTAGTGCATGTTGTAGGACTTTATTTAAGTCCTCATTTTCCTTAATGGAGCCCCTGAATGTGTTACAAAACATTATGAATATATAATTTACATCATCACAACTGTCATTTCTGTTTACAGGCATAACTAAGTATTGTAGCAGTTGTAGACGCTCCATTTTCTCTCTTTTTATTTAGGATGCTTTGCATTGCATATAATATTAAACTAGTGGCTTGAAGGGGCCATAGCCCCTAAACTTAATCCAATACCTGCATTATCTAATTCTTTTACTATTTACATGCTGAGGAAAATAAAACGATATAAGTAGGAAAGCATGTCAGTTTTAAAACAAAGTAGACACTTAATCACCAGGCTTTTCACTGCTACTTTTCCCGAGTCCTTGAGATCTTTGATTTGGGACGTCTCCCATCATCCTGCAATTTGCCAAACTCCCACAATTTTGTCTTAGGAATTTCGCTTACAGAATTATATATAAAGATAAACAATCATTAAAAGAAGGTAAATCAATCAAAATTTGTTACTTAAACAGTAATACAAGGGACTGATGAGATGTAAAAAAGCCTTTTGAACATTTTGTAAATGATTCTATAACAAATGTTTAAAAAACTGCAGAGAATCTCATAATGGGGAAAAAATTGTATACTTTCGACGTTGCGTGGATTTTTTTACTGCTTCTACTAAATGAACACAAAAGGGAGAAGCATATGCAATAGATGTAATTTTTACTTTTTTAATTTTCTGTAGCCCTATTTCGGGCTATCATTGTATTTATGATTTTAAATATAACAAGGCCTGATGATTTCAGTTATACTGAGGAAGGTTCAGGTCATTAGCCTTTCCATAATTAAAAAAAATACTCCCATCACAGCAAACCTGCGTACTCAGCGAATTTCCAATGCATAATAATGTCTTAATACCACATAAAGCCGCATAGCAAGTTTCATAAACATATATTCAAAATAAGCGATATACAGGGTGTCCGATAAGTAAAGTGCCAAACTCTGGGAAAAGGTAATATGGGTCAAAATAAAGAGAAAATCAAGAATAACATTTTTTCCAAAAACGCTTCGTTTACCAGGTATCCGCCATTTTGGATTTTTTACAAAATAATTATCTTCAAATTATCAATGTTGGAAAAACAGAAATTTAGAAATATTTTAAACTACATAGTTATACTAATACAATAAATAAATAAATAAATTAAGTATGTTTAAATAAAAGAGACCTATTGTAAAAAAAAAATTCAACTTGGTCCAATTTACAATTTCAAAATGGTAGCCATTTTAAACTTTTAATCTAAAATGGCAGGAAAACGGTAAAAAATACAAAAATGTACTAAGACAAATTTTTTTAGAAAATTTCATTTCCAATCTTTCAACACCAAAAACATGAGAATCGAACAAAACTTAACCAAGATACATTGAAATGTGTGTTAATAGGCAGCAAAATTCCATTTGTTGTAAATAGCCCCAATAAGCTGATCAGCTGATTAAAAAACATGTAGTTGTTGAGTTGTATTGTTGCATTGTTGTTATTATTGTTTTGTTTACTTCAAACATCATTAATGTGATCAGGTTAGGTTGAAATTATCTAAGTTTGTTCAAATGCCGAACCATAGTTATTCTAATCTCGAGCTACTGATATTCATTTTATTTATGGCTTAGCTAATGGGAATTCGCGTGAGGCATGCCGCCTTTACGCAGAAAGGTTCCCCAACCGACGAATTCCTTATAGGAAAGTGTTTGTAAATGTTAACAGGAATTTGAGGGAACGAGGAACACTAATATTCTCTGAGGAGACCGGACGGGCTGTTTCTGTAGATACACTAAATAATCAAGAAAGAGTTTTGACGGCCGTTGAAGAAGACCCAAGTACTAGTGTTAGAAGAATATCGCTTGAACATGGTATTTCAAAAAGTTCAGTGTGGCGGATTCTACATAATCAGCAGTTGTATCCTTACCATATCCAAAGGGTGCAATGCCTAACCGATAGGGACTTTCTACCCCGCATTAACTTATGTCAATGTTTCTTGCAACAGATCACATTATTTCATCTGTTTCTCTCCAACATTTTATTTACCGATGAGGCTGGGTTCTCTAGAGAAGGTATTTTTAGTTTTCATAATAATCACTTCTGGGCCGATGAAAACCCTCATGAAATATCACAAAGAAGGCATCAAGTGCGCTTTTCTCTCAGTGTTTGGCCATTACCTAACCGATTTAAGGGTGTGTCTTACTTAAATTTTTTAACACAAGATCTTCCCGAATTGCTAGGAAACTTACCCCTTTATTTGAGAATCAATATGTGGTTTATGCAAGACGGTGCGCCATCACACTTTTCATTGGAAGTAAGGCGACAATTAATCAAGTGTTTGGAAATAAATGGATAGGGCGTGGGGGGCCCATCCCATGGCCTGCCAGGTCTCCTGACCTTAATCCCCTAGATCTTTTGTATGGGGCTATTTAAAATCTTTGGTTTACCACACCCCTGTTGACAATATTGAGGATTTAAGGGAACGAATTGTAGCAGGTTGTGAAGTGATAAGACAAAAGCCTGGGGTATTTGAAAGAATGAGGGAGTCAATGAGAAAGAGGATGGATTTTGTCATAGAAATTAATGGAGGACACATGAAACATTTGTTGTAATTGTTAACTTTTAAAAAAGCTATCTTGTGTTAAGATTTTATTTTGTATTTAATTTGTTTCCTCATTTTTTAATCCCGTTATGTGTTGTCACTCAATAAGTGGTTTCAATGTATCTCGGTTATGTTTTGTTCGATTCTCATGTTTTTGGTGTTGACAGATTGGAGATAAAATTTTCTAAAAAAAATTGGTCTTAGTACATTTTTGTATTTTTTACCGTTTTCCTGCCATTTTAGATTAAAAGTTTTAAATGGCCGCCATTTTGAAATTTTAAATTGGACCAAGTTGAATTTTTGTTACACAGTAGGTCTCTTTTATTTAAACTTACCGAGTTTTATAAAGGTCGATTGAAAAATTTTGAAGATAACAATTATTTTGTATAAAATCCAAAATGGTGGATATCTGGTAAACAAAGCGTTTTTAGAAAAAACTTTATTCTTAATTTTTCTTTATTTTGATCCATATAACCTTTTCCCAGAGTTTGGCACTTTACTTATGGGACACCTGAATACAATTTCAATTATTCTCCATAAGAATAACATTGGGGATGAGTACGTAGGTTTGCTGCAACAAGGAACACAAAATGAAGGTTCAGGTCATTAGCCTTTCCATAGTTAAAAGAAACATATATATTCACAAATAAGCGATATATACAATTTCAATTATTCTCCATAAGAATAACATTGGGGATGAGTACGCAGGTTTGCTGCAACAAGGATCACAAAAAATGTTGTTTATGCAAATATTAATATAACTCAACAAGGTGAAGCCACATATTAAGTTTTATTAAATTATGTTCATAATTAAGGGAGACATTACATTTTACTTATCCTCCATAAGAATAACATGGGGGCTGAGTACACAGGTTTGCTGCTATGGGAATAATCGGTAAAAATTGCTATTTTTGTGTAAATAACAATAAACCATAACCAGATAAAGCCATTTACCAAGTTTCATTAGTATCCGTTTATAAATAAGCGAGATATAAAATTTGTCTTATTCTCCATAAGAATAACATTGGACAACGTACTGTGTTTAGCACTCTCAATATCTCGGTGACCAATTGACGTAGAGCGATGATCAAAATACCAATTGTTTGTTTTTTTAAGCTGAATTTAATGGTGTAAACCAAAATTTGGGTTTAAAAAGAATTATATGTAAAAAGTTCAAAAAACCCATTTTTGGGGAACAAACCCCTCCACCCAAAATACCGCTTTGGATGGGGCGATCTGTCTGGTTTTCAAACTTTAAGTCATAAATGCTGCTTTACACGTTTTTACCAAATTTCATCCAAATCGGATCATTTTTACGAGAGTTATCGCACCCACGGACATATATACATACAGTTTCGAACGAATGGTGTTTTTGGGGCGGGGACCTCAAAACGAAAAGTTATCATGGTCCCGGGCCTAGGTCTTACCATACCGACTACGGTAATAGCTTCTTCTCGATAGGGGAAATTCGCTAAAACAGTTATTTGGTGTTCGTTTGTTTGTGGTAAACTTCGATATTTATCAATTAATAAATGTATGATAAAAACCATCTGATATCAAAAAAATCAACCTTTAGACAGCCGGGACATTAGAACCTTGAAGCCAGTGGGGAGGAGCCCAGAAGTATTTTAAAATCTTTTCTCATACAGGCCTATATATGTAGGAGTTCCAAAATACCCCCGTCGCAGCAAACCTGCGTACTCAGCGAATTTCCAATGCATAACATTTGTCTGAATTCCACATAAAGCCGTGTACCAAGTTTCATAAATATATATTCACATAGAAGCGATTTTAATTATTCTCCATAAGAATAACATTGGTAATGATTACGTAGGTTTGCTGAAACAAGGAACACAAACAATTGATTTTTATGCTAACATAAATATAATTTAACTAGGCGAAGCCACATACCAAGTTTCATCAATATTCAATCATAAATAAGCGTTATATAACATTTAAGTTATTCTCCATAAGAATAACATGGGGGCTGAGTAAGCAGGTTTGCTGCAACAAGGAACAAAAAAAATGGGGTTTTATGCAAATTTAAGTTATTCTCCATAAGAATAACATGGGGGCTGAGTAAGCAGGTTTGCTGCAACAAGGAACAAAAAAATGGGTTTTTATGCAATTATCAATATAACTCAACCAAGTGAAGCTACATACCTAGTTTTATTAATTTATGTTCAAAATTAAGGGAGTCATTACATTTTACTTATTCTCCATAAGAATAACATGGGGGCTGAGTACGCAGGTATGCTGCTACGGGAATAATCAACGAAAAATCAATTTTTTTTGCAAATATCAAAATACCAGCACTACGTGAAGCCACATACCAAGTTTCATCAACATACATTCATAAATAATCATATCAAATTTGATTTAATCTCCATAAGGATAACATTGGACAACGTACTGTATTTAGCACTTTGAATATCTCAGCAACGGTTGGGCGTAGAATCACAATTTAAACACCAAAATGATTGTTTTGTGGAACTGAACAGATTTCTAAAACCAAATGTGAAGTTAACATTAAAATAAACTGAGGAAATGCCAAAAACCTTTTTCCCATAAGATTAACATGGGAGATTTTATGAGTAGGTTTTTTTATATTTTCTCCGCAACCACTTAACCTAGGTTAATAATTAAAAATATTATATTATTTGTTTTTTTAAGCTCTATAACATGGTCAAAACCAAAATTAAGTTTTAAAAAAATGTTAGGGTGAAAAATGCAAAAAACTGATTTTTGTAAAATTTAAAACCCCCATAAACCCCCCTTCCCATGGTCCGATTTTTCTGGTTTTTGAACTCAAAGTCATGAATGTCATTTTACACATTTGAGCCAAATTTCATCAAAATCGGTCGTTGTTTACTCAAGTTATCGCATTCACGGACACATACATATATATATGTATATATATACATACATATATATAAATTTGAACGAATAGTGTTTTTGTCATCTGGGGACCTCAAAACAAAAAATTATCATGGTCTCGGGCTTAAGTCTTACCATGAGACCTACGGTAATAGCTTCTTCCCTATAGGGGAAATTCGCTAAAAAAACCTAATTTGTTGCTAAATGGTCTTTTACTATAAAACTTAACATTTTATAGGAAATCCCATTTAATTCTATTATGGTTTTAAATTATAATTACTGTATATACAACTACGTAACTTACAAGTGAAAGAAGATTTCAAACTGGAAGGCTGATTCTTCCGGTAGTTTTCAGTGGAGAACTTTCAAATGAGAGTTTTCTATGGAAACCACAGTTATTGAAATACATTATTGCTTGACACACTATTGTAGCAAAGGCAGTGTTGCAATTTGTTAAGGTGGTGCAGTCAACGTCGTTGGCAAATTATGCCACCTAGAGTTCAAGCCCATCAAGTTTTTTTCTGCTATTTGCTGACCACTCACACACATGCAAAACCCTCTCTTCAACTACCCCCAACCCTTAACTTTCACTTTGTAGTGAATTGGCGGAGGAAAAGCTATCCTGTCACATGCCTGCCCTGAATTTCTGTCACATGCCTGCCCTGAATTTCTGTCACATGCCTGCCCTGAATTTCTGTCACATGCCTGCCCTGAATTAATTTATATATTTCAGCTTCTGAAGACAAACTGCACAGCAGCAACTCGACCAGCCTCCCCGCATGTGTAAAAATGATTCTTTTTGACATTTAAGTATGTGATGTCAATATTTTTTTTCAACAAGGCTGTTCTGTTTATTCTTCGTTTGAAATAGTAGTTTTCATTACTAGTCTCGAAAGTGACTTATTGCGGGGAGAGATTGCATTTACGCGCGACGCGAAGCCGAGCGTGGAAAAAGCTATCGAGCCCCGCAATGGCACTTTTGAGACGAGTATTGAACATTATTTTTCATTACGATATCGAAAAACTTGTAAACAACATGAATATTTTTGTTTATTCAACTTAGTATCAAGAACAAAAAACCGAACTCATAACGCTGAGTTTCCGTGCTTATGTCGCAGCAAATAATGCAACAGCTGATCGGCCTAATGCAACAGCTGATCGGTCTGCACCGCAAAATCCCATAACGGTTACTTCCCGTGCACCACAAATAAACAGAAAGTTAACATTATGTAATTTTGCCGTGCAGTAGCGGGAATAACCTATTTTCTTAGCTCATTTTCCGTTTAGAAAGTGTACTTTCGTGTGTAGAGTAATGAAAAGGTTTTATTCATGTGATTCAATGTATTACTACAGTGGAGCCTCAATAAATCAAATTCCTTGATAAGTCAGAGTTAAGTCATTCCCTTGAACTTGCCTCCTTAATACTATGCTATTTTACCTCTAGGTTGGCGGGGAACAACTTGATAACTCGGAAGTTTTGTGGTCTTTGTAGCCTACCCGCCCCTCTATAACATGAAGTTTTAGCTGGGAAACCTCTACAACGAGGACTTGTTAAGTTGTTATACCTCTATAAGTCAAATTGTTTGCTGGAGAACCGCTTTAGTCAAAATTGTACAAGATTGGTTCAGATATCGAAACCCCAGTTAGTGGGTTTGAGTATATGTTCATGTTGCAACCCTGAAATTCCACCTTACCTCTCCCCTCGTGGCTGGTGTCATTAGTTAGTCTGAATTTGAAGGTTCTAGTTTAGGTGGACAAAATGTGTGAAACGTAGTTTTTTAACCAACTTGGCTTCAAAGGTGGGAGGAGGGGTATGTTTGAGTCAGGCGATAAGAATGGATCAAAAAACCTCTAATAATAAATAGGAAGAAAATGGTTAAAAAGGCAAAATATCGCAAAATTGTCAAACTGTGAGTTATTGTTTTTTTCCTACTCTACGATGCATTCACTGTTCACTGAAGAGTGTTTTTCATTCTCTAGTACGTTCACTAAAGTAGCTATTCAAAACATTTCCAAGCTTATTTTAAACTTGTTCAGTTATTACAATATTTTTAATTTAAACTATAACTAGCAGCGAGCGTCACTTCGTGACTTATCTTTTTGAACTTTTGAGGAACCATACTTGGTTGAACCTAAAAGTAGTAAATCAATCATGTGTCCGAAAAATAGCATGAAAACGCTCTGAATATAGATCAATACATATTAGATACAAAATTATTATTACTGTATATATTGATGTGAAACCAGAAAAACACTGATGTCGAAGTATATAATTCATGATAAAATATTTGAAAAGTTAGAACACACAAATTGTTGAACACTTCACTCATTCTCTTCACTTCATTGTCTTATATGAAATGTCTAAAATTTGCATAATAAACTGATAAATGACGGAAAATAACTGATGTTAAGGTATTTAATACATGGTAAAACGTATACAAATTATTACAAAAATGACTGTCGTTTCATAGATTATGAAATAAAACTTAAACACATTCTATTTTAGTTTCAAGTTTTAAAAAATATCAAAATTTTCTAGATAAACTATGAACAAATAAAATTTCAACTTTTTACTTTACATTTTATTGTAAAATCTGTAACCTATGTATTCGGGGAAAAACTCTTCCATCTGATTATATAAAATAACAGCTTTCAACATCTACCATATAAGAGACAGTAAATTAGTTGAAATCAAACTGGCTATGTCCCAGATTTATATGAGTGGTACTTTTCTTCGTGGTCAAAATTAAATTTTGTTTCCTCCAAAAATATATATTTCAAGAAAATTAAATGAATTAGCCTATTTGAAAATCAACTTATTTATAACTTTAAAGAAAACACCAGTTTCATCAAATAAATAAATGCAAGTGCTGTATTCTGTGGTCAAACTTAAGAACTCAATCAAATCATCACCATATGTTTTGTTATAAACAAATGCGAATTTGTAAAAGTTCACAGGTTTAACAACAGATAGTAGCACATTCGCTGAAATTTCAAAAGCCTCCTGGACGAAGGCTTTTCATGGGATATTTTCGAAACCCGAAAAAGGCACATCTAGAGAGAAGTAGCTTTAATTTGATACCAAATATGTATAGAAAACTAAATTTCTAGGGGTCGATATGCTGCGAAGAAAAATCGAGAAATTATTTTAATAATATAGATTATTAACGGATTAATCATGATGCTCTGTGTACAAAACACAAAATGAAGGATTTTACTCTTCCATGCGCTACCATGCGTTCCATTGCGTTACCGTGGTCCTCAATAAGTCAAAGTCTGTGGAGAGCACCTTGATAAGTTGAACCTCAATATTTTGAAATATTCGATAACTCAAATGTTTTCCATCCCCCTTAGATTCAAGTTATTGAGGTTCCATGTATTTAATTTGATGTGAAATGTTGTATTGTATACTTCCCCTCGCCCACTTCTCTCATCTACAAGTGTTAATATTGTTTTCTCTTAGAAACACCTTCCAGATAACTCAGTAACAAACAAACATGCATTGAGCTATGTTAATTTAGTAGGAGTGATATCAATAAATCAGGTAAAAAGTTATTTGTTAGCATATATCACCATTTTATATCAAAAACATTACTCAAACTTGAAAATAAATCACAGCGCATAACTTCCAACGTCATTTCGGTTTACTTTAAATGCTTGCTTACAAACTAATGTTTATGTCAAGCGTAACCTCATGACCAAACGCATTATAGATTTATAAACGCATGTAAGATATAAACTACTGTTGGGTCTGATAACAATACAGGGTGTATAGCGCACAGAAGCCCTTGCATAGTGTATTGTTGATAAATAATGAGGCTCCGGTGAGCTTTCAATGGCTCCGTTATTGAGTGTTCCCTACAATAACCTTCACCCTCGAGGTCTCACCACCTTTCAGTATTGTCTAGCAAGTTACTTTGAGGTAACAAGTAATCATTAGATTGATCTTGTATGTTTAATTTCTCTGAGTTAGTTTTCACTATGGAATTATTTTTACTGTGTGGTTGGCGGTTTGTGAATTTATTTGACTAGAGGGAAATAACCTCATAATCTCAGATTGTTTGGATAAATAAATCAGCTTTATTGCTGTGGTATAAAATATGTATAAGGAATTGAAATTATGACATTTTGGTAGTACATTATTTGTTGTATCTTGATTTTTATAATTCTTCAATCATATACACGTATATCTTATTCATTCAATCAATCATTTATTCTTGTATGTGAGTAAACTTTTAATTTGTACTTGTTTAAGACGGCTTTGGGAGTGTATGTTTTACTGATCACTCCTACCCCCTATGATTCTAAATAAGTAATGTATTTGTGTTACAGTTTTAGCTAAAAAACAATCAAGCAATATTTTTTAAATTGTTTATTAATTTGTAAGCTAAATATATGGTACAAACCTGTTGTGAGAGAAATTTATTTGGAAAGTGTAAGAAAAATGTTTTACATTGTTGGTGTTTATATATTTAAAAGGTATCTAATTTAGTGTCTCAATCCATTATTTCATTGGCTTTAAAACAAGATTATAATTGGAATTGTTGATACAAATTCATTACAAGTGTAATACTTTGTTTTACATGATCATCTGATTTGTAGCTACTTTATTTTACAAACACCTACCTCAGAATAGCCAGTGCCGGTGCTTTTATATGAGCAATATGTGCTTGTAAAATGAATCTTGAAATCACACGGAAGGATTTTGGAGCCTCAGAAATCGGTTGGCAAAATCCTTAACTCCAGTAAAAATCTAATTTAACTGGAAAACTCATTTGAAACTGTTAATCTTGGGATTACGGAGTTTCATAACAGCTGAACAAAAAGACTCAAGTGAGTTGTCAAAAGTAACAATCACGTAGGTAAAGTTTCTATACGTAGTTTTCATCCGTGCAAGATTGATCCCCAGGGATTTTGTTTGATGAAGTAGTTATATACATCAGCTGGGTCCAAGGGCCCAATGTACAACACCACCTAGTCCTACTACAACAGTTCTACTCTGGTAGGCTAGATGGCATTATAAGAGCTGTGCTCGTTCACCTGATTAAAGTTATCAAATCACACTGCTAATTAATTTGCAATTTGAAAATAAGTTTTAAATTTCCAGTTATTTTTTTATTGAAGCCTTCATGTGAGTTTTTATGAAATAAATAATATGAAAAATGGACACATAATTCCTCCCTTTTTGCCGTGTTTTAATCAATAAACTCCTTTATATTTACCAATATAAAGTATGGTAACATATATAGAAAATTATCTAGTTAACAATTTTCCAGAAATGTCCACCCAAATCCCTTGATTGGAGGCACTACAGTCATTTGCTATTCACAGTGGTTTTAAGAGGGGAACTCCTCTCCTTCCTCCAGGCTTGGGTGGCAACACATTCCGAGTATCCTCTATTGGTCAATGATAACTTAACCTGTATACCAAGTTTTAATAAAAGCTCAATGATAATAGTTTTTATTTATATCCCCACATTGGACAAGGTACTGTGTTAACCACAAAATACAAATTTCAACCATAAAATATAAAAAATATGACCATAGTCGTAGAATTCAAATCAATTCTTTTATTTATTTTTTAGAGATTTCTAATGGTTGTAAGTATGTTTTTAAAGTTAATTGTTTTTATGAAAAATCAAAAAATGAACTTTGCAATCTTTTAATTTGTGTAATTTATAAACCCAAATTTTTCCAGAAATCTATTGATGTAATTTTCTTAGAGACACGAAGCACTGAATACCGATTAGTACATGTACCTACAAACCAAATGTTATGAAAATCAGGCCATTAGTGTGGATTCTATGTCTATATACACATCCATACAGACAGACATCACCTCAAAAACCACTTATTTTGTTTCAGTGAGCACCAAAACAATATTTCCACCGACAAATCAAATTTGAAAATGCTTACAAAAACAATACAGGTACTTTCTCCACACTGTGTTCACAAGGAGAAAGTAATAACACACGAGGGATAGGACACATATTGTATTGTACTGTATTATTTACATTCCATAACTTCAATGAAGTTTGGTGCAGACAGAGCTGGACTCACTTATAAACTGAAGTAAAATGTTTCAATAAATCGCAGTCAACGTGTGTAATTAATAACCAAGGCATAACACTCCACAGAAGATGTCATTTAACACCTGATTAATGAAGAAGGACAATATGCCCATTTACGCTGTGTTTTCTTAGTACTCGTCTCTCGCGAACGAATACCTTTCACCGAGCGACGACACTGGTTGCTAATTAACGTTCACTTAATTTCTCTTCTTGTGAAATAGAATCGCTGTCATCCGTTGTAAATCTGTCTTGGTTGTATCAACAAGAAAAGACTTTCAATCTCGGTTCTGAGTTCCATTCGGGGATATCGCATTAATGGTTTATTTGTGCTGAAGTATACTTTGTTTGTTATGTAAACTAATCGACTAAGCATCACTTTTGAGGTTTCATAAGTTGCGGAATTATTCATGTGATAATCACAGAAAGTGGGAAAAAGAGTGATAACTAAACCTAAAACAAACTAGTTTTTCAGTCCTCAAATATTTTAACTTTTCCATCTCTCTATATTTACGAAACGTTGTTTTTAAAGCAAAACCTAAAGTTCAAAATTCCTCAGAATCATCATTATAGTTTACATATATCCAATAATCTACAAGTTCCTGTTCACAACACTGCTTTTTTTGAAAGAAAGCAGTGTTGTGAACAGGAACTTGTAGATTATTGGATATATGTAAACTATAATGATGATTCTGAGGAATTTTGAACTTTAGGTTTTGTTTTAAAAACAACGTTTCGTAAATATAGAGAGATGGAAAAGTTAAAATATTTGAGGACTGAAAAACTAGTTTGTTTTAGGTTTAGTTATCACTCTTTTTCCCACTTTCTGTGATTATCACATGAATAATTCCGCAACTTATGAAACCTAAAAAGTGTTGCTTAGTCGATTAGTTTACATAACAAACAAAGTATACTTCAGCACAAATAAACCATTAATGCGATATCCCCGAATGGAACTCAGAACAATGAACTCAGTTCAATACAGTTCAATAAACTTCCAATAAACTTCAAAGCAGAGTCAAACTATTTGAAATTCAGGAAAAATCTGAAATGTTTTCTTATTGATAAGTGTTTTACAGCGTCCGTGACTTCCTTACTGATGGCTCTTAAGTTATTAGGTCTGTCTCGAGGAATATTTATTTATTAATTTTTAATTAAATTAAATTAACAATGAAGTTGATTTAATTTAATAATTTGATGCTGTGTGTGCACATTTTAGCTCGTAAGTATCTTTATGTAAATTTGTTGAATTTCCATTTTGTTTGACATTACCAATACATGAACAAATGTCTTTTGGTTAATAAATGAGTTAAATACATTTAACTACAGTTAGTTAACTCACAGACTTTCTATATCTTTGTGACTCACTGACTGCAGTGGTATAGAGATACACTTGTAGGATACAGTATTTATGTTAGTTCCTACTCAAGAAAGAATTATTTGAAATCTAATTTGAAATCTATTAATCACGGTATTAAGTAAATAGTTGTCGTCATATTACGTCTCTTGATTAGCACAGCTGTGAAGTTGTACTAATCAGGAACCTTTCCTGAGAATTTTCCAGGAAATTTATAAGAAGTGTTAAAGTGCAGTTTTCAATAGTTATGAATTAAAATATATGCTACTGCATGTAAAACTGAGTTTTTAATGATAAGTAATTGAATAGTATAACACATTTAAACTAATAAATCGTGTGGCAAAGTTCATGGTAACTTAAATACTAGTGTCAGTCATCTGTATATATTTAGAGAACAATTATATACATACGTGAAACATTTATGAGATAAAACTTAACGAGCTATTGATGTCGATGGATATTTTAGGAGGGTTTTACAGATCGGCCTAGGAGGGTGTTTTAGATCGGCCAAGGAGGGTGTTACAGATCGTCCTAGGAGGGTATTACAGATTGGCCAAGGAGGGTGTTACAGATCGGCCAAGGAGGGTGTTACAGATCGGCCTAGGAGGGTGTTACAGTTCGGCCAAGGAGGGTGTTACAGATCGGCCTGGGAGGGTGTTACAGTTCGGCCTGGGAGGGTTTTACAGATCGGCCTAGGAGGGTGTTTTAGATCGGCCAAGGAGGGTGTTACAGATCGTCCTAGGAGGGTATTACAGATTGGCCAAGGAGGGTGTTACAGATCGGCCTGGGAGGGTGTTACAGTTTGGCCTGGGAGGGTTTTACAGATCGGCCTGGGAGGGTGTTACAGTTCGGCCTAGGAGGGTGTTACAGATCGGCCTGGGAGGGTGTTACAGTTCGGCCTGGGAGGGTTTTACAGATCGGCCTAGGAGGGTGTTTTAGATCGGCCAAGGAGGGTGTTACAGATCGTCCTAGGAGGGTATTACAGATCGGCCAAGGAGGGTGTTACAGATCGGCCTAGGAGGGTGTTACAGTTCGGCCAAGGAGGGTGTTACAGATCGGCCTGGGAGGGTGTTACAGTTCGGCCTGGGAGGGTTTTACAGATCGGCCTGGGAGGGTGTTACAGTTCGGCCTGGGAGGGTTTTACAGATCGGCCTCATTCATTCCTCGTAATTTCATTGTTGAACTAAAAATATAATACATTATTTATTGATGATCAGAAATGTATCATTAAAAGTCTCTCAAAAAAACAAAATGTAACAGTGAACTTGGAACAGTTTAAATACCCCCGTCGCAGCAAACCTGCATGCTCAGCGAATTTCCAATTAATATATATGTCTTAATAACACATTAAGCCTCTTACCATAATTCATAAGAAATATATTCATAAATAAGCGATATTTAAAATATTCATTATTCTCCATTAGGGATAAGTACGCAGGTTTGCTGCAACAAGGAACTCAAAATAATGGGTTTTTATGCAAATATCAATAGTAGGCTAGGCCATTTAGACTTATACTTGGGCAAAATTAATAACAAGACAAAACCAACTGGAATGTGTTAGGCATGTATCCCTTAACATTTTGTGAAAATTCCCAACTTTTCCCACTTTAGCAAAATCCGCCATCTTGGAAAATGGCGGACAATCTATAAAACACTGCAAGGTTCCACTTAAAAACTTATTGTTCCCAAACCATTCCATCTAGAAAAGTCCAATTAGTTTTAAATTCTTTTCCATAATGTTACCTACAATAAAATGCCATATTAAATTATGATAATATAATTTTAATAGTGAAAAAGTCAATTTTAATTTAAAATTTTGTTAAAAAATTATGACATGTTCCCACTTTTTCTTATTTTCTGCCATTATTATTGAGTAAATGAAGTTTTAACCTTTTACCAAACTTGAAGAGCTTTACATTTCGCTTCATTTCCATATATGATATAACATGTGTGAGCAATATTGACGTAAACGTCGAGTGTCAAATTACACTCTCATGTAACGAACTTGTGGAACCAAAATGTATAGCCAGTGACGTATTTTCTATTGTTGCTAAGCAACATCTTTAAATGCTTTTACTTATAAGATTAGGTTTAATTTATGTCTCTTAACATTTTCTGAGAATTATTAACTTTTCCCACTTTAGCAAAGTCTGCCATCTTGGAAAATGGCCGACAAACTATATAATAGTGTAAGGTTCCACTTAAAAATTATTTTGTCCCGATCCTTTCCATACCTGTTGTTAAAGTAGCAGAGGTTTTAAGTGGTGACTATTGATGATAAGATATATAACGTATTTGAGCAAAAATGACGCAAAGGTACGAATCATCAGTTACACTTAACAACGTCACGTCATTTGACGACTCGTCTTATGTTCAGTACATATTCGACAATGCTGACCATAACATTCAGTCTGTAGATGGATTTGGTACATTTCATGTTATGGGAGGTTTAATGTGTGTTACACCAGCAGCTTCACTACACCCTGAACCACCATTTCCGAGAGATATTGCTTCTAACTCATCGGCTAAATTAGGGACACTGGGCAGTATTGAAATGGTCTGGTATAAGCAGCCTGAAAAATCTGGTTTGTCAAAAGTTTTAGTGCAGGAAATTACTGATTTAACACTGAACATCGAACCTAAAAGTGCAAATGAATTCAGAGTCTTAGACTTCCTGTGGGCAGTTGTTTACAAGTGTAATTCAAACGTATTACGACCACCAGGGTGGAGTGGTTTTATGGAATTATCCCATAAAAACATGCCCAGTGAAAGATCAGCCTTGCTCCCTTTGCCCTTTATTAATTATAGTCCTTCAAACCCTTCTGCAATTTATACTACCTTATACCATGTAGCTAAAGAGGCAACAAAACTACAACAAGAAAAGGTTTTTGTGACTTTTGATCAGCCATTATGTCATAAGGCTTATGACATCTTGCTTGCTTCTCCTAACCTTTCTTGTGTTGAAGTCCGTATCGGTGGCTTCCACCTTTTGATGTCTTTTTTAGGGACAATAGGGATGACTATGGGGGGTAGTGGAATTGAAGATCTATGGGGAACAATTTATGCACGTAACACTGTTATCCGAATGATGAATGGCAAACAATACGCCAGAGCTCTAAGAGCTCATTTTTTAACGCAGCAAGTGTTAATTCATCTACTGTTTCTGGGATGTAAAGAAAGAGAAAACATTATAGACAATCTTGAGGATGTATTTTCAGACATTTTGACACAACAACTGGAATTGGAAGATGCGGGAGAATGTAGAGATGTAATGACAGTTTTCAAGTGCATAAATGAACAAATGAAACAGCTTTCAACTAGCAGCAGAACTGCAAAACTGTGGTCTCAGTACATTGAACTTGTAGAACTTGTACGTATATATATCAAAGCTGAACGTTCCGGAGACTGGAACCTCCATTTGTATTGTGTTCAACAGATATTGCCTTACCTACACTCTGCAGGTCACTTTAACTATGCAAAGATTGCCCACTTATATCTGCAAAGAATGCTTGAACTGCAGGAGACAATGCCGCAATCCGAGCTAGAGAAATTTGTTGGAACAGCCTACTTTACTATTCGAAGAACTGACAAGTTTTGGTCTGGTACGTGGACCGATATAGTAATTGAGCAATACCTCATGCGATCTATTAAGTCAATCGGTGGGCTCACCCATGGTCGTGGTTTTAAAAGCTCTACAATTGCAAAATGGATAAAAACCATGCCAGCAACTACGAAAGTAGTTGATGTAGTAGAGTCATTTGCAGGAGTATCTTCCAAAACCTCCGAACAACATTTCGAACTGAGTGAGTCACGCATAAAAAGAGATATACTAGATGCAGACAAAATATTGGATTGGTTTAGCCAACACAATCCATTTCCAGCAGACACACCTGAACTGGTCTGCTTAAGCAGTGGACTAGTAGCAGAAGAAAAAGTAAACTGCGATCAAGCAAAAGAAGTAGGTTTGAAGTCTATGGCATTAATGATAAGTAAAACATTTAATGATGTACACCTTTCTAGGAAATGTAATGTAATAACTATTGCAGCAGCCCAAAAAGGAGTGCGGATCAGAGATGACATAGTTGTAGTTGACTCAAACCAACTCTTTCACAGAATGATTTGTGTTTTAAGGTCCGATGAGGAGTTAGAGGAAGCTATGAAGTACGAATTGGCAGCATGGCCTCCATCCCTTTTTAAAGACTGCTTAATGAGGAAAGGGTCAGGAAAAGCTTCTCTGGTACCACTGTTAGAATCTTACTATAAACCGACCGGTTCTCTGCCTGATGATGTCACAAATGTGTCTTTTACTATCGACGGTGGCTATTTGTTGCACAAATATGTCTGGCAAAGACACGAAAAGTACAAAGTCATAGCCAACAATTATGTGTCCTATGTGATAGGCCATTATGGATCAACAAGTGTGACTGTAGTGTTTGATGGCTACAATGAGGTCACAACAAAAGTTTGTGAACGTGATCGTAGAGGTTTTTCTGCGGAGGTAATTGTTGAGGGAGATGCGTATGCAGTTTTATCCCAAGGTGACTTTTTGGCAAATCGAAAAAACAAAACTAGGCTTATAGACTTGGTAACTAAACATCTAAAAGAGGCTGGAATAAACGTTTTGAATGCTAAATCTGATGCTGATTTAATGATAGTTTCTAACTGTGTACTTGATGCTCAGCATGGAAACACATCAGTAGTAGTCGGCGAAGACACTGACCTATTGGTACTCTTAATAGGCCTTTCGGACTGCAATACCTACATGAGACCGCAATACCCCGGACTGCAATACCTAATAAGGGCAACCGTCCTACAAAAGTGTTTTGTATCAGGCGGCTACAAGAAGCTATGGGAAATATGAAAGACTATTTACTTATGATTCATGCCCTTACAGGATGCGATACCACGTCGGCCATACATGGTAACGGCAAAGTACAGGCTTTTAATAAAATTAAAAAAGACGTAAAGCTTCAAAAAGACATGTCTGCTTTTAAAAATGCCTCTGCTACACCTCTAGAAGTATCTAATGCTGGAGAATCATTTATGTGTGTATTGTATGGAGGCAAACGCACAGATCATTTAGATAATCTCCGATACAGAATTTACTTGAGAAGCATTGCAACTCGTAGAGTAAATCAGCCTTTCAGGTTGGAGTCTCTTCCACCAACTTCAGAGGCAGCCAATCAACACTCCTTTCCGAGCGCATTTCCAAATTCAGGAATGGAAAAATGTAACGCTTGATCCACTAAAATGGGGATGGAGAATTATCAATGGACAGCTCAAACCTATCACAACAGAAAAACCTCCTGCACCACAAAAACTTCTATGTTTGGTTTCATGTATATGTGACAAAGGTTGTGATAAAAGAAGCTGCGAGTGTGTGAGAAATGGACTAAAATGCTCCACCATGTGTGGCCACTGCTCTGGCCACGGATTTTCAAACCGTTTTCTAGTAGAAAACAACGAATCTGATGGAGATGACGACCATGAATGCTGAGTGATAAACAGCGAGGCGTGATCATACAAATGTAAAATTCTATTGAATATTCTATTGTGTATTTGAACAATTATGACTAACATTAATTTATCATTATGGATAGTAACTGCGTAAAATGTACAATAAAGCAAATATTGTTAACGTTTTTGGTTTTTTAACTTTCTTATTTGTTATGACGATTAATAGATATAAAACGTATACCCATTTTTCATTTTTCAATGTTCAATGTACAGAGATCTATCTCTGTACGAGCTGTGGTTCTAACAAAAATAAATTTAAACTCAGAAATTCATAGATTTCCCCACGTTTGCTGATCTTGATTTCAAGGCCATAAGATGTGTCACCTATTCACATGAGTTTCAATAATTTAAAAACATTGCTAAGAACAACAGACAATACCCACCGGAATAACATATTTTGGTTCCACAGTTGCGGTGATACTATATACACGAAAGTTACGTTGATAATCATAGTTTGCGTCATTATTGCTCCAATATGTTATATATCATATCATCGATAGTCACCAATTAAACAACAGGTCTCTGATACTTTAATATAAATAGTCTCTGCTACTTTAACAACAGGTAAAAACTTCATTTTCTCAATATTAATGGCGCAAAATAAAAAATGAGGTAATTTTTTTAGTTTTAATTTTAAATTGAATTTCGCACTTGGCCTACTAACAAAATATTATAATCAATTATTACGGTATTTCCTTGTAGATAACTTTATAACGAAAAAGATAAAACTAATTGGACTTTTCCAGATGGAAAGGATCGGGAAAAAATAATTTTTAAGAGGAACCTTATACTATTTTATAGTTTGTCGGCCATTTTCCAAGATGGCAGACTTTGCTAAAGTGGGAAAAGTTAATAATTCTCAGAAAATGTTAAGAGACATAAATTAAACCTAATCTTATAAGTAAAAGCATTTAAAGATGTTGCTTAGCAACAATAGAAAATACGTTACTGGCTATACATTTTGGTTCCACAAGTTCGTTACATGAGAGTGTAATTTGACACGCATCGTTCACGTCAATATTGCTCACACATGTTATATTATATATGGAAATGAAGCGAAATTTAAGGTTCTACAAGTTTGGTAAGATGTTAAAACTTCATTTACTCAATAATAATGGCAGAAAATAAGAAAAAGTGGGAACATGTCAAAATTTTTTAACAAAATTTTAAATTAAAATTGACTTTTTCACTATTAAAATTATATTATCATAATTTAATATGGCATTTTATTGTAGGTAACATTATGGAAAAGAATTTAAAACTAATTGGACTTTTCTAGATGGAATGGTTTGGGAACAATAAGTTTTTAAGTGGAACCTTGCAGTGTTTTATAGATTGTCCGCCATTTTCCAAGATGGCGGATTTTGCTAAAGTGGGAAAAGTTGGGAATTTTCACAAAATGTTAAGGGATACATGCCTAACACATTCCAGTTGGTTTTGCTTTGTTATTAATTTTGCCCGAGTCAAGCCTGTTTTCATGCTACTGGTCTTAGACTATAGAATTCATCTAAGTGAAGTCACATACCGAGTTTGATCCATATACATTCATAAATAAGAAATATATAACATCTTTATTAATCTCCATAAGAATAAAATGGGGACCGAGTACCTAGGTTTGCTGCTACGGGAACCATAGGCGAAAAATTAGTTTTTTGTTAAAACAACAACAAACCACAACCAGATGAAGCGATATACCAAGTTTCGTCAGTTTATGTTCATAAATAACCGAGATATAAAATTTTTCTTTTTCTCCATAAGAATAACATTGGACAACGTACTGTGTTTAGCACTTTCAATATCTCAGTAACCAATTGACGTAGAGCAATGATCAAAATACCAAATTGTTTGTTTTTTAAAGCTGAATTCAATGGTATAAATTAAAATTTGATTTAAATGATAATTACATGTTAAAACTCCAAAAAAATTGTTGGGGTACAAAACCCCCCCAAAACCCGCCTTTGGATGGTGCAATTTGTCTGGTTTTCGAACTCGTTCAAATAAATGGTACTTTACATATTTGTACCAAATTTTATTAAGATCGGTCCTTTTTTACGAGAGTTATCGTGCTTACGGACACACATATATATATATATATAAATTTGAACGAATGGTGTTTTTGGCATCTGAGGACCTCAAAACGAAAAGTTATCATGGTCTCGGGCTTAAGTCTTACCATGAGACCTACGGTAATAGCTTCTTCCCTATAGGGGAAATTCGCTAAAAGAGGTGTGTGCATGACCAGATGTTGTGATATAGATTGGCTCACAATAACAGTAAACAAACAATGTCTTTAACTTTTGGATCATATGATAGAACACAAAACTGACATGTCAGCAGAATAATAAGTAAGGTTTGCAGCCATGTCATTGGCTGCGCTAGTGGAGCGAGCCCATCTACGTGGGCTTCTCGGATCTTGGTTATCACCAATATCTCAATTGACTTCCTTTAGGTCAGTGTAAATTGTATCCCTAGCTGTTTGAAGAGGGTGGTTAATCACCCAGGTGCCAATGTTGAAATTTAAATGATTCCTATGTTTTCTTTTGTAGCGAAGCACATTGTATGTGGTTTTATAATAAATAACGATCATTTAGAATCTACAACCGTTTTTGAATTTCCCCTATAGGAAAAAGCTATTACCGTAGGTCTCATGGTAAGACTTAAACCCGAGACCATGATAACTTTTGGTTTTGAGGTCCCCAGATGCCAAAAGCACAATTTAATTAAATTTATATATATATACAAGTACCTATCCATGACTTGAAACTCAATAAACTTGTATTTGTTTATATCCTCATAATTAATCATGTTTCACGGAAAGATTAGATACATAAATCAAAAGAAAAAATGAATTTACTCCAACTTTTATTCCAGTGGTTTGCATGAGTAGATTCACTTAAAGGAATAAAACAGCCAATCAGGATAGTTCAAAGAACGATAAATTTGCCTTACCAGTGTACCAAACTAATAAGATCACCGGCTCGCTTTTTTAACCAAAATCGTTAAACAGTGTTACCTCCAGTTATACAATAAACCTCCTTGGGGACAACGTATACATAACCCAATGGGTTATGCGTTAGTGGCTTGAAGGGGCGATAGCCCCTAATCTTGTGATATTTTTACTCTATACATGTTGCAAGATGGAACACATGCGTCATTTCATAAACAAAGTAGACACTTAATCACATGTTTTAATGTAAACAAAGCACACTTTTTTAAATCCCCATGCTTTTCTTTTGTGATGCTATGTTTTACGTTATCTATTGTTTGGTGGTAGCTTTTTATAAATACTGCTATTTTTTCCCGAGTCGCTGGATTCAAGACCTTTTATTTGAGCCGCCTCCCATCATTCTGCAATTTGCCAAACTCCCACAATTTTGACTTAAAAATTTTGCTTACATAATTATATATTTTATATTTATACTAGTGGCTTGAAGGGGCCATAGCCCATAACCTTTCTCCAATACTCTACCTACAGTAATCTAATTTGAACACATGTCACTTCGTAATTAAAGTAGATAGGTACTTAATCACATGTTTTAATGTAAAAGCAGACATTTTTAATTTCCTATGCTTTTCTTATGGGGGATATTTTACGTTATTTCTCGTTTGCTGGTAACTTTTTAGAAGTATTGCTATTTTTCCCGAGTCCCTGGGATCGAGACCTTTAATTTGAGCCATCTCCCATCATCCTGCATTTTGCCACACTCCCACAATTTTCACTTAAACATTCGCTTACAGAATTATATATATATATATATATATATATATATATATCTCCCATCATCCTGCGTTTTGCCATACTCCCACAATTTTCACTTAAACATTCGCTTACAGAATTATATATATATATATATGTGTGTGTATGTGTGTGTGTCCGTTAACCCAATAAGAGGGTTTTATGGGGTTTAAAAATTAACCTAAAATCTGTGTTTTGAATTTTCTACCCCAACATTTTTAAAACACTCAATTTTACTTTTGACCATTTTATAGAGCTTAAAAAAACAAATAATATAGTATTTTGAATAATTAACCTAGGTTAAGTGGTTCCGGAGAAAATCCAAAAAAACATGTTCACAAAATCTCCCATGTTTATCTTATGGGGAAAAGGTTTCTGGCTTTCCCTCAGTTAATTTTACTGTAAACTTCACATTTTCTTCACCAATCAGTTCAGCTCTAAAAAACAATCATTTTGATGTTTAAATTGTGATTTTACGTCCAACCGTTGCAAAGATATTCAAAGTGCTAAACACAGTACGTTGTCTAATGTTATACTTATGGAGAATAATCAAAATTTGATATCTCGATTATTTATAAATGTATATTGATGAAACTTGGCATGTGGATTCACCTAGTTCTGTTATATTGATATTTGCACAAAAACATAATTTTTTGCTGATTGTCCCCCATAGCAGCAAACCCGCATACTCAGCCCTAATATTAATCTTATGTAGAATAAGTAATGTTTTATTTCTCCCTTAATTATGAAAATAAATTAATAAAACTTGGTATGTAGCTTCACCTGGTTAAGTTATATTAGTAATTGTATAAAAAAACATTTCTTATATTTCTTGTTGCAGCAAACCTGTGTACTCAGCCTTCAATGTTATTCTTACGGAGAATAAATCAAATGCTATATATCACTTGTTTATTTATGTATTTGTATGACACTTGGTGAGTGGCTTTATGTGGTACATGCATTAGAAATGCGCTGAGTATGCAGGTTTGCTGCGACGGGGGTATTTTAATACCTCGTTACTTTCACCCTCCCTGTTTATTGTTCAATTTATATACATTGTATATTCAATTTGTTGGACACATTTAAGTATTCAGATTGAAAAAAATCTGCCACTCAAAACAAGAAAGCTTTATGTGCTGATAATGGGCCAAATTATCAATTAATTACTTTACTCATTCAATAATACATTTTCATTGTAAGTGTATTCATTGCAAGATTAATTTGTTTGTTTTCAGGGGAAGTTTTCTTTTCTCCAAAAACAAGCCTCTGGATGGGTGAGCAACTACGAAAAACAGTTCTTAAATTGTAATTTAGTAATGTAAAAGTCGGTTTTTTTTTTATCTTATGCAGACAAACTTTTGTTTAGTGTACTTTACGTACAGTTAATTAACATTACTGTAAAATATCTATACTGCCACTAAAATTAAGACAGAAAAATAGGTCGGATTGCTGTAATTGTGTTATTACTTCTGTTATTCAACACAAACCTTTTCATGTTTTCAGACTTCTAAATATGCGTCAAAGTCTAAAGAAATCTCCAAGTCAAAATCCTCAGTCAGTAAAATTGGGAAACAAGGCAAAACTGAGAACAGAAAAATAAAGAATGGAGACAAGAGAGTGAAATTAGATAAAAAAGGTGGAAAACATAAAGCTAAATTAGGTGGCAAACATAAAAGCCTAAAGAAGAAACCTCACAAAATTGTAAAAGACGCAAAAGGGGAAACAATTTCACGACACTTGGAAGGGAGAAGTGAAAGAATTTTAAACGTGGGTCGTGAAAATGATCACGCCGCTGGGAACAAACATCAGCTAACTGAAGAAGAAACACATTCCCAGCGGCTGGAAATGATGACTGGGAGGGTCTTGAATGTGGCCGAGGAAGAAAAAGAGAAAAGCGAAAAGCACTTTCAGGCTAACTGAGAGGTGCTGAGAATGATGCAAAACGCAGATAAGAAAAACAACGGGGCAGCAAGAACTAACTAATAATCACAATTAACATATTTATAAAAACAAAGAATCACCACTTGAAAAAACAGCACAACGAAAGAGGTTATTTGTTAGGCTTTGACAGAAGCAAAAAAACGTAAACACAGTTCATAATTTCATGCTGGGACATTACATAAGTTTATTTAGTTCGCCACCAGATTACAGCAGCAAACAGACAAGGTAAAATAGATTTTAAGTCCTATGTTACTGTGGCCACTCATAGTGGCCATGCGTTCGAGGAATTTCATACTGGCCACCATGAGTGGCCATACGAGCTGTGAGGAATAATGTAGCAGAAACAAACCCGCGCTGATAGGGAAATGGCGGCAGCCACTGACAGTGGTCAGACAACCCCAGAGGAACATTTTAAAAGACCCCAGCCAAGAACAAACGGTTAAATTAAATATTTAAAAATCTACTACAATGAAGTAATTGCCATGGTAACAATTACAAAATGTTTTTTAAAAACCTAGGAAACTATTTTGATGAATTTGTTGATTACTTTCAGTAAAGACATATAATTCATCTCTCCTATTAGCCATGAGTGTTATCAGTGATAACAAGTTTCTGCTCGGAGCTGCTGTTCTGCTGGGAGGAGCTGCCATTGTGGGAGCATGGTGGTGGAGGAGGCGACCGTCGGGAGGAGAGGCAGTGGAGGAGGTGGAGTCTGCGGGGAGCAGTGAGTCGTGGGTGACTGCGTTGGACAGGTCGGACAACGCGTCAGCGGAGGAGGTGGAGGTGGATGCCTTAGACAATTAAGAAGAAAACATTGAAAACAAGTGAGAGCATAAGGCCCTAGAGGAGGTGAATACAAAACTGCTGGAAGAGGACGAAATGTTTGCGGCAACCCTCTGCCGAAATCCAGCAGCCTCTAGCAGAAGAAGTGATAGAGCCAGCAGAGAAGGGAAGGTGGCCGTCACCCAATACTGAAAAATGGGGGAAAAATGAATTTAGTCCAAAAATAGAGGTGCTGGAAGAGGACGAAATGTTTGCGGCAACCCTCTGCCGATATCCAGCAGCCTCTAGCAGAAGAAGTGATAGAGCCAGCAGAGAAGGGAAGGTGGCTGTCACCCAATACTGAAAAATGGGGAAAAAATTAATTTAGTCCAAAAATAGAGGTGCTGGAAGAGGACGAAATGTTTGCGGCAACCCTCTGCCGAAATCCAGCAGCCTGTCACAAAAACAGTGAAGCCAATTCTTGAAAACCAGTCAGAGCTAAGGCATCAAGAAGCCAAGAAGCCCCATGACCCTTATACTAGCATGGTGGAAAAGTGACTCCCACGCGGACAATTCCTAGCGATGACATTTGTGTTTACCAATGGGATATAGTTTGTCTATTGAAATAAACTATTTAAAATAACTTCTTTTGTTCTTATTTACAGCATAAGAGTTACTTTGACAGATCACTGGTTAATTTTGATCAGCTATTATGATTATTTTGTTACGATTTGAAACTCCATAAACCTAATTATTTAAATTGTCAATTTCAAATGGGTTTCCAGCAAAAATTGGATTTCTCCTGAGGTTAAGGATTTCACCAATCCGATTTCTGGGGCCCAAAACCCGCTATTTTCAAAGTTTAACGTAAAATTCTCCAGCGTTATTCCGAAATCTGATTTACACCCAGACTTTGCTTAGATTAACAAAAATAGAATTGTCATACGTTGGTTGTGTTTTTAGTTCAAAGTAAGGTAGGTACCGGTAATATAAAACCAAATCTAAAATATTCTTAGCGTTTTAATAATTTTTTAATTGGTAATCAGAAATCAGATCCATTATTGGTCAGTGAGCAAAATACAACTGTGCAATACTTTGCATCTCAATAATAGACAAATAACAAAATAGAGCATATCCTTTCTCACAGTTCGGGGCACAGTGCTTGGCGGCTGGTTTGGCTTAGTAACGTTTGTGTTACAGAATACTTTTAACAGAAAGCCAAATTCATTTATTTAATTTTAAAACATTTGTTTTATTTTTGTTATTATCTGCTTTTATTTACGAGAAGTTTGGGTAGTTTCTCGCCTTTCCCAGACACCCACTGTATCAGTTTGAAAGTAACTTTATCAGTCATTGGAAACTATTTAGTAAATGTTGTTGAATGATGATGCATTTTTGTTAGTCACTTATGTGTGACAGTAGGTCGGCAGAATATTATCATTATATAAAAAAATACCCCCGTCGCAGCAAACCTGCATACTCAGTGAATTTCAAATTAATTATAACATAACACATTAAGGCACTTAACAAGATTCATAAGAAATATATTCAAAAACAAGCGATATTTAAAATATTAATTATTCTCCATAAGAATAACATTGGGTATGAGTACGCAGGTTTGCTGTAACAAGGAACACAAAATAATGGGTTTTTATGCAAATATCAATAGAACTCAGCTAAGTGAAGTCACATACCAAGTTTCATCCATATACATTCATAAATAAGCGATATATACCATTTTAATTATTTTCCATAAGAATAACATGGGGACCGAGTACCTAGGTTTGCTGCTACGGGAACCATAGGCGAAAAATTGTTTTTTTGTGCAAACAACAATAAACCACAACCAGATGAAGCCACATACAAAATTTTGTCAGTTTATGTTCATAAATAAGCGAGATATACAATTTTGCTTTTTCTCCATAAGAATAACATTAGACAACGTACTGTGTTTAGCACTTTCAATATCTCAGTAACCAATTGACGTAGAGCAATGATCAAGATACCAAATTGTTTGTTTTTTTTATGCTGAATTCAATGGT
Organism: Allygus modestus; assembly: GCA_963675035.1. Taxonomy (NCBI): domain Eukaryota; kingdom Metazoa; phylum Arthropoda; class Insecta; order Hemiptera; family Cicadellidae; genus Allygus; species Allygus modestus. The sequence goes on along the minus strand of OY776112.1, from coordinate 139,389,324 downwards.
GAAAATTAAAATTTGATTTTAATAAAAGTTACATGTGGAAACCCCAAAAAACCCATTTTTGGGGTACAAAACCCCCCCAAAACCCCTCTTTGGATGGTGCGATTCATCTGGTTTTCGAACTCGTTCAAATAAATGGTACTTTACACGTTTTTACCAAATTTCATTAAGATCGGACCTTTTTTACGAGAGTTATCGTGCTTACGGACACACATATATATATATATATATAAAATTTAAACGAATGGTGTTTTTGGCATCTGGGGACCTCAAAATGAAAAGTTATCATGGTCTCGGGCTTAAGTCTTACCATGAGACCTACGGTAGTAGCTTATTCCCTATAGGGGAAATTCGCTAAAAATTAATGAATACATTTTCAAAATAAAATAAAAATTAACATAAACATTGTAAAAAAGTAAAATAATTATAATTTTTCAACGTTTGTTTATCACTATTTTTTTCGATTCAAACAGTTTGTTAAATAGTATTAACAAATTATTGGTTTTATTGAAGTCATATCAAGCACCGATTTAACATATTTTTCTGTAGGAATAAGTTCAGCATGTCCGTTATTTTCCAATGCACTCTTTTAAAATATACAACAACCGAGCATGTGTTCATAGTTTATACCCATGAATGTGCTGCCTTCAGTGACAGACGAAATCCTAACCAGTCAGGTTTATATAAATGTACTCGCTTCGCTCGCTGGGGGCCTCCGCCCCCAGACCCCTGTGGGGGGCTTCGCCCCCGAGTCGCTGTTTGGCCACAGTTTAATGTAAATTGGTCCAAATTATATTTAAGACCTAAATTCTACAACTATTCCAAGGCTCTGATTATTTTTAAGGGTTCAATCTATAAAATCTTGTCATATTTTGATGAATACTAGTTGGCATGGAGACGTAGTATGTTAGATTTTAAGCCTGCTTGCATTACCTAAGTACTTGAAAAAAATACCCTTAACTGATGTATAATGGAGCCGTTATAAGGTGGTCTTTTATAAGGAATACGACCACCACCACCGTTAACAACATGAAATATTTTGCCTTTGGGTAACTACAAGCCTTCTGCAACAAATATGACATGATTTATAAGGGATTTTACGCTCAACAGAGGGCAACATAAAAAATGTACCCGAAAAACACGAAAAGTCTACAAGAGCTCAAAAACTTTGATTTTTTCTGGGTGTTAAGATACTTAATCTGGTCGTGGGAGTATTGCTTGGTACTAATTGTAATGTAGGAATACTGTGTGGTAAGTATTAGGCCTCTAAGTTCTATATTAGAGCGACAAACCATTAAAAACCACGAACAAATCTATGAAAAAAGTTTAAATTTAAAAGATCTAGCTTCATACTAGTTGCAGACAAAATTACTAAATAAGGTTAACTTTGGTATTTTGGAAGCTCTGTCCTTATAGAGTTGATACTATTCAAACCCCAATGAGTCTCGAAAAAATACCTTTCTGTTGATAACAATGTAGTCCATACAAATATATATATATATATATAATATTTAAAAAAATAAAAATCGCTTAAACAAATAAATTGACAAATTCTTCATAAAGACTAGTTTTTATACCAATATTTGCACTGGGATATTGTGGTTGTAAATCCAGATGCTCAACAATTTAGGCCTGACGATCCCATTTACACTGGGAAGATTCGTATGGAGAGCTTAAAAGATTTATTTGTCTGAATTTCGTGTATAAACGGATGAAAATTTACGACTAAACATCAAGGGTAAGGGGCCCATACTCTAATTTGCCCAGGGGCCCGAAATTTCTCTGGGTAGGCCTGCTAAACATACACATGGTTTTATAATCAACCAAATAAAATCACTATATGCCATAAACAGGGAACAGGGCGTCCCTTAACTTTCAGGACAAAGGTATATAGCATTCGTCCTTGGGATAATACTAACACATTTACTATACTGAGTGTAAATTAAGTATTGAAACAATTTTTAGTTGGGAAGAGGCAAAAATTATACACCATGAGTCTCACTATTATAAAAGAAAGTTTGTTGAAGGGGCATTAATTAAATTACATGAAAATCCGATAAGTCAGAGTAGTATTTATGTCAGGCCACTATGGGTTTCCTTAATTAAAAACCATTTCAGTCAAAAATCACCCCACAAACACACGCCAGTTCCTTGCGTTCCAGTTGTTCCCGCATCTAGAGTCCATCCAATGCGGCTACGACACATGCGTCAGTGATCGCCCTTGGAGGAAACACGGCCACCTGATTACATGACCAGTTCCTAATGCTCACCTTGGAGGCATGCGGTAATCTCTTTGAGAATATCGTACTGGTGCCCGTGTGTAGCATTCTAGGAGGAATCGTGCAGTTTTTGGTTTCCGTGTCATGTTCCCGTCGACACAGACGGGTGGGTAGCCACAGCTGTGTCGTCACGTGCCCTTGTCAGTAGGTGGGGGTAACGGCTCTCCCCCCTCCACTACCGCTAGCCACTAGTCGAGTGCGGGTCTGGTGGTGGGTTGAGTTGACGTGAGAGTGAAGTTTCCCGTGTTTGCCGTCAGCTTGGAGGCAACTATGCAGAACAGGTAATGTATTGTCAGTTTGCCATTTGTTCGTGTATATAAATTTTGTATTGGTGTATTGTATTTGATTTTTTGTATATATATATTTGTTATCTTTGTGTTTGTGTAAATTAAAATTTAAAAGAAAAAGATTAAGAAAATCCAAAAAAATTTAGGTTAGTTAGGTGTACTAATTTTATATTTAGATGTAAGTAGGGTTCACGTGATAACGGGAGGAGTTTCCTTACCTCCCAAAATGTAGTGTAGTTTTAAACACTGGAAGCGATAGGTAAAGTCCAAATAAATAAAAGAATGAATTCAAATCCATCGCTATTACGAGTTTCAAAAATACTATTGAAACAAATATGTATTTTTTAAACTAAAATAGATATACATATTTTGTTTCGTGGCATTGCCTGTTAACAAAGGTTCCGGGATTTTTTTACATCAACAAAATTGTTTCAACCTCCTAAGGAGGTGGGGGGTAGGGGGTAACTTATTTAAAAAAATTGCAACCCCTATTGAGTGACCCCTAATTTTATAAAAAAATATAAAGTGACCCCTAAAAAAATGTAAAATGGGGGGTAAAAATATAAAATCGGGGGGAGGGCAAAAATAAAAATTGGGGGGAGCAAATATATAAAATCGGGGGGTAAAAGTATAAAATGGAGGGGGGACAACATAAAATAAAAATAAAAAATCGAAGAGGGGGGGAGCAAAATATAATATTGGTGGTGGGGCTAAAATAAAAATGGGGGGAGCAAGAATATAAAATCGAAGGGGGGCAAAAATATAAAATCCGGGGGGATCAAAATATAAAATTGGGGGGGGCAAAAATAAAAATCGGGGGGAGCAAAAATATAAAACCGGGGGCGGCAAAAATAAAAATCGGGGGCAGCAAAAAACATAAAATTGGGGGGCGCAAAAAATATAAAATCAGGGGGGCAAACAAATATAAAATTGGGGGTGGGAAAAATATAAAATCGGGGGAGCATAATATAAAATCAGGAGGGGACAAAAATAAAAATTGGGGGGCAATAAATATAAAATTGTGGGGGGTAAAAATATAAAATGGGGAATATAAAATGGGGGGAACATAAAATTAAAATAAAAAAATCGAAGAGGGGGGAGCAAAATATAAAATCGGGGCGGGGCAAAAACAAAAATTGGGGGGGGAGCAAAAATATAAAATCGTGAGGGGTTGGTACAGGAAGTATCGGTAAAATTGTTTTTTGTGCAAATAAGAATAGACCACAACCAGATGAAGCCGATGAAGCCGATGAAGCCACATTAATATTTGTTCATTAATATTAATTATTAGCTAGATGACGTACCCGTTCTTCTCACAGGGGTTTTCTCTACCCGTTCTTTAGTCAATGCAATTTGCATTTTAGTTAGCTTGAAACAGCTGTTCTTGTTTCTGCTCTTTAAGCTGTCAAATGGAAGTATTCAGAAGCTGTTCGCATTACAGTTTCTGAATGATTACTTTATTCTGAAATATAAACATTGAAACTTAGGACGTTCACGGGGCGTAGCCCGAGGGGATTTTAAGGAAGTGAATAGGCCTATCTATGTGTTGTATGGGTTCAAGATCTACCTATGTGTAAAGTTTCAGCCCAGTCGGTTCAGTAGTTTTTGCGTTCACCCGGAACATCAGACAGACAGACAGTCAGGCAGACAAACAGACAGACAGAAACCACCTCTTCTTTATAATATTATAGATTAAAATCTGTTGATCCTAAACAAAATGGCGGCCAAAAACGTAAATTATGTTTGAACGTATAATAATGAATGGAGTTTTTACTTAAGATATGTTTTACGTGTTTTAGAAAGATATCCCCAAGACCCACATGTTTTATTAAAAATTTCAAATTATGGTCTTTTTAAGGTGAGAAATCCTTTTGTAATACTAACATAAATTTAGCTAATAATTTAAGTATTGAAATTTGAAAAATCAAATTTTTTCAACAATAATATGGGATATTGTTTTGGCCGCCATTTTGTTTAGGATCAACGGATTTTAATTATCTTTATATCATTGATTTTAGCTTGGCAAGACCTATTAAATAAGGGGTCTCTCAATAGGGGTTGTTATTTTTTAAATAAGTTACCCCCTAACCCCCACCTCCTTAGGAAACAATTTTTTTGATGTCAAAAATTTCGGAACCTTTGTTAATAGTCAATGCCACAAACAAAATATGTCTATCTATTTTAGTTTAAAAAAATATTTTTTTTTCAATACTTAATTTACACACTGTATGAACATGGATCCAGTCTCCATGCCTAGTTTTCCGTGTCTGTCGATGTGTTTTTCACTTAAAAGTTCATATTTAAAAAACTACCGAACCGAATTCAAACAAACTTAAGTCAACTGTTTAAGATGATTTGGTCTATCAATCCAGTAGTTATGGTGTAACATCTTTGAGGATTTCAAAATGGCGTTCATTGAAATTTGGTTTACCTTAAATGTTTTGAAAACCCGCCATTTCACAAAATATTTACAGAAATAATTTATTTTGTGGAATTTTATGACAAATCTAACGATAATTCAATTAATGTAATCGAGTAATAATAACCGAGCTAATGAAATTTCCGTGTGACCGGACAAAGGTTATCTTTCGTTTCTCCACAATACAGCAATATGAAAAAAATAACAAGAATTGCAACAGCTTGGTTATTTATTAGGCTACTTGATTTCAATAGTTTAAGTATCAGATCTTACGTAAAATCCCCAAAAAGAATTTATTTTGTAAAGTGGCTGGTTTTCGAGCCATGTAAAGATATCAAATTTAAAGTAGCCGCCATTTTGGAATTGTGAGAGATAATTACATAATAACTTTTGTAAAGATAGACACTATCACCATAAACAGTTTACTCATGTATTGTTGAATTCGGTTCCGTAGATTTTAAAATATGAACTTTAAATTGAAAAACACATACAGACAGACAAACGGAGAACTAGGCATTGGAGACAGTGCCATAAAACCCCATGGTTATATGAGTGTGTTTGTCTTGACCCAAGGAATAATGCTATATATCTTTTTCCAGAGAGTTGCGGGACACTCTATATAAATATTAGTTATATATTAAGGCCAATAGAAATATGCTCTGGAGGAATTACATTTTCTGTATTACACATGCATGAATTCTAACGAAAATGTTGATATGCAACAATAATAGGCCTGTGTAAGGGGTTTGTCATGACTACTTACAACTTATTTACTTCAACTATGACGCGGTGGATTTCTCTTTTGATTATATATGCATTATATAATTGGCGTTATTATCCATAAGACTAACAAACTTAGATTCATTTGATTAGGAACTTTACTGTCCACATGGCAAAACTCTAACAACGGGCAATTGATTCAGGTTGTGTGAAACCTTCTCGCGCCCCCACATGCCACTTAACGGGTAATGTTCCATTAAACATTAAAGTAGTTTTCCTGTTAAAAGCGAACAAAATTACCACGATAGTCAATGAGAATGTTACAATCAAGAGAATGATTTTGTTCATAAAGAAGAATATATGTGTACGATTTTCATAAACGTAAACTTAACAACAGCCTTGATAACTTAAGTACTTACAATTGCTGTCGAAGGTTTAAAGACATTTCACAAACTTTGGTTCATGTTTGCAAAATGTACTGTTTATATACTGTACACATATTGTAACGGGAGTCCACGACATTACTCAAATTACGAAAACGAACATTGAATTTTTAAACAGAAATGGTACTAATATAATTATTGTAGACCCCTCCGCATCAGATGCCTACTGCAGGCTGGTATGGTAGGCTGGGCCTCAGCAAACCCTATTTTTTCATAACAAATCAAACAAACAAAACAAAACTTTCACATGTGACCCATTGCTCTTTTTACTGATAATAATCTATAGTATTACTGTAGTCAATGGGAAAATTCGTAATATACTTCACCTTGCATGTAAAAAACAAAATCATGTTAATCATATTTGTAAATAGGCCCTAACACGTTTTTACCTTTTCTATTTTAAACATTAATTTTTTATTTCAAATTGTATTTTAGTTGTCTATTTTTGTTTAGCTCCAACTCCTTTTCAAGTTGAATTTTCCTCAATGTGTAATTCTTTCTGATATATTATTTATTGTACTTGTAAAGGTCTGATTCATTTTGTAGAAACGAAAAATACGAACCTCTCGTCAACGAGCAACAATTTCATATCTGGGCTTGCTCTCAGTTTAATAAAGGGAATACAATTAGTTATGTTATATAGTTGTACTAAAATAACTCATAGCGATCAGACTTTGTGCCACCTTGAGTACAGTTAATCTCTTATACAGACCGTTCCATCTAATGTATAAACCGCTGAAAAAGTGTGATTATGATAATGATTTACAAAATATATATTTAAGAAAAAACTAAGAAAGAATGACGACAGCGTAAAGCGTGATATATGTTATCAGCTGAATGTAAGTACAGAAGACAGAAACTACTGAAATCTCAAACTAGTCTGTTTTATCCTTAGGATATCTAACCATTCTATTAAAGTTACAAAGTAAAACAACTTAGCTCAGTTTCTATCAACAGGTCCACTAGATGTAGACTGCATGAAAATGGTCCGATGGTTAATTGCCCATATGATTCCCCTCTCACCCCCCTCTTAAACAGTGTTACCATACGAATTTCACAAACAATGATTCAGTCTGCTTGTTTTTTTAGCGAATTTCCCCTATAGGGAAGAAGCTATTACCGTAGTCAGCATGGTAAGACCTAGGCCCGGGACCATGATAAATTTTCGTTTTGAGGTCCCCAGACCCCAAACACACCATTCGTTTGAAATTGTGTGTGTGTGTGTGTGTGTGTGTGTGTGTGTGTGTGTGTGTGTGTGTGTGTCTGTGAGCACGATAACTCTCGTAAAAATGAGCCTATTTTGATTAAATTTGGTATAAACGTGTAAAGCAACATTTATGACTCTTCGAAAACCAGCCAAATCGCTCCATCCGAAGGGGTATTTTGGGGGGTTTTGTACCTCAAAAATGGGTATTTTGAATTTTTTACTTATAATTTTTGAAATAGTCAAATTTTAGTTTTTACCATTGGATTCAGCTTAAAAAGTACACAATTCGGTATTTTGATCATTTCTCTACGTGGTTACCGAGATATTGAAAGTGCTAAACACAGTACGTTGTCTAATGTTATTCTTATGGAGGAAAAGAAACAAATTATATCTCGCTTATTTATAAACGTATACTGACGAAACTTGGTATATGGCTTCATCTGGTTGTGGTCTATTGATATTTAAAAAAAAAACAATTTTTTGCCAAAGGCTCCCGTAGCGGCAAACCTGCGTACTCAGCCCCATGTTATTCTTATGGATAGTAATTAAATGCTATGTCTCCCTTAATTAAGAATATAAATTAATAAACACTGGTATATGACTTCACCTAGTTGAGTTATATTGATATTAGCATAAAAACCCATTTTTTGTGTTCGTTGATGCAGCAAACCTGCGTACTCAGCCCCAATGTTATTCTTATGGAGAATAATTAAAATTGTATATATCACTTATTTGTGCATATATCTTTATGAAACTTGGTAAGTGGCTTTATGTAATATTAAGACATTTATATCTCCATTGGAAATTCGCTGAGCATGCAGGTTTGCTGCGACGTGGGTATTTTATGTTTTGTACGATATGAATGGATTTCAAAACAGACTACAGATATACTTTACCCTATGTTTTTATAGACCAGAGCGATTTAGCAACAATGTATTAACTTCCATCGGACTACTTTGGTGCTACTTACGTATTTCATAATCTAAAATAGTAAATAATAAACGAACGACTTTTTCGGGGTCAAAAGTGTTGTAGTATTACATAACTTTCTAATGTAATTAATTTTAATTTCCTTTAGTAATACAAGCAATGGAATTGCTGTAACTTAAGTTCCTGGAATGTCACATCTAATCTATTTCTACTACATTTATCTTGCTTATAACAATTTTCAAGACGTAATTAATGAAAATAAGATGTTATATTCGATTCGTTGAACAATTCTAGATGATTACTTTCACCTCTCAAGTTACACCTTGGTCGGTGGCGATTAAGAAGTGGAGGCCGGGGAAATTGCTTCCCTCAGGAAATCTCATTCAGGAAAAACGTTAAAAGGCGATTCCGAGGAAATGGACGCGTTCATTAATCATCGGCCGATCGTGTCTGATGATCGTGTCCTGATGATCAGGTTCGTTATAATTTTGGGAAGGATTATAATCGCTCCGTTAAAATTCGTGTTCCATTTCCTAACACAGGCTCTAAATATATTTTGCTCATAAATAAAATGTTGCTTTCTGTTATTAATTTCAATTTTTAACTTGTTAACAAATTTCCCCCCGGGGAAGAAGGTATTACCGAAGTCGGCATGATAAGACAATAAACCCGGGACCATAACTTTTCGTTTTTAGGTCCCCAGATTCTAAAAACACAATTTGTTCAAATTAGTAATTAGTATATATCCCCCCACAATACCCTTCGGTCGGGCGATCTGTCTGGTTTTCAAACTTAAAATTCACAATTGTTTCTTAACACTGTACGGGTATCTAATTTCATCGCAATCGGACCATTTTTACGAAAGTTATCGCACCCATGGACACAAATGCTTTTACTCAATTATCACATCGACATAAATTGAAAAGCTCTTAGATTATTAACGATTATTTCTTGCAATTACTTTTAAATGGAATATTGGACAATAATTGGACTAAGGCTTAACTCAGACTGGTTTAGTAAAAAAATCCGAAATTGTAATTTCTTTAACCGTTAGGGCCTACTGTTAAATTGTCAATGCATTTAATAATATGTCAGGGCAACAAGTTATTTATTTATATTTTAAAGCCATCCCAGGAACTTTTGAGAAAACCATAGGCCTAGACTGATACCGGTAAACCATAGGCCTAAGACTGATACCGGTAAACCATAGGCCTAAGACTGATACCGGTGAACCATAGGCCTAAGACTGATACCGGTAAACCATAGGCCTAAGACTGATACCGGTAAACTATAGGCCTAAGACTGATACCGGTAAACCATAGGCCTAAGACTGATACCGGTAAACCATAGGCCTAAGACTGATACCGGTAAATCATAGGCCTAAGACTGATACCGGTAAACCATAGGCTTTAGTCTGATACCGGTAAACCATAGGCCTAAGACTGATACCAGTAAACCATAGGCCTAAGACTGATACCGGTAAACCATAGCCCTAAGACTGATACCGGTAAACTATCGGCCTAAGACTGATACCGGTAAACCATAGGCCTAAGACTGATACCGGTAAACCATAGGCCTAGACTGGTACCGGTAAACCATAGGCCTACCACTGATACCGGTAAACCATAGGCCTAAGACTGATACCGGTAAACTATAGGCCTAAGTCTGATACCGGTAAACCATATAACTGGATGAAAGATCTCGGCGGAAAGTCGGAGTAAATATTAGATTATTGATAAAACCTCAGTAGGGGGCAAAGACCGATTCAGAACCAGCACAGGCGCGGTGAGGAGCAAGTGAGGAGCCCCCCCCCCCCCCGGCAGCAGCACGCAGGTGAGGAGCCCCCCCCCCCGGCCGGCAGCAGCACGCAGGTGAGGAGCCCCCCCCGCAGCACGCAGGTGAGGACCCCCCCCCGCCAACGGCACTTTTCGTGATGACCTTGAACATGAGGAAAAAACTTTCGAAAATTAATAACTAGCCTATTTATCCACCGATTCCCACGGGACTTTTCCAGAGTGTAGGCCTATCCCCAAGGAAGCGAATGACGTAAGAACCCCATAGATCCACCATTAAACAAGGCCGCTATTAATTTAAAACCGCGTTTTCCTTATGGGATCTCAGCTGTTTACCAACCGATTTTGACGAAACCTCACCACATGTCGGGCCGTGACCTAAGAAAACCATCGCTTAAAGAAAATTGAAAATCTGACTTCGTTACACGTTGTATGCCGGCTTGACTAAGCCAAACTGCGAGCGGCTCCGTGGAGTCACGTGTCGAGGCGCGTGCTAGGGCCTACGTGACTGTCCCAGCCTGTTTACTCATCAGCGGCCTTCCAGACCCCTCATCACTCCCACACTCCTCCGTTCTAGAAGGTTCCGACAAGTGTGTTGCATGAGGCCTCCTGACTGGAGTGCTCCCCGTTAGCGAAAGACCACCTCTCACGTTTCTGGAAGCTTCTAGAAGGTTCGCTGAAGCGTGCAACCTGGGTATAAAACCAAGGCAGAGCCGCGCGCGCGACCTCAGTGTTGTTCGAGACGTCACCATGAACGGAAACGGAGTCAGTGCAGCTGAAGTGGACCAAACGATCCGCTCCTTCCTAGAGGAGCTGAACGCAATGAACGATGAGAACGCCAACGCACCACCAGTTCAGCAGGGATGTGCGTCAAAGAAGAAAAAGCTCGATGGGACTGTAAAGAGGAAGGAAGTGCCTATCGATTCCCCGACACTGTGCTGGTCCGCTGGCGGATATCAGTACACTGTGAAGAACCCTACCAACAGCGGTAATGTACTGTTGAAGATGAATGTGTTCAAAGGAGGTCGCCCCACGTTCAGTTGCGGCTTGTACTTGGACGAGGAGCGAAACGATGAAATCTGCATATGTCTAGAGGACCTGCTATCCAGATTACAAAACCTATGGTTGGCAAATAGCGATACGGGAGAGACAAGATACGACGGGATCACTAGGACCGCTACTCCTCTACCCACCTGGCGAAAGACCGATTGCATCATCTCAGGGAAAACCAAGAGGAGTGCACACTCCAAGCGCACTACCCAGTAAACGAGAGATCGTGGAAAATTCCACTAAGCAGTTAATAACCGAGATGCTTCTAGAACAATCCACTTGTTTACGCAGTAAAGCTTTCCATTACGTCAGCCTTCCTGGAATTGAGCGTGGAAACTTCCACTAAGCAGTTGATAACCGAGACGCTTCTAGAACAATCCACTTGTTTACGCAGTAAAGCTTTCCATTACATCACCCTTCCTGGAATTGAGCGATTAACTATGTCATCATGTTGTTGATACGCGCGAGTCGGCACGTAGTCACCGCCAATAAAAGGCGACTCGGTGGCGAGAGCCAGTCATTCTGCATCCAGCCGCTGCGCCATGCTCAACACGGACCAGAAGATGGACCTCAGGACAGCCCTCAATAGCTGCAAGGCCGCGGGTTACACTCGCATCGCAGATCTGCGGGACAACGCGGTGTACCCGATCCGCTCATTCGAGCGGGTGGACACACCGTACGGCGAGGCAGTGATGGCCACCTTGGAGGGTTTTGTTGGCGATGACCCGATCCGGATTTACATGCCCCGGCGGTACCTCACGGTCCTGGACGACAACGCCATCTCCCAGTGCAACGTTGGCGTGGGGCCGAGGACTAGCCTTGTAAAGAGGAGCGGCCCTCCTGGCAGCAAACTTCCTTTCCTGGAATTTGTATAAATAAACGTTATTTCCTATTCCCTTATTTCCTTCAATATTAAAAAAATAAAAATAAAAAGAAGCAAGAAAAAGAACCTTTAGTTACAAGAGCCGAGGTGGTGGTGCACGGCAGTCAGTAGACGCCATGGACTTGAGGTGGAAACACCCGTTCACCGCCATCGTGGCCGGGCCCTCAGGCAGCGGCAAGTCGCACTTCGTGGCTCGCTTCATAGAGCACGCCGACCGCATGTGCGATACGCAGTTCGCCCGCATCACTTGGCACTATGGCAGCGGTGGCGGCGGTGGCAAGAGCCGTGCGGACTCTGCCGTGCGCTACGTAGCCGGCCTGCCAGACCTGGACGACTACGACGGTAGCGAGCCTACCCTGGTCATCGTCGATGACATGATGCGCGAGGCTGGTCCCGGCGTGGCGGACCTGTTCACCAAGGGCTCGCACCACCGCAACATGAGCGTGTTCTTCATCACGCAAAACCTGTTTCACCAGGGCAGGGGCCAGCGCGACATATCGCTGAACGCCCACTACATAGTGTGCTTCAAGAATCCCAGGGATCGCGCTCAGATCAAACACCTGGCTCGCCAAGTATACCCGGAAAACCCCAAATTCGTGGAGGAGGCTTACGCGGACGCCACGCGTGATCCGCACGCCTACCTGCTCATAGACTTGAAACAGTCCACGCCTGAAGAGATGCGCGTACGTTCAACCATTTTCCCAGACGATCCGATGAACTACGTGTACCTGCCCAAGAAGAAGTGATAAATAGGCCGAGCGCGCGCCAGCGTCAGTCATCATGTCACACCGCGTGAAGAAGGACGCGGCGCTGCTGAGGGCCCTAATACACGCTACGCCCAAAGAACGCAAGGCCCTGTTAAAAGCGTGCGACAAGAGTCGCATCAAGTCATTGTGCGAGTGCGCGTATAACGTGCTACGCGGAAACGTACCGCTTTCCCCCTGTCTCAAACGCAAATTGAGCAAACACAAACAGGCGCTCAGACGGCTGGTGAAACGCGGCGAGGGCTGGGCCAAGAAGCGACACTACCTCGTTCAACGGGGCGGAGGGATCCTCCTACCTCTACTGTTGAACGCTGTTTTGCCCGTTCTAGCGCAGAAGCTAATCGGACATGGAGTACGCTAGGAAAATGGTGGTTGTACCGCAGGAGCTCATCGAGAGATTGCGAGAAGGACCGGGACCAGGACTGGGACCAGGACCAAGAGGAGGAGCAGGTAGCGCCAATAAGCCAGCCAGCTTGGACGCTGAGATGCATCGCATATTGAGCGACAAGCGGCTGGACGATACGGAGAAATGGAAACAATATCAGCAGGTGTTACAGCGGTTCCTGCACTTTTCCGCGGCTAAACGTCAACCCATAGGTCTGTCAATCATCGAGGGTGAGGAGAGGGAGGAGGAAGCGGCGGGAGGTCCGAGTTAGATGAAGCACGAGTCTAGCGCCTCGGCGGAGGAGGACATTGTGGAATCGTTCTCAAAAATCTACAGGTCGGTGGCGCGCAACTTGTTGCGATTCATGACCCGGCAAGGCAGCCCCATCGCCTGGGACGCCAGTGGGGCGGTGTACGTGAACAAGGTGAAGATCCCCGATTCCAATATAGTGGACATCGCGCACAGCATAGTGAGAGCGCGAAGGGCAGACCGATTGCCTACCGGCTGGCATCAAGTGATGGCCGCCTTGAAGGACATGAACGTGCCCAAAGAATACGTGAGCAATCCCACGGCGTTGCGTTACTTAGGCGTGGGGCTGGACTCGGCATCGAGCCCCTGGGGAGACACGACAGCCTCGTCGACACCCCTCTCACCGAGGTTGACACCGATGCTGGACCGCCTGAGACCGCGACCCCCAGCGGCCAGGAGAAGGATAAAAACCGAGGAACCCGACCGGGAATCGTCATTGGACAACTGGGAGCCGTTCACACCGTAATGGAGAAGTTGTACTACGACCCGAGCCAGCCCGGTTCCCTCGGTGGGGTGGCCGCCCTGGCCAGAGCCGCGCGCCTACCGAAACGTCGGGTAGCCGACTGGCTGCGCGCCCAGGACACCTACACGCTGCACAAGCCTGCGCGCAAGCGGTTTCCTCGCAACCGCTACGTCGTGTTCGGGCCCCGGGAGTTGTGGCAGGCGGACCTGAACGACATGCGCGGCCTGAGCCGGTACAACGACGGAGTCAACTATCTGCTGACTGTGATAGACGTATTCAGTAAGCGGCTGTTCGCGGTACCACTGAAGAGGAAAAGCGGGCCTGAGGTGGCTGCAGCGTTCGAGAGGATATTCGCTGAGGCGACTCCTCGCTGCCTACAGACCGACAAGGGGACGGAGTTCACCGGGGCCGCGACCAAGAGAGTGTTCAAGAGTCACGGTGTCAACTACTTCACCACGCAGAACCCCGACGTGAAGGCGGCGGTGGTGGAGCGAGTCAACCGCACGCTCAAGACCCGCATGTGGCGCTAACTGACCTACAAAAACACGTATCGCTACGTGGACGTGTTGGACAGGCTTGTGGACGCCTACAACCACAGCCCGCACAGGAGCCTGGGTGGTAGCCTACGACCCGTGGACGCGGACAGCGGCGATGGTCAAACGGTGTACAAGGTGTGGCGTCACATGTATGGAAAGGCGATCCGGCGACACAAGCCCAGGTTCGAGCCGGGCGACACGGTGCGCATAGCCAAGGAGAAGGGCACGTTCGCCAAAGGTTACGAGACCAATTGGAGTAAGGAGCTGTTCGTGGTGGACCACGTATACGGGTCGCATCCTCTGCCATTGTACGTGTTGCGCGACCTGAACGGGACGCCGCTGGAAGGGCGCTTCTACGAGCACGAGATGCAAAAGGTGACGATCGCCCCGGACCGCCTGTATCAAATAGATAAAATACTGGACATCGAGGGGCGAGGCTCCAGTAAGCGCTACCTAGTCAAGTGGGCCGGTTACGGAGAGGACTTCAACTCTTGGGTACCCGCAGCGGACGTGCAACAGCTGCGATGACGAGGCACAACCAGTTTTACCTGACGTTGCCCAGTAACAGTTCAATGAAGTACTATCCCAACAACATGGTGACAAACTACACGACCCATCTACCCTCGACCGTTGATCTGTCAGACGGCGAGTGGGAGGTCGCTCTGGCGGAGGCGCACTACCCCTTCTCTTTTCTGACCGTCGGTGAGGGAACCTACATCAAACTAGTGCTGGGAATGAGGGACTCGAAAGGCGGGTTGGCCGTGGTGGACAAGTTGTTAATCAAAGTGGAGCCGGGCAATTACGGTAGTACCGAGGAACTCGTGCACGCAATCAACAACCACCCTCAAATGAAGAGTAACCTGTGCACCTTCTCGTATGACGAGAGGTCCTCCAGGGTGGAATTGCTGTCGACGTCTTCAGCCGTTCAGAGCCTCAAACTGAGCCCCAGTTTGGCGCTACAGTTTGGCTACGAGGTGGATCCGGATATCGTCAAGCGTCACAGGTCCGTGAGGCCGACTAACCTCTTCGCCGGTCTGCCATCACACATGTACGTGTATTGCGACCTGGTGGAACCCCAACTGGTGGGCGACGCTGTGGCGCCACTACTGAAGATCCTCAACATCGACATCAGGAATTACACGTACGGTGCCAACACGACAGTGTATATAATAGACCCGCACTACGTGCCGGTGATTAAAACCTCATTCGAGAGCGTGGAAATCGATTTAAGGGACAACCAAGGGCGACACTTGCCATTCCACTTCGGGACCACGTGCATGAAGCTTCATTTCAGGAAAGAGAGGCAGCGGCAATGAATCCGAGCGATCCCTATCTGGCGTATTACCGCCACCAGCAGGCGGGCCATGGCGTATCCTCCGTATTCAGAGGAGCCGCTTTCCAACGCGGACACGGTATCGGCAGTTTCCTAGGCGGGCTGATGCGTACAGTGGTCCCTTTGATCAGATCCGGCGCATCGGTGCTGGGCAAGGAGGCGCTGAGGTCCGGTGTGGGCTTCTTGGGCGATGTGGCGGCGGGCACAGCCGACCCCCGAGTCGCGGCCAACACCCGGCTCAGAGAGTTTACCGGGTCGCTGAAACGTAAGGCCGATGAAAAACTGGATCGCGTGCTGAGCGGTGGTGGCGCCTATAAGAGGAGGCGTGTACAGCAGGTTACTCCTCAGTCTCTGGCGAAACTCCTCGGAGCGAGGAAGAAGAGCGCTGCGCCCAAGAGGAAGCCCGCAAAACGTGTCGCTAAGAAGAGGAGAAGCAAGAAGAGTGAGAGTACCGTGAAGGACATTTTTGGATAATGGCGTTTCTACATCAGAAGTCGTGCGAGTGTGTCAAGACCGAGTTGGACCTGTTCTCGCTACCGCCCACGCAGACCAGTATAGAGAGCGGTAAATGGGTGCAGTACAAGCCCATCTCCTCCCTGACAGACGACTCGCCCGTGGAGTTCATAGTTCCGGGTCACGGGGACGAGTACACGGATCTGTCACAGACGCTACTGCATGTGAAGGCTACCATTAGATCGGCTAATGGAGGCGCTGTAACGGGCGATCAAGCGATAAAAGAGGTGGGTCCGATTAACAACTGGCTGCACTCGCTGTTCAGTCAAGTGGACCTGTACCTGAACAACAAACTGGTGTCTCCTAGAACAACACGTACGCCTATCGCGCCTACCTGGAGAACCTGTTGTCCTATGGCGGTGATGCCAAGACATCGCACCTCACCGCGGAGTTGTTCTACGAGGACTATGCCGGGTACATGGACAATACTGAGGAGGATAATGCCGGGCTCAAGAACCGCAGGGAGTTTGTCAAGGGCAGTCGGTACGCGAACATGGTCGGACATCTGCACGTCGACCTGTGCAACCAAGAGAAGTTCATGTTAAACGGCGTGGAGATGCGCTTTCGCCTGATCAGGTCAAAGAACTCATTCTCCATCATATCCAAAACCGTGACAGACTACAAAGTGGACATCGCCGAAGTCAACCTGTTTATGCGCCGCTGTAAGATCAACCCGAGCGTGCTGTTGGCTCACAGCAGGACGCTGGAGTCGGGCACAGCCAAATATCCCATTACGCGCGTGGAAGTGAAATCCTTCACGCTACCCTCCGGTATCAGCAGCAAGACTCTGGACAGTGTGTTTCTGGGTCAACTGCCGAAACGCATTATAGTTGGCCTGGTCAGCAATCAGGCGTTCAACGGGGACTACAAGAAGAACCCGTTCAACTTCACCCACAGCCACGTGAACTTCTTCGCGCTGTACATAGATGGTGAGCAAGTGCCATGTAAGCCGCTTCAACCGGATTACACGTTCGGTCATGAGTTGTGCGTGCTCGCCTACCACACGCTGTACACTGGCACCGGCATCAATTTCTCAGACTGTGGTAATGAAGTCAGTCGCAACGAGTACCCCTACGGATACTGCCTGATGGCGTTTGATCTGACGCCCGATATGGCAGCCTCTCAATCCAGCCACTGGAACCTGGTGCGCAACGGTAACCTGCGCATAGAGATTGGGTTCTCCGAAGCCTTGGCGGAGGCGTTCAACTGCATAGTGTACGCCGAGTTGGACAACGTCGTGGAGGTGGACCGTCATCGCAACGTCACAGTCGACTTTGGCGGGTAAACGAGTTGCCGCGCGCTCAAGGTCACCACGCGCGGACCGTTAGGTGATGGCGGCGCGCGCACCCAAGGTTAACCCGCTAGGCGCGCTCCCGCCAGCGCTCAGTCGAGTTCAGTCAGCCGTACGGGATGGACGTGCCGCCACCGATCTACAACGAGCCGCCGCCAGCGCGCTGTCATCACGGAAGCGTGGTGATGGATATGCAGTGTTTTAAAGACAGTGATAATGACTTTCTACTGAAAGAGGTTTGCGTGGTGGACTGACTACCGGCACGCTGCTCCTACATCACATCGCCCGCCCGCCCTTCAGTAAGGACCTCCTGACTTCCGAGAAACAGCGCGAGAGCGTCTGGGTCACTCGCCACTGCCACGGCTTGGAGTGGGACCAGGGGGACATCGCGTACGTCGCCCTGCTGGACAAGCTGCGCTCCTGCCTCATCCACCGCCCCCTGGTCTACGTCAAAGGATCGCAGAAGAGGGACTTTGTACAACGCCACCTCATAACCGAGCCCGCCGCCACCACCGCTCAGGACATGGAGGATCTGGGCTGCGGGTCGCTCAACGGTCCGCCCACCTACCGGACCCTGCGCTGTCGCCACCATAAGAGCTCCCACAACCGTTGCGCCCTTCATAACTGCATAGTATTGCGGGACTGGCTCGTGGCTAACGACAGGTCGGACCCGTCCGTCTCAAGCTGCCTGTGCTGCTTCCCCCCACGATGAATACCGTCCAGATCAGAGAATGCCTGGCGAAGATCCCCGGACTGAGGAACGTTGCGGTCTACGCCTCTGACCAACTACCGGACGTGCCGGTCAAGCCTCTCACCGCCATCGTGTCCAACACGGTAGCACACACCGAGGGAGGCGAACACTGGGTGGCGTTTTACTGCTCGGAAGAGGACAGACTCGAGTACCTGGACAGCTACGGAAGGCCGCCATACCAGGCCGACTTTCAAATGTTCCTGAGGCGCAATCCTCATCACCGCCACTACGTCTACAATAGGTATCGGCTCCAGGGCTATGATACTTCTGTTTGCGGCTACTACTGCCTCACTTACCTGTACTGCCGGGCTGTTCTCCGCACGTCACTCAACGACTACGTCCAGCTCTTCGACCCTGCCGCTCCCGCCGCCAACGACGCTCTCGTCCGCAGGCTCTTCCACTCCATATTCGCTTAAAACTAGTTTGTAAGGTTTTTGTAGTATGTGTATGTAACCTTATTACTGTACAATACATGCCTCATAATGTTAAAGCTTGTGTTTTTCATTTCTCCTTTCTCCTTACTAAATTTAAAAAAATTAGCAAAACTGAGGCAGCGGGGCTGGACCTCAGGTTTATATACCAGCGGCGCGTGTCACTGGCTGAGCCCCCGCCAAGCGGCAGTGAAGGCCGCCAAAGAGGGCGCGTCACGAGACCCCTCGGACATCAGCAAACCGCTGAGTAATTCGAGGGTGCAACCTTGAGCGTCAGCAAACCACTTAGCAACTCCTTCCTGGGCAACTCCTTCAGGGCCGTCCCCGACACGCGCCGCCACTCGCTCCCGGTTGGCGGGGGCTTTTTAAGCTGCACGGCTCGGGCCAAACGGCCCATAACGCCTTTCCGAGCCTAACGGCTTGTGACTTTTGAGTGAGCAAAGGGAGGAAATAAACAACTCGGGTTCATGCTGTACATAAAGCTATTATATTTTCTTACAAATACTATTTACAATTTTTTCTCTTATAACTAATATATACAACTAGATGGGGAATTCCTCTTCTTCCTCGTCTTCGTCCTGGCGCTGTCCCTCCTCCTCCTCACCGTCCACTTCCATCCGCTGCGGATCTTCTCCTCTCCTCCTGGCTGGCGGTAGCGGCGGGACGTCCTTGTGTCCCCACGGCAGAGTGTGGATGCCGTCGGGGAGGACGCACCGCTTGTCGTCGGTCGGGCTGAGGCTCAGCTTGTCCACCTGCACGGTGTAGACCCGGTGCAAGTGGGACTGGAACCGGACGTTGGTGGTGTGTTTCCGGACCCCGTCAAACAGACACTCTCTGTAGTCGTCGGGGGTGAGGACGTTCTTCACAACGCCCTTCGCCACCCCCTTGGCCCGCTTGAGAGTCTTGCTGCCGCCTGTCGCCGCGTCCTCAATGTCCATAAAGTACAGCTTGGACCGCAGGCCGAGGTACTCGTATAAGGACAGGCCGTTACACTCGTCCTTAAACTTTCCGATGACCTTGGCATTGACGGGGCTGTAGCAGGGGTGGGACCTCGGATAGCCGCTGGTGTCGAAGTCGTCCAGGTGTTCCTTCATCTCGGCTTAGACGTCCTGGGACACGATGTCAAAGACGAAGCTGTCCGTGTCCATGTAGTCCACGGTGAGGCGGTCACCGTAGCGCTCCTTCATCTTGCACAGGAACTCGTACATGAGCCACTTGCTCAGCTCCAGGACTGTCATGCCTACGTAGACGGGCTTGTCCAACACGATGTTGACCTTGGACAGATGCACCAGGGCCACGTCCTCCGTGTAGTACGTCCGGTCCAGGAAGTTGGATCTGGCGACGTACTTGGAAAACCTCTCCGGGGTGCACACCAGCTTCACGTTGAGGCGCTTCCGTACATTCTCGATGGTCTTGCCGAAGACCGCGTTGTTCATGAGCTTGAAGAAGTCCTGTTCGAACTTCGTCCTGGCCCTCTTCCGCAGCTCCGTGTTCATCAGGATGTACGGTTCCAACCACCGCGACTGGCGAAAGGAGATCGCCCGATGCACCGCGACCAGCTCCAATCCGTTTTGCAGCGCCTGCTGCAAGACCCTGTAGTGACAGATGTAGTGCGTCTTGTCGTCCAGGGTCGTCAACAGTTTGGGGAACTTACCTATCGGCGGGCGCTTCGTCTCGCAGCAGTAGGGAAGGTCCTTGTGCAGGTCGTGTAGGCGCGCGGGGCAGTGGAGGTCCACCTCCAAGATGTAGCCTCGATCAGCCTCTGCGTCCAGCGCCGCAATGTCCAACGCCTGTATTTCCTCACGGCTGAGCCACTCGAAGTCTCCGGTCGGCAGGCACTGGGACATGGCCCAGCCGTACAGGTTGTTTGCGTCCAGGTACAGGAGGAAGCGCGTGGGCTCGTCCGGGCGGTAGTCCGGGCACCTGTCGTGGTTGGCCTTGGCGTAGCGGATGATGGCCTGAGAGATGCCTCCCCGGATCCCCTGCTCCACGAACAGGTACATGTCAAAGTCCTGCAGCGTGTCCAGCTCCACACCGCAGGTCTTGAGCATTACGTCCCAGGCGTAGGACGGTAGGGTGTAGTAGTGGGCGGGATCCAGCCCGTACTCTGCTAGCGAGGTGTCGCGGAACTGCTCAAAGACATCGGTGAGCAGGGCGATGTCGCACCGCAGGTACTTGTCGGCGTAGTCCTTGAGGTTGTGACACTCAAAGGCTCGCCACACGTTGAGGGCGTGCTCGTACTCCTCGTCCTTGATGTCCTCCAGGGTCATGGAGTTCCTGAACGCCTCCTTGGGCGGCAACTCCCTGGTCCTGTACAACGTGTCGTAGGACGTAACGAAGTCGTAGGGGAACACGCCCTTCCTACGCACCAGGTCGAACAGCCGGTCGTCGGGGAAGCGCTTCCTCGTCTCGCGCATCCTGACCGTGGGAAGTCCCGCCGCCAGGTTGGCCAGGATCATGGACAGGAACCTGTAGGTGTCCAGGAAGCGCACCGCGAAACTGCTCTGTCGTTGGTTGTCCCCGGGCTGACCAAAGTGGAATCGCTTGGTAAAAGCGATGTACCGCTCCTCCGTGTGGGCCAACACGTCCACGTCGCCGGGGTCGATGGCTAGCTCGCGCACTAAGTGGGCGTCGTAGTTGGACAGGTTGTGGAAGTAGCAGTTGATGTGTCGCTGCTCCCGGTACCTAAGGTTGCACGAGCGATGAGCGGCTCCTCGGAACTCGTAGGGCGGGGCGTGATTGTGGTCCCGCACCTTGACGTCCTGGTCCGTGAACTCCTTCCCGCAGAGGTAGCAGTCCATCTCCTGCCGGGTCAGAGAAGGGTGCAGAGCTCTCATGCTGAATAGGAACTCCCACAGCGCCAGCACGTCCATCTTCAACCTCTCCATGAAGACCTTGGACGCGTCAGCCCCGAAGTAGACGCGGGGCTCAAACTCCTCCAGGCCGAGCGAGTCCACGATCTGGTAGGCGAAGGCGTACGGGACGTGCAGTTGCAGGGGCCTCGTGCCGGGCGGCGCTTCCGCAGGGTCGGCGGCGACAGGCTGCAGAGCACACTCAAAGTCGGCGTAAACGCAAAAGCGCTCGCGCCGAGTGTACTCGGGGTGGGTGAAGCGGATCCGCTGCTTCTTGGACATGTCCAAGCGGAGGGGGGCCTTGGCGGTGCAGTATCGCATGTGCTCCTCCAGACGCTCGGCACCGGACAGTTGCAGCTTGTTGGGCCGGTTGTCAAAGTAGGCGAAGCATCGCTTACACACGTGGATGGCGTGGCCGTAAGACGTCAGCTGGTGTCGCAATAGCCTACTCATGTTTGCGATGTAGGCGTAGTGACTGTCCCCGCCGGTGGTCACGTACAGCAGGTCCCGGTGATCCTCCAACTCCCGCTTGCAGATCTTCAGCGGGAACACGCGGTCTTGGAACTTTGGTGATCCGTCGGGGCGTCTCCCCACCATGGCGCGCTCGATCCCGTACACGTTCACGCTGATGGGGTTCCTCCTCTCGAAGACTTTAATATCCTTCACGGCCACGGGGAAGCGTAGGCCGACCCAGTCGTAGCGTGCCATGACGTCCGGTCTGTACGATGCGGGCCTCTCCGGGTGTTGCGCGACGAACTTGGCCAGGACGGCATACGCGAAGCACATGTCATCGACGTTTTGTACGTTGATAACGGCGTGCGTGTCGCAGATGGTCCTGGGAAGCTGGACGAACCGGGCTCCGCGTTCTCCCAACGGGGTGTAGAGGTTGACGCGGATCTCCAGGTCGCGTATCCGGAGATAGCTCCACCCGCTGCCCACTAGCAGGCACTGCTCCTTCTCTTCCTCCAGCTTGTGGAAGGACAGGAAGTCCTCCAAGTTGGACGCGGCGGTGAGAGGCACGTTCTTCGTCTTGAAGGCTCGCAGACAGGTGGCCCCGTGAACGTTGGCGAATTCACACTCCAGGAACATGTTCACCTTGATGTTCGGGTGTCGGGTCCTGACGTCGGCCAGCAGTTCCAGGACGCTGTCGAACAGTAGCACCAGCGCGTCCTCCACGGTCAAGAAGTCCTCCATGGATCGAGACAGGCCGAAGGTCAGGAGCCGTCCGCGGAACCCTCGTTGGACGGTGCGGAACGTGGGCAATCCGCCGTCGCCGCCACCACCCACCATCCCGTCGGGTGCCGTGCTGGGTCCGGGCTGGGGCTCGCGGCTGGGTCCGGGCTGGGGCTCGCGGCTGGGTCCGGGCTGGGGCTCGTGGCTGGGTCCGGGCTGAGGCTCGTGGCTGGGTCCGGGCTGAGGCTCGGAGCTGGGTCGGGGCTCGGGTGACAGAGTGAGCAGGTGCGGCATCTCGTCCACAACGAGGTTCCTCACTATGGGGCAGTTGTGGGCCTCGTGCTGGTCCCGGTTGTAGCGCCGGGTGAAGCCTCGGTCGCAGTAGGCGCACGTGAACCTCATGCCGCGGTGGACGCTCTCCATGTGCCGCTGGAGGTACGCGGCCCTGCGGAAAAGGGCGCTGCACTCGGTGCAACGGGCCTCGTTGACGTGCACCAGCTGCACGTGGCGCCGGAGCAGGTCCTCGCGGGTGAATCGCCGCCCGCACGCGTCGCACTCGGGCCGTGGGTCTCTGACGGGTGGTGTTGCGGCGGAGGAGGAGGAGGTCGAAGCCGACGGGCTTGCACCGTGGACCGCTTCCATATGGTGGCGCAGATCCTCGGGACTCGCCAGGGCGACAGCGCACAACGGGCACGGACGGCCTGCGAACAGGAAAACAAGTCCTATTAGTTACCCTATAAACACGAGGATGAGGAACTATACAGTGGACTGGCGACCTCTTGTTTTCCCCTAGAGTCTGTTTCCTCATCTCAATCGCCAGTTACCCAAGCCTGTTAAATACAAGGGTGAGGAGATGGTGGTGAGGAACATGCAGAGGGCTGGCAACCTCTTGTTTACCTCTCGAGTCTGTTTTCTCGTCTTAATTGTCAGTTTACCCAGTCAGGGCCGTTTACTCTCTCATAAAAACAAGTCATTAGTTATCAAAGTCCACGGGCGCGTCGTGACGTCATGGGTGAGGACACCAGGAAACAGCATACTTAATAAATCTACTGGCGGCTTCTTATTTAAACTAAAACTGTACCTGGCGCTTGGTCGTGAGGAGTGGGAGGATGAACTGCAGCGAGGTGGCGTCGCAAGTTGTCGCTTCGCCCGAAGCGTCTGCCGCAGACGTGACAATCGTAATGGCGATCGTTGTGGGCAGATGCTACGTGGCGGGCCAGGTTTCTTGCAACCCCGAAACTGCGCCCACAAACCTCACACAGATGAACAGCCATCTGCAACATCGGGTATCTGTACTCTCCATCCGTCACAAAGGCGCAGTTGCCCTCAACATTTCGATTGGAAAGTAAAAACAAAACAAAAGAAACTACTTTTATTTTGCTCAAACTTTTTAAAATAAAAAGAGTGGTAGTGAATCTATTTTGCTTTTTAGGTTCGGCTTATTAATTTTAATCGTTATAAAACACGACTGTTTCAAGGTCATTACAATTCCACTCATCTCCATCTGAAAGGAAACGACAAGACCCCGTGTACTGGGATATGTAAAAGATGAAATATTAATGTTAACTAATTAGGTTTTAGGGCATCGAAAACTGGTTGATGAAAAAGTAAATTACATGTTACTTACATTTTAAGATATCCAAAGACAAGGCTCTGCACAATCACACAAATACTCGCAGCGAAAACACCTAGCTCCTCACAGGACGAGTTGCCACTAGATACTGAAGTAGCTTGGGAAGGTAGCGCGCTTAAATAGACCGGTTGATGACGCCGTGGAACTTTCCATCACACTCCGGAGGAGCTTCGCAGTGGAATGTAAGCGGTAAACAGTTCCCGGAACCGCTGATGAGTAAACAGGCTGGGACAGTCACGTAGGCCCTGGCACGCGCCTCGACACGTGACATGCTCATACATAGCACTCCAGTCAGGAGGAGGCCTCATGCGACGCACTTGCCGGAACCTTCTAGAACGGAGGGGTCTTGAAGGCCGCTAATGAGTAAACAGGCTGGGACAGTCACGTAGGCCCTAGCACGCGCCTCGACACGTGACATCGCGGAGCCGCTTGCAGGTTGGTTTAGTCAAGCCGGCATACAACGTGTAACGAAGTCACATCAAATTCGGTCGGCAAGCAGCCGAGATCCCATGAGGAAAACGCGTTTGAAAATTAATAGCGGGCCCGTTTACGGTGGATTTTCAATATTCTTTAAGCGATGGTTTACTTAGGCCGCTGCCCAACATGCGGTGAAGTTTCATCAAAATCGGTCGGTAAACAGCCGAGATCCTATAAGGAAAACACGTTTAAAAATTAATAGCGGGCCCGTTTAACAGTGGATTTTCAATTTTCTTTAAGCGATGGTTTTCTTAGGTCACGGCCCGACATGTGGTGAGGTTTCGTCAAAATCGGTTGGTAAACAGCTGAGATCCCATAAGGAAAACGCGGTTTTAAATTAATAGCGGCCTTGTTTAATGGTGGATCTATGGGGTTCTTACGTCATTCGCTTCCTTGGGGATAGGCCTACACTCTGGAAAAGTCCCGTGGGAATCGGTGGATAAATAGGCTAGTTATTAATTTTCGAAAGTTTTTTCCTCATGTTCAAGGTCATCACGAAAAGTGCCGTTGGCGGGGGGGGGCTCCTCACCTGCGTGCTGCTGCCGGCCGGGGGGGGGCTCCTCACTTGCTCCTCACCGCGCCTGTGCTGGTTCTGAATCGGTCTTTGCCCCCTACTAACCTCTACAGTTAAACCGAAAATAAAGGCCGCAAATAATACAAAGTGTCAAGTTAAAACAATTTTTTTAATATTGGTATTCGATCAGCTGTGTGATTTAATCTATATCTATAAAAGAGGAAGTATTTATGTATATATGTATGTAGCCTATGGACTCCGAAACCGCTCGACAGATTGTAATGAAACTTTCAGGCATTATTAAGCATTATTCAAGGATGGTTTGTGTGAAGTTTGGTGCAAATCTGTCCAAAGGACTCCGACCCAGAGGGCATACAAGGGTGCAGTGTCAGGTTTTAGAAATTTAGTGTTTACAAAATTAACAGCTGTAATTAATTAACAGCTGTAATTAAAAAAAATCAAAGTTTTGGGCGCAGCAACGCGCGCAGGGTAACTGCTAGTTTTACTATAAAACTGAAATTAGGTGAACAAGCGAAGCCATTGGGAAACGCTAGTTTAGTTAAATCAAACGTGGAGGAAGAATGGGGACAATAATAATAATATCCCCAGTGAAATGTTGTTTATTTAACTGAAATTCAACCTTGTTACATATACATTTGTGTTTAAAAAGTAATTTAATTCAAGTTTATATTCATAATAAAAAATTTGATTTCATACATTTTTTGTTTCTCTATATTTATGAAATTCGTTAGGAAGATAGGTACATATGAGAATCAAACATATAGACCCGTACTGAAAATCTGTTGGGTCCTACTGTAATTGAAACCTAGTTATAATTGAAATTATCAATGAAGCTTATGGAGTAATGATTTAATTTAAATTTCCATGGTAAACATATTGTTGGCAATGAGAAAAGAAACGGGAATAAATGGTAGTCAACAGAAACCACGCGAACGAAGAACGAAGACGCGCAGGTTACCAGCTAGTGTCCAATAAAAATATGTAATTTGATTTATACAAAATATAAAATTTTTTAATGTTGGGATTCAATGTTAAATTTTTTTCAAAAAGGATTTTCACTTGCACATTATTTAATGCTCAAGTGATTGACTTTAATGCGCTCGATGGCATATTTATTTTTCGACGCCGGCGTCTTGGCGTTCCGGACTTTTCGAGCGGAATGAGCAATACATATATAAGTAAGTGCAATATTTTGTAAGTGCAGCGGTCTGGACGGCCGAAGGTACAGGATTGAACTATATATATTTATTTTTTCACCAGGTGTTTAAACAAATTTTAAAAATCTGCAACTGTATTTGCAACTTGAAACATTGCAATAGATTAACAAATATGATACTTATTTATATATAAAATCACAAGTTATTTTTATCCAAAAAAGAATATTTGTTTTACGTAATTTTCCGGTCCTTTAAGGGCCAAATGGGAGATTTTGCAATCAGCCAGTTTTGAGATTGTAGGGTTTTATAAAAATTGCAATATCCATTTTCTAAGAAAAGATTCAACAATTAATTATAGTTTATGGACGTGATCGACAATATCATAAACTATATTGTGAAAAAATTGTATAATTAATAAACTCCCAGTTTTGTACTATGTTTTTTTTAAGTTGCCCTTTGAATAAAAACCGTGATTTGTGTTCTGACCACAGTAAAAAAATAATATTTGCCATCTAAAGATCAACCTATATGTTATAACACACAGTTAAACAAGCTACATTTTGTAAACAAAATTGCATTCTTGGTTGTGATTCTGATGAAACACTTATAGTCTACCAGAGGTTCAAATTCATTTGCATTGCTTTTAAAACCAACAGGAGCTATTACATAAAAATCCTTAAGCTTATAACTTTATTTCTAATTAATATTTTTTAGTATCAAATATTTTAGGCAGAAACATAAAACAACCTCATCGTTTTATTTTCATCAAAACACTTAAAATGAAAAAAGACAGTTTATTTAAAGTGGTATACATTCGTAAATTTACAATCGTCTGCAGTTGACCGGGTAAAAAATCATTAATACAAATTATTTTTCTGTAACTTAGGTTAGCTTTTCCTTAAAAACTTACTGTATTTTCAATGTAGGAAAATTGTTAAGTGTAAAATATTTTGGATTACTTTGAACAATCAAGTTTTTTTTCCTAACAAATATGTTACTTTACACAAAAATAAGTTATGCAATGAATTATACGATTTTAAAATACACAAATATATATGATTTTTTTGAGTTTTTCAATTTTATTATTTAGCTCATATTTTGTTTCACTAACTAACACTTTAGAAGTTCCTTAAAAAACCATAGCCGTACAAGTTTTTTTCATTCTAGGAAAATTTTAAAAATATTATAGATAGGACATAAAACAATATAATTTCTCAATATCGCCTAAACCCACATTGTTTTCATTTTGTTTAATCTCTCTGGTTTGGCCTGATGATGACCGATGTCACTGGTGGAATTCGATCGCCTTGTACCATTTCTTTTGTATATTTACTGTCTTGTATGTAAGTATAGAATAAGTGTAAATCTATTTTTTTGTGTTTTGAGAAGTAGTTTATTTTATCCTGTTAATTGTAACAACACGTATTATGCTACAAAATTATTTAATTTTAAAAAGTACGTTTTTAAAGATACAATTTTTAAATTTACAAATGTGCGGTTTTTAAGCTTTTTTACTAAGCACAAGTTATATCACATTATCCGCTAGCCATTACATAAAATCCATAAGTGGAATGTAGACCGGACCAGTCCACTCGGCACCTGACAAAGATCATTGCAACCGCGAGTCTTTGAGAAGAAACGGAGTCAGATTCTCGATAACTAATTGGAAATTCCTTTCGTCAGTGTTTTCCGATGGGAAAAAGCTTTGTAGAGTACACATTCGTCAACGGGCGAAATTGACATGTCACACGGAAAAGCTCTAAAATGAATGTAAGGGGTGGTTTAGCGGGGTGGGTGGAGGAGGTAGGGGTGGCAGTATCGGCAGCGACGGGGCCGCATGCGCGACTGGACCAGTGAGGGAGGCTGCGGCAGTGTTCACCCTGTTGGAACCTTCGCTTGTGTTGTCGGGAGCTCGTGTTTGACCCATTTATAAACACATTCGTCCACTTACGTAAGTACAGTCTTGTCGGATATTCGCAGGATAATTGTGCCACACCAGGTTCAGTTGTATTAAATCGCACGGCGGTAACATCAACAGTTTACGCGTCTCTCTCGACAACCGTTCAGTGATGAGTGATGATAGGCGATCAAATCAAAGCTCTCTGGGGGTTGATGATTGCTAATTGGTTTCCGAGCGCTCTGTCAGATTGGTTTTGGTTTGGAAACAGTTGCTGAAACCGGTCGCTGTTTTGGAAATCCCGTGATTAGTTTATCGTGTTGTGTGCAGCTTGATCTTTACATTTTCGAGGGAAATTACACTGTAAATATATCGATTAAAATATTAACATGTTGAAACCCACAACATGAACATTATATGGTCGTTGCGGTTTAAACCAAATCAAATTGAATTTATCTGAATGAAATGTCATGAAAATGATGATTATTGCATTACGTGGATTTCAACATAATTGAACGTAGTGTGTTTGTTCATTACTACAGTTAATGCTATAGTTTCAAGCTTCTTTTCTTATCCAGTTGTAATATATTAGTTGTATCATCCAAACTGTAACAACTCTGGGAAGAATATAAATGAAATATATCCGCTTAAAGCATTTATTTATGAGTATGGAGGCAAGTGATTTCAAAAGACACAGATTATGACAGCTTTAAATTTTTAAAATAATTTCGAATTTCATTATTAATTATTTTAAAACTCTTGTACTTTTATACAAACGCTATAATATTTATATATTACAATTCTCTTCACTTTTCACTACCGGTATTAAACTCCCTTCTTGATAGAATTTGTCGAATCTTCTGAGATGAATCTCTCCTAAGCAAACTATCATTTTGTACAAAATTCTGTTATCGATTTATGCCTCTATATCGTCTAGACATGCCTTTTCAGGGATTGGAGGATTGGAAAGCACCAGTGGAGTTGTAAAGTTCTGTTGTTCAATCAGGAGACTACTTAGACATGTTATTTAAGAAATTACTGCTGACAGTTTCCATCCCTGATTAATGAAACAAAGTTTCACGACGTTTCATGTTCTGAAATCTGATCCCGTTTTCAAGTGGCAAAAATACCTAGAACATAACCAAATTAGTGGCACAATCCAGCTGAAGCTGAATAAATCACAGACAAGCTAACAGAAAACTACAACAGTAGTCAAAACTAAATAACTGCTGTTACAGTTATTTCAGATCCCGAAACTTCGTGAAACTGTGCTTAACTAATCAGTGATCAAAAATGCCTACAATAATTTCTTAAATAACATAAACTCACCATCGCTAACAGTGAATTTTAAACAAAGTACTAAGTCATGTTTACAAATATGACAGCAAAGGTAGTCAGGATCTGGCACCTACCTAACTACGTGATTATTTTCCAAATACTGTTTTATATCTTTAAGTTACATTCTTTGGCGACTATTAAGTTGTGCAATCAAAGAATACATTATTTTTATTTCGATTCTGTCTTCTAGTAATTTTAAGGGTAGACTTTAGTTGCATAGCTTAAACCTCACATTTTATCCTTTATAATCTGTACAAACCACTCTTATCTTTCTAGGCTAAATTATTTTGTTGGCCAAAATAAAAATCGTATTTTTATAATCCTGAAAATGGTTTATTCCCAAACTATTATGATTTATTTTTTACTCATTACATGTACTTAAATTTGTACTGTTAATCCAGGTTTTAAATAATTATGTTTCAATTAGCTGATATTTAACGCTTGTTTATGCAATAAAGCACATGAAATTGTTCTTTGTTGGGTGCGAAAATTAGATTTATCAGTGGTTGAATAAGATCCGAGCTATGCTTTGAGGAGGTGAGTTAGTTGTCAATATCCAACAAACTTGTTTGTTTAATTCCTCTTTGCTTTCTCATAATTTGCTGTGGTTTCCGTGCCGAACTAACAAGTTTGTCCTTGAAGATTGAGAATCAATCAAACCATCCAGGCATGACCACTGCAATATGACCAACCTTTTTAAAATAGTAACTTCAAAAACGAGCATTTTGGGGGGAAAATAACTCATTTATCTCTATCCGTTTCAAATTAGCGACCATTGTTGTTAAAAATATTGACATTTACAGTATACTCTGTATCTTCTAAAACACTGGACACATTGTTTCGATTCAAACTTTTTACTCGTGACAAGCTCAGCTTTACCTTGATATGACATGACAATCATTTTGGAAAAAAGTTAATTTGTCCCAAAAATAGTTTTTTCTATTAATTATAAGCCCAGAATTAAAAAATTCAACAAGTAGCATTTGTCCAAATTCATATCATTTAAAGGTCTTTTAATCCTAGCAACTTATTAAATTTACATATTGTCTCGTCTCTCATGTGTTTTTTAGCAATCAACAAAAATCATAATATTCCCATATAAAATGTATGTTATTTGTACATAGACAGTGTACTCTCTGTGTCCTCTTTCATAAACGTTATGAATTATAAAGTTACTATTTTGAGACCTTTTTTGAATTATGGACTTATTATAATTTCTACTTTATTTTTCCCCAAAATAGCGTCAAGTAGCATAGGAAAAAATAAAAATGTCCAGTGGTTTGAAAAAAAGAAAAACAGGGTTTTCTGCAACTGTCAATATTTTTCACAATAATGGTCACAATTTTGAAACTGTTAGAGATAAGTAAGTTCTGTTTTCACCAAAATTTTCGTCCGTTATAGTCAGCGACCATATAAATTTGAAGCTCGCTGATTATAGTGTTTTAAAATTACGTACAACATAACATGTCTACGTGAGACACTATCTATATGTAAAGTGTTGACGTTTGGAAGTGCTTTGCTTGTACGGGATTGTTGTTTCCCAAACGCTCAAGTGACGGATGAACGCCTGGCCATTCTCGTAACATTCATGGTCCATTAGTATTATGAAAAGATTTTAAAACCACGTGTTTATGTTTTTAATATTTATTTTTATATGACAACTTTAAAACCCGCAGTCCCTTCGTTCACTCCGAGTTATCTTATTTTGTCCATGTTAACAATTTTTCATTTTTAAATATAAATATGAAGCTAACGTAATTAAAATTTTTTGATGTGACTTTGCAATGTTCACTGGACGTCGAAAGATATTTTTTAAAGCTTTTACAGTTCTTGCTTACGTTAATTTAGAAAATTTACCGTGCTCTTTCGTTCACATTGTTTAAAATTAAAGGAACAAGTTCATATTTTCATGTCAAGCAAGCCTTTGCCGAATTACTACAGTTGACTTCATTAAAAGCGCAAAACGCCAAATGAACATAATTAATAAGTTCGTCTTTGCTGTGTAATTATTCTAGGATTTGATGATGGAGGTACGCGTTTCCGGTTTCTCGTTCTACGTACTGGCACCATTGCAAACTAACAGATGTCAAACTTTAATTATCTCAGTTAACAAATAGTTCACAAATAGTTTTGTGTTTTAACTTGAAAGTTTAAATTATGAAGTTCAGCAAAGAAGTGAGCATACAGGTGAACAACGCTTTCTTATCTTTGTTTTATTATTAATATAAATTACTGTGTTGGTTCTGATATAGGTATCTCCCTGCCTGTCTTCAGGTTCTTTAAAGATCGAATTTCATTAATTAGTTAAGCGAGTTTGTAATATTAAAAACGGTATATACATAGGTATAGTAGGTGGGAAAAAGTAAATATCGGTAAACATTTACTAGCAATAAGTAAATTGAACTCTTTGTTTTAAAGTTTTCATACCGTGTTTATTTAATGTAAGCACAAAGCAAAAGTAATTATTTGTCACAATAACTCAATAATACAAATACGAAGCGAGCTCCCCCGGAAATCGGAATCCAATTATAACTTTCAGCTTTGAGTTCGCCCTTTCGCCAGCATTTTGTTTACGCGTTTCTCTGATTCATTCCGACTGATATTTCTACTTCAGCTTTTTAAGCTTATACACACAAGTTATCATTTACACATACTTTCCAACAGGTTTGTAAGCTACGGGAGACACAAATTCCCCCACAGTAATTATGTCGTGCTGAAAATAGTTAGGTCTAATGAGTTTGTAAATGCGAATTCGATTGTTAAAATTTTATTTTTTACAATGTAATTTGAATTTCTAGAAGGGGTTTTAGAGGCGAAACAGTCGTCTGCTGAAGTTTAAAATGTTCTAGGAGAGTTGAGCATTTA
Organism: Allygus modestus; assembly: GCA_963675035.1. Classification (NCBI taxonomy): domain Eukaryota; kingdom Metazoa; phylum Arthropoda; class Insecta; order Hemiptera; family Cicadellidae; genus Allygus; species Allygus modestus. The sequence continues at coordinate 139,356,613 of OY776112.1, read as the reverse complement.
GTCCCATAATCCCTTAATGTCGGGAATCAAAATGTGTCGCCCTGAGAGAAAACGGATAAAATGCAGGTCCATGTAAAAGTTGTCCGTCAGAGAATGATATAAACAAAACACACACCGGATAGCGCCGCAACTGACCTCACACCCAAAAGCAAGTAGGTCTAACAAATTTCAATGAGGCCTGAAGTTGTGGGAGTTTTAAGTTGACTAGCTGGATACAAGGGGCGTTCTGAGTTGCTGCAGCCTAATTAACTCTTTGTGCTGCTAATACTCACCTGTACTTGTAACCTTGTACGGACGGCGCGGCGAGTGAGTGGAACAAACTTAATGTATTCCAAATTTTGTTTTTGCTGGGTTGAGAGGCGTTTGTTTATTTAAGTACACTAATATATGTTCGAGATGCATTTAGTTTACAAAGATTGGTTCTTCGTTGGGTGGATGGGGAGGGGGTACAGCCGGCCGCATTGTTGCCTTGTTGCCATTACCTCCCACCCCCCCTCGTGTTAACAAAGAACACTTCCCCCTACCCCGCACAAAGTTAAATATAGTTTCTATAGTATAACCATTGACTATAAATACTGAAGTATTTATAGTCAATGGTATAACTCAATCTGAAACAAATGTTTCCCTTGGAGATGCCTGCTAGAGAACAGTTTACAGTTTCAAGAACCACTGATCCCAGGTGAATTGATCGACTTGTATTCTTGTCCTCTTCTACTCCTGGTCTACTACTACAGTGCTACTCTACTCTCCTGCCCCCACAGCCCAGGCCACCATGTGGCTCGCTGCGCTGCTGCTGGTGTCGGCCTCCGCGGTCACCGCCTCCTCCTCGGCCCTCGCCCTCGCCATCGGCTGTGACCCGCCCCTCGCAACGGGCCCCGACGCGGCGGCGACACTGTGGAGGTTCAACCAGACACAGGAGTTGCTATTGCCAGCAGTGGTGAGCTTTTAATAGTAATATTTGTTCCGTGATGTTTATCGATGTATTGGAATTTACAACAAAATAGTTAATTTTAACAACTCGTAACTGAAGATCGGATTTCCCTACGTTATTGGTGATTACTTTTTAAAACAGGATTATATTTCATTCTGGTGCATTCCTTGCAGTTTTCAGATAAATCAATCCAGAAAATATCACAGCAAACAATGTGTCGATACGTTTACAAAAAAAATACCCCGTCGCAGCAAACCTGCATACTCAGCGAATTTCCAATGAATATATAACATAACACATTAAAACACTTAACAGGATTCATAATAAATATGTTCACAAACAAACGATATTTAAAATAGTAATTATTCTCCATAAGAATAACATTGGGGATGAGTACACAGGTTTGCTGCAACAAGGCACACAAAATAATGGGTTTTCATGCAAATATCAATAGAACTCATCTTAGTGAAGTCACAAACCAAGTTTCAACCATATACATTCATAAATAAGCTATGTATAACATTTGAAGTATTTTCCATAAGAATAACATGGGGACCAAGTACCTAGGTTTCCTGCTACAGGAACCATAGGCGAAAATTTTTGTTGTTGTGCAAACAACATTAAACCACAACCAGATGAAGCCATATACCAAATTTCGTCAGTTTATGTTCATAAATAAGCGAGATATACAATTTTTCTTTTTCTCCATAAGAATGACATTAGACAACGTACTGTGTTTAGCACTTTCAATATCTCGGTAACCAACTGACGTAGAGCAATGATCAAAATACCAGATTGTTTGTTTTTTTTAAGCTGAATTCAATGGTATAAATTAAAATTTGATTTAAATAAAAATTGCATGTGTAAACCCCAAAAAACACATTTTTGGGGTACAAAACCCCCCAAACCCCCCCTTCGGATGGTGCGATTTATCTGGTTTTCGAACTCGTTCAAATAAATGGTGCTTTACACATTTGAACCAAATTTCATTAAGATCGGACCTTTTTTACGAGAGTTATCGTGCTTACGGACACACATATATATATATATATACAAATATATATATATATATATATATATATATATATACATATATACCAATTTGAATGAATGGTGTTTTTGGCATCTGGGGACCTCAAAATGAAAAGTTATCATAGTCTCGGGCTTAAGTCTTACCATAAGACCTACGGTAATATCTTCTTCCCTATAGGGGAAATTCGCTAAAACCATCACAATGTGTATGCTTTGATAAAGTTGTTTTAAATTAATTCGATTTTTATTTAAACAAATTTTTAAATATCCACCATTTGAAAATGCCTTTTCTAACGATAAAAAGGGCATTATATTAAAACAAACTTTTCTATCGAAATACAATTGTTTTAATTACTAAGTAAAGCATTTGCCATTTATTCCAAATTTAAAGCTTCTACTTTGAACTACCTTTGTATACTTTATATCAGGCCTACTACTACTACTACTACTACTACTATTAAAATCCAAATTGGAAAAAATTGCTACAAAAGGTTTTATTGTTTTAATCGCTTAATTTATGGCCCAATATCTCGAGAGATATAAGAGATCCTAAGTGTGACTATCCTAAGTTCCCCCTCGGCGGAGTTGTGCTTAAGTGGTGGGGGTAAAAATGTACCCCAAAAAGAGGTAATTTTTCGGTTTTACGGTTATATCCCGTACAGGACTCACAATATCGAAAACATGGTCCAGTTAAAAGTTTTAGGGCATTAAATTCCGCATCAAACAAGACCATATTCATATTTTTCGGACCTCCTGATTACATAATATTGATCTTAAAAGAGGGGCAATATTTACATATTTATGAAAATCTTTTTTAAGTTCTGATTTTTGGTAATTTGATCTAAACTAACTCATCTATCTTCTTCTGTTGTTACTTATTAGGCAACACTCACCATTGATGGTTGAATGACGTGAAGCCGTTGTCATAGGTCAGGTACTCAAAACACACACACATTCACAAACACGTACGAAAGTTACATTTAAAACACCGAGCGGACTTCACACAATTACACACACGACGTTTTGCGGAACCAAGAAAAACGTCCCGCGTTTTCAAGTGTCGATTTTACCACGACGAGATGTTCTGTCGCGTGTACGGCTTGAACGTCTATAATCCCGACTACGACTGTTGACCTTGCTAGCTCATCGCCCTAGCTTGACACAGGACATGACATCGAATGGACAAAATCATGTATTCTATATAAAGAACAAAATTGGAAAAAATCAATCTAACAGAGTCCATTTTTATGTCGATGGAGATGGCACCACTATTCAGGCCTTCAATAGACATTAAATCGTCATATTTAAAACTGGTCAAGAGAGAAGTAAAGGAAGCCAATGATTAGAGTCGATTGTTGACGTCACTGCTAGAAAATATAGATAACAATGAACCCCCGCCCCTCCTGACCCGTCGGGGGATGAGCTAGCAAGGTCAACAGTCGTAGTCGGGATTAGACGTAGCCGTATACGCGACCGAACATCTCGTCGTGGTAAAATCGACACTTGAAAACGCGGGACGTTTTTCTTGGTTCCACGAAACGTCGTGTGTGTAAATGTGTGAAGTCCACTCGGTGTTTTAAATGTAACTTTCGTAAGTGTTTGTGAATGTGTGTGTGTTTTGTGTACCTGATCTATGACAACGACTTCACGTCATTCAATCATCAATGGTGAGTGTTGCCTAGTAAGTAACAACAGAAGAATTGCATTCCCTCACCAAAATGTGCAATGCCATTTCTGAAGAAGCCCTGTGCCTTTTATTTTAAAATTTATTTATTTACTATGGATATGGAAACAAATTATAGAGGTACAGTCTTGAGCATTAATACTCTTATAATCTCAGGGGTTCGTTTGATTAACTAATATATAAATGAATTAGCAATAAAAACTCACAGGATTGTAATAATGATTGATTTATTAAAATTAAAAAAACTTTAAGTGATTGACATGTTACCAAGATAAAATCAAATGAATTTAGTGTTGATGAGAATATTATTTATACTGATTTAAAAACAACTAGATTAAATAAAAATTATGAAGATTGGAGGAATTGTGTGTCCATGGTTACTTAGCTGAATTCGCATGGTAGTCTAGGAGTTTAACAGCATCGCGTGTAGACATCAGGTGCCGGCGATGGAACGTAGACCCGACAATGGAGGTTGAATCACTTCGGTCGCCACGGTCGCTCGGACCCGGATCTCGATTAATAGTCATCTACAGGGGCGGCCCGTCAGTTTTTCAGCGCCCGTGCAAAGACCAAATTTTCCCGCCCCCCGCCCCCCCGCCAGCCAACACCATAGTTCTGAGATATACTAACACGTGCTCGCCTCGCTCCCTCGCTTGTTGTTGCGTTTACGATGTTTCTGGTTCCGTGCTATGCTGATCACCTGAAATTACAAGCTATGGAACACATTCAGATAAGAGACTTGTTTAGTTCAAAATCTTGATTTCATATATTATTGTCCTGGAAATGTATCCCGTTTCCGATCTTCCGCGCCACTAAAGTTTTTGCCATAACAAAACTCAAAACCTCATATAATTAAAAATCTAAATTTAAAAAAACAACAAATGTGCACACTTGTAATCAACGTAGCACAATACACTGTGTATCATGAAACTATTATGTGTTTGTTTAAGAAAAATAATAATGAAAACAAACCCTTAAAACTGAGTAGGAACGGTGATATACTGATAACATACATCTGTTCTGAGCGTGGGAAAGATTTCGTACAGGGGATGAACCAAAACAATAATCAAAACGCTGATCAAAACCGACCGCGATTCTGACGGTTCCTGGAATATGTGAGGCTGAAGTTTGCGATGGATACAGCAAAGTTTGTTGTTGGAGTTATTTTTGTTTTTGAAAAAAAAACTAATGTATTCCGAATATAATATTTGTTTATTGATTCTAATGCATAACACGTTTTTCAGTTATACGAACTCTATCTTCGAGTATTTAATATTTAAGTTTTTGTGTTGCTATAAAGCTTATTTTAAATTTTGTTTATTCTGTGATATATTGAATCTTATCTTCTAAAAAGTGTTCGGATCAATTAAGTTTAATACCAATGACTAAAAACTCAAGTTGGGTGCAAACATGTTTTTTTCGTTATTACTATAGGCCCCTACTGTGATATACTGTCGCAACTTATTTAAAGTATTGCCAATTTGTAAGAATTACAGATGATTAGTCAATTAAACACGACCAGAGCTCAAATAATCTTAATCTGTAATTAAGAGAAGTATATGTTTAGTTCTTAACATTTCCCACTCCATCTCCAATACTCCGAAATGACTCAGTTAATAAATAAGAACTTGGTTGAAATAGTTACTAAACAGACGGAACGATAAACTATATTTTTCAAAGTAAGCTAAACGAGTGGACCTTACAAGTACCGATGTAAGGGGGCGCCAAAATCTGAGGAGGATGCATCATATTTCCCCCTTATTTCATATAATACTAAACACAAATAGATCAAATCCCTATTCAGTACTCTCCAGTCTCCAAACCATTTCCTTCCTCATCTATAGGAACTAGTTTAAAACAATCGATGTGGGTGGATTAAAAGAATTAGTTGCATTGTGTTACCTTATATTTTAACATTGCAAATTTCTTGCATCGTATTACTAGTTTTATTCAAACTCTCAATACCAATCAGAATGCCCTGAAGTTGTCACAAACCGATAGAGGTCAAAACAACTTCTCGTTTTGAAATAGAGGGGAGCAGAAGTTGTATTATCTGATATGTAAATTTAATGTTTAAGTATAATGAAGGTGCAAAACATGGTGAATTCTCATAACTTTCTTTCAAATAATGCCTTTCAACAACTTGTAATACTAATATACAACAATTTACAAAATCGGTTTGTTTTCGATATATATATATATATATATATATATATATATATATAAATACTTTATGTTGGCGCTACGGCCTATGCCCCCCACCCCGCACCTGGTGGCGTACCGACAGGAGGGTGTGGGGGGGTGGTACGCCCCAGGCCCCGCTTTGGCATAGGCCCCCAAATTTTGAAAAATTTCCGCTTCCGATCTACTGTCGTATTTTCGGCCGTTATTACGTAGTATAGTCGCCATTTTTTAACAGTATTTTGTTTTCCGTCCACGTTTATAGCTGATATTAGGCTACGCGGCAAAGACGTTAATTCCAGATTATGTCATCTGTAACGTCTTCAATTACGGCCGATAATACGTGGTTCTCCATTTACACAGTTAGGTTGCTATTTATGTCCGATTCATGTGTAATAGGCCTACATAATGTTGTCTCGTGATTTTCGGCCGATTTTACGTGGTGCGGGGATTGTCTTTGGCGGCCGTTTACTAAGTGATTTGGCAGGTCGCGATCATCCAAAGATTGGCAGGAAATACTCGCTCGAACTTTGGAATTTTTTCAAAACTACATTTGACTATTTAAATACAGTACTCAAATTTTGAGTACTCGCACGCCCCTAATACATCGTATACACATATATGAATAGGCCTTCCTCTTCAACCCCTAATGTATATATACCCCTACAAATATATCCGTCGCCCCAGGCCCCCAACTACGACAGTACGCCACTGCCGCATCCCATGACCCGTTATAAGCACCGAGCGCCGCCCCCCCAAAAGCGCCGCGCCCCGCGCGCCCCGTGCTGGAGCCATCGAGGTAAAACTACTGGAGAGATCGCTAAGTGAGCTAAAAACGGTCCGCGTGGGACTGTGCGGAACAGAAATGGTGGGCCACTGTGTGCTCAGAGCTGTTACTGGCGTTGAACGCGCTGTCGTTTACACGCTCCTGGACTTCACTGCCATGTTTGAATTGTAATGAAATTTATATATCCTTTGTTTATGTGAACTACGGAATCCGAAAGTATAAATATTGTTTTATTTGACCGTGTTTTAATATTTTTAATAATTAAAAACTCTTACGTGTTATTAAATAAGAGGGACATGAAAAAGTTACTCAGCGAGGAAGTTTTTTATTTTTAGGTTAGAAACAAACTTCCAGCGGGAAAGTTGTAGATAATTAGTTTCTCTAAAACTTTTATTTCAAACATTTTTCGGTAAAGTTGTTGGTTTGCTTACCATTCGTTTGGAAAGATGCTGAAACCTTTCGCCGCGCTCTATCCAAGACGTGCCACGCGCCGTGCCGCGCTGTTAAATTCAACTCAGCGATGCTGTGTTACAACATGGCCTAGTTTTTTGATAAAATACATAGTTATACGACTTTTGTTTTAGTCGTCGAATTCGGGTTATGTTTTAATATCGCTTTAACCCTTCCCAATTAACTATGTAAATTAACAAACCAACTTCCAATTTAATCACATTTGATCAACGAAATTTAGTTATAGATCTAATAGTAACGATTAACGTTGGTAACCATGTTGGTAATTAATGTTTATTAAGAATACATTTGCTATTAAAAAGTATTTGTCTTGTATGGTATTCATTCATAAACAAAATTTTATGATATAGGCCAATTAACTTTCATGCAATCTACAACTTTTGGCGAACGTCGAAGTTTATATGCTAAAATTCAAAGTGTCACTAGTCCAAAGAACGATATTACTGCTCATAAAAAATTCATTCTAGTACCAAAAACTTCAAAACATCATTATTGGACAACACCTAAAGCCTAGTGGATCGTACATAAATTTATATGACTGGAAATATGAAAGAATCAGCCATGGAGGAGATTATTTTACAAAACTCCCAACTTTCTGTTCTTTTTACGCAACTAACCCTGGTCGAATATAGTTACTTTTGGTATTAAAAATTCGAGAAACTATTCAGGAATACGAATCAGAAGGCCATTCAACCATAACAAATGTTCCCTGGCTGCAAATTCAATTCAAGTGAGCGCGCGTCGTGTTTTTCCCTATATCCCCCACGCTAAGCGCTGCCGCGGTGGCCCACCATTTGCGGCGCGACCTCGAACGCGGCCGGACCGAAATTTGGTTCGCTTCACCACGGGCGCGAGCGGTCCAGTTAGTCCAGTAGTTTTAAGTCTTTGGCTGGAGCACGGCTCGCACTGCCCTAGAGCCGGTACTGGTCATCTAACTGTTCGATCGCGGTTTCATCTCACCTCGTCTTCTCGGTGATATTAGAAAAGTTCAAAGTTGGCGCAACAGTTTTACGGATACCCGATTTGTTAAATATTGTCGCTACGGCACTTTGTTTCCGTCGCCAAGTTCGTAAAATGTCACTTGTTGAAAATCACCGCATAATATTTAAAGTTTTGTCTTTGGGTAAAATTCGATTAATTTTCGCCACTGTTTTTTTTTTAATTCAATAAAATGTCACTCGGTAGTGGTTCTCGAAGGATAATAAAACTGTCCTCACTGCCGATCTCAAACGGAAGAAAATCTATCCATCCCGCACCGCGGCTCTTAAAAGAAAAAAAAAACTGACTGCTCAGCACTGCTGCTTCTTAACCAATGAAAAAATATTATTTTAATGCGCTAGCGTTGCGATTTTAGGCCCCCTGGCGGGTACTTCGAGTACCATTTTCAGCGCTCATAGTAGCGATTGAGGGAACTATTATCCCTTCGTCCGTCCAATACGATTCTAGCTTTTTACCGCCTGGTTAGTTGCGCGCGCAGCCTTACAGCTGTTTTGAACCTCCGAATCGCGCTTCGGTAGACTTCGGTTACCACGGCCGCTCGGTCCCATGGAAATTTTCAAAACTCGGATCTCACGCTCGACAGTATGTCGTAATATCCGGTGCCTTGGCGTTCTCTCTCACGATTTTGCGTCTTGTTTTCAAGTCTTATCTTGTTCGTATTTTATTTTGTCCGTCTGTCTTATTTGTTTTCCTGACTGACTTTCGAAATGATTTTCTAATATAAAATATGAATTATTCGACCCATCACAGATACCCCCCTGAATTATGAAGAAAATGTCGGGACTTTTTTTGAAAAATTCAAATCCTCCAATCACTATTTACAATTTTTTTAAATTTACTCAAAACATATAGTATTAACTATAAAATCAATCAAATATCTCATCAGTCAGCAAAATACACAAATTATCCTAAAAATATTAATACATACCCTTTACATATTTTATAATCAGCAAATACTAAAGACACCATGTTAATAAATGAATTTATCAATAAACAGATATAAATACAACAAACCTTATTTTAACATTTTACATAATTTCCTTTAGAAATGTCCAAGTGCAATTGCAATTTAGCAATAATCCATCGTAGCTTCACTGTTATTGTTCACTATCACTAGCGTCCATCTTGCAAATAAATTTCACCTTGATTAACAACGTTCCTTATTTCTACCTATCTATCCTTCGGTTTAATGGCAATTATAATATTGTTAAATTAATATATTTTTATTTCATAAGACTCAGAACTATCAATAGCCCACTACTATCTTCCATTATCAACTTTTATGAATCTTCAGTTCATCCATATTAAGTTAATTTTCAAAAAATTTTCTGAACCGACGATTCTCCCCTACTAGTTATATTCACCATCTTACTATCAATAATGACCAATTACCACTACCATTTTACTATCATGGTATACATTTTTTATGTCTTGAAGTGTCCATTCATTTTCTATACTACTTTATTTAACACATTAACACAATACATCTTAATTAAATACACTTCAATATAGCCTTTTAAATATCTAAAGAAAATACATAATATCAATCAACTATCAAGAATACAATCGCTATTAATAATCAAAATCACCATATTAATCAACTATCAAAAATATTATATACACCATATTATTGTCAAACAATACCCTTTTATTACAATTAAATATACCCTTCATAATATAAAAATGAAATAATACTCCAATTTCTAATCAAGTTTCATTATTATACAACATCATTAAATCCCCGCTCCAATACTGTAGTCTCCTTATTCCATGAAACAATTATTTTCATCCTCTTAAAACAAAATTACTAACATTGAGGTTTGAGCTTGAGGGTTTGAGGTTTTAGGGTTGTTGTTGCTTGTCAACAATAGCTCTAGTCCCCGTTTCTACGAACCACCTGCACTCTTATCAGTTTGCGAGCGCGGTCGGTGGGTCCGTCCGTCCGTCCGTCCGTCCGTCCGTCTGTCTGTCCGTCCGTCTGTCTGTCTGTCTCCTACCTCCTCCAACTCTACGGTCACCACCGAGATCGTCATGTCCGAGTTCGTCACATCTACGAAAATCAATGAGCCGTACTAATTAGGGTCGGCTGTCTACCTGCCCCGCCGGGTATGTCATGCCTCCTCCGCCCGAACAGGAACAACTTATCCTAGTCACAGATCACAAGAGAACGGTCAAATACAGTTCTGAATCTTTACGCTCAAAGTTTACTGATGTTGGTTCTTCGTGTAGCTAAAAATTATACAAACTAACTCGTGACAAAATTGATGACAAAATTGAAGTCATACGACTACATATCGCACTGAAAGGATGAATTAGGCCGATTGATGTTTGTTCGTGAGCCTTAGTACAAAAGGATTCGTGTTACAAAATTGATAAGTGTCATACAAAAGGATATCGCACTGAAAGGGGTGCATTCATTATATTGTACTGGGATAACAAGATTATTTTAAGAAACTTATTCGTATTTTTAAGCCAAGGGCTTGGTATTCGTGCGGATAAAATAAATACAATAGTACAGCTGTCAGTTTACATTTACAAAAGTTGTAGTAGTTTTGATATGATATTTTCGCAATTACTTACTTAAAAATATGTTAAATACATTCTTAGAATTTAATAGATATAACAACCAAATCCTATCATGGATAAAAGTTTAATTGGACTTATATTTAACACTTTTAATATTGCTCGGCGAAATGTACAGACTAGTTGTAATTTTCAGCTACATGAAGAACCAACATCAGTAAACTCTGAGCGTAAAGATTCAGAACGGTATTTGACCGTTCTCTTGTGATCTATGACTAGGATAAGTTATTCCCCTTCAGGCGGAGGAGGCGTGACATACCCGGCGGGGCAGGTAGACGGCCGACCCTAATTAGTACGGCTCATTGATTTTCGTAGATGTGACGAACTCGGACATGACGATCTCGGTGGACACGAACTCTACTGCGTTGGATCTTAAAACTATACATTGGCTAAGTTTGTTAACATGTACCCCCCACTTTTACCGGGTACAGAGGTTAAGTTTTGAATTTACTGAATGTGTGGTTCGAATAATTGCGAAACCAAAACAGTGCCTCGTTTTTAGAAATTTTTGGGGAACGGGACATAAGGCACTATTATGTGAGGACTTTTATTTTACGACTAGCTACACGCCCCTAGCTAACGGGTTACCCATTAATGAGCTCCTACTGGTTAAATTGCCTCAAAGGGGCCGACAAAAAAGTCATCAAAATTCCATAGATCATCATCGCTGATTTAGCCAGGTATGCATCCTAGACTAAATTCAGCCCACCATATCATCTTTCACTAATCCTAAAATAAAATAAAATTCTCGATTTTATTATGTCAGAAACCTCTTCGGATATAAATGTCGCTTGAGAACCGGAGTCGACAGTACATTTCACTTGTGTCTTACCTACATTCACTATTAATTCGGGAAGTTCAACTCCTGCCTTGCTGATAGCGGGATTATTATAATTTGATTCGTCGAGTAATTCCTCTCTAATTTTAGGACCACCAATTATTTGAACATTACCTTCAGTTTTATTTACAGTACAAGTATTTGTTTTACTTACTACTGCCTTACGCTGTTCTTGTGTAAACTTAATACATTTATCATACACTAAACGCAGACCCTTTTCGTTTAAATGCACTAAGTCACTCCTAGTCTTACCTTTTATGTAAATTACCCTTTCAAATAAATCCATGTTGACTTGTCCATTAACTTGCAATAACTCATTGATACTTACAAACTTAATCTTGTTCAATCCATGGAATGCTTTTAAAAATGTATTTATCGCACTTACTTGTTTGACGTGATCATTATTTAAATTTACTAACTTTGCTGCAACCGGCACTTCAATAATTAAGATATTTTTCTTCTTTTTAATCAATACTTGCAACAGTTGTCTATACAGTTCACATATGGTATCTATATTATCACCTTGTAGCAGATTATTTACCCCAATTCACGTTTCGACGTTACTTGACATTTCCTCAGGGCTTTCATTAACCAACTTAATAAAGTCTTGTATTTTATTACCTCCTATACAGAGATTTATGGCCTGTTTTCCATTCTGCGCGCGCGACACTGTATTATTTAATATCTTATTTCCTAATCTCACGCTCAGACTATCACCTAACAGCTGAAAATGTCCTACATTCGGTTCATACTTCTGGTTTTCTGACATATTCGTCATATTATTATTCGACATATTATTCGTCGTTATATTAATAGATACTATGTCATCCGAAGCGCGCGCAAATTTGTCTCATTGCCGGTTACTCGATTCATTGACCGCTTTACTTCGCTGTTCATTGTAGCGATCATCTCGCCTACCTTGTCCCTGTCTATTTTCGTTATTACCTACGCGGTTATAAGGCACGTACCGGTCGTTATACGGTCTCCGATCTGACTGGGACCTATCTCGTTGTTGTGGTGGACCATCGCGTTGTGGCCGCTCATCGTTTTGAGAAAACTAGGGGTTATATTATTGGTCATATTGTCGCCGCATATCCCTAGCCTCCTGGCATCTTGACGATACTTCAGCTATCCTTCTCGGAAAACTAATCAAGGACTCCTTACTCTCAATATCCTTGGTTACTAAAAAGTTCCAATTTCTCCCGCCATGTGTCGAGCAATTCTCTTAATGAATTTTTCCATGGTAAAAGGCCTATCCAAATATTGATTCCACTCGTAATAATTCGTTGCATAAGTGACCAAGTCGGTCCTTCCTGCAATAAAATTACCCTTTCCATATATTTCGTCTTCAAAGCTCTGCTGTATTTCCTCCCCTCAGTATTTACTTTTGAATGCATATTCAAACTCCTCATACGTCTTTAAATCCATTACTACATCCCTCAGCCATTTATTTGCCGCACCTTTCATGTACTTAATCAGAGTCATTTTATTTATCTCCCAACTACTATCTGATAAGTCATAAAATTGCTTAACAAAACTCAAAAAATACATGGGATGAGTTACTTTCTCATTTTCCCCATGAAAATCCATCAAATATACTTCCACCTAACTGGGACCAACCCTTCCTTGTACTTCAAAATTTCTACTACTTTTAGTACTCATACTGAACTTATCACCAAGTTTAATTGTTCCTGGCTTACCTCTCAACTCGGACATTTCCCTACTTAACTCATTTCGAATGTTTACACCATAACTTTTAACGCCTACCAACCTTTCCTCTACCTTCGCCGTGTACTGAGAAATTTCCTCTACTAACTTTGTTTCTACATCTACCTTAAACTCACCTCTCCACTTCTCTTGCTCAATCTCAAACCCTGATTTAAAATTGGTCATGTCTAGCTTATTTTTATTAAGTTCTGCGGCAGTCTGACTGCAGTATTGTTTCATCTGATCATTACACTGTCCTTTAAACTCCGTTAATTTATTTTCCACATCGACTAAAACATTTTCAATCTGTTTTACTACCTCAACATTTTTTAATTGAACTTGATTTAAAGCTACCTCCATTTTTTAACACTATTTTCATTAGTTTCTACCCTATTTTCCACAGTAGTTACTCTTAAGGTAATAGACTCTTTAAACTCATATACCTTGTCTTTTAACTCCCCCATCTGCCTAGTGACTCGCTGTTCACTCTCCTCTATCTGTACTCTTAAATTACCTACCTGTTGATTAGTACCATACATTTTCTAACACATTTGTCCCATAAAATTTTGCATTATGGCCATAAAATCCGCCATTTCAGGTTGCTTATTTACACTCTGGTGTTCAGACACATGCTCACTACACCCCATTCCTAGAGTTTCAACATTCTCACCCATATTGGTAATTACAGAGACCGATTCAATGCTATCAACACTATGGTTTGAAGTTACACTTTGATTATTCTCCTCTAAATGATTTTCTAACTCCTTATCTACTTATTTGTGGAATTCTACCTCTGCATTACACTGACTGAAAGCCCCTATCTCTTGACTATCGCCCTGCATGGTTACTTTATTTGCAACAAACTTAATTAACGGGACGTTATCGTCTGATGAGTCCGATTCAACGCTACCCATTCATATGCCATTAAACCTTTATCTAAAGCCTGGCTAACTTATAGTTAACAACCTATTATTTCACTTCATCAACATTTTTTTTATTTAAAAAATTTTTAATTTAAACAAAGACAAATTTTGATCACAAAACTTGTTTATCAAACAATTTTTTTTACTTTGAGCTCTTTTAATAATTAATATAAATACCTCGAGTTTACCTCGATAATTTATAATTGCTTCGGGTTGGAGCGCCAAAATAAAGAAGCCCTGTGCCTTTTATTTTAAAATTAATTTATTTACTGTGGATATAGAAACAAATTATAGAGGCACAGTCTTGAGCATGAATACTCGTGTTTATAATAGCCTAAGCCTGGAAAATATTCTGGAAGATTTTTCCTTAATGGTTCTGTGTGTTTTTTTTTTGGGTGCTAAATCCGAATTACATGTTTGCCACCTTGAGAAAGCTCACTGAGAAAATCACAAAAAACTTTAAATATTCTGCACTTTTTAGCGAATTTCCCATATAGAGAAGAAGCTATTACCATGGTATTACATGGTAAGACTTAAGCCCGAGACCATGATAACTTTTTGTTTTGAGGTCCCCAGATGCCAAAAACGCTATTCGTTCAAATTTATACATATAGTACCTGGGGGGCCGAGCTTGCTCGGGGGAAGGCCAGTCAGTTTGTTTAGATGACTTGGAGTAATATTTCACCACTCCCCCTAAGTTGTAGTATATTGATATTTGCACAAAAAAGGTTTTTTGTTGATTTTCCCCATAGTAGCAAACCTGCATACTCGGCCCTCACGTTAATCATATGGAGAATAAGTAAAGTTGTATATCTCTCTTAGTTATGAACCTAAATTAATAAAACTTGGTATGTAGCTTCACCTGGTTGAGTTATATTAATAATAGAAATACCCCCGTCGCAGCAAACCTGCGTACTCAGCGAATTTCCAATGCATATATATGTGACTCACTACCACATAGAGCTATTTACCAAGTTTCACAAAAATACATCCATAAATAAGTGATATATAGCATTTTATTTATTCTCCATAAGAATAACATTATGGTTGAGGACACAGGTTTGCTGCAACGAGGAAGATAAGTAATGTGTTTTTCCGCAATCATCAATACAACTGAACCAGGTGAAGCTACATACATTTTAACATTTTGGGGTCAAATTTGCAAAAAAACAATTTTTGGAAAATTGTAAACCCCCATAAAACCCCCTTCCCATAGTGCGATTGATCTGGTTTTCGAACTTAAAGTCATAAATGCTACTCTCCACATTTGTGCAAAATTTCATCAAAATCGGGTGTTTCTTTCAAAAGTTATCGCGGTAACGGACACACACATATACACACACACACATATATATATATATATATATATATAAATTTGAACGAATAGTGTTTTTGGCATCTGGGGACCTCAAAACGAAAAGTTATCATGGTCTCGGGCTTAAGTGTTACCATGCCACCTACGGTAATAGCTTCTTCCCTATAGGGGAAATTCGCTAAAAACACATTTCTTATCTTCCCCGTTGCAGCAAACCTGCGTACTCAGCCCTAATTTTATTCTTATAGAGAATAAATAAAATGCTATATATATATATCACTTATTTATGAATGCATTTTTGTGAAACTTGGTAAGTGGCTCTATGTAGTAGTGAGACACATATATATGCATTGGAAATTCGCTGAGTACGCAGGTTTGCTGCGACGGGGGTATTTTAGATTTAGCAAATTTCTCCTACATAGGGAGGGAAGAAGCTATTACCGTAGTCGGCATGGTAAGACCTAGGCTCGGGACCATGATAACATTTGGTTTTGAGGTCCCCAGATGCCAAAAACACCATCTGTTCAAAACTGTATATATAAAATTACTATAATAATAAAATTATGACATTTTTGTCAAATAAAAAAAAAATAAAGTCCTAATAAAAGATCCTACTGAGGAATTTAATAAAACCGTAAATGCAACTATTATCAAAATTAAAACTAAACCAACAAAAGTAAAATATCAAATAAAAGTCACAAATGCAAAAGTTCTAATTTTAAAAGGTCAGCCAAAAACTCATAAAAAAGACTGCCAATAGTGCAGTTGTTAACTTTATAAAAGCTCCAAATACTTAAATAACAAGATAAAAAATACTATAAACTTGGAAAATGGATACAATATAAAGAATACATACGAACGAACTGATAAAATAAAAAATATAAATATTCTACCAAACTCATTACAACTCTCGTTTAATGTTATTTATATGTATTCAAACATTCCTATCAAAGAAACATTAGACATTTTAAGGAAATATCTAACCGATGGTAAAATTCTTTAAAAAAGTGAAATAGATTATACAATGAAGTTAACACAAATGACATTGAAACAAAACTATTTTCGCTATAATTCCAATTTTTACTTACAAGAAGACCTATGGGATCTCCCCTATCAGGACTTCTAGCCAATATTTATATGCACGAAATGGAATCAAATAAAATAGCAAATAACTCGAAATGTTCTACAAGAAAATTAAATATTGGTATCGGTATGTTGATGATATGATTTGTTTATTTGTAGACAATGAAGAGAAAGCAAAATACCTGTTAACATATCTTAATACTTGATCAAGAACCGTCCAATTTACAGAGCAACCATATAAATTTTCTAGATGAATAAATAGCGATTAAAGATAATGTTCATTCATTTGGCATTTATAAAAAATTTACAACAACGGATGTCGTAATTCCTTCACAATACAATCATCCTTGGTAGCATAAAATAGCCACATTTCATTCACTAACTCATCGACTTGTTAGAAGTAAAGACAATTTCAGAAAAAGAAAAAGAAGTAATTGTGTATTTAGCTCAAACTAATGGCTATAACCATAAAATTATAAATAAATTTATCAAAAGGAAATTTGAGAAAAGAACAATGAGAAAAGATTCGACAATAAACGAGAATTCTAAATTTATATGTGTGCCCTGCAATGCATACATGAACAAAGCCATTAGAAAAACATTTGAAAACTCAAACTTTAGAATTATAGCTATAAAACTAAAAATAATATCTTTAAAATAATAATCAATAAATTGCAAATCGTCCACAAATTCAAACTACAGCCAATCTGAGGTGTACAAAATAAACTGCAGTGATTGCAGCAGCTACTACATCCGACAAACTAAGAGAAATTTTAAAATTTGTTTCAAAGAACGAGCTTTGAGATCAAAGAATACAACAGCAATGAAATCGAATTTTGCTGATCATCTACTAAACTTAGGTCAAAGCTACAAACATTAGAAGACAATTTAAACATTCTTGAATATGAAAGGCAATCAGAAAACTTAACGTTAAAGAGGAGATGCATATCTATTTTAACTACAGCAAATATGCATCAAACAAGCTAAATAGTATGCAAATAAAACAACATCATTCATTATTTGATATAATTACCAAATAACAGGACAAAATAATTAGATATATTTGATGTAGTGTATATAAATTAATAAAAAACAAATTAATTTGATTTAGGACCATATAGGATTGGTTAATTTATTTTATACAGATGGTTTTCTTACTGTACTTATACAAAAGACCCCGAAACACCATTCGTTCGAAACTGTATATATATGTCCGTGGGTGCGATAACTCTCGTAAAAATGGTCCGATAACTCTCGTTCGTACGTAATTCATGTCTTGGACTTTTTTGATGACAAGTTAAGACCATTAATTGAATTGACTGTTTTTACTTCATCAATCAATGTTAAAAATAATAGTATCACGTACCTATTACACTTACATACGTGCGTTAAAATACGTTCTACACAATGAACATCTTATATCAACAAAGTTCACTGTTTGTGTTTACCAATTTATAGTCTTAAAACGAACATTCGTCGAGGTGGCTTCCAAAGACAAGGACGTCAGTCAATATGCAAACAACTCCGGCGTGATCGAGCGCGTTGCTGTCGTCTCAGGGCAAAGGTTATCTCGAAAGCTCTTGGTTGAAAAGCACTCGTAAAGGAAGAGCCATTGCCACTCAAGGGCCTCCCTTAATACCCCCTCTCCTCCCTTATATAATATAACGTAGAACTTTTGATAAATTGAACCTATTGGCTTCATTTAAATATTAACATTTTGAACAAATTCGTTATGAGCGATCCACAACGGAAATTTAACCTTATATTTTACAGAGTATGTGTGGTTAATTATTATTTTTTATGTTTAAAACTTTCATATTTGAGTCGGAGAACGATGAATTACGTTAGTAATTGCTAATAGATGGGACGTTATGAAATACATCTCAACGCTATAAACATACAAGTTATGACATTGTTACCAAATTGTTCTTTTTTAGCTCCATAACATTAGACCTTACTACAAGAAACATAAACTTTAGTCTCAGTTCAACTAATTATAACGTGAATGTGCCATTTCTGAGTTTATTAATATTACCTAACACAAATAGTTAAGGGTTTAATCTATGCGGTTATTTTTATCCTGTATGTTTCGTTTTGGTTTGCTGTTCGTTGATGAATAAGGTATCAAGGCTTCAGTGTTTTTTTAAAGCTTGTTTTTCATAACAATAAATGAATACTGTTTAAATAACTCAGATATGTCTAAGTTTTAGTTATGGTAAAACCAAAAGTATGGCGTATCTGGAGCAACTAAATAAATCAACCAAAATATTCTCTAGATCCTGCGGTCAGTAATGAGAAACTGTTCAACTCATTAATAATTAACGAATATACATATATTTACTAGAATTGCCCTTGCGCATTGAAACACCTGTTTTAATTAGTTAAACTTCTCACTGTAAGATTGTGCTGCCAGTAAGTTTACAAACAAGTTAGAATTAGCAGGAGCCTACCCATTAAATTATTATGATTATAATTTGTAATTGTTTGTTTATTTTTCACATTCAGCGGTGAAGGTAACCTTGAAAACGGTTGCTTAATTATTTGTTTGAATGGAATGCTAAGGCCTACCGACAAAAGAACACCCTTCGAAATATTATATAAGTTATCATGGTCATGCCTATGGTGAAATGTTGTAGGAATGTAGGTATATTGCACACAGTGGAAAAGATGAACATGCAGTCAGCAGAACAATATATGAGCCGGGAATGCAGACAACTTGACTGGCGTCATCAGGGCCGTATTTCCCTAAGGGCGCACGGGGCGAGCGCCCGGGGCCCCGAGCCCGAGAGGGGCCCCCAGGCCACAAAAGTGGGACCCCACGGGTCACTAAGGGAGCTCGCGAGGCAGTATTTTAATTTTTTCTGAAAAAGTTGATTATTTCTTAGCTGACAATAACACAAATAATTTTAAGTTGTAAAAGGTCTACGTTCAAAATAAGACTCAAACCTAAAGTCATTCACTAATGTTTATTGTTTTGAATATTGTGAGCGAATTTTATGAATTTGCCCTAATTCAGTCACAGGAATAGGCCAGGTAAGATTTGAAATGTAACTACTGACACCTTATCTTGTTGAGTATAAGTTTTAGATATTGTATATTTGCAATAGTTGATCTTGATCTTGAGCTATAATTTTTGAGTCTGTCCCCTAACCCCTTGAATAAATTGTCTAGTAATTTTTAAATTGTTCATGCTTTAGTTACGTGGAAGTTGCAGATTCCGTTCAAGCCGATTAAGTTAAGTTTGTTGTTCTCGGTTCACAAAACTAAATATGATATAAAGTATCAGGAATAAACAGCCAAACAGAAAGTAATAAAATAATAATATCAAAATTATACTGTTACGAAAGTCAGTTACAGTAACGTTTAGAACACTGAATAGTCAAGTGTTTAAGGTTATCCTAGCTAGCTATAATATGATAATAATAAAGATGATAATAATGATAGGGTAGCTTGTAGCCTCTTTTTTGATATTTTGTTTTTTTTTGTGTCATATTTCTGGATTTAATATAGTTTGAAGGTTGTTTCTATTTAATAATTTATGTTCAATATGAATAGGACTGCCTCGGTCTCAATGGGAGTTACGGGCTTACCATTGTTGCCAACCCTGAATTCTCCGATTACACCCCTTTTAAAATAATTATCATTGTTGCCAACCCTGAATTTTCCGATTACACCCCTTTTAAAATAACGAAGGAAGAGACGAGAGCTAATGATGAATATTGACATTTCATTGTGTCATCATCATGTAAACTGCTTGACGTGAAAATAATGCACAATGTAAAATAATGAATCGTCTACAATATAACTGGTTTATTACTACATTTCCAAATATTTAAATCTCTTTAAGAATATTGTTGTGTGTGATAACACAAATCCGTCCGCAAAAAGAAGATTTTTTTAAAGTTTTAACTTTTTAAAAGTCACCTTTGAATTAGCATTAAACTAGAGAGATTAAATTCGTTAGCATCCTACGTATAAATATCCCCACCGCAGCAAACCTGCATACTCAGCGAATTTCCAATGAATATATAACATAACACATTAAAACACTTAACAGGACTCATAAGAATTATATTCACAAACGATATTTAAAATATTAATTATTCTCCATAAGAATAACATTGGGGATGAGTACGCAGGTTTGCTGCAACAAGGAGCATAAAATAGTGGGTTTTTATGCAAATATCAATAGAACTCATCTTATTGAAGTCACATACCAAGTTTCATCCATAACATTCATAAATAAGCGATATATAACATTTGAATTATTTTCCATAAGAATAACATGGGGACCAAGTATCTAGGTTTGCTGCTACGGGAACCATGGGTGAAAAATTTGTTCGTGCAAAAAACAATAAATCACAATAAGTAAGCAAGATATACAATTTTTCTTTGTCTCCATAAGAAATTTATTAAAGCATTAGACAACGTACTGTGTTTAGCACTTTCAATATCTCAGTAACCAATTGACGTAGAGCAATGATAAAAATACAGAATTGTTTGTTTTTTAAACTGAATTCAACAGTAAAAATTCAAATTTGAGTTAAATAAAAATTACATGTGGAATCCCCAAAAACCCCATTGTCGGAGTACGAAAACCCCAAAAACCCCCCTTCGGATGGTGCGGTTCGTCTGTATTTCGAACTCGTTCAAATAAATGGTACTTTACACATTTCTACCAGATTTAATAAGATCGGACCTTTTTTACGAGAGTTATCCTGCTTACGGACATACACACACACACACACACACACACACACACACACACACACACATACATATATATATATATATATATATATATATATATATATATATAACATACATATAAATTTGAACGAACGGTGTTTTTTTGGCATCTGGGGACCTCAAAATGAAAAGTTATCATGGTGTCGGGCTTAAGTCTTACCATGAGACCAACGGTAATAGCTTCTTCCCTATAGGGGAAATTCGCTAAAATGATATTCTGCGTTGCCTTGACTTTGATCATATAATTAATGATTTGTCAGCTAATAAATGCAGATAGGAGTTTTTACTGTATATACTGCATTAAATACTATTTATTAAAGTCTATCTAGCAGTATGTTGATAAACAAACTTTAAAAGAGTTCCTAATCAATGTGTATCAAATCCACAAATATTTCTTTCATATATGCTATGTTTTGTTAGTTTTAATTGTCAATACAATACTGTTTGTGGTAAAGCATCTACATACAGTACGATTTTTTTTATAAATTTGTGTCGTTACTTTAACTAGTCATAATATTTTTTAGCGAATTTCCCCTATAGGGAAGAAGCTATT
This sequence comes from Allygus modestus, assembly GCA_963675035.1. NCBI lineage: Eukaryota > Metazoa > Arthropoda > Insecta > Hemiptera > Cicadellidae > Allygus > Allygus modestus. The sequence continues at coordinate 139,334,777 of OY776112.1, read as the reverse complement.
TCCGTAGGTGGCATGGTAACACTTAAGCCCGAGACCATGATAACTTTTCATTTGAGGCCCCCAGATGCCAAAAACACCATTCATTCAATTTTTGTTATATATGTATATGTATATATACATATATACATATACATATATATATGTATAAATATGTATATTTATATATTTATTTATGTGTCCGTAAGCACGAAAACTCTCGTAAAAAAAGGTCCGATCTTGATGAAATTTGGTACAGACGTGTAAAGTGGCCTCTATTTGAACGAGTTCGAAAACCAGACGAATCGCACCATTCGAAGGGAGTTTTGTCTTTGGGGGGTTTTGTACCCCAAAAATGGGTTTTTGGGGGTTTCACATGTAATTTTTATTCAAATCAAATATTAAGTTACACCATTGAATTCAGCTTAAAAAAATAAACAATTTGGTATTTTTATCATTGCTCTACGTCAATTGGTTACTGAGATATTGAAAGTGCTAAACACAGTACGTTGTCTAATGCTATTCTTATGGAGAAAATCAATTTTGTATCTTGCTTATTTATGAATATAAACTGACGAAACTTGGTATATGGATTCATCTGGTTGTGGTTTGTTGTTGTTTGCACAAAAAACAAAATTTTCACTTATGGTTCCCATAGCAGCAAACCTAGGTACTCGGTCGCCATTTTTTTCTTATGGAGAGTAATTAAAATGTTATATATCACTTATTTATAAATGAATATGAATGAAACTTGGTATGTGACAATACTTAGATGAGTTCTATTGATATTTGTATAAAAATCCAATATTTTGTATTCCTTGTTGTAGCAAACCTGCGTACTCATCCCTAATGTTATTCTTATGGAGAATAATTAAAATTGTATTCATCGCTTATTTGTGAATATATTTTTATGAAACTTGGTATGCGGCTTTAAGACATTGGAAATTCGCTCAGAACGCAGGTTTTCTGCGACCGGGGTATTTTTTTATTGTAAATTAACTGAATATATTATTAGCTTATTGGATAAAGGCTTAAGATAGTTAAAGCCATACTAAATATTGTGAGGAAAATTAAATACAACAGTTTTATTTTGTAAGTTTTTGATATTTTGATAATAAATAAAAATTTGTTGTTTATTTTTATATTTGGTGTATTTATTAAAGACTAGATTATTAAAAATAATAAAGTTATATTACAGAATAGAAAAAAATACTTTCATATGTACACATACCCTAGGTGGATTTAAATAAGGTGTGCTATTGCGCATCGTAGCGTGACGTCATCTGGAGGCAGAAGCGCGTCCAGTGTATTCTGACTATCCTATGTGAAGGAGTGGGGGACATGGGGTAGTCAGAATACTTCGGTGACACGCTTTGTTAGGATCGAGTTTGCAACAATGCAAAACTTCAGCGGCGGCTATAGCCTATCCAAATACCCCCGTCGCAGCAAACCTGCGTACTCAGCGAATTTCCGATGCAAAATATATGTCTTAATACCACACAAAGCTGCAAAGGTAGTTTCATAAAAATATATTCACAAATAAGTGATATATCAAATTTGAATTATTCTCCATAAGAATAACATTGGGGATGAGTACGCAGGTTTGCTGCAAAAAGGAACAAAAAAATGGGATTTCATGTAAATATCAATATTACTCAACTAGATGAAGCCACATACCAAGTTTCATCAATATAAATTCATAAATAAGCGATATGAACCGTTTTGATTATTCTCCATAAGAATAACATGGGGGATGAGTGCGCAGGTTTTCTGCAACAAGGAGCACAAAAAATGGGTTTTTATGAAAATGTCAATAGAACTCAACTAGGTGAACCAACATACCAAGTTTTATTAATTTATGTTCATAATTAAGGGATACATAACATTTGATTTATTCTCCACAAGAAACATGGGGCCTGAGGACGCAGGTTTGCTGCTACGAGAATTATCGGTGAAAATTGTGTTTTTCGTGCAAATAACAATAGACCACAACCAGATGAAGCCGTATACCAAGTTTCGTTAGTATACGTTCATAAATAAGCGAGCTATAATATTTTTCTTATTCTGCATAAGAATAGCATTGGACAACGTACTGTGTTTAGCACTTTCAATATCTCTGTAACCAATTGACATAGAGAAATGACCAAAACACCAAATTGTGTGTTTTTTTAAGCTGAATCCAATGGTGAAAACTAAAATTTGACTTTTTAAAATATTAAATGTAAAAACATCAAAAAACCCATTTTTGGGGTACAAAACCCCCCCAAAATACCACTTCGGATGGGGCGATCTGTCTGGTTTTCGAACTTAAAGTCATAAATAATACTTTACACGTTTGTACCAAATTTTATCAAGATCGGACTATTTTTACAAGAGTTATCGCACCCTCGGACACAAATATATATATATATTTACATATATATATATATATATATATATATATATATATATATATACATATACAGTTTCAAACGAATGGTGTTTTTGGGGTCTGAGGACCTCAAAACGAAAAGTTATCATGGTCTCGGGCCTAGGTCTTACCATGCTGACTACGGTAATAGCTTCTTCCCTAAAGAGGAAATTCGCTAAAAATCAGGTCTGGATCAGAATGTCTACCCTCCCTCCATTCCCACCACACCGTTATCGTTGAGAGGGATGTCATCTATTTTGTATATACGTACATTTCTAGCGAATTTCCTCTAGGAAAAAGAAGCTATTACCGTGGGTTTAATCGAGGAAGGGTAAAAATGCAGTATAGGTATAGGGTACCGTTGGCATACATTGAAATTTACCTAAAAGTTTCCTTACACTGGCCAAACCGAAACTCCGACAAAAAAAACTTGAAACAAAAAATGTAAAATAGACATTTATGTTTCAATTGGCTAATCTAAAAATGTCCCGTTTACAAAAATAAAAAGTGCCACAGAGGCTCGTACTTTACAATACACAAGTAAAACATGGTAATAGTTTACCATCACTTAAAAAAGCAGTTTGGAATTTGGAATATAAAACTTATACGGTTATTAAGCGTGTTTCATGCAGGCCAGGAATATATAAGGGTTTTTACAATTAAATTAGCGTAATTTGGAGTTGTGGCAGTGGGAGCGAAACTGCAAGTTGAGTCGCGTCCGCGTTGTTGTGGATGGAGATGGAGGGAGGGTAGACGTTCCGATCCCGACCTGAGTTTTTGGATAGGCTCTAGCAGAGGGTAACATCAGCTGTCACTGTAAATCAGCTGATGAAATAAACACCGTGACATCACCTGGAGGCTGCGCAGAACGTGCTCAAATTCGTCCTTCTGAATAGCACACCTTATTTAAATCCACCTAGCATGGACCTACATACATGCTTGTATTTATGTTAAGGGGGCCCCCTTTTCGTATACGCCCGGGCCCCCAGAGGTCCTAAATACGGCCCTGGGCGTCATAACCCCAAGGCTGTGTCAACAACCAGTTTTATTTGTCAATGTTTCCACTGAATTCGATAAGTTTAGTCATTTAGTTTTGTTCCCATTCGTGTGATTGAATAAATAAATAGTTATTTTAGTGATTAGTGTTAACCCAACAATGAATATAAATGCTTTCCCTAAACCATGTTGCAACATATCTCGTGTTTCCCTTGAATATTGTGCACATAAAACCTTCTTATCTTTATAAATTTCATTCGTTGAGTCGCTCTTTTAGAATTTATATTAAACTAAGCAATAAGTAAAAAAAAATAAGTAACAAAATTTTATTATAAAATGTGTGTTCTCAGTTTTTCCATAAATGGATCTTTGCAGAACGTATATTTGTTCAGGTTCCAGGCTAGATAATATTTTTTCACGTGTTACACCAATTTAACATCCAGCATTTTAAAGCAAAATTGTAGAGTACAGTTATTGCTAACAAACAGACTTGCCAACGATGGCAAAATAAGTAATGATATTACAAATACTAACTAACGGTGAATGTAAACCAAATGTAGAATATTGGTCAGATAAAAATTTCTTATGCCAAATTGTTAAACTGTCTATGACAGTTTGTTCAATGAACAAATTAATTAATACGTTAATACACCATAAACAAATTATATTTTGATGATATTACTGCTTTGCTACGACAATTTCTATCTTTGACAGTCCAAATAAAGTTTTAAGCTCTCGATTAAAAAAATACTGACACATTTAATTTTATAAACGAAACTGTCAAAATCGTAAATTACAAATCAAAACCACTTCTGGATTTACTGAAACTGCCAAATAATTACAGCCTCCGGGAATAAATCACGGGCGGAAATTGTTTTTATCTGGAAACATCGGGGAAAACGTATCGATGTAAATCATTACTGACACTTCATTACGTTGGCTGCGACTGGCGATGCGATGGACTGAGTCGAGATAGAACAACCCCGCACAAAACCTGCGTACTCATTGAGCTTCCAATGCAATTTGATAAAAAGTGTTGTTATGTTACTGAAATTCAGTGAATCAATTTTGTCCCAGTTTAGTTTGTTTATAATTTATTTCCGAAACTGAAAGAGAAGTATGTTTTTATAGTATGAAATGTTTTTAGATTCAATTCGCTTTCTATACAAGTAATGGACTTCACTACCACACGACGCTATTTACCACTTTTATTATAATACAGTATATTCGAAAAGAGGGAAATATAACATTTGATTGATTCTTCATGGGAAAATAACAGGCTGTGTATAGAGGGTGTCTCAAACAGATGTCTACATGGAAGATCCAGGGATCGTAGACCCCGTCCAGGGACGGGAACCAGTGCCGGCACTGTTCTGGCACTGAGAATAATGTAACTGAAACTTTACCCCACGTCCTTGGACAATGCCCATTCAGTGAACTTCTTCGTAATACAAGACACCATACAATCAGAAAGATTGTTGCAGATCTATTTAGATCAAAAAACAAATATGAAGGATACGAAGAAGTTACTACAATTGAAACTAACGGCTCATTAAGGAGAAGCGACATAATTATTGTCATTGAAAAAGAAAAAGGCCGAGGTTTCATTGTAGATCCGACTGTAAGATTTGAAACAAGTTTGAACCAGCCAGAAGATATAAATACTGAAAAAACTGGTATCTATCAAATTACAATTCCATATTATAAAGAAAAATACAATATAAAATAATTTAAGATATATGGAATTTTTATAGGCGCAAGGGGGACTGTGCCTCATTTTGTTCAACGATTTTGGAAACAATTTCAGCTAGAAAATGAATCACTTAACAATATTTCACTCACAGCAGTTAAATGTTCAGTGAAGATACTGAATAAGTGAAGATACCTATACAACAACAAATCCTTGCATACCAAACGTTTGTACAGTATTCTTTGTCAATTGGCACTTTGCATTGGTAAAAAGATGAGCTATGTCTTGTGGTTTATCAGATACAGGGTTATCCGTATATGTCAGTATTTTTTATAAGATTGTCGCCATTTTGAAACGGATAAAGATAAGACAGTTCTGTTTCCACCAAAATGTTTGTCTGTTGTAGAGCTTTAAAATTATGTATAACAAGAATATATTTAATTTTGAAAATTCCAAGATTTGAACTAATGACCCTCGGTTTTTGGAACACCCTCTATTTGTAAAAAATTAAAAATATTTGAACTTTAATCCTTGGGGTTGATTTAGTAGGAACAAATGTTATTTCATCCTTCTAGGTCAATTGGTTCGTCTGCAATACATTTGAGACACCTTAGTAAGACTATACACACTGTGTAGGTTATTTCCAACAGAGACAAATAACATGGACTTTGTATGCAAAAATGGATTGATCACAACTAGATTAAGTCACATACTATAAGTCTATAAGTCTCAGCAAATTATAATCATAAATAACGAAAATATCTGATTTAGTTTAACCCTCATTAGTACTACCTAAGCAACATATCCTGTAATGGAGTTTTTGGTATCTAGTTGCCTCAAACCAAAAACATGTTATACCATGCCGTAAACGGCAATATCTTAACCCAGTAAAGTTGGGAATAACAATGGGATTCGTGAACACCACAGTAACCGAAATACCGAAATAAACAGGTTTATGAAATGTTGTTTTGGTCCATTTAGGCCTAATTGATGACAGCAAACGACTCTAAACCAATATTTTAACGCGTAAATATGGAAATACGGACTTGCTTTGGAATATTTTAAGTTTTTTTTTTACAGATTCTGCAATGTAACATACACCTTTATGTTGTTTTATCTTACAAATTGTAAATATTCAGAAAATATCCTACATATCTGCCTCCCAAGAAAAATTATTAATGTTGTAAATATGACAATTTATATTCCATTTATACAGTATTCATATACAAATGCCGAAGGAATTAAGGCAATAAAGTCTTGTCCATACCACAGAGAAACGAATTTAAGATTCCTTTGTCTGTGCTAATAGAAAAATATGTAATAAAAAAATGTTTATTTTTATAATTGGTTTGTGAGAGCAGACGACGAATGCTGTTGTGTCTGAAACTACTATATGGTGCTATGGACGAGGTACGTATAGTGCGATTATCGAAAAAAGTGACTGGCAGAGCGGCCGCGCGTACAATTTGTAATTCGTCTTTAAACAGATAACTATAAATACAAACTCATCGGAATAAGAAACAAAATATTTGAAACATATGCTAAAAACGTGTTTAAATGGCTATTTAAATCACGTTTCTTTAAAAATGAAATTTCTAACCGTGTGTTTTACGTTTCCACGAGGCTATGAAATAGAATGTTTGTACATAAAGTCGGTCGTCGCGGCAGCTCCGCCAGTCACTTTCGAAAATCGTACTGTAGTCTTGGTAAGTAAAGACTTCTTCCAAGCCAAGGAGTTTCTATCATATTTTCACTTCCAATTATTAACTAAAACCAATACTTCACATCCAACGGGTTTTCTTCGTTAGGTAGAAAAGATATAAACGAATATAAAATGTGTTTTCTATCGTAGGATCACAATGGAAAGCTAAAATGGGAAGGTTCGATCCACATGCAGAGCGGAGACATTTTGCTGGTTAGAATCAACGACACGGCGATTCTGAAACCAGCTGTGACCACCACAACCACAACTACCACTACCACAACCACAACCACCATCACTACAACAACCACGGCTCCCACCACAACCAAGCAACCGTCCACTCCACAGGGCAACTCGTCGACGACTTATTCTGGTGAGTGAGGGATAATGGTTGATAAAACCCTTGCCGCGCCGCGCCCTCTAGAGTTTTTATGGAATTACTTTGTGCAACGGCCACCCCGGAAAAAAGAAAAGATCTCACAAATGCACCGCTTCTCATTCTTCGATTATCTACTATTCATTTTTGTACTATTTTATTCTTGGAAACAATGAGAACTACCTATTTCTACCTACTGAAAAGCAGAAAGGGAACAACAAAATTTGACAGAAATCTTATTTTACAATTGCAAAACAGTAATCTTGTTTCATAAGTCAATTTTTAATGTGTTATTATAACCCAATTCTTACAGCCTTTAATAGTTGACTGGCAGATTTTCGCCATGATCCTTTTTCATTTTTGTACACCGTATTTTCATGAGGAAATGGAAGTAAGGTGATGAAAATGGTTTTGTGAGCTAAGCAATTAAAAAAATAAAAACGTCCAATGGATCTCGTCATAGCTCACTTAAAATTCTGCCTGCCGTCAACTTGTCACCTCGCTTATCCCTTTTGAAAACTATTTTTGTTTTAGTTACTTTACTCAATTTTGTTTTCCCTAGCTAGATTTTACAAATTATTTTATTCTTATATTGAATACGGCGGTATTTTTCATTTTTTAATAAGATCCCAGTTTTAACATGTCCAAAGAGTTAGGCCTATGACTAAATTTATGTTTTGTTTATAGACCACTGTAGTTTTTCGGTTAAACGATTTGAACCAATTGCGTTTTTATTACACAAAGAAGACAACAAATCAGAAAATCATGGATGTTATCACCTGGTAGTGTATTGTCTTCATGAGATTAGCTCAAACCAGTTGTTATGTTTGGTCACTAAAGTCACAAATGTCTGTCGTAATACCCTTTATGATAGGGTAAGACTACGTGGGTTGAACTTTATACCATTGGACTATTTTTTCTGTAGTTACGTCATAAGCAATTTGTTGGGAGATTAAGAAAGGTAGGCCTACTGGCCTACTAAACTTTTTAGAGGAAGTAGTCCAAAACCCATCAGTAGTCTTCTAAACAAATGTTAATGTCATGATTTTAATTTTGATAGGGACCGTTCAACACCCTGTTCGTTACCGTAATCAACCTTTTATTAGTTAATAGTTCAGTTACTAAATTGCAACTGATTCCAATTTTACACTTTTGCAACTTGTTTTAATTTTGTTCAGGATTTATCTTGGGATTTCGCTGGAACAACTTAGCTACTCATTCTTCAGTTTACATAGCTAGTCATTGGTTTAGGTGTACATAATTCATCAGAAAAATTGGTTTAACTAATTGGGTATTTGTTCTGTTTTTACTTTCACCCCCTATTAGTATAATATAGAGAAAGTAATGTTTGCCAAAATGTTAGAATTTGAGTTATTGGTGAAATATTTGTTTTGGAGCTTCCTCCTGAATCCAAAGTATTGGTTTTTGAAGTGATATCTGTATGTGAGTTTGTATTGATGAGTGCAGACCTAAGAGACCACACCAATGGCCCGATTTAAATAAAAATTTTGTATGTAGGTGACCGACTAATCCAAAGTTTGTCCAAGTGTTTTTAAGCTGATATAATTTTAGATTTTGAAGGGTAAATATTCCCCAAAAACAGCTAAAAAATATGGAAAACTTAAATTTTGCAAAAAAGCTTTTTTTTAGTGCTTTAGGTTCCTGTGAAAATACACCACTTACCCTTCTTGGAAAACTCGGGGTCAGAAATTATAGAGATTCCAAATTTTCAAAAACTTCAAAATTGTAGTTTTTTATTCTTGCAAAAACATATTAGTTTTTAATTAAACACACTTATCCTTATTAAAAAGAGCTTGACTGCTAAATAATTTAGCACCTTAAATTATTATTCTACAGCTAATGGTTGCGGAATAAACTGGTAAACATAATACGTTGCCCAATGTTCTGATGGAGGATGAATACATTTTCATTTCTCTCTCATTTTCTAAACAATTTAATTAAAACTTTGAACTAACATTTACCAATAGAGGATATTCAGAAAATGTTAAACTTAACCCTTGAAGGGGATGAGGGATAGTTTCTGCCTTAAAAACTACAGTACTGTCACTGTTTGTAGCAAATGATAAAAAAGATTAAGCTACTCCAAAAATTTGATTTAGTGATATTTTCTGGAAAAAATACTATAAGGTTTCTATGTATACTAAACCATACTTTCTACAAATATTATAAATATAAAATAATTTATCGATTAAAAAAAGGGTTAAAAGGGAGAAAATAAGTGTCAGTTTTCTAAAACCATTTATTCAGTTATTTTCTATAACGAATGTTGATGGCCTTTAGTTTCAATTTCTTAACACATTTGAAAGAAAGAAAGAAGATAACTAATATTTAACAATTCAGTAAAACATTTTTTTATTCTTGTTATTATTAACAGGTAAGAACTTGACTGCGCCCCCCACCCCTCCCACCTCCGTGGACCATGTCAGTGTGGAGACTCACCCGGAGCTGTACCACCCTCCGGAAATATCAGTCTACCAGGTACAACTCCTCGGAAACATTAATAATCATCACAACAATTTATTAATATAAAACATATTATGCAGATATCTCTTTGATATGATAGATTTTATTATTACAGTTTTCCACTGGTTTTATCAATAACTTCATGAATATTTAATGCATTTGCTGAGGTCCAATTTTTGGCAGTGGCTAATATGTAAGACCTTTAAAATAATGTGTACTATGGCCGGTACTTTCCATATGAAGTAAAATTCTTCCTTAATCACTTTTAGACAATAAAAGGAGCAGTTTTCATACCTCCCAAAATGTAATGTAATTTCAAACTCTAAATTCCGTTTGACAGAATGTTCTATTATTCAAAATTATTTTTCTTTCAGATTTATAAGGTTTCAAATATTAAACTTTGGAGTTGAGCCCTGTAAACCATCAAAATTCCAATGTTGGAGTTTTTTAATTAATTGGTTAACAAAATGTATATATTTCAGAGTGTAAAAAAAATTGTGTTTAGTTACATTTTCCTAGTTTGAAAATATAAATGACGGTACTGAATAGATCTGTATATAAAATATCATATAGGTAAAAATATTGTTTATTATTATGTAGTTATTTTCTCCCCGACCTATCATAGTAACATTTTTCCCGGGTTTAAGATATGATGGGTACAGTAGGGGTCATTCCAAGTCAAATCATCCAGGGAAAAACAAATTTTGCACCCCACCCCCTCAGATTTACTTGACATTTTTTATACCACCTATGTACAAATATAACAACCCTAATTTTTACTTTGGCTAAATTTGCTTCAGTTTATTTTTTAAATTTTTTTAACATTTGGTGCATTTCCAGCTGATCTATTATTTGCAACCCAAGGGGAAAGAGACACTTTTCAGTAAACATTTTTTTGTTTAGCAACTGTTTTATATTAAGCCATAACACTCAATAATTCTCAGTTTAAATTTCACCAGGATTCCAAAAATAAAAAAAACCATATTAAACCTTCTTTTCATTCTTCAAAGTTGGCGCTCGTGAATTATATTCCTCCATGCTCCGTAAATGCTCATAACTTTTTTCTGGCTGATGATGTCTTATCTGAAAGAGGAGGCTGGAAAATGTCTCATTTGAAAGAGGATGAAAAGTACTATTATCACTTAAAATAAAATTTATGGGTATTTGATTTTATCATTGTATACAAAAATAAAAATACACCAATTTTGCCAAAAGTGGCATATGACAGTAAATTGTTATAAGTACCATAGTTTGAATAATTACATTATTTTTATTGGTTACAAGAAACAACGCTTTCCCACTGGTGAATATTAACAAAGCTAAACATTTTATTTTTATTTTATTTTGGGTAACATACTATTTATAGTGAAGAAAAAAAAGGTTTCACCCAACAAAATTAGCACAACCTAGGCCTTTGATCCAGATGTTGAGATGATACCCTTACCTTCCTGTTTAACATAATAAAATCCCCCTCAAATTGAAGCTGAGCTATGGCCGCCATCTTAAAAAATAGCAGCCAATTTTCACTATTTTCCATATAACTCTTTTATTATTGATGATAGAGATAAATGTTGCGAATAAACATTGTTGGGAATTAACAATTGCATAATTTCGCTTATTACGTTCTTTGCTCTTAACCTACTGGTTTTCGAGATATCAATGATTTAAAGTTATAAATATATTCAGAATGAGTCACTCCACATGTCCAGTATGTATAATGATAGAACGGTTTAGTCTAAAGACATCAAATACAATTATCTGAGCTAAATCGCATATGGGAAATCTATTAAATATATTCCTATCAAAATCAATATACAGAATGCTCAAAAATTAAGGTGACGAGTTCTTAAGTGAATCTAAGGCAAATTAATTTTGTAAATCCAAGCAACTTTATGATTCACTCAAACCTTTTGGCCTTCCAAATGTTTTGCAAGTGTTTGCAAATGTTTGCAAATGTTTTGCAAGGTGCTACGATTGTAAACAAAAAAAATTAAATGGTTTTTGCGATGACATTTATTATTTTTGCTTCATAAAATTTAAATATATATATTTGATTTAAATGTTATTTTTGTACTAAATCAAATGTCATGTATCTTATTAGTGTAATTCTTAGTTTCTTTTCGGTTAGAAATTTGAATCGGCAACAATATATGTTATTGGTTTAGAAAATACGGAGTATTCCGAATATTCTGAATATATTTATCTGTAACTATAAATTATTGATTACTCTAAAACCGTTTAGGATAAGAGCAAAAGTCATAATAACCAAAATTGTGCATCTGTTAATTCCGAACAATATTTATTCGCAACATTTCTCTCTATCATCAATAATAAAAGAGATAAGAAAAATAGTGAAAATTGGCCGCTACTTTCTAAGATGGCGGCCATAGCTCAGCTTCAATTTCAGAGGGATTTTATTATGTTAAACAGGAAGGTAGGGGTATCATCTCAACATCTGGACCAAAGTCCTAGGTTGTGCTAATTTTTTTGGGTGAAACCTTTTTTTTTTCTTGCACTATAAATAGTACGGAACCAGAATAAAATAAAAATAAAATGTTTAGCTTTGTTAATCTACACCAGTGGGAAAGCTTTGTTTCTTTTAATCAATGAATATAATGTAATTACTCAAACTATGGTATTTATAACAATTTACTGCCTTATCCCACTTTTGGCAAAATTAAAATATTTTTATTTTTATACAATGATAAAATAAAATACCCATAAATTTTATTTTAAGTGATAATAGTACTTTTCATCCTCTTTCAAATGAGACATTTTCCAGCCTCCTCTTTCAGATGAGACATCATCAGCCAGAAAAAAGTTATGAGCATTTACGGAGCACGGAGGAATATAATTCACGAGCGCCAACTTTGAAGAATGAAAAGAAGGTTTTAATATGGGTTTAATATTAATTTTAACCTGATTTTTGGAATTCTGGTGAAATTTAAAGTGAGAATTATGAGTATCATGGCTTAATATAAAACAGTTGCTATACCAAAAAATGTCGCAAATAACAGCTAGAAACGCACCAAATGTTAAAAAAATTATAAAAAATAAACTTAAGCAAATTTAGCCGAAATAAAAAATCAGGGTTGTTATATTTGTTCATAGATGGTATAAAAAAAATTCAAGTAAATCTGAGGGGGTGGGGTGCAAAAATGTTTTTTCCCTGGATGATTTGACTTGGAATGACCCGTAGAAACTCGCTAACATAGCCCTCAATAGCACGATTTCCTTGATAACACGTGCATTTTTACAATCTTTGTGATATTTCTATAACAATTAATGTTAAATGTACCTCTATTGGATGACTATTATTGTTTCACAAACCTCAATTGCACGGTTTTTTTCCTAATTCAGATCACAGTTTTAACCCTCTATAGCACAAATTTTTGGGACACTAGCACGACTTCATCCTCAGTAGTATATCGTTTTACATAATGGAACCTTGATATCACAAATTCAATCTTCCCTGTGCATTCATTGCCCTGAACACGGGCAGTGACTCATCAGAACGGACGTTTTGAAGGAAATGATTCCTTAGGCTCTGGTCTATACATGAAAAACCCCGCTCCCCCCCTTCCCTTTGTGATTGGGACAAACATAAAATAAGGCCACTGAATGCTGAATTAAAACGTAAAGTAATTAAAAGGGTTGGGGAAGACCCGACAAATAAAAACTGATTAAAATAGTACAAAAATAAAATTATGGTTTATGTTACAATGTGAATTTTTATTTACTAACCAATTAATTTTGTTACAAAAATAATAAATGTACTTTTTAAAACAAAACGTGTTAGCGAGAGTTGATCCAAAATGCACTTGCTATAAGAGGTTTGAGAGAGACCAGTAACCTTAATAGCAAAACGTTAGGAGTGTTTACCTTGAGGGTCTTGTCTTGCCTTAGGAGTCTTGTCTTGATTGTCTTGTCTTTTGGGTCTTGTGTCTTGATAGATACTGAAGTAGAATTTTCATTGCCATTGTAAAAGCTGTCCCTACTTTTTGTGGGTCAGGATTCGAAGAGGATGTAGTTACACTAATCACCAATAGAGTATACTTCTGTCAACTATTACTTATCCTTTCAATGAGGGGATAATACAACAGTTGGTGTGTCAGGAAGCAAACATAAGTTGACTATCACTTGCTTTCTGGGGTGGAGATAATTTACAAGTTAAAATAAGTAACTAAAATGAATAGTTGACAGCAGCACACTCTGTCGGTGACTTAATCAAAATATGACCACTTCAAATTCTGGCTAACACTGAGGGACAGCTGAGCCATGTAGACGGGATATCTCCTTTAGTATATAATGTCAATGGTTTTGCTATCGAGGTTCTAATGTATAAATTTGTACTAACTGTAACTTGGATGGTTACCATTTTCTCGCCCCGTTGTCAGGCCACGCGGCCGGGCCACGTCAGCTGTGACATCTCTGAGGGTGTTCTGCTGGACATCACTCCACTCAGTGTGGAGGGCCTCAAGGTGGTGGCTCTGTACGACAGAGACCTCAGCGACGGACTCAACTTCCTCATCGGTAGGTCAAGCAGATCACTACAGGCAAACCTCGTCAATCCGAATAATTGTTTGCTCAAAGCGTTCGTATTACTATGGAAGTTTCGAATAAAGACCACAAAACTTAAACGATTAATTATAACAAAATTACTTTCAAGTAACGAATATAATATAAATAGCAAAGACCTGTAAACGATGATGCTTATTAAACATAAGTCACTGAAATAAAATACTTATAAAAGTCACTTAAAATAGTCTTGTCACTTAAGTTCCTACTGCGCAACTGAAATTGCACTGAGTTGGATGCGTTGTCAAAACATGAAAATCTATAAACAGACCAACTGACAGCGGCTGAAGGTCGATCGGATTACAGAGGCATTCGGACTAACCATGTGATCGGACTATCGAAGTTCACCTGTACTACTTGAGAATGGCTTTGGTGTGTGTGTGTGTGTGTGTGTGTATTTCTAGTAAAGGCAAACCCTGCCATGCCGCACGGTAACGGTCGGGAAGGTTACGCTTTTAGTGGCCACATCAAATCTACAATCAAAGTTCAGGCACAGAAAACTCTAAAACACAACAGAAGGCTGACTACCATGTAAACAGTAATTGCGTTTAAAACTTTTAGTTGAGTGTTTTAGTGTTTTGAATGCTAGTGGCGCTAGGTCACTCAGAGGGGGTACATTCGGTTACAGCCGCTGCCATCCCACTCCACTGCTGCCTCCTCTTTCGCCGATCTGACTAGTGACGCTGCCACGGGAGTACAACCCTTCTCCTACTCCAGTCAGCCTTCTCTAGTGTTTTTTAGTTTTCTCTTGTGCAAGTCTCGAATAAAAAGTAAACTGTATCTTCTCTTCACATATTTTAATTTTTGGCACAGTTCGGGTCACAGAGCTTGGCGTCTGGTTAGCGAATGCTCTGGAATGAATTTTCACCTCTATTTGGCTTAGTACCGTTAGTATTACAGTAGGTATACTTTTGTCAACAGAAAGCAAAATTAATTAATGTAATTTTAAAACATTGGTTTTGGTTATTTTTGTTATTATCTGCTTTTATTTACAAGAAATTTGAGTTGTTTCTCGCCGTTCCCAGGTGCCAAGCACCGTGGCCCAAATTGTATTTTGTTGTATGCTATTTCACAAGACTTTGAAACGAGGAAAGACTGCTTTTTTAAAAAAAAGCAACACTAACTTAAGGCAGTAACATTATTTTGAAGTTGTAAAAAGCAGCAAGATTTCCTGTGAATTTCTTATTTTTAATTCTGCTTTGAGTGTTTTCTATACTACTGCAGCCATGAGCACAACGCCTGCAGACTTGTGTGACGCTCCATATTCTTATCTTTTTACTGTATGTATTTTCAATGAACAAAACAAAATTTTCATATGAGAGACTGGAGCTTTAAATAAAAATCCTTATTTCTTGATTTTTCTCATTCTGATTAACCTTTCCATTTCTGAAAGACATTTCTGAAAGATTTCTGTTCGTGGGTGAGGTGTATTCCATTGTTGGATATAATAATAATATGGGGCTTCACTCCCCTAATTTTTTTGTTCTGGAACTCGTCAAACACTACAAAAACCAGAGATATTACAAACATGAATAAAAAACAAAAAACAATCATTCCAGAAGACAATCCGACGTTTCGCGGGACCAAAATAATGTCCCGCTTCCTCAGGTATTTGTTGACTTCATTTTGTTCCTGCACGCGGACTGAACGCCTAACCATGACTGTCCTTTCCAGTCTTAAAAATAGAACCTAAGGAATTATAAATCAGATGATAAAAGTTTGAAGAAAACTTCAAGAGACCTTATACAAAAATGTGCATAGTTTACTTTGAAGAAATACAGAATTGCAGGTGACTCTTCACAGTCTGGAACAATTGTCAATCTTTATTTTATTCACTTTGTCAATCATCAAACAATATCAAATTTAAATTATTATCAATTATTGTGCAGGATAATAGTCAGTTACTTCATTTCAGGAAGTTATTCATGGTAAAGTTTCCAATAAAAGATACGATTGTTAGCAACCATTTATTCACGATTTATGCTGTTACAGTGACATCGGAAGCGTGGGTAGACTGTATCCAGCTGAGTGTCTCAGTCAAGTCCGACAACTGTGGGGACAATCAGGACTGCTCCGGCAAAGGCGTGTGCTATTCTAATGCGTCTATGGTTTGTAAACATTATCTTAGAATTATTTTCCCTTGTTGCTTTCTATTTAAAAATTATTTTTTAGCATACGTTATGTCTCTCATCTATGTAAAATTTAAAAGTAGTCAACTAATACATTCAATCAAAAGTTTAGGAACAGTTTAATGTTAGTATATGCTAATTACCTTCAAAATAACTGTTTCTTTTTATTTACCAGACCATATTAAATACAATTTATTTATCCTTTTGGAAGATTATCAGTTGGCTATATTTTTAAAACTCATAATCATAATAGTGATGGATTTGAATTTAAAATTGATTTTGGATATCAAATCCAAGTCCTGGCATGTAAATTTTATCAGTCCTGTAACGGCTCACCCCTTGCTTTGTTGAATATATTCCACGGACAGTGGAATATATAGACTATGTGAACGGGCAAAGTAAAACAAAAAGAAACTTCCAAAAAAAACAAAAAAATAGTAATATAGTGGATTTCTCTCGTAATAACTGATAAATGTAATTAAAACTTGGTATCTATATGAGTCAACATAGGCCAATAGATAATATTTGGATTATATTGCCCCCGAACCCTGAGAGGGAGGAGGGAGAATTTTTCCTCTGAAAACTGCTGTGAGTAGCAAATGACTCTGCATTGCCTCCAATAAAGGTTTGACTTTTCTAAAAATGTATTTTACTACAATATTTTCTTAAAATACTATTGTACTTGATATTCTAGTACCTGGGAGCCGAGATTTGCTCAGGGAAGGTAAGATAGTTAGTTTCGATAACTTGGAGTAATTTTTCACCACGTCCTACAACTGTCGAGCAGATTTTCTTAGTTCTTTCACCTCTTTTCTGCATGTTTAAGGTCACTCCAGTTGTTATTACAGCTCAATGCCCCTTTAATTCATTTTGGCTAAGAAACTGTATGTAATCTTCAGTCAAAAGTTACTGCTCCCAGGAAACCACATAATAATACTTGACAGTTCACTGGTTTACTATAAATAGCTGTTATGATTATTTTTTTATTTATTTGAAACTCCATAAGCCTAAGACTTAAAACTCCACTGGCCTTCAAAGTTCACATTGATTTGATCAAAGTTAAGTTAGTTACACCAAACAGCTGTTAACAATAATTACATCTAAACATACTTGAAAGGCATAAACATATGTTCATTATGAAAATAACAAATCTACTTGAATGGCAACTCAAACTCTTTTTTTCGATGCCGAAGTTAGCACCATATCAAAATAGGCGAGTGAGCGAAGCGAACGAGCTCATCTTGAAAATGAACGAGTATTTTACATAAAACAAATTCAATGCCATTAGGAGAGGACAACGTCTGTCGGGCCAGCTAGTTTATTATAAATAGCTGTTATGATTCTTTTATTTTGATTTTAAACTCCATAAGCCTCATGTTAATTTGTTTAACTTTTCAAATATTCAAATCTGTCTAGAACGTATTTTTAACCCAAAAATTAGTTACAGTAGACTCCCTCTAGTCCGGCCTCGGTTGGTCCAGCCGACCTCATAGAAATAAGATAACCGCCATCGGCAGGGTTTCCCACGGCAGATATCTACAGAAGTAAATTTGTTTGTTTATTTTCAAGCCAAAATATAAACAAAACATCTCAGTTCAGCCGAAAGGGTGAATTTTGTTTATTTTTTTAATTGCTTAGATCATCTTAAAGGAGATTTGTTGTGAACTGGGGTGTTATAATAGATCGGTATTTTACATCTACAAATAACACCAGCTGGTTCGGCCATTTTGTAATCCGGCCGGTCCCAATTAAGGTGGCCGAACTAGAGGGTTTCTATTGTAATTACAACTGTGGAAGGAAATCATGGAGCCGTTTTTGGGGTTAGAGTTGAAAACAAGCAAGCAAACTTTACTCATATTAGAGTACAGGATAAGTGATTTATTGATTGGAATAAAGCTAGAAGTATCACTATACGAGTGTGTCAGTCTCCAGCTAATGTTTGTTGTACCTGTCCCGCCCCAGGATGGCTACGAGTGCCAGTGCTGCCCAGGGTTCATCGGCCCCCACTGTGAGGAGCAGGACGCCTGCTACCCCAGCCCCTGCCGCAACCACGGCATCTGTGTGGACATCTCCCAGGGCCACGACGGCACCACCTTCCAGTGCTTGTGTCCCTACGGTCAGTGGTACACCATACTCATGTGCTCATGTTTGTGATAAATATGTATTTAGTATCTGGGAGGCCGAGCTTTGCTCGGGAGAAGTCAGTCATTGTTTAGATGACTTGGAGTAGTATTTCACCACGTCCCTGTACTGATGAGCAGATTTTCTTAGCTCATCTGCCTTTTTGATGTATGTTTATTGTTTCTCCAGTTGTTATTTATAGCTCGATGTTCATTTGATTCATTTTTTATACATGACCACACTTGTAATCTTCATTCAATGGTACTGTTCTCAGGAAACCACATGTTTTTACTTAAACTACATGAGTATTACTTTGACGGTTCACTGATTGATTATA
This sequence comes from Allygus modestus, assembly GCA_963675035.1. Classification (NCBI taxonomy): domain Eukaryota; kingdom Metazoa; phylum Arthropoda; class Insecta; order Hemiptera; family Cicadellidae; genus Allygus; species Allygus modestus. Next base: position 139,315,978 of record OY776112.1, on the reverse strand, counting down.
AATAGCTTTTATGATTCTTATGTTTTGATTTTAAACTCCATAAGTCCAATGGTAATTTTTTCAACTTTTCATATTAATTTTTATATTATTTGATTTTTCCTGGAGATTAGATCTCTCTAGAACTTATTTTCAACCCAGAAATTAGTTATTTCCAACATTTAAAGGAAATTGTTGGAGCTCTTTCAGAGATCACAGTTGCAAGCAAGCAAACCTTACTCATACTAAAGTATAGAATAAGATTTACATGTTATAATACAGGTTGAAACCTAATTACATTACAGCAGTTCATAACTGTAAATAATAACAAACTCATAAGGAAGAATACGGCGAATGCATCACTACAAAGTGTCCAACTTCTTCACAGCTAGCCTAAATACATAACATATCTTACAACTGAACATGATGGAGCCATAACATCACAATTGATCATTGGGCTATTAATTAATGATCCTGTCGAAGAATCAGTTGGTCTTAGTCAGTAACAAGGCTACACAAGGCATCTCGCACATAGTTTTCGGCGTCTTACAATTTTAAGATATTAATTATCTCTTCACAAAAATGTAGATATAAATATAATGTAGGATATATCATACAATCAACAACTAACAATGTAAACTGTGAAAAACACATATAACTTCCATAGCTAATAATATGGTAAACAAATTTAAACTTCCAATACATTGTCAGATATCCAGCCTGTAGTCCTATACAGATATCAATGACTAAATATGCAGTCATTGCAGATATGCTGATTTTAAAATGATTTTATAATATAGAATACACTTTAAAATTTAGAAAACTGTTAAAAAGTTACTGAGAAGTTACAAAACAAGGGGTCCTTATTAATTCAGATTGAGTAAAAATGTTCACAGCGAGTAAGACTGAACTCCCAAAAGCTTTATTGGATCAACGTTCCATGAGGTACCACTTGTTTATGTAGGTGCAGAAAACATTGTGATACAATCTGGTGCTCGGCAAACCCTAAAAAGAGTTAACAAATATAAAATCGCTGTCGCATCACATTTGAGTTAACTAGAGATTTTAAAACAATCATTTTTTAACCCACAATATTTACGTCCTTTTAGTTAGATGTCATATGTTGTGGGGAAATTTAAAAGTGGCAAGATATTTGAATATTCTTACATATCACTCATCCTGTAAAGGCAGTTCAGAATTAAGATTTGTCTTTCTAATAATCTTAAACTGCTAATATGGAATACATATATTACAAAACCTCCTAAGTTATTTAAACAGTCGTATTGCGAATATTACTCACTTTAATTTAGTTAAAGCACTTTTAGGTATGGTTTTAGAGTTAAATGGTACACTCTCACAGACACTGCTAATGCATACCCACGTTTCCTTGGCCAGTGAGCATAGCCTATACTCTGTACAAGGTTTCACCGGGAAGGTGTGCGAGGACACGTCAGATCCGTGCGAGTCCAACCCTTGCCAGAACCGCGGGCTCTGCAACCCCAGCAACCTGACGGCGGCCCAGTTCAGATGCGAGTGTCGCCCCGGCTACAGCGGCCCCCACTGCCAACACAACCTGGACCAGTGTGCCTCCTCGCCCTGTCAGCACGGCATCTGCGTGGACCAGCACGATGGCTACCGCTGCTTTTGTCAGCCAGGTGCGACATTGATACTCGAAAGTTAAATCTCATAATTAATAAGTACCTGGGGGCTGAGATTTGCTTGGGGAAGATCAGTCAGATTGTTTGTAGTAATTTTCTCCAAGTTTCACCCCTTTTAACCAGTTAGATGGTGAAAATCCCAAGTTCCACACAAAACCTGGACCCCTAACTGACAATCCCCTCCCTGTCTGCTAAGCTTTAAAAAAAAAACACAAAATTGACCCGGAAGAAAGCTAACCCAACAGTTAAGGCTCCCTCCAGGTAAGCTAGATATCCTTTACGGAAACCAAACAATAGGTCCCTCACCCTACAGATACGTTTGATATTCACTCTCGGTAACAATTACTTTATACAACAAATTTGAAACTTTAATAATTAAAAATGGCTAATTCCTTAACATTGTGTCATAACGGTTTATGTATTTTAAAAGACCTTGTCACAGTTTACTAAAGTCCTCAAACAACTTTGTACATATGTAACACAAAGCCAGCTGTGTTAGCACCTACACTTGCTACGAAGGTATATTGTTCCATATTGCGGTTTCTGCCAACCTATATGCATCGGGATGGTTAGAATCTGTCTAATATTAATGTGCGGTTGAATGTCAACATCTGATTTCTCACTACGGGTTCCACTACTGTCCCAAATTCCCCTTATTTGCTCTACATTAGCCACGTCAGCCAGTTGTTTTGGCTAGCAGACACTTCTTCTTATAAGTTTTTTAAGGGTTTAATAAAAAAAATTGTGCTAATGGTCAAATAAAAATAGGTACATTTTATGCACATTTTGTACTTATTTATTTTTGTAAACTCTACCAATTGTAAAATAGCAAAAAACTACTTAAATATAAAAACTATAACCAAATCTATAACTGTAATACACACACCATAGCACTGTTTACTTCTAATATGATGTACATAAAGCAGCATCAGATAAACAATAGATCAGCTGTTAGTGTTAGTAATTAGTTGGCAACGGGAGAAAATGGGGAATATAAATTCATCTTTCGACCGCACATTAATATCAGGCAGATTATAGTTAGGGATAAAACTCCCAGTAATGCTATGTTAACATTTGCTCACCAGGTTTCGCTGGGGAGCAGTGTCAGTATGAGTATAACGAGTGTGAGTCGTCGCCCTGCCTGCATGGAGGCACTTGCACCGACCACATCGGCAGCTACAGCTGCACTTGCGGCCGCGGCTTCACTGGCAAACGCTGCGAGGAAAAGGTCAAGCTAACCTCGAGCTGATTATTAGTAGCCATTTGCATGATTCATAGCTTATTTCCATTTAGTTCTAAGGATTCCTTAGATCGTTCTTGTAGTTCTTCTTCTTAGTTTTATATAAATCCAAGCATTCTTTTGGTCAAGGTTGTTTTGTTCATTTTTTGACGGGAGTATTACAGATGTCTTCACGTTGTAAATTTAAAATGTCACTGTTGCTACGATCACATCTGATTAATGCTTCCTTTTGGCTTCAAACTCAAGTTATTCCACTTCTGTCCAAAAGGTCGGCTCAAGGTACACACACTCCAGGATAATTCAGATGCTCGCAGGCCAAGAAGCTACATAAATAAATATATCTCTATAGACTACATAATTACAAGAAAGATGTTTAAGCCCCGTCCACACCGGCGCGGGACGGGAGTGGGAGCGATCTTCTTTCTCGGAATTGCCCGCACGGGCAACGTGAACCATGGCGAAATATGAGCACGGTCACACCGACGCGAGACGCGGGACGCAGGACGCGGGACGCGGGCGCGATCGCGGGCATGCAGCGTTTATTGCGCAATCCACATCTATGTTCTCAATAGATAAACTACTGAAAACTAATAAACAACTGACTAGTTGTCACCACCCCGTACTTGCAACATTCGTTTGTAACTGAACATCTTCTGGAAATACAACCCTATGGCCCTATGTATCAGAGTACATGTACCCTGTTGTGTTGAATGGCCTTAACCACAAAGATTATAAAAATAAAAGGAACAAGGATCAGTTCTAGGAAGAAATCGGGAAAGAAGTTAATGTTTCTGATAAGTAAAAAAGTAATATTGTATGTCGAGATATAATTTAATAATATAGATGGATTATTAAAGAATGTAATAAATACTTGTAATTTATATTATTAATGGCTTTAAATAAAACTGATTTCATTTTTTATAGGTAATTTTATTTAAGGTTTACCGGAATTATGCTTCGGTATTTTTAAAAGTTACTGGTTTATCTTTATTTGTTTTGCTTTAAAGCAAATCACATGTAATGGTTGCATATGACTCAAAACTGATAACTGGAAAAAACTACATTTTGTTATCTTAAATGGGACAGGTTATACAGGGTGTCCCGTTAGAGTAGGGTACAAATGCAGTATTTGGTATGTAAACTTATTATAAGGAGCAAAACATTACGTATACACTTTTTCCTGAATCGCTTTGTTTCCCGTCTGTTTGCCTGTATAGACTATGTGATTTTAATCAATGCAGCATATCTTAGGAACCACTAAAGATACTGATTTGAAACTTGGCATGTTTATAATAATACTATAGGGCTAATTTGGTATTAAATTTTGTGTTTCTGTCTTTAACCGTTTCAAAATGGTGGCCATTTCAATTTTACAAAGGTTTTTTATCTTGAAACCGGCAAATTATTAAGTGTTTGATCTGCATTTTTAATTTAATTTAAATTTAATGCTGAAAAGGATGGTTTAAATATTATAAAAATCATTTGACCCATACTAGAACAATTGAAATTTGTACTGTATGATTGAAATCGTACAATTTCTATAAAAATTACCAGAATGCCCTCGATTTTATTCATAAAAACTGCAATAGCTCAACCATGGGTCTAGTGATTTTTTAAAACTTTATACCATCTTTTTTGGCTTAAAAGTTTACATTTATTAAATACACAAATCAAAAACTCAATAAGTTGCTGATTTCAAAACATCAAGCTTTACACTATTGAAATACCACTATTTTGAAACGGTTAAAGATAGAGACGCCAAATTTAATACCGAATTAGCCCTAAACTATTGTAATATACATGTCAAGTTTCAAATCAGTATCTTAAGTGATTCCTTAGATATGATGCATTAATTTAAAAAAACATACAGGCAAACAGACAAAAAAATAAGCGATTTAAAAAAATGTTTTTACAAAGTATTTTCCTCCATATTATGAGTTCTACCAAATCCTGCATTTGCGCCATATTCTCGCGGGACACTGTTTAAAACAATAAACTTATAAAAATAATACAATTTGAATTGACCTCTTGCTCTTTATTAGCAGTTATCTTCTGTAACATTTATATATCTTAAATATTTAAAATTAAACATTAAATATTTTAGAATAGCAAATAAATGTAAACTCTCAGATATTGAGCCTCACAAATAATTACTGGCTTACTATAATTTGTAATTAATATAAATGCAGGGTAAATTGAAATAATAATGTTTTACACAGCACCTCACTACGGAGTATGGCTCCTGTTGCCCGCTTCCCGCGCCGGTGTGGCCCCCCCAGGTCCTGCCAGTGATCTTCCCGCGGATAGATCGCTAGTAAATTTCTTGGAACTATAACGCGACTGCTCCCGCTCCCACGTCGGTGTAGATGGGGCTTTATTGGGTAATTTTTACCTTATTATGGAAGAACCAGTTCGCACGCAGTACGCTGACGTGAGGGAAGTGAATTTCCACATACAAAACTTTCATACATTTATTCCATTTTTTTCAATCTGTAAACATTGATTTTTTGGCTGTTCTGATGCTCCTGGTTTCATTTACCTGTAATGATAGGAATACAATTTTGTGCATTATAAGGTTGGGAGAAGGTCCAATCAGGCTTTAAAGTAGGCGCCAGGTTGCTGGGGGTAATACAAATACACCAACAAATGAATAACATGCTTTCTAATGTAAAAACCCCATAAGACAACGTACTGTGTTTAGTCGATATACATTTTCTTTAATAACTCGGTAAATATGTATGCTAGAATGACGAGAGAGGGCTTACAACTTTTGCTTCACTAATTTCCATCTTAATACATGCATTACTTTTACATCCGGGGCTTGTCTGACCCTTTTTGGGCCCAAAAACACGAAATTTGAAAGAATAATCCCCCTAAAAGGGGTTTAGAGAGGGGGGTTTAGAGTTTTCCGATTGTTTTGCCCAACGAACTTGTCCAACTGATTATAGAAAAGAACGTCCCTACGAAATTTGAAGTAGATCGGACAAAAAATGCAACCGCTAGAGTGCATACACTCACATATATATATAAAATTTTGAACGACCCCCCCAAAACATGTTCAGGGGGTCATGTTAGGAACTTGTATGGTGGTCCCGGGCTTAAGTCTCACCGTGCGGGTCATGCTAATAGTTCACTTTTCCTTAGGAAATTCACTAATAATAAGAGATCCCTCTCTTTGTAGGTCACTAGTCACTAGCATAACAAATTTAAGAAATTCTCAGTTTCTGACTGACGGTTTACAGAGCTTTAAACAGCTATTTATATTATGTTGTAAAATTGTTTTAAACATTTTTCAACAGTACATGGGCTGTTCTATCAGTAAGTAATGTTTTCACTCCATCACAACCAGTTTGTTGTGTTCCGTGTTACAGGCAGTGGCGGATTTAAGCAATTGCCGCCTAAGGGCTATTAGTAAATCTGCCGCCCCCCCCTTTGTTCTTTCGCCGCCCAGGTTTACCCACATGTTATATATCTTGTTTGGTTATTTTGTGACAGAATCTAAAAAAATAGGAATTAACTGAATGAATAAGTTAAAGAAATTTCTGTTATTTCCTAGTTGAAAAAACAGTACAAAATACACAATTGACTTTATTCACATTAACGCAGTTTAATATTCAACTAGCAAACCATATGTTTGTATTTTTAATCACAGGTGTTCTGCTTCCTTTGTTTTGATTTGCTGCCCAGTGTTATTTAAATGGGCCAAAACCGTACTTTGAGGGCTTCCCAATGGTTTCTGGTTCCACGCACTGACTTGAGACCCCCATCAAAATCGACCCAGTAGTTTGGCCATAATATTCTATACAAAAATCGCCTTATTCTTTTAATATAATGATGATATAGCATATGCAATGACAATCAGCCCTATAGAAAAATGTTGGTGTTAAAAGCAGTGAACCAGAGTGCTACTTTTAATAACAAGAAAATCCTTCAAAAAAGGCCTAAAAATCCCTTCTTACACTTCGTCAAAACATTAATTTTCACACCAACGCATTGACTACTGAAAATTATAATAAATAACCTATAATAAGATATAATTACACTGTAGCCTTAAAATTTGTAATTCGGACCATTAGCCTCAAAATTCTGACTATTTTAATCCTGAATTAGCGCTTTTCAATAAAGTTTTTTAGTCATTTTGTAATTTACACTTTTATACAAAGAATTGTTTATACGTTTTAGACGATCAAAATATAAAATTAATTGATGTAGGCCTAATCTTCATAAAACTCTACACTTCAAACAATTCTTCTAGTTTCATCCCATTATGTTATAGATCCAAAGAATTGAAATATAATACCTTCAGGAAGGAGTCACTACTCTCTGACAAATAACCTTCAAAAAACGCGCCGTCATATTTGGTATTTTGTCCTGTTGTGGTGTCAACTTGTTGGTTGGACGGTGTCATTCGATGTACAAGGTGGCTTGTTTTCAACACTATTTCCAAAGCCATATTGAAAGGGTGTTTTCATTTAACTCAAATCATACCTTTCAAATAATCTCTTCACAAATTACGTTAGTCTTTGGTCAGATGTTTTGTTAAAAAAATATATATCTCAGAATGAACGATTATGTGTGGAAGCCTTTGATGGTAAATATGCGTTGGCTGAAGTAACTTTCTTTGTTACCTAGAGTTTGAAAATGAATCGTCAATATCTTTGTAGTCTAAATTTTGTTATTGTCATCTCAAATTCAATTGTTGCAACATTTCTCAGCCGTGTGCCTTAGTCATTATTGATATTGTGTAAAAAATCATTTTAATGCTATGCGAAACTTGGAAGTCCATGAGTTGGACGTAGTCATAGTGGCGCAGTGCCTGATGTAGTTCGTGGCTTGCCGCCCTTTCTCTGTAGCGTAATCGTCTTGTCGCTAGTACGGATGAATGACAAATGCATTATGACTGTTTTGAGGAACTGCAGTGTGAGGGACAGCAAGCGTAATACATTAGTTTCTAATTACTTCCTTTACCTTTAAAAGGGCGGCACAGCGTCATTGTTATCAGTTTTCGTCAAATTGTTCCCGTTTCAACATTTATTTTGAAAACAACTTATTAATTTTCTGTAAATTTGCCGCCCCTAAAAACTTGCCGCCCTGGGCTACAGCCCCTATAGCCCCCCCCTAAATCCGCCACTGGTTACAGGTAGACTTGTGTGACCCCAACCCCTGCGCCCATCACCACGTGTGTGTGGACAAAGGCAACACCTACAGCTGTGAGTGTCCTAAGGGCTTCACAGGGCCTGACTGTCTCCTCCCTCGCAGGGCGGTGAGTACATATCTCTCCCTCTCTCTCTCTCTCTCTCTCTCTCTCTCTCTCTCTCTCTCTCTCTCTCTCTCTCATTTATTATTATATGTATTACACCACGGTAAAATAGGGTAAGAGAGGGCTTTATAGCCCTAGTTATGCAACTTAAAACCAATAAATCAAATCAAATCAAATCTCTCAGTATCCCTCCTTCTTTATCTCTTTCATGAATAGAAATATAGATCCTATGTACGTATATTGTATAACAAGGTAGTGCACTCAACGTTTTAAATAAGAACCACAACATCTGTTCATGGAATAAATATTCTTAAGAATATTTAAGCCTTTTAAGCTGAGCTCAGAATATAACAGTACCATACAGGACAAGTAAATCCTTTAGATAATGTATACAAATAATATTATTTTATGATATTAAAAAGTCCACCAATATCCTAATCTAGGTGACATGCATTTGGGATATCCCTAGAACATTTTTGTTTAAGGCCGCTTTCCCACTAGGTTGCAGCCACCGAGTAGCAGCCATTGATCTGTAGAAGTCGCAACCATGCTTGTCCCTTCACATTAGGTGGTGGCTGTGACAGTAAATGGCTGACAGAGGTGGCCGGCAGATTATCAAAACAAGCTGCGCGTGCATCCTGAGAACTTGGTCACAGCCATTGAGTGTGAAGGGCTACGTATATTTCAATGCACCGCTACGGGCTGAGTCGCTAAAAAGCAGTGTCATAGCCTCCAAGTCGCTGCCACCAAGGTAGGTAGCTGCAACCCACTAGTATGAAGGGCTCCATAAGGCTAAACGCAATGTCAACAGGTCAAGTGGCCGACAGGAAGCTGCGACGCGGTGGCTGCGACCTAGTGGGAAGGCGGCCTAAGGATGTGTAAAACGCTATTGTTTAAAAATGATTTTTTTACTTTTTTGACAAAAAATTACTTTTTTGTTTGTTTGACTAATTAACCAATAAAAACTAACCTCCTTGGCCAAAACAATTTATATACTAAAAGATTATGCCTTAGATGTTTTGGAACCGCTATCTTGAAATAAAATATTTCAGCACTCATGTCTATTACTCTGCTAGATGAAAATAGAGGGTTGGGTAAGAGTTTAAACACATTGTTATTAGAACATTATATTAACTGTTATCTATTTTGAATTTATTTTCTCATTTGATTTAATTAGTCAAATTTTGAGTTCTGTGTAATATAACAGTATGTCTGAATCTTAACGAGTTAAACCAGTTGGAATGCTTGTAACGCAGGCTTGCAGTGCGAACCCCTGCCACAACGGAGGGACATGCTGGAGCAGTGTGGACTCCTTCTACTGTGCCTGTCGACCGGGGTTCACCGGCAAGATATGTAACGGTAAGAGTTACGTTCATTGCACGTGTAACAATTCATGTATACCGCAAGTGTTTGCTTGTTAAAGACGAAAAACTATTGTTGATCTCATTCGGGCTTCATTAGTTGCATTGTGGAGCTGAATTGCTGAATTTGTGGAGCTGTGGACATACATTAAAAAAAGAAGCGTCTCCAATTCACCACGCCCAGCCATTTGAAATATGATATTTCAGATTTTCTCAATTTATTGTTTGTCTTCTTATGTTGGTAAAGGTAAACTGGCTTTGCTTGTGTTTGTGTAAAATAAAACCTGAAAATTCTTAAACAGATTCTTGAGGTTAAAAATAAATTAGCTTTTGCATCAAGTTTTGTTTTGTCGCTTTTAAGATTTTGGAGGGAATGTAACTATTATTATAGTTACCTTTTCTTAGAGTATGTCATGTATTGACAGACTCTGGCAACTCGGAAGGCTCAGAAGGCGACGATTCTTGCTAAGAACAAATACAAGGCCTGCATCATGACTATATTCTTTTAATTTGTAAGATGTTGTTAAATAATATTAAATCAAATAATATGTTCTAGTGGGTTCTCTTGCGCTCATTTCTCTCTCTCTCTCCCCTTTCCCTCCTCTCCCCCACCCAAAGCCCAGGTAATTTTTTTATTGTGGAGTTAAAGATTAAAGTGGATAGCAGAAGGGCGTTACCATTCCAGTAATCAGTAGCCTTTTCAGTTATGCCTGAAACCTCTCCACCTCATCCTCTTCCCGCCCCTCATCATCCCCCCTTACAAGTTTTAATTTTTGTAATGTGGAGTTAAAACGGATAAGAGAAGGGTGTTACCATCCCAGTAGAAAGTTATATTTTTGATTTATGATTCATCTGATCTTGCTGTTGTGCTACATATTTATTTGAATAACGAAGCTGTTTATTAAAATGAAAAGGAGAACACACATTCCCATAAAGATAACATGTAAACTTTGAAAGCCAAAAGGGCATAGCCTTACACACCCAATAAAAAAAGATTCTTTACATTCGACACACCTCCTAATAGTATTAAGTAAGTGTACAAAGTTTCATAATTCTACGATGCCGCATATCAGAGAAGTCGTTACCAAATTATCATTAGCATACTAATATATAGATATAAACAGATGGGTTGATCAAGATCTTCAAACATGTTTTCAGAACTGAATTATGACCCAAAGTACGTAAAAGGACAGTAGTTTCTTTATTTATATCTTCCGTCAACTGAAATGCCTACAACTTTTTTTATACCAACAATTTTGTGTTTCCACCTGCTTCTTCTCCCTTATCACTAATGTTAACGTTTCAGCAATTTGCCTCTTCAATGGGTTATCGTATATAATTGATTTATGACCCATTTAAAGAATAAAAAAAGCCTAGTGATTCCAATAGCTGGATTTTGATATCACAGATAATAATTGTTTAATAAAATTCCAAAATATTCATCAGGTGCCATATAAATAGCTAATTATTGTGATATCAAAATTTTTCTCTGTAATTGCTCAGTATAATGTGTGTATATATTTTGTACTTTAAAATAACAAGATATAAATGATTGATTTTGGATAATCTGTTGAAGAAACACAGGACATAAACATTTTTCCTGGTCTTATGAGAGAAGCAGGTCGAAAGGTGAAACCTTTGGTATTAATATTGCTAAAACCCTAAAAATATCATCGTAAATCCTGAGAATATTTTGTGAAGGTTCGATACTGGATCCAGCTGCCATTGGTCATTGGACTTATTAACTAATGATCCTGGCTAAATAATCAGTCGGTCTAAGCCAGTATCAAGGCTACACAAGGCACCTCACCCATTCTACGTTCATAGTTCATCCATATTCGCCTTAAAATATGCCCAAGTTACGTCAGCGTGTGATACAGTGATTGAGAAATGTCACAAAAGGCTGTAGACTTGGTGGGCGTCACCTAATGTGCCAGTTGTCGGTGTTCCAGAGGAAGTGATCATTGATGTGGTGCCCAGCCCAGACGGAGCGATAGACGTGAGCGGCAACAACGTTCCCCCAGTGGACCTCCAGATGCCCATCTCCATCCACCTGGACCACCTCCACAACATCTACGTGGCGGCTGGCACACTGGCCTGCGCTCTGCTCATCGTCGTCCTCACAGTGAGCCACTGGCCTATACGGGGTGTCTGTTAAGTTCTCAAAAAACTTCATGATATGGTTATTTGGGTAAAAATAAGCAAAAAGGTTCCTATGAACATAGGTCCTATCTCAGTTCATTTACAATATGTCTGTTTGTGTTTTTTACTTAATACGTTATATGTTATCATCTTCAAACTTGATACTTGTATTACATCTAATAAGGCCCATTTTGATATGGAATATCAAATTCCTGCTTTATACCATTTCAAAATTTCAAAGCTAAATATCTTAAAACGATAATATGCAGGAAAAACTGTAAGAATTAAAAAATTGTGTCATTTTGTCCTAAAAGAATTATTTGACAATTTTAATCAGGCATATGATCATCAATAACTGAGAAATTGTGATTTTTATAAGTTAACCCATTGGCATAGACATAAGAGCTGGTCTCGTTCCTTACTTGTAATTTTTTAAACCTATGAATTGGAATAGAAATTTGTGTTTTTAAATGGATTAATGGTTATTTTAATTAAAATACTGTTTTAATTCAGTTTTTAGAGTCACATTCACACACACACAGTAGACATAAGTAAAAAGTAGCAAAATCAGTGTTGACCATGTGCAACTCACAAAGAATTAACCGATCCCGTCAACTTCCAAGCAAGCCTGCCACTGTTTTTTTTACTTGGGCCCTCCCACCAACGTTGCCACAGACCGGTTAACTCATTGTGAGTTGCACAACTGGTCAGTTTTGGTTGTGTGCGGGAATCGAACCCACGAACATCGTATCCACACCTGGCCAAGGTATTTCCACGACGTAGCTAACTCAGCTAACACGACCAAGGGCCTAGCAGTAATATTAAGGGTTTTCAGTCAGTCCGCGCCCCTAGCGGATAGAACCGTAATCGCCCGCAGTCATTAGTTAAATATTTTGCTACTAGAGTGCAGTACCAATCAAATCCCGTCATAGGCTATTGTGAATAGAATAATATTACTACCTTAATGGGTTAAAACATGATGTTTTAGTCCAGAAATGGAATAAATTCTTGTTTTAACTTATGAAAAACACAACTACTCAGTTAATTATTATCTACAGTTAAAATCTTCATATCATTATTTTTAAGACAAAATGACACAACTTTTTTTATTCTTTCAGTGTTTTACTAAATATTACGGTTATTAAGATATTTAGCTTTGAAAACAAAATTGAATTTTTAATTGGTACAAAGTAGAAACTTGATATTCCATACCAAGTCATTACAGTCTTATTAGATGTAATACATGTAACAAATTTGAAGTTGATATCTTCAAATGTTCCTTAGATATAAGTATTAAGTAAAAAACACAAACAGTCAGACTGAAGGTAAACGAAGCGAGATAGGACCTATGTTCATAGGAAATGTTGTACTGATTTTGACCTGAATAACCATTATGAAGTTTGGTGACATTCTTTACAAACACCTTGTAAAACGCTCCAGAAACCCACATATTTTTGTTTCCTAAATGGGTTGACCTAAAACTTAACTTGGGTTCCAAATGCTATATATTAATACACGGTTGAAATGATAAGTTCTCAGTAACTACTGAACCGATTTACAAGATTTGTGTGTCAAATTAAAGAGGATAATGCGTTATCTGCCAATTTCCTCAGAATTCACGTTGCCCTACAGCCCTTCAGAAGATGTGATTTTAATTTTATAGAAGAACAGTACTCATTGAAAAAACTATTTACTGTACCATGCAATTGGTAAATTATGAAATAAATTAAAGGAAAATCACCAAATTTCAATTAATTCAAGCAGAGATAACAAACAAGTAAAACCACATTATTTATAAAATCCTTTATATGTACTTGAACATGAATTCAACCAAATATAGAAGACGAGGGCAAAATAATCTATCAATCATGTTTTTATAATTTTGCACACATTTTTATAATGTTATTTTTGCAATAAACTGATAGTAAATGAAAGTAACAAATCAGGGTAAAGAAGCAAGATCAGCCATTTTAAGCTAACTTCTGGAATAGCATCATGATTTAAATTGCTCGATTTCGAGCAGCTGCAATTTCTAGTTATTGGGTGCATTATCACATACATCAAAGTTGTTGATGTTGAAATTAGCCTCGGGGGCTTTTGAACCAAAGTGACACACTCACACACACAAATTATGTTAAAATGCCCTAATAAAAACCTTACATGATGTTAGGTACAGTTTTTGAAACAGTACCTATGTTCTGATATGAAAGTTGTGGAATGAGTGATAAAGATGGATTTTTATTATTTTGGTGAAATAACTTATTTTCCTAGATGAAAACATACCTTATGTTTGTCACTCATTGTCATTTGAACCACCTTTACTATCTTTGCACTTAATTAGATACTTAAACATACAATTGTCTAAATACATTATGTGCTGCATCGAGCTACATTCTTACGTCAAAAAAAAAGACTATTGGATCTCATGTTGTTCATTCAATGTAGTATAGTTTGTTGAATGGTAATAAACGTATCTACCTATTACAGAAAATTGTCTACCGTAGTAAGGATCGCAGAATTGGAACAGTCAGGACCTCCCACAGCGCCGTCCCCGCGCAGTAAAAATGTTTGGCGGGGAACTGGCGCTGCCCCCCACCCCGCACCCGCGAGTATTACGCCAGGGAGCCTCACCCTCATTCCCACTCCATACATAACAACAGCAGTTCTGCCAACTGACATAAACATCAGAATTGTCTTATTCTCAAAATATGACAATTTCAAACCACGAATCCTGTAATTTCCAGAATCTTATATATTAATACGCTAAGGCGATTTTTGTTAGAACTCCTCCATTATTTCTGAACCGATTTTAACTATAGAGGTACCTAAGATATTCCAATTGTCTTTTGAAATATAATAAAAAACAAACAATAATCTGTATTCATAAAAAATAATCTAAACTAGCAAATGACCAGTTCTGCGCACGGGGATTTAGCAGGTATAACGTTTGTGTTAACATTTGTTTATCTGTCAGTCTATTTATAAACCAGATTTGTTTGGCGTTTCACAAAAAAAAAGACTGTACTGAATGAAATAAAACATTTTCCTGTGGGGGAGGAAACGTTTAAGCTAAAAACTTAAACAGCGTGCTGCGGCGGTTAGGTTAGGTTAGATTACTATAATTTATGTACACAACACTATTTTTTCTAAGGGTCCCATAATTTCACGCTGGATGCTGGAAGTTGGCAGAACTGCTGTTGTTATGTATGGAGTGGGAACGAGGGCGTGGCTTCCTCGTGTAGTACTCGTGGCAGCGGGGTGGGGGGACAGCGCCAGTTCCCCGCCAAACATTTTTACTGTGCGAGGACGGCGCTGTGGGAGGTCCTGTTCCATTTCTATCGTCTCCCACCAATGCAGTTTAATTGGTCCACCCAAACTACGGATAAACTATTTCAGTGAATCCCTAATAACATCAGTTTAAAGGGGCCAATAATATTAAAAATTTGTGTTAGTCATCAGACAATATCCCATTGACAATACCCCATTGGTTTGGAATTTGACAATGTCATTAGACATTGTCAAATTCTATAATTTACATTAAATGCATTTTCATGACTATATGGATTAGAAAATCGTTATTATGCACTCTTCTAATTCTAATGAAAATTACAACACAAGATTAAAAGTAATGCCATGACAAATTTAATAAATACTTATTCTAGATATAAAAGACAAAGAAAAAACAACATTAAATTACTTTCTGACATAAAGCAGATATACTAAACAGTGCTGAACAGTGTGCACGTGGTTCAGCTTTAACTGTTTCCAAAACCATCCTAAATCCTAAGGCCCCTGTTGCTAAGGATTTTAGTTTTCACAATTCACAACTCACTGATAATACAAGTGAGACAACCAAAGATAGGAACACTTATCAGGTGTCATCTTACAGACGTCGGATAAATAAAATAAATGTATGATTTTTATGACTTGCTATCTTTTTAGTCTTTCGCCAGCTGGTATTACAATTAATGACTCAGTTTATGTTTATCTAATCCGTGACTTTACCTCAGGTCGCAGCATGCCATTGTCGTATACATGAGACATACAAACACTGCTTCCTTCGCGCCTCACCATTGCTTCCCTGCAACATCAAACGCTTCGACACTGACACCAAACCTTCCAGGTACCTACTTGTGCTAGAGGAAACTCGATATATGACCATATCTTTCTAATTTTATATCTTAAATCAGCACTCCATATTTATGAGGTTTTAAGAGATCATTAAGGATACTAACAAAATTGTTGAACTGTCTACCCAAAAGTATATTTATCTAACTTTTGAGTGTCACCGTTTTTTTCCTTATTAATAATTTTTTACATTAACTTAGTAAACACAGTATTATTTGTTCTTGATAGTAAAGCAAGACTTTAAATTACCATACACGTATATGTCTTGCAAAACACAATGAAGTGTAACATGTATCTTTTTAAAATATATTTTTGCTTATTTTTGATTGATTTGTTTATATACCAAAAGTTGATTTGTGACTTAGCTCGCCTGTTATTGAATTAAAATCTTAAATGGGATTGTTGTTACACGTATGAATTTATAAGATTAAAAAATAGTTTAGAAAAACGTCAAGATTAAAGTACTGTGAATTTGCTTGGAAGTTTTAAAGGCTTGATTAAATCAACAAATATTATATATCATGATCTTTTGTGTGAAATAACCTGCATATAGTATTTATATTAGGGTACATATTAGTGATGGTCAAAACCAGAAATTTTGAATCTCAAAACCGAAACCGAAACTTACAAAATCGAATCTCGAAACTCAAATTGCGAAACCCTATTTACTTGCCTGGGTATGGTTATGAAAAATAAATCCAGAAAAATTAATTAAAACTAATTATATATTTTGGTTAGAGTTGTTCTTTCAGAAATAAAAAATCAATAATCCAAAAAAGGTGAAGGTAGACGACCGATGACAGTAGGCTTTTGACCTTCGCATTATTGATCGAAACACGGGCGTGATTTCTGTTAAAAAACAACAATAAAGACACAAAAAATCTCAGCAGTTTCGAGTTTTGATTCTCGAAACTCACCGATCGAATCTCAAAACTGAAACTTTTCCAAAGTTTTGGTGGTTTTGAGATTCAAGTTTTGGTTTTGACACATCACTAGTACACATATATATATATATATATATATATATATATATATATATATATATATATATATTAAATACAACTTTTTTTCTGAATTATAACAATAACTTAAATATCATCATCAACATAATGTTGTAGGATTAAATTATATGTTCTCTCCTTAATTACTCGTACATTTTTAGTTGGTTCAAACTTTAATATTGGAACAGTGACAATCCTCGCTTTACTTTTTTCCTGCTAAAAGGATTCATTCACAACATGCCCAAGGGGCACATTTCACTTCTTCAAAACCATTTAGGCCTAATTTTTTCACTACTTAATTCTTCAGTTGCACTAGAGTTATTTTAACCTGGTGCTCAATGAAGCAAAGACTTGGCAATTAACTGGTCCCACCTCCTGTGCATAGTTAGTAATATATGTAGCTAATTCCTTTTACTCCCACTCATTGCACACAAAGTTAAATAAAAATATCTCTAGTGTTATGTTTATTCTAGTCATGTTATTATGTCTTTATTCATTAGGTTCTCCTTGTGCTACAAGACAATACATCAGTCTTAATGTCTTACTGATCAGTACATCAGTACAAGTAAAAACGTTTCAAACATCGTTTCTAGTGGAATATGTTTGTGTTGGCATTTCTACCAGTTGAATTCTTGGTTGACGCATCATTACAAGTAATCTCTAGTTAATTCAGACCCTAGACGGTTCTCATATTGGTCTATGCCAGTTTGGAGGTCGATATTGGGTAAAAAAAAGCTGTCACAATATTGATAAGTCTTTTTGGCCCTCCAGTGCAAGCAGGTTCTTTTCACTTAGGTGATTTCTTCCTTTTCCGAGGTCTGATTTCTTGACATCTGACACTCCTGGCTGAGCCTGGATACCCAGTCAAGACAGAGCCCATAGAAGAAATAATGAAACTTCCCTGCCTGTTCCAATGCCACATAGGGGTGCTGGAGAAGAAGGGCTCTTGCATGACAAACTAGGGCTTTTAGTTCCTATATTCTTTACGGTTTCGGGACCTCGGGTTACCATTTAATGCGATAAACTGAATGTTGAGTCCATTGTATCAGGCGGTGATCTCTGATCAATGCTATTGAAACGGGGAACTAACTGTTCTGATGTGCAACTGTGACAAAGCTGTTTTTTTACTTTATTACTAAAAACCCAAAGAGTTCCTAAAAAGTATAGGACTTTTTCCGAACCAAAGAGTTCCTAAAGTATGAGACTTTTCTGAACCTAAGCGTTTCCAAAGTATGGGTCTTTTTTCTGAACCAAATAGTTCCTAAAGTATGGGATTTTTTCCTAACGATAGTTCCTAAAGTATGGAACTGTTCTGGCAGGTTGGAGGTTGACAAGGAACACCTGCAACCCCTGGCGGCCGCGCGGTCATATCCGCACCTCGACAGCTCTGACATGTATTACGCGCTGGACTTCAGTGACAGCCAGAGCTCCCCTCTCATACAGTAGCCCCTCGTCTCCGTCACATCGTCATACTCTACCACCTGTGGGTATTGAGCCTCGAGGTCTATAGAGAAGGCACCGGCTCTGCTTATTTCCATTGAGTGATCTCCGACCTCGAACAGTGTTGTCCAGTCGATATATTATTTGGCACGCAAAGTCATTTCCGACCTGAATCCAGTTGCTTTATGATGCAACTTTATGATGGTTTGTTTCTGAAAACCTGTAAATTTGAAATAAGCAGACTTTGTAGCAGATCTGCCTTCAGTATAGGCCTTGATTGAGCCTGTTGGTTTTACAATTTATTGTTATGTATTTGTACGAGGTAAAGGAACATTTTCCCATGTAGAGCAGTTCATTTTTTTTTACGTAACAGTTGTGTAATTTTCCTTTATCAGGAAGGAGAAGCTTCATGTATATGGTGATAGGATAATGGCTTTGTCAGTTTGTTCTTATTAAAAAAAGTGTGTATAAACAAATTTAAAAATAAATATAATGATTTTGCGGCTAATTTTGCAATCAACAATCATGTACCACAAGTTTGTATGGATGTCAAGATACTTATTTCCATGTCATTATCTTAATTTTGTTCGGCGATAAACAACAACAGTTAATTATATACAATTTTGTGCTTAATTTGAAGAAAGCCAACAATCATTCTTACTCACCCATCTAGAGACAAAATTGTGGACGATTTCAGAATTTTGTATCTGCAAAAATAATTTGTTGAAACCACATACGACTGAGTGCATGTTAGTCTTAATGTACTTAATTTGAGCAATATTCAATTTATCTTTTGAGGCTTTTATTATTGGTTGTATTATGTATCAATTTAAACAAAATCAATAGTTTGTATGTTATTAAAGTGCTAAAGCAGAAACTAATTACTGATTGATGTGTTTGATTTTTAAATAATTAGTTTTAACTCCTCCTCTTGAAAACATCGGGGAAAAGATGGGGAGTACCAATTATACTTTTAATATGATTGTAATTAAACAGTAATCTATGATCCAAATAACTTTACTTTCAGTATTTTTCTGGCTTATGTCATTAAAGATTTTTGACATTGGGCACGAACTTTGATTAAAGAAGTTAAGATTGAATTTTCACATTATCCACTAAAATTTAAATTAAATTGGACCATTTGTTCTACAAACAGATCAGATTCCTCTTAAGAACAAGTCCCTAGCGTAGACATGCAAAAACATAAGTGTATATCAATTAAATTAAAAACTTGAAAGAGGTGGAACACATAAATGTTCATGGTAAATGGCTGACTAGGTAACTAATTCAAATTTTAATTTCCAGGAATATTTAAAAATAAAATCAGCTTAAAATAGCAGTCTTTTAATCATTAGTTTTTCTCATACGTCTTGAACTAAGTTATTTTTAGGGTCAGTACTATTAATTTGTGTTAATTTGTAAGAAATTAAATCACTTGTACAGACAGAATTTAGTTCTTCTATCTTGGAGTTGATTTGTGATTCTTGAATTTGGCTGGCAAATTGTATAAAAATATATAATTTTATTGCTTTTTGTCTAACACCATCCAGAATTGTAGTCTTGACGAGGAAGCCCACCCATTACACGAAGTGTTATGTGAAATTATCTCCAAAACAGCAATCCATAGTATGGTCTACAATTATGGATTGTGTTGTAATAATTGTTGACAGTAATTTACTGGAATGGTATAGAATTAAACATTTAAAAAGAAAAACTTTCCTTGTTTTACTAAAAAATATCTTATTACTTTGATAATTTAAGTGTTTTTTACTTGATCTCAGGAAATTGAACCAACCCACGTTAACCTTTATTAGTACAGAGATTGATGATACAGTATTTGCGGTTTCTTTTTAAGAAGTTATGATTTAAAATAGTCTTTATATTAATTTTCTGTTCATCCCAATAGAATGTCATGAACTTTGAGTTTCTCTAAATTAAGCAGCACTGAAGCTCATTTTAAAATACAACATTCATGTAAATATATACATAAATGTATGATTAGAAGATAATTTTTTTAATAATTGTACATACGCTATGGAATAATAACACCTCGCTTGTGATCCTAAACATGGTTATACGTACTACTTCAACAATACAATGGAAATAATATTTTTCATTTTAAGTTTAAAGAGTAACACTATGTGTTCTATCGATGTCTACATATGAATGGCCTAAAATTTTATATTATTGTTAATAAATTGCATGTTAATTATATGTTGATGTTATAATTTAATACAATTTTACTTCAATTTTAGAACTGTGTTTATACTTGTAACGTAGTTGGTTGGGTCTAGAGCCTTTATATAAACTTAATTATGAGATGTGAAATGAAAATCACAACGTAGCCAAGTTGTGATTCAGTTGAATGTTTTGCCTTTAAAACTTTCTAAATGACAATAATTTAAATACAAGTAATAAATAATCTCCTTTTTTGGAAAATCAGAAACTAATGCAAAGTGGAAAAGAATAAAAATTGTAATTATGTTACAAATTGTCTATTAATAGTTAGACTTTAAATAGACTAATCAAAGCAATCCTCTAAAATTAATTAGCTCTGTCAATTTAACATTTTAGTTAAATTAAAGTGCTAAATTGATTTAATTATTTGATTTGCCAATGGATAACTTTGACCTGTCTACGGGGAATCTGTCAATGACAGTAGGCATTAGAGAAAAACAGCCAACTCACATGGTACAACTTGTTACAGAGAAGTTAATGTTAAAATGAGCATACTTTAGAGTTTTGAATCACAAGGTAGTTTATTATCATATTTTAGTTTTTTCATGGTGATTGGAAATATAAAGCAGCATAAAATAAATTTTCGCAGCAAATAGCATTTATCACAAGAATGCAAAGATATTCACTATGGACTAATATTTATTCTATCACAATTATGATTTCAGTTTATCAATAAATTAAAAATTACACTCAATTAGAGCAATGGTCTTGTAAATAAATAATAACTTAGTGAACTCAACACATTTTAATAGTATAAAAGCAATATTTTAATTGGAACAACTTTACATTTTTAAACTCCGTTTTAATGTTCTTTAGTTTAGTCATGTGAACACTGAATATATTTATTAAATTAATGAGCTCATAAAATATCTTCAGATGAATTAAGGTGCTTACTTTCTTTTTATATAAAATTTACCCTAACTTCACAATTTGACTTTACGCTACTAATGGCAGTAATCCATATTTTTATACTGTACAAATTTAGAGATAAAAAAACAATGACTATGTTAATAAAATTAGCTCATGTCTATGGACTAAACAACATCAACTTTTTTAAGTTTGTCTATATTTTCATTTATATTCCAATATTAATTTATGTTTTGATGACATTGTAAATAAATATAATACACATAATTAATTACTGAACAATACTTTTGCCCTTGAAAAAGTATCTTAATCGCTATATTAAGTATGTAACGGTTGTTTAGTTAACCAGTGTACCTTCAAGTATTAAATACAAACATCTTTCTATTTTTGTTGCTTAGTTTTAAATGTTTTATAAGTCTGCCTAGTTTTTACCACACTTCACAATTATTTTTACAAATTAGGATTTTAACAACCTAATCTACTTTTATTAGTCACTTGTTAAGACACTCAGTATTATGTTTCCTAAATCTTTAAATAGAGTAAGTAACCATAAACGGTTTTGATCACTATAAATCCCTATGAATCAGTTAATGCTCATTTCGGACACTTGTTTCACTCTACAACGCTGCTCAAATAGTCGTAGTTGAAGATTTGTATACTGTTGTCTGTTAACAAATGTGCAACCCAGTGTTTCAATAATATCGGTGTAATCGTTTCGATTATTTAGCTAAGCTTATGTCAATTATTGTGAATCACTGTTCAAGTATTTTTATCGGTTTAATATCACTTTGTTTTATGGAATTTTCATTCAAACAAAAACAAAATAAAATACATTTAAACTGTTTTGATGTGGTTTGTTTAATCCATGAATCTGTTTACAGTAAGGATAAGAGGTGACTTTGCAAACTAAAATGTCTAACAACTATGGAAAAAGTATGGTGGTTAACTAATGTTATATATTATGTTTTACCACCATACATAATATATATGTAAATTCCATGACCCTTTATGAGACTGAGAGAGAGTCAAAAGTAAAAAAAATGCTTAAAAAGTGAAAAGTTGAAGAGAGACTCATTCAAATCCACTGTGCGGAAGATGAATGGCTTAACATGGGCTGATAACAAGTGAAGTACAATTCTGCCCAGATGCACAGCCACTAGCCTCAAACTGTCGGCTCCATGAAACCCATATCAAGAAATATGACCACGAGGTCTTAACATTGATATACTACAACTGTCTAGATCATGACATGTTTACTACATGAATTATTGTTTATCTCCATTAAACTTTATAGTTATTGTCTACACAAAAACAATTTTTTTCAAAACAGCATATCAATGGAACTTACAGGATGTTTTGGATGAAGGATTGAAACAAAAAACAAATCGGCTGAACCAAATCTGAATTGGCTAATCAGATCCCAAAATATTATAAGGAATTTTTTTCTAATTGTAGATCAAATCTGAAGACAGTTATTTTAAATCATGCAATTTTTTATAAAGGATCTAGAAAAAAGTTGTCAAACAATCTTCAAATACTAAAGAATAGAATATTTACCAAAGAGCAATATTCACCTTTTGCACTATTTTTCTCTAAACTATAAGTGGGTATTGTCATAGATTAAACGGGCATTTAATCTAGGTATTATGTACAAACTCAATACATGAGTTATGGAAGACACATAACATGATGATGTGAGTGATGAATGTGTGCCAATGTTGTGCATTAAAATTTAATTTGGTTTATATTCACTTATACAAAAATATAAAGGACAGGAAGTTCATCTTCTTAAAATTATTTTGCTGTAAAACTTTTAGGTTAGGGTCAGTCAAGAGTCAACTGATTAGAGGAGAATTAATAGGGAGTGTGAACACGTGAAGAACTTGCTGCTGCGGCACACAAAAGTCAAAACAACGGAAAAAGTTTAATATTGCGACTCTGACTTGATCACTTCAATGTGTTTGTCCCTCAGTATATCTGAGAACACCAACCCTCTTCTCTGCTTTTGGTCAAGACAATGCTGAAATATTAAACTTTTACTCTGCTATGACTGTAGAGTATCTTCAGGAAGATCTCCACTATACAGTAAACTTTTGACTCTCCAAATAATTTCATCCCAAGTCAGTTCAAAAGGAGAAAAATAATTACAAGGAAGTAAAAGAATAATTTATAATATAACATTATTTACAAACACTCCTAGTAAATACATAGTATAAAATTGGACTAAGTTTCCTTGACTAAATCTGCTTTACATATAAAACCTATTTTTAATGTTTTTTATCTAGCTCTTCTTCAGGTACATCACTTCCATCCACAACTTTCAGTTTACTGTGGAGTTCATGTATTGCCTCTTCCTCTTCTGGTATCGAATCACTAAAAAAATACTTGAATTAAAAAATAATCTGATCTTACGTGAAGTAACTTTGCAATTTCCTCCAAATGTTGGAGACAGCGGCCATGATGGATTTTTACTCCATAAGAACCGATGTTAAATTGAATACATGTTACCTATCTTGTTTATTGTGATCAGAAAACTATGATTCGTATCTCAAAATAAAGGTCTCTTAAATATCTGTTTTGCCTGTGAGAGATGTTTTTCATTAAATAAGTACAATTCATACAAATAATAAAATCAAAGTTTTTCTTAACACAGAACATAGGTACATATTTCATGAGCAAAATAAAAAATGTTATCGAGCATCAACAAATTGATATTGTAAAAATTTTTGGTAAAATAAAAACAACAAAATAATGTGTTAGGAAAAGACATGTCAAGCGCATTGAAATGTTTGTTGGTTAGCATTTGATCAGCTGGCCTTTCAAAAACAGACCCTCTATTCGAAGCGAAGGGATAAATTCAATTCTTGGCGGGCATTTTAAATGAAATGAAAATACATTAAAGATGTGTTATTCCAGCGATGGCGCTGTATTCACTGACACAGATGGTGTAATTTAGGATTAAAATCTAAGCCCGATCAGGGTAGGAATTTTTTAAATCGGCACTTCGTTCTTAGTACTGAAGTGTGTAACATCTTTGGTCTATGTCTGTTTATCAGTTATAATTTTCCGGGATATAGACGGATATATCCGTCTTGTTTTTTTTCCGTTTTGGGCCAAAGTCAGATATATCCATCTCGTTTTCTTTCTGTTCTGGGCCAAAGACGGATATATCCCTTTATTAATTATAATTCTTTGGGATATAGACAGATATATTCATCAAGATTATCTAACACAAAAACAATATTTATTTGTTATTTGTATGAGCATGTCAATTAGTTAACCTATAATTATTTGTTTAAAACATTTCAGTTTGCTTTAAATGTGGGGATTTAGTGCTAGGAGTTGGCAACAGTACTAGAGTACTTTGCTTACGAAAGACAGATATATTCGTCCTCAATTGTTTGCTATAAAACATACAAAAAAATTATTTCAGAAAAAAGCTGATTTTACATGACCAGTGATACATTTAAAAACTGAAAAATATTTAAAACAAAAAGTTCACATAGCAAAGTTTACCTTAAAACTATTATATCCTACGTCACAGTTAAATTTAGCCCTGGAAGGGTTAACTCAATAAATTTTAGAAAATTACCTTAGTAAAATTGTATACATAAGCAATGAGGAGTAATGAGGATGATGAGTAATTGTATACTGAGAAATGAGTTAAAACCCAGAAAGATGGCACCATCAGAAGGGGGGGGGGGGAAGTTGTTAGAAAATTGACTAAAGTCAAACATTCATTCTGGTAATAAATGGTTTAATTATTGGAAAATTCAGAATACTTTATTTTTTTCTAGCAACTACAACTAAAGTGTAGCTCACATATTGTTACATTTTAATTATATTTCTATAATCTCTCTATCTCTCTCTCCCACACACAAAAAAAACTAAAATAAATGCTATTATGGTTAAAAAATTCCCCAAATCTATAGTATGATTCCTTTGTTATCAGTGAAAGACATACCTAAATGTGTCACTGGTAATAAATACAGCTTATAAATACATTTTTCACTGCCCCATGCTTATAAATATGCCACTGGTGTCATGCATGCTTAATACTGGAAGTTTTCTGTGGCATTATACAACGCACATCAGTACACCCAATATAAATGTTTTCTACAACGGAAGTTCAGCAAAACTCAATAAAATTAAGTTTTTCTATTTGAAAAAGGTATGGCTAATTGTATGTGTTCTAGAAGATTATTGATAGCCATTACTTCACAGTGTTATCAAGCTTAAAAATATAAAAAAATAATTACTTGGGATATTTGATGGCTTATTAATTCTGAAATAATAGTATCAGGAGACATTTGCAAATAACGATGAAAAAAGTTTAACTTGTTCATTGACAACGCCATTTTAAGTTTGAAAAGAGCGACAACTTTCTCTGTTGTATAGAGATATGAAGGTGAGTTACCTGCGGTTTCGAAACTCTTCAATGGGCGTGTTCTTGCAGCTCTTGCGATTTGACTGGGGAGACGTTATTGCAACAGTTTCGTTGTTTACCTATTAACAGTAATGTTTCACTTTTTCTTTACTAATATTTTAACTCTTAGTATGTGGATTTTAAATATAAATAAAGATAAAGTGGGTAAGTTTAGCCCAAGAAACTTCTTCGGTTTAGTGAAAGTCATTAAAAGATAGATCATTTGGTCCCATACAAATCTAGAATGATACAAAACAAGTTGTTCAAACAGGTTAAACGTTAGTCTATATTTTTTTAAAGATTTGTGTTTTACAAAAGATTATTAATGTCAACTATACCAATTATTTCATTCACTGTCTTTTCATAACTTAGGGACACTCGCATACCTAAATAATATACCTATATCTATTTTTAATAATAACACACTTTATTATGTGTTATTATACCTGCTACATAAACTATACTAGTTTTATTATAACTTGATTAATTTATGCATATAATTTATTTAAAATACAATCCGATATAAGAATTTCACTACCAAACAGGAAAAGAATCTCCTAAGAACGAATGGCTCTCAAAAATAAATCTACATCACCTAAGTGGTGCATACATAATCTACATCCCCTAAGTGGGTGTATACATAATTTTTGTTCCTCCATGTTCATTATTAAAATGGTATGGTTGTGATGAAGGTTGAGATGAACCTTAAGCTCAAATACAATTTCATTGGAATAAAATGTTGCATTTCTCAATGAAGGAATGAAGCCAACCATTCCAACAACTTGCACACAAACCAACATTAAATAACACAAGAACATTTCACCAAAATAAATACTATACATTCCATGATGAGGTAAACACCTACAACTCTAAAGCTAGTCATCTCAATTTTTCAATTTCTCAGTGAACCCCACTTAGGGCAACTCGTTAAAACTACTGACTACTACACAAGTCTGTGATTCTTAATCGTTATAATACAATCTTGCTACTTTACAACTTTTAAATCCCGTTGGGTGTGTCCCTGGATGTGGATTTTTTCAAAACCCCAAAAGGCACATCTAGAGGGCGAGAGCTTTTGATTGATACCAAACATATACAACATAGCCATTTTACAGGGTTATAATCGCCAAACAAAGACCAACAAATTTTTTAATAATATAGAATAAAAGTAATAAAAAAATACATTTTTTTAGGATATCTGTTACCTTTCAATTTCCTATTATGATGTTGTTCGGATGTCTCTTTCCAACCAAATAACCATCATAAGCAACATTGCCCATGTAAATAAGAGCATCAGTTGCTCTCTGATTCAACTAATATAATAAACTACCAGCAAAACTCTGTGGGCAAGTTTGTACCATGGGATCCTGTTATTGAACATGACAAAAATCATGTTATTTATTAATTCACGTTTATTAATATTCATTATTAATTATTAATATTCATGTTCATTAATGTTGAGTCATTCAAAGGATCTGATAGTGAAGTGTACAACATTGCATTTGCCAGGATCTTTTAGTAATTTGTTGATTTTGTACGTTGTGACTTTTTCTCAACCTCGGACAGATACAAATTGGCTATGACAGTTTGTCTTATACTTAGTTCATCATGATTCATTGTGTTTGGTATATTGGTGGTTAAAAGATTCTAGACACGTTTATTCCATGCTATCTTTATAATTACTAAAATATTTAAGACAGTCAATTAGCATTTCTTATCATTAACATAGTAATCTCAATGCCTGTTTCTCAGATTTAAAAATATATGCAATTTTGAATCGTTAATATAATTTTGATTGAAATGACAAACAGTAACAAGATAGTCCAGGAGCAAACTGCACATTTACAACTTCCATGGGATTTTTGTGAAGGGAAGGTGTGACTATGAGGAATCTCTTTATTACATGCCACATAATGGTGTGGCACCGGGTGTTTACCTTCAAATTGCGCTGTTTATTTTTTATGACGTCATAAATCCAAGATGGCCGCCATATTTGACATTTAATTACACTAATAATAACTCCTTCTAGAGTGCTTCTACACAAAAACTATACAGAACATCTTCTGTTGAGCGTGAGCCAATGAACAAATTTAGTGCTCATCAATTTTGTTATATCTTGAACCGTTTATGAGTAATTTGTCAGTTTCCATCCATAACACATATTGACTGGTCTATATAAAAAAAGTAAAAAGGTCCGATCTTTATGAAATTTGGTACAGAGGTGTCAAGGAACATTTATTTGAACGAGTTTGAAAACCAGACGGATCACACCATTCGAAGGGGGGTATTTGGGGGGTTTTGTAAACCCAAAAATGGGGTTTTTGGGTTTTTTACATGTAATATTTATTAACATAAAATATTAATTTGGACCTTTTGATTCAGCATAAAAAACAATTTGGTGTTTTGATCATTGCTCTATGTCAATTGGTTACTGAGATATTAAAAGTGCTAAACGCAGTACGTTCTAATGTTATTCTTAAGGAGAAAAATAAACATTTTATATATTGATTATTTATGAACATATGGTTTCATCTGGTTATGGTTTATTGGTTTTTGCACAAAAAAACAATTTTTTGCCAATGGTTCCCGTAGCAACAAACCTGGGTTCTATAAACCCCCATGTTATTCTTATGGAGAATACGTAAAATATCGTCTCCCTTAATTAAGACCATAAATTAATACAACTTGGTCTGTAGCTTTACTTAGGTGAGTTTCATTGATATTTGCATAAGAATCCATTTTTTTATGTTTCTGGTTGCAGCAAACCTACTTATTCAGTGAACATGTAAATGCTAGGTGGTGTAGTAATATAAGTTTGAATCAAAACCATGGTTACAAGGTAAATTTATTTAATGCAATATGTAATTAATTGTCAATTAGATCTTATAAAGGCTAGACTCGCTTCGCTCGCTGGGGGCTCCGCCCCCAGACCCCTGTGAGGGGCTTCGCCTCCAGGCCGCTGTTTGGCCTCATTTTGAAGTGGCGTCAAATCAAGTGGCCAAGAACCCCCATAAGACTACTACTCATACTAAGAAAACAGACCAATCTTCAGAAATTTAAATATGAGAGCATCTGTATGGCCGTTGGAACTGTTTAAACAACACTAGATTTCGATTGTTTCTATCCGCCATTATTAAGTTATTGAGGTAGTAAAACTGGAAAAGGTAAGGCCTAGGAATTTTCTCTTTGGTTAGAAAGTGCAAAGCACATAAATGCCAAATCTGGAGTTCCTAACTTTAGGAAATGTGTCCGAAATACTACTACTATTAATATAATACTACGTGGAAATAAAACCGAAACCAGGTAAATAATAATATTAGTGGTATAATCAGACTCCGGGTATAATTTAAGTTATTCAAATAATTGAATAACTTTGAAACATTTTTTAGTATGACCTGTAAATAACGATTTTTAAATGTTGTGGATGGATACACCGTCATAACATACCATAATAATAATACATGTGGTGTCTATAGGACATGTCCAACTAATCAAAACAAATTTGTGCTGGTTTTTACCCACTATGTAAGTCCAACATGCCCAAATATCAATGAAAACACCGGGAAATCTAAAAAACTAGAGGATTTTCAAATTTGTTTAGGGTTCAAACAATTCAAATTGGTCATGCGAATTCTGCGAAATACTTCCTGTGATGTAGAGATATTCCGTGCCAAATATTAGGACTCTAAGTACTATTTTTGATTGTCAAATAAATAAAAACCACCAAGTTTTGGTGGAAAATTACTAAAGATTTAAGAAATCTAGCGCTACCTAAGGGTGAAGGGGGTGAGATACGGCAAAATGTCATTTGAATAAAGTTGTTGTTTGTCTAAAATCCGTGGCACGTGGTGGTCTTCGTTTTTCGATAGGACAGCCCGTTCTGCCACTAGATCCCAAATAAAAAATATATTGCATTTTGATTTTTTTATTCACAATTATTTATTTCTTTTGAGATAGTTCAAACTAAAAATAGCAGGATTTGGGAAGAAAAGGTGCTACGCACACGCATGCCATATCTTACAATCCTAGTTAAAGTATAAATGGTGATACGTGCATTCTATTTAATAACAATTGTTCCAGAACCGGCATTTCCTACTACTTATACTTAGAAAACTGTAAAATATATAGATTTTAAGTGTTTTTGATTTTCCGGCAGGTTTAAGTAATAAAAATTGTTATATTTCTGCTGCTATTTACTAAGTGTGATGTAGACATACTGCGTGCCCAATAATAGGCCTCCATCAAGTATATTAACGTGATAGGAAATAAAAAACGGCCACAAAATATAGAAAATTTGCCGAAATTTGAGAAATCTAGCGCTATCTAAGGGTGAAGGAGACGAGATACGACAAAAAGTCATATGACCAAAGTTACAGATCGTCTAAAGCCAGTGTGTCGTACTAGTCCCCGTTTCTCGATTGAACCAACCGTTCGGCCGCTACAGCACAAAAACATGCACTATTTTGGAGATGTTCAAAATTTCCTCCCTTTTGAAATTTTTTGAGGAGGTTAAAATAAAAAATTATACCTTTTTGCAATTTTCCTGGCGGTTTCAATAGACAAGCTACATATAGGCCTAATTCCATGTTTCTAGCTTATCTAGAATTACCTGAGTAAGTCGATAATGCAGTTTGTCATTTATAGAATAATTAGAGTTTTTAATTTTTTTGGGATGTTAAATTATTAAAATATGTTAGTTTATTGAGTGTTTCGTGAAGGGTAATGTGTAAACATATTGAGTGCCAAATATCAAGCCTTTACATACTAAATTAAAGTGATAGGAAATTAAAGACCACAAAAATAACCGTCGAAATTGCCTGAAATTTGAAAAATCTAGCGCTACCTAAGGGTGAAGGGAGCAAGATACGACAAAAAGTCATAGGAACAAAGTTGTAGATCTTGTAAAATCCGTAGCACGTGGTGGTGTCCGTTTTTCGATAAGTCAATCCGTTCGGCCGCTAGAGCTCAAAAACTGTAATTTTAAAATAAGCCTTTTTGGGGGGGTTTTAAATATTTTTTTAGGGGGGTTAAAATAAAAATTGACAGTTTTGGCAATTTTTCTGGGGGTTATAAGCTATAAGCTACCTGCATGCAAAATTTCAGGTTTCTAGCTAGTCTAGAAGTGGTCTAGAATTCGTATACCTCAGTGAGTGAGTGAGTGAGTGAGTGAGTGAGTGAGTGAGTGAGTGAGTGAGTGAGTGAGTGAGTGAGTGAGTTACACATGCGGCTGTATATATTTTAGATTATAAGGTTAAGGTTGAACAAATATATTCACAAATAAGCGATATATATAACATATTAATTATTCTCCATAAGAATAACATTGGGGGGTTGAGTATACAGGTTTGCTATAACGATGTACACAGAAATGAGTTTTGATGCAAATATCAATTAAACTCAATTAAGTCAAGCCACATACCAAGTTTTATTAATTTATGGTCATAATTAAGGGAGACGATACTTATCCTCCATAAGAATACATGGGGGTTGAGAACCCAGGTTTGCTGCTACGGGAACCATCGGCAAAAAATAGTTTTTTTTTTGCAAAAACCAATAAACCACAACCAGATGAAACCATATGTTCATAAATAATCGATATATAAAATGTTTACTTTTCTCCTTAAGAATAACATTAGACAACGTTCTGCGTTTAGCACTTTTAATATCTCAGTAACCAATTGACGTAGAGCAATGATCAAAACACAATTTTTTTTGTTTTTTATGCTGAATCAAATGGTGCAAATTAAAATTTTATGTCAATAAATATTACATGTAAAAAACCCAAAAAAAACATATTTGGGTTACAAAACCCCCCAAATACCCCCCGTCGGATTGTGCGATCCGTCTGGTTTTCGAACTCGTTCAAATAAATGTTCCTTGACACCTCTGTACCAAATTTCATAAAGATCGGACCTTTTTACTTTTTTTATGTAGACCAGTCAATGTGTGTTATGGATGGAAACTGACAAATTACTCATAAACGGTTCAAGATATAACAAAATTGATAAGAGCCAAATTTGTTCATTGGCTCACGCTCAACAGAAGATGTTCTGTGGAGTTTTTGTGTAGAAGCACTCTAGAAGGAGTTATTATTAATGTAATGAAATGTCAAACATGGCGGCCATCTTGGATTTATGGTGTCATAAAAAACAGCGCAGTTTGAAGGTAAACACGCGGTACCACACCATTATGTGGCATGTAATAAAGAAATTCCAAATAGTCGCACCTTCCCTTCACAAAAAATCTCACGGAATACAGTTTGCTCCTGGAGTAACACTTTAAAAATATATTTTATATAAATTAAGTTTGACTCATTGTTCAATTTTAAGTATTTCACAACAAGATTATGTATAGGGGAGGTGTTATTTGAATAAAAAATTCTTAAGGAATTTAAAAATCATCATTCATTTATAAACTCACGAGTGGAGTTGAAAAGTAATTTATCAATCTCTTAAATAATCTAATCTATAAATTTCTATAAAACTAAAAAATATGTAATATAACAGCATTACTTAAAAAATTAATAATATTAACCACATATCTATTAGACATTCGCTATATTATAGCTTACAACTTCCACCAGTTTGAAAGTTATCATAAAGATACTAGGTGAAAATCACTTCAGAGGGATTTGCAATAAAATATATTTCATCTAAGTTGACAATAAAGCAGGAAGTGTCCTGTATTCAGACATACAGCAAGCATACCTTGGTAGTATGCCTTTGTAAGGGGGCGGGGGGCGCAGGCTTACTGTTCAGCTGGGGGTTGGAGCTCTTGTGTATGTGCCCCAGCTCCATTGAGGACTTGAGAAGGTCTATCTTGGGGCTGCTATTGGCCCTAGTGCGTGCTCTAGCCAGCTCCACTGTCGTGCTGTTGCG
Source organism: Allygus modestus (assembly GCA_963675035.1). NCBI lineage: Eukaryota > Metazoa > Arthropoda > Insecta > Hemiptera > Cicadellidae > Allygus > Allygus modestus. The sequence continues at coordinate 139,283,363 of OY776112.1, read as the reverse complement.
GCGACTGCTGTTTGTGCGGTACAAGTCCAAACGTGATCCCCGGTCCAACGAGGTGAGAGATCCCCTATGGTTGAATCTTATCATCAAGCTCAGTCTTTCCGCACTTCTCATCCTCTCTTTCAACGTTTCTTCGCCTTCGTCTTCTTGGTTGAGCCTCTCTCCCTCTCCATGATCTGAAATACCATTGTCCTTTGGCGGGTTATACGTGAGGCGCTTTGTGTTAGTAACCAGAGTTAGTGGGACGGATTGCTGGATGTCAGTTTATTTTCAAAGTTGAAAAGGAGATTTATATTTCTCATTTTATCTCTCATGGCTATACCCAGATTTTTAAATGATTTTTTCATTTACTTTATTCAGATGTATCTCAATCTGAGTAACTGGTTTGTTTTTCATTCTGATCTATACATTATTCTTAATAACAAGTTTGAGAATTTATTACATATACGAATTAAAAGAAAGTATAAGATTTGCAGTTTCAGATGTAATTTTAACAAATTACAAAATTATTCTGACTATCTCTGATCAACAGCTTCACTTGTTTACCTGATTTCAGTTTTATAAGCAAATCAAATTACTCAGCTAATCAAATTCCAATATTTTTAAAGTTTTTTAACATATATTACCCAGATTATTAAACTGATATAAACTTTGATATAGTCCATAACAAACTATATTAGTATTAGTTTTTGACTTATATTTAATTGGGGTCTTAGGAGATATTTTATGAACAAACAAATATTTGTCTTCCAATTTCCTTGCTGAGACCTTTCATTCAAGGATATTGTTCATGGTTGTCAGACTTATGGCTTTCTCAAAAGTTCCTGGGACAGTTTGTTTTTCTATACACAGGGTGTCTCATGTAGGGTTACTGTAAGGAGATAGATTTAGGGATAGTGTAAGGAGAGATAATTTTAATATTGAATGCAAAATTTGTTTTAAAAGTAAGATGAGTTTTAACTCACTAGGAAAAACCTAATTGGCGTGATGAGAACAAATATCTTGTGTGTTTTGGAGTACCATCGTAATATACAGGGTGTCTCAGGTAAGGTGTCTCAAACCGATTGCAGACAAACCAATTGACCTAGAAGGATGGAATAAAATTATTTTCCACTAAATCGACCCCAAGGAATAACTTAAAAATATATTTAGTTCGTTAAAAATACAGGTGTTCTAAAAACGGAGGGTCACTAGTTCGAATCTCGGAATTTTCAAATATAAACAAATGTCATGTCATGTCATTTTAAAGCTGTAAACAGAACTCACTTATCTTTATACGTTTTAAAATGGTGGCTATTTAAAAAAAATTCTGAAATTTACGGAATACTCTGTATCTGCTAAACCACAAGATATGTCTATGGTTATGGCTTTGTTGTGATTAAAAATTTTTACTCGTATTAAACTCAGCGTTACCCTGATATGCTACATGACAGTATTTCAAACAAAATGCAAAAATACAAAAAATTCTATTTTTGAAAATGTTTATATGCCCAAACTCCAAAAAGTCAAATATGTAGTAGCGTATTTCAAAAAGTATATCATCTTAAAGGTCTTGAAAATTCTAGCAACTTTCTAATTTACACCAACCTCGTATCTCTTTTTGTTTTTTAGCAGTCAACTAAAATCATCATTTCTCCATATAAATTGCATGTTATTTCTACATAACCCTTCCAAATACTCCAAGACCTCTTTTATAAATGAGTTAGCCTATGCAGAATGCTAATATTCTCTCCAGATATTTCTGTTAATTTATAAATTTAGTAAAATTTCAAGTAATTATGGTGTTACAAATGGTTAATCTAAATCTCCTGAAGAAGACTATATCAAAGTTTATATCAGTTTAATAATCTGGGTAATATTTTTCATTATTTTAATTGAACACTAACCTATTTTTGTGTTAGGCTATATTAGTTTACATTTGACTTCATATGATTCATTCTATTTGTTTATTACTTTTGTAAAAAATGAAAGCCAAAACTCTTATTGTTTCTTTATGATACTTGTTTTTACAAAATTTGTACAAGCTAGATATTCAGTGGAATTGAAAATGAAAATAATTTTATTACTACTAGTAATTATTACTAATGTTGAACATGAATCTTACAAATACATTAAATTTTCTCAGCTAAACACTCTAACAGCAATTAAACTAACTAAAGGAAGGCATACAAGAAAACGCAATATAACAAAACACATAATGAAAGAAGGGAATTTAGAGATTAATGTAGCCAGAATAATGTTAATTTTAATTCTCTTACGTGGTGATGTTGAACAGAATCCTGCCCCTATTACTAATGAAAGTTCCTCCCTAGAATGTCCTTACTGTAAAAAGTTTTTTCGGTGTCATCAATCACATATAAAAGCATCACATAGGGATGAAATAGCTGTTTCGCAAACATTCAATAATACTATTAATAATTCTTTTGAAGCAGAAAGTAAAAGTGAAGAAATTTGTAACATTAATTCATCATGTTATAGATAAAATGCAGTAGAAGAAATTGGAACGAGATTGCACACCGCACTCTGACGTGAGGGAAGTGAATTTCCGCATTAAAACCTTAAAAAGATCAAATAAAGGGTTTAAACCAACACTGGTTACAATTTTATTTTTTGGCTGTTTTGATGCTCCTGGTTATATTAAAATTCACTAATAGGAAGCCAATGTTGTACATTATAAAGTTAGGAGGTATTTTCGGGATAACAAGTTGGGATGGGGGTATGGGGGTGATAAAACGATATTAAGATATGAAAAACAACCTTTTCCAATGTAAAATATCCATAAGACAACGTATTGTATTTTGACAATTAACATTTTCTTTAATAACTCGGTAAGTACTTGTGCTAGAATGATGAGGGAGGGTTTAAAATCTTTGGCTTTTTACGTAAAATAAGTTATTGTGCAATATGTGCAATAAGCGTACGTTTGGTGCTTTTCTGACCCTTTTTGGGCCCAAAAACTCAAAATTTTAAAACTTAAAATCCCCCAAAAAAGGGTTAGAGTTTTCCGATTGTTTTGTCCAACGAACTTGTTCAACAGATTTAAAAAAGGAATGTCTCTACCAGATTTGAAGTAAATCGGATAAAAATTGTGACCGCTAGAGTGTGAACACACACATGTATATATATATATAAAGTTTTTAGAGACCCCTCAAAACGTGTTCAGGGGGTAACGTTAGGAACTTCTATGATGGTCCCGGGCTTAAGTCTCACCGTGCGGGTCATGCTAATAGTTCACTTTTCTATAGGAAATTCACTAATAAAAACCACCAATGATGAAATTTGATGAAGTGTGCAAATTGGTTAGATGATGTTGATATTTGGAATTATTTTGATATTCTCACGAACAACTTGGTTTTGCATCACAGTACTATCTGCTTGTTAAGCCCAACCTTCAGTCAAGCTATAAAGATGCTCGAGGATTGTAACAGCATTTTAGACCATTATGATCTACATAATAGCACTTTCATATTTATTCCAGTGAACACCTGTAATTCATGAGAGGCTGGTGGAACGCACTGGAGTCTACTGATCTTTGATATCACTCGACATCAGTTCTACCATTATGATTCATTAAAAGGTTCTAATAATTCTCCCCACGCAAACACTACTGCAATAAAACTATCCAAATATCTAAATAAGGACTAGTAACGTACCAATTGTAGAATGTATCACTCCTCAACAACAGAATTCAGTTGATTGTGGTGTGTTCCTACTAATAATGGTAGAAGCAGTGTTAGTTCATATTTTAAATGTTGAGTCCAATTGTATATTATTTTATACATTTAAAGATATAAGGTTAAATGACCACACCGTTATTTCAAAAAGATCACAAATAGCTTATGTCATTCTAAATTCAAATTCAAATCTTCAAGCTGTGTAATAGAAATGCTAATTGATTTCAATAAAACAATTAACTCGACATTCTCTAAAAACGTCACAGATGAGAAATTTAACGAAACATTAGAAATAAATAATAATTTAATGCCCCCGTCGCAGCAAACCTGCATACACAGCGAATTTCCTATGAAAATATATGGATATCACTACTACCTAGAGCCACTTACCAAGTTTCACAAAAATACATTCATTAATAAGTTCACTTTATTTATTCTCCATAAGAATAACATTATAAATGAGTACGCAGGTTTGCTGCAACAAGGAAGATAAGATATGTGTTTTATTGCATTTATCAATATAACTCAACCAGGTGAAGCTATATACTAAGTTTTATTAATTTAGGTTCATAACTAAGGGAGATATAAAACTTTACTTATTCTCCATATTAATATCATGGGGGCCGAGTATGCAGGGTTGCTGCTACCGGAAAAAATCAACAAAAAACTTTTTTGTGCTATTATCAATATATCACAACTAGTTGAAGCCACATACCAAGTTTCATCAATATACATATATAAATAATCGAAATATAACATTTTATTTATTCACCATAAGGATAACATTGGACAACGTACTGTGTTTAGCACTTTGAATATCACTGCAACAGTTGGACGTAAAACAACAATTAAAACGCCAAAATTATTGTTTTGTAGAGCTAAACTGATTGGTAGAAAGAAATGTGGAGTTTTTAGTGAAATTATCTGAGGAAAATCTAAAAACCGTATTCCCATAAGATTAACATGGGACATTTTATGGACACATTTTTTTACTTTTCTCCACAACCACTAATCCTAGCTTAATGATTCAAAATACTAAATTGTTTGTTTTTTTAAGCTCTACAAAATGGCAATAACCAAAATCTAGTGTTTTTAATATTTTAGGGTAAAAAGTTAAAAAAACTGATTTTTGGAAAATTTTAAACCCCCATAAAACCCCCTTCCCATAGAACGATCGATCTGGTTTTCAAACTTAAAGTCATAAATATTACTCTCCACATTTGTGCCAAATTTCAAACAAATCAGGCGCTTCTTTCAAAAGTTATCGCGGTAACAGTAAGTGATGCATTGCAAGTTATTTCTACTGATTTAAATGTATTTCCAACCCACAACTGTATCATTATAATTGTGGGTGACATTAACGTAGATCCAACAAATCAATTTAGAGAACAAATCCATGAATTTTCAATTTAGAGATGTCATACTCTCTCATAACATTGAAAGAATTGTACTTCTACCTACAAGAATAACAAGCAGTTCAAACGACTCAATAGATACTGTATGTATCACTTCTGAAAACATGCAAGACATCACCGTTGATGTTATTCATACTGGTATTTCAGACCACACTGGTATTTCAGACCAACGTTGTGAACTAAATGTTCCCATAAACAAAAATACCTTAATATTCTCAGTTAGAAGGCACTTAAGCTATAACAATATTATCAGTTTAAAATCTCGTCTAGCTGAAGCAAACTGGACTAATGTTTATGAGGCAGTGGACATTAAAGATGCATACAATAATTTTCTTAGAACTATTAAGATGGCTATTGATGAAGCTTGTCCACTTAAAAGGTCTCGCATGAGCAATAACTATACCATCAATTTTGTAACCTTGAAGCTCGTAGCCTAAAAATGGAATCCTTGAACCCTGAAATGAAAGTTTGTTCAGATAGAACTGAGGATGATAAAAAGAGAGCCTTACAACTGAAAAAAATCATATGATGCCAAGCTTAAATCAATTATAAAAGATTTTAGGGCTAAAAAATTAATAATGCTGAAAATAAATCAAAGGCTATATGGGACACCATCAACAGTGAAAGAAAAATAAATTTTCCTGTGGACGCGATATAAAACGACTTGAGATTAATAACAGACTCATTGCAGATCCAGCCAATATCGCTCACCATTTCAATGCTTATTTCGTCTCCATTGCCGACAAAACACAAGAAAATAATCACGTAAAAGACTCTGAAAACACTTTATCATCACATGCAATTTATCAACTGGACATTTAAATCTCCATTATTATTTTTTTATTTACCTACTACTGAATAATTAATGAAAGTTATAGGCGAGCTAAAAATAAAACCATCTTCAGGCCTTGATGAAATATCATAAAAAATAGTCAAATCCTGCTGTGAAGAGTTGAAAAGTTATACCACCACACAAGAATGGGGCCCAAGGATATCATTGGAATCTACAGACCTATCTCTCTTATATCTACATTTTCAAAGACACTGAAAAAATAGTTTTAGAAGGAATATTGAAACATTTGATTCTGAATAATCTCATGATAGAGAGGCAGCATGGGGTTTAAACATTAAAATCTACACAAACTGCTCTTGTAGATCTTGTAGAGCAAATAATAAACAAGCTAGAAGATGGTGAGTATGTCATTGGCATCTTCTTGAATCTAAGTAAGGCGTTTGATTGCCTCAGCCATAGCCTTATCATAAAAACTATTTTCTCTTGGAATACAAGGAAATGTATTGGAATGGTTTAATGGTACTACCTTAATAAACAAAGTCAGCTTGTTGAAATTCCTCAAGTTGTTCGTGGTCAGCAAACTAATTTCAGATTAAGTATTTTACCAGTGACTAGAGGAGTACCTCAAGGATCAGTTTTCTGGCCAATCTTTTTCCATTCTGTTTACTAATGATTTACCTAAGTTTATTGACCCTTTCAGCAAGACTATCATGTATGTAGATGACACTGTCTTGCTCTCCTCTCAAAAATCTTATAGCCCTTAATATTGCAGTTGATTACTGTCACAAAAACAATCTGGGATTCAATGAATCAAAAACAGTGCAAATTAATTTTATGAAGAGGGATCATGAGACGTATGGTCTTCCGGAACTTCAAACTGTTGAATCCACCGGATACCTTGGGGTTACAATTGGCAAATCATTATCTTGGGACAACCGCATTGATAAACTCTGCAAGCAACTCAGTAGTTCCCCTCTATGCCTTAAAAAGAATAAAATCAATAAGCACACATGCGAAGCTTTAAAAACAGCCTATCATGCTCGTTTTGAAAGTAAGCTACGTTATGGCATTGCTACTTGGGGTGCAACTTGTAAGAATTATCTTTGTCGAGTGCTAATCTTACAGAAAAAGGCAGTTTGAATAATCGCTGGAATAGATTGGCATGACAGTTGTAGAACAATTTTATAGCTTTGGAATTACTAACAGTTGTAAATATTTACAATTATGAAGTAATTCTCCTAGCCTCTTTTAGTAAACTTTCTCGGAATCAGAATGTTCATAAATATGATACAAGAAACGCGACAGATTTCAACTTGCCTGCTTACAAGCGAAAATACTATGAGGGTAAACCAACTTATGCTGGGTCAAAATTGTTTAATGTCCTTTCCTCATACTATGAAAGGTTGTGTAGGGAAATCCTTAAAAAAATTATTTATGTGGCTTGTTTCAAGACCCTTTTACAGTACAGAGGAGTTTTTAGATTGGGAGAACAAGCAAAATTGAAAAGGAAATCAACAACCTGTCTTATATACTAAAACCCATATATATCTTAGTGACTTACTATTTTTATTTGTTTTTTGTTTGTAAAGATTTTATTTTACGCTATTTTAGGTCTCATTTTATGATCTCAAAATAAAGATCTCTCTCTCTCTCTCTCTCTCTCTCTCCCTCTCTCTCTCTCCCTCTCTCTCTCTCGCTACATGGATTGTTTGTAAATCAATAATACATCCCTAACATTTTTATTACCAAGTAAAATAAATATAATAAATAAGATTATTGAATTAAAAATATAGAAAAGTTATTAAGCACTGCTTTGGTGTGTCGATATTTCAAAAACAGTCTGTAACAACCCCTAGTCTAAGCCTGGTGACAACCACCAGTAGAAGATTCATGGAGATGGGAGATAGGTTCATAAAAACTTACTTTTACCATCCTTCCTCAGCTTGTTCTTTATTAGTGAATTTCCTTTGGAAAGTGAACTATTAGCATGACCCGGACAGTGAAACTTACCCCGGGACCACCTTATAAGTTCCTAACGTGACCCCCTGAACACGTTTTGGGGGGTCGTTCAAAATGTTATATATATATATATATATATGTATATATATATATATATATGTATATATATATATATATACATATATATATATATATATACATATATATATATATATGTGTTTGCACTCTAGCGGTCACATTTTTTGTCCGATTTACTTCAAATTTGGTGGGGACGTTCCTTTCTGTAATCAGTTGGTCAAGTTTGTTGGGAAAAACAATCGGAAAACTTTAAACCCCTTTTTTGGTGGATTAATCTTTCAAATTTCGAGTTTTTGGGCCCAAAAAGGGTCAGAAAAGCCCCAGATGTAAAATAAAAGCATGGAAAAGATGGGAATTAGAGAGGCAAAAGTTTTAAGCCCTCTCTCGCCATTCTAGCATAAATATTTACCGAGTTATTAAAGAAAATGTGTATCGACCAAACGCAGTACGTTGTCTTATGGGGGTTTTACACTAGAAAAGCCCATTATTCCTTTGTTAGAGTACTTTTACCATCCCCAGCAACCTCACGTCTACTTTCAAGCCTGTCTGGACCTTCTCCTAACCTTCTAATGCACAAAATTGTATTCCCAGCTTTGCAGGTAAATGAAACCAGGAGCATCAGAACAGCAAAAAAATCACTGCTTTCAGATTTCAATAAAAATTGGACAAATGTATGTTTTTACTTTGATTTAGAGTTTTAAAAGTTTTGATGTGGAAATTCACTTCCCTCACGTCAGCGTGCTGCGTGCGAACTCGTTATTGTTTTAAATCTTACTGAAACCAGGTAGTATCCATGTCTATTATCAAAATATCACACTTCTGATATATTTTTCAACATTCCAACTATTTCCCTCAAAAACTTCTTAAGTTCTAAAGATTTTTGTATAACAATAAGGAATGGGGATCAGACTTTTGAAAACTTGGCTGCTTCTCCTTTTGTAAATAAAAGGGAATTCCCAAATTGAAAAAGAATAAAAATAAGATGACAAGATTTCTATATAACTTTTCAGGACACCGACACACTTTCATGCATGTAAAGCAAATAATAATGAATTATGAGTGAGATGCCATAGTAGATTTGATGCTGACTGTTTCCTTAGTCGGATAATTTTAACAGCCCAATGTCCAATGACAATTCCTAGAGGCTGGTATTGTAATTCATGAGCAGCTCACGTGAGTATATATACGTATGTATTTACATGCAAACAAATATGATCATTTTTATGTTACACGAATCCTCAAATATTAATGATCCGTGTGAATGAGAACCAAGGGGAGTATGAGCAACTGGCTGGATATCACAGTGGTTGGAAGCTTGCGTCATTATCTAGGTTTACCTTTTATCCTGAGAAAAATCTAAATTTTGTGAAGGTTCGATACCGGGCCCAGGTGTCATTTGTCATCGGGCTATCAATTAATTGCTTCATAATAACAGGTAAATCTAAGATATACCATGAAGACCATGGTCAGGAGGGTGGCCTGGGGACGGGTATTTTTTAAAGATTTTTAGAGTATCCACTTTTCCCAAAATGTCCGGTTTTTGTTGGGAACAAAAGACATAATTGCGAATCAAAAACAGACATAATTGTAATTATTTTCTTAAATTTTCTTCTTGTCAGTGTAATTTTGGGTTAGATTACTAAGAAAAGTCACGTACTGGAATAGCAGGTTGGGCCTGTGGGCCTACGAATCGTCTTGTCTCATCGGACCATTACATTTATGGCCACCCTATGGTTTGGACTGTTCCCTTACTGCCGTACTTACATAATAATACTTAGTCCTTGTATAGGTGTGTTAGGACCTACTCTTGTTACCTGAGGGCTCCTCCATGCTCTTGCTCGTGTACGCCTCATTGTACTTGTGTAGCCAGAAGAAGTGCAGCATCCCGTACACAATGCCACTGATGGTCCCGAGCAGACCCATGATCTGGAACGCTTCTCTCGTCCCGTACGTTCCTATCAGAAGACCCCCGACAAAACTCCCACTTCCTCGTCCTATTCTCAACCAACAGGAGAAATTCTATGCAGTATTAAATCAGTAATCATTACGCATTAAGAAATCTAAATAAATTCAAATTGACACATACTTTCTCCGTTTTGATCCTCTTTTAATCAGTACATTTTATTCCAGAGATAGGACAAATCAAATCAAATAAATCAATAAATATTGTGAATTTTGTTTAGGCTTTCTTGCGCACTTAATGCACCCAAGAATTGTGCTAAACAAAAATCTTCACTCATAATATTTACTCTCCCTACATAAATAAATAAATAGCTCATATTTACAATAGTTTAAATTAGTAAATATTAAATCAAATAATAATATTACATTCATATTAATATTAAATAATAATATTAGTAAATTAGTAATATTTTGTATTAGTATTTATTAAAACGATTACAGGTCTCTCCTCTATAAGAGTAACATGGTATCTTTGAAGTCCAATGGAAAGAAGACTGTGTGGACAATATGCTGTGTTAATATTATTTAATTATTTAAAAGACCAGCTGATATTTTGTGACATGTTTATATTTGGTAGTTGTAAACAAGAGTATTGAGAATAAATGCACTGGAAGTAACTCTTAAATATTTTACTTAAAATGCCTAATAAAAGACGACAAAACATGGTGTCAGGTTCAGAAAAATAACCACCACAGTTAAAAGAAACAACACAGTTTTGACCACCATCTGTAACAGCTCCGGAACAATTGGATTGGGCAAATCTGAATTGGGAGGCTTGGCTCAGAAGGTGGGAGAGATACAGAATTGTTGCCAAATTGAATGAAACTTCAGAAGAATATCAGGTAAACATGCTAATGTACGCTCGCGGTGAGGAGGCTGAAGATATTCTTAAAAAATACAACCTTTCGAAAAATGAGATGAATACTTACGATACAGTTATTGAGGTACTAAACAAATATTTTTTGGGACAAGTAAATGTAGTATTTGAAAGAACAAAGTTTTTTTCGAGACATCAAATGAAAGGGGAACCTGTAGAGAATTTTGTAAAAGACTTACATAAAATGTCTAAATATTGCAAATTTCAAAATTTGACTGAAGAACTAATAATGACAAAAATAATACAGGGTATTCAAAATAAGAAGTTGTCAGAGGAATTACAGGTTAAAGAAAATTTGACATTGCGATATGTTGAAGAGAGAGTGTGTCAAGCGGAAACCAGCAGTCAGTGATGAAAAATCACAATTCTGAAAAACTCTGTTTCGCAACAGAATCAGAAAAGAAAATATATACTTACAAAAAAAATTCAGAGGATCGAAATGGTACTTGTTATCGATGTGGTAAGGAGTTTCCTCACATCAAATCTCCATGCCCTGCTTTGAAAGCTAAATGTAGTTCTTGTTCACAGACCGGTCATTTTGCCCAAATGTACAAGAGAAATAAAATTTGGAAAGATGAGAAAACATACAAAGTACGAGAAATAAGTACACAGGAAGAAACAGTTGAAGAAAGAGAATCATTTTTAGATAATATTTTTCATGTCAACTCTAAGCCTTGGGAAATAGAATTGCAAGTAGAAACTACCAGAATGACATTTTCTGTAGACAGTGGAGCTGATGTTACTGTGATTTCAGGATCAACGTATGAAAGATTTTTCAAGCAGAAACCTTTGGCTAAAAGTGATATAAAACTGTTTGGTTCAGGTAGATTCCCTATTCAAGTACGAGGGAAGTTTTTGGCCAACTTAGTGTATAGAAAGGAAAATGTCGGCACTCAGGAAATATATGTTATTGAAGGGGACTGGAAACCTTTGTTGGGTAGGCCAGCAATTGAGGAGCTAGGACTCATAAAATGGACTAATTCCTTAACCAAAGGAGAGATCATTAGCAAGTATCCAGAACTTTTTAATGGAATAGGAAAAATTACCTCCGGGGAATATCATATTGAGATGAAATCAGAAACTACACCTTTTGCTATAGGGTGTCCAAGACATGTTCCTTTTCGACTTAGGTCAAAAACTGAGGAAGAACTGAATCGATTAGAAGAGAGTGGCATAATTTCAAAAGTTACTGCACCAACTGATTGGGTGGCTGGAATGGTTATTGTACCTAAACCTAATGGGGATGTTAGAATTTGTGTTGATTATGCACAGTTAAATAAATCCATCAAACGATAAAGATCAGTTTTACCATCTGTAAATAAAATATTGGGACAACTGCAAGGAGCAGAATTTTTCAAAAATAGACTGTCGATCCGGATACTTTCAGATACCACTATCAGAAAAGTCGAAACATCTAACGTCATTTCTTACACATAAAGGTTGCTACTGTTTTAATAGACTGCCCATGGGAATAACAAGTGCACCTGAGGTGTATCATCAGAGAATGACTAAGATTCTTCAAGGTCTGGATGGTGTCTTCACCTTGTTGGACGATTCTATTATTTATGGTAAAACCTTAGAAGAACACAATTGAAGGTTAGATGCAGTTTTGAATCGCCTAAAGGCAAATGGAGTCACTTTAAATGAGTCTAAGTGTACATTTCTAACACAGAGGTTGAAATTCCTAGGGCACGTGATATCAAACAAAGGAATAAGCCCTGATGAGGATAAAATTGAGGCTATCCTCAAACTTGAAGCTCCAAAGAATGTGTCTGAAGTCAGACGTCTATTAGGAATGATAAACTACTATACCAAATTCTTTCCTCAGTTGGCTTCTGTAAGTGAACCTATCAGAGATCTTCTAAGGAGGGACAGAGTTTGGCATTGGGATGCAAATCAAGAAGTTAGTTTTCAGACAATAAAGTGAATCTTAACCAATTCTCCAGTCTTAACATTGTTTGAGATTAATAGAAATACGAGAATAGCAGCTGATGCATCACTCTCTGGATTGGGAGCCGTTCTAGAACAAGAGGTCGCAAAAGGAGTGTGGAAACCCGTACAATATGCGTCTCGTAGTTTAAATGATACTGAAAGAAGATATTCAAACATAGAAAGAGAAGCGTTGAGTATTGTTTGAGCTTGTGAACGATTTCAAGACTTTATTTTAGGAGGAAATGTGATAGTTCAAACTGACCACAAACCGCTTTTGGCACTACTAGGCAACAAACCTCTGAATGAATTGACTCCTAGAATTCAAAGACTAAGAATGAGATTAATGAGATTCCAGACCTCTCTGGAATATGTTCCGGGAAAATGTTTTTTCACACCAGACACTCTCAGATGCCCAATTAGGAAAATCGACAAGGAACAAACAATGACAGAGGATCTAGAAATGTTGTTAAATTTAGTGAGCCAACCTAATGTGTCTGATAGAATTTTGGAAAATGTAAAGAAAACACCGTCCAACGATGAAGAAACCAAATTGGTTAAACAGTACATAGCCAATGGATGGCCTTCGAAAACATCTGATGTGACGGTTAAGTATAAACGTTACAGCAATGGCCTTTGGGTAAATCAAGATGTGTTGATGTATGGACATCGAGTTGTAATTCCGCACATCCTACAAAAGGAAATACTTGAGAAGATTCATGAAGGTCATGGAGGACAGAAGAAGTCTTTATGGAGAGCTAAAGGTAGCCGAATATAAACCAGCATATTATTGAAAAATTATCAAAATGTCGGGCCTGCTTAGAACATCGTAGCCAACCACCGGAACCAATGATAACGTCCAAACTTCCGGAAAGACAATGGCAAGTGTTGGGTATGGACTATTTTAAGGTAAATGGTAACTGGTATCTTACTATGGGAGACTACTATTCAAGGTTTGTAGACGTTCAGAATATGAAAAATAATTTGAAGACGGATGCAGCGATAAAATATTTGAAGAGACTGTTTGCATTTTTCGGTATACCAGAGGTAATAAGGTGTGATCAAGGTACTAACTTGAATAGTTTTGAAATGCAAGAATTTGAAAAATCATGGGGTTTTCACATTGTAACAAGCAGTGCTAAATATCCAGCCAGTAACGGATTTGCGGAAGCGATGGTGAAGATTTCCAAAAACATTGTTTTGAAAGGAAATATTGATATTGGTCTTTTGGCATATACACCAACACCAACCGAACTAGTAGTTTCAAAAAAGTCGAACATCGCTTATCATTCAACTCTGAGAGGAACAACAGTACAATGATTTTCTACAAGAGTATTTGGATCTAGGTCACATGGAATGTGTAGGTAAGCTGAGTGACAATGAATTAGCTACTGGTACAATTAATGAGTGTTTTATTCCTCATCATGAGGTGATAAAGGAGTCTAGCTCCTCAACCAAACTGAGAGTAGTTTTTAACGCATCCTGTCCTACGAGCTCACGGGTATCATTAAACGACACTCTTATGGTAGTTGCAACTGTGCAACAAAACTTGTTTTCTATCATAACTCGTTTCAGATTACATGATATAGTTATGGTTGCTGATTGTGAAAAAATGTACCGCCAAGTATTAGTCAATAAGGATGATTGTAAATTTCAAAAAATCTTGTGGAGGGAAAAAAGTAGTGTGCCTGTTAAAATATACCAACGAAAGACCATTACCTATGGTACTTCTAGTGCTCCTTATTTAGCTACAAGGTGTCTAAAACAGTTAGCAGAAGAAGAGACAGCACGGTTCGCCACAGCGTGTGCTAAGGCAAGTACAGACTTCTATGTTGATGATTTGTTAACGGGATGTCAGAATGTAGAGTCTGCTCTGCATTTGCAGGAAGAACTTTGCCAGCTCCTAAATTCTGGGGGTTTCAAGCTCCGTAAGTGGAGTTCTAATAGCTTCTGCTGTACTAAACAACATACTGACAGAAGACAAAGAAGTTAGTTCTATAAACTTAGATTTTAATGAGATTAAAACTATAAAATCTCTAGGCGTTGTTTGGGAGCCCAAGACAGACATGTTTCAAGTATATATTAATGTTACTTTTGATAACCAAATTTGTTTGAATAAACGAGAAATACTGAGGGACATTTCAAGAGAGTTTGATCCACTCGGACTCATAAGCCCTTTAGTGATTGTGCCTAAAATATTGTTACAACAGTTATGGTTAACTGGATCAAGTTGGGATAAGCCAGTGAATGAACTAATATTAACTAAGTGGAAACAAATTAAAAGTGAATTATTGAGTATAAACAAATTATGTATTCCTAGACAAGTCGCATGTAAAAATTGTGCAAGTGAAAGCACTGAACTTGTTGGTTTTTGTGATGCCACTAGCTGCTTGTGTGCGCTCTTTTTCAACTAATAGTGGAGTTAATGTTAATTTATTTTGTTCAAAAACTAGAGTTGCTCCAAACAAACAGATTTCGCTTCCAAGATTGGAACTTTGTGGTGCATTACTTGTCTCTAAACTGTTAAGTAAAGCAACGTTTGCTTTAAACATTGATGTTAATATGTGTTACGCTTGGACTGACTCCACCATTGTTTTATGCTGGTTGTCTCAAGTGCCAAGTAAATGGAAAACATTTGTTGCTAATCGTGTGTCAGAAATACAAGACATTATCCCACCATCAAATTGGAATCATATGTCTTCCGTTGAAAATCCAGCTGACTTGGCCTCAAGAGGTATTACTGGTCATGAATTAAAGCAGTCTAGCCTTTGGTGGCATAGACCAGAATGGTTGAAACTAGAGAAATTCAGTTGGCCAAGAAAAAACAATAATATAAACGTGAATCCGATTCCTGAGGTAAGAAAATCATCCACCCGAGCTATGTTTTCTGAAGAAAATCACCATTGATGAGAAATCTAATGAACTTTTCAAGCTTTTTTAAAATCATACTAATTGTTGCCTATATTTTGAAATTTGCCACAAACTTGAGAAAAACGCCAGAAGAAAGGAAAAAGAATTATCTGAATGGAAATGAGATCGAGTACGCTACAAGAACAGTCATCATACTAATCCAAGAAGAATGCTTTGCAGAAGACATAACTCAATTAAAGAAACATAGAAGTGTAAAAAATAGAAGCAAATTGAAGCCCTTGTTTCCATTTCTAGACAAAGAAGGTCTTCTACGAGTTGGAGGTAGATTACAAAATGCTAACATATCTTTTGACTCAAAACATCAATTGTTATTACCAGCAAAACATGAATTCACTAGATTGTTAATACGTTACGAACACATTAAGCATCTACATGCTGGGATTCAGCTAGTTCAGTATGTTATTAGACAAAAGTACTGGATTATTAATATAAAAAATGAAATAAAGTTTGTTCTACACAAATGTCCTACGTGCATCAGGTATAAAGCCACAACTAGTTCTAATATAATGGCAAATCTACCAATCAACAGAGTTAATTAATGTTGGAAGAGCATTCAGCTCAACTGGAATTAATTTTGCAAGTCCAATTACTACCAAAAGAATGGGAGGTACTGTTAAAATCCTTCTTATAAGTTACATTGCACTTTTTGTTTGTTTGATTACTAAAGCTGTTCACATTGAACTAGTCTTGGATTTAACTTCAGACACATTTTTAAGTGCTTTTAAAAGATTTGTTTGTAGAGGAGGTTTACCAAACCATATATACTCTGATAATGCGACAAACTTCAAAGGTACCTATAATAATTTGCACAGGAAACTTGTGAAGTCTAAGCAAGTTCTAAGATTTTCACAGGAACAACAAATCAACTGGCACTTCATTCCCCTATCGTCTCCTCATTTTGGAGGACTGTGGGAGTCTGCTATTAAGTCGATGAAGACACATTTGACTCGAGTTATTGGCGATCAAATATTAAACTTTGAAGAACTTTCAACATTACTTATCCAAATTGAACTGATCGAGATTTGACTGGTGACAAAATGAACTGTGCAAAGAGATGGACACTTGTTGAGCAATTACACCAACATATCTGGAAAAGGTGGTCACTGGAGTATTTGCACAGCTTGCAAACAAGAAACAAATGGAAGTTAAAAAGAATTTAAAAACTGGAGACTTGGTAATCATTAAAGAAGACATCTTCCCCCATGTAAGTGGCACATTGCAAGAGTGGAAGAAGTACATCACGGAAGTGACAATATTGTACGAGTAGTGACTCTAAAAACCAGCAATGGAATAATAAAAAGACCAATCTCTAAACTAATTGTTTTTCCTACAGGCTGATAATTGTTTGAGATGTATGGAATATCTCAAGGGGAGGAATGTGTTCAGACTGAGTTATTATATAACGATTGACTATGCCACAAATGATTGTAATTTAATCATATGTCTTATTTTTAAATGTGATGTTTTGTTTACATTTGGAGTTCTTAGAGTTTCTATCAATAAAATACAATGTTTAAGTTTTGAGTATTTTTTAAAGAGTTTTTCGAGTATTTATTCAGTTGCCTTGCATAGGGTGTATGAACAAAAACATGACGAGCAGCCTTCAAGGTTTCTGATCAAGGTTCTGTCCACACACCCAGCACAAGGCTACCTTCTCCCTAACCTGCATCATGTACATGCAGCTTAAGGATAAAAAAAAAAACACTATCACAAATACCCTCTAAAATGTCTGAGACACGTTCAAAAATTCATAATAAAATGAACAATTGGACAGGCACCTTACCTAAACTGAAGTGAGACATTCCCAGCACTCCGATAAGGGTGGCCAGTAGAGTCTTGGGAGCGATTATGGCGCAGTACGTTGCCGCGGCAACCCACATGAGGTGGACCGAGAGAGCCTCGATGGCTTCAAAGGGGAAACACCACCAAGCGCTCCTGTCAAAGATACGTTGTGTCGGTGTTGGTATTTGCACGGATGTATAGTAACTTAAAACATTAATAACAGTAATTCTATCAATATTCTAAATATGTAATATTGGAAAACAAACTAGTTTTAGCGAATTTCCCCTATAGGGAAGAAGCTATTACCGTAGGTCTCATGGTAAGATTTAACCCCGAGATATGACAAATTTTTTTTTAGGTCCCCAGATGACTAAAACACTATTCGTTCAAATTTATATATATATGTGTATATATATATATATATATATATGTGTGTGTGTCCGTGAATGCGATAACTTGAGTAAAAAACGTCCGATTTCGATGAAATGTGGCTCAAATGTGTAAAGTGACATTTATGACTTTGTTCGAAAACCAGAAATATCGGGCCATGGGAAGGGGGGTTTATGGAAGTTTTAAATTTTCCAAAAATCAGTTTTTTGCATTTTTTACCTTAAAATTTTTAAAACACTTAATTTTGGTTTAGACTATGTTATAGAGCTTAAAAAAACAAATAATATGGTATTTTGAATTATTAAGCTAGGTAAGTGGTTGCGGAGAAAATCCAAAAAAACCTGCTCATAAAATCTCTTATGTTAATCTTATGGGAAAAAGGTTTTTGGCTTTTCCTAAGTTAATTTTAATGTAAACTTCACATTTGCTTTTACCAATCAACTCAGCTCCACAAAACAATCATTTTGGTGTTTAAATTGTGATTCTACGTCCAACCGTTGCAGAGATATTCAAAGTGCTAAACACAGTACGTTGTCCAATGTTATCCTTAGGAGAATAAATAAAATTTGATATCTCCGTTATTAATGAATGTATATTGATGAAACTTGGCACGTGGGCTCACGTAGTTCTGGTATATTGATATTTGCAAAAAAATTGATTTTTTGTTGATTATCCCCGTAGCAGCGAACCTGCGTACTCAGCCCCCATGTTATTCTTATGGAGAATAAGTAAAATGTAATGACTCCCTTAATTATGAACATAAATTAATAAAACTTGGTATGTGGCTTCACCTTGTTGAGTTATATTGATATTTGCATAAAAACCCATTTTTTTAGTTTCTTGTTGCAGCAAACCTGCTTACTCATCTCCCATGTTATTCTTATGGATGTACTGCCATACCTAATTTATTTTTGTTGAAATACATGTACTAAATTTCCCAAGGCTCATTATTTGTCTTAAAATTATTCCAAGCAGATTTCAAACGCTTTTTTATAGATGCTGTACAGTGCAAAAAGTGGCAGTCACAGCTGAGTGGGTTGAGTACTGTCCTACCACCCAAAAGACCCGGGTTCAATTCCTAGTGAAATCCACATGACTTTTGAAACTCAAATTGCTTGAATTATGAAAACGTAAAATTGTTTATTACTCTTATTTTAAAAGTATATTACTATACTGCCTCTCTGTATGGTTCAGCACATCTCAGGAGAACCAACAAAAATTTAAATTACAAAATGAGCAATAAGAATTAGTATGCATGCCAAAAATGACGAGCCAAGTCGGAAACTCTTTGAAAAGACACAAATTATAACAATTTTGGACTGAATATTTTAGAAATTTAGAAATTGTATGTAAACTAGTATTGGCGGCCGCTATCGCGACCGCAGGAAATAATCAGCTGTTTCAGGAACAAAGCTTGTAGAAATAGAAATCCACTGCTGAATACTCCCGGCTCCGCTAATATATCTAAAATGGCCTAAAAACATAAAATTTTAAGCTACCTTAACTCAAATAAGGTTGCTTTTCAAGAAAAACAAATGATACGTGCAGCTTCCCCGACCTCAATCACCCCTAAAAAATATCTTTTCGTAGCTTGGGAGCCATTACAGCTCGAGAAACAGTGCCGGGACGCACGGAGCCACAGACAAATGTGAATTATATTATAGTATTGATGAATGAAAGCAAAATTAATAAATTACAACATTATCATAATTACACTACAAAACAATTCATCGTTCAACATCAAATTGTTTTACATAACATCTCTAGACCACCACATATGAAAATTCACCCCAATAGATGATGGGAAGAGTCATAAATCAAATTTAAAAAATACACAATACTGAAGTAATTGGAAGAACCGAAATAAGAAAAGTCAAAGAGATTATAATAAACAAGCCTTTATTTTTAATGGATGAATTGTTTATAGAAAAAAGACTAATATGAAAAAGTAGAAAATTTATGCTGCAGTATTTTTAGACTTAAGATATTTTTTGTAAAAGCCTACACAATTTTTTATAGCTTTTCGGCAAATAAATAAATTTAAAAAAAATTGTACACAAATACTTTTTAATTTAATTCCAATACATAAAACTATTCAAAAATTTGCATACCACTATTTTTCTATACTGCAATAGTATAATATACTACATTTACATGTTATATTGTCACTTCTCATAATCTTCTGAACATAACCATACATAAACTTATTTATGCTTTGTATCTGGTTTTAAAATAATTATAAAAATGTTGAAACTAAGATGCTTACTCAATGAAGGAATATCCCATCAGTCGAGCAGCATGAGCAAAAAATGCAATGACAATGATGTTCACATGGCCGATTTTCTTGGTTATTCTTTCAGCGCCGTACAGGAATGGTATACTGCTCAATGTCCCCACTGTAACTGTTACCCCTGAACAGAGAAATGCAACAGTGTAAAGAAAACGTAAAAATATACAAAAATAGTCAAGGTGGTGCGAGGCTATATTATTTGTTTAAAATGAATAATCTGTGCAAAAATGATACCATTGAAAAAGATAATATCTCTTTCCACTCTTATTTATTGGAGGTGCGTAGTAAAACCGTGCTTAAGACTCTATACACGTTAAAACACAAGAAATAACATAAATGTCTAAACTGTGTTAGTCTGTTGAGAAAAATATGAAGTACAAACATATGAAGTATATGCTTTTCAATTCTAGTACAAAGAAACCACAGTCAATTCGTGTTTAATTCCTTAGGGTTTAACACAAAGTTAATTTTTTTAACTAAGATGACATTGTTTCAGTAGAGCATGTATGGTTTTTTTTAAATGTAGATAGTCGTTAATAAATATTTCCCTTGAGAAATAAGTCTATATTATAAAGTTTCTTTTAAGCTCTTTATCCGATCAAGGGAAAAGAAATCAAACAAGCAAGCATATCTCATCAAAGGAAGATGAAATTTTGCTTACCTAGGAGATAATTCGGAGCACCGAGTTCCTTCAAGTAAAGAAACAAATAGGATTCAATAAAACCCCAACAGTTTCCAAGGAGGAACAAGAAAAATATGAACATGATGACGTGAGGGAGCCTGAAGAGGCGAATCATGTCTCTCATGATGTTGTCGGCCGGCACCTTGGCCCCAATGGGCATCAGCAGCAGCGATATCGTGGAGATGATGAGGAGAGTGTCGTATGTGTAGAACGCTGCAGAGTAGTCTGTGTAGCCTGTACAACATACGACAATATTATACATTGTAGAACGCCCCAGAGTATAACGTTACAACATTATACAGTGTAGAACGCCGCTGAGTAGTCTGTGTAGCCTGAACAACGTTACAACATTATACAATGTAGAATGCCCAGAAGAGTCTGTGTAGCCTGCACCACATTAAAACATTATACAGTGCAGACAGAGCAGAACACCCCAGAGTAGTCTGTGTAGCCTGTACAATATTATACAGTGTAGAACGCCGCTGAGTAGCTGTGTAGCCTGAACAACGTTACATTATACAATGTAGAATGCCCAGAAGAGTCTGTGTAGCCTGCACCACATTACAACATTATACAGTGCAGACAGTGCAGAACACCCCAGGGTAGTCTGTGTAGCCTGTACAACATTATACAGTGTAGAACGCCGCTGAGTAGCTGTGTAGCCTGAACAACGTTACAACATTATACAATGTAGAATGCCCCAGAGTAGTATGTGTAGCCTGTAGAACATTACACAGTGTAGAACGCCTCTGAGTAGCTGTGTAGCCTGAACACCGTAACAACATTATACGAATGCCCCAGAGTAGTCTGTGTAGCCTGTACAACATTACAACATTATACAGTGTAGAACGCCGCTGAGTAGTGTGTGTAGTCTGTACAATCTGTACAATATTTTACAGTATCTGCTTTCCTCATTCTCTGAGAATCAATTGAAAAAAAGGTTGTGCTACACACCTGAGTAAAAAATTAGATGATGAGGTTTTAAAAAAAATGTATGAGTAACAATTTATTTATATCTGT
This sequence comes from Allygus modestus, assembly GCA_963675035.1. Classification (NCBI taxonomy): domain Eukaryota; kingdom Metazoa; phylum Arthropoda; class Insecta; order Hemiptera; family Cicadellidae; genus Allygus; species Allygus modestus. The sequence goes on along the minus strand of OY776112.1, from coordinate 139,261,584 downwards.
TGCGGTTCTATTTGTCCGGTTGTGGCCTCATTTATGTTTTATATATGTCACTTTTACTATTGTATTTGTAGAAAACAAATCGCTTTGAGCATTTTTTAATGCCTTGAAAGGGCACAATCCAACCCCTGATATCCAACCTGACCCAACCTGTTCGTAATTTATCTTAAGGATCTAAGGTATATCTTTTATTGTCTATATTTATAAAAAAGGATGTTGGTTTGTTTGTTGTATGTTGTTGTTTGTTGTATATATATATATATATATATATATATATATATATATATATATATATATATATATATATATATATTTGAAGTTTATGGACTCGGACACCGTTGGACCATTTGCGATGAAACTTGGTATATATATGTAAAATTTTACGGAGAAGGTTTTTAAGTCATCCATTTTGTCCTAACTCAATTGGGTTCCTCCCAAGAGTCCCAAAAGGGTTCCCATATAAACCTTATGGAAAGATATTGTTGATTACATAAAAGCGTAATGACATGTTTACTTGAGTAGGTGATCTTAGTGAGATTGGTTTTAGTTGGTAATAGTCAAAGGCATAACAATGTCTGCCGGGTAACAGCTAGTAAAATATAATACAGTAGCCATAATAGTGTTTAGCCAAATGATAAGTGGCAGTTGGCTCAAGAAGTTTCTAACGTAAACAGACATTTTTATTTTGCTCAAAATCAATTTTGGGGACCTCAGATTATGAGGTGAGAGCTATAGCCACTACATTGCCCAGCTGGATAAATTATTGTTGTATACATTTTATAAATTTACCAGTCTACATTTGAAAGAGAAAGTTATTACACAGTGCACACACTTTTAACAGGGTTACAACATTAATATTTATAGCACTTAAAAAAAGTATCACCTTAAAATGCTTACAAGGTGGTAAATAACATTGAATTATATTTTACAAACCTAATTTCCGGCTTTTGAAGTCAATCAAGAAACCAGTGAGGGGAGAGAACACCGCCATGCCTAGAGTAGAGAACAGCCGCTCACGACCATATTCGCCTCCGTATTTCTGTACAAAGAATCTGTTTGTCATACATAACCAGTAGATGTGCCTGAACTTGGCTCCTGTAATGCATGCTTGCTATATGTAACTACAGAGGAACCTCAATAACTTGAACCTCAGGGTAAACGGAACAAATTTGAGTTATTAAATATTTCGAAATAGCGAGGTTCGACTTCCTCAATCTTCTACAGACTTTGACTTATTGAGGGTCACGATATCACAATCCATGATTCATGGAAGAGTAGAATCCTTACAGCATTGCGTGTTTTGTATGCAGTGTATCATAACTAATCATACCATAATAATTCAAATCAAAATAATGTTAAAATTTGAAAATATCTTAAATAAACCTGAAAATATTTTAAACAGCTTCCAAGGAAGCCCAAATGCACCAGAGGATGAAAAAACATCCTTCAGTGAACATAAAACATGACGTAGAGTAGGAAAGTAAATAAAAAAAAATTACTCATAGTTCGGCAATTTGGTGATGTTTTGGCCGTTTGATCACTTACTGTCCATTATCAGATGGGTTTTTTTGGGTTTGAACATTAGATGCTCAAACATTACTTCACATAAATGCATGGATGTATTAGATGCTCAAATACAGTAACTGGGGATTTGAATAGAAGCTATTAATGTACAATTTTGACTAATAAAAGTTCTCCAGTCAACAATTTGACTTATAGATGTACATTACAGTTTGGAGTTACATGGGTTTTCCATCTAAAACGTCGAGTTATAGAGGTGCGGAGGTAGGAAAATAAGACCGCAAAACTTTGAGTTATCGAGAGGTTCCCCGCCAACATTTTGACTTATAGAGGTAAAATAGCATAGTATTAAGTAGGCAAGTTCAAAGGGAATAACAAAACTTTGACTTACCAAGGAATTCGATTTATCGAGGTTCTAGTTATTGAGGTTCACTGAATAAGCAATCCTAGATAGGTTACAATACGCTGTAAGTATGTTACACACTGAAGTCACAATCACACAACAGATGGGTAACAGCTAAAATAAATGACTCCTAAACTTGAAAAAGCTGATATACCAAAATTACTTTATACATTTTTTGTCTTATACTATACATACCAAATAGGTTTTACCCTTTACAGGATGTGCGTGATAATTTGGTGTATTTTGCAGGTATTTTGAAATAACACTATAAATAATCGTAACATTTTAAAATATAACCAAAAGAACAAAACTTAAAGCACTGATTCCTGCAATAGTGTCAGTCAAGAAAGGAAACTATTTGGGAAAACAAACTTTTAACTAAGGTTAAACTTTTGATAAACATGACATTTAAATCAAATAAAATTAAACTGACCTGTATCATGGTAAGTGCAATGGGATCCATGACAGTGACACTGGCCGAGAGCATCGTAGTTCCGACGAACCTCAGGAAGAAGTAGAGCCAGAAGACATGCGGGGCTGACTCCTTGTAATCCGGGGGACAGACATCCGGGCCTCCGTCTCTGGGGCAATAACGGTGGCTATTTGTTGACTGAACACATTTACAAAATGTGGCAACAACTAAAGCTGACCAATTATTAGGGACTTTCCTTGAATAAGATATTCCTTGATCGGTAAGGCTCTTAAAACTAGAGTCACACTCTTGAGCAGGTGAAATCTGAGGCGCAATAAAATTTATGCAAAATAACTAATGACTAAAAAACTAATCTCTTTGAATTTTTAAAAATTTGTTTACTTAAAAAAAAGAATAAGCCCATTTTTGTCACTGAGACTATTATGTTTTAAATCATTGTTTATGTGTTATTTGAAACGCCATAATGTCTAGATGACCCTTTTGATACTTTAGAGAAGATCCACCTTCAGGGCTCCACCCCCTGGGTTTTGAAAGTTCCCATTTTTTTCTTATGCAAGAATAGAAATAAATTTAAGTGAAACTTAACAGAGGTTGATACTAGCAAAATAGAAAACAGAAGAAAGAACAGCTGTTTCAAGCTAACTTTTGGAATGGCATCACAATATAAACGAATAATAGACTGACAATATAAACCGAATACAGTAAAAAAGTAGCGGTCTGGTGTAGTAGTTAGAGCGTATGACTTGTCCATAAGGGGTTTGGTTTGACCCCCACCAATCTTACTAACTACTTATATACTTGACTTAAAAAAAGATAAATCATGTAAAATACACTTTAAGGAAATGCAGTTCATGACTGTCTATAGCTATTATGTATATATTTAGAACAATAGGAACTTTTTGTAAAAATCAATCAATAAAAATTAGAGCGTCAATATGATGTTCACAAAAACAATACAAGAAATAAAGAGAACTTTATAGTATAAACAAAAAACAAAGAAATTATAAGCAATGTCCATCGTATAGTGGTGTTAAGAGGATGTTAAAGCGAAATTTTTCTCTTAGTCCTGCGCGACTGGTGGCCAGGAGAAGAACTACGGGATCAGACATCCACGTCGCTGTACGTCGAAAGTAGTGCGACGTAGTACTACTATCTCCTCTCCCCGGATAGCCGGCACCGCCCCACGTCCCACCATCACGCGCCTGTCTTGCCGCGCGACCCGGCTCAAGCACAGCACCGGCTCTTCCTGCGACGCGAGACGATCGTTTGATTGTATAATTCCCGATATATTTTATTTACAAATAATTTTGTGTATTTCCCTGAACTGTAGAAGATTTAATGCAGTTTTTAGTGGGGTGTTCCACTGCGCCACTGCTAAAAATATTCCCTAAATAGGCTACGAAGAATGGTCTTAAAATCATTTATTTACGGCCAAAATTAATTTTTTTTGTGTGAATGGATATGATAACAAAATATAAATTTTGTCACCGAAAATTATTTAAACAGAACTTATTTACCTATAATATTATAAAGAAGAGGTATTTTATGTCTGTCTGATGTTCCGGGTAATCGCAAAAATCAATTAATTGAAATTCAAGCGTCAATATGATGTACACAAAAAAAATACAAGAAATAAAGAGAACTTTACAGTACAAAAAAAACAAAGACTACATTCCGGGTAAATGCAAAAACTACTGATCCGACTGAGTTGAAACTTTATACAAAGGTAGTTCGGTTAGCACCGAACGCTAACCTCACAATTAATCTGCATTTAACATTTTTAAATACAATTGTTACAATAAAATACCCCTGTTGCAGAAAAACCTGTGGACTCAGCGAATTTCCAATGCATAATATATGTCTTAATACCACATAAAGCCGCATAGCAAGTTTCATAAACATATATTCACAAATAAGCGATATATACAATTTTAATTATTCTCCATAAGAATAACATTGAGTAAGTAGGTTTGCTGCAACAAGGAACACAAAATATGGGTTTTCATGAAATATCAATATAAATCACCTAGGTAAAACCACATACCAAGTTCCATCAATATACATTCATAAATAAGCGATATATACCATTTTGATTTTTCTCTATAAGAATAACATGAGGGATAGTACGCAGGTTTGCTGCTGCAGGAATAATCGGTAAAAATTGCTTTTTTGTGCAAATAACAATATAACTCAACAAGTTGAAGCCACATACATGTACCATGTTTTATTAAATTATGTTCATAATTAAGAGAGACATTACATTTTACTTATTATCCATGAGAATAACATGGGGCTGAGTACGCAGGTTTGCTGCTACAGGAATAATCAGTAAAAATTGCTTTTTTTATGCAAATAACAACAGACTACAACCAGATGAAGTCGTATAACAAGAATCATTAGTATCCATTCATAAATAAGTGAGATATAAAATTTGTTCCTATTCTCTATAAGAAAAACATTGGACATTGTACTATGTTTAGCACTTTCAATATCTCTGTAGCCATTTGACGTAGATAAATGATCAAAACGCCAAATTGTGTGTTTTATTAAGTTGAATCTAATAGTGAAAACTAAAATTAGACTTTTTAAAATATTACAGTAGAAACTTCAAAAAACCCATTTTTGGGATACAAAACAACCCCAAAATACCTCTTTGGAGGGGGCGATCTGTCTGGTTTTCGAACTTTAAGTCATAAATGCTGCTTTACACATTTGTACCAAATTTCATCAAAATCTGACCTTTTTTACGAGAGATCGCACCCACGGACACACATATATATATATATATATATATATATATATATATATATATATAGATATACAGTTTCGAACGAATGGTGTTTTTGGGGTCTGGGGACCTCAAAACCAAAAGTTATCATGGTCCCGGGCCTACGTATTACCATGCCGACCACGGTAAAAGCTTCTTCCCTATAGGGGAAATTCGTTAAAAGGAAATTAAATTAACTAATGAAATTAATTGTACATTTCAATGTAGTACAAACATAAACAATTAGATAACAATCTAAAATATCCCCGTCGCAGCAAACCTGCGTGCTCAGCGAATTTCTAAAGCATGTGTATGTTTATCACTACACATAAAGCCACTTACCAAGTTTCTAAAAATGCATTTATAAATTAGTGACATATAGCATTTTATTTATTCTCCATAAAAATAACATTGAAAGCTGAGTACGCAGGTTTGCTGCAACAAGGAACACAAAATATGTGTTTTTATGTTATTATTAATATAACTCAACCAGTCAAAGTTGAAGCTACATACCGAGTTTAACAATTTATGTTCATAACTAAGGGAGATATAAAACTTTACTTATTCTCTATAAGAATAACATTATGGCTGAGTATGCAGGTTTGGTGCTACAGGGATAATCAACAAAAAACCAATGTGTCGTGCAAATATCAATATACCAGTACTAGGTGAAGCCATATTTTTTTGTCTGAGAATATGATAACTTGAGTTAAAAAACTACCGAATTTGATGAAATTTGGCCCAATTGTGTAAAGTGACATTCATGACATTAAATTCGAAAACTAGATAAATCGGACCATAAGAAGGGGGATTTATGGGGCTTCAAAATATATGTGTCTGTGAATACGATAACCTGAGTAAAAAACGTCCGATTTCCATTAAATTTAGCTCAAATGTGTAAAGTGACATTCATGACTTTAAGTTCGAAATTCAGAAAAATCGGACCATGGGAAGGGGAGGTTTATGGGTAGGGGGGGTGTTTCAACATTTTCCAAAAATCAGTTTTTTGCATTTTTCACCCTAACATTTTTAAAACACTCAATTTTGTTTTGACCATTTTATAGAGCTTAAAAAACAAATAATATGGTATTTTTAATCATTAACCTAGGTTAAGTGGTTCCGGAGAAAATCCAAAAAACGTGTTCATAAAATCTCCCACATTAATCTTACGGAAAAAAGGTTTTTAGCTTTTCCTCATTTAATTTTACTATAACTTTACATTATCTTTTACCAATCAATTAAGCTCTACAAAACAATCATGTTGGCGTTTAACCGTTGCACAGATATTCAAAGTGCTAAACACAGTACGTTGTCCAATATGTTATCCTTATTGAGAATAAATCAAATTTGATATCTTGATTATTTATGAATGTATATCGATGAAACTTGGTATGTGGCTTAACCTAGTACTGTTATATTGATATTTGTAAAAAATTGATTTTTTGTTGACTATCCCCGTAGCAGCAAACCTGCATACTCAGCCATAATGTTATTCTTACAGAGAATAAGTAAAGATTCATATATCCTTTAATTATGGACATAAATTATTAAAACTTGGTATGTAGCTTCACGTGGTTGAGTTATATTGATTAAAAACACATTTCTTATCTTTCTTGTTGCAGCAAACCTCCGTACTCAGCCCTAATGTTATTCTTATGGAGAATAAATAAACTTGTATATATCACTTATTTATAAATGTATTTTTATGAACAATTGGTAAGTGGCTTTATGTGGTAGTGAGAAACATACACATGCATTAGAAATTCGCTGAGGACGCAGGTTTGCTGTAACAGAGTTATTATGAAATTGGCAGCTTAAAGTCCCCTAAGATTAATTATATTATTAAAATTTAATTTCTTAACTAGTGATTTTACATCCTACTTTTCTACTGTTTGGTAAGTATACGGGCGATGTTGCAATAAATGTTATACACACTACTGCCACCATCAGCGATAACGCACACGTACTTTACTCCATACATTGATTCACTTGACACAAAATCTTCGGTTATTATAGCCATACCATAAGCATAGTAGAGGATTGGCTCCATCTTTTTTTTAAAAAGGGTGGTTTTTCACAGGTTATTTTTTTAGTTCAGGGACCCGTTTTATAAAAGTACTGTAATACAGGTCCTGTACAGGTCTTGTAAAATAAAAAATACAATTCACCTGTAAAATCTGTTTCTCTTTATTATGAACATAAACAAATAAAACTTCGTCTACAAACAAAAATATTCTCTTCATCACTAGAACTGCTTTCTGTGTCCATTTTTACACATTATAATTACAAATCTATGCAATAACACACTATTTTTACTTGATAAGCGAAACTTGTAAAACTTTTATGATGGTTTAAACTTAAACAATGATAATATTTTATCTAGTTTACAGGGCCTCTAATACAGGCTACCACTCTCTATCACAAATATAATTATAAACTCTTGTAAAATGTAATTGTAATACAGGTTAATCCCCCGTAAATAACTTTACAGTTGTAAAACTTTGTGAAACGCACTATTGTAATTTTAACTAAAAACACAGGGAGTTACCTGTCATACAGGCCCTGTAAGTTTTATGAAACGGGCCCCAGCTCTTGCAAATTTTGTACTTGTAAAGTACTTATTTTTTACACCAATCTGTATTACATTTCGGCAAAAAAACCTACAATGGCTGCCTGAAATAAAAACTAATATATTCAATCCACAGAATATTTAACAGTCGTAAAAACCTAATTTTTGTAAAAAATTAAACCTCCATAAAACCCCTTTTCTAATTGTCCGATCGTTGTGGTATTCAAACTCATCAGTAGCGCATTTAATTACAAATATGCGAGAAATGGCTAAGGGTGTATCCCAATTCCCCACTGGTCACGTCACTCATTCCGGGAACTGTTTTAAACATAAACTGCATTTGATTGCAATGTTTGCCATCTGTTTGTTAAATTTAAAAATGAAAAGTAATTTCTGACTAGCTAACTAATTTCTAACTTTTGAGTAGCTTTTTATTAAGAAATAAAATGTCAGTGGCTACTACGCAAAATAATGATTCATAAAAGATGGACGGTCATTTAATTACGATGTAGGAAAATAAGATCCACTAATGACGTCATAAATGGAACAATTCATATTTAGCCGCCTGACAATAAATATTGTCATTAGTTGAGTATACACTAAATTACTCTGATTATTCATGATATTACTAAGTGATGCAAGACGTTGAATACAAGAGAGACCTAACCAAGATCAGACGTTGTTCACGTAAAATGAATTCTAAGTGCTATTTTGTTATCAACATAAAAGGAGTTTATCACATTTTGTACAAATCCCACATTTGCTATTTCAAAGAAAAAAGGTTTGTTAATTTAAACCCCCCCCATTAAAAAAATCACATTACCCTGCTCAAATAAAAGAATTCCCTCATAATTAAGTTGTATATAGCGCGATCCGCCCTATCAATCCCCCCTGTGGACAACCCTGAACGTTAGCAGTAAAACAACCTCACCACGGTGAATAGGGATTGTTGACTGTCATCTGTTTGCGAGGACCAGAGCAAAACATCTGGCAAAAGGTGGGCGCGGTGCTGAATACACCGGGTGCCAGCACCAGGGTGGTGATGAGCGATACGGTCGCGGTATCGTGATACGGCGTGGCGATATGATAGGCCTACGTATCGACATAAAATAGTATTGGCCGTTGTGCATCGTGATATACGCAGATAGTTCTATTGAACCTTTTTGATATTAAGATATATTAAGATATTGACTTAATATCTTAATATTGTCATTCGAATGTCACTGATATAACAATAACAATTCTTTATTGAAATAACAACTACAAATGTTGTGTATCAATGTTGAAAAAAACAGAAATTTAGAAATGTTTAAACTACAAAGTAATACTAATACAATTAATTAATAAATAATATAAATATTATCAAAAATAAAAGAGCAAGAATATAGTCTCATAAATGTCAGAGCCTTTTGGAATGCCTTTTTAATATTAATTTCAATCAGGTTATAGATATTATTAATTATTTCATAATAAAGAATGGTCCATGTATTCGGAGACATGATCATTTTTTTATTTTTTTATTAAAAATAGTTTTTTTTATAATTTATTTGAGTTGTTTTCATATTTTATACATTTAGGTAATTTATTTAAAAAATATTAAATATTTAAAAAGGTCATACCTGCTTATGATTGAAGATGGAAAAAAGATTTAGTCGACGTTGTTGTGGCTGTGAGAGATTAGAATTTCTAGTATTATAATTATGAATATCCTTTCCTAAAATTTGTTCACATTTAAATTTGGAATATAATATTGTTTGAAATATATAAAGACATGGCATTGTTAAGATTTCAAAATCCCTAAAAGTAATTTTGCAAGTCTATCTGAATGTTAAATTGCCAATTATTCGTATAGAATTTTTTTGAAGGATGAAAAGTCTTTTAAATTCCTTTTCGTTACAGCTACCCCAAAGAGTAATACCGTACGACAAATATGGATATATAAAACCATAATACGCTATCAGCAGCATATTTTTATAGCGGTATTTTGATAATTCTCGCAAAACATAAATGTTTGAAGATACCTTTGAACACAGAATATTTGAATGGTCTATCCAAGTAAGTCCTCTATCAATATAATGTCCTAGAAACTTGGTACAGTCAACTTAACTTATATCTTATTAGTAGGGTAAGAATATTAAATCAAGTGATGCATTTATAAAGATTTATGATGAATGTTTCCAAAACCAAGTTCACGTGCACTGTCAATAATATATGCAATGGCTGAGCCAGCGCCGCTTCCATTGATAAATGTGGTTGTATTCCTCCGCCACAGGAAGTTTCTGATCCGCGCCGCTTGGATTGCTATTATCAGCGTGTGCATACTTTCACGCATGAGCATATCACGGCTACGTTTTTTCCTTCAGAAAAATATATTATATGGTATATTAAAGACCATAAAATTCAACACTATGATCGCTTTTAAAATTTTAATTAGCTTAGTATTTAATGAGTTATTAAGTTTCAAAAATTGGGCAAATTCGAAGGCTAAGTACACTTTTATTTTTTATAATATCGAAAAATTGAAAAGCAATGTTAGTGGGAGATATCTTTCTCTTTAATTTGGTGTATAGTTGTTTGTTATCCATTAAGAAATAACATCAGTATATGCTCCCGCGCGGAACGGTTTTAGTGCGATATTTAAAGGGGGTTTAACATCCTCTTAAATTTAAATTTACAATGAGTGAAAATAATTTTGAAAAATTCAAAAATAAATCAAAATAAAATTTTATAAATTTGCCAATCTACTGTATGAACGATCTTTTGTCTAATAATAATGCTAACTATAAAATTGTATTAGTAATAAATAATGGTAGTAAGAAAAAATGTATTATTGTTATTGCCTCTTTTTATTTATCTTCATTGCAAACAAAATAACCAGCAAATGATGTAATATGATTTTGACTTATAGTTGTAAGTTGTTCTGAATAAAGATTGATGATTTGATATGTGATAATGTGGCACAGTGGTTGAGCTGTAAATCCAACAATGAACAAAAATGGATATTTCTATGAAACTGAGTGTACTACCTCTGTAAAAGAGATCTCCCTCCACTAAAAATGGCATTTTTTGACTTTTTGTGGGAAGTTCTCCAATTGAGAGAAAATTCTCCTCGTCTCTGAGATCCATCCATTTTTTCCTCTAGTTAGCCATTGGTGTTTGGCAGGGATTGAACCCGGGAGCCTGTGGACCAAAGTATGTGCTCTAGCACTACACCAGGCCGCTTCTTGAAAATGCTTATATATAACATAAAAAAGTAACAAAGTAGCCTAACATAGTTTTCTAAAATTTCAGGAAGAAGTTAGTTTACATAAATAGTTACTTGGAAAAAGTTTTCCTAAATAATATGGTCATATGGAGTCTACCTGAACATGCACCTCTGCACCATACAATCTGCCGCGAGCTCCTTGAGCGTGGTGTAAGTTGCGTCCGACGTGAGATTGGAGGACAACACGACCCCTCCACACCGCAAGTCTTCACTCTCCAGAGCGGCAAAGTTGACCCCTGCTTTGACCAGCAATTCTTTGCTGAAGTGCTGAGTGAAGTTTGTCACGTCTTCATCTTCATCTGGTGATTTTGACAGCCCTGAAATTAAACCACGAAGAAACGAATCTATAAAATCATATTTGATTAAAAATTGGGGATGGTTAATGAGTATTGGATTAATTAGAAGTTTAACAATCACATCTACTTCTTCTTTCAGAAGGTTCCGGGTTGAAAAGCTCTCTTAATGACCAAAGACAGTTGAAACATTACGTGTTATCATGATTGTGATTTCATGTTCGTCTTGGTCATTTTCTGAGTTTGAACACATACAGGAATCCTAACCAACAATCTGATACAATCACCTTAATTTTGGAGTTGTGTTATGAAAACACATTCAAATTTGGCACAGCAGTCTCTAATTCGATTACATGTATTTCAAAATTGGTGTTTTAAACATTGATTTAAATATCACAATTAGTTACCTAAGTTCTCAATAGCTTCTCCAAGGTCTGGATGCATTGTAACAAGAATGTTTATCGCTTGTTGGTTTGATTCATTTTGTTTTGGCAAGCTGAAAGTCTGGAAGGAAATTGCAGCTTCTGGAATCACCGATACAAGTCCAAAAACTGATTGTTGGCTGGATTCATTCAGTAATAAAAATTGTGTTCTGTTATATCTTGTTCCATTGACAGCTTGAAGTCTTCTGTAAAATAAAACAGTTAATGTTAAAAACAGTTAATGTTAAAAACAGTTAATGTTATACAGATACAAAATTATTCAGGATTGAGAGCTTGACAATATCTACAATTTGAAGTACCGGTGTTGTAAATTATTTTGTAATATGTAAGATTAAATGTTTGAAAACAAATTTAATTAAATATTTCATTATAAATAACTTAATTACAGGGTTAATTATATTATGAGCGGCTACATAAATTTAAATTGTCATTACATATAGGATATTGCTTTGCTTAATTTTAATTACATTACTGAAGTTAACTGAAATATTAAAGAACTTGATTGAGATGATGATCAAAGAATCAGATGTTTAAATAGGTGATTGAAGTTGAATAGTGTATGATTATATGATTTAAATACAGTTTGTTGTTAAAAATATTTTAACATTTTACTCAATAGTCTTTTATTTTACTTCAACAATAATAAAAGCAATAAATATTTATTTGACAACGACATATTACCTTGTGCCATTTTTCTTTTTCTTTCCTGGGATAACCCTGAAAGTCATGAGGTCATCAGTCAAGTGAGGAGGTACTGGCTTGCAGTTCGGTTGCTGAAAAGAGTGCATTTATTTATTTAACTTACTAAAAGGTGAAACTTTTACTGCAGTGAACAGCACATGCAACTTTCTAAGAAATTCAAAATTAATTAGCATACAAATTCTTTCCGAATAGTCTAAAATACTAAGTTTGATAAAGAGTAAAACTAGTTTCCCTCTATCACTAGTGGTGATCTTAAATCATGAACAAATGAATATCCAAACCTGGTATGATTGTATTTATTACAAGTAACTGAATGCAATGTTGTTATTTATTTATTAATAATTTTTTAGCCACATCAAAAGTCTACAATAACTTTAGCTTAGTACTTAGTGTGGATTAATGGGACTTTGTAATAAAAAAATATACTTAATTAATGGGATCGGGAATTGTAATTGAAAACACAACATTGTACTATCGAGCCCAAGGCTGCACGGACCCGGACAGCTGAAAGGTATTGCTGGACTGCAGGATGGCTGGAGGGAGGGATGTGAATCGGAACATCATGTGATCTCGGCAGCCAATGGGAATTTGTTAATATCGTACGATGTAATAATAATAATGCTTTATTGTCATTAATCAATTGAAATAGACAACGTCACAAGAAATACAAGAGACATGCACATACCATTCTTCAATAACATACAATATCACATGCAAAATACAATATTACAATATCAGAATTCAAACTAAATATATATAGCATGCCATACTAACTATGCAAATCTGTAATTGTGATCAAGCCAAATTTATTCATGCTATATCTATATTCCAAATTAACGCATAATGCAAATCAAGCAATTTATTCACTTCAATATGATAGGCAAGTTGCAAGTATAAGGTAGATTTTCGACAAGCTTATAAACAATATCAATAAATAGACACAGTATGGGAAAGCATTTAACATATATAAAAATAACAAACAACGTAAAAATAAGAAATTCTAACAGAGACATTACATTCCAAGTGATAATAATAAGTTAAAAACAAGCAAAATCATCACAGTTTAAAAACTCGTCAATTGAGTAAAATGCCTTGCTCAATAGCCACCTTGATAAACGTTTTTTAAATAAAATAGAATCTAAGCTATGGTAATCTACTGGAATTTTATTAAAAAACTTAATCTGTAAATACTTGTGGCTGTTAATGAATTTACTTAATCTAGCAGCTGGAGCATTTAAATCACAAGATCCTCTAGTATCGTAAGTATTTATGTTATGAATTTTAATATTGTAATTATTTCTCTGTATAGACCTCCGGATTCTAGTTTGGATTTGTTTTTTAATTGCTTTGAAGACCTTTTAATCTTTGTTACTGATAAGTTTCCTAAAGCTAGAATTTTGATAGGTGCTGATTTTAACATTGATTTTTTAGGCCATAACAAACACTCTGTAATGCTTAAAAATGTACATGTCGTCACAGCCATCCGACATGTGGAGTGATTCACTGACCTCTTACAGTTGAGATTGTATAAATCTATACAGATTAATTTTACATTACAGAACCTTTTTCAATATAATAATTATAATTAAATATACTAAACATAACTTACAAGAATATTCATTTTCTAACAAGCTGAAGGTAATAAAATGCTGAAGGTAAACATTCAACTTATAAAAAACTTAATAAAAAGGTAATAACATTCAACTTTCAATTCCTTTGCAATTCAACTTTCATAATGAAGGAAAGAGGAACACCTCTTGATTGCTTTTGCACATATGGTATTATTTAACACATCCTGGTAGTTTACAAATGGGTGAAAACACATCAGAAATATGTTTGATTAAGTACATTAAGTTAGTTGACAAAATTAGGAAAACTAATCAGGTTAAGGTGATATACATGTACCAACATTAAATTGTTATGGTAAATTGGCACAGTCATCATGATTAGACTAAAGTATGGTAGAGACAAAAATATGCCGTTGTGACGCCAAAGTCAATATTGAATGAGAGATTCTTTTAGCATGGTTAAGGCCTTGGTCTATCCTAAGGTATCTGTGTCACCACGTGAAAATAGATAGTACACTTTGGTTCATAAGAACTTATAACCTCTCAAATCAAAAATGTATCAAGCAAGTTTTGTTGTGATTCAGTCTTTAAAAAAGAAATTTCAGGAGCCTGTTGACATAATTAAATAAACAATTTACCCCTTTTAGTAGTTTGTTTTAAGTGGAAGAAAAATTGACTTTTTTAGTGCAATATAAGTGTCCAGTTCCACAAAACTATTGACCTACTCACAATGACCAACTTTTCAAATATATTGAATTTCAAAAAGGCATACGCTAGCATACCTCTCGTGCATTGCTGCCAGTGTTTCCAACAGGAAAAACTCCCCCAATCCCCGCATGGCCAAGCAAAAGTCCCCCCCAATTACCCGACACCGCCATACATTAACATTTAATAGTTAATTTTTGTCTGGAAACCGCGAAACCAACCCCCCTCCATACTTTAAACAGCATACACATACAATGATCGTCTCCTTGCAGAGCCAACACAATTATAATACTGTATTAATTATAGGGAAAAAACAAAACGCACACACTTATAACAAAAAATTGTATTTTTTGTAACAAATTTAAAGACATACCTATTTTACTATAACATATTCAATTCAAAGATTCATATGAAAGTGAAGAAAGATTAATAAATAATAAACAGTTTTTGTAAAGTATTAATTTGTGTAGCCATGTTTAGAATCATGATGTAACTTACATCATGGTTTAGAATTTTATTGGATAGAACCATTGCAGAATAGACAAAAAATCAACTTAACTAAAACTAAACTCAAAACATGGTGTGGGTGGAGAAGGGAATTTTTCTGCAACTGCGCATGTGCAAGTGTGCATCATTGTTGACATAGAATACATAATATCTAATTATATAATCACCAGAATTTTTTTGTCCGATGTCTGGATCAAAATTTCTCATTAACCAGAAGTGACCCAATTACAAGATTTAAAACATAAATAGTTTGTAGGTCGTAGGGGTGCAGGAATACATTTAAAAGTTCATTATCTAAGGCCCCGTAGAGTAAAATATTAATTAACGTTCAAAATTTAGCCATTAAGAATAACAAGAAACACATGTTTTTTAATGCCACATTCGTTTGTTGGTTGTAATAAACAAATACGTCTATCTATATTTACGAATATATTTTCCGTTTAAAGGAAACAGCTGATTTGTATAATGAAGAGTTCATAGCAGTAATTTGCATCAAAAATATGGTTTTCAGTATTTTACTGGCGCCGGTATATTATAATTTCAAATATTACTATATGTTTTATGATAATTCTGTAATACTGAAGCGTATTAAAAACAATCGGCTTCAATTAGTTGATTGATATAAGTAAACAGAAGAATATTTATTACAGTTTACAATTGGAACTGCTGTTTGAAATAATCAGTACTATTATAAAAACGATGTGGCGTCTGTATGTCTGTCTGTCTATTGTGTCATCACGACAAATCTGCTGAAGCAGCTCTGCTGAAGTTTTGCACAAATATTGCCTGTGTACTCAGGAGTGTCATAGGCCTACTGCCGTTTGAAAAGGTTCTCTGGGCTCTGCCCCATGGGACTTCCAAGTCCCAAATTCTTATTGTAGGTTGTAGAGATGCGGGAATATATTTTAAAATTCAAAATCAAAAGCCCCGCACAAAAAATACTCGATTTAAGTTACGATTTTTGCCAGTTATCATGTTTTTGTAATCCTCTTTAGTTGATTGGTTGGTTACATTTACAAATATATTAGCACTTTCAAGGGGACAGGTGGCTGGGTCATTTAAACTTCCACGACGCTAATTCATACATTTCAACTATGTGGTTATCAGTTAATTATTGTATTGTCATTGATAATTTCATTTAATTAAATACTTGCTTAGGTGTAATATTTTCGGCGTTGGTAGATAGGCCACAAACACTTACGTCTAAATAAATATTGGAGGCAACACGTCTCAGGGAAACTTCGCGGCGGCGGCCAATTTCTGCTGAGGATAATGGACATGTTGGTGAATGCAAACGATTCGCCAATTTAACTAAATCATTATTTATAACATAATATGGTTACAATCTTTGTACGTCTGTAATTTATTATATTGTTCAGTAATAATAAATTCACAAACATAACGAATACAATAAATTAGTTAGATTTTTAGTTATTTTAGTGTTAATAAATTCAATTAGATTTGATAAGTTTATTACTGTAACAGAGAGAGAAGTAATCATCATTGAAGTACCAGCCTTACAGTCAATGTCTCGACATTCCAACGTAAGTCATTCTGAAGTTTTGCCGTGTTGCATTCATTATTTACTCAGTATTAATGTCAGTATTTAGTTAGATCTCAGTGGTTGCAAAGGAATACATCTATCTATAATATTATAAAGAAAAGGTGGTTTCTGTCTGTCTGTCTATCTGGTGTTCCGGGTAAACGCAAAAACTACTGAACCGACTGGGCTGAAACTTTACACAAAGGTAGATCTTGAACCCATTTAACACATAGGCCTATTCACTTCCTTAACATCCCCTCGGGCTACGCCCCGTGAACGTCCTAAGTTTCAATGTTTACATTTCAGAAGAAAGGAAACATTCAGAAACTGTAATGCGAACAGCTGAAAACACTTCCATTTGACAGCTTAAAGAGGTGAAGCAAGAACAGCTGTTTCAAGCTAACTAAAATTCAAATTGCATTGACTAAAGAACGGGTAAAGAAAACCCCCGTGCCAAGAACGGGTACGTCAGCTAGTATTAAGTAAACAAATGATTTCAAATTTATTTTAGATTGTATCAGCTGATCGGAGCAATAACAAGAGAATTAATCAACGAAGGTTTTAGCGATCTAAAAGATCGTTCTTTGTATTTTTTAAGTTTTTTTTTTCAAAAGAACTCAGAGACTGCGGCGCTTAAATCATGATAACTATTTTCGATTGGTAATTTATCAAATTAACATCGTAGTTTACCCTATAACTGGTGACATGTTTGTAGAATAAAACAGTTATTTCCTGTCTGCTTGAAATTGCAAGTACTTTTTGGTAGTCTTTCGTTGTTCGGAGTTTTTTGCTATGATGTCCAATCAAATGCTTATAGTGTGGGTAAAGTGGTCATTTCAAATACAGTACCTTAACCATTAAAGGTCGTGGGAAGCCTGTTCTATAACTAAAGTTAATTGCACATCTTATTTGGAATAATTTTGATGAAGACACCAAGTTCATCAATTATGTCTACACATGTATTTATAATACTGCCGTCCAAAATCAGGGCTGCATCTGAGAGAAAGAGTATTTCCAAATTCTACAGCCTCTTCCATATAAACTATCCTGTCAAATCATGGGTTATTTTTTGACCCATAAACCCATTTTTAAACTTGCATTAAGATTTTAAATTTTAGAATGGACATAATTATAATTTCGGTGAGCCTATATGTTATTTGTTATTTATGATGTGTTGTTATCTAAGAGAAAAAACAAACTTGAATGTATGAATTATTGAAGAAGGCAATACAAATCCTCCTTAAGTAGGTACTCACGTGAGGTTAAAACATTATAAAAACAAAGTTCTCCACATTTATTTGACTGAGTTCAACTGGAAATTAACAGTCATGGTTAAATTAAAACAAATACTCATATGTTTACATAGGCAACATCCCGTTATCATTTTTCAGAACGATCGATAGTCACATTAATTTCCGTTGATTTTTCAACGGATGTTACGCTACTAATTCATATATCAATCATTTTTAAACCACGTGTAGAATATTCAATTTTAGTAATGTAAGCTAATTCATTCAACGAGTTTGGTTATTACTGTGATACTAGGAATAAGGATGGATAATATGGCTTGTCAATGCTTGTGATGCCTAATGTCATAGGTCATTTATTGTCACAAAAACGTTTACATAGCTCTGGTATTTCCAGAGCAAACAGGTGACATTGTCAATTATACAAATTAAAACTATATCTAAATATTGTAACAGTAAAAAATGGCCTCAAATTGACAAAAACCAAAAGAAATCATAAAAATTCTTTCCAGTTGTCATTAAAAAAGTCATTGATGGAATAGTAAACTCTGTTTATTAAAATATGTTTTACTTTCTTTAATGTACTTTTTTATGTTGTTTCCAAATATTGAGTCAGGAAGCCTATTAAAAATTTGTATACCCATATATTCTGGACTTTTTTCAAACAAGGATAATTTGTGTTGAGGCTAATGACCAATAATATGTCTGACGTCTTATGTCATTGAGTGAGCAATTAATTAATTAGTAACAAACTAAAATTGAATTAATTACCACTTTTTGAGAGAAACTCTCAAAAATAGAACAGATTAATCAAAATCCCCACATATGGGAAACTAAATACCCGACTTTGATCAATCCCCGACAAATTACCCGCAAAAGTCTAAAATCCCCGAAAACCGGGTAAAATACCCGACATTGGGAACACTAATGACTGCATTTACTGGCGCATGTATCTACCACACAGAAAAGTGAACAAGTGTGGACAAGGTTTATTGAGTTGTATAATTTGATAGAAAAGCTGGTTTATGTTTGAAATATCCTTAGATGTAGCCACTGAGTAAAAAATAGTTATTAAAACTTAACGATTCAGTGTTGGACACAAAATTATCTCATGTCATGCTTTCTGGCACAGACAACAATAAAACACTATAGACAGCTGACTATCATGTTAAAGGCAGTTGCGTTTAAAATTGTTAGTTCGATCATCGGCGGTTTTGAACACTAGTGGGGCTAGGTTGCTCAGAGGGGTGCCTTCGGATACCAGCGTCGATTTGTAATATTTAAATAACTCAGACTTCTCCTTGACACTGAATAGCCTACCAGCAAGCAGTCGCATGATAATACCTGTTTAACCCATTGAGGTAGTAATTTTATTCTATTTGCAGTAGCCTATAACGGGAATTGATTAGTACTGCACTCTAGTAGCAAAATATGTAACTAATGACCGCGGGCGTCTACGGTTCTATTCGCTAGGGGCGCGGACTGACTGAAAAACCTTAATATCGCCGCCAGGCCTTTGGTCGTGTTAGCTGAGTTGGCTACGTCGTGGAAACTCCTTGGCCAGATGGTGATACGATGTTCATGGGTTCGATTCCCGCACATGACCAAAACTGACCAGTTGTGCAACTCTCAATGAGTTAACTGGTCTGTGGCAACGTTGGTGGGAGGGCCCAAGTAAAAAAAACGGTGGCAGGCTTGCTTGGAAGTTGACGGGATCGGTTAATTCTTTGAGACTTGTAAATGGTCAACACTGATTTTGCTAATTTTTACTTATGTCTACTATGTGTGTGCCAATGCGACTCTCTAATCTGAAAGAAAACAATATTTTAAGTAAAATACACCATTAATCCATTTAAAAACACCAATTTTATACTCCAATTCACAGATTAATAAAATTACAAGTAAGGAACGAGACCAGCTCGTATGTCTACGCCAATGGGTTAACGTAACTAGTTGGTTTGGGATTGTTGAATATATGACAAATTAAATTATGTTTTTTTTTTTTTAAATAATAATGTGATTTTTAGTTTTATAATTTAATTTTATGTTCACTTATACTGTATACTGTGTATTATTGTTCTTGCTCTGTACATGCATGATCACCATTTTCATGTTGTCACGTTTTCACGTTGTCTATTGTAATTATGTACTACTGAATGACAATAAAGAATTATTATTATTATTACACCCGCTGCCATCTCGAACGTCGACTCGACTTATTTCCTACTCCACCCACTTCTTCCCCTCACGGCAATCCGACTAGTGGCGCTGCAACGGGAGCGCACCCATGTTTTATAGTTTTAGGTGATAGTGGCATCGACTTGTAATATTTAATGTCAGTTTATCCTCTGACTAGAGACTCACATTCTTGTTGGTGCAAATGATCGGTGGCCGTGGAATGTTGGGGAAGCTGCGCTGGTAGACGCCGTCTCGGGTGGTGTTCTTGTGTGGCTGCAGCAGGCAGTGGTCCACACAATCATGCAACACCAATGACAGCTGCTCGTCGTCTGGACACTCCCTGCTGCGGCAAGGGCTCCACCACACCTGGGCATTGATAGGGTAAAAATATCCATGAAACATATTGAAACACATTATGTTAATATTGAATTTGTAAAAGTGTGGCCAGGAAAAATCATTTACAGTTATTTCAGGTTAGGTTTATTCATTTGATTCCCACGGGTGGTGTTCCAAAGATTGAATAGCAAGTGGCAGAATACCATCTGGCAGAAAATGGATGGTTATATTGGGTGATGAGATCTTTTGTATACTGACAGTAAGAGGATTTTTATGAGAGTGACGATGTTGGATTTATACCTCCATAAGAAATGTTAAACATATTGACAAATTTAATTGATTCATGAGAGGTAAATCATGAACAATGTTCAAATGAAAAGTCCTTTAAAGATGAACTTTAGCTATAGGCAATGCTATAAAATATCAAATAAATTTACAACAAATTATTAAAAACACACTCAAGACTGGAAGACAAATTGAAAATAAAATCTGAAATTCTATTGCAATACAACTAGCTGTTATTAGCCCGTCAAAAGTGATAAACTTAAAAAAAAAATAAAGAAATATTCTTGATTACTTATGAAATAAATTTAGTGGCTTAAAAATTGCTCTTCATTAAAATGGTAATTTTGCCATCATGCAAAATTTAAAGGCGTCATTGCAATAAAGCCCCAATATATTACATATTAAAATGTTCATTAGAATGTATCAAAATTCAAATATTGCAGATCGAGCACATATTGAGAGGGTGATTGTCACTTGCTTGCTTGCCCTCTACTGGCCTATAGCGCCTCTCCATATTGTATAGTAATTAACACTTCTTGGCGGGCAATTCAGAAGATTTAACAAAAATTTGATAATATCAGTGAATTTGTGAATTACTACTTTTGGCATATCTTCACATTGATAATCTTTGAAACTGAATTTTAAGATGTTGAACAGTTCAGGAAATATTATTAACCTTCAAATCATTCTCTTATTTTAAATGCATTGTTGGTGAGGATGAGTTTATGTTACTTGAAAAATTATTGCGGACATTTTCCATCAATGATTAGTAAGACTTTTCGGGAGCTGGAATCTGATCCCGTCTTTAGATAAAAAAATACCTAGAACGTAAATTAATGATATTAGTGGCAAAATCCAGACAAAGCTGGAAAAAGTCATGGAAAAGCTGAAATAGAGAACAGTCAAAGAAGCAACAAATAACAAATAAAACTAAAAGAAACACTACACTCAGACACAAAATCATACGTACAATGAGACAGCACTACTGCACAACTACTGCACTACTGCACTACTGCCCATACAGGATGGGTGATCAGGCATTCCCAAAACGTCGTGACACTTTGTTTGAGGAATTAGTGATAGAAAATGTTCTCAATAATTTCTTAAATAACACAACAAATCATGATAATTGTTTCCTCTGTTACACTTTATAACATTTGGTAAAAAAATTAATAATATGTTCCTACAAATTCTTGAAAGATAGTGCTATCTACAGTCTGCTGGAATAAAAATGTCAATTTTATCATTATTTATTCTTAATTTTTACAATATGCGTTCAATTTCTAAATTGTTTATCCAATAAAATAAACTTTTACCTACTACTAACGATAGAGCATACGTTACCTCTACTTTTTCTGTTGTAGGGTCTCTCATGATATAGGCTGCAGGCATTTCTCCAGGTATCTCCATTTGAGGTATCAGCATGAGGGAATGGTGGAATAAAAGGTTAAGAACTAATGAAAACAATACTACAGGTTTGAAGTGGCCAAACTTATCCACAAGAAAACCTGAAACATACACAAACACAATCACAATCTATGCTACTTTTTGGGGAAATTAATTGGCCAAACAATAATTTGCAGTAGACCTGAATTTGAAATGATATAAACTCAGATTTGTTTGAAAGCAGTACTGTAAAAGCTTGATCAAGTCTAAACATTAACATTGAGTATAACAAGTACCAACCTTGGTGGGAATTCCCCTTCGTTCCTTTTAAATATAGATTAACATCACCATTCATAGATCACATCATCTGCGATATAAATTTGCAATTTATATGTGCTGTTTTTAAAGCTTCATTCCAAAAATTAATATATGAAACGGTACCACCAATATATAAAAAAATTCCATAAAAATTTTAAATTTTAAAGGTATTTAAAATTTTTTGGGTAACCAATTGTAGATTTTTCTTTATTAGCATGATACGTGTTGTTACAACTAAGCAGGATAAATAAAATACGTCTACAACACTATGAAGTATATTTCCAATTATACTGTACTTACATACAAGACAAAAGATGTCTTTGCCTTGTACCATCTTTTGTGTATATTTTACCGTCTTGTATATAAGTACAGTATAAGTGTAAATATACTTTATAGTGTTGTAAGACGTATTTTATTCATCCTGCTTGTAGATTTTTTCACTATATTGAACACGATATTCAACTAACTTGGTTAATTCAAATTCATTTTGATATTCGGTCATAGTACAGTTATCAAAGCTGTATGCCCGAAAACAGAGGTGTTTCACAGTAGCATGAGGCCAAGTCTTGGATCTTTACCCCGCTTATAGTGTGTCACAGCAGCTGGAACTGGAACTTTTAGTTCCAATGCTTCGGGAGTGAAAACAGTTCCAACCATTCCAAGTGGTCAAGAATTCAGCTGGCTACAGCTGTTGATAGAGCTGAAATGATTTGCTCCAAGAACAACTGACGCGGACTGTTCTGAAAACAGCTGTAGTGCTCTGCAGGTTAATCTAGCTTCTTCTGGAACATTTTTGGAAGCAGATCCATGGGCTTTATGAAACTAGCTTTCCTTATCGCATAAGTAACTGTTTGGCACATCTCTAACCCTGCTATGTTACGCTCAAGGTATTGTACCCACCCCTCCCTACACTTAAGACCCATCCTTATGTGACTTTTTGCACCTGTTGAAAAGAACAAGTTGTTCAACTAACTATTTATTTAATGATAATTTTCTCTTGAAATTGGAATTATGAAGGTTTTAAGCCTTATTTGAGCAACTTCTGTAATTAAAATCCGATCTCTTTAGATTCAAGGTATTCAAATTCCACTGTACAATCAACTCAATTATTATTAATTTTCTGTTAATAATAGATCAATTTTCAAAATGACAAATCGATATACTGTACCAGTTACAGGGGGACTGAGGAAGGTGGTGAGGGGAAGAGCCAGATACACAATTGCGATCTCCTCCACCGTAAGACCGATACTCTGCATGTGGATGGTGAGGAACGGTAGCAGCGAGCCCGTCGCTGAAACACCAACAATATCACTGAGATTATCATTTTTTTTTAGAATTTTAATACCATATTTACTTTAAATACTGCACAAAAACCACAATGGGGCTTTGAGTCAACTTTAATTGTACCATCATACAAGAGTCGATGCAAGACTCGTCTACGACTCGCAATTTAAATACAACTCGCACCAGGAAAAATCACACTTTTCCCACTAGTTGTGAAATATACTATTTCTTTCATTTTGAACCTTTTGAACATATGTTTATTGCTAGTTTAATTTAACTCATCAATCAGCTGAACAGACTATTTTCTGGACACTTGTTGATTTCCAGGACAATTTTAAAAATTATCTGGAAGTTGTAACTTTCAGAGTTCTTAGTTGCTTCTTACAAAAATCCTAAAATATTAACTTTACCATTATAATACACATTTGAACCATGTGAATAATGTTACGCAGCTTATTTAATTTTTGGAGAAGCTGGTTTGTAAAACTCATGATAGTGAAAACTTAAAAATCAACTTTTAGGTCTTAAAAATTGTATATATATTTAATTTAAACTGTACCGAGATGATTTGTCGGCCGATTTGCAGAAAAAAATAAACAAGGGGAAGTTACCCCCACCACATTCCTCACTTAATTTTTTAATTGGAAGAAGTAAATTGTTTTATTTTATTTCAACATTTTACCACAACTGATTGTTGTAGACCATAAAGTTTAGTCGAAAGTTTATTGGTTGGCCTTGTCAATGAACAGTGAAGGAGTAACCTTAACCCCACCCCCGTCCCACTCACTTTCCGTCAACCCATTTCCCGGTACATTAGACGTCATTGCAATGTTTATAAACCTTATTTCAAAAATGTCTATCATAGTTCTCTAAAAACCATGCTAACCATTTTGGAATGAATGTAAATCAAATGGGAAATCTGCCGCCATGCCAAATTTGAAGATCTTATCGTAACAACAAGATATCCAATATCACATAAAATGTTTGTTATAATTCGTACGTGTGATAAAATAAAGAATCCTTTAGGGCTTCGCCCCTAAGGCCTCTAATCTCTAATGTTTCAATGATCACCTACTACTTTATTTGTTTAGTTGGTAAGGTGATTATATGAACATAATTAAAACATATTATTTTAATATATAACTTCCCAGTGTGACTAGCATTGTCAGAACTAAGACTTAAAACAATTAATTTCCCACCAACTAATGCTAAAGTCTTATTTTAATAGAACATGCTTACCTCCATACATCATGAATAAAGTAACTTTCAACATAAACAAATTAGGGTTAATGTTAAATTTTTCACAGTAAATTTCAAACCGGCTTCGGTTCAGGTTCACTGGTTCTTTCTCCTGGTCACCCATTGTCGATCCTGTACAACAATCTGCGTTGGGGAGGGTTTAGCGAGAATGAGTTGAGGTATGATCGTGAAGCCTCAATGTTCCGGCCACAGTTTGCTCTGGAAAGATAAAACGGTTGTAAATTACACTGACATTGTGGCATGTTATATTTATGAAAAAGAAATATTTAAAGTTTTACAGGTAGTATATTTAGGGATAGTAGATAAGACATTATACAATTCATTTAGGTTGTGGTTTAACATTACAACACATTTATTGTCCACACAATCACAACAGTTTTTAAGTACTAAATTTGTTAATCTACACCTTTTATCGAGATAAAAAAAAAAGTCTAGAAAGTTAATAATAAATTTTTGCATAAAATTAATTGAAGATAACAGATACAATTGAAGATAACGGTATACAGTACCTCCAGTATCATTTTGTTGATATTTGATAAATACTAATACTTATTGTATTTTCCTATGTTTATTTTCTTTAGTGTCCAAGCTTTAAAAAAATAAATCAATAAGCAGCGGTGAAGCTAAAATTATTTCTTAACAGCATAATAATTCATTAAATATCTTAAATGTCATATAAAAACATGTTTATTTTTGATAAATCCTTGATTTTAATATGGAATTAGCTATTTAGTAGTACTGCTTGGTTCACAAGTTTTAATAAACAGGCCTGTTGCTTTAGGCACCAAAAAAAGATGGAATTGAAAGGTAATATTACCTCTGAACAAATTTAATTTCTTTACAGTATTACATTTGGAAAATTTCTTAAAATGTGAACTGACCAAATTCTCCAAGTTTCTAAGTTACTCAGATTTTTCAAATATCAAAACCAAAACATTAAAACACCTTTTAGCGAATTTCCCCTATAGGGAAGAAGCTATTACCGTAGGTCTCATGGTAGGACTTAAGCCCGAGACCATGATAACTTTTTGTTTTGAGGTCCCCAGATGCCAAAAACACCATTTGTTCAAATTTGTATATATGTATGTGTGTCCGTAAGCACGATAACTCTCGTAAAAAATGTCCGATCTTAATAAAATTTGGTAAAAATATGTAATGTACCATTTATTTGAACGAGATCGAAAACCAGACAAATTGCACCATCCGAAGGGGGGTTTTGTACCCCAAAAATGGGTTTTTTGAAGTTTTCACAGGTAATTATCATTTAAATCAAATTTTAATGTATACCATTGAATTCAACTTAAAAAACAAACAATTTGGTATTTTGATCATTATTGCTCTACGTCAACTGGTTACTGAGATATTGAAAGTGCTAAACACAGTACGTTGTCCAATGTTATTCTTATGGAGAAAAAGACAAATTTTATATCTCGGTTATTTATGAACATAAACTGACGAAACTTGGTACATCGCTTCATCTGGTTGTGGTTTGTTGTTGTTTGAACAAAAAACTAATTTTTGGCCTATGGTTCCCGCAGCAGCAAACCTAGGTACTCGGTCCCCACGTTATTCTTATGGAGAACAATAAAGATGTTATATATCGCTTATTTATGAATGTATATGGATGAAACTTGGTATGTGACTTCACTTAGATGAGTTCTATTGATATTTGCATAAATACCCATTATTTTGTGTTCCTTGTTGCAGCAAACCTGCGTACTCATCCCTAACGTTATTCTAATGGAGAATAATGAATATTTTAAATATCGCTTATTTATGAATATATTTCTTATGAATTCTGGTAAGAGGCTTAATGTGTTATTAAGACATATATATTCATTGGAAATTCGCTGAGTACGCAGGTTTGCTGCGATGGGGGTATTTACATATTTCTTCATAAAAGTTATAACATTAGGAATACAAAGGTGAAATATTTGAGGAAAATTGCAATATTTATTTTTAAACGCTTTACACCAGGCATAAAACCTTTCCTTTTAAAGAGCTTTGCAACCCACTGTGTGTACAAATTATACATAACAAATTACCTATTACCTGTCTAGCCAGATCAATCCTGAGCAAAATCCTGAGAAAATGTTGTGAAGGCTCGATACTGGATCCAGCTGCCATCGGTCATTGGGCTATTAATTAATGATCTTGGCTAAAGGAACCAATGGTCTTAGTCAGTAACAAGGCTACTCAAGGCATCTCACCCATTCTACACTCACCCTTCATATTCACCTTAAAATACGCCCTGGTTACGTCGGCATCTTAAAGAGATATTGAAATCTTATAATTGAGTCTTTTACCTGCATTCAAACAAGTGTTTTTCATAATCCAACTGGTTGCACAACAGTCTCAATAGATAATCTCGAGGCACAGAATGTCAAGTTCCTCAGTTCATGAGGTTGTCACAATTAAAATTGAAGACATGTACATACCCAAGTGGACACAGGCACAACAAAAACAAATACATTGGGCTGAATAAATTGTCCCCAATGTGGCACAATTGGCGTTCTAGTGTATACTGACAGTTGACCATTGCTTCCAGCCTTATCAGCTTGACCTTTGTTCATACACCAAACCAAACTTTCTTTCTCTAATATGTGAATGGCCATCTCAAATATTCTGTTGGACTGGAAGGATAGTTTTTAATTAAAAATGTTTTAGGAGTCAAATTGTGTGGCTCTCTGTGTAGGAACAAAGGTTGAACAGATAAGACTGAAAGCAACGGTCAACAGTCAGTCTACACTGGAATCCCACGTGTGACACATTGAGGACAATTCCTTTTCCCAAATTTGGTTTTATCAATGACGTACATGTGTGTCTCCCTGTGTATGTATGCAGCATATGTGTTCAATCGTGATGACCTCATAAAGTACGTACAGTGTGAAACTTAACATTTTGTGGTTTATTGCAGTAGCCAGTTGGTTATGTATATATGAACAATTGACTGAATACAGTGAAAATAAACTTTTTTATGCTTAGTCAGTGGTTTAAATGTTAATCAAAATGAAAAAAATATGTTACTTCAAACCCGCAGGGTAAAAAGATTTGTAATCAATCAAATAAGACTCTTTGTTTTCTCAAAATAGCTCTCGCTTATATCCTACGAAATTATAAGCAACCGCGAAACTTACCTATTAATCCTCAGTGACAGTGAAACTGACATGATTTCTGCCTATGCTAAAATCCACACTACACAAAGAGAACATCCAGTCTAAATTCATTGCAGTTCAAAAGTTTCAGAGCTATTTGCAAGTCCACTTCATAGCTTTTGGCGTTCTAGAGGAACCGTATCCCAACTCAAATCACTTCCTTACTAACATAATTTTTTCTAACTCCTCGCTATAATCATAAAAACTGTTCACTGGCACAACTACGACACCGATCATCAGACAACTCTTATCTTTATTACTAAACTATGTGGATTTGTGATAAGGATCTGTTGTGTTGTCAGTCGATATTTGAACCTAATCTAAATTTATCACATGACTAATAACGTCAATGATGACCAAATTAGGGGCTCTAAAACGTTAAGACAACTTATGGAGTTGGTATCTCTAAACGTTGGCAAACTTCTTTACCATTACAAACATTTCAGAGAGAAAAATAGATCATTAAATAATTTGCGAGGGATTTTAAATCATTAAGATTGACAAGAAGATTGCATTAGTTGAAGATATATACATTTGAGTTATACTTGTGGAACAATAAAGGCAAAAAAAATAGATATTGGTCATCCTTAGTCCTTAGTAAGAAGTTATTATTATGATTATTGACGTAAAAATGAATTACAATGTTTGCATAAGCCATGTTTTACAATGCCAATTGAAATTGGTGATTGAATTTGTTGATTTTTACTGATTACCTAAGATAACGATAAAGATTTTTGTTGATTTTTACCTCTATACCAAATACAAATGAAAATAGGGAAATCCTAATTGATAAGATTTTATTAGGTACAGATGTATTTAAATATTATAAAACACGTATTATGATATTAGAAGATAGTTTGCCCACTTTGTAAAATATAATTTATATTTAAAACATCTAGGTGTAAAACAAATGTATTGAATAAAGTAGTTAGCAGTCCTTATTGATAAGTTTTCAAACTTATATGGCCAATCACAAGTGAACATTTTTATGAATAAACATATTTGATCTTATGTGCCCTCACAACCTACAAGATGAATTTATTCAATGCAATACAGATGGTTTATTTAGAATTCTGCAATGTTAGTTCCAATAACGCCTTTGCATAAGCATTGTTGTAATGTCTCGAAGCTGAATTAAAAGCTTCATTGTAAGGATAGAGGGCAATCTCATTACAGTAAATTAACTAAATGGTTCCAAACTTAAAAAAAGAGAAAAACCTTAGTTTGGACAATTTTCATTCAGCTCACTTTAAGTAGGCCTATGGCAAGTTCAGCAGAAAAGTACTGATCCAACTGAGCATAAGACAGGACGTGGATCTCTTATACAGGGTGAGTCACCTAAGTTGTCCTAAACAGATTACAGACGAACGGCTTGACATAGAAAGATGAAACAAAACATTTCCCCACTAATTCAAGGAATATCATGAAAATATTGTCAATCCTTTTTACTTAGAGTGTACCAAAACTGAAGTTCACGAGTTTGAATCTCAAAATTTCCTCATATGAACGTAGGGAAAACTATACATAATTTTAAAGGTCTTGTCAAAAGAAACATATTGGTGAAACGTAATTCACAATCTTTATCCGTTTCAAAATGGCGGCAATTTTTTGAGAAAACATTGACATTTACGGAACACCTCCATTTTCTAAACCACTGTGGGTACATTTTTCCAATTCAAATTTCTTACTCGTGAGAAACTCAGCTTTACTCTGGGGTATACTACATAATAGGATTTAAAAAAAATCAATATTTCATTAATTTGTTTAAAATTCTTATTTGCCCAAAATTTAAATGGTAGCATATGTCAAAAAGCACACCATTGAAAAGGTATAATTTACACCAACCTTGTCTCTCTTTTTTTTTTGCAGTTTGCAAAAACCACTATTTTCGCATATGAAATACATGTTAATTGTACATCATACGTTAAATCGCGTAATTAAGATGCAAAAAAATTCATCAGATTGATCTCTGATTTGGGACCAAAAGAAACATGTGAACTGCGCTTTAGGAAGCTTCATATTCTTCCGCTTCCTTCGTTGTTTGTCCTTCAGTGTCTATTATTCGTTAAATCCAACTCTCGAAGATTTTATGGAAGGAATCATCATCACCAATACTCCACTAGAAATTCTGCCTTATTACAGTATCCTATTCATAAAACAACTTTCCTAGAAAAATCTCCATCATACTTCTGCTTAAAAATCTACAATCTGCATTAAAAATGAGACCTGTTTCAAAAAGTTTAAATAGCTTGCTACTGAATTTCTACTTGTTTCTACAGCGTCTCTGAGTATCTTTGACTGAAAATTGTCAGACTGCCTGATCAAATGAAATATTTATGGGTAGTTTCATCAGCTGGCTGCTAATTTTCCATCCTACATCACAGTACAGTTTGTATCAATTTCTTGATGTGTGTTACCTAATTATTTTAAAGTTAGAATAGAAATGTAATCTTAAATCTGACCATGACAAGTCTATTGTCCAGGCAAACATTGCATGTAAGGGTGTATAAGATGATGTAAATAAAAAATAAATAAAAATCAAAGTGGCCACAGAGTTTATATAAGTGTTATGCATTATTAACATGCATTTTTCATTAATGTAAATCATGTTTTTTTTTGCTGATAGCAAAGAAAAGAAAAAAATACATCCATACATTATAAAGTTGCTAGGTTTCATAAGTCCTTTTATGGTGAATTTTTCCTACAGGGAAAAAGCTATTACCATATAAGACCTAGGCCCGGGACCATGATAACTTTTTGTTCTGAGGCCCCCAGATGCCAAAAATACAATTCCTTCAAATTCATATATATATATATGTATATATATATAATAATCTAATATATAAAATTCTCGTGTCACAGTGTTTGTAACTAAACTCTTCCGAAACGGCTTGACCGATTCTTATAAAATTTTGTGTGTATATTCGGTAAGTCGGTGTGTTCGGTAATAGGCTTAAACTTTTTTTTTCGATAGGCGAGTGAGCAAAGCAAACGAGCTCATATTGAAAACGAGTATTTGACATAAAACAAATTCAATGACATTAGGACAGGACAAAGTTTGTCGGGCCAGTTAGTATATCTATAATATATACAGCCGCATGTGTAACTCACTCACTGAGGTATACGAATTCTAGACTACTTCTAGACGAGCTAGAAACCTGAAATTTTGCATGCAGGTAGCTTATAGCTTGAAACCCCCTGAAAAATTGCCAAAACTGAAAATTTTTTATCTTCACCCCCCAAAAAAATATTTAAAACCCCCCAAAAAAGGCTTATTTTAAAATTCAAGTTTTTGAGCTCTAGCGGCCGAACGGATTAACCTATCGAAAAACAGATACCACCACATGCCATGGATTTTGCAAGATCTACAACTTTGTTCCTTTGACCTTTTGTCGTATCTCGCTCCCTTCACCCTTAGACAGCTCTAGATTTTTTCTAATTTTTAGATTTTGTGGCGGTTTTTTATTTCCTATCACGTTAATATACTTGATGGAGGCCTAATATTGGGCACGCAGTATGTCTACATCACACTTAGTAAATAGCAGCAGAAATATGACCAGTTGTTATTAATTAAACCTGTCGAAAAATGAAAAACTATAAATATCTTTAGGTATGACCGTTTTCTTAGTATAAGTAGTGCTGTATTAGGGGTTCTGGGCCAATTTATATTATTGGACATACACGTGACACCAATAATACTTGAGCTAGAGACGTGAGATTTGGCATGCATGTGCCTTGCACCTTTTCTTCCCAAATCTTACTAATTTTAGTTTGAACTATCTTTTTCAAATTTCAGGCAATTTCGACGGTTATTTTCGTCGTCTTTAATTTCCTATCACTTTAATTTAGTATGGAAAGGCTTGATATTTGGCAATCAATATGTTTACACATTACACTTCATGAAACACTCGATAAACTATCATATTTTCATAATTAAACATCCCAAAAAAATTAAAACCCTAATTATTGTATAAATGACAAACTGCATTATCGACTTACTCAGGTAATTCTAGTAAGCTAGAAACATGCAATTAGGCCTATATGTAGCTTGTCCATTGAAACCCACAGGAAAATTGCAAAAAGGTATAATTTTTTTATTTTAACCTCCTCAAAAAAATTCAAAAGGGAGGAAATTTTGAACATCTCCAAAATAATGCAAGTTTTTGTGCTGTAGTGGCCGAACGGTCCAATCGAGAAACTGAGACCACCACGACACACGGGCTTTAGACGATCTATAACTTTGGTCCTATGACTTTTTGTCGTATCTCGTCTCCTTCACCCTTAGATAGCGCTAGAATTCTCAAATTTCGGCATATTTTCTATATTTTGTGGCCGTTTTTAGCGAATTTCTCCTATTGGGAAGAAGCTATTACCGTAGTCGGCATGGTAAGACCTAGGCCCGGGACCATGATAACTTTTCGTTTTGAGGTCCCCAGACCCCAAAAACACCATTCGTTCCAAACTGTATATATATATATATATATGTGTGTGTGTGTGTGTGTGTCCGTGAGAACGATAACTCTCGTAAAAATTATCCGATTTTGATGAAATTTGGTATAAACGTGTAAAGCAACATTTTTGACTTTAAGTTCGAAAACCAGCCAGATCGCTTTATTCGAAGGGGTATTTTGGGGGGGTTTTGTACCCCAAAAATAGGTTTTTCGAATTTTGTACATATAATTTTGGAAATAGTCAAATTTCAGTTTTTACCATTGGATTCAGCTTAAAAAAACACACAATTTGGTATTTTGATCATTTCTCTACGTCAATTGGTTACTGAGATATTGAAAGTGCTAAACACAGTACGTTGTCTAATGTTATTCTTATGGAGGAAAAGAAAAATTGTATATCTCGCTTATTTATGAACGTATACTGACGAAACTTGGTATACGGCTTCATCTTGTTGTGGACCATTGACATTTGCTCAAAAAACAATTTGTTGCCAAAGGCTCCCGTAGCAGCAAAGCTGCGTACTCAGCCCCATGTTATTCTTATGGAGAATAAGTAACGTGTTATCTCCCTTCATTATGAAAATAAATTATTGAAATTTGGTATATGGCTTTACCTACATGAGTTATATTGATAGTTGTATAAAACCCCATTTTGTTGTGCTCCTTGCTTCAGCAAACCTGCATACTCAGCCGCCATATTATTCTTATGGAGGATAATTAAAATGTCATAAATCGTTTATTTATGAATGTATATTGATGAAACTTGGTATGTGGCTTTATGTGGTATTAATATACATATATATGCATTTGGAAATTCGCTGAGTACGCAGGTTTGCTGCTACGGGGGTATTTATTTCCTATCACGTTAATATACTTGTCGGAAGCCTAATATTGGGCACGCAGTATGTCTACATCTCACTTAGTAAATAGCAGCAGAAATATAACCATTTTTACTACTTAAACCTGTCGGAAAATCATAAACTCTTAAAATCTATATATTTTACAGTTTTCTAAGTATAAGTAGTAAGGAAATGCCGGTTCTGGAACAATTGTTATTAAATATAATGCACGTATCACCATTTATACTTTAACTAGGATCGTGAGATATGGCATGCGTGTGCGTTGCACCTTTTCTTCCCAAATCCTACTATTTTTAGTTTGAACTATCTAAAAAAAAAATAAATAAATAATTGTGAAAAAAATCAAAATGCAATATTTATTTTATTTAAGCTCGAGTGGCAGAACGGGCTGTCCTATCGAAAAACGAAGACCACCACGTGCCACGGACTTTAGACAAACTACAACTTTATTCATATGACATTTTGCCGTATCTCACCCCCTTCACCCTTAGGTAGCGCTAGATTTCTTAAATCTTTAGCAATTTTCCACCAAAACATAGTGGTTTTTATTTATTTGATACTCAAAAATAGTACTCAGAGTCCTAATATTTGGCACGGAATATCTCTACATTACAGGAAGTATGTGGCAGAAGTCGTATGACCAATTTGAATTGTTTGAACCCTAAACAATTTCGAAAATCCTCTAGTTTTTGAGATTTCCCGGTGTTTTCATTGATATTTGGGCATGTTAGACTTACATAGTGGGTAAAAACCAGCACAAATTTGTTTTGATTAGTTGGACATGTCCTATAGACACCACATGTATTATTATTATGGTATGTTATGACGGTGTATCCATCCACAACATTTAAAAATCGTTATTTACAGGTCATACTAAAAAATGTTTCGAAGTTATTCAATTATTTGAATAACTTAAATTATACCCGGGGTCTGATTATACCACTAATATTATTATTTACCTGGTTTCGGTTTTATTTCCACGTAGTATTATATTAATAGTAGTAGTATTTCGGATACATTTCCTAAAGTTAGGAACTCCAGATTTGGCATTCATGTGCTTTGCACTTTCTAACCAAAGAGAAAATTCCTAAGCCTTACTTTTTCCAGTTTTACTACCTCAATAACTTAATAATGGTGGATAGAAACAATCAAAATCTAGTGTCGTTTAAACAGTTCCAACGGCCATACAGATGCTCTCATATTTCAATTTCTGAAGATTGGTCTGTTTTCTTAGTATGAGTAGTAGTCTTATTTGGGTTCTTGGTCACTTGATTTGACGCCACTTCAAAATGCGGCCAAACAGCGACCTGGAGCGAAGCCCCCCACAGGGGTCTGGGGGTGGAGCCCCCAGCGAGCGAAGCGAGTATATATATATGTCTTTAGGCACAATAACTTTTATAAAAAAGTCTAATCTTGATGATGTTTGGTATAAACATGTATGGCAGCATCGATTTCATAAGTTCAAAAACCAGATAGGTTGCACAATTTTAAGAGGGGTTTTGAACCCAAAAAATAGGTTTTTTGAGTTTTTAACATTTAATTCTTTTTAAAGCCAAACTTTAGTTTGCACCATTGAATTCAGCTTAAAAAATTTGGTATTTTGATCGTCGCTCTACGATAATTGGTAACCGAGATATTGAAAGTGCTAAACACAGTACGTTGTCCAATGTTAAAATTAATGGAGAGTAAGTAACATTTTATATCTTGCTTATTAATGAACATATATTAATGAAACTTGGTATGTGGCTTTATATGGTTGTGGTTCACTGATATTTGCATACAAAACCCTTTTTTTCTGGTCCCCATGACAGCAAACCTGCGTACTCAGCAGCTATAATGTTATTCTTATGGAGAATAATATACATGTGATAACTAGCTTGTTTATGAACATAAATTCATAAAACTTGGTATGTTGCTTCATCTGGAGGTGATTCATTGGTATTTGCATAAAAACCAGATTTTGTGGTCGTTGATGCAGCAAACCTGCATACTCAGTCCTAATGTTTTTCTTATAGGGAATAAATAAAATGTCATATCTCGTTTATTTATGAATATGCTTTGATCAAAGTTTGTAAATGGCTTCATGACGTAGTGAAGTACCATTTGAAATTTGATGAGTATGCAGGTTTGCTGCAACAAGGGTATTATTGGATCCGGGCAGCGAAAAATCTGAAGCTACTATAACATTGCATAAATAACGATCGGGACACTAGTGCCTGCAATATTGATGCTGAAAATTGCGTAGAAAGACTGTAAAACAGAATAGACAAGTGTTTGTTCGACTGCTGTGAAACACACACAATCAAATCAGCATCACAGCGACAAATATGCAAACATTAATAGTTTTCATTAGTAATGAACGGTCAACAAACGAGGTTAAATACAGGGTGAGTTTCTACTGACGCCCATAACTTCGCCAGGGGATTCTAATGATAAAAAGGAACAAAAAAGTTCCAGTAAACGCTAGTCCGATTCCGAACCGTTTGGTCATAATTGAGAAATTTGTGTTTTCTACAAAATATTGGACTTTGTACCACTATTTACTTTATAAAAATGAAACCAGTTAACCTAGCGATTGATATTTAAAATAATTAGAAAGGGCATTAAATTTGCTATAAAACCAAGGTTACATGTACAAATTTCATTTCATACATCGGTTCCTAGCCAAATTGAAATGAAAAATATGCTATAATTATTTAGGCTAATTTTAAAGACCCTTTTTTGTTACTTTAACCTGGTGCAACGCGATGTCCAACTAAATAAAAAACTTCCTCATTTAATAAGCTTTAAATTGATATGCTATTTTAAACTGTTGTAGGCGGGAATGACAGAAAAACTACTATCAACCTAAATAAAAAACACGGTTTACGAGTGAAGGTACCTTATTAATAATACAAGGCAAATGACCACAAAATTGTAATACAGTAACTCAATGTTTACTTTGCATTAACAAATTAATTACAAGCCTTCAGAATGAACAATGTTGATTGCTACTTGAGTAAGTTTTCGACATGACCACCATTTTGTCTGATGCAGATGCGGACACGTTTTCTCAGCTCTCTCACAGTAAATCAGTGAGTAGATTATTATTAGTAGGTTTGTTACCTTGCTAAAACCAAATCAGTAAACAGTGTTTTACTTTAGTTTGGTGGTAGTTTTTCTGTCATTCCTACCTACAACAGTTTAAAATAACATATCAATTTAAAGCTTATTAAATGAGGAAGTTTTTTATCTAGTTGGATATCGCGTTGCACCAGATTAAAGTAACAAAAAAGGGTCTTTAAACTTAACCTAAATAATTAATTATAGCATATTTTTAATTTAAACTTGGCTAGGAACCGATGTATGAAATGAAATTTTTACATGTAACCTTGGTTTTATAGCAAATTTAATGCGCTTTCTAATTATTTTAAATATCAATCGCTAGGTTAATTGGTTTCATTTTTATAAAGTAAATAGTAGGACAAAGTCCAATATTTTGTAGAAAAAACAAATTTCTCAATTATGACCAAACGGTTCGGAATCGGACTAGCGTTTACTGGAACTTTTTTGTTCCTTTTTATCATTAGAATCCCCTGGCGAAGTTATGGGCGTCAGTAGAAACTCACCCTGTATATCACAGGTCTCTCATTTGGGGTAAAAAAGTGAAGTGTACATGGTCTACCGCCATTTTCCTTAGGTATCCAATCAAATCCTTTCTTCACTAGTTAAATTTGTTTCAGCTGACTGTCATACAACTCGTGAAGAGTGGATTTGATGTTGGATGCGATGGGAGCTGAGTTGACAGAGCGGCAAATGGAGGTCGACCATATGGGCTGCACTTTTTTACACGAGACGAGACCTCTAGATAAATTTAACCTCATTGGTACATTACTGTACTGTGGTTGCGTCTGAGAGTTAGAAAGCGCAAGCACCTTTTAACTCACGATTACAGTCAAATTGGGACAAAAATTGCGATTTGACTATAATTTACATTTTTCATTTCAGGCAACCTCGTCCGGTTAATCCAGATCTGCATGATTCGTGTCCAGATAATCCTAGGCTTACTGTAGTTGATTAAATCAGAGGTACTTTACATTACAAGGTAGATTTTGGCTCGTTTTATTGTTATTCTCTCACAGACAATGTTACTTCCAAGTAGCATCTTATTCTCCGTTTCTAAAAATATAATTATGCACAATTTGTTTCCATATTACATTTTTACCTAAAATCTTAAAGCAATTTCATAAAACTGAGGTTAAAATTACTCTTTTGTTTCAAATTTATTCATCTTCTTAATGCACGAGGTAGAAATTAAATCAAATCTTAATATTGCCGTAACAAGTAAAATTCCTAAAATGAATAGATATGTCTAATAACCACATTTTGTTCGCCTTAAAAATCCAGTGAAATATACACATTTTTAAGCATTAGTATATTGCACAGAATTTTAAGTAATTTATATTAAAAAAATTAGTAATTATGGTAAGATAAAAAGTACAGATTTGCATAAATTGTTTACAATTACTACAAAAAAATAAAGTTACGATTCTTTTCCAGCTCTCACTAGCACCACGATTAGGGTAGCCATACATCCAGTAAACATGAAAATAATTTTTAAGAACACCAGGAATACCACCAACCATTGAAACCCTAGAATTATGCGTGAATTTTGAATCCTGAAAAACTGAGTGGATTATTCGGGAATTTCGGCCAAATCAGGAACTTTAGGTTGTAATATACTTTATATCAGTCGGTGACCAAGACATAAGGTCTCTATCGCCAAAAGTCATTACCAATACAGTCACGATGTCAATGCGATCAAGGACTAAGTACACAATGCGATCTCGAGTGTCGGCAACATAACGCTATCGTCAAGTATACAATTCTTATATTTTTGTAAGTAAATATGACTGTTTGATTTTCGAGACAAAAACCACAGGACAGTAGGTCTTTCAAATGAACCAATTTGACTTATCTTTTTGCTGGAGTGTATTCCTGTAATTAAACATAACATATTATGTTGTTGATTTCTAACACGATGTGATACATTAGTAATTTAGTTTAACTAAAAACTTTATTAAAAATAATATTACGGTAATTTGATTAACTATAATATTAATTCATCTAGAGGTTGTACGCAGGGTTTCCAGACGGCTTTTGGAGGACATGTCCTTCTTTTTCATGTATGTCCTCCTGTCCTCCCAGCATTTGAAAAATTACTAAAATGTCCTGCTTTTTGTCACCGGCCAAAGTCTCCCTTAAAAAAGGCTTATCGGGAATTCTTTCCTCAAGAAATTGTGAGTTGTCTCCCTGAAAATGTAAGCACGACAGCAGGATTATGAGAAATTTTGTGTTAGCAAGCTGCTAGCCAAAAAAATGTATAAAATTATTGTTTTTCTTTACATGTCAGCTGGAAGTTTAGGCTATTTACGAGTTTTGTATGTAATTTCATTGAGTTATATTTTATTTTTTAGTAAATAAGGTTATTTAGAAAGATGTCCTTTTTTGTTGAAAGTCCTCCTTTTTCTGATGGCCTTTTTCAGGCGAAACATTTAGCCTGGGAACCTGAATTGTGTATGCTAAAACAGAATTTTAAGGTCGTGAAAGTAAAGAAAGTGAATTACAGTATGTTTTTGTTCATACTATTGTAGTTAATAAAAATAGTTTGTATAGATCTGGAAAATTGTGTTTGGATTAAGTGAACTTTCGGATAAGCAGGGTTTGTATTACTCTAGTGTATTATTTGTTTTATTGCTTAGTAACCCAACTGACATGGATATGGTTGTGTTTGGATTAAGTGATCTTTCGGATAAGCAGGGTTTGTATTACTCTAGTGTATTATTTGTTTTATTACTTAGTAACCCAACTGACATGGATATGGTTGTGTTTGGATTAAGTGATCTTTCGGATAAGCAGGGTTTGTATTACTCTAGTGTATTATTTGTTTTATTGCTTGGTAACCCAACTGACATGGATATGGTTGTGTTTGGATTAAGTGAACTTTCGGATAAGCAGGGTTTGTATTACTCTAGTGTACTATTTGTTTTATTGCTTAGTAACCCAACTGACATGGATATGGTTGTGTTTGGATTAAGTGAACTTTCGGATAAGCAGGGTTTCTATTACTCTAGTGCATTATTTGTTTTATTGCTTAGTAACCCAACTGACATGGATATGGTTGTGTTTTCTGAATATTGCATAATCACTGAATTAAAATGATGTTGCGTTAGTTCTACAATTTTCCACTGAAGGCAGTCGATATGAGCTGATTTTGCCAAACTTGTAAACACAATAAAATGAGAAGTAAATACAAGATAATATTTTATTAATTATTTATTAAACTCAGGAACATTTTTTATTTTACAAAATATATATCAGGATAACCCACTTGTGGACACATGGTAGACCGTCCGCTTTAACAAACTATATCACTTTTATTAATACAATCCGAGTTTCCTTCACAATGTACAAACTGAATGTCCGAACTTTTAAACGCTTTCCACACTGTCAAAAATACTTTATTGTCACTATTTACACGCATTATTTACAACATCCTTATAATCCTATTTGGTTGAAAAGAAGCACTTATTGAGCAAGCCTGCTCATATGACAATAGAACATCGTATCTACAACTTGATTGATAATTGTGTAAATGTAAATATTTTGAGTCTAGCTAATAATTTATTAATATTTGTGCTTAGCATAACAGAGATTATGAAAATAGACATAACAGTACTTGATTAAATTCATGTTTTAATTAAACTGTTGAAAAGGTTTGCCCTAGAATCAGTTTATCTGAACTTTAATCTTAAAAAAATAATTAAAAGCATAAATTATTAATGGATTTTAATAATTAGCAATAGATTATCCTATATTCAACAATATTAAAATGGTAAAAATTGTTCTTTCTTTTATTGTTAAAGTGATGTCAACCAAAATGTGATGAATCCTTATCATCAAAATCTGTTTTTATTAAACACCATATTTAAGGTTTTCTGATATTAATTTATTAAAATTGTGATGTTGATATACCACCAAACATTTACACTAAATTAATGCCTTAATTTCCAACCGGAATAAGTAAAATATATTCTTTATTCAACAAAAATGTGTAAGTGAAATATATGTTAAATATTATAAATAATATTGCTGACTAGTCTTAATACACCCTATTTATTAAAGAAATAAAAAAACGACTATTCATTACTGCTTTTGAGAACAGCTTTAAACCAAATGGAAGGTTAACTAGATTTTCAAAATTTAAATAACATATTTTTTAATGATACTTTGTTTTAATATTGTTAGACACAACCCAATGATACTAATTTCCTAAATATTTAAACACACACTAATTCATTTTGCCTAAAAAGAAATTAAAACTTTTGCAAACTTCATTATTAAAACTAACATAAAATATGCTAACCAAAATATTTATATAATCAGACAACTATTGTTTTAGTTTTTTTTTCCAGTTTCAATCATTTCAAACATCAGTTAAAAATATATAAACTATAAGATAAATAAAAACATTGAACTATCTTCAAACAAAGAATTTGTATAGCACATTATTTTCAGTGTTCGTATACCAAAATTATTTCACAATAAAATTTGAAAGAAAAACTAAATTTCAACATGACAAACTCAACTAAACATAAACTTAACCATTTATGACTACCATTACGATATAAAATGTAATTCTAACATTAGCACAGCCATACATATTTTAAAATCATTCAATCCATTCCTCTACAGAGAAATAGAAAATACTGTAACAATAATATTTTCTACATTAAAAATCAGATACCCTTTTAAAAGAAATGTAATTAATATTAAAATGCCCTGAATATTAAAAATGACTCATTTATGAGAAATGAATACCTTTTTATAAACTCTATCGTTATTTGCATGTTTTAAATTTTCACAATTCAAAAACAATTATCAGGCCTTCATATTATTAATAGTTGTTTTACAAATTTAAAATATATTGACTAACATGCGCAATATTAGTGAAGAACATCCGAAAAAGGAAGAGAACTGGCAACATTACCAGTGCCACACCCGCCACTGTGTACTGTGAACTGTACCCATTACTGTGGATGGCACAGTATCACTAATGGCTAAAGTTATTTTAAAACGTAACAAAATCTTAAAAGTTATTCCCATAAAATCAATGAACACTATTGTCACCACAGTGCAAAGAAAATTACGATTTCATTCAGTACATTTCCCAGCACTGTGCTCACCGACCAACAAATAATTCATTTTACACAATTAATATTTTAGTATTTCTTCGTTGAATTTCTTCATTTGAATAATTAATTTTGTTATAATATTAAAGGAACTTTCTGATCAAAGAAACTATAAAAAAGAAACTGATTAACCAACAAATAAATTACATCCCACTGCATTCGATTCGTTACTAATACAAGCAATCCTTTTTTTATATTGTAAAATTATATGAAAACATCTTTGAAGAGATAACCTTCATACATCACTAAACAAACACCAAAAATCTAAAGATTAAATCATATGTACCCAAATTTGATAAGGAACTCCCAGTTTAGCACCCAAAAATAATGAAAGCTCGACGAAAGGAATTTTTACCATGTATCTTTTAAATGGAAAGCACATCCTACAAACTTACTCATAAAGCACATTTTATGAAAATTTCAACATTAGTGATTAATACAGTAAAAATGATTCTTTATAATTTTAAGATAGCTTGTAATGATTTCAATTATCGATGAATTGTGCTTAGAGTTATTTGTCTGACGAACATTGAAAACCCTGGATAGCTCTCAACCAGACCGTCTGAAACTGACAAATTTCCATACCCGGGACATTTATTATAAATTATAAGATGTTACACAACAAGATAAATAACTACTTTCATGATATCCTACAAAAGTAATAATTTATTGAATAAACACAAATGATAATCATATGACACACAGCTAAAATGGGACTAGGTTAATGATAACGATATAAATAATTATAGATTAAAAAGAAAGAGTAGCGGTATAATATATACCAGGCTAGGTTTATTGATGCTACAAGCAGCCTGCAGGTATGTTGGCACAGAATAGCGGTAAGATATGTACAAGATGAAGCTTGTTGCAAGCTAGATAGTTAACGTCTCTGTGTGGGGCGATACTAGAGCTCAGGGGGCCTAGGGGCCGCTGGTCGCGGGGGGTGCGGACGATGACAGCTGTGCCAGCGTCTCCTGTGACGCATTCGCCTTCAGCACAGCATTCTCCATCTCCAACTGGTTTATCCTGTCCATCAGCTCAGCGATCTTCTCCTTCAAAACTTCAACTTCCTCCCTCACGGCAAACATCAGGTGGCTTTTTACAAGGTCCTGCAACAAACAATGGGATTGTGAGAGTTCAGAAACAACACTATCCTCAAGATGGTATAGTATATTTCATCAAAAGTGATAGGACCAAAAGTGATGCTTTTCAATACAAGCTCATGTTTAACGGCCAAGGCGGAGCCGAGGTCGAAAAATAAGCAAGGATCAAAAAGCCACTTTTGGCCCTAGTGATGAACTATTTTTTTCTCATAATGAAAATAATTTTAATATAAAAATTTCACTAAAACCAAATTTTGTTTATTTGTTTACCATTAAACGTTAGCTTCCATCTTGATCTTGCTACTCTGAACAAAAAGCAGTTTGTTATTTAAGTTTTCATTGTTTACAAGTTTAATAATTCTCTCAATTCATATTTACCAGCTGATAACCACAACCAAAAAGTGTCCTCAAATGACGCTTTTTGTCCTAGGACAAAAAATATAATCAAAACAATACTTTTTATCCTTATCCTAGGAGTATAAAGAACAACTTTAGCGAAACATGTAGTTTTAGCGAATTTCACCTATAGGGAGTAAGCTATTACCGTAGTCAGCATGTTAAGACCAAGGCCCGTGACCATGATAACTTCTCGTTTTGAGGTCCCCCAAAAAACACCAATCGTTCAAAACTGTATATATATAAATATATATATGTGTCCGTGAGCACAATAACTCTCGTAGAAATGGTCCAATTTAGATGAAATTTGGTAGGTACAAACGTGTAAAGCAACATTTATGACTTAAGTTTGAAAACCAGACAGATAAATCTATCTGAAGGGGTACTTGGGGGGGGGTTGTATCCCTAAAATGGGGTTTCTGAATTTTGTATACATAATCTTTGAAAAAGACAAACTTTGGTTTTTACTATTGGATTCAGCTTAAAAAACACAAAGTTTGGTGTTTTCATCATTGCTCTATGTCAATTGGTTACAGAGATATTAAAAATGCTGTACACGGTACTTGTCCAATGTTATTCTTGTTGAGAATAAGAACAATTTTTTATCTCGATTATTTATCAACGAATATAGACGAAACTTGGTATATGGCTTCATATGGTTGAGGTCTATTGTTATTTGAACAAAAAAAATGTTTACTGATGTTCTCTGCGTACTCAGCCCCAATGTTATTCTTATGGAGAATAAGTAAAATAGTACGACTCCCTTAATTATTAACATAAATTAATAAAACTTGGTATGTGGCTTCACCTAGTTGAGGTATAAAAAAGTTTCATAAAAACCCATTTTTTGTGTTCCTTGCCACAGCAAACTTGCGTACTCAGCTCCCATGTTATTCTAATGGAGGATGATTAAAATGGCATATTTTGCTTATTTGTGAATGTATTTTGATGATACTTGGTATGTGGTTTCACCTAGTAAAGTTCTATTGATATTTGCATAAAACCCCATATTTTGTGTTCCTTGTTGCAGTAAACCTGCGTACTCAGCCCCCCATGTTATTCTTATGGAGAATAAATAAAATGATATGTATTGCTTACTTATGAATGTATATCAAAGAAACTTGGTAAGCGGCTTTATGCGGTATTAAGACATA
Source organism: Allygus modestus (assembly GCA_963675035.1). Taxonomy (NCBI): domain Eukaryota; kingdom Metazoa; phylum Arthropoda; class Insecta; order Hemiptera; family Cicadellidae; genus Allygus; species Allygus modestus. Next base: position 139,217,224 of record OY776112.1, on the reverse strand, counting down.
TGCATTGGAAACTCGCTGAGTACGCAGGTTTGCTGTGACGGGGGTATTTAAAGTAAACAAGATTATGGTGTTAATGTGAAATTATAAATCTTCTCTCAGAAAAAAATACAATTTATAAATATAAACCAATACTAGGTGTTCCCACAAAGAAGGTAGTTAATTTAAAACTAAATTCTTACCGAGGCACTTAAAACCCCCCAACATTTACAGATCTGTTCTGGGGTAGTTTAAGAATAAGTTTCTTCCACATTGCCTTCCCTTGTGATATCGCGTGATTGACAACTGGGCTTTTTACCTCGAATGGTGTATAATGCAATGAATGCTTTTCTAACAAGTCTACAATTGTCAACTGAATTTATGATGTTTAAGACATTTTAATTGTCCAACAATAAACTTTTTTGTGTTTTTTTTTAAGATATTGGCGCCCTCTTTTAATCCTACTTTGCCAGTCCAAGTGGTTTCAGTCATGAATGGACCGTACCCAGCAAACAAACAGGTGAGCTGCTACAGTACATAACTGAACAAAACTAATAAAACCCACTTGCCAAGTTTAGGATTCTAACCGACGGCAAGACGTCATGAATGGACCGTACCCAGCAAACAAACAGGTGAGCTGCTACAGTACATAACTGAACAAAACTAATAAAACCCACTTGCCAAGTTTAGGATTCTAACCGACGGCAAGACGTCATGAATGGACCGTACCCAGCAAACAAACAGGTGAGCTGCTACAGTACATAACTGAACAAAACTAATAAAACCCACTTGCCAAGTCTAGGATTCTAACCGACGGCAAGACGTCATGAATGGACCGTACCCAGCAAACAAACAGGTGAGCTGCTACAGTACATAACTGAACAAAACTAATAAAACCCACTTGCCAAGTCTAGGATTCTAACCGACGGCAAGACGTCATGAATGGACCGTACCCAGCAAACAAACAGGTGAGCTGCTACAGTACATAACTGAACAAAACTAATAAAACCCACTTGCCAAGTCTAGGATTCTAACCGACGGCAAGACGTCATGAATGGACCGTACCCAGCAAACAAACAGGTGAGCTGCTACAGTACATAACTGAACAAAACTAATAAAACCCACTTGCCAAGTCTAGGATTCTAACCGACGGCAAGACGTCATGAATGGACCGTACCCAGCAAACAAACAGGTGAGCTGCTACAGTACATAACTGAACAAAACTAATAAAACCCACTTGCCAAGTCTAGGATTCTAACCGACGGCAAGACGTCATGAATGGACCGTACCCAGCAAACAAACAGGTGAGCTGCTACAGTACATAACTGAACAAAACTAATAAAACCCACTTGCCAAGTCTAGGATTCTAACCGACGGCAAGACGTCATGAATGGACCGTACCCAGCAAACAAACAGGTGAGCTGCTACAGTACATAACTGAACAAAACTAATAAAACCCACTTGCCAAGTCTAGGATTCTAACCGACGGCAAGACGTCATGAATGGACCGTACCCAGCAAACAAACAGGTGAGCTGCTACAGTACATAACTGAACAAAACTAATAAAACCTACTTGCCAAGTTTAGGATTCTAACCGACGGCAAGACGTCATGAATGGACCGTACCCAGCAAACAAACAGGTGAGCTGCTACAGTACATAACTGAACAAAACTAATAAAACCCACTTGCCAAGTCTAGGATTCTAACCGACGGCAAGACGTCATGAATGGACCGTACCCAGCAAACAAACAGGTGAGCTGCTACAGTACATAACTGAACAAAACTAATAAAACCCACTTGCCAAGTCTAGGATTCTAACCGACGGCAAGACGTCATGAATGGACCGTACCCAGCAAACAAACAGGTGAGCTGCTACAGTACATAACTGAACAAAACTAATAAAACCCACTTGCCAAGTCTAGGATTCTAACCGACGGCAAGACGTCATGAATGGACCGTACCCAGCAAACAAACAGGTGAGCTGCTACAGTACATAACTGAACAAAACTAATAAAACCCACTTGCCAAGTCTAGGATTCTAACCGACGGCAAGACGTCATGAATGGACCGTACCCAGCAAACAAACAGGTGAGCTGCTACAGTACATAACTGAACAAAACTAATAAAACCCACTTGCCAAGTCTAGGATTCTAACCGACGGCAAGACGTCATGAATGGACCGTACCCAGCAAACAAACAGGTGAGCTGCTACAGTACATAACTGAACAAAACTAATAAAACCCACTTGCCAAGTCTAGGATTCTAACCGACGGCAAGACGTCATGAATGGACCGTACCCAGCAAACAAACAGGTGAGCTGCTACAGTACATAACTGAACAAAACTAATAAAACCCATTTGCCAAGTTTAGGATTCTAACCGACGGCAAGACGTCATGAATGGACCGTACCCAGCAAACAAACAGGTGAGCTGCTACAGTACATAACTGAACAAAACTAATAAAACCCACTTGCCAAGTCTAGGATTCTAACCGACGGCAAGACGTCATGAATGGACCGTACCCAGCAAACAAACAGGTGAGCTGCTACAGTACATAACTGAACAAAACTAATAAAACCCACTTGCCAAGTTTAGGATTCTAACCGACGGCAAGACGTCATGAATGGACCGTACCCAGCAAACAAACAGGTGAGCTGCTACAGTACATAACTGAACAAAACTAATAAAACCCACTTGCCAAGTCTAGGATTCTAACCGACGGCAAGACGTCATGAATGGACCGTACCCAGCAAACAAACAGGTGAGCTGCTACAGTACATAACTGAACAAAACTAATAAAACCCACTTGCCAAGTCTAGGATTCTAACCGACGGCAAGACGTATGTCGACGACTCACTCAAGTTTTAAGTATAAACCATTCAGGGACTAGGAAAAGGACTGATGCCTCGAGTTTTATATGGAAATTTAATTTTTATCTAGGTTTACTGTAATCTTCCTTTTTTGTAAGTTTATATAAAGTACATAGATACAAAATTGAACAGATGGTGTTTTTGGCATCTGGGCACCTCAAAATGAAAAGTTATCATGGTTACAGGCTTAGGTCTTACCATGTCGACTACAGTAATAGCTTCTTCCCAATAGCGGAAATTCACAAAAATGGTACTCTGTTAAAAAAATATGCCTAAAACTAGCATATGTAGTATTTGCACTCTAGGGGTCACATTTATTGTAGAATTTATTTAAAATTTGGTAGAAAGATTCCTTTTTATAATCAGTTAAACTAGTTCTTGGGCAAAACAAACAGAAAATACTAATCCTTTTTTCTGGGAGAGGGGTTTAAAAAGGTTTGGTTTTTTGGGTATAAAAAGGTTAAAGTGCCCAGGAATAAGGTGCAAGGTAATAAAGCAAGGCGTAAAAGGGTAACACTTAAAGCTCTCTCTCATCATTCTAGCACAAATATTTACCTAGTTATTAAAGAGAATGTAAATTGACTAAATATAAGACAACGGTCTTATGGGGATTTTATAATGATAAGGCTGTTTTCCATAACAGTGTAGTTATATCTCCAGTACTCTGTTACCTACCTTTACTCCTCACTGGACTGGACTTCCTCTTAACTTATAATACACAACATTGCTATCTTATAATTGCAGATAAATAAAACCAGGTGCATCCGAACAGAAAAAGGTTTTCCGATTTCCAAAAATAAATTGGCCAAAAGTTATAAATCCCATTAGTCTGTAAATCCTGTTAGACACTTTATGTTCCAGTAGTCAACAAGTATTCAATTTTTTCAAGTTTTTAATGTGAAAATTCACAATCTCACGTGAGCATGGCTGTGTGCGAACTCATTATTGTTTAAAACAAATTACTGTACAACCATTGAAGGTTTAGTATCTATCCCATTCATAATTAAAGACTGTTATGATATGTTAATGTATAATATTAATTATCGTTTCTGTGACTTGGCTACCCTTCTTACCGATGCGGAGCAGAAAAATTAACACTTGACACAATTTTTCGCTTAGGTGGGAAAATTTATTTGTTGTCATACTGCTTCAAAAACTTCTCTTTTCAACTCATGAATTGAAGTTAAAGTTGTTCTTTTCACTCCTAAGATAAAACGTGTCATTTGTGGATATTTTTTGTCCAAGGACAAACAATATAATTTTATGACACTTTTTGATCAACTTTTAATAAGAATTCAACGAATTATTCAACTTCTTATTCTTGTAAACAATGGAAACTTGTGTAACAGCTGTTTTTTTTAGAGTGTAGCAAGATCAATATAGAGAAAATGTTTCAAGGTAACTAAGTACAAATTTAGATTTTGTGAAATTGTTATCTTAATAATTGCAATATGACAAAAAAATAGTTCATCACTAGGACCAAAAGTGGCTTTTCGATACTCGCTCATTTTCCGTGGAAAAGCGTTACTTTTGGTCCTAGTAATGAATATATTATTGTTCAATTGCTTTTCTTTAAAAGGCAGGAAAATATGTTTGGATCAATTCCTTTGTGTACTAGGTTGCCTTACTGTGGCTCACACACCCTTGTTATATCAGGCTGATGGTTTCTTGTAATTATCAAAAGTTCAAAGTAAAGGGCGATCCAGATAGAAGGACTATTTTAGGAGACTAATCGAGTCAAATTTACTATTTGTGTAATGCTTTTAACATTTATTTCGTAAGCTGTTTTTGTACTTCTTTTCAGGTCTAAAGAATACGTGTATAAAACTAGTGCCTGTTGCACGAAACCAAGCAAATTTGTTCAATTTTTTCTCTGATTAAAAGAGTTTGGACATTTGTGGATATTTTTTGTCCAAGGACAAACAATATAATTTTATGACACTTTTTGATCAACTTTTAATAAGAATTCAACGAATTATTCAACTTCTTATTCTTGTAAACAATGGAAACTTGTGTAACAGCTGTTTTTTTTAGAGTGTAGCAAGATCAATATAGAGAAAATGTTTCAAGGTAACTAAGTACAAATTTAGATTTTGTGAAATTGTTATCTTAATAATTGCAATATGACAAAAAAATAGTTCATCACTAGGACCAAAAGTGGCTTTTCGATACTCGCTCATTTTCCGTGGAAAAGCGTTACTTTTGGTCCTAGTAATGAAATATATTATTGTTCAATTGCTTTTCTTTAAAAGGCAGGAAAATATGTTTGGATCAATTCCTTTGTGTACTAGGTTGCCTTACTGTGGCTCACACACCCTTGTTATATCAGGCTGATGGTTTCTTGTAATTATCAAAAGTTCAACGTAAAGGGCGATCCAGATAGAAGGACTATTTTAGGAGACTAATCGAGTCAAATTTACTATTTGAGTAATGCTTTTAACATTTATTTCGTAAGCTGTTTTTGTACTTCTTTTCAGGTCTAAAGAATACGTGTATAAAACTAGTACCTGTTGCACGAAACCAAGCAATTTTTTTCAATTTTTTCTCTGATTAAAAGAGTTTTTCTTGCCATTTCAGTAGTTTGTGTACTCAGCACATAACATATATTGAGACTGTAAAACTGTTTTGTTACACAGACAGCTGTTTTAGAATTAAATTTGATTAACATTTATTTCCATGTTATCCTTATAAGGAAAAAATAATTTTTTAGGGCTATGAATATTCTTAATGGTATTAATTACGAAATAGAGTCCTTAATTAAAAAGCTATTTACAAAGTAATTTTATGAAAACTATTATTTTTTAAATAAAGAGTATAGTTTATTTTCTAACTTTTTATGTTTTATAATAAATATATCCTTTTACAATCAATTATAATTATAAATTTATTTGAAACCGATAAGAAACCATCAAGGAAACTGCGAATGTTTTTAATAATTTTTTCAACAACAAATTATTTTCAAGTTTTAATTTGATTGTGAATATTATTTAGCTTAAAGTTATCAATGAGCCTACTCATTACTCATGTGTATTAAATAAAACCTTATCAGTTCTAGAAACAAATCTAAAAATACTCTTTTGAACAAATATAGAAGCAAAGGAGATGGATCTTAATACACCAATTTTGTTTCAGAAGCTAAAGATGTTCTTAAAAAATATCCCCTAACCATAACGGCCATAACTCCATTACAGTATGATAGAAAAATAATTTGTTATGTTTATGACAAACGCTTGCCCTGAAACGAGATTGAGGTTGTCTTCCTGTGAGATAAAAGACCCACACAAAGGCGACGTAAGCCTTTAACGTTAGAACTACGCGGCCATTGACTTATTGATCTACTGTACTATTACTGTGTCTACACCAGGTGTCAACATTGTAAATATTGCAGCCTCGCATGCACACTGGCTTTATATTAAATTGAGACCTATCTTCTGATCATTTTGAATGCATATATTTCATTAACTAATACAACAAAAGAACATTCTTTAAGATGTTTCTTAAAATATAATATGTATGAAATTATAATTTAATCAAACAAGATGACTAAACAAATATTTTTTTTTAAATATACCTATTCCTATCATGTCTTTTTCTTTGTCTTATACGTATTCATATATATATTTTATACATATAGATAATATAAAAAATAAATTAACTTCTTTCTCAAATGAAGCTGGGTTGATCATATAAATGACACAATACAAACACTAACATATTAATGAAACTAAAGTTCTGAATTTGATCTAAAATATTCAGTCTCTAGAATCAAAGTATATTTTGTTGTCTAAAATTAACCTGCCATAGGCATACGCTATATTTATTATAATTTTGTGCTGTCTTGGCCCATTGATTAAAGGAAAATTATTCTCATATGAATGTTAATAGACTAGACTCTCAGAAATCCAGATCAGCCTAGTCCGGACCAATGATCTTTAAAGAGGATTAACGATCTTTAATGACCTTTAATGATTTTTAAAGAGGTTTGTTGCAAATGAAAAAAAACTTCGGTTTTAGCGCCTTCAGTTTTGGCTTTGTTAGCGCCTTCTCCCGCATTACAGAAATGTCATGTAGTATTCATCGTCTTTGAGAAGCTCATGCTTTTATTAGCACATAAACGTATTATTTGCCATAAGGCAAAATTGATGACTCATGCCCACCTCCCAGATTTTTAAAAATCTGAACTGATCGTCTATAATTTTGTGCATTATGAGGTACAGTCAGGTGTAAAATTAGATATGGTACGTCAAACAAAGAAAAACATATTTTCCAATGATAAGTTTCCATAGGGCAATGCACAGGGTTTAGTCAATTAAAATTGTGTTTAAAAACTCAGCAAATATTTGTGCTGAATTCTGGGAGAGGTATTAACATTTGTGGATGCTTACATTCTATCGTGTTACATATATTAATTTTACCTGGGGCATATTTTACCCTTTTCGGGCCAAAAAATACAGCTTTAATTTTTAAACCCAAAAAAATGGGGGTTAGATTAATCCCATTGTTTCACCTGACAAACTCGACCAAATGTTTAGAGAAAGAAAGGTCCTTACCAATTTTGAAGTAATCGGACAAAAAATGTGACTGCTAGAATGAAAACTCATTATATCGTTTTTAGCGACTCCCTAAACAAGTTCAGGGGGTCACGTTAGAAACTTCTACGGTGGTCCTGTGTACGAATCATTCCAATAGCTCACTTTTTCTAAGCGAATTCACTAACAATTAATTATTTAAAACTGAAAATTAAATTAATTTTATATTCCTTTGAGGAATTTGAGAAAGTGAACATTAAAACAATAGCTCAGTCATAGCTTTATTTGTATTTTGTTTATCTCATTTGGTTAGATTAAGAATTCTTGATGATACTCTTCATTCAGAACTACATTGTGAATGAGGATGTTTTTGGTAACGCTGACTTGTCAGATTCAAAAACAAAGAGGAAAATATTCATATATAAGCAAAATTGATTTATTTATATACACATAAATAAATTATTAAAAGTTGAAGTGTATATCCTTGAAACGTAAACTTAAAAAATCTAAATTGTACTAGGACAAGAGAAAATCGTACCAGAAAACAAGAAGTCACACTCATCAACTACATACTTAAATGAATAGTAATAAATTTGAGGAAAATATAAGTTTAGTAAATTGCTCTTAAGGTTTTTAAGTCATAGACATGTAAAACATAAAAATAATATAAATTATCAATCAGTCCTATTTAATTTAGAATCTTAAAAGTTGAAAGTGGGCGAGCGAGCGGCAAGATGTATAAAAGAGAGGTGTGTGCATGATCAGCTGATGTGACATTGATGGGCTCACAACAATAGTAAACGAGTTCACACGCAGCACACGCTGACGTGAGGGAAGTGAATTTCCACATAAAAACTTCTAAATCTGAAAATCAGTGTAAAAAAATACATTCATTCCAATTTTTATTGAAATCTGAAAACAGTGATTTTTTTGGCTGTTCTGATGCTCCTGGTTTCATTTACCTGCAAAGCTGGGAATACAATTTTGCGCATTATAATGTTAGGAGAAGGTCCATACAGGCTTGAATGTAGGCGTGAGGTTGCTGGGGATGATAAAAGTACTCTAACAAATGAATAACAAGCTTTTCTAGTGTAAAACCCCCATAAGACAACGTACTGTGTTTAGTCGAAACATATTTTCTTTAATAACTCGGTAAATATGTATACTAGAATGACGAGAGAGGGCTTAAAACTTTTGCGTCACTAATTACCATCTTTTTACCAACATTAACTTCACATACGGGGCTTTTTTAACCCTTTTTGGGCCCAAAAACTCGAAATTTGAAAGATTAATCACCAAAAAAGCGGTTTAGAGTTTTCCGATTGTTTTGCCCAACGAACTTGTTCAACTGATTATAGTAAGGGACCTCCCTACCAAATTTGAAGTAAATCGGATAAAAAATGTGACCGCTAGAGTGCAAACACACATATATATATATATATATATATATATATATATATAAAATTTTGAACGACCCCCCAAAACGTGTTCAGGGGGTCACGTTAGGCACTTCTATGGTGGTCCCGGGCTTAAGTTTCACCGTGCGGGTCATGCTAATAGTTCACTTTCCAAAGGAAATTCACTAATAAACAAACGTCTTTAACCCATTGAATACTTTTCACGGAACGGTTCCGTGATGGCCGTTTTGGCCCAAAATCTTTATCACGGAGTGGTTCCATAATGATGCAATACCATATGTTTTTTTCAAAAACTTTAATTTTTAAATTTTTTTATTTTTTTGTGTAATTGTTTTAACTTTAAGCTTATATCCATGAATGTCTTTTTTAGGTAAACTATTGCATTGTGGTCCATTTTTGGCAAACGGGTAAAAGTATAAATTATTCAAGAAAAAAGTGGTTTTGTTTTTTAGATAAAGTAAAAAACTAAAAGGTTTCATGTAAGGAAATAGTTTTTGCACTTTACAAGACAACTGACTGGATAGTTATTTTATTTTTTTATTTTTACTATATTCTTTTTTCCAAAAAATTAAAAAATTTTATTTTTATTTTTATAACAAAATATTTTAAATATTTTTTGTTTTTTTTTGTTTTCTATTAACATAATAAAAAGAAAATCTATACAGCTTCAAGTAAAACACTATGTTTGCCCAATTAGCAGCAAAAGTAAATTTTTTACAGTTTATTTACTAAAACACTGCAAAATATTGAAATTTAATTAAAGTTCTAGGGCCATGCAGTCATTAAAACACTAAGTATTCAATGGGTTAACACAAAACTGAAATTTCAGCAGACTAAATAAGTAAGGTTTGCAGCCATGTCATTGGCTGTGCTAGTGGAGCGAGCCCACCTATGTCAGACCAGCTGATTATGCACACACCTCTCTTTTAGACATATTGAGCGAGCGGAGCTCTAGACTTTATAGATTTGTATGTAGAGATGAGTGTTTTGACTGTGCTATATGCGTACCTATACCGCTCATCTGATTGCAGTGATTGAGGTTAAAACTAAGAAAAGTTTTCAGCCATTAATCAAAGTCCTAAACCTTAAGGTTGAGATTTCATGGTAACAATGTTTTTATCATTGGAAAATTTCCGATTGCAGTGATTGAGGTTAAAACTAAGAAAAGTTTTCAGTCATTAATCAAAGTCCTAAACCTTAAGGTTGAGATTTCATGATAACAATGTTTTTATCATTGGAAAATTAAAGTAAAATCGAGAAAACCCATGAAAGCATTTTATAATGTATCCCTACACTCATGTGTTTGGGTTCATACCCAATTTATTGCAAAGCATTAGACTTTTCAACTTGATCACTATTATTGATTCTCTACGATTCTCATATAGAGACATAAAATTATTCTTCCTAAAGTATCTTTGATGAAGATACTAAAACATGTTCATTTTCTGCTTTTTACGGTTATTTTATATATTACTTTTTTGTACAGCATGACATCCCAGCTGCCGACTTGGATAAATGTACATACAAAATAATGTAATTTAATTAACATTCTAGCTTAAAGACTAAATTTTATATACTTACAAAAGCAGCCATAGCAGGAAACTACAATTTTGGATTGTGTTTGGCAGCAATCAGTATATCAATACATATTTTCACGAAATCACATTTAAGAATTACGTAAATGTTTACTAAATTTTAGGGCTGCTTTTGCTTCATAACTCCATGGTACATGTGAGCAGAGAAATAATTAGAAGAGGAGGACATTGATAATAACTTTGATTTTACAGTCATAAAATGTAACAAATTGTATAACTAAAATACATTCTTATACTGTTTATTCTAGCCAAAGATATAAAAGTTATCACAAGTTCTGTTCTTTAAAAGATAATGTCCATTGACTTACCATTGCTTGTTCTATTTTGTTGTCTATGGCCACAGCACTTGCTCCAGAAGCACTGAAACATAAATCAAGGTTAACACTTTCAGAAGGCAAGCAAAGCTAAAAACACTGATATGATACAATAGAAAACACTTCACTGCAGGCCTGGAAAGAGTTAAAGCTGTATAAAACTGGGAATAATAAAGACGAAGATCTATTCATACATAATATGAACTGCTTAGACATTACTTTGAGGCAAGTGGTTTTGAGAAAAAAACTACCAACAGTGACTTCATACGATTTTTTTCTTGGATAAGTTTGAAAAATAGCATTCCTTTTTAATAGTGTATTAATAATAAACCTTTATGGTCTTACAAATAACAAACAAACTTTCCTACAAACATCACAATAGAAAACGAGTTCGGACGCAGCACGCTGACGTGAGGGAAGTGAATTTCCACATAAAAACTTGTAAAACTCAAAATCGGTGTAAAAACATCCATTTGTCCAATTTTTATTGAAATCTGAAAACAGTGATTTTTTTGGCTGTTCTGATACTCCTGGTTTCATTTACTTGCAAAGCTGAGAATACAATTTTACGCATTATAAGATTAGGAGAAGGTCCAGACAGGCTTGAAAGTAGGCGTGAGTTTGCTGGGGATAATAAAAGTACTCTAACAAAGGAATAACAGGCTTTTCTAGTGTAAAACCCCCATAAGACAACGTACTGTGTTTAGCCGATACACATTTTCTTTAATAACTCGGTAAATATTTATGCTAGAATGACGAGAGAGGGCTTAAAACTTTCGCCTTTCTAATTCCCATCTTTTAACATGCATTAATTTTACATCTGGGGCTTTTCTGACCCTTTTTGGGCCCAAAAACTCAAAATTTGAAACATTAATCCCCAAAAAATGGGTTTAGAGTTTTCCGATTGTTTTGCCCAAGGAACTTGTCCAACAGGTTATAGAAAGGAACGTCCCTACCAAATTTGAAGTAAATCGGACAAAAAATGTGACTGCTAGAGTGCATACACATATATATATATGTCTATATATATATATATATAAATTTTATATATATATAAAATTTTGAACGACCCCCCAAAACGTGTTCAGGGGGTCACGTTAGGAACTTCTATGGTGGTCCCGGGCTTAAGTTTCACCGTGCGGGTCATGCTAATAGTTCACTTTCCAAAGGAAATTCACTAATAAAAAAAACTGGTCAAAATACTTATAAGTTAAAGGGCTATTACGGTTATGTATTACAGAGGGAAAATTAAGTAGGTGACTACAAATCTTTTCAGGCATCCTGTGAAATTGGATCAATTGCTTAATGTGTGTCTGACTCACAATGGCAGACGGTGGCCGCAAGGCTGAATTGCAGTCTGTTCAAGTTTGGAGATATTTAACAGTTTCTGATGTAAGTGGTAAGCAGTGTATCATTAAACTAAACACGGTAACAATATTTAAGCTTAACTAGCGGGATGAATTACTGAATTATGGAAGTGGTAAGTTTACTTATGGCTGAATCCATGAATGTTCTATGTATCTGTTCATATTCCAACATTGTAGACAATTTATAAGAACAAAAAGTTTACATTTAATTTACAAATTTAAGATACATTAAGTCGCTACAAACAGTGAAACAGACCAGAAACAATTACAATTACGACCTTCACCTAGGTCTAGGTCACAAGTGTTTGGCAACAGCTTAAATTCTATTGACAAACACAAGCGAACAGCATCTCACAAGACACCGTCGACACAACACGTAACCCCACCTGCAGCACATCAGTAACACATGGCTCAGCCTGTGCATCTTCTAATACTGGAATATCACAGATCGCGGGTACTAAGCTATGGAAATAAAGTAATAACAGTAAAGATACTGACGTGGTGGATCGCAAAGCGTCTCTGTACGGCATTGTCAGGCAGCTGAACCTCATCTGTTATCACTGACCGCACCTCGCCTCGTGATCACTTAACATCGGGTCAACAGCGAGCATGCGAGCAGAGCCTGATTAGGCCACTTATTTCAGATTAAAATACCGATCGTATGTGCACAACGTAAGAAACACTCCATCGTCTCTATTGTATTGAGAAAGTGTGGTGAAGAAATGGTAGGTATTTATAGAAACAGCTGTTATCAGTCGTGCGAGAGATAAGAGATTATGGTACAGATCAATTTGTGGTTTAATGGAGTGTTAGATCATAACTATTTTGGATTTGCAATACTGCATGTGAACATTTACAATTTATAAAATTGTGCTTTATCAGTAAAAAAACGACAATCAGATAATTAGTGTGTTATCACAATGTAATGAGTTCTATATATCTAGATTAAACCGCACATTTAGTTGAGATGTTTATCTTATTAGTTTATAATTTAGTTGATGGTGCTAATACAAGATTGCTAACACTATATCAGCCTAAACATGTCGACTTAATTACTCGTGTTTACAAAAGGAAAAAAGACCAATTTAAGTTCACTACATAGCAATACCATAGAGTATACAATATTAAATACGCTGTTTTCACAGGTTTTTCAGTTCTTTCTATAAGAAATTTAGGAATTATTTTAATCAAGATTTTGAGTTATAAGTACTTTGAGTTTATTGAAATAAATGCATCAAGTTGCAAAGAATTTACATCAGATTGATTGAATAGTGCTGGATAGTTCAGCAATAGCAAAGTATTGCTTAAGAAATGTTAGAAGATTTTAATTTACTGCGCCTTGCAAAACAATCATTATTTTATAAAGCTTCTTAAAATTTCTTGAGTTTCCCAGGATATGAATTTCTCTAACTATTCCATCCAGTTATATTAATAGTAGTAGCGACTGCCATTCCATCCAGGACAGCTGTTAGCGTCTAAAGAGACAACTCCTATGTTCGCTCCCAGCCTCACCGAGTAGCCCGATTTGAAAAACTATAATATAGAACCTTAGTGAATTTATTATTTTGGCCCACTTTTTGTTTGAATTTTGAGGTTTTCAGATTAAGGGGGAGAAAATATTAAGTTTGATGTTCCCTGAACTCAAATTATGGTTACCGGTATGACAGTGATGTCCTGCATTTATGTGTCCGCAACAAATTTCATTTTTTGGGGAAGTCAGTCATATATACCACACCAATTGCCCAGTTGTGATAATATTTGTTATGCAACAATAGATCCATAATATTTATTCATAAACGTTGTAGCCTTTAAAACATTTTTGCATTTAGGACTGACTACACCACTAACAACAGATCCATAATATTTATTCATAAATGTTGTAGCCTTTAAAACATTGTTGTATTTAGGACCGACTACAATACTAACTAATGCTTAAATTGCAAGGTTTTTGAACCTCCTGTTTTTTAACGCAAACAGCACTGCTGTTAATAGCCACTTTGGACTCCGTTCCTTTTAAACCCAGAAAATCCCAGTTCACTGAACATCGCCAAATCAAAACCGTAACTGAAGCCGGGTAATCATTCTGCTAATCAGGAAATGGGGAGATAAAGCCCCCAAGAATTGTGAAGAAAAACTCCAGAAAAGTATTTATAATTATTTCAAGAAATTGATTCAATTTCATGCACATTAAAAGATTTTAGAATCCCCAATTTTTAAACATTAACATTAAGGGTAGCAATTGTACATATTTCTTTGCCAATTTCAACTTTAAATATCAACCATTGATTATCCTAAACGATTCCGCCCCCTTAATTTTGGTACAGTTTTATCAATAAAACAAAGTAACTGTTTCTGTTAAATTTAATCCTGGATTCTGGTATAATTGGATTTTTTTGTACAGTAGTTCTGATCTAATAGTGTTTTTAACAAGTTTTAACTATTGCAAATTGTATAATTAAATTACCAAATAAAATTATAATATATAATACCCCTGTCGCAGCAATCCTGCGTACTCAGCGAATTTCCAATGCATATATATGTGTCTCATTACTACATAGAGCCACTTACCAAGTTTCACAAAAATACATTGATAAATAAGTGATATATAGCATTTTATTTATTCTCCATAAGAATAACATTAGGGCTGAGTACACAGGTTTGCTGCAACAAGGAAGATAAGATATGTATTTTTTTCAATTATCAATTTAACTCAACCAGGTGAAGCTACATAGCAAGTTTTATTAATTTAGGTTCATAACTAAGAGAGATGTACAACTTTACTTATTCTCCATATGAATAACGTGGGGGCCGAATATGCAGGTTTGCTGCTACGGGGAAAATCGACAAAAAACTTTTGTGCAAATATCAATATACCACAACTAGTTGAAGCCACATACCAAGTTTCACCAATATACATTCATAAATAATCGAGATATCAAATTTTATTTATCCTCCATAAGGATAACATTGGACAACGTACTGTGCTTAGCACTTTGAATATCTCTGCAACGGTTGGACGTAGAACAACAATTAAAACACCAAAATGTTTGTTTTGTAGAGCTAAACTGATTGGTAAAAAGAAATGTGGAGTTTTTAATAAAATTACTATCTGAGGAAAATCCAAAAACCTTCTCCCCATAAGATTAACATGGGAAATTTTATATACTCGTTTTTTGACTTTTCTTTACAACCACTTAACCTTGGGTTAATGATTCAAAATACCAAATTATTTGTTTTTTTAAGCTTTATAAAATGGCTATAACCAAAATTAAGTGCTTTTAAAATTTTAGATGGAAAAATTCAAAAAAACTGATTTTTGGACAATTTAAAACACCCATAAAACCCCCTTCCCATTGTCCGATTGATCTGGTTTTCGAACTTTAAGTCATAAATGTTACTCTACACATTTGTGCCAAATTCCATCAAAATCGGGCGTTTCTTTCAAAAGTTAATGCGGTAACGCGCGCGCGCGCGCGCGCGCGCACACACACACACACACACACACACACACACACACACACACACACACACACACACACACGTATATATAAATTTGAACTAATAGTATTTATGGTATCTGGAGACCTCAAAATAAAAAGTCATCATGGTCTCGGGCTTAAGTCTTACCATGCCACCTATCGTAATAGCTTCTTCCCTATAGTGGAAATTCGCTAAAACTAGGTACATATAACTATATAAACGAAACTAAGATATGCTACCTAATGCTCGCTATCTGTACAACATAACCCATGATAAGTGACATACCACTATTCTGTCCCTTTAATGTAGTACTAAGTATGTAAAGCCCCTTAGCCTACCGATAGGGAACCGTCCTAACCAAAATTGTGATCAAACCCGCCTGGATAATAGATACAGTTGGCAATTTGCTCGGACTAGAAATATTCCCTACTGATAGGGAACCGTCCTAACCAAAATTGTGATCACACCCGCCTGGATAATAGATACAGTTGGCAATTTGCTCGGACTAGAAATATCCAATTGAATGTATGGACCTAAGGGAGCTTCAAAATTAATTATCTTACAGTTGGATTAGTCGGATTTAGTTGTTGTGTTCTAAACTATTCTGAATCATTTCTGCGGGCGTGAGAAGAGTCTAAATACATTCTGCTGATACTGTAACGAGGGCAGTCAGCGGAAGATCCATGACAATTAACAACAATATAACATAATAATCTTAAACATGTTTTAGAAATTCAACAGCGATCTAGTTCCATAAGTAGATAATGCCTTTCAGTCTTCCTGTACAACTAACTAGAGCCAACATGTGGCATATAAATGGTTTAAGTTTTCAACTATTTCAATCATACAGTAGATACATTATTGACAATTCTCGAAAACTCCACCAAACAAGTGTCCCTCCAAAGGGCCATGGCACTGTCTAATATCAATTGATTTCTGAATACATTTGATTTTATTGTTAAAATCTAAAATGAAGACAAAACAAAAATAAGGATAGCCTACATGTTTTAGCTCCAGATAAAAAAAATACCCGAAGATCAATTATTCAAACACACGAATAAACACTTGAGATGCAAGAGCCCCATTGCAGAGCCCAATTGCAGAGATGGTGTTATCTGAAATCAACTGGTTTTAAGATAGACATACATTAGGCTTTCTATCATAATGTACACTTAAAAATTAAACATAATATAAACTTTTTACGGGTTTTTATTAAAAATAGAGGTAGTAAATCCCAGATGAATTATTTAAATACAAAAATTAAATTGTTGAATAAGCACAAACCAAGCAAGGGTATATGGTGCTGTTACATTCTGAAGAGGGTGGAAATTTGATTTTCCCTTACTGATCCAAAAATTGAACACACCATAACTGGCTAAAACAGGTTTTCTACGAATACAGAAATGAAAACCCAAGCTTCAACAAATGAACTCGTCGAAAACCGGATAGTCCCGCATCAGCCGTCGCCGCATTGGCGACGGCGGCGACTCACCCTATGAAGTTCTTGATGAAGCAGTAGACAGCCACGAGCGTCCGCTCGCCGAGGTCCGAGGCCGCGAGGTCGCCCAGCGCCGAGGCCGGGGCCGCGGTCACCATGCGGGGTCCCAGGTGCGTGGTCATGCCTCAACACGGGCCTCGGTGGCCCAGGCCATCACACTATGACACCTACGCCGGGCCCTGGATCGTATTGATCCGTCTGCCGCCGCGAGCCTGCGCCTCCGCCGCTGCACAGATACACGACACGACACGCACGCGTTCCCGATCAAACTGTTGCAACGCGTGATGGTGGTTACGACAAAATAAACCGACAATAGCCTTTTTATCGAAGCAATATTTAGGCTTTCAAGTCGTATCCTCCATTTAATCTCAGTTAAAAAATATGAAAAATTTACTTTAATGGTTTTTAAATATTACCAATCGAAACGACCCTAATCCATTCTATTCCTGAATATTATGTAATAATGTTTAAACCGCTTTGGTATTCACAAGTGATCCAGGGCCTAAAATCAGACAATACGAACCCAAGTATGTTATTGGCGAAAACATGCGATATCGGGGGAAATATTAAAATATTACAATGAGTTTTAATTTAGTATACAGTATTTATGTCAGAAAAAATATTTGTGTAGATGATAAATAAAGGATGGCGGTGTGTCGTAGATAAGTTGCTCGATGTACAGTTTTCCAAAGAAAAATAGAGACAGGTTTAATTGTTAAAAGGCATATGCAGTTTCGGCTAAAATAGAAACGATTAAACATTGCATGACTTTTCTCGAGATACCCGACAGAATTTAAATAATTTCGGTTTGAAATCTGTAAATACACTGTTACGCTTTTTTTATTAATACATGTTATGATGATTTTCAAATATTTCCGTAAAAAAACGCCGCAAACCAGAGGCCCTCTCCATCTTGTTATATCGGACTGCAAGAACGAAACACGATTACGGGCCTCAATGCCATCATATGGACGACGCCTCGGGAATAATACCCGAATATTTTGCCGAATGTTCTCCCGAAAGTTCGCTGAACATTCGTCATGGCTTACAACAATGTAAATATTCTGTATTCGCGAGTAGCGTAGGACAGGCCTAACAGTATCGGTTAATTTCACAAGTTTTTAGAGACGTGCAAAAATAGTAAAAGCCATTGAAATAAAAACAAAATTACCACCGGAATTGTGAAATGAAGAATAAACGGGTTATCTTACTGTGTCCGATCATTTTACTGTTATAGCTAACAACTGTAATATTATACTGTAATTCACACGAGAAAAATAAATAATTTATTCCGTCGTACAGTAAAATCTAGTAATTAAATATACGTATAAGTTGACTGTACGTACATGCAATTATTCTTGATTATCCGTATTTTACTACGTCATAAAAGTAGAAACAACTCAACTCAACCATTGATATTAAATAAAACATACACTAGAATTAATTTAACCATTTTAAATGTCATCTATAAATGTAATACTCCGCTTTCATCGTGTATTAAACTATTTCTCACAGCCGTTCCTTGAGTAAAGCCGAAGAACGAGACTGCAGGGAACCGTAGTTGGAGGGTTTCGACCTTCGGTATGCATGTAATTATATTTATACCACTCGCGGCATGAGCACGTGCCCAGGTGAAGGGCGACTGTTGCCACGGGACCGTCTGGACTGAGTCCGGTCCGAGCTACTGGCGCAAATTATATTTTGTGTTTGTGAAAACTAACTAAGGGAACTGTAACCCGTATTGAAATAAAGAGTATCAAAATATTTTCAGAGGGTAAATATTTTAAATGCTTCTGTCACGGAACAATTCCCGTTTCTCCAATACGCCAATATTAACTTTTAAAGCCCGTCCCTATTCAACGGATCATTCAAAATCGTTGATTTATGATCAATCTGAATGAGCAAAAACATATTAAAATCGCAAGTATAGAACATTTGAAATTCTATTGAACAACTAATTTTGTGATGACGAAATTCTTGTATTCTTTAAAATGAGCCATAAATCAACGATATCGGATAATCCGTCGGAGGGGTGGGCTTTGAAAGTTACATTGGCTAACGAGAAAAGCAGGTGGAAACGCGAATTGTTGCGTATCTGGAGCCCACTCTTAATCGGAACCCATATCATAAACAGTATGAGTTATGGTTTTATGCTTGCAAAAACAACGGTATGGTGCATTTTGTTTAATTATGTATGTTTCTGCTTTTAAATCTAAACAAAGAACTCTAACCCCTCTTTTAAGATAGCCAGTGAACTGAAAAAAATATACTCAATTGGTAAAGTATTTGCGATGTTAATGGAAATTGCAACATAGATACAATTCCCAGCAAAGTCCGGAACTTATGTACTAATGGATAATAAAAGTGAAGGTATTGTCTAGGTATTTGTAGCGATCCATGGTGCATTGCACATCTGAAGTTAACCGACACATTAAAGTTATACGTTAGCTAAATGCTGCACTTACATATTACAATGTTATGTTTCATATGTAACGTATTTACAAACATAAACCCATTTCCCAATTAGTTTATCACTTACGTAATTATTTTCTAATCGAACAACAATAATATATTGAAAGTATGCATCCACGAACCAGCAAAACACTTGAAAAACTACCCCATCACTTGTAGCATTCAACATATCAATGTTCTAAAACTACCAAGTCCGACCGAATAGTTACCATATTCGACTTCTCCAATTATTTATTTATTACATAATAATTTAAACAGCCTTATCAGAAAGACTGGATGCTTCAACAGGAGTATAGTGCAGTTTGTTACACTCCAAATCCGTATGTTTCGTTTAATGTTTTTTAAACTGTAATTTGTGAGTTGTATGTTATTATTTGTTATGCACATTCGAATTTGATAAAGATACAGCTATTACGGTATACGGGTATCTTCTCGGCAGTATTTTATAAAGGGCACAGAAACAGTAGCAGACCTTAACCTTGCCATGCATTTCCATGCGGCGACGCAGATTTGTCCAAATAATATATGCCTTGCCAACCGTCTTTGGGATGACTGCATTGTGGATATAAACGTGGAACAGGACTATGGTAGTTGAAATATGGGGATCTGTTAAATTTCATGTAACCTGCAGAAAACATTTTCGTGTTTTCCCCAACCAAATAGAATGCATTATTTTTTCATACACAATTTAGCATCGATTTTTTATTCACATCCACAATCACTATTTTCCATTCTTTTCTCATCTCAGCTAAATCGATCGCTATGCAGGATACCAGAAAAGCCTTTATTACAAAGATGAAGAGCAAACTAAATACAGTAGTGTGGCCTGGTAAACCATCATCAGGGAATAACACAACCTACACCAATTGCGGCCCCGCCCACTGATGACGTAACATCCTACGCCACTAGGTCAGGAGGGCGCGTCCTGCCCCTGCCCTGCGTCTACAAGTAATCCATTGGCGTTTACATTCCACGGTTATCCCTTTTAGGTATTTTTTACGCCAGAGGCATAAAGCGTAATTTCAGTATTTTAATTGGAGGGGCAAAAACGGTCGTGATCGTGATTATTGTCACTTTTCATATATTAAAATAATATTTCCTCCAAATTATTGGGGGGGGGCAACTGCCCCCCCTTTAACACTCCCGAATTACGCCTATGGCCAGAGCTAAAATTTGTTTGTGGAATGTTTTTCGCAATATTCACTGTGCTCTAGCCTCAGCTAAACAGGCTGCACAGTGCAGCACAGTAATAAACCATGGCCAATGGCCATGTTTAAATTTATATTTTAATGATTGTTGGAAATATTACACTATTAAATGTGTAAAACATCGTATGTTATACAGAGTGTTCCGAAAGGGGCGTCACAAACTTCACCACTTCGGTTGTTGTATGGGTCAAAAAACAAACAACTTTTATTGTATTATGTTATATCCTATCTCAGTAGTTTTCTGTCTATCTGTCTGTGTGTGTTTCTACATACATAATACATCATATCTTAAGATTCAATTGAGCTAATAACTTGAACCTTATTGCGTTTATTATAAAATATGTACTGTATCGAGAGCTATTTTTTGGCGTTTCTAGCTTTCACAGTTATAAAATGGCTGCAATTTTATTTTTCAAAAATTAACAACTCAATAATAACCGCAAATGTTACGCAATTTGTTTAGTTGCAAAACTAAACTGCACCACCACAACAATAATAATGTAAGGATCTGACTTCAAATAACTGAGTAAATGCAAATCATATAAACAAAATCACGGTAATTTGCAAAAAGTGCATACAAAAAACATGTTTTTGCTAAGAAATGTTCTATTTAATCGGTTACTTGCCTGATATTTACAGTCTTGGTACTAATGATTGTGCGAGTGAGTTAGCAGTTTTTTTGGTGTCTTAAAAAATATTTGATAAGAAATGCTGTTTTTGAGATATTAATATTTTCAAAAATTCCCGCCATTTTGCAACTGAGAAAGCTAGTTATGTCAAATTTAGTACACAAATTACACTCGTTACAAATAATAACCGTAATACGTTTCAAATTGGTAGCTCAATGGGATCTGAAGATATGCTGTATTACTGGCAGATATACTGAAAACTCAGCGGGATAGGACATTACATCATACAACGAAAGTTGTTTGTTATGACCAATAGAACAACGTCGTGAAGTTTGTAACACCTCTTTCTGAACGCCCTGCATATCTATCGTATTAAATCAGAATCCCAGAAATGAAGTGTGCTAAGTTATACCAACAGAGCTAAATCAGATACCATGATAAGGAATTTTACAAATGCATGTTTTATTTGTTGTGTACATAATATTGCGAATCAACCTTCAGTACAAAATAATATTTTAGAGAAAAAGTTATTAGCTTTGGAAGGTTTTGCATTATAATGTATTTAATGACAAAGAAAACTTAGCTTTTTCCCAAAATGTACTTAAACATAATCTTATGCAATAATTTAATATTAAGTACGAAACATTAGTAGACGCTACGAGGGAAAGTGGGGGATATCTGTAGGGATACAGCGTGACAGAAAGGATAAAGTGGGATTTTTGTCGAAGCACGTGGTATATTTATTTATTTCGGAGTGGAAACACTGATTGTCCCTGTCCCCCATCTGCGATTATAATGCATTAGATTGAACATCGCCATGCGAGAACATCGCGAAAACACAAAAACAACGCGAACAGCTGCGGGTCGCGTGCCATCGGTGACTTGTGCAGGCGACCTCGATGATAAAATATTAATCTCGAAAGGCCGTCTTGGAAAAAGGTCACCACTCTATTTTTGTTTTGAGGTCGTATTTTCAATTACGTAGGACAATCTTTTAAGTGATTTGCACGTTTATCACATGCAGTTTTATCAATACCAGACTTTCAGTTACGTTAGTAAAACTAAAAAAAGGCTGTACAACATGGTTAGACACAAAACGTTTCGACGAGAGCAATGCAATTTTTCAACTTCGTTTGTTTTACTTACGTGCGAGCTGTCGTTCGCAATTTTTCAGCAGCAACCGAGTTATTAATAGAAAGTGAGAAGTAAACAGTGGGCTAAAATTATTACAGCTGGCAAAGGTGGGGATGTCCCCATTAAAACAATGTGTTCATTACTGAAACTACGCGAAATGACATGGCGGCCTAATTTATAGCGTTAATTCACTCGAGTGGCTCATTTTGTTGAATTCATCAGCCACAGTTTATTATTCGGATTCAACTGGCGATGTGAGAAGCAAACACTGATTCGAAAATCTTAAAAGTCTGGACGTTAAACCAGTTAATCATTCAAAAGAGCAGACTCAGTTAACAACGGAAAAATAAATCACACGTTGTCATTCTTAATCCCAAAGTTGTAATTTACAGGGGAAATCTGTTAGTCTAGTTAGTAGCAGTGACCGCAGAATACTACTCTGTGGTCACTGGTTACATGACATACAACTGCAGCTTTACCTCCCTGTTCTTGGCAACGTTCCTGTGAGGCTTTTACGATACGATTGGGTATCGCTAACTCTTCATAAAAGGGTTCTGAAAGTAAATGAAGCGTATAGTTTACTACAAAGCAAATACTATTACTCATCTTTAAAAGACAAGTTTAAAAGATATACTGTATGGATCGGAAAATAACGATTTATTTTCATCTCTAGTCACTTTCCTTCTAAAAATTAGTAGTCTCACATGAATCGATTCTTGCCACATTCGACGTTATACTATTACTGTTTCTGTGACCGCAGAATACTACTCTGTGGTCACTGGTTACATGACATACAACTGCAGCTTTACCTCCCTGTTCTTGGCAACGTTCCTGTGAGGCTTTTACGATACGATTGGGTATCGCTAACTCTTCATAAAAGGGTTCTGAAAGTAAATGAAGCGTATAGTTTACTACAAAGCAAATACTATTACTCATCTTTAAAAGACAAGTTTAAAAGATATACTGTATGGATCGGAAAATAACGATTTATTTTCATCTCTAGTCACTTTCCTTCTAAAAATTAGTAGTCTCACATGAATCGATTCTTGCCACATTCGACGTTATACTATTACTGTTTCTGTGACCACAGAATACTACTCTGTGGTCGCTGGTTACATGACATACAACTGCAGCTTTATCTCCCTGTTCTTGGCAACGTTCCTGTGAAGCTTTCACGCTACGATTGGGTATCGCTAACTCTTCATAAAAGGAAGAGTTATAAGTCCACAATGATATCCCACCCCCGCCCACACAAAAGTGTTGTGTAATTAGATAAATACATCAATTGTTCAATAACATTAATTAAGCTAGGCTACAATAACAAACTTCCGCGAGACAAGTTATCACACCATAATATTACACACAAACGCATTATAAACTATTTCACATAAAGATTAGCTGAAAGAACTACATTATTTTTTCATCCAATCTGTGGTTTTATGAACGTGTCAAACTATCTTATATTTACTTTTTAATATTAATCTACCTTTGAAGTAGGGAGACTTTAAAATTTCGGCGGGCAAGAGAGTAAAAACCGCGCGAAAAATTTCGTTCAATAAATTATGTGAACTGATATACTCGCAGGCTTTCAAGTTTGATTTTTAACAGTTTTCCAATTAAATATGTTTTAAGTTGTTTGCCTCAATGTCTCTACACCGACAAAACAAGTAACCGAACTCAAGTCTTAAAATAGACTCTAAATCAATGACTAGAACCAAATAATTATATAAACGACACAACGGCGCACTTTTAATGTGCGGAAAAAATATATTGTAAGTTGTTTGCCTCAATGTCTCTACACCGACAAAACAATTAACAGAACTCAAGTCTTAAAATAGATTCTCAATCAATGACTAGAACCAATTAATTATATAAATGACACGACGACGCACTTTTAATGTGCGGAAATGCCAAGTGACGTGGCAAGGAGAGGCGGGGGAGAGGGGAGGGGGAGACAAGAAGTCGAAAGTGGAGTGACAGACAAGCAAGGACATCGTGTTATGATCAGCTGATCCGACTGACACGTCTAGACGCTCCGCGCGGTTAGGTTAGGTAAGGTGACACCGCTGCAAACACTTTCCTCCCCCTTCCCACCGACGTCCTTACGTATACGGCCGTCTCGCCGCGACGCTAATCAGCGAGGACGCAAACACGAAACGCGTTTATGAGGCGAAAAACCACGCGAGCTCTTCGAGAACCGAGATACCTGATGAGAACTGAGAACGTTCGCTATGAGGGTAAAATACTGACTCGGACCGAGTGGCAAGTCGGGTATATTTAGCGGTTGCCACATTAGAACACGCCTGCATCATTCAAATGTTTGTTGATTCATTACCACCTAAATTGTGGTCGGCTTGTCTAAATAATCGACGAAAACGTTTAACAAGTTAAAGTTAAATACAGCAAAGTTTGTACTGGCGACTTAATAAAGGAATAGTGTTCTTACATAACTAAACACAATAACATGAAAATCACTTGGTCATATTTTTTATTCGTCGTGCAATCGATGCAGTATCAGTTTGTTTGCTAGGAAAAATATGATTACCTCGAGAGAGATTTCGTTTCTATTCTTGTCAAAAACGTCGTCTAGTCTCTCAGAAAGAATCAACTAGTAATAGTAAACACATACACATGACATAAGAACTACGCGGTACAAATATCCTGCAAACATCTAGTACGGAGAGTTACATTTTTCAATCAACATACCTGACCCTGACTCAGTGTTGACGTCATCACGGCGTACAACAACGTACAGGTGGCGACATCCAGGCGTTTACTGGTGATAGTGGTGGGATAGGACAGGGGTTGAGGGTTGAGGAGGGATCGATCCGGTTACCGGTACCGCCGACCCGGCGACGTAGCTAACCGCGCTAGGCACCGCCACCGGCAGTTGCGTACCTATGTTGTTGTCATAGGCTTGGCCTACTACGAATCTGTGCGGAAGTTGCTTTCTAAGCAGCGACACCGTTGTAAATATGGAACTCAATAATCGATGGCAAAAATAAAGGCGAGCACCACCAGAAGCGTCAAAGTTGCAAACTGAATTTATAAACTGCTTGGTTGATGACTGAAAGTAATTAATTAAACTAGATCACCCATTGATTTTGTTAGTAAATAGTTCGGTTTGGTTCCTTCGTAACTCATTTTATTAAATTATGCCACAGGCACAGGAGACAATTATTTATTTTTTGCCGTTATTCCATACAATTTATTATTTCCATGAGTCAATTAGCTTGTTAACCGACAGTCGCGTTCCTACAATCTTCATGCTACTTTCGGCTATTATGCACTTGTACTTGTTTTTCAAGTGTAGTTGTAAATTGCTATGCTAATAATCGTTGATAAAAATAAAGGTGAGTGCATCGAGTCGCGTCAAATAAGATAATTGGCTAGACTTTACAACTCAGATAAATGTATTAAACTGATAACAAAGAACAAGGAATGAATACTTTGAAGAAAATCGCCAATAAACTTGGATAGAAAACTGTTTGGTGTGTAATTCTTTAACTAGTTGATTTTTTATTCACTCCCGTAGTCTCTTGCATTTAGCAAGTATATAATGTTGACAATTGCTAATGCATGTCAAATGTCAGTGGTAAATAAATTATTTCTGATTTCTGCCCATTTTAAATATATTTTGAAGTGTTGTAAGACTTTTAAATTATTATCCTGTAGTTAAAAGTGAAACCGTTATACCGGTACTTACATTTTACCATTTTTTGTTTATAAATTACAACATATAACTTTGTCTTAAATGCTTTCAGTACAGAAATTCAACTAAGACAAAAAGTTCAGTCGATTGGTTTCAATTGAGAAACCTTGCCTGTCCTGTAATTTCTTGATAAAAAAATATTTTAAAAAACTACAGATTTTTAAAACCTCTTGCATAACATAAAAATGGTCATAATCATAGTCAAAACTGAACTGTGTTGTACATTTTTGTAGTAAAGAAATAAGCTTTAAAAGCTTTTATTGCCATGAATATTTCTCATAGACTCACTCAAAAACGGGACATTTTTGAATCTGGACTCCCTCAACCTTCCCCCCCAAATAGCAGGACTGTCCTGTTAAAACTGGAACTTGTAACGATCCTTTGCCCATGGTTTTGATGAATTACACAGAGGGCAGGGATGGAAGGATCCTTACAGACATTACATAATAGGTTTTTCCAAACTCGTCAGGAAGAACAGTAGACGGAGATAAAGGAGTATTTATGTGTTACCTATATTTCAAAATATGGGTGAGATGATTAATCTGTATGGAGAAGAGTGAAAAATGAAAATGTGCCTAGAGATTTACATGAACTTTCATTCATACAGATATATGACATTTCTGTTCAGTGTGTTGGGTAGTTGTACACCTTAATAGAGTATATAGCCTATTCACAATGTTGGGTAGTTGTGTGAAAAATCAAGTAGGGCCTAACTAAATTGAATCATTTAAAAAAAACCTTACTGATCTCTGGCCTTCATTAAGATTTATTGGAGTTACCAAAATTGATTATTGGAGAAAACTTTATTATATATATTATTTCTCATTAACTTGAAACAACACAATGTGAGATTTCAGAAAGGTGTTGTTAAATATACAGACCGATTTCTTTATTTAATATAGAACAGTTTTACTTCCCACAATAAAACACTACTGCAACAAAAACACTAAAATTTAGAGTTGGTAAGTAAAATTTAATTTCAAAAATAGACCTACTGTATATTAACCATCAACAAACTTGTTTCACTATTGAATTCGTTGTTATTTGAAACATTTTAGGGATTTGAATAAATCAAACAAAGATCAGTAATACCATTGACTATACACTGAAGAAGGCATCCCATCTACATGGTCTAGCTGTTCCTCTTTTAGTGTTAGCCAGAATTTGAAGTGGACGTAGTTTGATTAAGTCACCGACAGAGTGTGCTGCTGACAACTATTTATTTTCGTTATTTTCGTTAACTTTTAAAATACCTCCAGCCCAGAAAACAACTGATAGTCAACTTATGTTTGCTTCCTGACACACCAACTGTTATGTTATCCCCTCCTTGAGAGGGTAAGTTATAGTTGACAGAAGTATACCCTGTTGGTGATAAGTGTAACTACGTCCTCTTTGAATCCTGGCTCAAACAAAAGTAGGGACAGCTTTTACAATGGCAATGAAAAGTATAATTGAGTACCTTGTAGTATTGATAGTCAATGGTAATATGTTACGAACATGCAAATATTAGGGTTATCCAGGGAGTAATAATTGTTTTCCTCAATTATTTCTTTCAAATAATCTGTAACGAGCGGTGGCCTGTCACTTCGATCCTTATCGTGCAAATTGGATCTCGTTCATTAAACATGAAACACCATTTTCTCCCGTATAGACCCGTTCATTGCACTTTCACCATAAACTTTCTTTGGTGTCTGTCTACAAATTTCAATAGGCCAAAGACTTCTCGCATTCAGAAACCGGTTAACACTGTGAATCTCATGTTTGGCGGGGTTTTAAGATTGACTCAGCCTCTTTCAATCACTGTAGAAACAATGTGTGACCACTCAGTAGAGAGACTCAGCTCACACTTAAGCGGACACACAGTCGCAGTGGTGGGGAAGCTGTGCTCGGTGCAGTGCACAAACATTCTTTACTTCTTTGTTTAAAATTCACCGTTGGTGATGGTGAGTTCTTTGCTTTCTGGAGGACCCTTGTACACAAAGCAAATACAGTATCAGAATAACTGAACTTGGAATATTCTGTTCATTTATTTATTTATAAATAAATTATTGAATAAACTGTAAGCAACAATTATTACTGTTTTTGATACCTGAGCATTTGAAACATAAATTTTGAGTTTCATTAGGCTTGCATAATGATATTTTTTAAAACTGAATTATCCATCTCCAAAAAAGACCCTTTATAATTTTACTGTTTCATACAAGATAACCCCTAACAAATTTAAATATAAGGGGGGAAAAATTTCAAAACATTCCCAATAGCAGAGTAGTTAGTATAAAAATCACATTTTCAGCATTTTTGTCTGAAATCACTGAAAGCAAATCGGTTAAAACCACTAGTTAAATAAAACGTTTGGAACTATACAGTACAATAACTAATACTTTTAACTGGGTATTCATTGATTTAGCCAATTAAAAATGTACTCCAATTTTTAAATTGCACTCAATTACAGCCACATATTATCATGTTAATGAACAATACATATATCACATTTTTTTAAAGAAATATGAACCATATTTTCTTTGATCAACAAAAGAAATTGTTCACAACTACTAATACAGTGCGAACACATCAGCTAGCTCAGAACTACCTAATTTCGTACAACAACAAAAGCATCTCAAATAGTAACAATCAAAACTCATTCTCAAGAGCGTTACAGGAGCAGCTGGGCAGCAAAACCGTGAGTAAAAAGCTATGAGTACAAAAACAAGCTAAACAAAAAATGTAAGATGAGAAAAAAAATCAAAATGAGGGTAAAAATCAATATTAGTTCAATCGGACAAGATGATTAGATTGTGAGATGGAGGGGGACAACCACCTCACCTTGACTCATTGGAGCTGAGAATTTTGGGGAGCGGAGAATCAAGTGAAGCGTGCCTCGATCTCGAAACTAGCGCAAGAGCTAGACCCCGAATGCTACGGAAAACAAACCAGATCTAACCATTTCTAATCAAAAATATTTTTTAAAAATGTCTATTGCATATTCATGTGAAAATCAATATTATTACATACTAAACATCTATATAATAAACTTTTAAATTGTCACAGCTATTCTCATATAGCAAAGAACAAACAAAACATGCAAGTCATCACTTTTCCCTTTACACTTTTTTGCAGATCTGCCCTTTGGATTGCTGGGCCCTACGACAGTAGAGACTGCCTCCCCCTCAATAATCCCAATATCATAAACACGACCCTTATCTCAACTGCACATACAACAGTGATGGCTGAGCATGGAAGTAGCCTTATTTGTAAATTTTTTAACAAAACATGAAAAATTAACAAGAGCAAATTAAGAAACCTAACCCACTGAAGGTTTAATTTTTTTCATGTTAATCAAAAATAGTTTTTTTCTATTTGTAAAAAACTACAGCCTCTAACAATATGAATTCTTATATAGAATCAATAAGTGTTAGTTTTTAGATCCAAGTCCGATTGTTAAATCAATTAAAGACTACATTACAAATGTCTCTACACTTTGAGTTAAAAAGTAGTACCAGTTTTATATAAAAACCCTCGTCATCATGAAAATATCGTCAGAAATAAATTATTATTCATTCTTCATGAATTTATATTTCTTTTTAACTACTGTATTCCTCTGACATTATTAATAAAAATGCAGAACTGGATCCTGATATCGATTTGCCCCTATGGGAGGCCCTGTATGGCCTTCAAGTTGTTCATTCCTTACGCTTCCACGGTCTTTATCACAAGGGGGTTGTTATTTTGTTTTCAGTAACAATCAACATTATTATCATTGACTATATACTGAAGGAAACATTCCATCTATATGGCCCAGCCACCCCTCTTTTAGTAATTAGCCAGAATTGAAGTGGACATAGTTTGACTAGGTAACCGACAGAGTGTAATGCTGTAAATTATTTATTTTTGTTATCTGTACAAAATCTCCACCCCAAAAATCAAGTGATAATCAACTTATGTTTGCTTCCTGACACACCAACTGTTGTATTATCCCCTCCTGAGAGGATAAGTATATTCTGTTGGTGATTAGTGTAACTTCTTCCTCTTTGAATCCTGGCTCACACAAAACTAGGGACAGCTTTTACAATGGCAATGGGAAGTCTACTTCAGTATCTAGAGTCAATGATTATATATTATGTTCATTCCTATTAACATTGTCAGCTGGGTCCAATATCAAAACTTGTTCAGATCTGAATCAGGAGCGATCTGGCGAACCTCGGATTACAAACTAAGCACTGTAACCACTACGCTAACCAGTCACCCTTGTACTGAACTGACGATTACCTGTTTTCAGGCAACAATGTAATCAGGTCTAACTGAAATAAATAAATTTCTACATGAATATATGGACAAGTTTTCCTCGTACTAGACTCACAACGTTTTGTAGGGTTGAAAACTTACTCACTGTCCTGTTAAAAGAGTTGTACCTTTAAGGTAGCTATATATCTTTTACAAAAAAAAAAACTAAAATTTTGCCTGCACATAGAATTTACAAATTTTGAATTATTTTGATGTTTTAAACATGAAACAAATCTAAATTGGTATTAATACGATTTCTGTCTGATGCAGTTATGAGCCAGATCTGCCTATTTTTCTGGAAACGGCTTTGCTAAATTTAATACTGTAACTCTTTTTATCGTTTTCTAAGGCTTTGTCAACATCTGGTTCTATGACGGTGAGTTTTCCGACATGATATTCCTTAAATCAAAATCTTTAGTTATTAAAAAATGATAATAATTTTATTTAAAAAGGTGTAGTTTTTGCAGATGTATGCGAGGTTAAATACACTAATCACACCATATCGTTTTGCCTTTAAGGAGTTAAAAATACATCTTGGACTCTAAATAAACAAAGAGTTTAATACAATCCTTGCATTAGAAATTATATTAAAAATCCAATTTGGAGATAAAGAAAAAATACCCCTGTCACAGCAAACCTGCACTTTCAGTGAATTTCCAAACCAATTATATATACTTCAACAAGGGGTCTCACAGAACTGAATCTCTCAGCCCCGATTAGTGCTTTAGTCCCACGAGGGCGAAATCTTGTTGTTCCCACAGACTCTAAACCTTTCTGGGTTGTGACACGATACACACATTTTTTGAGGTTATGGGAATGTTGTTGTAATGTATTGGATCTGTGAGATTTTTAAACTGTAACCATCGCACAGCCACGGAATTATCGAGATTTGTCTCTCAGCCCAGAAAGAATGAGCACCGCGTTACTACGCCGCCAATCGCTGGCGCGTAATTGGCTGTTCCCGGCAGCTGCGTATGAATAGTATAAAGCAAGTATCAATGCTTTATTTTTGAAATTCAGGGTAGGCCTATTGATATCGGTTAACCTGTATTATCGTGTTATTGAAACAAAAGTTGGAGTATCGGTATCGGAAAAATAGTTAATTTTATATATTTTGGTTCAATATTAGCAATACAAACACAAATAATAATTCAACAAATAATGTAGAATCGACTCTCAGCTACATGTTCTCCCGCGTTCCTCTTACAGAATTACTGTAGCACATCAATCTATTCATTTCGCTAGTCCGCAATCCCACCTTCCGGACCGTACTTCGTTTTCACAAAAATATTGTTATTAAAATTTAGGTTTTTTGGTAATATCCCTTATTAGTTATAAATATTGGTCATAATTTGTATAATAATTTTTCTTAATTAATACTGTCTGTAATGGACTACAGTGATTTTGCGGTGTTCCCAACCTGTCTTTTAGAAATGTAGTACATCAAAATCAGTGATGCAAGTAAATCAAAACTATTGTATTTAAACTTAGACCTTGTATTTATAATTCATATAGTACTGTCTTGGAGTATTATAATCATATTTTAAAGTTGTAGTTTTGCCGAAATATATAATGAAAAATTGTGATTCTTATGAATTAATACTTAATACAAAATGTCTCTGGCCAAAAAATAAAAAAAAAAAAAACTTTCCCACAGAACAACTTTTCCTTGTCTGGTTTTGAAAAACGGAACTACAAGTGTGTAGAGGGCCTATTAAATTATTTATATACCAATTAATACAATTATTATTAACTTTAAATTATTACCATCGTTATCCTCAGGCTCTATATTATAAGCATGCAAAATTCCAACAATATTAACAGCCATGAATTGGTCACAAAATTTTAACGCGAATTGAGCTCATGGATCGTATATTTCAGGCTGTATGACAGACCAACATGGCGGATCTTGCCACACTTTTAATGCACGAGATATAAGCACTTGTCTTCTCTATTCTATTATATGCTCGCTGGGTACAACCATAGATTAAGCATACTCCTTAGGAGATCACCCATCGTAATGGGACAAGCGTACACGGTCTGCTTGTACGTCCAAGGCGACGGCGGAGCTAGTTCGGAACGTCTACGCTGCCGCGCTGCTGTCGCTGCCCTTCCCCTCTCCCCCTTCGGCCGCGCGCCCATCCTGACAGCCCCTCCGCTAACCCCTCTTAAATCTCCCATCTCCCAACCCCCAACACACACACTCCACTGAGGGCACCGACCGAAGCCCGTTACCACGTCCCGCCACCGCCAACGGCCGAGGCGCCTCGCCGAGGTGGTGTACTGCCTGAAACTGCCGCAAGCGTCTTTCGATTTTCATAGGAATGTCATGACCCATTCACATTACAATGTTATATTATTATACGCTAGTTATTAACAGGTGAAGACTGAGAAAGAATATGTTCGACCTTGCCTTATAAATCTGATTAATGATTATATTAATTGTTTTTGAGTTTTCCCAATAAATTTAATTTATTTTTTATATTTTGCGAACCATAAATTTAAACTTTGGTAGTTGCAACATATTTTAATAATGGATGCTGTTTTTTTTTTCAAAGCAAGTACCGAGTCCAATGTGGTTGTGAAATCACTGTGATTTATGAAAGTCCAAAATTCATGAAATCTTAATAATCTCAGATGATAATAAATTCACTGTTCCTTAATTATGTCCGCATTGTTGTTCACTGTTTCCTGCTTCATTCCTCATAAGCAATAAGCATAAATTAGTTGTGGTCCAGAAATGTCAAGAAGTCTTTACCATTTATCAGGGGCGGAAAATACGACCGCAAAGTTTGTTATCGGCTGAAAATTGAGTACCAACCTTATTTAATGCCGGAAATGTACTTAATCGCTCAAAAACGGCAATCGGACCGCATTTTCTCGGTAAAAAACAAAGCCGGGTCGTGTTTTATATACAAAAGCGAAGTCCGAAACGCATTTTACCGGGCAAAATCAGATATTTGGCCGTGTTTTATCGGTAAAAACATAAATTTTGCCACAACTTGGTGGTAAAAAACTCTTCACTCAAAAACACCAAAATGAGTGAATTTTTTAAGTATAATGGAATGGACCACGTTTTATTGGCCTCAAGTGGCAAGCGAGCCGCATATTATCCACGGAAATAGCAATATAGCCTTGTTTTAGCGCCCGAAAAAAGCAATTGACCGACAAACCCCTTTTGCGATTTGTAGGGCAAAAACATTGACTTCAAAACATTTAAGGGCCGCATTTTATCGGCCGAAAAAGTCTGCGTTTTACAGAAAAAAATTGTTTAAACAAAATAGGCAATTCCACTTCATTCTATTTGCCGAAAACAACCGTTTTCCTAGCATTTTAAAGTCCGAAATCGACGGTCGCAACTTGTTTATTGACCGAAAATGACGACCGAGCTTCAATATATTCCAAAAATCACAATCTAACCGTGATTTATCATAAAAATTGGCAATCGGACCACATTTCCCCAACGAAAAATAAAGCCGGATTCCGTTTTATATTCGTTACACTATTCGTTCAAATTTATATATATGTATATATATATATATATATATATATATATATATATATATATGTGTGTGTGTGTGTGTCCGTGAATGCGATAACTTGAGTAAAATACGTCCGATTTCGATGAAATTTGGCTCAAATGTGTAAAGTGACATTTATGACTTTAAGTTCGAAAACCAGAAAATCGGGCCATGGGAAGGGGGGTTTATGGGGGTTTTAAATTTTCCAAAAATCAGTTTTATGCAT
The DNA here is from genome assembly GCA_963675035.1 of Allygus modestus. Taxonomy (NCBI): domain Eukaryota; kingdom Metazoa; phylum Arthropoda; class Insecta; order Hemiptera; family Cicadellidae; genus Allygus; species Allygus modestus. The sequence continues at coordinate 139,182,995 of OY776112.1, read as the reverse complement.
TTTTTACCCAAAAATTTTTAAAACACTTAATTTTGGTTTAGACCATGTTATAGAGCTTAAAAAAACAAATAATATGGTATTTTGAATTATTAAGCTAGGTTAAGTGGTTGCGGAGAAAATCAAAAAAAAACCTACTCATAAAATCTCCTATGTTAATCTTATGGGAAAAAGGTTTTTGGCTTTTCCTAAGTTAATTCTAATGTAAACTTCACATTTGCTTTTACCAATCAACTCAGCTCCACAAAACAATCATTTTGGTGTTTAAATTGTGATTCTACGTCCAACCGTTGCAGAGATATTCAAAGTGCTAAACACAGTACGTTGTCCAATGTTATCCTTATGGAGAATAAATAAAATTTGATATCTCCATTATTAATGAATGTATATTGATGAAACTTGGCACGTGGGGTCACGTAGTACAAGTATATTGATATTGGCTCAAACAATTTTTTTTTTTATCATCCCAGTAGCAGCGAACCTGCGTATTCAGCCCCATGTTATTCGTATGGAGAATAAGTAAAATGTAATGACTCCCTTAATTATGAACATAAATTAATAAAACTTGGTATGTGGCTTCACCTTGTTGAGTTATATTGATATTTGCATAAAACCCCATTTTTTTAGTTCCTTGTTGCAGCAAACCTGCTTACTCATCTCCCATGTTATTCTTATGGAGAATAATTAAAATGTTATATAGTGCCTACTTATGATTGAATATTGATTAAACTTGGTATGTGGCTTCACCTAGTTAAATTATATTTATATTTGCATAAAAACCAATTGTTTGTGTTTCTTGTTTCAGCAAACCTATCTACTCATCACCAATGCTATTCTTATGGAGAATAATTAAAATTGTATATACCGCTTATATATGAATATATTTTTATGAAACTTGGTATGCGGCTTTATATGGTATTAAGACATATATTATGCATTTGAAATTCGCTGAGTACGCAGGTTTGCTGCGACTGGGGTATTTTACGAATACAGTCGGCGATTCGACCCCGATCTATCACCAAAGAACGCCTATTTTTCCGCATCGTATGGATCAAAAACAGAAATTTACTTACATTTAATGGCCCGAAATGACGATCGGCAACGTTTTTTATTGTCTGAAAATGTCAACCAAAACTTGTCTTATTGACTGGGAACGACAGCTAGGTAGAAAACATGTCGGGAACATGCTCGCGCCCATAGTCGGGATAGACCAAAATTCGGTCCAGCTGTGCTCAAGGTCACATCTCAAAGTGTAGGATTCGGCGGTCGCAGCCGCAGTGCTCAGTACAGCGTCTTATGGGTTATTGGCGACGCGTCCTCAGTTAAATGAGGTTTACGGCGCAAGAGATTTTTTTATAGTAAAATGGTTTTTGGAATCGAATTACTGAATAAATTCTTTATCTTTTGGTACTAAATTAAAATGTATTTAACCTCTAATTATGACGTAAAAACACGTGTAAGTTTCAATATTAGCATACAAATCTCGATGTTCACGTACTCAACCTGGATTTTCATAGAAATTAATTAATTAACGACTCAATGACTCCCATATTTTATTTACTCGATACATGAGTCAACTCTTTTCGTGAAAATAACTATATAATAACAATTGTACGGCTTTTAAAGAGGCTTAGTTTTGAATTTTGACACAACAAATTTGATTCCATACCATCGCATTTATAGCTTTGGTAGAAAAGTTTATTCAAAATTAAGTATCTTTCGTATTCGAGTTCCTTGACATGTTCCTCAACTTTTAACGCCAATATGATTTTTATAGGATTGGTTATTACAGTATTGGCTGATGTAGAGGCTTAGTTCTGAGTTTCGACGTAAATTCATAATTTTGATTAAATATTTAGCTCTCCATGGTTTTTACCTCCCTGGGGAACGACAACCGAGCCGCATGAACGAGAATGGCCGAAAAAGACGTTTTAAAACTAAATTAACGAATTTTCACCGAAATTCCTGTAAAATTATCCGATTTTCCAGGAATTTCCGGTCTGTGAACTCTCTGTAGTAGTATTACAGAAGGCATATGAATCTGACTGACGACGCATCAATCAGACGACAAGTCGAGATGATGCTGCCGGGCAGACGTAGCACTGAAATTGAACCAATTGTAGATAATTTTGACTTATTTTCATATGTTGAATCAAATTCTGCGAATCACACCACGCTTTTTTGTGACACCCTGTATATATTTTTTTAATTACACATATTTGCCTGATTAAAATTAAGTTTATTTTTATTATATAAGGTAGTCATGAATTCCTTTCATGAAACGTGACAAAAGTGTTTTTAAATAACCCTTAGGCCTATATATGCCATAACAATTTTAAGCAGATACGTTTACTTGATATTTTGTAATAATCGTTTAAATTTGAGATTTACTCACACATTGTAAAAAAACACCGATATTTTGCACTGTTTTTCCTTATATAAATTTAAAAAGCAATGTAAAGATTTGAAACTCCGTAATATAAAATTTGACAATATTTCCGTTCATTTGATAGGTCTCTCGTTAAAATCGGACTGGCCGTTTCGTAGGTGTTATAACGTAAACGTATCTTAAAATCAGCCACAAAATCAATGTGATACGCTATATCGTAAATAAATATTAGATAACAACCTTGCTTTGAATTGATGAGTAAATCACGTTTCATAATAATTACTGATATTCTTTAATTTCAAACCTGTATAATTTCTTAATGTTTCTCAATTTTTTCAAAAAGAACATAAATTTTATTTGAACTTAATAAAGGTTTTCAAAGTTAATTACTCAAATCACAGAAATTACTTTATTTATTTTAATAATTTTAAATTTTTCGCGGAGTTTTTTTAGCCGGTAAAAGTCCGGCACTACTCTCGAATACGGATTTTTGAGTGTCATGAGGATTTACTCTCCGCCCCGACGAAATTAAAAGGAAAAAATAATAAATTGTGAAAAATAATCAAGTGGGATTTTAATAAGGAAATATTGTTTGTTATGAATTCACTGAATCATTGGTAATGAAATATCGGTTATACATACTATACACCTATTACACTAATTTGTAATTATAACTGTAAGAGTATTTTCACAAGCGAACGTAGAACATTTCTCAAGGAAGAAGCCGCTTTACGATTTGACGAAAGGAAGGCACGAAGGCGAAGGCACTGGGGCTGGTGGCTGGCGGACGCCCTGCGAGTGCGAGCGAGCCACGGCACTACGGCAGTGTCGCGTCGGCAGCGCCTATCTTTCTCACTCCCTCTCTCTCTATCGCACAAGTACTCCCGCTCTCTCTCGCACACGGATGTCGTATCCCCTCCTAGCCCGCGGATCGTTGGTTCCTCACGTGGCCACGAGCTGCGCCACTGCGCTGATGCCGTCGGCACTAATTCTATGCTAGTACTAGAAAATCCCGTAGGAGCACGCCACTGTTCACCCGTCTTCGTCTGACAACTTGCCCATGCAATATCTCCTAAGGAGTATGCTTAATCTATGGTACAACCCCCTCCCCCACTTTGGATAGTGTGGTCTGACTGGTTTTTAAACTTGTTAAACTTTACTCATTTAAATTTCAACAAATGCTGTTTTTGGCATCTAGGGGTCTTATAAAATACCCCCGTCGCAGCAAACCTGCGGACTCAGCGAATTTCCAATGCATAATACTTGTCTAAATTCAACATAAAGCCGCAAACCAAGTTTCATAAAAATATATTCACATATAAGCGATTTTAATTATTCTCCATAAGAATAACATTGGTAATGAGTATGTAGGTTTGCTGAAACAAGGAACAGAAACAATTGGTTTTCATGCAAATATTATTAGAATTCAACTAGGCGAAGCCACATACTAAGTTTCATCGATATTCAATCATAAATAAGCGATATATGACATTCTAGTTATTCTCCATAAGAATAACATGGGGGCTGAGAAAGCAGGTTTGCTGCAACAAGGAACAGAAAAATGGGTTTTTATATAATTATCAATATAACTCAACCAAGTGAAGCTACATACCAAGTTTTATTAATTTATGTTCATAATTAAGGGAGTCAGTACATTTTACTTATTCTCCGTAAGAATAACATCGGGGCTGAGTACGGAGGTTTGCTGCTACGGGAATAATCAACAAAAAATCAATTTTTTGTGCAAATATCAATATACCAGTACTACTTGAAGCCACATAACAAGTTTCATCAACATACATTAATAAATAATCGAGAAATCAAATTTTATTTATTCTCCATAAGGATAACATTGGACAACGTACTGTGTTTAGCACTTCGAATATCTCTGCAGCGGTTGGGCGTAGAATCACAATTTAAACACCAAAATGATTGTTTTGTGGAACTGAACAGATTGGTAAAAGCAAATGTGAAGTTTACATTAAAATAAACTGAGGAAAAGCAAAAAAAATTTTCCCATAAGATTAACATGGGAGATTTTATGAGCAGGTTTTTTTTGATTTTCTCCGCAACCACTTAACCTAGGTTAATAATTCAAAATACTAAATTATTTGTTTTTTTAAGCTCTATAACATGGTCAAAACCAATATTAAGTTTTTTCAAAATTATAGGGTGAAAAATGCAAAAAACTGATTTTTGGAAAATTTAAAACCCCCATAAACCCCCCTTCCCATGGTCTGATTTTTCTGGTTTTCGAACTTAAAGTCATGAATGTCATTTTATACATTTGAGCCAAATTTCATTAAAATCGGACTTTTTTACTCAAGTTATCGTGTTAACGGACACACACATATATATATATATATATATATATATATATATATATATATATAGATATATATATATATATATATATAGATATATATAAATTTGAATGAATAGTGTTTTTGGCATCTGGGGACCTCAAAACAAAAAGTTATCATGGTCTCGGGCTTAAGTCTTACCATGAGACCTACGGTAATAGCTTCTTCCCTATAGGGGAAATTCGCTAAAAATTTACCAGACCAGCTATGGTAATAGAGTCTTTCATTTAAGGGAAATTCCCTAACAATAGAAATAAAAGTTAAGAGCATAAAATTAAAACTAGAGGACACGTTGCTCGGAACCAAGCAAAGTTGTTCTATCTTGTAACTTAAGAAAAGAGTTAGCGCTATAAGCAAACTGACTGCATTGCAATTTCAGTAGTCTGTTCAATTTTAACATCTGTTATTACTGTAAAATTATGTTTTATTCCATTAACAGCTGTTTTAGGATGCAACTGAACAAAAATGTATTTAAGTACAAGTTATCTTTCTTTCTATTTTGTTGGTAATTATTTAAAATGATATTACAGGAACATTAACTCCTTAAGGTAGTCATTTTATTAAATTCGCTATAGCCTACAACGGGATCCGATTGGTGCTGTACTCCAGCAGCAAATCTGTAACTAACGACAGCGGGCAACTACGGGATCTATCTGCTAGGGGCGCGGACTGACCCACCTAGGCCACCTATTTAACGCCGCTAGGCCAATGGTTGTGATAGCCGAGTGGGTTAAATCGTGAAACACGTTGACCTGGTGTTCTTAACAAGTTCGTGGGTTCGATTCCCACTCACGACCAAAACTGACCAGTCATGTAACTCTCAATGAGTTAACCGATCTGTGGCAACGTTGGTGGGAGGGCCCAAGTAAAATAAACGGTGGCAGGCTTGCTTGGAAGTTGACAAGATTGGTTAATTCTTTGTGACTTGCACATGGTCGATACTGATTTTGATACTTTTTACTTATGTTTACTGTGTGTGTGTGCCACTGCAACTCTTTAAACTGAAAGAAAACAATATTTTAATTAAAATACACCATTAACCCATTTAACCTTAATTTAACAATTAACACACATTTTCTATTCCAATTCATGGGGTAAAAAATAACAAGTAAGGAACGGAACCAGCTTGTAAGTCTACCCTAATGGGCTTAGCAAAAAGAAGGGCGGGCTCAAACTTGATGCAACCATGCATTACGTATTTTAAGATGTAAATTGAACAATGAGGAACTAAAATAACTAAAAACATACACAAATTTGCCTTTACTTAAAAGAATAAAATAAAAAGAAGCTGTAAAAAGAATTACATGTAGCAAAAAAAATACAACACATACTTATCAGTGAGCATGCAAGTTAAGCTGGAACAAGCTAGCAAACTACCATACACTATGATACGGCAGCACGGGTAAGTAAAATGTGTTTTAAGCTCAACTTAGCATGGGTATTGCAATGATGTTGTTTATAGTTCCGGTACATGGCATAGTGCTTTTGATTGGATTAGTCCAATGGTAAAGCTTGCAATAACATCTTTAATAACAAAATAATAATAACACATACAAAAATTTTGTTGGTCAAAATCAGAATTAAACTATTTCCTGCCACAATTGAATAACCAGTAAGGCTGGATAACCGAGCAAAGGAAACATTTTGAAAAACTAAACAATGTGATACTGAGGACAAATTTTCCCACATTTGAATGGGTTTGACAAGACTATACTTTTAGTAAAAATTAAAACCAAACTCAGTTTTAACAAACCTTATCTTTAAGAGGAGTGGGAGATGGCAGACATGTTGGACTCCATATAACTAATAGTACACGGAATGCATCTACCTATCTTGTTTATTTATTACCACAATACTATGATTCATCTAAAATATATATTTTTAATGATGTTCGTTTTTAGACCTAAATAAGTACATTTTCTAAAAATAATAAAAACAACTTGATATTTTTGTAGATTTTTCTGACAAACTTATAAAAAAAAAATCACAAGCAAAATACCAAATCTTGTTAACTTAAAAAAATTCTTTTAAAATATTTGGGAAAATAAAAACAACTAGATTTCAAATAATGTATATTTAGGAAGGACATGTTAAGCCTAAATCAACATTGAAATTATTGCTGGTAAGCATGCAATCAGCTGGCCTGTTTTAAAAACTGGCCCTCTTTCCGATGTGTGGAAATACATACTTCTTGGCAGACGCTTCAAATTAAATTTTAAAAAAATAAAACACCGCATGTATTTTGTAGACGTTTTATTCTAGTGACTCGATGTTTTCACTGATATAGATATCCTTCAAGGTGTAATTTATAATCAAAATTCAAGCCCGACCACCACAGTGGACATTTTTAAAAAAATGATTAGATTGACCACAGTATTGTGTAACATTTTCCCTGGCGTAACAAATGGTTTCGATAGTTCCGAGTTTCACCACAACTTTGCCTGACCAGTGGCGTGTGTGACACCAACGTCCTATTAATAATAACTAAATTTTATATTTTAATTATAGTTATGTAGGCTAGGTACTTTTAAAATTTAAAAAGTTCAACTAAGTTTTAACCTTGTGCTTTCTTCATATTGGATACCGATAACAATACATCGGTACATTCTAATTTGAGTTTTAGTGGTGAACATATAAGAGGTTTCTTAAAACAAACATTTTTTTTATTAGACATCGCTCTTATACAAATCCTGTTTGTTTATCCATATAAAGGATTTTATGAAAATCCCAATCTAGAAGCATACATTTAAAAGGGGGAAAATATAAAACAACAAGGCAAAAAGCTCTTCCCATCCTGCCTTGAACCCTTCCCAGCTGAAAGCTTAGGTCAACTCAGGTGGCCTATAAATGGCTACCTACAAAACCTCAAGCAGGCCCTAGATATTGTTTGTTTGTTTTTGGGGGATTAGGAGGCCTCGGCATAGCCAGCTAGGCATGTCTCCCTTTGGGATATTTTGCAGCCACCGGAAACAGGGACGGGAAAGGTGGTAGGACGGGGTCAGTCTGCCTCGCTACAGAAAGGGAGAGAGAACCTTACCCCTAGCTCCCGGGCTCTGTGGGTGATATAACCCCAGGACGATTCGCCCTCTAACCCGACGTCCTCCTAAGTCTACCAGGCAGGTACCACTATCGCACAAAGCCTCCAACCTCTCAGGGGTCGGGTGGCCCCAGGACGGTTTGTCCCCCAGCCCGGCAGACCAGAGAACATTGGGTAAAGGCCCTTCCTCCCAGGCACCCATCCCAGGCTGCAAGGAAGATCCACTACTCCCTCTAAGGACTTAGACTAGACTGGGTATCCAGGCTCAACTGGGAGTCAAGCCCCCAGAAGAGAAAAGAAGGAGCCAAAAAAGGGAAGTTGGTCACACTGGATATCCAAAAGACTTACCAATACTGTGACAGCTTCATTTTGCTGTACCCAATGTCGACCTCTGTTAGTACAGAGACCAGTCAGAGAGCCGTTGAGGGCCACATTAGGCCCTAGATATACACCGAGTGGCTTAGTCACTACAATACCAACAACAATGACACCTTAGACGTAATGTGCTCCTGAGTACTGACCACCACCGATAACTGTACAATCTGCACTCAATGTGCTAACTACAACGACTGTTGACATCTATATCTAAATAGGAATGATGAGGGGGAAATATTATAAACCTCTTCAACACCCTGCAACAAACCCTAAGGGAAAGGGTAGCTCTCAGCTCTGACAAACTCTTTCTTGACTTCCAATCATCGATTTTCTTTTAAATAGATTTTTAAAAGCTTTGTGTCCAATTCACCACCAAGATAAAATACTTTACTATTATAAACTGTGGGAAATGACCGCTTCACTGCCGACTGTTAACAAATCATGGGGAGGTGCCATCAAGACCAGCTGCCTTCCAAGAGGTTGAGTTAGATAAAACAGTGATTTTGTTCTTTATAATTTTGTAAGTCAAATAACACAGAAATTTGATTGATTCATGTAATAACTATCATATACCGTGATTTATACTAAAACCACGTTATATGTGCCAACAGATTTTTGAAACTGCCATCCACAATTCAGGAAATAAATTAGGCTAGATATTAAAAGTTTAAAATAAAACTTAAGGGGTTCTTTGTTGGCCGCTATTATTTCAGCCTGCCTCCCCTCATCAGAAAGGCCAGAAGTGGGATTTCATGATTTTCACATGTCTGTAAAATGGCAATGCAATGAAGACGTAAGTAAGTTAGATATCTCAGAGTTGCACAATAATAGTAGCTTATAAATGAGCAGGCTATAGCAAGTCTTGATCTCTAAGATAATTATTCATTAACCCTTTGAGGCCCAAACGGCCTACATAGGGCCTACTGATTATTTTTATTAGTATGGTTACTAAAACTACTTGATCGAAATGGCATCACTATTTTTTTGGTGGGGTAAGTTCATAATTATTTTTGAGTTATTACCTTAATACCTCTCTAAGTCGCCGACACAACTAGGGCTTATTTAAGGCGAATATGAATAAATGATGAGTGTAGAATGGGTGAGATGCCTTTTATAGCCTTGTTATAGTCGGCCGCAACTTAACGCTGGGCAGAGCCATCGGCCCGTAGGTAATCTGGTCTATTCAGTCCCCTCCTCGCCACCGGCCCTAAATTATCGCCGCTTGGCTGAACGCGTGACTCACTAAGTGCACAGTACAGTAGGAATATGTAATATGTCTTATTTTTAGAAAATAAGGAAAACGAATGTTATATTTAGCATCGTGACAAAACCCCGATAAATTTGATATAAAACTTCACGAAATTCAGACAGTTTTTATATCTACTTTGATTATGCCAATATGCTAGTAGAAATTTAACTTTTAAATTAAAACAGTCAACACCCCAACCCTCTCGGCAACTTCTCGCTTGGTCATGTCTGGATTTTCTAGGCGTAAAACTCCATATATATGTAAAATGATCCGACGTTCACCACTACTAAATGAAGATTTACTTCGCTTCACAATATACTTGTGAGGAGATAATAACTGCTGCTCTGCCATGACTATAAAGCTATCCACAACAGTAACCAACTCCAACTGACCAATGTCCCATGCAGGGACGTAAAGGAAAACTAACACCAGAATAAAGTCCAAACAATTTAACCGCATAACAAACACTGTTACTCATCGTCAAATAACAAATCACTGATTTTGAGAAATAGAAATCGCCATCTTGACAGGGATGACAAGGCCGCGTTCCATTTGTTTGTTTTGACAAACTGTGAGTCACTCTTCAAAAGTATTATCGAGCGATATATCTATAACTTCACTAGGTTTTGAGGGTATTAGGCCTACCCCGTATTTTTTCATTGTGTTAATGTCTGAATTAAACGTTTTTAGTTACGTGCAGTCCTTAAAAATATGTACTAGTAATTAGGGGTTCTCAGCTAGTAATTAATAATGTTGATTGTTTAAGAACGGGTCATGACCCTGTCATAGGTGTAAAAGTTAAATTTCTACTAACATATTGGCATAATCAAAGTAGACCTAAATACTGTCCGATTTTCGTGAAGTTTGATATCAAATTTATCAGGGTTTTGTCACGATGCTAAATATAACAATCGTTTTCCTAATGTTTTAAAAATAAGACATATTACATATTCCTACTGTACTGGGTACTTAGTGAGTCACGCGTTCAGCCAAGCGGCGATAATTTAGGGCCGGTGGCGAGGAGGGGACTGAATAGACCAGATTACCTACGGGCCGATGGCTCTGCCCAGCGTTAAGTTGCGGCCGACTATACTGCTTGAGACCGACTAATTCTTTAGCCATGATCATTAATTAACAGGCCCGATGACCAATGGCAGCTGGTGTTAATTATACTTAATTACTGTATTGTAATCAAACTGCTTATAAACATTCCCTGGGGTCCCTGGAATCTGACGTGTATTCACTGGAAATGCACTTATAAAATGTCCAGGTGATCAAAACATTTTAAAAGATCAAAGAAACAACAAAGGTTGTACCAGTACCAGTTTACAGGCTTGCCACTCAAAAAGATAAATATGCCTTGGTTGCTTACCAACTGTCTATCAGTTCAATACATCAGTTAAAAACAAAATTTTCAAGTGTTCAATATATAGATGGTTTGTGCACAAGATAGTATATTTGATGTGTACTGTCCACTTGAAAATAGGATAGTTCATCACTAGGACCAAAGGTGAAGCTTTTCAATTCAAGCTCAAGTTCAACTGCTGAGGCAGAGCCAAGATTGGGAAATGAGCGAAGATCGAAAAGTCACTTTTGGTCCTGGTGATGAACTACATTTTTTTGGTCCTGGTGATGAACTACATTTTTCATCAGTCTTCAAGCAATATTAAAATAACAATTTCACAAAAACTATTTTATTTTTATTTTTAATATTAAAAGGTTTCCTTTCATCATGATCTTGTTACTCTAAACAAACAGCTGTTACACAAGCTTTCATTGTTTACAAGTTGAATATATCTCATAAATTTGTTCACTCATATTTAATTGCTGATGAAATCGGCTAAAAAGTGCCACTGAACGATTTTTTTGTTCTAGGAACAAACAAGTTCATCAAAACAACACTTTTTTTATCAAAGGAATGAAAGGAATAACCAGTATAGTTAAAATATGTATAGGCTTCACTTACCTTGACCTTAAAATTGCATCCACCCATACCGGTACTATATTATAGAAGGAAGGTGGTGTCTGTCAGTCATATAACTGATGTTTAATTAAACACAAAAATTCCATATAACTAACAGAGCTGAAATGCAGCATGAAGTTATAAATAATAGACATTTATATTTTAAACTTGAAACTGTAGAGAAAACTTCTGATATGTAAGTTATAGGCCCATAGTGTACAGTAATACAAGTGGGTGCCCGTCGGAATTCGACGGTTACAATATTAAGGTTAAGTAATCTCACGGTACCCTGTAGGAACAATCACCAAAAACGAAATACCAGCAGTTTGTAATATATACCAACTAAAAATATTACAATTTATGAAAATGCAACTTTATATATGGCACGATACCGTTAAAAAGTAAAAATAACCCCGTAGCAGCAAACCTGCGTACTTAGCGAATTTCCAATGCATATATATTTATCTTAATACTACATAAAGCTACATACCAAGTTTCATCAATATACATTCATAAATAAGCAATTTATGACATTTTAATTATTCTCCATAAGAATAACATGGCGGCTGAGTATGCAGGTTTGCTGAAGCAAGGAACACAAAAAATGGGGTTTTATGCTAATATAAATATATAACTCAACTAGGTGAAGTCACATACCAAATTTCATTAATTTATTGTCATAATTAAGGGAGATAACACGTTACTTATTCTCCATAAGAATAACATGGGGCTGAGTACGCAGGTTTGCTGCTACGGGATCCTTTGGCAAAAAATTGTTTTTTGAGCAAATATCAATGGTCCACAACCAGATGAAGCCGTATACCAAGTTTCGTCAGTATATGTTCATAAATAAGCGAGATATAAAATTTTTATTTTCATCCATAAGAATAAAATTAGACAACGTACTGTGTGTAGCACTTTCAATATCTTGGTAACCAATTGACGTAGAGAAATGATCAAAATACCAAATTGTGTGTTTTTTAAGCTGAATTCAATGGGAAAAACTAAAATTTGACTATTTCCAAAATTATATGTAAAAAATTCAAAAAACCCATTTTTGGGGTACAAAACCACCCCAAAATACCCTTTCGGATAGAGCGATCTGGCTGGTTTTCGAACTTAAAGTCATATATGTTGCTTTACACGTTTATACCAAATTTCATCAAAATCGGATTATTTTTACGAGAGTTATCGTGCTCACGGACACACACACACACACACATATATATATATATATATATATATATATATATATATATATATATATATACAGTTTCGAACGAGTGGTGTTTTTGGGGTCTGGGGACCTCAAAACGAAAAGTTATCATGGTCCCGGGCCTAGGTCTTACCATGCCGACTACGGTAATAGCTTCTTCCCTATAGGGGAAATTCGCGGTACTTTGGTATTATACGGATGCCACCCTTATACAGCGCGCTGCGGCAGTTATGTTAGGATGGGTTATCATAAAAATTATTGTAGGACTTTCCTTGTTTCGTTACAAATCGAATGATACCTGATGAGTCATACTTCCGGCCGCCAAACCCCCTCCAAATAGGCCAAGGTCAGGTCGTTGACTGGAGCGCGCGCATCACCTGTCACCGCCTGCATCTGGGTCAGTGTCATGAGTGATTTATTGCCGTGGACTACGTTACATTTGTTTTCATAATGAGTGACGTTCTTTTGGTGTGGGATTTACCTCGAAATGAAGAGGAAACCGTACGTATTTTTATGATAACCCATCCTAACATAACTGCCGCAGCGCGCTGTATATTTGGCGGAATACATGTGGCGATCGGGTGTGGCTGCTAGCGGCGGCGACGCATTCAACACGATCCTAGCGGACATCGCTGCCTTTTGGGAGGCACAACACAAAGACCGCTCATCAGAATGATGTAAAATTTTTACAGTAAGTCAATAAAAGTACGTTTTTTCGAATTATGTAGTTATCCTTTGTATCCGGTAAAAATTTAACCTCCAAAAATAGTGGCATCCGTATAATACCAAAGTACCAAATTCGCTAAAATCACAAAAATAAAAATTAATAGCCTAGACCTACTTAAAAAATTAATTACTTTATAAATGTTATCTATATTTGATGTTTACTACAGACGATAATAAATCAAAACGCTTGATGACCTGATCAGCTGTCTAATGAAAATCACCGAGTCGGGATTATAATCAGCTGTTTGTTGTAAACAAAACATAGGTACTGTAAATCTTACCAAAACGGTTTGTAGACATTTACATTTTATATAATTTAACAAATTTAAAAGGAGAAAATTATAAATCTGATAATTTGGGGGAGCAGCGGAATGTCTAAGTTTCAAATTGGTACAAATTCCATGACCATGTCCATGATACCATGACCACACGTTGCCTGGCTTTCTCAAACTAAGGTCGAGATCCTACAAAAATATTCTCCCGTGTAAATAACATGGAGCAATTTTTAAAATTTCAATATTTTAAAAACCAAAGTGTTATTTTATCTATTTTTATATTTTACTGTAAACCTGCAGTGTAAAAACTTTAAAATGATACATCGATTGTCCAAATTGGTTAAGAAATAACGACATAGTGGGCCGAAAATGAAATTCCTTAGCGAATTCATATAAGAAATGGGCTCTGTATAGACCTATTTACATTTCAAAAATCCCTCAGGGGCTTAACGAGGTCTTCAAAGTTCAATAACCCAGATTTCACACGATCCAGGGTCCAAAGGAGGAGGGGTAACTCGTGGTTTGCCATGGTAACAGTATTTAACATTTTCTAAACATCAACATCAATATGGCTGCAAGATCACCGTGTAAAGAATGGTGAAGACCAGGTGAAGCATATGGACAGCATAAAACTGCCCACACTGCACCTTAACAACATATATTTCTGTGTTCAGAAAATTCTTTGTCAGTATTCCACGTGGACAAATAAATGCCTAAATAAAATAAATAAACAATCTTACTATTGTTTTGGCCCTTCCCTTCAACTTTAAAAAGTACAGGCTTAAAGTTTATGTTACTGACCCAGCAAGCAGGCATCTAATAATGGGCAGATTTAATTTTTAATTTAAAATCTGAAATTTCATACAGATAATCTAATAAATATAAGAGATTTGAAATTCACTAACCTTTCTGCATCTTCAATTTGTTGTGTGTCTTCAACTCCTACATTTTCGCCCAGAGATTCAGCTTGATGATTGGGAGGAATCAAAGTCTGTTCTACAGAAATTTCGACAGGGTAAACTTGAACATTTTCCATACCAGAAGGCACTGCATTAACAGCACTTGAAGCGTAAGTTTGAGGTACTCCACTTGCCACCGTAGGTGGCACAGATGAAACAATTGGCTGAGTTACATACTGGGGCTGTACTAAAGTAGGTCCTTGAGAAGTGGCCTGTGGACTAATCACTGTATTCTGATTTGCAGGTATTGACAAATTTGCAACGGGTTGTGAAGTCACCATAACTGGGACACCCGATGTAGGGATCTGTGACTGGGGAATATGCTGAGGGATTGTGTTTACTGTGGGGAATTGCTGCGGAATTTGCTGCGGTTGAGGTTGGTTTATGGATCCAACAGAGTAACTTTGCTGAATAGCTATATTAGGGTTCGGTTGACCTTGTGTTTGCAGAACTGTATTGGATATAGGCTGTACTCCTATGTTAGTTCCTTGGATTTGAGAGTTTGTGAAATACTGTGTTTGAACAGGTATTAGATTTTGTTGACTCTGAATACCTTGTTGCATTATGGGTTGTGATGTTTGAATATTATGATATTGCTGCTGCTGCTGTGTATTTTGAGGTTGAATAACTTGAGGAGCAGACCCGATGACCCCGCCCATGGGCATCTGCTGTACAGCAACATTTTGCATGTGTTGTGCTTGACCTTGTTGCATCTGAGAATGTACAGGCATCTGTGCAGTTTGTTGGGGAACTTGCTGAATATTGCCTTGATTTTGCATTACGGTCTGAGGTACCTGCATGGGTATCTGATTTTGATTAATCTGCTGCTGCACCGGCATTGAAATATTATGCTGATGCTGAACAGGTTGCTGTTGCATATGCTGGGGCATAGATGTCTGTTGCTGAATCATTCCTTGTGAATTCTGCTGCACAGTCTGCATAGATGTTTGCTGATGGTGGATTTGTTGAATTTGTGGAGGAGGCTGTTGGTACTGTTGCTGAGGGACCATATTTCCAGTGGTCTGAGGTTGATGCATTTGTTGATGCACATGCTGCATGGGAATTCCTTGGTGTTGCATTTGTTGAATAGGTTGCTGAATTTGTTGATTTTGCATCGAAGCTTGTTGTCCGTGCATATTTGTGGCAGATAACACTTGTTGCATCTGTTGAGGTTGTAGACTTTGATGTTGGTTGGTCCCAATAAGGGGATGTTGATTTTGTACAGCAGTTAGACTCTGAGCCTGTTGCTGCATTACCTGTGGTTGAGAAGAGTTCATGATGGACTGAATATTTCCTCCTTGAACACTGAACTGCATAGTTTGCCCAGGAGATACAGAATTGTGTCCGGTGACATTAGATACTGAATGGGCGATGAGATTCGATTGATCTTGATGTAAGTTTGAATTTATACTAAGATCAATATGGGTATGTTCTTCAAGTGTTGATGCAGTATTAGGATGGGACATTGAAATTCCACTATCTGCACACTGATTAGTATTTGATACTTCACTTGATTCTGCTACTTTTGCAGGATTAGTATTGGTCACACTACCTTGTGTTTGAAGTTGATGCTGTTGCTGCTGCTGCTGAAGCATAGTGTGATCAAGATAATCCATGCACATCCATCTCCCTCGTTTGAATGGTTCGGTGCTTTCGATTTTAACAACTTTAAACCGTTCATTCCTCCCTGTGTGAGTATGCAGGTCCCTCATATCGCCTTCTAAGTGTTTACTACCGACAATGCCGAGATTAATGACATTTTCACTAACATTAACATGTAAATCATTCCCTGCAACGTTGTTACCTCCACTGACATTAGAATTCAAAATGTTACTACAACCTTCTGGAGTTGAGACAATTGCTAATCCATACTGCGAACTCGTAGGAATAACCGGAGCAGTGCCTAGGGACGTTGACGAATTGAAAAATACATCGTCTTTGGAAAAGGTATCCTCTGAATAGCTAGGAGTTTCATTTTCTATATCAGTTGCTCTGGAAGTATCAATTACATCCGAAATATCCTCTGCATGAGACTCATCTAAATCATCTGCTGAGTCGTCTCCCCCATCATTACTCGTGTGTCCACCTACTGTCACACTTGTAATTTGAAACGAAGTTTTCTTCTTAGGAGCTGACAATGATGTAGGATGATTAAGAATCTTATCAGAGTCACTTAACCTTATTGATTCACTAGTAGTACGATTAATCATATTCGAATATTTGTATTTTTCAACTACTTTCTGTGTTTTTTGGCTAGTGCTGTCAGCCATGTTAAATGTGTCTACAGAACTGCTTTCCCCCTACTGTTGGAAGCCACTGATTAACCATTGTAATCCCTAATTTATACGTCGTTAATGAAAATTTATAAAACATCTTAAACAGTGAAACACGAGCATCAATATTAAAAAATATTACACCAAATAACACAACACAAACACTGACACCACATAAGCTCTCTTTACTTAGGTCAAAGATGGGAAAACTCCATAAAGTTGACCGTCATAGCAGGTTGTCAAACACACGCGCAGTAAAATATAGTTTTAATTTAATTTTAAGTACTATATATAGTAGTTTGTTGGTTTTAAACATATATAAATATATAAGTACCGTACATTTGTTACGTTTTTAAACGTCCATATTTCAAATTGAATTGAATTGAAGTACGATTCACGTAAATATGATAAAAATAAGAAACTTCTTTTTAAACGATATTAGACGGTGCCTACTTCATATCAATAGCAATATTTGTTGTTAATTCTTGCATTCTTGTAAAACTAATTTATGTTTAAAATTCAGCCCAGAATTAATGTACATGTCAACCATATATTTGTAATGTGTCTTCTGCAAATGAAATACTACCATTGATTATACATCCTTTCAAAATCGATGATACTACTCAAAAAATGGTAAGCTCGAAGGTTATTTGGCACAAATCTGTTTGCCAACATAAGCAAAAAATTCACTCCTTAAATGTTATTTATGTATTAACATCGCATAGTAGGTCCTTATCGCTTGAGAGAAAATTTCAAATTGTAAACAAGCAACAAGCGGCATATGTGGTCCAAAAATGTTTGTAATTTGATTATACAAAGAGTGATTAAAATGTGTGTGCCAACTGCCAACTTTCGCGCCTCTACTCTTTAACCACTCTGTGCCAACTTAGGATTCGTTTACACGAGCGAGAGGGATAGACCGCGATCTCGCGGCGAGCCCACTGTGTACTCGCACTCGCAGACTGTGTATTCACACGAGTGATCTTGATCTATTCACGGCGAGATCGTGGAGGTGTGGACATCACAGCTCTCTTCCCAATTGTCACTACTTGTTCAGTCCAAACCACAGTGCCATAACTTATGTACTGTACCATAACTTGTATAAGGAATCAATAAATATTGGACCCATCCAACCGTCAGCGCAAGACTCCTGAAAAGGTAGTTTGTTATTATTTCTAGTGATCTATAAATAAAGACCAAATAAAATTATTCATTAATATTAGATGCGTATTCGGTCACTCAATAAACTAGCTGAAAAATAGGAACAGACACTTAAAAGTGAAGATTCATTGATGTGACATGCAGTTAGCCCAATAAAGATGTTGGCAGTAACATTAAGGTAAGTAATACGTTAATGTATAAACACTGTTTTAGTACAGTCGGTTGATTTACTTAAATTAATAACAAATTTTCCTATGAGGTTGTTTTGATTTTTTATACATAATTCAAAAACTGTAGGCAAATCGACCACAATATATTGAAATATTCTTTTATCTTATGAAGTTTCCTACAAAAAAATATGGAGCGTTAGAACACGTAACTGATAAAACGAGGGTAAAGTTTGACTAGTCAAAATTAATTTGTTATCAAATTTCGACTATATTTCCTATAATGTGAAATTTAAGTTTTTTGATTACAGGACGTTTTTTAACATCAATGAAAATATCTGCATCAAAAACGGTAGAACCCATAATGGTAGGAACAGGGTCAGATTTAGGAGATGTAGGCCCCTATAGGCGCAACCAGTGGTGCGGGACCTTACCATCTAGGTCATATCATGGACTAACTACTGTAGTTAGTTTATGGTCATAGGGTACATAGGCGCGCGCCTAGGGGACCGCACCACACGAATCACACATACAAAAGCCTCAAATTTGAATCCCACTTACAAAAGCCTCAAACAAGCATAAAAAGGTCGCTTGTCGACCTGAAAGGTAAAAGCCCTCACCACCAGCTGCACCTAGGGGCCCATAGCTCCTAAATACAGCCCTGTCGGACAGTAGTGACCTTTTTTTGTCTTGAAGGTGTTTTTGTGTAGTGCGGGCACCTACAGGGCCGGATTTAAGAGCTGTGGGCCCCTAGGCTCAACCAGTGGTGTGAATCCTTGTTGCCGTCCAGTTCAAATTGGTGATCCTTTTTTTCTTGTACTGTATAAGGTCTTTGCATGAGAGTTCTGCGTGGTGCTGACCCCTTATGCGTGTGCCTATGTAGCATATGCCCCTATGTGACCCAATATTATTGCTACTACAAAATTGTCTGATTCATCCTAACTCCCTACCATCTCGCCAAGAACTGCTGTTTTTGGTTCTAAGGATAAGCTTATTTGTTTTCTTGGGTTTAGTTTTAATTTATTACCCTAAAATAATTCGGCCAATTAAGCAATTTATTAAAGGGTTCTACTTCGAGCACGTCAAAGTTTTTGTTTTTGGTAACAAGAAAAAGATAATTCATTTTTGTTTAAATATTTTTAGTATAACAACTGTAATGCCACTGATGTATGCCAGAAATGGAGGAGGTCCAAAAATGGGACCTTGGGGCACACATGTTAAGTGACTCACAATATGGTTTTAGAAAAAAAGTCAACTTTTGATTCTATTAATGATCTAGTTAGTCTTATATATGAAGTTTTTGAGGGCAAGGGTCTTGCTCGTGCTACATTTTGCGACCTGAGTAAGGCCTTTGACTTTGATGAACATCATGATATACTCTTGAAACTTGGATTGTTATGGCATACAAAATAACAGCCTAAAACTAATAAGATCATATTTGATGGATCGCCAGCAAATCCTTCCTGTCAATATAATTAAATCTAGTAAAGCACAAGTTAAAATAGGTGTTCCACAAGGCTCCGTACTAGGACCATTTTTATTTATAATTATGATCAATGACCTGCCAGCAGTTATGGCAACACATGCTATGTTATTTGCTGACGACACAACTTTCATAAATGTTAGTAACAATTTCAATAGCCTTAAAACTCTCACTGATAATACAATTGCTGAAGCTTCACAGTGGTTTAGAGCAAATGAATTGTTACTTAATAAAGTTAAGACTCAAGAATTAAATTTTATTTTAAAATATACAGGGTGTCCCATAAGTAAAGTGCCAAACTCTGGGAAAAGGTTATATGGGTCAAAATAAAGAGTATAATCAAGAACACTTTTTTCCAAAAACGCTTATTTACCAGATATCCGCCATTTTGGATTTTTTACAAAATAATTGTTATCTTCAAAATTTTTCAACCGATCTTTATAAAACTCGGTATGTTCAAATAAAAGATACCTACTGTAGAAAAAAAATCAACTTGGTTCAATTTAAAGTTTCAAAATGGCGGCCATTTAAAACTTTTAATCTAAAATGGCGGGAAAACGGTAAAAAAATACAAAAATGTACAAAGACCAATTTCTTAGAACATTTTATTTCCAATCTGTCAACACCAAAAACATGAGAATCGAACAAAACATAACCGAGATACATTGAAACCTATTGAGTGACAACACATAATGAGATTAAAAAATGAGAAAACAAATTAAATAAAAAATAAAATCTTAACACAAGATAGGTTTTTTTAAAGTTAACAATTACAACAAATGTTCTATGTGTCTTCCATTCATTTCTATGACACAATCCATCCTCTTTCTCATTGACTCCCTCATTCTTTCAAATACCCCAGGTTTTTGCCTTATCACTTCACAACCTGCTACAATTCGTTCCCTTAAATCCTCAATATTGTCAACAGGGGTGTGGTAAAACAAAGATTTAAAATAGCCCCATACAAAAAAATCTAGGGGATTAAGGTCAGGAGACCTGGCAGGCCATGGGATGGGCCCCCACGCCATATCCATTTATTTCCAAACACTTGATTTAAATGTCGCCTTAGATCCAATGAAAAGTGTGGTGGCGCACCGTCTTGCATAAACAACATATTGTTTCTCAAATAAAGGGGTAAGTTTTCTAGCAATTCGGGAAGATCTTGTGTTAAAAAATTTAAGTAAGACACACCATTAAGTCGGTTGGGTAAAAACAATGGCCCTGTGAGATTGTCCCCAACAATTGCCTATCCAAACATTGAGAGAAAAAGCGCACTTGATGCCTTCTTTGTGATATCTCAAGAGGGTTTTCATCGGCCCAGAATTATGAAAATTATGAAAATTAAAAATACCTTCTCTAGAGAACCCAGCCTCATCGGTAAATAAAATGTTGGAGAGAAACAGATGAAATAATGCGATCTCTTGCAAGAACCATTGACATAAGTTAATTGGGGGAGAAAGTCCCGATCGGTTAGGCATTGCACCCTTTGGATATGGTAAGGATACAACTACTGATTATGTAGAATCCGCCACACTGAACTTTTTGAAATACCATGTTCAAGCGATATTCTTCTAACACTAGTACTTGGATCTTGTTCAACGGCCCTTAAAACTCTTTCTTGATTTTTTAATGTATCTAC
The DNA here is from genome assembly GCA_963675035.1 of Allygus modestus. Lineage (NCBI taxonomy): Eukaryota > Metazoa > Arthropoda > Insecta > Hemiptera > Cicadellidae > Allygus > Allygus modestus. The sequence continues at coordinate 139,161,723 of OY776112.1, read as the reverse complement.
AGAAACAGCCCGTCCGGTCTTCTCAGTGAATTTTAGTGTTCCTCGTTCCCTCAAATTCCTGTGAACATTTACAAACACTTTCCTACACGGAATTCGTCGGTTGGGGAACCTTTCTGCGTAAAGGCGGCATGCCTCACGCGAATTCCCATTATCTAAGCCATAAATAAAATGAATATCAGCTCGAGATTAGAATAACTATGGTTCGGTATTTGAACAAACTTAGATAATTTCAACCTAACCTGATCACATTAATGATGTTTGAAGTAAACAAAACAATAATAATAACAATGCAACAATACAACTCAACAACCACATGTTTTTTAATCAGTTGATTTTAATCAGCTGATCAGCTGATTGGGGCTATTTACAACAAATGGATTTTTTGCTGCCTCTTAACACACATTTCAATGTATCTCGGTTATGTTTTGTTCGATTCTCATGTTTTTGGTGTTGACAGATTGGAAATAAAATTTTCAAAAAAATTGGTTTTAGTATTTTTGTATTTTTTACCGTTTTCCCGCCATTTTAGATTAAAAGTTTAAAATGGCCGCCATTTTTAAATTTTAAGTTAGACCAAGTTGATTTTTTTTCTACAGTAGGTCTCTTTTATTTAAACATACTTACCGAGTTTTATAAAGATCGGTTGAAAAAGTTTTAAGATAACAATTTTGTAAAAAATCCAAAATGGCGGATATTTGGTAAAAGAAGCGTTTTTGGAAAACAATTTATTCTTGTATCTTTATTTTGACCCATATAACCTTTTCCCAGAGTTTGGCTCTTTACTTATGGGACACCCTGTATATAGTAATCCATTGATCTCAGATACTCCAACTAATGTTAAATTTCTGAGAGTTTTCATTGATCATAAGTTGAAATGGGAACATCATATAGCATATATTAGGAGTAAGCTGTCCAGGGTTATTTATTTTATAAGAAGCCTGAGGAACTGTGTCCCGGATGTTAGATCCATGTTAGATCCTCATGTTTTGCTTTTTTTTAAGTATCGTCTTGTATGGAATAATTTTATGGTGTAGCTTTTGCCATGTAAATAATATTTTATTACTGCAGAAGAAGGTCATTAGGGCTATCACTGGATCTTACCATAGGGATCTTTACAAACCTTTGTTTTCACAACACAGAATACTGACTGTAATTAATCTTTATATTTACTCTGTTTTAGTTTACATAAAAGCAAGTTACCGGAGTTGCAGTGTAGAAATAATATTCACTCTCACAAATACAAGATTCAGTTATAATATACAAATATTAATGTTATGTTATGTTATATTAATATACATTCCTTACCGACATCTATCTAAATCCTCTAATAGTTACGTAATTATTGGACAACAAATTTGTAATAAATACCAGCAGCTATTAAAAATCTTCCAGCAAACATTTTTAAGAAAAAACTACATGACTGGCTAGCTTGTAATCCCTTTTAAGGATGAATACTTAAATTGCAATACTATTTTAAATTAGGCTAATTATATTAATTTAAAGTCATCCCTGAACCAAGAACACATGGGTACAACACCAGGGGGAAAAGTAGGCTTGCAGTGGCCCACAACCTCAAAATGTTTGAATAACAACCTGAATATGTAGGGAAATAATCCTGCAAAATCTACCCCCTAAGATAAACAATATAAATAATCTAAACAAATTCAAATCCAAATTAGAGGAGTATTTGCTTGGCAAAGCTCTGTATAAGGTGGAGGACATATTAGATTATAAATAAATAGACCAAAGATCTCTATGCAGCAGAAGTTTTCACTGCATAGTTTGGGTCTATCTGGTCGCATCCCATGCTCTCATCGAGACAACGAGAAGAGGAGCAGCACGTAAGAATCACGTATACAATAACTACTGCATCGGGTCATCGGGTGGCAAACATTTATACAAGTGTAACAACATTAATTTCGCTACTTTATCTAGAATAATTTACGGTAAGTATATCATAAACAAGATGCGAAGGAGATCAGTGACGTCAGTGGTGCCCATCAGCTGTCTGTATCACAACAAAACTTCCACCTGCCAAGCCAAAACTATACTACTGGATGTTGTTGTTTTGACTTTGAAACGTCAATTATAATTCTGTGTTGATCTAGAGTGTCAAAAAATGTAAACAAAGTGACGACACTAACTGGTGCCTAACCACAGCAGATGGGTATCGAAGCTGCGCTTGATATATACCAGCTACCGTATAATTATTTTAGAACCTATGAATTTCGCGGAATTTACTATATCAAGCACTACCCTGACAGCCCAATTTCGTTGGTTATAACATTTGTACTGAATAAAAGTCACACGTGTATTTCTCTTTCCTCTTTAGTCGATTGATCTAGTCATTCCTTTGGGGAACCTGCTTTTTAGCGAATTTACTCTGTAGGGAAGAAAAGCTATTACCCTAGGTGGCATGTCAAGATCTAGGCTCGGGACCTTAATAACTTTTCGTTTTGAGGTCCCCAGATGCCAAAAACTCCATCCGTTCTAATTCATATATTATATGTGTGTCCGTAGGCACGATAAATTTCGTAAAAATGGTCTGATCTTGATTGAATTTGGTATGAACGTGTAAGGAATCATATATTTCCATGAGTTCGAGAACCAGACAGGTCGCTCTATTTTAAGAGGGGCTTTGAGGGAGTTTTGTACCCCCAAAATGGGGTTTTGGAACCTTTTACATATAATTATTTTTAAATCCAAATTGTTGTTTAAACCATCAAATTCGGCTTAAAAAAATATACAATTTGCTATTTTGATCATCGCTCTACGTCAATTGGTTACCAGGGGCGGATCCAGGGAGTCACTTGGGGGGGGAATGCCGGGAATTTTGGGGGGGGGGTATTGAATACCCTTCAGAGGTGGTGGGTCCGGGATTCCACCCCCGGAAATTTGTTAAGAATTCCATATCAATAATTTTATTGGCCGTAAAAAATAGCCGAATGCGTTTTATTGACCAAATTGTGTGTTATCAGCCTAAAATGACGACTGTATAGAATTCATGGACCAAAATCAGAAATTGTACCTGTTATTTCGGATAAAAAACTGGCAATTTGACCGCATTTCATGGTCGCCGTAACTTATAGACCAAAAACGACCAATGAACGTAGTTTATCGGCCAAAAATACCGCAATATTTTATACCCAAACCGCAATTCAAAGGCCAACCGCCAGCGGAAGTATCAAAGTATGTTATCGTCGAAAACAAAGATTTTACCGAGACTAAGATCGAAACAAATTTTATCGCCCGAGATACGGCGATTTTAAAAGACACCCGAGATACATATTATCGGCCTAAAATAGCAATATATTCTCATTTTGCCGTCTAAAACGTCAATCGGACCATATTTTTAGCCTGAAAACGGTCAAACTGTGTTATTAGATAACTTTACTGACCGGGTGTGTGTTATCAGCCAAAATCGATAATGTTATCGGCAATTTTACAGCAATATTACTAGCCAAAAACTACGACCGCAAAGTTTGTTATCGGCCGAAAATTGAGTATCAACCGTATTTAATGCCGGAAATGTACTTAATATCGCTCAAAAACGGCAATCGGACGGCATTTTGTCGGTAAAAAATAAAGCCGCGTCGTGTTTTATATACAAAAGCGACGTCCGAAACGCATTTTATCGAGCAAAATCAGAGATTTGGCCGTGTTTTATCGGTAAAAACATAAATTTTGCCACAACTTGGTGGTCAAAAACACCAAAATGACTGAATTTTTAAAGTATAATGGACTGGACCACGTTTTATTATCACAGTAAGCGAGCCGCATATTATCCACGGAAATAGCAATATAGCCTTGTTTTAGCACCCGATAAAGGCAATTGACCGACAAACCCCTTTTACGATTTGTAGGGCAAAAACATTGACCTCAAACAATTTAAGGGCCGCATTTTATCGGCCGAAAAAGTCTGCGTTTTACAGACAAAAATTAATTTTTTAAACAAAATAGGCAATTTCACTTCATTCTATTTGCCGAAAACAATCGTTTTCCTAGCATTTTAAAGTCCGAAATCGACGGCAGCAACTTGTTTATAGACCGAAAAATGACGACCGAGCCTCAATATATGCCAAAAATCACAATCTAACCGTGATTTATCATAAAAATTGGCAATTGGACCACATTACTTCAACGAAAAATAAAGCTGGATCCCGTTTTATAGGCCCGAACGACAACCGGAACGTATTTTTTACGAATACAGTCGGCGACTTGACCCCGATCTATCACCAAAGAACGCCTATATTTCCGCATCGGATAGATCAAAACAGGAATTTAGTTGCATTTAATGGCCCGAAATGACGATCGGTAACGTTTCTTATTGTCTGAAAATGACAACCAAAACTTGTCTTATTGACTGGGAACGACAGCGAGGTAGAAACCATGTCGGGATAGACCATGCTCGCGCCCATAATCGGGATAGACCAAAATTCGGTCCGGCTGGGATCAAGGTCACATATCTCTAAGTGTAGGACTCGGTCGCAGCGCTCAGTACAGCGTCTTATGGGTTATTGGCGACACGTCCTCAGTTAAATGAGGTTTACGGCGCAAGGGATTTTTTTATAGTAAAATGGTTTTTGGAAACGTATTACCGATGTGGTAGTATGGCGTGGGGCCGTGGTCCACGACGACGACGGCGGCGCGCGTAGAACTGAACATAGCCGTGATTTATATCGGATTATTGAAGACACTAGAAGCTCTATCGAAAATTGTTTCGAATAAATTTTGAAGATTAACTAATTAGCTACAACTTTCTCGCTGGAAGTTTGTTTTTAACTCAGGCAAAACCAAACTAAACCCCAGCTAAAAACTAAAAACTTTCTCGCTTACAGACTTTTTTATGTCATGTTCTTACAACCTTCTAATATTTTAATTATTACAAATTACACATAATTTTAAACTAAAATATATTGACACTGTTAGATGCAGACATTCATGCAGACAAGGAATATATAAGTTTCATTGTAGTTGTATTATTATTAAGAGGTACAGGAGCGTGTAAACGACAACACGCTCACCGCTCGGGATTACTCAGATTTGCCGTGTCCTACACTTTGGGTCTAGCCTGACAATGCGCGGACCGTGTATTCTGTCCATTTGACGAGCTCTCCATGGTTTCTACCTCCCTGGGGAACGACAACCGAGCCGCATGAACGAGAATGGCCGAAAAAGACGTTTAACTAAATTAACGAATTTTCGCCGAAATTCCCGTAAAATTATCCGATTTTCCAGGAATTTCAGGTCTGTGAACTCTCTGTAGTAATTTTACAGGCATATGAATCTGACTGACGACACATCAATCAGACGACAAGTCGAGATGATGCTGCCAGGCAGACGTAGCACTGGCGCTGGTGCGGGGGTGCGCTTAACTCCAACCTTTTGCCTTGGGGGGGGGAATTTCCCCCATTTCCCCCCCGTGGATCCGTGCCTGTTGGTTACCGAGAATTGAAAGTGCTAAACACAGTACGTTGTCCAATGTTAATCTTATGGAGAATATGTAGAATTTTATATCTCGCTTATTAATGAACATATAATTATAAAAAGTTTTTCCAGCCAACCAGTGCAGAAGTTCAAATGGCAAACGTGGCAATCAAACCACACACAAACTATCTGTACGTTAATCGACCCAGAGGCAAGGGAGGAGTCAATAATGATACACGACGTGCATGTGAGGCGTCACCTACACAACATGTATCGGATGACAAACATTAAGCATCCGTAAGGGTGCGTGAAAATTTGAGAATACCACAAAATCTGTGCAAGCCGGCTCCATAACTGATATTGATGTGAGAAGTACAGAGCGTGTGACCCATCCTCATGATAACGTCGAGGGGAGGGGACTTGGAAACGTTTGACCGGGGGATTTTTAGGCAAAGTTAAATGTTTCCTTAGTGGACAGTTTTAGCGGACTCGGTGACAGACGTTTGGCAAAGAAATTTAAGAAGTTAGGTCAATTTAAATGTAACCCCCGATAAAAGTAACTTCAGTGGACTCGGAAACGTTCGACCAAGAAATTACACCGTCAAAATACATCACGGTCCCCAGTAAACAGATTTTAGCGGACTCGGAAATGTTTGACCGGGAAATTTAAAATATTTAGGCACAGTTAAATGTTTCCCTGGTGTTTTAACAGATCCGGCGACAAACGTTTGGCAAGGAAATTTAAGAAGTTACTGTCAAGTTAAATTTAACCCTGTTAGACACTTTTCATCGAACTTGAACACAATCGACCAAGAGATTACACCGTCAAAATACATCTCGGTCCCTGGTAGACCCTTTTCACCGGACTTGAACACAATTGACCGAGATATTACCCCGTAAAACCGCAGGACGACCACGTCGTTTCACCGGACTTGGATACAAATGACCAAGGAATAACATCGTCAAAGGGAGATGCTGCTCTGGTTTCAGGGAAAACAAAAATAAAACTACCGAGGAGAAAACACTGCATAATTGCTGTCCTTATAAAGAACGAATGTCACTGCTTGTTGTCTTCTTAGATTTACTCTTGTTCATGTTTTTGATGTGGTCAACTCCTCGTTAAGTTTAGTTTTGGTGTTGATCATTAAAATCTTTTTACTTGTGAATGCAGACTGCAGGTATTTAAGACAGGGTATATATTCTGATTGTTGGTATATCGAAGAAGCCGACACTGGAATAGAGCATGAGAACAGAGTTTTACAAGCAACTAACTACAACAAAAAGTCACATCTGAAATCTAAAGTGTGTAATCTCTGTACCTTTTTAACTTTACAAAAATACCCTACTGTCTCTTTCTCAGAACGTTAATTTAATTCAAACACGTTGGACCCGACGTTTAGCTGTGTCTAACACTTAGAATCAGTTCAAAGTGGGTCCAGATTGGACCTACAACTTCCGGTGTAATTTTATCAAAAGGGAGCGTTTCGCTTCCCTTGGAATAGGGGTATGGCTTTTTTTGTCTGTGTTTATAAGCCTCTTCCCTCCTTTAGGTTACTGTAATTAGTATATTGAGGTTTCTAAACAATTAAATGCATAGAAAGTTTCCCAAAGTAATCGAAATTGAAAGAATCCTGCTTTTATAAGCATGGTATTACAAGTATTCTTCAACGTCTTAAATTACATACACTAACCATAATAAAAAGCAAAAAGAATTCAAAAACGAGCGGTGTTTAGTAGCCCATCAAGGGTAAGTTTGTAAAACTATAAAGTTCTGCCGCGACTGTAACAAAATGATTTATCCAAAAAAAAAACGTAAGACAGTTCACGCATGCGGAGAAGTTTACTGTAAAAGCTGCGAAGCGTTCAAAGACCCCACGCATCAGTGTTTCATGAGGATAGATAGGAGAACACCGAAAGAGCTTAATTTTTTTGTTTATTTTCTTTGACTTGGAGACTCGCCAAGACGAGTCAATTCCCACGGGCCCTCAACAGAAAGTTCATAAAGTAAACTTGTGCGTTTCTCAACTGTACTGCTTTAAATGTATTAATGGGGGTGAGTGTGAAACTTGCTCGGAACGGCAAAGGGTATTTGAAAAAGAACCGGTAAAACAGTTTATGGACTATGTAATGGAAATTCTAACAAAATTTAAGGATGTTTGTGTAATTGCCCACAACGGGCAGGGTTTTGATTTCCAATTCATTCTACATCATAGAAGATACTAAATTTAACCCAAAAATAACGCCTCGGGGAACTAAAGCTATTTTGATTGAAGTAGCAAACGTAAGGTTTGTGGACTCAATTAGCTACTTTCCCATGGCCCTCTCTGCACTCCCTAAAGCCTTCGACCTGTCTCCCGAGAAAAAGAAGGGCTACTTCCCGCATATTTTCAACACTCTGGCAAACCAAAATTATATTGGTCCTATGCCCGACAAAAAATACTATTGCCCCGAGTCTATGTTTGAAAAGAAACACGATGATTTTGATATATGGTATGACGAACGAGTCGCTGAAGACTACGTGTTTGATTTTCAAAAATAAATCTTGGAGTACTGTATTTTAGACGTAGAAATCCTAGCTCAAGCGTGTATTAAATTTAGAGCCATGCTTCTTCAAGAGTGTAACGTAGATCCGTTTCCTGAGGCTATAACAATAGCCAGCGCATGTAACGTGGCCTTCCACCGTAACTTCTTAAAAGAAAATACTATTGGACTTATACCAAAATCAGGGTACCGACTTGCAGACAATCAGTCAGCCGTTGCTTTACAGTGGCTAACATGGGAGGAGGAGAAACGTGGAGTAAAGATTCAACATGCGGGCCGGGGTAAAGAAGTGAAAATTAAAGGAATGAAAGTAGATGGGTTTGACGGTGAGCGAATTTATGAGTTTCACGGGTGTTATTGGCACGGCTGCCCGAAATGTTATCAATACAGCAGAGAAGAACCTCTGCCGGAGGATCCTTCAAACAGTTTGCATCTCCGTTACGAGAGAACCAAGTCCAAAATGGCAAAATTTAATAGCTATGAAGTTGTAGTAATGTGGGAGTGTGAGTTTAGAGCTTTGAAGAAGGACAATAAATTAAATCACCTGATCCAACTGTCCATTCTAAACACACTTCCACTTAATCCTAGGTAGGATGGGTAATACTAAAACGTATTGTAAATGTGAAGGGGGAGAATCAATTCAATATGTTGATGTATGTTCCCTCTACCCATATGTAAATAAATATTGTAAGTATCCCGTGGGTCATCCTACTGTTTACGTTGGAAATGAGTGCCGAAAGAGAGGTCTTGAAGTAGAGGGCTTGTTAAAATGTAAGGTTCTACCTCCTTACAACTTGTATCATCCCGTACTCCCCGCTAAAATGAATAATAAATTGTTTTGTGCAGAACTTGCGGGGAGACTTTAAACCAAGGGGAATGTTTTGATGATAGTGAGGAAAGGGCAATGGTAGGAACATGGACCATGGGTGAAATTAGAAAAGCTGTAGAGAAAGGTTATGTGATTTTGGACATGTATGAGTAGTGGGAGTATGAAGTCGCCACATACGAGAAAGGTGGACTTTTTACCGATTTTATTAATAAATTCTTGAAAGTAAAGCAGGAAGCTTCAGGGTATCCCGCTTGGTGTAAAACAGAGGAGGATAAAGACAAGTATGTTTCTGATTTATTTGAGCGTGAGGGTATTCAACTGGACAAGGACAAAATTGCTAAAAATGGAGGACTCAGGTCAGTAGCTAAATTAATGTTAAATTCATTTTGGGGCATGTTTGGTCAACGCGAAAACATGACAAAACTTCAATTGTGAGAGACTCTAAGGAATTTTTCAAATCGTTAACTCAACCAGGAATAAAAGTAAAGTTTGTTGAAATTGTTGAAATAATTAACCGAGAGGTTTTATTAGTTAATTGGCAGAATGTTGATGACGCCAATGAGGCTCTAAGAACTGGAAATGTTGTAATTGCGGCCTACACCACTGTTGAATTCATGCAAGACTTAAACTTTATGAACACTTGGATGCCTTTGGAGGGCAGGTATTGTATTATGGCATGGACTCATGTATTTATTTATACAGGGGAGGGCTGTACAGGGTCCCTACGGGAGATTACCTCGGGGAAATGACCGATGAATTGGCGAGCGAGTACGGGCCCGGCTCTTATATCGTAGAGTTTATTTCTGGGGGGCCTAAAACTTACGCATACCTTGTTTGGTCAACCAAAAAGCAAAAACTAGAATCTGTGTGTAAAATCAAGGGCCTCGCCCTCAACCTAAAAACCTCCGAAACATTAAATTTTGAGCAGCTAAAGAAAAAAAAGATGGTCCTCAGTGAAGCTGCTAAAGTTTTAGAAATTGAAGAAAACAGAATCAGGAGAACAAAGAGACGAGAAGTCGTTACAGTAAGCGAAGTTAAAAAGTTTAAAATTACAGGACCCAAGAGGAAATTTAATGATGATCACGATACCTTGCCTTTCGGCTTTAAAAAACAAAGACTTGAGTAAAACAACACCGGAAGTGCAAGGGGGCGAAACACCCCCCTAACCCATAATGAGTCATACTTTCCCCTCCCGCGAATCGCTCTGCCTCGGTCACTTTTGCCACTGCTCCTGCCGAGGTAAGACGTGTCCTTACGTAGCTCTGATCTGTACTATTGCACATTACTTGATATAAAATGTCTCACTTAACTTCTTATATATTTAATAACCAGGCCGTTGCTGTCCTGTTTGACAGAGAAAATAATCCTTGGTTCAATGGAAAAGAAGTGGAAAAGAATCCTGGGCTACTCTAACCCTAAAAAAGCTCTTCTAGCACATATCAGTGAAATATACAAATCAACTCAACCGGAAGTAGTTGGGACCCAAAATGGGTCCCAACTCAATTATCATGATTCTAAAGTATTTTTTATATCAGAACCGGGTTTATACGAGTTGATTTTTTCCTCTAAACTACCAGTTGCTAAGACATTTCAATACTGGGTTTTTGAAGAAGTCCTGCCTTCCATTAGAAAGTATGGAGTGTATAAAATCAAACATGAAAATAATCAGTTAAAAAATCAAAACTCTCAACTCTTGGCTGAAATTACATGGTCTCTAGAAAACAACCAAAAGCTAGCTCAAATTAACTCAGAATTTAAAACTACAAACGATATAATGTGTGAAGAAAACCAGTCACTGAATGAGTTGCTGACTGAACAGGCACCGAAGGTTGCTGTGATGTCAGACGACGATGGACTTAAACATGTTTTATGTGTCCTTATTAAAGAAACTCTTCTGGAGCTGTACGGAGTCTGTGAGTACAAATGTATTCGCATACAAAAAATAAAATTTAACGAAGCTCTCATTAAAGCCAAAAATGAAGGTTTCGTACCTTGTTTCATCAAGTCTCCTGTTCCTAACGGGATTAATGTACTTAACAAAGCTAAAGAAGTAATGAAGAGTTATGGTATGCACTTTGACTCTGCATACAACAATATCCTAACTTCTCACAATTTTGTAAATATAGTTGAGCATGTCTTGAATAATGCACAAGTTCCCACTGTATGTGTGTGTGTGTGTGTGTGAATGAAGGTCACTGGCGCGGGTGACGAAAAGCCCCGTAAACCTGAATGAAGGTCACTGGCGCGGGTGACGAAAAGCCCCGTAAACCTAAATTTGTGATGACGGGTTTAGTAGATTGAGGGCCTGGCTAACACCCCTGGTTACTTCTTGGAACAGTCCGCAAGGTGGGACTTGTAAAAAATAAAATAAAATAAACAATAAAAGGAGGTAGCATTTTGTTATGGAGTGGCTACCACTGTGAGAGGCGATGGTTGGGGCCTCTCACCCCAGAGGTTAGGCCTCCAGGGGAAGCTCTGGGTAACCAAAAAGAACGCGCCGACGCTCCTACGGCCTAGCCTAAAGGCTTACCGTGGTGTGGAAACGTGAGCGTTCAAAATTATTTCACCGGGGTTAGGGAGTGTTTAGCCGATAAATTTAAAAAGATCCCCGTTAAGGTGAAATGTAACACATTATAATGTAGCTTCAGCGGAGGCAGGAGTAAATGACCGAGAAATTTAAGAAGTTTCGGTCAATTTAAATGTAACCCCCGATAAAGGTAACTTCAGCGGACTCGGAAACGTTCGACCAAGAAATTACATGAACAAAGTACCACACGGTCCCCGGCAAGCAGGTTAATAAACCCGTGGAGTGGGGTTATCAGTTTCTTGCCTGTAGTTTTCTGCTGGTTTTTACAAGCCTCTTCTCTCCTTTAAGTTACTGTAATTAGTATATTGAGGTTTCTAAACAGTATAACTGTCTGACTTGGCTAGATTAGTGTTGTGTTTGTATTCAATTGTTTGATTTGGTAGTTTACAGTAAAGGAATTAAACAAACCCTGACTTCCATGTGTCAGGCGTAGTGTTGTATTTGTATGTGCTGGGTAACAGTAATCTTACTTTCTATTCTTGATCTTTAATGCGGTTTTGGTTAGAGTAGTGTTTTCTACCTTCCTTAGAGTTAACTTTTGGTAACTTGTAGTTCTGATTTGACTTGTGTAGTTTGTGTGTTAGTGTTTTTCTGACTTGCGTAGTGATAGAGGTACCGTGTCACGGAGTGCCCGGGGTCCTAGACGGTGGAGACTCGATGGATCTAGGCTGAAACACCGGCCGCAGGGAAACGTTTGACTTGGAAGTATCTGACCGAAGGATTTAAAACGTTGCAGGCCAAGTACATCAAGGCCCCCGGGGCAGTTTTTAGCGGTATTGGGTACGATTGGTCAAGTTATTACGCCGTCAAAATACACCACGGCCCTGGCAAACAATTAAACGGACTTTGAAATATTTTGACCGGGAAATTTAAATGATGGGAAAATAAAATGTACTCACACAAGTGCAGCTGTTCAACAATCCTCCAGCCACAGGCCTCTGGCAGTTGCAATATATGAGTGGTTGAATCGGTCGGCTGGTAGAATACCCGAGCGGGACTTTAAACTGTTACCGCACGTTTGCCTCGAGAGCTTGAGGGTGCCATCTCTGTCAAACAAGAACAGAATTGTAAACAATCCGTGGTTTAAAGCAAAATATATTGCTGGGATTTTAGAATATAAAAATATGGAAACGCTAATAATAGCAGTTTTAGTTACAATGAAAAAAAGAACAATATTTATTAATGAATAATGTATCCGTCTTTTATAATCTCATTTACTTATCGTAATGCATTATTCGCAATACCTCCTTCCTTCCCAACGGTATTATGGACTGTAGTGCTGAATTGTAGTTTTTTCTGTGCTAAAATATAATATTGTGTTGAATAAGGTAGGGGGCAAGGTAGGGGTGACAACACAATAGAGCAAAAAGTCAGTGTTGACGGCACGTTTTTGGAGAATATTTAGGCAGAGAGTAGTGACTCCAGATATAATATAGAGCTCAGTGGTTATCTCTTCTACTCATAGTTCATACTTCATAGATTATATTTGTTTATTGTTTCTTTATCGAAGTGACTGCATACACGTCCAATGTAAGGGCAAATTCACTTCGCTACCGCTTAGGTTAGGTTGGATTAGGTTACGTTACGTTATGTTACGTTAGGTTAGGATAGGTTAGGTTACGTTAGGTTAGGTTAGGAGGTTTTCTGGCTCTCAATTTGTTTTAAAAATCACAAGAAAAGTAACGTACGGTGCATAATTTGGAACGGACGTGAACAGTAGCGGCTCACGTCGGACGTGTACGTAGCCACTGCCTTTATTTATCTTTTGTCAAATTAGGATACGGTCAATGGATAAATAGTTGTAGGTTATGTTTTATTGTAGTTTTACCTGTTTGGGTTTGGCTTAACTGAATACTATCCTATTCCTATCGTTAGTGGTTATGTTCGTGTACCTATAAATTTTATTTCATTTGACAAAAAATAGGAGTTTTGTTATGTCTGACATTATTTCCAAAGAAACTTACTCCAAAATTCATGAGTGGGAGTCGTCATCAAATTCTCTTGCTCCATTAAGTAATTTTCAGAGAAATGCTATATTAGACTTGTCCGATGAAATTTCCCAGTTGCTTTTAAATGAGGTTAGTATAAAAATTATATCATTAACAATAAATAGGGACTACTAATGTTAGGGGGGTTTTGGGTTTTGGGAGAGTTCATAAGTTTCTGTGGAAATGACTACGATGGAATCGTAAAACTGAACATGTTTTACTTTGTTTCAGCAAAAATAAAGTTCGCCAGATCGATCCTGATCAAAATCGCACAATTTTGAGAAGTTTCGAAACTGGAACCAGCAGCCACTATTTATTAGGCTATTAACCCTAGCAGTGGCCCTCCGACTAATTTGGTCGGATTTTTATGTCGGTGTGGCCACCGACCAAATTGGTCGGAGTTTACTGAAAATGTTGTAACGTTAATAAACCAATAATAATAAACTCAAAAGTGATCAATATATTTTGTAAACAATCTAATTCTCTACATAGAAATATATAACATGATGTGGAAAGATTTTTATTGGAAGTTATAGGGGCGTAATATAATAATAAACGGAAACCCGAAATACATGTAAACTGTACAGTGTTAGTTTGTGTTGAAATAAGTCATGTAATATATGTATAGGTAGGTATACTATTAATGATATAGGCTAATACATATTTTTAAAGCTAGTGAAGTGAGGAATCCACAAGTCCTAAAGTTGATGGCAACAAATTGTTATCACTTATAAATAAATGTAAATAAAAGAATTTTTTGCTATTTTTGCGTATTTGGAAAAATAATATTTCACAGTATTTAGTATATGACTTTTTTGCCAAATGTTTTACCCCCAAATCAATATAACTTAAACATGTTGTAGTACCAATTCCCTTCATAGAAATATATTACATGTTAGCCTATACATAGAATACATAGAAATATACATATAAATGTATAACTCACCACTAAGCCTTCCAGATAAATAATCCAATTAGCCTATGAAACATCATCAGGAAAGTCGTTCACCTCAATATCACTGCTTATATCACCCTCAAAGTCGTTATCAGTGTCACTAATACTTTCTTCAAGAGCACCCCGAATGTTACTACAATCCATTTTTGCATAAATTCGGCTAAATAAATAACTAAAACACTCTTAAACAATTGACAACGGTCAAACAATAACGTAGCGCACCATTTTGGACTGGTACAACATTGCATATTTCAGATATCATGTCATATTGTCAACAAAAACACAAAACATCAAGACAGACATAGGAAGATAGCCTGAAATCTGCTGTTTACAGTGATACCAAATACAATACAGTTTGGAGCGAGCCAAACAAACTGACTGAGACTTTGTAAACAGCTGCACAGTTTATTATTAGGCAAAAATGTGGCGTAATGAAACATTTCCTTGGTGATGAAGCCAAGGGCAAACAGTGCTGCTAACGGCAAAACTAAATTAGGCTACTCTACATTTCTTCGTCTTCAAAATAACATATTATTTGACTAGTAACTATATCATACACTGCATATAAACGTGATTTTCTGATCCGACCAATTTGATCGGATTGGCTATTCCCAAAGAAACCAGAAACACCTGTTTTCATAAAATCATATAACCTCTCCAATCAATATTTCATTCTAAAAATCAATATCAACATAAAATGCTACTCTTTAGCTGTGCATTGGTACCAACTGAAAAAAATCGAGAAAAATTACCCGAGCTGGGTTATTTCAAAAATATTGTGTTTTGCCATTGTCAGAGCGTCAGCTGCAGCAATTTCGTTGCGCCAAAAATTCATTCGATTTCTAATCGTCGTAACATTGTTTTACAGCTACACGGTTCATTTATGTAATTAAATGAATGTTCAGAATGTGATCTTTAGAATGATATATTGATCACTTTTGAGTTTATTATTGGGTTTTTAACGTTACAAAATGTTCAGTCATATCCGACCAATTTGGTTGGTGGCCACTCTAGGCGACATAAAAATCTGACCAAATTGGTCGGATGGCCACGGCTAGTGTTAATTAACACATTCGCTGCGATTGCCCCCAGGCGGGTCGTCTACAAAATGCAGCCCGCCAACCGCTGGTCGGGGTCACATTTCTAATTCTTCGCTAACCAATGGCTGTAGCGCTCGAAGGCGCTGTACTACATTACAATATAGCTGAACGTAGTTCTAAAAAGCGCCAACAGATAGCAGCACATGATAGGTCGATGTAGAGATTCAGTACTGCCATTTTGAGGGATTTTATTAACAAAAAAGGCAGTTTTCCTAGTCCTGTAGTTGCGAGAATTGAGGGAAATTTCAGTGCCAACCTACACCACAAATTTCACATGGTTATATCTAAACTGCGAACAACGTATAGTCCGTTCTCTTCAAGTGCTGAGCTCACACTGAAGCAATGTTTGGCAGGGGAGCCGCTAGTAGGCCGCTTGGCGGGCTGGTAGCGAGGTACTATATTTACAGTAGGCCGCAGCCAATGTGTTAATGATGCTTTCTAAGAACAGGTCAACCTTAGATAGTAACAGGACCAGTGTTTGGACTGTTCCCTATCAAAACATTATTAAAAAATGCCACTGGCGTAGTTCTAGACACACACACACACACACACACACACACACACACACACACACACACACACACACACACACACACACACACACACACACACACACACACACACACCAGGCAAAAACCCTTTCTTTTTAAATTGGTTCTGTTTGTTACGCTAACATTTTATTTTCTGTGTATCTTTAACTTCTGATCCAAGGCCTAGAACCAATTCAATTTTGTTGATATGTGCAGTCCCTCTTCTCCGTTGCGTTGTCATCCTATGAGCATAGGGTTTGTCAGCTTCTACCTTGGTGCTTCAGGCTGGCAAGAAAAGGTAGAATTGGGTTTGGGCAAAGTACGTGTTGTGATTTTCGGTACTTTGGTATTATACGGATGCCACTATTTTTGGAGGTTAAATTTTTACCGGATACAAAGGATAACTACATAATTCGAAAAAACGTACTTTTATTGACTTACTTTACAAATTTTACATCATTCTGATGA
This sequence comes from Allygus modestus, assembly GCA_963675035.1. Lineage (NCBI taxonomy): Eukaryota > Metazoa > Arthropoda > Insecta > Hemiptera > Cicadellidae > Allygus > Allygus modestus. The sequence continues at coordinate 139,145,298 of OY776112.1, read as the reverse complement.
GCGGTCTTTGTGTTGTGCCTCACAAAAGGCGGCGATGTTCGCTAGGATCGTGTTGAATGCGTCGCCGCCGCTATCAGCCAGTCCCGATCGCCACAGGTACGCCGCCAAATATACATCGCGCTGTGGCAGTTATGTTAGGATGGGTTATTATAAAAATACGTACGGCTTCCTCTTCATTTCGAGGTAAATCCCACACGAAAAGAACGTCACTCATTATGAAAACAAATGTAACGTAGTGCACGGCAATAAATCACTCATGACACTGACCCAGGACCCAGATTACAGGCGGTGACAGGTGATGCGCGCGCTCCGGTCAACGACCTGACCTTGGCCTATTTGGAGGGGGTTTGGCGGCCGGAAGTATGACTCATCAGGTATCATTCGATTCGTAACAAAACAAGGAAAGTCCTACAATCATTTTTATGATAACCCATCCTAACATAACTGCCACAGCGCGCTGCATAAGGGTGGCATCCGTATAATACCAAAGTACCTGATTTTCTGTTGCAGTTCAAAAGTGACTTTATTTTGCCTATTACACTAGAACCCCACTAATTTGAACTAATTGGGACCAGGCCCTGTTCGGATTAGCCTACCAAATTTTAATTGCATCGTAAATTCAAGTAAAGTAGGTTACATTGGAATGTAGTGTGAAATATTTGCTGTGGTCTGTTAGTAAAACATCTTCATGCAACCGGGGTTTCCCAACACCCAATGTCCCTCCTTGCACCTTTTGTTAAGTTGCATTAAAAATCTAGATCAATTGCAATGCCCCTTCTCCTTCCGCCACGTCAAATCAGGTAAGTCAGTCGTAACCCGTCCCGCTGTTACTGCCGCATGTATTCAAGGTTTCTTACCTGGATGTACTTAATATATCTTAATATCTCTTTGTGATAAGTGAGCTACAGTAGTTCATCATGAGGAATAAGCGTATGCAAACAACTTGCAGACTAAAGAAAAACTTGATGTAATGATTCCCTTAGATAAAGTTGAAAGTAATACTAAACTGTTTAAGGAATGCCAACCACAGTGCTGCAATGACACGATTAAAAAACAGTTTACTTGAAAAACACGCCTCATGATCAAAGGAGAGGCTGTAATAGTGATTATTCATCGTCTTATTAAATGATAGAACATTGACCAATAGGCAATTAATCTAACCTATTAATTTAATCTATTAACCTAACCTAACTGCAACCATTTTCTGTCAGTCAATTATTTGATTAGCTTATAACTTCTTATTTCAGGGTGAACTTAAACCATCTGTGGACTCGGACAGAAAAATCGACAGAGATGAAGACCGTCAATTGTTGGAAGAGGCTACAACATCTATCGAATCTACAAGCCAAGTAGGCCTAAGAATTTTTAAGCTGTTACTCTTTGCTGGATTTACGTTCTCTTTATTCAGTTCCCATTTTCTTAACACTGTTCTTTTAGTTTTGTTTGTCAAAGAAACTCTACTGTAGATTGGTGTCAGGGGTGGACTAGAATCATGGAAACGGTGATCCCAAAACATTAGGGCGCCCTATCTCAGTGTAACTTGGGCTGAAGTATCGAGTAAGTAATTATTAGAGGGATTATTTTGATGTCAGTAGACTTCTTTCACGTGTAAATAAAAGACTTACTAAAAGTTAGGCCTATGAAAAACAACAACATTTGTAACATCTGTATAACATTTTAATTAAAAGGTAAAAGAACAAGCCAAGTGTTTATTATTTTCTTAACTTTTTATTTCACTTTTGTTTAAGAACCAATAAATCTGTATTGTTTCAAACAAATTGGAGTTTTGGAAATATTATTAGTATTAAGAGTAGACATGTCAATGCTTCTAACGTTGTGCTTACTGTTAACCGAATGTGTAGTAGAAATTGTATAATAGTTATGACAACCGAATGGACTCCCGGGTTATTTTAAACCAACATTAGATGAAAGACAACATTTGGGAGATACAGTATATAGATTGTTAGGCCTAATTATCGTTACATCAATAATAGATTTTTCCAATATTTCTTAATGCAAAATCGCCAGAAATACCTGTGTATGGGTTTGGATTGCTTCCCATAAAAATGTTCAGTAAAACTCTAAATAAAAAAATACCTTGGATGTAGACATACAAAAGTAAAAAAAAAAAATAGTCTGGTGAGTTTCATGCTTAAATTAGAGAAAATACTTAGTATTTTTGGATGGGAACTTTTATTTCTCGCCTGGCACTTAAAGGGATGATGTAAAACATCTATTAACCGTCACCATCGGAGCCAGGACTGAGGTAGTTAAGTGAATAGATTAAGAGACATAGAAATTTCAGTGCTAGTTTGGAAACTGAAAATTATGACATGTTAATATGTATACCTACTATAATATATTTGTAGGCCTAGTGGCAAAAATATTCTACAGTAAGAGTGGTACAAAATTTTAAGTAGGTACTAGATTAAAGTAATTATGTCAGGTAAGGACTACTTAAAATAATCAGTCATTTTCTTTTGTGTCTGCAAAACTCAAGGCTTTTGCGTAGCAATTGCCTGCATTTTACAAAGAACCAGGCTCTGTGTTTCATTACTAGTAGTAACAATTGAATACTAGTAGTATTGAAACTACTAGTACTTGAAACATGAAACACAGTAATAAAAGCACTACAATAACACTGGCCTGATCATACACACAGGTTACTCGCCAGTCACTTCTGAACTGTTAATACAAGATTTTAGTGACTAGCTGAGGGTCAAGGGTTGGTGTACAAACCCAAGATAAGTACTTTGTAGGTATTCTATTTGCAAGTAGACCTGCTACACTCAAACCTTGTTTTGCTTGTTCAGAGACAAGCAGCAATTCACAAAATTAAAATAAAATAGTTTTGTTTATGATGGCAGACTGTGACAGATAGTAAAGAGTGACAGTTGATCAAGGTTCTGCTGAAATTTCAAAATGTTATGTGTCATAGATAACCTTTTTTAAGAACCAGTAACAATAGACATTTTTCTCGTTTTAGTTTTTGAATGTAAGTTTTTTTCATGAAAGCCATTTATTTTTGTACTGTTTATAGTTTCTTCAGTGGTATTCAAATCTTGAAAACAATTGGTTGGAAGATGAAGATTTAATATATACAAACTACTGCAAACAGCTTTCTGAGCGCAGAGAAGAATGCTCTCAACTTCTTGCTCAGGTAAGCCAGGGTGTACATATACCGTACATGATTTAATTTCTCAAGTTTTATAGTGCAGTGAGAATTAGTTCATACATACCTAAAAAAACAGTGAATTAAAGAAAACCAGTCTCTTTTTAAAGGTTTTGCAAACCTAAAATTATATGTATATTTTAATGTTGTGTGTATTTTAAAATAGCCTTTAAAATTAAAAAAAAAAATAGTTTCTTTAATTTTTAATTTAAATTTATTTTTTTTACAGAAGTTTATAATTTTCAAGAGGGGTGCAATTAGGATTTTAATGTTTAGACTTGACCACAAGACATATTTTACTTGAAAACATATGTTCCATTGGGTCTATAACTGTAGACATTATGGACTGAATGGGTGAACTTCATACTAATATTATAAACTAGCTGATTGCCTTAGGCTTCGCCCCGCAAATGATTTATAAAAACTATTACAGTTGTGTGTGCTGCATTCTGTGGTTAGCCCGTGGAACTCCTACGAATCAAGATCAGCTGTTTGAATTTTCATCTGCTCAAACAAAATTGAATGTCCATAAGGAATACATGGGAACTTTTTCGGGGGCTTTGGCAGAGCCCTAAGGTCAGATCAGGATGAAAACCATTTAGTTTTCCTATTTTATGCCTAAAGAATCTGTGTACACAATTTCAGCTCTCTACCTATATTGGAAGGTGGAGAATCAGTGATGAGTGAGTGAGTCAGTCAGTCAGCCAGGGCTTTGCTTTTTATAGTTATAGATGTGAAAGAATGTATGTTTATGCATAAGTTTGTGCGTAACTCTGAAGTTCCATCACGTGAAAACTACTGGACCGATTGAGCTGACATTTTGCAGAGAGGTACTTGATAGTCCTGAGTAACATATAGGCATATTAAAGTTGTGAAAATCCTATAGGGCTATGCTCTACGGGGGTTCAAAGTTCCCATGTATTCATTATGGACATTCATTTTTGTTTGAGCTGATGAAAATACAGACAGCTGATCTTGATTCAAAGTACGATGTTCCATACGATGCAATCACAGAATGCAGTACACAAACTATCATAGTTTTTATAAATAATTCGCGGGGCGAAGCCTGCGAATAAGCTAGTGTGCTATAAAGAGTCTTTTAAGTAAAATAGATTCTGTAAAAGGATAATAATTGTAATCTGAATCAGACACAATTTTTATTAGCTTATCAAATATTTAAATACCCCCGTAGCAGCAAACCTGTGTACTCAGCGAATTTCCAATGCATATATATGTATATTAATACCACATAAATCCACAAACCAAGTTTCATCAATATACATTCATAAATAAACGATTTATGACATTTTTATTATTCTCCATAAGAATAACATGGCGGCTGAGTATGCAGGCTTGCTGAAGCAAGGAACACAAAAAATGAGGTTTTATACAAACATCAATATAACTCAAGTAGGTAAAACTACATACCAAGTTTTATTAATTTATGTTCATAATTAAGGGAGATAATAGGTTACTTATTCTCCATAAGAATAGCATGGGGCTGAGTACGCAGGTTTGCTGCTACGGGAACTATCGGCCAAAAAATGTTTTTTAGTGCAAATATTAATAGACCACAACGATATGAAGCATTATACCAAGTTTCATCAGGAAAAGTTGATAAATAAGTGAAATATACAATTTTTCTTATCCTCCATAAGAATTAACATTGGACAACGTACTGTGTTTAGCACTTTCAATATCTCTGTAACCATTTGATGTAGAGGAATGATCAAAATACCAAATTGTGTGTTTTTTTAAGCCGAATCCAATGGTAAAAACAAATATTTGACTTTTTCAAAAATTACATGTAAAAAATTCAAAAAACCCATTTTTGGGGTACAAAACCCCCCCAAAATACCCCTTCAGATGGAGCGATATAGCTGGTTTTCGAACTTAACGTCATAAATGCTGCTTTACACGTTTATACCAAATTTCATCAAAATCGGATCATTTTTACGAGAGTTATCGTGCTCACGGACACATATATATATATATATATAGATATATATATATATATATATATACAGTTTCGAACGAATGGTTTTTTTGGGGTCTGGGGACCTCAAAACGAAAAGTTATCATGGTCCCGGGCCTAGGTCTTACCATGCCGACTACGGTAATAGCTTCTTCCCTATAGGGGAAATTCGCTAATTCCCTATAGGGGAAATTCGCTAAAAGGCTAATGTTTCTGCTATGGACACATTTTTTAACATTGAAGTGTTAATAGTTAAATGTTATTTATGAAAACATTATATTTAACCCTTCCTGTTTGATTTAGACTTAGGATGACACGATTTTAAAATTTAAGAAAATCAAGTTGTACTAAGTTTAATGTATAGATCTAAGTTTTATATCAGAAAAAGTGGAAGACAGTCTAGCATAAATCAGATTTATTTTACTGATATAGTTGCCTGATATTTGTTAATAGGTCGAGTCATCGTTGAGCAACCTGAACGAGCTGAATCGAGAATATCGTCAGGTTACCAACAGGACAAACTCCCTTCACCAAGTTAGCGAGCAGCTTCTAGCAGATCAGGTTCGAGGCAGCAAACTTGAATATGTTTAGTTGTTAAATATGTCAAACATAAAAAATGTGTATTGTAAACAAATCAGGATAAAATAATCTACAACTCACAACACTACCGTATAATTACACTTATAATGTAGGCTACTTACATGCAAGAGGGTAATTATATTTTGTAGTGTTGTGAGGCGGAGTTTTTTTTATCCTATTAACTGTACAACATGTATCATGCTAGGGCCTACTCAAGAAATTACATATAAAAATGTACTACGTGTTTTTTAATCTTGGCTGTTTCTGATGAGACAAAGTGATAAAAGTTACCACTAAAGGAATACGGGTACCCTCCCACAATGTCCAAATTTGCTTGAAGTTAGTAAAATATATACCGGTATTGAAAATTATAACATTGGCAATAATGTTTGAGGTTGTAAATCATTATGTACATTTGTTTTAGTTAATCAATTATTCATATATAAAATCAATTGTATAATTGAATTGATATAATTACAGTGTGACTACAAATTAATTACATAAAGCTTATTTTATTCAAATCAACTCTGATTAAAATTGTAAGATTCATACAAACTTTTGTGACATAAACAACGCGGTGAGTGACAGGCTGCACCAGTTCAAGGTCATGCGCCTGATCAGTCAGAGGCTGGAGTCTCCCATGTTGTCTGTCAACAGCTCCACCTCCACTGTTGTGTCGTTGCAGATGAAGCTGAGTGACATAAACAACGCGGTGAGTGAGAGGCTGCACCAGTTCAAGGTCCTGCGCCTGATCAATCAGAGGCTGGAGTCTCCCGCGTTGTCTGTCAACAGCTCCACTTTCACTGTTGTGTCCTTGCAGATGAAGCTGAGTGACATAAACAACGTGGTGAGTGAGAGGCTGCACCAGTTCAAGGTCCTGCGCCTGATCAGTCAGAGGCTGGAGTCTCCCGCGTTGTCTGTCAACAGCTCCACCTTCACTGTTGTGTCGTTGCAGATGAAGCTGAGTGACATAATCAACGCGGTGAGTGAGAGGCTGCACCAGTTCAAGGTCCTGCGCCTGATCAGTCAGAGGCTGGAGTCTCCCGTGTTGTCTGTCAACAGCTCCACCTTCACTGTTGTGTCGTTGCAGATGAAGCTGAGTGAGATAAACAACACGGTGAGTGAGAGGCTGCACCAGTTCAAGGTCCTGCACCTGATCAATCAGAGGCTGGAGTCTTCCGCGTTGTCTGTCAACAGCTCCACCTTCACTGTTGTGTCGTTGCAGATGAAGCTGAGTGACATAAACAACGTGGTGAGTGAGAGGCTGCACCAGTTCAAGGTCCTGCGCCTGATCAGTCAGAGGCTGGAGTCTCCCGCGTTGTCTGTCAACAGCTCCACCTTCACTGTTGTGTCGTTGCAGATGAAGCTGAGTGACATAAACAATGCGGTGAGTGAGAGGCTGCACCAGTTCAAGGTCCTGCGCCTGATCAGTCAGAGGCTGGTGTCTCCCGCGTTGTCTGTCAACAGCTCCACCTTCATTGTTGTGTCGTTGCAGATGAAGCTGAGTGACATAAACAACGTGGTGAGTGAGAGGCTGCACCAGTTCAAGGTCCTGCGCCGATCAGTCAGAGGCTGGAGTCTCCCGCGTTGTCTGTCAACAGCTCCACCTTCACTGTTGTGTCGTTGCAGATGAAGCTGAGTGACATAAACAACGCGGTGAGTGAGAGGCTGCACCAGTTCAAGGTCCTGCGCCTGATCAATCAGAGGCTGGAGTCTCCCGCGTTGTCTGTCAACAGCTCCACCTTCGCTGTTGTGTCGTTGCAGATGAAGCTGAGTGACATAAACAACGCGGTGAGTGAGAGGCTGCACCAGTTCAAGGTCCTGCGCCGATCAGTCAGAGGCTGGAGTCTCCCGCGTTGTCTGTCAACAGCTCCACCTTCATTGTTGTGTCGTTGCAGATGAAGCTGAGTGACATAAACAACGTGGTGAGTGAGAGGCTGCACCAGTTCAAGGTCCTGCGCCTGATCAGTCAGAGGCTGGAGTCTCCCGCGTTGTCTGTCAACAGCTCCACCTTCACTGTTGTGTCGTTGCAGATGAAGCTGAGTGACATAAACAACGCGGTGAGTGAGAGGCTGCACCAGTTCAAGGTCCTGCGCCTGATCAATCAGAGGCTGGAGTCTCCCGCGTTGTCTGTCAACAGCTCCACCTTCACTGTTGTGTCGTTGCAGATGAAGCTGAGTGACATAAACAACGCGGTGAGTGAGAGGCTGCACCAGTTCAAGGTCCTGCGCCGATCAGTCAGAGGCTGGAGTCTCCCGCGTTGTCTGTCAACAGCTCCACCTTCACTGTTGTGTCGTTGCAGATGAAGCTGAGTGACATAAACAACGCGGTGAGTGAGAGGCTGCACCAGTTCAAGGTCCTGCGCCGATCAGTCAGAGGCTGGAGTCTCCCGCGTTGTCTGTCAACAGCTCCACCTTCACTGTTGTGTCGTTGCAGATGAAGCTGAGTGACATAAACAACGCGGTGAGTGAGAGGCTGCACCAGTTCAAGGTCCTGCGCCTGATCAGTCAGAGGCTGGAGTCTCCCGCGTTGTCCGTCAATAGCTCCACTTTCACTCAACTGTTGGACCAGCTGGACGAGGCGATACAGTACATGCAGTCTCACGTGAGTATGAGTGGACCTCCCGGGTAGTCTGCAACCTGATTGCTTGGGGTAGGTACCTTGATTGCTTGGGAAGTAAATTAGTCTGATATCTTTTAGGAGAATTTGTGCAAGAGGGATGAAAAATAGTGAATGAGACTTATTATTACTTGTCTCCTACTAATCAATTTACTCACTATATTGGCTAAAGCTTTTCTCATACCACTGTTTAATTCCTGATGTAATAAATAAATCATAAGGTTAGAAGGGAGTTATTTAGCCACAATGTGCTTTAATCAAGTCACTGAGAGTTGAAATCAAGAAAAAGTAGGTAAAATTGTTGCAAATTTCAGGTGTGTTAGTTCTCGTGCACTATGATGGAATTTAGAGGGCCCAGTGAAGTTAGGGTGGTGTGAAGATCTGAAGCTGAGCGGGCAGGTGATATGTGGTCTCCGTTGAGGCTGGTAGTTGCGGAATGGTGAAGGGTAAAATATGTGAAGTTCGGGTGAGCGAGCGGATCTTTTAGGCCTACCCAGATATCACATATCAACATCAGACATAAGTAGGCTACCTACTTTACTCGTAAACCCTTCCGCAATAGTCTTAACAGATTTTAAGTTCAATGACTATGTTATGTTTGGTTTTTGCTTGGAGCATATATTTCATGTCTAGTTAGTTTATCTAGCATACCATATTTATACAAATGATTACAATATATAACATGGTTTACGCTATTTGGAAAGTCAGGCAATAAATGTATCGGGCAACAACAAACTGTAAATCATCATCCAAATGAATGTGTGAACCATGCAAAAGTATCATCCTCATTTTCATGAGTCACTGTCCGATAGCCAAACTTCAAGGAGTCGTCAGTGTACCTGGCCCGCTACCAGCACTGTCTGGCACGCGCGGTGAGTCTGCTGCGGGCCTTTGTGACCACGGTGCTGACCCACGCCACTCAGCAGACGGCCGCGTACCCCACCAGTGATGCCAGCCACTACGCTCGCTTCCAGTCGCAGGCCATCAAGCTCAAGCCCGTGCTGGAGCTCATCGAGCTTCGGAGAAACAAGTTCCCCGAGTGAGTTCGCCATCATGTTTGTTGGGATTCTATTTGAATCATTTGCAGATTAAAACAATCCGATGCTCTTTTTTCCGTCAAACTGATAAAGTGCACTATAGTGACTTCTATTGTTTATATTCATTATTTTTCTGGAAAATTTTTTAACTTTATTGCATTTGTACCCATAATTTCCACTAACAGGTGAACTCTTTTTTACAGAAATAATATTACTTCAGTTTTTAAGCAAGTAGTGGAAGAATCTAATACATACAACTGTACGTGTAACCAGACATACAAATTCTATACCACTTTTAGATAACCTAGGAATGCCAAATTTGGCATGCAAGTAGACTGTACTTAAAAAACCCCGAGGTAAATTAAAATAATACCCCCGTCGCAGCAAACCTGCGTATTCAGTGAATTTCCAATTTCCAATATATGCCTTAATTACCATATAAAGCCGCATACCAAGTTTCATTAAAATATATTCACATATAAGCGATATATACAATTTTAATTATTCTCCTTGAGAATAACATTGGTGATGAGTACGTAGGTTTGCTGAAACAGGGAACACAAACAATTGGTGGTTATGCAAATATAAATAGAATTTAACTAGCTGAAGTCACATACCAAGTTTCATCAATATTCAATCATAAATAAGCACTATATTATAACATTTTAATTATTCTCCATAAGAATAACTTGGGGGCTGAGTAAGCAGGTTTGCTGCAAGAAGGAACAACAAAAATGGGGTTTTATGCAAATATCAATATAACTCAACAAGGAAAAGCCACATACCAAGTTTCATCAATATTCAATCATAAATAAGCACTATATAACATTTTAATTATTCTCCATAAGAATAACTTGGGGGCTGAGTAAGCAGGTTTGCTGCATCAAGGAACAACAAAAATGGGGTTTTATGCAAATATCAATATAACTCAACAAGGTGAAGCCACATACCAAGTTTTATTAATTTACTAGGCTTATCGTCATTGGGGGCATCACCCCCAAACCCCCTTTTGGAGTTTGCTTCGCTCACTTGCATTCCTCAGTCAACTCAAGTTTAAATCAAACTCAACTATTGTAGTTCATTAACCAAAGAAAAACTACACAAAAATTACATTTGGTGAGCACATTAACTCCTACACAGGGGGTCCCATATCGGTTCGATATCGAAACATTTGACCAATCGGCTGCTTGTTAGTTTTATCGAATGAACTCTCGACTACGATGGTTGTTTCGAGGTGAATAAAAGCGAAAAATAAAGTGCTCACTCAATCAAAGTCAATCAGATATAAATAAAAAATTGTGGTTACAGTGTTAAATTGGAGTTCTACAAATGGATTTACGTGTAAAAAAAAACAACAAATTAGACTTCAGTTCACGACAAAATTATAGTAACCTAACCTAACCTAACTCCGCAGAGCGATGCATAGTGGCTGTTCGTTGTGCAACATAATTACAAATAAATGAATTTGTAAAAACAAAAAGTCAAATTAAACAGAAATAAATTGCAGCCACAAAAAGTAAGCATCAAAAGTAGGATTCAAACCCGTGACCACATGATCTTGAATCATCTGACAACATATCCACTGGGCTACTGGGCTAAATTCATTCGATAGAACAAACAATCGGTTAATTACATTTTCCAATATCGTAACAAACCGATACACGGGATTGGACCTCCCGTGTAGGCGATATTATGCTCACCTTGTTTTGTAACAGCTGATTTATATAAACCTCATGTGAGCAAATTAGTATCGCCTACACGGGCGGTTTTTTAAAATCAGCTGATACAAACATGTGGTATTAGCCAAAGATAGCGTGCTTTCCTTAAACGGCTTTCCAAAACTGTACACATTTAAATGGGCCAAAATACTCAAAATTACTTCTTCTCCGATGAATAGCGGCTAAACGGATGATCGGAACTTAAATCTGACGAAAAATCGTTAGTTCGAAATAAAATTTTCGACAACTTGTATATTTACCATTTCTTGCTATCTCTTACCGTTTCCATACAAAACGTGCTCAAAGTGGAAAAATTGAAAAAGTGGAATTTTCCCCGCCCCAAAAATGCCCCAAAAACTCAAAAATGTTAACTTTTGGTAATTTTTCTGGGAGTTTCTTGTCAAGAGCTTTAATTAAAGTATGGGGTCGAGGGGGGTTAGATTATGGGAAGTGCCTCATAGTTTATGTCAGTGAGTGAACCCGTCTAGCTTTATATAAGTAAGATGTTCATAATTAAGGGAGTCATTACATTTTTCTTCTCCATAAGAATAACATAGGGGCTGAGTACGCAGGTTTGCTGCTACGAGGATAAATCAACAAAAAATCAATTTTTTGTGCAAATATCAATATAGCAGTACTACATGATGCCACATACCAAGTTTCATTAATAAATAATCGAGATATACAATTTTATTTATTGTCCATAAGGATAACATTGGACAACGTACTGTGTTTAGCACTTTGAATATCTCTGCAGCGGTTGGGTGTAGAATCACAATTTAAACACCAAAATGATTGTTTTGTGGAGCTGAACTGATTGGTAAAAGCAAATGTGAAGTTTACATTAAAATGATCTGAGGAAAAGTCAAAAACCTTTTTCCCATAAGATTATCATGGAAGATTTTATGAGTAGGTTTTTTTGGATTTTCTCCGCAACCACTTAACCTAGGTTAATAATTCAAAATACTATATTATTTCGTTTTTTAAGCTCTATAACATGGTCAAAACCAAAATTAAGTTTTTTAACAATTTTAGGGTAAAAAATGCAAAAAACTGATTTTTAGAAAATTTAAAACCCCCATAAACCCCCCTTCCCATGGTCCGATTTTTCTGGTTTTTGAATTTAGAGTCATGTATGTAACTTTACACATTTGAGCCAAATTTAATCTAAATCGGACGTTTTTTATTCAAGTTATCGCATTCCCGGATACATATATATACAGGGTGTCACAAAAATGCGTAGCGCGCTATGGAGAACCATATTCTACAAGTAGAGTAAAATTTGTTGGATTTCGGCTTGGTTTAGGCGTAATCCGCCATTTTGTATTTTTTTGAAAATAATTAATAATTCAAGAACCCTTCGAGATATATTTTTTTGAAACTTGGTATAAACATTATGTTTCTGGTTTTTAAAATTTTCCAAAAATAATTTTTATTAAAGTTATCAAATTTCAAAATGGCGGCCATTTAAATATTTCAAAGTCAAATTCCTTGAAAACTAGCAACTGAAACAAAATTTTTTAAGATATATAATTTAAAGCACTGTGTAATCCAAATCCAATGACATTTTTACTGTAAAAATGGGTTAATAAATAAAAAAGTTATGGCAATTTTTTTTATAATAAATTTCAAAATGGCGGCCATATAACATTTTCAAAGTCAAATTCCCTAGTGCATTTGACCAAGTCCTTTAAATTTTATGTCTTGTAAAATTTTGTTTTAGTTGCTAGTTTTCCAGGAATTTGACTTTGAAATTTGTATATGGCCGCCATTTTGAAATTTATTATAAAATAATTACCATAACTTTTTTATTTATTAACCAATTTTTACAGTAAAAATGTCATTAGATTTGGATTACAAAGTGCTTTAAATTTTATGTCTTGTAAAATTTTGTTGTAGTTGCTATTTTTCATGGAATTTGACTTTGAAATATTTAAATGGCTGCCATTTTGAAATTTGATGAGTTAAATAAAAATTGTTTTTGGAAAATGTTAAAAACCAGAAATTTAAAGTTTATACCAAGTTTCAAAAAAATATCTCGAAGGGTTTTTGAATTATTAATTATTTTCAAAAAAATACAAAATGGCAGATTACGACTAAACTAATCCGAAATCGCAAAAATGTTACTGTACATTTTCGACTTGTTTTTGTATGTAGAATCCGGTTCTGCATAGCGCGCTACGCATTTTTGTGACACCCTGTATATATATAACACCCTGTATAAATTTGAACGAATAGTGTTTTTGGCATCTGGGGACCTCAAAACAAAAAGTTATCATGGTCTTGGGCTTAAGTCTTACTATGAGACCTACGGTAATAGCTTCTTCCCTATAGGGGAAATTTGCTAAATCTGTCAAATCTAGTATTTTTAATTTGAGCTTTATCAGCTAAACAGTCGGTTCTTTAAAACAATTGAACACCACAATTTGCCATAGACTTGAGACGATCTATAATGTTGGTTCTATAACTGTTTCTTGTATCTTGCTCCCTTCACCCTTTGGTAGAGCGATATTTTTATTTTAGATTTGGCAATTTTAGCGAATTTCCCGTATAGGGAATTAGCGAATTTCCCGTATAGGGAAGAAGCTATTACCGTAGTCGGCATGGTAAGACCTAGGCCCGGGACCATGATAACTTTTCGTTTTGAGGTCCCCAGACCCCAAAAACACCATTCGTTCGATACTGTATATATATATATATCTATATATATATATATATGTGTCCGTGAGCACGATAACTCTCGTAAAAATGATCCGATTTTGATGAAATTTGGTATAAACGTGTAAAGCAACATTTATGACTTTAAGTTCGAAAACCAGCCAGATCGCTCTACCCGAAGGGGTATTTTGGGGGGGTTTTGTACCCCAAAAATGGGTTTTTCGAATTTTTCACATATAATTTTTGAAATATTCAAATTTTAGTTTTCACCATTGTATTCAGCTTAAAAAAACACACAATTTGGTATTTTGATCATTTCTCTACGACAATTGGTTACCGAGATATTGAAAGTGCTAAACACAGTACGTTGTCTAATGTTATTCTTATGGAGGAAAAGAAAAATTTTATATCTCGCCTATTTATCAACGTATACTGACGAAACTTGGTATACGGCTTCATCTGGTTGTGGACCATTGATATTTGCTCAAAAAGACAATTTTTTACCCAAGGCTCCCGTAGCAGCAAACCTGCGTACTCAGCCCCATGTTATTCTTATGGAGAATAAGTAACGTGTTATCTGCCTTCATTATGAAAATAAATTAATGAAATTTGGTATGTGGCTTTACCTAGATGAGTTGTATTGATATTTGTATAAAACCCCATTTTTTGTGTTCCTTGCTTCAGCAAACCTGCATACTCAGCTGCCATGTTATTCTTATAGAGAATAATTAAAATGTCATAAATCGTTTACTTATGAATGTATATTGATGAAACTTGGTATATGGCTTTATGTGGTATTAATATACATATATATGCATTGGAAATTCGCTGAGTACGCAGGTTTGCTGCTACGGGGGTATTTAAACTTTTTGTGATTTTTATTTAGAAATATGTCAGCTGGGGTTGCAGTTCCGTTACGAAAAATGTTCGGTAGGCCAAAAAAATCAGACCTGCTCAATGATTACTTAACTCTTCAATCATATAAAAATGGAGCGGCAGTCTACGGACTTGTTACAAAACCAATATTCAATGGAAAGCCAGAGATAAAAGATTATGATACTGCTTTCAGAAAGTTGACTGATGATTTTAAACAAAGACAATATAAGAGACTTGTATGTTCACCCATGGGGTGCGTAAGAGACTTGATTCCCATTACAAAATTTGCCGCTAATATAGTCAAATTTCAATTTACCACTGGTGTGCCAGTCACAATAATAGTACAGGATGAGAAAACATCAAGAGCTCTTAGAAATAAAATGAGCTATGATGAATTTAGAAACAAACTTCAGGAAGAAATCAATGAATGCAGAAAGACTACAATCCAGTTTGAATCTCATGTAGAACAGATGAGCTCCAACTCATCAAGACCTCTGGCCACCCATCCTCAGCCTCAGCATGCCACTGAAGAAGAAGCCTCAGCATGCCCGGGATCAGTGGAGCCAACATCAGTTGATGGTGAGATGAAGCAGTCAGTGACAGCAGCAGTGTCCAGTGTGTGTGAAAGTCAATTAGTGCCCCCTACTGAGTGTTCTCTAAGTTTTCCTAATAAGTTTTGTAAAGTTTCAACGCCTTGTCCAACATCATATATAGAGCATTGTGACTGTGAAGATTCTGAATGTTTATCTATAAGCGATTTTGGTATTAGTAGTAGTGATTCTGTAAGTTCTTTTAATTCTAATGTGGGACAACCTATGAAAACAAAAAACCTGTTTGGGGCAATAATATCAGCAAAGACCTAGATTTTTATCTAAAAAATGTTAATAAATTTAAAACTTGCCAGTTAATCCATTATAATATTAGAGGTATTAAAAATAAATTTGAAGAGTTGAATGCAATTGCCAATGAGATAGGTAAAATAAAAATAATTTGCTTAAATGAACATAAGGTAAAAGAAGCCAACAAATCCATTCTGAATAAGTTACCCGACTTTACTTTAGCCGATGGTTTTTTTAGAAACACCTCAGCAGGTGGGTCATGTATTTTGGTTCATGATTCAATTAATTTTATTGTAAGAGCAGACTTAAAGCAATTTAATGAGGAATTATGTTTTGAAGCCTCTTATATAGAAATAGTGAAAAAAAGATTATTATAGTTTCTATCTATAGAATACCTGGTAGTAAGGTTACTCAGATGTTTCTAAAAAAATTTAGAAGCTTTTTAGAGTTCATGCAAAGGGAAAATAACTCTAAAAAAATTATAATCACAGCAGATTTCAATATTGATATTATGAAAAATGATAATGATACAAAAATATTTGAGAGCTTAGTGTATAGTTTTGGCTTGAAAATAAATATGAGACAACCAACCAGAATTTTTAAAACTTCAAAAACATGCATTGATAATATTCTCACTAGTGTAAATTATGATAAAATAGCAATCACCAATATTGAACTTGGCCTGTCTGACCATAATGCATTGTTGCTACAGCTGCCCGATAATCTAAATTTTTCTGAAACCTTTTTTGAGAAATTCCGCTTTTTCCCCATTAAAAAATTACCATGTTTTATAAATTCTTTAAAGGCAAATATTGACTCACTGCAGTTAAACAAGTCTGTAAATGAGAATTATAAAGATTTTTTATCAAGTTTAATGCTGTCATTAAATGAAGTGTTTCCGATTAAGATGATGAAGGTTAAAAATAAGCAGAAACAACAGAATTGGATAACACAAGGTATTAGGGTATCTTCAGTAAATAAGAGAAGATTACATCAACTTGCGAAGACTTGTAGACAGGAATCATTTTTGACCTATGTTAAAAAATATAAGAGAATTTTTAAAAATGTTGTTGTTCAGGCTAAGAGATTGTGTAATGGTGATTATATTAAGAAATCTGTTAATAAGAGTAAGGCAATGTGGGAAGTAGTTAAGAAGGAATTGGGTCTGAAGGTAAAAAGTAAAACTAACACTGAAATTGAGGTCGGAGGGAGGGTAATAAATGACCCCAAAGAAATTGCGGAGTATCTTAATGTACAATTTACAAATATAAAGGAAATATTAAATGTTCCAAATGTCTCTTTCAATAATAACAAGTATTTTAATGAATGTTCCACAGTGTCGGACAATACGGCTAATTTACAATATTTCTGTTTTACCAATGAAATTGAGGTAAAGAATGTAATTTTAAGTTTAAGTAACAGTAATGCTTGTGGCTGGGATGAGGTTCCCACTAAATTATTGAAGTGGTCTGCTGATATTGTTTCTGGTGTATTAGCTAAACTCATCAATCAATCATTTCAGGAGGGTGTCTTTCCTGATTTGTTAAAATTCTCTGAAATCAAACCTATTAAAAAAAAAGCCTCGCTTGGTTCTAGTCAGAATTACAGACCAAAACTCTTTATTACTCTTTATTAAGTAATGTAGCAAAAATTTTTGAGAAGGTAATTTATCTTAGAATTTCTAATTACTTGGAATGCAACTCAAAATTATGCCAAGAACAGTTTGGTTTTAGGAAAAATTTAAGCACCCATACAGCTCTTTTTACATTTGTGGGTGATGTTCTTGAGGCTCTGGATCGGTCGCAGTTAACTGCGGGGGTTTTCTGTGACTTGTCCAGGGCTTTTGACTGCGTTTTAATTGATAAAATTGAAAAATATGGGCGTTGAAGGGGCTGCTATAGAATTACTGCAATCATACTTATCCAATCGTAAACAACGAAAAATAATAACAAGAAATTCGACCAAATATTATTCTAAATGGGCCACTGTAAGATATGGTGTGCCTCAAGGTTCCATATTGGGCCCATTACTGTTTATAGTATATATCAACAGCTTGCCAATTTTTTTTTCTAAAAACATTTGTAGTTTCACTCTATATGCAGATGATACAACTGCTCTTTTGAAAAGAAAAACTTTTAGTGAAATCAAATTTACTCTTGATGACACCATTACAAAAATTAATGAATAGTTTGAGAACCACGGTTTAAAATTAAATGAGGACAAGACCAATATTTTGCAATTCAAGCTAAGAAATAATCTAATGGATCCTACAATTAGTAATACTAAAGTAGTTAAATTTTTGGGTTTAAATTTTGATTCAAAATTAAGTTGGTCTGACCACATACATTTTTTAAGTAAGAAATTAAGTTCAACAAGGTATGCAATTAGTATATTAACTAAAGTCACATCTATAGAAGTCTGTTTAACTGTCTATTATGCATATGTCCACTCGCTGTTGGCTTATGGAGTTACCTTATGGGGTAACTCTGTAGAAGCCGGGAGAGTGTTCGTGTGTCAAAAGTTCATTCTTAGGACAATTTTCCATTTAAAACCAAGAACTAGTTGTAAGCCTTATTTTAAAAAACATTGTATTCTAACATTACCTTCTCTTTACATTCTTGAGCTAGCAAAATTTGTTCATACAAAATTATCTGTTTTTGAAAAATACAAAATAAATCACAGCTATCATACTAGAAATAATAATAACATTTTTCGATATCCAAATCATAGTCATAAACAATTTGAAACTGGACCACTTTATATGGGATTAAAAATTTATAATCATATACCTGAATCATACAAAAGCTTAGCAAAAACAAATTTTACATCTAAACTGAAAGAGACATTGAGCCATAAAGCTTATTATAGAGTTGATGAGTTTTTTATAGATAAAATTTAGCGTATGATTTATACATGGTTTATGTATACATTTTATATAAGGTAGGAAAGCTTGAGGTAGGGAACTTGAATATGTTAGGCTTAGTTAATATTAAACAAACTTGACTATGTACCTGCTTAAAAATTACTTATGTAATGTTTCTCAGGCGTTATGTACAATAAAGACTTGTCTATTTTCTGTCATTTTACAATTAATAGGCCTATTACTATCCCTATAACTATGTATATAGTACTTACAGACCTAATATACATAAAATACACTACATATACGGGTTGCTGTTTGCACCAGAGCATGATAACAGACTCTGCTTTATTTTGATCCTTTTTCAGATAGTTTGCAGTCATACTGTTGTACTGAGAACCAAACAGGCAACAAAAATACATTTTTTATACAAATTAAGTCATTAGTTCTTGAATTATTTTAATTTAAACAATTTTAATGGCTGCTATTTACAAACAGATAATTATATAAGCTAGTTATTTGACCATGGCTAGGTTTTGATCAAATAAGAGCCATAAGAAATTTGAAATCATTTAGTTAAACCATGTCATAAATGTGAATTAATTAGTAAACAAATCAAATGGGCGGACAGGCAAGAAACAAAGTATTTTAAGACATATGATTACAGTGCTATTTTTCTGTAAAACATGTATCAAACACACAGGTAACATATCTTTCCACTTTTTTTAACTCCCGGTATATTACTGTCACAGGTACGAGAACCTGCTGAGCGACTGTCAGCAACTGTACCTGTCCCAGAGGGAGATGCTCATCAGCGAGAGTGTTCTCACCACCATCCGAGGACTGGCCGACAACATGTCTGGGGATCACTGCTCCCTCACTCGCTCAGCCTGCGCCTTCCTCATCCACGTGTCCCAGGACGAGCTGCGGTTGTATCAGCAGTTCTTCTCCACCTCCACACCGCTGTTCACGTGAGTATGCCCCCTAACTTCGCCCCTTCGAATAAGCTCACCAAGTTCCTGAGTTTTGTTCTTGAATGGAAAATGGCCTTGGAAAGACAACCTTGTACAGGTCAGGAGCAGACTTTCAAGGATATTTTACTTGCTTACTGAAGCTTTGTCACCTTTTGAAGTAACATACACTATGATGTGCTGCTCTAGAGTCATACTGTAGGGATTGAGGGCCTTCAGATTAATTTATTTTAGTGCATGGCTCCAATATTTACCATGCTACAAATTTTAATGGTTTATGGTCATAATATTCTACATGCCTCCTGCATGTAAGAAACACTTATATTGAAGATCTTCCTGCCAGGGCTGTTTTTCATGACTACAAAACAGGCAGAGGGATTGTTGAAGGTTTCCAGAGCCAGATCATCTGAAAGCCAGAACAACAACATTATCTCAGAACTCAGGCTGTAGAATAAGTGTCCTTCCTCTGTCAAGAGCCTACGACCTGCCTGTGAGGCAGAGCCCTCAAAACGAATGTATATTACAAGAAAATTTGCATAACCTACGCCTCAACCTCTTCGAATTGACACTTCGAGTATAAAACTTGGTTCAGTTGTACCTTAGATATTTTCCTCCAAAAATCCTGCTTATGAATATTTAGGATTTACTTTGAAAAGAAATAGTCTTTGTCATTCTATGAACAATTTGTGATGGTACATTATAATTGTATGTTGTGAATCAGTCCACAATTGGTTTTTGTTGCAGGCATTACTTGGAAGGGTTGTGTGTCAGTCTGTATGACACGCTGCGGCCATTGGTGATTCATATGAAGCATCTTGAAACACTAGCCGAACAGTGTTCAATACTGAGAAATGAAATGATACAAGAACAAGTTCAAAACAACCGTAAGTCATTTTACTGCTTACCATTTTCAAAACCTTTTAAGTAGAACATTTTTTTAAATAGGAAAAAAATCATATCAGGAGGGGTGTGCGAGTATTCAAACTTCGAGCTTTTTCGAGCTGAATATTGTAGTATTTGGCTCGGCTCGAGATTTGCATAAAAGTTCGAAGTTCGAGCTGAATATTTAAAACGCCGACTAGTGAAAAGAGTCGTCTACAAAAGTAAATTTAAAGCAAAAACATTCCAGAATCAATGTTAGAATTCTCGTAGTTAGCGTCGGTAGAGCTAAATAACAAATATTATTCAGCAATGCTAATGCTTTCGGTCCTTCGTTTAAAAAAATAACCAAATATTAAAAAATTACTGTTTTAAACTGCCGACTTGATCAACCAACGCAATGGAGCTACTTTCTCTATGCTCAGTCACATCAAGTGGACATACACACTATTCTGTTTGCAGTGCAGTGTTGCCGTTATCCAGTTGAGTTGTGCAATATTTCACAGTTAATAATCAAATTAAAAATAATACAACAATCGTACTGCTCCAGAAAAAGTACCCCAGCAAAAAACTAAAATCTATGAAAACACTTTTTCTAACTGTTGCATTGGTACAGTCTTTTCCTTTTCTACAACTTACAACTTTGTACATTACACAATAATTATATTCCATGGAGTCTGAAATTACGTCTGGCAACACTGTTTGCGTACCCACTTTACGAACTGCCTTAAGACATTGAGTGAAGATGGTTATAATGTAATAATGTTTTAGCGTGACCAATAGCTAGGGACAAAGTTGAAAGTTGTAGGTGATGAACGACTAATAATCACGATGGCGTTTTAGTGTGCAGCTGAAATAGTACTCTACATAAATTGTATTGTTAAAAAGTCGTCAGTTTATGGTAGAATCTAAAGTACTTAGAGATAAAGCTAATATATACAACTGTAATCATGTTGTAGTTGTTAAAGTTGACAATAATTAGTGTTACATAATTGTTGTAATAATTTACACTTCAAAATCACTAATTGCGAGGTTCACAAAATCTAAAGATTAACAAATATTCTGAATGGTTACGTAATGCATATTTATAATACCGGTGGTCATATTATTTAAAAGTTTGATTATATTCTATGTACAATATTTACAAGATGGCAAGACGCGATCAAAATGGTGCAGTCAAATCAAATCAAATCAAATCAAATCAAAATATTCTTTATTGCCATAGAAACAAAATAACATGCATTGGCTTGCGTCACACAAAGGTAATTATAGTAAGAATACAATAACAATAACAATGTAAGAACCATACAAGTAAGATCAGGAAGTAGCATATCTACCACTAATGTAGTCATCTACGGAATAAAAACACTTCTCCAACAAAAAGGACTTAAGCTTTCTTTTAAACTGAATGTCATCCGATTCAGTTTTAAGGACATCAGGTATAGCATTAAATAATATTGTTGCATTATAGTATGTATGGATTTTAAAGAAGGAAGTACTGTGATAAGGAATATTTAGTTTGTTTTTTTTCTGAGGCCATAGTTAGATTGAGGGACAAGGGAATTGAAAATACTGTGGTTCTGCTTTAAAAAAATCAAAGTTTGATAAATATAAATACTAGGGAACGTGAGAAGTTTTAGTTCCCTGAAAACGGTCTTGCATGATTCCCTCCTTCGAAGACCAGCAACAATTCGCTCTGCCCTCTTTTGGAGGACAAAAATGGGTTTGGTTATAGATCGTTCTGAACCCCAGATTGCGACAGCATATGAAATATATGGAAAAATCAACGCGTAATACGAAGTAAGAAGAACCTCAGTATTTGTAAAGAAAGCTAGTCTACGAAGTACAAAAATCCCAGAACATAACTTTCGTGCGACATCGCTGACATGAGCAGAAAATCTAAGATGTCTATCAACATTTAACCCCAAAAACCTAACATTGTCATTGGAGCAGACTCTGCTTCATCGACCAAGATAGTCAGATTATCATTACGCTTGGCCAAAATTGAGAAATCAATTACAGAAGTTTTGTTAGCATTGATAGCCAAACCATTTTCCCGAAACCACTGGACAATCATATTTGACTCAACAAAGCTATTGACCTCCATGATCTCACGACATATGCCATCCACAATTATTGACGTATCATCAGCAAACAAACACAACTCAGCATCTCCCACACAGCTCTTCAGATCATTCACATATAAAATGAACAGAAGAGGACCGAGTATTGAGCCTTGCGGAACCCCCGCATTAACAATTTGTACGTCAGAGTGGCAATATCTCATAATCTCTGAATCAATGAAAGGTATTTCAACCACTTGCCTCCGACCCCTCAAATAGGACGAAAACCATTGGATTGCTATCCCACATACTCCAATAGCTTCAAGCTTCTCCAGAAGATGATCATGACACACCATATCAAATGCCTTCCTTAAATCAAAGAAAACTCCAGATGCATACTTGCCTCTATCCAAAGCATTGACTACCTTGTCGATGAGCGTGAACATAGCACTGACAGTTGAGCCCCTCTTAACAAAGCCGAACTGGTTCTTGAATAAAATATCATTGTGATTAATGAATGACCACAATCTACTTATAACTGCCTTCTCAAATACCTTTGAGAATGTTGAAGAAATGGAAATAGGGCGGAAATTATCAAGTTCATCTATTTTCCCTTTTTTATGCAGTGGCTTTACAACCGATAACTTTAGAAAGTCAGGAAAAATTCCTCTAGTAAAGGAAAAGTTAATCAAATGAACTAGTGGATCGACGAAAAGATCACAACATGACTTAAGGAGCTTTGATGATATACCAGCAATGCCAGATGACGTCTTTAAATTCATGATAATATCAGTAACCTCACTTCTGGAAACAGGTGACAGGAAAAACGAAGTTGAGCTACCACCAGGATGGCCATTAGAAAAACAATTAGACCCCTTTGGGACTACATTTATAAAAAAATCGTTAAAAATATTTGAGATTGACTTCGGATCCCTAACAACAACTCCCTTCTTGTCTTTGATGGACCGAGGAATGTTACACAAATGTTTAACTTATACAGTGCTTTGTAACTTGTAACGCTTCCAGTGTTGTAAGTGTGGGGATTTTTCCCCACAGTGGGGAATATTCACATGTTTTTGAGTGTTAGAGGAAAAACGTGGGGAAATCGTTCAAGTGGGGAAATAAGTGGGGATTTTTAAAAACTCTATAATGAAACATAATATTTTTAATATATTTATAAAAAAGTATTATTTTTACACTTTTCTTTCCCATCAGGGCATTAATGATTGCATAACTTCATTTTTGTAAGCCTTTTCAACCATAATTTTGGTTCTGTATGAAAGTAAAACACTGTAAAGCACTGTGTGATACAAGACTATGTATTGTATTTTACAGAACTTTATCACCACTACCTCATCACTCTACATTTTACCCAACCACCATTCCGGTTTCACGGTTCTTTTTATTTGGTTTCATGCACTTTACAGAATACCACCACTTCATATTTAAGTTGCCTCACACAAAAGATCGCACGGTCCATTAGTCCAACAGTCACAATCAGTTCTTATAATTAAATCCCTTACAATTAACATAATAGTCTTGAAAAAACTGTAAAAATTTGCAATATAATACAGAAAATTATTTGTAGATTAGTAACCTTACTTTTTTTAACTTCCCATACAGTTTAATAATTCATTATTGTACTATTGTACATATTTAATATAGTATCACATATGTGTGAGCGTGCGATTAGGGAAGAACACAGAATGAGTGGGGAAATCAGGGGCAGAGTGGGGAAATTTTGTAGCTCTTAGTGGGGTAAAATTATTTTTCCACCTGGCAACACTGTAACGCTACAGCTGTGCGATTAAAATCATATTTTTAACATTGTTAACTCCGCGGGATTGTTTGAATTTGTGAATAAACGTCAGTAGAAAGCATATCATTTTGTAACTGTATGCTATCAAATTGTTAAAGCAGTGATGGAAGAACAATGCATTGACGGTCCTCTTCCACCTTCTGCTTTTGAAATCTTCTGTTTCAGAAGCAGATATAATACGAGGGTTGTTCAGAAAGTAAGTTCCGTTTAGGTGTAAAAAAATACTCAATGGATCTACAAAAATTTATTATATACATCTTAAAGAGCGTGTCTTAAACTATTTTTCGACATAATTCCCACTAACATTTAAGCACTTATCATACCTAGGAACAAGCTTTTCAATTCCCACTGAAAAGAATTCTGCCGCCTGTGCACATAGCCACCCGTTGACGCCATCTTTCAGCTCGTCATCATTCACAAAGCGCTGTGACCCAAGCCATTTTTTCATGTTAGGGAACAAGTGAAAATCACTTGGCGCTAAATCAGGACTGTAAGGTGGGTGATCAAAAACATCCCAACCAAAATGGTCCAGGAGCTCACGAGTTTTCGCTGCAGTGTGAGGAAGTGCATTATCGTGAATGAAAACAACGCCACCGGTCAACATGCCGCGCCTTTTGTTCTGGATTGCCCGCCTCAGTTTCTTCAGCGTTTCACAATACACTGTTGAGTTAATTGTAGTGCCCCTTTCTAAATACTCAACCAATAGAACCCCTTTCCTGTCCCAAAAAACAGTTGCCATGAGTTTTTTCCTTGAGAATGTTTGTCGGCATTTGATGGGCCTACGCGGCGACGCAGTGTGGACCCCACTCCGTTGATTCAACATTCACATAAGAAACCCATGTTTCATCACCTGTCACTATGTGATCAAGAAGTTCATCGCCTTCTTCGTCGTATCGCTCCAGAAATGTTAGGGCAGCGCCCATTCTGTTCATTTTGTGATCAGTTGTGAGCAATTTCGGCACCCACCGAGCACAAAATTTGTGGTAACCAAGATTTGCAGTCACAATGTTGTACAGAAGAGTGCGTGAAATTGGGGGGAAACACTCCGAGAGGTCTGTAATAGTGAAATTACTGTTCTCTCTAACCTTATCATTAATTTTGTCCACAAGATCGTCGGTTACCACAGATGGCTGGCCACTTTCTCTTCATCATGAACATTTGTGCGTCCTTCGTTAAACAAACGGCACCATTTCCGAACTGCACTGTCACTCATTATGTTGTTTCCGTAAACAGAACACAGTTCACGATGGATCTCAGCAGGTTTAATTTTTTTTGCCCAAAGAAACCGGATAACTGAACCACTGAACGCACTTCACAGTCAGCAGGGTTGTCAATTGCGGCGGCTGGACTGATGTCGCGGCGTCACCAGAGCCGGCGGCACTGGCACTTGCGGCGGCCATTTTGAATTTAGATTGGAGCGCGCGGAGCAGTCCGATCAACCTTCTTGGCGTACGGACAGACGCCTACTGAGCCAGACTACCCAACGCCGCCGCGGTCACACCTCTACCCCCTCTCCTTTACTAGCTAGCCACCAACGGAACTTACTTTCTGAACAGCCCTCGTAGGTTAAGTCTATTAGTTATAGGTTAGATACAACATAAGCTAGGCCTACGTTATCGAATAACTTATTTCAGTGATTATAGTATGATATAAAGACTCGTTTAACTAACTTATATTTATAAAAGGATAACCTAAAATTTACTATTTACAAACAGTTGAATGAGTGATATAGGCTACTGGGTTTTGTCAATTCCCTAGGCTAGGGCCTAAGTGTTTGGTTACATGGAGAGTACATATTGACATGTTATGGTTATTAATAAATACGGTAATAACTGCATTCGTTAACTGTGGGCTTATTAGTCTAGTTTAAAATGTGTAGTTCTCTTCCTTTAGGTTATTTTTTCCTATGTAGGCTACCTAATTTATATTGAAAAATATAAAAATAGAATTGTTCGTTACTATCTACAAGTGGTCTCAATAAATCTTACTTTTTAGTAGCCTACCTATTTTTTATTTTTCCACTGTAGGCCTTTATTTATTGAACGTAGGCATAATGAATATAGAAGAAGTGAATGAAAGATGACAAATATTGAAAGTTATACAGTACTTTACATTACCAAAATGAATCAATTTTTTTTAAAATAATGTAAATAAAGAATAAATAAAGGCCTAATCAAACAAGCACAAAGCTCGAGAACTATAAAATAATTCTGCCCGCCTTGGCTCGAGTCAGAAAACACTACCGGTATATTGCACACCCCTAGAGAAAATTCTCATAAAAAGCTCGGCTCGAGAAAGCTGGAACGAGGACTTAAAAAAAGCTTGGCTCGAGTCAAAAATCACTATTTGCACACCCCTACATATCAGATATAAGTTATATATATTTATATCGGTTTACTTACTTGAATCCCTTCTTCGAAAGCAAACTCATGGAGGAAGAAAAGGGAACAAGAGCGAAGATGTGGGACCCTTCCTGGATAATCATACAGATCTCCTACAATAATATGAGATCTGGGATTTTGATTGTGTAGTAATTTTAAAAGTCAAGAAGCAGATAAAGCTCGGTTTCGGTTCTATCGTATCCGAAAGCTGGGTCACATAACTAGGCATGAATAGGTCACGTAAATGACTGTTGCATGCCATAATCTCACCGCAAATGACTATTGCACTGCGTAATATTGCCCATAAATGAGGATCTCACCACAATTAGCCAAAATAATCCCAAATAAAATAAAATAAATCTCATACAAAAAATGGGATTATTTTTTCCGGAAATTGTGGGGGTCGTGTCCATCTATAATTTACAACTACTGTTTATTAGTAGAACCACCTACTGATTTTGAGATAGCCAATACCTCAAAGTAACTGATCACAGCACTTTCCTTTGCAAAATGAACTAGCGAGCTTTGCTCCATGCACAGATCTTTAACCTATGTGGACCAGCAAAGTGAGGTAATGTATGTAGGGGCTGCCAACCTATAATTAAAAGAAAAAAAATAGCTTTATAGAAATAGTTTTTGTTTTATAAATTGTGTCACTCGGATAGTTTTTATGATGAGTAAATTAAACTGAGCATATATTAGAAAATACTTATTTAACAAAAAGAATCCTTCTTAAGGTGGTATGAATGAAAGTTTTGAGGGAGTGGATGAATGTGTGTGTAATGCAATAGCATAAAAGTGGCAGTACTGATTATCTTCAGATTTTGCATATTCTTCAATTCAATGAAAGTTGCAAGTTTGATTATGAAAAACCCTTCTTCTGTAGATTATGAATAGAAAGAAAGAAAAATTGCTTTATTTTACATCTAAATACTTACAAATGTTGTTTACAGCTTCATTCTCTCATATAATATGAACAATAGTTTCTCCTGTTAGCGAATTTCCCCTATAGGGAAGAAGCTATTACCGTAGGTGGCATGGTAACATTTAAGCCCGAGACCATGATAACTTTTCATTTTGAGGCCCCCAGATGCCAAAAAAACCATTCGTTCAAATTTTGTATATATATATACACACGGCTACGCCCGGAAAGCCAGTCACTGAAAATATACCCGGGGAAAGCAGTCAGTAACACCCCCACGTATATATGGAAAATATGCGATGTATATATTTTGTATTTGCTCAAATATTGTCGTTGGCCATTTCCAATTATGTATATGTCGTATATACTTAAAAACTAAAGACTTTTTATACATAATAATTCCTATGCTAAGCCAGTCACCGGCGTTTTTGCCGGGAAAGCCAGTCACGTAAAGTTTGTACTGCTAAGCCAGTCATAATATATTGAACGTAAGTGCCCGGGATATTTTAATAGTATATCGTACTTTACTAATATACATTTTTCCCAATGCTTTACCTTATGGAAATTTTCCAATTTTTAAATGTTTATTAAAAGACGGTTGAATGAATGTGTCCAGTTTTTGAACTGGCAGCGTAAAATGTAATGGAAAAATTTGAAAGAAATCCGTTCAACCATTTTCAAGTTATTGCATTTCGAACATAACCACACAACCACTGACGGACAACGAATCATTGTCTCTGCTAATACATAGATTCATTCACTTCGTTCCTTCATCAACAAGGTAATTTAAATAAATTATAATATAATCATTTTAATCCAAACCCAGATAAGTGAGAGAGCAAAATAATACAAACATAAAACATTTCTAATTTAGATTTCCCTAGCCTAAACCGCATAAAAACATCTTAACACCTGCAAAGAAGAAATACATATTTTTTATCCATGTTTAGAATTACTTCCAAATATCGTGAGTTAACTCTATACAAAATATTGAATATGGAAAATAATATGGAATTTTAAATTAGTTTAATTTTTTAAATTTCTGTTTAGATATTTGATTAAAAATTGAATTCGTCTATGAATCGTTTGCTAAAATTTCAAACATCCCTCATGAAGCAGCCCAGCCTGCACCAGTCCCTCTCATTAAGGTACTCATAAAATTCATTTTCCATTAAACTAGATTTTTGAAACCAAAACTTCCAAATTTTTGAAAGAATGGGTCATTTGGTCAGGAAATGGAAAATATTTTCTATTTCTTGTAAATTACAATGTGAACAAACATAAATTTTGTCTAGCAACCAAGGCTTATAATTTAAGTTTACAAGTTCCGCTCTTGCTTTAGTAATCCATGAGATTATATTTGGGTAAGCAGTCTTATCAGTAAGGAAACACCTGGGCCCAAGTTCAAGGTCAAGTAAACGATACTGTTGATGAAACATCAATGGTATTGCCCGACCTTGGCAATCCGCTTTCCAGCGCACACTCGCTGCCTCTAAAACCACGAAAGTTGTGATTCTATCTTGTTTGGATCGTCAATATCAAAATCAATAACTACTCCGTCTTTTGGCCTATTTGTTTCCAATCCCGGTACCAAAACAGATTACAATTCATCTTAGCCTCTGGATTGCTTAAATTTATATATATATTATTATATATTTATATTTACTGTCTTACCTTAGCAATCCATTTTATTTTCTATTCTAAAATCGATTTCGGATCCGAAGATCCATCCTTTATAAATCCAGGAGTTTATCTGAAGTACTCATCCAGGAGATCTGCATTATCGACGAAATCCCCTGGATGAATACTTCAGATAAACTTGGTCTCCTGGATTTCTAACTGAGGATGGATCTTCGGATCCGAAATCGATTTTAGAATAGAAATGAAAATGGATTGCTAAGGTAAGGCAGTAAAATATACAAAATAGATTCCTATTTATAATCAGTTCCGCAAGAAAATTTGGCAATCTACTGTTTGGCAAATTAGAAACTTTTATAATTATTAATTTGTGCGGTAAAGAAATAAGCCTTTTCAATGTCGTCTTCAATATACAGTACATAATACGGTGTATTCACTGGTAATTTAAAAAGCCTTTTAATAAAAGTCTGCTGTACTGATTCAACATATTCACTTTCTAAAAAGCCCCATATCTTTCCACTGTAACAAACTGTTGCCTTGGCAATTGTGTCAAAACACTTAAGCTTAGCACTAACCGGTACCCAACTATTGTGAATTAAATTTGTCCATACCAAGTTGATGACCAATTTCCCAGCCGATGATTTTTCCCTAAAATGTGTTTCCCAAGATAACGTTGTTGTGAATGTAACTCCCAAGTACGTATATCTGTGTACTATTTCCACTATTTTGCCCTTGTAAAAAAAATATCATTTGCCCCTTTTTCTAAATACCATGACTTTAGATTTAATTAAGTTCTCTTTAAGATTCCATTTTGAACAGAATTCCTGAAGGTTATTTATCATGAGCAGCAATGCCGTCGCTGTTGGCGCTACTAAAATTATATCATTGACATACATCAGCATATTTATTTTCCGTCCCCCAAAACTACAGCCGCCACCCAAATTTCCCGGAGTGTAATTTATAAATAAACTAAAAAGGGTAGGACTACACATGCACCCTTGTCTTAAGCCGTTTACTGTGTCAAAGGTTCCTGTCGCCCCATCTTTGCACCATACACAAGCTGTTGTCCCGCTATACAAGTCATTAATAATATGAAGTATTTTGACAATAAATCCAAGCAAGAGAGTTTGAAAAACAAAGCCCTCCTGTCAATGTTATCGAACGTGGCAGTGAAATCTTCAAAGAAACTGCCATAAAGTCTGCCTCTCGGCTGGGCCAAACATAAATGTATCACACTTGACAAATGAAAATGTTATCTACTGTCGAATATCACCTCCTAAATCCCACCTGAAATTCCATAATTATCTTGTGCTCGTGAATCCAATAACAAAATTATTATTTATAAGACTCAAAAATAGTTTTGCAACACAATCAATGAATGACAATCCTCTGTAATTATTTACTATATTAATGTCATCAGTCATTTACTTCATCAATTTATTATGCAGTGGAAAAACTATAGAACTTTTAAAACTTACCGGAACTTTACTTTCTTTATATACATTGTTGAAAACGCCCAACAACTTTTGAAGAAATGTCCCTGGTGCGTTCTTAAAAAACTCTTAGGGCACTCTGTCCAACCCACGTGCTTTAAGCTGGGTTTTCCTAGCTCCGCATTTTGTGCCGAGCGCACTGCGCATTACGCAATGCGCTCCGTGCTATTCAGTGAGCTACGCAGTTGTGTTTTCCAAGCTCCGCACTGCTCAGCATGGAAGTATGTATTTTCACACTTTTTTGCTGGTGTTTGATGAGTGAACATGAGTCTGTAACTGCAGACTGTCTCTGTGCTGTTTCCCTTTTCCCTTTTAGGTTTGAATGGAGAGTATGGCTGTTGACTTATTGCTGTGTGCTTGAGTGTGTGAGTAAATAGGAGCAGTTGAAATAGTAAGACCATTTGATTGTTGCCATGCAGTATATGTCTTGTTCTTTTGTGACAGTAAAGATATTTTATTTGAACTATATTTCCACTGAATTACTCTTTATGTCTGCGAGATGCAAGATTAAAACTGCGAGATGCAAGATTAAAACTAAGTTTATTTGTCAAAAATAACGTCTGTTGCACTAGACTGCTCTCGGAGGAGTCATCCTGTTGTGCTGAGCGCAGTGTGCACCGCGCAGTCTTGTAGGAAAACGCTCCCATTTAATTACATCTTGTTGGGTATACTCCGCAATGCAAACTGCGCAGTGCGAACTGCGCCAAAAATTTTTTTTAAATGCCTTTCCCACTGGTCTGATGAAATATTTTGAATTTGTTTACTATATTTTATCTTAAAACTGTTAATGCCTTGCCAGAATTTTTTTGTATCATAAGCCCTACTTAAATTATCTATAATCGAATTGACGTGTGTTCTTGTTTTGGCTTTACACAACATACCATATTGTTTTTTTACCTCTAAATTTTGCATTTTCATGTCATTACTGTTAGTTCTTTGAAATGTATTCAGAAGCTTAAATAATCGTTTTCTTACATTCAGGCATTCAAAATCAAACCACAGTTGTTAGTTATTGATCAACTGCTTATGAATAGATTATAAATAATGATATAAATGTTTATTTATCCACTTACGGTAAGATTGTTGCCTGGTGGATGTTATATTCTGTATTGAATGCCGTATAATAAACACCATACACGGATGTTCCGTGTGGATTGGACAACTTTGGTAACAATTTCTAACATGTTGGTAACGTTTTTCTGTGTTACAGTATTGTAAACACTTTATCGCCTCCTCCGATTATGCATAATACAGCCATGGACCTCTCTGGGAGTTTAATTTTTTTTTGTGTGCGAGCGCCTACGAAGAGTTGGTAAGGTTAAAATAAATTTGTTGATTTCCGATAGTCTTCGGGCTCCACTGTGTTGTGTTGGAAGTATTATCACAGAAGAACCTGTTACCACTGTGACTGGGCCACCGATATTTCCTTATCAGTCACAGTTCCTCATTTGTACAGCCACGGCCCTGGAGGCGTTCGGCAGAGTGGCTGAGCAGTTGTTGCAAGACGTACAGGAGCGTCTGGTGTTCCGCGCCCACCTCTACCTCAAGTCCGACATTGCGGAGTACAACCCCTCCCCCGGCGACCTGGCCTACCCTGACAAGCTGGAGATGATGGAGGTAACATCCCAATCATTATGCTAAACTCTCTCTAAGAAAACCCTCAATCTCCTAAAAAAAATACTTTTTTAAAATAAAATATTGTACAGTAAACTTTCAGGAATCTGCTCATCCCCTAGTCCAGACTCCAGGTAGTCCGGACTGACGATCTTAAATTATTTAAAATTGATGTTGCAAATAAAAACGGAACATAATATTTTCAGTTTTCACTTGATTAGCCCACATTACACAAATGACATCTAGTTTGCATCATCGGGTGCTCTGCGTTTCAGTAAAATTGATGTTGTTTATGATGTGAGAGGCCAAGGGTGCCCACAGGAGGGGATGATAGCACGGATTGGGCTATAAAATGTTCCTTATTTTCAACCGGAAAGACTTTTATTTTGATAACGAAAGAGTATCTAGAGTTTATTACATTTTAACACCAACGTTTGGTCTTGGCTAGGTCTCTCTTTGGTTCAAAATTGTCGTGCATTGCAGATTAATATTCTTTTTGCAGGTGGCTCTCTAAATTATTTCATGCATGACAACTGCAATTTATCATATGTCCTAACATCATTATTGCATTTCCCTAAACATCTTTTATCTACTTCCCTGTGTCATTATTTTGTGTAGTAGCCTCTCAGATTTTATTTTTCCATATAAGGCTACTCAAAAAGTTACTTTATTGTTTTTACATTTAACAAACACATTGAAATCAAATGAAGGTTATGTTTAAAATAGTTCCTGGAATAAGAGGCGTAACCGGTATGTGTATTCCTGCCGCAAAGTCTGAAAAAGTAAGGGAAAATATTTTTCAATAATTTATTTTAAGTAATGGAAATTTATAGAAGTAAAAAAAACTCATTAACTCATTGTTAAAATGTTCCATATTTTGTACAAATGCTAATTATTTGTGAACTGGAAATCTGTAGGTATGTCAAAATTTTGTTTTAAACACCTTCTGATGTAGGCTTTTATTTTATCAAGCGTTTAGGTGGTATTATGGTTTCTCAATTTGAGTATGTTGGATTATTTATATTTTAGATTGTTGTTCTTAGATTGTTTATGTTTCTATTAATTTAATTTTAAATACAGGTTAATTGTGATGTTTGCCTCTGACGAACGTCGTATATCAAGAGGTATCTATAACAATATACAGGA
The DNA here is from genome assembly GCA_963675035.1 of Allygus modestus. Taxonomy (NCBI): domain Eukaryota; kingdom Metazoa; phylum Arthropoda; class Insecta; order Hemiptera; family Cicadellidae; genus Allygus; species Allygus modestus. The sequence continues at coordinate 139,112,039 of OY776112.1, read as the reverse complement.
GAGGAGGTATCTCCTCTGTCGGGAGGTATCTATAGAGATCTCGTCGATCTGGGGTAAAAAACTTTGCCTACATGATGACCGCCATTTTGACCCTCTATACCCTCCGGTCTCCATGGCAACAATATGTTAACCAATCAAATCTCCTCTTCACAACTTATGTTAGTCTTTATTACTCTTTGGTCAGATGTTTTGTTTACAAAAATATCCACTAGTGAGGCTTCACTTTTTTAACACGACGAGAGCTCTATATTGATTACACCTCGGTGTCATACACTAACTTATTGCTATCGAAGGAACTACGGTATGTTTAAAAACAAACGGTAATTTAGGTTCTTCACTATCTAAAATTACGGGTTTAAAAGGAAAATTTGAATTTGTTTTGAGGGGAGTTAGCCTGCACTGTGGTCTATGGGAAATGGGAGGATAGAAAAGGCTATTCTTTGGTTAGATTAGGGATTTATTTCCCCCCTCATGTTAACACTTTAACAAAACTCCGTTGCTGTTGGCTAAATATCAAGGCAGTTGAACAAAATCGTAGTCATTATTACCAAATTTATAAACAAAATAAGTCATCTTGAACAAATTCAGCCAATGACAAGAATTATGTTTAGTTAACATAATCATTTACATAACGTGTAAGATGATTATATATAAAAAATGACCATTCATCATAGCCTATTTATAGGATATTTTTAGAAACGAAAATAAGTGTTGTTTGGTAAAAATATGTAGAAATAATATAAATACTACCGACGTGAATATCCAAGCATAATTACAGATTTATTTAACGAATACAAATTAACTAAACAATAACAAATGTAGCGATTCGAGTCGTATTATTGAGTTTTGTTTTAGTCAATAAGCAGATTATTCTTAAGCTAGGGTGCATTAACATAATATTACACACTACATTGTATACAATTTTATGAGCAACGACTCTATTCGGGGTGTATTGCTCCCTCGGGGGGCGGGGGAGGGGGAAGGGGGTAGTAAGGACAGATAATTTTGGGGGAGAATCACGCTATTGCCTTTGGGGGGGATTGGCACCCCTGTGAGAGGCAGTGAAAGTAGTCGTGCGGGGGGAAGAGAGTCTCAGTTGACTGCGCTCGCTTAGTTTGTGTTTCATACGACTTATGCCCGCCTTTTGAAAATCTGGACTGGCCCCCACATTAGTCCTGAGAATGAGAGTCTACTGTAAATAAATTATGTCAAAATGAAACCGCTAATGAGGCTGTCTACTGGTCCAGCAATCCTGCTGTTTATTCTGTGGTCTTTATTTTGTAAACTTTATGCATTACTTTGTTTTTTTTTTCAACACGACTTATCTGCTTGACAAGGTTTGAGGTTAGGGTGGTTCTAGGCCATTATACAGAAACAACTATGAAAGGAAAAGGATGCCAGAGAACTTACCCATTGAGAAGAAGTGTGAAGAATCAACAGGAAAGATAAATCACTGGCAAAAAGTCACACAAATAAACGCATTACAGAAAAATTTATTTTACTTACAGTTAAAGAATTTCAGAAATTTGTTCTTTCACTCAAGGACAGTTCGAGGCTTGTTTAAGAGATGTTAAAAATGATTAAAGTTTGAGGAATCTTTAAGAAATCTTCTAACTTTTTTCATATGAGTATATTTTTAAAAAACTGGATGTCAAAAACGTGTTTCAGAGCATAGCCCAGTCACTGCACGACCAGGAGGTGGCTGCTCTCAGTCGCAGTGAGTCTCGGGCCTCGCTTGTCTCCATCGGCTCCACTACATCACAGGAGGTCGCCCGCATCAACACTACACACCGCAGCTTCCCTGGAAGTAAGTAGTTAGCATTTTATACATTTACTGTAGGGTTTTTGTCTATAACTTAAATTGTTTAGTAATTTTATTTTTTGTCTGTGGGATTTTAACATTTTGTTAACCGTTGAGATTTACTAAACTATAGGATATTATTCTTTTAGCTTGATTAGTTTACGTTGTTAGCCTGTTACATGAAATGTATACTTTGAAAAAGTCTCTTTAGTGTGAACTATATTATGTAAATAAAAGAATTTTCTAGACAATTTAATTTTAGGGAAAGTTTAGTCAAGAATTAGTTTGTCATATTGCTTAAGAATATTAGTACAAATAGTTCTGTATCCTCTAGCCTTTTTCTTGGTTTGCTAACTGTTGGTTATAATGCTCCCGTTTGGTTCAACATGTACGAGTGCACATTAAAGAAAAGTTCATTTAAAGTAAAGAGGGTCGTGACAATATAAGTGAAACTTTTATAATTTGTCCTAATTGTATGTGCAGTTAAGCTTTGGTAAATTCCCTCAGTACAATATAACTGAACACTATTTAGTTTTTGGATGGAGAATATCCTGTCTGTTAGTCCCAGTTGTGAAATGAAATAGTCCTTTATTGCCACAAATACATTTTCATATTTTCAGCATAGCTGAGAGAACAGGTGACAAAAAACTAAAACTCAATACATATAGAACATTGCTATACATCAATACAATACAATGCTAGTTTAGATTTGTGTGTTCTCATTTAGATATTCTGTAATTGAATAATAATTTTTTGTTAGCAAATAAAGTTTTAAACCCTTTTTAAATTTATAAAATCGTAAATTTCCTTGTATCGTGGTCATGGGCTCGGGAAAAGCACCACAGGAAATGGGCAGAGCCCCTGCACTGAGAGTAAGCAAGCTCACCCTTCACTCGCCATCGCAGAGGGTGGCTTCTGACATCCTGATTCTGAGTAGGCGGGACATCAAATAAATGACAGGGTTAGTCACTGGATATGGATACTTGAGGAAACATTTGTTACCTATGGGCATTTTCAATGGAGACCCATTGCCCAGGAAGTGCGGGCAGTCTGAAGAGACTGCCGACCACCTGCTCTTTGACTACAATACGCTGAATGAGGTCAGGAATGCCACTCTCGGAACCATGGTGAGGGTAATTATCTGCCTCGGGAGGAGCTCATATGAAGGTTCATCAGGCTCCTGCAACTCGATGGGTTCTGAAACGAACAATTCAACAGGGGAGCGCAAAAAGCCCTAGTGGTTGACGTGCCTTGGGATACGGTCCGCCCCGTTCTGAAATGAACATGATCGCAGGCTCGCCAGGAGACCTACACGGGATGTAGTATCCACCGGTGAGACGCACGCTGGTCTACCTGTACCGGCTGTACCGCTGTATCAAGCGGCCGATCTTGCAGGGTCTGTCTCAGGAGGCTCTCACCTTGGGATGCAGTCCGCCCCACTCTGAAATGAACATGTTCGCAGGTTCGCCAGGAGACCTACACGGGATGTGGTATCCGCCGGTGAGGCGCACGCTGGTCTACCTGTCCCGGCTGTACCGCTGTATCAAGAGGCCGATCTTCCGGGGTCTGTCTCAGGAAGCTCTCACCTTGGGATACGGTCCGCCCCACTCAGAAATGAACATGTTCGCAGGCTCGCCAGGAGACCTACACGGGATGTGGTATCCTCCAGGGAGACGCACGCTGGACTACCTGTCCCGACTGTACCGCTGTATCAAGCGGCCGATCTTCCAGGGTCTGTCTCAGGAGGTTCTCACCTTGGGATGTGGTCCGCCCCACTCTGAAATGAACATGTTCGCAGGTTCGCCAGGAGACCTACACGGGATGTGGTATCCGCCGGTGAGGCGCACGCTGGTTTATCTGTACCGGCTGTACCGCTGTATCGAGAGGCCGATATTCCGAGGCCTGTCTCAAGAGGCTCTCACCTTGGGATACGGTCCGCCCCACTCAGAAATGAACAAGTTCGCAGGCTCGCCAGGAGACCTACACGGGATGTGGTATCCGCCAGGGAGACGCACGCTGGACTACCTGTCCCGGCTGTACCGCTGTATCAAGCGGCCGATCTTCCAGGGTCTTTCTCAGGAGACTCACCTTGGGATACGGTGTTCCCCACTCTGAAATGAACATGTTGGCAGGCTCGCCAGGAGACCTACTTGGGATGTGGTATCCGCCGGGGAGACGCACGCTGGTCTACCTGTCCCGGCTGTACCGCTGTATCGAGCGGCCGATCTTCCAAGGTCTGTCTCAGGAGGCTCTCACCTTGGGATACGGTCCGCCCCACTCTGAAATGAACATGTTCGCAGGCTCGCCAGGAGACCTACACGGGATGTGGTATCCGCCGGTGAGGCGCACGCTGGTCTGTCTGTCCCGGCTGTACCGCTGTATCGAGCGGCCGAACTTCCAAGGTCTGTCTCAGGAGGCTCTCACCTTGGGATACGGTCCGCCCCACTCTGAAATGAACATGTTCGCAGGCTCGCCAGGAGACCTACACGGGATGTGGTATCCGCCGGTGAGGCGCACGCTGGTCTACCTGTCCCGGCTGTACCGCTGTATCGAGCGGCCGATCTTCCAAGGTCTGTCCCAGGAGGCTCTCACCTTGGGATGCGGTCCGCCCCACTCTGAAATGAACATGTTCACAGGCTCGCCAGGAGACCTACACGGGATGTGGTATCCGCCGGTGAGGTGCACGCTGGTCTGTCTGTCCCGGCTGTACCGCTGTATCGAGCGGCCGATCTTCCAAGGTCTGTCCCAGGAGGCTCTCACCTAGGGATGCGGTCCGCCCCACTCTGAAATGAACATGTTCGCAGGCTCGCCAGGAGACCTACACGGGATGTGGTATCCGCCGGTGAGGCGCACGCTGGTCTGTCTGTCCCGGCTGTACCGCTGTATCGAGCGGCCGATCTTCCAGGGTCTGTCACAGGAGGCCCTCACCTTGTGTATTCAGAGCATCAACACTGCTGCGGAAACCATAAAGTCTAACAAGGTTTGCTCAATGCTATATACTCAGCAACAACTTAGCTTTCAACACCCTAAATTATTTGTATTTTTATATTCAAAACTCTAATGTGAGGATCCATACTGTGGAATTATTAAGTATAAGGTGATTGAAAAATTCTAATTAAATACAGAGTGTAATTGATCACTTGACACCAACCCTCACACCGCACTAAATTTTGATTTCTTTGCACTCCAGCACAAATGTCTGACTCCTGAATTTCCCGACTAACTCCTCGAAGCTCGGTCTTTCGATGCGCAGTTCACCTCCATCTAAGTTCCTGTGACCTTCATGCCGGGCTATTTTCCCTCTGCCTGGGGCACATCCACGCCTCTCATCCAATCAATTTGGTTGTTTCTAGGCAATCAGTAGTTTTTGAGTGGCAAGTTTTGTCAGTTTGGATTGCCAATCAAACCTAATTGGAACCTCTAATTGGATTGTGGGCAGTTCTTACACTTATAAAATGCTGACACTTGCGGGGACATTTTCCTGATCCCTCTGCATTTTTAAAATGTTGTGGTAAATCTTTTGGGTTGAAAAATCTGTAGTTTTCTATTTTTTGAAAGTGGAAATAGTTTTTATGTCGGTGAAATTCCAAAAGATTTTACACTATTTCTACTAACAATAATTTATGCTGATGAAAAATACTCACTCGAAAATACTCTTAACTCAAAACCATTTGGTAAAACTCAGCTCGATAAAAAAAACCCTTCTCACACACCCTTAATTTAAATACTGTTACACTCAAAGACAGTTAACAAAAAAAAACTTAACACACATTTTTTTTTAAATTCTGGCCAAAAATTATAGTAACATTTCTAAGTCGGATGTACTAGATGTAATGTCTACTTTTCTGAATTTAAATGGAAAGTATAAGTTAGACATATGTATTTATCTGTATTTATTTAAGAAAGTATTGCTGACATTTTCCATCACTGATTAGAGAAAACAGTTCTCCATAAATTAGGTATGGGAAATGGCAGTAATAATTTCTTAAATATCAAACCCACCATTAACATTGGGTTTATATCTACTAGAGGGCACGCAATGCAAATTAATGTGAGAGATTTGTCGACGTAGTTCCCTACTTACGCCGCCAGGGATCGTCACGGTTTTGTTAGGAATGTTTTCGTAGGGATTTTAAAATCTTTAAATAAACCTTTTTTTGTGATGGTCATCAAAATGATATTTTGTTTACTTGGGTCGGGTACGGCGGATGAGTTAACTCGGTCTAACGACGCCGCAGGTCACGTAGTTCTTAATATGACGCTAAATCGCAGCACTGATTTTACTCACTCTGGCTCCCATAAGGTGTATCCTCTGGTAGATATAAACCCAATGCCATTACCAACAATGCATATTTATTCAAGTAAACAACATGTTGAGAAATGAGAGGTAATTACTATATTCAGTAATTTTATGAAGGATTTTACATGAGAGGTTTGGTTTGACGGTGATCGTTGTGGCCTATCAAAATCAATTGTCTTGTACATTTTACTTGTATATTTTATATTGTTTGTTGTATATTTACAGCCCTGTGTGCAAGTACAGCGTAAGTTTAAAATGTAACTTTAATTTTTGTAAGTTATATTTTATTACATCCAGTAGTAATACTTATCGTATCAAGCTGAATAGTATAATACAGGAGCATTGTGTTGTGAATTGTTTTGTTTCAGACTGCTCTGGATGGAGAGTTGTTCCAAATAAAACATCTGTTGATCCTCCGTGAACAAATAGCTCCATTCCAAGTTGATTTTACCGTTAAAGAAATGAGCTTTGATTTCAGCAAAATGAGAACCGCAGGTGAGAATAACAATGCAGGATTTATTCGGTCAGGGGAGGTCAGGGAAAGTCAGGAAATAGAAAAGTCAGGGAACCCAGAGATAAAGCATATTTTGTTACGTCTCGACCCCACGTACTAAAAATATGAAAATAAATTCGGAGCTTATAGGCAATATTGATTACTATTCCACCTTAACGCTACTTCACAAAATTAATTTTGTAAACTTTAAGTCTCAAAATAGGTTATGAGGGATATTATCAAAGCGAAAATGCTAAGACGTGTTTAGAAAGTTGGTCAGGGGAGTTTTACAGAAAGGTCAGGTAAATTCAGGGAAATAGAGAATTGAAATTCTGTAGCAACCCTGCAATGATAAAAGAGATCTTTATTTACTTAGGCAAAACATTAATTCATTTCGTCAATGTTAATTTATTTATTTATTTATTACATCACATAACATCTATTATAGGGAATTTCCCTTAGACAGGTGAAATTGTCAAAGTTTCCTTATACTAAAATACATAGACCTAACAATATATACAATACATTCGACGATCAATCAAAATGTAAATAAACAGTACAATTAAAACAAACAAAAGTCACCCGTCAACAAATAATGCTAAAAACCAAAATAAAATTTATAATTATAATGACAGGCTGTTAAGGTATTCATTGACACTATAAAAGTACTTTGTTTTTGAATACTTTGTCACTTCTGCTTTGAATTTTGTTATACTGGAAATGTTTTTGATACTCTGAGGGAGTTTATTATAAAATTTGCTACCTGTGTATAGAACTGATTTTTCAAAAGATGATGACTTGTGTGCTGGTATTTGTAGTAAGTGTTTATGTCTAGTGTGATAACCATGACTTTCAATTTTGGAATTGAAGTGTGAAGCATTCAATCTCACAAATATGACAATGTTTAGGATAAAGACACAAGGTAAGGGCAAAATTTCAAAAGTTTTAAATATATTACGGCATGAAGACCTTACACGAGCACCAGCCATCACTCTCAGAATTCTTTTCTGAAGACGGAACACCTTTAGGCTTTCAGAGGAACAACCCCAGAATACAATTCCATATGACAAATGTGAATAAACATAGGCGTAATATACAGCCTTAAGAGTAGATGTGTCAATCGAATGTGAAAGTGTTAGCAAAACATAAAAAGCCTTGTTGAGTTTTGACTGAAGCTTGGTTATGTGTTCGGACCAAGTAAGCGACTTATCAAGCATGACACCAAGAAAATTAATAGAAGTGGATAGATTGATTGATGACTTAAAATATTCTGCCCGAGCTCTGCTACTATTGCTATAATTTGGATGAAAATTTACAATAGCGGTTTTTTCCTTATTCAGCATTAATCCATTACAAGAAAACCATTCCAAGAATTATATAATAAATTTGAACTAAAAGCATAAATTACTTTAAAGAAGCTATTTCAATATATAAAAGTGAAAACCGTGGGTTGTTCATAAAATTTCTCAAACTTTCCGGTATGCCGGAGTATTGAAATTTGGTACACGTATTCTTTAAGCCTAAAGTGGGAAAAGTAATAGGGTTTGATATAGGGTTCTGCCCAACAGATTGTCACAGTTATATAATTCAGTTTACATGAACACTTGAAAACATACACAGATGTTATTGATTCAAAGTAATTAAGAAGGTTAACTACAGAATGCAGTGCACATAAGGGGTACTATAGGGGTTATACATCACACATTTGATTTAAAATTGTAATATAAGTTATGACGTCATAAGTGGAAAACCAGTAATATCAGTATAATGAAATATCAAAGTCAAAATTGTGGGGCTGTATTATTATATAGTCCAAAATTCAAATCACTATTTTAAAATGTGTGGTTAAGAAAGTCACAAACATTGTAGAAAGCATTTACAATAATACTTATTTTAATTTTCTTTTGAATAATTTTGGACCGACAAAATTACACCCGATTTAAAAATAAAAATTTTCTCTTTCAACAAAATAACCAAAGCCATTTAGGAGCTAGAATATGAGAAGGAAAATTATTCTAAAAATGTATTCTTAGAAGAATAGCAGGCTGACACATCATAGGCCTAACTTATAAATTAAATATATCAAGGCTTCTGGTATCCAAGTCAACAGAGAGAAAGGAGAAGAACAGTTAGCAAAGCAGCATGTAAAAGCACCTACCGCATTAATGTCAACACAATGTGTAGCTTAAATAAAACCGCACAAATTTTACTATTTGCACAACTAATGATCAGCTATAAAAATTGTAACATCCTGGCTGGATCCACAAGCTCAGTGTATTCAGTGTTCACTTTTTTATTTTGGGGGGGGCATTTGTGGGACACATGCATTGTTAATGTGAGCCTATTAATTATTTCTTCATTACACTTTCTGTTCAACTAAAAATTAGGATTTTGGCGTCTTAAGTAATTTGCAACTATTATTTTTTAGCTTATGAACTGCTTCAGAAAAGAAGCCGGGCATTTTCAAGCAATGCTTTGCTTCAGTTTTTGCTCGAAGGCCCTCCCATAGTTAAGGAGCAGTGGCTCGATTCTCGTAAAGACGTTGATAAGCAGCTGAAGAGTTCTTGTGAAGTTTTCATCGCAGATGCTGCCAACACTATTATTGGGCCACTATCGAGTTTTCTGGATAAAGTAAGTAATTTAAATTGAATTTTCAAATTGGCTAGCTGATTAACATTTAAAAATTGTTTAACACATAAAGACAACTATTAGAGCCTACATAAAATAAACTGAACTTCCTCCATTAGTTTTTATTCTGGTAATAATGTAGTTTCGGTTACAAATATTAAGTGGTTCACAGAAGAAAAAAAAACAATATAATACACCTGTTATTTGTTAACTTTCAGTTAATATGAGGCATATAGTCAGTATAGTTAACTATTTGTATTTAAGAGTAATATTTTTAATTTAAAATATAATTTCGTTTTGCAGGCAATACTTACTACAGTTACAAAAGTAAAATATTAAACAATATTTTTGTATTTCCAGGGCCTTTGTGTGTGTAAACAGATGCCAAGTATTTACGTATGGTATCTAGTGTAAAGAAAAGAATAAGCTAAAATTGTTTAACTCTATGAATTAGGAAAAATGAAAAAAAATCATCAAGTGAGTAGAGGCAATATGGGGAGTCTGGGACAGCTGAAAAATAATTGTTTTTTAATCAGAAGTGACGTTTGAGTGACGTGGTGATGACGTATGTGTGACGAGAGGGTGTGATGACGTCACGGCGATGACGTATTGGTGTGACGATACACATACGTCATTGGATGTGAGGTAATGTGAAAGCGGGTGGATTTATATTAAGAAACGGTTTAGTTACGTCGGTTTGCGACTTGAAATGGCCAACCGTCCATTTAAGTCGGTTTGCGATTTGAAATGGCCAACCATCCATTTACGTCGGTTTGTGTTATCTTATCTTATCTTATCTTATCTTATCTTATCTTAGATCTAGATCTTAGATAAGATACAAATTTTTTCTGGGGGCGGAGCCCCAGACCCCCCCCCTTGCTTCGCTCCCCATCCCACGCCATAGAGTCCCCCTCCACTATTAACCCCCGCCACATTTACAGCTTAGCACAGAATCGCGCGTTACGATCCATTCGCACTCCCGATCTTAGCCGCAACGCAACCATGGCTCGCAACTTACAACCGATCAAACGCCCTGCTGACTCTTCTGACGAGGACTATTCGGACGAAGAGGGTCACAGACGTCGCAGGAAACAGTTCAAGTTCTGCCAAACTAGACCGACGGCTGCAAGTACTCCTGTGGGGAGAGCGACGATTCAAATAAAGCGAGACATATTCACTTACCGACAGATCATCGAACTCATGGACATCTTGGACCGCTACCGACACCTTGCCGATCAGATGATTATCGAAGTTAGTAGCGGAGATCACTTCCACCTCATCCTCCAACATCAACACTTGGACACAGTCGACGCTAGCCTACGCCGACAACTACAACTACGACAAATTCTTCGGGTCGTCGCTTCCATCCCCCCACACTAAATCCAGGACTTCCACTCCTTCTACAAACGGCCTTTATCAAGGCCACCACTTATATCATTCGTTGTGAATCAGCCTAGCAACCATACATCATACTAAACCTACATTGCGTACATTTCAATCCAGATTCTCAGGACTTAGTCATTTAACATCAATCATTTTGGTGGCCTTTACAAAGGCCATTTTTACAAGTCTCAATTATTTTTACTTTCACAGTCTTAGACGATTCCTTTACAAGTCTCAGCCTCACATCTTGTTACTTCTTTTACAGGAGGAGTATTCAACATTTTCTGGACTTTCTCATTTATCCAACTTCAGTTTAGTGGCCTTTATAAAGGCCGTTTTAATAAGTCTCAATTTTACAACTTTCGCGGTAACAAAGAATAGTTATTCAGTTGTAGCTATGAATGTTTTAGGGGACTTCAAATAATTATAATTTATATTCTCCAAACATGTTCAAACGTGTTCAAGGTCATTTTAATACTTAAAAAAAAAGGATCTTGACTGTGGCGGATTGCCCTGCCGACCAGTCAAGAAGGGTCAGTTCATTCGTGGCGGTTTGCCCATGCCGACCGATTGAACTGCTTAGGGTATGGGTGGACCGCAGAACTCCACACTGCGCGAACCACCCGGGTTTGTTTTTGGGGTTGTGATGGGAATAGGGTAAGGGACAGAGTTTAACTTGTACAAATCAACAAATTGTGTTAGTGTTAGTGGGAAACCAGCGAAGCCATGCAAGACAGAAAAGGATTGTACAGAGAAGAATAAGAGATCGGCGCTGAGTTTAACGATCCAGATCCATTGCCCACCGCACTGTTCACCCAACGCCTGGAGCAGTGCTGACCACACAGGGGGACTTGTCTCAGGCCTTGTGCGACACAGAAGGTGTTGACTCCGCCTCGGGACCCGGCGGAGATCAGCGTAGAGATGCCGGCCGATAGCAAGTGAGACCTACATATGTGGTGCTCGCTATATCACAGAAGTTCCAAGCCCGGGGTACCACTGCAGGGATTGCGGTACTAGGAGACCTCCGTGGATGTTCAGCTTCTCTCCGATGATCTCCGCTGTGTCCCGCTTCTCTGGAGCTGCTCTGGACTGGTCCCGTGTCTGCATGCCGAATGATTCGAGTGGAACGAGCGTCCCGGTTTTATGAACTTTTCCGCTGAGTCAGCAGAAAATAACCTCACCTCATTGGTTGAACTGTTTGACCAATGAGAAGCCGGCTTGTGCTAGTGAGTATACCGCTGTTCTTAAGCGAATCACTTTTGCTCACCCTTTCGTTACGGACGCAACTGCATCATGTTCAGGAAGCAGACCCGGCCTAAGATGGTTGACATGCCTCGTCGGGAACCATCGTTCCAGCTTTCCAGCTCCAGGCCCCACAGTGTCACACCTCGGTCATCACTCCGGCAGCCTCGTCAACGTCCAGCTCCAAAGAGCGAGTCCGTGACAGGGCAGCCTCGTCAACGCCCGGCTCCGACACCAGCGTCAAAGAGTAGACCCGTCGATGTAATGCCTCGACGGGTAAACATATCGACTTGTGCCCGGGAACCGTTCTCTTTACTTAGAGAAATTCTCTCGGACAAGACGAGGGATCTGGAACCTGAGAAGAACTATACGGCCCAGATCCCTGTTATCGATGAGCCGAGGGAGATTCGTCGGCCGAGCTTCGAACCGGCATTCCCTGGGTTCAAGCTCCACCGCCTGTGGAAACTGCAGCCGGGACTTTATTGTCTGCTCGGATGGGACAAGCCTTCGCGGGAGCTTTTGTTGCGCCACCGCAACTTTGTCTTTAGAAGTTACCTGCCGAATGGAGTGATTGAGCCACCGTACGAGACATTAAAGACCTACTTGGAGGTCGGGAAGCCGGAAGATGGGCAACGACGTCGGCGTGTCACCGTCCAATGGGTGTCCATGTAAACAATGACACTGATAAAAACGGCCTTTTTAAAGGCCACCAAAAATTTCAATCGTTTGACACTCAGTAGCGTAAAACATATATTTTGTTTTACCCCATTCTTACTCCTGCTGTAGCGAAGTTTTATTATAAGTCCCATGAGGTTTCAATAAAGTTTGTTGGTATTTTGTACGGTACGGTACTTAGTTACCGACTTCAACAAATATGGTTTGACCGAGAATTTTAATCGTTCCTCTGTCAACATAGTTTGTTCAAAGGGGTAAGCGCTTGGACTGGGATATTAAATAATTAAAATGGCCTTTCTCAAGGCCACTAAATAAAACGCTGAGTCAGTGTTATTAGTGCGCACCAACAGGAGACCTGCAGCGGATCCTATACGGTACGTAGCGTCGCACCTTAGAGACCAATGATTAGTGGAGCTCAGGACATCCTGCTTGCGCTGAGGAGAGAAGATGGAAACTACGGTGGAAGAAATCTTCGCTGAGATGATTGAGCGACGGGCTCCACTAGCACCGATATCCTCACTCCGGCCGCCTCGTCAACGTCCAGGAGCCTCGAAGAGGCGTGTTCGCTTCGCGTTGGACTGTCCAGCTCCGAGACCAGTGCCAAGGAGCAATCCTGTCACTGTAATGGATTGTGTTGCGGCTACTCCACGGCGAAAGCTTCAGAGGCTGGAGCGGCGCTTCTACACTCCACTTGGGCAACTACGCCATGGCGAGCAGAATCGACGGTTGTGGCGGATGAAACCCGGCCTGTACGAATTGCTATTTTTCGTACGCCAGGATGGTGAGGCTACTCTGCGGGAGGTTGGTTCCTTGGAGCTGACGAGAGTTCGCCTGCCAAGGAGAATGGAGTGGCCGTGGAAGTCGACGCATCTGAAGATTCATGGGCCGGGGGAGGACCTTTCGTATCCCAGAGGGAAGGCCGAATGGGTCCGTCGCTAGATCATCTCAAAAAACGGCCTTTTTAAAGGCCACCACATTTTTCAATCGTTTTTGAACTCATGCATTTGCAAAGTTTTATTATAACCCATGACATACTGGGTATTGGTAATCTGTACGGTACGTAGTTTCCGACTCTAAATAATATATTTTGACCGAGAACTTTGTTCATTATTCGGTCAACACAGTTTATTTAATGCGCTTAAAATAAATGTTATGGGGCTTAACAACCATAGCTTGGAGTAAAGAATAATACCCCCGTCGCAGCAAACCTGCGTACTCAGCGAATTTCCAATGAATGTATATGTTTCTCACTACCACATAAAGGCACTTACCAAGTTTTATAAAAATAAATTAATAAATAAATGATCTATAGCATTTTATTTATTCTTCATAAGAATAACATAGGACTGAGTATGCAGGTTTGCTGCAACAAGGAGCACAAAATATGTGTTTTTATGCAATTATCAATTTAACTCAACCAGGTGAAGCTACATACTAAGTTTTATTAATTTATGTTAATAATTAAGGGAGATATAAAACTTTACTTATTCTCCATAAGAATAACATTAGGGCTGAGTATGCAGGTTAGCTGCTACGGGGACAATCAACAAAACATTTATTTTTTATGCAATTATCAATATACCAGTACAACATGAAGCCACATACCAAATTTCATCAATATACATTCATAAATAATCGAGATATCAAATTTTATTTATTCTCCATAAGGATAACATTGGACAACGTACTGTGTTTAGTACTTTGAATATCTCTGCAACGGTTGGACGTAGAATCACAATTTAAACACCAAAATGATTGTTTTGTGGAGCTGAAGTGATTGGTAAAAGCAAATGTGAAGTTTAAAGTAAAATTAACTGAGGAAAAGCCAAAAACCTTTTTCCCATAAGATTAACATGGGAGATTTTATGAGCATGTTTTTTTGGATTTTTTCCGCAACCACTTAACCTAGGTTAATAATTCAAAATACCATATTATTTGTTTTTTTAAGCTCTATAACATGGTCAAAACCAAAATTAAGTGTTTCAAAAATTTTAGGGTGAAAAATGCAAAAAACTGATTTTTGGAAAATTTAAAACCCCCATAAACCCCCCTTCCCATAGTCCGATTTTTCTGGTTTTCGAACTTAAAGTCATAAATATCACTTTACACATTTGAGCCAAATTTCATCAAAATCGGACGTTTTTTACTCAAGTTATCGCATTCACGGACACATATATAGATATATATATATATAGATATATATATAGATATATATATATAGATATATATATATATATATATATATATATATACATATATATAAATTTGAACGAATAGTGTTTTAGTCATCTTGGGACCTTAAAAAAAAAATTTGTCATGGTCTCGGGCTTAAGTCTTACCATGAGACCTACGGTAATAGCTTCTTCCCTATAGGGGAAATTCGCTAAAATGAGTTGTGTTTGCAAACACAAACAATTCCACGTTTCTAACTTAGAGTTACAGTCGGGCTAAGATTGGAGATACGTAGTTGCCGACTCTAAATAATATATTTTGACCGAGAATTTTGTTCGTTATTCAGTCAACACAGTTTGTTTAATGTACCTAAAAACAAATGTTATGGTGCTTGAGTAAAACATAAAATTGCTTTCAAACACAAACATTTGCAAGTTTCTAACATAGAGGCACAGTCGGTCCAAGATTGGAACATAAAAACGCCCTTTATCAAGGCCACCATTTTTAGTACTTAAATTCAACTGACCAATAGGAGAAGAGTGCTGTGTCAGCAACGCCTATATAATGAGAGAGTAGTGCGATGTTTCCTCATTCCTCCACTGAGCTGATTGCTGATCTGATCACCAAGACATGGACTCTTCTGAGACTTCTGCAGCTGTAGAATCCATCCTGGCTGAGAACAAGGTGAAGTCTATCTTCGATCCGCCGGACGCACCTTCTACATCCACAAGCGTGGTTTCGCCGCCAAGTCCCCTGCACTTTGGAGCACCGACAGCAGAGTCATCGGATGAAGATAATAGGAAATTCATCTCAAAACATGACCCCTTCGTACCGAAGGCAACTTCATCCTCCAGCACACCAAGAATATCATTGAAGAAGACACCACGGGTAAGAAATGCGCCCAAGTGTACCCACCAATTTAAGAGAGGGCCGAAGAAGGGTGAAGTGTGTGCAGTCTTCTGCAAAATAGGAGAAAAGTTCTGCGCTAAACACAAACCTGCAGAGAAAAAGCCGCCAGCATCTAGTTTTGACTTTGAAACTATAGCTCAGGAGGGAAAATTCCGAAGATTGAAAGTTTACAAAAAATATAAACTCCTACAAATTAAAGAGCGCAAAGTAATTTTGGAAAACAGCGGAAGAATCCTAAAGGTAAGACTGCCTGGATATTTGCAACCAATACCCAAGACTGGGTCATACTTAATATTTCAAAGGGCGGGCAAAGGCGAACTGGCAAAGGCGATGTGGGAGTGCGTCTAGATTGGATCAGCAGCTCAGAAACGGCCTTTTTCAAGGCCACCAATTGTTTCACTCGTTATAGTACTCACAGTGTGCTAACTCTGTTGTCTTTCACAAACAAAGTATATTATGTAAAATCCTACAACATAATTAACCTACATTGCGTAGCTTTCCTTCCAGTCAACAATGGTCGAGACCAGTCGTAAACCTTGGTGGAGAATTCAAAAACGGCCTTTTTAAAGGCCAAAAATTGATTCACTCGTTATAGTACTCACAGTGTACTAACTCTGTTGTATTTCACAAACATAGTATATTATGCACAATCCTACAACATAATTAACCTACATTGCGTAGCTTTCCTTACAGTCAACAACGGTCTAGACCAGTCGTAAACCTTGGTGGAGAATTCAAAAACGGCCTTTTTAAAGGCCAGCAATTGATTAACTCGTTATAGTACTCACAGTGTGCTAACTCTGTTGTATTTCACAAACAAAGTATATTATGCACAATCCTACAGCATAATTAACCTACATTGCGTAGCTTTTCTTACAGTCAACAACGGTCGAGACCAGTCGTAAACCTTGGCGGAGAATTCAAATACGGCCTTGTTAAAGGCCAGCAATTGATTCACTCGTTATAGTACTCACAGTGTGCTAACTCTGTTGTTTTTTCACAAACAAAGTATATTATGAGATGAAATAAACTGATAATGCAAGCTGCAGACTGAATTAATATTTACATCTCTCGTTTTAGTACTCAAATTGAGCTAACTGTGTTGCCTTTACAAACGAATTATATTATAAGATGAAATGAACCGATAATACAAGCTGCAGCCTGAATTAATATTTACAACTCTAGTGTCATCGATTCTTTGCATTCAAAAAAAGATTTTGTTTGTTAGGTTGACCTTGAAAAAAATAAAAGCATTGTCAGCAGTTAAGATAAGAGACTGCTGAAAAGCATTGTCAGCAGTTAAGATAAGAGACTGCTGAAAAGCATTGTCAGCAGTTAAGATAAGATACTGCTGAATATGCAGTAGTTATTACTATAAATAGAGGCGTTCTGTAGAGTTGATCACATCCATCTGCGACGTTTACCTGACAACATGGTCTACGAGATTGTTCACCACCAAACAGCGAGAAGGGTTAAACGCTCTCCTCTGTGGCTGAAAACATTCTACCTCCGTGTTCCGATTTATTGGACGACGGAGATAACTCAAGAATGCGACTTGTGGAGAGTTTCTGAGGCTCTAGACAGTATCAGGGCCGACTGCCGAGCGACTACAATTAAATTGACAACGTCCGACGTAGGGTTCTGGATGGCGCCTACTCCTCTGGAAGATGACTTACCCTTCAAGACCAACGTCATCAAAGACCTGAAGCGTTTGCTGCGGCTTGGTCAAAGGGTGACTCTCACCGTCATCGTTTCTTGAGGACGTATCCTGCAGACCCACAACGCCATCTCAAACTCCACCTTCTGAGGGCAACTACAAACGGCCTTTTTCAAGGCCACCATGAATTTCACTCGTTTTAACTAAGCTAAGCGTCTTATTTGAACCATACCAATTATTTATCTTTTCGATTATTAATGTTTCTACTAATAATGAAATTAATAATTACCAACACATGGTTTTTAAAATTTTTAGTTGTACAAAACACATCGTGGTTTCTTAATTTTACCTCAACTAACAATTGAAATTTATGATATTAAGTATGCACAAGTGTATCTCTTTCTCTCTCTCTCTCTCTCTCTCTCTCTCTCTATATATATATATATATATATATATATATATATATATATATATATATACATTTTTTTAGATCAAAACCTATGTTTACGGTTTTTCTACCATAACTTAGCACTTTTTTTACTGACTAAAACTTAATGCTCTTATTCGTTGTTTATTTTTGCTTGCTCATCACAAAATTCCCCTATAAATAAAGGTAAATAGTAGTCACCGGTCATTCATATCCTATCTACCATCATGGCACCACTAGACATCCCTCACCACTGGAAGCAAATTGGAGAAATAATTGAAAATGTCTTACAGGAAGATGTGGAGGAGATTGAAAATACTAGCGACTCCGAAGACCTGACCAACTCCGATGACAACACATCATCACTAGATGTCTCTGACATAGAAGATGCAATAGCATTTGTTCTTCACGAGGATTATCCGGAGTCAGTCGCCGACAGTATTGAATTTTATCTCCTGTCCGAAGATGAGGATGACAACAGGACTCCTGTCCTACGTGATGTTCCCGATGCAAGGCGGAGACTATTCGATAGTTCCAGTGGTGAGGAAGACGATGATGGCGTTGCATACCTGAGCGACTAATTAGAGAAGTCTGTTTCAAACGGCCTTTTTCAAGGCCACCAATTGTTTCAATCGTTTTAAAACTCAGCCGAATTCGCAATGTTTTTTTTCCTTAAACTAAAAAAGCCACAAGCAGAGTATAATAAACGAATGAAAAAATGGTAGCCGTTAAAACGGCTGTTTGGATGTGTTTTTCAACTGTATAAAGGGTTTATTGTTCAACAATGATGTCATCATCTGATAGATAATCTGCCCCTACTAATCTTTCTAATGCAGCCATTACTTCTCTGGATTGGATAGTTGTTCTGCTTGATACAACGTTAACCTGTACTGGTTGATCATCACTTTCTTGTCTTTCCGTGGGTGTAAATGATAATTGAAAAGGTGGTGTTGTGGAGGATATATCTGGGACCTGTATAGGCTGCTCCATAATTATGTTGTGGTTAGTAAGCTTATAGCAATACTAATTTATAATTTCATTTATGTTTACTTTTTAAATGAATGAACCAATGGCAATGAAAGTGATGATCTTAGCAAAAATATAAACCAATAGTAATTCAATGCTGAGGTCAGCATTTGCTATAAAACTAGAACATGTGAAAAATGGCTCTCAATACTACTTTTGGAGCAGTCTATAACACACTGAGAAATTTATTCAATCACAATGTACTATTGTCAACGTTGTAATGAAGATTTCATAAATGAGGATTTATATATATATCACTGTGAAATTTACCATAATGCTACTAATAATGCATTATCCGATTGTGAAGACCATCCCGATTTCTTACACTTCCTTGCTGACACTGAACACTCTACACGGCAGAGCAGACCAAGCGTAATTGCATATGCACCTCCTAGCAAACAAAACTCAGTGGATCCTGAAGATGAATCCTCACCCTCTACTTCTAGAGGGACTGCGAACGAAGATGCAACGTTGGGAGTCAACATTTTAGTGGAGGCGTTTGACAGATCTGTCGTTCGACATTACAGAATAAATAACATCAATACACTTGAACTACAAATATTTCTGACCCTCGTTAAAGATGTTATAATTGCAAAATTAAATTATGAACTTAACCGTTTGAATTTCATTAAATTTGGATTACTATTGGACACAACATTTAATAATGTAGAAGGAGAAATATCCAACAGAGGGTTTCTTTCTAGAAACCGAACTATCATGGAGACGTCAAATTTAGATGAAATAGTTGATGAATGTTTACAAGAATTGGTGCTTAAAATAACTGAACATGAAGCTCGTGGATCCGGATGGTCCTTGCTCAATGTAAACAACCTGGATTTACGAGTTCATAAACGTGGATACGGTGATCGTGGCAGCAGTTTTATTCCATTGCCAGCAAAGATTAAAGATAATAAATCATGTATTAATGTTCAAAACAATGACAATGAATGTTTCAGATATTCCATGTTGGCGAAATTTCTTGTTCATGAAGGTGTCCAACATCCTGAACGACCGAATAGAAGATATCAAGAACTAAATGGTAGATATAAATTTAATGGATTAAACTACCCAGTGTCATTGTCTGATATAGGAAGTTTTGAAAAACGTAATGCAGGTGTATCTGTTAACGTGTTTGGACTGGACAGAAGAAACAATGTGTACCCGTTAAAAGTGGTACCACGTGAATTGACTGACCATACTGATTTACTGTTACTAAAAGATGAAACTGTTTCACATTATGTGTACATAAAAGATTTCACTAAGCTCATTCACTATCAGCTCACCAAAAGAAAGTCACCAATAACAGTGTGTAAAAGATGTTTGTGTTTTAAAAATATCTCTATAAATAGAGGAGGTCGTAGTTGGCTGACGGAACACTCTAAACTTTGTGGAGATCATGCAGCAGCAAAAGTTATCCTTCCAACTCTGAATAGATCTATTCTAAAGTTTAGGAATATCCATCACCAGTATCGCATACCAATTGTAATTTACGCAGATTTTGAATCGTCATTGATACCAGTGGAAAATGTGGATCCTGACGCAGCAGACAGTAGGAAATACCAAAAACACGAGCCAAACAGCTATTGACTTTTGGTAAAATCAACACTTTCATACGAGCATCTTCGGCACTACGATATTCCAACGGAGCCAAAGCTTTACCGTGGGGAGCAAGCTGCAACACGATTTGTTGATGATCTATATGATATTGCTGAAAAAGTATCTACCCTCTACAGTTACATTGTTCCTATGGAAAATCTCACTGACCTTCAAGAACTATGTCATCAAATGGAGGACATTTGTTACTTGTGTAAACAGGAGTTTTCTGAGGACAACATCAAAGTGCGTGACCATGATCATTTGACAGGAGCCTATAGAGGAGCAGCTTGTAACGCCTGCAATATCAACTTTAAGCTACCTAACTTTATACCGGTTGTATTACACAATTTAAGTGGATACGACGCACACTTTATTATTCCAGAACTTGGACGAGACAAAGGACAAATTGACGTATTGGCTCAAACGACAGTAAAATTTATTAGTTTTTCAAAGAAAGTAAAAAATATAAAATTAAGGTTTATAGATTCCTTAAGGTTTATGCCATTCAGTTTGATGACACTCTCTAAGAATCTGGAAAGAGATGACTTAATTGAAACGAGGAAGCTGGTTCCAGAAGATAAGATGGAGCTCGTATTAAGAAAAGGAGTGTTCCCGTACGACTACATAGATTCCCTTGCTCGATTTGACGAGACTGCGTTACCTCCACCAGAAATGTTTTACAGTAAACTCAATGAATCTCCAGTAGATCCAGAAGATTATGAGCATGCTGTCAAGGTATGGAAGGAACTTAATATGTCGACGCTCGGAGATTATAATGATTTTTATGTGAAACTTGATGTAACTCTCCTTTGTGATGTAATGGAGGAATTTAGAAATTCCTGTTTGTTATCTTACGGACTGGATTGTTTCTATTACTTCACATCTCCGGGGCTGGCTTGGCAAGCTATGATGAAGGAAACTAAATGCGAACTCCAACTTTTAACTGATATTGACATGGTTCTTATGGTTGAAGCTGGTGTTAGAGGAGGGCTCACACAATCGGTCACACGATATGTCAAAGCCAATAACAAACATCTTCAAAATTATAACTCCACTAAAGAATCAGTCTACCTAGGCTACTTCGACGCCAATAACCTTTATGGATACGCCATGTCAATGCCATTACCTTTTGGCGGATTTTGCTGGGTTGATTCTAATGTTTTATTAGACATTATGAGCATCCCGAAGTTCAGCGATATCGGATACATATTGGACTTTGACTTCGAGTATCCTCAGCACCTTCACCACCATCATTATGACCTTCCTCTATTACCAAGGTCCGAGGTTCCTCCAGGAGGCAAACATTCAAAGTTGATGACAACACTTGAAAATAAATCTAATTACATTGCACATTATTGGATTGTACAGCAAGCAATTGAACTAGGAATCAAAATTGTTAAAATCAACCGAGTGCTTCAATTTACACAAAAGACCTGGCTAAAACCATATATAGAATCGAATACTTCAAGAAGAGCAGCCTCCACATCAAGTTTTCACAAAGAATTTTACAAACTGATGAATAACGCCGTCTATGGGAAATGTCTTGAAAACAAAAGGAATCACATGAATTTGAAACTTGTTTCTGATGAAAAGAAAATGTTAAAATTAGTTCAAAAGCCTAACTTCAAAACATCTATCATAATAAACGAAAATCTTGTAGCTGTGTGCATGAACAAAACAAATGTTGTCATGGATCGACCTCTTTATGTAGGAATGCGTATACTTGATATTTCAAAGACCCATATGTACGACTTCCACTACAACAAGATGGTTGCCTTTTATGGACGAGATCGAATTGGAATTAGCTACATGGACACTGACGGGATCATATATTGGATCAAGACACTTGACATGTATGATGACCTTAGAGTGTTTCCTCACAGGAATGATTTTGACTTCTCCGACTACCCAGTCAACCATCCGACATACGACAACTCTGTTAACAAGAAGGTTTTAGGAAAGTTCAAGGATGAAACTTGCGGAGTACCACTTGAAGAAATTGTCGCCCTCATGTCGAAGATGTACGCGTTAAAATTAATGACAGATAGAACAGCGAATGTCACATCAACAGTCGCAGCGGATGAGGATGAAGCAGGGATTATCAAGAAGGCAAAAGGAATAAAAAAGATGTACATAATGAAAAAAATGAAATTTGAACATTACTACAACTGTTTATTCAGAAGAGTTGGGTACAGTGCATCTTTTAACACAATCCGGAGCTTCAATCATAATTTATATAGTATAACTGTGAAAAAGAAGTCATTGGCAGACAAAGACGACAAACGTGTGATCCTTCAAAACAACATCCACACACTTCCTTATGGACATTATTCATTAACATAAATTGATTAAGTGCATCATCATCCTGAGAAGTAAACTGGTGGAAGATCTATAAAATGCTAATTAATTAAGTATATGTTAAATAAAGTTTTTAAAAAGCCACTTCAGTGGCCTTGACCCAGTTTTCGTGTGTTCAGAATAAGCAATTTTTTAAATTAGCAAAAACTACATTACTTATTTAACATTTAGCCTATTTTAATAAAGGAAACAGTTTTATAGTTCAGTTACTAAACGATTGGAGGATAAAGCGAACCGATGGACGAGAGAAAATCCATCGTTGAAGAACTTCACAAACCAGTTCGAAGAAATTTTCCTAGAAGATCAACGGTCGTGAAAGGCATTCATGACCTATAACAAGCAGACCTTGTAGAAATGAAACCGTACAGTAGGATTAATAAAGGTTTTAGGTACATTTTAACGGTTATTGATTGTTTTACAAAAGTAGCCAGTGCAATTCCACTGAAAAACAAAAGTGGATCGTCTATTACAGAAGCAATGAAAGAAGTACTTCAGGCGATAGGGAAACGTATAAAAAATCTGCAGACAGACGATGGTACAGAATTTTTTAACAAAGATTTTTCTGATCTAATGAGGAAAAATAAAATAAATCATTATTCAACTTATAGTGAAAAGAAAGCCGCTATTGTAGAACGTTTCAATCGCACTTTGAAAACTTCAATGTACAAGAAATTTTCAGAAAGAGGCACCTATGTATGGTATGATATTCTTCCTACTTTAATAAAAGATTACAATGATAAAAAACATCGTACAATAGGTATGAAACCAAATCAGGTGAATAAAGCAAATGAATCTTAAGTTTTGAAACGCATAAAGAAAAGTACCAAACCAATATTAGATAAGAAACCACCCAAAAAATTTGCAATAGGAGACAATGTGAGGATATGTAAATATAAACAGATCTTTACCAAAGGTTACCTTCCGAATTGGACAAACGAGGTTTTCACAGTGCATCGAGTACAGCCTACTATTCCTGAAACTTATATTTTAAAGGATGTTAAAGGAGAGATACTGCAGGGAGGGTTTTACGGACATGAGTTGTTAAAATCCAAGACTGGCAATGTTTATTTGGTTGAAAAGATATTAAGAAAAAGAGGTAATAAACTTTTGGTGAGATGGTTGGGATTTGACAAGAGCGAAGATACTTGGATAGACAAAAAGGACCTACTTTGAAATAAAAAATCAGTAACGGGACAGCATTTGAGAAGACTGTTTATGCAGTAAATAAATTATGGAAATTATCTGCCAGAATGAAAGACTTGATATTAACAATATTGATTGTTTGACACCGGATATTTTTGATAATGAGGTAAGTAAACATGGCTGTTTATTGCCTAACACAATGAGGTGTATTATTAGTGGGCCTTCAAACTGTGGAAAAACCAACGTTGTTTTTAATTTAATAACAAAACCAAACGGCTTAAGCTTCAATAATGTTTATATTTTTTCCAAATCTCTGAATCAACCAAAATATTTATTATTGGAAAAGATTTTACATGATGTACCCGATGTTTCATTGCATAAATTTGACGCAAGTAGTGAGATTATAGAGCCTAACAATGCTGAACCGTATTCAGTTTTTATTTTTGACGATGTTTCCTCTGAAAATCATGATAGGATAAGAACATACTTCTCTATGGGTAGACATAATCATATTGACTCTATTTACATAGGTCAAACATATAGTAAAATCCCGAAACAATTAATTAGAGACAACGTAAACTTTTTAATTGTTTTCAAGCAGGATGAAAAAAATCTCAAACATATATACAACGATCATGTTGGTGCAGATATGTCATTTGAAAAATTTCGAGATGTGTGTGGGAAAGCTTGGAAAGAAAAATATGGGTTTTTAGTTATAGATAAAGAAAGATCTATGACAAATGGTCGTTACAGAATAGGGTTCGATGGATTTGTTTTATTACATTGACTTCTGCCTATAACAAATTCAGTATTTGTGGTGAAGGCGTTGAGAACAGTCGGAACTAATAATGTCGAACCAAGAGGAGTTGCTTAGTGAAATAAAAGTCCTAAGTGACTCAATACGGAAGAAAAACCTGCTACTAAAAGAAGGATTGATGGCTAGAAATAAATATTTGGAGGAAACCTTCAAGCCCATTGTCGAACCCCTGAATAAAATAAATGATAAAATGACCAAATCGACTCTACTAGATCAAGAAGTAAAAGAACGAGATAAAAAGATCGTTAAACAAGATGAAACTTCAGGAACATACGGATCAGAATCTGGGTCAGAATCATTTAGCAGAACGAGTCGTTCAGGAGAAGAAGAAAAAGAAGAAGAAGAAGAATATAAAGAAGATGAAGAAGAAAGTAAATCCGACATTGAAGGTGAAACAGATCCTTTAGAACCAACAGAATCCCCCACAAATATTAGTATTTTAAGTAAAGAAATTGGCAAAAAAGGACCTCTTTCACGAAATTATATACTAAAAATGCTACATGGTGCACATAAATCGAGTAAATACCACGTGTATGGAGCACGCTTGGAAAAAGACGGTCTTCGTATGGGGGATAGTATGCTAGAGATAGATGACAAAGATAATACAACAGTTAAAGACCAAACTTTTAAGGGTACCGCTGGACTGTTTGAATTGATCTTTAAACCCTCTCCAAAAAAATATACTAAGAAGGATTTGAATGATTTTAAAAACATATGTATTTTAACCAACTCCCATAGAAAAGGTTATTCACATAATACACCTATTCATAGAAATAGATCGGAGAAGTATAGAGAAGTTATTTCAAAGCTGTTTTCTAGTATTAGAGGAAAACGTCCGAAGGCTAAGGGTAAAGGAATGTCGATGAAATCGGTGTATGATACAAATATTATATACTATAATAATGTGAATAAGCTGGTTGGCAGAATGCGATTAATATATGAATCTATACAGGCTGGGCATAACGGATTGGATAACGAAATGATTGCTTTAACGGAAGAGTTAAAAGGTCGGGGATACATAGCTTAAGTATTCAGTCTAAAGATGAGTGTTGATAAGTTCGGTCGTCATGAGAGCTCTTTGGTTCGAGAGGTTTTGAGAGGTCCACCTGGAGAAGGTTTTCAGTTGACTCGAGACGGAAACTATGATCTAAGAAGGAAACGTTTGTGCAATATTGCAGATCCTATTAACAAAGATGAAGCAGTAAACCTTGGAACAATTCATACATTTACATTAAATTGCGAGACAAATGACACCATGTTTGATGCTAAATATAAAAGAATTATACATGTGGCAATTGCAGAAAAAGATACAGATGCTGTGAATAGGCGATTTGTTTTGGAAGAAATAAAGCAATTAAAACAAGATATTTACCAAAAAATCGACAAATTACAGTCTATGGTGATTCTTTTCACCTCTTCGAAGAAGGAAAGTCGGGGAACACCTTCAAACAGTGTAAACGCAATATATGATACAAACAGTGATGCAGAAGAGTCATTATCACTGCCAGACGTTAGAGTAATCTAATGAAGTAAGGTGTTAAAACAAAAATAAATTATCATACATGGAAGGAAGACGTTCAGTAGTGAACTATCACTCATGAAAAGAGGACGAGGACTCACTAGTAGCGCAGTGTCTCTTTTTAAAAAAGCATTTTCCACTTTACCTACAGGTGCATTAATAAACACAGCTGTTGACGCACTTCCAATTGAGCTACATTTGCCTGGAGGTTATCAATATTGTGGTCCAGGTACGAAATTGCGAAAGCGTTTGGTACGAGGAGATCCTGGAATAAACAAATTGGACGAAGCTTGCAGAGCACACGATATTGCATATTCAAATTACTCAGATTCGGAAAGAAGATCAATTGCAGATAGAGCTCTTGCTGAAAAAGCTTGGCAGAGAGTAAAATCAAGTGACGCAAGTGTTGGTGAACGAGCAGCTGCATTAGCAGTAACTGCAGCCATGAAAGCCAAAACAGCAGTTGGAGGAGGATCGAGGAGAAGAAAGACAAACACACGTCGCAGAAGAAATATTTCCGGTGGGGGCACTAGTAAAAGAAGGAATACTAATAAGAGAGTTAATCGTAAGCGAAAAAAGTGTTCAAAATGTTCAAAAAAAAAGGTAAACGGAAGAGGATTATACCTAAGACCATACCGTGCATATTAAATAAAACAAATTAATTTTGCCGAATAAACCTTTGAACAACGAGGAACTTGAACGGTATGCATCATGTTTAAAAATCCCTTTTTTCAGAGGGGTGTTCATGCGAAACGGATTGCCAAGAAAAATCTGGAAAAATGAAGCCGCAATTGTAAACCTTGATTATGCTAATGGTGCTGGGACACATTGGGTTTGTTATAAGAAAATATTTGATTCTGTTTTTTATTTCGACAGTTTTGGGAATCTTCCACCTCCTAAAGAGTTACAAGTGTATTTCGGTGCAGTACCTAACGTAGTTTTCAATTATGATAGAAAACAAAGAGAAGACACGTCAGTATGCGGACATTTATGTTTGGAATTTCTAGCCACAAGTGTCAGTCAACTGTAAGATGTCGTCTTGTACTGTAACAGTTAGTGGTTCAACATCAACTTTACGAAGTACATTATTTCCACCATTACACCTGAGAGATGATAGACAGTGGGAAATTGCACTTTTGGATTTTACTACTTACAACTCAATCCCAAACATAATAGAAGGTGTTAATAATAAATTTCACTACGTGAGAAAGAAAAATACTGAAGGTCTGGCTGATGTACGTGAATTTGTTGAGATTAAAACTGGTGCTTATGAAATAGCTGACATTAACAGAGAACTTCAAAATAAGTTAGGAAAGGATGTAATTGAACTAAGAGCGAATAATAACAATTTAAGAAGTGAAATAAAATGCAAGTTTTATATGGATTTCACTCTACCAGCATCGATTGGTCCTTTACTTGGTTTCCCATTATACAAGTCGGTTCTTGAACCAAATATCTACCATACAAGTCCAAAAACTGTGAACATAATTAAAGTTAATACTATAAATATCACGTGTAACATAGTTCAAGGGGCTTATAAAGATGGATCGAACCAACATATTTTACATTCGTTTTATCCAACCGTTCCACCTGGATTTAAGATAATTGAAAAACCTCATAATCTGATATATCTTCCATTAAACTCCACTCATATTTCAGACATCGTATTGAACGTACTAGATCAAGACGGTGACATCGTGGATTTCAGAGGAGAAATTATTACTGTACGTTTACACATTAGACAGGCACCGTAAAAGAACGATGGGACTTGAATTTACATATAACACTAAACAAACATCAGACAATTCTAGTATATCTCCTAACGTAGAGAGGTTAACTAGAGAGAACATTAAATTTTTAGAAGGACTTGGTTTCAGAGTCAATGATAATGGACATACTGGATATAAAACATGGACCGGTTTTCGACGAAACGTTGTGGGAGAAGGACCCTTACGCTCACAACCCTTACGCTTCATCGAAATTAGGAAATAATGATGAGATCCGAATTCCAATACAACATCAAGATGCATATACTTTACCGTCTGAAAGCTATATTTATATTGAAGGGAGGGTTTTGGAAAAAGATGAAAATACAACATCAAAAGTACCATTCATAAATAATCCAATGACCTTTTTGTTTGAAGAAATCCGGTACGAAATATCTGGCATTGTAGTAGATTCGACTAAAAAAGTCGGTATAAGCAGTACGCTTAAAGGGTTGGTTTCTTTATCACCTAATGAAACGAACGCTTTAAAAACAGCCGGATGGATATTACCAACTACGACCAAAATAGTACCTAATTCAAGTGGTTATTTCGACTTTTGCGTTCCGTTGCGGCTCTTACTAGGATTCGCTGAAGACTACAGAAGAATAATAATTAATGTCAAACAAGAATTGGTTTTACTGCGATCATCCTCTGATGTGGATATTATACAAGCTGATAGCGGAACAACTCCCACAACACTTGAATGGAAATTGAAGTTAGATAAAATAGTTTGGAGAGTACCTCATGTACGGTTGGCCGATGAACGACGAGTAAGTCTATTACGGATTCTGGACTCTGATAGGGATATTGTGGTTCCTTTTAGAAGCTGGGAAATGCATGAATGGCCTGTCTTGCCTAAAACTCAACGTCAAACGTGTGCTGTGAAGACTTCGAGTAATTTAGAAAAGCCTAGATATGTTATTTTTGCTCTGCAAACAAATAAAAGATCTAATATTACAGCTAATGCCAGTAGCTTTGATCATTGTAAACTTTCAAATATTAAGTTGTTTTTAAACTCACAATTCTTTCCCTATGACAGTCTTAATATAATGTTTTCTAAGGACAGATATGGTATTTTATACGATATGTATGCTAGGTTTCAATCGTCATACTATGGAAGGACGAACTCGCCTCTCCTCAACCCTGAAACATTCAAGAGTCTCGCACCAATTGCAGTCATAGACTGTTCAAAACAAAACGAATCAATTAAATCATCAACAGTAGATATTCGCATCGAGTTTGAGTTGGAAGAGAATATTCCAGACCAAACAACAGCGTATTGTTTGATACTACATGATACAATCGTAACGTACACCCCTCTAACAGGCGTGGTTAGAAGAATAATATAGATGTTTTTACCACATTATTCAGCACCTACATATATTTACCCCCGCCACAAGTTTATAAAAGGGAGATTCTTCTGCGAGAGGACATCAGTATACCACCTGCAGACAGCAAGACAACATTGATAGTTAAAATGGACAGTATGCCATCTAATTTTCTTGAAGATGTAACGCTCGAGTCTGCATCAACAGAGGTGACAGCTGCATCTAAAACGTCGAATCAAGACTTACCTGAAAACACAAAACCTAGTGAGGACTCTGCAAAAACAACGGAAACTACTTCTTTTCCAATTGACAAAGACACAATTCCACCTGGTAATCCTAGTGAGGACTCTGTAAAAACTACGGAAACCACTTCTTTTCCAATTGTCAAAGACACAATTACACCTTATAATAATAATAATAATGATGATGTTAAAACTAATACAACACCAGCTGAAAATGTAGAAGAGTCCGCAGAAAAGGATACAACAACTACTGAGGAGATTAAGGCTGGACTCTCAGGATTTCTAACTTTCGAAGGAAATGATCAGAGGAAAAGGAAAAGATGTGAAAATGAATATGATGAACAAAATATGGATGTGATATTTGATGTATTTTTACGCGCAATGTATCCATTGAATTTAAACATGGATAAAACTGTTACTGTTGGTGTTTTCAAATCTTTGAACTTTAATCCTGCTGTGCTAATTAACCATTGCGGGAAAGCCTCATTGCTGCTTACGATAGACATGTGGGATAAATTTACTAAACACGTATCTATCATTGAAGCCTACTTATACAACAACTTGACAGGACGAAAAACTGCAATTGGATTTAACGAATCCGATTTAGAAATCGACAACATCAGACTTCGAGGTACTCAATTTGTGAGATTTAGAGATCTTTCTAAACACAATAAGAAAATCCTTTTAACTTTGGAAGAATTTCAAGTCCTGTCAAATCTAACACCAGTAATAATCAGATACATTCAGCAACTCGTCACATATGCTCCACTTATTTTTGATTACCTCAACAGTTCGGTGAACACACATCCAGTTTTACCACTGATCTATGGCCCGATAGATCATTCTATATACAACAGATTGCCTCAAGAGGTGTCGTTCTACAGAAGGACCGGATTCTTTTTTAATAAACTTCGAAGTGAAGGAACTAAAATTAAAGTTTCTCCAACAAAGGAATTGCCGGAGAATATTTCAAATAAACAAAAAGTGTAAAATTATTTGAATGATTGCGTCAAGCAAGTGCTCATGTTGGGAGCACTAAAACTTTTTAAAAAAAGATTTACGTGACCTTGAAACAGTTCAGGTTTGCATATGTTATTCTTCTTTTCGCTGACTATATACATATGAAAATACTCACGCTGTGTGAGTGCAGTTGATTCCAAGCTTCCAAACAGTACCTATCCTACTCAGTCTTGTTTATTACATGCTTAAGTAAACTTCATAAAATGGAAAGATACTGTTGTGAAAACAAGTGTTTTGTGCGACCGAAACTAGAGGTAGACGGATTAGCCTGTGAAATATGTGAAAGTTATGGTATTTGTAAATGTCGATGTAAAACATATAAACTTCCAACTCCAACACGAGAAACGTTCACATTGTACAAATCCCAACACTGTTATACATGTTGTCCTAAAATGTGTGTGAAATTTGGACTGTATAGCGATATAATAAAATATTGTAACAAATGTCGCAAAGGTCTTTGTGAATGTCTACTACAATATTGTGCAAACAGGAAGAGTTGGGATGTGGATATAGAAGTAGAGTCAAAAGTAATAACAAGACGGAATAGCATGTAGAATATGTGAATGCTATGGTTACTGCAATAGAGTGTTAATTTTTAGGAAATGAAGGTTTGCATTAGTATAAATAGCTGTCACACCACCCACCCCATCTCAGAACAACTCCAGCTCTTGCCCAGTGAAAACCAACTTCATGCGCTCTCGTAGATTCAACAAAAAATGGAGGAGTATAACCTGTGGAAACAAGCGTTACTCAAAGAATATCAGGATACGAATGATTTAAAAAAAATTGTAAGCCAACTACCAAAAAGTATAGCTGAAGAAATTATGAATGAACATTATAAAAATTGTGCGACGGCTTTAATATGTTTCTATGAAAAAGATAGTCTTAGGATTTGTCGAAAGTGTTACGAGGATAACAAAAATGAATTTGCGGACTACGAACAAAAAGTTCTACATGAATCTTTTCAAGTCAACACGTCAACGCTACAATTGAAATATCAATGTATGAAATGTAACGGTACATGTGTAGAAGAGAGATACACTAAATGCGAATGAATGTTAGCAAACTCTGACTGTTTATACGGTAGGATTGCATCAACAAAGTGCTCATGCTGGGAGCACTTAAACATTTTTAAAAACTAATTTACGTGACCTTGAAACAATTCAGGTTTCCACATGTTATTCTTATTTTCACCGTATATATATATATGACAATATTGGGGCTATATGAGTGCAGTTGATTGCAAGCTTCCCATCAGTTAACAGTTGCAAAAATAAATACATACTGCTGCAGTGAGAAATGTTTCATAGAACCAAAATTACATTGATACGGAATGGACAAACCAATTTGTTTTAATTATAATATTAGAATGTCCAAAAAGTGCGTAGTAGAATTTCAAGCTTTCAGGAACAACCAAGACAAATATATCATAAAAGAACTAGCTTTTTTTGACATATCTACTAATGTCATTATTTCTTTTCTTTTTAAGCCGCCTTTTCCTTTTAAGAAGTTAAATAGCAAAAGCTCTAGAACTAATAAATGGTTAATGAAGTATCTTCATCACATCACCTGGGACGAAGGATTTACACAATACAAAGAGCTGGATAGCATAATGTACCATTATTGTCAACAGTATGACGAAATCTACACTACTGGGGATGAAAAATCAAAGTGGATCAGAATGTACAGTACTTCAAATGTGACGGATATTGTGTTGGATAAGGAATTTGCAACGGAATTAAATGGTCTTTGCATCGGAGTAAAAAGCCCTCAGCATAAAACTGCAAATTGTGCATTGTCACGAGCATACAGAGTAGGCCGATTTATATCCGGTGGAGGGGGAAATCCACATATACCCATGCACGTACCTCCGTAATATCAGTTGGACACAAGATCTCTTACAGAATACAACACCTAGCAAAAGAATCATATCAGCTTCTCCACAATGGCATCACCTTCTCCACTACAATCTCTTGCAGAAAAATTCAACCAACATTCAAAATCCGATCTCCTAGCAACAAAAAGATGTAGCGAACTTCAAGAGAAAAAACATTATGCTGTGCATTCGATGAAAAAGTTGGATACATAAGTTGGTGAAGCAGTTATAGTTGTTCTTGGAGATTCACCCTACAAAGAAGAAGATAAACCTAAATTCCAAGTTTACCTCCCGAAAAGATTTGTTAATGTTCTTATGAACGAAGATTTGGATTCTGTCAAGCCCGGCGTATTGTATTTAGTTTCCCATGGACCTTCTGGAAACAACTCTACAGAAATAACAATCCATGTTAACAATACTTTGTAAAATAGTTTTGTACATAGCGTAAAATTCCATTGTAATCTCTGATTATTTTACCTTTTTAATTATGTATTATTTTTACTTAGGTATTATGTAATTATATTTTAAAAAAACTCATAACTGTGACCTTGACATAGTTTTGAAAGTGTCGGACTTACCCCCACCATTTTATTCTGGCATAAATAGAACCCGTACTAGTGATCAGCTATCATTTCTACATCAGCTCTCGTACCGTCAAGAACGAACTTAACCCATCAACATAATGAAGTTTCATCTGGTGATGCAAGACGAAGTGGATTTGGGAATACTTCACGAAACACTCCTGCATTTGATGACGGAACATCCTCCGATGGTAATGAAGATTACTGTTGAATTCGACAGCACAACCTTCTGCGATTCGGAGACGACTGAATCACCCACTGAATGGTCTCCGAATGCCACATCCGAAAATACAGAAGAAACCAAACCACAAGAACCTCCAAAGTACGAAGAAGGAAATAATGTTTAATACAATATACCTAGTTTGCTGTAAAGATAAGTTATGTAAACCTTGATTAAATCTTTGTAATTTTTGACAAATAAATTATCAAATCTTTTTTTAAAAACCACTTTCGATGTCCTTGAACTTGTTTCTACATGTCCGTAACCACCCACCCACTTGGGAGTAACAATGACTAGGTTTTTTTCTATAAAATGGTTACATTTAATTGGATAATTTTTAGCCAATTACTTGTCAGTGTTTCGTGATGACTAAGCATAAACAAGTAATAAAATCATGTCTGTCTGATCCTCACTACCATCCTCTCGTCTGACACCGATCCGCCAACATGTCTGCATCTACTCTGTGGTCCAAAGACATCGGCGACGAAGAGTTGGTGGAGATCACCCTGATTGCGGAGCATGGGGAGAGAATGAGAGCAATTTCAACTATGTCTGAGGACGAACTACAAGAAAATCACTTCAATGAGATAAAGGCGATCATGTCATACATTGCCCAACCGACGATGCTTCCAGAGCAGTGGCCGGCGATATCTCGGCGGATGGAATATCTCGCTGCGCTGAAGGCTAAGATCAACAGAAGAGGTCTATCAACTGAGATTTATGCAATATTTGTGTAAATTACAGATTTTAAGGACATGTGACAAACGGCCTTTTTCAAGGCCACCAGATGTTTCATTCGTTTGACACTCAGCAACCGCCAAATTCATTTTCAAACCACTCCCACGACTTCTATCAGTTTCGGAACAAATATTAATCCATCCGTTTTCACTTTACCCCACATCCAATAACGTATGTCGTTCGTCACACCAAAAGATTTTAAATACATGTAACAAACGGCCTTTTTAAAGGCCACCAGTTTGTTCAATCGTTTGACACTCAGCAACCATCGAATTCATTTTCAAACCTCTCTCTCGACTTTAAACAGTTTCTTAACGAATATAAATCCACCCGCTTTCACATTACCTCACATCCAATGACGTATGTGTATCGTCACACCAATACGTCATCGCCGTGACGTCATCACACCCTCTCGTCACACATACGTCATCACCACGTCACTCAAACGTCACTTCTGATTAAAAAACAATTATTTTTCAGCTGTCCCAGACTCCCCATATTGCCTCTACTCAAGTGTAATGAAATGATCAAGCTTTTCACCACCAGGTGTACATAAGGCGGCTTCCTTTTGATGCCCCTAAATAATAGTATGTTTCATCACTAGGACCAAAAGTGACACTTTTCAATTTGAGTTCCAGTTTAACAGCTGAAGCCAGGAAATTTGCAAGGATCGAAAAGCCATTTCTCGTCCTCGTGATGAACTGTATTTTTTGCCATACTGCAAACAATATTACGATAGCAATTTTACAAAAATTAAATTTTGTTACCTTCAAAAGTTATCCTCCTCCTTGATCTTGCTACTCTAACAAAAAATCTTTTACACGAGTTTTCACTGTTGACAAGTTGAATAATTTGTTCAATTCATATTAACAGCTAATGACCTCGACCAAAAAGTGTCATTTTATTTTTTTTGTCCTAGGACAAAAAAGATCACCAAAACAATACTTTTTATCCGAGGAGTAAAAAGAACAACTTCAGCATCTCAAAGCATGTGTTGAAAACAGCTGTTTTTTAAGCAGTATGTATGACTAAGTCAAAGTTGACTTCAAACAAATGTGTTGACCCGGCGTGTGTCCCAGGTGCAGTCACTGAAGGAGGCGGAGGGTCGGTTGAGAGTGCAGCCGTGGGCGGGCCCAGACCAAGTCAATGCCGTAGTGCAGGAGGTGACGAGAAACATCAAGACAAAGTTGCCAACATTGCAGCGCAGCATGCAGTTGTACCTGGCTAACCGGGACACGGAGTTCATACTGTACCGGCCCATCAAGGTACGGCCTCGCCTCCAAACTGGGTCAGATAACTGAAAGTTATCTGGGTTATCTGGGGTTTTAGTTATCTGGGTCAGATTCCGTACTGCCATTCCGTATTTTTTATAGTTTTACACTTAAATAGCATTTTATCATCCGTTTGTATGTAGAAGATAGTAATTGTGAAGAAAATATGATAATAGGGGTTGAGGGTAGTTTTGGACCGATCGGGTCGGCATTAATACTTTTCAACGGTATGTAGTTAAAAAATAACGTCGCCGACCCAATCGGGCCGGCAGAGATTTTGATGTTAAAATGGGGTATTTTATTATTCGCCTTTGGTAGCACTGATGCAGAAACCCTGTGTCCGTCTGCTACGGGTGCACGCGCACTGTTTCCCGCGTGTTTCTATCCCCATGCCGCCACGCCTACCTTTGCTGTTACGAGATGCGTTTGGCGGCATTCGTATATGAAGCGCGTTTGCTGACGTGAATATTTCAGTTATTTACGTTTTGTTAGTTATTAACCTGTTACAATGAGTGATAATCTGGACGATGAAGATATAGAAAGGCTTTTTGATGAGCCCGTGACAAGTGAACTTGACCATTCAGTGGCTGATGATGATTGGGGTAGTAATATCATTCTTATGCAATGACTGCTTCAAACAATTACACAAGTAAAAATATGTTTACTACATTGTCATCATTCGTTTTATGTTTATATTCATTCTTTGTAGTCTTTGTTGAAATGTAAAATAAACAGGTTTTTAGCCAAATGTTATTTTCCTGCATATTTTCTCAAAACAGCAAGTCATATTCAAAATAGTTTATTAAAAAATGCAATGTCTAATTTAAGTAAAACAAGCGCCTATATTCATTTTAAATATAAATAAGACAAGCTAATGAGTAAAATAAAGCTAAACAATTCAATTTCTCATAGTTCATGAGAACATTTTTGAAAGGAATTTTGGCCGACCCGATCGGGTCGACAGTAAATTGCGAAATTACGTTTATTTTTTGCTAAGAAACCAATTAAATCCATACAGACAATGTTCTGCTTCTAGCTTGGTCTCTTGCTTCCACACGTAGTTGAGTTAATTGCCACTAGACAGCATCTGAGAGCACTCAGTGGCGGAAAAGTAAACTACCGCCAATGTCAGTCAGCCAGCCAGATCGGGTCGGTATGTACCCGCTTAGCGCCATTGTGTGGCCGACCCGATCGGGTCGGCATGGCAGTTAACGTGTTAAATTGTTTGACATCTTGTCAGTTATTAGCAACAATCTGATTTAACTTTTCGGTTGAGACGTCAGTTTAGTTTAGTAAATATAATAGTAACTCTAATTACAGATACTGTTTCAGAACAACATTGTCGCCGCATTATCCAGACTTCAGAGCGTCCTTTCCAACAACAATGGGTACACAGATGAGGACAGGATCATGATTGCCTGCCCCACTCCGGAACAAGTTGCCGTGCTGCTGTCGTCAGCCTCGTTGCTGATGCATGAGCAGCGGAAGATGAGCCAAGTCAGTCTGCCACCTGTGATACACAAGGCCTCGGCCAGAGAGGATTGAACCACCAGTCACTGCTAACATTCCACACTAAGATGCTGCTGTAACGTCATCTGCTTGACATCACATCTCACTGTAGCTCTATTACGTTTGGAGTAGTCTTTCAAGTTCTGCGTTGTAGTTTGCAAAACGAGGGTTAGCAATAAATAATTTGTTGGATCAATTGGTTTGAAAGCGGTCGCAGAGTGATTTAAAGCGTGTTTGGGTGCAATAGTAAAAGGAAAATTGTATTGAGCTATGGGATCCGTTTGAGTTTTAACATGGTTCACACTTTATGGAAATTCAGGGAATTTTAAAAAGGTGAGGGAAAGTCAGGGAAAAAGCTAACTATTTTATACAAGTCAGGGAATTTTTTTTATTTTAATCGTAAATGCAAAGCACTACTGTGCAAAAATCAAAACTTTTGAAAAAAGTGTGCATTCCGAGTTGAGAGTCTGGGAAAATTAACCTTTTTTTTGTAGAGAAAGTCAGGGAAATCAACTTTTTTGTCAGGGATATCATTAACCAAATAAAAGTGTGAACCATGTGTAAAATATTTATGTTTTGGAGTCGAAGGAGGGTTAATTCTTAATTTTTTAGTTTTATCACTTACCAAAGAATGGGTATTCTTTAGCTTTGCCAGTTGTAAGAAGTTTTAGTCAATCTATTAATTGAAGGGTACATATTACCATAGGTTGACTGGATATGTTATAATTATTCTAATTCAATCCCTGAAGGGTTTTTTTAAACCAACAGTTTTTACTTTTAATTCAGACACAGCGTCGCGATTACCTGAGCTAATTGGGACTGATAAGAACTCTTATAAGTGCTATTGAGCTTAAAATAACCAAATATTTAGTCCCTAATTTAGTCCATAATGTGTTATTATGTTCATTGTAAGAAAATACATAAAGCAACTCACAGGTGAGTGAACTCGATTTTCGAAGGTGGATGAACAAACCCGATTACTCCGAAATTTTCATATAAATTACACTACTATATGTAACTTTCAAAATTGGTTGTCTTGACATAAGTGTGCCATGCCGGCACGACCTAGCAATAGCCAATAGAGGCTTAACGACTCGTTCTTGCATTTGCAATGCAAGCCACGTATAATCATAATTTATCAGTGATTGTCCTGATTTTGAGAATTTTGTTATCTTCTGATGAAGCTCAGTTATCCTGCAGGCGGTTAACCGGGGCTCGGATTATTGTGAGTACTGAACTATGAATACAAAATATATTCAACAGTGAGCTTACTGTGGCTAATAATTGTTATTAGTTGTCTAAAGATGAAGTACAGTATGTTAATTGAAGAGGTGTTTTAACCCTTAGCGGTCGTATTCATCGTTCTCTTTTCCTTCCCTACAGATCGGGAAGGCCACACTTAGTGGCCCTCTCATTCTGTCTAATGACGCGACATTGTCAGCGCTGAAGGTAGCCCCACAGCTCGGGCCGGCCACGCGTAGTGGCCCTCTACGCGTTTCCTGTTCAGCTCGGCTGTCCACCCCGTAGTGGCCCCCTGTTTCTCTTCATATTATTTAACATTGTAATTTTGTTTTCAATTCTCTCTGCTTGGAAGGTGCTGCGCTCCCTCGGCAATCATCGGAACTATCTGGAGACAACAACAAGACAGTATATTTTTAGCTGATCACAATATTATCACGTTTGTCATTGGTGAGTTATTTGCTTGTGTTGTGCACCAGTCCTTTTAAAGGCTTTTAATTTTTAATAAATTGATATTTATGATTAATAAATGGCCTCAAATAGTGACTTAACATCCGATACTATACGGGATTTATAATACTCTTTATAATACTCTTCATGTGTAAATGTTAGGCAATAATGATTTCAATTTAGTTTTGTAAAGCTTTTTGCAGTTCTTTTAATGGTTTTATATACAATATACTTCTTAATATTATTTTGTTTCAGTACCAAGATTTTAAATTAATATTATATATTATCTATGTTCTTTCTACTTTTCAGTAAACTCATAATAAAGCTGGTAATTTGAATAATACTGTATGATAATTATATAACTTGTCAAATATATTTAGATTTGTAGTTTTTTTTAAATATTTTATTGCAAATGAACCATTTTCATTGTTTTTTAATCAGTTTTAACCGTAAAAGATACTTTTTTAACCGTAAAA
The DNA here is from genome assembly GCA_963675035.1 of Allygus modestus. Taxonomy (NCBI): domain Eukaryota; kingdom Metazoa; phylum Arthropoda; class Insecta; order Hemiptera; family Cicadellidae; genus Allygus; species Allygus modestus. The sequence goes on along the minus strand of OY776112.1, from coordinate 139,073,177 downwards.
GATACTTTACTTTTTTATTTTATTTAAGAGTATTAATAATTTAATTGTTATAAACGTTTTAATATTTGAGTAATAAAGTTGTTATTAAATACGAGTGTACATAATTGAATCCTAATGATGACCGAGTTTACAGTCAAATGTTAGGTTAAACATCAGTGTTTTGGAGTTAAAAGGCTCGCCACACGGTATTTAATCCAAGCGTAAGACGTAAACAAGAGAAGTAGTAATGGCGGCCAAACTACGCAGTGACGCGGGGCTACTACGAGTGGCCCTTCCGAGCTGTAGGCGCGTCACTTCGTATATATATTACACCTTGTCCCGTTACGGATCTTGTGGCCACACGTAGAGGCCTTCCGACCGCTAAGGGTTAATACATGTTTTTCATTCTTTAATAAGAATGTAAGTTAGAAATTTCATATTTTTTTCAATAGTTAATCCTTGATAATAGTCACGTTACTAATTAAATATAAACTATTTCCGTGCTAGTTCATTTTCTTTTTAAGATTGTGTACTTTCTCCTCCTATAGTTAGTATAGGGGGAAAGTATTGTTTTTGTCAACATTTTCGAATTTGAGTTGTTATTGGAAATATTCGTTTTGGTACTCCCTGAACCCAAAAAAAGTGATTTTGACGTGATGTCTGTCTGTCTGTGTGTGTGTGTGTGTGTGTGTGTGTGTGTGTGTGTGTGTGTGTGTGTGTGTGTGTGTGTGTGTGTGTGTGTGTGTGCGCGTGCGTGTGAGTGGGTGTGCGCGTGCGTGCGTGTGAGTGGGTGTGCGCGTGCATGTGTGTGTGTGCTTGTGTCTGTGTGGATGTGTACAGAGCTAGAGCCCACACCAATGGGCCGATTTTGATGAAATTTGGTATTTAGGTTTCCACGATATCTCCAGGTTTTTCAGTTTTTTGAATTTTTTATTTTAAGGGTAATTATCCCCCCAAAACCGCTAAAAAACATGAAAAATCCAAATTTCTCAAAATCGATTCTAACGATTTTGATTAAACTTTAGCGGTTTGTAGAGCTTTAGGTTTCCAACAAAATGACACCACCCACATTCCTGGAATATTTTGGGTTCAGAAATTACAGGACTTAAAAAATTACGTAACTTAAATTATTACATTAATATTAATAAAGATTACTTATCACCATTTAAAAAGACCTCAAAAAACTAAATAATTTAGTATTTTGAATTATTATTCTACGATTGCTGGTTGCGGAAAAGATATAAATTTTCATTTTGCGGTAAACGCAGCACCGTGTCCAGTGTTATCCTTATGGGGAATACAAAATTTAACATTTCTCTCTTATTTACTGATAGTTTCGTTTAAACTTGATATGCAGGTCAAGTTAGCATTGACCAAGAGAGGATATTCAAAATATGTTGCAACTTAACCCTGGGGGGGCAAGGGGGCATTTCCCCTCTTAAAACCTCTGTGTGTAGCAACGGATTCTGTAGTGCTTCTTAAAAGGGGATTTGGGTGGATATTTCTGAAAAAAAACTATTTTAGAAAATTGTCTATATATTCGTCCATACTTTATATTCTATATTTATTAAATAAAAAGTAATTTATTCATCGAAGTTGTGCTAAAAGGGAGAAAGTATGTGCCAGTTTCCTGAAACTATTTATTTGTACTGCAATATATTTTATTAAAACTTGAAGTTTATGCCATATGTTTATCGTAGGCTATTGCTGATTGGAAACATTAATATTGAAAATGTACTTAATTGTAATTTAATTTTTCAGGAATTGCCTTAATTTGTTTGTGTAGAACACATATCGCATATTTTAATAACTTTTAAGCAAGCCGATTGTGCTTGCTCAAGCAATAAACTAAAGAAGCCAGTGGCACAGACACTAAGTTACCACAATATTGTGTTCATTGAGTAACTAAGACATTTGTGGCACAGTGGCTGTAATTTTATTGAAGCCAGTGTATTTCATTAAAGGTTCCTGAGTTCTTATAATTTCCAATATAATCTTTTTTTATTTAATCTCATCTGTTTTTTATGTAAGTTTTTGTTTGAAAATGCCTACTTGTATGTATATCAGATACCTTTTTATTTTGCTAGATAATAATTCTCTATTTTATGGTTATCGCTACTTGATTTCTAGTTCTAACCACTCAACTGTGTTATCCATGTTACAATTTCCAATGAATAGTATTTATAAATCACATGTCAAATACCCATTGGCCTTGTATCACGGAACTGTTCCGACAGCTGTTGTGGCCTAAATGTATTTCATGATGACGGCATCATGTTGTCATCCATTTTTCTTTGTGCGTATTTTTTTCTTTTGCATACACAACTAAATGCTGTTGAAAATCATTACTAAAGGTTTGAAGTTATATATAACAAAATATTACTATAATTTTTTACAAAAGTTGCATCATTGAGCGTCAGGGCCTTAGACAGCTTTGACGGGCCCCGAACAAAATTAAGTTGAGATACAACAGGTGAACACCGACGTCAACGCCGTAGTAAGATCAAGGGAAGTTAGAGGCGCGCAACACCATTCCAAGCTTGGCACTGAGGCAGTACGTCAGTGTTGTCATAGACGGTGAGTGACATATGCGTTGACGATTTCTGGGAATTGAAGTAGTGTCCAGTAAAATTCCGGGGATTTTTCAGATTTTTCTTTCCAGATGGCCTTTCTCGCCACTCTCTACACTCTCAACAACTCGTGATGTCATGGCTGGGGTTCCCCAAGGCTCAATAGTAGGGCCCATACTATTTAACATATTTATGACAGACATCCCGATTCCACTGAACGCTTCACTTGCATTGTATGCCAGTGATACTGCTATTATTACTCAGCACTCTGAAATTCATACAGCACAACAAAATCTGCAAACTTCCGTCAGCACGCTGGTGAAATGGTTCGACAAATGGAGGCTTAAGTTTAAACCAAAACCTTTGAAATGTGAAACAAAAATCTTTAAGGAAACCTCAACTTCCTCCTAATGTTACTATAGGAGATACTATAATTGAATGGAATCCCTCTGACCAGTCTATAAAATATCTAGGAATTCATCTCGATCAAAAGCTGAATTGGAATCTACATGTAAATTCAAAATTGACACAAGCTTATTCTCGGTTATCAATCCTTTTCCCATTGATCAACAGGAAGTCTTCACTCAAACCAAAATATGGAATTTTAATATATAAAAGTATTTTCAGACCTTTAGTGATGTACGCTTGTCCTATTTGGGGATTATCAATTTCAAAAAGTAAATAAAATAAAATTCAAGTGTTTCAAAACAACATCCTTAGGATCTGTACAAACTCTCCGTGGTTTATTCGAAATAAGCAAATTCATGAAGAATTTGGTGTGGACTCGATTTACACTTCCATAAAGAAAAGCGCAACCAAGTTTCTCAACAACATTGGACTTGTTCTTGGTGCACAATTTGTTAACATTGGTGAACCAACTGCCAACAGGTGGTTAAAATCAAGACTTGTCCAAGATCTCCTTTTAGATTAGATGTTGAACTTTGGTTTCAGGGTGTCTTCGAATGGAGCGATCCCAATAATTTTCCACGATGTTATTTTATGAAAATGCTAGTTAATACGTTCTGTGTATAATACTTGTTTTGTATTGAACCGGAAAAATAAAGAATTAAAAATATACACAGCAATATGGCACGTCACGTTGCGTCGCACAGACTGGGTTTTACTGTACGCTCAGAAACCATAGCATAGAGCACAAAAATTCAAATTCATCGGATGTGTAAATTGCATTACAACATTAGGCAAATTAAGTATTCGTATATTTATTTGTGTGTTTATTTAATTTATATTTAATAAATATTTTGCGTTCAGGCATATTTAACCCTTTGAGGTAGATTAAATTAAATTACCCAGACACCCTGAGACGGAATTAATTTTGGCTATTTTGTACAGATTTTACTATTATTACATTTAATTACCCAAATTAATTTTAAAATGCATTTATGAGGGTTTATTTTTAAGGCACTTTGATTACATACTGTATATTGATGAAATCAAAATAAAAATGTATACCTGTTTTATTTTTTCTTCCATATATTTTTAGTACATATGTACTATATATGACAGATTACGAGAGTAAAAACCCATTTATATTTATTTGTAAGTCAAATGAACACACAAAAAACATTCAAAAATATCGTCATCACTAATTTTATTAGTCATAATTATAACTAAACAAAAGAGTAAACATAACCAAAACACCACAGACAACAATCGGAGCTGGAACTATCAGACGCTTGCAGATGACACAAGACACCGCGAATTGTGAAGTATAGTTCATGGAGTAATAACATTTATTTCAGAACAAAATAATCCATGGAGTAGATAAAATAAACGTTAAAAGTAATAAGGAATGTATAAAAAGCAAATAGACATAAAATCATTACATTATATTTAGTTTTACCGCACTTCATACGGGCTAAACGTCACGGCGAGTATAGGTCGCCATTCGAGCGTTCGGGAAAATGGCGTGCGGCGACCTATACTCGCCATTCGACCGCAAAGGGTTAAGAATGACCTAGCCGAGGGCCTGGCGCGGGCCCCGGACAAATTGTCCGAGAAAACCGGTCTGTCTATGGCCCTGTTTAGCGTAACTGATATTTATTATTGTCTAGTTGTGTAGAGATTATATTACTTAAGCTATGTCTTGTCTTTATTAATTTTAGTTGGATTTGGTTTATATCTCTGATTGTTTTCTTCTTTGCTCACCAATTACTATGCCAGCTGTAAACTTAAACTTACCTCTCTCAGTGGCACTCCTTGTTAACAGTGCAAGTTGTTTGAAAACATTGCAGTTAGTTACGCTTGGGCAGAATTTTAATTGTATAGAGGGGTTCAGGTGTAACTAGTTTTAACTTGGCTGTTTGGAATTCAACCTCAATTTCAGTGCTGCTTGAGATCAATATGGTTGATGTTACACAATGTATGGTATTAACTTTGAGTACAGGTGAATGATGAGAATATTGTGTTATTGTTCAATCGCTCGTTTTATCCTCTCAAATTGAACACTGGAATTTAAAATTCCCCCAGAATTTTAGTTATCTTTAAATAACAACTAGCTTTGTATGTTTTAAATTGTGAGATAAATACATGTTCCCATCAGTTTCAAATTTTACTTCTTCAAAACATGTTTAGACCTGAAGATACTATCTTTGATAGTGATAGGCTGTGTCAAATAAAAATTTAAAACATATAGGAATGTTATGTCTTTATTTCACAATTCAAAATTCAAATGACTTACAATAACAGCTCTTTACACGGCTTTGTATGAAATGTCAGACATCACTGGCAGTAGTTCCCATTATTATTTTTATCTTTTAAAGTTATTAAATTGATGTAACTGCATCAAGTATTTTTAGTTGTAAGTCATGATGTTTCTTACAAGCCAACCTCAAGAGCACTAACTGATGTCAATTCTATGTGATCTGGCTGTTTGCCAAAACCCATCAATTGCCAACAGCCGTTACTGTGATCCTTGTGTATACTGCCAACAATATACAACTATTTCGATGAACGCATAAGTGGACAGTGTAAATTGCAATGTATACAATTCTTATTGAATTATTTCATCATGTAAGCTTCTTATTTTTCAGTACTTGGATAGAAAAATTCTCACGTTGAGAAATAGAATTGGCCTATTTTGATTGCAAATAAAACTTTATATAATCTGATTTTCTGATGTTTAATTTTTTTGTTATAAAAAAACAACATTGTAATAATGAATCCATAAAACTATTTAGCAAGAAAGGACTTTTTTTAATTCATGGAAGCTCTTTGACACTTTAAATTATTTGTGTTGATGCTCAAAATTAAATTTAAATTGATGAAAAATATATTTCTTGATAATACATTTGATTTCTTTATTTCCTAGTAACTTATTATTATATCAAATGATACTAAGGGGCCATACACATATTATGTAACACACTTAAGGGGGGGAGGGGGTATGGCCTAGCGTTATGCTGCGTTATGTAGGGAGGGGGGTTGGATTAACGTTACGTAACTCACACATATTAACCCCAAGAGCTAGCGCATTCCCTTTTCTATTGATACTGTTATGAATCTTTCAACATTAAAAATAATCAAATTGATATCTAAATCAAGGTTACAGTTAAGTATATAAAAAATACTTCCGTTATACTATTTTAATAACAGTTAAACTAAAAATAAATACACAACGTGTTTTGAGTAAGTTCTGTATTGCTTTACACCTAAGTTTTGTGTTGTTTTAGAGAGTAAAATCATGACTTGATACAGTATTGTGCAGTGCCACCCGCATCTTTACTTTTTAAGTTGTTTTGTATTTGTATTAGTTATAAATTAAATATATTCCGTTTTTAGCTCAGATAGTTTATTTTGTTGTCTATATTATTAGTTTGTTCTTATTTGTTTGTATACATTTTGCAAATGAAAGTCATTTGAAGTTTAATGATTCATTGAAGTCCATTTTCCAAATTGATAATAAAAACTATTTTTAAAATGTTTAAGCTGTTATAAAGCCTACTACGACTGACTTACGCAACACATTGGAGGGGTGGGGGGGTATGGTCAAGCGTTATGGTGCGCATTACATGGGGGAGGGCGGGGTCTGAATTGATGATAAAATGTGTTGTGTAATATGTGTATGGTCCCGAACAGCATTATAACAAAGACGAAAGACCATATTACCTGGCAGTCAAGAACAACTTTGTTTCAAAGTAAAAAAGAAGAAAAAGTATGGAAGTCTGTAATGTTTGGTCTTTATTCAAAAACAATAGAAATAAAAATTAATGTATCACATTAATTGAAGTTTATAATTTTAAATTTAGAATTCCAATTATATGAAACTTCTTATGATTAACACTTATTTGAGTTTATAATTTAAGAGGAGGGTGAATAAATAGAGAATCAGATGGTAACAACGACTGTATTTTTCTTAGAAATATGTTTGCACCATCAGGACAACAGCAACCTTACCATAATATATTATTGTCTCAAGGATCAGGACACAAATTTTTAAATAGCATCTAGCCACATATACATTTGGAAGCTAATCACAAAATACAGCATAGACAAAAATTGCTCTCTTCTTAATTGCACGATAGACTTGTAATATAATAAGCTTAGTGGTAACAATATTTAGACTTTTCCATTTCCATTAACAAAATAAAATAAATCTCTTTTATTTATTTTACTTTAACAGATCAACTATTTGGAGCTAAATACTTGCCACAACCCTTCCGACCCACTATAGAGGCACGACCATGCTGTTCTGTTTGAATCCATATTTATTAAGTTTTTCCTCTTAAACTTAAACATTAAATTCATCCGATGGGAACTTCAGTTTTCATCTCCAAGAATCATCCATTCATCTGCAGGTGAACCATCCATTCATCTGCAGGTGAACCATCTATTCAGATCTAATGAGTGCTTATTAAAGTAATGCATAAAGTACTATACTTATAAAACTAGCTGTTCAAACTGATCTGTATCTTTTGATGAATAATTTGCCTAAATTAGTTCAACCATTTATGTGTATTTATAATGTTACGGAGCATGAATTGAATGTGTTCTCCATTATTATATTTAAAGCACACCCAAAATAATAAATAAAGAAAGATCTTTCTTGATTTGTTTTTAAATGTTCGATAAATATTGCATGATTCAATATGACCGGAGTCACCCCCTCCATTTTGGGCTGCTACGTCACAGCAGTGGATCCACTTGAGCGATACAAATACTTGGTTTTAAATGGGCTTTTGATGACGCACGGTTAATCTACCCTGCTCGCCGTATTTTTCAAGTAATGCATAAGTATCTTATAAAATACTTTAATCTGCATAAATTGGTGATCACAATGTAGTAACTTTTGACTACATATTAATTTTAATTAATAAATGCTGTTGACAAAGCAAATGTTCTTTTAAAATTAAATGTTGAAAACAGTTTAATTGGAAGTAGATTACTGCTGAATCCAACAAACAAACAAAAAATCATTCAAGCGAAACATCTAAAACGCCCACTTATGTGTCTCTTATCTATAAATCCATCGGAACAGATGAATACTCCACACCGCAGAAGGTGGCTCTCCCACTACCAATGAGAAACCATCAGATGAATCATCCATATGAAAACCATCGGTGAATAGCAAAACCATCGGATGATTCATATGATGGTTTAACCAAGACCTCACTATACTCCAGTCCGGAGTCACCCCCTCCACTCTGGGCCGCTACGTCACAGCAGTGGATCCACTTGAGCGATACAAATACTTGGGTTTAAATGGGCTTTTGATGACGCACGCTTAATCTACCCTGCTCGCCATATTTTTCAAGTAATGCATAAGTATCTTATATCACTGTAATCTGCATAAATTGGCGATCACAATGTAGTAACTTTTGTGGGCGATATTATCATGTACTTGCAGCCACAGCACGTTAATTCAAACTATAGGTTGCTTTTAATACTGACGTACTTGTCTTTGGTGTACATACAGTTGATTATTTATGTATGCGTGTCCGTATGAATACCTTAAAGACTTTCATACATGAGAAATTAAATTTGAGCGTTAAAGAAGTTAACCAGTTTATTTACTGATCGAGCAGTTCTGAAAATTTAATTATTGTGTTTGAAGTGTTTATTCACGTAGCACAAATTGTCTATAGATCCTACAAGGTAGGTGTAGTCAATAATTAGTAATTTATTTTAACAAAAAACATCAATAACGCTTCTCCTGACAAATATAACGTCCGCATCCATACCTGAAAGATGCCTGACGCTCTAAAACATTCTGTTATCTCTAAGAGCTTCCTGTAGTGCTTTATTCCCACAGTCACCGTTCTTTTTGCAGTATTAATTTTTGTATCACTTAGTCTAAATCGCAGATAGTAGCTCAATCTTGTCTTTAGAAGCTACAGTAGGTTTGGGATTTTTGGATTTTATTTGTGTATAGTAATTCTAGTTGTATATAAGCACTTTAACAATTGTTGGTAGAATGTATTATTTCATTAAGATAAAATCGTTTTTGTATTCTTATGTGAAATGTTCAAATAATTAACTAAAACTATTTACATATATGTTAATTTCCCACCTTTCAAACCTAAAGAAATTTGGTTACTATAACATACATCTTAAACAATTTATTTCATTAACTATTTGTTTATATACACATATAATTATGTGGTTAAATGGGTGTGTGTCCAAATAAACCAAGAAGTTTTTGATAAATTAATTTCAATAAAATTAATGTTTATATGTTGTGGTGGAAAGTTTACACAAATACAAAGCATTTCACTTTCTATATGGGATTCAAAGGTTGAATAATTGCTAGTTCAACATGAAACAACATAATATACAACATTGTGACCACCGATTCATGCAGATTACAATTATGTAAAATACTTGTATATCAAGTTCAAACTGTGAGGAGGGGTACAGGTTTTATGAAAGCGCGCCACTGAGACCCCGTTTAAACACGTGTATTGCCACTGCTCCGAGGGATCCACTGCTGTGACGTCACAGCGGCATGACTCCGGCCTGGAGTATGGTGTATTCTTGATTTAACTCATTCGCCCGTCACTACTCCTAACTCCCACTGAACCCAGAACCCTCCACAATTTCACTTCATATTTTGACTTCTTTAATGTTCATTTTGGTCTATAGTTCCTGTATTACATAAGCAGTTTGTTATGTTTGGTATAATTTTTGTCTAACACATATTTAAAAATCCTTTTTATATTTAAGATGTTTCTTATATCTCCACATGGTACAGTTTAAACATGAAACATAGACTAGTGTGGTATTACGACTTATTAGTGCTGAAAAAACATTATTTTATGCATTTTAGTGTGCTTATTTAGTCTTGATACAAGACTTAACTCTATATATGCTCAAAATTCCATACAACCCAATAAATAGTCAGAAAAAGCTAGATGAATTAACATATTTTTCATTGAAAAAACATAACGTAGCTAATAACAACTGCAATTGCATGCACTTGTTTCAAGCTAGATTCTTAAATAAAATATTGCACTAATATCAACTTTGAACAAAGTTAGATTGTATTTCTAGGTATTGCATTGTACCTAAATAACATAATAATACATTTTAGTTACATTAGTAATTTAGTTTTTAAGCCACTTTGAACTTAAGGCTACTCTACGATTATTTAGATAGCTATGAACAATGTGTTTCCGTCATTCCATCTACTCCACATATGCTACGATGTAAGGCAAACATATATCAAGTTGGACTAAAATTGATATGACAGTCAATTTCTACAACATTCCATGACAAATAAAACTACTAATGTCTTTTTACTATCAAAATAACGTATCATATATCAGGTTATCATTTATCCGGGATTGGCTTAATTGAGTTATTTTTTTATATTAAAATATTATAACCCTATTGTATAATATCTCTCATTGTATAGACCCCTACAATTATATAATATCTAATACTGTATGATCACATAATATATGTTTCTAAAGGGGATTTTGTTGAAAACTCGTATAGGCTATATTACAGTTTCTACAACAATGTTGTTTTTTTTATTGCATCAACACAAGTATTCATAGTCTGTTTGATTAATAAAACTGCTAAAAAAACAATATTAGAAATATCATAAAATTGTGAACCTTAAATTTGCATTACAAAAGTTTAACTATAAAAACATGTTAATAATATGGCCCATCGATGAGGGTAAACAGCTTAAAGTGTTACAGAAATGTATTATGTTTACAATTCATTACCAGGTAATTTTAATTTTCAGACTAAAAGGGAAAATCATATTTTATCAATGGTGTAAACTTATTGTTAATGACCTTTTAGTACACATATGACAAATTATAAATTGCTGTAAATAATTGGAGAAAAATACTGGATAGAAAACTTTCCATATATACTAAATCTCTTTTCAGTTTTCCACTAACTCAGATTTTTGCTATCACTCAAAAAGTTAATTGATATTATTGCTATAATTTTATTTAGTGAAATAGTTTTGTAACATAGCCACTCCTTCTTTTCTTATTGCCTCGCTTTGGGGTATAACTGAGAAAGAATAAATATAATAGGATGTTTAGGATTTAAAATGTGCTTTTAAGACTTTCTATGTGCTATACCAGTAACTTGTAGAGATATATTGTGTAACTAAATCTTACATAACTTGTTTTAATACTGTAAAATACCTCTAGTGATACACTAGATTAAAGAATAAACCTATGCACTTACTTATACAGCAATGAAACCTTATTGTAAGATAGATTAACACTAACACAATAATGAATGGAAAACAGCGGACAGAACATTGATATAATAGATTGTTGAAGGGGTGCAAACAAATCAGATTTAAAGCTCTTTAACTGAAATTTGCAATTTCTGTTCCTTTGCAATTTCACTTTCAAACTGTTCTCAACGGCAAATCAAGAGGACTTTTTAAAGCCTTTTGGTATATTATTCTAACAGTAAAACCTAATAAACTACTCAAATATGAGGATTTAATTTGGTGTTTGTCGAAAACCGTTCAATTGCTTTGAGATTTCTAAACAATTTTAAAATGAATAAGATATTTATAATATTTGTAAAGTTTATATACATTTTTAAAGCAAAGTTTCAGTTGAGTAAAAGTTGTTTATATTGCACTCAAAATTGAAATTGGCGTTTCAGTGACACACTTGATTTATATGGTCCTTACAGACAATATTATGTGTCCATAAACAAATCTAAACTTGTAAGAGAATAAAATTGGCTGTTTCACCTCAATTCATATTTATATTATGCTTTAAATTCTGTGTTCTTGTTTTTTAGGTGTTAACAACAGTTTAATTTGAACATGGGCAATTTATTCTGGTAATCAAAAAGCTCATTAGAACTTATATGTTGCGTTGTTGTGAGATTCCAGCAGGTGGGTAGTATCCTGGCCCACTGTGACTGGTATAGGACGTTTGGTCCCTATTCAGCTCTTGGTTAGGTTTTTTCGGGTGGGGTTAGACATTACAGTAGGAATTTTTTGCTTCCTTTCATGCCAGAAAGGTTTTATCTTATGCCTGTAATAGAAACTAGGCCTACAATCTCAATTACACTGGGCAAATTCAATGGGAGTGAAATTAACTTTTACAACTGATGAACATATTTTGATATAATCACCAGTCCAACTTAAATCCTCATTTTCATTCGGTAAACGTTTAAACTTTACTTACCAGCAGAGCAGTCTTTCTGTTTTTCTTTTCTATATTTTAACACATGTAGAAATTGTAATTTATTCATATTGCCTCTAGGATTGAAGTTTGACTCGAAATAAAGAAGGTTTACGTACCTTTCGATTGTCAAACCTTTGGTGATCAAACCTGCTTTATTTTGAAATTGTAATGAAAGTTTTTGTTTGTTTGAATCTGATTTCAGCATTAATCTACAATGGCACTCAGATACCAGGCTGATCAAATCTGAAGAGTGTGCACCCCTCCAACACAGTTATTGTCGAGTGGCGCTCGAGTGGTGGCGAGCGCTCTACTGAGGCAGGGGCGAGGTCTGCTCGACACTCGGCTCCGCAGGTCTCCCCTGGTCCTCGTCCTCAGGCTGGGACTTGGCCCACTCCTTAAGGTAGTGCACGACCTGCACTCGGCCGAACGTCATGGCCTCGTTGAGCGGCGTGTTGCCCCACCTGCGAACACTTGGATGTCAGTTCCATTGGCTTACGATAACTACTGGGTCTATGTCAAATCTGGATCCGGCTGTGCAGCAGCCAAACAACCTATTAACTAACAGTATTACTCCTCTCACTTCCACTCAATTTCCATTAAATTGGAAGGAAACAGGCGCAAGTTGCATGTAAATTTAAATGTTGTCCATTGTTTAATATAATTCTACCACTACCCAAAAATGGTAATTGAATTCAAGATCTACTAGTCGACCCATGCGGGATTCCGCACAAACCAAATCTTGTCAGCTGATCAGATGTTCTTTTGTTTACATTTTCGCTCCTGTCGAAACAAACTATTCCCTTTATTTACCTTTCATATTATTAAAATTTCCGAGAAGTGGTACATTTTTAGACTGTGGGTCTATTTTTCGTCAATAGCCAGCACGATAAGCTTTAAAATGAGGGGTAAATCATGGAATTTGATAAAGGAATAAGAAAGATCACGCTGACAGAAAAACAGGCTAGAGAAAAATATATAAGATAGATAATTCAGTGGCATTCACTGCAAAGTCTGCTTATTTCATGTTTTTCAGTTGTATAAATGATGTTTTACTACTGTATACAAAATGTAATGACAAGATGAAATTACATTTGATATCATGCCAATGCCGGATATAGCTCTTACAGAAGTTAGTTGTTTCGCAATTAGTGATATTTAAATCGAGTAGCCGAATTTAGCCAAATGTTCTCGGAATACAAGTATTTCAAACATTATTTTGCTTTTGCTTTCTGAGTTAATTGTTGTTAATAGATGGTTTCAAATAATAGTACATTGGAATTTTCTAAAAGGTTTAAAATAGTAGCCTGCAATGGAATTTTTCTTAATAGTTTCTAAAATAGTAATATAATTTTGTTATACAATAATGATTAATAGCCAATATACCATTTTGGTTTCTATTAATTAACTGATTTGTTTTAGACCAACACCTATTTATTTAACCGATTTTTTTAGGCCAATCAAACATAGTTTAGCCTCTGTTTATGGCTGATAAAACGTGGTCTGATTGTTAATTGGCCAATTCACATAATCCGGTTATCGTTTACATCTTCAGATAAATGGTTCAATTGTCATTTAGAGTGATACATCATGACGGTCATCATTTAAGGCTGATATTACACCACCAGTTGTTTTTGATGACCAGTTTATATTCCCTGTCATCCTCTCCTTTCATTAGTTGGTTTAATTATATACTAGCTGCTATGCCCATAATTCGCAACGGGGTAAAAATTAAGAAGAGTAGAAAAACTGTAAACATAACAATGACAGTCTGTAGTTAGATATAATACTCTTAACAGCGGTTTACTTTAATAAATTGATTGAATTAAGAAAAAACACATGTGACATAAACCAAATAAAACCCTCCTCCATATAAATAATATGGGGGCTTGGAAGTCCCGTGGGGCAGAGCCCTGAAGACTTTTCTAAACGCCAATAATTGGCCTATGACAACTCCTCCGTACATAGACTATATTTGTGTAAAATTTCAGCAGAATTGGTTAAGTGGTTTTGGCATGATGGAACAACAGATAGACAGAGAGACACCACCTCATTTTTGTAATAATAGTAATTATAGTCTGACAATCACTCTGGATTGTATTTCATAGTCTGTTATGGTTCTTGGCCAAGATTTTCAGACCAGAACAAATCTAATACTTGAAAATTGAAAATCATCAAGGATAAGAAATGTTAAAACATTTCTTCCACAAATGCTTACTGATGCTGTTCTTGTATTCATCATCTATCGATGAATGTATTCCAGTGTCTCAAATAGTGATAATAGTGAGTTCAGTACACTGAACAGCTATTGTGGGATTATGGGCACTTGTGAATATGTGATTATGTGAATAAAGACAGTTTGGTTTGATTTGTTTTGACTGACCGCCACTACGACTGGTCTAACACAGACCTGTCCTTGGCGTTGTGAGGCACTCCACACTGCTCCAACATGAACTGCACACATGGCAGGTGACCCTCTGCAGCCGCCAGGTGTAGCGCAGTGCGGCCATCGTAGTCACACAGCGTCATGTCCATGCCTGACAGCTTGTGTCTGCAACGGCACAACCAACATGTATACTTTTTGACATACTGCTTCAAATCAGCTGTTTTTAACACGCACATTGAGTTGCTAAAGTTGTTCTTATTTACTCCTCGGATAAAAAAGTAGAAGCTAACTGTTAGGCTAGCGAGACACCCAAGTATTGTTTTGATGGTCTTCTTTGCCCTAAGACAATCATCTGATGACACTTGTTGGTTAATATGAATTAAACAAAATAATCAACTTTTCAATAGTGACAACTTGAGTAACAGCTGTTTTTTTTTAGAGTAGGGTAAAGAAGATGGAAGCAAACTTTTATAGGTAAACAAGTAAACAAAATTTAGTTTTTGTGAAATTGTTTGCAGTATGACGAACAATAGTTCAATAACTAGAACCAAAAGTGGCTTTTCGATCATTGGTAATTTCCCGGCCTCGGCATTAAACTTAGAGCTCGTATCGAAAAGCTTAACTTTTGGTCCTAATAAGTGATGAAATTTACTTTTGTCATCACATGATATGATGTTAGATGAATAAACTTGACCAGAAAACATTTTTCAATTGCATGATTTATGATGTTTTTGTTATATCCTTAAAGATTACTTCTAGAACAGAGTATCAATGTATCTGTATGGGGTTTGAATGGCACAGTGAGTAAAGTAGAATATAATAACGGTAGTGAAAAATACATTGAACTACATTATTAAAATTGAAACGAGTTCGCACGCAGCACGCTGACGTGAGGGAAGTGAATTTCCACAAAAAAACTTTTAAAACTCAAAATATGTGTAAAAACAATCATGTATTCCAATTTTTATGGAAATCTGAAAACATTGATTTGTTGGCTGTTCTGATGCTCCTGGTTTAATTTACCTGCAAAGCTGGGAATATAATATTGCGCATTATAATGTTAGGAGAAGGTCCAGGCAGGCTTGAAAGTAGGCGTGAGTTGCTGGGGATGATAAAAGTACTCTAACAAAGGAATAACAGGCTTTTCTAGTGTAAAACCCCCATAAGACAACGTACTGTGTTTAGTCAAAACACATTTTCTTTAATAACTCGGTAAATATTTATACTAGAATTATGAGAGAGGGCTTAAAACTTTCGCCTCGCTAATTCCCATCTTTTTACATGCATTAATTTTACATCCGGGGCTTTTCTGACCCTTTTTGGGCCCAAAAACTCGAAATTTGAAAGATTAATCCCGAAAAAAAGGGTTTATAGTTTTCCGATTGTTTTGCCCAACGAACTTGTCCAACTGATTACAGAAGGGAACGTCCCTACCAAATTTGAAGTTAATCGGACAAAAAATGCGACTGCTAGAGTGCATACACATTAGTGATGGTCAAAACCAGAAATTTCGAATCTCGAAACCGAAACCGAAACTTACAAAATCGAATCTCGAAACTCAAATCGCGAAACCCTATTTACTTGCCTGGGTATGGTTATGAAAAATAAATCCAGTTACTCCAAATAAACCAGTTAACTTACTGCCATTCTCGAAGTATCCTAGAAAAATATTAGTTTCAGAACTACTAGTGAACCAATTATTTGTAGCTTAATTATAAACTTTGGTTAGAGTTGTTCTTTCACAAATAAAAAATCAATAATCCACAAAAGGTGAAGGTAGACGACCGATGACAGTAGGCTTTTGACCTTCACATTATTAATCAACACTCGGGCGTGATTTCTGTTAAAAAAACAACAATGACACAAAAAATCTCGGCAGTTTTGAGTTTTGATTCTCGAAACTCGCCGATCGAATCTCGAAACCGAAACTTTTCCAAAGTTTTGGTGGTTTTGAGATTCGAGTTTTGGTTTTGACACATCACTAATACACACATATATATATATATATATATATATATATATATATATATATATATATATATATATATATATATATATATATATATATATATATATCTATATATATATATAAAATTTTGAACGACCCCCCAAAACGTGTTCAGGGGGTCACGTTAGGAACTTCTATGGTGGTCCCGGGCTTAAGTTTCACCGTGCGGTTCATGCTAATAGTTCACTTTCCAAAGGAAATTCACTAATAAATTAGTACAAACCTTCTTAATGCCGCCAAATCTCCACTAGCCGCAGAGAACAACAGGTTAACTATGCTCAAGCCTTTTGTCTCATATTTGTGTCTTCTGGGGTCTTTCTTGTTGGTAGCATGCTTCAGATTGTCATAACGATGGAAGTTGAATACATTGACTAACTCCTAGAATATGCAAATAACATTTTTAAATCAAGGACAGAGTCTTGCCAATGTAAATGCTTCACATAGTATGGAGATTCCATATTGTGTACACAAGCGAGACGTTTTCCTTACACGTAAGAGAGCTTTGAAGTCCTTTGTAAGCTATTATAAATAGTATGCGATCTCTGTACTAGGTATAACGAATCCAAAGTTCTCTAGGTATATACAAATGTGTCACTTGGATACAATATTGAATAGATGGTAATTCACCAACTTTAACATTGGTAACAGAATACATCATCCTGTAAGGACCACTTTGCAATTAGAGTTTGTATTTTTGGGCTTACCTTATTTGATCCTAACTGGACTTGTTGCACAAATACAGTTATGGTAAAATCTTATGTTGTCTGTGGGAAAAATCATAGTTGGTGGTAAAACCCTGGTAAAATGGGACAAACGATTCCCTATTCCTGTAAAATCTCGGGTTTGTTGTCCGAGACTACATTAGTAGTGGGATTTTGCGGCTTTTGGCTCACTTGATTGACAGCTTCCGGTCACGTGACTTTGATGACGTAGGAATGACGTAGTTGGCGACGTATTAGTGACGTCATGGATGTTTGGAGTAGGTCAAGGTCGTCTGAAGTAGTTTTTAAAAAGCTATCTTGCACAAGTTTTGATTCGATGGTTTCAAACTATCAAAATTATTTGTTGCTAAACGTTTTACCCAAAGAATGGCATGTGGGTAGTCTGCTGACGCGTCTCAACAAGACGAAGAAGTTGGTGCATTCATAATTCAGATCCGACTAAGGGTATAGCAGTAATAGCGAAAAAACAATATTTTGAAGGTTTTCCGCTATTGCTCCTAATTCCCTCGTCGGATCTAAATTCTGAATGCACCATCTTGTTCGTATTGTTGAGCCGCGCCAGCAGAGTACTCACATGCCATACTTTGGGTAAAAAGTTTAGCATCAAATAATTTTGATAGTTTAAAACTATCGAATCAAACTTGTGCAAGATAGATATATTTATGGAATGAAAACAATCAAATGAAACCTGTGCAAGATTTCTAACTTTTATTTTTATTTCTTTATTTACAATAATACAAATCGAATAATGTGTTATTCGCTGTGAAACCTGGGCAAGATAGTTGGGTTTAACTTTTATGTATTACTCATTTCATTTACAATATTTTATTTCTGTGTAGTTTTTGAAGTTTCCTCAAATGACGTTTGCTCAGAGTTCTTGGTGTTTGCTGTGTAACTTAAAATATAGTGCACAATATCTGGATCGGGTGTTTCCAATTTAATTTTCTAAGTCAGTGAAACAGTAGTTATAATAGCAAAAGTTCCCTTCACCGTTAATGCGCTCCTCCATGATTGTGTACGAAAATTACCATTAATTAAAACCTATCAAGGATAGCATTATTGCTTCCGCATCAGAAGTTGTTGTAGAAACTTCATTTACTTGTATTTGAGAAGTTGTATTTTCATTTGTGTCAGCTTGCTCATTAATATAAGAAGATGTGGAAGAAACAGTAGTGTCTTGGATTGGTGAGTCCATGTGTACTAGGCACGAGCTGGAGGTCTAATGATGTGATACAATCATGTAGTATAGGTACCAGTCCTTCCCCCCACCAAGTTTTTACATCGCACAATAACCTCAGTATATGCGTTAGTAATGGTTTAGCTCTTAAACTGTGAGGATCGTAGCTCCGATTTAAAATGTTTTAAAATACCTCAGGATCAAGTTTATGTCTTGGATTGGCGAGTTCATGTGTACTAGGCAAGAGCTGGAGGTTTAATAACGTGTCAACAAGCATGTAGGATGGCTAACCGCCCTTCCCCCACCAAGTTTATACATCGCACAATAACCTCAATATATGTGTTAGTTAGGGTTTAGCTCTTAGACTGTGTGGATCGTAGCTGAAAACCTCGGATGAAAATGTCACAGTTTTACAGGAATATGAGAAAGGTGTCCTTTAGTAGTCCAATAGCAACTACCTACTACTTTTTGGACTATGAAGATAGAAGGTCGACGCTTTTAGCTGATTGTCAGCGGTTCCGTCGTAGAATAATTGTCGTTGAAACACTCTTAGCTAGTTGTTTGCTACGTAAGGTGCATCACATAAATACATGTATTAGTTTAAATCACAGTGACTGTTATGCTTATTTGTTGAGCAAAAATCATTGTTAAGAGCTGGATGCCCCCCTACAGACTAAAAAACAAAAATTGACGATGGTTCAACGCGTGCTAGACACGGCGACAGCTGGCTCTTGGAATGTCCCCCGCACACTGCAAAAGATAAATTGATGGCTGCGCATCGCGCGTACCAGAGCTGCCTCTTGAAATGTCCCCCGCAGACTGCAAAAAAGAAATTGTCGGCTGCGCATCGCGCGTACAAGATTGTCGGACTAGTCATTCAGGTTTATTTTATGCACACATCTGCTATATAACGCAGGAAAAACATGCATCGATACCAGTCTCCTCCTGCATCGAATGAGAACCTGGTCTAAGGCTTACCTCTGCAGCTCCTGTCAAGATTGAGTCTAGTGTTTTACTGTGTATCTTTGTATCTGTTTAACCAATTGCAATCCCTCTTTAGCTTAGAACTACAAGTGTTATCATCATATAACTAACTTTGGATCCATCAAGTCTCCGTGTATTTTTGTATCTCCAAGTGTTATTTATCGTTATAATATAACTAACTTTCAATCTCTTTTAGCAGACTGTTCAAAGGAGTATTCGAGGAATCTTGCATCAAAGTGTTGTTTAATTTAACTGATTCTTCCTTCTAATATCTTCGTTAAAAACTCTGTCTTCTAGTGATACCGTTACATTCTATTTCAAATATCCAAATTAATATGGCGTCGGCATCAGTATCAGTTTGTGAACGCAAACCCACTAAACCCTCCATCATCGCACCTTTGCCACGTCCGGTGACCATCGAAGTTGGAGCGACAGGTTCGCGGAAATTGCCGCCGTTACCCGTGACCGCAGTTGTAGGCGATGTTGTAAAGAGAAACATCCTCTTGGAAATGGGTCTGGAGCTCTCAGATGATGATTCTGAAGTGAAAGTTCCCTCTCCCAAAATACAGAAAACCACAATTCTTATATCCCCACATCAGGAACAACATATTGGACGCTGTAAACACCGTTTTATAAAAGGAAGTAGTAAAGGTCTCATGTGTAACAAACGGTGTTTGAAAGGGCGCGACCAGTGCGGTATCCACTTTGGTCAAACAGTAAAAAAATTGAAAACATCAGTTGCAGGTCCGGTTACCGTTAATAGTAAGGTGAAACCATCCGCTTCTCAAGAAGTAACTACACCGTCTGTGAACCCTTCTGGGCCACAAGAAGTAAGTTCCCAGTGTGTATCCACATTGGGTAAAACCCTTGACGAAACAAAAGCAAAATTAGCAACTCTTGAAAACATTCTGCTAAACCTATTGAAGGATTCGCCTAAACCAGTTACCCAAACAGAAGCTCGCAAAACTAAACCATGTAAAAAACAAAAACCTGCAAACATCCAAAAAATTCGCATATATAAATTGAAACCTACGGCTATGTATAAATTACTACGATATGAAGACAATATGCCGATTGTAGAAAGTAAGGGAAAACTATATAAAGTCCCATTACCTGGCTACATGACACGACCAAGTCCTAACGGGAAATGGAGCCTTGTTTGTGATTACGTCACAGCGCGTATGGAATGGAAAGAAGTATAAAAAATGTTACTGAAGCGGTATATATTTATTATTTGTAACAGTTGTGTTTGTGTTTAAACTATTGACCTTTAGCATCTAAAACCAAAACTTTAAACAATAGATTAGTCCAAACAAACCGTTATGAATGATTTATATACTGTTATCAATCCATTTGACCTAAAACTATCCATTATATAATTTTGTTAAGATATTTTCAAAAATATTTGTTTACCCAAACCCTAATTATTAAAGTACAGCTGCACCTGAAGGGCGAGGGGGTATTAACTAATAAAGATATTACCTGTACTAAGGTTTAGGTCTTTATTAGTTAATACTTAAGCCCGGAAAATATTGATCTAAAACATATCAAATGCAAAGATATGATTTTAGTTCATATTTTGTCATTCCCAACTGTGACAATGGTGTGTTTTTTAACAATTTTCATAATTATTTAAACAAAACAAAATCTAACATACTTTGAAACTATATATTCATTATTTGTTACAGGATTGTTTAAGATTAAACTATTGATTTTTAATATTTAAAGTATCAGTTTGAAACAATCTCTCAATCTCTCAATCTCTTTAGATTAGTCGTTTCAATCTCTCTCTCTCTCTTTCTATATATATCTATATATAGACTATATATATATATATATTCTAAAACTGTTAATCGCTATATATTTGTTTAAAACAAACTTCCAAAATATATCATATCGTTTAGGCATAATTTGGAAGCCCTCGCGTATCAAAAATGCAAAATAAATAGTCGCTCCGCTCAATATTGCAAGCAGACAACTGCATTGTATGCCTAGTTTTAATGTGGTGCACTAAACTTATACACCGTCGCCTTAAGTCCTATTAAAGCGTTATATGTTATAACTTGTGGATTGTTTTAATACAGACATTTGTAAAATATATGGTAGTGACATCTACGAGGCAAAATTCACTTATCATTAACATTATTGTTTTGAAGTGATGGTTTAAATTTTTGCAACATTATTCAGTTTCAGCTGAACTTAATAATTAGGTGTTTGGGTCTCTCAGCATACGATGGTACCGGGATGCATTTACGGTGCGTCGACCGAGATTTGCACCTCCTCTCCGTAAACGTGACATTTCATTCACGTACAATGGTAAACAAACCACTAAAATAAACAAAACAACAATTTCACAGAAAGCTAATGTATTTACAAACAGCTGATAACAGTCTGCATTTAAATTTGATCCTTATAATAAAGAGACTGTAAAGATATGATTTTAGTTTATATTTTGTTATTCACAACTGTGAAAAAGGTGTCTTTTAATAATTTTCATAATTATTTTTTAAACCCTATGAGTGTCATAGCGTCGCTCACAGCGACGCGATGCATTTACGCATAAATTGCCGAACCATCTATATATATATATATATATATTCCTAAACTGTTAATCGCGATATATTTGTTTAAAACATACTTCCAAAAAATTTCATTTCACCCAAACACCTAATTATTAAGTTTAGCTGAAACTAAAGGATGTTGCAATCATTTAAACCATCACTTAAAAACAATAATGTTAATGAGAAGTGAATTTTGCCTGCTGGATGTCACTATAATATATTTTACAAATTTCTGTATTAAAACAATCCGCAAGTTATAATATAACGCTTTAATAGGAGTTAAGGCGTGTCGAAGAATAATCTGTCACCGGCGCGCTACAGCCGCCTCCCCTCCTCGATAAATGCTATTAATAGCTAACATTTACTGCATTGGCGCGCTCACAATCCACACTGTCACTCTCAATTAAACCTCAGTCAGAGCTCGTTCGTTGCGCGGTTCTCAAAACTAATATTAACTAAATAATTGGTTTGAAACCTCCGAGGTATATTGAACAAATTATTAATCTCTTGTAGAACCTCAGTTTTGAATTATATCGCGTTGACTGAAGCTTATCGCGCGTTAAATGCACACTTGCAACAGAAGTAATTTTTAAGTTTGCAGCGTTGTTTTCCCCCACCACAATCCCCGTCTATAAAAGGAAAAATCACTCTAACACCTTCGCATTTGCTCGTGGGCATCAGTAGAGAGTGCATGGCATGTATGCATTACTTATGATTATTAACATAGCATGGTATGTTTGCATTATTTTATTTAGCTACTAATCAACTAATATTAAACACCTAGCTCGATTGAAACCCTTTGGTGAGGTAAAACATATCGAAGCTATTCTTAAACATATTTAGTGTACAACCCTTAATTGAGGTTAATGTCACTAAAACGCTTGAGTCCCTTAAGTGAGGCCTATAAAGCAAAACACGTCCAGGTATCAGCCGCAGGAGCAGTACGAGTGGGGAGTTCTACAATCAGATGACCCGATGGTCCAGGGAGATGACTCGATGGTCCAGGGAGATGACTCGATGGTCCAGGGAGATGACTCGATCGTTCAGGGAGTCCAACAGATGATCCGATGTCCAGGAAAACATCACCACAATCCACGTGGATGGGAATCTACTGATAGCTCGATTGAATCCCTTTAGTGAGGTCTAAAATATCGAAGCTATATACTTAGTGTACAACCCTTTATTGAGGTCAATGTCACTAAAATGCTTGATTCCCTTAAGTGAGGTAAATAAAGCAAAACACGTTTGAAACCGTCCAGGTATATATAACGTGTATCCCCGCCGGAAACTGTTAAAAGTATTGAAGGCGGGGAAAAATACCTTGTTGAACCCCTTTATTGAGGTATATATACAAGGTATTTTGTTGGTAATAACCATTAAGTTAGGTTTTTGTTACCAACATATAACGTGTATTTCGTTAAAACTCATGCGCTTACCCCGCCGGAAACTGTTAAAATTATTGAAGCCGGCTCTTAATTATTTAAAATGTTTCTATATTGTTTTCCACCATACATATAGTGGCCATATTATGTCATAGTAAGACAATATAGAAATATATTTTGTTCATAAAAATATTAAATATTTTGGAAAAAGTAGAGATTAATTGGGAGTGATGTTAGATTTTTGTTAAAAAATTAAATTTTTGTTTTGTTTTAGTACCAATCTTCACCTAAGGGGGGTTAAGTATTTGAAAAATTAAACATAAGTAGGGAGTTATTGAGAGTGATGTTAGATTTTGCTAAAAATTAAATTCCTGTTTGTTTAATACTAACCTTCACCTAAAGGGGGAGGGGGTGTTATTTGCGTATGTGTTTCTTTCCTTTAACGAGGACTGAAATCACTTGTAAATATCGCCTAACCCCGGAAAATATGTTCGAAGAGTGTTTAGTAAAACAACATGCTTTGAAGATATTTTAGCCATTCCCAAGCCATGGCAGGGTGATTAAGCGAAGTTCAAAATTAAGTTTAAAAATAAAAAAAGTGTGGACAACCTATTGAAATTTTACAGCATATGCTGCAGAATGAAAATAGGTGGTCCACACTTTTTTTAACATATTACAATGACCTTGACCTAAATATTTAAACTTTGAAATGTTACATTAAGTCAATCATTTGATTCAAATGGTGGAGGTAAGCGGGTATATAAGTGATGCTTCGGAACATAGTTACTAGTCATTACATCACATAATAAGTCATTAATAAAACAAGAAATACTCATCACTAAAACTAATCACGATAACTTGTTAAATATAAATACAACTTGTTAATTCTTTTACCGCTGGAAAAGGCAATTGGAAAGTATAAATATCAAACTGTTGCATCTATTTATTAGTTAAACATTATTCTACTACATAGATTTTCTAAAAGGATGAAAGCTAATAAGGGAATTCATTAATCATGTTTATAGCCTGTGTTTCGAGTTTCTTTATTAGTTAGATTTAAGTAATTCACTAAATACATTTGTTATTACAGAAAATTATTTAAAAGAAAAAAAAATGATAATAAGGAAATTCGATGATCTGGTTTATAGCCTATGTTCAGAGTTTTTTTACTGGCAGTTAAACTTAACAAATTCGTTACAAATAAAATATTATTATTACCAAAACAAGAAGGGGGTCAATGCAAGCTGTGGATAAGATTGAATCCACTTTCTGTGTTGTTCCCCTCTTGACAAATAATTAGTTCAACCTTGACCTAAATCAAGCATTAAACAAATATTATACTAAGGAAAGGTTCAACAGAACTTTAAAAGGAACGAAGCGTAACTCTGAAGACGCCATATTAATTTGGATATTTGAAATAGAATGTAACTGCCCTGCCGTTAAACTTATATGGTTTGGTATACCTGAGTATTACTTTGACAGTTCCATGGTTGATTATGTACAGCTGCTACAATTCTTTTGTTTTGATTTTAAACTCCATAAGCCCAATGTTGATATTTGTTTACTAATTTAGAGCATAGGATAAGTTTTGTTTATACATCGCTTTGAGCAGTGAAATGTTGTATGCAACATTTAAATTTGTATTCAAATCTTTTTATTTGTCTGCCTGTTTATGAACCAAATTTGTTCCGCATTTCACAAAAAAGTACTATACTTGAGTGGTATAAAAATGTTTTCCCATTTTTGTGTGAATGAGAAAAGGTTTTTAGGCTGTTTTAAATCATTGTACGCCATTACGGTTATGCCCCTTGGCCCGGCACTTCTCCAAAGTAAATCGGGTTATGCAGCCTTTTACCACAGAATGGACCATATTTATGTTCTAATGAGCATTTAGTCATCTGATTACTTTTTACCACAGAAGGGTAGGAAACACGTCTGCTTTACTATACTCTACAACGTGAAGTTTATAATTGTTAACATGTGGTTTCCTGAGAGCAATGACAAAGCTGTTGAGTGAAGATTGCACATATAGAGTGGTCATATCCGAAATAGTTCAAAGGGATATTGAGCTTTAAATAACAACTGGAGTTACCTGAAACATGCAGAAAAGAGGCAATTGAGCTATATAATCTGATAATCAGTTGGGGGAAGTTGTGAAGTATTACTTCACGGTCAATGCCGTTAAAAAGTATTATATGTGAATGTAAACAATTACTGTATTGTTGCACAATAAACGAGAACGTCAAGTAACTTAAATAGAGTAGAATTTTTGTATATAAGTAGAAACAATATGTATAATCTGGATAAATATGCAATAATATAACAAAAACGTATTATGTAACAATAATGTGCTAATACGATGACGGAATGAATGCAATATAATATTGATTTGATGTGGCAAGTGTGGAAAAATATGATGCATATTTTGAAAATATTGTTGCCAAGAGTATAGTGATCAATATGGTGTTACTGATATGTGGTTTAAACAACCAACCAACAAAAGGATGGAATGACAAGTAATGGCAGTATTTTAACAGTAAGACATGCAATATGACAATCATTGAAGAAAAAATCTGAGAGCACGATTATATGAGGACAAAAGAAAATAATAAGAAAATGGTTTTCACATCCTAGATTCGACCCCAACGATTTTAACTTCCCTTTCCATTCAACTAACTTTCTCTAAAAAAATTATATATGCCGGAGATTAAAATTTTTGTTATATTAGTTTAACAGAATCTCTGGATGATATTCAAATTAAAAATTGCTAGCCGTTTTTGAGATCAGAGTGGCAATCAAGCCAGCATGCAAACCTTACTCATATTAGAGTATAGGATTAACAATAAGGTGCTCTAGTCAATTGTTGGGCTTGGGTTATCGCTGTAACCACTGTTATGTAAAAAAAAAACTATATCTTACATTTATTTCTTTATTGGTAAACATCTTAATTGCCATAATTAAATTGATAGAGTATGTAATGCTAATAATAACTCATAGAATTTAGATTATTTAATTCCTTGAATCTTACAAAATAATCTTCATCCAATCTTGAAGCCACAACATTTTGATTTTAAATTTATATTATATTTTCATTTAATTATCTTCATTTTGTATGAACATTTAACGATAAGGTATTGTTTTAATTTTTTTTTTAATTGTCTTATGTTATTTAAATATTTTATTTCTAATGTTACCCGCAGGCTTCGCCACGCGAATTATTTATAAAAACTATGATAGTTTTGTGTGCTGTTCACAAACTGATACTGATGACTGCTAAAATTTTGCAAAGAGGTACTTTCTAGCCCTGAGTAACATATAGACATATTAATGTTGTGAAAATACTATAGGGCTATGCCCCACGGGGATTCAAAGTTCCCATGTATTCATTATGGACATTCATTTTTGTTTGAGCTGGGTGCTTTAACAAATGTTACTAACTTAGATGTTTGAAAGGTCATCACTCCATTTTAACGCGTTCGCGGCTGCGGCCATTTTCGCGATCCCCTCCCCCCATCCTGAAATATAAAAATGTCATAAAATCTTACCTAAGTGTGTAATAATGGCTGTGGTGTAGTTGTAACAGCTTCCAATCATTTTTGAGCGGTGAAAAATCTCAGTAAATACATACATTTACTTTACATTTACTTTACATACACAAATACATACATCTCAAATAAATACATAAATACATACATACATACATTTGAGCGGTCACTAAATACATAATCAGGATTGTCAGGATCCATAGTTGCAATAAATAACAACAACTAAATAATAAATAATAAATAAATAACAATAACGTAAACAGACGACTAACAATGTCCGCGCGCGAAAACACAGCTGTCACTGACGCGTAGGTCGGAAAACGGCCGCTAGATCTGCAGGCAGCACTGTACGGCGGGACCCAGCTGTTCTGTGAATAACACACATGTCTGACTAGTGCTGGGCGAAGTTTCAATGTTCTAGCTGTAATCCTGAACTTTTGGCGGGTCATTTAATAAAGCAATACACGACGGCAACAAATGTTGCCGTCAGGATGGCGTTAAGGACCTGAGCGGCAACAAATGTTGCCGCGCCGCCGCGAACGTGTTAAGTAGGGTTTTGTATGAGTAGTAAAATTGAAACCTTTAACTTGCTTGGTGGAGGGTGGTTTGACTCAGATTACCCTCCAAAATAACTGAGAAATCAAATAAAATATCTTATCACGTATAAAATGGGTACTTTAGACTGGGTTTGACAACACATTTTCCAAGAATGGATATGATTAGTTATGCAAAAATAAGAACACTAACACAGATATTTAAAAATACCCCCGTCGCAGCAAACCTGGGTACTCAGCGAATTTTCAATGCATATATTTGTGTCTCACTACTACATAGAGCTACTTACCAAGTTTCACAAAAATACATTTATAAATAAGTGATATATAGCATTTTATTTATTCTCCATAAGAATAACATTAGAGCTGAGTACGCAGGTTTACTGCAACGAGGAATATAAAAATGTGTATTTTTGCAATTATCAATATAACTCAACCCGGTGAAGCTACATACCAAGTTTTATTAATTTAGGTTCATAACTAAAGGAGATATAAAACTTGACTTATTCTCCATATGAATAATATGGGGGCCGAGTTTGCAGGTTTGCTGCAACGGGGATAATCGACAAAAAATCCATTTAGTGTGCAAATATCAATATACCAGTACTACGCGAAGCCACATACCATGTTTCATCAATATACATTCATAAATAATCGAGATATAACATTTTATTTATTCTCCATAAGGATAACATTGGACAACTTACCGTGTTTAGCACTTTGAATATCTCTGCAACGGTTGGACAACACTTAAAACACCAAAATGATTGTTGTCCACAAAATCACCGTGGGGCGAACGGGACGGCTGGTTTAAGTAATTACATATCACGGGAGACAGAAACAAATAAAATTCACCACTTAAAAACAACGAAGTTAAAGCATAATTTTCAATTTCAATGCCGTCTATAGTAAAATGATAAATTAGAAACAAGAAAACAGATTCTCTATACAGTCTTTCTTATACTAATATACAATATTAATAATTTTGTTTTTGTAGTAATCAACTGAGTAGCAGTTTGGAAACAATTTCAATTGGAAACGAGACGTTGCCAGCCAACTCGGGCGGCCAAGTAGACGGACAAAAAGTGGCGGGGCATAACATGTGTTACTTTTGATGTTGGAGCTTGACTACAGCTGTCAGAGACTCCCTTTGGGAACAAATCCCCCTTATTCGCTAATCCTGTACATAGTTATTACAATTAATTTAGACATACATAGTTCTTAATTCCATACTTTTAAACAAACAGTGTATGTCTGCAAAATGTATCTCGGGATCCCACGGAGGGATTTTGCTTACACTTATGGTTTTTGAGCCTCTAAAATCTATTGACAAAATTCACTACACCACGAAAACTCCAATTTGATTGGAAAACTCAGAATGACATTAAAGATTGTATTATTAATCTGTTGGAGTTTCAAATCATACCTAATACTCAATTATTAGTTCGCAACTAATTATTAGTTGTTCTGTAAACAAAGCAAACAACTATTATAATTTAATCTTAAACCTTTGGATTGAGATTTGCATGTAACAAGCAACTGTATTAATATAATACTGCATTCAAGTGTTAGGAAATTTAAGTTGTAGTTAAAATTCAGATTTATACGTTCTAAATAAATCAAATAATTGTGTTTATTACTGATAATGGAACCAGAAGTAGCTGATTTTCCTTAGTCTCGGAAATTATTACTGATAAATTACTTATGGATTGATCTACAGCAACAGGGTAGACATTATAACAGTTCATTGCTTGAATTGTAGTTGTTTTCGATTTAGGCAGTTTTGTAGTTTTGTTATAAAGCTGAATCAACAACTGTTTGTAAACAACGATGAGGCAGCAAACCTGGGTACTCAGCGAATTTTCAATGCATATATTTGTGTCTCACTACTACATAGAGCTACTTACCAAGTTTCACAAAAATACATTTATAAATAAGTGATATATAGCATTTTATTTATTCTCCATAAGAATAACATTAGAGCTGAGTACGCAGGTTTACTGCAACGAGGAATATAAAAATGTGTATTTTTGCAATTATCAATATAACTCAACCCGGTGAAGCTACATACCAAGTTTGATTAATTTAGGTTCATAACTAAAGGAGATATAAAACTTGACTTATTCTCCATATGAATAATATGGGGGCCGAGTTTGCAGGTTTGCTGCAACGGGGATAATCGACAAAAAATCCATTTAGTGTGCAAATATCAATATACCAGTACTACGCGAAGCCACATACCATGTTTCATCAATATACATTCATAAATAATCGAGATATAACATTTTATTTATTCTCCATAAGGATAACATTGGACAACTTACCGTGTTTAGCACTTTGAATATCTCTGCAACGTCAGAGACTCCCTTTGGGAACAAATCCCCCTTATTCGCTAATCCTGTACATAGTTATTACAATTAATTTAGACATACATAGTTCTTAATTCCATACTTTTAAACAAACAGTGTATGTCTGCAAAATGTATCTCGGGATCCCACGGAGGGATTTTGCTTACACTTATGGTTTTTGAGCCTCTAAAATCTATTGACAAAATTCACTACACCACGAAAACTCCAATTTGATTGGAAAACTCAGAATGACATTAAAGATTGTATTATTAATCTGTTGGAGTTTCAAATCATACCTAATACTCAATTATTAGTTAGCAACTAATTATTAGTTGTTCTGTAAACAAAGCAAACAACTATTATAATTTAATCTTAAACCTTTGGATTGAGATTTGCATGTAACAAGCAACTGTATTAATATAATACTGCATTCAAGTGTTAGGAAATTTAAGTTGTAGTTAAAATTCAGATTTATACGTTCTAAATAAATCAAATAATTGTGTTTATTACTGATAATGGAACCAGAAGTAGCTGATTTTCCTTAGTCTCGGAAATTATTACTGGTAAATTACTTATGGATTGATCTACAGCGACAGGGTAGGCATTATAACAGTTCATTTCTTGAATTGTAGTTGTTTTCGATTTAGGCAGTTTTGTAGTTTTGTTATAAAGCTAGACATTATACTTCCTAAAGTTTGATTTGTTTGTGACACAAATTATTAAAGACATAATTACAATTGGACGTAACACAAATAGGAGGGAGGTGTGTTACGTTGATGATTAAATGCGAAGGCTAAAGTGAAAGCATCTGATATAAACTATACTTCGCTTACATAATTTAAGTTCAAAGTTCCAATTCAATTTATTTCAGTTCACTGCGCAAACTCCCTTTTTAATTTAACTAAAAATTTCAGGAGGCGCAATATGTAAACAGAACATTATTTATGTTCAGCTTCAGACCGCTTAGCCAATGAGTCAACATCTTTGTTTATTAAATGCATTACATTCTTAACGTAATTGAGTTCTTATCGTAAGAATACAGCAGTTTGCAATCATAGACATAATATAAAGATGGATGGAACTGTAATTGACTGCATTTATTATGTCAGCTAGGTACAGGTTAAATAAAATTGGCCCAAGGCAGTTCATTGTGGGACTTCTCTTCCTTTTTGGAGGGAATTCGACCCTTCATTTGCAATTTTAGTTACTTGTGATCGATCATTCAAGTACGATATGCTCGAGTCTAGAGATGTATCATAACAAACAAAGTTTTTACGTTTTATTATTAGCAGTTTGTGACATATTGAATTAAGAGTATGAGAATAATCAAGAAGGACGAGTGTGCTACATTTATGTTTATCCTTAGCCTAAAAATGTCACTTAACAAATTTATAAGTGCGGTGCAAGTGTAGAAGACCGAGCAAAGCGAGTATACTGTATATTCTGGGACGTTTGTTCATACAATAAAAATCAACCAGGTTATCGTCAATATAACAGTGTAAACCCATATACTCAAAGAATTCATTTATTTCATTTATATGTAAATTAATTTGGCTGCCTAGAAAGAAAATTCCATTTGGGTACTTTACTAATTATAATATTATAATATATTCGTAACTATCTACAACATTATAAAGAAGAGGTGGTTTCTCTCTGTCTGTCTGTCTGTCTGTCTGCTGAGTAAGT
Organism: Allygus modestus; assembly: GCA_963675035.1. Taxonomy (NCBI): domain Eukaryota; kingdom Metazoa; phylum Arthropoda; class Insecta; order Hemiptera; family Cicadellidae; genus Allygus; species Allygus modestus. Next base: position 139,041,643 of record OY776112.1, on the reverse strand, counting down.
GTGACTCGTAGCGCGCGCGCGCGTCGTGCGACATATGTTTTCTATAAATACCATTTATCGGGAGGGGGGCGGTTGTCAAGGAGGAGGACAGATTTAATGGAATGGTTGTTTATGGAACTGTGCAGCTTTTTGTTCTGGATAGTAGGCAAATTTCGACTAATGGCGGTCTCTAGTTATAATTAAATTGCGCTGAACATATCTCTTATCGGACAAACCACATTGAGTGTTCATTAACAGTTTATTTAACTTGTTGGCATTAGTAATACATTTTTCCTCACTAATGCCTGGTATTATTGTAAAGCATATTAAAAGTAGTATAATTTTAATAAGGTTGATTTTTGGCTGTTAATTTCTGCCCCTTTAAAAAGTTAGACCGAAAATTACAAGTCAAAATATACTTTTAGCGAATTTCCCCTATAGGGAAGAAGCTATTACCATAGGTGGAATGATAAGACTTAAGCCCGAGACCATGATAACTATTTGTTTTGAGGTCCCCAGATGCCAAAAACACTATTCGTTCAAATTTATATATAAGCATATATAAATTTATATATATGTCCGTTACCGCGATAACTATTGAAAGAAACGCCCGATTTTGATGAAGTTTGGCCCAAATGTGTAGAGTAACATTTAAGACTTTAAGTTCGAAAACCAGATTGATCGGACTATGAGAAGGGGGGAAATTTTCCAAAAATCAGTTTTTCCCCCTAAAATTTTAAAAAACACTCAATTTTGGTTATAGCCATTTTATAGATCTTAAAAAACAAATAATTTAGTATCTTGAATCATTAACCTAGGTTTAGTAGTTGTAGAGAAAAGTAAAAAAAACGCGTTCATAAAATTGTCCATGTTGATCTTATGGGAAAAAGGTTTTTGGATTTTCCTCAGATAATTTTACTGAAAACTTGACATTTGCTGATACCAATCAGTTCAGCTCTACAAATCATTAGAGCTTGTGAAAAACAATCAGTGAGCTGTCACAGTAACTCTTGCGTGGCAATAGAACTATAAGTTATTTCTCTGCTAAAATATCTGATAAAACGTTTCGTTTTCTGTCTGTCTTAATGACCTCACTAGACCTCTAGAACCATTAAAATGAATATTGAACATAAAGCGACATGCCCAAAATGAAAATAAATGAGCAAATAAACAAAGAAAATATGCTCGCTTAGGACCTCTCCGGTGCAATGGTTCCTAAACCGTGAATAAAAGTAGTCAATGCATTTTGAAAAGACTGGCTTTTCGTGCAAAGCTCGGTCTCCCGGGTGCTTTAACAAATGTTACTAACTTAGATGTTTGAAAGGTCATCACTCCATTTTAAGTAGGGTTTTGTATGAGTAGTAAAAGTGAAACCTTTAACTTGCTTGGTGGAGGGTGGTTTGACTCAGATTACCCTCCAAAATAACTGAAAAATAAAATAAAATATCTTATCACGTATAAAATGGGTACTTTAAACTGGGTTTGACAACACATTTTCCAAGAATGGATATGATTAGTTATGCAAAAATAAGAACACTAACACAGATATTTAAAAATACCCCCGTCGCAGCAAACCTGGGTACTCAGCGAATTTTTAATGCATATATATGTGTCTCACTACTACATAGAGCTACTTACCAAGTTTCACAAAAATACATTTATAATTAAGTGATATATAGCATTTTATTTATTCTCCATAAGAATAACATTAGAGCTGAGTACGCAGGTTTGCTGAAACGAGGAAGATAAAAATGTGTATTTTTGCAATTATCAATATAACTCAACCAGGTGAAGCTACATACCAAGTTTTATTAATTTAGGTTCATAACTAAGGGAGATATAAAACTTGACTTATTCTCCATATGAATAATATGGGGGCCGAGTATGCAGGTTTGCTGCAACGGGGATAATCGACAAAAAATCCATTTAGTGTGCAAATATCAATATACCAGTACTACGCAAAGCCACATACCATGTTTCGATAATTCTAAAACCTCTATTATTAATAACTTTTGTCTGTTCCCTTCAGAAAACCTCTAATATTTAAAAAAATATACCAATAATTTGAAGTGTTTTAACGCATAATGTAGCCTCCTACAATTTGAATATGTTTATACTACCCAAAGACTGTTTCTTGCAATATACAGACTTGCTCCTTGATACATAAAGCCTTAACCCTTGGGAAAGCTTCTATTGCTTCGCGAACCCTCTACTTTTATTACAATGATTTGAAATGTATTTGTGATGCTTATTACCCAGATCCACGTCATGTAATTATACAGGATATTCTCAAACTCTCTACCAAAACTTCAGGTACTTTTTTCTGAGGTCAAAACAATCGAAACTCAGGGACAGCCAATTTATTTCGAATTAAAGGAAGTTTTAAATATCAAGAGTTTGAATTATAGAGGTTAACAGTTCGTATTGTAGAGGTTGACTTCGAACTTGAGAGGGAAAGTTTCGGATTACAGCAACAAACTTTGAATTCTAGAGGTCCAATCAAATCAGCATTCTCTCTGTATAAAAGGATGAGCTGTCTTTTTTGGAGCCCATAAATAAATCTTACTGCGCTCCTTGCGATATACTGTCACCATTAACCGGAAATCAGTAGTTAAAGGCCGACAGAACCAAAGAGATCTCTCAAAACACGGCACCAAAGATTTCCCTTCAAATGTTGAAAATAGCTTATTTCTTGGATAAAAATAAGTTCAGACTGGTATTATCCCCAGCAAATATAAAATAATGGAAAACAACGAAAATGGAAAGTTAAACAAATTTACATTGGGATTATTGAGTTTAAAATCAAAACAAAATAATTGTAACAGTTGTTCATAATCAACCAGGGACACCTCGTTGCCAGGGACCTGTCAAAGTAATACACGTGCTGTTTATAATTGTTAACATGTGGTTTCCTGAGAGCAGTAACTAAAACTGTTGAGTGAAGATTGCATATGTAGAGTGGCCATACCCAAAACAGTTCAAAGGGATATTTTTTGAGCTATACAAATCTGGTAATCAGTGGGGGGAAAGTGGTGAAATGTTACCCCTCCCCCGAGCAAAGCTCCCCCCCCCCAATCCAGTTACTAGTGTTTAACTATGGTAATTGCATTTGTTCCCTTGGTAAGCAGCCTTTAGAAATACCGCGCTCTACACTAAACCGATTTAAATAAAAACCCTTAGGAATTAACATTTATTTGTTCAATATTATTGTTCATAGGGATAGCAGAGACTAAATTAAACTGAAATGATTGAATGTAGATTACATTAGAATGGTTATGTCGTATCCAACACTATAATCAAAGAGACTCCTAGTCATATAAAGAAACTGACTGTCCTTCCCCGAGCAAAGCTTGTACCTCCAGGTACTGTCTATATCATTAATACGCTGCATGTGAACTTTGTAAACAAGAAGACTTTTACCCCCCACGTATTATACACCCCACACGTGTCTAGGTGTACAGATGTGCAAACTGGCAGCTGAACAGCCTAACAGAAGTTAAAAAACACTTTCCTCTAATGACGACAAACGTCACATTCTTTAGATTTTCGATTTAGACCTCAGGGCTCTGCCACACGGGACTTCCAAGTCCCCATGTTTTTTTTCATATGGAGGAGAGTTTTATTTAGTTTATGTCACATGCGTTTTTCTTAATTCTATTAAATAAAATAAACAGATGTTATAAGGATTATATCTAACTATAGACTGTCAATGTTTTGTTTTACCATTTACTAATCTCGCTTCTTAAAACATGCTGAACATAGTGGATCAAGACGGAAACCTTATTGACTTTAGAGGAGAAGCTATTACTGTAAGAATACATATAAAATCATCCGCTTAGACAATGGGGTTATCATTTAAAAAGAGAGAGCCAACCAGCAAAGAGGTCAGTAGCTCATCAGCTGTAGAAGGATTAACAAGTGACAACATTCGTTTTCTAGAAGAAATTGGATTAAAGGTCATTAACAATGGATATACTGGATATAGCGCAGGGTCCAACATTCGACGAGACCTTATGGGAAAAGGAATATCACACGCACAACCCTTACGCTTCGTCCAAATTAAACAATAACGATGAAATTAGGATTCCTATACAACAACAAGACATTTATACTCTTCCATGCGAAAGTTATTTATATATTGAAGGAAAAGTAACAAAAAATGATGGTACTGCTGGAACCACTGTTCCGTTCATAAATAATCCTATGGCATTTTTGTTTGACGAGATTAGATATGAAATTTCAGGAGTTACAGTCGATTCAACAAAAAAGGTTGGAATTTCCAGTACATTGAAAGGATTAGCGTCTTTAACACCAAATGAGAAGAATCTGTTAGCTGTTGCAGGATGGGTTGCACCAGACAAAAGTACAATCGCTCCTGACTCTTCGGGAAACTTTGATTTCTACGTACCTTTAAGATTACTCCTAGGATTTGCTGAAGACTACAGAAGAATAATAATAAATGTAAAACAAGAACTAGTTTTATTAAGATCATCAAACGATAATGATATAATTAAAGCAGCTGCTGGAACAACTGATGCCAATTTAGACTGGAAATTAACATTAGACAAGATTGTTTGGAGAGTACCACATGTGCGACTAAATGATGAACATAGGATTACATTATTAAGAAAGTTAAAATCAGATCGAGACATTGTAATGCCATTCAGAAGCTGGGAGTTTCATGAATACCCCGTTTTACCTACAACACAACGGCATACATGGACTGTAAAAACTTCTACTCATTTGGAAAAAGCGAGATATGTAATCTTTGGATTACAAACGAAGAAAAAAAGTATATTAACTGAAAATGCTGGTGAATTTGACCATTGTAAATTAACAAACTGTAAAGTGTTCCTGAATTCACAATTCTTTCCCTACGACAACTTTAATATTTCTTTTGATAAAAAAAGGTACAGTGTTTTATACGATATGTACGCTAGGTTCCAAAATTCATACTACGGCAAAACAAACACACCTCTACTATCTCCCGTACAGTTTGAATCGAAAGCTCCGATTGTTGTAATTGATTGCTCCAAACAAAATGAATCTGTAAAATCGTCTAGTGTTGATATAAAAATAGAAATGGAATTTCAAGAAAACGTACCTGCAAATACATCTGCGTATTGTTTAATTTTGCACGATAAAATTGTTACATACACACCGTTGACCGGTATTGTAAAGACAGTATTGTAAAACGTTGTACCACCACCGGCACCGCCACTGTCGCTAACCTATAAATAGCGGAGCAACAATGCGGGTCTTCAGTTGATCGCCTATCGTCGCATGGGTAACGTCTTCTACAAAATGAGTTCTCCATCTGTTGTACAAGGTAATGCAGAGGTAGCACCGTTATTGGAACATGATAATACCGAAGCAGAAATCATTAAGGAAATAACTGCATTTTTAAAGTTTGGTAAAAGAGATAGAGAGGAGGAAAGTAATGCAGATCCATCAAAGGTAGTATCAAAGAGGAAGAAGAAAGTTGAAGATAATATTCCTCCTCACATTTTAACTGAAGTTTTTTTGCGAATCTTTTACCCCATCTCAGCATGCATCAGTAAAAGTGTATCAGTTGGATTGATGAAATCATTGGATTATTCCCCTACAGTAATACTACACCATGGAACAAAAAAGGTTTTATTTTCGCAAAATGCTTGGGAGTCATTTTTGAAACATGTACATTTAATAGAATGTTATTTAACTAACAGTTTGTGTGGAAGGAAATCACATATTCGACTTTTGGATTGTGACAATGAAATAGATATTGTTAAACATCGTGGACAACTACAAGTGCGAATTAGAGACTTGACTCAACATGAAAATAAGATTCTACTGTCACGTGAAGAATTCTACGTTTTAAACTACGCAACAGAACCTATTACAAGGTACATGAGACAGTTGGTATTTGCAAGCGCTATTATTAAAGAATATTTGCACGATACTTTGGAAAAACAACCTGATAGCACCATCGTGTACGGACCTGTGGATACATCTATTTTTAATAGAATACCTCATGAAGTTTGCATGTGGAGAAAGTTAAAGGATTTTGAACCACTTGTAGAAATCGCTACAGAGGCTACAGAAGAAACAACACAGAAAGAAGAAACAAAAAATCAAGAAGAAGAAAACAAAACACAAGAAGAAGAAGAAGAAGAAGTTAAAAAGACTAAATTTTAACTTAATAAAGAAGAACATACGTGGGGTAGGCCTATTGGGGACGGTGCCCACGTTAAATATACACCAACGCGCCTGCAACTGTACGGCCTGGTATTTAACCTACCGTGGTGTGGAAAACAGTTTAGTTGATCGTCAGGTGCCATGATGAGCGGAGGAGATGAAGAAGTGGATGTAAAGCCTTGCATAATAGAATTCGTGGGGTAGGCCTACCGGGGATGGTGTCCACGTTAAATATACACCAACGCGCTGAGAACTGTACGGCCTGAGCTATAAAAGCTCTACCGTGGTGTGGAAACAGTTCAGTCGACATCCGAAAGATGGAGAGGTCTGGTGTAATTGAATTTCAAGCTTTCCGTGGAAACAATGATAGATACATTGTTAAAGAACTAATCATCTTAGACCTGCAAACATATGTTATTTATAATTTTTTATTCAAACCTCCATTTCCTTTTAACAAATTAACCTCCAAATCCAAAAGAATTAATAAGTGGTTGACGAGAAACTTGCATCACATTGGTTGGAATGAAGGTTATACAAGTTTTGAAGAAGTGGAAAGCATTATGAATCACTACTGCAGTAAATTTACAAGACTTTATACAAAAGGATTAGAAAAGCGCAATTGGATCCAGCTTTATACTACAAAAGATGTAATAGATGTTGAAATGGATAAGTGTTTCAAATTTGAGATGGACAATATTTGTATTTTAACAAAGAATGATAAACACGCACAATTTCATTGTGCTGTAAAGAACGCTTATCGTTTAGCTGCTTTTCTACATCCTCAAAGTGGAGGGGGAACCGGTGGGTATAAAAGCGGGGATAGCGAGGAGACCCACCATCAGTATTACTCCAGACTCCAACGAGATAACACGTATCAAGATGGCATCACAGAAATTTCTGCAGACATTGGCGGATCAGTTTAACACCCAATCAAAATCAACTATACTACCAACAAGAAAAACTTCAGAAATTAAAGAAAACAAACATTACATCGTGCACGGCATGAGGAAGATTGAAACATCAGTGGGAGACGCTATTCTCGTATCTTTAAGCGATGCTCCATACACAGTAGGAGATGAAGCGAAATTCCAAATTTTCCTGCCCAAGAGATTTGTTCAACTGCTTCAAAATGAAGATCTGCAAAACATCGAACCTGGAACCTTGTATATAGTATCACACGGAGTCAGCGGGAACAACTCTACCGAGCTATCTCTGCATTTAACCTCGTCCGGAACTTCAAATTGTTAGATTAAGCCAATATCATGTAAAACTTGAAATGTATTTTATGTAAAAAAAAATAAAATATAAAAAAGATAAAATATCAGTATTAACTCCAAGTACTGATATTTTATCTTTTTTAAAAACATTATTTGGTGACCTTGACCTGGATTTAGAACTTATAAAATGCGCTGTATTGGTTAAAGGATTATCACTTTCATACAGACTGACAATGAGTTGGTGGAGGAACATTATGGTGGGGGAAGGGTAGGTACCTGCCCTACACGCTTACGCCGTGTCAGTATACCTCCGACATTTGCCTTGGTACAACCTACAAAAACAAAAAAATGGAACATATGGTAGTAAAAAGGAGAATGAGATTTCCTAAATATGCACAGTTACAATCGAGATTGGATACGTTTGATGCAGCATTAAAAGACTCGTTTCTATACAAGTCTAGAATGGAGTTTGCAGATGCTGGTTTCTTTTACATGGGGCAAGATGATAAGACCGTATGTTACAATTGCGGAGGAGGATTGCAGGATTGGCAAGCGACAGATAACCCATGGGAAGAACATGCACGATGGTTTGACAGGTGTGCTTATCTGTTAGTTCAAAAAGGTAGAGAGTTTGTACAAAACCATCGGAGAGTTTATAAACCTCATCCTGTTAAAACACCAGCAGGAGAAAATAAGAGCGAAGGAAACGAATGTGTAGTATGTTTGTCCTCTGAGAAAAATTTACTATTTTTACCTTGTAGACACTGTTGTACATGCGCTGATTGTGGACTGATGTATAACCATTGCATTATATGCAGAACTCCAATAGGTTACGTGATGAAAATATTCATATCGTAGATGTGAAAAAAGTGGAGGGGGTGCGTATAAAACGAAGGCGAGGATGTGGGAAGCTCACTCCGCGAGTAGCCGTACACGAGGTAACATCATGGCTCTCAAAATTAAATGTGTCCACTACAATACTGTTCATCTTTCTACAGTTCATGATTTGCAACTTCTTTCCGATGACTTAAAAGTTTTGATTGTAAACGGCTACAAAGTAACATTGGATATTTTTGCAACAAACACTTTAGCTCAAGAACACTGGAGAACATCCGCAACTACACTTCCACCGACCCAGCTGAATAGATATAATTTTGAAGAGTATGAACCTCTCGCCTCGTTCAATGTTGGCAGCTCTAAGGAATCGGAGACTTCATCGTGGCAACCAACATCACTTCAACCCGCGCCTAGAATGAAGTATTATTGTGGAGAATGTGAACCCTACCCATCTACAGAAGCAACGGCCACCGCAGGATCGACGGTTCTCTGACAATCATTGCCTATGTGTACATTAATGTAAATAAAGAAATAGTTAGAATTAAGTCTACTGACTTGCACTTTTTTTTATTCGATGTGTATTATTGTAAATAAAGAAATAAAAATAAAAGTTAGAAATCTTGCACAGGTTTCATTTGATTGTTTTCATTCCATAAATATATCTATCTTGCACAAGTTTGATTCGATAGTTTTAAACTATCAAAATTATTTGATGCTAAACTTTTTACCCAAAGTATGGCATGTGAGTACTCTGCTGGCGCGGCTCAACAATACGAACAAGATGGTGCATTCAGAATTTAGATCCGACGAGGGAATTAGGAGCAATAGCGGAAAACCTTCAAAATATTGTTTTTTCGCTATTACTGCTATACCCTTAGTCGGATCTGAATTATGAATGCACCAACTTCCTTCGTCTTGTTGAGACGCGTCAGCAGAGTACCCACATGCCATACTTTGGGTAAAACGTTTAGCAACAAATAATTTTGATAGTTTGAAACCATCGAATCAAAACTTGTGCAAGATAGCTTTTTAAAAACTACTTCAGACGACCTTGACCTACTCCAAACATCCATGACGTCACTAATACGTCGCCGACTACGTCGCCAACTACGTCATTCCTACGTCATCAAAGTCACGTGACCGGAAGCTGTCAATCAAGTGAGCCAAAAGCCGCAAAATCCCACTACTTACATTTATATAACTTTGTGTTTCATGTATTACTAATAAATCCCAGAAGGATAAAATAAGGTGATTGAGATCCAAAAATAGATTATGCAATCAGAGAAACCTCGCTTAATAATACAGTGGAACCTCACTAACATGGACCTCAATAAATAAAATTCCTTAACCCATTAAGTTAGTAATTTTATTCTATTCACAATAGGTTATAACGGGATTTGATTGGTGCTGCACTCTAGTAGCAACATCTAAAACTGACAATGGGGGGTGACTATGGTTCTCTTCGCTAGGGGCGTGGACTGACTGAAAAAGCTAAATGGCTAAAAGCTAATGGCTGAATGGCTAAATGGCGTGGGCTGGCTGAAGGCGCTAGGCCTTTGGTCGTGTTAGCTGAGTTGGCTATGTCGTGGAAACACCTGAGTTGGCCAGGTGTGGATACGATGTTCGTGGGTTCGATTCCCGCAACGACCAAAACTGAACAATCGTGCAACTCTCAATGAGTTAACCGGTTGGTGGGAGGGCCCAAGTAAAATAAACGGTGGCAGGCTTGCTTGGAAGTTGTCAGGATCGGTTAACTCTTTGTGCGATGCACATGGTCAACACTGATTTTGCTACTTTTTACTTATGTCTACTGTGTGTGTGCCAATGCGACTCTTTAAACTCAAAGAAAACAATATTTTCATTAAAATACGCCATTAATCCACTTAAAAACACAATTTTGTCCATTCCAATCTATAAGTTTAAAAAATGAAAAGTTAGGAACGGCGCTAGAATGTCATTTTAAGCCAATGGGTTGATAAGTCAAAGTTTTGTTATTCCTACTTGCCTACTTAGTGGTATGCTACTTTACCTCTTTAAGTCAAAGGTTTAGCGGAGAACATCTCGGTAACTCAAAGTTTTACAGTCTTCTTAGCCTACCACCCTACCTCTACCTCTATAAGTTTTAGCTGGAAAACCTCTATAGCTTGAAACCGTAAAGTCTCCAAACCTCTATAAGTTGAAGTGTTGACTGGAGAACCTATATAAGTTAAAAGTGTACATTATTGGTTCGGATTCAAAACCCCAGTTACTGAATTGAGCACCTATCGTTCATGTTGCACACCGAAATCCCGTCTAATAATAAACAGGAAGTGGTCAAACGGGCAAAACTTCACCAAATTACCGAACTGTGAATTGTTGTTTGTTTACTTTCCTACTCTACAACATGTTCACGAAAAATGTTTTTCATCCTCTAGTACATTCACCAAAGAAGTTGTTAAACACATTTCCAGGCTTATTTTAGTCGTTTTCAATTGTTCAAATTATTTTGTATTATTAATTATGATAGGTAACAATTATTACGGTATAATTAATATGATACACTGCGTACAAAACACAAATGATATTAGGATTCTACTCTTCCATGACTCATCAATTGAGTTACTGTGACCCTCAACAAGTCGAAGTCTGTGGAAGGTCACCTTGATAAGTTGAACCTCAATATTTTAAAATATTCGATAATTCAAATTTTTCCCATTCCCCCAGAAGTTTGAGTTATTGAGGTTCCACTGTAGTTTAAAAATTATTCTGAGGTAAAGCCAAAGCAGTTTGTTACCCCACAAAACTGCACGCCGCGACAGCTGTTGCCCATGAAGTCGAGAGGGGGAGACCAGGTACAGATCCCCATCACGTTGGGTATCACGATCAGCATTCCCCCACTCACGCCCGACTTGGCTGGCAGACCAACCTGTAAACACATCAGTTGTTTGAAACTAACATAGTTGGGAAAGAAACAATCTGATTATTTAGTAGTTTTGGTAAAACTGTTAACAGGTTATGGGAACTATCCACATTAAAATGCTAGTTTAATATCGTCAAGAAACTGTGGCAAATCAGAGCGATACATCAAGTTGCAATTGTGTTGCGTAGCAATACATATTTTTGGCTAGCACTAACCAAACTGGTTTATTTTGTGGCCAATAAATTTAGTTTGAGCAATAATCACAATAAATGTAGTTTGAGCAATAATCACAATATTTGCGGTTATAAATTATTTTTAATGGTGTACTTACAGCCTGATCAATCCTATTTTGTTAGAAGTGTGATGCGTTTCGCCGATTACTACATCATACGATTACTGCCCCGATTACTACACAAAACTAATAGTCATTACACATTGTAATCACCTTGTGGTTCATCAAACACATTAACCAAACTCTAACCGAACCGCAAGGTGATTACAATGTGTAATGGCTATTAGTATTGTGCAGTGTGTACGTCTGATGATGCCGCAATCAGCGAAACGTGACACACTTCTGACAAAATAGGATTGCTCAGAGGCTGTAAGTACACCATTAAAAATAATGAATTCATCAATCCCGTAACCAGATCTTTCAAAATGTTATAAACTGTCTAGTACCACATAGCTCTCTCTCTCTTTCTGTGAGACGCCCACACAACTAGTGCATATTTTAAGGTGAATATGAATGAATGATGAGTATAGAATGGGTAAGATGCCTTGTTTAGTCTGGAGCCAGACTAAGACTAAGACTGACTGAGAAAAATAAGCAAAACTTGACATTTAAACAAATTACTACTTGCACACCCCTAGTTTTAAGTAGTACATATTGAAGTGTCTTTGAACAGGTCATCAATGTTACCTTAAAGGCATCAGAATGTTACCTTAAAGGCATTGGAATGTTACCTCAAAGGAAACAGAACATTACCTCAAAGGCAATGGGATGTTACCTGAAAGGAAACGGGACGTTACCTTAAGGCGAAGGGCATGTTACCTCAAAGGCTACGGCATGTTACCTCAAAGGCATCGGAATGTTACCTCAAAGGTAACGGAATGTACCTAAAAGGTAACAGAATGTTACCTTAAAGGCAACGGAATGTTACCTTAAAGGCAATGTAATATTACCTTAAAGGCGAACTGTCCCGAGTAGTCGTACATGCCGCAGCTGTGCATGAGCGAGAGAACGTCGCGGATCGAGTCTGGCCGCATCACCTTCTCCTCCGTCATGGGGCAGATCCCTCCGTTGGCCAGTGTGGCAGCCATCACGGACATGCTCTCGCAGGTAGCCTCCATCGAGCAGCACTGGCGACAACAGAAACTACTTCATTGTAACAGGATTTATTGGCTTATAGTTTTTAAAAATTGTTAAACTATGAAGAAATATGAGTTGCATAAGAAGATAAGAGGCACCATTACAACACATAAAACAATCATTGAAGTATTTATAAAAAATGAATAAAATTACATCGATAAAATATAAGTCAATGACCATTTTAGTTACGATGTGCACTATTTTATTTGCAGGACTCAAAATTACCGTAACATTGGATGACCTAAAAAATTGCTATTAAAATTGTACATCAAAATTAGAGTTAATTAGTTGAGATACTAAATCAAGTTAGTGTATTTTATTTTAGTATATATATAATATTGTGTATACATAATATTGTGTATAATATTGTTTTTGTACATAGAAATGTAAATAGTAAAATGACTATATTCATTGTATGTTTGTACACGTACTGAATGAAGATTATGATTGATTGATTGAAGATAAAAAGTAGTAAAATCTGTGTGCACATCACAAAGACTCAAGCAGATCCCGACACATTCCAAGCAAGCCTGCTACCCACTTGCTTCAACTGGGACCTCCCACCATCGCTCATTGTGATCTGTCACAGTTAGAAAACCGACTTGTAACTATTGAGATATTTAAGTTAAAACTAAAAGATATATTGTAAATTTATCTCCATACACCTTAGAAGAGTTTTGTGATTCTGAATTCTGAATGGAATATTAGATTATCTGATTCCATCATGTAAAATTATAATCCTAAAATTACCTAGAATTAAGAAAATGGGTGACAATATTTAATGTACACATGTTGTATTAAATTAAAGAATAAAGAGATTTTGATTTGATAGAATTCTTTGAAAGTTGCACAACCTTATAAGTTTTGATCTGGGCGGGAACCGAACGAGGGAATTTCAGAGGACAACCAAGGCATATATGAACAAAACTAGGCTATTACAACTGGAATTTCAAGCGACCATATTAGGTCTTAATTCGTTTGCGCCCCTAGCGAATAAATACATACATAACTATTCTAAAATGATTGGTCCATCGGTTTAACTGGCTAAATCCATGATCTGATTCAGGGGCTGGATAAGAGGAACCATCCCGTGTATGTCAAATGTAACACATTGCATTTGATTTGTTATTTGTACAGAACTTTGTTTGATCTGATTACGAACATACCTGAAAATAAAAGTCCATGCATTCCTTGAGGTTCGTCCTTTCAGGATAACACTTGTGTTCTCTCATGTAAAACCCGAGGGCGTAATTCCTGTCGGCTGCTTCTCTTTCAGACAGGAAAACCGCATTATTGAAGCCTAAATATTCCCCTCCAGCTAACCTCTAGAAAGAAACACAATCATATTGGTTGAGAATTAATGATTTTAGGCTAAACTGGATGACATTAAATATGTTTCTCATGCCTGATTCGGCAGCATATAGGGTTTTCTGATGAGTTAACTTCATTGTAGCTAGGTTGCATCATTGATTATACACCTGTAGTAGATGGTAAATGTAATGCTAAATTTGGTTAACCAAGAAACAGCTAACATCTATTGAGTGTGGTCGGCAACAGGGGCTATCGAATGTGCTTTCTCCTAATAGACATTACGCGAACTACTTAGAATCGCATAGGCAGACGAACAGACAGAGTACACTTGATTGACGCTGGTGAAAGACGGATATGACGTCAACACCAATTTTATTACAAGTTTTTAACAGTTATTACGATATTATTTTCATTTCACACAACCTTTGTTATTACAGCCTTGCAGCCTTTGTTAAATCGTATATTAAAACTTCCGAGTTGCGAGGAAAGCGAGACAGTTGTTTTATTAGCAAAATGAGATTATAAAAACCTGTCACGGCCGAGCTGAGCTCGCCAAGCGGCATGAGCCAGAGTTAAATCCGCCATGCGGGCAATGGTGGCGATTTCCATCCAGTGCTGTCAGAACTACGTGGAGAATCCCGGCTACTTTGTTATCAGAAGGGCCCATAAGCTTTTCAGTCTAGTACAGGTGTACAGTCAATGGTTGCATACAAGCTCTGCTCAATCATCTATTTCCAATTTTAATGTCAAATCAAAGAGCTGATCAACCCATATTATTTACCTTTTCTTTGGCCTTAGATTATGTAATACTAGGCTAAGTTTTATGACAAATTTCACATTTTACTCAAGTATGTGGTTGGTGAGTGTATGTAAGTTTCATTAATCGACTTGTTTAACAATTTAAGTTTTAAATGCATACATTTTTTAACTATCTAATTTAAGTTTTCAGTTTGGATCATGACTGTTATTATGACATTTGAAACCTTTACTGCATAAGTGCTAAAAGGTGTTTTCTGCAACCTCACATCCAAAAAGCAAACTCAGCACAAATTTTCCAAGAGTTGAATTTTTACTGTGAGGTACTGTGAGTTGAAATTGTATCGGTTACTGATTTTACAATCAGAGGGATTTATGGTAAAGTTTACATTAGGTTAGGGGTGTGCGAGTACTCGAAACTTCGAGTTTTCGGCCGAGTATTTTAATACTCAAACTCGACTGAAGGTTTGAAAATTACTCGAAAGCTCGAGCGAGTATTTCTGGACGATCGCTAACGATTGCGACCGGCTAAAACGCGTAGTAACGGCCGCAAAAGGCAATCGCATCACGTAAAATCGGCCGAAAATTACAACCGCGAACGATTGCGACCGGCCAAAACGCGTAGTAACAGCTGCAAAAGGCGATCGCATCACGTAAAATTGGCCGAAAATTACGACCGCGAACGACTGCGACCAAAACGCGTAGTAACGGCCGCAAAAGGCAATTGGATCACATAAAATAGGCCGAAAATGACGACCGCGAACGATTGCGACCGACCAAAACGCGTAGTAACGGCCGCAAAAGGTGATCACATCACGTAAAATCGGCCGAAAATGACTGCGTAATTTCGGCCGTGACTAACGATTTCGTCACTTGATATTGATTATAAGCGATATTTGGACCAAATGACAAACCGGGCCCTGTTTCATCGGCCGGAAACGAATATCAAACCGTGTTTTGTTTGTCAATACGTAATCCAGTTTGATTGTACTGGCCAAAACTTTGTATTGCTACTCATGTACTAGTTAGAAACCATGTTTAGATTATCAAATCTAGGGTGGTATCCAAATCCCATTACACTATTTTAAACTACCAACTGATGGCGAATACTCGCTCGAAAATACTCAAAACTCAAAAATAATTGGCACTACTCGACTCAATTAAAAAAATCACTACTTGCACACCCATAAATTAGGTACTTACTTTAAAGTAATTCATTGTATAGTCAAATTTCTCTGCCAAAGTCATCTCTGGTTCCACCAATGTTTTCAACAAAGCACATACTAAAATTGCACCAGCATTGATCATAGGATTGTGCGGTTTTTCTGTAAAAAAAGTGAAATGAAATATTTAAATACTAGTAGAATGTGTACCCGTTCTTCGCAAGGTTAACAGCTGTAATAAAAAAAATGTATCAGCTGTTGGAAATTAAATACCTTTAAGTGTGTTTAAACCCATCCCTTTTAGCGAATTTCCCCTATGGGGAAGAAGCTATTACATGGGAAGGGAGTCGGCATGGTAAGACCTAGGCCCGGGACCATGATAACTTTTCGTTTTGAGGTACCCAGACCCCAAAAACACCATTCGTTCGAAACTGCATACATATATATATATATATATGTATAGTAAAATTATATATATAATATATTATTATATATATATATATATATATA
Source organism: Allygus modestus (assembly GCA_963675035.1). Taxonomy (NCBI): domain Eukaryota; kingdom Metazoa; phylum Arthropoda; class Insecta; order Hemiptera; family Cicadellidae; genus Allygus; species Allygus modestus. The sequence continues at coordinate 139,025,425 of OY776112.1, read as the reverse complement.
TAATGTGTCCGTGAGCATGATAACTCTCGTAAAAATGATCCGATTTTGATTAAAATTTGGTATAAACGTGTAAAGCAACATTTATGACTTTACGTTCGAAAACCAGCCAGATCGCTCTATCCGAAGGGGTATTTTGGGGGGATTTTGTACCCCAAAAATGGGTTTTTTGAATTTTTTACATATAATTTTTGAAAAAGTCAAAATTTAGTTTTTTCCATTGGAATTAGCTTAAAAAGACGCACAATTTGGTCTTTTTATCATTGCTCTACGCCAAATGGTTACAGAGATATTGAAAGTGCTAAACAAAGTACGTTGTCCAATGTTATTCTTATGGAGAATAAGAAAAATTGTATATCTCGCTTATTTATCAAATTATCCTGATAAAACTTGGAATATTGCTTCATATCATTGTGGTCTATTGATATTTGCACTAAAAACATTTTTTGGCCGATAGTTCCCGTAGCAGCAAACCTGCGTACTCAGCTCCCATGTTATTCTTATGGAGAATAAGTAACATGTTATCTCCCTTAATTATGAACATAAATTAATAAAATTTGGTATGTGGCTTTACCTAGTTGAGTTATATTGATATTTCTATAAAACCCCATTTTTTGTGTCCCTTGCTTCAGCAACCCTGCATACTCAGCCGCCATGTTATTCTTATGGAGAAATATTAAAATGTCATAAATCGTTTATTTATGAATGTATATTGATGAAACTTGGTATGTGGCTTTATGTGGTATTAACGTACATATGTATGCATTGGAAATTCGCTGAGTATGCAGGTTTGCTGCTACTCAGCAAACCTGCTAAGTAGCAAGGGGGGGGGGTATTTATATATTAGTGCCCTTAGGGAAAATCTTTTCAAAAAATTATTATTTTTCCACAATTTGCTCACCGAGACCTGTCATTCAAGTATGGGGTTGATGGGTGTTAGACTTATGGTTTTCTCAAAGGTTCCTAGGTAAATGAGGTGTTATTTATAAATGTGACTTAAAAAACAAACACCTTATGCTTGATTATGATGTAAATTTCTCTTAAAAATGGAAATTTTAAGAATTTGGTTCATAAAGGTGACCTCTGCAGTTTTCTCAAGGTTTATGAATAAATTTGGCTTAGTAAGGAGATTTGTAATAAGGCTTATCATAGTCACTTTGAAGTTAAATATATAATTAAGCCACATCATATGGTCGCAAGTTATAGTTTATAATAATAGAAATAAGGTTGTACAAAATTAATTCCTGTGTGCATGTTTTGGCCTTCCAGTAGATTAAAGTAACTTCAAAAAATATATGTGCTTGATTGCCTCGTTGTCTTAAAGTGTGTACTATATTTTCTTTGTCAAATAACATGTGGTTTCAGGTCTATAATTTTGCTATTGTATCTAAACTTTGACATTTGCCTCTCACTTTTCAAAAATTTAAAAGAACAGTGATAGCTATAAACAAAAATCGTGTGAGAACAAACAGTGTAGTTATGTCGTAATCTATTGCTTTGTATTTTCGAGGAGTTGTCAACTTACTGTTGTGGTCGAGGACCAGTTCGTTGAAGTTGCGGCCGCTGGGCTCCTGGCCGACGTACTGGTGGACCACCTCCTGGCCGAGGGTCTCCAGCGCGATGCCGTACGTCAGCGGCTTACTAGGAATAGATAAACTCTTTATTTAAAAACAATTACATTTGATTTTCACATTCTAAAAGCTTACAAAGCTCTTGCAGACATTTGTATGTAGAGATTTTACATGCAATATGGTTATACTGCACAGTCCAAGTTCATTACTGCGATTATTCAATGACATTTTCTTGTGGAAGGTTACTCGTTTAATAATTCACTCCTCTTCACTCACATTATGTACTTTGATATGCAAAGACATTTAATTGTATAACAGGTAACTTTGTAAATAATATAGCTACAAATTTATCAACACAAATGTAGATCTAACAAGCTATAACATAAAAATATAAATAAACATGTAATAAAGTACCCCCGTCGCAGCAAACCTGCATACCCAGCAAATTCCCAATGGAGATATAAATGTCTTAATACTACATAAAGCCCCTTACCAAGTTTAATAAAAATATATTAACAAATAAGCGATATATAAAATTTTAATTATTCTCCATAAGAATAACATTGGGGCTGAGTATGCAGGTTTGCTGCATCAACGAACACAAAAAAGGTTTTTATGCTAATATCAATATAACTCAACTAGGTAAAATCATATACCAGTTAGTATTCATTTATGTTCATAATTAAGGGAGACATAGCATTTAGTTATTATCCATAAGAATAACATGGGGCTGAGTACGCAGGTTCGCTGCTACGGGAGCCTTTGGGAAAAAATTGTTTTTTGGAGCAAATATCAATAGACCACAACCAGACGAAGCCATATACCAAGTTTTGTCAGTATACGTTCATAAATAAGCGTACTTATGGTATATTATTAACCGACTATGGAAATAGCTTCTTCCCTATAGGGGAAATTCGCTAAGAACAAAAATATATAACAATAACAAATTTATAAATAAATACAATGATGTAGACTAGAAATAACATCAACAAACAATGCAGGAAATAGAACTAAAATATTCATTGCCAAAGAAATGTTTTTCTCTTTTCTCTTTTTTTAGCGAATTTTCCCTAAAGGGGAGCAGCTATTACCGTAGGTCTCATGGTAAGACTTAAGGGGATTCGCTACTAAAAAGTGTGAATTTTTTTTATTTTATGAGGAAAGTGTTCAAACTATTTTTTTCCTTCTGAGGTATGAAGTAAAAAAAATACAAAAATATAAGTTTACTTCCAAATAAAAATTATAGGTGGAAAATAAAATAAAATAGAGGTTTTTCGTAATATTTTTAAGAGTTTAAAAAAATTGATATTGTGAAAAAATACGTGATGTATTTCAATAATTTTGGTATTTTTTTAACCCAATTGCCTAAACTTCATATTTAGGTAGATTCATCATAATATCTCTACTACCTTTTGTGCGGCTACATATTTAATGTTTAAAGCTCTGTTGGTTAATGCTAACATGACCTGCATTTCAAATTTCAATTAAATTGATCGTTAAATAAGAGCAAAATTATAATTTTTGTATTCTCCATAAGAATAACAGCCTATTGGACAACGTACTATGTTTACTGCTAAATTAAAGTTTCAATTTTCTCCGCAACTAGTAATCATAGGATAATATTTCAAAATACTAAACTGTTGAGCTTTCCTTAGTGATAAGTAAATTATAGTCCCAGGGTACCTTAAAACTGGTCTACACCAGTTTTGAGGCTGACACTGGGTACAGCAAATGAAGTTGTCAATACATGTGGTAAGTCTTTTGGCTGTCCATTTATGACAAACTTCCCTTTCACCTTTGGTCCCTCCATTTGCAGCGGCTAGACAGAATCTCCGGCTTTGGTCCCCACCTGCCAACCTGAGAATGGATGGTCCCTGGCTGTTGTACATGGACACCCTGTCAGTTGAGTTGACCAGTTGGAGGGCACAATGCGGGTCCCCTGTTTGAGAGCCTCATCCCAGCTGTCACAGGGGCACGGGTGTTTGCCCTCTGAAGGGTCGATTTGGCTGCCGTCCCAACCTACCCTTTCCTTTCCAGCTATATCCTATCTTTCCGGTAACCTGTGCAATATTCCCGCTTGTGGAAGATCTGACTAGCAGCTATGCTGGGTTTCATAATCCGCAATTATTATGATAAATAATGATAAAGTAAATTTTATTTAACACTTAATATATTTATGAAAATTTAAAAAAAATTTAAGTTTTGAAATTTTAAGCCCTGTAATTTCTGAACCCGAATTTTTACAGTCATGCAGGTGGTGTCATTTTGTTTGAAACTTAAGCTCTACAAACCTCTAAATGTTAATCAAAATCGTTAGAGCCGTTTTTAAGAAATTTGAATTTTTTTCAATTTTTTGGCGGGTTTTGGGGAATAATTATCCTTTAAAATAAAAAATTCAAAAAAATTCAAAATAATACCTAGAGATATCGTGAATTAGTACCTACATACCAAATTGCATCAAATTGGACCACAGGTGTGGTCTCCAGCTCTGTACACATCCATACAGACACATACAGACAGACAGACAGACAAACAGACATCACTCCGAAAACCATCTTTATAGAATCAGGGACCATCAAAATTAATATTTCCACTAATAACTCAATTCGAAAATTTTGTCGAAAACAATACTTTCTCCATATACTATAAGGGGGAGAAGGTAAAAATGCAAACACTACCAAAACAAAAATTGTTCCACGTACATAATATGTTACATAACGTTCCTAAAATTTACAGGGGAACACAAATAACTTTAAATTTCATTTTAATGAATCGTCTGAACCGCTTCGTGTAGAATGGCCCGACGGATTTCACGCGGACTCGTTGCGTGAGACGGAGATCCTGCCACGTGTAGTTTGCACAAAATTTTGGCGCGGTCACGCGGGAATCCCGTCGCGGGATTCACGCTCTTGTAGAATGGGTCTAAACTATTTATTGTTGTTATTTTCATTAACATAAAAAAATCTCATGGATAATCAACTAATGTTTGCTTACTGACACACCAACTGTTGTATTATCCCCTCCTGAGAGATTAAGTAATAGTTGACAGAAGTATACTCTGTTGGTGATTAGTGTAATTATGTCCTCTTTGAATCCTGGCTCACAAAAAGGGACAGTATTTACAATGGCAATGAGAAGTCTACTTCAGTATATATAGTCAATGGCTATATTGTGTTCTTATAGAAGATGGCCATGTTACTACCTGAGCTGAGCATATAGCTGGTGTTGTTACGCGGGTTGCATCAATTGTCCCCACGATCCACATGAAGGTGCTCAAGTAAATGCTTTCAGGACGGCTAGTACAATTTAAATTGCCATTTTAAATACATTGCTTATGGACACTCCATACTGCTCAGTGAACGTGGAACAGAGTATAGCTAATGTGTGCCCACCTGCTGGACTGCATAGTGAAGGGGACAGTTGCGTCTCCGATGGAGAACCTCTGTCCGTCAATCGTACACACGCTGATGCCCCAACTGTCAGGGTTGGCTCTGGCCAGCTGGGGAATGTAGCTGGCCACCTGCAAACCAGATTACTGCTATTATAACGCTTTCAACAGATCTGTTTCCTCATTATCATTAATATCTGAAATAATTAAAACAATTATTAAATAACACTTTTATGCAATAAGTTACATATATTCTAGATAATTATATTGTTAGTTTCACTCTATTGGCACATATTATAATTGAGGCCTTTTTATAAAAATTACTTACATGATAGTAAACTTACATTCAAACAAACCAAAATGTATGCTTAAAAATAAGTCTGTATTGCTTGGATAACAACCACTTGAGTCTATTAAAAAAGCCTGAACAAATCTTGGTTTTGGAGCACTCTTTACTCCTTGAAAGCCCTTTTTCTTGTACAGAATTACTCTAAATGAATTATTTTTAGTATTAAAAAATACAAAAACCGAAATAACCAAACTTATGCCAGAGTAGGCCTAATTAGTTTTACAAGTGGTAAGTGTGCTCTACCAGAAAATATTACTGAGCGCTCCATTGCTTTACAGAGTATCTTATGGAGAACTGAACCATAGTTACATTCAAACTGTCATAACAGATTTGCTATGTGTTTAGAACAAAAACCTGTATTTTACAAAAAGATACAAATGTCAATTTATCGAGAAGAAAAACATAATTTTCATTATACTGCTTCAAAAACAACTGCTTTTAATACATGCACTGAGATGCTAAAGTTGTTCTTTTATTCCTTGGATAAAAAAGTATTGTTTTTATGACACTTTTAGGTCGAGGTCATCAGCTGGGACAAATATAGTTCATCACTATGACCAAAAGTGGCTTTTCGATCTTTACTAATTTTCCGGCCTCAGCCGTTAAACTTGAGTTGCTATTGAAAAATTTCACTTTTGGTCCTAATATTGAAATATACTATTTTCAAATTGTATTCTGAATTAAATATTTTAATAGCTATGTAAAACATTTTTTAAATACTCTTCATAGGGGTTTATGTTGAAAATATATTTCTGGATTATTTCTTAGTTTTAAAACACAATCTTGGCTTTTTATTAAATCTCCATTGATATGTATTTTGTTAATAGAGTTTGTAATTTGGCTGTTTTTGTACCCAAGTGGTAATATTAAGAATAATCTTCACAGTATAGCTAGTATAAATTTAAATCATTATACTACTAGAGGAGTGTCATATTCCAATGGTACAATATCAACCTTTATTCAGTACACTTAAACATTAAATTTACCTACTTTCCCCTCAGTGTTTGTTTTGCACTTCCAGTAGAATTCCTCTATGTACTTAGTGAAACCTTGAAAATCGGGGATAATAAAATTGTGTCGAAACGCTCGAGAAATTAATACTAGGTTGGCAGAGACCACGCTGAAACATACATTACAGATTAGTCATTCCATAGTTCTAATAATATAAACAGACACATTTTTTGTAACTTCGGATTTTTGTCTTTAAACTCAATACACAACAGAGCAAACGAGGATGAAGCACGGAGAGTCGGAGATTCCCCTCCCATCACACCATTCCATCAACAACCCCTCACCTCCCTCCAGGATCACACCTTTCCGCCACATCTCAAGGTCGGGCCCAGGGCCACATTCTGACTGTGGGCAGCTACGGGGCCCGGACCCAGGGACAGTGGTCCCGGTAGCCTCCCATTTGATGGACCTGACTACCCCTCCTCTCCCACGGTCTGGTCCAGTACAGTCAGGGCAGATAGTAGAAGGGTCTAGTGTCTGTTTTAACTGTACTCATCCGGTTTGTGAAGGGGAAATGGAAAGAAAATCTTGGATTCACCTTTGCTTTCTCTACGTTTCAACCCAGTTGGCGCATATTGGAAATCACTTAACAACAGAACACTCTGCTACCATGCAGGAAAAGTTTATATTTAAATATAGTTAGTATACAAATTACTGCATCAATGAAACTTATCAAAAAAACAAATGTCCTACTGTCTACAGTAATAATAATTTCCACCTCAGTATCTAAGGTTTATGAGACGTCATTAACATTAATATTTGTATCACATTAAAACAACCAACACATCAAATATTTGTATTCATATTTTCTTCAAGGGTAATTTAATAAATTACCCTTACAGTGGTTTAAAAAGAGATGTTAAACAAGAATAGTCTTCTTATTATGCAACTACAAAATATTATGTGGTCCCTTAAAAGAATATCCTACAACACTCTTTAGTGGGGGTGGGGTGAAGTGTGACAGCAGACGTAACGGACTAGCCACACCAATCGAGATGTCCTTAGTTCTGAATCTGACTGTACACCCTTTCACTTGATTAAACTTTGACTTGACCAATCGTACCAGTCAATTTACGCACTTTTAATGAAAAGTAAAATATAAATAAAAAGTTACAGCCAAAAAACTCCCTTTCTATGATGATCATTTTTAAACTTGAATTTCGCAACACTTACAAAATGTGTTTAAAAATAACCCCTGTAATTAATCTTATGAGATTACCCCTTAATTTAAGTTGTTCATAAGAACAATTAATTAAACCAAGAAAACTGGATCTCAATTATTTGTAAGATAATCAGATCAATTTAAAAACTAACCTAGTTTTTAGTCGCTTATTCTAAAACTGCAGTTTTACCTCTTGAAGGTTTCTCTATTCAGTTTCTGAGTCTCTGGGGACCCACCCTCTGATCCTGACTTAAGGTGAACTTTCCTCAAGTTGTCTGTAAAATCACTCAGTCTCGGATCGTTCTTCCGGAGCCCTGAATTCCGGAGAGCCTAAATAATTTAAATAAATTACAGACTTTAAATTACCATGGGTCTAAAAGAATTGAAGGCAGAACATAATTGTTCAAAAGAGATTTTCAACAAATAGAGAAATGAAAATAATGAAAATAAAATCAGCACATTCATGAAGAAACTAATGTATAAGACAAACAGTCAGGTTGTGCCATTGTAGTTTAAAGTTTATTAGTTATCGTACATAAATTGTGATTGCACTTGGAGCAATTAATTGAGTTACTGTAGTGAGTGAACTCTACTCCGAGACAGTAACACTTGTAATTGAGGTTAACTGTGAAATGTGATCTATTCAATCATGTTTATAAAACACTGAGAAATCTCAGATCTCAAAACTGTGCCAGTAACTACTGGTTAGAATTTTGATTAGATTAAATAACTAGGATAGTATTTAGACATTTTTTCATGGTTAGTTACTTTACACCATTGTAGTATTTAACTGTGAAAACAATAACAATTCTCATGGCTACAATGTAAATGTGTTAATTAGGGATTTTGTTTCATTTTCACCTTCAATTATTATTTTTCTTTGCTTATCTAAGAAATCTTCAAGCTTAAGGAAATAAACAAATTGAATAAATCAAGTCATTAACCGTAAGCTTTCTTCTCCGTAGTATATATTCTTTAAAAATCTCTGTATATTTTTAAAATCATTTAAAAAATGCTCCATACTCTTAAATGCATTTTAAGGTTGAAGCCTTAGTTCAAGTTAGCACAAAATTAGTTTTTACTTACTGCTAAGAATTTCCCTATATGAATAAGATCAGTCTCCTCATCTCTGAACATGTCGAACAATGCGTCTTCCGTGCTCTTGCCTCGACTTCGTTGTTGGTCCGAGTCCCTGGAACATTAGTGTCTCATTCATGCCTGATAAAGATTATTAATCAAATCTGTTCAAAATCTGAAGTAAATAAGCCTGAATAATTGATGAACGAAGTGAATCGCTGGATTGATTGATGAAGAAAGTTCAGTGGCCGTGTGTGTGTGTTATCGAAATACTAAATAACTATAAAACATTTTGTAATGAGATTTTTAAGGAGGCATTTGGGATACCTAAGGGATGTTTTAACACAGAATTGGTATTTTATTTTGGATTATTAATAATTATAAAAACTAATTTTAATGTTAGATATTCAGTAGTTGAATTGGTTTCCGTAGTAAGCTATTGACTGTGGTTGTCTTTAAAGTGTCAGCTGGAATTTATCTTTGTTTATTAAATCACACAAATGTAAACGTTGTTTTTAACGACGGAGTAGGTTATGTTTTGTTCCATCAATTTATTTATTTTAAAATAGTATAAAAAGTGAGTGTTATTAATGGTATTTTTTTGTGTTTTAAACAATACTTATGATACTATTTAGATGTATTATTAGTTTATTTTTTACCATACAACTTTGATGTAAAAGCTAAGTGTTTGGACTAGTAATGCTAAGTTAATACAAAAAGTTTTGGAATCGTTTTACTAGGACAGAATAACTCCGTAACACGGCTGACTGTGATTGATAATCAAGAGTGTTGTAGACTTAGAGTAGTTTATTTTTATGTGAACAAATTAATGTATAGCAGACTTACTAAACGATCATATGTGCAAACTAGCTTTATTACATTTAATGCACCAAATAAGCCCCACTGTCACCTAATGACATGGGATTACAGTTTTGTAATCTACCGGTCAGTAACATAGTCTGGTAACAGTTTATATTTGTTAGCATTTTCTGTGGTGAATATGGATCTTCATAAACATTCATAATTCCAAAACTCCGTTATTCCACATTGTCCGACTAATTAAGTTGCAGACAGATTTGAATGAATACTTTTTTACATTAAATGGGTTAAAAAAAAGTATATTTATGTATGTCTAACACCTGATTTTGGAGCGAGAAATTAATACCGGTAATAATAATAATAGTTGTCAACTCTTCTCTCAGGTTATATATTTAAAACTCGTCGAAAACCGTCCTGTGCCAAAAATATATTAAAGTCATTGGCAGAGTCATGAAAAAGCGTGAACAGGCCTAATGGCCATAGCTAGGACCTGTGATAAAATAAACGCTTAATCTAAAATTGTTAATCAATTTTAATCTAATTTGTTAGGTACCAACAGTGATTTTAAGAGGGTAATTTCTCCATCTTCCCCTCCAGGGTTAGGGAGAAACATATTCCGAATATCCTCCATTGGTCAATGCTAACATATCAAGTTTTAATAAAATTAATCAGTATATAAGAGACACCTATTTTTATTTCTTATAAAAATAATATCGGACAATGTACTTAGTTTACTGCTGACTGAAAATTTAAATTTTCTCCACAACCATTAGCCGAATAGCCTACTAATGAAATACTAATTTGGCCGTGTGTTGCTTGGAGTACTAATTTTCTCTGCTTTTTGAGCTTTTTTATGGCGATGAGTTTAAACTGTTGAAACCTGTTGAAACTATTTAAAGTTTATGGTATTAAGAAAGATAACAAACTGAATTTTGGGACTTCTTAAGCCCTATAATTTCTGAATCCGAATTATTATAAATATTCAGGTGGTATAAATTTATTGGATTCCGTAACTAATATGAACCACCAAATAAAAATCCAAAGATTTCTAAAGCGGCTCATCAAAACTGCTCCAGAACTATCTACCACGTTATTGGGTACCAAAACATTGTGGATAAATATTTTTGCTTACCTCAGGACTCTGCCTTTTCTATCACTCCACATCGTCTACTTACAATGTATATGATTATTTGTTGGATTTCTTTTGTTAAAGCCGTATCTCCTGTAAGATGTCCCCACGTTAGATATGCCACCCCCCTCAACCATAGACATCCACCCTACCGGCAAAGTTGCTATGTTAAAATTTACGTCTTTTTTTAGTAACTTTAGTAAATTTTCAATTATACAAAAAATTGTTACCCTTTTATTCCCTCACTGGCTTTAAAAGTTGTCATGTTATATTTATGGACAAAAGATGATCCTTGGACTGTCGCAAGGAGTTCGGTTTATGTACTACTAGCTGGCCTGACAGACGTTCTTCTGTCCTAATGGCATTGAATTTGTCTTATGTCAAACATTTTCTCTAAGTATTTTTAAATACAAGTAAACTGTTGAAATCATTAGTATTTGTACTCGTACATTCACACATTTGTGATCTTTCTCTGTCAGATTACAACATAAACAAATTATAATTATTTTGATATGTTTCATATGGTCTGGATATTTGTTGACCTCTTGTAAAAGTGTTTGGCTAAAAAAGGTGTAAGTTAACAAAGCTTAATACGCAACAGTCTATTCAAACATATCTTTAAAAGTTCAGTCTTCGTTCATCCTCTTACGGGAAGAATGAGCGTACACTGTATATAGAAAGTTGGTCAGACCTGTCCATATCTTCAGGCCTTGTACCACCTTATATATGGTATAAGTGTAAATATATTTTGAAATGTTGTGAGACGTCTTTAATTACATCCTGTTCCCGATTATATCTTGACATAATATGAAAAAATTGGAATCCCTGTTATTTTAACTGTTTACCATAAACTTAATTTTTGATGTTCTTCCCTTATCCAACTTAGACTTTTAGGCGTCCTCAATTACGTAAGGTGTAACAAACTAGGTTTCACAATAGATAGATCACATAACATACGGATCTCAATTACATATTACATCGATGTAAGCTCGATTCATCATCTCTAGTCTGTATATAGATTGGTTGGGTGAGTGGTTAGTGTGAATGCTTCATAATCTGAAGTTCGCAGGATCGATCCTGAGCAAAATCTTGAGAAAATGTTGTGAAGGTTCAATACTGGACCCAGGTGTGGTCATTGGGTTATTAATTAATGATCCTTTCTAAAGAATCAGTCATTCTTAAGTCCGAGATACAAGTGTGATTCTTATCAGTTTGATATTCTCAGACGCTTCTCGCAGAAGTGTTTACACTGTGGATGATTTTTTTTTATGCAACATCTGATTTGTACACAAATCAAATCATCTTTATTCACAATATGTATACATAATCCATTAGAATAGTGGCAAATTTCAAACTAAAAACTAAAGGCTATGGACTACGAGTTATAAAACTCCTCAAATGAGTATAATGGTTTTTCAAACAGATATAATTTTTCAAGATCTTAAATTTATTGATATTATTTTCAGTTTTTAACAAAACAGGAAGTTTACATAAGAATTTTGATTCAATATATGAAGTTTTTTTCATAAAATGCTAATCTATAGTGAGTGGGTTATGATGGTATTTTTATTTTGAGTATTATAATGGTGAGACTAAACATATTTATGTTTTAAAGGATTTTTAATTGCTATTAATACTGTATCATAAATACATTGTCCATATACTGTTAATATTTTTAAAGTTTTGAAATATTCTTTTGCAGAGTGATTAGGTTTCAAATTGAAAATTATTCTGGTAGTTTTCTTTTGTTTTTTCAAAATTTCATTTTTCTTTTTTTGTTGACCCATATAAAGCCAAGCCAAATGAAATATGGGAGTGAATATGGGCATGGTATATCATTTTTAACACACTTATATCAGTGCATAAAAATGACATCCTGCGTAAATGACAATTCCAATTCAAATTCTCATCTATTTCCTAAAAACCCCAAAAATCTAGTAAACTTTTCGATTTCTATTACCCTAGAATCGATTGCAATTGTCGGTTCAAGCTTTCTGCTGCACTGAGCAGTCTTAAAGAAAACAAAATTAGTTTTTGGTGAATTTAATTATTTTAATTTATGATTGTTAAAAAAGTCTATTACATTTGCCAATTCTAGGAAAGATAAAATTTCAACATCGTCAACGGTTTGTGCTGACACTTTCAGATTTGAATCATCTGCATACAACACCAAGTTGTCTTGTGGTATTTTTTGAAGAGTTTGTGAAATATTTTTTATATAGCAGACAAAAAGGAGTGGACCTAAAACAGATCCCTGGGAGACTCCATGTGTTATTAATTTTAAATTTGATTTTTCTTTTGAAACGTTATTAAATTCCTTATGACTTAATTCAACAAACTGACGACAACTTCTTGACAGGTATGACTCGAACTACTTCAAGGCAGTTCTATGTACACCAAGTGTCTTTAGTTTATGTAAGAGCGTAGGATGATGGACGGTGTCAAATGCTTTTGACAAATCCATGAAAATTCCTACACAACATCTCCCTTATCAATTGATTCAATAAAAGATTCAACAAAGCCTACAGCAGCAGTCACTGATTTATTAGAACGAAAACCATGTTGAAAACTATCTATGAGATTGTAGTTTTCTAAATACTCTATAAGCTGATTATAAACAACTTTTTCAAAAATCTTTTAGACTACCAGCAGTAATGCTTAGGGGAAATTTGAAGGATATTTTGTATCATTTTTTTATGGATGGGTATGACTTAGGACATTTTTAGCTGGTTAAGAAAAATTCCAGAGACAAAAGAAGAATTTATCAGATGTACTAATACTTTACTAAGTTCCAATTTTGCTGCTTTTATAATTGGAATTGGAATCTCATCATACCCACTTGAAAATTTGTTTGAAAGAGTACTAATAACTTTTTCTACATCTTCTTGGTATATGTGTCTAAATCTAAAACATGGGTTTACATCAAATTTCGGGGGTTCCATTGTAACATTTTTTTACGTACAAATCATCATAACTATTGCTACTAACTTCCAGAGCAACGTTAACAAAAATTATTAAATATATTACATACCCCTTTTGGGTTAGTGTATTCCTGGCCTTCAATATCTAATAAGAAGTTTTCCATTGTTTTGGGCTTTAAACTACCTATTATTTCCCATACAGATTTTTGAATGTTATTGGTGGATTTTGATATTTTTTCTTTATAGTAAACAATTTTTGAATTTGTCAGACCCTTTTAGCGAATTTCCCCTATAGGGAAGATGCTATCACCATAGTCGGCCTGGTCAGACCTAGGCCCGGGACCATGATAACTTTTCGTTTTGAGGTCCCCAGATGCCAAAAACACCACTCGTTCAACACTGTATACATATAGTAGGCACGATAACTTTTGTAAAAATGGTCCGATTTTGATTAAATTTGGTAAAAACGTGTAAAGCAACATTTATGACTTTAAGTTTGAAAACCAGCCATATCGCTCATCTAGGGGTGTTTTCGGAGGGTTTTGTATCCCAAAAATGGGTTTTTTGAATTTTTTACATATAATTTTTGAAATAGTCAAATTTTAGTTTTTACCATTGGATTCAGCTAAAAAAACACACAATTTGGTATTTTGATCATTCCTCTACGTCAATCGGTTACCGAGATATTGAAAGTGCTAAACAGAGTACGTTGTCTAATGTTGTTCTTATGGAGGATAAGAAAAAAATTATATCTTGCCTCTTTATGAACGTACAGTATACTGACGAAACTTGGTATATGGCTTTATCTGGTTGTGTTCTATTAAATATTTGCCAAAAAAAAAATTGTTTGGTAAAGGTTCCTGTAGCAATGAACCTGCGTACTCAGCCCCCATGTTATTCTTATGGAGAAAAATTAAAATGCTATGTATCCCTTAATTATTAACATAAATTAATATAACTTGGTATGTAGCTTCACCTAGTTGAGTTACATTGATATTTGTATTAAAAGCCATAATTTGTGTTCCTTGTTGCAGCAAACCTGCGAACTAGCCCCCCATGTAATTCTTATGGAGAATAATTAAAATTGTATAAATTGCTTATTTATAAATGAATACAGATGAAACTTGGTATTGGTCTGGTTGTGGCCTGTTGATATTTGCATTAAAACCTAAAATTTTCTGTTCCTTGTTGCAGCAAACCTGAGTACTCAATCCCCATGTTATTCTTATAGAGAAAAATTAAAATTTAATAAACGGCTCATTTGTGAATATGTATCTATGAAACTTGGTAAGTGGCTGTATATGGTATATATGCATTGGGAATTCACTGAGTATGCAGGTTTATTGCAACGGGGGTATTTATACCCACACTTTTCTTTTAAGAATTTTCATAAATGAGGATCCTTTGTTCTTCTGACACATTTATTAAGATTAATAATCTCTTGTATTTCTTCTTTAAACTCATTAGTAATCCAACAGCTTTTCCTTTTTTTTATTGTAATAGTTTTTCAGGGAAAAGCTTAATCAAAATAATATTTTAAAGTCATAAAAAAACAGTCATACTTTTTATCTGGTGAGGCCAAAAATACATCCAACCATGTTTCTTTCTTTACTAGTTTTTAGACAGTGTTATATTGTCGTTTGTAAAACTTCTAAGTTCATATGTATAACTAGGGTTATTATTGTAGTCTATATTTTCACACGTTAATTTTAAAACATCCCCGTCGCAGCAAACCTGCATACTCAGCGAATTTCCAATGGAGATATAAATGTCTTAATACTACATAAAGCCACTTACCAAGTTTCATAAAAATATATTCACAAATATAAGCAATATATACAATTTTAATTATTCTCCATAAGAATAAAATTGGGGCTGAGTACGCAAGTTTGCTGAAACGAGGAACACAAAAAAATGTGTTTTTATGCTAATCTCTATATATAATTCCGTAAGTCAAATTTTTGTAAAGAAATTGTGAGTGACTGGATGGCCGTAGAAGGATGGGAGGGGTATCATTTTAAAGGTCTTGACGTGAATTTTGAGGGAAAACTATTCATTTTTCTTATTTGTTTACCATAAATTCGCAACAGAATAAAACTTTTCCCATTAAAACAACATGGGGTTTAATTTGTTTACATCTTTTGAAATTAAAACAGCTGTGCCACAGAGTTAAATTAGCCTTTGATATTGATACCAGCTGTACTTATTCAGTTTGTTTACTTTTAAACTACAGCAATGTATAGTTGTTTAGGAATGGACATTTTATTAAAAACATAAGACAGTATAATAATATTATATTATAATGCTAGAAAATCAGTGCTTATTTATAAATGACCAATGAAGGTTGATAAAAAATTTATGTATTTTGGTTTTTTAGGGGCTTTTGCCCCTACAAGCCCCTAGTATCAATATAATTCAACTAGGTGAAGTCGTATACCAGTTTTTATTCATTTATGTTCATAATTAAGGGAGGCAGAGCATTTAATAAGAATAACATGGGGGCTGAGTACGCAGGTTTGCTGCTACGGGAGAATTTGGCAAACAATTTTTTTTAGCGAATATCAATGGACCACAACGGGATGAAGCTGTATACCAAATTTCGTCAGTATACGTTCATAAATAAGCGAGATACAAGTTTGTTCTTATTCTCCATAAGAATAGCATTGGACAACGTACTGTTTAGAACTTTCAATATCTCAGTAACCAACTGACGTAGAGGAATGATCAAAATACCAAATTGTGTGTTTTTTTAAGCTGAACCCGATGGTGAAAACTAAAATTTGACTATTTCAAAAATGATATGTAAAAAATTCAAAAAACCCATTTTTGGGGTACAAAACCCCCCCTAAATACCACTTCGGATAGACCATCTGGCTGGTTTTGGAACTTAGTCATAAATGTTGCTTTACACGTTTATACCAAGTTTCATCAAAATCGGATCATTTTTACGAGAGTTATCGTGCCTACGGACACACACACACACACACACACACACACACACACACACACACACACACACACACACACACACACACACATATATATGTTTCGAACGAATGGTGTTTTTGGGGTCTGGGGACCTCAAAACGAAAAGTTATCATGGTCCCGGGTCTAGGTCTTACCATGCCGACTACAGTAATAGCTTCTTCCCTATAGGGGAAATTCGCTAATTTGACCATCATGGTCTGAGAGCATTGTAATTATTGTACAAACACACTATTTCTTAAACAGTTTTTAACAACAAAATTATCTAGGGCAGTTTTACTTCTGGCTGTGACTCTTGTAGGAAATGTGACCATATAACTCAAATTTTGACTTTTCAAAAAGTTGTTTAAAAGCCTCTGATCTTTGTTATCCACCAAAACATTAATATCCCCAGCCAATATAATAGAATCACACTTAGATGAAAGATATTCCAAAAGTAGCGATAGTCTGTCTAAAAACTCTTTTGTGTTGGAGGAGGGTGATCTGTATATTGCTATTAAAATAAATTTGACTTTGTCATGATTATCTTCTTGATATTAACTGCTTATCGTCTAAAATTGTATTTTGAAAAGATTGAGGGATGTTATACTTTAGAGGTTTTATTTCAGTTTTACTAAGAATCGTTACTCCACCTTTGTTAAATAGCTTTCTTGAATAATAGTTATCTACTTTATAGTTTTTTATATGTAGTCTGCTAACTTCATCTTCTTTCATATCATGTTCAGTCAAGATCAACAAATAGGATTTATTTCATTTAAAGTTATTTCCAACATCAATTTTTGAACTCAAATTTTCAATATTCTGGTGGAAACAAATAATTTTAGCCTCCTTAGATGAGTTTGATTTGCAATTGTTTAAGTTATTTCTTCTTTTCCTGATCTGTCAGTAAAAAACTGTAGTATAAACTGGTCTTAATGCTATGGTTTACAATGGTATTATTTACAATGTTTACATTACCAGAAAAAGGTGTCATTCATAGTAGTTGAGCTGCTACCTGGTACCACGGGGGATGTTTGTAGAGGGGGAAAGTCCACCATTGAGCCTATTGTGATATTGCAATCAGCACCGAAACGAGACAAAGAGGAACAGCAGCACTGGGCGATGAGGTGGCAGCAGCAGCAGCAAGGGGTGATAGGCAATCAGTAGGTCCTTGACTTACTTTAGACTGCAAAGATATTTTTCTTTTCACATTTGACTGTTGTGGACAAGTTGTTGAAGAAATTAGCTGGTGCAGTTGTTTTACAAATGCAGCGAGCGATTGTCCGTGAAGTAGAACTCCTCTTGGGGTTTTTTCAGAGCATGTGAGAATAATGACAGAAGCACCTGTGCCGCGTTGAAAATTTGTTATATTAGATATAAAATGTTTAGGTGAGATACGATCCCTGGTGCATCCCATAGGGAAGCAAACTAAGGTTTTGAGTTTTGTGAGCTGCTTGAAGGCCATGTTATAACTACAGTTAGTTGTAATATGGAAAATTTCTTGAATTTCGATAATATTCATATTTGGTGACTAAACTGTAGATGGCTGCACCTTGCATTGCTTTCTGCTAGGTTAGGTTCCCATCACAATAATCAGAAAAACACGGCTTACCAAATTTTTGTTTAAAACTGTAGCCACACCATGGCTCATTTGTTTTTCATTATTGAAATCTGCTGAAATACAATGCGCAAATGCCAATTTATCATTATGGGAATATTCATTAGTCATGCCACTCATGTCTGACTCTCTTATTATTGTGTCTAGTTTAGCATCCATCAACCTGTGTGGTGATAATGTGGCAATGGTTGATGTTACAGATGAAAGGTCACAGCTACAGTTCCTCAAGTGTTTGTTCACAGATTTTTTAACCTTATAACAATTAAGCGGGCAAGTTCCTTTTTTCCTTTATAGTTTAAATGTAGTCCATGATTAGTGTGGTGAGATCTATTTAGTACATTTGTATCAATAAGAAATACGTTATTTAGATGGGCAACCAGTTCTACAATATAATTATTTAACATTTGGACTTCAGCATGGATTATGTTCATCTGCAGCATCAGCAACAGCGCAAATAAAAACTTGTTTGTTTTGACTTAATTTCTTCAATTTAAGTTCTAGATTATGATATATTTCTTCTGCCGCGTTATTCAGAGTGTTGTTTGTGCCTCCAAGTATAACCATAGTGTTGCAATCTCCTTTTGTAGCAACGTCCACCACATGTATCAAGCCAGTGTTTGGCATTACAAACCCATTTGTGTAATGTCTCCTTTACTTAGATATTTAATTTCTTGGGGCACACCTCTTCCCTGGCTGTCACTGATCATTGATACTCTAAGTTTAGACAAATTTTCACGATTTTTTCTTCTGTAACTAAATCTGTATTTCCATTCCTGTGTGCCTCACTTCCTCTGGCACTCTCCTTAACTACATGATTCCTTTTATAATCTGTCTTTTTGAGGCTAGAATGTGATAATTTCACAAATGCAGGGTTGTTATGGACTAGGTTTTCATTGTTATAGTTTTCAAGCACATGATATGGGTTGGGTGCAAAAGTAGGACACTGTTGTTGCATATTTACCTTTTAAATCTGATACACAACAAGGCTCAACTGGCAAGGTGTGACTCTCGGAGAGCTCCTGCCACTCTCAGACACTGTCGGCGGGCTGACTCTCGGCGCTGTTTACACGATTCATTAATATGAGTAATCCAGCACAAACACTCTGAGAGTAAAATACTGTCAAAAAATGTGTGATTTCTTCTCTCGCGTGTCTATTTTACTTTAACACATTTTGTTTTTAACCCTTTGAGTGCCAAGAGTCGATATATAGGTGTTTCAATCTGATACATAAAAACATGGTTAGTAAGGGTATTGTACCGTTAGAAGCACATGTGGCATGTCTTAGTCTGACATGTGGTGTAACCTGATGGAAATAAATGGAACTGACACGGCAAGCACCTAGCTTGTAATACACACGACACAACTGCTAGCCTGTCAGGTTGGTTGAGCGGTCCAAGGCGCTATCCCCCTTGTCAGTGGATTACCTCTGAGGGTTCAAATTTTATCTCAGTTAGTGGACAAGATGCAACTCAAGGAGAGCTCACCTGTCTGTGGTAGAGTTGAATGAGACGTTAGCAAATATTGAACGGCAAGGGTCCAAGCTGACGGGATGGGTGAAATCCTTGTGAGTTGTACATCTGATCAGGTGTTTTGCTACTCTTTACCTTTCCTTAATTACTATGTGTTTATGTCCACCAGAAGCATGTTTTTTTATGATTCAGATGTTCTGGCATCTGAAGTATTAAAAAAAAAAATACAACACATACTGAACCACTCCATGCACATGCTCAAGGCTCAAAAGGTTAAATTATTGGCCATTATGTATTAGTTGCAAGTGCTTTGCATAACTCTATACAAATAATATTACCATACAATTTGTTTAGTAAATGTCACAAAGCTGTGTAAAATGATTGCATTTATTTGACCCCTTTTAGCTGTTCTGCCTGAGCAATGTAAGCAACTTTAGTTGGTATTACAAAGTTATTTTCTAAAATACTGGTATTTGACTTCTGTTTTATTTCATAAACTGATCAAGTAAGACATTTCATTATACTATAGCTAGGAAACAACACATTTTCAGTAATTAATTATTAAAAAATTCTTCGAGAAAATTAAAGAAATCCATTCTTTTACAATGTTGTTCACATCGACTGTTAGGTGATGACTGAGCCAGGTTTTCATACTTACGTGCTAACGTTGGACTGCTGAATAAATGACCTTCTTACAGGACTTGCACAAGATGTGTGCAACAAATGGTCTCCGACTTGAAAGATATTTACAGGCCCTGCCACAACTTGGTGTTCGGTGCTCCAATCAAAACTATTGAGAGCATTGTATTTTCAGTTTTAGTTTTGCACAAGTACAGTAAGGAAGCTGCTTTTTCTATGGCCCATCTAGTCGAGTTATAAGACCATTTTTGTACCAGCTAATACCGCATGTCAGATGTAGACCTTAGGCATTGTGGATGTAAAATAAATACTATTATTATCTGAACAATCCCAGGTTAGTCATAAAGTGTTGAGGAGGTTTTTAGTAGGTAGTCTAAACTTTTTGAGTGTCCCACACTACAGATGTTGACCACGTGTGAGAGTAAATGCATTTTCCTCCTCTCCCTAAAAAAATAATAAAATAAAATATATATCCATCGGCACAAATCGTTGAGCCAACGTTGGAAAATGTTCGGCGGAAATGGTAGGCCAACGGTGGGCATGACGCGAGGCGCGAGGCTGGCCCATTGATGGATTAACCAACCATTATTCATCAATGCCAACCTATACCCAACAAAATGCCAACAGTTAACATTTTTTATTTAAATGCTTATTTTAATTTTAAAAAGCATGATTTATCCAATTGAATTGTTTGATAAACCAATAATAGCAATTTTAAAAAAGGAATTTAGTTGCAGAAATTTCGAGCCCCGGTCGGGTCTCAGACCTATGACCTTTGAGTTACTGTACACTCGCCTTAACCTCCTTGGCCATTCTGACTCATGAGGATTGCAGGATGGACTGAGATATAAAAATTACCAATAGTCTGTACCTACACGACTTGACTTGTACTATATACTTTGTTTTATTCTTCTAAGATTGAATAATACTTCTAAGTGAATGTACTCGTGCAAATCACTGTAATAAAACTAGGAACAAATTAATTTGTTTTATGTATCTATGAACTATGATAAACTACGAGCAAATTAGTATATATATACCGGGTGTCCCACGAAGAGGTTTAAACGTTTGATTTTATATTACGTGCCCATTCATGCACCGAACTTTTTTAAACTTTACACAGTTTACAAAGTAGGTTCTAAAAATATTCTGGAAAAATTTCAGCTCCCTAACCTTAATAGAAACAAAATGGCGGCATATTGAAAAATTTACCAATTTGCTTCCTATAAAAACTACTTTCATGATTTATTATCTGATTTGTTTACTACGTTGCGGTTCTATTGTTGAAGAACAGCTGTTTGATTGTAAAATTTTGCTTGAGCCATAAAAACATAACCTAACTTTCTTCGGTACTGTTTTACTGAAAGTAGAGTCGAGAAATGGCTTTTAACGTTGAACAAAAAGTTAAGTGTTGTGCGTGGGCTATTGCTTTTGGCAACGTCACTGAAGCAATTAGACAATTTCAGGTTGCCTACCCAGGAATTGAACCACCTAGTAATCCAACAATAACCAAGTGGAAAAATCTTTTGTTAGAAACTGGTAGTGTTGTCAAAAAGTACTCTAGGCGATCGAAAGAGAAGAACTGGTGTGCGCATCAATGCTCCGCTCTCCAGGTAAACCGAAATCACTAAGGAAGGTTGAACTTGAAACTGGTGTTCCGAAGTCTTCTGTACAGAGAATTATTAAGAAAAACAAAATTAAATTTTTCAAAAGTCACCTAGTTCATCAACTTCTTGAAGATGATCCGGACAGGAGAGTGGAATTTTGTTCTCGTATCATTGAATACCATGAGTCAGATCCTGATTGGCATACTCAAATCATTTTCTCAGACGAGTCCACTTTCTACCGCAATGGTGTTGTAAATAGGCATAATTGTAATTATTATAATACCGTCAATCCCCACATTCTTGAAGAGACTCCAATTAAATCAAAAGGAATTACTGTTTGGGGGAGTGTCAGTTGTAACGGTGTGTTATCTTACGACATTTCAGACAATACAATGACTGGGATTAGGTATGCACGAGTTTTAAATGAACAGGTCTTGCCCCATTTGACGGTACCAGAAATGAATCAAGCAATCTTTCAACAAGATGGTGCTCCACCTCATTTTGGAAATCCTGTCAAGCAATTACTAAATGGCAACCTTCATGGCCGTTGGATTGGTCGTGGAAGTGATTTTTTAGATTGGCCACCCCGATCACCTGATTTAACTGTTTGTGACTTTTTTTATGGGGTTATTTGAAGGAACAAGTTTATACCCATAGCTTCAATAATGATGAGGAACTAAAACGATCAATAGAAGAGGAACTTCTCCGGATACCGCGGAGTTTCTTTGTAAGAGCTTACGAATCATTTGTTACGCGCTGTTATCAGTGTGTTGCTGTGGATGGGTTACAGTTTGAATAATTTTGGACTTTAAGGTTTTCCATTAGGCTATGTTCTAGTTCTTTTATTTAAAAGTCATATTGCCCTAGAATGTAACAATAAAAATATTTTATAAAACCAAAAACACCTTTTTTAATGTTTTTAAAGTATCGTTTTTCAATATGCCGCCATTTTGTTTCTATTAAGGTTAGGGAGCTGAAATTTTTCCAGATTATTTTTAGAACCTACTTTGTAAACTGTGTAAAGTTTAAAAAAGTTCGGTGCATGAATGGGCACGTAATATAAAATCAAACGTTTAAACCTCTTCGTGGGACACCCGGTATTTAGTATAATTTATAATAATAAAAATATAATATTAATATATATATCCCCATCAGCACAAATCGTTGGGCCAACGTTGGAAAATGGTCGGCCAACGGTTGGCACGAGGTTGGCCCATTGATGGATTAACCAACTATTATCCAACAATGCCAACCTATACCCAACAAAATGCCAACAGTTTATATTTTTTTATTTAAATGCTTATTTTAATTTGAAATACCCCCGTAGCAGCAAACCTGCGTACTAAGCAAATTTCCAATGCATATACATGTATCTTAATACTACAAAAAGCCACAGACCAAGTTTCATCAATATACAATCATAAATAAACGATTTATGACATTTTAATTATCCTCCATAAGAATAGTATGGCGGCTGAGTATGCAGGTTTGCTGAAACAAGGGACACAGAAAATGGGTTTTTATACAAATATGAATATAACCCAACTAGGTGAAGCCACATACCAAGTTTTATTGATTTATGTTCATAATTAAGGGAGACATAATATTTTACTTTTTCTCCATATGAATAACATGGGGGCTGAGTATGCAGGTTTGCTGATACGGGAACCATCGGTAAAATTTTTTTTGTGCTAATGACAATAGACCACAACCAGATGAAGCCATATACCAAGTTTGGTCGGTAAACATTCATAAATAAGCGAGATATAAAATTATTCTTATTCTCCATAAGAATTACACTGGCCAACATACTGTGTTTAGCACTTTTAATATCTCTGTACCAACTGACGTAAAGCAATGATCAAAACACCAAATTTTGTGTTGTTTAACTGAATCCAATGGTGAAAAATAAAATTTGTCTTTTTCAAATATTCAAATATTCCATTTCAACCATTTTCAAATATTGTATGTAAAATAAAAAAAAAATATTTTTGGGGTACAAAACCCCCCAAAATACCCCTTCAGATAGATCTATCTGTCTGGTTTTCGAACTTAAAGTCATAAATGTTGCTTTACACGTCTGTACCAAATTTCATCAAAATCGGACAATTTTTACGAGAGTTATCGTGCTCAAGGGCATATATATATATATATATATATATATATATATACCCCCGTCGCAGAAAACCTGCGTACCCAGCGAATTTCCAATGCATGCATATGTTTCCCACTACCACATAAAGCCACTTACCAAGTTTAATAAAAATACATACATAAATAAGTGATCTATAGCATTTTATTTATTCTCCATAAGAATAACATTAGGGCTGAGTACGCAGGTTTTCTGCAAAAAAAAGAGAAGAAATATGTTTTTGTGCTATTATCAATATAACCCAACCAGGTGAAGCTACATACTAAGTTTAATTAATTTATGTTAATCATTAAGGGAGATATAAAACTTTACTTATCCTCCATAAGAATAACATTAGGGCTGATTATGGAGGTTTGCTGCTAGGGTGAAAATAAAAAAAATCAATTTTTTGTGCAAATATCAATATATCAATACTACGTGAAGCCACATACCAAGTTTCATCAATGTACATTCATAAATAATGGAGATATCAAATTTTATTTATCCTTCATAAGGATGACATTGGACAAAGTACTGTGTTTAGCACTTTGAATATCTCTGCAACAGTTGGACCATTGACTATAAATAGTCAATGGTTGGACGTAGAATCACAATTTAAATACCAAAATTATTGTTTTGTGGAGCTGAGTTGATCGGTAAAAGCAAATGTGAAGTTTACATTGAAATTAACTGAGGAAAAGCCAAAAACCTTTTTCCCATAAGATTAACATGGGAGATTTTATGAGCAGGTTTATTTATCTTCTCCGCAACCACTTAATCTAGGTTAATAATTCAAAATACGTATTATTTGTTTTTTAAGCTCTATAACATGGTCCAAACCAAAATTAAGTGTTTTAAAAATTTTAGGGTGAAAATTGCAAAAAACTGATTTTTGGAAAATTTAAACCCCCCATATAAATCCCCCTTCCCATAGTCCGATTTTTCTGGTTTTCGAACTTACGCATTTGAGCCAAATTTCATCAAAAGCGGACGTTTTTACTCAGGTTATCGCATTCACGGACACATATGTATATACATATATTTAAATTTGAACGAATAGTGTTTTTGTCACCTGGGGACCTCAAAATAAAAAGTTATCATGGTCTCGGGCTTAAGTCTTACCATGAGACCTACGGTAATAGCTTCTTCCCTATAGAGGAAATTCGCTAAAAGCATGATTTCTCCAATTTGAATTGTTCGGTAAACCAATAATATATATATATATATATATATACATAATTAAAAATACTACAATATGGTAGGATTTTCCAACAATAGCTTTGGTTGGCCCAACGTCTGTTTAAAGTTGGATTTGCCAACGACTACCCAACGATAGGTTCGTAGGCCCAACCCAGCGAGCACATAATACAATAGAGAACTATTCGGAGCGCTGAGTGCGGCCAGCCTGGCGATCGGATGTGACAGTCCAAGATGGCGGCGCCGCTCTAGTCCGAGCGTCTACCACGCACCGCCACACACTTTATCAGATAGTGGCAGTGAGGGTAGAAACAGCTGTTTGTTGTAGGCCTAAGATGTCGATTTCGTCTTAACACAATATTGTAAATTGTATTGGATTTGGTTTTAATGACCGGACACCTATTAAATATAAAACTGGGTATTAACCACCCGCTGGGATTACTTTTCACAAGAGCGCATAGTTTTAATTGATTGAAATACACGTAAGTGGTTAAACATATGTTTATTTAGCCATAAATTGTATTGAATATTTCTATAATTCTCTATAAATTCTAGTCGCTCTAGATATATTAATGATTCTTTTTGTGTAAGCCACAAACAACGAAAATAAAATGACCAGTTGTAATTTATACATAATAAACAGTATTTTTATTTATCGATTAAAATACATTTGGAATAAATAATAAAATATACATTTGTACTATTGTTTACATTTAAAAATCATTATACATTTTCATTCGAAAATTAAGGGCTTGTAAAACCTTCTAAAAGTGTGGTAAAAATCTACCAACTTTGCGAAAGTTGTTTTAGAAGTACCTAACTATAAGTCTAAGTGAAAAAATATTGTTAGTAAAATGTAAAACCATGAACTTGGGCAAACATCTATAGGTCAATTAATATTGATTAATGGTTTAGGAATATTTGGACTAAGTTATTTAATACGCATATCAGCTACATAGTGAAACTTCGAGGATATTATAAACGTATGAATAAGTAACTAAAACTTAGTTATTACTTAGATGGTTTTTTATTTACTGCTCCTTAAATAAATACAATATCATTACTAATTCTAGTTAAAACCAATTAACAAATAAAAAATAAACAACTACGTAGCCGGAAAACAAACACAATGCACCGCTATATTGTAATGGTCGGGCGCAGCACAGCAGCGGGCGGCGGCAAAAGACAGTTTTGCTACGTTCTTATACCTGGATTACTGAGGAAACTCAGAAAAAAGCCATTACAACCATTAAAGCCATTATAACGTTGTTATTTCTTTTTACTCTAGAAAAAAGTCGAAATAAAAAATGAAATTTGTTTATTTATCTACAGCTTTCCCACTGACAAAATGTCTCTGACCAAAAAATTAAAAACTTCTCCACAGAACAACTTTTTCATGTCTGGTTTTGGAAAACAGATCTACAAGTGTGTAATAATACATTTATACACCAATTAATAAAATTATTATTAACTTTAAATTATGACCATCGTTATCCTCAGACTCTATACTATAAGCATGCAATGTTTCAGCAATATCCTTTAACTATTTCTGATTTAAATGGCAGTGTATTGGTTGCGAAAATTTACCGCGAATTGAGCTCGCGGATCGTAGATTGCAGGTTTTATGACAGACCAACATGGCGGATTTTGCCACATTTTTAATGCACGGGGTATAAGCACTTGTCTTCTCTAGTATATGTGCTCGCTGGCCCAACCGCGGTAATACCAACCGACCACTCCCCAACCACTTCTAACCATGCCGACCATTCCCCATCGTTGGCCCAACGTTGTGTGCTGCTGGGGCAAGTCTTAATGTGTCGAGACAATCTATGTTTTTGTGTAGTAATTTAAACAACCTGGTATTATCATCCGCAGGCACTCAAACAATTCAAACAATATAAAAATTACCCTCCTTTGGCAACAATATAATTTATGCTCAGCAGCACACATCGTTGGGCCAACGTTGGATTATTGTCGGCATTGTAGGATATGGTAGGGAAATGGTCGGTTGGCATTAACGCTGTTGGGCCAACGAACCAATCGTTGGGTAATCCCACGTTGACAAATCCAACCATAGCAAATCCAACCTAAGCAGACGTTGGGCCGAATAACTTATCGTTGGGTAATCCCACGTTGGCAAATCCAACCATAGCAGACATTGGGCCAACGAACTCATCGTTGGGTAGCCCACATAGGCAAATCCAACCAGCAGACGTTGGGCCAACGAACTTATGGTTGGGTAGCCCACGTTGGCAAATCCAACTATAGCAGACGTTGGGTCAACAAACTTATCGTTGGGTAATCCCACGTAGGCAAATCCAACCATAAACAGACGTTGGGCCATCAAAAGCTATTGTTGGCAAATCCTACCATATTATATTATTAATTATATGTTAAAATTTGTATATATATATATATATATATATATATATATATACAAATTTAATTATATAATATTTGTAGTTAGTAAACACAACAGAGGTTTATAACTGTATATAACTGTATATACTTATTTGGTAAAAATTAAGAAGGATGACCGAAAATCGTTATTGGTACAGTGAACCTTGATTTATCCAGATAAATGTGACGGATGGTCAGATAAACTGGTACAACGCTAAAATGACCCCTTATTGGTAATTATCAGTCTATAGGTGACCACATTCAACAAAATTCAAAATGCTTAGTAGGGAAGTAAAGCTGGGTAGACGTTTAGTTAGGCGGTACTATCATGACTGATGTAGTATATTTTTCCCTTATAACGAATCATCCTAAAACTTTGAATGATAGCAGCCTAGTTAGCTATTCTACTCTTCACCCAGGGCCTAGCAACAGAACAAAAAAAAATTAGCATATATATATATCAAAGTTATTTAAATAATCTGCTTTCATGCTTACGAAACAAAATTTCTGTTCTCCAACATTTGTTCAGTTTTTATCAGTCACCTCAGCTTCTTAAATTCAAAATGCCAGTAGTACATACTTGCTGCTGTTGTATTCCACTCAAAATTGGAACCATTGATATTGCGTTTATTTATCTTCTTTTAACAATAATCACTATATTTAACATGATTAGAGGTCATCACCCAATTTATAATATGATTTTTGCTTCTATCTATGCAATTGTCTGTGGAATCCTCTGTGGTCTTACACTCTATGGAGCTTTAGCATTGAACCATACTATGCTGAGAGTAGCTGCATCAATAATGGCTGCTTCCGTAACACTAAGTATACTTGCGGTGGGAACTTACGATACCAAATTATCACATGTATTTGAAAATAAAAACAATTCCCCAGAAGAACAGGAGAAGATTAACGAGGCAGGATTTGTAGATCATTTGATAGAGTTTCTCTTGCAACTTCCAACTATCCTGTTGATTAATTTCAACTATCTTGTTGAGTATATTCATTTACTTAGCACCAAGGACTAATTAAAAAAATATATGTGGAGTTCTGTAACCATAGTTTTAATACTAGCAGCTAAAAAAAGGCTGCTCCACTGGAAGTAGAGACACTTCCTATATGAACGCAGCCAGTGTAAAACTTTGAAATCACACCGAGCGCTACCCGTGGAAAACTTTTAAAATCACAGCACTGTCTACTGCTTGATGAGTTGTAACTTTTACTTAGTTCGATATACTATGGCAGTCTAATGGATATGGCACTGTATTCACGACCATGCGGTCCCAGGTTCAATTCTATCTTTTCGTGTTTACTTTTTGAGGTACCATTTTACTTTCTCCCCCTTATACGTAGTATATGGAGATAGTATTGTTTTTTACTTTCTCCCCCTACACATAGTATATGGAGAAAGTATTGTTTTCGTCAACATTTTTGAATTTGAATTGTTAGTGGAAATATTCGTTTTGGTGCTCCCTGAACCCAATAAAGTGGTTTTTACGTGATGTCTGTCTGTGTGTCGTGTGTCGTGTGTCGTGTGTGTGTGTGTGTGTGTGTGTGTGTGTGTGTGTGTGTGTGTGTGTGTGTGTGTGTCGTGTCCGTGTGTGTGTGTGTGTGTGTATGTGTGTGTGTGTGTGTGTGTGTGTGTGTGTGTGTGTGTGTGTGTGTGTGTGTGTGTGTGTGTGTGTGTGTGTGTGTGTGTGTGTGTGTGTGTGTGTGTGTGTGTCTGTGTGGATGTGTACAGAGCTAGAGCCCTAACCAATGGACCAATTTTTCTGAAATTTGGTATGTAGGTACTAATCCTTGATATCTTCAGGCTTTTATTTTTTTGAAGTTTTGATTTTTAAGGGTAATTATTCCCCAAAGCACGTTAAACCAATTTTACAAACTACTACATAACTCTGAAGATAAAACCAAGATTGTAAATAAACTAACTGAAAAGGGGATAAATTGGCATTTTAACCCACCATCCACACCCCATTTTGGAGGTATTTGGAAGGCAGGAATCAAATCTGCCAAATCACTCTTGCTTCAAGTTGTAGGAGATCAAAAATTAACATTTGAAGAGTTATCTACTCTTTTCACGCAGATTAAAGAAATTCTTAACTCAAGACCCTTATGCCTTATTTCATCTGACCCTACAGAAATTAATGTTCTAACACCAGGCCATATTTTAATCGGGCCACCCCTGGTTACTATACCTCAACCTAACCTCACTGCTACTCCTCAAAATCGCCTGTCGCGATGGCAACTGCTAGACCAAGCTCGTCAACACTTTTAGAACCGCTGGTCAATGGAATGTCTTCACACCCTTAAACAGCGAAGCAAATGGACGATACGTAATCCTTCACTTAATGTTGGAGAAGTCGTGCTGATTAAGGAAACAAATCTCCCTCCTCAGACCTGGAAGATGGGAAAAATAACCTCTCTTCTACCTGGCCCAGATGGTATTCCCCGAGTAGCAAAACTGTGGACAAGTCAAGGAGAATTCATTCATCCAGTTGTGAAGTTATGCCCTTTGCCCGAAAATGATGTTTAAAATCAGTGATAAGTAACAAGAAACTATAAGAAAAACTTTTAAGTTTTTGGCGGGCGGTATGTTTGGTGCAGTTGTCACCTGATACTAATCCAAATTATTGTTTTCTTTATTATTGTCAATCATGTGTGATTATTTTTATGTTTATGTTTATTTTCCATTAAAACCTAATGTGTTACTTATAAATTTGTTCTTTAAATTTTTCTTAAATTAATTCACCCGCAACGCATCACCGCATCAAACAGTCCCTGTTGCCGACCGCACTCAATAGATGGTCCTGTTTCTTGGTTAATCGATTTTAGCATTGCCATCGACTACATATACTGAGAGAGACATCCCATCTATATGGCCCAGCTGTCCCACTTTCGTTGTTTGCCAGAATTTGAAGTGGACGTAGTTTGATTAGGTCACTGACAGAGTGTGCTGCTGTCAACTACTTATTTTAGTTATTTATGCTAACTTGTAAACAACTTGTAAAATTTTACTGTCAACTACAGGTGTATAGTCAATGGTTTAATGCTCCTTAGAATAACTATTGCACCAGTTTTAGGTCGGATTTCACCAAACATTTAATGCGGCGTTAAAGCCCGGTTAAGAAGATTTTAACGCTAGTTCAATATTAATTCGCTCATTCGGATTTTATCAACCACGGTTAGCACTAATGCCGCGTTAATAACTGACTCTAAAACTGGCGTTTCAATGCGTCATTTATTATAACTCTTATTTGTTTGTTTATTTCAGACTGAAATATTTGTTTACCTGAATCATAACCTTTCTTACACTTTAAATAAAAACAAAGTTTGAAACTATTGTGCATAATGCAGCCAAAGAGGTTAATACACATGTAGCACACACCGATGGGCTACCGTTGATCAACGGTGGAACCGTTGGCTAATGGTGGGTTGGTATTTCCACAACAAGCCAACCGTTGCCCAACTGTTTTTCAAGGGGTTGGGCCAACCTAAATTAATATTGTTGGACCAACGTTGGTTAATTGTTATATAAATATAATCATTGTGGGTTGCAGTCTCCACAACAAGCCAACCGTTCTTCACGTGGTTCGGCCAACCGAAATTAATATTGTTGGATTATCGTTTGTCAATGGTGGGTTTGAGTTTCCACATCAAGCCAACCGCTGCCCAACTGTTTTTCGCGCTGTTTGGCCAGCTGAAATTGCCATCGTTGGTTCTTTGTTTTCCAAATACGTCTTACGTTCTGTGACTCAAGAATCAAGAAGTTTCCTTGCCATTATAATACTACTTGGGATTGTAACATATAATAAACATGTTATTTAATATTTTCAATATAAATACATTTTAATAAAAATATTTAATAAACTTTACCCCTAAAATAAGGAAAGAAGATCTCTAGATACCACCAGAAAATCAATGATTAAGTTTAAAGAATTAAAGGATATTTACGGAATAATATATACTTAAAGTAACTAACGCCTCAATACTATTTACTAAGTACAGTATCTGAAACCAGGGATAAGCATGCAACACATAAGAGTTTTGTCTCTGAAACCAGGGATAAGCATGCAACACATAAGAGTTTTGTCTAAGTCGTGTAGGTCGTAGTCTATTAGTCCCAGTCCATCTTCCAATCCGTATGAATCAGAATGGCTGAGAGGGTTAAGGCTGTGTGCAGTCAACACATTTTTATTTTTGTTCTCACTGTTTTTTGTTTATTACGATTATACAAATTGTAAACACACATTATTTTGGGAAAATATTTCCGTTATATTGCTTTTTTTGCACTTTGAAGTGCCGTTTTAGAGGTATTTTGAATTATACACTAGTTGAAAACGGCCAATCACAAATGTTTCAAAATTGGTTTATGTATTTTCAAAAAAATATACTTAAGGGTTACCTAAATTGATTTCAGTAAAATTTTGATTATTTCAGAAAATAAAGTTTGTATCTCGGTTGTTTTTTATTCAAGTGGTTTAAAACTTCAGCTAACCCAAGCCAAGGGTGTACAAAGACAGTTTTAAAGAAGGATATGTGAAAATAAAGTTTCATAAAAAAGTTGTGTACAATAAACTTTTTAATTTCAGCCCACAGCCACACGCCAGACACCCTGAGCCGCCCATAGCACCCTGCACGCGCACCATATTTCTCTCTCACTCGCACATCCCTTTACTCTCTCACACATCTCTCTATCTCTCTCTTTCCTCTTGCTACTCTGCATCGGCCCGCCGTGGCCCCGTCACCCCGTGACATAGGAGGTATCTTCCTTGCAATCTGTCTAAGCCAGATTGTGTAGCCTAAGTTGTATGCAGGCCTGTCATCAGATTTTTTTATGCCCATTAAAGATGTTTATTATATTTTTAAAATTCTTAATTAGGCTTAAAAAATGGATTCTTAAGACAACAACGCCACATTTGATCTCTGTTATAGTGAAAAGGGTTTTTCTTAACTAATAATCAAGTGGTACTATACTAACTTAATAATCTTAACTAATAATCAAATACTACACAGTTAACTTTTGTTTTTATATGTAAATTAAACATAATTTATGACTCTTCAATTTAACATAAAATAGTTGCCAACCATATTCTAAAATATAAACGAACTTATCAGTTGCACGTTTGATGAGCGTACGAATGGAAATTATGTATTTATGTTTGTGGATGTCAACGCATATTAATACACTTTCCAGCATAGGTCTACTTTAGCATAATGTTAAGCATAAAACTATAATGTTTACCTTATGTAAAACTACTACTAACTATGATTTAACTAACATAAACTCACCAACAATGAAGTTTAAACAAAGAGCAATGAATTTTAATTTGTTCAACTGTGTGATTTGATTTGACTGTAAACCAGAACTCAGATGAACAAGAGAAGCTGTTGGGCAAAACTAGTCTTATATATTAATTCGCCAAGGAATTTCGTTTTCGGCCAGCTAAGTCGTTATTTCTGGCCATCGATATGTCATTTTAAAGTTTTTACACTGCATATTAACAGAAAAATGTAGTTTACCCTCACAGCCTGTTTTTGGGTAAAGACAGCCAGTCCTGACAGCCAAAAAATGTCATAATTTAGTATCTATTTCGTACTATTTAGTTCCTCCATTATTCAAATTATTACCTCACACAAATAGGAGTTAATTGGGGTTTTGTGTTTCCGGGCCAGCAACATATTAGCCTGGCCATCTTAGAAAATTACCACAATCACAATATACAGGATGTATATTGTAGAAAAAACATTTACTTACACCATTAAAAACAGCTAAAAAACTAAATAATTTAGTATTTTTAATTATTATTCTACGATACTTGGTTGCGGAGAAAATTGAAATTTTTAATGCAGAACGTTGTCCAGTGTTATTCTTATGGAGAATGCAAAACTTACCATTTCTCTTTTATTTACTGATCGATTTAATTTAAACTTGATATGCAGGTCAAGTTAGCATTGACTATCAGAGGGTAATCTAAATATGTTGCCACTTAACCCTGGGGGGGGACGTGGGGGCATTTCCCCTCTTAAAACCATTGTGTGTAGCAACGGATTCTTTAGTGCCTCCCAAAATGGGATTTGGGTGGATATTTCCAAAAACAACTTTTTTAGAAAATGCCTTGTATATTCATCTGTACTTTATAGTCTATATTTAGTAAATAAAAAGTAATTTATTAATTAATTGAATTTGGGGTAAAAGGGAGAAAGTATAAGTCAGTTTCCTGAGACCGTTTATTTTTCCCGTAAGATTAACTTGGGGAATAATGTAATTTGAGTTGCAGCTGAGTTAATACATTATGGACAGGTTATTAGCAATACCAGATATTACAGGTAAGGAATATATTTATCTAAATTTGTCTACATCGCTTTGAGAAGTGAAATGTTGTATGCAACAGATATATATATATATTTTTTAAATTTGTTTATCCGCCTCTCTGTTTATGAGCCAGATTTGTTCCGCGTTTCCCAAAAAAAGATTGTACTGTACTGAAAGAAATCAAATATTCTGCCCTTTTTCGTGAAGAGGATGAACCATTTTGGCTGTTTTACATCATAGTACGCCATTAGGGTACTAATAATCTCACAGAAAAAACAGAGAAACAAAAAAAAAACATTTATTCTTACCATTTCTCTTTTATTTACTCAACCATAATTTACAGCCCACAGCCTTGCAACCAAAAATTTTTTTAATATAATCGGATTAAATGCTTAGAGTGATTAATGGGGGCATTTTAGGTCGGCAAAGTACCATTTCATTACTTTGACTTGAAGTTTTAAAAATTACTTGCAAGTTCGAACGAGTATTTCCCACCGATCACCGGGCGATTGCGACCTACCTGCCAAATCGCATAGTAACGGCTGCAAAAGACAATCGCCCCACGTAAAATCGACCATAAAAAACACGCGAACGTGTTTAAATTACGACCAGACTGCGTGATTTTATAATTTAACTTTTTTTTGTTTAAGTAGAGAAATGTTAGCTCAGAATGGTTTTACCTACTAGTCGATTGCAATACAAACTATGAAAAGGAGGGCCAGTTAAGCTGAAGCGAGTCGTGAATGATGCAGGTCAAAGCTGACAGGATGGTGGGAAAAATTAATTGTTTTCTTGTTTTATTGATACATTTATCCTTCCATAGCCTAAGTCGGTTTACCAAAAAACATCACAGATTTACAAGCACTCAGACTTTGCAATAAAATTAAATATCATAAATGAAATCACTACATTTTTCAAGTTTGGATGTAAAAGCAGTATTATTGAGATTCACTTTTTTGAAAATGTATAAATTTCCATTCGATGTTTCTGCAAAATCACATTTCGAATTCCATTCTATTTTTACCAATGCTGAACAGAACTATTCTCAATGTTTTAATTTAAAGAATTTTATTTAGATGCAACCAATATTTCATAACTGACTGTTATTTGACTGTCCTGTTCCATCAGAAAAATATATTATAGGCCTATTAGCTGATGTACCCGTTCTTTGCACAGGGGTTTTCTTTACCCATTCTATAGTCAATGTAATTAGCATTTTAGTTAGCTTGAAACAGCTTTTCTTGCTTCTGCTCTTTAAGCTGTCAAATGGAAGTGTCCTCAGCTATTCGCATTACAGTTTCTAAATGTTTACTTTCTTCTGAAATGTAAACATTGAAACTTAGGACGTTCACGGGGCGAAGCCCGAGGGGATTTTAATCTTAAGGAAGTGGAATATGCCTATATGTTGCATGGGTTCAAGATGTACCTTTGTGTAAAGTTTCAGACCAGTCGGTTCAGTAGTTTTTGCGTTTACTCGGAACATCAGACAGATAGACAGACAGACAGACAGAAACCACCTCTTCTTTATAATATACTAGCTGTATACCCGTCCTTCGTACGGGTTGTATATAAATGGTAGATTAACTAAAGCAAATAACAATCCACACTATTTTACAATATTAAAATTACATTGTACACGTTTAATGTTAACGAAATATACTGGCAGATAGTTCAGGTCCTGTTGCTAAGTCGAGGAACTCTGTCGGGTAGTAAACGGCGTGTAGTTTGCGACTTCAAATCGGTACCCATCTTTGGATTCGCTTTTAGAAATAAAATAACTCAAGTACGAAAAAAATAAAGAATATTGGGGGGGGCATAAATATAAAATCGGTGGGGGGCGCAAAACATAAAACCGGGGGGGAGGTGCAAAAATAAAAACCGGGGGGGAGAGTAAAATAAAAAAGGGGGGTGGACAAATTTAAAAATGGAGCGGGGCATAAACTAAACATATAAAATCGAAGGGGGGAGCAAAATATTAAATGGGGGGCAAAGATAAAAATGGGGGGAGGCAAAAATATAAAATCGGGTGGGGGGGTAGGGCAAAAATAAAATCGAGGGGGGAGCAAAAATATAAAATCGGGCGGGCAAAATTATGAAATGGAGGGGAGAGCAAAAATATAAAATCTGGGGGGCAAAAATATAAAATGGAGGGGGATAACATAAAATACAAATATAAAATCGAAGAGGGGGGAAATATAAAATTGGGGGTGGGGCAAAAATAGAAATGGGGGGAGCAAAAATATAAAATCGGGGAGGGGGACAACAAAATATAAAATGGGGGGCTAAAATATAAAATGGGGGGACATAAAATAAAAATATAATATCGAAGTGGGGGGCAAATTAAAATCGGGGGGGAGCAAAAATATAAAATCGGGGGGGGGGCAAAAAATATAAAATCGGGGAGGGGCGTAAAAATATAAAATGGGGGGACATGAAATAAAAAAATAAAAAATTGAAGAGGGGGCAAAAATATAAAATCGGGGGGGGAGCAAAAATATAGAATCGGAGGGAAGGGGCAAAAATATAAAATGGGGGGGACATAAAATAAAAATATAAAATCGGGGGTGGGGCAAAAATAAAAATCGGGGGTGGAGCAAAAATATAGAATCGGAGGGAAGGGGCAACAATATAAAATGGGGGGACATAAAATAAAAATATAAAATTGGGGGTGGGGCAAAAATAAAAATCGGGAGGGGGGAAAAATATAAAATCGGGGGGAGGGTATAGGAAGTATTATAGAAATTGTTTTTTGTGCAAAAAGAATAGACCACAACCAGATGAAGCCACATTGATATTTGTTCATTAATATTAATTAATAGCTAGCTGACTCACCCGTACTTCGCACAGGGGCTTTCTCTACCCGTTCTTTAGTCAATGCAATTTGCATTTTAGTTAGCTTGAAACAGCTGTTCTTGCTTCTGCTCTTTAAGCTGTCAACTGGAAGTATCCACAGCTGTTCGTATTACAGTTTCTGAATGTTTACTTTATTCTGAAATGTAAACATTGAAACTTAGGACGTTCACGGGGCGTAGCCCGAGGGGATTTTAAGGAAGTGATTAGGCCTATGTGTTGCATGGGTTCAAGATCTACCTATGTGTAAAGTTTCAGCCCAGTCGGCTCAGTAGTTTTTGCGTTCACCCGGAACATCAGACAGACAGACAGACAGACAGACAGACAGAAACCACCTCTTCTTTATAATATTATAGATAGATAGATTATTATTATTATTATTATATTATTTTATATCTGTATACAATATGATATCAGTACACAAAATAACTATTAAAATTCAAAAACATAAATTACCAAATAAACATCAATCATGCAGCGATGTTAAAAAAGTCAAGATTATAACACGAAAGAAGGTTAAATACTCACGAGTGGATGTAACTTGTGTCATGGATGAAAGCATATCCTCTTGAAGCAAAACAACAGACAAAGTTAAATTTAAACAGTGCAAAGTTATTGTTACAAATCCAAAACCAACTACTCTGGGGGTTCTTATTTGCATGATGACGTAAACTCCTAAATATTACTATAGGGATCGATTTAAAATTCAGTAAATAAATCCAACAAACTGCCATGTTTAACTTACTGATTCACTAAAGCCTGATTCACTAATCTCTTAAAAGTATTTTAACGAAAGTCTGATTGAAGCCAATACTTACGGAAAACAGAAGCTAACACAGCAGATGCATTAGTTATAAATAATTCATTATAGGAATATAAATCCTTAAAAAAAATTATTGTTTTCTTTCATTTTTATTTTAAAATTTGATATAATGCACACTCAGTGGATTTGGATGTTTAGATAGTCAAATAGATGTATTTTTATGATTATTTTATAGACTGCAAAATATTTATGGTTTAAAATTTTAGAAATTTGCTTACATTTTTTAAAGGGAGACGACATATTTTAAACTTGTAGTTTGTAAACAAATGACTATAATATGCTCTCTCAAATTGACTATATACAACCTTGAAATATCTATTACTTTCTGAAGAGTCAGTAATAGCCTTATGTAATGAATAATGAAAATAAGGACAGGAAAGAAGAAGTAACACAATTTATATATAAAATTTTAAGTCTGTATACAAAAATCATACCTGTTTTGTGTTAAGTTGACTCCAGTTAGAACTGATTTGAAAAAATCCCTTTTTGGACTGTCAGCCAAATGTGTGTGAGTTAGTCTGGAAACCTTGAAAAAAAATTCCT
Organism: Allygus modestus; assembly: GCA_963675035.1. Lineage (NCBI taxonomy): Eukaryota > Metazoa > Arthropoda > Insecta > Hemiptera > Cicadellidae > Allygus > Allygus modestus. Next base: position 138,987,443 of record OY776112.1, on the reverse strand, counting down.
TCATGTAGGACAAGTTTGAAAATCTATTTCACACATTTGCCATCACTAAATGAAAAAAAAACAAGTTTCACAATATTTAGGGATTTGGAATCTGATCCCAGAACTTCATGAAATTTGATTTTTTTCCATTTAGTGATGGCAAATGATGCAATAATTTCTTAAACAACATAATAAGTTAACTCTTGAGCCACCGCTATTTGAAATACACGGCTTATATAGACGCATGGTGCATATATGGTACAGAGTAGTGAATGTGGAATAAAGTCAGAGAGATAAAGAGCCAGATGTTTTGACAATTTTACATTTACACAATCAGCTGACTAACTAAATAAGATAATTCCATAAGATGAGCATTAGAACTTTGAAGGCCTATGGGGCAGATCACCAAAGATGGATGTTTTTCAAACCCCAAAAAGGCACATCCAGAGGTAAAGAGTTTTTGATTGATGCCATAGTTGAGTTTAATATATATAATATAAAATATATAATTAGATGTGTGTTAAATAATATAGTTTTGGGTTAGAAAATCAATGAATATAAAATCATGAATCCTATATATCAATATGCTAGGGTTTTTTTTTCTTCACAGTCATAACTCGATAACGGCTGGATGGATTTTAACGTTTGAGATGTCAAATTTAAAGGTATTTTTACGTAGATTTGCCAATACGTCTCAGAATGTTAAGAAAGGGCATCACTTAAATATAGTAAAGGGCAGAATTTTTGGAACAGTGGCACTATCCGATGGCGGAAGTCTAAACTACGTGTGGATTGAAAGTGTGTTCTCTGCATTATTCTCAGAAGTTATCATCCGTTTTAATATCAGATGTTTTGTTATGTTTGTTTAGAACTGAAGTAACCTTTCGTTGGGTACTCACTTGCTCGGATTCGAATAACAGGACAACTATTTTCTCTTAATATAGCAGTTCTTTTTATTTCCAATTTGCATTAACTTTAAAGTAGTACCTATACTGTTTTATTATGTTTTAATAGGACTATTGAAACAAGTATTAAAATACTTTGACGGAAAAAACTGGTGATAGCCGGATTGCAGATAAATTAGAAAAAGAATAAATAACTATCAGGGATAATAACTGTCAATCCACTGTTTTGCTTCCTGTTCAGGTTCATGGTATCTACTTGATATTGTAATGCCGTGCAGTTATTGTCAATGTATACAGTGATTTTGTAACAACATTAAATTAATACCCCCGTCACAGCAAACCTGCGTACTCAGCGAATTTCCAATGCATATGTATGGGTCTCACCATTACCTAGAGCCACTTACCAGGTTTTACAAAAATACATTCATTAATAAGTGAGATATAGCATTTTATTTATCCTCCATAAGAATATAACATTAAGGCTGAGTACGCAGGTTTGCTGCAATGAGGAAGATAAGAAATGTGTTGTTTTGCAATTATCAATATAACTCAACTAGGTGAAGAAGCCACATACAAAGTTTTATTAATTTAGATTCATAACTAAGGGAGATATAAAACTTTACTTATTCTCCATATAAATAACATGGGGCCGAGTTTGCAGGTTTGCTGCTACGGGTAGAATCAACAAAAACTTAATTTTTTGTGCAACTATCAATATACCAGTACAACGTGAAGCCACATATAGTACCAAGTTTCATCAATATACATTCATAAATAATCGAGATATCAAATTTTATTTATTATCCATAAGGATAACATTGGACAACATACAGTGTTTAGCACTTTGAATATCTCTGTAACGGTTGGACATAGAACAACAATTAAAATACCAAAATGATTGCTTTGTAGAGCTAAACTTATTGGTAGAAAGAAATATGAAGTTTTCAGTAAAATCAGGTGAGGAAAATCTAAAACCTTATTCCCATAAGATTAACATAGGAAATTTTATGGACGTGTTTTTTGACTTTTCTCCACAACCACTAAACCTAGCTTAATGATTCAAAATACTAAACTTTTTTTAAGCTCTATAAAATGGCTATAACCAAAATAGAGTGTTTTTAAAATTTGAGGGTAAAAAATTCAAAAAACTGATTTTTGGAGAATTATAAACCCCCTTCCCATAGTCCGATCGATATGGTTTTCTAACTAAAGTCATAAACAATACTCTCCACATTTCTGCCAAATTTCATCAAAATCGAGCGTTTATTTCAAAATTTATCAAGGTAACAGATACATATTATATATATATATATATATATAATAAATTATAATAAATTAAGTTATTTGTGGTTTTTAGCGAATTTCCCTTATATAGGGAAGAAACTATTACCGTAGGTGGAATGGTAAGACTTAAGCCCGAGACCATGATAACTTTTTGTTTTGAGGTCCCCAGATGTCAAAAACACTATTCGTTCAAATATATATATATATATATATATATATATATATATATATATATATATATATATATGTATATATATACATATATATATGTTTGTTTTGGACCTCAAAACAAAAAGTTATCATGGTCTCGGGCTTGTCTTACCATTCCACCTACGGTAATAGTTTCTTCCCTATATAGGGGAAATTCGCTAAAAACCACAAATAATTTATTATAATTCACCATAAATATTTCAAATATTAGTAATTTGAAAGTAGAAAACATTAGAATATCAAAATTTAAGATTAAATAGCACTTATATTTTATTAATAAAATATTATTTTAGTTATGAATCAAATTTAATTAATTGGTACCATTAGAAATAATTGTCAATCTTCCGTCTTACCTAAATGCAATTTATTTTACATAAACTAACTAATTGGGCAAGTTATATTTTATTTGTTATGACATTTAATTACTTAAAAGTTCACCATAGCAAAATATAAATAATGTGTACTCACGGCTTTCGTGTGGGGAGGAACTGAATATTCTGAAGTCTTAATTTTTGAGTTTGTAATCGGCTTGTTGCTATTCCAAGACGCACACCATCTTAATAGTTTGGGTGAAACAGCATTACATTTACCGAGTTCCTTGTGGAAAATTGGATGCCCTAGTTTCTTTATCATCGTTTCACTGTTTGTATAATTTTGAAAATGTACAATGTAGACGAGAGCTGTGTCGTCTGTTACCCAGAGATCCAGAGACTTCTGAAATAAAACACTGGCAAGAATCGGCGCGCGAGCGGGCCTGCGCACTAGCCACTACCGAGTAGTCGGTATCGATGTTTGCGATCGATATATCGATGTCTAGAACAAATGAATGGTCCGATGAAATATCGAAATGGTTTTACCCCAAGTCTAATAATTTAATTATTTGATATCAGCAAAATTAACTTTGAAACAAATGATGACACGTATAATTAAGTAACCACTTAAAAAATTATAAATCGTTTTGCATTTATTTTATCTTAACATCCAATTTTGTTATGGCTGTTATCTAAATATTTAATTCCGTAAGCGAATCGGGTCCCCAAGAAATCGAGCTAGGAAGAAGTTAAGTTAGGTTATGACGATTCATTTTAAAGCTTGAGGGCCAAGGACGGTGGGAAAAATATCAGAAATGTCAAAAATTACGTGGGCTACGCCCCACTGGACTTCAAAGATCCAATCTTATCAGGACTTCAAAGATCAGTAGATCATATGGAAACATAAATATAGTGTTTTTAATAAGCAAAATGAACTAATGATCAGCAGTGATTATCCACTTACACAAAAACCATTTATGTTAAGGGGCTATAGCCCCTGTAAGCCACTGTAGTTATTGTGTATTTTAGTAATTATTTTCATGGATAGCTATAGGCTGTTTTTGAAGACTAGGCAGGACTCGGTACCAGTTGCAATGAAGTAAGTACTCACTTATCGTAAGGGAGTATTATTATATTCAAAGTCCAATTGCATAACCTCAATCATTTAAACGTTCAATAATTTCAAAAACACCAGGGGAAAAACCGCTCTGTTTTCACCCGTAGAAGGTGTCCACTGCTTGACACTATTGACTATTAAAACATCGATAGTCGATATCGAATACTACTGACAGAGTGAACTCGTCCTAAGACTAACCCGTGTCAATCGATATTACCCGCTTTGTGAAATTAGCCTACAAAACGCAAGGCCGGATACGGTTAAATACCCCCGTCGCAGCAAACCTGCAAACCAGCAAACCTGGGAACTCAGCGAATTCCCAATGCATGTAAATGTGTCTTAATACCTCATAAAGCCATATTCTAAGTTCCATCAATATACATTCATAAATAAGATTTGTATAACATTTTAATTATTCTCCATAAGAATAATATGGCGGTAGAGTCGCAGGTTTGCTGAAAAAAGGTACACAAAAATAAGTTTGTATACAAATATCAATATAACTCGACTAGGTACCTAGTTTTATTAATAATTTTTGTTAATTATTAAGAGAGATAACATTTTACTTATTCTCCATAAGGGGGAAATTACTTATAATACCCTCTGTGAAAATACCCCAGTGAATCTGTCTGGTTTTCGAACTTAGTCATAAATTTTGCTTTACACGCTTGTACCAAATTTCATCAAAATCGGACCATTTTTACTTTCTCCCCTTATACATAGTATATGGAGATATATGGAGAAAGTATTGTTTTCGTCAAAATGTTCGAATTTGATATGTTAGTGGAAATATTTGTTTTGGTGCTCCCTGAACCCAAAATAGTGGTTTTTACGTGATGTCCGTGTGTCTGTCTGTCTAACTGTCTGTCTGTCTGACTGTCTGTCTGTCTGTCTGACTGTCTGTCTGTCTGTCTGTATGGAGGTGTACAAAGCTAGTGCCCTAACCAATGATCCGATTTTCATGAAATTTGGTATGTAGGTACTAATCCACGATATCTCCGGGCGTATTTTAATTTTTTTAAATTTTTTATTTTTAAGGGTAATTATCCCCCCAAAACCGCCAAAAAACATGAAAAATCAAGATTTCTTAAAAACTGCTCTAACGATTTTGATTAAACTTTAGTCGTTTATAGAAATTTAGTTTTACAACAAAATGACACCACCCGCATTTCTGTAAAAATATTACAAGACTTTAAATATCAAAAATTCAGTTTTTTGGATTTTTCATAAATAAAACATAAATATAAAAAATATTACTATTCACCATTAAAATAACTCAAAAAACTAAATAATTTAGTATCTTGGATTACTATTCTACGATTACTGGTTGTGGAGAAAATTTAGATTTTCATTTTGCGGTAAACACAGTACGTTGTCCAATGTTATTCTTATGGGGAATAAAAAATTACTATTTCTCTCTTATTTATTGATCAATTTCGTTCAAACTTGATGTGCTTGTCAAGTTAGCATTGACCAACAGAGGAAATTTGAAACATGTTGCCTCTTAATAACCCTGAGGGGGGGAATAGGGGGCATTTCCCCTCTTAAAAACACGTGTGTAGCGATGGATTCTGTAATGCCTCTTAAACAGGGATTTGGGTGGATATTTTCGAAAACAACTTGTTTACAAGATTTTCTGAACATTCGACCGTGCTTTGTATTTTATATTTAGTAAATAAAAAGTAATTTATTCATTAAAGTTGGGCTAAAAGGGAGAAAGTATATGTCAGTTTCCTGATACCGTTTATTATGAAAGTTATCACACCCACGGCGCACTTTATAAATATAAATATATATGTATATATAAATATAAATATGCATATATATATATATATACATATATATATATGCATATATATATATGCATATATATATATATATTTACAGTTTTGAACAAATGGTGTTTTGGGCATCTGGAAAATCCGACTACGGTAATAGCTTCTTCCCTATAGGAGAAATTCGCTAAAAGTGAGTGGCATGATTCACGTTTGTAAATGTTGTTAGATCCATCATACTGAAATACAATATAACTGGCATTATAATATCCAATATAGCCGGATATACCTGTTCTAAATACAGCTTGATGGCAGTTAAAGAGTATTGGAGTATGGTCCGCACGAGACAAATTCTAGTTTGTTGAAACTAAAAGAAATGAAAGCTGATTTATTCAACAAAAATATATGTTTGGTTTGTTTGTATATAAATTTAGTTACCAAGTAACCTCGATAACAGTGGAAAAGTGGAACCTCATCGATAGCTCAAATTGTTGTCATTCCCTTGAACTTGCCTACATAATGGTTATGTTATTGTTCTTCTAAAAGACGACGGGTTAGCAGGAAACACCTCGATATCTCGAATTTTTGCAGTATTCTTAGCCTGTAGCCGCACCTCTTTAACTTGAATCTTCGCCGTACCTCTATAAGTCTAAGTATTAACTAGAGAACCTCTATTAGTCAAAGTTGTTCATTCACCAAACCTTCAGTGACATTGCAGCCGGAAATTCCAACCCACCCTCCCCACTAAATATACTCTTTCCTGGGTGCTCCTGGTGTCGGTAAAACAATCGACAAATTTATGTTGATGAGCAATACGCATATCAAACACACTCATCCTCACGCACGGGTTTCACCTATGTGAGGATTTCATTTCCTAAATAAGGAACAGTTTCATATTGTTGTAAATGATGTATTGTTTATAAATAAAATGGCTTTGATTTGATAAGATTGGTGTCCGGTGTCGTCAGTTAGTGCGAGTGTAGAGGTTCTGGATGTAGTACGTGAAACATAGTTTTTAGGTTGTGTTTTTACAAAGTGTTTACAGTTTGGCAAAACGTGTTGGTAAAACTCTACCTTTGAGAAGTTGAAGATTGTTTGAGGCTGGTGACACAGAAAATGGAAAAAATGACATCGGGAAGCAGTTTGAAACACCAGTGAACACTCCGTAAGGGAAGGGATTTGTTTGGGGCAGGTGATATAATAAGTGAGCAAAAAAGTCTAGAAAATAGACAGGAAGTAGTCGAACGGTCAAAACATCACCAAATTACCGAACTGTGAATCATTATTTGTTTACTTTCCAACTCTACAACCAGTGGCGTAACTGCCGGGCCCGCAGGACCCGTGGTGCGGGGGGGGGGGCCCATGGGCCTAAGGGGCCCGTGAGCCGAGGTGGCGGGCCGAGGTAAAATCTCTGGCGGGCCCGCATAATAGGATGAAATTGTTATATTTAATTTTAAAAACGTTTTAAAATAGCAAATAATGTTGTTAGTGAAACTTTAAGAATTAATTTATCTTTAGCTCAGAAATAGATCGTTGATTCGTTGTGCTTCGTTTAATAAAGGAACACTTTAAAACTGCAATTAGTTTTATTACATTAATATTCCTCAATTTTAATTGTTTAAATTAAACTTTAAAACCAGCTATTTTAACAAATATTTTACCATTTTGTATACAAAATTTAAAACAGTTGTTAGTAGTGTCAGCAAGACTTTTGAACTTTGTTTTTAAGGGTGACGCAGCATTAGGATAGTGATAAATGATAAATCGGTGGCTCCGTTAGCATGATAGGATCCGTTTCAAAACCTAAAGGTACAACCGTAAACGCTGTAGCGGCCATTTCACTCCAAACTGAATCTGAATCCATTTTCACGTTACTCCAAAAACCATTTCCACATATGGACAGGAACAGAACGAATTACTGACCTGGGAACAGGACGTCATGAGGCTTAAAGGTTCGTAGAGCGTTCACAAGGTTCGTAGAGCTTTCAGACCGGGTGTGCTTATTTACATAAGAGTAATGTTCGCAGCAAAGATGTCTTACGAGGGCGTCCAGCTGATTCATAAATCAACAACATACCATAAAGTGTTGCCAACCTTAAGGGTATAATAATGGTACAGCTATTTTTAAATTACCACTGGACATGCAGAAAGAAAATTTAAACCCTTAATCCATTAATCGAATAATACAAATAAATCAAAACAATATATTAGTTTAATCAAATAACAGCTTATCCCAGAATGTAAGCAGTTAAACAATGTTAATTCTAATTACACTTATGAGGAAAATATGGTACTCGTACGATAAATATCGTGTTTCTAGCAACACTGCAGATTGGATTGGTGATCACGTGACCTTCCAGCTGTTTTTACGAGGTTTCTTCCTGTTAAGTAGAAAACCTTAAATAGATCGACTCAGCACACCTGGTCTGAAAGCTCTACTTGATGAGGCTTTACGTTTTGACCTGACACTTTAATTCGACTTAATTCTAAATGTTTTATACTAACTTGACATGATGAAACTCAAGCATTATAGCCTAAGTAAGAACCTTTTGGTGTTATGAAATCACTAAACTATAAATCGTGCTGGAAGTGACGTTATGTATTTGGAGGTTAGAAAACGTCTGGCTCATGTAACCTCTTATCCCAGTCCCAGAATCTAGTATAATAGGTAGGAATAGGGTGAAAATGCCCGATTATAATTAATCGGGGGGGGGGGGCTATAAATAAGTTTGCTATATGGCCCAAAAAATCCCGCAAACGTTTTCACTGAAATAAGTATTTGATCCTCTATTGTTAACAAAAGAAGCTCTAAAACATAGTTCCAGGCTTATTTTGGACATTTAAAATTGTTAAAATCCTTAATTTAATAATTATATTATTCGGTATGATTAATTATGATACAAAGTACAAAATGATGAGAGGATTCTTCGCTTCTATGATCCATCGATTGCGTTACCTTGACCCTCAATAAGTCGAAATCTGTGGAAAATCTCATCGATAAGTCAAACCTCGATATTTTGAAATATTCGATAATTCAAATTTTTTTCGTTCCCCCTGAGGTTCGAGTTATCGAGGTTTCACTGTAATTGACTTAAATGATTAAATTATCATATATGTATATCTAAATAAATCTAGCAACGAAATACGGTATAATCAGTTTACCCCAAGTTGAAACAGTAGGCCTGTAGTAGATGATCGTATATAATGGCAACACACAAAAACCTTTGCCATTAAGAAAAAATTTGCTTTTCATCTGCCCTAAAACTTTGTTGCTGTGGACATCAAAAGAACTCACGAGGATATGGAGTCCGTGCGCCAATGTCACATGATCGAAGTGATATGTGGTCCGTTATCGGGCTGTTAACAAGTGTTTAACAAGTGCAGCTTGACCGACCAAATATCACTTTGATCACATAAAGAACTCTTTGTTGATAAACTCAAGTTAAACTCACAACAAAATTATTTATTTTATTTTGGAGTTATGTTTATTTTTATCTCCCTATCAAAAATGAATATCCATAAAAAATTGACTGAAAAATTAATTTTATGCATCTTAATTTATTTGCTACACATTTCAATTGTTTCTCTTTTTTTATGAATTAATATTACTATAAGAAATAGTTCATAGTAATTCCAGTTTTGATAGGCCTAATTTGATTTAAGTTATAGTTTTACTAAATCAATAATTTTTTATTACCCAGCATTGTGTGCTAGACCTCCATTAAGTCATAGTAACAATATCATTAGGTGGGAACAGTTTGATTTAGAATAAACAATCTTAACAGGTTTTTATGATTTTTTAATATACATTAATTTTGTATTCTGTCTTAAAACCCAAACTTACCAGTTTAACACACTTTGTTATTTTTATTTGGCCTCACAGTATCTAGACGTTCAATACATATTTGTTGACAAGGAGATGCTAATTTGAGAGAAGAACTGTCTGTTGTTCATGACCTTCCAAAGGACAAGCTCTAAAATAACACACAACTCATAATACTTATCCTTTTAAATTCTTCATTTCTTGAAGATATATATACCATTTATTGATATATCTGGCACTCTTCTTCAATAAATAAGTAAAAACAAATTGAAAATTAAAACAGATATATTTGTATGAAATTTAAAACAAAATAAAATAATTTAAATTTACACACAAATTGAAGAGGAATAGAATTTCAATTTGAAATATACTGGTTTTAATTTCTATCCTCCATCTGGCAGACACAAATTTTGCAGTGTTTTCTGTAGTAGCAGGGTAATTTTGCATACTCATTTTTTTAAATTGGTATAAACTAAATTATTACATACACATAGCAATATGCATAGGCCTATTTATTTTATTCACAAAAGACAGGGGAATTTGAAAAAAGTAAAAAATTGAAATTCAGAAAGGTTGTTTTCAAGAAAAAATGAAAAAATTGGAAATTTAGTTTATAAATTTCAAAACTTAATGAAAGCAAACCAAATTTGTTAGGTAAAAATGATAAATGTTCCAAATAATGCTAATCTAATTCCCTACGTAAAATACAGGGTGAGTTTTAAATGAGTCCCCCTGTATTTTTCCGTTATTTCTTGAGATATCGACTCCGGACCACTGCCTAAAAAAGTAGTTCTATATGGTGGATCACAACTCCACCTTTGCATTTGAAAGAAAATATTTGAATCCAATATAGAAGCCAAAAATATGAACTACGTCAAAATGAAGTATAAGTTGATCAACAATGATTGGCTGAACAGCCAAGAACATCTAAAATAGGCTACATGGCAAAGTTAATACCTTTGATTCAGTTGTATACAACGCTACTGGGAAAATAGTGTACTCACATGAGCATATACCATTTCATTAGTAAACATTTTCATTTAGCACCAGTAATAGGTCCAGATGTGTGTATCAAGTATGATTTGTGCAAGAGCCATAGGCCTGCAGTAAGGTTTTCTCGTCCTTGTGTGGTGTGAGGGGAAGTGAGAGGGGGAGCTCATCGTGGGTAGGGGGTGGGGACCGGCATCTTCTTAGATTGTTGAAAGTTGCTTTGAGAACGTTTAAAAGTGGTCAAACTGGCGTCCTTCATTTCTCCTCAAACATCTTCCCCCTGCACCGCCCAAGGTTAAAAAATCCCTTCTATATCATAGTGTGATTTCCAATTTGAAAAAGAGCAGAGTATTCATAAGTAAACGGAATAATGAAACTGACACATACTTTCTCTTTTTTAGCCAAACTTTAATAAAAAAATTATTTTTATTTACTAAATATAGAATATGAAGTACAGATAAATAATGTACAGAAAATTGTCTAAAATAGTTGTTTTCAGAAATATCCACCCAAATCCCTTTTTGGGAGGCACTATAGAATCCATTGCTACCCACAGTGGTTTTGAGAGGGGAAAGGCCCCCTTGTCCCTCCCCCCCCAGGGTTAAATGACAACATATTTCGAACATCTTCTGTTGGTCAATGCTAACGACCTGCATATCAATTTTTAATTAAATTGATCAGTAAATAAGAGAGAAATAGTAATTTTTGTATTCCTCATAAGGATAACATTGGACAACATACTGCGTTTACCGCTAAGTGAAAATTTCAATTGTCTCTCCAACTAGCAATCATAGAATAGTAATTCAAAATACTAATTTATTTCGTTTTTTGAGCTAATGGTAAATAGTAATCTTTTTAACATTTATTTTTTTAAATGAAAAATCCAAAAAACTGAATTTTTAATGATTTAAGTATTGTAATTTCTGGACCCGAATTTTTACAGAAATTCGGGTGGTGTCATTTTGGTGTAAACCTGAAGCTCTACAAACCACTAAAGTTTAATCAAAATCGTTAGAGCCATTTTTGAGGAATTTGGATTTTTCATGTTTTTTGGCGATTTTTGGGGGATAATTACCCTTAAAAATCAAAAATTCAAAAAATGTAAAAACAACTGGAGATATCAACGATTAGTACCTATATACCAAATTTCATAAAAATCTGTCCATTGGTTAGGGCTCTAGCTCTAGCACACATGTTTGTAATGGGGACGTTTAGAGGACCTGCGTCCTAGATACAGGACTTCATAAAAAACCTGAAAATTAATCAAATTACTTCGTAATATAATACGTTTTGGTGATAAACAGCTGAAACATTGACAATCGTCTTTCTATTTACAATATTTAAGGACTGCCCCCTACCATACGTTCTGCGGACCCAACAAGACGTTGGAATTATACCATCGTAGAGAGGACACTCACTCACAAAACCGTTAAAAAGAAAATATACCGACTATTAGAGGACTGTGGAATTGAACCAACGTAGAGAGGACAATGCATGGACTTGTGTATAGACCTTAAAATATGCCGCTCATGTGAGGACATATTTAATAAAAACCCAAATTACTTACTTACCGTTGTGTTGTAGCTCTGTTGTCAGATTGGGCACAGCGCTGCCAAGTCAACCTGTCGCCTATGCTGTCTATCTCATTGCTCTCGCGGTCAGCAAGCTATGTTACTTATCATTAATACCCCACATGTCTTGGTAGATCCTTCTTGTCATATACCCTAAAGTTTATAAACATATTTCTTTAAAAATATTTGTAAGTTAATTTTAAACATGAAAAATATCCTATACTATAATATGAGTAAGGTTTGCTTGCTTGCTTGCTTGTATGCTTGCAACTCTGATCTCAAAAACGGCTCCAACGATTTCCTTCAAATGTTGTAAATAACTAATTTCTGGGATAAAATAAGTTCTAGACAGGTCTCAACTCCATAAAAAATCAAATAAAGTAAAAAAAAATATAAAAATTTAAAATACCCCCATAGCAGCAAACCTGCATACTCAGCGAATTTCCAATGCATATATACGTATCTTAATACCACATAAAGCCACATACCAAGTTTCATCAATATACATTCATAAATAAATGATTTATGACATTTTAATTATTCTCCATAAGAATAACATGGCGGCTGAGCATGCAGGTTTGCTGAAAAAAGGAACACCAAAAATGGGTTTTAATACAAATATAAATATAACTGAACTAGGTAAAGCCACATACCAAGTTTGATTAATTTATGTTCATAATTAACGGAGATAATCTTTTACTTATTCTCGATAAGAATAACATGGGTGCTGAGTACGCAGGTTTGCTGCTACGGAAACTATCATCCAATACATAGTTATTTGTGCAAATATCAATAGACCACAACGATATGAAGCAATATACCACGTTTCGTCAGGATAAGTTGATAAATAAGCGAGATATCCAATTTGTATTATTCTCCATAAGAATAACATAGGACAACGTACTGTGTTTAGCACTTTTAATATCTCTGTTACCAATTGACGTAGAGCAATGATTAAAACACCAAATTGTTTGTTTTTTAAGCTGAATTTAATGGTGATAAATAAAATTTGATTTACTAAAATATACGTAAAACACTCAAAAAACCCATTTTTAGGGTACAAAACCCCCTTAGGATGGATCGATCTGGCTGGTTTTAGAACTTAGAGTCATAAATGTTGCTTTACATGTTTGTACTAAATTTCATCAAAATCAGACTATTATTACGAGAGTTATGGCGCCCATGGACATATATATATATATATATATATATATATATATATATATATATATATATATATATATGTATAAAAATATATAATATATATATATATATATACACACAGTTTTGAACGGATGGTGTTTTTTGCATCTGGGGACCTCAAAACGAAAAGTTATCATCGTCCCGGGCCTAGGTCTTACCATGCCTACTACAGTAATAGCTTCTTCCTTATAGGGAAAATTCGCTGAAATGTAATAGTGGGCTTACGGAGTTTAAAATCAAAACAAAAGAATTACAACAGCTGTTCATAATCAACCGGGGAACTGTCAAAGTAATACTCATGTCGTTTATTCTTATTGTTAACATGTGATTTCCAGAGAGCAGTGACTAAAACCTTTGAGTAAAGATTACATATATATAGTGGTACGCAGAGTATCATAATTTATCATACCATAATAAGAAAAATAAAAATAATGTTAACAACTGAAAATGTCTAAAATAAGCCTGGAAATGTTTTGGATAGCTTCTTTGGTGAACGTACCAGAAGATGAAAAACATCCTTCAGCGAACAGAGAAAAAGAGGCGGCCTGCCAGTTTTTCAGCGCCCGTGTAAATACCAAACTTGCCGCCCTCTACCCCCTCTCCCTGTAAGTGAAGATTACATACATAGAGTGGAAAAATAAATCAAATAGACATTGAGCTGTACATAACAACTGGAGTGACCGTAAAAATGCAGAAAATAGGCAAATGAGCTAAACTATAATAATAATAAATTATTTATTTGTCATAAAACATTACAGTGTTGACAAAGTCTCTCTCACAGCATACAGCCAAGTCAGATATCACTATTCCTAACATAATAATATTATCAAAGTGAACATATAGTAATGAAAATTAAGAAAAGGTATAATTAGTGCAGTTCATACAAGATAAACTTAACACAACTAAAAGTGCTATAAACTTAAATTTTTTTTCATTGCAAAAAGTTCATCAGCTAAATACATGGGGTTATTTAAAAGCCAACTGTAAAATTTTCGTTTAAAAGTCTTTTTGTCGTAAGTGTTTATGAGGTGTTTCAACTTGTTGTAGAGTTTGAGACATAGTACTTTGTAGCTTTTTGACTTTTGGTCAATCTAGAAAAATCAATTACTGCATTGTCTTTGTTTCTAGTGTTGTAAGAGTGTGTATTAGAGCTGAGGCTCAGAAGATCTGGGTTTTTAAATAGATACACTATTAAATCAAAAAGGTAAAAATTTATGACTGTCAAAATTTCGGAACTGATAAAAAGAGGTCTACAATGATCAAAAGTTCCTGATTGATTAATTATTCGATTACCTTCTTTTGAAGAACCAAAATTTCATTAATTCTGCTACAATTGCCCCACAGTATAAGCCCATATCTAAATATCGATTGAAAATAAGCAAAATAGGCCACCTTTATGTAACCCAAGTTGACACAGAAGGTAAGGCGCCTCAGAAGATAAATAACTCTTGAGAGTTTGGTAGAAATGTAATCAATGTGTGAACTCCAGGTCAAGTGATAATCAATGAAGATGCCCAAGAATTTAATGTCAGTCACCAAATGATCATCTTCATCGGATAGATTTAAGGGACATAAAGTGAAGATGATATTTTTTGTTTTATCAGCATTCATTAAAAAGCCATTGGAAATGAACCAGTTAGAGGCCTCAGTTAAAGTGGTTTCTGCCAACTGTTTTATTGAGCTGATTGAGATCTGAATTACAGTTAATAAAAGTAGTATCATCTGCATAGAGAAGACTATTGGCTTTAACAGAAATAGGGAGATCATTAATAATTATTATGAATAGTAAAGGTCCTAAAATAGATCCTTGAGGAAAATTGACCTTAAGTTCCTCTGATCACTGACCAACAATATAAACTTTCTGGCTACGGTTACACAGATAGGACTAAACAAACTTGAGGGGAGAACCCTTAACGCTGTAGTGGGACAGCTTCATTAGAAGATTGCTGTGGTCTACACAGTCAAAGGCCTTGCTCAGGTCACATAAAGTGGCCTCAGCATAGGCCTTGTTTTCAAAAGCTGAGAGAACTTGCCCTACCAAACCCTACATAGCATCCACGGTTGAAAGTCCCTGTCTAAAACCAAACTGAGAAATACTCAGTAAGTTATTACTTTTGAAATATTGGCCAATCTGGTCATACACCACAATCTCTATTATCTTTGAAAGAGTAGGGATAATAGAAATTGGACGATAGCTCTCTGGGCTTGATTTGGGACCTCTTTTGTAGATGGGACAGACGCGAGAAATTTTCAGGGGATCAGGAAACATGCCCTCTTCTAGACATTTGTTAATGCAAATCGTGAGTGGTAGTACAATAATTGGTAGAAGAGCCTTTAACATATTGTTGGACATGAAATAAATATCCCAACTCTCAGAAAAATTTAATCTCTTCCCAGCGTTTATGATATCCTCAGATGAAACTGTTTTCCAGCAGAATTGTGTATGACTTCCAGGTGTGTTTTGTGAGAACTCATTAGATGTGTCAGCAGTGAAAACCATGGACTTTTTAATTCGATTCACCGAGTTGATGAATAAAATAATAATAGCACTCGGTGAGATTTCCGAATTATGCGTTTTTGAGGTTGCCTTAGGATTATTTGATTTTATAATGTTCCAGGCAGCTTTACATTTATTTTGACTTTTGTCAATTAGCTGAGCATTATATTTGGCTTCTTTAATACTTTGTTTGTAATGAATTTTAAGAGTAGTAAACTGATTCTTTAAGTTAGCGTTATCTGAGTTCTTAGAGATACTATGTAAACAATCAAGCCTATTTTTAATACTAGCTAAATCTTGATTATCTTGGCTCTCCTTATTACACTTATTATTTATTTTAGAGTTATTAGTTTTAGCACTCTTTACAATGATAACAAACTAAACATCTTGGTACCAAAAAGTTGAATATCACACCGAAGACATTCACCACGGCAAAGTAGAAGTGTTGACTGCAGTTGGACTTCATGCCGCAGTTTCGTGATACCACAGCTGGAGCGGAACGTTAAAGTTTTGTTTTAACGTATTAATGTTGAAACACAGCTACTCTGTGTGAAGATTGATATCGTATATATGTGTCCGTGAGCACGATAACTCTCGTAAAAATTATCCGATTTTGATGAAATTTGGTATAAACATGTAAAGCAACATTTATGACTTTAAGTTCGAAAACCAGCCAGATCGCTCTATCCAAAAGGGTATTTTGGGGGGGTTTTGTACCCCAAAAATGGGTTTTTCGAATTTTTTACATATAATTTTGGAAATAGTCAAATTTTAGTTTTTCTCATTGGATTCAGCTTAAAAAAACACACAATTTGGTAGTTTGATCATTTCTCTACGTCAATTGGTTACCGAGATATTGAAAGTGCTAAACACAGTACGTTGTCTAATGTTATTCTTATGGAGGAAAATAAAAATTTTATATCTCGCTTATTTATGAACGTATACTAACGAAACTTGGTATACGGCTTCATTTGGTTGTGGACCATTGAAATTTGCTCAAAAAAACAATTTTTTACCAAAGGCTCCCGTAGCAGCAAACCTGCGTACTTAGCCCCATGTTATTCTTATGGAGAATAAGTAAGGTGTTATCTCCCTTCATTATGAAAATAAATTAATGAAATTTGGTACGTGGCTTTACCTACATGAGTTATATTGATATTTGTATGAAACCCCATTTTGTTGTGTTCCTTACTTCAGCAAACCTGCATATTCAGCCTTCATGTTATTCTTATGGAGAATAATTAAAATGTCATAAATCGTTTATTTATGAATGTATACTAATGAAACTTGGTATGTGGCTTTATGTGGTATTAAGATACATATATATGCATTGGAAATTCGCTGAGTACGCAGGTTTGCTGCTACGGGGGATTTCATAGTATTTCAAGACTTCTTGACTTTTAACACAAGTTTTGTATGCCAATTGAAGGATGAAAAATATTATTCATTTCCAAAAAATGTTTATATTTAACACCTGTTTTGCATTGTGTAAATTGATGATGAGAGGGAACATGTGTATCGGAAACTGATATTGTTAAATAATTATTAGATCATAAACTATGGTTTTTTAATGATTTTAACATGTGCTTCACATGTTCCAACATGAAGGGTAAATCAAAACTAAGTTAATATGTAAACCTGCCCATTTATTAATAAGACATCGGTTTTGTAAAAAATTAACATTTTGTTTAGTCAAATGTTTTTTTACCACTTTTTGGGTTACGTAAATAGCTATAATTTATTTTAAATTTCATGAAACTTGAAGTAGGGTTGTGTACGAGTCTTTTAAAAGCGAAGTGACTTATTTCAGTGTTTATAGTAGACTTATATAGCTTATTATGAAAATGTATAATGTATTTTGGTTATTGTATACCCTTAAAAATGTATCAAATGCATACAAAACTTTATTCGGCAAAATACAAAGAATTTAATTAAAAAAGACTATTAAACAGGTCTAAATTATCTTCTGTATCGCCTAGGATAGCCACATTCATACTCTTAATGCGGCCGGCTACTCTTACTAAAAGAGTCAACAATGAGATATTCCAATATATTTTTGCCACATGTACATTTTAACTTGGATCTTCATGTGAGTTTTAATAACCAACCAAAAATATTGTTAAATTAAGTTTTTTTTTCCTTGAGGATCTCTACAAAACCTTTTACTGTAAGAGGAAGATAATAATATAGAAACTACATTTTACTGAGAGTACGCGCTTTATAAAAAAAAATAAAACAAAAAACAATGAGATGAAAACTAAAAAAGTATATACAAGCATATAGTTAGTATGATTTTAAATCTTAGGATATATAAATAAAACGTTAAATAAGTTGGCAGCGTTTAAATAGGCACTGTATGTGAAGTACCTACTAGTCAAATAAAATATCATTAATACAAATAATTGACATTTGCTGTTAACTTGCGTATGACATGATAACAAAAATATAAAAACAACAAAACTTAGAAAATAAAGTAATGCCACAACAACTGTAGCATGCTCTAAACGATTTTACATTTAAAATTTAACAGATTATTGTTATTAATTCCACTTCTTTAGCGTTATTCTGTCCGTGTTTTAATCAAACTACTTATTTATACAGGGTGAGTTTTAAATGAGTCCCCTCTCCTAATGTTTTATACATTTCTTAAGATATCGTCTCCGGACCACCGCTAATCATTGTTGACCAACGTATACTTCATTTTGAATTAGTTCATATTTTTGGCCGTCATCTTGGATCCGCCATATTGGATTCAAATTTTTTTTTTCAAATGTAAAGGTGGGGTTGTGACACATCATATAGAACTAATTTGTTCCGGTAAATACAACTTCACAATCCGTTTTTGAAAATCTTTGTTCGTTCTCAAGAAATTAGTAATTAAAAAAAATTAGGGACAATTTTATATGTCGCAACCTTAAAACATGTCTATTTTCTCATCATTACATTAAATAATGACCATCTACTACCAATTATTTGTTGAATGGCATTAGCTTAATTTTGAACAAATTAAAATTTTTGGCCGGCATCTTGGATTCGCCATTTTTGAATAAGATATATTTTCCAAATGTAAAGGTAGGGTTGTGACCCGTCATTTCAAACCTTTTTTCCACGCTGAAATCAATGCCGAAATCCGTTTTCAAATATCTTTTTTTCGTTATCATGATATTAAAAAAATTGTTATTCAACATTTCTAAAAGTATTAATATCACGATAACGAAAACTGATTGAGGCACTGATTCCAGCGTGGAAAAATAGTTTGAAACGATGGGTCACAAACCTACCTTTACATTTGAAAAAAAAAAATCTTATTCTAAAATGACGGATCCAAGATAGCGGCCGATAATTCGAATTTGTTCAAAACTGAGCTAATGCCACTCAACAATGATCGGTAGTAGTTCATGGTCATTATTTGCTGTAATGATGAGAACATGGGCATGTTTTAAGGTTGCGACATATAAAATTGTCTCAAAATTTGTTAATTACTAATATCTTTAAAATGAACTAAGATTTTAAAAAAATGGACTGTGGCGTTGTGTTTACCGTAAAAAAGTACTTTTATATAATGTGTCACAGTTTATAACAGCAGAGCGAAGATGTGTACCAACGACGCTGTCTTGATTGAAATGTTGGAATTTGTTGAGGGGTTTTTTTTTAATCATCGGCCAATTGATGAAATAAAGGCAGAGTTGGATGAAGCAAGGGGATATGCCTTTACCAAATGGTGTGGACAACCGCGATGTGCAGAACAATGGGCTGAACACGATGCAGATTTAAAACTGTCACAGTTTAAAAGATTTACAGCTCTCCTTAAGTGACGGTTAGCATAGTGATGTAGATGGAATGCAGTTGTACCTAGAGCTATATATACTTAAGACAATTTTACCACAAGAAGAAAAGAAGATGAAAACTCCCATTGACATTATAAAGTCTATAGCTTTGAACAGATTTATTGAAAACTTACTTGTTTCCCAAATTTTGTATTTAAACTTATTCAGATCATATAAATGCAGATATGACTGCTGTAATAATACTTTAACAATTTTGAATTACACAAGTATCTGAGCTGAATGTGTCTCATAGCTTGTCATTTCAGATGATCAGTATCACAAGGAACCACAAACAATGCAAACGCAACAAAAAGCAAGGGGGCGAGGCGCTCACGTGGCAGTCTTATCTCAGAGCTAGAGGGGGGAGGTTTTGGTTGATGGGGAGGGAGAGGGGGTGGAGGGCAGCAAGTTTGGTATTTACACGGGCGGGCGCTGAATAACTGACAGGACAGGTTTCTTTGTTCGCTGAAGCATGTTTTTCGTCTTCTGGTACGTTCACCAAAGAAGCTGTCCAAAACATTTCCAAGCTTATTTTAGACATTTTCAGTTTTTAACATTATTTTTATTTTTCTTATTATGGTATGATTAATTATGATACTCTGCGTACCACTATAGTATATGTAATCTTTACTCAAAGGTTTTAGTCACTGCTCTCTTGAAACCACAATAAGAATAAACAACATGAGTATTACTTAGTCAGTTCCCTGGTTAATTATGAACAGCTGTATATTTCGGAAACCGAGGTAACATTACAGTACTAATAAATTATTTGGAAACATTTCTTAGTATTCAATACTTATCTACGTTTCCTATTAGCTTAACGATTTTGCAAATTACAAATAATTTAGATTATATATGAATTTTAACAAAATCAGCAACAATTATGGCAATCCGGTGTAACTTAAAAGTAGTATGAGCTTTATCTACCCTAACGAAATGTTTCAATGTCGGCCCAGGGGCAGATATCTTAGATTAATCACTGGGTAAAACATATTATAGCTGAACAAATAGTGACGACAGATCACCAGACCAAGAGCATCAGTTTAAAAAAAAAAATCATGGAAATCGTCCAGTTCAATTTTGCTGGTGAGCTGAAAAAATGATACTATTATCTTCACCATTGGCTTTTGTGAAGCTAAAAGAATCCCAATAATGATTACATATTTTAACAAAATATATTCAAGACAAATATAGCCTGTCAGCTTTAATATATAACCAAACATATGTAAATCGGTCCAGTAATCAAAGCTGATGAACCCTCCAAAGTAAACCTTGCGATGTGTTTTTAATATATGGAAACTTAAATTTCAGAAAAGGTATCTAATATACAAAGAACACTCTAAGTGTGTCCTGGCGACGTCCTTTGACAAAGCCAATAGTTAATAATTTTCGTGATTTATATTTTTGCACTACGCAAGTGGTAAAACTGCATTTGTTCGCTAGACTGGGAACTCCATCGGTGGAAAAATGTATTTAGTAAAACGGGTCTGTATCGATTGTTTGTGATTACAATAAATTATTACAATTTCAAATTTGTCGGCTGCATGTTTCTGCAATACAATATTAAGCCAAATACATTACGCAATCCCCTTGTAAGTTGTTTACTACGCCACAGTATATTTTATAGCAGTGGTTCTCAACCTGGGGTTTACGGAAAGAAAGTAAATAATGTGAATGTGAATATTGTTCACAAATAACTCGTAACTAACAAAAAAGCAATAAAACATTTTGGATTCAAATGTTCGCAATAAATAGTTGATAAACTGGAAAAGTTACTAATACCATACAACTCATTGAAATACAGCTTTCAAGAAAATCTCTTTTATTAATTGTTGGTTAGTTTTTACTAGCAAATATTACAATCTGTCAGTCTAGGAGATTTTGGATTTGTTGCCTTTCTCATCCACTGATCTAGTAGAAAGAGTCGTACGAATTCACCAAAAATAAATACAGACACAAGTTGGATGATGCCCCAATCATAATAGTGTTTGGCTTCTTTAAAACCAAAGTTCAAAGTACCATATGAAAAAAGTAAGGAAAGGACATTTAAAAGTAAAAGAAGTGTCAAAACTGTTCACACTTTCAAAACTAACGGTTATTGATATATATAATAAAGATAATTAGGTTAGCAATCAAAATACTTTTAAGTAGTGAATTCTGCAATTAAAATTAGCTCTTTAATCTTAAAATAAAAAAAAACTAACAGTATTTTAAATTTACATTATAAATAAATAGCCTACCTTATATTACTTTTTTTATTTTAATTTAGTACTCATATAGTTTTAAAAGTATTTTTATTTCAAACCGATATCGTCTGGTTCGGGGGTACTATTTATAAAAAGGCATTGGTAAGGGGTTCACATCTTAAAAAGGGTTTAGAACTTCATGGAAAAACTATTGGGATGAGATAATTATCACCTTTCGTCAACTTCAGGAGGTTGGAGCCACTCCGTTCGGTATTTCTTCTTTATAACAATATCTTTAATCAGTTACTACGAGAATGTTGAAGCTGTCAGTTAATCTGATAAGGACAGACTCGTGGACAAATCGCTATGGCGCATCCTGGGCCGGCTTCAATCGAGCGCCACCGAGTCTCGTCGTCGTCTCCAAACATAACATAGCTCCAAGCCCTTCCCGCCTTTCAGTTGGTCTAAAAATAAGATCGATTGGGTCCGCACTAGGTGTGTCTTCAACTTATACCCGTGTACAGAAAAATTCAAATATGTCCTCACTTGGGGCAGGTGGCTTGTGTATGTGTGAAAAGCCCTCGATGTACTAGCGCTACATGGTGGACACACTGCGAACAACGTGTCTGACGAACCATGCAATCTGAACACATTTTATTCAATGCATGAAAGTGGTATTCCCAGGTTCGTAGGGGCATAATACTGATTTGCAGTCAAAATGTTCTGCGGACCTGGTGTGTGTCCTCAGAACGTTTTGGGTCCACTGAACGTCGGTGTGTATCCATACTAATGTCCCCCAATGAACCCTGATACAAACACACACACACACACACACACACACACACACACACACGCACGCACGCACGTAAAAACCACTTTTTTGGGTTCAGGGAGCACCAAAACGAATATTTCCACTAACACCTCAAATTAGAAAATTTAGACAAAAACATTACTTTCTCCATATACTATGTATAGGGGGAGAAAGTAAAAGGATAAAAATAACCTTTATTAACTAGAAAACAATAATCTTAACTTCTAATCTATAACTTGACACTAACCTGTGACCATGATGGTATGGATGTTGGCAGCTCGCAGAACAGCGGTGACACTGTTGGTCTGAGGCTTGAGTCGGTTCTCCAGCAAGACCATGAACCCCGATACAAACGCGCGTGCGCGCGCGCGCACACACACACACACACACACACACACACAGACATCATGTAAAAACAACTTTTTTGGGTTCAGGGAGCACCAAAACGAATATTTCCACTAACAACTAAAATTTGAAAATGTTGACGAAAACAATACTTTTTCCATATAGGGGGAGAAAGTAAAAACTAATAACTATAAAAGGAAAAATTAATAACACATTATTTTCTTTAACCATAGGTATATTTTACAAATTTCCAATTTACAAGAGCCATTACAATAACTATGAAAAGTTATCGCAATGATATCGTCTAAACTGAACTGAAAATATATGTTAGAAAATAATTTGAGAATTTTTAACATTGATGGACAATCACATGAATTAACACTCATTCTAATAAACAATTATTTGCTTAATTTAAAAGCATGTTTGTGTTAGAAAGATAAAACTAAAATTGACGACTAGATAGATAATCACTAATTAATTGATAAAGGAAGTAAAATAAAATCCATTCTTTCTAGCCCCTGCTGCTATACGACAATAAATTATTATAATTTACACCGTTTACAAAGTTGTGACCTGTTTAGGTAAATTTTAATTAGGTAAATTTTAATTTAGAAATACAAACAGTACACAATTCATTTTTCATAAATATATAAAAAATTGTGCAGACATATTCAAATTAAATAAATTGAAGCAACAGTTCCTTGTTGTGAGTCCCCTGGAGAAACTGGAGGGTCAGAGAAGTGTTATTCTGACTAGCACAAGTCAACTACAAAGTCGGTACAAACTTGCCACTAATTTCAATTGGTTTTATTTGTAATTCTTTTGTTAATGCTTTTATTAAAAATATAGCTTTGAATATAGTTAATTTGGTGTTACAAATTCAAGCAACTCATTGGTAACAAGAGTCAATAGTTTATATGGGTAAAATATTCTTACATTGTCAAGGAATAAGGAACATACTTAAAGTGAGCACTGTCAAGAGTTATCTATAATTCTTATATTTATACCATTTAGTTTATTAAAAACTAGCTGCTGTGCCTGTGCTTCGCAACGGGGTAAAAATTCAGAGTAAAAAAATAGTAAACAAAACAATGACAGTCTGTTGTTAGATATAATCCTTATAACAGCTGTTTATTTAAATGAATTTAATAAAGAAAAACACATGTGACATAAACCTAATAAAATTCTCCTCCATATGAATAACAAGGGGACTTGGATGTCCCGTGGGGCAGAGACCTGAGAACTTTTCCATACAGCAATAGGCCTATGGCACTCCTGGGTTTATAGGCTATATTTGTGCTAAACTTCAGCAGGATTGGACCAGTGGTTTTGGCATGATGGACCAATAGGCAGACAGACAGATAGACGCCCCCTCATTTTTATAATAGTAGTGATTAAGTCAGACGAATATGCTAATAGTCGGTATTAAAATCTAGAACACTGAATCAGGAATATAAATCAAAAGGCCATTCAGCCAAAACAATTATCTTGGCAAAGATTCTAATTCAACTAAGTGCGCTCTACATTTTTCCGGCGCTTTCTTTCCCATGCTAAACGGGATCACCACTATGATGAATCATCTCCAGCCACCTTTTGTGGGCACTGCTAAAAACTGGCTTCCACTTATATATTGCATCTTATCAGCTGTGCTACATTTATTGGTCACATGTGATCGATTTAACCTCAACCATGTGTCGGGTTTTAATGCATGCAAGCTGCACCTGGTTAATCTAATTAAGATTATTGAATAAATAACCTGAAAATTAACAGAATAAAATAAATAGATAGAAATAAAAATAGCAAATTTAAATGAAAACAAATATTTGTAATATAAAAACAACCATTTTTCATTTTATAAAATTGTTCAGCACATATTTTGTGCCAACCTGATTGTACTAACATCTAATGCTTTTGTGTTTTCATGTCATTTTTTTATAAACAGAAAAATGTGCATACCAATCCGCGAAGAAAGGGAATGGTTTTAGCTTGATAACAATCTTGAATGTGAACCTTTGGCATTCAAGCCATCTGTGGTTTCACTGTGATAAAGCAGAACCACTCAGCTGTATCGCTCGGTACCTTATTGATAAGTTTAAATGAGTCAAGAGGCAATTTCTGAATGTATCAACAGTATCCAGAGGACTCCCTCGATAAAAAAACTTCTTCAAAACATTGATAAAAGGACTTACTTCTAAATAATACAGTCAGCCAAAATAATATATTTTTGTTCTTAAGTAGTTAAAAATAATGTTATACAAGATCCAAAAGAGTAACAAAGATACCCACATCATAATTTCTTCAACAACAATATGCAAGTTATTGGCAATTACATAATCAGGTGAGACCCTAATTAGAAAATGACTTTTTTGCCGATATAGGCATACGTGCACTTAAAACTATAAAACACTTAAATTAGAACCATAGGATTTTATAACCAAAATCGTAATTTGATTTAATACCATTACTTTTGGCTATTAAATACTGGTATACATTAAAATAGTAATACAAAGATAACTGTATAAATTCTACTTCCTATTTAAATCATTTCTTTTAACCAAACTAATTCTTAAACCTGTAAAGTATACAATTTTCGGAGGACTAAATCATTTTATATATTTTTTTAACTTGCATGGGAAACTAAAAATATAATTTGTATAGTTTTTTTATCATTTTTTTCTGAACTAGCAGATATTCTTTGTTCAAAATAGTAGACATGTTGCTCAAAATCGAGCAAAGTTGTTCATATGTCAATGTGTTGTACTGGATAAATACTGTTTTAAAATGCTACTGAATTAAAATTGCTCCTGCGGGTTACCCTTACGGGTAGAAAACTAACTCTGACAGCCTGTGTCCTTCAGAATGAGAGTATAACAAAATAAAAACCACTTTGCACAGCTACACATAGAGGCCATGAGCTAAAACGTCAAAATCAGTTCAGAAATAACGGAGTAATTCTGTTCACAAAATCCGCATTAGCGTATAGATATAGGTTATGTAATCAAACATATTTTTGGCAATTCTTTGATCTTACAATTGTACTATCCATGACTGTATTTATTTGTTGTGGAAGTAAATATTTTGAATTTTAATGAACTGAAAATACTTTTTAAAACTTTGAAACAAAAATACAAACTTAACATTATATCAAGCTCATTATAGCACAATAATCTACTTGTTACTACTAGGTTCAAATCTAAGGAATTTTAGCCAACATGAGTTTTCCAAAAAATAGTGAACATAAGCTGGCAAGTAGAGTTAAAATTATTTAATAAACGAAATAAACCTATTAAAAAAAATGCAACCGAGTTAGCAATAGTATAAAAATCTTACAAAGTGCATGTTGAGACATAATAAAATCGCAACAAACTGTACAAGTTGTACGTAAAGAAAACACCCTTTATATACGCATTAGAACCGTATCAACTCGACAGTTTCAGTATTTGTAAATTAGGTAAGTTGACAGTCAACATACTCTTGCAGTGGCTGTTGAAACAGTGCACATAATGACTGATACAATAACAAAGAATGTGTTATTTATAAGCAAAAACAATTTAACACATTCTGTAGAAAATCTATACTAAACAGCCGAAGTCTAAGTATACACTAACATCCTAAACTGACTAAACCTCACGACTAAAACTGGAGATGGATACATGTCCATTTGACCCTAAGTTAAAAAAAATTAACATCAAGACAAACTTTTAATATTAAATTCTAGTACCCCCTAAATTCTGAACACATGATTTTCTGTTTTGTTTATGAAATGATAAATAAACTCTTCAGAATAATCTAGCGATAATTTAAAATTAATTCCTATTCGTGCCCTAATCTTCAGCTAACAACTAATTTATATTCTTCAGCTATATAAGTACCCTATTGTCACCGGTGATTGGTTTTTTAATAACAAAAAATGTGTTCCTATCTAATTACTCTATTAAATATACAGGAATACATTTTCAAAAATTAAAGCTAATTTCACTTTTAATAATTTAGACTACCGAAGGTAACTGGGAAAACTATTTCTATTGTATTGCAGCACTGAGTACTTGATTGGGTACCATGAAAATAGTGTGCTTTAAAGCCACGTGGCATGCATATTAAAGCCTGATTCAGGAACAAAAATATTACATTTGAAACAATACTCTTACTTTTTCCTAAAAATAAAGTCAAAATTATAAGGTAGATTTGAATCACAGTTAAACAAATAAATTGATGAAACAGCACCGAATTATTACAAAAATTACATTTCTAGTTTAAGATTATTATTAAGTTGTTAGTCAAAATACAGTAGTAAATTACACTTATTGAACTAAATATAAAAGCAATTTTGCCAATTTGGACAAATTTACAAGTAAATGCTTGAATTTCAACAAGACCATCAACTCCTTTCCAATAACTTTGTAACATCCCTGTATAAAATAAAAAAAAATCATAACAAATTATAAATTTCCAAAATAATACTTTACAGTCATTACTTACACTACGAATATGGAGTAAATAATTCTGATAAAATTGAAAATACCGTGTCCTCTTTGGATGTCGAAGTTAATACTAGAATAGTGGCAGATGTTGACGGACATTCGACGTATCAGGCATCAAGACGTGTAGTTGTGGAGGGGGGACTCTGGAGGGGTGAGGTAGCGGGAGAGGCTGTCCTCTGATTGGTGCACCTGCACCACCGACTGACACGACTGTGACTGACTCTCAGTCTTCGACAGGGCAAAACTCCGCGGGATGGTGGCGACTCCGTTGGATATCTCTCTCACTCTCTTGGTTCCACTTCCATTGGCGTCCGCCTCTCCGGCCGAGGAGAATGTTTCCAGCTGCGTGGGCTCCCCGCGGCTTTCTCCTAAGAAAAATAATTCTGTTTACTGTTAGGATTACATTTCGGGTTAGAGTAGGTTACCAAAAGAATGAAATACACAATATTCAACATAATATCTTATTATTATTATTTAAAAATTTAAAGTTGTCTTTATATTTTACTTTTAGTACATCATTATTTTTTTTATTGTTCTAATTTACTTTATTTTACAACTGTAAAGAGACAACAACGAACAAATAATTTGTTTTTATGTGGGTTATGACAAACTTGTAACCATAGTTTGTTAAAATATTACAATATAGGCATTGACTACAGATACTGAAGTAGACTTCTCATTGCCATTGTAAAAGCTGTCCCTACTTTTGTGTGAGCCAGAGGCTTTTGTGTGTCAAAGAGGACGTAGTTACACTTATCACCAAAGAGTATACTGCTGCCAACTAATAATTCTCTCAAGGAGGGGATAGTACAAAAGTTGGTGTGGCAGGAAGGAAACATAAATTGATCTCTTGCTTTCTGGAGAGGGGCTATTTTACAAGTTAACGTAAATATCTAAAATAGTTGACAGCAGCACACTCTATTGGTGACTTAATCAAGCTACGTCCACTTAAAATTCTGGCTAACACTAAAAGAGGGCCATATAGATGGAATGTCTCCATCAGTATCTATTGTCAATGATATAGGTTTTGTCTCCAACAGAAAATTGAGGGTGATGGAGAGAAGTAAGTGAATAACAATAAGGGGGATGTTGGAGTAAGGGAGGGTCTTACGCCATTGAATTGGCGACAGTGAACCAGGAACCGAAAACACCAAATCACGCTCCACTACTCTGCACGCTGGCATTACTCTCCAGCACTCTGTATGGATTAGGCTCTCTGTGGTGAAGCCAAGTGAGGTCCAGTAGCGGTTTTATTTGCCTCTCCCATAAGGCTAATGTTAACGTTCAAGTCCAGTTCCCATTTATCAGAAACGATTGATTAATGACTAATTATAAAGAACAAAAAAATACCTGTTGATTCCAGTGAGCACGTTTGTGATATCATACTTCTGCTCACTTGATTTATTTTTTTAGCAAATTTCTCCTGTAGGCTCATGGAAAGACTTAAGCCTGAGACCATGATAACTTTTTGTTTTGAGGTCCCCAGATGCCAAAAACACTATTCGTTCTAATTGGATAATTGAACGAAGTGAAATTATCCTTATACACAACTTTACTGCTTAGACTGGTAAGAGAATCAACTCAACTGGTGAGTCTGTGACCAAAATAACTTGAGAATGCCTCCACAGTTAAACTTAAAATTTTCCAGATAAACTTAACAGGTCAAAATCTCGGTCGAGTTTGTTATTCATATAATTTCGTTCAGTATTAATAAAATTATCTTAAAACCAAATTTATTTTTCTCTCCATAAGAATAACATTGGAAGCCATTTTAGTGGTACTTGAATCGTTAAAATTTAGCCGACGTCTATGTTTAAACAACAGAGTAACAATAGTTAGTTTACTAGAGTATACTTTGTTATACTGGATATCAAAAGTTTTTTACCACAAAAAAAACACACAAGAGAGATAAATAAAAGTATAATTTTAAGTTGTGGCAGACGACGCGTGTGGCAGGTAGAAAAACTCAAAATAACTTTTCAAAATAGATGACCGTAGATACTAAGATGTTAACTCAACTTATAAAATAGTTTGTTTTATTACATTGTCCTAGACAATTGTTAATATTGTGATTGTCATGTGTAAAAAGTATACAAAGCCTCAATTTGTCTAGATAGCTTTGATGAAGTTAGTCACAGTAAGCGAACCTTAAACCTTAAACAACCTTAAAATTTATTTTGTAGGACAATTATTTGCTAGGTTATATTCTCACTAAATTAATAATAAAAATTGTCTAAATTACCAAAAATACATTACCAGTAATGTAGTAGGTAACCACAATATAAGCTATAGATTATTCTAACCAAACAGCCTTTTTCGGAAGGTTATCTTGAATGATTTGACATAGCCTAGGGTTGGATTACAGTAAGAGTAAGCCGACATTAAACTGGTAATACAACTGTTGTAAAATACTTTACACATTACCAGGAATGTTTTAGCGAACCAAAACAAAAGCTTTAAACTATTCTAACCAAACTAAGCCTTTTATACAGGTTATTTGAAATGATTTGACACATCCTAGGTTTGGATTATAGTGAGCTGTTTTCATCATAAACTTGGACCTATGGCTATAAAATGTAGGCCTATACACTTAGGCTACTTGCCATTTTAGAAGTTTCATGTACGGTCTTGGACCAACCCATGTTTATAGAATTTAATTTCATGATAGCCTAGGCTATTGAAACAATATATTGAAATATCATTTTGTAAAATACAACTGTTGTAAAATACTTTAAACATATTACCAGGAATGTTGTAGCGAACCAAAACAAAAGCTTTAAACTATTTCAACCAAACTAAGCCTTTTACACAGGTTAACTGAAATTATTTGACATATCCTAGGTTTGGATTATAGTGAGCTGTTTTCATCATAAACTTGGACCTATGGCTATAAAATGTAGGCGTATACACTTAGGTTACTTGCCATTTTAGAAGTTTTATGTACGGACTTGGACCAATGAAAAAAGCATTTAATTTCATGACAGCCTAGGCTATTGAAACAATATATTTAAATCTCATTTTGTATCTAAATAACTGGACCTGACGACTTATTGTTAATCCTTAAGGATATTTTGACCTGGCCTATAGAAATTGTTAACATTAGTTCATTTAGGAAACTCGCTGTTCTCTTAAAAGTTAAATTAACCACAATGCTAAAGTCACTGCTTAGCCCAAAATACTCTGTTTGATCTAACGCACCCATGCCAATCCTAACAACAAACCATGTCTGAAATCTTCAATTTATTTTAAAAATAAATAAATTTACGGATTTATACAACATTTACTTTGATAAAAACAAGTGATAAATGTATGAATGTTTTTCTACGGATAAAATGTTAGATCGGCGACGGGATCCGAACCTGTGACCTTACGCTCCAAAAGCCAGTGCAATTGCAATACCCACTCAGCTACCGCGATGAGTGGTTCTAAGGGGTGAAGTGACTAAAACTAGCTATATAGACATAAAACCCGGATTCTGGCGGCAGTAAAAAGATAACGGAATGTATTCTGATGATGTTACTCAAATCAGATATCGAATTTTGTATGAGACTCGATTTAAGTTTGATCATGTGTTTCAATTATCCTTATACGCGAGGAATGAGCGTACACCTAGTTTATATATATGTACATATACATCTATATATATTTATATATATGTATATATATCTAATATGTCAAATTCTCGTGTCACAGTGTTTGTAACAAAACTTCTCCGAAACGGCTTGACCGATTCTTATGAAATTTTGTGTGTATATTCTCAGTAGGTCTGAGAATAAGACGTAAACTTTTTTTTCGATAGGCGAGTGAGCGAAGCGAACGAGCTCATATTGAAAATGAACAAGTATTTGACATAAAACAAATTCAATGACATTAGGACAGGACAACGTCTGTCGGTCCAGCTAGTATCTATATATATGTGTCCGTGAATGCGATAACTTCAGTAAAAAAGTCCCGATTTCGTTGAAATTTGGCTCAAATGTATAAGTGACATTCATGACTTTAAGATCGAAAACTAGAAAAATCGGACCATGGGAAGGGGGTTTATGGGGTTTCAAAATTTTCCAAAAATCAGTTTTTTGCATTGTTTACACTACAATTTTTAAAACACTCAATTTTTGTTTTGACCATCTTATAGACCTTAAAAAAAACACAAATAACAAGTAACAAGTAACACAAATAACAAGTATTTTGAATCATTAACTTAGGTTAAGTGGTTCCGGAGAAAATCCAAAAAACGTGATCATAAAAACTCCCATGTTAATCTTATGGGAAAAAGGTTTTTAGCTTTTACTCAGTCAATTTTACTTTAAACTTTACATTTGCTTTTACCAATCAATTCAGCTCTGCAAAACAATCATTTTAGTGTTTAAATTGTGATTCTACGTCCAACCGTTGCAGAGATATTCAAAGTGCTAAACACAGTACGTTGTCCAATGTTATCCTTATGGAGAATAAATAAAATATAATATCTCAATTATTTATGAATGAATATTGATGAAACTTGAAATGTTGTTTCACCTAGTACTGGTTTATTGATATTTGCACAAAAAAATGATTTTTTGTTGATTATCCCCATAACAGCAAACCTGCATACTCAGCCATAATGTTCTTCTTATGTAGAATAAGTAACATTTTATATCTCCCTTAATTATGAACATAAACTATTAAAACTTGGTATGTAGCTTCACCTGGTTGAGTTATATTGATAATTGCTTAAAACACATTTCTTATTTTTATTGTTGCAGAAAACTTGTGTACTCAGCCCTAATGTTATTCTTATGGAGAATAAGAAAAATTGTATATCTCGCTTATTTATCATCTTATCCTGATGAAACTTGGTATATTGCGTCATATCGTTGTGGTCTATTGATATTTGCACTAAAAAACATTTTTTGGCCGATAGTTTCCGTAGCAGCAAACCTGCGTACTCAGCCGCATATTATTCTTATGGAGAATAAGTAACATATTATCTCCCTTAATTATGAACATAAATTAATTAAATTTGTTATGTGGCTTTACCTAGTTGAGTTACATTAATATTTGTAAAATCCCCATTTTTTTATTCTTATGGAGAATAATTAAAATGTTATAAATCTATATTGACGAAACTTGGTTTGTAGCTTTATGTGGAATTAAGATACATATACATATATATATGCATTGGAAATTCGCTGAGTTAGTTGTTTAGCAGGTTTGCTGGTACGGGGTTATTTATTTATATTGCAAGCAATTAATCAGTTAGGCAACTTATGCAATTTATTGACCTTCAAGTAGTTTTTAAATTCATTTATCACTACTATTTCAAGAACTTGTATTGATAATATTAATCAAAACATTAAAAAGCAATACTCCAAAGTAGCAGGTTTTTCAAAATATTTTCATCCATAGTAGTTATTTTTCTTTTAATCGAATAAATGTTAACAATTGTTTATGGCCCGAAGTATTACTCAATTTTTTTTTACAAATACAATACAAATTAGTATGTATGACGGTACATTGTACTGTACCAAATTTGTACCGAGAACCGAGGTACAAAATCTTTTACCGTACCGAACCCTACCGATCTGAAGTTTTTGGTACCGCAAACCCCTAATAATTATGTTACACAACATATGAAGGGGATGGGAGGGTATGCTTAGGTGTTATGGTTTGTTATGTGAAGGAGGGAGGGGGTCTGAAATTACAAAAAAGTGTGAAAGGTAATATGTGTATGACCCCTAAGTAATATTTCAATTATTTTGGAAAATGTGTTGAGAAGAGACAAGAATGAATTGTTAACCCTTTCAGTGCTATGGACCGATATATCGGCTTTTGAATCTGTTATCAATAAACACTGTTACAGCTTCATAAGGGATTGTACCGTTAGGCGCTCAGTCTGCAGTCTGAGTCTGACATGTAGTGAAACTTGGTATACACAAACTGAACTACCTCGTCCAGTGCCTAGGCTCTAATACCGCCTGGTTCACTACAGATTCTAGTCTGATCAGTGGCTGTGCGGTCTAAGGCATTACCTTCCCGGCCGGGGTTGGTGGTGGAGTTGAAGGGGAGGGCGGACCTTAAGCAAACAGTGGACGGCTTGGGTCCCAAGCTGACGGGATGGGTGGATTCTTTGTGAGTTGCACATCTGATCAGGTGTTTTGCTACTTTTTACCTTTCCTTTACTGTTTGTGTGTCCAGCGGAAGCAAATTTTAATTAATTTTGACTGTTCAGGTGTTCAAGACATTTAAAATTTAACAAAACATCACAGATTCAACTACTCTTTTTCAGAAGCTTAGCACTGAAAGGGTTAAGGAACATCACTCTCATCATACTACATATCCAGTGGTCTTGTGTGCGGACTGTACCGGTGGCGCCAGTGAAGGGGAAGGCCGTGATGGTGACAGTGGCGGGGGAGCGCTCGGGCCGCGGGGGCGGGGGCTCAGGGCAGGTCGGCGGCTCCAGGCTGAGCGGGGGCCATGAGGGTAACGCCCTCAACTCCTGCTCCATGGCAATGTAATGCTTCTTCACACTACCCGTCTCCTTACGTCTGCAAAAGTAAAACATCGAGTCAACTGATATGTTTGAGTTTTGGAAAAAACAAATTTTCATTACAGGGATGGTAACTGTCCAGAGGCTCCAAAAAAGTAGTAAAAGTGACCAATATCTCACATTTTTTAAGTTGAATTCAAGAGAAAGAGGAAGTTGCCCTTAACCTCCCCTTTTCCACTTTTTTGTCCTTATTTTTAATTTGTATTTTCAAACCATACAATATTGTTACAAAACAAAAAATTAGAACTTAAAAACTTATACAGTATAATATACCTGAGTATGTATTTCCAAAGTTTGTTTGTACATTACTTTAATAGTTTACTTAAATTCCAAAGTATGTACTGTTTGAAATCTATATTATTTGGAAGTAAATTAGGTATGTTACTTAACTACCACTTTAAACCTAAATACCTCCGTTGCAGCAAACCTGCATACTCAGCGAATTTCAAATGGTACAGTACTTCACCAAGTTATGAAGCCACTTACGAACTTTCATCAAAGCATATTCATAAATAAGCGAAATATTACATTTTATTTATTCTCCATAAGAAAAACATTAAGAATGAGTATGCAGGTTTGCTGCATTAAGGACCAAAAAAATCTGGTTTTTATGCAAAAACTAATGTATCACCACTAGATGAAGCAACATACCAAGTTTTACCAATTTATGTTCATAAATAAGCAAGATATCACATATTTATTTTTCTCCATAAGAATAACATTACAGCTGCTGAGTACGCAGGTTTGCTGCCATGGGGCCCTCACAAGATTTGGGTTTGTATGCAAATATCAGTAAACCCGAACCATATGAAGCCACATACCAAGTTTCATTAATATATGTTCATTAATAAGCAAGATATAAGATTGTACTTATTCTCCATAAGATTAACATTGAACAACGTGCTGTGTTTAGCACTTTCAATATCTCGATAACCAATTGACGTAGAGCGATGAACCAAAATACCAAATTGTTTGTTTTTTAAGCTAAATTTAATGGTTTGAACCAAAATTTGGGTTTAAAAAAATTAACACGTAAAAAGTTAAAAAAAAACATTTTTGGGGCACAAACCCCCTTCTTATAATGGTGCGATCTGTCTGGTTGACGAACTCATGAAAATAGATACTGCCTTACACGTTTCTACCAAATTTCATCAGATCGGACCATTTTTACGAAAGTTATCGTGCCTACAGACACACACACACACACACACACACACACACACACACACACACACACACGCATATACTCGCTTCGCTCGCTGGGGGCAGAGCCCCCAGACCCCTGTGGGGGGCTTCGCCCCCAGGTCGCTGTTTGGCCACAGTTTAATAATGTAAATTGGTCTAAATTCTATTTACGACCTAAATTCTACAACCAATCCAAGGCTTTGATTATTTTTAAGGGTTTAACCTATAAAATCTGGTCATATGCCTGTTGATAAATTCTAGTTGGCATGGAGACGTAGTATGTTAAATTTTAAGCCTCCATGGATTATCTAAGTACTTGAAGAAAATTAATACCCTTAACTGATGTATAATGTAGCCTTTATAAGGCGTCTTTTGAACCTTATAAGGAATACAACCACCGTTAACAACCTGAAATACTATGACTTTGGGTAACTAACTACAAGCCTTCTACAACAAATATGACATGATTTATAAGGGATTTTACCTTCGACAGAGCGCAACATAAGAAAATATACCCAAAAAACACAAAAAAGTCTACAAAAGCTCAAAGACTGATTTTTTTGTGTTTAAGATATTTAATCTGGGCGTGGGAGTGTTGCTTAGTACTAATTGTAATGTAGGAATACTGTGTGATAAATATTAGGCCTCTAAGTTCTATATTAGAGCGTCAAAACATTAAAAACCACGAACAAATCTTGGAAAAAAGTTTAAATTTAAAAATCTAGCGCTACCTAAGGGTGAAGGGGGTGAGGTACGGCAAAATGTCATAGAACTAAAGTTATAGTTTGTCTAAAATCCGTGGCACGTGGTGGTCTTCGATTTTCGATAGGATAACCCGTTCGGCCGCTAGAGATAAAATAAAAAAAGGCTACATTTTGATTTTTTTATTCACAATTATCTATTTTGTTGAGATAGTTCAAACTAAAAATAGTAGGATTTGGGAATAAAAGGTGCAACACACACCTGCCATATGCCATATCTCACGATTCTAGTTAAAGTATAAATGGTGATACGTGCATTCTAATTAATAACAATTATTCAAGAACCAGCAATTCCTTACTACTTATACTTAGAAAACGGTCAAATCTATAGATTTTAAGAGTTTTAGCGAATTTCCCCTATAGGGAAGAAGCTATTACCGTAGTCGGCATGGTAAGACCTAGGCCCGGGACCATGATAACTTTTCGTTTTGAGGTCCCCAGACCCCAAAAACACCATTCGTTTGAAACTGTATATATATATGTATATATATATATATATATATATATATATATGTGTCCGTGAGCACGATAACTCTCGTAAAAATTATCCGATTTTGATGAAATTTGGTATAAACGTGTAAAGCAACATTTATGACTTTAAGTTCGAAAACCAGCCAGATCGCTCTATCCAAAGGGGTATTTTGGGGGGTTTTTGTACCCCAAAAATGGGTTTTTCGAATTTTTTATATATAATTTTGGAAATAGTCAAATTTTATTTCTTCCCATTGGATTCAGCTTAAAAAAACACACAATTTGGTATTTTGATCATTTCTCTACGTCAATTGGTTACAGAGATATTGAAAGTGCTAAACACAGTACGTTGTCTAATGTTATTCTTATGGAGAAAAATAAAAATTTTATATCTCGCTTATTTATGAACCTATACTGACAAAACTTGGTATACGGCTTCATCTGGTTGTGGGCCATTGATATTTGCTCAAAAAGACACTTTTTACCCAAGACTCCCGTAGCAGCAAACCTGCGTACTCAGCCCTATGTTATTCTTATGGAGAATAAGTAACGTGTTATCTGCCTTCATTATGAAAATAAATTAATGAAATTTGGTATGTGGCTTTACCTACATGAGTTATATTGATATTTGTATAAAACCCCATGTTTTGTGTTCCTTGCTTCAGCAAACCTGCATACTCAGCTGCCATGTTATTCTTATGGAGAATAATTAAAATGTTATAAATCGTTTATTTATGAATGTATATTGATGAAACTTGGTATGTGGCTTTATGTGGTATTGAGATACATATATATATGCATTGGAAATTCGCTGAGTATGCAGGTTTGCTGCTACGGGGGTATTTGATTTTCCGACAGGTTTAAGTAATAAAAACTGGTCATATTTCTGCTGCTATTTACTAAGTGTGTTGTAGACATACTGTGTGCCCAATATTAAGCCTCCATCAAGTATATTAACGTGATAGGAAATAAATACCTCCGTTGCAGCAAACCTGCGTCCTGAGCGAATTTCCAATGCAAAATATTTGTCTCAATACCACATAAAGCCGCATACCAAGTTTCATAAAAATATATTCACATATAAGCGAATTTAATTATTATTCATAAGAATAACATTGGTAATGAGTACGCAGGTTTGCTGAAACAAGGAACATAAACAATTGGTTTTTATGCAAATATAAATAGAATTTAACTAGGCAAAACCACATACCAAGTTTCATCAATATTCAATCATAAATAAGCGCCATATAACATTTTAGTTATTCTCCATAAGAATAACATGGGGCTGAGTAAGCAGGTTTGCTGCCACAAGGAACAAAAAAATGGGTTTTTATGCAATAATCAATATAACTCAACCAAGTGAAGCTACATACCAAGTTTTGTTAATTTATGTTCATAATTAAGGGAGTCATTACATTTTACTTATCCTCCATAAGAATAACATGGGGGCTGTGTATGCAGGTTTGCTGCTACGGGAATAATCAACAAAAAATCAATTTTTTGTGCAAATATCAATATACCAGTACTACGTGAAGCCAAATACCAAGTTTCATCAACATACATTCATAAATAATTGAGATATCAAATTTTATTTATTCTCCATAAGGATAACATTGGACAACGTACTGTGTTTAGCACTTTGAATATCTCAGCTACGGTTGGGCGTAGAATCACAATTTAAACACCAAAATGATCGTTTCGTGGAACTGAACAGATTGGTAAAAGCAAATGTGAAGTTTACATTAAAATAAACTTAGGAAAAGCCAAAAATATTTTTCCCATAAGATTAACATGGGAGATTTTATGAGTAGGTTTTTTTGGATTTTCTTGGCAACCACTTAACCAAGGTTAATAATTCAAAATACTATATTATTTGTTTTTTTAAGCTCTATAACATGGTCAAAACCAAAATTAAGTTGTTCAAAATTTTTAGGGTGAAAAATTCATAAAACTGATTTTTGAAAAATTTAAAACCCCCATAAACCCCTTTCCCATGGTGCGATTTTTCTGGTTTTCGAACTTAAAGTCATGAATGTCATTTTACACATTTGAGCCAAATTTCATCGAAATCGGACGTTTTTTACTCAAGTTATCGCATTCACGGACACATATATAGATATATATATGTTTATATATATATAGATATATATATATATATATATACATATATATAAATTTGAACGAATAGTGTTTTTGTCATCTGGGGACCTCAAAACAAAAAATTATCATGGTCTCGGGCTTAAGTCTTACTATGAGACCTACGGTAATAGCCTCTTCCCTATAGGGGAAATTCGCTAAAAACCGCCACAAAATCTCAAAATTTGAAAAAAATCTAGAGCTATCTAAGGGTGAAGGAGACGAGATACAACAAAAAGTCATAGGACCAAAGTTGTAGATCTTGCAAAATCCGCGGCACGTGGTGATGTCCGTTTTTTGATAGGACAATCCGTTTAACCTCTAGAGCCCAAAAATTTTAATTTTAAAATAAGCCTTTTTTGGGGGAATTTAAATATATTTTTTTAGGGGGGTTAGAATGAAAAATTGTCAAATTTGGCAATTTTCCTGGGGGTTACAAGGTAAAAGCTACCTGCGTGCCAAATTTCAGGTTTATAGCTCGTTTAGAAGTGGTCTAGAATTCGAATACCTCAGTGAGTCAGTCAGTTACACAAGCGGCTGTGTATGTATTAGATATATACAGGGTGTCCCGAAATTACTGACCCAAACTCCACCAGGTTATTGTATGGGTCAAAATAAACAAAATTTGTCCTATAATATATAGTCCTATCTCACTTAGTTGTCTGTATGTGTTTTTTTTTTAAAGCTTTAATCTCTGTAGTATGTTGAGATATTAAATTAAAAATTTGCAAAGTAGTTGGTTTTAGTCATTTACATTTCCCTTATGATTTTCAAAAAAATGTCACTTCCGGTTTCAAAATGGCGGCTATATTTTATTTTCAAAGCTAAGTTTTCTTAAAAACAGTAATATTTAGGAAAATATTTCAAGAATCATAAAAGTTGTGTCATTTTGTTTTAAAATCACTGATTTGAAGATAATAACTGTAGCAATGTAAATAATTGAAATATTGTGATTTTTATAAGTTAAAACATGATTTTTTAGTCCAGAAATGGCAAAAACACATGTTTTAACTTACAACAATCACAACTACTCAGTTATTTATAATTTTATATATAATATTTTCATATCAATATTTTAAGGACAACACGACGCAACTTTTATCATTCTTGAAGTCTTTTCTTAAATATTACAGTTTTTAAGATATTTAGCTTTGTAAAACAAAAATGGCCGCCATTTTGAAACCGGAAGTGAAATTTGTTTGAAAATCATAAGGGAAATATAAATTACTAAAACCAACTACTAAGCAAAATTTCAATTTTATATCTCAACCAACAACAGAGATAAAGGTTTTTTTTAAACACATACAGACGATAGACAGACAACTAAGTTAGATAGGACTATACATTGCAGGACAAATTTTATTCATTTTGTCCCATACAATAACCTGATGAAGTTTGGGCCAGTACCAAAGTCATGAAAAAAATTCTTCCCTACTAAAACACATATGGGCTATCTATTACAAATATTTCATCAAAATCAATGTACAGGATGTTCCAAAACTGGAGGTCACGGGTTCGAATCTCAAAATTTTCTTATGTTAACATGGAAAATATTGTACATAATTTTAAAGGTCCCGGTAAAATAAACATTTTGGCGAAAACAGAATTCACTTATATTTATCCGTTTCAAAATGGCCTTTTTGTGTAAAATATTGACATTTACAGAATACCTTGTACTTTCTAAACCACTACTCGTATCTTTTTTCTGACTTAAATTTCCTACTCGTGAGAAACTCAGCTTTACTCTGGTATGCTACATGACAGGCTTTTTTGAGAAAATCTATATTTAAAAAAAATATTTATATTGAAAATGCCTATATGCCCAAAATTCAAACGAGTTTGCACGAAGCACGTTGATGTGAGGGAAGTGAATTTCCATATAAAAACTTTTAAAACTCAAAATCAGTGTAATAACATACATTTATTCAAATTTTTACTAAAATCTGAAAACAGTGATTTTTTGGCTGTTCTGATTCTCCTGGTTTCATTTACCTGCAAAGCTGGGAATACAATTTTGCGCATTATAATGTTAGGAGAAGGTACAGGTAGGCTTGAAAGTAGGCGTGAGGTTGCTGGGATGACAAAAGTACTCTAACAAAGGAATAACAGGCTTTTCTAGAGTTAAACCCCCATAAGACAACGTACTGTGTTTAGTCGAAACACATTTTCTTTAATAACTCGGTAAATATGTATGCTAGAATGACGAGAGAGGACTTAAAACTTTCGCCTCACTAATTGCCATCTTT
Source organism: Allygus modestus (assembly GCA_963675035.1). NCBI lineage: Eukaryota > Metazoa > Arthropoda > Insecta > Hemiptera > Cicadellidae > Allygus > Allygus modestus. The sequence goes on along the minus strand of OY776112.1, from coordinate 138,946,800 downwards.
TTAAATTAATTAATTTTACACACAGGGCTTTTCTGACCCTTTTTGGGCCCAAAAACTCTAAATTTGAAAGGTTAATCCCCAAAAAAGGGGTTTAGAGTTTTCCAATTGTTTTGCCAAACGAACTTGTCCAACTGATTACAGAAAGGAACGTCCCTACCAAATTTGAAGTAAATCGGACAAAAAATGCAACCGCTAGAGTGCAAACACATATATGTAAAATTTTGAAAGGCCCCCAAAACGTGTTTAGGGGTCACGTTAGGAACTTCTATGGTGGTCCCGGGCTTAAGTTTCACCGTGCGGGTCATGCTAATAGATCACTTTACTAAGGAAATTCACTAAAAAGTCAAATGGTAGCTTATGTATAAAAGCATACCATTAAAAAGGTCTTGTAAATCCTAGCAATTTTCTAATTTACACCAACCTTGTATCTCCTTTCATTTTTATGCAATCAGCAAAAAACATTATTTTCCCATATGAAATGCATGTTAACTGTTCATAACGCATAAAACAAATGTGGCCAGAGAATACACGCAAGTGATATGCAAATTAACATGCATTTCATATGGGAAAATAATGTTTTTTGCTGTTTGCAGAAAAACAAAAGGAGATACAAGGTTGGTGTAAATTAGAAAGTTGCTAGGATTTACAAGATCTTTTTATTGGTATGCTTTTTGACATACGTTATCATTTGACTTTTTTGAATTTTGGGCATACAGGCACTTTAAAAATAAATATATTTTTGAAATGTAGATTTGAAAAAAAGCCTGTCAAGTAGCATACCAGAGTAAAGCTGAGTTTCAAACGAGTAGGAAATTTATGTCGGAAAGAAGATACGAGCAGTGGTTTAGAAAGTACAAGGTATTCCATAAATGTCAATATTTTACACAAAAATGGCTGCCATTTTGAAACGGATAAAGATAAGTGAATCCTGTTCTTGCCAAAATGTTTATGTTAACAAGACCTTTAAAACGATGTATGTAATATTCCCTATGTATGTATAATATTTCCCTATGATGTATTCCCTATAAGACAATTTTGAAATTCGAACCCGTGACCTTCAGTTTTGGAACATTCTGTACATAGATTTTGATGAAAATATTTTTAATAGATAGCCCATATGCGTTTTAGTAAGGAAGAATTTTGTTTCATGACTTTAGACCAAACCGTTCTCCCATTATACATGCTGGACGGGTGGTCACACTCACCCTGTATATATCTTTTAGTTCTACTCACTAAAAGCAACACAAATGTTCATATAGACCCATGTCCAATTCTCAACCGCTTGGCTGTAATTGGGAATTTTGTATTTGTTATAACTTATTTGACTTGGCCTTACAAATTGCGCTATAAAATTGTAACCCGTTATTCTACCCAATTCCACTTAACACCAATAGAAAAAGCATTAAGTTTTCAATAAATCTTGAGGTTTTACAAAAGGATGTGTGTTTGAAAACATCAGGTTTTAACGAAAATAAAGTAAAAAATACTCTAATAACTTTGTTAACTAGCTGAACATCCAAATGCACTTAAATCCGTTAATATAAATGAAAAAATAAATGGTAAACAAGGTTTTAGCGAATTTCCCCTATAGGTAAGAAGCTATTACCGTAGGTCTCATGGTAAGACTTAAGCCTGAGACCATGATAACTTTTCATTTTGAGGTCCCCAGATGCCAAAAACACCATTCGTTCAAATTTATATATATATATATATATATATATATATATATATATATATATGTGTTTGACCGTAAGCACGATAACTCTCGTAAAAAAGGTCCAATCTTAATGGAATTTTGTACAAATGTGTGAAGTACCATTTATTTGAACGAGTTTGAAAACCAGATGAATCGCACCATCCGAAGGGGGGTTTTTGGGGGGTTTTGTACCACAAAAATGTGTTTTTTGGGGGTTTCACATGTAATTTTTATTCAAATCAAATTTTACCATTGAATTCAGCTTAAATAACAAACAATTTGGTATTTTGATCATTGTTCTACGTCATTTGGTTACTGAGATATTGAAAGTGCTAAACACAGTACGTTGTCTAATGTTATTCTCATGGAGAAAAAGAAAAATTGTATATCTCGCTTATCTATGAACATTAACTGACTAAATTTGGTATATGGCTTCTTCTGGTTGTGGTTTATTGTTGTTTGCACAAAAACAATATTTTCGCCTATGGTTCCTGTAGCAGCAAACCTAGGAACTTGGTCCCCATCTTATGGAAAATACTTAAAATGTTATATATCGCTTATTTATGAATGTATATGGATGAAACTTGGTATGTGACTTCACTAAGATGAGTTTTATTGATATTTGCATAAAAACCCATTATTTTGTGTGCCTTGTTGCAGCAAACCTGCGTACTCATTCCCAATGTTATTCTTATGGAGAATAATTCAAATTTGATATATCGCTTATTTGTGAATATATTTTTACGAATCTTGGTATGCGGATTTATGTGGTATTAAGACATATATTTTGCATTGAAAATTTGCTGAGTACGCAGGTTTGCTGCGACGGGGGTATTTAAAAGTAAAAAAATCTACTACGATGCCAAAGTTTGCTAAGTAAGTAGATAAAAAAGTCCCCAGTTCCACAACGTCCTGGCTCATTTACGGTTTATCCCCGGTTTCCCTAGTTTCCCGCTTAATCCCAGGTTCCTGGCTGTCCTTAAATTAAAAGTGACCACCCTGTCCTTAAATTTATATCTTGCTATTTTCCCACAGAATAAAAAAATAACAGGTGTGCTCCCGTCGCAGCACACCTGCGTACTCAGCGAATTTCCAATGCATAATATATGTCTTAATACAGTTTTTTGTGCAAATATCAATGTAACAGTGGGCTACTACGTGAAGCCACATACCAAGTTTTATCAATATACATTCATAAATAATCGAGATATCAAATTTTATTTATCCTCCATAAGGGTAACATTGGACAACGTACTGTGTTTAGCACTTTGAATATCTCTGCAACGGTTGGGTGTACAATCACAATTTAAACACCAAAATGATTGTTTTGTGGAGCTGAACTGAGTGGTAAAAGCAAATGTGAAGTTTACATTAAAATAAATTGAGGAAAACCAAAAACCTTTTCCCATTAGATAAACATGAGAGATTTGATGAGTAGGTTTTTTGGATTTTCTCCGCAACCACATAACCTAGGTTAATAATTCCAAATACTATATTATTTGTTATTTAATGCTCTATAACGTAGTCAAAACCAAAATGAAGTTTTTAAAAACTGTAAGGTGAAAATGCAAAATATATACCCCCGTCACAGCAAACCTGCGTACTCAGCGAATTTCCAATGCATAATATATGTCTTAATACCACATAAAGCCGCATACCAAGTTTCATAAAAATGTATTCACATATAAGTAGGGGTGTGCGTGACTACTATGGGCCCCCCCTGAGGCGAAACTCAACTCCTTGAGCAAAGCTCGGTCCCCTTTCCCTCCTCCCTCCCCTCCCCCTTCCCCCACCACTCCCCCTCCCCTCCCCTCCCCCTTCCCCCCCAAGCCCTCACGGCCCCTTCCTATCATTTTACCTAACCTACATTAGGACCGTGTTGCCAACCTGGTTTTTTTCTCCTGTGTAGCGCTGCCAACCTATTTTTTCTTGCAATACTAGGTCACGCTAGATTATACTGATTGTTATTTGTATATATTTATTACGTCACGCTACTTTCATTTGCTGCGCTCGGCCCCCTCACACTGTTTATATATCTTCTAATACCTCTCTTCTGTTAAAATATATTAGTAAAAGTAGTACAAGGTGTATCAGAACAGACTGAAAACTATGCATTTATAAAATAAAAGTTGATATTTGTATGTAGTGATTTCTCTTTACGGTGGAAATCATACCTAGTAGATAATGTTATACCCTTATCAGGTTCATCACTCCTGTTTCAACTTGTTTAGATCTGTCACTATTTTTCAGTAGATATGACCCCTATAGAGCTCTATAACTTATTTGCTATGCCAAACCTTTTTCACTTCTAATACTGTTTCATTATATGCTTTTTAAAACTAATTTCATCTAAATTGTACCTTGTGTAAGTCCAAACTATGCAAAAAAGGGAAAATAATAAGTAATAAATTACAAACCAAAACGTTTATTTATACATTTTCTACTAGAACTATTAACAAAATGATATTCTTCTTAAACAAATTCTATTCCTTTACGGTTGCCGTGGTACACTAGAGACATCCTGGCAGCATCTCCTTTGTTGTAACTCTCGATGGCGGCTTCTGTGAGGAAGATGAGGAATCGCCGTGGTAGATAGACGTTCAATAGTATATCGTCGCCTTCTATTCCTTTCACGGTTGCGCAGACAGCCTCGCCGTAGCGTGAATTTGTTTTTGCAAAATTGGTAATCTCGTACAGAGTACCAGGCTGGAGATCGTTAAGTCTGGTGAATCGAGGAGCGTTACAGTTGTTGAGGCGTTCTTTCAAATTGCTCATGTCCATTGTAGCTGTAGGTTCGAGATGGTGCTGCTACCACTGTCGCTGATAGAATGAAGAACTTCTGCGAGTAAGCCTTTTATACCAGTAAAGTGGGGGAAAAACCCATCCCCCAAGCATTAAAGGAATGTCTCTTAGGAATTATTGATTATGATACTGAACAAGTTTCAACACGTTATTCAGGGCACAAACCTTTTTTGTTTTCCCATGGTAAAAACAGAACACTGGCGAATTGGCGAGAGTCTTTAAGGACGGGTAGTTTTCCAAGTCCTGCACCAGACACGTTTAAAAAAATTCACTAATGTATTTTACCTTTTCTAGTCCCTTCACATACACCACTGAATCTTTGAAAATGATACACAATTGTCTGTGTAGCGCTTGAATGGTGACATCACCGTCCTGCCATAGTATGCCGTGATAATGGTTGGTGACCCATGTGCACTGTTTCTTGGTTTTTAAGTCTAGAGTAGCGTATGGACACGGGGATCTCACTGTCCAGTGTTGTAGAACTGTACCGTCAGCCGTGGCGACAGCAAACTCCTTAATTACAAACTCATTGTGCGAGTCTTTAAACCCCTGGAAGTCGGCAAACAGCTCCATGACCGCCACCGCCCAAGGCCAGCACTAGAATGAGCAGGTGGTAGCTACCCCCACTACATAGTACCTTTTCAGACATCAGTTGCAGGAACAAGAAATAACAACAATTTAAGAAAGTCACACACTTTTATCCACATCAAATACGCTTATGTACACAAATGATACGCAATTAAGTAAATAAATATCAAACATGTGAACTAATAATATAAACATTTTATCAATTAAAGAATCTACTAAACAAAATACCATTTTTCCTGTCGCTACAATGTCTTTCAGAAACTAAAATCAACTCTTTTGGAAAACTAAAAACATTTACACTTCTAAAATGTGTACATTTTAATAAAACGTAATCATGTTAGGCAACAGTCTTGTCAACCACAATGTAGTGCTTAGTTGTAGTCTACAGTAACGTTTCTGTACTTGTCCACTTCGATGATGTTGCAAAACTCTCCAAAGACGATGCAGTTGACCGCTTCCGTGAGGGCGACGCCAAACTTGATTTCGATGCGAAGACTGCCTCTTCTGACAAGGTTCCAATGGGGCGCAGCTGCCGCCAAATCCGATGTCAAATCGAACGCGTACAGACAATAGCCGTTGGGGTACATGCTTCGTGAAATTCCGTTCCCGTGGTTTTTGTTGTGAATACCACATCCGGAAAATAACGTGTTGTAGCAACTGATGTATAACTGATGATTTGTAAAGTCTGGCTGAAGCGCTTTAGCAGGTACTTGCTGTCCGTCAACGTAGAGGGCCAGAAAGTTTACGTTGTAGTGGGCAAAATTAAAAGGGTTGTGTTTAAAACTGCCGTTATAAGCGTTGTTACTCACTAGCCCCAACACGATCCTTTTAGGCAACTGTCCCAGGTAAACATTATCTATAGTTTTACCGAGCACATCACTTGGAATAGTAAAGGCCTTAACGTCCACGCGCGTTATGGGATACTTTGCAGTGCATGTTTCCAGTTTTTTGGCGTGTTCAATCAACAGTGTGGGGTTAATCTTCACTCTTCTCACCATCAGGCTGGCTTCCATCACGTTTATCACGAACCCAGACTTGGATATTAGACTAAAGTTATCGCGGGATCTCGTAAATTTAACTTTAAGCTCGACTCCGTTCAGCAGATACTTTCCTTGGTGGAATACGTCAGCGTGTATATATCCCATCATGTCCACAGGGTGGCTATTGGCAAAGTAACTTCGTCTTTTCTTCAGTCCGTCGTTTTCATCTTCAGTTTTGTCCATTTGACCAGCTGTATCGCTCACCCAAAGGGCTGATGATTGGTGGGTTTCTTTAGCGGCATCATCGTAATTCAAGAGAGTTTCAATGTACGCTCGGTAAGGGTAAGTGTTTCCATTTGCCGATACCAGTTTTTGGTTAAAGTATACCTCCACTTGGCTAAACAGCGAATGCAGAAAATAGTTTACAGGTCCAACTTTATCGCAGGTTGCGTCCAAAACATTACCGTCCTCTTGCAAAATTCTCACTTTCACAGCAATCAAGGTTTGAGACAAGTCCAAATATTCGTCACCGTGTCCAGGCACTACAAACTCGATAGGCGAGTCGTCAGTGAGCGAGGACAATGGCTTGTATTGGATCCATTGACCTCCATCGATACTGGTCTGAGTAGGTGGTAGAGAAAACAAGTCCAGTTCGGTTTTAGAACAATCGGCAGAGAGGTTATGTACGTAGGCCATTATGTAAAAATGCCGATGGGTAATTTCCTCTTTGAAGTCTTCTTTGTCGACTTCTTCTTCTTATTTATTGGCACTTTGGTCTTCTTGCGTATCTGCTTCTTTTCTGTTTTTTCTTCCGTGCGAGGTTTCCATATTGTTTTCGTCCTCTTCTTGGTTGATGACGTAGAGTCAGGACTGATGTTCACGCTGCGACGCTTGGGCAAAGACTGAGCCTCGGTTTTTATAGTACCACCAGATATAGGCATAGGAGTGCGGTCGGCAGCACCAAACATTCCACCGACACCTGACATGTTCACTCGACGGCGTCTCGGACCAGACTGATAGCAGCACCAGTATTCACTGCGTTAAATCCAAAAGGCCGGAGGCGGGAATCCAGGAGTTGAACTTTGTAGGGTAGCCTTTCCACTTGACTAACACCTTCCTCCCTTTTCCTCCACCTTTCATTTCCAGTATTTTCTCAATTTTGTAAACCTTGTTTTTCGGAACTATTACTTTTTGAAGTTCCGCTTCGTAAAAGGCACCGTCAATAACTTCTCCGGCCAGGTCTTGAAGTTGGTACACTGGAATTGGATGCCTTATGACGCGTATGACTTTAAAGATTTCCTCTGTCCAGTTGCTTTCGTATCCTTTAGCAAAATGTTTCTTCTCCTTTGCTATACGCACTGTGTCACCGACATCCAGTTTGGGGGCGATATACGTTTCCTTCTTGGAATAGAGCGTCTTCCAGACTCGCAGAACGTTTTCGTCATTGACGTCAGCTGGTGCCATCTTGATTGTCGAATGCACTGTATTATTGTAGGCGCGTACCAAATCTTGAATAATGCCACATAGCGTAAAGTGTTTTTGTGAGTAAAGTAGCGCCACAATCTTGATTTTATAGTTTTTATAAACCGCTCCACCATTGCAGCTTTGGTATCGGGATTGCGGGTCGTGTAAAAATGTATTCCACGCTGCTTGAAAAACTTTGCAGAGGCTACGGAAACAAACTCTCTACCTTTGTCACACTGGATATCGCGTGGTTTTCGTCCATTGGTTTTAAAAATAGACTCAAAAGCCTCATTAACCGTTTTAGCAGTCTTGTTTTTCAACGGGCACAACCAACCGTATTTTGAGAAAACGTCCACCACCACAAGCAGATACTTGACACCGTCGTTGCTTTAGCAAAATGTTTCTTCTCCTTTGCTATACGCACTGTGTCACCGACATCCAGTTTGGGGGCGATATAGGTTTCCTTCTTGGAATAGAGCGTCTTCCAGACTCGCAGAACGTTTTCGTCATTGACGTCAGCTGGTGCCATCTTGATTGTCGAATGCACTGTATTATTGTAGGCGCGTACCAAATCTTGAATAATGCCACATAGCGTAAAGTGTTTTTGTGAGTAAAGTAGCGCCACAATCTTGATTTTATAGTTTTTATAAACCGCTCCACCATTGCAGCTTTGGTATCGGGATTGCGGGTCGTGTAAAAATGTATTCCACGATGCTTGAAAAACTTTGCAGAGGCTACGGAAACAAACTCTCTACCTTTGTCACACTGGATATCGCGTGGTTTTCGTCCATTGGTTTTAAAAATAGACTCAAAAGCCTCATTAACCGTTTTAGCAGTCTTGTTTTTCAACGGGCACAACCAACCGTATTTTGAGAAAACGTCCACCACCACAAGCAGATACTTGACACCGTCGTTGTATTTGGAAATGTTTTTAAAAATAGCCAAATCCGCTTGCCATAAATCGTCGATATTACTGACGATAGACCTGTTTCTGGCAAAGTTTCTTCTTTTTTGCGTATGCAGTGTGTAGGGGTCCTGAGTGAGAAGCCAATCTTTAGCTTTTCGGGTCCTAATTTTATTTTTGGTTGTTGTAATAAGGGGGCGGCTTCCTGCGTAGCAAGCAGAACTTGCCGGGTCGTAGTATATTTTTTCCAGAGTCTTGTTCATGGTTGTTGCGGGTTTATACGAGCCCACGCCTTAGACACTAATCTTCTTCTTCTGTCTGGGAGTGGTGGTGTAATTGTTTTCCGCCTTCTAGCGGTGAGTGTAGGAAATGCTGGTCGCGGTGAAGGAAATGGTCGTCTCGGTGAGGAGGGTCCGGCTCGCGGATGTCTGCGTTGAGGGTTGCCAATGAATTCTTGAGGAACGTTAATCTGGCGTAGAGCTTCCACAAACTGCTCCCAACCGACAGCTGTCTTCTTGCACCTTACCACATCGCAGACCAGATCGACAATGTTCGAGTTGGGGATTGCGGCTCCATTTATACTGACGGTTCCGTTTCTGTCCCATGAAATTAGTTCGTTGTCAAAAAGCCGTTCAAAAAGGAGTTCTCCTTTTGTTTTAAACGCCTTGGGAATCGTGCGTAAGATATCGTCTCTAAAGTTTCGGGTGCCGCTGTGTGATGTTTCTACAATAGGAATTTCCATAGGTTTGCGCATTTCATCGTGAAATACTGTCTCCGTTGAAGCATCTGCTGGTACTGCGCCCATTTAGCCCTGTCTTCGAGGTCCGAAGCGTGAAGCACTTTATTCATATTCTCTTCCAGAACGTTCAACGTTTCGTTTTTCGGTGTAGCAGCGTTCAACCGTTGCAAGACGTCGGGTGAAATCAACACCATCTTCTTAGCGTGATTCATCCTTGAAATAGTCCAGGGCCGTAGCAATAACTAGAGGGACCAGTACTTCACTGTGTTTCACCAACAATGCTCGTTTATATTTCCAAGAGCCTTTCGAAGACACTACGGAACGAATAGTTTGCTTGAATCTTTCGCGTTTCCGCCTCACCTCAGAAGTAAAAGGTATGTTGGCGTTTAGAATGTTCAAAAAGCACTCACAAATAGCGGTAACCAAACTCTCGTCAGCTATACGTAGCAACTGCAGACGTGGACTAGGCTTCAACTTGACTATGGCCTGTAGGAGTTTGAAATTGATCCGCACTGTACGAGACATTCCGCAGAACTGACTCGGGAAACCAAACGCTGCCCCTATTTATAGGAATCTTACAACAGCTGGTAGCAACAAGGATACAGAAGATAAATATACATATGAGCATGCTAAACGGCAGTTGGATTAATTTAAATAAAAGATAAAACTGCTAACAAAACCGATATCTCAAAATCGGGGTCGTTTTGTACCGAAAGGTAAAGTGTCAAAGTCACCTACACGGCGACGTTTATTGTACACGACCCTGTACGTTTTTGTTTCAAGACGTGTCACAACAATTCCTGTCTTGGGGCGGGCGATCTTGTGGGGGATGGGTACTACAGTGGCCGGGGCGTCATGAAGTAGCATCTTCTTCAAGGTGTCGAAACATACAATGCCGCGGTTCCTGTAGTTCATTGTTATTCCCCGGACTTTACACACAGTCTTGAATTCATTCGGGCTGATCCGAATGACATAGGCGTAGTTCTCGGGCCCTCCGGAAACAAATTCCACGATGTAGGCGTCGGGGCCATACTTGGCCAACTCGTTGGTCATCTGGCCCAAAAACTCGCCGGCCTCGATTTCTGCATCTCCAGGCTTCTGTGTGAAGAGAATTGAATCCGTATCAAAATAAAGGACACGTTTTCCCAGTCGCTCGAGGTACGAATATAGTTTGAGACGTGCCTGAGCTGTCACAAACGCCGCAATCACCACGTTTGTATACGGATGGGGCAGGATCGCATCCTTTAGGTCGCGCCAATTGATAAACATCAAGTCGTCACTGATAGGCAGAAGTTCATCCACTTCGATCCCTGGGTCGGTCAAAATGTCTAGTAGTTGACCCTGCGTCTTCACAACGGATGTATGGGGCAAATCACTGCGTTGCCCCCAATTGACCCAGAAGGAGTTGAGGCATGTCTTCCCAATTGAACGTTTTCCAGGGTTGAAAGCAACGTTGTGCGGGTCGATCTTGATCTTCTCCTTCTCTTCGTACTCACGAACAAACTGCGCTTTTAGCTCGTCCGTGGTACACCACTCGGGCCAGCCACTCGCTTCGACTTTAAGTTTCAAAAACTTGTCGATGTATGAGGCGAATAAACCACCGGAATTATCATCGGGGTTGTATGTGGTCGTCTCATACTGCCACACTTCATGTATCTTGACGATCTTTTAGGCGAGCTCGAGGGCCTTTCGCACTTCGCAGGTCACCCAAGTCCCCGAGAGAATCCGTTGTTCGGGCGTGTGGGCGCAGTCTTCTTGATTCGTTGTTTCCGCACAAGTGCGGCACAGAGCAAAGCACAGTTTGCCGTTGAACCTGGCAGGAAGGACAGGGTGGTAGAGCTCATCGGGAGGCAGGATATCAAGTCGAACAAGTCCCTCAACTTTTGTTATATCCTGGGGACAGTCGCCACCCACGAAGATCTTTGGATGTTTGACGGGAAAGGTCCCGTACTTGCAGATGTACGGATACAGGCTGCAGACATCCAGATGCATAATCTTCTCGCCTTTTGTCACTTTATGATACAATTTAGTTGCGTTAGTCCTGCCACCGAAGAAGGCATCTCGTGGATCAAGGGGCGGAGCGGCGATGTCGTCTCGAGAGTCAATGAGCCGCTGGATCGCAGGGTTAGCCTTCATTATTGCTGAAAACTGGCAACCCCACATTTCGACGACAGTGTATCCGTTGCGACGAAGTAGCTCGGTCTTGTCCAGCGTCCTCTCGTACCGTGACGCCATAGTATCGCCTTGGGCCCCACCCTTGATTGCGTGGTCACGGTTTTTGAAACATGATGGGCATCCGTGGAACCAGCAGCCGTGGTACTCCCAGACAGTTTTCATGTCACCATCTTCGCTGTAGCCGTCCACTTTGCGTCCACAGATCTTCTTTTCCCGACCGTTTCCGGCATGCTGGATGTCGATGCCACCAGAGTAGGCCTCCCACATGAGCCAACAAAGCGCGTCACGGGATTGACGGTCGGCGAGGCGATATCCACCGGCGGGGATGACGGAGATGGTGTTCTGCGGAAGATGGTTCGTCCTGTATGCTGCCATACATGCCCTGGCGATTGTTACGGCCTGTCTGAAGGGATCGACGTTGTTTTCAGCCAGGAATCCGTCCCTGAATTTCAGACAGGCGCGACGCAGGATTCGGAGTCCTCAGAGCAATACGTCAAAAGTTCCGTCCTAAAGTTGAAGACGTACGTAGGGTCCTGTGCCAAAGGGGTGTACCACTCGAAGAATCTCTTCCTGTCGTCTTCGGGCATATCGTTGCAACCGTACATCTCGGGAGAAGGGATGGGGCCAATGTAGCCAGAGTTCTCGGTTCTATTGAAGAAGTGTGGGAAATATCCTTTGACCGTATTTTCAAGATTGAATGTTTTGGGCAGTTTTGCCAGGCCTTCCAACAGAAAATCCAATGAGTCGATAAAATGTAGATGTGAGTACTTCAACGATTGGATTTTTGACCCTGTCATAATCAGTTCTGGAGCCCAACCGAGTTCCTCAATCATGTGCCGCAGGACAAACTGGCTGTCGTACGCCTTAAAATTGTGGGCAATCACTACGTCCTTGTACTGCGGTCGTGGCTCGGCGAGGTACGCCACAAAGTCCTTGACGGTATCGCGACCTTCAAAAACATGGCGTCGCTGTCCGCAGAAATCGCAGTGGTGGTCAGAGTATGGAACATTGATGCAAGTTGGACAGGCTTGCTCTGTGATACACAAATTGGGGATGTGCTCGAACGAGCCTGGATTCCCAGGAACCGGGGTCTCTTGAGTACACTCAAAGTCAAAGAATACAAACAGATATGGTTTCTTGAAGGCGAATGGCTTGGCAGGCTGCACGTAGCAGAGATGGTTCGGAGGGACGTACATGTCACATATAGTGAATAGTGACTCTCCACACACATGTATCCTCTTCTTCCGTTCTAAACTATAAGTATGCAGGCAGCTGTTGCACTTTTTCAGTGTTTGGCAAGCTGATTCATTGCCGAATGACGGGAGAAAATGGCGGCGGAAACAATCTTGACCAAAGAACGATCGGTTGCACGTATCACATTTAATGCGTTCGCTATCTTCACATAAACCGGGCTGAACACAGGCAGGGCATTTTGTGGGGCAACGATGACGAGTGATGGTATGTGACTCTGCGTATTTGCAGGGTCGGCAGTACGTTTTTTCTGTGAAGGCCCCCGTAACTGACGTAATAACATTGTAGTGTTTATCGCCAAATATCAGATCGATATGCTTGCGAGGGTGGTCAGAAGTACCTAAAGGACCCTCAAAAATTGTTTCTTTACCTCGTCTGTCAGTAAAAACTGTAATACAGTATTCGGTCAAGTGTTGCTGGAAGACACGCAGCTCCTCGACGCCTCCCCCATGTGTCAGATCAACGTTGGCTTCACAGCACAAACGTTGAGCCAGTACAAACTGTAATCCTCTTTGAATACGTGATCCTGGTTTTCTAAGCTGATTGTATTCAACAGCAGCTTCGGGAGACTCATCTTTCTTAAGAAAGCCTATCGCAACAACTATTGCTCTGGCCAGGCAGAGATTGTCATCGTTGTTTATTGTGACTATTCCTTTTTTCGTTTTACAGAAGGTATGAAAGTCTGAGGTGTAGTCAATACGTTCGTTGCAAATTCCGCCCATTGGTACTCGGATATGAAGGAATACCACCCGTAAGGGGCCGGCAATAAGGAATTCCTCGTTGCTCTGAACGCAACGTTCAATCAGCTGCAACAAAATGTCAACGGAAAACTGATCCATACGACGAACACTAAGGCCAATGGGCCGCTGACCGACACGTGCAGGACTATGGATTGTAAAGCCTACACGGTCTTGGGGAGCAATAGTGTCATTGAGAAGATGACGGGTCAAACCAGTAAAAGTATCGCTAAGCGACACGTAAGGGTTATCATGGGTTTGGGGCGGATCAATTTGCACCGTTATTTCACGTGCCATAACCTCAAAATTCCTATATTGTCGATAACACTCACCGATGATGCGGAAGTTGAGAGGGTGGCTCGATGATGTAACATCCCCCACAACATCAAAGTCAGGGACAGGTAGGGGGTCGGGGCTGCCTAGTTGCGGCATGGCACAGGTTAAGGCGGGGCCGGGTATAGAGCGGGAAGTAGACGGAAGGGGTAAGATGTCCATACGAAGCGGAGGACGGTGTACTTCCCGAAGTGGTTGACCCCCAACAGCCACGTCTCCAATCAGATTACATTCACCCTCTTGATCGGGTGAAGACAGACGAACTCCTTCCGCAGGATCTGTCACATCTTGGGAAGCGAGCTGTAGCCCTGAAAAGGGCTGTTTGCCCATAGAAGGTGGAGGTGGTGTCGCAGACATGATTAAACAAGTCGATGTTGACGCTGGGAGTGCGGGAACGCAAATGAACTCCGAGCAGCTCGCCCCTCTATTTATGTAAAATATCGGATCGAATCTAACAACAACCGAATGAAAAATCGAATGACAACTATCGAATGAAAACAACCAAATACCGATGTGGTTTTCCCATTTAACCAACAGTCCAATTAATAAAAGTAGTCGATAAACTCCTTCGATATGAACAACCGAATGAAACAACCGAATGGAACAACCGAATGAAAGTAGTCGAATGATAACCCCTTGGAAATAACAAACCAGTAAATGGAAAATGAGAGTGTACTATATGAAGTGTACATGCCGCCTCATAGCTGTGGGTAATTTGTAAGGATTTAAAAGTAAGCTAAATTAATTTATTTAACTGAATTTTGCTCTTTTTTATGTACATATCGCCCGTATTAATATGTGCGTTTGGAACAGTTATTCGAAGGTGAATGTATACTATATAAAGTGCTATCGTACGATTAGTTACTGTGAAGGTTCAGTTTGAGGAGCCCGAAAGGTATAAATGACGTCTCGTTTAATAGAACCGGATCAGTCGCAATCATGGATCCGAGATGGAAACATCCTTTTTCAGCCATCATTAGTGGCCCCAGTATGGCCGGCAAGACACGGTTTGTTAAAAGCTTTATAAATAATATGAACAGAATGTGTGATGCAGTATTTGATAACGTTTATTGGTTTTACGGAGCTTGTAAACCTTCAAATATCAATGTTCCTGTCCATTTCAAACAAGGATTGCCCGACATTGAAGAGTTGGAAGATATTGGATCGCCCAAACTTGTTGTCATCGACGATATGATGAACCGTACGGATCAGAAAGTAGCAGATTTGTTTACCAAAGGCTGTCATCACTGCAATATCAGCGTGTTTTACATTACTCAAAATATTTTCCACCAAGGAAGAGGGCAGCGTGACATTTCACTGAACGCCCAATACATTGTGTGTTTCAAGAATCCACGAGACAAGGCTCAGATCAGGCATCTTGCACATCAAATTTGCCCGTACAATCCAAAATTTATCCAGGATGCTTATACCGATTCGACGTCTGAACCTCATAGATACCTACTTATGGATCTAAAGCAAGACACACCGGATGAATATCGTTTTAGAACAAAAATATTTCCTTCGGACCCTGTAAACTACGTCTATGTTAGTCGAAAATAAAATGTGTGGAACTGGTGTTAAATAAATACTGGTGTTTGACTACTTCCCCATCCCTTTATGTAGTGCTTTAGGAATACAACTTATGTGAGTCAAAATAAACCAATATTTAAGGTTAAATAAAATGTTGCAAAACTCCGTCTTCTTGTAATGCAAAGTTTTACTAAGAGATCTAGTTTTACATTATTCTGATTGGGTGGAAAGTGGTTTACAATATGGCCACTATAGGGTGTGCTGTTAGTTATTAAATTCGCTACTAGAGTGCACCACGAGCGAAATTAGTTTTAAAAAGCATATAATGAAACAGTATTAGAAGTGAAAAAGGTTTGGAATAGCAAATAAGTTATAGAGCTCTATAGGGGTCATATCTACTGAAAAAATAGTGACAGATCTAAACAAGTTGAAACAGGAGTGATGAAGCTGATAAGGGTATAAAATTATCCACAAGGTATGATTTCCACCGTAAAGAGAAATCACTACATACAAATATCAACTTTTATTTTATAAATGCATAGTTTTCAGTCTGTTCTGATACACCTTGTACTACTTTTACTAATATATTTTAACAGAAGAGAGGTATTAGAAGATATATAAACAGTGTGAGGGGGCCGAGCGCAGCAAATGAAAGTAGCGTGACGTAATAAATATATACAAATAACAATCAGTATAATCTAGCGTGACCTAGTATTGCAAGAAAAAATAGGTTGGCAGCGCTACACAGGAGAAAAAAACCAGGTTGGCAACACGGTCCTAATGTAGGTTAAGTAAAATGATAGGAAGGGGCCGTGAGGGCTTGGGGGGGAAGGGGGAGGGGAGGGGAGGGGTGGGGGAGGGGTAGGGTAGGGGGAGGGGGGACCGAGCTTTGCTCAAGGAGTTGAGTTTCGCCTCAGGGGGGGCCCATAGTAGTTGCGTGTACTCGAAACTTCGAGTTTTCGGCTGAATATTTTAATACTCAAACTCGACTCGAAGTTTTAAAAACTACTCGAAAGTTCGAGCGAATATTTCCCGCTGATTTCCGGACAATCGCTAACGATTGCGACCGGCCAAAAAGCGTGGTACCGGGCGCAAACGACGATCGCATCACGTAAAATCGGCCGAAAATGACGACTGCGAACGAATGCGACTGGCCAAAACGCGTAGTAACGGCCGCAAAAGGCCATCGCATCGCGTAAAATCAGCCGAAAATGACGATCGGACAGCGTAATTTCGGCCGTAACTAACGATTTCGTCATTTAATATTGATTATAAGCAATGTCTGGACCAGGTGAAATTGGCCAAATGACAACCGGGCCCTGTTTCATCGGCCGGAAATGAATGTCAAACCGTGTTTTGTTTGTCAATACGTAATTCAGTTTGATTGTACTGGCCAAAAGTTTGTATTAATACTCATGTATTAGTTAGAAACCATGTTTAGATTATCAAATCTAGGGTGGTATCCAAATCCCATTACACTATTTTAAACTACCAACTGATGGCAAATACTCGCTCGAAAATACTCGAAACTCGAAAATAATTGGCACTACTCGACTCGACTCGATTACAAAAATCACTACTCGCACACCCCTACATATAAGCAATACATACAATTTTAATTATTTTCTATATTAATAACATTGGTGATGAGTACGTAGGTTTGCTGAAACAAGGAACATAAACAATTGGTTTTTATGCAAATATAAATAGAATTTAACTAGGCTAAGCCACATACCCAGTTTCATCAAAATTCAATCATAAATAAACGCTATTTAACATTTTAATTATTCTCCAAAAGAAAAACATGGGGCTGAGTAAGCAGGTTTGCTGCAACAAGGAACAAAAAATGGGTTTTATGCCAACATCAATATAACTCAACAAGGTGAAGAAGCCACATGCCAAGTTTTAGCGAATTTCCCCTATAGGGAAGAAGCTATTACCGTAGGTCTCATGGTAAGACTTAAGCCCGAGACCATGATAACTTTTTGTTTTGGGGTCCCTAGATGCCAAAAACACTATTCGTTCAAATTTATATATATGTATATATATATATATATATCTATATATATATTAGTGATGGTCAAAACCAGAAATTTCAAATCTCGAAACCGAAACCAAAACATAAAAAATCGAATCTCGAAACTCGAAAGTCAAATTCCAAAATCCTATTTACTTGCTTGGTTATGGTTATGCAAAATAAATCCAGTTACTCCAAATAAACCAGTTAACTTACTGCCATTCTCGAAGTATCCTAGAAAAATATTAGTTTCAGAACTACTAGTGAACCAATTATTTGTAGCTTAATTATAAACTTTGGTTAGAGTTGTTCTTTCACAAATAAAAAATCAATAATCCACAAAAGGTGAAGGTAGACGACCGATGACAGTAGGCTTTTGGCCTTCACATTATTAATCAACACTTTGGCGTGATTTCTGTTAAAAAAACAACAGTGACACAAAAAATCACGGCAGTTTTGAGTTTTGATTCTCGAAACTCGCCAATCGAATCTAGAAACCGAAACTTTTCCAAAGTTTTGGTGGTTTTGAGATTCGAGTTTTGGTTTTGACACATCACTAATATATATCTATATCTATATATATATATATCTATATATATATCTGTATATATATGTGTGTCCGTTACTGCGATAACTTTTGAAAGAAGCGCCCGATTTTGATGAAATTCGGCAAAAATGTGGAGAGTAATATTTATGACTTTAAGTTCGAAAACCAGATCGATCGGTCTATGGGAAGGGGGTTTTATGGGGGTTTAACATTTTCCAAAAATCAGTTTTTTGAACTTTTTATCCTAAAATTTTAAAAACACTAGATTTTGGTTATAGCCATTTTATAGAGCTTAAAAAAACAAACAATTTAGTATTTTGAATCATTAAGCTAGGTTTAGTGGTTGTCGAGAAAAGTCAAAAAATGTGTCCAAAAAATTGCCCATGTTAATCTTATGGGAATACAGTTTTTAGATTTTCCTCAGATAATTTCATTAAAAACTCCAAATTTCTTTCTACCAATCAGTTTAGCTCTACAAAACAATCATTTTGGCGTTTTAATTGTTGTTTTACGTCCAACCGTTGCAGTGATATTCAAAGTGCTAAGCACAGTACATTGTCCAATGTTATCCTTATGGAGAATGAATAAAATGTTATATTTTGATTATTTATGTATGTATATTGATGAAACTTGGTATGTGGCTTCAACTAGTTGTGGTATATTGATATTAGCACAAAAAATGGTTTTTGTTGATTTTCGCGGTAGCAGCAAACCTGCATACTCGGCCCCCATGTTATTCATATGGAGAATAAGTAAAGTTTTATATCTCCCTTAGTTATGAACCTAAATTAATAAAACTTGGTATGTAGCTTCAACTGGTTGAGTTATATTGATAATTACAAAAAAAAACACATATATTATCTTCCTTGTTGCAGCAAACCTGCGTACTCAATTATAATGTTATTCTTACAGAGAGTAAATCAAATGCTATAGGCCTATATCACTTATTAATGAATGTATTTTTGTGAAACTTGGTAAGTGGCTCTAGGTAGTAGTGATACCCATATATATTCATTGGAAATTCACTGAATATGCAGGTTTGCTGCGACGGGGGTATTATTAATTTATGTTCATAATTAAGAGAGTGATTACATTTTACTTATCCTCCATAAGAATAACATGGGGGGCTGAGTACGCAGGTTTGATGCTACGGGGATAATCAACAAAAAATCATTTTTTTGTACAAATATCAATATACCAGAACTACGTGAAGCCACATACCACGTTTCATCAATATACACTCATAAATAATCGAGATATCAAATTTTATTTATTCTCCATAAGGATAACATTGGACAACGTACTGTGTTTAGCACTTTGAATATCTCTGCAACGGTTGGACGTAGAATCACAATTTTAACACCAAAATGATTGTTTTGTGGAGCTGAACTGATTGGTAAAAGCAAATGTGAAGTTTATATTGAAATGAACCGAGGAAAAACCAAAAACCTTTTTCCCATAAGATTAACATGGGAGATTTCATGAGTAGGGTTTTTGGATTTTCTCCGCAACCACTCAACCTAGGTTAATAATTAAAAAAACTATAATATTTGTTTTTTAAAGCTCTATAACATGGTCAAAACGAAAATTAAGTTTTTTAACAATTTTATGGTGAAAAATGCAAAAAACTGGTTTTTGGACAATTTAAAACCCCCATAAACCCCTCTTCCCATGGTCCGATTTTTCTGGTTTTCGAACTTAAAGTCGTGAATGTCACTTTACACATTTGAGCCAAATTTCATCTAAATCAGACAGTTTTTACTCAAGTTATCGCATTCACGGACACATATATAGATATTAAATTAATAATTAGATGAAATTAATTTAGATAAAATTTAGATATAAATATATATATATATATATATATATATACATAATATATGTAAATTTGAACGAATAGTGTTTTTGGCATCTGAGGACCTCAAAACAAAAAGTTATCATGGTCTTGGGCTTATGTCTTACCATGAGATCTACGGTAATAGCTTCTTCCCTATAGAGGAAATTCGCTAATAGTTGGGCAAATAACATCAGCATGCAGTATTTCATGGATGCTCAAAATGGGCCGATAAGTGTTCCCACAGAACCGCTCAGATGTACACTCAGACTGACAAATTTGCCATTCGGTACATAAACAGGTTAGACTAAACAAAACACACCTTGCTCTCAGTTTGGAGAAGATAAGGTAGTCGCAGATGAAGAACTCGTGGATTACTGCCAGGATGAAGTTGACGCCGCACAGAACGACGGAGAGAATTCTAAAGTCCATTGCCGGAGGGACGACCAGCTCAAACTGCTGCTGGAACCACTCGCTGGGCCCCAGGATCAGGTAGAAGGTGAACACGGTGATGGCAAACACAGTGGCCAGCAGGGTCCAGTTGCGGTAGAGGGGCAGGCGGTACGGAGCACCTGCACAGTAAACGTATGAACTCCTAATTGTCCCAGGACAACCTTAAAACTGGTCTATACCAGTTTCAAGGCTGACATTGGGTACAGCAAATGAGGTTGTCATAACATATGATTAGTCTTTTGGCTGTCCAGTATGAAAATTTGCAGCGACAGGGAACGCAACATCCGGGTTCGTGCCGTGACTCAAGAATGTGGTCCCTAGCTGTTGACATGCATACCCTGTCTGTCAGTTGAGATGGCCAGTTGGAGGGCAGAGCAGTCCACCTCTTTGAGCCTGATTGCAGCAGACACAGGAGCATAGGAGTTGGCCATCTGAAAGGTCAATTTGGCTGCCTGACCTATCCCACCCTTTCCTTTCCTGCATATCCCTTCCCGCATCCCTTCCAGTAACTTGCACAAAATTCCCGCTTATAGAAAACGTGCCTACCAGCTCAGCTGGGGTTTCCTAATCTAGCAATAACAACAGCACTCCTAATTATCGATTTATTTGTACAATTAGTTTAAGCAAGTTGGGCCAAAAAGTTCTGCTTACTCGCCTGATTTAATTTTTAAAGTCCTATACTCTAATATGAGTAAGGTTTGTATACTTGCTTGCAACTCTGATCTCAAAACCGGCTCCTACGATCTCCTTCAAATGTTGGAAATAACTAATTTCTAGGATAAAAATAAGTTCTACACAGGTCTCGCCTCCAGGAAAAATCAAATAATTAAAAAAACTAATATAAAAAGTTAAAAAAATTAAAATTGGGCTTATGCAGTTTAAAATCAAAACAAAATAATTATAGCAGCCGTTTACAATCAATCAGTAAACTGTCAAAGTAATACTATTGTAGTTTGAGTATTAACATGTAGGGAACTAAACCCATTGAGTGAAGATAACATATGGAGATGTCATGTAATTCAAAAATTAATCAAAGGGGCATCGAGATATAAATAACAACTGGAGTGACCTTATAAACATGCAGAAAAGAGGGAAATGAGCTAAGAAAATGGGCTCATCAGTAGGGGGTCACGTATTGTCCCAGAACAACCTTAAAACTGGTCTATAGTAAGTATTTTGGCTCTCCATATGACAAACTTCCCCTTCACCTCTGGTCCCTACATTTGCAGCGGCTGGGGACGGAAACTCTGGGTTTGGTCCCCAACCTGAGAATGTATGGTCCCTGGCTGTTGTACATCGAACCCTGTCAGTTGAGTTGGCCAGTTGGAGGGCAGAATGCAGGTCCCCTGTTTGAGCCTCATCCCAGCTGTCACAGGGGTACGGGAGTTGGCCCTCAGAAGGGTCAATTTGGCTGCCGTCCCATCCCACCATTTCCTTCCCTGCTATATCCTATCCTTCCGGTAACCTGTGAAAAATTCCCACTTGCGGAAGACGTGCCTAGCAGCTATGCTGGGGTTTCCTAATCCAGCAACAATGAATGAATGAATAGGGGGTCACGGTAAAATGTTACTCCAAGACATCTAAACAAACTGACTGTCCTTCCCCGAGCAAAGCTCACCCCCCAGGTACTTAAATCAAATGGTACAGATGAAGATAGGTTTAGATTAAATTCAAAAGTAGCTCTTGAAAAAATAGCCAACTATTGATTCCTGGCAGAACCATAGTAAAAATGCCCATACTGCTAGTTTTTCACTGGCTATAGCCGGACTGCAATATCACTGATAGAGCAATATATTTAACTGAAGTTGATGAAGGATAAGCTGTCTTTTTTAGTATGTTACCTTGACATTTAGATCATGATACAACATTTTAATTTAAAGAGAAATCCAACATCACGATTAATCATTTTGCTTTTGTTGAATTTTAATGCTTCAACGAAAACATGTGGCAACAGGCATTAGATACATTTGTTATTAAGGTGTTGGATTTAAGGGATTAGGAGTCCCCAGCATTGGCTGGCTAGGCACGTCTCCATTTGGGATACTGTACAACCACCGGAAGCAAAGTATCTGCAGGGAACAGGGAGATCAAGTCACCCCAAATGGGAAAGACACACCTCAACCTGGGGTCAGGGCAGGAAAACCTCAAGTAAACTTGCTCTTTATTACCTGCTTGAAAATCGGGTGTTTTTTCCAAAAGTAATCGAGGTAACGGACACATATATATATAAATTAGAACGAATAGTGTTTTTGGCATCTGGGGACCTCAAAAGAAAAAGTTATCATGGTCTCAGGTTTAAGTCTTACCATACAACCTACGGTAATAGCTTCTTCCCCATACGGGAAATTCGCTAAAAACCATCAAATTACATATAAAAATGTTTGTTAAGATTCCAACAAATCCAAATATAGAATTTTTTTTAAATCTCTAAAGACTTCAGAGTGGAGATGGCTCTTCTTCTCGTTGGCCTTACAACTTGTAATTTTAGCGAATTTCCCCTATAGGGAAGAAGCTATTACCGTAGGTCTCATGGTAAGACTTAAGCCCGAGACCATGACAAGTTTTTGTTTTGAGGTCCCCAGATGACAAAAACACTGTTCGTTCAAATTTATATATATGTATATATATATATATATATATATATATATATATATATATATATGTGTGTGTCCGTGAATGCGATAACTTGAGTAAAAAACGTCCGATTTTGATGAAATTTGGTACAAATGTGTAAAATGACATTCATGACTTAAAGTTAGAAAACCAGAAAAATCGGACCATGGGAAAGGGGGTTTATGGGGTTTTTAAATTTTCCAAAAATCAGTTTTTTGCATTTTTCACCCTAAAATTTTTTAAAAGCTTAATTTTGGTTTTGACCATGTTGTAGAGCTTAAAAAAACAAATAATATGGTATTTTGAATTATTAACCTAGGTTAAGTGGCTGCGGAGAAAATCCAAAAAATCTACTCATAAAATCTTCCATGTTAATCTTATGGGAAAAAGGTTTTTGGCTTTTCCTAAGGTTATTTTAATGTAAACTTCACATTTGCTTTTACCAATCTGTTCAGTTCCACGAAACAATCATTTTGGTTTTTAAATTGTGATTCTAAGCCCAACCGTTGCTGAGATATTCAAAGTGCTAAACACAGTACGTTGTCCAATGTCATCCTTATGGAGAATAAATAAAATTTGATATCTCGATTATTTATGAATGTATGTTGATGAAACGTGGTATGTGGCTTCACGTAGTATTGCTATATTGATATTTGCACAACAAATTGATTTTTTGTTGATTATTCCCGTAGCAGCAAACCTGCATACACAGCCCCCATGTTATTCTTATGGAGGATAAGTAAAATGTAATGACTCCCTTAATTATGAACATAAATTAATAAAACTTGGTATGTAGCTTCACTTGGTTGAGTTATATTGATAATTGCATAAAAACACATTTTCCCTTGTTGCAGCAAACCTGCTTACTCAGCCCCCATGTTATTCTTATGGAGAATAACTAAAATGTTATATAGTGCTTATTTATGATTGAATATTGATGAAACTTGGTATGTGGCTTCCCCTAGCTAAATTATATTTATATTTGCATAAAAACCAATTTTTTGTGTTCCCTGTTTCACCAAACCTACGTAATCATTACCAATGTTATTCTTATGGAGAATAATTAAAATCGCTTATATATGAATATATTTTTATGAAACTTGGTATGCGGCTTTAAGTGGTATTAAGACAAATATTATGCATTAGAAATTCGCTGAGTACACAGGTTTGCTGCGACGGGGGTATTTAGTATTCTATTTATTTCATCAGATGGTTGCTTAAACCTGCATAATTATGTTTTGAGGTATAAAAGTTAATTAATTTCATCACAAAATGCAGCACAAATGTGTTTTGCTCTCAATGAATTTGTCTGGGATTACTAGGATTGTGGGGCCCATTAAAGTAACTACAAGGGCTACCCTTCAGATTAAACAATGAAACAATGGATACGAATTATAAACAATGAAGACACTCAAACAAAGCCAGATTGTTTACATTTGTTTATAATTAAGTAATATATCCCACCTTTAGAGAAGACCACAGCCAAGATGATGTACTGCATGCTGGATATGGCAAACAAAGCGTAGTTCTCATAGCAAGCCTTCCCTAGGCCATCCAGCTCTGCCTGAGTCTCGTTGAATGGGACAAACCTAAAACATTCAAGTCAATTTTTAAACTGGTACTAATATATTGAGCAGTGCTTTAACTTAGTGAATGCTCATTATATTTTTATTAAACATGGATAAAAAGAGTATTTTGTTTCTTTTACTTCCCAATAGAGGTGTGCTAATAGTGAATTTTTAGTTCAGATCGGTTTCGGTTCGGATAGCTTAGGTTTGGATCGGATAGTAAGGGTTTCGGGTTGGATAATTTTCGGATTCGGATATTTAGCCTACTTTACCCCGATCTCTAAAACTACCATATTTTCAGGTTGGAACTTAACATTTTAATTTTTCTTGCAAGAAATAAATATGCAATATTTAAGCTAAGTAATTTTATTCAAAACACAACAAACGGTTATTATTTTTACAAATGTATCTTTCTGAGTAATTGAAGACTGTGCTACACATAATCCCACCAGAATTAGCATGTCTAATTGGAGGAGTAATATACCAACCTCTGTACATACTAGAAAATATTATCTTCTCTGCAGTGCTAAATACAAGAAACATGTTTACTGGTTGTATAGGTATAAGATAAAAGTATAGGTAATTTAATAACAGTAGACCTAGATTAGGCTACTCAAATCATGTACTGTCACCTTGACTATCATTAATCCTTGTCATTATGCTATAACACCTTAGCCTATATGGGTGTAGGCCTGGTAAAAAAACAAACATAAACCTATGGTCAGGCAAGAGAATTAACAAGGAAACATTTTAATATGATTACAGCCTATTTAAAAGACCGGAATCACCGATGTTGATGGCAAAGCAGACATCTCAACACAACACACTAAAGGCCTAAAGCACGACAAAGACAATCAGACCCTACTGAAACAATGAATCAGTATAGGGCTTCAACTCTGTATGAGCTAACCAAAAACTTCCATAACTAAAGAATTTCCTTTGTTTTATAAATTTACTAACTAGGCCTAGTTCGAATTTATTTTGTTTAGCACAAATCAGAAACTTTGTTTAACCTAGATTGTCACCGGAATGTAAACAGACTACAAAGTGTCAGAGTCAGCTTGCATTTCAAACTATCGGCTTCGTTCTTTTTAATAATTTACATATCATGCTTTTCTTCCTTTTTGGTTCCATTTTAAATACATGAATTTAACAAAATCAAATAATATCCGAATGATAAAATCTGTATAAATAAATAATAGAGATAACTACGCGATGCCTTCTTGAATCCGTCGTCAGGTCGTCGCTGCTTAAACGTCGCATCGTCATAAAGATACTCGACGAGTTTAATATATCTAAAGGTCTCGTCCGGGGGTAAACAAGTGAAGTCTTTTCTTGGAGTTTATGAGCTCTAGCTAGATTAAGCTCGTTGATCATAGCGGGAAACTTCACCGTAGAGAAAGCTATGCAACTCGTTTTGCACAAGTCAGCAATACTTTACTCAGCGTTTTTTAATTGCATTGAATGGAAGGAAAATATCAGCAGCAGCAATTTTAAATTTCATACATTAACATTTCCGTTTGCATTATGCAACTTTTGAATACCCTATGAGAGGTTGCTCTTGCACTCGTAAGAAAGTGAAACTATCAGAAATCGACGAAAAATTATTGACTTATTCGCCAGTCGCCACTACTGTTGTCTCGTTGTCAGCGTTTATCCCGTGAATCGACATCGAGATGCAATATTGTATAAATTTGCGGTTTTTACTATCAAAAACATTCGCTATCACACATTTCTCTTTATAAACCGTATTCATTCTGTTTGCTAAAATGATGTTCGATCTAGCCGTATATCGCGATACGATACATGATTACACAATTGATACGAGTTACGTACCGAAAACATTCAAAGCGACAAGAATTGCGTCATGTTACCTTGAACGACGTCAAGAGTCAAAACGTTTATTTATGGTCCAAACATATTTATTGTTTCGTTTCTACCTTTTTATCCCCAGATATCCTATACTCTAATATGAGTAAGGTTTCCTTGCTTGCTTGCAACACTGATCTCAAAAACGGCTCCAACGATTTCCTTTAAATGTTCGAAATAACTAATTTCTGGGATAAAAATAAGTTCTAGACAGGCCTCATCCCCAGGAAAAATCAAATAATGTAAAAATCTAAAATGAAAAGTTAAAAAAATTAACATTGGGCTTATGGAGTTTCAAATCAAAACAAAAGAATTGTAACAGCTGTTCATAATCAACCAGGGAACTGTCAAAGTAATACTCATGTTTTTTATGGTTAGTAACATGTGGTTTCCTGAAAGCAGAGATTAAAAGATTTGAGTGAAGATTACATATATAGAGTAGTAAAATAAATCAAAGGGACATAGAGCTATAAATAACAACTGGAGTGACCTTAAAAATGTAGAAAAGAGGCAAAGGAGCTATACAAATGATTATCAGTAGAGGGAAGTGATGAAATATACTCCCAAGTCATCTAAACACACTGACTAGCCTTCCCCCGAGCAAAGCTCGGCCCCCTAGGTACTAGTCTATCCAAATAAGTCGGATAAGGTATGTACTAGACCTTATTGGATATCGAACCGGCTTTTCGGATATCCGCACACCTCTACTTCCCAAATCTAATGGGAAACTTTAAAAAATACGCTGCTTGTAAATATTAATTATTTTGAGTATTAAACATGCACAGACTAACAATTTTGAAGCCATAAATATAGTGTCAAACTGCACAAACTAACAGTAATTAAAACTGTGAGCCAATTATTTAACAACTTTCAGAAACGTACTTACTTATGCTTAACAGTAGGATTAGTAAATGACAAATTGAAAAATAGACTCCCTGGTGTCCCGTTCTCTGCATGGCGGCAGTACATTCACTTGAAATCTTTTGACATTTCACAAGTCAAAACATCTGTCTCTATGTCCGTGAGACATAGGGACCAGATATTTTGACAGTTTTAATAAATTATAATCATCTGACTAACTAGATCAAATAACTTGATAAGATTGTCACGGGAAATTTTAAAGCCAATAGGGTTCCCCTGAAGGTGGATTTTTCCCACTTGTCTGTTTCAGTAAGGCTCCTATTATACTTGGTGACTGTCGCCCGTCAACTCTTTTAACAGCTGTAAATGGGAGGTATTATACTGAGTTGCGACTTCTGAAGGTGATCACAAACAGTCGATGATCAGCTGACACGCCATCAGTGTTGCCAATACATTATAGTGAAATTGCCCACAGCACCTACAAAACAATTACCGCCAACCTTTTCTAATGACAAATAATAGCACACGTTTTAGCTGTTATAAGTTTATCTATCTATCTATCTATCTATCTAAATTTTAAAGCCAATAGGGTTCCCCTGAAGGTGGATTTTTCCCACTTGTCTGTTTCAGTAAGGCTCCTATTATACTTGGTGACTGTCGCCCGTCAACTCTTTTAACAGCTGTAAATGGGAGGTATTATACTGAGTTGCGACTTCTGAAGGTGATCACAAACAGTCGATGATCAGCTGACACGCCATCAGTGTTGCCAATACATTATAGTGAAATTGCCCACAGCACCTACAAAACAATTACCGCCAACCTTTTCTAATGACAAATAATAGCACACGTTTTAGCTGTTATAAGTTTATCTATATGAAATATGTATTGAATGTTTCATCAAATTTAATAATTTTTCAATTTCACATTATTATAAAAAATTAGAGATGTGCGAGTACTCGAAATTTCGAGTTTGAGCCGAGTTCGGCTCTGAAACTCGAGGATTTACTGAAACTCGATGGTTTCAAGCGAGTTTACTCCCGCCGTTTACCCGCGCTACCACGGGTCGTCCGCGGTCGCGCGTCGACTGTAAATTCAAATTGAGTGTCAACGCATTTGAGGTGTTCAGAGTTGTGATGCGGATTTTAGTGTTTTATTAATAAATAAGTAAGTTGTGGCTTATAAATTTATGTTAGCCTACTCTTTACACCAAAAAGGAAGATTTACTAGGACCTTCAGATTGAGTTGTATGAACACTGCCTGTATCGTCATAGTCCACTTTTAGGTTAACCTAACTTTGTAAAAAAAGTAAAATATCAAAAGCAAATCTGTAATGAAATCAAATAGGTAAGAAGTTTGTGCTTGTTTTTTGTTCCATAGTCATTGAAATTGAGTCAATCCATTAATTTTAGGCTCAACTATTGTCCTTTGGCATTGAGCTGATTTTAAAGACGAGGGATTTGTTTAGGCTTTGTTTAAGTTTCATTAATTATTTTTTAAATCATTCTTAATATTTTAAAACTCTATCCAAGACATGGCTTCAATTTTATCAATTGATTTGCCAGGCACTTTCAAACATATTATCTTCATGTTTTTATTAACTGATTGTTCTTATTAGGACTATTAGTGTTAATGCTAAGGTAGGTTAGTAAATATATTTTGTGTAGTAAGTAAGTAGGTTAATGCTTTACCATGTAATAGGCCTTTTAAATATTAAAATAAAGTTTATTTTAACTTATAGGCCTAAATGTAATTTTATTTCCTCCATTCGTAGAAAGATGTAGCTTAGGCCTAAACATAATATACAATAAAACATAGGATAAATAAAAATAGGAAATAAAATAAAAAACTGAAATTATTTTTTAATGAAACTGTTAATTAATACCATATAGGTTATAAAAACCTTAATACCAAAAGATTAAAAGTATTTGACCTTCATAGGCAATGACTTTGGTATGATTTATTTTCAGATAAATGTACTTATCTTTTTCTAATGAAGCAGGAATCCATTTATTTGACTTACTATTATTATTTTCAGGGCATAGTGACTAGAAAAGTATATTTTAATAACAACATTTATAAATGGAACCCTATACACTGTTTTGATCCAATTTAACTCGACCTATGAGTTTTCGATTCGAACTCGATTTGACTTAAAAAACCTGTACTCGCACATCTCTATAAAAAATACAAGATAAACAATTTATTGTTGACTATATACTAGCCTAAATATTAAGATTTAGAAGTTACATCCACTAAATTAATTTATAATAGAAATATGTGTAACACATTCTTGATATACATTTTTTTTAAATAAGAAGAGAGTTAGATTAATATTTTAGCACATTTAGTACATTTATCTATACATAAATGTCATCAACGCCTGTAGTCTCATGCCGAAATATAAAATGTTTTGAATTGTTGGCAGAAACTTCACCAAATAAGGGTGTAGTACAATCCTTTTTCTGTTTTCAACCCTAACATAGGGTGAACACCAAACCTCTTCCTCAACCTTCGACGTTGTTTTCTTGTTAATAGCAATGACTACATAAACTACAATAAGACGCTTACGCGCTGTGTTAAAAATTCAACGCCAAGCGGGAACTCTGCGACCCGCCGCTATTAGCGCTGCACGTATCAAATCAGAGCTTGGACTGACATTCATGTCCAGTTATCAGTCTCGCCGCTAGGAGGGGTTGATGCACCCCTCTCGCACTCCTCTCCATCTATGTAGCCGTAGCGCCCGTAGCCCATGGAGAGCTCGCCAAATGGACAGAAAACGGTCCGGCTAGTCGCTAGGACACGGCAAAACTGAGTAATCCCGAGCGGTGAACGCGTTGTCGTTTACACGCTCCTGTGCATCCTAATAATATTAAAACTACAATGAAACTTATATATTCCTTTTCTGCATGAGTTTCCACATCTAACAGTTTAAATATATTTTAGTTTAAAATTATGTGTAATTTTTAATAATGAAAATATTAGAGAGTTGTAACAGGATGACATGAAAAAGTCAGTAAGCAAGAACTTTTATTATTTTTGAGGTAGGAAAAAACTTCCAGCGAGAAAGTTGTAGCTAATTAGATGATCTTAAGTTTTCACTCAAAACATTTTTCGATATAACTTATAGTTTGTTCAATAATCCGGTGTAAATAACCACTATGTTCAGTTCTACGCACGGCGCCGTCGTCGCGGATCACGGATCCACGCTGTTCTACCACATCCAGCATTATTAAGTGCTCCTCATTTTACTTATATCTTTACATAGAAAATATTAATTATGTACATTTTACTCATATTGTACTGAGATTATTGTTTTTAACATAGCTTTCAATTTTGATAAAAGATTCAGCTATCGGATCATGAGTAATCTTATAATTTGATATTTAACGTAAATTAGGCAGTAAATAATAAGAAACTTATTTGTTAGAAAGAATAAAACATTACATGATAAGACAAACATATCTGATTAGTGATTATATTTTACTCGTGAAGCAAAAACTTGTTTTAATCAGTAATGAAATAAAATACTTTAATAAGAAAACATAACGTTGCCTTTTTATATAAACAAAACCTACTTTCTTTTAAAATCTCTGTTACTTAAACATTTTTCCCTCCAAATACGAAGGCTTCTTAGCCATAAATGAATTTTTGTAGCTAAATATGTCATTAAAATAATGAATAAATATATGTTTGTATATCAAAACCCAAAACTGATCCTCTGTATCAGCAATTTAACCAATCTTATAAAAATATGTTTGGCGTTAAAAGTAGAGAAACTTATCAAGGATCTTGAAAACGAAGGATACTTAGTTGTTAATAAACATTTCTACCAAAAATATAAATTAAATTAAATGGAATAAATGTTTCTATGTCAAAATTCAAAACTAAGTCTCTCCAAGAGCAATAAAAATAAATACTTTATGCACTACGGCAACACTTCAGAATGACTTACTTTGGAATGCCGGGGCCGTTGACTGTATGGCTGGTACTCCAGTGATGATTACTTCTTTCTGTTACAGTTAAACCCGGACTAAATTAAACCTGGTCTAAAAATCTAGTTTCGGAGTTCTCGTCTAATTTTCTAAAACTAAATGAGCGATATATAAGATTTTAATTATTCTCTATAATAATATCATGGGGCTGAGTACTTAAGGTTGCTGCTACGAGATTCATATGCAAAAAAATGGTTTTTATGCAAATATCAATGGAACTGAACTATGTGAAGCGACATGCCAAGTGTTTTTAATTTATTTTCATACTTAAGGGATATAAGATATTGTACTTGTTCTCCATAATAATAACATGAAGTCTGAGTTTGCCACGGGAAATCATCGGTAAAAATATTGGTTTTTGTGCTAATTACAATAGACCACAATCAGCTGAAGCCATATACCAAGTTTTGTCAGTGTATGTTCATAAGTAAGCAAGATATAAAAGTAGCTAAAACAAAAAAAAAACAAACAAAAAAGTGGGTTGACGATGCACTGAAATCAAAACAGTCTGAAATAGTTTATTTGGAATCTCAATTCAGGAAGCTTAAGGACAGTAACATTAAGATGCAGATTAAAAATAGGAAAAAAGAACTTCAGAGAGATGTTATTAAAAACAAAAAAAACTTACTTTGAGGAAAAGGTTAAGAACTCAAGAAATAAGATTAAAACTACATGGAAATTGATAAATACTGGAATAGGAAAATCATTTAAATCTAATAAAAATATAAAATTATTTCATCAAGGTAGTTATCTCACAGATCCAATTGATATTTGTGAAACTTTCAATACTTTCTTTGTTAATGCTGTAAAAGATCTAATAGTCCCTAAGATAACCACAGTTACCCCAGCAAATACTTTACAGCTCGTTTAAATGCGGAATTTCAATTTTCAACTGTCACGGAGAGAGATATTGAAAAAAAACAGTATTATATTTTGAAAATAAATACTAATCAGGCAATGATGAAATCCCTATATCGATCATTAAGGCAGCGCTCCCATCTATCTGTGCACCTTTAGCTCACATAATCAATCACTCACTGATAACAGGAATATTTCCTGAACAATTTAAAACTGCCAGAGTCATTCCAATTTTCAAAACAGGTGATTCAGAGGATATAAAATGCTACAGACCTATATCACTACTTCTGGTATTCTCAAAAATTCTCGAGAAGGTTGTTTTCAATCAATTTTCAGACTATCTTGAATCAAACGTGTTATTGGATAGGCAACAACATGGTTTTAGGCCAAACAAGTCAACGGTAACAGCCGGTATTGAATTTGTTGACTCCATCATCGAATCTGTTGACAGGAGTGAAAAAGTTGTTGGTGTTTTCTTGGACTTGTCCCGAGCATTTGATAGTGTTGAGCACCACAAATTAATTGAAGTTCTTAGCTCCCTAGGCATAAAAAGTACAGAATTGGCTTGGTTTCGATCGTACCTATCACAAAAAAAACAATTTATTGAAATAGAACATTTTATAGATCATCCAAAGTTTATGTATAAAGAAAAATTTTTCTCTCGTTCATTACCAGTGCAATACGGTGTCCCTCAGGGATCTATTCTGGGCCCTTTACTATTTCTATGCTACCTGAAGGGTTTACCTGAAGTGTCATGGGGCAGAAATAGTAAAGTGTGTCTTTACGCGGATGATACTAATGTCATTGTCTCCGCTAACACTGAAGAGAATATTGAAATATCATCTTTTCATTAGCCTATCTTTAATTAAAGAATTCTTAAATAGTAAAAACATTCTTTTAAACTCTAGTAAATCAAGTTTTGTATATTTTTCAACAAAAAAAGGCAGAAATAGGATAAATCCAACAATATTCATTGAAGATGAAATACTAACACATTTACATGAAACCAAATTTTTGGGTTTGATTATAGATGAACACTTGTCTTGGGACGACCATGTTAAACACATACTAAATAAAACTTCAAGTGGTCTATATGCTTTAAGGAGAATGGTCCACTCGTGTAATATTGAAACCATGAAATCTATTTATTTTGCCCTAGTTCATTCACATATTGCCTACGGTGTTTGTATATATGGATCAAAAACCAAAAAGAACATGGATAAAATTCTGATTCAACAAAAACGTGCATTTAGAATAATGTTTTATTTAAAATCAAAAGATTCAGTCAAACATATTTTTAAAGATTTAAAAATATTTACTGTTTTTAATTTATACATTTATGAAACAATCAAATTTACATTACTCAATAATAGGATTTCAATTGGCAACACAACACATTCATATAACACTAGAGCTCATCGCTTAGTCGAACAACATAATTTGGAATTTTTTAAAAAGAGAACAACCTGTGTAGGAAATAAGTTTTTTGACACCCTCCCACAAAATATGAAATCAGAGAAAGACCCTAATAAGTTTTTGAGATTACTGAAAACATCTTTAATTGAATCAGCTTTTTACTCTCTCCACGAATTTGTCTCATAAACCAGACTCACTTGTTTGGGGTGAGCTTCTGTATTTGAATGAGCTTTGGTGATTATCCTGGGACATAATAAACATGCCTTTATATATTCTTTAGTTTTTCACTTTTTACGGTGTATTTTTGGAATGAAGGTACAAACAATTTTAATAAAAATTAAGAACTAACTTGTATGATGTATTATTATTTATGTATTATTTAGGCTAGTATTGACTCTATTCTTTGTAAATAATTTGCATGTAACAGAATAAAGGAATTTTTGATTTGATTTGATAACATTTTTCTTTTTCTCCATAAGAATAATAACATTATACAACGTACTGTGTTTAGCAGTTTCAGTACCTCGGCAGCCAATTGAGGTAGAGCAATAAATAAAACACCAAACTGTTTGTTTCTTAAGATGTGAATTCAATAATGTAAATGTAATAATGTAATGTATTTTAATTTTATTTCAATAAAAATAAACCGTTTTTGGGGTACAAACCCTCCTAAAATAGACCTTCGGATGGTCTGATCTGTCTGGATTTCGAACTCGTTCAAATAAATGCTACTTTACACATCTGTACCAAATTTCATCAAGATCGGACCTTTTTTACGATAGTCATCGTGGTTACGAGCACATAAAAATATATATATATAAATAAAATTTGAACGAATGGGGTGTTGGCATCTAGGAGCCTCAAAACGAAAAGTTATCATGATCTAGGGCTCAAGTCTTACCATTCCACCGAATATGGGAAATTCGTTAAAATATTATAGCTTATATAGTTTATTTGTAAATATTTTTATGATTTTAAAAGATATACATATAACTGAATGGGTCAGCCGCAAAACGCTCTAAGCGACAGAAGTACTGTTTTGAGAGATCGCTCAAAAACTACCGAGATCGAAAATTTCTGTAAACTAGAATATTTTTCTCTGTATTTTGTTATTTCCTACACATGTATAATTTCATAATATACTACTAAATCATACGTTGACAAATTAATATTAATTTAAATCAGTTTTATAATGTTTTTCAGTGGTTAAAACGTTCTAAGCGACACCCGGTTAAAACATTTTTCACCGACTCTACCAAGGCTTTAAACTAAAACTATCATATTTTTAATCTTTTTTTAAATGTAAAAAATACTTTACAGTAAAATATAGTAAAACTATTCTAAAACTATGATACTATAGTAAATTTAGATACCATTGAGGGTTGTATAATGGTATACAAGCGTTATAATGGTATATAAACGTTCTCTAATCGCCATTTATTTTCTGGCGCCTAGAATGTTTTTCGTACGATAGCCCGTCGAGTCGTAGAATTCCTGCCAGGTTTGACAGACGAAATCAGTGCTAACAACATGAAAAACTTCAACACCAAATATCCGTCGTTGTAGAGAATGTCGTTTAGAACCTTTTTCATCAGAAATCTCCATTTCTGAAATTTTGTCGCTTAGAAAGTTTGTCGGACCCATTCAATTAGTCTTTATTCAAATTTAATTTAACTACCTTTGTTATATCTAAACTAATTATGTTTTACTAGTATTGGCAGCCGCTATCGCGACCACAGGAAATAATCAGCTGTTTCAGGAACAAAGTTTCAATACTCCCGGCTCCGCTAATATATGGTAAAATGGCTTAAAACCAGCTCAAAGCTACCATAACTCAAATAAGGTTGCTTTTCAAGAAAAACCTCGTGCAGCTTCCCCGACCTCGATTACCCCTAAAAAAATCTTTTCGTACCTTGGGAGCTATTACAGCTCGAGAAACAGCCACGGACGGACGGACGCACGGAGCCACAGAAAAATACGAACTATAGTATTGATACATTTAGTTTAAACTATAGCGACCTGTTACACTTCTAATACGAACCACAAATACTTATCTCACCTCGTTTTATCGCTCACTGGAATCCTAAAAAAGTGAGGAAGAGAAGTTTTGCACCCTAGGTAATGGCACTTCAACCCGGCCATCCTTTTACTCTATAGGGATATCCACATTCTTGATAGCTTAGGCACAGAAAGTAAACATCTGAACTCTAATTTCTCGGAGGTTAGCTGCCTGTTGACATTCACGCATACTGTGGCTAGCCCGGTCTAGTGCGAGTTGTGCCGCGGTGGTTGATCAGCTGGTAGGGCGAAGTAGAGAGAGAGGGTACTCGTACAATCCGCACCAAGAGATCAGTAGTACAGTCAACGCCCGCCGCCACTAGCGCCAACTGGCGGCAGGTCGCTGAAGTAGTCTCTCCGACTTCTCAAAAGGCGCTGAGTTATTTCCATAAGGCTTGTCCGTCTTACTGTAGCTTATGTAGTCATTGTTAATAGTAAAAGAAGCAAAATTTCCTCATTAGACAGCGCGATGTTGAAGATACCGCCTTACCGCCTTAGGGAATTATAGAGAGGCCAGGTATTGAATCAGCTGGGTAGGCAACAATGGGTGCGCGACGATCACGCTGAGCATATTATACTTGTCAATTGTTGACGGGCGACTGTCGCCTGGCCTGGTATAATAGGGGCCTAAGGTAATGAGATCAGATGTTTTGACAGTTTTAAATCATAATTAGCTGATTATCTAGATAAAATAACTCCATAAGATTGACATGGGAAATTTGAAAGCCATTGGGCCTCCCCTGAAAGTGGGTGATTTAAAAATCCCAAAAGGCACATCTAGAGAGTAAAAACATTTTGTGAAGCAATTCGATATATTTCATTCTTCTCACTCAACTTCAAATCATACTCGCCATAACTCTTCCCAAGCAGTGACTGTGGGGCGAAGCCCTACTCAGTACATTATACATATTTTTTTGGGTAAAAAAATAGATTTTGAAATAAGTTATTTTTTTCTATTTCTATCTGTTGGTTAAAGTAAATTATTTTAAATTTCACAATAAAAATAATTGTTTGCAAGTTTTATGTCCAAAATTAGCACGGCGTATATGTATATCATTCACTCTGAACATAATTTTGAAAAATAATACGACACAGTCAAACACACAGAAAACATTGTGCAGAACATTATTAGCTTGTACTTCGCAAAACAGCATGTAAACAACTGACTGAACGTAAACAAAGTATCTGCGCATAAGGCAATAACAAAGGCTTGCATCAGCCGGCCACTCTAACAGCTGTTGCGAGAACACTGTTGCCAACTCATAGAATTGAAAAGTACTACTAAAATAAACTAAAACCTAGCCTGATGGCTTAAAGTAATTGTAAACACAGCAAAAACTCCAAAATACCTAAATAACAAGTTTGGTGTATATAATTGTCTTGCGCTTGTAAGTTTAAAATTGAATTGCGTATATTAACCTCCACAGCTTGGGAAGGGTTAAAACATTAAAAGTGAATGCACTTCTAATAGCAATTTTAAACTAACCAATCAAACTTCTGCACTGAGAAGAAGCTGACACACTGAAGCACCACTACGATGGCCATCTGTCCGATGAGTGACACGATGGGGGTGAGCGACATGAGCGAGGTCTGGGGGGCGAGGGGCACCAACGGCCCGGGGAACGCCTTGGTGCGGCCCAGCAGAAAGGCGAAAGTGGTGATGATGAACAGGTCGATGTACAGGTACTGCTTGTCGGTCAGGTTGCTGTCTATGGAGTAGAGGATCATCACGGAGACAAACTGGGTCAGACTGTAGGCGGCCATGTACTTGAAGATGCCGAAGGACGTTACCAGTGCTGCGCGGCCCTCTCGCACCACCTGTGAGTCACAAACAAAGCTTACATCTCAGCATCACAAACTTTACAAGCTTAGCATTGATTTTGTATTTCTCAAATATTATAGGGGTTTGGAAGTAATGATAATTTTTGGATCGAATAGTGTTTTACCATGAGTTGTTTCAAGGAGTTTTTACCACCAGCTTTAATGCAATACAGATGGGTTTAACCTAGGGGTGTGCGAGTAGTGATTTTTTTAATCGAGTCGAGTCGAGTAGTGCCAATTATTTTTGAGTTTCGAGTATTTTTCGAGCGAGTATTTGCCATCAGTTGGTAGTTTAAAATAGTGTAATGGGATTTGGATACCATTCTAGATTTGATAATCTAATCTTGGTTTCTAACCAATACATGAGAAGCAATACAAGGTTTTGGCCAGTAAAATCAAACTGGATTAGGTATTGACAAACAAAACACGATTTGATATTCATTTACGGCTGATAAAACACGGTCCGGTTGTCATTTGGCCAATTGCACCTGGTCCAGACATCGTTTATAATCAATAATAGATGACGAAATCGTTAATTGAGGCCGATATTAAGTGGCCGGTCGCCACTTTTGCCGATATTATGTATACCGTCGTCATTTTCGGCGTTTAGAGTACATGTCATAATTTTTGTCCGATATTATGTTTTCCGTCATCATTTACGGCCGAAATTACGCGGTCTGATCGTCATTTTCGGCCGATTTTACAACATGCGATCATCATTTTCGGCCAATTTTACGTGATGCGATCGCCTTTTGCGGCAGTTACTACGCGTTTTGGTTGGTCACAATCGTTAGCGATCGTCATTTTTGGCCGAATTTACGTGATGCGATCGCCTTTTGCGGCCGTTACTACGCGTTTGGGCCGGTCGCAATCATTAGCGATCGTCTGGAAATCGGCGGGAAATACTCGCTCGAACTTTCGAGTATTAAAATACTCGGCCGAAAACTCGAAGTTTCGAGTACTCGCGCACCCCTAGTTTAACCCTTTCAGTGCTATGGACCGATATATTGGATTTTGAATATGCCACTAATAAACATTGTTACTGCTGCATAAGCAATTGTACCGTTACGATCTCAGTCTGCAGTCTGCGTCGTACGTGGTGTAACTTGGTAGACACAAACTGAACTACCTCGCCCAGCGCCTAGGCTCACATACCACCTAGTCTGCTACAGCTGCTAGTCTGATCAGTGGGTGTGCGGCTAAGGCGCTACCTTCCTGCCCGGGGGTAACACTTGGATCGAGGGTTCAAATCTCATCACAGTCGTTGATTTTTACGGGCAACTCATGGAGAGTTCACCTGTCCGTGGCAGAGTTGAATGGGAGGGTGGACCTTAAGCAAACGGTGGACAGCTTGAGTCCAAGCTGACGGGATGGGTGGAGTCTTTGTGAGTTGAACATCTGATCAGGTGTTTTGCTACTTTTTACCCATCCTTTGACTGTGTGTGTCCACTGGAAGCACGATTTTTTTTTAAATTTTAACTGTTTAAGTGTTCAAGACATTAAAAAAATTAACAAAACATCACAGAATCAATGACTACTTTCAGAAGCTTAGCACTGAAAGGGTTAAACAGGATAAGGTTGTTAGATAGTGTTTAATGGTACAGCCATTCTTTTATTTAACCAATATTAGGTAGGTAATATTGGCAATAATAACTGGAGTTTGGCTGTCATTTTCAGCCAGTAATATAAAGTCATTCAAGGTTGATATTATGCAGTTTAATCATAATTTTGGCCAATATAACGACATTCAGTCATTTGCAGTTTACAACACTAAATCATGTTGGACTAATCAATAGCCAAGTTCCAAGTTTTTATTAACCCTATTCAAATTTGATACTACAGTAGGCTCTCAGAAATCCGGATCGACCTACAATAGGATTCAAATCAACGGACGCTTCAAGGTCACTCACTAAATGCAGTTTCATAAAACATATGATTTTTATTTCTGTAGTCTGCTTAGTTTACGTTAGGCAAAGCAATTCTTAACAAACCTTGTCACCTTACTAAATGAAGTTTACTCCATCTAAAACCTAAAATTGAAACCTCTACTTCAATATCTATTTAAAATTCAGTTGAATTTAATTTTTGTATGACTTGAACTCTGATTTTTTTCTCTAAACAAATTGGAAAATCTGTAATATATTTATAAAAAACCATACGACTTTATTTAAGCTTGACCTTGAAGCGGCTATTGATTTGGACTTTACAATAGTCCGGAATCCAGGTAGTCCGGACCTATGACCTTGAATTTGTTTAAAGTGGTTTGTTGCAATTAAAAACAAAAACAAAAGTTCATGTTTTAGTGCCTTTAGTTTTCTTGCGGTTAGCCCGCATTAGACAATTGTCATGTCGTTTGCATCGTCGGGTGCTCTATGTTTCAATAAAATTGATGTTGATTATGATTTACGAGGCAGTGGATGTCGTCGTGCAAGGGAGGGAGGCCTAACGTAGTTTATTACAGAGTGTTCATAACTTTATTTCAGAAGCTCACTTTTGTATCAGCACATAAACATAAATTATTATTAGTTTATTTCATAAATGCATAATTGTTTGCAATAAAGGCGGAATTGAGGAGTCATGCCCACCTGCGGAAAATCTGGATTTTTCGTAATCTGGACTGGCCGTCAGCCACATTAGTCCGGATTTCTGAGTCTACTGTAAGAGCATGAATAAAGGTGTTTCTAATGTGAATTACCTTGACAACACACTCGATGTTGGGGTCCTTGGAGGTGAAGGGAGATGCCACCGATGACTCAGCCTCTGACAGTGAGATACCGGCGTGAGCTGCCTTGAGTGCCCCGCAGTCATTAGCTCCATCCCCACACATGGCTACAGAAACGTTTATAACTGAGTTGAGGTCAGATTTTAAAATAAAATTAGAGGTTTGTCTGTACATACTGTAACTTAAAATCTTGAAATGTTGGCATTTTATTCATCAGACACCGAAATCTATAATTAACATTTTTCTGTCTCTCTTTTACTTTTCATAGGGAATGTTTTGTTCACACATCACAGTAAAACGGCTTTAACGAATATGAACAAACCTTTTTAACACTGTTGTGTAACTGTGAGAAAGATTTAGGCTATTTAAAATAATTACACTTCATAAGGGCTCTGCCCTCTAGTCGGTCACAGCTTCAATGTTATTGGTATGGGAATTGATTTAGTTTATTATAACATGATAACACTAAGTAAAATGTAAACTGTTTAAACATCTGGCTTTATAACTGCAATAACTCTGTGCAGAGGACTGGTCATCAGCTAGCTTGTAATAAAATCAATGTACATTTGGTTCTCCATTCTAAAGGGGCATTTAATTTGCACTAGGAAATTTTGCCATGAAACTTTTCATGCTACATGAAGAATCTCACCAATCAGTGAGCAAGCTCCTATAGCGCAAGCCACAGCTCTAATGTGCAATATGGAATTTAATATCTCACA
Organism: Allygus modestus; assembly: GCA_963675035.1. Classification (NCBI taxonomy): domain Eukaryota; kingdom Metazoa; phylum Arthropoda; class Insecta; order Hemiptera; family Cicadellidae; genus Allygus; species Allygus modestus. The sequence continues at coordinate 138,906,253 of OY776112.1, read as the reverse complement.
TGAACTTGGACTCACAGGTATATAATATAAATACATGTTAAGGAGTTATCTTCACCCAGACTCGATCTTTTCCCTTTTCTCTTTCAATCCTATTCCAATAATCTAAAGTAACTAATGCCGAAGCTACTTTAACAATGCCTACCCTGTGACAATGTTGAGTTTAACTAATTTATTTAACACGTTTTAACTGAAGCTTATATGCCATTCAGAACTGCAGAAACAAGTAACTTTTTATTTCGTACGGGCAAAAGTTGTTATTAAATGCTGTCAAAGTTTGAGTTTAACTTCTAAGGCACGCTCTATGATGAAGTTGCTTTGCATATTGCTGACTTTTTCTTATTGTCCAACACGAGTTGCGAAATATTCCTCATGTAGGCCTAAATGCTCCTTGGCTGCAATATTTTGGCTCTCTAATATTAGAAACGAGGCATAAAACGTAAAATGATAGGTTGCATGTTACTGAATTTATCAGATCAACTAGGGATTGACAAAAAAATTGCTACGTAAAGGTTAAAAGTAATTTTAGTTAAATTTAAAAATGTTACCGGCATTAGGACATTTAGTAAAAATTATATAGTATGGTATTTTACGCTAAAAACACAATTGTTGTGGATGGTTAAAAGTAGTTTGGAGTGGCACAGGGATTGGGCCACCGTAGGATCAGATTAAGGCAAGCCGAATATGCAGTGTAATAGTAGGGGTGCATCAAAAAGCTTCAACATTTTGATTTGATTCGATTCGATGATGTAGTAATCAAAAAAGCGATGCAGTGAAAGTGTTTGACACCTCCCTAATTGGCAAAGATTGTACCGATTTTGTCTGAGAATTGTAGAAAGAAATAAGGTATATTCCAATGTTTGCGTTTTCATTGAATACATATTTTCCAAAAGTATTGTTTAAAAACGTTTTAGGTATAGCAGCTATCATATAACAAAGTTTATAACGTGGTTTGAATGAAAACAAAGAGCTGCAGCAGACGATGATGAGACAATGACAACAACAGATACAAAGCAGTAATGGCAATCACATCTCTTTTAGTCCAGGCGCTAGGTGCCATTGAGTGTGCATGGTAAGAGGCAGAGAATTTGACTTTTGATTTTAGTAATAGGGACCTTACAGAATATTAAAACCCATGTCGTCAACCCCGGGGGTGGTCGACTACTTAGGGGTGGGGGCGAAAAATCATGAAAAACGTCAATTAGAAAGCGTCTACAGCTCCCTTAAAGGTAACCATACGGAGACAAATTTTGTTTTGTTTTGTAGATAATTATATTGTTTACAAAAAAGATTATTACACAAGACCTCGTATCTTCGTTAGTTATGGCGATAAAACATAAATTTAAAATATATTTGAACATATGTAAAGATTTTGTATCTTTCTAATGTTAAATGCGCAAAATGTCCAAATAAATCAGTTAAATAATATCAGTATATTAATCCAGTTAAATTGTGTTTTCCCGTGAATGTTTTGGGGAGGATTTAATCTTTCCAATATTTATGTTTTTGGTGTGCTGAATCCGAATCTGAAATTTGCGAACAAAACGTCGCCACGCAACATGGAAAAAATTCAAAAAAACAGAAAACCATCCATCCATGATGTACATTCTTTGTTGAAATAGATTTTGTGTATGTATTATTTGACTTATTTATTTTTTTAAATTTCATAGTTGATACTTAACCTGTTCATTGTATCATTGAATTATTTGTTGCAGTCATAAATTTATTTGTAAAGGTATGTACATTTATGGAAATAAAGAATTTATTTATTTATTTAAACATTTAATTTTTTTGCATTTTTTCTTATAATTCGGAAACTATTAACTTTTCGTAAATAACCTTCTCATTCAAAATGGAAGTACACACAATTTCCTACAAATTTCATGATTTAGGGTTTGTTCTCCAATGAACCGTTCGAGCTAAAAAACCCACATTTCTACTTCAAAACATTAATTTATTAGTAAAGGCTGTAAATTAGGTCCTTCTAGTGTAAGGTTAAATACATTGCAGACTGATTTCAACTGTTTTGGTTCATCGTGTTGGCAAGGGGTCGGATATTCGGCGCATGATTTAAGGTGACCTACGATCGCATAAGACCAATAGATGGATCAAACTGGCGTAAAAGATGAAGACAGTTTTTGAGCGACGGATCCCCAAGAGAATATGGTGGCGGCCGGAGATAATTCATTACACGGCATTTCAGTTTAACATGGGAAAGATAGGGAGAAAAGAGACACGTGCTCAGTTGAATTATAATTTGTGACAAGATTATTGGTTTGTGGCTAAATACCCCTTTGATTCGTACTATTAAATAACTGTTATAAATTTTAATACCAAATATTAATATATATGTCAGGTTTATGTTTAATAAACAGAATAGTAAAATATTAACTCCCTGACAGTATAAGTGTTTCCAGGGTTGCCGCCACCAAAGTTGTATTTAAAAATTCATGCATAATTACAAGTTTTCCGGTTAAAAATCTCAAAATTCAAGGTAAACTCACACGGCATTATTTATGTATTTGCGATTTATGTACACTTATAACGATTTACAATATAAATAAAAGTGCTATTTAAAAAAATATATAAATCTTTACAAATTATATATTTTTTGATATTAGAGTTATATCTCATATTTTTTATGCTTCATAAAAAAAAATTGGTATATACGCTGGGCCAATTATTTATATTAATGAACTTGATTTATCTCTCTTTATAAAAACATTAAAATATTTTAATTGGTAGGAGGAGGAAATTATTTCCACAGATACACCCAATTATATAAAATTCCATTTAACTTTAGCAATTTACTATCTATTATAAGAATAAGAAAATAGTATATATCAATCTTTTTTTTGTGTGTCTATGGCATTTTTCAATGTTCTTGATAGGGAGTGGGCCCAAACCCTGATCTTGTTAATATTTAAATTAAACAAACATTTTCTTATAAAGCCGCTTAATAATTATGGCGGCTGGATCCAGTTTTGAACTTTCCAAACATTTTCAAGATTTTTGGTAGGAATCAATCTGACAACAAACCTCAGATTATGAACCAACCACCCTGACCACTTATGCTTTAACAAAATATCCAGCGACTCCAATCTCTGGATCTTATAAAAAAATCCAGAACTTATTGATCTTATAAAAAATGTCACCGACAGTCGCGACTGCATTTCGTAACATTTCCTCAGCAACAATAGCTCTCACACTCACATGGCTAACGTCGCCGACCATCGAGAACGCATCGCTAACGTCGCCGATCATCGAGAACGCATCGCTAATGACTCTTATTGATTTGTTTATATACGTTGGTTGCCAAATTCTTATTTGTTTTTCTAATTAGTGTCTTACTTAATTATAATTCTAAATTGCTAACTTTTAATTAATTGTTTGCTCGGATGTGCTCAGTAAAAGTGGATATAAACAGTGATGCTATCGGGATCTGAGGGCAATGGCTGCCACGTGCTAAGCCTAGCTTCTCTTTACAAAAATCAGTGTTATTACTTACAAAATTCCCTAGGCTATTTAAATATAGCTCACAAATGATCTTCTTTGACTTGATAATAAATATACTTGTACTTGTGGTCTCCTTTACTTTATTGTAGTGAGTAGAATGTGTTTTGTATTTACTCTGGATGTCAACAAAAGGTAGGTGTACAATTTCTAAGATTTCTTTACTATTTGAATAAAATACAGAGTTACAGAGGAACAATACAATATTTATTTGTCTATTGGTACAATTATGTTTCAAAAAGGTTCTCAATTAAAGGGATTTACAATACTATACAACTCAGGGGGAACAGTTACAATGTGTGGCCTAGCCTAGAAGATAAATGACAAACAAACTTGTAGGCCTAAAACTAAATGTTCATATTTTGGGTTCTAAATGGGGTTTCTTTACAAATGAGGGCTCTTTTTCTCAGGGGGGAAGTATCGTGCTGACTTGAATAACGTTTGGATGATATTTGAAAGAATATTAAGTCCAATTAAGCTGATGTGTTGAAAAATTACAACAATGAAAATTTTGGTTGTTGTCCAAAAGGAGAGTCCAATGGTTTCACTGACTTTATGAATGGTTAAAATACTCAAAATTAAATTTGGAAAGATAGTTCAATATAAAAATACTCTCTTGAGGTTACTTTAACTTTCAGAACATTAGGCTTGTTCTATTTAAATGTCTGTATTCTTTCCAGTCCCTAAATAGAATACAATGGAAGGAGTTTACCAATCTGCTTACAAATGTTCTTCGCTCAAATACCAGTTTTTGGGGAAAATCAAATAAAAAGGAGTGAATTTAAAGATGGTATTAATTGAGCAGTAAGTCCCTAATAAAATGAGCACCAAGCAATGCAAAACTTAGGCCATACTGGGAAATTAAAAATAGGAACTGTGTCTTTCATAGATTCTAGGTCTTAACACTATGGCATCTGGAGCAAGAAGAAAGATCTAGTAGAGATGAGGTCTGGAAGCATGGTCCATTGTTGAGAAGCACATGTTCACACAATTGTTAACACTGGTCACTGTAATTTAGATTCCTTAAGGACTATTTTTGAAAAGTATATTATATTAAATTTTAATTTTATTGCAATCCTCTCACATAAATTATATCTAAAATATTATTATTAGCAAACATATTAAATTAAGTGAGTAGGCTATTATATGGGGATAGGCTATGAATAATTATTGGTGATTAAATTAATGAAATACATATTATTATACAATTGCACAGATAAATAAACATTAAATATATAGAGGGGAATGTTTTCTGAGGAGTGATGATAATGGTGATTATGATTAGGCATGGACATAGGACAATTAACACAAATAACACATTTAGGGGAAATTAATTAATTAGTACATTTATAGGGAAACTTAAATATAAAATAACACATAATAGGAAAATTATTACTAAATGATGAATGAATGACATGTAATACTATAATTATCTCCTCAGAAATCTGTATGATATGAAATTAAAGACAGATTCGATCAAGTATGAAATGGAATACATGAATTATTTAGTATGAAATATATTTACAGCTAGTTATGAGGTACATTAAATGATTGATGTTGGTTGGTGATAGTACACTTCTTATTCTAAATTTACATAAACATAGGAACAATACATAAATGGGGAAATATGGGATGAGGGATTAGATAGTTCATGACCGCACAGGGGAATTTGGGATTAAGGGAACATTTAATATAACAATTGTTTGTTGGCATGGGGATGAAGTTCTTCACTCGCATAATAACACTTTGGTTTATACACTGTTTGTTACAAGGGCAAAATTCACTGTTTATAATCATCACATTTATAAATAAATTGTTATTTAACACTGTTTTGGGGAATAATCACACTGTTCACTTGGGGATTATGGGAAGGGGTACGCACTCGCGGTTAAGGTTCATGACGATCTCCTCATTTAAAATGATTACACTTGATAGATGATGATGATGATGGACTATTTACACTATTTTATGAGTTTATGTTGTCAGGGTCTTCTTCACTATATACATTATCCTCTTCTATTATCGGTTCTATGTATCTTTTTAATGCAGATATGTGGTATGGTCCCAATAAGATGTCTTCGTTTTCTCTGGTTACATGAAAAGTAGATTTTCCTAATATTTGCTTGATGATGAATGGTCCTTCGTAAACCTCGAAAAGTTTTGCAGTCTCTCCATAAATAGCTCGGGAGAGGGGATGTGATTTTATTAGCACTTTATCGTTTATCTTTAATGTTTGTGGTTTTCGATTCTGATTTAACTTTGCTGATCTTTTAATTCGTTTGGCATCTAACCTGCGTTTAGCGATGAGTAACTTCTGTTCTATTGGAGTATCAATTATGAATGGATTTTCAGACAAGTATTTTTCCCAAAAGCGGTGGTCTCGAACGCCGAATTGTAGTTCGTTAGGAGTGAATCCGGTCGATTCATGATATAATTCATTGAGGCATGCATTAATATCAGGAATATATTTCGCCCACTTCGTGTGTTGACGGGAGCAATAGGTGCGTAGACATCTCTTAACTTCTCGAATAGGTCTCTCGGCAAGGTTGTAGCATGGGTGGTACACTGGATTGAAGATTAATTCGATATTATTCTGCTCCATCTTCTGGATGTATTCTCCGCTCTTGAATTGTGTTCCATTATCGGACTGGATTCTTTTAGGGTATCCATAATTTGGGAAGTGTTGAGTAAATAATTTATTTAATATTGTTTTAGTGGTGGCTTTTTGCATAGGATATAACTTGATGAATTTGGTGAAGATATCGATGACAATAAGTATATATTTAACGTTTGATACACTGGTAGGAAGAGGTCCGATGATATCAATGGCTAACTGTTCGTTCTTTCCTGTACATAGCACTCCTTTCGCTGTGGCCACTAGCGGTCGGTTGCTGATCTTACATTTCTGGCAGGTATCGCACGTAGATAAATATTTCCTTATGGTTCGATTCATGTTTCGAAATATGAAGGTTTCTTGTAATAATTGAAAGCATTTCTTAGCTCCGCAATGTAGGTAGAATAAGTGACATTCCCAAATGAGGTCTTGAATCATGCAGTGAGGTACAGCAATTAACCATTTATTTTTCAGTTTTTGATAAAGGGTATTGTTATGAATGCGGAAATTATATGATAACTTTTGTGCGACTTCTGAATCTGGTTGTTCTTCTAATGTTTCAATTATGGGTTGGAGTTTGGTGTCTTCTCGCTGGAGTTGGGGTAAGTTTCTTAATGCGCTCTTCAGATTTTGATCGGGGATATTCTCAATGTAGTGGATAGTTAATTCTCTTGGATTGTTGTATGAAATAGCGGATTGATCGATGGAGATGCGACTTAACGTGTCTGCAGTGATGTTATCTGTACCTTTACAGTGGACAATTTTGAAGTTATATTCCTGTATGGTGAGTATCCATCTCGCCAAGCGATTATTCAATAATCGGCACGTTTTTAAGAAGGTGAGTGCGTGGTTATCTGTTATGATGGTTAATTTCGTTCCCAGGACAATGTATCGAGACTTTTGTAAACAATAAATGATGGCAAGGAGTTCCTTTTCAGTGGTGGTATACCTTTGTTCGACTGGTTGTAACGTTCTCGACATAAACATTATGGCAGCTTTCTCACCATTTTCTCGTAATTGATACAAATGTCCGCCTATAGCATAGTCAGAAGCGTCAGTTTGTAAGAAGAATTCTTTAGATGGGTCTGGGTGTTTTAAGACGTTGGTTTCCAGAAATAGTTGTTTAATCTTCATAAAGGTGACATCATCTTCTTTAGTCCAGATAAATTTGTTCTTCTTTGAAGTTAATCGCATTAATGGTTGTGTGGTTGCAGAGAATTTATCTATGAATTTATTATAATAATTTATGCTGCCCAGGAAAGCTTTAAGTTGAGTTCTGTTTTTTGGTGTGGGGAAATTTAGTATCGGTTCTACTTTGCTCTGGTCCATGTGGAGTCCATCGTTAGTTAAGGTGTATCCCAGAAATGGTACAGAATTTTGGCAAATCTTTGATTTGTTAAATCGAATGGTCATGTTGGCTTCTTCTAATTTGCTGAATATGTATTCTAGATGTTTCATGTGAGACTCGAAATCGGGTGAAATTATGCATATGTCGTCAACGTAGATTGCAGTAAAATTCTCAGCTTCAGAATCGAATACATTGTCTAGCGCTCGAACTAAAGCAGCTTGTGATGTAGAGATACCAAATGGTGTCACAGTGTACTGGTATATTTTGCCTCTGAATTGGAATGCCGTATATTGTTTGGAATTTTCTGTTAATGGTATTTGCCAATATGATGCGGTCAGGTCGATACTACTTATAAATTTTGCATTTTTGCATTTTCCAAGGATTTCATTTACACTTCTGTTACATTCAAAATCAGGTATTATAATTTCGTTTGCTTTTCGGGCGTCAAGGCATAGTCGTATTTCTCCCGTCTTCTTAATGACTGGAATTATCGGGTTGATAAAAGTGCTTTTACTCCTCTCAATTACACCTAAGGATTCCATTCTGTCGATCTCTTGTTGTACTGCATCTTGATATTGTTGAGGTACAGGATAAGTTGTGCTTTTAAAATGTTGTGGATTATCTACTCGTAACTCGTGAGAATATTTGTTGCATATGCCTGGTTGTTCGGAGAAAACATGTTTATACTTATTTAATAACTGACTTAAAATTGTTTGTTCTTCTTTCTTGATATAATCATTTGATGCTAAAGATGTATTAATTTCTTCTTGTGTCAATGTGCTGTCGTTTATTGGATTTGCTTGTAATTCGTTGAAGTTGTATGCTGTGCTATCATATTTATCATATATTAAATCATCATTGTACTCATCGTACATCATATTATCAAAATTATTATTCATATTATTATTTGGCCTATGGCTGTTATTAATTATTATTTGACATAACTGTCCTTCATGATGACACATATTAAACTTCATTGTAATATTATCGTTATTGATTTTCATATTTATTTCGTTTGAATTGAAATTTAAATCCATTTTGAGGGCAGATAGAACATCGACTCCGAGAATTATAGGTTTTATCAAATGTGGCACTATCAAATATTCAATTAGCATCGTATGTTTATCAATGGTAGTGGGAACATATATCGTGCGGGAAACACGTTTAGACTTTTCTCCAACAGCTGTTTTGATAACGGTGTTATTTACTGGTAATTCTTCAAATGGCTGTAGCTTCATTTTATTTTCGTTGAACCAAGCTTCGGCTATACAAGTTACAGAAGAACCGGAATCAATTAAGGCATTAGTGCTGATATTGTTTAATATTATGTTGATCTCTGGACAGTTAATTTGTGTATAATTTGAATTGACATCATTTTCGTACTCATCTTCTAAAAGGAAATTTTTATCACATATTATGTTGTTGGACTGCATAAGATTTATAGAGTGATTGATAGTTTGACCGAGGATAGTGTAAGTAGGCGCTGTATTTAATGGGTGATCGCATGACAACATAACCCTTTCTCGGCCGTGGTCTACAGCGCCGAGTCGTTTCCCTGTCTCGTTTGAGACGGTGAGGAACGTGGACTAGCAGTATTGTTGTTACTTGAATGAGGGCTCATTGGAGATACAGTTGGAGCATTAGGTGGATTGGGATTCTGTCTAAATATGGCGCAGAGTTGATTCTGTTCGTTGGTAGGGTGTTGACGATCATTTTTGTAGTTTTGTTCATAGTTTCTGGGATGATATTGCTCACGTTGATACGGCTTGTTGTCATGGTGACTTCGATGGTATTGCTGGTTGTTGTTACCATTATTCCTGTAATTTTGTTGATTTCGATACGAAGAGTTGTTTGAAGGGTATTTATTCTGCTGGTAGCTATGGTAGTTGTTCATTTTTGGTTGATAGGCCCGTTGGTTAGCATATCGATCGTTGTAATTCTGTTGGTTCGAAGTGGTTGGACTGGCTGGTCGGTTGCTTTGCTGGTTGTTGTGGTTCCTGGCTTTCTTAGGTCCATCTTTTATGTCTTCTTTCTGCAGTAGTCTTTCCATCGCTCGGATCGTGGTGATGTTCTGTACGCTTATGCTGTCTTGGATTATTGCGTCAAATCGCTCCGCCATAAGAGTCACTATCTCCTCTTCACTTAGGCTGGGTGTCATCGACTGTAGTAACAATACTCTTTCTGTCAAGTACTCCGTCTGGCTTAACGTTCCGTTGGCTCTATACTTCTCCGACTCGATTTTTGCTTTAATTCCTCGTTGGACTGCCTGGCTCCAGTATTTGAGTTCGAATTCTCTGGCAAAATGTTCCCAATCAATAATCTCACTTTTTATCAGCTGTAGCCATCGTGATGCTGGTCCTTCGAATGATGTCTCAAGCAGGTCTTTCAGGTACTCAGTTGAGTCGCAACATTGGTTCCTCTCGATTCCTCGTTCGTAATACCTTCTCAATTTATATAAATATTCATTTGGATTGCCGCTCCGTCCATTAAATTTCGGCATTAGACGATCATTGGCTTCGCTTCCACTGCATATTACTTTGATTTGTCCGGCCATTCCGTTTAGTTGATTTGCTTGCTTCAGATTGGTTACTTCAGTTTCACATTTGTTTAAATTTTGATTCAAGGTTTGGATTTCAATTTGTTGTGCCTCAATTAGTTTTGTTTGCAATGTAATTTTGGGGATAACTTCATTTTTCAGTGCCGTTAGGTTTGCTTTTGAATTACGTTCATTATCCAATTGCGTTTTGACAGTTAATTCTTCTATTTTCAGATCAAAATTTTGCTTATGCTCTTCCAGATGAGTTTTGACGGTAGATATAATATTTTCTTGATATTGTTTATTTTCAAATTCGGCAGCGGTTTGTTGTTGTGAGATACTGTCCAGCACGAATTGTCTCATTTGAGTTTGTGAATTTTCAATTCTAAGTATTAATTTGTCAGTTAATTTTGCAGTTTCTTCAGATTGGGCATTTTGGGTCATTTTGATGGCATTAATTTCTGATCGAATTTCGATTTGGTTTTCTCTTGTTTCTTGTATCTGCGATTCGAAAGCATTTCGACAGGCTTGGATTTCCTGTTGGGTTTCGTTGGTCTTATCGTGGATGATTTTGGTAAATTCGGTCTTGGTTTGATTTATTTGTTGTTGGAAATTTGCATTAATCGTCTGGATTCCAGATTTAGTTTCTTGTATTTCAGATTTTAATTCGGCATTATTTAGTTCAATTTTGGCGCTGGTCTGTTCAATCTTCGTATTTAAATTGATACTGGTTTGTTCAAATTTGTTATTTAAATCTAGACTAGTTTGTTCAAATTTGTTATTTAAATCAAGACTAGTTTGTTCAATTTTCGTATTGGTTTGCTCAATTTTGTTTCCCAAATTTGTCATAAGGGCGACAAGCATATTCATATCGATTGCAGGTGTCGGTGTAGTCGGGTTTGTAACATTTAATCTGCTAGTTGCGTCGTCTGTGTGTGCATCAGTCAGCGGGCGCGGTGAATGAATCAGCGTCGACTTGTTCAATGAGCTAGCGATACGTCCTCGTTCATTCTGATCAATGAATCCAGTTCGGGAACCTTCGGGTGTGTCCGTCAGCGTTCGGATCGGTCGGCTGGCGATTTTTCGTTCTGGTGTTGAGAAAGCAGAGTTAGCGTCTAAGGGCAGGCTGAGAGAGAAATCTCGCGTAGAGGTTACGAAATCGACGTTCTCTGATTGGCTGATGGGGTCAGTGTAGGTTTGGCGGTCTTTGCTTTTGACAGTTTCGTTTTCATTCTGCGCAACATGGCGGCTGCTGATTTCATCGTCGCTCGAATCGGCGTCTGCTGCGGGGTAGTTTCGTGTTTTCCGTAGATTGTACTTGTTTTCGGCCATCGTGTGTTCGTTTTATTATAATATGCGAGATAGTTAAATATGCGGTACCTTTATACACTGTTATTATTGGTGGGGAGGGAAACAATTACGGGAACTTAATATTAAATATGGTCTTATTCTAGGCTTACTCTAGTTGAGGATTGCAATGTTTATCAACTGTTATTCAAGCCAGTACGTTGGGTCGCCAATTCTTATTGATTTGTTTAGCCTATATACGTTGGTTGCCAAATTCTTATTTGTTTTTCTAATTAGTGTCTTACTTAATTATAATTCTAAATTGCTAACTTTTAATTAATTGTTTGCTCGGATGTGCTCAGTAAAAGTGGATATAAACAGTGATGCTATCGGGATCTGAGGGCAATGGCTGCCACGTGCTAAGCCTAGCTTCTCTTTACAAAAATCAGTGTTATTACTTACAAAATTCCCTAGGCTATTTAAATATAGCTCACAAATGATCTTCTTTGACTTGATAATAAATATACTTGTACTTGTGGTCTCCTTTACTTTATTGTAGTGAGTAGAATGTGTTTTGTATTTACTCTGGATGTCAACAAAAGGTAGGTGTACAATTTCTAAGATTTCTTTACTATTTGAATAAAATACAGAGTTACAGAGGAACAATACAATATTTATTTGTCTATTGGTACAATTATGTTTCAAAAAGGTTCTCAATTAAAGGGATTTACAATACTATACAACTCAGGGGGAACAGTTACAATGTGTGGCCTAGCCTAGAAGATAAATGACAAACAAACTTGTAGGCCTAAAACTAAATGTTCATATTTTGGGTTCTAAATGGGGTTTCTTTACAAATGAGGGCTCTTTTTCTCAGGGGGGAAGTATCGTGCTGACTTGAATAACGTTTGGATGATATTTGAAAGAATATTAAGTCCAATTAAGCTGATGTGTTGAAAAATTACAACAATGAAAATTTTGGTTGTTGTCCAAAAGGAGAGTCCAATGGTTTCACTGACTTTATGAATGGTTAAAATACTCAAAATTAAATTTGGAAAGATAGTTCAATATAAAAATACTCTCTTGAGGTTACTTTAACTTTCAGAACATTAGGCTTGTTCTATTTAAATGTCTGTATTCTTTCCAGTCCCTAAATAGAATACAATGGAAGGAGTTTACCAATCTGCTTACAAATGTTCTTCGCTCAAATACCAGTTTTTGGGGAAAATCAAATAAAAAGGAGTGAATTTAAAGATGGTATTAATTGAGCAGTAAGTCCCTAATAAAATGAGCACCAAGCAATGCAAAACTTAGGCCATACTGGGAAATTAAAAATAGGAACTGTGTCCTTCATAGATTCTAGGTCTTAACACTATGGCATCTGGAGCAAGAAGAAAGATCTAGTAGAGATGAGGTCTGGAAGCATGGTCCATTGTTGAGAAGCACATGTTCACACAATTGTTAACACTGGTCACTGTAATTTAGATTCCTTAAGGACTATTTTTGAAAAGTATATTATATTAAATTTTAATTTTATTGCAATCCTCTCACATAAATTATATCTAAAATATTATTATTAGCAAACATATTAAATTAAGTGAGTAGGCTATTATATGGGGATAGGCTATGAATAATTATTGGTGATTAAATTAATGAAATACATATTATTATACAATTGCACAGATAAATAAACATTAAATATATAGAGGGGAATGTTTTCTGAGGAGTGATGATAATGGTGATTATGATTAGGCATGGACATAGGACAATTAACACAAATAACACATTTAGGGGAAATTAATTAATTAGTACATTTATAGGGAAACTTAAATATAAAATAACACATAATAGGAAAATTATTACTAAATGATGAATGAATGACATGTAATACTATAATTATCTCCTCAGAAATCTGTATGATATGAAATTAAAGACAGATTCGATCAAGTATGAAATGGAATACATGAATTATTTAGTATGAAATATATTTACAGCTAGTTATGAGGTACGATAACTTTTGTAAAAATGGTCCGATTTTGATTAAATTTGGTAAAAACGTGTAAAGCAACATTTATGACTTTAAGTTTGAAAACCAGCCATATCGCTCTATCTAGGGGTATTTTGGGGGGGTTTGGTACCCCAAAAATGGGTTTTTTGAACTTGTTGCATATAATTTTTGAAACAGTCAAATTTTAGTTTTTACCATTAGATTCAGCTTTAAAAAACACACAATTTGGTATTTTGATCATTCCTCTACGTCAATCTGTTACCAAGATATTGAAAGTGCTAAACACAGTACGTTGTCGAAAAAAATTATTTCTCGCTTCTTTATGAACGTATACTGACGCAACTTGGTATACGGCTTTATCTGGTTGTGGTCTATTGATATTTGCTCAAAAAAAATTTTTCGCTAAAGGTTCCCAAAGCAGCAAACCTGCGTACTCAGCCCCCATGTTATTCTTATGGAGACAAATTAAAATGCTATGTCTCACTTAATAATGAACATAAATTAATGAAACCTCTTATATGACTACCTAGTTCAGTTATATTGATATTTGCCTAAATACCCATTTTTTTTTGTTCCTTGTTGTAGCAAACCTGCGTACTCATCCCCATGTTATTCTTATGGAGATTAATCAAAATGGAATATATCGCTTATTTATGAATGTATATTGATGAAACTAGGTATATGGATTCACCTAGTTCAGTTATATTGATATTTGCATAGAAACCAATTGTTTATGTTCTGTGTTTCAGCAAACCTAAGAACTCATCCCCAATGTTATTCTTATGGAGAATAATTAAAATTGTATATATCGCTTATTTGTGAATATATTTTTATGAAACTTGGTATGCGGCTTTATGTGGTATTAAGTAATATATTATGCATTGGAAATTCGCTGAGTAGGCAGGATTGCTGCGACGGGGGTATTTTACATTTTTCACTAAACAAATTTTAAAATCACTAAATTTTGGTTTTGACCAATTTATAAAATACTAAAAAACAAATAATTTAGTATTTTGAATCATTAACCTAGGTAAAGTCACTGCGGAGGTAATCAATAAAAAGATATAAATACAATTTACCATGTTAATCTTATGGGAAAAAAGGTTTTTAGATTTTCCTCAGTTTAACTTTATTGAAAACTTAAAATTGTTCTCCAATAAGTTCAGCTCTGAAAAACAATTATTTTGGTATCTAACATGATGAATCAAAACAGTTGAAATCAGTCTGCAATGTATTTAACCTTACACTAGAAGGAATTTACTAATTTGCAGCATTTATTAGTAAATTCAAGTTTTGAAGTAGAAATGTAGTTTTTTTTAAAGATGGACAAAATACATCAATTTTCAATTAGTGCTTGAGCTCGAACGGTTCATTGGAGAACAAACCCTAAATCGTATGTTTTTAGGAAATTATGTGTACTTTATTTTGAATGAGAAGGTTATTTACGAAAAGTTAATAGTTTCCGAATTATAAGCAACAAAATTTAAAAAGTTAGATTTTTGCTTTTTTGAATTTTTCCCATGTTGCATAACGACATTTTGTTCGCAAATTTCAGATTCAGATTCAGCATCCCCAAAAACATAAATATTGAACAAATCAAAATCACCCAAAAACATTCACGGGAGAAACACAAATTATCTGCATTAATAAACTGATATTATTTAACTCATTGGCCTACCTCTTTTAGCGAATTTCCCCTATAGGGAAGAAGCTATTACCGTAAGTCTCATGGTAAGACTTAAGCCCGAGACCATGATAACTTTTCATTTTAAGGTCCCCAGATGACAAACACCATTCGTTCAAATTTTTATATATGTGTATATATACATATACATATATATATATATATAAAAAGTCAACTCCCAATCATCCAGGGTAATGACCAGTTGGAGGGTCACAGATAACCCAAAACCACGGTTAAAACAAAGGGATTCAATAAATTGAATAACGAATGTAATAAAGGTTTATCAGTATTTTGATACTACAATATTGTGTTTTAATTGTCATTTAAGAATCTCGATACTGATACCAATGTCCAAGAATCGGTGGTATCAAGAATCGACTCATCCCTAACAAATATATATACACATATTTATTTATTTTTATTTTTACTTATACACTAAAATAATTACACTAATCGTGTTTTAACATATTATATCAAAATATTATACATTTATTGAGTTACAGCTAAAATTATCAACAGTGCGGACTTTTATCTACATGCACTTATAGTACCCACTACCTTCAAAGAGACATATAAACTTACCACTGGGTCAATTTCAATCAAAATCACAACACTGCACTTGTGTATTATTATACACATATTTATACTTCAATTTCCTATTATTATATACATATTTACACTTCACATCTTCATTGAATCTTCTAGTAGTTCAGAACTGTGTGGTAGACCTCAAAACACAAATCCATGTGGAGAGGGACTTTACAAATCTTGCACTGAACCCTGACTTCTTTCCTCAACCCTCTGTCACTACACACTTAACATCTCTTGGTAGGGAATTCCTTGTTTGCAGTTGGAGGGATTGATTCTGGGAAGTGCCGTCCCTGTAGCCTCATTGGATTTGAAATCGAAGGTCGTCCAATAGGTTTGTGAACTAATGAAACTATCCCCAGCATTTGTTCAGCCACAGCAATTTTAAAGTCAGAAAAATGATACTTTTTTGGGGTGTTTGCTGGCAATAAATGACATAAGCATTGAACATGGCCATGTCAAGAAGATAAACAAATATCTTATGGTACTCCTTAGCATAGCGGTGCATTAGCGGGTTATAAGCTAAGACCTGATCCTGCCTATCTACACCCTGCATCCCACTGTTATATTCTACAATCAGTCTAGGTTTGCATATCTCATGTCCAGGTTGGTTTTGAGAAGCCCTAATGCGTCGCACTGTTGGTTGCAATTCTAATTCAATGTTCACAGTACTGAGTGTGTTCACATTCTTTTTGTCGACCCATCAAATAAGCAGTACCCCTTCATTACTTCTTTGCACTACCTCACCTCTTTCCAAGTCCACTCCATTCATGTTTGGCATATGCTTTCTGTTCATTTTTACTGTACCAACAGCATAAGTGTCACGCAACAGAAGTTTAGAGAACAACGGGTGAGGAGTACCAGTTATCTAAATAGATAATATAGCCTTTATCCAAAAAATTATTTGCAAGTCTCATAACTACTTCCTCACTAGCTAGTACACCTTTAGGCATTGGTTTTTTGCCTGTATAGATTTCAAAAGATGAACAATATCCAGTTTTTGACTCGCACAGTTTGAAAATTGTAATTCCAAAACGTGCACGCTTGGTTCGTATAAACTGGATATACGAGAGCCTCCCTCGAAACTTCATCAGGCCCTCATCTACTGAAATTTCTCTATCAGGGGTATAGTTTCTCATAAACTTATCTTCATAATAATCATTACAGGCCTTATTTTACTAAGTTTATCATTTTGATCCTGTTCTTCATTATTTACAAAATGAAGGAATCTCATAATTGAGGTGAATCTCTTCAGAGGCATAACTTCTGAACAAATTTTGGTTTCCAAAATTCTTTTCTTTGTCCAGTAGCTTTGGAGTGTTGGCTTATCAACAATACTCATAATAAGTGATAACAATATGAAAGATTTCATTTCATCTATTGTCACTTCTAACCATTTATCATCTGATTTCAGAACTTTTCTCTTAGGATCAAGAAAGCATTGTTGTGCATACAAGTTTGTTTCCCTAGTAACCATATCAACAAAATCTTGCCCCACAAATTCATAGAAAAAATCTAGCTCATCATAGAGATCATTTATGTTAGAAATGTTTACGCCTACATTCTGGCCAGAAAATATAATATTTTTTGTCTCATTAGGTTTGTTATTCCAAACATATGGACTCTCAATGGAAAGGCCTATGTCTCCTCTCACTACCTGCTCTATTATCTCGCTTACATTATCAGTAGGTATTTCTAACCTAGTTACTTGTTCCACAGTTACAACAGTGTTAAGCATATCATTAGGTACATCCTGATCGATAGTTCCTTGAATAAATTCATTATAATTATCCACTTGAGTGGAGAAATCTACTTGCATACACCAGTCATCTAGATCAGTAGAACTAGGCCTAGGCGTGGCAGCGTTTTCATTTGAAGTTAGATGCCCATTGGGCTCTGTTTCGAAAACAAATTCATCATTAACAGATAAATCAATATCCTCTGTACTTACTCTTTCTATAGTTTCATCGATAGTATCTGTATTAGGAGAAATAATTTCACTATATTCATTACTGTGACTGTCAAACAGCTCTGCGGTAGGCCTAGGTAACAAAATGTTCGAGTCTTGAATTTTACATTCAGGGTCGGATTCTTGGTCATCCTGAAACTTCGGTCAACAAATTCATCTTCACTCTCATCTTCATTGGAAGATAAGTCGCAATTATCAATAACTCTATCAATTTCACTTGACCGCAAGCCACAACTACACAACATCGCGATGTAAACACAACCTCAAAACTTGCACTAGTTTGTTTACATTATACATTTCTGAATACCAGGGTTGCCAACCGATAGAACGAAATTATTGTAGTATGACTAAGGCAGTTTATCGTAGAAACATAAAGTGACTCAGTACGTGCTGCTATCCATCGGAAAAAGCCGAAACTGCTAGCACTGTCGCGTGACGAGAGTACCTCGTCAAAGTATTCTGTAGCGACCGAGCGGCCGGGCGAAAACGACTCGTCGAAGTAGGCCAATGGGTTAACTGATTTATTAGGACATTTTGCGCATCTAACACTAGAATAATACAAAATCTTTAATATGTTCAAAGATATTTTTAATTTATGTTTTATCCATAACTAACGAAGATACGACGTCTTGTCTAATAATATTTGTTGTAGAAAATATAATTACCTACAAAACAAAAATAAATTCACCTTCATATGGTTACCTTTAAGGGAGCTGGACGTTTTGATAATTGACGTTTTCCACAATTATGCCCCATTTCGTGATTTTGCGCTTCCACCCCTAAGTAGTCGACCACCCTTGGGGTCGACGACATGGGTTTTCATACTCTATAGGGTCCCTCTATTACTAAAATCAAAGTCAAATTCTCTGCCTCTTTTAATACACACTCAATGACACCTGGCTCCTCGTCTATTTAGAAAAGTAGTTCTCCTATCATGTTGTTAAAACAAATTTGTTGGGGTTTTTATATCTGAATCGTTTGTAACACTTACAATGCAACTGAAGTTAATATCAAGTTTGGTATTCCTCCGCATTAACACCATTTAAAAGAAAAATTGAACATTTGTTAAAACTGAGAGTTTTATTCAAAGGAAGAATTTCTTCATAGTAACATATCTGCTCTGGATTTTAGTTAAGTGATTCTATGTATTCTACATAAGATAAGATTAATTTGTTGTAAAAAACTGTATAGCATTCTTGATATTCTGTAAATGACAATGCTTATCGCAACAATTGTACTGCGTAATGGCTACAATAAATCTTATTATTTAAAAATCTAATTCCTCGACTGTGACATATCTCACCGACGTAGTAGCCGAGCGACTGCAGCGTCTGTATGAGCTGCTGCTTCTGGTCGGGAGACATCCGGGAGAAGACGGTGCCTCGGGTGGCGATGCGGGGCACTAGCTCGGGGAAGTGGGTGCGGATCACGCTCCACGTGGCGCCGGTCAGCGCCAGGCTATAGCTGGTCACAGAGTTGCCATCCTCGGGCCCGCTGCGCAACACGTACCATAGCAATCAATCAATCAAACAGTATAACATGGTACAAAGAATGGTCATAATAATCATAATACATATAAATCATATCAATTATGAATTAAATGACCATTCCTTTATATAACTGTTTTTACAATTAATGTAAACCTATCTTCACTACACAACCTTATTAGCTCTGAACGACTTCCTTTTAGCGAATTTCCCCTATAGGGAAGAAGCTATTACCGTAGTCGGCATGGTAAGACCTAGGCCTGGGACCATGATAACTTTTCGTTTTGAGGTCCCCAGACTCCAAAAACACCATTCGTTCGAAAATGTATATATATGTGTCCGTGAGCACGGTAACTCTCGTAAAAATGATCCGATTTTAATGAAACTTGGTATAAACGTGTAAAGCAACATTTATGACTTTAAGTTTGAAACCAGCCAGATTTCTCTATCCAAAGGGGTATTTTGGGGGTGTTATGTACCCCACAAATGGGTTTTTTGAATTTTTTACATCTAATTTTTGAAATAGTCTAATTTTAGTTTTCACCATTCGATTCAGCTTAAAAAACACACAATTTGGTATTTCGATCATTCCCTCTACGTCAATTAGTTACCGAGATATTGAAAGTGCTAAACACAGTGTGTTGTCTAATGTTATTCTTATGGAGGAAAAGAACATTTTTATATCTCGCTTATTTATGAACGTATAGTGACGAAACTTGGTATACAGCTTCAACTCGTTGTGGTCTATTGATATTTGCTTAAAAAAATTTTTTTTGCATAATCCTCCCTAGCAGCAAACCTGCGTACTCAGCCCCCATGTTATTCTTATGGAGAATAATTAAATGCTCTGTCTCCCTTAATTATGAACATAAATGAATAAAAACTGGTATACGAGTTCACCTAGTTGAGTTATATTGATATTAGCATAAAAACCCATTATTTGTGTTCCTTGTTGCAGCTAACCTGCTTACGCAGCCCCAATGTTATTCTTATGGAGAATAAATAAAATTGTATATAACGCTTATTTGTGAATATATTTTTATGAAACTTGGTAAGTGGCTTTATGTAGTATTAAGACATTTATATCTCCATTGGAAATTCGCTGAGTATGCAGGTTTGCTGCGACGGGGTATTTATAAATTGAAACTATTTTGGAAACTTTTAATTGCTCAGGATATATACCAGTAATAAAAGAATCATTTATAACATGGGTCAAAGGTTTGAAAATTAGTGTTTAGCATCTTTAATTAACTTAATTGGTATTTCATCAAATCTAGATGATAGTTTAGATTTACAAGAAGTTATGTTTTTTGACATCGTTTTCTGTCATTGGGACCCAAAAAAAAAACGAGACTGCCTGAGAGGTTTTGAGGCTGTTACATAATCACCTTTTGTAATATTTGGCAACACTATTTTTTCCACATCAGAAAAATAATTATCAAGCATATGACTGCAGTTTGATCAGTGTAAATCTTATTATCTACATTCAAATTAATCTGATTGTTTCTGTAGTTGCATGTAGTTTCTGAACTGACAATTTCCCACACTGTTTTTATACATTATCAGAATTTTTGATTTTTTTCTCAAAATAATTTCTTTTCTTACTGAAAATTAGTCTTTTATATTGCTTATTCTGTTTATTTATTGTGTTTCCCCTAAACTGACTTTTTCTCAGATGTTTTATTAAAAATCGGATAACGGTCCTTTTCTTTTACTGTTAGTTTTAGTTACCTGAAGGTAACCCCAAACAGGCACTGCCTAGGGGAAACCTATTATTCACTAATGTGAAAATCTATATTTTAAGTTTTAACACGTTGAGTGCGGGCTGGTTACCGGTGACCAGCTGCTGGATGCGCGCTCAGGCTGCCCCGGTCACAGGAGACTGGCAAGGCCACGGCAAAGGAAATCAGTCAGTGTGGCGCGCTCCCACGGAGTATATTGGAGATTGCCGCGAATTTTGTTTGTGGTGTCCTGACCTACATTTTGCGTAAGTCGCTCACCAATCCCGCGGACCGGTGCCGGTCACCCGAGACCGGTGCCGGTCACCCGAGACCGGTAGTTGCACAATAACTTTGCGAGCTTATTGACGTTAAATATGTTAGTGATTTGAGTATTCTACGTCACAATAAATTATTTTATGGTTTATTATTTTAGTTTTTGTGACTTGTCCAGATAAGCCAGGATTGTGTTTGGGGGATTGCTTTGAGCAATTTCATGATAGTCTCTAAGTAGAATAAACAAAAAAATAAATGGTTAGGAGGGAGGAAGAGGCTGTATATAATTGTAACATTTTGTTTAGTGCTATTCACCATATTTAAAACCCGTGTAAACCCCCGTGTAAAAACCCGTGTCTGTAACATCAAAAGGGTGATATTGTATTCACGACGCCTACGGATTTTCCTGTACGGGCCGGCCCGGTCACAAGTGATCGACGGATTTTGGACGCCATTTTTTTAAAAATACCCCCGTCGCAGCAAACCTGCGTCCTCAGCGAATTTCAAATGCAAAATATTTGTCTTAATACCACATGAAGCCGCATACCAAGTTTCATAAAAATATATTCACATATAAGCGATTTTAATTATTATCCATAAGAATAACATTGGTAATGAGTACGTAGGTTTGCTGAAACAAGGAACATAAACAATTGGTTTTTATGCAAATATAAATATAATTTAACTAGGCGAAGCCACATACCAAGTTTCATCAATATTCAATCATAAATAAGCGCCATATAACATTTTAGTTATTCTCCATAAGAATAACATGGGGGCTGAGTAAGCAGGTTTGCTGCAACGAGGAACAAAAAAAGTTTTTTATGCAATTATCAATATAACTCAACCAAGTGAAGCTACATACCAAGTTTTATTAATTTATGTTCATAATTAAGGGAGTCATTACATTTTACTTATTCTCCATAAGAATAACATGGGGGCTGAGTACGCAGGTTTGCTGCTATGGGAATAATCAACAAAAAATCATTTTTTTGTGCAAATATCAATATACCAGTACTACGTGAAGCCACATACCAAGTTTTATCAACATACATTCATAAATAATCGAGATATCAAATTTTATTTATTCTCCATAAGGATAACATTGGATAACGTACTGTGTTTAGCACTTGGAATATCTCAGCATCGGTTGGGCGTAGAATCACCATTTAAACACCAAAATGATCTTTTTGTGGAGCTGAACAGATTGGTAAAAGCAAATGTGAAGTTTACATTAAAATAAACTGAGGAAAAGCCAAAAACCTTTTTCCCATAAGATTAACATGGGCGATTTTATGAGCAGGTTTTTTTGGATTTTCTCCGCAACCACTTAACCTAGGTTAATAATTCAAGATACTATATTATTTGTTTTTTTAAGCTCTATAACATGGTCAAAACCACAATTAAGTTGTTCAAAAATGTTAGGGTGAAAAATGCAAAAAACTGATTTTTGAAAAATTTAAAACCCCCATAAACCCCCCTTCCCATGGTCCGATTTTTCTGGTTTTCGAACTTAAAGTCATGAATGTCATTTTACACATTTGAGCCAAATTTCATCAAAATCGGACGTTTTTTACTCAAGTTATCGCATTCACGGACACATATATAGATATATATATATATATATATATATATATATATATAGATATATATATACATATATATAAATTTGAACGAATAGTGTTTTTGTCATCTGGGGACCTCAAAACAAAAAATTATCATGGTCTCGGGCTTAAGTCTTACTATGAGACCTACGGTAATAGCTTCTTCCCTATAGGGGAAATTCGCTGAAAGGACCAGAAATGCAGTTTGGGACCTTGATCCTGTCTTCTGAATAAAAAAAGTTAAGATTTTGTTATAAAATATTTCAGCCTCTAGGGTACACATGCGGACATTTTTACCGCACTCAAAGTGTTAATCTATTAGTTACTTGGAAACAACGGTTAAATTTTCCTTGTTTATGTATCATGTTTGGTGAATAAAGTTTATTGTTATTATTAGATATTAAATTTTCTCCCTCAGATTTTATTTCATCATCAACCCACTTGGTTTTCCTAGTTCTGACACTTGATCTTATTTTAGGAAAATGTTTTTCGAAATAGTAGATTAATGTTACGTAGAATTCATGAAATTAATTCTCGGCTTGAGCATAGTAGATATTTTCCCACTTAATTAATTACTTCACTAGCATCAGCCATGTGGGAATAACCAGTAAAATACAGGATGACTTGTAACGATTTGAACAATCTTAACTAAGTTCAAACTAATTCAAATTCTTTATTAGCCATTCAGCAAGTCAGTGAGTCAAAACAAACAAATTATGTAGTATAATATGTTTCCTATCTTGTATAGCTTCCATACAAATTTTGTTTTTATTAGGGGTGTGCGAGTACTCGAAACTGAGTTTTCGGCCGAGTATTTTAATACTCAAACTCTAAGTTTTGAAAAATACTCGAAACTTCAAGCGAGTATTTTCCGCCGATTTCCGGACGATCGCTAACAATTGAGACCAGCCAAATCGTGTAGTCACGGCCGCAAAATGCGATCGCATCATGTAATAAAGGCCGAAAATGGCGACAGTATACATAATATCGGCAAAAGTGGCGACCGGGCCACTTAATATCGGCCGTAACTAACGATTTTGTCATTTAATATTGATTATAAGCCATGTCTGGACCAGGTGATATTGGCCAAATGACAACCGGACTGTGTTTTAATGGCTGGAAACAAATATTAAACAGTTTTTTGTTTGTCAATACGTAATCCAGTTTGATTGTACTGGCCAAAACTTTGTATTACTACTCATGTATTAGTTAAAAACCATGTTTAGATTATCAAATCTGGAGTGGTATCCAAATCCTATTACACTATTTGAAACTCCAACTTGGCCCTCTTCTGTTTATTTGCTACACAAGGAATTTACCAAAACTGTCTAGCAGTAGCCAATTATATCTCTATGCCCAGGGCCCATTTTAGCTTCATGCCGCCCCTAGACCGTATGAAGCTTGCCGCCTCCTAGGGATAAGGAAAGAAGTCGTTGTTGGAAAAAAAAGTATAGTTGTTGCAAAGGGATCACGTCGGCGGTGGTCGAGAGAGAGTATTCTAGGCCCGAAACAAGTGCTACTATAGATTTTAAGTAATTTTTCACCCTCTTCAGGCAGGAAAACTCCTCTCACCAGAGCAATTAGCAGCTGGAATTGATTATAAAATCCTCAGTGCTATGTATATAGGTATTTGGATATACACACTGAAGCTAATGATACCTCAGGTAATTTTAAATTCCTATCATTAGCAGTCTTCAAATTTCTCACCTGTAGCTTCAGAGTATGCTTAAAAATTGCTAAACCCATCGACAAAATTGTCATCAAAATCGTTTCTGTAGATATCGACAAGATGTGTTGCACTCAATCTTCACACGAGGCGCGATTCACACGAGCGAGAGGGATCGCAAACTCCAAATTCACACAGGCGATCCATTCATGACGAGATCGCAGCAAGCTATTTACATTATGCAGGTGTCGGTTTAGAAATAAACTAACAAATTATATTAAAGTCGAAACCAATCGGAATTTATTCAAAACAAATTTTTTTAATCGTATATAGTGAATTTTATAACGTGTAGATGAGTTTACGGACTACTTAGGAAAAACTCCAATTATTTTTAAAACTCTAAAAAAATTGGGTTTGTTTAAACTTCGTCTTATTGGTTTATACATCTAAGATGTGTTATGTTGAAGCTATTGTAAATATTGCATAGTTGTAAAGATTAGTTAATGTGAAAATTTATGTATTTATTACATCGATCCACAACTTTGTGGTTGTTTTTTTTAAATGTTATATCAATAAAATATTATTATTATTATTACCTTACGTTAAGGTAAGTGACACTTTAATGTGTAGAGATATTGTTTGAGTTCAGTCAGTTGATTCCTTCAAGTTAAAACAAATTTTTGTTGCAGGTAGTTTTTATTTTTGATCTATAATAATAAAAAAAAAAACAGGGCAGATCGATCAAAATCGGAACCTCCAATAACTAATTATAAAGTTATAAAGATATAAAGTTAGTTATCGTAGGCCCCGCCACAATGGACATAATATTCCTTAAGGTTATGCAGTTTCCTGCAACTCGATGTGAAGCCTTAGTTGACATCCTCTTAATAACATATAAAAATGGGATGATGTGCGTCTGTCTGTCTGCTTTTTGTTCCTCAATCACTCAATAACTACTGAACCGATTGGCACGAAAATTTACAGGAATTTTCCTTATATACCAAATAAACACAAAGGCCTATTTTCGTTTTGAAAATCCTATAGGGCAAAAAATTACTACTCGCATACCCCTAGTCTTCATACCATTTTCCGTTTCAAGATGGCGGCAGTTCAAAGTTGAATATCTTAATAAACCACAGATTTTAAAAACAAATGCTAAGAAACAAAATATTTAGACAATTCAAATCCCCCCGTCGCAGCAAACCTGCGTACTCAGCGAATTTCCAATGCATAATATATGTCTTAATACCACATAAAGCCGCAAACCAAGTTTCATAAAAATATATTCACATATAAGCGATTTTAATTTTCTCTATAAGAATAACATTGGTAAAGAGTACGTAGGTTTGCTGAAACAAGGAACAGAAACAATTGGTTTTTATGCAAATATAAATAGAATTTAACTAGGCGAAGCCACATACTAAGTTTCATAAATTTTCAATCATAAATAAGCACTATATAACATTCTAGTTATTCTCCATAAGAATACAGTAACATGGGGGCTGAGAAAGCAGGTTTGCTGCAACAAGAAACAGAAAAATGGCTTTTTACATAATTATCAATATAACTCAACCAAGTGAAGCTACATACCAAGTTTTATTAATTTATGTTCATAATTAAGGAAGTCGTTACATTTTACTTATCCTCCATAAGAATAACATGGGGGCTGAGTACGCAGGTTTGCTGCTAAGGGAATAATGAACAAAAACTCAATTTTTTGTGCAAATATCAAGATACCTGTACTACGTGAAGCCACATAGCAAGTTTCA
Organism: Allygus modestus; assembly: GCA_963675035.1. NCBI lineage: Eukaryota > Metazoa > Arthropoda > Insecta > Hemiptera > Cicadellidae > Allygus > Allygus modestus. The sequence goes on along the minus strand of OY776112.1, from coordinate 138,880,189 downwards.
TCAACATACATTCCTAAATAATCGAGATATCAAATTTTATTTATTCTCCATAAGGATAACATTGGACAACGTACTGTGTTTAGCACTTTGAATATCTCTGCAACGGTTGGGCGTAGAATCACAATTTAAACACCAAAATGATTGTTTTGTGGAACTGAACAGATTGGTAAAAGCAAATGTGAAGTTTATATTAAAATAAACTGAGGAAAAGCCAAAAACCTTTTTCCCAGAAGATTAAGATGGGAGATTTTATGAGCAAGTTTTATTGGATTTTCTCCGCAACCACTTAACCTAGGTTAATAATTTAAAATACTAGATTATTTGTTTTTTTAAGCTCTATAACATGGTTAAAACCAAAATTAAGTTTTCTAAAAATTGTAGGGTGAAAAATGCAAAAAACTGATTTTAGAAAAATTTAAAACCCCCATAAACCCCCCTTCCCTTGGTCCGATTTTTCTGGTTTTCGAACTTAAAGTCATGAATGTCATTTTACACATTTGAGCCAAATTTCATCAAAATCGGACATTTTTTACTCAAGTTATCGTGTTAACGGACACACACACACATATATATATCTATATCTATATATATATATATATATATATATATATATATATATATATATATATATATATATATATATATATACATATATATAAATTTGAACGAATAGTGTTTTTGGCATCTGAGGACCGCAAAACAAAAAGTTATCATGGTCTCGGGCTTAAGTCTTACCATGAGACCTACGGTAATAGCCTCTTTCCTATAGGTGAAATTCGCTAACAGTGTGTCATATGTAAAGATTGACTGATGGATAACAGAAAAAAGTCAAATTTAGTATTCAAAAGTAGGGATATGACCGTATTCAGCAGAAAAAAGGCAAACTTAGAAGGCCAAGTTAAAATCTAAATAACTAACTTTTCCAACATGTTTTTTATTAGGACTGATCCAGCAGAATATTGCTAACGAAGGATAGGTTACCAGTAAGTTGCTGTTGTGTCGCATAACAGCACCCGAGGGCAAATTAGCCATGATCTCAAATTCCCATATAATCCACCCACATATTCACCTACCGGATGGTGTTGTCGACGGGCATCTCGAGGTCCGTGATGACGCTGTTGTGCGCCGAGCCGTTGGGCACGTTGTTGTTCAGGTTGCTGGGCACTGTGCCTGACTCTAGTGTGTCTATGCTCATCATGCTGAACGTCCCGGTCATCTGGCTCTCGTTGAACATCGCCTGAAACATTCAATATACAGTAACCCTCTTGGACCAGGGCAGTTTGGTCGATTAAATGCTACCAAGGAGTTCACCAAATGTTCAAAGCAGAGAGAAGCAGCCATTTTTATAAATTACTGAGGACTTAAATACTTTGAACCACTACAGTAGATGGTTACGTATATCTTTTGCTGAAAAAATTCAGATGTATTTGTGTTCTTAGAATAGCAAGGGCGGATCTAGCAGCAAATTATGAGGGGTTGGAACATTCTTGTTGCAGGAGCTATGAATAGGGGGGGGGTTGAGGGTCAAGGAAAATTTGTATAAATACTCGTCTGATTTGTGCAGATCACGGTAAAAGCTAAAAAGTCAAATTTAACTAAAACTAACCTTAAACAAGAATAATACAAGGGTAGTTTTTTATCAACCTCCGACAGGCCACAAATAAAAGACAAGTATATATTCAAAATGATTTTATTACCAAAAGATAGGTACACTTATGCTTACTTTTCGACTTAGTCACCGAAACGATTTAAGCATTTATCATACCTGTGTACCAGCTTTTCAATACCGTCTTCAAAGAATGTTGCCACCAATTAATTGAAGTGTGTCATGATGTTGTCTGTACAATCACACAGTGTTAACGCTGGACAAGCGTTAGGCGGGTAATGTTAACATGATCGAACAGTGGAATCCCCCACCAACATACGTTCTGACAGATCATACGGCTCAGATCTCATCTCGAAACGTCACTCTGTGTTGAGTTGCGGACGCATAAACATGACCACCTCAATCTGTTCTCCCGGTACTTGTGAATTACGTATTGTGATTCGTTTCCTGAAAGTGTAGCAGAAATTCATCGCAGAATGAGCCGAGTTTACGGAGAACACTTTTTGAGTGGTAGTGTTTTGCATGAATAATATCGAAAATTTAAAGATGGCCGTACTGATGTGCATGATGAAAATAGTCAAGGAACGTAAAAGCAGCACCAATTATGCGAGTTTCGTGGTCTTCTGACAACATTTTCGGGACCCAGCGAGCACACCATTTTTTGTAGCCTAAATGTTCCGAAACGATTAGAGTATAGAGATGACCTTGAAATTTCAGGAAATTGCAGGAAACCACTTAGGGTGAACCTACAGATTTCTCAAACCG